>OZ007587.1:377086885-381886885 GCA_963931845.1 Maratus michaelseni | reverse complement strand
CAATATTGCCCCAATATTTGACCAATATTTGCTAGCTACAATAGAGTATAGTTTTAGAAAAATAAAGGGTTTTGAAAACATGCTCATGTAAAATAATCAGTGCAATCAAATCTATAAGAAGTGAAAAAATTAAACTTTCCCAATATACTACATAGAAATCTTCCCAAAAATATTTCCAATTCTTTATTCAAAATACTCTTTCTTTTTTCATTCGTAGAAAATCTCAGATCAGTTCACGCTAAGAAATGTTTAAAAATATATCTCGTAAAACTCTAGTCTTTTTCTGTAAAGTTCATGTTTTGCACTTTGTTAGCATAAGTACCGCTCCTAAAAGTATTTTGTTTAGTCATTTGCCACAAATGACCTTCCATTGTGAATTCAAATGCAAAAGTGTGATTTCAGGAATCCAAATTGGAGTTCAACTCTTGCTTTCGATGTTTCTAAATGTTAAGTCAATTTCACTACATGTAAGCCATTCAAGATAACACAGAACTCTGATTTCAGAATTTCACATTAAAAAGTCTAAAACTACAAAGAGATTTGTAGAGTAAAACATGTAGTAAATAAATGTAGGGATTAGTTTTATCTCAGGAAATGTTTAACTTAATATTTTCGGGAATAAAACCAATCTTACAATTTGCAGAAGTAATTTTGAATAGTGACATCTATATTTTCAGTTTTGGTTCTTCGAAAGAGTATCAATTAAATGACAAATTAGAGTACATTAGTGATAAGCAATAAGTCCTGAATTACTTTAAATTCATTTTTTAAAGAAAATGTTTAAAAAATGAATCCGTTTCAACATAAAATTATTTATGACAATTTTTTTTTCATAGGATTAAAAAATGGTTGAATTAAAATGGTTTCTATGGTAAACTATTAAAAAGGGTTGAAAAATTTATATAAATTAAATAAACAAAGTTTAGTATGGAAAAAAGTTACTACATCATTACAAAAATAAAGATCTCCAAAGGCATGGTTATAATTAGAGATGGCACCAAAATATCGATATATCGGACCAAAAATATCGATTTTAGATTCTTGATATATATCGATATATCGGGTTTTGCATTCAATAAATCGAAACTTGCTAGAAATTAATATTTTAGATGTGAAAATCAACTATAAGCATTTTTCATGTACCTTTCAAACTAAATTTATCTAAATTGATTCTATTTTAAAGAATAGAAATTTTTTCATTGACTTAGTTGTTTAATATAGGTAATATGAGAGTATACATTACTCAGTCAGAAAAATTTTCCATCATAATTTACATGACTTTTGACTAAACATCATTAGCGAAATCAGAAACTCGGGATAAAAATTTTCCCATACTCCATCCCATTGTATCAACTGACATTTCAGCTCACCAAGGTGTCGAAGATATTTGGGCGTGGTTTGTGTTTTGTCTTTATTAGTTATTTTATCTTATCTGATAGGTATATTTTTATGTTTTACACAATTGTGTTAGTGTAGTTTTTTTTATATATATACATACATATATATATATATATATATATATATATATATATATATATATAATGAAAATGTTTGTTACCATTGAACAAATAAGTTTATAGGAATAATATTGTTCCTAAACTTAATGTTTGTTGATGTTTTACGAAAATTATTAATGCTGATGTTAAAAAGTAGTTTAAACCGAAAATATCAATAATAAAAAATTTTATACATTATCACAAGAATTTATTCTGCCCTCAACATCATAAGTCAGATATTAAAATAGGTTAGATAACTTCATATTGCTATGTTTCAAACCTTTTCTGTAAATATGGACTCTAATATACATCTGTATTTATCAATACTTGTAGCTAGAAATCACAACGGTATTCCTTTGGAAATCTTGGAAGACCTAAAACATATTTATCCTCAACTTTATGTTTTAGTAAGAAAATACTTAGCTGTTGTCCCCACTTTTGTCTCATCTGAGAGTGTTTTTATACGTCGAAAATATAATTATAGAAAAAATAAATTGCCCGAGTGGCAACTATTTTCAAAGTTAATATTTTAAAGTAGAGTGGATTGCCTTAAAAATGTTGGAAATAATTTCATCGACTTTATAACCATTAGGTAATGGTAAAAATGTATGGTAAAAGTTTCAAAACCATTTTTAAATAAAAGATAATGAAAGATTTTGACATAAACAGAAATAAATCATTCCGTGTATTAAAAATATTCAATCACGACAAAAATATTTCGATATATCGATAAATCAATGTATTGGTATTTTCTACTCGATATTTTTGTGATATCGATGTCTTTAAGACGATGTATCGAAATTTTGAAAATTGTTACCATCACTTATTATAATATATATATAAAAAATGACAGTAGTCTAATCTATAAGTAAAAAATATATATTTATTTAAGATATCCTGAAAAAGAATCTCAAATATATATATAATTACATTTTTTTTTAAATATTCTTTAACTTTTTGATTTAATTCTAAAAAAATATTAAATTTGTTCAAGCTAAGAAAGGTTTAAATGTATTTGAAAAACCTCTAGTTTTTTCTCTAATGGTCATGTTTTGCACTTTGTTAGCATAAATACCTCTCCTAAAAGTAATCTGTTTAGCTACTTGCAGTAAATGATCTTCCATTGTGAATTTAAATCCAAAAGTGTGATTTTAAGAATTCAAATTGAAGTTCAACTCTTGCTTTCGATGTATTTAAATGTTAAGTCAAGACAGTTTTACTTTTTGTACGGCGTTCGAGATAACGCAGAACTTTGATTTCTGAATTTCACATTAGAATGTCTGGAACTTCAAAGAGATTCTTAAGGTTTAAATCATGATAATGAGTAAGTGTAGGGAATTCGTTTTATCTTAGAAAATGTTTAACTTATTTTCGAAAAAAATATTTTATGATCTAAGGAAGGGATATCAAATATCGGAAATATTATCTGAAATTTTGTTCTGTCAAAACATGGGTTTTTTTTTGATAAATTAGACCAGATGATGTATAAATTATAATTACTCAAATATTCCAAACTGGGTGTTTTAAGGAAAGGTTAAATCATTGAAGCGCGATGTGAAATTTTTTTATACCACTTTAATTAAGATGTGTACCAGAATTTTTAAGCAAAATTTTAGTGGTATAACTGTTGAAAAAAAAACTGCAAAATTGCATCGCTTTATTTTTAAATCACTTTTTTGAAAATTCTGGTGTGAGTTCAACATTACGGAAATACAATTATTTGCACCTGAAAGGGTTAAAAAAGGGAATTTTCTTCACAATGAATTTTTTATAAGAATCTGGAAGATTTTATCACAAATACTTTTTTTTTTTTTTTAAGTTAAATTTTATTTTTAAATAACATTTTTTTTTATTGTAGTTTCAAAATATTCTTTAATTTTCTTGTTCGATTTTCTAAAAACCTTAAATCTATTCATACTTTGAAATATTTAAATATATCTGAAATAATTCTAATTTTTAGCGTAAATATCACGTTTTATTTAAATATTTCTCAAAAGAAAAAAAATCTAGCATATTTCTGTAACTTTCACGTTTTGCCCGTTGTTAGCATAAGTACTGCTTCTAAAAGCATTTTGTTTAGCCATTTGCCAAAAATGACCCTCCATTGTGAATTCAAATTCAAAAGTGGGATTTTTAAGAATTCAAATTGGAGTTCAACTCTCGCTTTGTACGTTTTTAAATGTTAACTCAATTTCACTTCCTGTAAGACGTCCAAGATAACACAGAACTTTGATTTCTGAATTTCACATTAGAGTGTCTAATATTACAAAGAGAATTTTAGAGTAAAACATGTTAGTAAGTTTATGTCGAGGTTGATTCACATCCGGGAAAATGCTTAACTTAACGAGGAAAAAAAAAAAGCAATCTTATGATCTACAGAAGAGATTTCGAAAATCGGCAACATTATTTCAAAGTTCCGGTTGCCAGAGTAGTATTTTTTCTTGATTTTGATTATATGATTTTTAAAGAGAAATTATGGGAATATTTCAAAATATGCTTGTTTTAACCCATTAGGCGCCATTGCTCCCATTTTGGGAACATTGCTTTAAGATTTTTTTCTGAAGTGCGTATTTTATAAATTGTTAAAAGGTTCATGTTATTTGCATTTTGAATATATTAGATGACATCTGAAATTTTTTTGTTAAGTTTCATTAGAAATTTCTATTTTTTAAAACGTGTTAAAAAAGGCGAAAAATAGCTTTTTGGCAGTATTCGAAAAAAAAAATTTAAAAAGAAAAACTTTATAATAAAAATTATATTTTTTAGTTAAAATATGTTCATAACAGTGTATTATGTTAAACAACGTCAATCCGGAACTAATATGTATAATAATAGATCAATCACAATTACCGAAAGAATAAGATGTTCCCAAAATGGGAGCAATGGCGCCTAATGGGGGTAAGGTTTTTGAAAACTTGTACATATGCCTCCGTGCATTTGTGGTATTTATTTTTCAACTTATTAGCTATAGAAGGTATAATATCATTCTGAAACTAATATTTTTAGAAGATTTCATATAAATTAGTCCAACTTTTACATTTATAATAAAAAACAAAATGAAATTACCAGTTCCATAAGCATTTTCACTATCCATCTCTCTATTTTTCATCATTTCATAATTTTTTCTGATTATTTTACATGGAAGATGATTGAACAATTTTTTAGATTTGGATGATTTTTCGGATGTTCCGGAAATCGTTTGTTTGCCACCCGATTGCAGTATTGTAACATATGAGGAAGATATCTTCCTCATATGTATGTCGCATAAATTATTTTCTATTACATATCTAATAGAAAATAATTTATGTGATGATTTATCCCATGTTATATTGGTGGAGTAGAACTTTCTGTAAATTCTAAATCAAGAGACAATCAAGAAATATCTAATTTAGTGTTTAAAAAAGACAAAGTATTAAACACAGGCTTGATATTTTAGATGAAAGTTCAGGCGAACTTCAAATTGGAATATGGAAAAAACTAAACAAAATGCAAAAAAAAAAAAAAAAAAAAAAAAAATTGTTAAAAAACCAATTTCAGAAAACGAAAAAAATGTAATATAATGCTGCATAAAAAATGTTCAATCATTTTCATGTAAAATAGTAGGACAAAAATTATGTATTGAAGAAAAATAAAGAGGTGGATAGTGAAAATGCTTATGGAATCGGAAATTTTATTTTTTATTTTTATTATAAATGTAGATGTTGGACTAATTTATATGAATTAATCGTAAAATATCAGTTTCAGAATGATATTATCCCTTTTATAGCGAAAAAACTGAGAAATAACAAACATAAATGCACGGGCATAAGTAAAATTTGTGAAAAAATTTACCCTCATTAGGCGCCATTGCTCCCATTTTGGGAACATGCTATTTTTTCTAAATATTCGAATTTTTTAAATTTTTTTCTTCAGAAATACCTTAAAGACTTTCTATTCATAAATAAAAAACAACTGTTTCATTAAAAAATTGCTTAATATATATAGCGGCGCCTAATGGGTTAAGATAGATTGAAATTGCAAACATGCAATTTACAATGTGTAAATTGCATGTATTACATTTATGTATTACAATGAAATGTTTATAAAAAATTTAAAATTTTTATTACAAATATTTTTACATAAAAATGTAAATCTTACTTTTAAATGAAATTCATTACATTGTAAATAATAAGAAAAAAAGATTATGCAATAAAAAAAAAAATGGGGAGTAGATTCAATAAGCAATAAAAAAAACTGCGCAAAACATATTTATAAAAAAATAAGTAGCATTGAAAAGCTAAAAGAAGAAATGTACACTGTAAAAAAATATATAAATAATAATAATAATAATAATAATAATAGTTCCGTGAAAAAACGGAAAACGTACTAACAGCAAAGTTGCCGTCTATTTGACATTTTTTCACAAAACGTCCGTTTTGGTATTCCCCGTTTACAAGATCTTGGAAGGAACATTTCAGTTTTTAACATTCAACGAGTAAGGATAAAGAGGCATTTTTCCGTTTATTCCGAAAAAATTAAAATTTACATTCAAAATAAAAAATTTTCATTAATAGATAGAAAATTCACATAAAATCAACCGTATATATACGAATATTGTTTTACGGTGTAGCTAAAAATGAAATTAATTTACATACAAAAGAAAAGAAAACCACATAAATACGTCCAGCTAAATTTTCTTTAAGATATCTTTTAATTCTCTCGTTTGATTCGCTGCGGAAATCCTTAAATCTATTCAAACTTGAAAATATTTAAGTATATCTGAAATAATTCTAGACTTTTGAGTAAATCTCACGTTTTTATTTAAATATATCTGAAAAAAACTCTAGCCTTTTGTGCAACTTTTATGTTTTGCACTTTATTAGCATAACTATCGCTACTAAAAATATTTTGTTCGGCCATTTCCAACAAATAACCTTCCACTGCGTGCTGAAATGCAAAATAGGTATTTCAAAAACTGAAATTTGAATTCCTCTTAAATTCGAAAATTTTAAACTAAGTCTATTTCTCTCCGTGTGAAGATCTCAAAATCACACAAAACTCTGAATTTAGAATTTTACATCAGAGTTTCTGAAACTACGAAGAGATTCTTAGATTAAAACATGGTAGTAAGTAAATGTATGTATTAGTTTTATCTTCGAAAATGTCTAGCTAAATTCTATGGGAATTAAAACCACCCTTATAAGATCAACAATGAAAATTCCTAACATCAACAATATAATTTCAAGTTTTATTAAATAAAAACATTATTTTGTTCTATAAAAAAAGTTAGATTATATGATCGATAAACAATAAATTCCAAAAAATATTATTATTATTATTATTATTATTTAAGATAAGGTAAAATATATATATATATATATGAATTTATTTCATAATGAAAATATTTATCAGAATTTCGATGATTTTATTGAAAATGTGTGAAATCTTACATTTATTGGAGAATTTGTTAATTTAATTGATTAATAAAAAATAATGGTCGCCACTGGCAACCAAGTTATTTAATATAACTTTTTTTTTCTTTTTTTTGGGGGGTGGGTGGCGTTGTACAAAAATTGACCTAAGAAAGGGCACAAACGGCTTTTTTTCTCCCACCCCCACCCCCGCAATATTAAGAACTTAGAAACTATATTCAAACAAAAAATATTTTTATCTTTTTTTTTGGGGGGGGGGGAGGGGGGGAAATAAGGTCATCAAATTCAAATTTTAAAATAATAAAATCCGAAGAAAAAAAATAGGTAAAAACTTGATTTTCTTCTTCAGTATTTCATCGACGCCCTCCTCAACAGATATAGATTTTGTATACAAAATCTATATCTATTATAAAATACTATCCGGACATTTGAAGCATTCGGCAATCAGCATTTTCCGAACATTCTGGTTAATTCAACCTTTACAATATTTATTTATTTTTCTTTTTTTCAGACATTTATAATTTCGATAAGCTTCATTAGAAAACTTAGTTTATATTATTTTTCTAAGTTATGTACTATTCTAAACTATATAACGAATAATTCTACACTATACTTATTATTAATTTTTTCTCAGTCAATTCATAAAAAAATTCTGTGCTTTTTTAAAACCAATGATGGTGGAAGGGGCGGGGGGGGGGGGTATTTTTTTACTGAATACTAGATTTTATCAAATTTGCAATGCCCTGACAATAATAATAGGCAATGCGAAAACAGAAAACCTTTTCTTTGAATCCAAATGAATAAAAAAATTAAATTAAATTTCCAGTTAAAATCGTTAGAAACGTATACATCTTATATATCTTTAACCTAAGCCCTGTATCGCCTGCATTTGACACGTCCTTGAAAGAATCTCTAGGCTTTGATTTCAAGTGAATAAGTACCATAGTTCCTTTATTGAGATTTAGAACAGTCTACCTAATCATAGAAAAAAGTATAATATCTCTCGGGTTTTTTTTTATAACCTTTCAAAGTTTTATACCTCCTCCAAACGAGGAAGGACTTAAGTTGGTCTTCTGTTTTGGAATAAAAATATATCAAACAAGAACGAAAAATCATGCGTCAAGCATAGATTATGTAACACTTTCCAACGCTTCCAAAATAATTTTACAAATCATACCGTTTAATAAGCTAAAAGATAACATCTAAGTAAACAATTTGGAAAACGCATAACCTATTTAAAAACGTAATTTCAGAAATTTCCAACATATACAATATTCAGAAAAATATCCGAATACTTTTATTCAACCCTGTATAGGATCTATAGATTTGTATACATACTACATAGAATGCTAAATTTTGGTTCAGGTAGGAAACGCGTAGCACAGTTTAAAATTCTCCGTCTGGAGTTTCTGTCAATAAACGGAAATGTGTCCGCGAACTTTTGTGCTGCCCTGTATAGGATCTACAGAATTTATACACACCACGTAATAGACAAAAAGCCAGTTAAAATTAAAATCGCGTTCAGTAACTTAAAACGCACTTCCAGGAATTATTGTTAACAGACAGTAGAGAATTATTTTGTGTGTCCCTGTAAATGAACGATGACTGCTATACACACACTATTCTGTTGTAAGCCTCTTGTAATGAATGCACCTTAGTGATATATATAAATTTCAATGCGTTTAAAATAGTGAAACATTATTTAAATAAACCGAAGACGATTTTTCTCTATAGACGTAATGTAATGGAATTCTTTTGACTGTCCCTGTAAAGTAACTATAAGTGCTATGCACACCCTATTCCATATTAAGCTTCTTCTAATGCACCTTAGTGATATATATAAATTTCAATGCGTTTCAAATAGTGAAACATTATTTAAATAAAACGCAAATGATTTTTCCCCATAGACCGCAATGTAACGGAATTCTTTTGAGTGTCCCTGTAAAAAAACTATAAGTGCTACACACTTCCGTTGAAATAGGGAACATGCTATAGATAATGACAATAACATATAAAAATTGCAGAGCAATCCGAGCCTATTTACGGGAGTTAGAGCACGGCCACACGGCCAGACAAATCGAAGTCATAAACATTTTTCAACTAGGTTGGAAAGTGTTAAAAAATAAATAAATCATTAAATTTTTCTTGCCAGAATGTTAAAGTTAACTAAATGTTGAATTGATATTTGTAGGATTCCGAATGTTTGATTAATTTTTGTTGCTGTGATGCGATCTTGAATTTGTGTGTCACCCATAGATGACATGAACTTTTCGATAAAATTTTCTTTTCATTGCTCTTTTTAAGTGAAAACAATAAAATACAACCTAATTATGTAAATATATATATATATATATATATATATATATATATAAATTAAGTTTACTTATGGGAGTTGTAGAGTTAAGTTTTAAACAGACAGGCATAGAGTGCGAGTTCACAGTTCTGCATCATACAACCCCTAACATTATAAACAGATGTACTTAGCAGTAATGATGTCCAGAAAATATGAATGAATTAGACATTACATCAAATTTAAAGCGATTCTACGTGGGAATTTGTTTTTCTATTGAACATACTATCCATAAGTTTTAGCATACAATGTATGTCCCAATCAAAAATAGACTACCTCTGTATGCAGACAATCTATATCTACAGATTTATACCTAAATGTATTTCTAGGTTTTGGAACATTTGAATAATCTGCTTCTAAATACGTGCTGCTTTTTGATCTGCGAGATAGGTTGTATAAGGTATCTTCCACATGTTTGTAAAAAGCCCAGAACGAGCCGTCAGAATTAATTTTTCTATTAAATTGAGAAGAAATACAAATGTAAATTTGAGTTTGACTCCGACTGTTTTCACACTGCAATGAACATAAAAGACACAAGAATGTATTTTAGTGGTTCCGGCTTTCAATACTAAGGTCCAGAAGCTGATTCACTATCTAATGAACCGAAAACGTATGCAAACGAAGAAAATGCGCAAAAAATAGGGCGAAATAATCATCGCGCGCCTATACAACATATGAAGGGATTTATTGAAATTCCTAAAATCATTGCCTGTTGTAACCTTTTAATGAACAGTTTGAAAAAAAAATGGAATGTGACTGCGCGCATGGTATCTTATTTGTGGATGATGGAACAAAAAGTTGCCGGAGTAAAAGTTTTCTTACTTTTAAAAAATCTACAATTAGTAACTAGGAATTCTTAATTAACATCATCATTGAGAAGACAAAACGGTAGGGATCAGAACTGTTGTATTTCTGAAATTAGAAATGGCAATGAAAGTAGATTTTATTTTGTGATTCTGAGCATTTAAAAGATTGAGATACAATACCAGCAGGCTTTATGAACAATCATTTGTATAGTGAGGATTTACATCAGAAAGAGACTATTTTGAATAATTAAGGGATCAGGTAACATTCAAAGTGTCAAAAATGTGATTTTTTTTTATTAGCTTATAATTAAATATGATTCCTTAGAAACATTTTAAAATAAACCCCATGCAAAAATTCACTTTAGAAGAGGAGTTATGTCTAAAACAGTATGAGCTTTTTTTATATGAGAAAGGGGTAGTTTGATCTTTGAAGTCAATTTTTCTCAAAACGGCGATTTTCGTCATTGCGCGCACGATTTCTGAAAAATGGTTAGTTAGAATTTCATGAAATTTTGATTGAATGTCTTAATCATACAGATGCACAAAATGACCTATTATTATGTTTCTCAAGTAACAAGTTTAGAATTCATGACTCCTTTTGCATTAAAAAAAAAAAAAACTCGATATTTCGAATTTCTCTAAAAAGAACCTTTTTACTCCGGATTATTTTGAGAACACTTTATATATGTACTCATTAAAAAAATTTTAGCTGGTTTTAGCAATTCAAATGTGAAAAATCATGCACTCAATTCATGCAAAAATATTTTTTTCGTAAAAATTTTATTATATTTTAAAATAAATTTAAAAGCTTTATATGAGTGTATACATTTTTCAAGAATTTTCATTTATAAAATAATTTTTTATGAATATGTATTTAAAATTTTATAATTCAAAGTCAATTAGTTACGGAGTTACTGTAATTCTTATAGAGGTCCCTTTTTCATGTATTTTGTGAGTACAGAGGTTACCTGACCCCTTAATAATAACATGATTTAAATAATTTCTAATGTTTATTTGATAGTAGTAATCGTTTAAGATGGACACACTGTGCACATGTACTTTTCGTCGTAGTCTATTTTTTCCTCACCTGTAAATTACACAAACTTGTTTCAAATGCTAAACACCATTTAGATATTAGGGCGCTTAGTCACAGTTTAATATCCTCAGAACTTTCTCTGGTTCAATCGAAAGCGATGGATGTAGAAATTACAAACCTTATTAAAATATATAAAGGCAAAACTTCTTAATAACATCATAAAATTAAGTCCTTCGAACAAACTGTCTTTATTCGTCAGGCGCAAAGAAGACATCTTATAGAATTTCTTAAATTTTTAGATAATATTTTAAATGTTTTGACAAGAAGTTTCGTTTCAGTAACCTCAAAAATCTTTCAATAAAATTAACTTTAAAAAGAGCGATCACATAGATTTTTTTTTTTTTAATTCACCAATATTTCCGCGAAAAAGAAAACATGAAACGTTACACATTTATATTTTCTTTAAACGTGGTATACTCTTATTCATTTAAAAGACGAGAAGAGAAAGTAGTAAAAATTACAAGCCATGTTAAACCTATTTTTTAAAATTCTTAAACTATTTGAGTACGCTTTAATACAGCTTTATTTGACCCATCTCTGAATCTTTTCTTGAAAATAGACATACTAAAGAACATCAATCATGTCAAAACTTAAAAATGTATAAGATTTCAAAAATCTCAGGGAGAACATGAAACATTTATCTTTGGTTGAAACATGACTTTTTCTGGCCCAAGAAATACAATGAAAAGAAAACGGGGTAGAAATTATAAGCATTGTTTACGTTTTTAAAACGACGGCATTTGGCTAGTTTAAAACTTAAATACACTTTCATTTAAAAGACATCAAACCCTTTCTTTTAAACTACACTGTATAAAAAGACAAATGTTTCTTCTTTTACGAAAATATACTATAACCGCGTACGAAAGTATACAATAACCTCTTCCGAGTTACTCCCGATTCCAAAAAGTGTTCTTTATCTTTAGAGACCTCTGAAAGAAATATATTTTAGAGATTTAAAGAAGAATTCATATAAACAAAGTTTCTTTTGCTGCCACTGATTTTCTGAAATGTTTCCGAGTCGTTTTTATGGTGTATTCAACAGTTTTCTCAACCCGGAATATGGGTTTTTCGGATGCTCTCCATTCTCAGGTAAACATTGTCATCTTCAAAAAACATAATTTACAAGCAAACATCACATGTTACCAACATTAACATTAACGTTAACATTAACATTATTTTGTTACTCTTCCATGTATAAATTCAGTTACGCAGCTGAAAATGTGTAATGGAGAATTCCACAGAATCGTAAAAACCGATATTCTGGAGTGGAAAAAAAGTGATTAATACTCTATAAAAACTACTCGGAAATATTTCCGAAAATCAGTGGTAGCAAAAGAAACTTTGCTTTTATGAATGCTTCTTTACATCTGGAAAATATATCGGTTTCTCCTATTTCTAAAGATAAAGGGGCGCTTTTCGAAATCGCGGGTAACTCAGAAGGATTTATTGTATATTTTCGTTCGTGGTTATATTCGACTTTCGTATATTAAGAACGTAATTCGTATATTTGTCTTTTTTCTACAAAAAAGAGAAAAGAAAAGGGTAAAAGAAGAAAAAAGGCAATTATTTCAAAACACACACACACACAAAAAAAAAAAAAAAAAAAAAAATAGAAATGGAGCAAAAGGTGGTCGAAATCATAAGTATTGTTAACCTTTTCTTCGCTATTTAAACGGTATTTAGTTATTTCATAATATTGAAACACATTTTCGTATTTATAACATCAGAACCTTTCTTCTAAAGTGGACACAAGTAAAAAAAACAATCATCTAAAAAAAAAATGTAATTTCTACAAAATTTTAGAACAGAGAAGAACATGAAACACGGCACATTTATATTTGGCTAAAACATTATCTTCTATGGCCACAAAAATGCTTAAGAGAGAAGGTATACAGCAGATTCCTGTAAAGAATTCTGTTTGATCCCTTTATCCTTTTTATTCATTGATATTCCAGAAAATAGATGGCAATGAAATACAAATGAGATTAAAACGGAAAAGAAACGAGAAGAATTTATGCATCAGGAAGACAAAAATAGAAGTGCATTATGGCAAGGGGAGTTATTTTA
The DNA here is from genome assembly GCA_963931845.1 of Maratus michaelseni. Classification (NCBI taxonomy): domain Eukaryota; kingdom Metazoa; phylum Arthropoda; class Arachnida; order Araneae; family Salticidae; genus Maratus; species Maratus michaelseni. Next base: position 381,873,659 of record OZ007587.1, on the reverse strand, counting down.
AACATATATTTTCATTTTCTACTTACCCTTTCGTATTTATTAAAAGAAAAGTGCTTAAATCTTTTTTTAAGATTTTATATAGCATTTAACTATTTATGTACATTTAGATAGATTTCGTTTTTGGAGGTTTATCTTTTAAAAAAATAAAATTTCCATCAGCTCAATAGTCCAATTTTTTTAATTTTCAGCATATTTTTTAAGATTTTAGAGAATTTGTATTATCGCATATTTATATTTCTCTGAAACATACCCGTCTCTAGATTTCGATAAGTGGTCGAATTAAAATTGGTAGAAAATATTTGTGTTTTTAAGTTTATGTTTTCGGCATTTAAATGGGCTTTAATAACTTAAATGTGACAAAATATAGTTTCTTTGAATGATCTTTACAATTTTTTCTTGCAAAGAAACTTTTGAAAATATGCTGATTTTTTTAAAAATTATTATTTAAAAATTTTTATCCCTTAAAAATTTAAGAAAAAATACCATGAAAAATAGCTGACATTTCTTTGACTGAAATGCTATTTTTTCCGGCCTTGGAAATTCAAATAAAAAGTAAAGTGATAGAAATTACCATCTTTATTAACATTTATACGATTATTAACTATTTATGCACGTTCAGATACAGTTTTCCAAATTTTCTTAGGGACTTTCCGTTAAATTTATAAAAAAATTATAATTTAGATTTTTTTTTTCATTTCTTCTAAAATCTAACGACAGGGAAGAACCTAAAACAGTTGACTTTAACTGACACATGACATTTTTCACGGCCAGAAGAAACCCGAACTCAAGAACAGGTGGTAGAAATTATAAATAATGAGAAGCAATTTTACGGTCTTTGAACGATATTTAAGTCAAAGCTTTGATACAAAATCATTAGAACTTTTCCTTTAAAATAGGCAAAACCAAACAAAAATCTTAAAATTAAACAACTGGCTATGCTTCCACTGTTTCAGGAAATGGGAGATTATGACATAACAGATTTATCCTTAGCTGAAGAAAGTAACAAGAGAGTACAGAAAATAAGTATAGAAAAATAAATAAGTATACACGTAATAATATATATATATATATATTAAATACTCTTTTATAAGCAGTTAATGTTTATTTTGAAAATCATGCCTAATTGCATGACTGCAATTGATGATTTTTCCAAACAATTTCCGTTACAATACATTTATTTTGTGTGAGCACCGAACCCGATTTTGGAAAATTCACCACTTTTTTTTTTACGCCTTTTAGAAATCGCTTGAATTAGTAAATTTATTTAAAAAGGTTATAGTTTTATGCACTGTTTCTTTTTTTTAAGAAGTGGCAGCAGGAAAAAAAGAAAAAGCTTTATTTAAACTGTCTTCTTAGGATTTCTAAATTCCTTTCTCAGTGTGTAATCATAATTTAATTAATATGAAAATATTAAGTTATTGAAGCACATTTAAAAAATATATTTTTTTTATTTTTAGTTTCTACTTGATAGTATATTTAAAATAATTCGTTGTTGCAGCTTCACTGTACGTTGGCCTTTCTTGGCGAACGTGGTTTGACGTATAATCAATCAATTGTTGTAATTCGTATACAATTGTAATCATAAAGCATAGTGGACGATTTATTAACTGTGGCGGGCTAACAGTAAAAAGTCTTAAAATTAATTTATTAATTTATAATTGTGTTCTATAAATATTAAAATGCTGTATTCTCATCAGAGACACACCTGTGTACATAAATTTTATAATTCGAGCCTATCAGGAATTGAGTTAAAAAATTGATTACAAAATTCCATCTTTACATACAAAAACCAAGTTGAGTTCCATAAAAGAGTGTAAAAAATTGGTTACAAAATTAGTGGAAATTATAAGCTTTGTTAATCTTGTATTCGATTGTTAAAACGCATTTAGCTATTTAACAGTCTATGCCAGTAAAACAAAGACATGGATAAGCTAAAGTAAAACCAAAAGCAGCCTTCTTTACAAATTTATCATTTGAATTTTAATATTTTTAAATGTTTTTATTATTTATTTATTTAATTTTTTTTTTCTTGTGTGCATAGGATATCTGAGATTGATGTGTAACAGGTTCCTTTTTTACATTTTCGATTTTGGTTGCAGACTTTTTCTTTTCTGTGGACACCTTCTATTTCGAAGCCGGTTCCGAAAATAAAAATCTTATCAAGGAAAAAAAAAACTGCAACCAAAATTGAAAAATACGAAAGTGCGCGATTAGACATCGACTGCGAATATCCTATGAAAAACAAAATAAAATAATAATAATAATAATCCTAGATTTACGGAAATTCGACTACATTAAAATGCATATTTTTCGTGATATTTTTTATCATTTTTAACAAATACACGAAATTAGAAAATGGGTTTGGTATATACAGTTATGCCCACTAAAGTCCCTTGCCACCCTCTTAACTTCGAAACGGCTGCTGCTACATTCATAAAAGTGGTGTCTAGGTATAGTAAAGTAGCCATGCGCTACTGAACGAAACCGCCTACGGTGCCACCTGGTGGAAAACTGTGGAGTTATCATTCCTATCTCGAAAGCGGAAAGAGAGAGGGGAAAAAAGTGATTTACAAAGTTGTAGAGCATCAGCGATTTAGTACAAAAAACACCTTGTAGACATTAATACACAGAATAGAACGGTTAAAACGCGCATTTGTTTTTCCGTGATTTCCTACACTGTGAGGTGACAAAACGATCTTAGAAAGAAAGAAACAACCAGTTATGAAACAGCAGGTGTATACGACCCCCTCCACAAACATTGAAAGACCTTAAACGACGCATTACGGACGCTTGTGCCTGCGTGACACCATCTATGCTCCAACGTCTGCAACGTGAAATTCAAACAAGGATCCAGATATGCATTGCAGCTGACGGTGAGAAGTTTGAACATCTAAAATAAAGATATATTATTATAACTAGTTGTTTTCTTTTCTAAGATCGTTTTGAAACGTCACAGTGTAGTAAATCTCGAAAAAACAAATGCGCGTTTTAACCATTCTATTCTCCGCATTAATGTCCACAAAGTGTATTTTCTTATTAAATCGATGATACTCTACAACTTTGTAAATCACTTTTTTTTTCTATCTTTTTTCGTTTTCGATATAGTAATACTCTGCAACATTCCACCAGGTGGTGTTGTAGGCGGTTTCATTGAGTAGCACATGGCTACTTTACTATACCTAGTCACTACTTTTATGAATATAGCAGCAGCCGTTCCGAAGTTAAAAGGGTGGCAAGGGACTTTAGTGAGCATACTGTATATATGTGCATCGTAATATGTTCAAATTCATATTGATATAAAATAATTTAAATTTCGGATGATTTCAAGCATATAATTAGATACCCGTCAAATTGACGAGTTCCGTAAATCTAGTGTTAAATATATTAAAACGCTAACTAGAAATTTAAAATAATGCTGCCATTGGTTTAACATTAGCTTGCGAGTGTCTTCGCGTTACTAGCATAGGCTCTTAAGTACGTTTAGATACAGCTTGTATTGAATGACATCAGAATCTTTCTTTTAAAACATATATAATGGGAAAGAAAAACAGTCTTAGTCAATTTCTAAACTAACAATTTTGTATTTCCTCTGGGAACAGCAGAACATGATACATGGCAGATTACAGCTCTGGCTGAAACGTGACCTCCCCCGCCTTAAGGAATGAGATCGAAAATAGAAAGGTGGACAGGAGATTTTTGTAAGGAAGTCTTTTTGATTCTCTTTATCCTTTTGCAATCAATGATGTTCAGGAAAATGGATGTCATTGAAATACAACTGAGATTAAAAAAGAGAAGAAGCGAGAGGAATTTAAGCATATGGATGTCAAGACGAAAATAGAAATGTCTTAGGCAAAGTGGAAATATATATGAACTACAATCGAGCATCTCGCTTAATATGATGCATTCTCAATCTTCTAAATTATTCCGATTGGCTTCGATATTAAGAGACTTCGGTTAATACAGGGTGTCTAGAAAAGGTCTGATACATTTTAATGTTTAATAATTCATAAAATAATGAAGATATAAAGAAATCTATGGCATTTTTTCATAGAATAATTCATATATTTTCTTTTATAGTGTGAACGTTTCCATAGACACCATGCAATATACAGGGGATAGCCTTTTCCTGTTTGACTACCTTTTCTTTTGTAAATATCGTTTTCACTGAAAATACACTCACATCTGTCATTTACTTAGGCATGTTGGAAAATTTCGTATTTTCACGACTCAAAGAGCTTCAACCGCATGTCTTTTTGCAATAAGATGCTGCACCACCTCATTGGGGTATCATCGCTAGTAGTTCTTTGAATGACCATTTCACAGCAAGATGGATTGGGCGAGTTGGCCCCATTCTTTGGCCACTCTGATCACCTGATATATTAGGGAATGTTTTACTTAGGGGATTATGGCCAAATCCCCAAAACAAGATGGTGCACCACCTCATTGGAGTACCATCGTGCGTAGGTCTTTGAATGACCATTTCACAGCAAGATGGATTGGGCGAGGTGGCCCAATTCCTTGGCCACTCTGATCACCTGATATAACACCGCTGGACGTTTTCCTTTGGGGATTTGTAAAGGACATCGGTTACAAGATGACAGTGTCGAACATTGATGCTTTAAAGCCTTAAATTACAATCGTAATAGCCGCTGTGGATGTTGACATGCTTGCCGTGAAATCGACTAACGTCTTCATATTCTCTATGCAAGGAAGCGCGCACATGTGGCAATTCATTCACAAGGGCCATAAAACTTTTTGAATCTAACTATTAATGTTATTAATTTAAATCTAACTTAATTATTTTATGATTTATTAAACATCAAAATGTGTAAGTCCTTTTATAGACACCTTGTATAATATGTATTTTAATAAAACCGAGGTATAGAAATATTTTTAGCTCTTAAAAGTTTTAATTTGTTTTTATTTCTGACATCCAATTTTAGAATTTTTTCGAAAGCATGTTTTTAACCGCTTGTGACTCAACAAGTCTGATTTCAAAAATATTTACTCAAATGTTAGACTACATGATTTTAAGCATGTAAAAATTAATTTTAAAAATTAGAATATAAAATTAAAAAATATATTGACTAAATGTGATTTCTTCACAGTCTGCAATAAGCAGAAAATTACGTACTTCTCATGAATATAGTGAATTTTTTAATACAAAAATATACCTATTTTTGGACGTCTCCAGTATTTTAATTTGACAAAATTTACGACGTTCATTTTAGCAATAACGATGGGAAATTTCCCAAATTATAAATAAAAAACTTTACCATGAAACATTAACTCAGTATCGTGGCCTGTTGAGAGTTCTAGGACTAATTTGTATTAACTGCTGTGTTGGAAGATGTCAGCGATAAATAAAATCGCATGTTAAAATCCACTGTAAAAGTAACATCGACATTTGTGTATGTTGCAGATATGCAACGCGGGGATACAAAGGGTTAAAACTATTCTTGGAACTTTTCTACTTTCCCATAGACCTCTTTCTATATACAGGGTTATTCCAAATTGATGGTACAAACTTTAAGGGTTGGTACAGGACACTGTAACAAACAATTTTTGTATAGGAAACTAGGGTCGGAAATCCATTTATATAGTCAACAATACAGGCCGTCTCACTCCAATCTGAAGTAGTGACTTTAACGAAATCCTTACAATATGCTTACAATTCATACAAAGATGAGTCTGTTACAAATTTTGTTAAAATACCTTCACTACTGTTAAAGTTATGAACGAAAACGCGACTTCGGTATGGAGTGAAACAGCCTGTCATTTTGACTAAATAAATCGATTTTTGACCCTGGTTTCCTATACAATAAATGATTTTTAGAGTGGGTTGGTACAAGACACTGTAAAAATCATTTATTGTACAGGAAACCAGGGTCAAAAATCCATTTATTTAGTCAAAATCACCTTACTCACTCCATACCGAAGTCGCGTTTTCGTTCATAACTTTAACAGTAGTGCAGATACTTTAACGAAATCCTTACACTATGCTTAAAATTCATACAAGGATGAGTTTGCTGCAAATTTTGTTAAAATATCTTCACTACTCTTAAAGTTATGAACGAAAACGCGACGTCGGTATGGAGTGAGTCGCGCTGTCATTTTGACTAAAATAAATGGATTTTTGACCTTGGTTTCCTATACAATAAATGATATTTACAGTATATTGGTACAGGACAATGTAAAAATCATTTATTGTATAGGAAACCAGGGTCAAAAATCCATTTATTTAGTCAAAATCACCTTACTCACTCCATACTGAAGTCGCGTTTTCGTTCATAAATTTAACAGTAGTGCAGATACTTTAACGAAATCCTTACACTATGCTTACAATTCATACAAAGATGAGTTTGTTGCAAATTTTGTTAAAATATCTTCACTACTCTTAAAGTTTTGAACGAAAACGTGACGTCAGTATGGAGTAAGTCGCGCTGTCATTTTGACTAAAATAAATAGATTTTTGACCTTGGTTTCTTATACAATAAATGATATTTACAGTATATTGGTACAGGACAATGTAAAAATCATTTATTGTATAAGAAATCAGGGTCAAAAATCCATTTATTTAGTCAAAATCACCTTACTCACTCCATACCGAAGTCGCGTTTCCGTTCATAACTTTAACAGTAGTCAATATACTTTAACGAAATACTTACAATACGCTTACAGTTCATACAAAGATGAGTCTGTTGCAAATTTTGTTAAAATATCTTACTCTTAAAGTTATGAACCAAAACGCGACTTCTGCTTGAAGTGAGTCGCGCTGTCATTTTGACTAAATAAATGGATTTTTTACCTTGGTTTCCTATACAATAAATGATATTTACAGTATATTGGTACAGGACACTGTAAAAATCATTTATTGTATAGGAAACTAGGGTCAAAAATCCATTTATTTAGTCAAAATCAGATTACTCACTCCAATCCGACGTCGCGTTTTCATAAGATATTTCAATGAAATTCGCAACACACTCATATTTGTATGAATTTTAAGCATACTGTAAGGATTGGGTAAAATATCTTCACTACTCTTAAAGTTATGCACGAAAACACGACTTCGGATTGGAGTGGAACGCCCTGTATTTTTGACTATATAAATAGATTTTTGACCTTGGTTTCCTATACAATAAATGATATTTACAGTGGATTGGTTCAGGACACTGAAAAGGTTGCTGGAGCAAAACACGCTCTAGAATTGTAATTTATGCAATATAGCTGTTTTAAAAGCTTGGAATTAGAATTGGTGGTTGCTTTTAAGATGTAAAGCTCGCTAAAAACGGTTTTTAAAAAAGAATCAAGGGTTAAATGAAACGTTTTTTTCTTCAACTGTTAAATGAAAGGCAAACGTCCAAAAAACATTCTAAATTACGATTTAGTTGGAATTTTTAAGGTTAGAAACTTGAAATTTAGTATAGTGTTTACTTTTAAGATGCAGATGATCGGTATAAACTGCTTATTAAAAATTTTTAATTTAAAGGTGAGAAATGAGCAGAAAACTTTCTAAATTTGGATTTATTTATACTTGTTAGGAATAGAAAATTAAAATTTGACATGTCTGTTATTTTTAATACTTAAATGTTCGTACAGAACACTTTAAAAAAAAAATGAAATTTAAAAGGGTGCAAAAGCAAAAAACGTTCTAAAATTGTGATTTTTGCGATGCCGCTGGGGCTAGAAACTCGAAATTTGGATTGTTAATTTTTAAGATGTAAGTGCTTGCTAAAAACCGTATCTAAAAAATTCAAAATTTAAAAAGGCAAAATGAACGAAAAGCGTTCTAAAAACATTCTAAACTGTGGTTTTCCTGAAATTGTTAGGGATAGAAACTTGAAATTTGACACGGCTGTTACCTTACAGACGTAAATGTATCCACAGAACACAGTTTTTAAAAATTTAAAAATTTTAAATACTGCAAGAGCAAAAAATGTAATAAAATTTAGATTTCTGCGATATACTTGATGTAGGATCTTGGAATTTGGCATATGGTGGTTACTTTTAAGATGCAAATTGCTCACTAAGAATGATTACTAAAAAAATCGAAATTTCAAATGCAAAATGAAATGAGCGGAAAACCTTCAAAATACATTCGAAAATACGATTTATTTGGAATTAACTTTAGATTTTCTCATTAATTTATGTCTCATGTTCACCTATTGTAATATAAGAATGAAGTTTGCTCAAAATGTGCCTTAATTAGTAATTTTTTTAACCATCCAGTATAATTTCTTCTAATAAAAATAGGCAGACAAATATACCACTTCGTATATTTCAACAAGTATGCGGGTTTTGCTAGTGTAATATAAATGTTATTCGGCGTTCCGATTAATGCAATGTTAATGTAAATGTTTAATTTAATCGAATAATTTATCTTGGCGAAATTCTTATAAGTAGGCTCGGTTGAAATTTAAAAAGAGTCTTTCATTTTTAATGTAAGGCGATAGAAATTACAAAACTTGGGAATCCTTTTTTCGATGATTTTTAAATGGCACTTAATTATCCAAGTACCCTTATACAAATTTCCTTTGAATGGCCTAGAGCGTTTTCTTTAAAACAGACGTAAAGCAATTTATCATTTCAAAAATTTTCAAAAAATTGTATTTCTTACAACGTCTTGGAAAATGTAGCTTAATAGATTTGTCTTTACTCAAAAAATGATATTTTCCGTCATCAAGATCTCAGCCGAAAAGAAAAATAATAAAATATATAAATCTTATTATTCTTTCCGATTTCCAAATAATTATTTTAATAAATTTAGATACGAATACGGATTCAGATGAATCTGCATCTAAAGTACTTTATAACTTTAAACATCACTTTTAAAGTAAACACTTTAGGGTCATTCAACCCCAAAGCTATTTCTGTTTAAAAATACATAAAAATATAACAATCCTTTCAAAATTTATTCACTTTTAAATCCCCTCAAAATTTACGGAAAATAAAAATATGAAGAACGGATTTATCTTTAGATGAATTTTGTTCTCCTCCGGACCCAAGAATGCAAACGAAGTAGAAACTTTTAGAAATTATAAGATCCTTGTTAACATATTCTTTTGATTTCCAAGTACATTTGTTTATCTAAATGCATTTCTATGTAATTTTGTTTTAAATAGAAATAATAGAAAATACGATCCTTTTAAAACTTAAAATTTCTCTGGTACATAATGAAAGAGGATACCCTGAAAACTTGATAGATTCATTCTTAGCTGAAATGTGATCTTCCTACGCCCTTATTATGTAAACGAAAGATAAGCTATCATTTGTATGCAGCTTAAAACTTTATTTATAAAATTTAACGAAATAGGAAAATATAAGAGATAACATGTTTATCATTGCCTGACTGGGACATGCTCAGACCCCCAGTAATATTATTGAAAAGTGAGAAAGGGGAAGGAAGGGGGTCGGCAGAAGATTTTGTAAGGACGTTGTTGCTTTCTTCTATCTTTAGAAGAAGAAAGTATTGGATTCTTGAAAATTTTCGACTTCCAGTTTTCGACAAATTTATACGTTTTAGAAGGTCCTGAACATGATTTGACTATTTTTAGAAAATACCTGTCTGTGAGTCTGTCTGTCTGTATGTATGTGACAAAATATTTGTGGGCGTTCTATCTCAAGAACTAATGAACGGAATTTAATAAAACTTTAGACTCAGTTAGACCTTTATATAAGTTGGTGCTGCTTAGTTTTTCGTGTAAATCTTCCAACAGATGGCGCTGCTATGCTACATCTTTCACGATTTTTACGATAGCTAAATCTCAAGAACTAATGCACAGAATTTCATCAAACTTCAGATTATGTTAGACTTTGGATTATATAGATGCTGATTATGTTTTGGTGTACATAGCCTAACAGGTGGCGCTGCTATGCTACTTTTTTCATGATTTCCACAATAGCTCTATCGCAAGAACTAATGCATGGATTTCTATCAAACTTCATATTCGGTTATACGTTGACATAAGTTGTTGCTTATTAAGTTTTGGTGTAAATCGTTTAACAGGGGGCGCTGCTATGCTGCATTATATAGGATTTACACGATTTTAGCGATATTCACATCTTAAGAACTTATGCATGGAATTTCATCAAACTTTAGATTCAGTTAGACCTAGATATAAGTTGGTGCTGATTCGTTCTTGCTGTATGTGAAACCTGTATAAGGTAGAAAAAAGTTTTGGGATTGACATATCCGACCAGTTTAATCCTTCTTTTTCCTTTGGAATCAATGCTATTCACGAAAATAAATGCCATTCAAATGCATTTGAGATTAAAAAGGAAAAAAAAGTGAGGGGAACTTAAACAATAAGAAATAAGACAAGAACAGATTTCGTGTAGCAGCTTCCAATCTGCGCACGATTTCGAAAAGCGTTTCTTTATTTTTAAAAACCAATAAATGTCCGAGATTAAAAAAAAAGTTTATGATTGCTGCAATTGACTTTCAGAAACGTTTCTGAATAGTTTTTAAACTGTATTAATCAGGTTCTTTCAATAGAATTCAAATCTTTCAATAGAATATTAATTATTGTAGACATAATTTTATTATGGATTTTTAATTGGTGGCACCTGCCGTAACGAAAATTTTTTTCATTTAATAGAAAAAGGCTGTAAGATTTTTTATTTTTTATTAATTAAAAATTAACTATACATTATTTCGATTCCGGATTACTTTAGTTGCCTCGGCCGTGTTTTAATACACCTACACATAACATTTCACAATTCTGGCTTTCAAACTGTTGATTTGTTTAGAAGTGCAGACAGACAGACATATTTTTATTTATTATACATTAGATAGTAAACAACCTAAAACTTGCATTAACGCTTTTTACTGTTTTATGTTATTTAGGAAATAGTAAAGTAATGAAAGTCGTCAAACATATGAGAAATTCTTGAAGAGGTCGACAATAAAAACAAGTGGGTAAAGTGTGATCGAAGATCGCTCAAAGGGTTTCGTTTAATATTCCTTTCAAAACACTTTATCCTTTCTTTAATAAATCCAAATAAATTTCATTCAGCAACCAAAAAAAAAAAAGTCATGTTTTTTATAAAATAAAAATTTACCAGTCTATTTTTTCGTTTTTTTTTTTTTTTTTTTTTTTTTAATATCTAAATACTCGCTATTATGTTCTGTCATAATAATCTGTCATGCGGACTAAATGCGATATTTAAAAAAATAATTTCAAAATTAAACATGTTGTACAACTTCCAAATATTAAAATATGCGAATATTTCCATAATCGGATTTTTATCACGATTCAATATGTTTCTCAAACTCATATATTTACTATTCTTTATTACTCATATTCATACTCTCTTTGTATTATTCTCAAATATTTGAAAAATTCGTTAAACTTCCAATATGACGTCAGATTCTCTTTTTAATTCTCTATGACGTGATATTAACCTGATTTGTGTACATAAACATACTCATACTCATTGTATTATTGATAAATCTTAGAAATTTTCCGCTTTATTACTACTATGACGTCAATCAATTTTATTTCATATTTATCTTTTTGCAATTGGTGAAACTTTTTATTTCATTTTCACTTTTCACGTGAAAATCGTCTGATTGAAAATTAATTATTGTAGAAAGAATTTCATTGTGGATTTTTAATTTTTGGCATCGGCTATAACAAAAAAATGTTTCAATTTAATAGGCAAAGGCTGTTAGAATTTTGGTTTTTTATCTCTATTTATTAAAATAATACGAATTTTTCAAATCTTAATATTTTCAGCTCTTCACAGCTGATATTCTGATTTATACACAAAGTTTCAACTCTGTAAGTTACATAGTTTTCGAGAATGGCTCTGTGACAGACAGACAACGGAGCGGGAGCAATAGGGTTTCGTGAGATGAACGAAACCCTAAAAAGACCGCTCCCCTGTGTGAAGGGAGCTAGTAGAAATATTCATCATCAGAAATTGAGTTTTAATAAAAATTGTACATTTCATTAAATGATTAAAAATTGCATGCGCTTATATATGTCTCTTATGCAAGAAATGCTAATAAGTAAGATTTTTAGACACTATATATCTTTAAAGCTTTTTAACTGGATATAATAGTATTCGTCTTTAAAGCAGTATTTGTCTGTATCAGATATAGACAAAAGCTGACAATAAGGTAAAGCGGGAAAGCCAGGCATTTTTGTGAGTTGACTGAATATCTTTTCATTTAAATGTCAGGGATTTACGCAGTTATATATTTGTTTAATTGCGGTGATATGTGTGAAAATAGTTTTTCAGTAATCCTAATAGAGAAAACGAAAGAAGAATAAACGTGACTAACTTTTTTTAACAGAAAAAAAGAACAACAGTATTGAATCTAATTCATTTGACTAAAAAAAAAAAAAAAAAAAAAGATTCATTTTACGGGGACAATGAACAAGGTCATCATTGATTTATTTTAATTAACTGCAAAAAATTTAGATATGTCATAACAAAATTTAAAAACGTTATTCATTAATTATGAAAATTAAAAAAATGCTCTATTTTTTTGTAATGCGTCAGCATCAAGAAAAACTTGATAATAAATCAGCACGTGTCATAAAAATATTTGTATCGATTTACATGAAAATTCAAAAACTGTCGCATTTTTCCTGCTTAGTTGAATTATTTAAATTACTTCAGTTATATTTGCTACGGTTAACTTATTAGTAGCCTCAGTGTTATATTTTATAAATTAAACTATCTACAATTCAAAAGTAATACAAATTGAAATATTATTACTGCTCCAGAAGCCGAAGTTTATTGTATTTTAAAGCAACTGCCAGACTCGTGACTACACCGCTATAATACAAGCGTCCTTATACCTTATACTGTTTTCATCCACTTAAATTGAGTAAAGTTCAGCAGAGCCTGACAAGAGCTTCGTCTAATGCTTGACGTACTACCACCACTTCAGTCCATTGATTTTCAGCTATTAAAGTTGGCCTGACTTGACAACGTTCGGTCACGCTAAGCGAGTCGCTAGGCAACCGTCCGGCGAGAGGTCGCTAATAAGGACGATCGCCGATAATGATCTTGGGCGAAGCGATCGCGATGGATATGATGCAGCGATCGACGCTTGTCTTGACAAATATGCCCAGAAGGCATAGCCAAGAAAAGAAATAAAGATAATTTGAAGACGCGGAATCGAATAATTGATTTTAACTTTGTGTGTTGAATTTGGGGGAAAAAAAGAAAAAAAGAAAGAAAGAAAAATCGGGTAAGACCTGAAAAATTCACAATAAAGTAAGTCATTCAAAAGTTCTGATGCGTAGATAATCGATAAAATTATTCTTCGGTTGTGATATTAATAAGAATCTAATATCTAATTTTACGGATGCGTGTAAAAATTTAACTTTATATATTTTTTTAAATACTGATTTCAGATAAATTTTTTATGTTCAACAGTGTAAAAAGATTCCTTATTAAAGAATTAAAAAAAAAATCAAACTTCATCATAATATGAAAAATAATAGGATCTAAAGTTATACTCTCTAAAACCGATTAAAATTTCCGCCATATTAATCTAACAGATTATTTTTAAAGTTTTAGCTGAATTTCGATGAAACAAAACTAAACAAAACTTCACAATAATATGAATTTATAATAAGACAATTATTTTTAATGCTGTGTTGGTCGTTAAAAATATACAGAGTGATTCCAAAAAAATTGGACAAACTTTAAGAGGTTGTAGTGCACACCAAAACAACCAATTTTTGTATAACGAACCATGGCCGTAATCCGTTATGCCCTCTCTCACGCCAATCCAAACTAGAGTTCTGCGCGAGTCAGGTTATACCCGACCGGAACTCCAAAATTCTATTTAATGCAACCCGAAACCTGACTCAAACCCGACCAAAAATATTCGTCAACCTGAAACCCGACTTGAATCCGACACATTGCAACACCCGGAAATACTAAAACCCGAAACTACGATTGAAGAAAATTGATCCCTATTTTAATACAATTATGGAAAAACAGTCTACAATTATATCTCTATTATCAGTTTTATATTTCATATTAAAAGATGAATATAGATACATATTTATTAATGTTCGAAAATATAGTTTTTTACATCTAAAACAAAATATTTTTGACATTTTCAAAAATTGGATCAACCCGAACATGACTCACATGAGTCAAATCCCAACTCGAATCCCAACCCCACCCGCAGCGAAAAAAGTTAAGGTGAACCCGACCTGACCCTAACTGCAGATCGGGATGAGCTTGGGGAAAAGAGGGTTACCCGACCCGATGATGTACTACCATCCGAACATAACTATCGATCACAGCTTTAACTAAAATAAAATAAAAGATACTCAAAGAAATTTTCAACAGGATTTCCTTGCTGTACGCGAAATGTTAATGATAGCATGGAAGTGATGGAAGTGTCCAGCACTTTGGTACGTGAAACCGTATGAAATGTCAATTGTATTCGAAATTATGGAGCAGCTAGTTCAGCGCTCTTTAGATAAAGATAGTAATCCCTTTTACCATTTCTCGCGATATCTTTAAAAAAAAAAAAAAAAAAAAAAACAGTCTATTTCAAATTTCGTTAATAAACCATAAGATGGTAAAAACTCGTTCCGACATTTGTAGCTCCTATTGGACTATACATTACAGCTGAATTTGAAAATTTTAAAAATGTTCATAGCAGATGGATTGGTGATACGCCTTTTCTATACTTCCTCTTTTCTTTTTACTTTCTTTTGTAAAATCACAATAATTTCTATTATAGTGCTTTAATGTTTAAATTAAAATCTACTAGTGTGTTTTTATTAATATTTAAAAGATAGCGTAAAATGCTGTCATGTTATAAAAGAAGAATGTTAGAGCATCATGAACAGTGGCAAAAATTGGTGGAGATTCTGCTTTAGAAAATTTTTTAGCCACTAATTTAATATTGTGTGAAAAATTCAAAAAAAAAAAAACTATACCATTAGAATGATGATGAGATAGATGATTTCAATCTTTATATGGTAGGCTAATATATATATTATAAACTCCGGTTGAATAATTGTTAGCATTAGTACTAAAAATATTCAAGAAAATCTTTTAAAACATAAAATAAATGAAAATACACAAGTTTTAAAACCAATTTTAAACTTTAACAATTGACGCAATTTGAAAACAATCCATAGAAATATTTCTACATTTACTTTGATATATATTTGCTCTTCGTTGCCATTTCAAAACATATACAAATGTTCAATATTTTATTAGAAAATCTTCGGCTATCGGAATTGTGTTCCTATCTCTCGCTAATAAGCTGCTATTCGTCTCAGATATGATATAACAGTCAAATATAGCGTTGCTGGAACTATAAAGAACACAGTTCCATACAAGAATTTTTGTAATTTTTCATAAACTACGGTATAGTTAATAGGAATTAAGATTAAGTGTTATGTAATGTTCAAGTACATAAATAAAGAACTAAAGAGAAAAATACTCATTACATTGAATGTTATCGATATATGGAATACAGATAGGGAGTGTTGCAGTTCAAAAGTACGTACCCACGAGCCACCACTGATTTTAAGTTAGGCAAGTGCTTTTTTATTATGAAAATAACATTCAAATAAGACTATATACTCATTTTTAAACATTCAATACTTCAAAGTTTCGCATTGTTGTTATATATTTCAAACGTATTGCACAATTTAATCATTTAAAACAGATTTTTCCGAATTTAAAAGCAGTACAGGAAATTTCTTCTTAGGTTTTACTTTACATTAAGGCTTAATTTAAAAGTTTAAATAAAGCTCGTAGCAGATGATTGATGATATAACTTTTTTTTTCTTTTCTTTTCTTTTTTTCTTTTCTTTTTTTTTTTTTTTTTTTTTTTTTTTTTTGTGCACAGTCACAATTAATTTATGTTAAAGTACTTCAAATCTTTTCTAATATTTAAAAGTTAGAGTAAAATTTTGGCTTATTTAAATATAAAAATGTTGGGACATTTTAAGTTAGACGAATGTTTTTTATAATAAAAAAAATTCATTCAAGTGAGATTATGTAATCTTCTTTTAATAAACTTTTTCAATGCTCCAATTTCATAGAATATCGATTTATTTCAAATATATCACAAAAATTTAATCATTTAAAACAGCTCATTTTTATTTTGTTCAAATTTCCAATAATATACATTTTTAAAAAATATTTTTCTTTCCATTTAGGTTAACTCTGAAAGATTAAATAAAGATCATATCAGATGATTGATGATACAACCTTTTCCAATTTTTTTTCCGTATGGTTCCAGACTGTTGAAATTGTAATAGTACAGTGTTTCAGATTTTTTAAAAAATGGACTAATAATTATGCTTTTATTATCATTTAAAATATTGTGTAAAATGTGCCCCTATTTAAAAAAAAAAAAAAAAAAAAAAAAAAAAAAAGAACATTTCGGCTTAGATAAAGGATTTTTTTTTAATTATTATTATAAAAAATTTCATTCTTATGAGAACATATAAATCTTTTTAAATAAAGTTATTCAATACTTCAACGTCATGCAATATTGACATACTTGAAATATATCGCTTTATTTAATCATTTGAAACAGCTGATTTTTTTTTCCTTGCTCGAATTTTCCAGCATCATACGAAAATTCTTTTTAAAATTTTCTTTGAATTACGGATGAATTTGAAGTTTTAAATAAAGTTCAAAACAGATGATTGATGATACACCTTTTCCACTTTTTTCCGTATGGTCTCGGTAAATGGCCCGTTATTAGTGTTACAGTGTTTAAATTAAAATTTGCTAAAATTATGATTTTAATACTGTTTAATCTTATATCAACAACATCATCAAAAAATTTAAAAAAAGAGCATTTTGAGTTAAGGAAATGTTCTTTTTTTTAATTTTATTGAAGCGAGTTGATGCAATCCTTTTTAGATAAACTTATCCAGTGCTTCAATATCGTAGAATATCAATTTATTTGAATGATATCGCACATGTTAAACATCTCGTTTTTATCTTGTACAAATTTTCAATTATATATATATATATTTCCATTTAAGTTAAATCTAAAAGTTTAAATACATATGATACCAGATGATTGATAATGCAATCTTTTCAATTTTTTTTTCACACGGTCTCATACTGTCATGTTTAAAGTATTATGCCTTTAATATCCTTTAAAAGATAGTGTAAAATGTTGCCATAGGAAAGAAAGAATTTGAGTTAGGGAAAGTTATTTATTTATTTATTTATTTATTTATTTATTATTATTATTATTATTATTATTATTATTATTATTATTAAAATAATCTCATTGAAGAGAGATCATGCAATCTTCTTTAAATAAACTTATTCGATGCATCAATATCGCACAATGTCAATTTATTTGAAAGATATCGCACAATATCGTACATTTTCAATTTACGTACAGGTTTTTTTTTTTATTATTATAAAAAAATTGATTCTAATGAGACTATTTAAATATTTTCAAATAAAGTTATTCAATACTTCAAACATTATGCAATATTGATATACTTTAAATATATCACACTATTTAATAATTTAAAACAGCTGATTTTTCCCTTGCTCGGATTTTTCCGCATCATATGAAATTTCTTTTTAAGCTTTTCTTTGCATTACGGATGAATCTGAAAGTTTAAATAAAGTTCAAAACAGATGATTGATGATACACCTCTTCCACCTTTTTTCATATGCTCTCGATTAATGGCCCATTATAGCGTTACAGTGTTTAAGTTAAAATTTGCTAAAAATTATGCTTTTGCTATAATTTTAAAGATAGTTAGAATGCTGTCATATCAAAAAATAAAAACAATAGAGCATTTCGACTTAAATAAAGGTTTTTCATTTTATTATTATTATAAAATATTTCATTCTAGTGAGACTATATATATATTTTTAAATAAACTTGTTCAATGCTTCAACTTTATATAACATTGACATATTTGAAACATACTACACTCTTTAATCCTTTTAAACAGCTGACATTTTTCATTGCTGTAGTTTTCAAGCAACATGTGAAATTTCTTTTTAAGCTTTTCTTTGCACTATGGCTGAATTTGAAAGTTTAGGCAAAGTTCAGAAAAATTATTGGTGATGGACATTTTTAACCTTTTTTTTACCGCATGGTATTGCACCCTTTGATTACGGGTTTGAGACATATATCGTCCCAGACACTATTTCTTTATTCTATAAGCACCACTTCTTGAAACTAATTTTTGCCATAGACTTTTTATGTGTCCCTGTAAAATAACTATATACGGATTTTGATTATTTTTAATTCCTATTTTGACTATTTTTAAACCTTATTTCCTGTATCACTGGAATTGTAGCGTAAAAAATTCTTTCAAATACGTTTATTGATTGCTGAAAAAGTTGCGGATATTAAAAACATATACATAACGGCTTATAAGAGAATCCGTTTGCTCGTTCTAAAGTCATTTATAAAAACATAAATTTCAGGATTTTTTTTTTTTTTTTAAATAATCCACAGAGCATTTTCAATCAATTTTGCAATTTTCTCAGGAAAAAAATACGCTGTTTTAGGCAGTTTTGTTTAAACTTTTACATATTATTGTTGCACACGATATAATGTTATAAAATAAGCTACTTCATCTGCAAATCACGAAATAGCTGATCTCTCAATAACGGAGAATAATAAATTAAACTATTCGCTCGAAGTGAAATGAGGTACAAGTACTCGGGTGAAATGTTTGAATTAAAATCCGTATGAGTCTGTATAATCTGATTGATCAATAATCAAAATGAAATTATTCAGTTGAAACTAACGCAGAAGGTTATATTGTGAATAATAATATCATTCTTTCTATTAAAGCCAACATATATAGCGATGGTAAAAGCATTTTGAATCGAGCTATATGAATGAAATGCAGTCTTCCATTGGAATATATATATATATATAGGGTGATTGTGCAGTATTTGGCAAAAATGTAAGTCCAAATCAACCGAATAAAATCAAGCAAACAAAAGTCACATAGGAATTACGGTCACAATTTAGTTATCAAATTCAAAATACAGGTTGTCTCGTTCGAAGCTGAACTTTAAAATATAGCCATCTTTTAATTGCAATACATTTTAAATGTTGAACAAAATCCAAATAATTTCGTCAAAGAGCTTGTTCCTTATAAGAAGTTTTGGAAAGTTCATTTGGATAGTGTATTAGTATTTTGTCAGAAAATTTAAAAAAAAAGCTGAATTCAGTGGAGTAGTGAAAATTTTATTTGCAAATAAAATGTTTTAAGGTCCTAATATCTTTAAATTTTTAAGCAGATATAAATCAAAACATTTACTGTTACTGTAAAAACTTTCAATAATTTAAATTTATGACTGCTGACAATTTCTTTCAATGCCGTGTTGAATAAGTCACATAAATACAACTGGAAAAATGTCTTCATTAAAAAATTTAGAAAAAAGTTTTTAAATAATTTAATAATATTCATTTGATTTTTAAAAAAAGCTTTAATTTGTTAATAACCAATAAATCTTACACGATTGTCGTGATAGCGGTGCACACAAAATACATTTATAATACGCTACATTAATTTTCATCTATTGGAATAGGTTGTATATAAATACATATTTAAAAGGGCATATAAATACATTTTTTGCTTGCCGGCGTTGTCTCACGATAATCGTGTAAAATTTTTATATCGTGTTGGTGAATGAATAAGCTGTCATAGAGCTAATCAGACACGGATTTGATACATCTGTCGTAAGATACAGATAGTCAAATTTGAAATGCGAAATTTTTACTTTTCAAACAATTGGGATAAAATATTTCCGTAATTGTAAGCTCACCGGACAAAAAAATTAATCACCCTTGCGAGTAGCACATTGGTTTCATTATATCGATGCAGATGACATTGCAGAAGAGTCACGTGGTTAACTCATCTTGGATTTGTACTCTGTGATTATAGCGGTTATGTGGAGTAGGTAGGTCATTCTGAAGTATGGGAGTAATGCGTTAAGTTCGGCAAATACTAGGATGTGGCAAAATGACAAAAAGAGGTTATCGTGTTTGGAGATTCCACGGTCGTACAATGAGTGGAGTTTTCCAATTTGTTGGTGTATTTAAGCTGACTTGACAACAAGGATTGGTGTGCCACAGGTAGTCATGAAGCTCGACGTCAGAATTTTTTTTCCTAAAAAAATCCTAACACAGAAGGGACCAGAGGCAAGTATCACGCCTTGTCAATGAAAATCTGCTTCGAACCGGACAAAAAATTCTGCAGTCAGTATATGAAAGAACGTTCATCCCAGCTTGTTTCCGAGCAAACACTACGAAGGGACCTTCATGAAATGCAAATTTGAAGCCGGTACCTAGAAAGAGGTCAGTGCTGGCAGCGTCACATAAAATTACATTTTTGTAGTGGGCTAAAGTACATCAAACTAGGGCAGTGGATGACTAGAGGCATGTAGTATGACTCTACAAATCGTGATTTTGCCTTTTTACAAATGATGCAAGGCGTCGAGTGCACCAGCGGTCAAATGAAGTATTCAACCCGCAGTGTGTAGAGAGCGTAGTGACAGTCCAAAGGTGGTTCTGTGATAGTGTGGATGTGTTTTTCACACTATGACTTGGATACACTGGCTGGGGAGCCCATGAGCATGTGCCAGGCTGTTTATTTCAACATTCTCGGTTATCAGTCACAACCTTCGATCAATACATTTATGATCAGTACGCTATGAACATCACCATTTTCCAAGCTAGCAATGGCCACGTTCTCAGGAATGTATACATATGTGACGTTTCGTAAACACCCAGACACCCTATTGAACTTTGACCAGCCTGTTAAACTACTTGGTAACTCTATAGAATAACGTCGGACTGAGAGGGAACAGCAAGTAGAATGCCAACAACATCCCTGCAACGTAGCCTTACGTAATCTAGTCAAGAGAGGGCGGCATCAGCTGAGTGTGTCATATCTGCATAACCTTATGAATTACCTTCCTTGCTGAATCCAGGCTATTATCAATGCCAGAGAAGGTGTTAGTAGTAGAAAGTACTTTCTAATGGTGACTAATTTTTTGTTCGGTGAGCTGGCATGCAAATTGATCAATTTCTCTTAATTTAATTACTGATTAAAAATTAATTAAACTTAATTTAACAATTGATTAAACAATTTCTCTTAACAATTTCTCGAAATGTATAATGTGTACGATGGATTAGATTCAGATTTATCGACAAGGTTATTTTTATGTGCATATGGTTACTTATACTGTATGCCCTTTAAAAATATCTAGTTATCCTTTTTTAGAAGATTTTTTTTAAATAGCATTTTAAAAAGACCTACTATGAGGTGCGTTTGTGGAGACTCGTGGTCCAAATGTCGCTAGTTACGCTGATACGTAAACTCTTCGACATCATTATAATTTCAATCATAGTGAAAGTGGTTTAAAATACATTTGCATTCAGTACTGATATACTTTTTATAACTTAGAATACTGACAAGACATCTATTCGGATTGAAACTTTTCTTCGTCTGTGGTAGAAAGAATTAAAACTCTCTAAGAAACATAAATTTCTTTAACTGTAATATACTAATATTATATTTTAATTTAAATTCGAATAAGTCATTAAAATGCGAGTAAAATATTGATATTCACAGATACTGCAAATGATTTTTTAAAAATTGGGAATGAAAATTTTAATATATATTAATATTCACACCAGTCCTTTGCACAAAAGACAAAACATAATAACTGGTTCTAAAATAAAAATCACGCATCTGTTTAAGCATTTTAGAAGCTATGATTAAGGAATTTTTTCTTCAGAGACATATCACCACCTTTTCAACTATCGCGAAATGGGTTAAAAGTCTATTCGAATTTCGTATTAATAAACTTTACAAAGCGTCGAAAAGGAAATGTGACCGAATTCATACATTTTTAAACAGGGTTTAACGAATTAAATAAAATAACAGAAACTCACCAAACAGTATTAAAAATTTTGTTTCTTTAGTTTAGATTTTGGGATTCAAATTCACAGCAATGAGCAATAAAAAATAAAGATTATTTAACTTATTCAAGAGATTGAGAACAAACAATATACCCAGATGGTAAGTCATATATATGGTCATTACCGCTATCTTATTTTATCTAAGCGACGATTCTAAATGTTCAAAATTAGCTAAATGTAATTCAGCCTGTCAGAATGAGGCATCTGGAATACTTTTATCCCCATGGTAAAACAAGTGAGACATTCATAATTGTTAAAGTGCGATTAAAGTATTCTCTAACGAAGATAATATTTAAATAATATGGCTAAATTATTCCAAATAAATTTTCCACACCGAGTGAAACAGTTTCGATTTCTAACGAAAAGATATCTGTTCTACTTGAATACCACAAACTAAAGCGTTGCTAAGCAACGGTATGACACTCGTGTCCAAATGGTATTTGTAAAGACCTGGAAAACATCTGTTGTGTTTAAGGTAGCAGCGTCATCGGCTCTTTTAGAATCGGCTTTGCAGTTGCTGTCCGGAAACCGCAGTGGTATATCTAATGGTTAGAATTTCTTAACAAAAGGGTGTGCATTTTGCAAATTAATGGCTATTCTATTCATGCAAAATAATCTTTGAAATTTCATTAATTAGAAAAGTTAACTCTAGACGATTTTGAAACAACTACACAACAATAAGCAAGTGTAATTAAAAAGAAAGACGTAAAAAAAAATCAACTGACTGCTAAGCAGCTGAACTAACAGACACTAAATTTATTGAAAAAAAAATACTTGTATCATTTCAATTTCGTAAAATTGTTCAAACTTTAATTTTATTAATTCGAGAAATAAACTTACAGTGTTTATTCATTCGCATATATCAACTAGAAGCTAAACATATGTATGTAATCTAACTTTGCTTCTTTTTGAAGAAAAGGCCTCATTCAACACAGATATCAAAACATATGTTAGAACTGCACAGTAATAATAATTAAATAATAATAAAAATAATAGAACATACTTTCATTAAAATTTACAAAAAAAGTCAACTTATATTATAAAGCACAAATGTGTAAGTCGTTCAATGCTGACGTCATAATGATTCGGGCAACAATGTGGTAAAAATGGATGAATGTCAATAGAGCTATTTTTTCTAATCGTAACGTTATTTCTATGGGGGAAATGTAAGTTTTGGGCTGAATCTGATCCCCCCTTAGGGATCGAATTTAAAATAAATAAATAAATAATGCTCAATTCATGTATTGCCCTCAGGAATACATATATATTCCAAATTTCAAAACTTTGCGTCAACAGGAAGTAGGTGAAAAATGAGTCACGAGATTTGACTGCCCCATACATACAAAAATGTAAGTTAAAAGGAAGTATGTAATAAAAAAAGACAAATGTTTCTTAATCTATGAAAATATAACATTACCAAGAACGAAAATATACAATACTTTTCCGAGTTACCCTCGATTCCGAAAAGCGTTTTATGTCATTAAAAGAATCACCGTATGTCCCCTGTTTCCCAAATAAATCTAGAGGGTATACTTTCTAGCATATGTCATTTGCCTATAGCGTATGCCTATAGCGTATGCCTATAGCGTATACCTATAGCGTATACCTATAGCGTATGTCTATAGCGTATACCTATAGCGTATGCCTATAGCGTATACCTATAGCGTATGTATATAGCGTATACCTATAGCGTATGCCTATAGCGTATACCTATAGCGTATGTCTATAGCGTATACCTATAGCGTATGCCTATAGCATATACCATCTGGACTTTTTACGACTGCAACACTGGATGCAAGTAAAGAAGAACAGTGATGTGTAGTTCGATTTCTTACTGTTGGAAGAGTAGGAGTGTGAGAAATCCATTGTCGCATGTCAACTGTTTATGACAAACGCAGCATGTCATGTTCGCGTGAACCGGATTAGCACAAGAGATTCCGCGAGGAGCTTGTGCCAATGAAAGATGATGCTCACCCAGGGCATGCTCATCGTGTCATTATTCCTGCTGTTATTTCTGAAGTTGATGGTCTCATACGGGTAAAACGACGGATCGCTGTTGAAGAAAGACATTCATGGACATTGTTTTGCATTGGACGAAGACGTTTGTGACTGGGTGCATAAACAATCCACAAGCTGCTTCAAGAATGGGATTAACGGTGACTTAGTGAAAACGCAACAGAAAGGGAAATGGATATGGGGAAAATAGTTAACATACCGATAACAAATCACTCGGAGGAACAAATAGAGATTGCGGAAAAAATTGCATTCGTACCAATAAACCTGATCATCTTGTCTCGCAGTGTGATAAATGTATAAAGAGTTTTAGAGATTATTTTTGAGGTAATAAATGTACTGTTATACGTTTTGGTATCTGACCCGTTTTCATTTAACTGTCCTTTATAAATTTCAACAAAAGTCTAACTTTTTTTCTCGTGACAATATTTATTGTATGAATATAAAGTATGCTTTTTGTTATATTATAATCATATATAATATAAATGCTAATATTAATGACAATTTTTGTTGTTTTTCTACAGAAGAACAGAAATAGAAATGAACACATGCACCGTTTTTTATAGAATTAATTCCAAATATATTTTATTAAACAATTATCATATATTGAAATTAAAATTTTGTTTAATAGAAAGGTTGGGTAAGACATATAAATTAAAATAAGCTCCTGCTTTTAATATGTATTTTTTTTTAATGTACAAAAACCGGAAAAAAGAAAAAATTGCATGAAACGTTCAATGTTTTTCTCTTCTTTTTCTTTAACAATATCACTTTAATATTAAGAAAAAAATCATTATAAATATGATAATACATTCTACAATATCCATCAGGGAAATTTTAAAAATGAAAAAAAACATCTTTTCATAAAAAAAAGATCTAATATTATCAAACACTGATAATAATTTTGGTTATTAATAAGTTTTTTTTTTCTTTAATTTTGCTTTTTATCCTTCTGAACTGTCATAAAATGCAGACAAAAACTTGTCTGAAATTACCTTGAAACAGATTGTTTTGCTAAAAAAACGGTTTTTTTGCGTTCTAACGGCAAATAAAACTGGAGCATCAGCAGCAGTTCATCTCCTCACAACCGATGCAAAAAAAAAGGAACATTTATTTTTCTCTTGTCTTCAAGCTGCTTGTATGAGATAAGACCTCGGGAGTTATTGACATCATAAAAACTGCACTGAAATACCTTATCTCTTTTGTTCGTCAGCATAAGTAGGAAATAAATTGAACTCAGATTCTGGATAGAGCGGTGTAGATGCCATGTTGAAGAATGTTACTCACGTGTTACTCAAGGGGGATGTACAATGTTGATGACATTATTATTTTAAGAAAGTTTTTGAGTATTTTTTTAATTATTATTATTATCAGAGTTTTATGTAAGCAAAAGGCATCAGAACTCATAAAAAAAATCACATGAAACTCTTAATCTTAAATTACAGCTCATTATTTTATGAGAGATGCAAATCTGATAGGTTTTAAATGGACTTAAAGAGCTTTTGTCATAACACAACATTTAAGTTAGATGCATAATAATAATGCTATGCTACAAATCATTATTAGAGATGCATTTTTTTGCTGACTGAATAAATTAATTACCTCTATTAAGGGGTCTCAAATCTTTCTACCGCCAGTGAAAAGAGTTGTTGTTTCGAGTTCTCATAAGTTTTTACATACTTATTGAAATTACACAAACTTATGTAATATATTTAAACCATATTTCAGACTTTATAAAATGTAAAAATAAACACTTATAATATAATAAAATAATTTTTAAAAATTGAGTCAATATTGCAAACTTTTTCACATGATATGTCACAATCCGCTCGATAACTTAACTTAGAATGGATATATGAACGTAGAACTTATGCTAAAATGACCTCTAAACACTATTTTATAGAATGAATTAATATTATTAAAATAGTTAAATATCTTCAGTATTTTTTAATGACTAATTAATTATTATTTTTATTTTTTTCCCTATTTTTCAAACTTAATTGAACTTTTTAAATAGTTTCTATCAATAAATTTACATATCATTAATTCATTCTATAAAATATAGTTCAAAGGTCATTTGAACATAAGTTTTGTGTTCATATATTCATTCCAAGTTAAGTTATTATGCGGATTGTGACATAACATGTGAAAAAATTTTGTAATACTAACTGAACTTTATTTTTAATTATATTATATTATAAGTGTTTATTTTTATATTTTATAAAGTCTGAAATATGGCTTAGATACAGATTTGTGTAATTTCAAGAAGTATTTAAGAATTTTTGAGAACTTGAAACCACATCACTTTTTACTGCCGGTGGAAAAATTTCAAAATATATGAGACCCCTTAAATATATAAAATGCAAATGGAAATTTCATTCCAAACGCTTACTCACGTTCTACTAAACGGATTTTTATGGTACTTACACTGTCAGCTAGGTAATTTGGGGGGAAATGTTTTAGTACATATCACATAGTTTTAAGTTGCTTAGTTATAGAGCTATAAATTCTACAATGTCAAAACGATCATGAAAGGGGATTTCATTTAGAGCGCTTATAACTCACGTTCTACGAAACAGTTTTAAAAGAACTTACATTGTCAGCTAGTCACTTTTTAAGGAAATGTTTTAGTACATATCACATAGTTTTAAGTTGCTTAGTTCTAAGAACTATAGGAGAAAATTTTACAATTAGGTCAACCCGATTATGAAAGGGGATTTCATTCAGAACGCTTGTAACTCACGTTCTAATAAACGGATTTTAAGGTACTTACATTGCCAGCTAGGCACTTTTTGAATGTTTTAGTACATATCACATAGTTTTAAGTTGCTTAGTCATAGAGTTATAGGAGAAAATTCTGCAATTAGGTCAACCCGATTATGAAAAAGGATTTCATTCAGAACGCTTATAACTCACGTTCTACTAAACGGATTTTTAATGGGACTTTCCCCTTGAAGTTGGTTTTATTTTCTCTATAAATAACTTGTTAATTAATTTTTAGAAAATATTCATTATATAGTAATCTTAGATCCTTTTTATTTTTCAAGTAAACAAATATCCCTAAAATAATCATGTTGTAAGCAAAGGCAATATAAAAATCTCACTAACAAATTAAATTCTAACAAACTTACCATAAAAGAATTTGAATTTTCAAACATTATGCGAAATTCTTACCTGAAATATAGAAAAAAATGCATAAGAATAATTTCATTTGATTCAATATTGTTTTACTTACATACAAAATGAAAACATTTTTAGAAAACCTTTTATGAGATTCTAATCATGAAACCAACTAATGGAAAACCATTGAGGTTTAATAAAACCCTGCAGAATAAATAGATTTATCCCGACTATATGTAATCGGAATTGAAGTATTTAGCCGAGGATGGTTTTAGATTAAGAAAAGAAAAATTTTCAAATTATCGTGTAAATGACAATAGAAAATTTCGCACACGAAGTTTGATATTCTTTGAATAGCAGACTCGGCCTGGGTTGCCCGGTCACGGTTTAATAACATTAAGAATTTATGACTCTAAATCTCATTTCGAAGTAAATCGCATAATATGAAATATTTAATATTAAAGTATTCATACATTTGTTAATTATTAAAATCTTGATACAACTACCTTTAAAATTTTCCAGCCACAACTCAGATCTTCTCACTGAACACCACTGCGTCGCGACACATATGTTAAGAACCATTTTTTTAAATAAATCTAGCACGCGTCGAATGAGAAAAAAAAAACTCCCGACCGCGATGTCACTTGCGTGGTCATGGTAACGGCGATAAAGATGGTTGTGTTGTGGTGTTTTGGGGTTCTTTTTAAATACAATTTAAATTTAAAAAAAATCACTTACAACTCAGTCTTCATCTGACAATTAACTGATTCAAAAACAAGTATACTCTGATTAACGTCACTGAAATCTGTTGCCATGGAAAGGGGAGTAAATTATATTAAACTAATCAAAATATCAAAACTTAAGAATCCGAATAGGTTAATACAACATGATAATTTTGAACTCATCATTTTAAGACAATATTAAATGTAGTAAGGGGCAACAGATTTCTAAATCAAGTAGCATACTGAATTGCATAAAGAACACCCAACTCCACTCCAACCCGATCAAGCTCAAATCTCCATACACAATAAATTAGCAAAATATAACCATCATTGAATTTAGACAATTGAAGAAAACCTGAAATTCCTCCAATATGAGGACAAAAAGGAATAGAGACAAATTAATAAAATAAGCATATGATGGAATACTAAAAATTTAAGAATAAAAATGGAGATTTTGATCAAGATCAGATTGGTTAACCGAAAGAACATATAGTGATTAAAATTTTACTGACCAACTCTATATATATATATTTATTTTATTTTATTTTTTTATTTTAGAAAACAAACACTCTATCGTTTGTTTTAAATAATATTTCCAAGAGAGGACAATTAAAAATTAAACTGATCAGTTATGAAATTAAATTTAATATTATTCATTCATCACTTATTAATTTATCCATCATTAAATCAAGATCAAAAATACGATTGTATAACATTGAGTGAACCTCAATTAATATTCATTAAAACAGTCAGTTATGAATTTAAACTTAAGAAATTTTAAAGTCTTAATTTAATAAAGTTGGATTCTCCCTTTTTTTTTTTTTTTTTTTTTTTTTTTTTTTTTTACTCACAGAAAGGTTAAGCCTTTCTTATAGGTATACTGTGAATATAAAATATTAATTATTTAGAGATTTATACAAAGAAAAACATACCATCCTTGATAATAAACAAAAAAACACAATTTATTTGAACATTTAAAATTATGAAGCAACTAAGTTATCAAAAATAATCTTAATAAAACAATATAACAGCTGTTCTTTTAAGTTGAAACCACTCACTGGTTACTTTTAAATTACACATCATACTTTTAAAATTATCATCACATTACCATTTAATGGTCGTTCAAATATACAAACATTATATATTAACCTACAGACTGTTTCTATTCATAATGCAAATTCTTATTGAAATTATCTAAAGATATTCATTTCACTTTTAAACTCTGGTATAGCAAACATATTTTTTTTTTTTGAAAGATGTACAAATAATAAAAAAAAACTATGCAAAGAGTACTTACAATAGATGGAGAGTTCTACAATTTTAGTCAGTGGACACTTAGGAGCATTTCGTCCTTTTTCAAAATCTGTTGAACACGCTTAAGCTGGAGTATTCAGGCTGGGGAAAAATTCTGTCAATACCCATGTGGTTTCACGCTAACATTCATCATCACATGATGTGTCAAATGCCATCACGATGGAGATTTGGTTACCACTTCGTACCTCTCATCACACTGCATCACTTGCCATCAACTACTAGGTCCATCATCTTGTCAGGGTTGGGAAATTGTCCCACGTCCCAGAATTTCACTGTCGGAGCCAAAAGTTTCACTTTCATGAAACATGTGTTTTATTCTAAGATGGCCATCACCTTAACTCAGAACACTACTATTTCTACCGACCGTTTAGTTCAATATCTATGATCACCTCTGAGGATTAAGAAGTCATAATAATGTAATACTATTTCTTAGAACGTCACTACGCAAAAACGGGCTACACATATCTTCTTTTTAATTTCTCGCTAACAGTTATAGATCCGCAACTCGAAAATGCCCTTATAGCCTCTTTTCATCATAACACTATGATTTAGGATAGTTAGTGTAGGGCCATCAATGCCCCACTTTCGATAATCTTCCAGAAACCTGTCCGCCTTCAACAGCTTCGCGATCCAGCCACACAGGCCAGTTTTCGAGCCCCGTAACAAGTCCAATTTTTACGAGCCAAACGACAGGTATCTCAACCAAGCAACAACTGTCGTAAACATTCACTCTCCCGCGCCGCTTGAAAAACGGGACCGATCCACTCTGCCAGGGGTACGGGAATGGGAACAAAAGGAAAAAATGGACTCTTCCTGAAGGCAACAGCTTGTCGCTCCACTCTGCCGGCCGCTTCATGGGGGAAGGCAGCCATGCTTCACCCCCATGGCGTGTGCTGAAGGGGGGTCCTGTGAGCCTCTGTTTACATGGGCGCCAGCTATCAGCCTGATAGCCGAGCCAATTGAAGCCTGTCGTAAACTCACAAAGCCTAATTGCGTGTATAGTACACTCATAAGATAACGTAATTCTTATACAGGGCGGTCGGTCATTCTTATATCAAAGTCAGACTAGATGACTCCAAATTTTCCACCTGTGCGGTCTTTAACTGACAAACATCCCTTCTTGCTGTCTGCTTTTCGTATTTCAAAACAGGAAGCTACGCTAGATTATGAAAGTTGAAACTGCTTTGCATAAAAGAAAAAGAAAGAAGAGGAAAAAAAACTGCTTTTATTATTAATATTACAATTACTTTTATTTATATATTTATTTAAAACAGAAACAAAAAGAAAACTTCTAAATAAATGTTGAGAGAGTGATTTAAGGTAATTAATGTAGATTAAAAAAAAAAATTGGTTGAAACCAACCGTAACAGTTGCTTAGCAACCCACACTGGATTTATATTCCCATCCTTTTCTTCTTTTCGTTTCAGAGAAAAAAACCGATATGCTTACTTTCTTTAACAATTAATTTAAAAAACAAAAAATTGTTCATATTTTTTTGAAAATTTTGTTGATTGATTTATCAAAGTCTGCTCCATACAGAAGTGCTAAAAATGAGATTGGATAGATAAGGTTATAAATACAAATTAGTTATTAAAGTAGAAAAGTATCATTTTCGGCGAAATGGAAACTTAAAAAATCGCGAAAAAAATCAAAAACCGCTGTACGAATTCCAAATAAACTTTATTCAAAAGAGGACAAAATTTACTATATCGGGCAAAAAGATTGAATTTGGATTGCTTTTATCAGTGGTTCAATTTCTTCGGCAAACTCGGAAAATCGGAAAAATACACAAATTTTTCCGTTAAAAAAAAATGACAAAAAATACAAAACCTAGGCCTCATGTGCATTCGGACTGGTTTTCATCTATCTAAATCACATTTGCAGACCCATACCTGTAATAAATTTACCTAGATGTCGCCAATAAACAAGCACACACATAAGCACCTTTCTTTTATTAATATAGATATTTTAAAAAAAAGCAAAGTCACAAGAATGACAGTAGCTAACAAAATATTTTCAATAATTACAAAAATGCTCATCAATAAATCGGCTCAAAATTAAACAAGAAATAAAACTCATGCGTTAAGCTTAGATTATAAAATACTTCCCAACACATTCAGAATACTGTAACGAAACTTCAACCGTTTAATAAGGTAAAAGATGATGTCTAAGTAAACAATTTGGTAAACGCATAATATATTTGAAAACCCAATTTCACTAATTACCATTAATAATCGGAAAAATATCCTAATTTGTTTGTTCAGACCTGTATATTGTCAATATATTTGTGTATATAATACATAGTATGCTAAAAATTAGTTCAGTTAGGAAACGCATAACACAGTTCAGTTAGGAAACGCATAACACAGTTGAAAATTCCCATTCGGCAATTTTCATCAACGAACGGCAATTGCACTCGATATCTTTTTTGCAGCCCTGTATATGTTTTATAGAATTTACGCACATCAATCAATATGCAAAAAATTGTTAAACTTAAAAACGCATGCGACAACTGAAAACGCACTTCCAGGAATTATTGTTCATAGACAGTACTGTAACCGAATTATTTTGTGTGTGTCTGTAAATGAACGATGGGTGCTATGCACTCCATAATCAACAGCAAGCATCTTGTAATGCAACCTCGGTGATATATATAAATTTCAAAAGGTTTGAAATATAGTAACATCATTTAACACTGCAAACAATATGTTTCTCCTTACAGAGTGGTGAAAAAGTTCCGGATGGGCATAAAATCCATTATTTTCGAGAAACCCGTAAATGTCAACAATTTATTAACGAATATATTAAATTTAACATGTAAATAATGGAAAAACAGATTAGATATCAAAATATCCGCCATTTTCTTTCATGCATGCCCTTATCCGTTTTGGGACATCATTGACTACGACACGAAGTATCTCAGCGAGAAGATTGGTATATTCCTTAATCAATTTTGCTTTCAGACCATCCAAACTTTCATGGGAAGTAGCCAAGAACTTTGCCTTCAGAATTCCCTAAATGAAAAAATCTATTGGATTGATGTTGGGTTATTCATCGGTAGAAATGAAGTCGATTTTCTCCTCCCTAAACTAGCCAGGAGTCTTGTGCGTGCGATGGGCTGGAGCATAGTCTTGCTGAAACACCAATTTCGTCCAGAAAATTGTGTTTGAGCAAAAGGCTTGAGCACTTTCTGTAAATTCTCGTTCTGATACTATTGTTGATTGAGCCATCTAAAAAATTTTCCTCGCCCAATAGGACGTAATGTAATGGAATTCTCTTAATTGTCCCTGTAAATGAACTAAAAATGCTACACACTTCATTTTCAATACCGAACATGCCATAGTAACCCTCAATAACTTATATCAATTGCATTGGAATCCGAGTATATTTACGCGAGTTAGAGCACGGACAGACAGACAGCAGACAGACAGACAATTCATAAACACTTTTCGACTTTGTTGAAAATTGTTAAAAGATTTAGGAAAATTATTTTAATGCTCTATAAATACTTAAAATAAATATACTGGGAGCAGTTCATGTTGGTTAGAAGTTTCATCAGTTAATTGGAAGAGTAAGTTGCAAGAATTGGTACACTTTATTCAATGCTTTTAAATGTTGCTTCTTATGAGCCCAAAATAAATCTATTTAGAGACGAGAAGCTGTTGATGTGAATCACCGGAGAAGTGGTTTGTGTAAAAAGTGGTATTAAACATTGTTACCAAAAAATATATAGGACACTCATTTTTTGAAAATTTCTAAATTTAAAAGTGTAGTTATTAAGTTTGTGTTGAATAAGGATAAAAAAACTGATTCACCAGCAAAGGTTTAAAATTTTGATTAAAATATGATTTTCATTTAATTTTCTCATACGGATTTTTTTTCTTTTTCTTTTTAGATTTATTAAAACAAGCAATTGATAAAAGTCATCGTTTGAAATCATTAAGTCAACATTCTTAGGCGGAAAATCTTTGAAATCATTAAGACAACAAAATGAGTCTTTAATTTTTTTAAAAAGATGTTTCACAAGCTACTTCATATAACAGAAAGGAATACAAATTCTGACAATAAAAATGGCACAATGAAAAATTACAAGAATCGGTACTTTTCCACTATAGAGGCCTTGGCAGTTTTTTTTCCTTTAAAGCTTGGCGGAATTAGGGCTTCAGAAAGTGAGATTTGTTGGCAAATGATTTAAACAGCTTTGAAAACTTTCAAAGCTGTATTGGGGATTTTCTCTAGCTCGCCAATGCTCCTGTACTGGAAAAGTACCCCAAAATCATTGTCTATTAAATACCTCAAAAGCATGCCTCATCTGCTGATTGGGGCTGACGAACTAACGGGGATGAAAACATATATTTTAAAAAAAGAAGAAAAAAAATATTTATTAATCTTCGACACCCTGAGGCATAAACAAATGACAGCCTTTCAGACGGTGTTTTTTTCTAATGAACTTTTATGCTTGTTTTTGGCGAATTTATATATACAATTTACTTCTGTTTGTATATAAAAATACAGAAATTTCTTCTTTATATTAAATAAATTGTATAATTATTGAAAATATTGCTTCTATATGTGAAACAGTGAATAGGTTGCCAGAAAATATGTTGCCAAGGCTATTTTCTCTAGCTCGCCAATGCCCCTATACTGGAAAAGTACCCCAAAATCATTGTCTATTAAATACCTCAAAAGCATGCCTCATCTTCTGATTTTATTTACGAACTAACGGGGATGAAAACATATATTTTAAAAAAAGAAGAAAAAAAATATTTATTAATCTTCGACACCCTGAGGCATACACAAATGACAGCCTTTCAGACGGTGTTTTTTTTTCTTTAATTTTTTTATGTTAGGCTTTTTTTATATTATGTTTACTTTTTAACTTCTAATATAAATATGCCCCCTTCTTCCTTCCGAAAAAAGCAAATCCTAGAACATATCATTTTAAATTAAAGAGTGAAATAAATAAATTGAAAACTACTCAAAACTGTGCACGGAGAGAATCGTGAAAAGTTCAATATCTGCTCTTGGTTATTTTATGAAACACAAAATAAATGTTTGTTTTAGAATTTTTTAAAAACAAAAAACCAAATATTGATGTATATAAAGGCTAAGCAGCAGAACTTGCTCAAGTTCTATAATTAAAGAATCTCTTTCGCGTCAATAACAAATAATTACAATCTCCTTTCTCACCTCTTCAAAAAATGTATTACCGTCTCCGAATTATTTTGACTCTCTTATCTTCAAAATAATAAACAAATTGCCCCACAACAAAGCTATTTATTTTCCACCTATAAATAATGTTGAAAAACCACCAGCAATTTAGCAACGTGGCTAAATTTTTGCTGACGTTCTCAAAAGATAAGAATTTTAAAGCAATTTTTCCTTGTCATGTTGCTTTTTTCTTTTTAATTTTTTTATTAAGATACTCTATTAAATATTACACTAGATTCATTAAAACAAGAAATTGATAAAAGTCATCGTTTGAAATCATTACGTAAAATTTGCAAGCCGGAATTATCAGTAAATTATTTATTCTTACTCGTTTTGTCTCATAAAATGTTATGAAACTTCATTCAAATATTTAATTATAGAACTATCCCATATATTGATTTTCAGGAATTTTTTTTTCTTCCCAACTCTCTGATAATTGTACTAAAAATAAGTTTGAGAGATTTATTGCAATTGTTCGCGTATTTTTCGTACTCATTTGACATATATTATGTTAATGTAATTGAGGTGTGTGAAAAGTACGACTGACATTTAAAAAAAAAATATTATTTATTAATATTCATTTTACTTTGCTGGTAATTTAATTTATAAAAAATATATTTTATTTCAAATGGATATGAAAATTTAAAAACAATATATTGGTCATAAAATACATTCTTATCCGCGGAATAGTTTAATCGTCTTTGAAAAAAAAATGCACAAAAATAATGTTTGTTTTAGAATGAAATAATTTTCACTAAATATTGATATCTATAAAACCTAAGCAGCAAAACTTGCCCAAGTTCTATAATTAAAGAATGTCTTTCGCGTCATTAACAAATAATTACAATCTCCTTTTCCATTTCTTCAAAAAATCTATTACCGTCTCCGAATTATTTTCACTCCCTTATCTTCAAAATAATAAACAAATTGCCCCGCAACAAAGCTATTTATTTTCCACCTATAAATAATGTTGAAAAAACCACAGCAATTTAGCAACGTGGCTAAATTTTTGCTGACGTTCTCAAAAGATAAGAATTTTAAAGCAAATTTTTTTTTTTGCCATTTATTATTAAGCTTGTCTTTAAGTTCTTTTTTTATCAAGATACTCTATTAAATATTACACTAGATTTATTAAAACAAGAAATTGATAAAAGTCATCATTTGAAATCATTAAGTAAAATTTGGAAGTCGGAATTATCATTCAATTATTTATTCTTACTCGTTTTGTCTCATAAAATGTGATGAAACTTCATTCAAATATTTAATTATAGATCTATCCATATATTGATTTTCAAGAAATATTCTTCTTCTTGCCAACTCTCTGATAATTATAGTAAAAAGAAGATAGAGGATGATTTACTGCAATTGTTCGTGTATTTTTTGTACTCTTTTGACATTTATTATGTTAATAAAATTAAGGGGTGCGAAAAGTAGAAGAGATTTTTTTTTAAATAACATTTATTACTATATTCATTTTACTTAGATGATAATTTAATTTATAAGAAAGGTATCTTATTCAAGATGGATATCAAGTTTAAAGAAACAAAATATTGATGATAAAATACATTGTAACTTGGGGATTTTTTTAATCGCCTTTTTAAAAATGCACGAATAATTGATTTTATTTGTATTTTATAGATTTTTAAATCTTATTATCTTATTTATTTTATTAGGCTATACTGTTATTAATTAAAATCTACGTATTTAT
The DNA here is from genome assembly GCA_963931845.1 of Maratus michaelseni. Classification (NCBI taxonomy): domain Eukaryota; kingdom Metazoa; phylum Arthropoda; class Arachnida; order Araneae; family Salticidae; genus Maratus; species Maratus michaelseni. Next base: position 381,837,634 of record OZ007587.1, on the reverse strand, counting down.
TAAAAATTTTATGTTTGTCAATAATTATATATTTAAATTTTGAGCATTGCGAGACACGAATAGATAATTTTATCAAAATTTACATGAAAAATATATTTATTTAAGCTGGATGTCACGTTTAAAAAATATATATTAATGATAAAAAAAATGGAATTTGTGGAATATTTTAATCGCCTTTTTTAAATTTGCACAAAATAGTATTTTTTTCATCTTATTTTGTATTATTTTAAATTATATTAATATCTTATTTATCTTAATATACTAAGACGTTATACTCTTATTAATTAAAATTGATGTGTTTATTAAAAATTTTTGCATGTCAATATATATTTAAATTTTGAGCATTATCAAATACCATTTTATGATAAGATAATACAAAAAATTTATAAGAAATATATATTTTTTTTAAATATGGATATCAAGTTTTAAAAAAAGCAATGTATTGATGAGAAAAAATATTGTAATTTGAGAAAAAATTTAATCGTTTTTTTATAATTGCACAAAACCATTTTTTTTTTCAAATCTTATTTATATTTTTATATCTCTTATTTATCTTATTAGATTAAGAGATAATACTCTTATTAACTAAAATTTGTGTGTCTATTAAATATTGTCTATGTGTCAGTAATATCTATTTAAATTTCGAGCATTGTGAGATATTATTTTATAATAAGATAATACAGAAAATTTATATGAAAGATATATTTATGTAAGATGGATATCACGTTTTAAAAAGGAATATATTAATGATAAAATACACTGATCTCCAAAAATTAAGGTACAATCAGTTTTTTGACGCTCACTATTAAAAGAATGAACATAAAGTTAAAAAATATGGTTTATATAAATGATCATAAGTAACTTCAATAAAATCTTATGAAAAAGTTATACCCATTTCAATTATTTTAATTTATTGTATACTTATATGCTTGTCAGGAGGAACTGCGAATATCCCACTTTGGGAATTTGGGTGAAATTTTTTTATGGTTAATGATCTTGAATTATAGGTACTAAAATAGTGTTGTCCATGTCTAGGAGATGTCGCTTGCTTGATTCGTTAAGATGGCGAGCAATCTGGTGGATGGAAATGGGGTTACCACAAGCTGGTGCTGCTAGACGTCTTAATGTGTATCCTAGTGTGGCCCAAAGGCTCTGAGATCAATTTGAATCCAAACATTTAGTATCAAGAAGATTTGTTCCAGACCGGTCATGGGTTACAACCCCTGTACAAGATAGCTTTCTAGCTCTTTTGGCCCGAAGGAGGAGCACCACTACTGTGGCTCAGCTCATTACAGATCATCGTAAATCAACAGGGATACCTGCGATTACGATGCATAGACAAGTGCTCGTTTATGTTGGCCAAGAGAGCAAGTTACCTGGAACACATAACAATGGGCTTCCGTACTGTTGACAGATGTGTCCCGGTTCGCTTTGGAGAATGATTCAGTTCGTGAACTTATCTGGAGAGAACAAGACGTTAGATTCTACCTATGTAACATTGTTGAAAGACACAGTTATAGAGGAGGTGGGATCATGATTTGGTCTGAAATCTCTCTTTTGGTCACAGTAACTTCCATGTGTGCCATGGAAGAATTCTGAATGCTGTGAAATATCGGGACGAGATCCTTGCTCTGTTTGTCACATCGTATGGTGGCGCAATTAGGGATGAAGCCCAATCGAATTGAGCTACAGTCGTTGATGAAGATCTAGAGGATCAAAGTTTGGAGCGAATGGAATGGTCAGCATAATATTCGGACTTTGATCCTATAGAGTATCTTTGGTACTATCTCAGCAGACAGGTAGCTGCCGTAAGCCCTCCTCTAAAGTCGTTAATTGAGTTGGAACAAGCGTTTCTCCATGTATGGGAGTTGTTTCCCTTTCCAATGTCCGATAACTTAAATGACTGTATGGAAAGTCGATGCCACAAATTCATTACAAGTAGGGCGACCCAATTAGTTTCAGTTGCCTGTGACCGGAGAAAAACGATTTCTCGAATGGCAGTTCACGGTGCGCATCTGTAGGTACTCCCCGTCTCACAGGGTGTGTTATTCATTTTCTTTCACACAAAAATTTAAATATATAATTTAAATGCAATAAATATTTTACAAAAATTTCGAAAATATATCTCTTTTCTTAGTAATCGAAAAAAAATCGTAAAAATCACGTGAATTTTCGGGCAATGAAGAAGAACCTCCCTTTAATAGAATTAAAATATATATCTTTATATAATTACTAGCGACACCCGTCCCGGTTTCGCTCTAATGGACAATGTGTCGACCTCCTTGGAAATCTATCTTACGCAAAATATCTAATCAAAAATCAACAATAGTTATCTTATTCGTCTAATCTTCTATAATCGGGTTCATTGCCGATGTTGGCGACGAAATCGCTAAAACAGCTGAAATGCGTGCTTAACTGTGTTTAAGAAGATTGATTTAACTGTATTTCATATATTTCATTGATGTAATTTATGTATAAATGTAATTATGTATTATGTAATTTTGTTATAATTTTATTGTGGCCTTGTGAAATTTCATTGTAATTTAATGACCTAAAACTTTCGACCCCGCGCCCCCTGTAACCCCTTCGGGTTTAATTTTCAAATATTTTTTCTTATTGCTTGCCTAAGTTATAACAGCAATCTACTGTCCAAATTTCGTGATCCTGACTTTAAGCGTTTCAGCTGGGCGTTGGTGAGTCAGTCAGTCAGACATTTTCTCTTTATGTAATAGTATAGATGTCTTTAATTTTGCCTACCAATGAATAATATCTTTTGATAATTAAGGATAAATAAGTAAAAGTAGATGACGGTGTGCTTAAAAATAAATAGCGTCAAGGGCTATTGAATGACTTAAGACGCATCTAGACTCTTATTTGCTCACAATGATCAGTCTTTATTTATACATATGAACTTGAAGATCAGGAAAATACTGTATTGGAAACTGATTTTTTGAGTTTAAACATTTACGCATGTATTTTACGGCATTGCATGAAAGTTTCACATTTACTTTTTCACTTCTAATAACAATATGCAGTTCCACAAGAAAAAATAAAATTAAAAACTATAGAGTTTTAAATAAGGAAGAGAAATGAATAATTCTCTATATATTATAAAATATATACATAAGCGTGCACTAATAGCAGCATGATAATCTGAGTATTTTGCCATCGGCTCTTTTAGAGAAAATAATATTAAAATATTTGTTACACGATAAAATAATTTTCATTAAATATTGATAACTATAAAGTCCTTAACAAAATAAATTTACTCAAGTCCGATATTTAAAAAATCTCTTTCGGGTCATTAACAAATAATTACAACCTTCTTTCTCATTTCTTCACAAATGTATTATCATCTCTGAATTATTTTGACTCCTTATCTTGGAAATAATGGGCAAATTGCCCCGCAACGCAACTATTTATTTTCGACCAATAAATAATGTTGAAAAACCACCAACAATTCATCAACGTGGCTAAATTTTTGTTGACGTTTTGAAAAGATAAGAATTTTAAAGCAATTTTTCTTTGCCATGTTGCTCTTTTCGTTTTTACTAACTCCTTTATTTTATGAGATACTCTATTAAATATTTCACTGGATTTATCAAAACGAAAATTAATAAAGTAATCGCTTTAAACTATTAAGTAACATTTGAAAGTTGGAATTATCTGTCAATTATATATATATTTTTTAATTAGTTTTGTCTCATAAAATGTGCTAAAACATAATTTAAATATTTAATTATAGATCTATCCGCGTATTGATTTTTTTAAAGTTAAACTCTCTCATAATTGAAAAAAAAGGTGAGAGAGAATGATATACTGCATTTGTTCACGTGTATTTTTAGTACTTTTTGACACATCTTATGTTAATGAAATTACGAAGTGTGAAAAGTACGGGAGTTTTTTTTTTATTTTCTTTTTAAAATAATATTTATTATCATTCATAGTACTTGAATGTTATTTTACTTTTTAATAAATATGTTTATATTTAAAATGAAAATCAGGTTTTGATATACAAAATATTGATGCTAAAATGTATTGCAGTTCGTGGAATTTTTTCATCACCTTTTAAAAATTGAGCGAAAATAGTCTTTTTTTTCTTCTTTATCTTACTTTTAAATGTTCTAAGAGGTTACCCACATATTAACTGAAATATGTGTATCTATATTAATATATTAAAATAGAGTAAAAGAGAACTAAGTTCATTCGACTATTTGGACGACGCATAGTCATTTATTTTTTGTATGTCTGTCAGTTTGTCCGGAATAGGCTCACAAACGGTTGCGTAACAAGCACCAAACTTATCGTTATCAGGGGGCAGATAAACAATATTTCTGGCAACAAACTGCATTTTGTTGCAGTCCTGTTTCTAAGTTCATTCGACTATTTTAACGACGCATAGTCACTTTTTTTTTGTATGTCTGTCTGTTTGTTCGGAATAGGCTCACAAACGGTTGCGTAACAAGCACTAAACTTATCAGGGGCAGATAGAGAATATTTATGGCTACAAACTGCAGTTTGTCGCAGTCCGATATATAAAATAGTTTTTCAGAAAACATGAAAAAAAAAATCACACAAAAATCAATCAATCGATCCAATCATTCAATACATAAAAAAACTCGGGAAGTAATCGAACTATGTTAAGGAATCCTACGGCGATTGGATAATCTAATTAAGATTTATTTATGATAATTCTGGCTATAATCTGCAGTTTATCTATTCAGATATCTCATTCAGATATCTAAATTAGTTTTTGAGAAAACAAAGAAACACTGGGAGAATCAATCAACTAATCCTTCAATGCTAAAAAAATTAAGAACTAATTGATCAATTCAAAATAATCTTACGGCGATTGAAAGGTCTAATTAAGATTTATAAATGATATTAATTACAATTTTAGCTTATGAATTATACATTTAAATTTAAAAACTAAATTGATAAGTATTTTCTCCAAAAACTCGAAAGATCATATAAAACACAAATGCAACACAACGGGTTGTTACACATTTAGTTTATTAATAATTTTCTGTATGTCAATGATATCTATTTAAAATATTAGCATCATAAGACACCATTTTATAATGTCTCTTCGATAATTAAGGATAAATAAGCAAAAGTAAAAGTAGATTAAGTGTTGCCAAAAAATAAATTGGGTCAAGGGTTCTTGAACGCATTAAGACGTCTTTATTCAACAGTAAGTTACCTGCACACAATGATCTGTTTTCTCTAGTACATAAAAACTTGAAGATCCATGAAAAAGAAGAGTCGATATTTTGGAAACTGATCTTGTGCTTTTCAATATTGAAATAAATAATTTGAGACATTGTAAAAAACCCCAAATTACTTTTTAATTTCCAATACAGACAATACGCTACAGCTTTCAAAAAATAAAAAAAATCCATATATAATTTTAAATCCAGAAACTAAATTAATAATACTCAATACACACACATATATATATATATGTGTGTGTATGTGTGTGTGGATATTGAATAAATAAATAAATAAATATGCATTTGATATCGATATATTATATATGTAGTGTGCTTGTATCTGTGTGTATATATATATATGTGTGTTTATATGTTTGTATGTATGTATGACTGTGTTCTGAGAGAAGCACTAATATCTAAAATTTTTGCTCTCAGCTCCTTTAGGTAAAAAATAATTTTAAAAATGTTTGTTATAAGGTAAAATATTTTTCATGAAATTTTGATTACTATAAATTATATTGCTAATCTTCATTGTATTTCCTGAAGGTTTTTAAAGTGATATATATATATATATATATAATGAAAATATTGTAAAAGGGGAAACAATCTTTATAATGCACATATTTAATTCAATAATCTAAAGAGAAAAAAAAAATATTTTTATTTCCTGTTGCAGCTAAAATCCGTAAGTGAGTCGTTTGGACTTTTGTGCCTTCATTCGTTGCCAATAAACGTAAACGATTACAGCAAAAATGTTGTTCAAAGTAAAGGTAGTTGCATATAACAATGTAATTAATAAGATATTTAACGCACGTGAAAGCAAGTAAATAAACAAAATTAACGCATAGTATAGAATTCAGTGTTTTATACACACAGAGAACAAATATAATTTTTGGTTACAAGATTGCAGTTAATGTTGCACTTGCACCCAAACCATAACTGCTAAATGTCATCATCGAATCTAATGGACCACGATTGTATAAGGTTCTCTATAAATTTAGTGTGTCAAAAATAAATATAATTTGCTTTGCTACTATAATGTTATTTAGGATTTTGTGCTAACCATTGCAAAAGTTCTATAATTAAAGAATCTCTTTCGCGACATTAACAAATAATTACAATCTCCTTTCCCATTTCGTCAAAAATGTATTATCGTCCCGAATTATTTTCTGCCCGTTATCTTCAAAATAATAAACAAACTACCCCGCAACACAACTATTTATTTTCGACTTATAAATAATGATGAAAAACCACCAGCAATTTAGCAACGTAGCTAAATTTTTGCTGACGTCCTCAAAAGATAAGAATTTTAAAGCAATTTTTCTTTGCCATGTTGCTCTTTTCCCGTCTTTCTTATTAAATTCTTCATTTTATGATGTACTCTACTAAATATTTCAGCAGATTTATTAAAACAAAAAATTGATAAAGTCACCATTTTAAACCATTAAGTAAGGTTTGGAAGTTAGAATTATCAGTTAATTATTTTTATTTGTTTTTGTTTTATAAAATGTGATAAAACTTTATTCAAATATTTAATTATAGATCTATCCCCATATTCATTTTCAAGAAATATTTTTTTTCCAGCCAACTTGCTTATAATTATACTAAAAGGGAAAGAGCGGATGATGTACTGCTTTTGCTCACATATTTTTCGCACTTTTTTTTAGCCATAACTTATATAATAGAATTAGAAGTGGGGAAAAATACGAGACGATTTTTTTTAAGAATATTTATTAATATTCACTTTACTTGGATGATAATTTAGATTAAGGGAAATAAGATTATTATTTAAGATGGATATCGGGTTTTATTAAACAAAATATTTATATTAGAAAAGCATATTAATTCAAGGGATATTTTTTAATGATTTTCATTATAGCGTAATAAAAATATTCCATAATATTTCTTTATTTTTTAAATATAGTAAGAGAAAAATAACATAGATAAAACTTAAATAATATTAGAAAATTGTAAAGGAATATTAAATAGAACTGGAGGGGTTTTTTTTTCATATAGGTGGCTATATTACTTTTAAAATATGTACTTAAATTAATATTTTGAATTAATGTTAAAATTTTAGAATAGAATATGATAAATAAAAGCTCAAGTGAACCATTTTTGTTATGTAATGTTGTTATATGCCACAACTAATCTAAAAAAAATATATATATCCTTCCTTATACATAAAAAAATAATTTAAAATTAATTTAAAATACATTTCAAAATCTATATTAATTTAATGCAAAATGACAGTCACTTTATTTACTTACGCCCCATTTTAAGTTATTGCTAGATAAAATAGTTAACAGTTTGCATTTAAATGGATTTAAAAATATTCATAAGTAGTAATAGACAATTTATTTTAAATTTTTTGTGATCATATTTTATGTAAATTTAATATGCAATAACGGTTATCGGTGTTAGCTGAAAAAAATAATTCGTTTTGTATGCGAAAAGTGGATTCCATTGCTTCACTTTCAAAAGCAATGAATTGTTGAAAATGCTGATTTTCTTGGAATGAAATATACAGTAAAGCCCCGATTATCCGCGACGATTTTTTTTTTTTTTTTTTTTTTTTTTTTTTTTTTTTTTTTTTTTACAGCAAGGCAAATTTAATAGACCCTATAGTTAGCAAAAAAATATATAATAGTAAAAAAAATGATTTTTTAACTTAAATAAAATTTAAAAATAGAAACTTTGTGTTTTTTAATTCAAACTATTTTTTTTTTTTTTACAATTTAACTAAATGAATCATTAGTATAATAAATGCTCAATGATCAAGAAATATATTTTTTAATTAAAATGATTTTTAACTTATTTTTTCAAAAATAAAAACTTTGTATTTCATTCAAACATTAAAAAAAAAAATAAAAAAAAAATACTAAAACATATAAATATAAAAATTTATAAATTGTTATCCGCGCTGCCCTTGCCACCCAATTGCGCGGATAATCGAGGCTGTACTGTAATTATAATTTTTTTTTATCTACGATAGTTCATAATGTCATTTATTAACATAATAATTATATGTACTATTTATTTTTTATAACAGACATTAATTTATTTTAAAACACATCAAAAAGCAGTGCACATGTCTAAAAGCTTCAAAAAGCACTAAAACTGGTCAATATGTATAAAAGTTAAAAAAAAAATATATTTTCACCTCTTGGTCAGTAACTAAGGATGCCCCGGACTAAGAGGTGAAAATATTTTTTAAAACTTTTATACATATTGTCTAGATTTAGTGTAGTTTGAAAGTGTTTTTGAACCTTTTAGTTGTGTGCACTGCTTTTTGATGTGTTTTAAAAATAAATTAATGTCTGTTGTAATAGGTAGTACAGATAATTATTATAATTATAATTATTATATAATTGTAATTACAAAAAAAAATATATATTTTATTTTATTATTTATTTTATTTCAATATTTAATTTTTCTTTAGAAAAGTTACAATAAAACGAAAAATAAGCATAATTTTAGAGCAAAAGATGGAAAAAATAAGAGAAAAGTATTCAGTAAAAAGTTGTATGCCTGTGATTATATTTCTCAATTTAGATAGTGAAGAATTTTAAAATATTCATTATGAAATTATAAATGTTCTGCTTAATATTATGCAATATAAATAATAATCTGTTCAAAGGGGACTCGCCTTACTTTCAAAATCAATCCATTTGAAATATCGTTGATCCAATAAATTACTAATAACAAATTTATACTGATATTAAAAGATATATTTGTTGTGAATTGATTAGAAACATAAATTTTATGTTAATTTGTAATAAGATACAGATTTAACTAAATTTTTTCACAAAATGTACTTGCCCAACTTTACAAATAAACGGCTCGTACGTAAATACAAATGTTGCAAAGTATTTTTAAAGGTACCTTTATTGATTTGTATGCAAAAAAATAAACGTGTAATAATTATTTTTGTATAAAAATAAGTACTACAAACAAAGATTCATTGCAGAAATAAGTAATGTTATATACTTCTACATCTTGGAATAATTTTATATCCGACTTTATTTTTTATTACTTCTTATCTTCATACAAAACTTCTTAATAGCAAAGTAGCATCAAATTAATAAACGTTAAAATGCATATAATATAAAATTTCTCACTAAAAAACAAATTTCATGTTTTGTGTCTAAACAAAATTGTTACGAATTATTTTTAAAAATACTTTACAAAATTTTAAGATGAAAAATAAATTCAAGTACGGATAAAATTTCTGCTTATATAGAAGTAAATGTTTGCTACAAACAAGGAGTCATCTCAAAAATAAGTAATGTTATATACTTCTATGTCTTGAAATATTTTTACCCGACTTTTTATTTCCTGTCTTAATACAAAACTTCTAAATAGCAAAGTAGCATCAAATTAATTAACCTCAAAATGTAAATAATATAATATTTTGTTCACCAAACAGCAAATTTCATGCTTTGTGTTTAAATAAAATTGTTACGAAGTATTTTTAAAGATACTTTATAAAATTTGTAGATGAAAAGGAAAAAAAAAGTCTCCAATACAAATAAAATTTCTTTCTATATAGAAGTAAATGTTTGCTACAAACAAACATTCATCTCAAAAACAAACACAGTTATAATTCCACGTCTTGAAATAATTTTTATCCAACGTTTTCCTTTTCATTTCCTATCTAGATACAAAGAGAATTTCTTTTGTTTTCTTAGGAGACTTTATCACGTAAAATATTTTAAATTTCTTATCTTACTCACACAGCTTGGCGTGACCTTAGGAGAAAAATAAATATGTTGAATGGAATTATCGAATAAGTGTTTTTAGGCATAAAACTGCGAAACGAGGTGTGAGGTTTTTTTCTCCAGCATTTATATTGCTTGATGATATGCAGTGGGTTATTAGTAAGTAAGTTCTAGAAGATATTTCAAGTTAAAGCACTTGAGCCGTTTTGATTTTAAAAGTGAAGCAAGTCAATTTTGGAAAAAAAACTAATTAATGTTAGATCTCATTATAAATTAACAGAAAATTTATGTTTCTTTAAGATCTCCAAGACATTCATATTTTGGTCACGGTGTGACGTCAGAGAGTGTTGCCATTTTGGTCACAGATGTGACGTAACGTCACTGTGACGTCACTGCAACCATGCTTGCTATAAGGGTAGTAATTTATTGGGTCAGCGATATTTCAAATACGTTTATTTTGAATGTGAGACGAGTTCACTTTTGAATAGAGTATTATTTATGTTACACAATATTAAGAAGTATAATGAGAATTTCATCCTGAATACTTTAAAAATCTTCACGATCTAAGTTAAAAACTATAATTATAGGAATACAACTTATTACAGAATACTTTTTCTTATTTTTTTCACTTTTTCCTGTATATATATATATATATATATATATATATATTGTAACTTCTCTAAAGAAGAATAAAATATATATATAAATAAATAGAATAAAATATTCAATTTTTTATTATTATAATTATATTCCTCTGAAAGAAAATCAACATTTTTAACAAGTCGCTGCTTTTGAAAGTGAATTGAAGTCCCCAGTACTGGGGAAGTGAATTGAAGTGAAATTGAAGTCCATTGGCGCATACCAAAATCATGATTTGTTTTTTTCCCCAGTTAATACAGATAACCCTTATTGAATATTAAATTTACATGAAATAAGGGTACAAAAAATGCAAACAATGTCTTTTATTGTTTATGAATATGTTTAAAATCATTCAAATGCAAATCATTAAATATCTAACAATCACATAAAATGGACGTTTAATGTACTAGTTAGGATTTCTGTGTAATAAAGTACAAAATTCAATAAGGCTCATTGAATATTACATAACAAAATATAAAAGCATGATATTATTAAAACAAAAATTTAATTATATTTATTTAATCACAGACAGGAAATATTAAAGGAAGTAAGGACTTTCCACGGTGCATATGAACCGTTCATTTTGAAACTGGGACAAGTCAATATTGTGAAAAAAAAATAGTTAAAGCTAAATCTTACAACAACTTAACGTAAAATTTATGTTTCTAATCTATTCACAATAAATATCTTTTAATATCAGCATAAATTTGTCACTAGCCATTTATTGGGTCAACGCTATTTCAAATGCGCTGCTTTTGAAAATGAGACAAGTCCACTTTGACTAGAAATATTTTTTATGTTGCATAATATTAACAAACATGATCAGAATTTCATCACGAATACTTTACGAATCTTGCTATCTAAATTAAGAAATGTAATTACATGCGTACGCAACTTATTACTGAATATTTTTCATTTTTTCCATAAAATTAAGCTATTAAGTTATTAAGTTTTATTCTAACTTTTCTAAAATAAGGATGAAATATTGAAATAAAATAGATAAATAACTAAATTAAATAAAATATTCAATTTTTTTGTTATTTTTTAATTATATTCCATTCAAAGAAAATCAACGTTTTCAACAAATCATGGCTTTTGAAAGTGAGGCAACTCCATTGACGTATATCAAAAACATGATTTTTTTTTCAACTATGATTTTTTTTTTATATAACATGATAACTGATTAAATTTAGATAAAATAAGACCACAAAAATATAAAATAAGTGTCCAACTGCTTGCGAATATTTTTAAACCCATTCTAATGTAAACTATTAAATATATAACAATACACTGTTAAAAATTTGCAGCAAACTGTCCAGTCATATGACCGTTTTTATAGAAAACTGTTACATAACCATAATTTAACTCTATGCCGACCATATTGTTGCCCATATTATGGTCAGAATAGAGTTAAATTATGGTTATGTAAACGTCTTCTCTAAAAACAGTCAAATGAATGGATAGTTTGCTGCAAATTTTTAACAGTGTAACATAAAATGGACTTGTCTCACTTTTAAAATCAGCTGATCATATTTGGATGGGATTTTTTCCCCTCGATAGCGGATTTACTACGCGATCAGGTTTTATTTACTAGAATCTAAAGTAATATCTTCTACACATTTTTATTTGTTGTTGTTTCTTATAATACTCATAAAAAGTTAAATGAACATATTGCTCTTAAAATGAAACTCCTTTTATGATCTGTAAACGGGACAATAGAAAACGTACAAAAAAAAAAATCTTGTGAAGGAAGTTTGCAATGTGTTATGAATATTATCTAAATTTATCATTTGTCTTTTACTAAGGATTTTGGCAGATAAAATAGTTTTAGGAAGAGTGCATGCATTTGGAAAGCTTTATCAGAAAGAGATTGATCTTGGTACCGGTACCCTCGAAATGGTAAAAAAAAAAAAAAAAAAAAAATCTTTTAATACTTTCCAACATAGTTCAAACATGTTTATGGATTCGGTTTGTCTGTCCATCCCTTTGAATGTCTGTCTGTCCGTCCATGCCCGAGCTCTAACTCTCGTAAATATAGTCGGATTGCTTTGTAACTAATATATGTTATTGAGATTTATTATAGCATGTTCAGTATTGAAAATGAAGTGTGTAACATTCATTGTTCACAGGGACACACAAAAGTATTCCGTTACATTATGATCTATGGAGAAAAATCGTTTGCAATGTATTTTAATAATGTTACACTATTTCAAACATATTCGAATTAATATATATTACTGGGGTGTACAACTAGATGCCTACTATTGAATAAGGTGCGCACAGCATTTATCATTCATATACAGGGACACACAAAAGTGTTGAGTTACAGTACTGACAATGAGCCATAATTCTTGAAAGTACATTTTTAATTGTGCTATGCGTTTTTAAATCTAACAATTATTTTGCATGTTTCTTGGTGTGTATAAATTATATAGATCATATACAGAGCTGTACAAAAGCATTTTTAAACCTTTCCGTTTTTTGATAGAAATTCCTGAAAGAGAATTTTGAACACGTTTTCTAACTAAATTAAATTTTAGCATAATATGTTCTATATATACAAATTTGCAGATCATATCCAGAGATTCAGCACAAAATTTGATTTCTTTTCCGACAATAAATGGTAATTGCCGAAATAGTCAATGTTTCAAATGTTTTATACGTTTTTGAAATTGTTTACCTAGACATAAACTTTCACCATATTAAATGGTTAATTTAGTTACAGTATTCTGAATATGATGGAAAGTGTTTCACAATCTATGCTTGATAAATAACTTTTCTTCCGTGATTGAAAAATTTTAATTTTTTTTTTAGAATTTAGGATTTATATTTACTGTCTTTGTGATTGATAATTTGCTTTGATTTATAGTGTTTTTAAATATATTAAATTCCTATTCGAGCTTTTATATAGTGTAGCGAACCAAGATAAAGATAGATTAATGAGTAAATACTTAAAACTATAATGTAGCAATTAAAAATACACAATTAAATAAATTCCGCAATTACTGTTATTAATAATTAATATATTTATGAGAATAATTAGTAGCTCGATTATTGATGTTATTATCACAAAATCAATATTTGTTATTTTTTCCCCATATAATTTTGTTATTGAATTCTGTGGATTTATGAATATTAAATTATCTGGGCAACGTAGAGGGGGTGGGGGGGGTGCGATAACAAGACAATGGGAAGGGGGCGGTTCAGAGGGTATTCACCACTCCCCTTATATAATAAAAGATTTTCAGAGAAATAAGGAGTCCCGGAGTATTAGTGTATGTAATCGCACCTCACACTGATATTCATACTTCTTGCAACTGCTTAGTAATACTATAATATGAGAGAAATGAAACTGTGAGTTGAAAGTGCGATTTCCAAAAAGAAAAAAAGTTGACATCCACAGCTGAAGTTGAGACACCTGTAGATTTACATAAAAATAAAATAAACAGTTATAGTGCTTCTTTATATGTAGTTCGTCTAAGCTGTTTTTGTAAGTGTATATAGTTTATTGTATCATGAAAAGTCATCTACATATTAAAATTTTAACAAACTTTCAAATTTGCAAATGGTAATACCTATTTTTGACACTTTGAATTTCTTGGATTAAAGCATCCAGGAAACGTGTATAGTTTATGCACTTTTTCTTAAATCTTCACAGAGTTAGAATGAGTCAAAGTTTGATGAATCTAATGATAAATTCACGTGACAAAATTTAATGTATATCTTCCTATAAAAAATTCTGATTGAAATGGTTATTTTTATAATGACAAGCATTAATTGGACAGGGTTCTCTCTGCCGATCGTCTTTGCACAAAATCGCGACAAAATTTTTCATTTGGCGAGGAAAGTTAAATAATCGAAATCACCAGATTTCGAGAGCTGATTTTGTTTCTGTTTTTCTTGCGTAAAGGGGATACTCTCATTCACGTTGCTGAATGATTGATGTTGCTAATCGTGTTTAATCTTACCATACCATATACATCAATATATTTCTGTGAAAATCTTCCTCATTTCGACGCATTTTCGCTTTTTTTAAAAATTGATTGAAATCCTCCCTCCTCCACAATAACAAACATTTCCTTCCCCACATGCAACTCACAAGTCAAAAATCTTTAAAACTTTTCAATATCTAATTTTCTACCTTATTTTTTTACTTTAATGTAGCAATAAATAATCAGTCATCTAAGTCTCATAACCTGAAATCCCCACAAAGCTCATTAATTTCACTCTCTTTTTACCGTTTTTCCATTCTCATCACTTTTTAGGCATGTATTAGAGATGAGTTCGGGCTCTCTTTTCGGAGCCCGGCCCCGCCCGAGCCGACGATTTTGAATCCGAGCCCGCCCGAGCCCAAAACATTTTGTGTCTTCAGAACTCAAGCCCGTCCGAACCCAATACCAAAAAAAAATTGCATAATATTTAAAAATTGTTTTAAAAGTAATAACTCATTTTATAAAAATTCTGTACTTTAAAATAACTGTTAATCCTGTGGACATAATTAATTTTATGGAAATTTACATTCAATCTTATCAAAAGAGAAGTTTGGTATCAAATAAAAATGTACATCCATTAAAGGATGTTCATATTTTTCTCTCCGAACACGCAAATCTGATGGACACAAATCTTATTAAAAATGGGACTAAATTAATTAGACGTTAAAGGACGATTTTATAATCAATGTTTCACGAGGAAACTATTTTGCTAATATTCTTTTTCATTTGGCAACAGTTTCTTTTTGCTGAAAAGGCAAATTGCTAAGGTTGGTTAAAAGTCAGCTATAGCCCTGGACTGGACCAAAACATAATTTAGGCATTCTGTTATTCACAAATATATTTTCACTTATCAAAATTATTAATAAATTCATATTTAAAAAATACTATGTGCCTCATTCTTACCATTTCTCTCACCTCATTCTTATCGTTTGTTTTTGAGATAGAGAAAATTTTTACTTCTCTTTCGCCTAATGGGACCGTCTACTGTTATCATTCACAGGAAAAAAAAATATTAGGAAGTAACCGGAAAAACTGCATGAAATTTTCTATTATTAAAAAAGCTTGCATTATTAATATTTCAAAACTTCATAATTTTTCTGGTTACTAATTGAATGTTACCGGTAATTTCCGTGTAAGATCTTAATTTTATTTTTAAAATTTTATAGATAACGCCTAACATATTTCATTGTATAACTGGATAAAGATTTAAGAAAAAGTAATTAAACTATTTGTTTTTTCAGGCTGTTTTGATTAATGGAACTCAAAATAAATTGTTAAAAGTGGCTGTTACCATTTGAATAATCAAAATTGATGCATTTTTTTAATATCTAGACGATTTCTTATGACAAATAATCCACATATAATTTCACAAAAAACTTTATATGAACTAAAGTGGTACTTTTGCTTTATATTGCATTAACTGAAACAGAAGTTAGAATCAGCGTTTGTACATAGTTTTTCTTTTTTTCCAAGAAATAAATTTTCAAACATTGAAGGTAGAAATTAAAAGTGTTTGAGACAACTTAAATGACAAAAAAATTTGAACGATGGAGGATTGATTCCGATGAGCCCCTCTCGTTGCTACACCTCTAACTTTAAAATAACCTGCCAAGACCAAATTGCTAAGGACTGGAAAGAGTTCCTGCTGAAGACACATTTCCGTTTTAGTAAGGCATATTGCATGGCACTATTTCCGTAGTGTAGAGGAATTTTTGCCGTTTTAAAGCAGGATTCCGTTGTGAAAAGGTTGTTTTTTTTATATTAACATAAAGTTAGACATAACATTACAAATTTCTAGTAATTTTGGATTCTCTGGCAGATGTTACGCAGCTTAAATTTTACTTTTTCAAGGAGATAGACTGACATTTACGAAATTTTATTAGTATATTTTTAAGATCCATAGTATGAAAATATAAATAAATTTAGTGTTAAAACATATTTAGTCATTGTTGTACTTATTCCTACGATTTTGCACTTTTCCTAATAAAATATTTGAATATTCATAATAAGCAAATCTAATATATTTCCTGAAAAACATTAACATTATTATTTTAAAGGAAAATATATAGTTTTCCTAGATCTAGTATGGTACTTTTCCACTAGAAGGCCCTTGGCGGTTTTTTTTAAAGCTTGGCGCAATTCCAGCTTCGGAGAGTGAGAATTGTTGCCAAATGATGTGAACAGCTATGAAAACAATCCTGATGAACTTTTATGCTTATATATATATATATATATATATATATATATATATATATATATATATATAATTATAATATCTATGAATTTAAAAAAACATATCAAGTTCTTCTTAAATCTCGAAAGAGATAATTAATGATAATGTGAAGACGGAATACCACATAGCTAATAGTTTAACTAGTGCAATCATAATATTACAATAGCTTATGCTTCAATGGTAATTGGCCAAAAATACTGAAAACATGAAGAAAATGTAAAAAAAAGAGAGAGAGAAAGATAAATAAATAAAGAATAATTTGGAGTTGCTATCAATTGAATAAAAATGGATTAAGAAATGAAATATGAACCATATACAATGGAAAATTTGACAAGAGAATAAAATCAGAATTGGATATGAAAAAAACACATGTAGATATAATCTTCAGCCTGGATGTACCCACATGTGTTTTTAAAAAATATATATATATATCCATAAATGAAACATTATATGTATATAAAATTAGACAGATGGCTTCTTCATATTAAATAAATTTTATAAGTATAGAAAAATATACATGAAAAATTTCCTTCTCTCTCCAAGATCTTTTTCTCTATCTCGCCATTGCCCTATAATGGAAGAGTACTAAAAAATCTTTACTTCTAATTTATAAAATATTACTTCTAATTTAAGAAACCTCTAATTCATACAAATTATTTTTTTAAAAAATTGAAAAAAAATGAATAACATAAACAGATTTTTTTTTTCAGTACCGTTTTCTTAAAAATATATAATACGATTATTTTTTTTTACGTTGGAGATTTTTTTTGTTGTTGTTAAAGTACATAATGATTCACGTTTCATATAAAGACAATTTCATATGCAAAGAAATTCCGTCTTCTTCATATACTTTTGTGGATGCTCATTGTATAAAATAACTAATAAACAAATTATTTTAAAAAATAAACTAGAAAAAAATTGAATAACATAAACAGATTCTTTTCAGCAATCGTTTTCTTAGAAGTATATAATACGATTATTATTTTTTTTTACATTGATACCTTTTTTTTGGTTGAAGTACAGAATGATTCACGTTTCATATAAAGACAATTTCATATGCAAAGAAATTCCGTCTCCTTCACATATTTTTGTGAATGCTTATTGTATAAAATAATCAACTCTTTATAAAATACACGACAAGTAAACCTGAATATAAAAAAAGAACGCCTTATCACTCAAGGCATCTACGTAATATGAATTCTGCGCCGGCCAAATAACTAATCTTTTATACCACAAGTAAATAATTTTTATTTATAAATAAATCCTATTAGGAGCAACATATCTGAAAACCTCTCCATTAGCGCAAAAATATGCTGTCCATGCAAAAAACAGGAAACGAAAAACGAAAATGGCCCACTAATCTTAATTAAGCTCTTCCAGTTGCCATGGGTAACCATTAATTTTGAGTACAAATAATGACCGGCAGAAAACAAAAATGTCTTGGTAATAATTCCGATAAGGCACGGCTTTTTTACGTGAGCAAACAAAATAAAAAGCGAAAATAAATCTTGGCTATTTTTGCAACGGGCTTTGTTTACGGATACATATAAAGGAAGAAAAAAATAAAACAATTTTCTCTCTGAGATAATATTTTCAGAACTGTATCATTTAACTTACTCTAACTCTTTATTAAATAAATAAATAAAAAGAAAATTGCGTGTTTTTTGACAACGAAATACTCTTTTTCTTAACGCTAAAAGAAATTGCATTTAATTTCCAAAAAAGCTTTTAGGTAATTTATCGACGATTAAAAAATGAATTTTAAAGCAACTTTGAAATAAGAAAAAGTAAAGAAACAAGTAAAATAATTATGAATTAATAAAATTTATTTTTGACAGTTTTCTTAATTGTTACACTTTTTTAATAAGTATCTTTATATGGATCTTATTAAAATTTGTTTCAACAACAATTTCTTTAAATGATAGCAATTCATTTCAAACATTCAACTCCATTTCAATAAAATATTTCTCAATTAAAAATTATTTCTACGCGTGGATTTTTGGTGCTCAATGGAAAATTGTACTACAATTTGCACGTCTTTACATAGTTATGATTTTATTAAATACCAAGTTAAGCAAAAAAAAAAAAAAAATAAATAAATAAATAAATAAAAATAAATAAAAAATAAAAATCCTTCAACGAATTTCTTTTAATAAAATTGTACTCTTATCTTTTCCGTTTTGAATGCTATATTTTTGTTTAAAACTGTGTTGTTAAACAGTGTTTTGTTTTAAACAGTTTTATACAGTGTTATTCATAAATATCGAAACAATAGGCTATATTTTTAAATATTGCCCTTAGGCACATACTTCCAATTGCAAAGTTTCATAAAAAAAAGGTGCAAAATTTGATGAGATAAGTTGCAACTCCATGGGGGATCTATTTGAGAAAATACAAAAATTAATTTTTATACGTCCCCGTAGGATAAAATTTCGAATTAGGAAATTTTTCCTTATCCGTTCCTGAATTAAACAACAACAACAAAAAAAATCCATCTTGATATCTGCAAACTCAGAGAGATATGTCCGTTTTAATAATTCGTGAGGTTTCAAAGTATCAGACAAAAATTGAAGTGCATGTAATTCAAGAAACAATGTTACTATAAAGTGTCGGGGAAACATTTATTATTTATTTATTTATTTATTTATTTATCATGAAAAATAAGTGAAATGTGACTTTGGATAGTTTGGCTCTTGGGTACAGTTATTAAATTTGTTTAACGCATACCCTAGTCTCTCATACAAATCTGGTATACAGTCAAAGTTACAACATTTTATTTTATTACAGATATAATTTTTTTATACACTTTATGTTTCAGGTCATAGATGGGTTTATTGATATGATGCGAAAGAAAACTACTTTCATGAGCGATGCACTTAATTTTATTTAATTCATTATATAGACAGATGTTTATCTATATTTTAGATTTTTGCACAGACCGAAATTTGTACAAAAATTTTCCATTTTTCTTAAGCTACAATTAAGATTATTTTAAAGAATACTACATACATATTTATAAGAAAATTTTACAGAGACAAATTCACGGAGCACACCTTCAGGTATACTACTCGTCGCACAAGACGTATTATTCCCCCCTTTTTTTAAGCATGTGTAAGTGAAAAGCCCATAAATAAAAAGAAAAAAGTCCGAAGGTGATAACTTTTTTCTTTGTAACTGACAAAAAATCATAAAAATCGTGTGAGATTTAGTCCAAAGTAGTAGAACCACCTTTTAAATGTGTCGATAAATATCAGCGAGTAAACACATAAAGTAATGGCTCACATTAATCCAAACGAGCTTCAAATACAGATTTCAGAAAATGTGTTTACGTATTTCATTACCTATTAACAGAGTAAGCAGAAATTTAATTACCGACATTAAAACAGAGACTTTAATGAGGAAGTCATTTTCCGAAAGACCAACATTTGTGCGATTAATATTTCAAAAAGTAATTCCTAGTCGTCGGCTGGAAATATATTTACTTATATATTTTTTTTAATGATTTTCCGCTTGTACCGCTAGTTTTCTCCTAAATTGAGTTTACTTTTCTGTTTATATCTGCACTTCCTTTCGCTAATGGTTCTATTCTACACTATATTGAAATTTTACAAGCCAAAATTAATGCACTCGTTATTGAAAAATCAGAGCGTCAAATGAAGAATTTTAGAGCCGTTTGCAGACAAACTAACGACGTGATGTCAAAACTGCTGCATCAGATTTTGGAAAGAGGATCTCGCTAATGAAATTTTTAACTTTTGCAGTTTGCACTTTGTGAATTGACAGGTAATGATCCTTTTCTAAACTACCAGTTTTATGAAAATGTCTTTTCAGTTAATTGACTTTATTGACAGTTTTCAAATAATTCAATTTTATTTGAATGAACATTATCCGACATAGCAAATTTTATAGATATTTTTAAAATAAAAGTTTTAAATATACAGTTAATAATAACTGATTATTTTGAAGAACATAATTAACTTTTAGTATTATTTGAATGAATGTTATCTTACATAGAAAAAAAATTTCGATGTTTTTTTAATTAAACGTTTTAAATAACATAATTAATAACAACTAAGTACTTTTTTAAATATATTTTTTAACTTTTGCAGATTGTATTTTGTGAATTGTCAGGTAATGATCCTTTTCTAAACTACAGTTTTATAATAAAAATTCCTTTTCAGTTAATTGACGTTATTGACACTTTTAAAATAATTCAATTTTATTTGAATGAATAACATCCGACGTAACAAAAGTTATCGATATTTTTAAAATAAAAGTTTTAAATATACAGTTAATAATAACTGATTATTTTGAAGAACATAATTAACTTTTAGTATTATTTGAATGAATGTTATCTTACATAGAAAAAAAAATTCGATGTTTTTTTAATTAAACGTTTTAAATAACATAATTAATAACAACTAAGTACTTTTTTAAATATATTTTTTAACTTTTGTAGATTGTATTTTGTGAATTGTCAGGTAATGATCCTTTTCTAAACTACAGTTTTATAAAAAAAATTCCTTTTCAGTTAATTGACGTTATTGACACTTTTAAAATAATTCAATTTTATTTGAATGAATAATATCCGACGTAACAAAAGTTATCGATATTTTGCAAATAAATATTTTATATATATAATTAATAATAACTGATTATTTTGAAGAATATAATTAACTTTTACTATTATTTGAATGAATGTTATCTTACATAGCAAAATTCTTCCATTTTATTTAAATTAAACGTTTTAAATAATGTAATTAATATTAACTAATTATTTTAAAAAATAATTTTGAACTTTTGTAGTTTGTATATTGTGAATTGTCAGGTAATGTCTGGACCAAGCTATAATTTGATGAAAATCTATTTTCAGTTAATTTCTTATAAAATAATCCAGCATCATTTGAATAAATATTATCCAACTTAGAAAAATGTATCGATATTTTATAAATAAGTATTTTACATATATAATTAACAATAACTAATTATTTTGAAGAATATAATTAACTATTGTAGTTTATACTTATTTTGTGAATTTTCAACTAATTATCTTTTTTCTAAACTACAGTTTTATGAAAATTTCATTTCAGTTAATTAACTTACTTATTGGCCCTTTTAAAAATAATTCAGAGTTATTTGAATAAATTTTTATCTTACATAACAAGTTTTTTCAATATATTTTTTAATAAATATTTTAAATGATATAGTTAATAACTTAAAGAATATCATTTTCAACTTTTGTAGTTTATATTTTGTGAATTGTCAGGTAATGATCTTTTTCTAAACTACAGTTTTATGAAAATTTCTTTTCACTTAATTGACTTTATAGACACTTTTAAAATAATTCATTATTATTTGAATGAATATTATCCAACACAGCAAAATTTATCGATATTTTTTAAATAAATGTTTTAAATATATATTTCATAAGAACTAATTATTTTGAAGAATATAATTAACTTTTTTATTTTGTGCTTTGAGAGCTGTCACGTATTGCTTTTTTTCTAAACTGCAGTTTTTATAGAAATTTCTTTTCAGTTAATTGACATATTTATTGGCACTTTAAAAATAATTCAGTATTATTTGAATGAATGTTATCTTACATGCAAAATTTTCCATATTTTTTAATAAATATTTTAAATGATATAATTAATAACTTAAAGAACATAGTTTCCACTTTTTAGCACTTTCCAACCTAGTTGAAAAGTGCTTATGACTTCGGTTTGTCTGGCCGTATGGCCGGATGGCCGTCTGGCCGGATGGCCGTCTGGCCGGATGGCCGTCTGGCCGTATGGCCGTCTGTCCGTGCTCTAACTCCCGTAAATATGCTCGGATTGCTCTGCAATTTTTATATGTTATTGTCGTTATCTATGGCACGTTCCCTATTACAACTGAAGTGTGTAGCACTTATAGTTTTCTTACAGGGACACTCAAAAGAATTCCGTTACATTGCGGTCTATGGGGAAAAATCATTTGCGGTTTATTTTAAAAATGTTTCACTATTGTAAACGCATTGAAATTTATATAGATCACTAAGATGCATTAGAAGAAGCTTAATATGGAATAGTAGGTGTATAGCACTTAGAGTTACTTTACAGGGACAGTCAAAATAATTCCGTTACATTACGTCTACGGAGAAAAATCGTCTGCGGCTTATTTAAATAATGTTCCACTATTTTAAACGCATTGAAGTTTATATATATTACTAAGGTGCATTACAAGAGGCTTACTACAGAATAGTGTGTGTATAGCAGTCATCGTTCATTTACAGGGACACACAAAAGAATTCTCTACTGTCTGTTAACAATAATTCCTGGAAGTGCGTTTTAAGTTACTAAACACGATTTTAATCTTAACTAGCTTTTTGTCTATTACGTGGTGTGTATAAATTCTGTAGATCCTATTCAGGGCAGCACAAAAGTTCGCGAACACATTTCCGTTTATTGACAGAAACTCCAGAAGGAGAATTTAAACGGTGCTACGCGTTTCCTAACTAAACTAAAATTTAGCATCCTATGTATATATACAAATCTATAGATCCTATACAGGGCTACATAAAAGTATTCGGATATTTTTCCGAATATTGTATATATTGAAAATTCCTGAAATTACGTTTTTAAATATGTTATGCATTTTCCAAATTCTTTACTTAGATGTCATCTTTCAGCTTATTAAACGGTAATGATTTGTAAAATTATTTTAGAAGCGTTGGAAAGTGCTACATAATCTATGCTTGACGCATGATTTTTCGTTCTTGTTTAGTTTATATTTTGTGAATTGACAGGTAATGAACTTTTCTAAATTATAGTCTTATGAAAAATTTTTTTCGGTTAATTGACTTTATCGCAGTGATGTATTGGTTTGAACCACTGAAAAAGCCTTGGACCGAGGTGGTCAAAATTCATTTCACGCGGAAAATAAAGGAAAATTTATTTTGTTAAATGATAAATTTTGTACAACATTTGAAAAAGTTTCTCACAACAATATTTTACAATAATTAATACAGACGTTATTGCAAATAGTTGCAAATAGTGGAAGTGTTTGCAAATAGTGCTATATTTTAATTTTAATTACTTCAAAATTTAACAGTACATAAATTTCTAAAGATAAGCAATTATATTAAGTATTGAAATATTTCTAATAATTCGATTACATATCTAATTTTATACAAAAAGTGAAGGAAACTATATTACATTAAACAAAAGAGACGTTTTAAAAATGTTATTTCGAACAAAAAAAAATGATCTAATTATATTATCTATCATCTAACAATTGGTGCTGTATTAAGCTAAGACGATTTATAGTTTATTTATAGATTATATTATTATTATATTATATTATATTATTATATATATATATATATATATATATATATATATATATTATAAATTATGTAATCATAATTATGACAATAATTGTAGTAATAATAATGACTATTATTTAATAATTATCATAATATTACTAATTATAATATATATATATATATATATATATATATATATATATATATATATACTAATAATTATCATAATCATAGTTATCATATGATTATGATTATATAATTATATGAATTATATTATTATTATATTATTATTTATTTATAGTTTATTTATAAATTTATCTACAATTTTCAAATGATCTAATTATCTAGTTATATTATCTATTAATCTAAAAATTGCTGCATTATTAGTCTAAGGCGATTTACAGTTTATTCTGGATGAGATTAAACTTGAAAAATAATCTTTCTACTGATGAAGACCATTGCATAAACATTCATCAGATGAATTATGAAATCTACAAATTATTAATCAACATTTTCCAATTCTTTCATTACTGTCCACAAAATGTTGCAAAGTTATAATTTAAGAAAAATTGGATTTGAGAAATATATGTTATTTGTTCGAAATACTCTCACAAAATGCAAACAAATTTCCTCTATATTTAATTATTATTAAAATATTAATATTCACTTTAAAAAAATATTCACTCGTTTTCGTTATTTGATGAGACGTGAAAAGAAAAATATTTCTGTTTTGTTACTTAAGCTAGTTTATCATTTAATGAAAATTTTTATTTTGGCAGTTTGCACCTTGTGAACTAACTGACTACTAATTATACTTTTTTTAGACTGAAGTTTATAAAAAAATATATTCAGTTATTATTATTTTTTTAAATTTTGGAATAATTTAATATCTTAAAAAAACTTCCTAATAACGCCATAAAAATAAGGAATACGGCAGGCCTTTCGAAAGAAATTTGTCTTTCTTCGTCAGGCGCAAAGAAGACGTGCAACCACTTTGAAGGCAGGAGCAAGACTGGAATGTATGGAATGCAGTCTCCGCCTCCTACCTTCAAAGTGGAATATTCAAAAATTCCGAATTCATACCAGAAATTACAAATAATAACTTTTCCTTTACTTAAAACCCTCTAACCGCCGAGCAAAAGGGCAAAATTGTAATGTTGTTTTATCTTTTTTTTTAACCTTTTCAGCGCCGTGAACTGATATATCCGTTCACTATGCTGCAGATTTCACGGCAATAAAAGCATTATTTAAATTTAGATAATTCTACAGATATGATGCAGTTTTAAAACATTGAGTAATGATTAATACTCAATTGATTATATTTATATACGTAATTAAGTTTTTTATATCAAGTAAAATTATCTTTTTGCAGCATTAAAAAAAAATTACAGAGAAAACATTACAACTTTGCCCTTTTGTTCGGCGGTCAGAGGATAGGCTAAATAAAGATGATTTTTCCTCGATATAAAAAACTTCATTACGTATATGAATATAATCCTTGAGTTTATGAATCTTTACTCAATGTTTCAAAACTGCGTTAGAGCTGTAGAATTATATTAATTTAACTAATGCTTCTATTGCAGTGAAACCTACACAGCTTAGTGAACGTTATATCAGTTCACGCGGTAAAAAAGTTTAATGATAGACATTTCAAATGTTATTATATTTCAAATAAAGTGGAGAGTCAAAATACGTCCATTAGAATTAACTTTTAAATATACACTAAAAACACTTTTTATTTTGCTTAAAAGACGTCAACATAAACCTTAAAGATTTTAAAATTTAAAATTTACATGTTTCGATTTGTTGATCAAATCTTCATCAGAATATATACAAACCACAAATACTATGTACATAAAAAACGAGAGATTAAATTAATTAAAAACCAGAGAGCCTGAACATTGAGTGGTTGAATTATAGTGGGATGCGGTCTTTAGATGAATCTAAGAGCGGTTTTAAAATTAAAAGTATAGAGGGCGTTGTACCTTCTTTCGTATAGTGACTGTTCAGACGCTCTGGTTTTTAATTAATTTAATCTCTCGTTTTTTTTATGTACATTGTATTTGTGGTTTGTATATATTATGATGATGATTTGATGAACAAATCGAAACATGTCAATTTTAAATTTTAACATCTTTAAGGTTTATGTTGACGTCTTTTAAGCAAAATAAAAAGTGTTTTTAGTGTATATTTAAAAGATAGACATTTCGTTATTACATAAAGTAACAACATTTTCTTTAGGAATATCCGGTATGAATTTGGAATTTTCTAATAAAAGAAAAGAAAGCCAAACTTGCAACTCTGTATATAATCATCAGTAATGCATTTCAACCCCACCACCCCGCGCCAAATAAATCAATATAATTACTATACCAGAAAAATATTAAATCTTGTACAATAAAGAAAAATTATTAGTAAAAATGAAATAGTCAGAGGATTACAAAAGAAGCAAAGTAATAGCAAAATACTTTTGCGGTTATATTTATTCCTTAGGAAGAAATAAGTTTTCAGGATAGAGAAAATGTCATTCGGTTAATATCTTTTAACGGAAAAAAATAAAAGAATTTCTAATAGAAAACATTAAATAATATACTCAAATGATCAGCATAATCACCATTACCAGAAAGTATATTTCTTATAATATAATGAAGAACAATTATTAGTGAAAATGAAATATCTCATTCACAGAATTACAAAGGTAATAAAGTAATCTCGATATAATTATGTAATCATGTTGATTACGAAGAAATAATTTCTTCAGAATCGGGAAAGAGCTATTCTGTTAATATCTTTCAGGGGGGGAAAAATAATGGAATTTCTAATAGAAAAACATGAAGCAATAAAAGTTAAGTTGCGTATACATTTGTAGCAAGGAATATATTCCTATAAATATGAGAGAGGAATTTCAATGAGTATTTTTGAAGAAATTTCAAGTAATAAAATTTTTAAAGTGAAAAAAATTAATCGTTTCAGTAAATGATACAGATAAAAATATTAAAAAAGATAGTAACAAAAATTAAAAATAAAAATATTAAAAAGATAACGACAAAAAATAAAAATAATAAAATATTATAAACGTAGTGACACAAATAAAATAACGAAAAGATAGCGACAAAAATAAAATATTAAAAAAGGTGACAAAAAATAAATATTAAAAAATTAAAAACAGATTGACAGAAATTAAAAGTAAATGTATTCATTAAATAAAACAAGATGAAATCAAACAAGAATAAATACAATGATATTTGTAATATGACATTGGTTATGTTTGCTCGAAATTTTAACAGATTTTATGTATTACATGCAGTTGGTTTTCCCAATTTTCTAAAGAATTATATTACAGAGTGATTATAATTAAAGTCCCAGATTCAAAATGCTGTAAAAAGGGAACCACTAGGCAGAATGACTTCAAATTTGAACTGTATATACAGGAAAAAGGGGAAAACGGTATGGCATAAAAAAGTTCCAAAGAGTATCAATACATGGCGCTGTAAGCGACATACTATGCAAATTAAAAGACAATCATGCGCAATTACAAACCGCATCATTATGTGTTTTCTATGCGGTTTTTGGCCCAAGGACAATTAAAAATCGATTTCGCCCAACCAATGTGGTACGACTTTGCCGTGGTGGATGGACTTCCCACTAACAGTACCACAACTGTTGACTGATTTGGAAGTCATTTTTTTCGTTAACTAACCGAAACAGTCATGCACATTGAACAGTACGGTTGGTTTACTGTGCAATTCATGCCAAAGCCGTCGTATTTCGATTAAAAATGTCACTCATAGCCAAATCCACTTTCATTATGCCGCTTACAGCGCCATCTATCGATACAATTTAGAACTTTTTCTTTCTTATGCCATAACGTTTTCCCCTTCTTAATGTATATTCATTCCAAATTTGAAGTCACTCTGACCAGTGGTTCCATTTTTACAGCATTTTGAAAGTTAGGACTTTAATTATAATCATCCTGTCTATAAAAAAGGACAAATCGTCGCGTTGGAGGGCGTTTTGCACCACAAGTCTTGTCAAAGAGTTGGATTTTTTTTTGGACTTTAATTATAATCACCCGGTATAATAAGATATCAAGTAAATAATAAAAATGCTAATAATAAAAACAATAATAAAAAAAAAAAACTGTTGTGTTTATATTAATTTAAAACTTTTACGCTACGATTAATTATGTGATGTGTAAAGATAAATATGAAGGAAATTAGAACCGAGGGAATATGTATTGTACAGCCGTTTTGTTCCAGAAAAAAATTCCGTCTTCAGTTAAAAATAAATAAATAAAAAGAACGACAAATCATGCGTCAAGCATAGATTATGAAACATTTTCCAACACTTCCAGAATATTTTAACAAATCTTCACCGTTTAATAAGGCGAAAGATTGTGTCTAAGAAAATAATTTGAAAACCCAATTTCAGAAATTACCATCAGTAATCGGGAAAAAAATCCGAATTCTTTGGTACAGCCCTGCATATGTTCTTTAAATTTGTATATATACTACATAGTATATGCTAAAGTGTAGTTTAGCTAGGAAACGCATAGCACAGGCAAAAATTCCCCTTCAGAAATTGCCGTCAATAAACGGAAATGAACTTGATTAATTTTACCACAATTATACTAACTGGTAAATAAATCATATGAGACGTAATCTTCCCATCTGGGCTAAAAAGTCTGGGCCAAGATTTGAACCCAGCTGAAGTTGCCAAGGTTATGAATACATCGGTTACAAGGTTGTCAGTTGGTAGAGTATTGGCAGCTTCAGCCAAGGGATCCCGGGTTCGAATCCTGGCTCGGACTTTTTCGCCCAGTTGGGAAGATTACGACTCAAACGGAAATGTACTTGAGAACTTTTGTGCTGCCTTATATATGTTCTATAGAATTTATACTCTCTAAGTAATAGGCAAAAAATTAATTAAATTTAAAAAACGCTTAACATAACTGAAAACGCACTTCCAGCAATTATTGTTCTCAGACAGTACTCTAACCAAATTATTTTGTGTGTCCTTGTAAATGAACGGAAAATGCTATGTACGCCAAAGCTATAGTAAACATCTTGTACTGCACCTCTGAGTGATGTATATCAATTTCACCATGTTTGAAATAGTGTAACATCATTAAAATACATCGCAAATGATTTCCCACCCATAGACCGTAATGTAACGGAATTCTTTTCAGTGTCCCTGTAAACGAACTATGAACGCTACACACTTCATTTTCAATACCAAACATGCCATAGTAAAACTCAATAACATATATCAATTGCACGGTAATCAGGTTATATTTACGCGAGTTAGAGTACGGACAGACAGACGGATCAACCGAATTCATAACATTTTTTTTTTCGATTGTTCCAAAGTGTTAAAAAAGAGAATTAGACATATAATTACAGAGACAGAGAAACAACAATGTGTGCGCTCAAATACGCAATACTGCTTTTTCTAAAAATGAAAAATAAAAATCAGAATGTTTCACTTAAACTTATTTCAAATTTTCTAAAAACCATCAAAGGTAAGACAAGGGCAAGGAAAATGCGATGTATTCATAAATCACCACATAGGTAAAATTTTAGTAACATTCAAATAGATAAATCTATTGAAAGCTTCCAATCAATGTCTCTTAAAATATACAATCGAAATTTAGAAATGCAGAGTATAACAATTATTGTAATATCTATTAATGTAAAGTTAAAAAAAAAAAAGAAAAAGAAAAAGAAAAAAAGAAAGAAAGATGTCTCTTTATCTCGAAAAATATAATATAAGCACGAACGAAAATATATATTACCCTCTTCTGCGTTACTAACGATTTCGAGAACTGTTCTTTATATTTAGAAACCTCGGAAACCAATATATTTACGAGATTTAAATATATATATATATATATATATATATATATATAGTTTCTTCTGCTGATTTTCGGAAACGTTTCCGAGTAGTTTTTATAGTGCATCAATCAGTTTTCTCAACCCGGAATATAGGTTTTTCGGATACTATCCATTCTCAAGTAAACATTTTCATGTTCAACAAACATGTTTTACAGACATACATGATAAGTACCTGCATTAACATTAACACTACTATTATTTTGTTATTGTTGCATGTATAAAATTAATTGCGTAAGCTAAAAAAGGCTTGATTGGGAATTAAAAGCGGCTTAAAAACTGATATTCCGGTTTAAGAAAACTCAATAATACACTATAAAAATTCTTCGGAAACGTTTCCTATAATCAGTGGCAGCAAAAAAAAAAAAAAAAAAAAAAAAAAAAAATTGTTTTTGTAAATAATTTTTTAAATATCTAGAATACATTGGTTTCCGAGGTTATTAAAGAGAAAAGAAGGCGTTTCTGAATCAGGGGTAACTCGGTGAAGGTTAATGTACATTTTCCTTCGTGGTTATATTAAACTTTAATAGATAAAAAAAAAAAAAAAATAGTTGTCTTTTTTTTTACAGTATGGGTTACTTTTTAAAGACTTTATATTGTAAAACATTTTTTCAAACAAAGCTAATTTAAATATATTTAAATGTGAAATCTCACAAGATTTAAGTGATTGGTCATATTATTATTTTTTCTATTTTCGTACAATAAACGGAATTAGGCTTTAATACTATAGTAGAAGGAAAAATAATTTAAAATTTTTATTTGCCTGTAAATATTAATATTTCTAAATTTTTAAATAAGATTCCAGGAAATAATGTATGTTACTTCATTTTCTTTTACATAGGTAGCAATATCAATATAAAACTAGTTGGATGTGCCAGTCCCTAAACTTTCTTCTATCTCATACATGTTAATACTTGAAAATTCGTTATCACATCGCCAATAAAATCAAAATTATTCGTCATTCTGTTGTGCGTCAAATCGCCGGGTTACCTCGATGCGATCAGCTGATGTATACTAAACTACGAAAAGTCCTTCTGACCTGTACCGGCAAGAAAATATAGCCTCCCTATTCCTTGGTTTTAAGATTTTAGCTAATTTTTCTGCAAACACCAAGTTAAAATGCATAGAATCCGATTAAAGAAGATTCATTCCCAGTTCTCGTCAACAATGAATTTGAATGAAAATATCGGCAAATTAATGCGGTATAGCCAAGTTGACTTCATTTATGGCAACCTATTTTTGTCACCAAATTTGGAGATATTTCGCCAAGTGTCGCCAAGCTGGGCGACAATTTGAGGTTGGTGAATATAAATATATAGTGTTAAGTATATAACAGTTGGAACAATAATTACAACTGAAAATTTTCCGAAACCATGTTCACTAAAACTCATAAATTAAACCCGTTTATGGATAAATTCTGCTGTCTTGTTACAAAATGTCAGCCACCCTAAAATTTTAAACTACTACATCTCAGCCATTTTTTAAGATAGAGGCAAAACAAAAATTGCCCCGGAATTCTTGGATCAAGACAGAGCATTTAACAGAAAAACCTTTTAGGATTTCTAATTTTTTGTACATTTTTTAATTTGAAAATTTCATGTGCACTGCGCCCCTTTTCGGCCGAATATCCCCAAATTCAACTGTGACCTGCAGACCATAATCAAAAACATATACATAAAATTTGGTTCAATTCTATGCATAACTACATACACTTTTCGATGATACAATAATGAAAATCGCACAAAAGTCGTTATCGCAGTGCCCCCATCCGGCAGAATATCCCAAAATCCAAGGAGAGCCTACTGGTCGTAGTCACAAACCTATAAATCAAACTTGGCTCAGTTCTATTCATAACTTCATACACTTTTCAATGATACAATGAGGACAGACACACGGACAGACAGACATTTTGTGAAAACATGTTTTTCGGAATCTCTCACCCCTAACACGTATAAATCAGTCGAAAACCGGAAATCGAAAAGAATTTCGATGACAATACTTTCTTCTATTATAGATAAGAGAAAGTAATAACATTTACCTAGAGAAATCAGTTAGTGTACACTGTTAAAAATTTGCAGCAAATTGTCCAGTCATTTGACCGTTTTTATAGAAAACGGGTACATAACTGTAATTTAACTCTATTCTGTCCATAATATGGGCTATTATATGGTCAGATTAAAGTTAAATTACTGTTAAATAACCGTGTTCTATAAAAACGGTCAAATGACTGGACAGTTTGCTGCAAATTTTCAACAGTGTAAGAGATAGCTTTTTTTATAATTATTTTTTTGAATGCAACAATTTGTAACTACTTTATTTAGAAACATATTTGCTCTATTAATTATTTGTAGCAAAATAATTTTGAGTTTAAAAATTATTTTTCTACAGCGTGTCAAAAAGAAAACATCTCTTGAAACATTTGTAATTTAAAAACAAAAGCATCATTTCATATATTTTTTTCAAATCTGTAGTTATCTAGATATTATATGCATTTAAATAAACGATATTTGAAATATTTATTTAAAATTATCGAGAACGCCTTTCTTGTTTAAAATTAACGTTAAAAATATTTAAGCGTGCATGAAATAAAAAAAAATCTCGATAAATAGAAACATTTCACAATGAAAATGTGAAATTTTGAGTTTAAACATAAATATTAAAAAAAAAATATCACTAAGCTTAAGCGTTTTTTTACAACTTAAATTGACGTTTAAGTACTTTAAGATGAGTTAGCCGAGCATGAGCAAACTTAATTAACCAAATTAACTGAAATATCTGCACTGAAGCTATTTCCCTCGGCACCGTTTGCATCATTAAGTTTTTAAAATCTAAAGCACAGCGATGGAAATATTTTTAACAATTTCTTTTAATGCGTTGCATTTTCTGCAAAATTTATTTTGCTTTAATATTTAATACATTCAGAAAGTTTTCTAAATACTGTTGCAGAAAAAAAAAAGTTTTGGAAATGCTTAATGGAAGGTAATATAAAATGTTTTGAAAATGATTTAAACTTAGTGAACTGAAATAGTTATGTATACGTGTATAATAACAACATTTTTAAAAAGATCTTAATTGAAAATTTAAATATATCTTGATAAATATTTCCAATTATTAAACGTAGTTATTATTTTTAGCTTGATGTGTTTATAATTAATATTGAAATTTTCAAAAACTAATAATTGATTATTTAATTAAGTGTGAGAGTTTTTTTTTTTCCATTTTGAGTTTTAAAAATCTATTATCTGTAGTGAAAGGTGGTTGAAAATGGTAAAGATGAATATGAAACGAATTAGCTAAATAAATGAAGGAACAGAAAATGAAAAATCGATATAACTAAAAAGTAATACCGATGTACTGCTCCGTTACAACGCCGTGGTAATTTTCTTTATTGGAATATTTCACGATTCAAAAATGTATTGATATTGCTAATATGTATATATGTATAAGAAAAAACGTAATCTACTTTTATTAAAAAAAAAAAAACTGTAGAGGTTTTTATCTTTTAACGAACTTAGTAGAAAAATGTTGATATGTTTCAGAAATCGTACTGATGAAAGTGCCTTAAAAATTTTTTGTTCTCTAACAAAACATTTTAAGCATGCAGACAAAAATTATATTACCCATAATTCAATCTGTTTTGCAACGTTTAAATATGAATTTAACATTAGAAGTTCCAAACTTTAAACTTCATAATTCGTAAACTACTTGGCCGAATGACTCGCTCTTTGGTATCCTAAGGTAAAATTTATCAAAGAACCTAAATATGATGTCAATATTAGGCATTAGACTTGAAAACTTTCAAGTTTGTACAATTATTGTATACAGACGACCCCTAAGCAAAATATGAGTGTAGTATTAATTAGTAGACGTTATTACTAATCTATTGATACCAGTCATATTTTCATAGGATGCTTTGCGGCCGAGTTAGTAGGGGTCCTACCTTTTGTTTATCCAGGACATTGCATTTAATAATTTGCTACCCGGAGAAATATACAGAGTGCGTCAAAAAAATGTAGCCATACACTGTTTAACGGGTCATAGCTTTTTAATCTTCTTCCTTTTCAAAGTGCAATTAATTCGAAATAATGAGTGGACCAAGATTAACTTTTGTAAAAAGAAAATTTATTTTAAAATACTATTGTAAGTATGAAAATGTAGCAGAAGTGCAAAAACATCATCGCAGAGAGTTTCAAGCAGATCCACCTATGCGACTTACAATGCATCGGATAAAAGATAAGTTCGAAACGAATGGATGCTCATAGACAATGTTCCGGAACCGCAATGGAGCAAGAATGCGCCACAACACCAAACGAAATGTTTGTTGAAGTTTGTGAATCAATATCCCACCGTTACAAGCAGTGTATTGACGAGAACGGTCATAACTTTGAACATCTGCGGTAAGAGGAAAAGTTATACATTTTATGTAAATTATTTTGCAATTGTTGTTGGCGAGTCAGAGAAAGGGCCAAGGCCCTTCTCTGAAAGAAAGGGTGCCAGAGCCTCTAGAGAGGCTGGATTTCTAGAGCTGTTCTCCTAATTTTGAACCAATTCCAGATGAGACCCTGCACATGGATTGGCACCCCCAGAGGTAACGCTTGTACTAAACTTGGAGGGCATTGGAGCCACGAACAGATTTTACGTGCTCCCATTAACGTACACTGTCCCACAGTAGCGGCAGTCCAGAGAGGTTGTCACCCTCCCAAACATTGACCTTGGTCGATGCTGCATAGCTTTCGGTGATCTTACGGGAACCGAGCTTAACCGTCCGCGCCACTGCGGGACTTCTTTTGCAATTTTAAATTATTATTATTATTATTATTATTATTATTATTATTATTATTATTATTATTTTATTTATTTATTTAATGAAATGGAAATATGCAGGGTGTGTCCGAAAATGTATACACACTTTAAATCATTATAACTTCAGTTTTTATTCACATATAATTAATATATAATATTTTGTTTCGCAATTTTAAATATTAATTATATGTGAATAAAAACTGGAGTTATAATCATTCAAAGTGTGTATACATTTTTCTGACGCACTCTGTATATTCCCATTTCATTAAATAATATTAAATGAATTGTATCGCTAGTTGGTATTCCAACGTCCTTCAAGTTTCTGAAAACTCTATTTACATTATGAAATCGCTACGCGGACATTTTCGTATAATATTTACTTCGCTGCAAAATTCATATTAAGACGAAAAGTGACTGATGTGGTAATTAACGATAAGCCAGATTTTGTCCTTTGCGCATGTAATCAATCATTATTTTGTGGTCCCAAGTAGTACGTTTATTCCCATACAATTAACTGATTATAAAAACTCTTTATCGTATTGCTCGTTCTTATTGATATATTTTTGCATTTGTTTGCATTTTATTTTTACTACTTTGGCATTTTCTTATTAATTTCCTTTCACTACAAAACTCAAGTTAAGAGGCAAAAGGATTGGAGTTATACATCACTCCTAGTCAGAATCTGTTCTCCGCTAATTTACCAATTCTGTATTTTATCTGTATTTTATGTGTTCTACGCGCATTTTATCAATGTTTTTTTTTTCTCTTTTGGGAGCAGTAAATATATTATCACTCAATTAAATTTTTAAGTAATGCTGATTCCTGTTCAAATATTCATTACGTTTTTCACAGTTCTATTTTATAACAAAAGAAATATTCTAACACAGGGCTGCCACTGGCAACTTTTTTTTATTATTTTATGCACTACTGTTTCAAAATATTCGCGGTATATTTTTACTAATGTCCGAGTTCGATTTGTTATTGTATAGAAAAAGTGGTA
Organism: Maratus michaelseni; assembly: GCA_963931845.1. Taxonomy (NCBI): domain Eukaryota; kingdom Metazoa; phylum Arthropoda; class Arachnida; order Araneae; family Salticidae; genus Maratus; species Maratus michaelseni. The sequence continues at coordinate 381,801,839 of OZ007587.1, read as the reverse complement.
TGAAAAAAACAATAAAATCCGTCCTGCTAACATTTTTGAATTATTTTTCATTCACTACGTAATTCCTATATTATGAGGAAATAGCTCTGATTTGATTTGTAAAGACCGCCGTAATTACTTCCTTTGCGCATTCAATCAATCGTTATTTCTCTTTTCTGGATAGAAAGTAAAAAAATATATCCCCAATCAATTAAGTAAAAATATTTATTGTACCTCTAGTTCTTATTTAGTTATTATATTTACGTAGTTTTTATGAAGTTCTTCATTAGTTTCGTTTACATTACAAAATAACTATACTCTGACGTTTTTGCATTACATTTCATTCACTACAAAATTCATTTTAGGAGAAAACGGACTGATGTGATATGAAAAGAACAGTCTTCATCATTCCATAAAATTTTATTACATCATTAACTCTTATTAAGAAGTTTTTTGCGCTTGACAATTATATTTACATTATAAAATAGTTAGTCTAATTATCTATTTTTTGTATCGTTTTTCATTCACTACAAAGTGTTAAACGGAAAAAGGTTCTAGCGTGATATATAAAACATATAGCTTGAATTTGTTCATTGCGCGTTTAAGCAATTATGATGCTCTTTGTTATAAATAGTAAATATATTTCTACTGAACTATGTTCTTTTTCACTAGTTTATATTTAGAAATTATTTACAGTTTCTATAATTCTTTGTGCACTTCAAAATAGCTAGTCTAACATTTGCAGATAACTTTTCATTTGTTATGAAAATTCATGTTAAGAAGAAAACAGACTGATCTGCTCTGCACAGCCAGAATGTGTCCATTTGCCCAACATAAACAATCATTATTTCTGTTCGCTAAGTAACAAATATACATTCCCAGTCAATCAAGTTTTGAAAAAATCTATTCTATCTCTATTTCTTATTTAGAAGTTCTTTACATTTTTATCTGCATAAAAAAGAAATATTCACACATTTTCAAATTATTTTTCATTCATTACAAAATTCACGTTAAGAGGGAAAGGCACTGATATTTGATACGTTACGCACGGCCTCAATCTATCCTTTGTGAATCCTTTTAATCAATCGTTATTTCTAAGTGCTAAACAGTAAATAAATTCCAAAAAAAAAATCCAAAAATCTTTAGTTTATTGCTTATTTTTATTCAGAAGTTCTTTGTGTTTTTTACAATTCTTTTTGCATTTCAAAATAGGTAGTCTGGTTATTTTCGTATATATTTTCATTCATTACAAAATTCACATTAAGAGGAACTGATATGATATGTAATGCCCAACCAAATATGTTCTTTGCGCATCATCTGATCAATCATTATTTCTGTTTGCTACGTAGTAAATATATTCCCACTTAATTAATTTAAAAATTCGCTATTCTTTAGCTAATTGTTATTCAGCACAGCTCTTTACATTTTGACAATTCTATTTGAATAACAAAAGAGGTATTCTGACATTTTCATATTATTTTTCCTTCCTTACAAAATTTATGTTATGAAAAAAAAAGTATACTGATATGTGATATGATACGCACCGCTGGAATCTGTGTTTTGCGTATTTAATCAATCGTTGTTTATAAGTGCTAAGTAATAATTATATCCCCACTAAATTAAGTTAAGCAAATCTTTATTCTACTGCGGATCCTTATTCAGAAGTTCTTTAATTCTTTCTGCATTTTAAAATAGGTAGGACACATAGGTACATTTGCGAATACTTTTTCATTCATTACAAAATTCACGTTAAGAAGAAAACAGACTGATCTGACATGTAGTGCACAACCAAAATATGTTATTTGCGCATCGTCTGATCAATCATTGTTTCTGTTTGCTAAGTAGTAAATATACTCCCATTCAATTCAATAAAAAAATTACTATTCTATAGCTAATTCTTATTCAGAAGCTCTTTACAGTTAACAATTCTATCTGAATAACAAAAGAGTACTCTGACATTTCCGTATTATTTTTCCTTCCTTACAGAATTTATGTTAAGAGGAAAAGGTACTGATATGTGATATGTTACGCACCGCCGGAATCTGTCCTTTGCGCATTTAATCAATCGTTGTTTCTCAGTGCTAAGTAGTAAATATATTACAACTAAATTAAATTAAACAAATCTTTATTCTACTGCTTACCCTTATTCAGAAGTTCTTTAATTCTTTCTGCATTTTAAAATAGGTAGGACACATAGGTACATTTGCGTATAACCTTTCATTCATTACAAAATTCACGTTAAGAAGAAAAGAGACTGATCTGACATGTAACGCATAACCAAAACATGTTCTTTGCGCATCATCTGATCAATCATTATTTCTGTTTGCTAAATAGTAAATATATTCCCATTCAATTCATTAAAAAAGTTGCTATTCTATAGGTAATTCTTATTCAGAAGCTCTTTACATTTAACAATTCTATCTGAATAACAAAAGAGGTACTCTGACATTTTCGTATTATTTTTTCTTCTTTACAAAATTTATGTTAAGAGGAAAAGGGTACTGATATGTGATATGTTACGCACCGCCGGAATCTGTCCTTTGCGCATTTAATCAATCGTTATTTCTCAGTGCTAAGTAGTAAATATATTCCCTAATTCTCCCGGTAGGCCCACACACCACACATATGCAAATCGCGTGCACGCACACGCACCTTCTGAGCTCGTTTTAAATCGATAATCTCCGAGCAGTTGCACGCATGTGCGAACTTCTTACTCACTCCAAGTCGTCCGGGTCTCTCTAATTAAATTTATGAGCAATTTAGTGGCAGGCGAGTGAGCAATTTTTACGGAGACGTTAATCTGATTACAGCCCGTCTCTAGATTGGGGGTTCACGGGGGGAAGAAGATTGCCCAAACGGATAGCAAACGATTCATGAACCGCTCAACAAGTGTTCTGCCGTTTTGCCGCACGTCTTAATTAATCTCTCTCTAATTGTAGTTTCATTGGCAGATCAGGGTCGCTAATAGGGTGGGTGGAAGGAGTTTTCTTTCCACAATGTGTATTTAGTTTCAGATAAATTATTTAAGAAACAGCTGAAACGATCCTGAGTTAAATAACCCTCCTTTTCAGCTACTGGATGCATGGGAAGCTGATCAACCTGTAAACAATAGAAATTTTCTCGTATTTTGAATTTATAGTGCAATATTTATAAAACGCAATGAAAAATGTATGAGTTTTATATAAAGCAGTTAAACTTATAAGTAAACTCGTAATTGATGTAAATCACATTTTCTTAAATGTTATAAAACAAACCATTTACCAGAAACGCACTGTCAAAAATTGGCAGCAAACTGTCCAGTCATTCGACCGTTTTTACAGATAACGGTTACTTCACCGTAATTTTAATCGATCCTGTCCGATGAGACCGCTTCATAATATGGTCAAGTAACCGTTATTTACAAAAACGAATAAATGAATGGACAGTTTGCTACATATATTAACGGTGCGTGTTAAAAATCTGCATCAAACTGTCCAGTTATTCAACCGTTTTTATAGATAATGGTCACGTAACCATAATATATATCAATTCATGCCAATGAGAACGCTTCATAATATGGTCAAGTATCTGTTATCTATAACAACGGTTGAATAACTGGGCAGTTTGCTGCAGACTTTTAAAAAAGTCATATATTGAAATACAGATGAATGTTTTCTAGTGTCCTCTGCATAGACAGGTTTTAAGAACTATTACTTATACTGGTCTTATTGAAATTTTGATATTCCTAGACATACTCCATGAAATTAGTGATTTAGACCACTGTGACATTAACAGGCTCATACATATCTTAAGCACCACACGACATAAAACAAGTTGGAAATTATACGTGACAAATGAGGTGCTTTCGTACTATAGCTAGTTATATAAATATTCAGATCTTGATGATTTTTAATTCTGTGAAGTGAATTATATTGTCTGCAGATTAATTTCTGTAATAAAATAAGTATTTCGGTTGCTTGACGATTAAACCTCGGAAGCTCATATAAGCACCGATTTTTAAAAAAAAATCAAATTTCTTAATAAATATTTTTATTAATATCTTCTAAAGTATTGATTTGATCTTCATAAAATTTGAAATGTCTCGACAAAATTCTGAAAAGATAATATATCTTAAATTTCAAACCGTTTGGTTCCAACCATCAAACCAGACGATGACTATAGGTGGGACGTATTTATATAATTACGAACGCTCCTAAAAAGAAGAGGAACATTTTTCTCTTGAAAAAAGAAACACGGTAGTTGGATTTAAAGATAACATTATTTTCCAAATTCTAGACAGACGTACACAAGATAAAGTATCATACTTCCCAAATTTATGCACTTGGATAAAATTACAGAAGAAAAATATTTATCGTGAAACATTTTTCTAGAAATTGCTTTAATATTAATTACAAGTTTAATTCTCTATTTTGTAATCTTAAATACAATTTTTGAATGCGCAAAGTGTTTCGAAGTAATTTTGCTTCAGTATATTTAAAATAAAGAAATAGTTATATTGTAAATCTATCATGTTAACAATTTGTCAGACGTCAAAACGTGTGATCTATTTTAGACGTTAAGCTTACGAAATTGTCATGCACCATCAGCATTTTTATAAGAGCTCGCTAATTTTCAGTAATGAAGAAACATTCTTTTTGACAGTTTAACATTATTTTAATTATTATTTATGATGTGTATTTTCCCATTTTCAGTCAAGCTCAGTCAGCTTCACATATGAAAAGGGATCTTATATGATAGTAATAAAATTTTATATTATTTATTTGTGTTTTCACTATGTTATTAAACACCTGTCTATTACAGAATAAGAAAAACTATGTTCAAAAGAAATATTTAAAATGGCGAAATAATCTTAACATTTAGCATATATTAAATACTGTACCTCCTATTGCTTCTAAAGTTTAAATATAAGTTAAACATTGTATTACCTTTCTCTGTTTTCTGGTTCATGAAAACTACATAAAATACATAGAAATAAAAGTATGATACAGTATTTTTTTTATCCGATTCCACTTGTGTCTGTCTGAAAATTTTGGTTGCGACCGATTAAGAATAACATGAAAAAAAATTAACAATATTTGTAAAGCAGCTTTTGAACGTATTAGTATAATTAATTTCTGAACTGAAAGCTAACTATGCAGTCAATATTCATTTCGGCATCTCAGAAATTCAATTGCGCAGCCACAGAAATCCATGCTTGAAAGGAGGACGCCAACCATGCTACGACTAAATTTCAAATTTTGACGGCGGCGCTTATATTAAAATACTTTCTCAACCCTAGTCTATTTTAATTGTCATAAAATTAATATTCTTTAAGTTATTTTTGCACATAAATAAAAATAAAATTATTTTCTAAGCATTGAATGTAAATTTGAGCGATGACATGCAAAAAGCAACCCACCAAATATATACCGATTTAGGATTTTTGGATATTGTGCTAGTTACACATATACAATTATGATTAAAAAAAAATATTTTTTTTAAATGAAAATTTAATAGTAAAGCCATTTTAACTTTTCTAATTTAACGTTATTATACATGGATGAAAGTCATTAGTTCTGTGAATAATACCGATTATCGGGCTATTTTGGTATCATGATATTTTTCTCCGAACTATCCCAAAATTACATCAATTGAGGTCTCAAAAGTTTAAGCACAAGCATAAAACGTCGATTTTTATAGAATAATAAAAAATTAGAATAAATAGCTTTTTTTAATTTGCGGATTTCGAAACTTCATTTAAATAAATGTTGTCAAAGTAGAAAAAAAAATTTAAAAAGTTTTCACTTTCCTTATTCCAAATTACAAGAATTCACTATAAAATTCACACGGTCGTATTGTCTTACTTAAAATCAGCTAGCTCTGGAGCAGATGGCTGTAAATATCTGTAGTCAAAGCCGTTAAAACTAGAAGATAATTATATCAGCAACCACACGAGTGGCACGACTTTCAAAGCCTATTTTTTCTAGTTCAAATCTAAAAGTGTCCATTTTCTGGTACAGTGTCCACCCACTGGTAGCGTTACCTTAATAGACACTTTTTGTAGTCAATATCACTTGTCGATTTTCATCAAGTTTAACTAAGAAGTTTCAAAAGTATTTTTAAAAACAAAACTGAAATAAATATTTGCAGTTTTCTGATCAAAAATATTTTTTAGTCTGTTTTTTGTCTAAGTGTGTAAATAATAGTAGTAATTCAATTTTTAACTAGCTTGCTGTAATGAAATATTAATATAAAAATAATCCCCAGGCGAATACATTTCATTGGCTTAAACTGGAATAATATAGCGCATTCAGTTGAGAGTAAAACTGATATCGTCATATCATTTCGAGAATGCTTTTGTATGGTCGAGCAGTATAATATGGCATTCGAATTGAAATGCAAAATTCAGCTTGACCTAAATCATGAATTTTAATGTATCACTTTAGAATTCATGGAAGAGGAAATCCTTTTCATAAGAAGGTTTGTTTGCAGAATTCGCCTAAAACCGCCGGTGGTTACTGACATCAGGGCTTCATTTAATTATACTTGAAATACTTATTATCAAAAAGTTGGGACACATTTTTTAAGTTTCTCAAGTTACAAAATTTGTTCCAGTTACTAAATTTGCATTAGGTAAATATTTCATGTAATATTTAAATGGGAATACCCAATCATACCAAGTAGAACCAACTTTTGTATTATAACTCTACTTGTCTCCTTTAGAGTAGTGGTACCACGTTGAGTAAGAGAGTTGTCAACAGAGAATTGGTATTTTCGTTTCATATGAGAAAGTGGCGACAACGTATCGATTATATATTTGAAATATATTAACCAGTTATTTAGTGTTTTATTTTATAAACTGATATACCAGTATAGCTTTATTAATTAAAATGAACCATTTTCTTATTTTCACATTAATTCAATCTTATGATTTGTGTCTACGCATAATAAAGTTGTTAAAAATGAATTTGTGAAATGTCTACAATTTATTAATTTACACATTTTTTAAGTTTTTCAAATTATGACATTTGTATCAGTTACTAAATTTACATTAGGAATCGCGTAAAAATATTTCATGTAATATTTCAGAGAGAATGCCCACTCATATCAAGTAGAACCACCTTTTGTATTATAACTCTACTTGTGTGCTTTAGAATAGTGGCACCGCTATGAATAAGTGAGTTGTCAACAGTGAATTGGTATTTTCGTTTCGTATGAGAAAGGGTCGACAACGTATCGATTATATATTTGAAATATATTAACCAATTATTTAGTGTTTTATTTTATAAACTAATACACCAGTACAGCTTTATTAATTAAAAGGAAGTATTTTTCTTATTTTCACATTAATTCAATGTTATGATTTGTGTCTACGCGTAATAATGTTGTTAAAAATGAATTTGTGAAATGTCTACAATTTTTTTTTAATATGTGGGCATAAATATAAACGTAGAATGAAAAGTTGTGATCAAAATTGATTTTTTTTTTATCAGAACAAATAATAAGTTAGTTAAAAATGTAATGTTTAGATGGTTTACAAAGCTTAATTCATACACACTATTTAATGGACGACATTATTACTAGTCAAAGATTGGTTTCGATTGGTATCGAAATAATTTTTATGCGATGATTTGTGTTTTTGAAACAGTGGAAAGAGGAGATATTTTTTTCCCAAGACTGTACCTGTGTCCCACATGAATTTATATCTAGAAGCATATTTTAAGATAAATAATTAACTCGATATATCCGATATCTAGAGCTCAAAATATGACATTTTTCACTTAATCAGTCGTATTTTAAATCGATATAAAATGATATGCTTCCACATGCATCTAAAAGGAAACTTTTCCCGCTTCCACTACTGCTTTTTTCTACTTTTTTTACTTTTTTCAGTATCTACTTTTCTACTCAACTCCATCTAAAACGACAAGCTTCCACAAGCTTGTGACTTTTTTTTTTCTTTTTCCTTTTTTATCTCGTTTTGTTTTTACTTTTTTTCCCCTTCCTATGTCTGATTTTTTGCTCCCAGACTCTTTTCTGTCTGCTTAATTGAATTCACTCGCAATTTGGAACTCTGCACGCGACCTCTTTTCCTTCCTTAATTTTTCCATACCCTAATGGCATTACGATCTGACCCTCGATTAAGTAGGTAGTTTGCTTTCATGAATATTCTTATTCGAGAAATTTATTTCATCGAGATGGTAGAGATCTTTTCAACAAGTGCGATTGACAAACATTCCGTAGTCGTTTGATTGGAGTACATGTTATTTGAGTATTTTATCGACTTTGTAAAAAAATAAAATAAAAGGCTGGCAGTTATTCGATATTAAGCCTGTTTACCTAATATTTGGCTGTTTGGTCGAAAACTGAATATAGGTACACAATTCGTTATTTTGTATATAGATAATATTAATGTAATGTATTGTAATGAGTAAGATCCTAATTAAGTTGCAATCTGTAAATAGTAAATTCAATTACAAATTGCATGTTATTATACCAGAAAAAAGTACATAATACATAGAAATAAAAGTATGATACAGTATTTTTTTTTATCCGATTCCAGTTGTGTCTGTCTGAAAATTTTTTGCGACCGATTAAGAATAACATGAAAAAAATTAACAATATATGTAAAGCAGCTTTTGAACGTATTAGTATAATTAATTTCTGAACTGAAAGCTAACTATGCAGTCAATATTCATTTCGCCATCTCAGAAATTCAATTGCGCAGCCACAGAAATCCATGCTTGAAAGGAGGACGCCAACCATGCTACGACTAAATTTCAAATTTTGACGGCGGCGCTTATATTAAAATACTTTCTCAACCCTAGTCTATTTTAATTGTCATAAAATTAATATTCTCTAAGTTATTTTTGCACATAAATAAAAATAAAATTATTTTCTAAGCATTGGATGTAAATTTGAGCGATGACATGCAAAAAGCAACCCACCAAATATATACCGATTTAGGATTTTTGGATATTGTGCTAGTTACACATATACAATTATGATTAAAAAAAAATATTTTTTTTAAATGAAAATTTAATAGTAAAGCCATTTTAACTTTTCTAATTTAACGTTATTATACATGGATGAAAGTCATTAGTTCTGTGAATAATACCGATTATCGGGCTATTTTGGTATCATGATATTTTTCTCCGAACTATCCCAAAATTACATCAATTGAGGTCTCAAAAGTTTAAGCACAAGCATAAAACGTCGATTTTTATAGAATAATAAAAAATTAGAATAAATAGCTTTTTTTAATTTGCGGATTTCGAAACTTCATTTAAATAAATGTTGTCAAAGTAGAAAAAAAAATTTAAAAAGTTTTCACTTTCCTTATTCCAAATTACAAGAATTCACTATAAAATTCACACGGTCGTATTGTCTTACTTAAAATCAGCTAGCTCTGGAGCAGATGGCTGTAAATATCTGTAGTCAAAGCCGTTAAAACTAGAAGATAATTATATCAGCAACCACACGAGTGGCACGACTTTCAAAGCCTATTTTTTCTAGTTCAAATCTAAAAGTGTCCATTTTCTGGTACAGTGTCCACCCACTGGTAGCGTTACCTTAATAGACACTTTTTGTAGTCAATATCACTTGTCGATTTTCATCAAGTTTAACTAAGAAGTTTCAAAAGTATTTTTAAAAACAAAACTGAAATAAATATTTGCAGTTTTCTGATCAAAAATATTTTTTAGTCTGTTTTTTGTCTAAGTGTGTAAATAATAGTAGTAATTCAATTTTTAACTAGCTTGCTGTAATGAAATATTAATATAAAAATAATCCCCAGGCGAATACATTTCATTGGCTTAAACTGGAATAATATAGCGCATTCAGTTGAGAGTAAAACTGATATCGTCATATCATTTCGAGAATGCTTTTGTATGGTCGAGCAGTATAATATGGCATTCGAATTGAAATGCAAAATTCAGCTTGACCTAAATCATGAATTTTAATGTATCACTTTAGAATTCATGGAAGAGGAAATCCTTTTCATAAGAAGGTTTGTTTGCAGAATTCGCCTAAAACCGCCGGTGGTTACTGACATCAGGGCTTCATTTAATTATACTTGAAATACTTATTATCAAAAAGTTGGGACACATTTTTTAAGTTTCTCAAGTTACAAAATTTGTTCCAGTTACTAAATTTGCATTAGGTAAATATTTCATGTAATATTTAAATGGGAATACCCAATCATACCAAGTAGAACCAACTTTTGTATTATAACTCTACTTGTCTCCTTTAGAGTAGTGGTACCACGTTGAGTAAGAGAGTTGTCAACAGAGAATTGGTATTTTCGTTTCATATGAGAAAGTGGCGACAACGTATCGATTATATATTTGAAATATATTAACCAGTTATTTAGTGTTTTATTTTATAAACTGATATACCAGTATAGCTTTATTAATTAAAATGAACCATTTTCTTATTTTCACATTAATTCAATCTTATGATTTGTGTCTACGCATAATAAAGTTGTTAAAAATGAATTTGTGAAATGTCTACAATTTATTAATTTACACATTTTTTAAGTTTTTCAAATTATGACATTTGTATCAGTTACTAAATTTACATTAGGAATCGCGTAAAAATATTTCATGTAATATTTCAGAGAGAATGCCCACTCATATCAAGTAGAACCACCTTTTGTATTATAACTCTACTTGTGTGCTTTAGAATAGTGGCACCGCTATGAATAAGTGAGTTGTCAACAGTGAATTGGTATTTTCGTTTCGTATGAGAAAGGGTCGACAACGTATCGATTATATATTTGAAATATATTAACCAATTATTTAGTGTTTTATTTTATAAACTAATACACCAGTACAGCTTTATTAATTAAAAGGAAGTATTTTTCTTATTTTCACATTAATTCAATGTTATGATTTGTGTCTACGCGTAATAATGTTGTTAAAAATGAATTTGTGAAATGTCTACAATTTTTTTTTAATATGTGGGCATAAATATAAACGTAGAATGAAAAGTTGTGATCAAAATTGATTTTTTTTTTATCAGAACAAATAATAAGTTAGTTAAAAATGTAATGTTTAGATGGTTTACAAAGCTTAATTCATACACACTATTTAATGGACGACATTATTACTAGTCAAAGATTGGTTTCGATTGGTATCGAAATAATTTTTATGCGATGATTTGTGTTTTTGAAACAGTGGAAAGAGGAGATATTTTTTTCCCAAGACTGTACCTGTGTCCCACATGAATTTATATCTAGAAGCATATTTTAAGATAAATAATTAACTCGATATATCCGATATCTAGAGCTCAAAATATGACATTTTTCACTTAATCAGTCGTATTTTAAATCGATATAAAATGATATGCTTCCACATGCATCTAAAAGGAAACTTTTCCCGCTTCCACTACTGCTTTTTTCTACTTTTTTTACTTTTTTCAGTATCTACTTTTCTACTCAACTCCATCTAAAACGACAAGCTTCCACAAGCTTGTGACTTTTTTTTTTCTTTTTCCTTTTTTATCTCGTTTTGTTTTTACTTTTTTTCCCCTTCCTATGTCTGATTTTTTGCTCCCAGACTCTTTTCTGTCTGCTTAATTGAATTCACTCGCAATTTGGAACTCTGCACGCGACCTCTTTTCCTTCCTTAATTTTTCCATACCCTAATGGCATTACGATCTGACCCTCGATTAAGTAGGTAGTTTGCTTTCATGAATATTCTTATTCGAGAAATTTATTTCATCGAGATGGTAGAGATCTTTTCAACAAGTGCGATTGACAAACATTCCGTAGTCGTTTGATTGGAGTACATGTTATTTGAGTATTTTATCGACTTTGTAAAAAAATAAAATAAAAGGCTGGCAGTTATTCGATATTAAGCCTGTTTACCTAATATTTGGCTGTTTGGTCGAAAACTGAATATAGGTACACAATTCGTTATTTTGTATATAGATAATATTAATGTAATGTATTGTAATGAGTAAGATCCTAATTAAGTTGCAATCTGTAAATAGTAAATTCAATTACAAATTGCATGTTATTATACCAGAAAAAAGTACATAATACATAGAAATAAAAGTATGATACAGTATTTTTTTTTATCCGATTCCAGTTGTGTCTGTCTGAAAATTTTTTGCGACCGATTAAGAATAACATGAAAAAAATTAACAATATATGTAAAGCAGCTTTTGAACGTATTAGTATAATTAATTTCTGAACTGAAAGCTAACTATGCAGTCAATATTCATTTCGCCATCTCAGAAATTCAATTGCGCAGCCACAGAAATCCATGCTTGAAAGGAGGACGCCAACCATGCTACGACTAAATTTCAAATTTTGACGGCGGCGCTTATATTAAAATACTTTCTCAACCCTAGTCTATTTTAATTGTCATAAAATTAATATTCTCTAAGTTATTTTTGCACATAAATAAAAATAAAATTATTTTCTAAGCATTGGATGTAAATTTGAGCGATGACATGCAAAAAGCAACCCACCAAATATATACCGATTTAGGATTTTTGGATATTGTGCTAGTTACACATATACAATTATGATTAAAAAAAAATATTTTTTTTAAATGAAAATTTAATAGTAAAGCCATTTTAACTTTTCTAATTTAACGTTATTATACATGGATGAAAGTCATTAGTTCTGTGAATAATACCGATTATCGGGCTATTTTGGTATCATGATATTTTTCTCCGAACTATCCCAAAATTACATCAATTGAGGTCTCAAAAGTTTAAGCACAAGCATAAAACGTCGATTTTTATAGAATAATAAAAAATTAGAATAAATAGCTTTTTTTAATTTGCGGATTTCGAAACTTCATTTAAATAAATGTTGTCAAAGTAGAAAAAAAAATTTAAAAAGTTTTCACTTTCCTTATTCCAAATTACAAGAATTCACTATAAAATTCACACGGTCGTATTGTCTTACTTAAAATCAGCTAGCTCTGGAGCAGATGGCTGTAAATATCTGTAGTCAAAGCCGTTAAAACTAGAAGATAATTATATCAGCAACCACACGAGTGGCACGACTTTCAAAGCCTATTTTTTCTAGTTCAAATCTAAAAGTGTCCATTTTCTGGTACAGTGTCCACCCACTGGTAGCGTTACCTTAATAGACACTTTTTGTAGTCAATATCACTTGTCGATTTTCATCAAGTTTAACTAAGAAGTTTCAAAAGTATTTTTAAAAACAAAACTGAAATAAATATTTGCAGTTTTCTGATCAAAAATATTTTTTAGTCTGTTTTTTGTCTAAGTGTGTAAATAATAGTAGTAATTCAATTTTTAACTAGCTTGCTGTAATGAAATATTAATATAAAAATAATCCCCAGGCGAATACATTTCATTGGCTTAAACTGGAATAATATAGCGCATTCAGTTGAGAGTAAAACTGATATCGTCATATCATTTCGAGAATGCTTTTGTATGGTCGAGCAGTATAATATGGCATTCGAATTGAAATGCAAAATTCAGCTTGACCTAAATCATGAATTTTAATGTATCACTTTAGAATTCATGGAAGAGGAAATCCTTTTCATAAGAAGGTTTGTTTGCAGAATTCGCCTAAAACCGCCGGTGGTTACTGACATCAGGGCTTCATTTAATTATACTTGAAATACTTATTATCAAAAAGTTGGGACACATTTTTTAAGTTTCTCAAGTTACAAAATTTGTTCCAGTTACTAAATTTGCATTAGGTAAATATTTCATGTAATATTTAAATGGGAATACCCAATCATACCAAGTAGAACCAACTTTTGTATTATAACTCTACTTGTCTCCTTTAGAGTAGTGGTACCACGTTGAGTAAGAGAGTTGTCAACAGAGAATTGGTATTTTCGTTTCATATGAGAAAGTGGCGACAACGTATCGATTATATATTTGAAATATATTAACCAGTTATTTAGTGTTTTATTTTATAAACTGATATACCAGTATAGCTTTATTAATTAAAATGAACCATTTTCTTATTTTCACATTAATTCAATCTTATGATTTGTGTCTACGCATAATAAAGTTGTTAAAAATGAATTTGTGAAATGTCTACAATTTATTAATTTACACATTTTTTAAGTTTTTCAAATTATGACATTTGTATCAGTTACTAAATTTACATTAGGAATCGCGTAAAAATATTTCATGTAATATTTCAGAGAGAATGCCCACTCATATCAAGTAGAACCACCTTTTGTATTATAACTCTACTTGTGTGCTTTAGAATAGTGGCACCGCTATGAATAAGTGAGTTGTCAACAGTGAATTGGTATTTTCGTTTCGTATGAGAAAGGGTCGACAACGTATCGATTATATATTTGAAATATATTAACCAATTATTTAGTGTTTTATTTTATAAACTAATACACCAGTACAGCTTTATTAATTAAAAGGAAGTATTTTTCTTATTTTCACATTAATTCAATGTTATGATTTGTGTCTACGCGTAATAATGTTGTTAAAAATGAATTTGTGAAATGTCTACAATTTTTTTTTAATATGTGGGCATAAATATAAACGTAGAATGAAAAGTTGTGATCAAAATTGATTTTTTTTTTATCAGAACAAATAATAAGTTAGTTAAAAATGTAATGTTTAGATGGTTTACAAAGCTTAATTCATACACACTATTTAATGGACGACATTATTACTAGTCAAAGATTGGTTTCGATTGGTATCGAAATAATTTTTATGCGATGATTTGTGTTTTTGAAACAGTGGAAAGAGGAGATATTTTTTTCCCAAGACTGTACCTGTGTCCCACATGAATTTATATCTAGAAGCATATTTTAAGATAAATAATTAACTCGATATATCCGATATCTAGAGCTCAAAATATGACATTTTTCACTTAATCAGTCGTATTTTAAATCGATATAAAATGATATGCTTCCACATGCATCTAAAAGGAAACTTTTCCCGCTTCCACTACTGCTTTTTTCTACTTTTTTTACTTTTTTCAGTATCTACTTTTCTACTCAACTCCATCTAAAACGACAAGCTTCCACAAGCTTGTGACTTTTTTTTTTCTTTTTCCTTTTTTATCTCGTTTTGTTTTTACTTTTTTTCCCCTTCCTATGTCTGATTTTTTGCTCCCAGACTCTTTTCTGTCTGCTTAATTGAATTCACTCGCAATTTGGAACTCTGCACGCGACCTCTTTTCCTTCCTTAATTTTTCCATACCCTAATGGCATTACGATCTGACCCTCGATTAAGTAGGTAGTTTGCTTTCATGAATATTCTTATTCGAGAAATTTATTTCATCGAGATGGTAGAGATCTTTTCAACAAGTGCGATTGACAAACATTCCGTAGTCGTTTGATTGGAGTACATGTTATTTGAGTATTTTATCGACTTTGTAAAAAAATAAAATAAAAGGCTGGCAGTTATTCGATATTAAGCCTGTTTACCTAATATTTGGCTGTTTGGTCGAAAACTGAATATAGGTACACAATTCGTTATTTTGTATATAGATAATATTAATGTAATGTATTGTAATGAGTAAGATCCTAATTAAGTTGCAATCTGTAAATAGTAAATTCAATTACAAATTGCATGTTATTATACCAGAAAAAAGTACATAATACATAGAAATAAAAGTATGATACAGTATTTTTTTTTATCCGATTCCAGTTGTGTCTGTCTGAAAATTTTTTGCGACCGATTAAGAATAACATGAAAAAAATTAACAATATATGTAAAGCAGCTTTTGAACGTATTAGTATAATTAATTTCTGAACTGAAAGCTAACTATGCAGTCAATATTCATTTCGCCATCTCAGAAATTCAATTGCGCAGCCACAGAAATCCATGCTTGAAAGGAGGACGCCAACCATGCTACGACTAAATTTCAAATTTTGACGGCGGCGCTTATATTAAAATACTTTCTCAACCCTAGTCTATTTTAATTGTCATAAAATTAATATTCTCTAAGTTATTTTTGCACATAAATAAAAATAAAATTATTTTCTAAGCATTGGATGTAAATTTGAGCGATGACTTGCAAAAAGCAACCCACCAAATATATACCGATTTAGGATTTTTGGATATTGTGCTAGTTACACATATACAATTATGATTAAAAAAAAAAAATATTTTTTTTAATGAAAATTTAATAGTAAAGCCATTTTAACTTTTCTAATTTAACGTTATTATGCATGGATAAAAGTCATTAGTTCTGTGAATAATACCGATTATCGGGCTATTTTGGTATCATGATATTTTTCTCCGAACTATCCCAAAATTACATCAATTGAGGTCACAAAAGTTTAAGCACAAGCATAAAACGTCGATTTTTATAGAATAATAAAAAATTAGAATAAATAGCTTTTTTTAATTTGCGGATTTCGAAACTTCATTTAAATAAATGTTGTCAAAAGTAGAAAAAAAAATTTAAAAAGTTTTCACTTTCCTTATTCCAAATTACAAGAATTCACTATAAAATTCACACGGTCGTATTGTCTTACTTAAAATCAGCTAGCTCTGGAGCAGATGGCTGTAAATATCTGTAGTCAAAGCCGTTAAAACTAGAAGATAATTATATCAGCAACCACACGAGTGGCACGACTTTCAAAGCCTATTTTTTCTAGTTCAAATCTAAAAGTGTCCATTTTCTGGTACAGTGTCCACCCACTGGTAGCGTTACCTTAATAGACACTTTTTGTAGTCAATATCACTAGTCGATTTTCATCAAGTTTAACTAAGAAGTTTCAAAAGTATTTTTAAAAACAAAACTGAAATAAATATTTGCAGTTTTCTGATCAAAAATATTTTTTAGTCTGTTTTTTGTCTAAGTGTGTAAATAATAGTAGTAATTCAATTTTTAACTAGCTTGCTGTAATGAAATATTAAAATAAAAATAATCTCCAGGCGAATACATTTCATTGGCTTAAACTGGAATAATATAGCGCATTCAGTTGAGAGTAAAACTGATATCGTCATATCATTTCGAGAATGCTTTTGTATGGTCGAGCAGTATAATATGGCATTCGAATTGAAATGCAAAATTCAGCTTGACCTAAGTCATGAATTTTAATGTATCACTTTAGAATTCATGGAAGAGGAAATCCTTTTCATAAGAAGGTTTGTTTGCAGAATTCGCCTAAAACCGCCGGTGGTTACTGACATCAGGGCTTCATTTAATTATACTTGAAATACTTATTATCAAAAAGTTGGGACACATTTTTTAAGTTTCTCAAGTTACAAAATTTGTTCCAGTTACTAAATTTGCATTAGGTAAATATTTCATGTAATATTTAAATGGGAATACCCAATCATACCAAGTAGAACCAACTTTTGTATTATAACTCTACTTGTCTCCTTTAGAGTAGTGGTACCACGTTGAGTAAGAGAGTTGTCAACAGAGAATTGGTATTTTCGTTTCATATGAGAAAGTGGCGACAACGTATCGATTATATATTTGAAATATATTAACCAGTTATTTAGTGTTTTATTTTATAAACTGATATACCAGTATAGCTTTATTAATTAAAATGAACCATTTTCTTATTTTCACATTAATTCAATCTTATGATTTGTGTCTACGCATAATAAAGTTGTTAAAAATGAATTTGTGAAATGTCTACAATTTATTAATTTACACATTTTTTAAGTTTTTCAAATTATGACATTTGTATCAGTTACTAAATTTACATTAGGAATCGCGTAAAAATATTTCATGTAATATTTCAGAGAGAATGCCCACTCATATCAAGTAGAACCACCTTTTGTATTATAACTCTACTTGTGTCCTTTAGAATAGTGGCACCACTTTGAATAAGTGAGTTGTCAACAGTGAATTGGTATTTTCGTTTCGTATGAGAAAGGGGCGACAACGTATCGATTATATATTTGAAATATATTAACCAATTATTTAGTGTTTTATTTTATAAACTGATACACCAGTACAGCTTTATTAATTGAAAGGAAGTATTTTCTTATTTTCACATTAATTCAATGTTATGATTTGTGTCTACGCGTAATAATGTTGTTAAAAATGAATTTGTGAAATGTCTACAATTTTTTTTTTAATATGTGGGCATAAATATAAACGTAGAATGAAAAGTTGTGATCAAAATTGATTTTTTTTTATCAAAACAAATAATAAGTTAGTTAAAAATGTAATGTTTAGATGGTTTACAAAGCTTAATTCATACACACTATTTAATGGACGACATTATTACTAGTCAAAGATTGGTTTCGATTGGTATCGAAATAATTTTTATGCGATGATTTGTGTTTTTGAAACAGTGGAAGGAGGGGATATTTTTTTCCCAAGACTGTACCTATGTCCCACATGAATTTATATCTTGAAGCATATTTTAAGATAAATAATTAACTCGATATATCCGATATCTAGAGCTGAAAATATGACATTTTTCACTTAATCATTCGTATTTTAAATCGATATAAAATGATATGTTTCCACATGCATCTAAAAGGAAACTTTTCCCGCTTCCACTACTGCTTTTTTCTACTTTTTTTTACTTTTTTCAGTATCTACTTTTCTACTCAACTCCATCTAAAACGACAAGCTTCCACAAGCTTGTGACTTTTTTTTTCTTTTTCCTTTTTTATCTCGTTTTGTTTTTACTTTTTTTCCCCTTCCTATGTCTGATTTTTTGCTCCCAGACTCTTTTCTGTCTGCTTAATTGAATTCACTCGCAATTTGGAACTCTGCACGCGACCTCTTTTCCTTTCTTAATTTTTCCATACCCTAATGGCATTACGATCTGACCCTCGATTAAGTAGGTAGTTTGCTTTCATGAATATTCTTATTCGAGAAATTTATTTCATCGAGATGGTAGAGATCTTTTCAACAAGTGCGATTGACAAACATTCCGTAGTCGTTTGATTGGAGTACACGTTATTTGAGTATTTTATCGACTCTGTAAAAAAATAAAATAAAAGGCCTGCAGTTATTCGATATTAAGCCTGTTTACCTAATATTTGGCTATTTGGTCGAAAACCGAATATAGGTACACAATTCGTTATTTTGTATATAGATAATATTAATGTAATGTATTGTAATGAGTAAGATCCTAATTAAGTTGCAATCTGTAAATAGTAAATTCAATTACAAATTGCATGTTATTATACCAGAAAAAAGTAAATTGTTTAATTGTAAAAAAGTATGATGTTTAAATAAACTTTTATTTGTAACTGTGTATATACTAACTTTATGTATATAACCGTAATTACAGTGTGTTAACGAAAAATGTTAACGAATTTCAAACTGAAGGAAGCTATCACTGCACTACAGTAATTTCAAGATTTAGATTGTTAGCAAATTTTACCCAATACTGCAGTATAAATAAATGCTAAATATTTTATTGTGTTGAAAATACATTTTTGCAATAATAACAAGAAAGTTTATGAGCTACTGCGCAGCTAATTGAACAATGTTGTTTTGTAAAACATAAAATTAATTTTCAGTATGGAGGAGTAAAGAGGGCCTTTTTATAAATTGGTTTATCTGGGCCCCAACCTTGGTTGGGTCTTGTTGAAATAGTTTATGGAGTACCAACCGGCCGTGGTGACACTAATCTACAAAGCTAATACTTCAGGCCGTGGTACAAATGTACTTGTATAAAAACTATTTTTATAGAATCATTTATAAGAAGCATTTATATAAAGAACGTTTCTTTTGTTACTACCGATTTTCGGAAACTTTCTCGAGTAGTTTTTATCGTGTATTAATCAGTTTCTCAACCGGGAATATAGGTTTTTCGGATGCTATCCATTATCAGGTAAACACTTTCATGTTCAACTAACATGTTTTTCAGGCATACATGATAAATTAAAAGCATTGTCATTCACATTAAAATTAACATTTGTTTTTGTTGCTTTTGCATGTATAAATTCAATTACACAGCTGAAAAATTTTAACTGAGAATGGATAACATCCTAAAAACCTATATTCCAATTTGAAGAAAGCTATTAATACACTGTAAAAAATACTCAGAAACGCTTCTGAAATACAGTGACAGCAAAATAAATTTTGTTTTTATAAATCTTTCTTTAAATCTGGAAAATAAATTTATTTCTGAGCGTTTCTAAAGTTAATGAACGCCTTTCGAAATTGTGAGTAACTCGGAAGAGGTTATTGTATATTTTCGTTCGTGTTTATATTACATTTTCGGCAGTTTAATGTTTTTTTACAGTGTACATTCTTGATTTAGGAATTTTGAAATGTTATTTTTTTATCTTAAGGTACATAGTACGCTCATGATAAGTTTGTTTCAAAAAGATTATCTTCCCGTATCTGGTCATAGGGAACTCAAGCGATTGGTTAAAATAGTTACTTCCTTTTATCCGTTTAAACTTACGAAAATAGTCAAAATCCCAGTGTCGCAAGATAACTATTACGTAAATATAATTTTAAAAATTTCTTAAATAGTAACAAGAACGAAAAATCATGCGTCAAGTATAGATTATGAAACACTTTCCGACACTCCCAGAATGCTTTTAAAAAACTGTACTGAATTATAAGGTGAAAGTTGGTGTCTAAGTGAACAATTTGGAAAACGCATAACACATTGGAAAACACAATGTCAGCAATTACCATCAATACTCACAAAAATATCTGAATTATTTTGTGCAACCTTGTATATGATCTATAGATTTGTATATATACCACAAAGTCTGCTAAAATTTAGTACAGTTAGAAAACTCACAGCACAGTTAAAATTTCTTATTCAGCAATTTCCGTCAATAAACTAAAATGTATTCGATATATTTTGTGCTGCTCTGTATATGATTTATATATGCATTTAAACACACCAAGCAATAGGTAAAAAAGTTAGTTAAATTTAAAAACGTGTACCAAAACTGAAAACGCACTTCCAGCAATTATATTTTTCATGGACAATATTGCAACCGAATTAGTTTCTGTGCCCCTGTAAATGAGCGGTGAATGCCATGCTCACCATATCCTATATTAAACTTTTTGTAGTGCACCTTAGTGATATATATAAATTTCAATGCGTTTGAAATAGTGTAACATCATTAAAATACACCGCAAACGATTTTTCCCCCATAGACCATAATGCGAGAGAATTCTTTTAAATAACCGTGTAAATGAACTATAAATGCTACACACTTCATTTTCAATACCAAACATGCCATAGTAAACCTCAATAACATAGATCAATTGCATGGCAATCCGAGTATATTTACGGGAGTTAGAGCATGGCAGACAGACAGACAAAACTAATTCATAAACACTTTTCAACTAATGTTGGCAAATGTCAAAAATTACATTTCAAAATTCGTTTTAATGTTTCAGTTGCTACCAAATATCAACCATAGAACTAACGTATTTCTAAAGAATAAATCCTTTTGCAATTATCCATTTTCTGAGATAAATCGGGCGTTGAAAAAATAAATTTAAAATATTTTGACGATATTCCAACAAACTGATTTCCATCCTCAATAAACAAAAGTGTCTCTCCTCCATCATTTTTCCAGACGACAAAGGACAACCTAAGACCTAAATCGATCAATTTTTCTGACTCATAGGCGCCATACCCCCAGAGAATTCATGCTCGTCGCCTGCCGTGAAAAGGCCTTTTTTTCTTTCAATATCAGTGCTATATCACTCGGTTGATAACATATTCAAATATACGTCAAAGCGGAAAGTCAATATTTTCAATAGCGCTTGTGATAATGAAGTTTGTCTATGATATCAGTCAATAAATCAATGATAAATATACATGATGAATAAGTATTATATATAAATGTCTAACATAGACATAGTTAATTTTGATAAACCAGGGAACAAATGATACCTGTTGAAAGTTAAGTAAATGGACAGATTATTGTGTTTAAATTTAACATCGTGACAAATAACGTAAAAGAAAATGTCGATTTGTATGAAATCACTGAAATAAAATAAAAATTTAGAAACAAATTTTAATTTTTATGATTAAACTTTCCATTATTAGAATTAGTTTTGTTCTCGAAAGATTCTGATATTATATTTTATCAAAATGAAATCATATTTAAAATTCATTCGTTCTTTTTTTTCATTTATACAAATGCAAATATTTTTCTGAAAATGATAAAACTTATTTTTAAATTATATTTATCTTCATATTTTGAAAATTAAATTACATAGTAATGATTTAATCACTTTATGCAAAATTGTATTAATGAATTCTAGCATTTTTTGTATATTGTTATACAAATATTTTCGCTTTTTTTTTTCAATTAAATATAAGTGGATTTTTAAAATAATAAGTAGTTCGATTAGCTTTCTTCAAATGGCTTATATACACACACATGCATGCAAAATTAATTACATAAACACAGCTAAAAATTTGTTTTAACTAATTCTATTGTTTATTTGTTTTCAACAAAACATATACTGTTCTGCTAGATAGCACATCCAACTAACATATGTTAATAGATAAGTACAAGGATAATAAGTATAAAGAATTATAAGTACAAGGATAATACTTATCCACAAAATCTACAGGGTGTACATAATTAGAGTTCTATTTCCCGCAATAAACGGAAAAGTGGACATCTCATGGAAAATTTAAAATTCTTCAAAAAAATTTCTATTGATTATGACTAATTTTTAACAGTGCAACTTGTGATATTTTGTATTCAAATAAATGAAATGTTTTTATTAAAGTTGTTATTTTAAATAGTAAATTTATAATATATGCATGGTAAAATATTCCTCTGGGGTCGATGAAATATCAATGTTTAATACAGCTACAGATTTAATTTTGAGAAACTGGTCCGCATTTACATACATAATCTATAACTATTAATGAAGAGAATTTCACTTACGAAAATTTCACTGAACTTTCATTAGTACTTTTTTCGGTCAAAATTTTAGATTTTTTTATTTTGCATTTTTTGCATTTGTGTAAACTGTTGTCCTTCAGCAGTTTCGTGATATTACTTATCCATCATACGTAGTATATGGTAAATCTTGTAATAGTTTTGAAAATCAATTTTTTTTTGACGGATTTACACGTTTCAGACACTGGAGATTCCGAAAAACATATTTTTGGAAAAAAATTTTGCTGTCTGTCTGTCTGTGTGTGTATCTGTAAACGCTCTATCTCCCGAACAAATTGAGATAGAGACTTGAAATTTGGTATGTACTTAGTATGTAATAATGGAAAGAAGCTATTGAATTTCAGTAACCTCGATTATCCGGAACTATTTTTTTTTTTGGACTCTCGAAATATTCGTTCTGCTAACAGGTAAATAAAACATTTCGAAATTGTTTATTTTAAGGAGTGAATATAAAAGACAATAAAAAAACATAAATTTTGCATAAATAATGAAGTCGATTGGATAATGAGTTACCGAGATATTTGTAATTATATTTACCACACGCTTCGATTTTTCATGACATTGCAATTTCATTCAAATTTCAATTCAAAGATATATTTTAATTGGAAATGAGATGCTTAATCCGACGCAGTAAACCGTTAGTTAATAAGATTATCAATTTTGGAGTTATAAGGATGTTTCTTTTACGCAATTCAGTAATAGAGCATTTAAAGTTTATGACGTCATCAAGCCACGATTTTATTCGAATTGCAACTCAATTTTAAAAATAGTTTACACATGTTTTATTTTCATATTTTTTATTATGCATATCCATGATGAGTAAGTATTACGGTGGCCCCCAACGACTAGTTTTAATTCCTTAAAGTATTTTTTTGATCACAGAATGTAACGCCGCTCTTTGAACGTAACGCTATTGTAAAATTTTAAACTTGTTTTTCTCGAAACCCTGTTTTTCAAACTGGACTACTATTTTTCTCGAGAACTAATTGGGTCGAACTTCTTCAATTTTTATTTAAAAGAAAGCTAATTTTTTTGCTGTAGCGTATACTACCAAAAAGTATTATTGATTAAATATTTTTTAGAGGTCGCTAATTTTTTTTTTTAAAAAGACGAAGGACCTTTTTTGCTCAAATAACCGCCATTTTGTCAAAAATAAACTTTTCAAACTAAACTTTGGTATAAGCTCCAGAGAAATTAATGCCCTTTCATAATATTGTGCCCGAATTTGTTTGAAATGCTTGTGACCGGAGAAAAATGGTATCCCGATTGGAAGTCCATGGCTCGCACTTGCAGCCGCACAAGACATATTATTATTATATTTTTTTAACACAACAAATTTAAATACACGGTGTCCATAAAAGAACTCCAGGGTTTTGCAGCACATCTTTTTAATTCAATCATAAAATTAGGTTACTGTTATATATATGTACTTAAAGGTAAATTTATCAAGATTTATACCACTTAGTAGATTTCAATGAGCGCCCCATTTGCAGCACGGCACACATCCAAACGGTATTCAACCTCTTTCCATGTCCTGGCGAACATGTCTAGAGCGCTGATTGCCACACAGTTGATTAGCTGGTTGAGATGGTTTACATCTTGAATTTTGTCTGCGTAAACAAGATTCTTGACAATGGTAACAGATCCAGTTTCTATAAACCAGATAACAACACACTGAGCCTTTTGTTGTGGCGTCGCCATCGCACTGCATTAACTTAATGGAATGATGGAATGAGCGTTTGTTACGTTACTTCAAGGTCAATGACGCGCAGTGCTACCTAGTGTCGAAAAAAATAAGCTGAAACTGGTGTGGATAAAATTTGATGAGCTACTTATTTCTTCTAAACAAACTGATAACCTAACTCATACCGTTAACTCGATATGATTTTTTAAAACCCCGGAGCTCTTTTATGGACACCCTGTATGTAAGTGATATGCCAATAAATATAATGCAAAAAGTCCAAAAATGATATATCTTTAATTTGTAACTGAAAACAAAATCGTAGAAATCACGTAAATTTTAGACCAAAGAAGTAAAATTTCACCTTAATTTTTTTTTAATTTTTGTCGCACCCGCAACAAAAAAAGCGATATTTATATTTCTGAACAGAGAATGACTGTACTATTTTAAATAATACTTCTTATCTAAAAATACTTTAGTAAGATGTAACCATTTACACCAAAATATATTTTTCATACAGTTTGAAAATATGGTTAGTTTACGTTGAGGGTGTGACCTATTTTCATTGTGAATCGTTGCAGGCGTGACATTGATTATTGTGACATACTGCAACAATAAATATAATGTATACATAAAAAATATATTGGATCATTACTTACATCAAAGGAATGTAAGATAAGCATTTCCAGAAAATGAAATGTACTATTGTTGATAGAGAAATATTTTGCAAGTTGATTTTGCAGAAAATTACTCAATTATAATTTAGAATGAAATTCAATGAACCCATTGGTCAATTCTCAAGTGACTTTATTTACAGAAATTATTACATTCCCTGCAAGTGTCATCAATCATGCGTTGTTGTTTCAGATAAACTAAACAATGGAAACACGTAGTCAGGTTATACGTGAACTTCCTCTTTAAACATCTCAAAGAGATGTACATTTGCAAATAAATTTATACATTTTCTGATGGTTGTAATACTGAATTTAAAAACATGTACAGTATTTTATCCTTAACAAATTACCAAAAGGAAGATAGCAATATAGTTTTTTATGTCATATTACATGGAAAAGGGTATGCAGATGGTGTAGTGACGAAAGTGAAAAATATAGCTTCTAGTGCTCTTCCTAGAAAGATAACAGTTTAACCCCTTAACAGTTTTGTTCGAACACTGCTCGGGCAAGAAGAGTTTGATTGCTTTATTACTAAAATATTTTGGATACCACTAATTTTTAACTGTAATCTTCGTTTTAATAATTGACAGAGATTTTTCTGTTATATAAGGCAATCACGCCCTGTTAATGCAGAAGTCCCACAGGGTTGAGTCCCTATCTATACAAGATCTATATACATGATATACCACATTCACCACACACTTTATTGGCCCTTTATGTGGACGATACTACAATCATGGCACGCAACACTGATATGGTTCGACTACACTCACACCTTCAGCCACACATACATTTACTTGAAAAGTCTTTTGCTAAATGGAGGATTAAAGTTAACTGTAATCAATGTATTGCCGTCTTTTTCTGAAGGAAACGTACTCTACCATCGCCTCTGAACTTAAATGGCTCATTAGTTCACTTTGGTCGTAAGGCTAAATATCTGGGTGTTTTAAATATCTAGACAGTACTCTTATATGGAGCAAGCACATCGAATATAGCATCCGTAAATTTTACAAAGCTCGGAATGCCCTTGCTCATCTCATGTATAGGGATGTGATTAGTATGGCAAACAAACTACTGTTATATAAAATAGTACTTAACCCCATGATTTTGTACTATTCCCTGATTTGGGATTCACCGGCAAATTCCAACATTAAAAAAATTCAGGTTATGCAGAATAAATGTCTAAGAGATATCAGAAAAGCCACCTGGTATTGCAGGAATCAAACCGTTTATAATGACCTTAAAATAAATCCTATTCAAAAAAGTATTACAAATAATGCAATAAACATTTTTGACAAAATTCATTCTATTCCTAATCCTGAACTATTCAATCTCTCTGACTATGATCAACAGGCAAGTTATAGACGGCCTCGTGTCGTCCTCCACATCCCGGAAGTTGTTAAACTCTAACTTCATTCTCTTGTTTCTTTCACTAACTATTACTAGGGCTGGGAACCTTCGAGGGCCTTTTGTATGTATTTATTTGTATATAGCATTTTTCTCTTTTTGATTTATTTTTAACTGCAAATCTTTTGTAAGCTTATTTTACATTTTTTAAATTTCTATATCATTAAATAATATAATTTATACTTTATTTCTCTCCGAAAGTGGTCTTTATGTTGTTTATCTTTCTTTTTTGCTCTTCTTCGGCCAATTTAATTTTTTCAGTGTAAATATTGTTCTGGATTTCGATTACGGTCATAAATCTAAAATCCACATTGCTCTTACTAGAGATTTAGAGACCATGCCTCCACAGACACTGACTAATGATTACGTTCCAATTTCCAAAGTTATATAAGTCAAATATCTTAGTACGAAAAAAGTGGTGTTTTGTCCTTATTTAAAAAAAAAAAGAAAAGAAAAACTGTTAAGGGGTTAGGATAAGGTGCAGGTTAGGTACAAACAGCTTCTGGGTTTGCTAAATGTAGAAAGACAGTGCTGAAAAACAATATTATATTTGTTTATAATCTAAATCTAAGATCCGATTATAAAAATGCTTGATGAACGGTGGAATAAAACAAAGATTGTTCCAAACATTCCGAACATCTTTTCAATTAAAGAAGGAGTTGCTGGTGTATCAATGCCATGCTTAACTCAATAACTTAGAATAAATATGGTGAAATTAGAAAAGGAATGTGACGCAGGTGATATTTACACAATAATTAGTGGTTTTGTGGAATAATTTTAGTAATATTCCTCTTCAAAGACCAAGATAAATGTTTTATTGCTAATGTATGTATTAACATTTTCCACCAAATTTGTTTAAAACTCAGTTTGCTAATATACTCGCAATATTTTCTCCGAAAAATGATCTATGTAAGGTCACCGGGCAAATGCCACGGTTCAATTTTGACTATCACAACATTCGTAGAGAAAAAGTCATCTTATTTGATTACAGAAATTCTTTGGTTATATAAGGCAAATTCTTCTATTAAAAATAGTGGTAAAAAAAAGCTTAAAAGTTGGAATCTATGATTAGAAGATGAAGGGTTGTGTTGGAAATTCCCCGACACTCGAAGATGTTGCGATATTTGTAATTTCGAGGTTGCCAAACCTTTTTGGAGGGGAAGAGTTAAAGCGCGATGATCAGGCCATTAAGCTAAATCACCTAAAAACGGTCCCAGAGAATAGATATGTTTGACCGGGAAAAGCTATATTTCATAGAAATCAAAAGCATGTGTAATTGGGAGAATGTCATCCCCAAGCATCATAAACCGTAGACAGGAATTGAAATTAATCTTATTAATGTACATATTGTGCTATAACATTTTATACTATTTTAAGAATTGTATCTCACGGCAAAGAGCTATTTCAATCTGTACCTTTTTTCTACGTGGCAAAAGAAATAATATCTACTTCTATATTAAAAAAAAGAAAAAGTTAAAAATTGGGCATTAAATGTTCTACGTACAGCAATAAATAAGGTGTATGAGTGTCACATTCGCAACGACGAATTTGTCTATTTAGAGCTGTCTATAGCAGTCTATTTAACAGAAAGATATAAAACTTGGAATGCATCTTAATGAAGAATGAGAACTATATTAGGTATAGAAAAAATTAGTTGCAGTTGTTGCAACCTAGGTCGTATTACAGGGCTGCCACTAACGGTATATATTTATTGCGTTGCCTTCTATTATTTCTAAAAAATAATAATCTATATTCAAGATTAGTAAAAATATACCGTATATACTAGCGTATAACTCGAGAAATGTAGAGCAAAAAAACAAGGTACAAATTGGGGGGTCCACTTATACGCGAGAACAAAAAAATTGAAGTATGAAATACAATTTTTCCTGAACGCAGCCATTCGAAAGATAAAACATCGTTTAAGAACACCAATGTTAAGATATTGTGTACAATATAGCAAAGATATTGAGATAAAACATAATCGTATGTCTTTTAAGTAGAAATTTAAGTATTACAAATATCACTTTTGCCAAAGAATAATCTTCGCCTTCAGTAAATATTTTTAGATAAAACATTTGTGGCTTGTGCTTTGGGCACTCTTTCTTGCTATAAGGAATTCATAGACATAAATTTAACAAAAAATTTAACATAAATTTGCAAAATCCACACTATTTATAGTCACTACACAGCCACCTACCTAACCTAACTTCTCAAAATACAAGTGACAACCAAATTTCTAGAGACCTTTCACACTTTGTGAAACTTAAATAATGAGAGAACAGGTTTCAGATTGATGCACAAAATGTTAGCATCGCAAGACAGTACTACCCATTCAAAACTCCTTCGATCACTATACTAGTACCCTCATCCAGAGTAACTAGGCATAGTGTCACAAATTCTTCTAAAAATTGCTGAGTTAAAATAATGTGGTATTGCTCGTGCACATAAAACTGTTTAGAAGAACAAGGCCGATGGCAACAAGGCCAATCGACTTGGCTAATATGAATATATATGGAACAAAAGGCGGGGGGAAACTTTGACAAAAACACCTTAGATTCTGTTGGGATATTCATTTTTTGCTCATCACATTGTTGCAGTAAATTATCCTCGGGGGTTTAACACCATTGCTTCAAATTTTAGACATTTGCTTCTTCAAACTGTTGAAATTCAGTATCTGAAAATTCTGGGCCAAATAAATCAGCTCAGTTACATAACATACATCAATTACATAACAAAACATACAAATCTAAACAAGCCAGATATTCGAAAGTGTTTGCGCAATGAATGTATTATAGTGTTTGTTTATGTAAATTATATAAATTATAGTGTTTGCGCAATGAATGAAAAATACACAGACCACTATATCATCAAAAAACATCATCGTATAATTCAAACAATATTGCATCAGTAAGGAAATTGATGGCATAGGTGACGAATGATGCATTTCTTACAATGACATCGAAAGCAATTTGCACAAAATGCACATTGATGAAACCGCGATGTACCGATCACATAAGACGTTGCTGAACTGTTTGGCGAATCTGACATAGGTTCGCAATTTAATGGGAATCTAATGAATTTCAGATAAATTGACATTTTTATGTTGATGGAATTTATTATTTTATGTATATCTATATATTTATATTTTTCTTCCAAATTTTTTGTAAAGATCATTACTTTCCGTTTTCAATATCAATTTATGCATAAATTTTTGTTTTTGTGATTTTATTTCCTAACAGCATTTATCAAGAGAAAAAGGAGTCGATTTATACGAGAAGGTTTTTGATATTTTGTTCTCCAATGTAAGGTAGTCGACTTATACACGAGTTTTTTCATTTTATAAGACGTTTTCTTCCTTAAGTAGGGAGGTCGATTTATACACAAGAATACGTCAAAGTTGTTTTTGGAAAAATAATGTACAAAATCAATTTCGATTTTGATCGGCCAGTTCATGAAAAGATTATCCGCATTATCCGATGAGTAGTACGCTTTAAGCGATGTCTTTAACATTAATTGCAAATGAAAAATGATAAAAGTAAGCTGGCTGCAGACGCCCTGAGGGAGCGCCCTGCGCGTAGATGACCACCGAACCCAAGTCCTGAGGGACTTTTTTCGCGCCAGCAGGTTTGACTCCCTGCGGCGCTTCGGCCGGTCAGAGGACCGCCACCTGCGGACCCTCTAAACTTAAACCCACCTGTCGACGACGTAAGCCGTTGCGATACGCGATGAAACCACAGGGAGTCACCACGAGACACTTGGAGACGGGCCGGCGTCCCCCAACAGCTTCGGAGCTGGAAACCCAGAAGGGAACCAGGCCCTAAGCCTTAAATCGGGATCTTTCAATTCGTACTTGCTCTACCACAACTTGAGGGGTGTGAAAACCTACAGAGGCAGTCACGGTTCCCTCTCGTAGTGGACCATGAAAAATGATAAGGGAAACGAACTTGTCATTAATCGGAGATACATCTCAAGCGGAGACGCATTAACGAGAGTCTAGTGTACTTCTATTTTCATTTCGCAGATGAATTTCAATTATTTATTTAGTAAAATGTAAACTAACTTCTGAAGTATTTTTAAATAAAGGCGAAATTTCTTACTTGAAAATCTTTTATTTAATCTCTAACATTTTTATTCCAAAACCAAAACTAAACATTTCATTTTATATATTACTCTCTAGTGCATGACATTTCCATCGTTAATAATGAGAATAACTATACGAAAACCTGTCATTGCGTCGAAAAAAGAATGAACGTCATATTTTCATCTTTGTCAAGAGCAGCAATAGTGTCAATGTGACACAAACCGTGATAAAAACTTTCTCAGAACTATTCTAGTTATAGTTAATTATTAAAGCAAAAAAAAAAAAAAAAAAAAAAAAAAAAAAAACTAGTATTAACTATGTGGTTACTTCCTTCAAGGGAAAGAAAGAACTTCTAAATTAGAAACCATTATGAAAATTAATTTGCATTAATCAAAGCGCAAAAAACTTATTAGAGTGCGGGGAATGTTTTCTAAATATAACTTGTAAGAGTCAACGACCGTATAAAAATTTTAATTTCATAACTTTAAACTATAAATCTTTTAAAGTACGTGACTTTTAATATGATGATAAACAACAGACGAAATTTTTTTTTACAATTGGAAATATGCTTCTAAAGCTAACAGTTTAGTTTTAGTTATTAGACTACGATAACAGTGTATAACAATGATGAACACTATATATTACCCTCAGCGCACGACATTTTCCAGTAATTAATTTAGAATTAATTTTCAGAAAAAATACCTAAAAATCTGTCTGCGTTGGAAAAAATGAACGATATATTTTCAAAATGAATTTTTGCTAAGAGCAATAAGTGTATTAATATTAAATGCAAGAGGACAAAAAATTTTGCAAAAATATTCTATTTATTGTTATTTATTAAGTCAGAAAAATTTAACATTACCTTCAAGGGAAAGAAAGGAAGTCTAAAAAAGGAACCCCTAAGATAATTAATTTGCATTACTCAATAAGCAAAAGACACTGTCTGAAGCACGCAAATGCTTTCATTTTGCAGTTCCGTTATGCTTTATTAAATATTCCATGGAACATAGGAACTGTATAAAAATTTAAGCATAGTAAATGTACAGCATAGTACAAAAATAATTTTATTAATGTAGATGGTTTGTTATATGACGGAAAACAGCATTTTAAACCCTTTAAAATCTTTTAAAACATTGGAAGTGTACCACTGAATCTGATATTTTAGGAATTAACTAGTGGTTAGCCAGAAGAAACACCTTGTATATTAATTTCATTCTATGACATTTCTTTGTAATAAATTTTGAACGTTAATTATGACAAAAAACTTTCCGAAAATCTGTCACTGCGTCGAAAAAATGAACATGACTTGGTTCCTTCAACGGAAAGAATAAAAATGTCTAAATTAGAAACCATTATGAAAATTAATTCGCATTACTGAGAGCGCAAAAGACTTGTTACAGCACGAAGAAAGTTTTTCTAAATATAAATTATGACTCGGGGACCGCATAAAAATTGACCCCCATTTCGTAACTTAAAAAAATAATAAATAATTTAAAGTATATCGCTTTAAACATCTAAAACGTTTTTGCAATTATAAATATGCTTCTAAAGCTAATGGTTTAGAATTAATTATTGGACAACAATCAATAACGTAGCGTCAGAGGATGCTGCATCACATTTCTACCAGTGTCATATATTAAATTTGTTCCTTACTTAATCATATAACTTCCGAAGATTAAATATTGTTAAATTTAGTATATAACTAGCTGAAGTATCCGACGTTGTCGGGGAATTTAAGAATCTTTGTGTAGAAAAATCACTTTCAAAATTAAACATGTTGTATAGAGAATTTCAAAATGTTAAAATATGCAGGTTTTTTATCATGGTTTATATCATGATCAGGTTTTTAACATGATTCAATACGTTCCACTCATATGATGTTATATTCATCTTCTGACGTCATATCCATATTATTTCTCTATTCCTCATATTGATACTCTTTTTGTATGATTCTAAAACATTTGGAAAAGTCCGTTAAACTTCCAAATTAATTTTCTTTTTAATTCTCTAATGACGCCATATTCACCTGCTTTCTGTATTTACACATACTCATACTCCTTGTATTATTGAGAAATGTTTCAAAATTTCCGCTATATAACCAATATGACGTCATATGTATATGACCAATATGCCAACTTTTTTCAATTGTTGAAACTTTTTACTTCAGTTTCATTTTCCACGTGGAAATCTTTCAATAAAAAATTAATTATTGTAGAGAGAATTTTATTGTGGATTTTTAAATGTTGGCAACTGCTATAACGAAAAATGTTTAAATTTTATAGGCAAAAGCTGTTAGATTTTTTATTTATTAATTAAAAATTAACTATACATTATTTCGATTCCGGATTACTAGTTGCCTCGGACGTGTTTTAGTACACCTACACGTAACATTTCACAATTCTGGCTTTCAAACTGTTGATTTGTATAGAAGTGCAAGCAGACAAACAGACAGACAAATATTCATTTTTATATATTATATTATACTGGTAATAAAATGATGCAGCATCCCCTGACGCTACACGAAAGGCAACAATAACAGTGTATAGTAACGATAAACACTGTTATGTGTATATTACTCTCAATGCATGACATTTCCGTGTAGTTAATTGAGCGTTAATTATCAGAAAATTTCCCAAAAATCTGTCATTGCGTTGGTAAAAAAATGAAAGATATATTTTCAAAATGAATTTTTGCTAAGAGCAATAACAGTATTAATATCACATAATCCATGACAAAAACAAAATTGCCGAAATATTCTATTTATATTATATTTATTCTAGTTATTTATTAAGGAGGAAAAAAATAACATTTCCTTCAAAGGAGAGAAAAGACACGAGAAACCATTATAATAATTAATTTGCATTACTCAAAGAACAAAAGATATTGTCTGAAGTATACATATATTTTATTTTGAAGTTCCGTTATGCTTTATTAAATATTTCATGGAACACAAGAACTGTATAACATCGCAAATTTTACAAAAATTACTTTATTGACGTAAATGGCACGTTATATGGTGAAGAACGGCATTTAAAACACTTTTGAAACTGGAAGTACACCGTTAAGACTAACATTTTAGGAATTAACTATTGGTTAGCCAGAAGAAAAAAAAGAACCTGTATATTACTTTCATTCTAGGACATTACTTTCTAATAAATTTTAAACGTTAATTATGAGAAAAAACTTTCCGAAAATCTGTCATTGCATTGAAAAAAAGGAACGTTATACTTTCAAAAAAAAATCTTTTCCAAGAACAGTAATAGTATTCCTAAAAGGATATACACCATGACAAAAACTTTAGCAGAAATATACTATTTACTAGGGGGCTCAGCCCCGTGCTCGCTAACGCTCGCCAACCTCCATGAATTGCAAGGCAATTCGCATTGGGACCACTACTTGATACCAGCTCGCTTCGCTCGCTCGCCACTTTTTGCAGCAACTCTAGCCATAATAAGTACTATCATAAACTATTTTAACATATGAAATTTGCAAATTATTTTAATGTAAAAAAAAGACTATTGAAAACTTCGTTGAAAACACAATTAAAAATGCATTTAGTTGGTGCTACCAATGGGCATAAATCATTTTAACGTTATGAAATACAATTAATTTAAAACTCATTGAGCAGCACGGCATTCATTTTTCCTATAATATTGTACAAGATGGCTTAAATGCATTTAAAATTCTTTGAAAAACCCTACGAAGACGCTATGTATGATGCAAACAAAATTGAAACAAAACGTTTTCTACTGTGACTAAAAGAAAGTCTTGATTAGAAAGCTGATTCGCTGAATGTTTCACGTCATCATAAAACAAACCAATGGCATTGCTATTGATACGTCGTCAGTCAAATGCGTTTAAAAAGATATCCTATCTGAATTTCGCCTATAATATTGCACAGCATGGCTTAAATTCATTTAAAACTGTTTGAAAAACTCTATGCAGACGATATGTTATGACGCTAACAAAAAATAAACAAAACGTTTTCTGATGTATCTAAAAGAAAGTCTTGATCAGAAAGCTGATTCACTGAATGTATCACGTCACCGTAAAACGAACGAATGAGAATCGTTTCTGTTTTCTGCTGTGTATAAAAGAAAATCTTGATCTGAAAGCTGATTTGATGAATGCATCGCGTTAGCGTAAAACGAACCAATGAGAATCGTCGCTGCGGAAACTACGGTTGTTGCCAAACGGACAGCTACAAATTCAGAAATATATATATATATATATATATATATATATATAGTCAATTTATTAAGGCATAAAACATTAGCATTACTAAATCTTGACTATTTCCATCAAGGAGAAAGAAAAAAAAATCTAAATTAGAAACCATTATGAAAAATAATTTGCATTACTCAGGGCGAAAAAGACATTGTCTGAATTAAGTATTGGTTAGCCAAAAAAAAGAAACAGCCTGTATATTATTTTCCTTCTAGGACATTACTTTCTAATAAATTTTGAACGTTAATTATGAGAAAAAACTTTCCGAAAATTTGACATTCCGTCGAAAAAAGCAACGTTATACTTTCAAAAAGAATCTTTGCCAAGAGCAGTAATAGTATTACTAATATGATATACATCATGACAAAAACTTTAGCAGAAATATCCTATTTATAGTTATTTATTAAGGCAAAAAAACATTAACATTACTAAATCTTGACTATTTCCATCAAGGAGAAAGAAAAAATTCCAAATTAGAAACCATTATGAAAATTAATTTGCATTACTCAGGGCGCAAAAGACATTGTCTGAAGCATACAAATGCTTTATTTTACAGTTCAGTTATGCTTTATTAAATATTCCATGGAACACTGCGTCTGCCATTAAAGCAATAACTTGATAACGCAGCTTGTCGTCAGTAGCATCGATTTTCGTTAAATCGTCTCAACATGATGAATATTCTGAACTGTAGCAAATATATGTATCACAAGAAAGTAAGGAATATCTGTAAATGTTTCTTTTATTTCTTATTTGAAGGAATAGGGTAAAGGTGTCTCTTAACAAAACTGACCTAGCTCTCATGCATTTGAAAATCTATCTTTGTTAACACTTATAAATGTCACTTTTTTCAGACTCCTTGGTCTATGTTTACAACAACGTATAGAGGAACTTCGGGTATTATGGAATAGTCGAGTAATATGGAATACTAAGGTTTCTGTTTGGTAAGTGCTGACACCAAGCGGCAATATCATAAACTACTTATTGATGTTAACTTAATGATGATTAACTTAAGAATGTTTCCAGAATGCCCCCAGAACGCGCAGTTCGTCGGTCGGCGTCAGGGCGCGTTGTGTGAATCAATATTTGTTTTTCGTCTTTGGAAAGTTTCAGGAGATAATTTTTCTATATTTTTTATTCAGTATTAGAAGTAATATTTTTACATTTAAATTAAGTATAATGTACACCGAAATGCTAACAGTTTATGATGTAATACTTGTTTTTTTGCTCGCGATTCACACCAATAAACATAGAGTCATTTTTTCCCAAACCGGCGGTGTCGAGTAAGATGGAATACCAGTACCTCATACTACTCCATGATTAGGGTGGCGCAAAGATAGATCCTTATATTTGTGATTTGTGCAAATCTGAAGTATGAACTGAAGTATATTGGCTGTCTACCTAGACACTATATTTTGATCATGCTCTCTTGATACCATTACATCTGTTTTTTGCCAAGTTTTGATCGTTTTATTCATTTGTAACCCTTTATTCCATATTTCCCCACAATACTCACAAAATACGTTTCTTCTTATTATTATTATCTGTTTGTAAGTGATGACATTTCGTAAAATAATTTTTATCTATAAAAACTATTCGCAGGTAGTTGAAGTTTGTAATTGTATTCGGTTTTTGGTATTTAAAAAATATCGGGATGTTGCATTGCCCCAAATATAAATAGCATTCCATAATACACGAAGTTCCTCTATTGGTGTGTTGCAAGTTGCAACCACATTCTTTGTTTTTTGTAAAACTTTAAAAAAATACATATTAAAGATACATAAAAAGCAATGTTTAGGAATGATAAAATTTCATGTCTAATTAGCAAATATCATAAGGGCAGAAACGAGACATGTCCTGCGTCGATTCTTATACCATATGCGTTTTTTGCCTGAAGAAAAAGGCATAACTTCAAAATCTGTTGATTTCTTTTCAATGTTTTCGGAAATTTTCGTGCTTTGAAAAGGGATTTATAGTTTTGGAACATTTTAGGTGTTGACAGATGATCACCAGTTTTTGAATACGAATATTTAAATTTGACCAGTTTAGTTCATTTAATTCGAGAAATGTCATTTTGTAACTTTATATATCAAAATCACATATACTGCAAACGAAATTTAAAAAAAAACAGCAACTTTTGGCATTATTTTAAATATATACATAGCCTAGTAGTATCATAGTACCGAGTATAATGCAGGATTTTTCCCCAATAAGAATTGAAAATGTCGTCTTAAAATTTATGACATTTAAAGTTTTGTTGAACGCTGAATTTTTATGATCAATAATGCCACTTCGTATCCAATTCTTCTGGTGAAAAATTGTTTGACTTGTTGTTCTTTTATTTGTTTCTTTTCTTTTTTTATTATTACTTTGTTATTTTTTATTTGAATTCTGAGAATACCAACGCCAAGAAGAATATCAGAAGTTATGCGTGCATAATACATGCATAAACTGGGCCAACTAGTAATTACATTTATTTATCAATTCTTCGAAATTATTTAATTGTAAAAAGTAGAAATTATTATTCTTTCGTAAGAAACTATCGTTATAGACTTTGAGACATCTCGCGATTAAGAGAAGTAAAAAGATTATTAAATAATATTCATAGTGTAAAACGAAATAAAATTCTTACGTCTACAATGTTAAAACAGAGAAATGGTTACATCAAACATTAAAAACCAATCTATTAAAATTACGTGAACCCTTTACAGTAGAATTTTTTTTTAGGAAAAGGGTATTTTCTTTTTAGATTAAATAGTTAAAGACAGCTTCTAAAAGATAATAACCAAATTAAAAAAAAATATATCATGGAAAGATTTTTCGAATGCGCTGTTGTGGACAACTAGCTTTAATACCACTTGCGTCCATTTTAATTAAATTTCAGTTACTTTGTTTTTTCTGCACTGCATAACAAGTCTCCCTTGTCAAATTATGCGAATAGGTTAACAATAAAACATTAGTATGCATCACCCATATAATTTCAAGTTGAGGTAAAAAGTGTTTAGTTGGGGGTTTTGCCTAGCATCTAAGAAGGCGACCATACAGTAAACTCGCGAAATAATTACATCAGATTAGCAATATACACACGCGCGCATGCACAGATGCGAAGTTTTTGATCAAAGTATGGCAACATACACTGCAGAACCTGGCGTTACGCAACTCAACGAATTCACTTAGACGGTTTAAACTAGTAAGCAAGCATAAGCTTGGTGAGAATTAAAAACTACCCAAGTCTAATTTTCTCCAAAATCCATACCCAATCTATACCAGTCAATTTTTACTGCCCGCATGTCGCTATTTTTATATACAGCCGTTTTATATAATTCTATTTTGACTCAAATAACTGGTGAACGAAGTTAACTAAAGCCATGTAGTGTCTAAGGTATAGTAAAATGAATAAGCGCTTCACGATGAGGTACTTCGCAGAGCCTCCTATCGGCAAATTGCAAATTTAGGATTCCTAACTCAAAAAACGATACTAGATACGGGAAGAAAGTCAGTTACAAAATTGAAGAGCGTCCTCGATTTAGTATGAAATGATGTTTTATACCTAAAAGAAAACGATTTTTACATTCAATCATCAGCCTTAATACCTCAGGAAAAGTGTAGCATTTTCCGGCGGATGCACATTTACGAATAAAATGAACACATGTACGCAAGTTACAGCTCATTTTAATAAGAAAATCAAGTTACGTATCGACTTGGCTAATGCCAAGCTTTTGTATGTAGTTAGTGGCAAATTTAAATCTGAGATTAGTTATAAAAGCATATTTCAGGGCTTCTAATAAAATTATTTTTAAATGTAAGACATCATTTTATACTAAACGAAGAACGCTCTACAACATTGTAATTGACTTTTTTTTAACTGGTACCGTTTTCGAGATAGGATCGCTAACTCCACAGTTTTTCGCTAGGGGGCGCAGCAAAGTACCTCTTAGCGTAGTCCATACCCATATTACTGTACCTAGCCACCACGTTCCTCGCTGTAGATAACTCAGTTCGCCAATTATCTGAGGTGAAACGGAATTAAGGAATAACCTTGTAATTCACCTTTTTTTCTTGTTTCTTCGTCTTCGGACCTTGAATCTGAGGACCGCCGATTTTTAAATCCGTAGCATAAAGACTGCCCTCTGGAATCGCATTCCATGTTTCTTTCTCGCTTTTTCATTTATTTCTTTATATTTACTACTAACTTTTTTTTTCACTTCATGATGTAAAAATTTAGAAAATTGGCTTTTGTTAGTAGAGACAGTTTTAGTGCAGAAAGAGAGACGTTGAGGACTACTTGGGGTACCAAACATTAAGGGTCTGGAAGTGGAGTCCTGCACGGTCGGGTTTTTAAGTCAACCCAACTCGAACCTGGCAAAAAAATTGCCATCGACCTGCAACCTGATCCGAATCCGAAATAAAAAAAAAAAATCATATTTTAATACAATTATGGAAAATAAATATAGAATTATATCTCTAATATCAATTTTATCTTTCATGTTGAAAATGAACATATTGAAAAGAAGTTGAAAGATGAACATATATATAGTCATTAAGGTTGGAATATATAGTTTTTTCCTATACTCATTAATGTTGAAATATGTAGTTTTTTTCCTATACTCATTAATATTGAAATATATAGTTTTTCCACCTGAAAATATTTTGGACTTACTCTAGAACATCGAGACAGTTTGGACCGCATCCTGACCCGAAACCAACCCGCAACGGAAAAAAATACGGTAAACCCGACCTGACCCGAATCGCGGGTCGGGTTCGTGTAAAATCGGATTACTTGACCTGATGAAGGACTCTAGTTTAAAGCTCAAACGTTGTTTCACGTTTCTTCAAAATTAAATATTTGCAAGTGAGCAAAAAGAAAAAAGAAAAATCATGTCTATAGTAATATGACTTTAAGATCATAAAATTAGCATTGCTATATTAATGTCAAAGCAGGAAACTTTAAATATCTACCGATTTATTTTTATTATAATCCCAAATTGCGTTTTTATGTACGCGAATATATTTCATATCTGCGTAAAACACACTTTAAAATATTTATACAAATCTCTAGTCATAAAAATGCGTTTTAGAATAAAATATTAGCTTATAAATTTAATGCTGCAAACGCACAGTAAGGTATATTTTTTGAAAACATGAACAACAAAGATTACAAATTTTATGTAAGCGGAAACATTGTTATTCTGCTTAATAAACATTTACAGAGGAGAGGTAAGTTTAGTTTTTTGTTCATTGCAGACAGTTTTATCGATCTGAAAAAACGTGGTGAGTCAACCATTAATGGCTAGAATATGCCAAATAAGAATTTGCAATGCATACAAATTAAGTATAACGGCTTCTTTTATGATCTTTTTTTACGATCTTGCATTTGCTATTGTCGCCAAGAGTCGCAAAAGCAAGATATGACGATAGGCCTCCGACAACTAGGCGCCCGTCAGAGAGTCCGTTTATACGATATTCCATTTTACTATGACACGCAAATAAGATAATTCAGTCTTTTCTTTTGCATTAAAATAATTATCGTTTATTCCTGCGTATAGGCCGCACATTTGACATATGGAAATGGATCGAAATTTACAGGTGTGCGTTATGCACCCTAAATAAAAATGAAAATTGAATGTGACGATGACACGAACGAAAAATTATACATAACGGCATAGATTATGAAACATTTTCCATCATCGGAAAACTGTTAAGAAATTTCATTTTTGTTCATACAATGTCATGAGATATCTAAATAAACATTAAAAAATAACCACAATTCCGTAAAAATTCATTTTTAGCAATTGCCGTCCGTAACTGGTAATATGTACTAATGCTTTCGTGCAGCCCTATATATGATTTACACACAGCGTAATATACAAGGAATTAGTTAAATTTAAAATGCATATTACAGCTAAAAACTCCCATTCACCACTTAATGCTCATAGTCTGTCCTATAACCGAATTATTTTCAGTGTCTCTGTAAATAAACGATAAATTCTACATTACTGAATAATCTATAGAAATTATCCTGTCGTGCAACTCAATAACGTATATCATCAAAATACATTGGAAACGATTTTTCTCCATAGACCATAATGTCACGAAATTATTTTGTGCTTCCCTGTAAACAAATTATAATTTCTACTTACTCCATACTATATAGAAAGCATGTTTCCCTCCACTCAGGGACACATATGAATCTCGTCTTGTGTGAAACAACGTAACATCATTAAATTGCACTGTAAACGAATTTTCTCTGTTGACCGTAATGTAAGGGAACATTTTTGTGTGTTCCTGTATACTAATCATAAATGTTACACACTTCATTTTCAATATCGAACATACCACGGTAACCTCAGCAGCATATATCAATTGCATGGCAATCCGAGTATATTTTCTCGAGTTGGAGCACGGGCAGACAAACCGAATTCATAAAGACTTTTTAACTATACTGGAAAGTATTTAAAATTAAGAAAACATGAATGCAAGAATTGATATTTCTACATTAATGAACTTTGTATTTATCTTATCTTTACGTATGCATTTTCTTCTATAAGATACACTGAGAAAAATTACACTTTCAAATCTGAGTAAATCGATGATTTCATTTTATTTTGGAACTTTTTGTTTCAAATAAGACGCCCCAATGATTTCAATTATGAAATACCAGAAATACTCAGAATATTGAAACATGGACATACTCAAAACGGTTCACATAGAGGTCAGTTCAAACTCATTTTTGAAACATGTACATAGTCAAAAATGATTACAATCAGTTCAAACTCATTTTTGAAACATGGACATACTCAAAAATGATTAGAATCAGTTCAAACTCATTTTTGAAACATGGACATACTCAAAAATGATTAGAATCAGTTCAAACTCATTTTTGAAACATGGACATACTCAAAAATGATTAGAATCAGTTCAAACTCATTTTTGAAACATGGCAATACTCAAAAATGAGCACATACAAGTCAGTTCATACTCATTTGAATAAAATGCAATATTTCCATTTTTCAAGAGAAAAATAATTGGGGCGTTAATGGGTTAAAATGTGTCAAAAAGAAAATTTAGTCAGTTAAATTTCAATATCCAGGGAGTTCTTTTTCATTTAAGAAATATACTGATAACAGT
Source organism: Maratus michaelseni (assembly GCA_963931845.1). Classification (NCBI taxonomy): domain Eukaryota; kingdom Metazoa; phylum Arthropoda; class Arachnida; order Araneae; family Salticidae; genus Maratus; species Maratus michaelseni. Next base: position 381,759,883 of record OZ007587.1, on the reverse strand, counting down.
CGAATTGAAAATTTGTATAATTCTCATCTCCCCTTCCCCACATAAATAATAAAGTTGTACAATCTTAACCACCATCTCAAGTTGACCAAATCTATCCAAAATCACGTTAAAAATTTCCATTTTTCTCAGCAACAAATTATTGAATCCTATAAAAATATCAATAAGTGTCCGAATCCTTCGATTACTTGAATTTAAAAGAGCCCTCTCATATCTGGATGGGGAAGTGGATAAGGCAATTGACTTGTAACTAGTAGCACACAAGTTCGATGCTGGCTCTGAGTAAAAGGGTAGACCAGCGTAAAAATAGAACCAGAGATGAACAGCACTAGCGCTTTTTTTCTAGCTTTTGTTTATACTTTTGTTTGAAACATGGACATACTCAAATATGAGCACAATATGTTTTATTCTTGAGTGTGTGCTTGTTTTCAGAAATGGGTATATACATGTTTCGAGCTTGAGTAATTTTGATTCGGAGCCATTTTGACTATGCGACATACTCAGATTCGAGTATCTTTTGTTGAGTTTTGAAAATGTCGTTTTTAGAGTGTACATGTTTTTCATAATGTTCTTTCTAGTTATCGTACTTATCAATGATTTTTTTTTTTTTTTTTTGTGTGTGTGTGTGTAATTTCATGGTATATATATTTTGAAGGTTCTTTGCAAAGAAAGATGTGCGTATAATACGTCAATTATACCTAATAACAGATAATATAGTGTTAAATTTCACTTGTGCGTTATACATATCTGGTATTTAAATTAATTATGAATTACTGTGTGTTTGATTAATCGACTTTTAAAATAATAAATTCTTCTCAGCCTGACCATTTTTATATATTTACCTGTAACTTAGGCATTAAAGCCTAGTAAAGCCAATATTGGCTATATTATGGCCCAACATTGCATTCAATGGCATGTAATATTTAGAGGCGCTGGGGGATGGATGGGACGTTATCAGTATTTCAGGCAATAAACATTTTTTTTAGTTGCTTCGTATCCTCATAGATTTCATTACATAGTGTGCTATAGAATCAAAAGCAAGACCACATGGCTGTTTTCTGTTTTCTTCAAAGTTGCATTTCCTGAAAACTCAGCTTAAAAGTAATTTTTTTAACATTTGAAGTTGCTTAAATTATGTTATGCAATATAAACAATTAAGATATGTTGTAGTTGTTTATTTTAAGGCTCAATATTGGTAGTTAAAAAGAATGAATATTAACTATTTTGATAAAATAATTTCCGAGTCAAAACGGATGACAATTGAATATATACATCATGGGTATGATTGGGACATTTCTAATGGGGATGAATAGGACTGTCTCATTCATCCCTACAGGATGTTGAAAAACATATTTATTAACAAAATAATATTATATAGGTTGATAAATTAATAATTTATGGTAATTATTCTGTTAACATCTCCTTCTCGTTGTAGCCACCGTCTTCAGCCATTGAATGTTTCTGTTTATGAGCCTTTTAATGCAAAGCTGAGATCAGTCCAAAATGATAGGCTGACAAATAATTCTGGAAAACATATCACAATTTATAACCTCTCAGCTTTTTTCAAGGAGGCAATTTTGTCAGCTTTTAGTACTAGCAACATAAACATAACCAGAGGTTGTAGGAAAACTGCCATTTTCCCTTTTAACAGCAATACATTCATTGAAAGTGATTTTATGTCAGCTTATGAAACTGACAAACCACATTTAGAAGAATCAACAACTGAAAGTTCTGAAAATATAATTCATTAAAATATGTTCACAGTTAAAATATATAATATAAATCACGTTTTTTCGTGCGTAATTAACTATGTTTTCACTTTTTAGATTACCAACACTGATATATAACAGCCATATAAGATTATATATTAAAAATATAATTACATATAAGTTTATAATTATAAATTTTAATTTGGTAACATTGAATACAGGGAGGAAAATACTTGTGTCCCATCCATCCCTGCTGAGGGGATGATTGGGACAGAGGGGAACTTCTTTTTAATTTCATAATATATTTCTGTATAATAATAATCTTGAATAAATATTGTGCAGAAGATGTAGTCAAACACCTAATGTATGAAATATGATACATAACATTGATAATAGCTTAAATAAAATATTTAAAATAAATATTTTTTGTGAAAATGTCCCATTTATCCCCCATCTCCCCTACGCGATATTGGGGGGTTGAAATTTTTTCAATAATGCACTAAAATTGTGAAATGTGAAACCATTATTAGTGTAGCAGTGCCGTTTCATTGAAAATCTATTATTAAAGTAATGCCAATATTGAATAAATATTGGCTTGACATTGGAAACATTTCTAGTGAAACGATTATACTGAACAAATAAAGGTTTGACATTTTTTTTTGTATTCTGTTCTCTTTGGTAATTGAAGGGATATATCACTTTTTTTTTCAATATATCACTTTTTTTTCAATCTTCAATGGAATTTATTTATAAATAAATTAAAAATTAATTTAAAAAACCCGGCAGTTTTTTAGATTATTAGAGTATTGCATATTTTTCAAAACATAAATTAATATTTCTATTTTAGCTACTTTATTGATTTGCATGATGACTTTGTTATTTTTCAAAATTGCCACGCAACTTGTCCATAAAAACGTAAATCATACATTAATTATATCATGCATTAATTACATTTACAGTTTATTGCTTAGTTAATTACAACTATGACATTTTTCTGTGTTTAATTTACAAGAATGAAAGAGAAAAGAAACTTTCATTCATTACACTGATATCATTGTTAAAGATTGTATTTCAATCGCAAAAAAATTGAAGAAACATATAAAACAAACAAAAACAGTCGATACTGTTTGAAGTCAAAGTCTATTATGAATAGTTTAAGTATAATGCTTTTAATTTTCATTTTTAAAAAATAGATGAAACGAAATACACATTAATACAAATTAAAATACACATTAAAGCATAAATCTTAGATTTATTTGTATCTTCAATGTGAAATATTAATAAAGGTTTGTTCCAGTTGAATAAAAACCTGCGCGGGTTTTGTTAACACCGACTGAAATCCGAAAATTTCATTTGAAGTCAATCCGAAATCCGACAAAAAATGTTCGTCGACCCAAAACTTGATCCCATCCGAGTAACTTCAACCAGAACCAAAAAAAAAGAATATTAACCCATATTTTATAACAATTATGGAAAACTTATCTACAATTATATCTTTATTACCAATATTATCTTTAATGCTGATAAATAAACTTACATATACTTATTAATGGAATTTTTTTTTTTTCACGTGAAAAAAAGTTTCTAGACATTTTTGAAAAATCGGGTCAACCCGAACCCGCCACCGAGTCAAATCACAACCCGAATCCAAAACCATTCGAGTCAACCCGATCCGCGACTTAAAATATTAGCGTCAACCTGACCCGACCAAAACCGTGGTTTAGGTTAGATTCGAGTAAAATTGGTTTACTCGAACCGATGCAGGAGTTTATAATACAACCACAGAAATACTGTCTTTGCAAATAAATAACAGATATAGAAGTTGGCTTTCGCTCATCTTTTTTCTCTAATTGGGCTCTGGACGGGATGATATGACAACCTGGCATAGCATAACCTAACACTCCTATAATAGCTCTAGCATAACCAACAGAAAGAAAATGTGACACGTGAAGTATGGTTATCCTTTTATTCCGTCAACGAATACTTTATGCTGACTGTGTGAAAGTAGAAAAGTAAAGAAATGATGACTATTAGTTAAAAAAGTATTAAAAGTTATAAAATATAAGACACTAACAATGATTTACCGAATAATGTCCCTTTAGTGAATTTATTCATATTAAAAGGATGGCAATATAATGACACGAGGTTTTACTAAATGTTAAATTTGTCTTTTTTATGCTATGTTTTAATACTGAAATTGAAAACATTAAAGTATAAATCCGGCTTTTATTTGTACACCTTCAGTGTGAAATCTGAATTTGCGTTCGTGCCTCTACAACCACAGAAAAGCTGTCTCTGCAAATAAATAACAGACATAGTAGTTGTCTTTCGCTCATCTTTTTTCCCTAATTGGGCTGTGGGATGGGATGACATGACAACCTGACATAGTACAACCGACAGAAAGAAAGTGTGACAAGTGAAGTGTCGGCCGGTCATCCTTTTATTCAGTCAGCGAATACTTTATGCTGACTGTGTAAAAGTAGAAAAGTAAAGAAAGGATGACTATTAGTTAAAAAATATGTATAGATAAAACATAAGAAACTATTTATGATTTCATGAATAACTTTTCTTTAGTGACTTTATTCATATTAGAAGAATGAAAATAGACTGACACGATATTTTATTAAATATTAGATTTGTATTTTTTATGCTATGCTTTAATACTGGAATTGAAAACATTAAAGTATAAATCCGGCTTTTATTTGTACACCTTCAGTGTGAAATCTAAATTTACGTTCGTGCCTCTAGAACCACAGAAACGCTGTCTCTGCAAATAAATAACAGATATAGAAGTTGTCTTTCGCTCATCTTTTTTCCCTAATTGGGCTGTGGGACGGGATGACATGGCAACCTGACATAGCACAACCGACGACAGAAAGAAAGTGTGACAAGTGAAGTGTCGGCCGGTCATCCTTTTATTCAGTCAGCGAATACTTTATGCTGACTGTGTAAAAGTAAAAAAGTAAAGAAATGGTAGCTATATCAGTTAGAAAAAGTATATATGGTTAAAACAAAAGAAACTAATAATGGTTTCACGAATAACTTTTCTGTAGTGAATTTATTCATATTAGAAGGATGATAACAGAATGACACGGAATTTTTATTTTTTATGTTATATTTTTCTTTTTTATGATGCTATGTTTTAAAACTGGAATTTTTTTTAAATAAGAACATTGTTACATACATAAAATTTATTAATGTTAACTAATGTCATGTCAGAAGGATGATAATATAATGATACGAAAATTATTTTTTTTTTTATGTTAGATTTGTCTGTTTTATCAAATGTTTTAACACTGGAATTTAAAAAAAAAGAAACAGATTTTCTTACATATGTAAAAATTTGTTAATGTTAACTAATATCATATTTGAAGGATGTTACTATAATGACTCGAAATAATTATTTTTTTTAATGTTAGATTTTTCTTTTTTATGTTTTTTTTTATGTTTTCTCAATCTAACGTAAGCTTTACCCGAAATCCACCAGTCTAAAGCTGCGTTTTCGTCAAGTCACACGGATATTCCAGCAACTGTGCTATGTGTTACTTTTTCGTATTCGAAACAATTTTTACGTATGTCCTTTTCCCTTATAACACGAAAAAAATCGAGAGCCGAAGATTAATATTTCCTGAAAAGCTTTCGTCAAAAGACGGAACTTTCATCAAATGACACAAAAAAATCTCCTCTAATTACATGGATTTCCGGTAACTTTGTTGTCTGAACTTTTTATGTTTTTTAACGAACTTTTTTTTGAGATTGTACAAAAGCCTCTAAATATGCTGTTAAGATAAATGATATGCACTTATATTCTTTAATGAAAAAGACCATTCACCAGTAAATTCTGTTCCTGTTTTCTTTCAATTTTATTGTATAAAGAAGAAGAAATGTAATAGTCAATTGCTGGAATAGTCATCTGCTGAGAAATGTAATAGTCAATTCAATATTTACTACTTGAAAACAAATGTATTATTTATAATAATTTTATTAAAATTCATAAGCACAAAGCCACAATTCTTCATTTCATTGTGAGTAATCTTTATTGTTGTACAGAACTACGTATTTTTCTAATTTTTTTCAACAGTTAGATTTTGTCCATTTTCCTATAAAACAATTTAGATGAATCAAATGTTTTTTCAAGATCAACCAAAGTTACTGGGCACTATTTATAATATCTCCACCACCTTTCAGAAAAGCATCTTTAAACATGAATTTTTACATATAAAAAATTAAGCTTTTCTGATTAACTCTTCCTCAGCAGTCTCAGGGATGACGGAAATATACTATATTAAAATTTATTTTATGAACAACATGATTTTCAACAAGCAACAACATTGAACAACAAGTTTTTTCTATTCCAGTTTTATGATGTCTTGAATTGAAAAATAAAATATGTTTCTATCATTTCATACACAGATTCTTCTGAAGATACTATCTATCGTTTAGCATCTCTTTAGCAGACAAAATTGAAGAAGAAGCTGATCTTATAAAAAGTATAATTTGGATATAGTGATATACAAATTTATTAAGTTATTTAAAGCAAGCTAGACATGCTGAAGATAAAAAGTTAATGTTGTTCATTTAAATGCAGTTTTGAGGCGTTTTATGCATTTATATACTTTAATTATGAAAAGTCTAAAAATATGCAATTGCTTATACTAATCCACTGTCTAATAACTATTATTTCAGTTCTATTGATTAATTTTAGACGATCGAAGATAATTAGCAAAATGTGAAAAACATATGTTAAATGATTATTTGCTACGAGTATGCAAAAAAAAAAAATTTAGTCAATATTATTATTTTTGTTATATTATTTTATAGAGTAGAGCTTCTTTGTGAATATAGTCTAGGATTGAAAGGATTGTTGAGTTTAATGTGTGAACGTGTTTCCCGTATTCAAACACTTGTGCGTAAAAGATCCAACCTATACTATCATTTCGTTTACTTTCGCAAAATATGGTTCAATCTCTTTGAATCTAAGTGTCGCGGTTTTTTACTCAGTGATGAGCTAATTAGCTCATTATTTCTGTGGTCGTCTGACTGGTATAAATGCACTGGTAAAAGTGTATCGTCGGATTTTAATTGAATTCTACCATTTAAAGAGAATTGAAAGCTTCAACGCTTCGGAACTGGTAGTTTGAATTGTACAATGTGCTGTTAGATGTTGGCGTCCGGTGTTGTCTGAGTGAGCAGTAAAAAGCCTTCAGCTCAGGAATTTACCTTTTGGTAAGGTGTTACATATACGTATTCCAATAAAAGAGTTTTGGGATCCACGGGATTCCTTTCAAGTTAGAGACATTGTCTATAGTGATATATATATATGTATTTTTTAGTTTTTCCAGTGATATTGCATATTGGTCGCATTTTCAGAATTACGAGTGTCAATTAATCTACGTAGCCATCTTGCTTAGAGTCAGAGTAGAAATTACCGAAATCCTTCGGATCAGCTTCTGCCTCTTCGTTATATTAGAGCCTGAGTTTAAATTTAATCATCTTAGTTCATTTTGCCAGCTCCACTGCCATCCTCATCTAATATCCCTTTTAAATAAATCGTTTTTAAAGCCATTCCTACTCTTTAGCTGATGGCCCTTAATGGCGCGCCACCACTTTCGTTATAAAATTTCTATCTTATTTTTATATATTCATTACTAGTTTTTTTTTAAACAACAAAAAAAGAGAGCAGAAAATTATATTTAAAAACTATCTAAAAATAGGAAACAAATTATTCATCATACATGGTTTTAATGAAATCTGAAATAAATTAAGATTTTCTTACGGGAAAATCCATCATGATCTTTTCTTTCAAAATGTAACTTTAATTAGAAATTTTATTTTCTATTATGCTAGAACTTAGAGACCTGTTCTTTAAAACTTATTTTAGTAAAAGTTTATCTGTTTCACCCATCACTTACTGATTTAGAGAAAAATAGCGTTCACTCACGTAAGCAATAACACTTAATTGAGTAAAAATATATTAATTCTCCTCTAAAAATAAGTTGAAAAAAGAAGTAAAGGAAGATTCTTTTTAAAATAAAATTTATAGCCTCAGTTTAAGTCTTTAAATCGGTATAGTAACAAAGCTGATAGATATGCTTATTAGCGCAAAGGGAAAAAAATAGGAGAACACAAATGTACACCACAAAAGATAAAACAAAAAAATATTGTGAATATCCTTCTACATTTCTTCGTTATAATTCTATTCAAATCAACGTACTGAATTGAATTAATTGTAAAGAAGCGTTATTGAAGATACTATACAGACTTTTGAATTTGACCATAGTTAAAGCCAGGTTGTCTTACGCGAAATAATGTACTCTGTCCCTAAAATAAAAAACAGTACGAATGGTATAATCTTTATTTATTATTATGGCTGAATGTTATTAGAGATGATATGAGCTCAGCCCGATCTCGAAATGGACTCGGGAACAATTTTTATACCAGTCTTCGAAGTTCGGGCGGGCTCTGGCTCAAACAGAAAATTATATTTATTCGAAAATTGAAAAAATAAAAAAATAAAACTTGCTATTTGAAAAACAATAATGTAGTCTAATATTTTTAATATGTTTTACAATCCTTTATAAATAAGTTTGAAAGGTAATTGAATTGTGATTGGTGGGGTATAAGGCAAAATGTTCTATCTTATTCTGAAGCTTTTGCACGGTCAGTGTCAGTAATATAAAAATACCATTGAATATCTCTTATCGAGCCTCGTTTTTTTCCACAATTACTGAAAAACAGAGCTGATGTCTTTCTACCATACTTGTACAATGATATTTTAAAAGAATAAGAATTGTAACTTTTGTAGTTTTCTGTCAGTTGCCGGGTATAAATAACAAATTGGCTATTTTAAACAAATTTTCACGGACATGAAAATCACGAAATGTTGTCAAAAGGAACTATTTAGAATTAATACTTATTTCTGTGCAAGAAGAGTTTTTTTAAATGAGAAAATAAATCTTGAAACAATTTTAAAATGTTATTTACAGTTTTCTACTGCGTACCTTCAGTATGGGGCTCGGAGTCTGGTGTTACAAAATGTTTTGGGCTCGGACTTCAAATCGTCGGGCTCTGGCGGGTTTGTGCTTATCTCTAATTGTTACTACTCCCAACACGATGTACTTCCTTTCTGTACTTGCACGTACTCATACTCCTTGTATTATTGAGAAATGTTTGAAAATTCCAGTTTTATTACCAATATGACGTCATATTAATCTATTTTTTCAATTGGTGAAACTTTTTATTTCATTTTCATTTTTCACGTGGAAATCTTTCAATAGAAAATTAATTATTCTAGAAAGAATTTTAGTGTGGATTTTTAATTGTTGGCAACTGCTATAACGAAAAAGGTTTAAATTTAATAGAAAAAGGCTGTTAGATTTTTGGTTTTTTATCTCTCTATATTAAAATAATACTATGATTTTTTTTTTTATTTTATGATTTTCAGCTTCATAGTTGGTATTCAGCTATAAGTACACAACATTTCTAGTCTGTAAGTTATATAGTTTCTGAGAACCGACTCTGTGACGGACAGACAACGTAGCCAGACGAGTAGGGTTTCCTGAGATGAACGAAACCCTAAAAATAAAGCTAATTTAATTTTACAAACGACACTTAAAAGTTCTTAATTCTTAAAGAGCGCATTGCGATAATTCTGGTGTTTACAGTGCATGTCTCAATAAACAAATTTTCAAACAGAAATTTTATTTAATAATAGATAGTTTCCTTTTGTGTGGAAAATATTTCATTTAATCTAATAAATAAAATTTCTTGTTCAAACATGTTTATTTGACCTAAACCTACTTGTCCATAAGATATTAATAGGACTACTTGTAACTTAATAAATACAAAACAAAATTTGAAAGTGTTTGTTCCAATTATGTTACTACTCAATATCAGTCTTTAAATTATTTAAAAAAAGTTATGCTATTTTCATGAGTCGTCCTATATGGATTACAGAAGCTAACAATATAGCTTGAATGAAATAAATAGGGCATAAAAATTTCTCATGACTCTATGTAAGAAAAATAATGCGATTCGTAAAACTATTATGATCTCTTTAAATATAAACAGAGACTATTCGCACATTTTAGGCAGATTTCGTAAGAAATACTACCTATTACATTCTCACCTAAGTTGGAATTTTTGAAAAAATTTTGCAGATCTACGCCGATTATGACTCCCAGAACCCCAAACCACCCCCAGTTCAAAATTTTTTATATCAATCTATCTATCTATCTATCTATTTATGTCACTTTTTTATGGACAATACTTCTGCAATATGGACAATAAAACTGCAATACTTCTGCACAAATCTCTTCCAAACTGACACATAAAATCAAGGGGCATAAAATCTTGGTAAGTTCGTTAATGGGCAAAATCGAACCAAGGGGGGGAGGGGAAATGGGGGGCTTTTTATGAAAACAGAAAAAAACCCATAATTTCTTAGTTATGATACGTATCGAATCCGTTTAAAGTTATTATTACTTCTAGAAGAAGGGTCGAAAATTTATGTATGACAGATTTTTGATATCATTAAAAATGGTCCCAAGAGAGGGGGGAGAAGAAAAAAATTCATAACTTCGTCAATTCAAAAGATATCAAATCCGCTTAAATTTATTATAAATCCTCTTAATATTATCTAAAACTTTTATACTGACAAGGTTTTTTTTATAGGACCAACCCTTATAGCAAAAAATAAATAAATAAATAAATAGAAACAAAAACCAGCCTTGCCGGTTCCGCTTGCAAACAAGTTAGGTTTCGAAGTGGGCGGTTCCGACTACAGCAACAGTGCAAAAAGGTCATTTCTTCCGCAATTCCCAACAAGCAAGCGCCCCACGGTCTGCGTCTTCGAAATCTACCTGTGGCTGTAGGCCGAGCCGTCAGGGATTTTTTAAACGAGTTTGTTTTGGTGTAAAGAAAATCGTCTGCTAAGAAAAACTATTTTTTACAGCTAATATGTTTTGAAAGTACAAATTCTAGTCTGGTAACTAAAATTTTTGTTTACATGTAGAATGGCGTTTTTAAAGAACCAATATAGAAAAGGCTATATTTCTGCACTTTTTCAAGAAATTTATTCGTATTGGGTTATTAAAAATGCACTAAATAATAGCATGGTTTTTCTATATCTAAAGCCGCAGTAGGTAATTTTTTCAATAAGAGAAGGAAAAAACGTGAATGTCTGTCTTCAAGCATTAAAATTGTTGCAAATGTGTACCCAAGAACAAAATGGAATTCTTCGAATGTTGCAAAGGTATGATCTTTTATGGTATCAGAAAATCCCCCAGTTCAAAGGACTGTTGCTAAATCATTAAAGTGCTAAGTGCCAACTGTTAACAAAATCATTAACACTGATTTGAACTTTAAAAAGGTAAAAAAAAACCACAATGTTCATTGTTTTTCTCCACGACATATCGCCCAGCGTAGAACACGATTCAAAATTCTTTATGAAAATCATTTATCCCAAGAAAAATGAAAAAAATGTTATTACAACAGATGAAGCTTGCGTCTATTTAAATGATTGTAATAAAAATAGATCTATTTATTATCATAAAAGAGGAGAAAAAAACTTAAAACTTTGTTCAATGTATCTAAAGAACGGTCTAGCAAAGGATTTATGATTGTGGCTGGCTTTGCATATAACGGCAAATTAAAATAGAGAGAGTGGAGAAAATTTTTGAGATCAACTCCGCACAAGGCTTTACAAATTTGATAAAATCTGGTAGCCAGAAAAAAATTCGATTAGCCAATAAAAAATATTTACCACCCCCTCCTTCCTCGTCATTAATTTTCAAAAAGCACAAAAGTTTTCATGAATTCATTGAGGAACAATAATAACAGGCATTGTTTAGAATTATTAGTTACATAGTTTAGAAAGATAATATAAACTAAGTTTTCTAATGAAACTTATCAAAATCATATATCTTTCAAAAGAAAAGAAAAATATTGTAAAGAGTGAATTAACCGGCATGTTCGGATAATGCTGATTGCCGAATGCTTCAAATGTTCGGATAATGCTGATTGCCGAATGATTCAAATGTCCGAATAGTTGAATGCTACAAAATCTATATATGCTGAGGCTCGCATCGACGAAATAGTGTTGCAGGAAAACAAGTTTTCGCCTATTTGTCTGTCGAAATCTCAAACAAGTCCGATTTGATTATTTTAAAATTTACATTTGATGAACTTATTTTTGCCAAATTAAAAACAATAGTTAAAATTATTTTTTGTGTGAATATAGTTTCAAAGTTTTTTTTTTTTTTTTAATTTTGGGAAAGGGGGGGGGATGGCATTTGTGCTCATTTCAAGAAAGCTTAGGTCAATTTTTGTACAAAAAAGAAACAACAACAAAAACCCCATTAGATTAAATAACTTGGTCGCCAGATAAAAATATTTGGTCGCCAGTGGCGACCTGGTGACTGTATTTGTCAAGCCCTGACTCCACATATTATCAGAAACATATTTTACTCCCAATCTTCAAACATGCAATATCATCTCTTTGCCACCAGTGCTTGTTGAACTTCACTAAGTTAAAGCAAGCAGCCACACATCACAATCCACTGTTAATCTCCTGGAAAAAATGGAACGAGAAACGGGTATCAGGGCTATTACTCTTCACTGATATACCTGCTATATCTCTTGATGTATCCCCATGGATTTGTGTGCTTTTAAACTTTTAAAAAAGCGCGTTATGCAAACTTCGACCTACAAACCTTCATGGACTTTGGAAAGCTTTTGAAGAAGAACGGGACAAAGTACCTCTTCCAAAAATATAAAAGGCGCATTAGGGGAGAGTAGCCGTATTTGTACCACTTCATTCATTTTCTGGTGTAACTCACTTCATTTTTTAAATATCTGCAAAACATCACTACACGTGGTCAGTCTATTCATCTGCTAACTAAATAAATCTTTAGAACAATTTCTTTTTGAAACTCTTAAGTTTTATTTTAATTTGAAAATTTTGTCAAAAGTGGTCCAAATTAAACGACTGATCGGCTAAGTTGGACCCGCAGTCTCCTAAATTGGACCAAACAATATGAGGCTGTTTTAATGAGTATGGAATATAACTAATTTTATTAAAAGCGAACTTTGCGATTAATAAAACAATCAAACGAATCAACAGCAATGAAATACAATGAAATCAAATGTCTGAAAGTAAGAGTAATTGTTGTAAATCAAAATATATACAAAATGTAAATCAAATTTATAAGTAATTAAGAATAGCCATTATGGAGCTAATTGCCAGTTACTTTAATATCATGTAAGGAATGATGCAAGGCTTACACATGAATTTCTTTTGTTCATGTTTTATTCCAGCGCACACAACATGGAACCATATTTGGCAATCATTTCTGATATTTATTTTTCTTACAAATTAGGCAAAACCAATCATCACTTCCTTGATTTTTCTTTTTAGATTCTGAATCATTAGACATTTTTTTTAAATAGAAGTTTTCTTTACCTTATGTCTGTAGTTCTTCCTTTCAATCATTTTCTTTCGAATTGAATTACGCCTATTTTTTAAAGTTTGATGTTCCAATTGCTTTTGTGCTTTGGAGGTTTTCTTTTTGTCGTTTTTTTTTTTTATTATTATTTTTTTTATTTTAAGGTTTACTTAATATGGCGAAGATGTTAAAACAGCTGTTTTTTGGCTCCCTCTGTACTTTGACTTAACTGATTTTGGCAAGAGAGATAACATTTCTAACCATTCTTTGGCTTTTTGGAGGGAGGGGGGTTGTAGCTGCAAATTTCTTGCGAGTTAGTAGGGGAAAACGGGGCTCTGACGTCATGAGGAGCAATGAGCCGGAGCCGAGAGCTCTTTTTAGAGTACAATGGTTAAATAGCAACTTTAAATTTAGAATGGGGCGATGGAGTGTGTTATAGGAGAGTGGGTTCTAGGACGGAAGTATGTTATAGGAGTTATTAATCAATTATAAATATTTAAAAAAAATAATACTGTCCAAAGCGTACTGCCAAAGAAATCAATTACTTACTTTTCAAATTTATGATCGTATATCTGGTCCAATTTAAGCAACTCAAATTGGTTCAATTAAAGCAGCTGCGCTTTTTTTAAAACAGATAATCTCATGACTAAGAACAAAAGTGAAAGCAAACAAATCTGCGTGAAAAATATGCGCAATAAACACATAAATTTAGATATGTATATGAAAACACAACAACTTACCTTAGTTTTAACGTATTCACTTACGTTTAGTAGGAAAAAATTAGATCAAAACTACTAATTTTAGGTTTTTTAAATTGTCTGAAAACAGCGCGTGGGTGACAAGTGCTTCTTTTAATCATAAATGACGTCATTCTGATGAGTAGGATTTCAGCAGTGGATGGCGTCTCTTTCTGTAATTAAAAGGCAGAATTGCAGTGGTCCATTTAAAGCGGTGGTCCAAAAATAACTACTATCGCCTATTGTCATGAAAATTACGGTGTAGAAAGGTAGTTCAGAATAAGAATTACCAAATTGAACATTTAAATCACAAATATTTTATGTAAAATTTTTCTGTAATTACCATGAAAATTGCCTAAAAAATGTGCGTACACCCTCTGTATATATTCGAGCTAAAATGCTTTACAATGAATTTTCATTAAATAGTGACTGACTGTCATTGTTTTTATGTTAAAAAATACTGCCTCTGTTGATATTGAAATATCAGTAATATACTAATATATATACCGTATTTACCCGCGTATACGTCGATCCCGCGTATAAGTCGACCCCCCACTTTCCTGATCAAGAAATTTGAATTTTTTTAAATCCCGCGTATAAGTCGACCCCCCACTTTTCGGAACAATAAATTTGATTTTTTTTTTAAATACATTATTCAAAATCACCTGGAAAAAAAAGAAAGTATACTAAATATACAATAATAAAGGAACTTTAATTTTTTTTCTTTGTACATTTATTCGAATCATCTGAAAGAAAAAGTACTAAATATACAATAATGAAGATAATACTATACAAAGTTAAACTGATTCAAGGTCCGATTCAATATCGGACTCGCCAAACAATTCACATAAATCCTTCGTCGTCACCGGCTCATCATGATATACGTTTTCAATCTCTGTATCGATACATTCTTCCTCGTCGTTATCACTTTCGAAAATGGCATCATCTTCTGTGCCGTCTAGTTCGTTGCGTAGGCGGCAATTCTTGAACGATTTTATGATCATTTCGGAAGGAATTTGATTTCACGCATCTTTAAACCACTGGCCAATTAATACAATGTCGGGCTTTCTAATATTATCGCCCTTTGTTAATGTTGGACAACCGGATGGAATCCACTCTGAAAAAAAAAAATTATGGACCCTCGCATAAGTCGACCCCTCCAACTTTAAAGTCTTTTTTTGTCTAAAATTTCTCGGCTTATACGCGGGTAAATACGGTATATATATATATATATATATAATGGTTATTATTCACAAAAGTTTTATTCTCTCTCTCTCTCTATATATATATATATATATAGTAATTAGAGCTGTGTTTAATTATTGTTTGAATTTGGCACAGTTCTTTTTTAACACTATTACCGACGGGGATTTTTTTTTTTTTTTTTTTAACATCATCGACTAAGGGCGTATCTTCACCGTTACAGAAAATGTATTTATATCACGTTGTCCTTTTTTAAGACATTTTGTATTGCATCCGCATATTAAAACATATTTACTGATGCCTAAACTTGAGATAACTATCTGGGAAACCAATTTACGAAAGACTTGCAGAAAAGGGAGGAGCGTCTACTGCTTTAAAACCCATATTTCACAATAACAAGCCGTCGGTACTGTGTTAATATATTCGCTAAACAATGAAATTATTCAACATTTTCAAAAATCCGTCCGAGTAGCGTAATTATTGTTGTGTAATAGTTTCATTTTTCATGTAAATGGATAAATTAAGATTGATTGGTTAGAAAGAGGTTACAGTAGGGGAGATGGAGGATGAATGGGACAAGAGATGGATGGGACGTTCTCAATATTTCAGGCAATAAACTTTTCTTTTTAGTTCCTTCCTATCCTCATAGATTTCACTACCATAGTGTGCTTCAGAACCAAAAGCAAGACCACATGGCTGTTTTCAGTTTCCTTCAAATTGTCATTTCCTGAAAACTCTGCTTAAAAGTTATTTTTTTTACATTTGAAGTTACTTAAATATCTTATGCAATATAAACAATTAAGATATGTTGCAGTTTTTTATTTCAAGGCTCAATATTGGTAATTAAAATGAATGAATATTCACCATTGTAACAAAATAATTTTTGAGACAAAATGGCTGTCAATTGAATATATGCATCATGGGGATGATTGAGACATTTCAAATGGGATGAATGGGATTGTCTCATTGAACATCTCATTGAATGGGATCTCTCATTCATCCCTAGAGAATGCTGAAAAATATATTTATCAGATAATTAATATTATGTAGTTTGATAAATTAATAATTTATGGTAATTATTCTTTTAACATTTCACCTTCATTGTAGTTATCGTCTTCAGCCATTGAATGCTTCCGTTTATGGGCCCTTTAAGACAAAGATGAGATGAGTCCAAGATGATTGGCTAACAAATAATTCTGCAGATCATATTACAATTTACAATCTCTCAGCTTTTGCCCAGAAGGCATTTTTTTCAGTTTTTAGTCTTTAACATTGAATAAAGGGAGGAAATTATTTGTATCCCATTCATCCCTGCTGTGGGGATGATTGGGACATAGTGGAATTGTTTTTTAATTTCATAATATATTTCTGTATAATAATAATCTTGAATAAATATTGTGCATAAGATGTAGTCAAACACTTAATGTATGAAATGTGATATATAACATTGATAATAACTTAAATAAAATATTTAAAATAAACATTTTTGCGAAAATGTCCCATTCATCCCCCATCTCCCCTATACAATATTCATAAATGCATTTTATTAAACATAAAACTTGCTTACTATTGATGATCAAGCTGAATACACTAAAAAATAAATTCATATTTTTGACCATATCGGTCATTATGTATAGAAAGTCTCTTCAAACTCTATATACGACTATGCAAATACCATTAAAGACATTTCATCGATAATGTTATCTGCATAAAAATTGTGGTATGTTTTTCGGTAAATGTAGAATTGAATTAGTGCAAATATCTTCAAAAGATTTTTTTTTTTTTCAAGAAAGGAGTTCGTGACAGTTTTGAAGAAGAAAGATATATTTAACAAAATGACACGTTATCTATTGGGCTTCTTTTTAGATAAATTACTTTGAAAAAGGAAGAAAGGTTATTTTATGAGATTTCTTTTTCATAAATCTTGTGTGGCGAAAAAATTCACAAAGAAGTTCTCTCTTTGAGAAAACTTTTTCCAAGTGACAGAAAGAGAACACGTGATTATTAATTACAATTATCAAGACTTTATAAATTGATATTCATAATTTAATGGACAGTTAAACTTTTGTAGGAATAAAAAAGCCCTTCTGGCCTGTACCGGGAGGAAAAGGTAGCTTTCCTAAATCTTCGTTCTTAAATTTTAGCTAATGTTACTCGAAACAGCAAGCTAAAACGCAAAGAATCCAATTACAGAAGATTCGTTAATACTGAATTTGAATCAGATATTTGCCAAATTAGTCAATTACATCCAGGTCGGCTTCATTTATGAAGACATTTTCGTCGCCAAATTTAGCGATATTTCGTTAAGTGTCGCCAAGTTTGGCAAGAATTTGGTGCTAACGGATATGAATATATAGTTTTATGCGTATGATTGGGAAAATGATTACAACAATGAAAGATAAGAATTTGCGAGAAATCGCGTTCGCTAAAACTCATAAATTAATCGTTGTTTTTTTTGTAATTAATGTGCTGTCTCATTTCAAAATGTCACCCAACCTAGAATTTCAAACTGCTCTATCTCAACCATTGTTTAAGATAGAGGAAAAACAAAAAATGCTCCGGAATCTTTATACCAAGGCCTAACACGTAAGAAAAAAAATAAATTTGAATTTTTAACATTTTGTATATTTCTTTTAGTTTTAAATCTTTCAGTGGCCGCCATTTTGAAACAAGGTGTGGACCAAGCTGGCGAACGAACTCGGTCGAGACATTGGTGAGCTTAATACACACAATTAGTTTCGTCCAAATTGATTTATAAATACGAGTGTTATCGTATGACATAGATCAGACATATATATAAATCAACCTTTGAACGGAGGGTGGTTTTGGGGTCTGAGGGTCATGATCGGTGAAAATATATCGGAATTGCTTTGCTACGAACAGCTTCATTAGGTTGTTTTATACTTTTTTGTATTGAAAGCTACCAAATAAATCTTTAGTAATATTGTTTATAGACAGGGTGTTTGGATAACACCGCACAAACTATGCAAAATGAAAGTCCTCTGTCCAAAGAACTATATCATGACGAGGCATAGTTTTCAAGAAGAATGCAAAAGAAAAAGTATCAAATTCCCTAATAGTTTGTAACGCATTACCATTACCCTGACCATAAGTAAAGTACATTTTGTAATAATCATTAACGGAATTCATTATCACTATGGCGATAGATTGCCGATAGTTTCAAGCTGTCGGCTTTTAAGGCTGTTATCAAATCCAAACTGGCTACTTTATGGCATATTTTTTAATTCAATTTTGTTTGGAAACGCATGAAATTGGCAGGTGTTCGTATTCAAAAACTTTGT
This sequence comes from Maratus michaelseni, assembly GCA_963931845.1. NCBI lineage: Eukaryota > Metazoa > Arthropoda > Arachnida > Araneae > Salticidae > Maratus > Maratus michaelseni. The sequence continues at coordinate 381,741,491 of OZ007587.1, read as the reverse complement.
AATCGAAACATGTTTTCCATTTTTTGGTAAAGGCAGAAGTTCTTTCAGAAAATACTGTCAATTCAGCGTTTTGAACCGAATTCTTGACGTGACAACAAAAGAAAGTAGAAAAAAAGGTCATCACGTGACTCGAATTGCTTATAAATCCATAAGTAATTCATTTATCAAAAAAATGGAAAACTCATTTCGATTCTAAATTACTTCGATAGCCTGCAAATGTTATGCCTTTGCGTTTAAAAATTGTGTCAGAAAGTTTCACGTTGTTGAGCAGGTAAGTTGAAAATTACCTTGAAACGGGATGAACAACAGCTGTTCATTTTCATGTGAGAAACATGCCAACCATCCATCTCTTTTTAAATTATTATTCCCCGTTCTCAATCCTATAAATACAATTTTTATCAATAAAAATCTTTTATTATTTTTTTAATCTTGTTTCTCATACGTTTCGCACTATTACGAGGTTCATAAAAGCTCTCTTTCGGTGCTCCGTATGTGACGTCATACTTTTTTCAGTCGCATTTTTCTGGAAAACTATGGGTTTTAGAGGCATGGTTCTTTGGACACGTGGGATGAAGCGAGGATTCTTGTTCCAGAAAGTTTTTGCGGTTTTATCTGAACACGCTGTCTGTACGCCATACAAGTGTATATCATCGCCGTCGTCACTCATTTTCAATCCAGTGCCGGGTATAGGTCTCCCCAGTATTTTTCCATTGTTTCCTTTTGAGTGCTTTGGTCATCCCATTAACTCTTACCAATTTTCTGTTTTCATCACTCCATTTTACCTGAATCTGTCTTCTTGGTCATTTTGCATCTCTGGGCTATCACTGTAGGGTGTTTGTACTCCATCTATTGTTTTGTCTTCTTGCAATGTGTCGTCACATTTCAATAAAGTGAAGCATGATATTTAAGTAAACAATCTGGAAAACGCTTAAATATTTGAAAATTCAATTTCGGTAATTACTACCTATAGTTAAAAAAAAAGAAAAAAAAACCGTCAATATTTTTGTGCAGCCTTGTATACAATCTATAGTTTTATATATCTACTACATAGCATGCTAAAATTTTGTTCAATTAGATACCGCATAACACAGTTAAAAATTTCCCTTCAGGAATTTCCGTCAATGAACGGAAATGTATTCGAGTTCTTTGCTGCAGCTCTAAACATGATCAATGGAATTTATACACATTAAAAAATATAAAACAAAATAGTAATACCTCAATTACATGGCAATCCGATAATATTTGCACGGACAGACGGACTCGAGCACGGACAGACAGACGACCATACATATGAACAGACAAACCGAATTCATAAACACTTTTCATTTATCTTGGAAAATGGTTAAAATGCCTGATTCGTATCGCATGTGAGACGCTTTAAAATGATGATAGTGGAAGACGGATTTTCTGATGCATTCCATAATTCAATCTTAAAAAATAGAAGTATAGGGCTCTTTAGTCATATAGAACAAAGAACATCCACTTTCCCAAACAGTATTGGATTTGAAACGTCAAAGAAAAAAGTACGGAGAATAATCCTCTTAAATCTCCTCAGCGATCAAATGAAACGTATGGAAAACAGATGCAAAACGCTCTTAAAGGAACCAGGTAAATATGATTTTTTAAAATAAGTATCTTACATTTGTTCTTGGTTTTTTTTTAAGAACATCATTTCTTGGATTAGCCAGGTTGTTCGGTAAAATATCTTTCTATCAATGCATATACAGGATGTCCCAAAAACATTGACCTCAACTTTTATTCTTTAAATATTGATCATATTATAAAGTACAAAGTTATAGTTACTTAAAAAACTAGTTGGATGTGCCAATCCCAAAACTTTCTTCTATCTCACACAGATTTCGGCAACAGTAAAAAGAATCAGCATCAATTTATATCAAGGTCTAACTGAATCTAACGTTTTATTAAATTCCGTGCATTAGTTCTTGAGATATGACTATTGCTAAAATCCTGTAAATCCTACAAAATGTAGCATAGCAGTGCCACCTGTTGGGAGATTTAGACCAAAACCTAATCAACAACAACTTATGTCAATGTCTAACTGAATCGGAAGTTTGATGAAAATCCGTGAATTAGTTCTTGAGATATAGTTATCGTGATAATAATAATAAAAGTAGCATAGCAGCGCCACCTGTTGGGATATCTACACCAAAACGTAATCAGCGTTTATTTATGTCAAGATCTAACTGAATCTGAAGTTTGATGAAAATAAGTGCATTAGGTCTTGATATAGAGTTATTGCTGAAATCGCGAAAAATGCAGCATAGCAGCGCAATCTATTGGGCGATTTTTACCAAAAACTAATTAGCACCAATTTATATCAGGGACTAATTGAATATAAAGTTTTATTAAATTTCGTGAATTAGTTCTTGAGATAGAGCGCCTACAAAATGTTTGTCACATACAGACAAACACACAGAATCACAGTCACAGACAAACACACAGAATCACAGTCACAGACTCACAAACAGACATTTTCTAAAAACAGTCAAATCGTATTCAGAACCTTCTAAAACGTATATATCCGTCGAAAATTTTCATGAATCCAATACTTTCTTCGTGTAAAGATAGAGGAAAGTAAAAAAGTGCAGAATCGATTAAAATTTTCAGGGGATTAAATTTGAAGAAATACAAAATTTGAATTTTTATTCTGTCCCCGTACAAAAAATTTCCCCAAAGAGTAAAATGTGTCTCATACACTAATACGATCATGTGCAAATTTTCAGCATTTTATCATAAAAAGTCGAGAGATATGAAAATACATAAATGCTGACTTAAACCACTTTACGATGTCTGGATATGAGTTTGCAAAGGATCAAAATCATGTTGGTTTATCACATTTCATGGGTCGTACACAAATTACGAAAGAAAACAATGATTACATAAATAAATAACAGTTGTAATGATGTAGTTATGATTAACCCAACACCAACTTTGTTTAAACATATCTTTGCGACTTTTTATGATAAAATGCTGACATTTTCTACAGGACATTATTAATGTATGGAGCACATTTTACTCACTGGAAAATTTTTTTGTACGAGGAGGGGAGAGGGGCATATAAAAATTTAAATTTTGTATTTCTTCAAATTTACACTTCTGAAAATTTTAATCGATTTCATAAATTCTATACCTTTTTTTTTACGTAACTTTTTAATTTATAATATACGTCTATGATCAATATTTAAGGAATAAAAGACGAGATAAAGGTTTTTGGTACACCCTGTATACGTATTTTAAAATGTAGATATATTATATACGATAGTTTCTTGAAACACGTTGACATTTTAAAATATATATGATAAATATATAGTAATGCATATTTTCTAATATTATCTAATATGTTATTATTTTTAAAGAATCATCAAATATTTCATATACCATGGTGTGTACATTTCTTGGAATTTCTAACAAGGAACGTCTCCTTAAAGCGCATACTCAGAATATTTTGAAAAAAAAAATTGCCAATGTGTACTTATGTACATAATAAAGAATCAGTCAAATTTAGCTGCGGAATCCCAGCAGAAAATCTGTAATAAAATAAAATACTTTGGATTATTTGACGCAAAAAGACGTGATATGGCGAGCAACACATTTTCCTCGCCAAATACAAGCGATTTTAATCTGTTTGACAATTTTTGGCTAAATGAGTGTTTAAATACGTATTTCTTTATGAATTTAAACTTAAACGATTAAATAGTTTATTATTTTTTCAGAATGCTTACATAATAGATATACAAGTTGCGTATCGTTTATTTACATGGTTTCACTGGCAGGATAATATAAGTTTTAAGTGTATTTTAACAGTAACTGCCCGATTAAGAGCACTCTCATTATTACATTTCGATAAGTCGTTGTTTTCATAGAAACAATACTTTTCACTTGTTGTCTAAATATATATGGCAAAACCGTAGTTATAAAAGTGTAATTATTTAAGTTAAACTTACTTCAACTACTTCAGTATAAAGAGTAGAAAAAGCTTTTCTTATTTTTTTTTTTTTTTTAATTCAGTGTGTTGCCAATCAGGTATAAATCACCAAAAACATAATTTTTATTTTCGTACATTATATGGGGGTTCCGCAGCATTTTTAAAAATAGAAACGTATATATCCTCACAAGAAGAATATTCTGTAATTTTTTCAAAATTTTCTGAGTATGCGCTTATGGAGACCTTTTTAAGTAAGTCTAACACCGCAATTTCGGATAAGAAAATTTCTATTTCATATTTCAAACGCGGAATTTCTAATCACCTGGTTTATTCGTAGATTTTTTAACTTTTCCCTGCGATAAAATAAGGCGTAAAAATCTCATAAAAATTTGTGATAGGACTGCATGCACCCTGTTTCCACAAGGCGGATAAAACTAATAGTAAAAAATGGTACAAAAACTGATGTAGATATGAAAATCAACCCTTGTTATTTATTATCTACTTACTTACACTATACACATCTTTATTTATTACTCCCATGTTGAAAATTACTTTCAGTGGTAACAGTATCTCTTTTTCGAAAAGTATTAATGTATCAAGAAACAAAAATGTGTTAATTGCTTTAAAAAAAAACTTCAAAAGATTACTTTAAAAAAAACTACAACTTCAAGACTATTATGTGAAAAAATGAATGAAACTTTAGAAAAATAATAAAATTTAAAATTTAGTTTTAGTCCTTATATATCAAAGAATTAGCATTATATACAAACTTTTTTTTAATCATACGTTTTAATATTCTTTCTACGCTAAAACTGAATATAAAGAAATTAAAAATTATTGAATAAAAAGAACATAAAAAATGAGTAGATATTTTGAAAGGAAGATAAAAAAAAAAAAAGCTACAACAGATATTGAAACTTGCAATATATACTCCTGCTTGAACATGCCGGGATGAATTCAAACATTTACTTAATTTCTCTTAGTTATTATTCTTAACTTAACACATCTTTATTTGTTAATTTCATGCTGAAACTCAAACTTACCTTCAGTGATAGCAGTATCTCAAGATTTTTTAAAAAAAGTATTAAGTTATAAATGCACCTGGAAAAAAGTATTAAGTTACAAATGTGCCTAGAAATCAAAACTATTGATTGCTTTTAGAAATAAAAATCTCATTTTCAAAGGATTACTTTAAAAAAAACTACAACTTTAAGACCCTTAGGCGAAAATATGAATATAAATTTAAAAAACTGATAAAATTTAAAATTTGTCGTATTTATATTTCTATGGAGAATATCCTATCCAAATATTTATTCAAATCATATGTTTTATTATTCTTTCCAAGCTAAAACTGAGTAAAAAGCAATGTTCTTTCTTTCAAATAATAAAAAAAAGAGTAGATTTTTTAAAAGAAGAATCAAATAAAAAAAATGCCGTACATAGCAGATATCGAAAATTGCAATTTATAGTGCTACTTGAATATGACGGGAAGAATTCAAACGTTTGCTTAATTTAGGTTCTACACATCGTTCATTATTAATTTGATACTGAAACTTACCTTCAGTGATTACAGTATCTTAAGATTTAGAAAAAAAGTATTTACTTATAGATACAGCACGAAACAGAAAAATACTCATTCCTTTAATTAAAAAAAAAGAAAGAAAGAAAGAAAGAAAGAAAGAAAAAAGAAAAAAAAGAAATAGAAAAAAAAATATTTTCAAATGACCATTTTAGAAAAATTACAACTTCAAGATGATTAGGTGAATAGATGAATGAAAATTTAGGAAACTGATAAAATTTAAAATTTCTATCCTATTTATATTTCCCAGACTGGCATTCTATCCAAATATTTCTTCAAATCATACGTTTTTTTTTCTTTCTAACTTAAAATTGAATAAAAAGATGTTTAAATAATAATAATAATAATAATAATAATAATAATAAAGAGTAGATTTTTTAAAAGGGAGGATCAAATACTAAAAATGCAGTACAACAAATTACATTGAAAATTGCAATTTATAGTCCTGCTTGAATATGCCAGAAAGAATTGAAACGTTTACATATATAATTTATACTATACACATCTTTATGTATTAATTCCATTCTTAAACTTATCTTCAGTGATAACAGTATCTCAAAATTTAAAAAACAAAATGTATTAAGTTAGAAATGCACCAAAAAAAAAAAAAAACATATGTAGATTGCTTTAAGATACCTAATTTTCAAATGATTACTTTGGAAAAACTACAACTTCAAGACCCTTAGGTAAAAATATGAATGGAAATTTAGAAAACTAATAAAATTTGAAATTTTTATCCTATTTATATTTCCAAGAATACCTTTCTATCCAAATATTTCTTCAAATCATACGTTTTATTATTCCTTCCAGGCTAAAACTGAATAGATAGAAGTTTAAAAATAATAATAATAATAACAAAAAAAGGAGTAGATTTTTTGAAAAGGGGATCTAATCAAAAAATGCAATACAACGGATATTGAAAATTGGAATTTATATTTCTTCTTGAGTCGGAAAAAATTAAAACATTTAATTAATTTAGACTATACACTTCTTTATATATTAATTCCATACTGAAACGTACCTGTAATGATAACAAAAGAAAAAAAATAAAAAGTATGATGAGTTATATAAATTTATTGATTCCTTTAAAACCATACCACATTTTCAAATGATCACTTTTAAAAAACTGCAACTTATAAGACCCTTAGGTGAAAAGATGAATGGACATTTGGAAAACTAATAAAATTAAAAATATTTTATCCTATTTATATTTCTATGAATACCATTCTATCCAAATATTTCTTCAAATCATACGTTTAATTATTCTTTTTAAGTCGAAACTATTTTTTTTTATAATAATAATAATAAAAATATTTTTTTAAGGAGGATTGCATCAAAAATGCAATACAAGAGCTATTGAAAATTGCAATTTATACTCCTACTTGAATATGCCAGGAAGAATTCAAACGTTTACTTAATTATACTACACATTATTTGTTAATACCATATTGAATCTTGTAGTGGATTGGCGACTACCTCATAAAGGCAGTCGTTTGTTTTGATTGAGATCGTATTGTAAAAATAACATCTGTGTGCGTGCAGCGACATCTGTAGACTATTTTACTTTAACTTTCGAAGAATGCAAGTGTCTTTCGGAATTTGTGTGTTTTCTGCATTTCGCAACAGTTTTATGCAAATTTTGGCTTTCCTGGTCAGTCAGAGCAAGTGCAAATGAGTGTATTGTTGAATTTGGTCATATCTCGCCTCAGAGGAATGCAAGAACCGATTCTATCAACAGAAAGAGGTTGCGCTACGGTTGTGAAGTTTACTTAGAGTCGAAGCTTGATTTGGTGAGATAAATTAGATTGATTAATTCAATAAAGATTGTGTTGACGGTCGCGGGCTGCTTTGATTTTAGGTATTTAGCAATCTTTTAACCAAATGGTGGAAGACTGCGCATCGCAGCAAAATTATTTCCGGAGTTTTAAAGTTAAGATATTATCTGTGTCTAAGTTAAAGTTTTATTTACTCGTCTTATTCAAGTGGTTTTTCTTATGGTGTAGAAAAGTATATTTTTCTAGTGGGATTATTTAGACAGCATTCTCCAGTCCAAGTTAAAATTCTGTGAATGAGACTTTACCATAGTCCTTCCCCTTAAGGTTTTAAATAAAAACTGGTTTTAACTTATTTCCTGGCTTCTCTTTGCACGAACCCGGGTTAACCATAAACCAGCATGCCACAAACTCACCTTCAATGACAACAATATGTCAAGATTTAAATAATAATAATAATAATAATAGTAATAAATGCACCAAGAAAAAAAATGTATTGATTGCTTTAAAAACAAAACCGCATTTTGAAATGATTGCTTTGGAAAAACTGCAACTTATAAGACCTTTAGGTAAAAAGATGAATGGAAATTTAGAAAACTAATAAAATTAAAATTTTTTATCTTCTTTATATAACCCAAAAGTAGAATTCTATCCAGATATTTCTTCAAATCGTACGTTTTATTTTTCTTTCCAAAATTAAACTGAATAGAAAGAAGTTTAAATAATAATAATAATAATAATAATAATAAGCAGATTTTTTGAAAGGGAGGATCAAATCAAAAAATGCAATACAACATATCACATTGAAAATTTCAATTTGTACTCCTGCTTGAATATGCCAGGAAGAATTGAAACGTTTACATATATAATTTATACTATACACTTCTTTATATATTAATTACATACTGAAATTATTTACTTGCAGTGATAACAAAACAAAAATTTAAATAATAATAATATTGAGCTATAAATGCACCAAGAAACAAAAATGTATAGATTGCTTTAAAAAAAAAAACACATTTCCAAATGATTGCTTTAGAAAAACTACAACTTACAAGAACTTTAGGTAAAAAGATGAATGTAAATTTAGAAAAATAATAATATTTAAAATATTTATCCTATTTATATTTTCAAGAACAGCATTCTATTCAAATATTTCTTCAAATCACATGTTTTATTATTCTTTCCCAGATAAAACTGAATAGATGGACTTTTTTTTAATTATTATTATTAAAAGAAAAAGGAGTAGATTTTTTGAAACGGGAATCAAGTCAGAAAATGCAATACAATAGATATTGAAAATTGAAAACCATACTCCTGCTTGTATATGTCGGGAAAAATTCAAATGTTTAATTAATATGTACTACACACATCTTTGTATATTAATTTCATGCTGAAACATACCTGCAGTGATAACAAAATAAACATTTAAAAAATATATTGAGTTATAAGTGCACCAAGAAATAAAAATGTATTGATTTCTTTAAAACAAAACTACATTTTCAAATGATTACTTTGGAAAAACTGCAACTTATAAGAGCCTTACGAGAAAATATAAATGGAAATTTAGAAAACTAATAAAATTTAAATTTTCTATCCTATTTATATTTCCAAGAGTAGCATTCTATCCAAACATTTCTTTAAATCATACGTTTTATTATTCTTTCGAAGCTAAAACTGAATATATAGATTTTTTTTATGATAATAATTTAAAAAAATAAATAGTAGATTTTTTGAAAGAAATATCAAATTAAAAAAATGCAATACAACAGATATTGAAAATTGCAATTTATACTCCTGCTTGAATACGTCGGTAAAAATTCAAACGTTTAATTAATTTATATACACTTCTTTACAAGTTAATTCAATACTGAAACTTATCTGCAGTGCTAACAAAATAAAAACAAAAACGAAATATTGAGTTATAACTGCACAAAGAAACAGAATTTTATTGATTGCTTTAAAACAAAACCACATTTTCAAATGGTTACTTTAGAAAACTACAATTTCAAGATCCTTAGGTGAAAAGATGAATGGAAATTTACAAAACTAATGAAATTTAAAATATTTATCCTATTTATGGTTCAAAGAGTAGCATTCCATCCAAATATTTCACCAAATCATACGTTTTTTTATTCTTTCCAAGCTAAGACTCAATATATATATATATATTGATATATACAATATACAATATATATATATATTGATATATACAATATATATATATATATTGATATATACAATATACAATATATATATATATTGATATATACAATATATATATATATATATATTGTATATATATATATATACATATTTATTTAATAATAATAAAAAAGGAGTACATTTTTTGAAATGAAGATCAAATCCAAAAATGCAATACAACAGACATTGAAAATTCAATTTATACTCCTGCTTGAATACGTCGGGAAAATTCAAATGTTTAATTGATTTATACTATACACATCTTTATATATTAATTACCTACTGAAACTTCCCTGCAGTGATATCAAGATAAAATAAAATAAAATACTGAGTTATAAATGAACCAAAGAAACAAAAATGCATTGATTGCTTTAAAAAAAAAATCTAATAATTACTTTAAATAAACTACAACTTCAAGATCCTTATGAGAAAAGATGAATAGAAATTTAAAATTTTTATCCTATTTATATTTCCGAGAATGCATTCTATCCAAATATTTCTTCGAATCTTACGTTTTATTATTCTTTCCTAGCTAAAACTGAATAGATAGATTTTTTTTTATAATAAAAAAGGGAGTAGATTTTTCGAAAAGAGGATGAAATCAAAAAATGCAATACAACAGATATTGAAAATTGCAATTTATATATTCCTGCTTGAATATGACGGACAGAATTCAAACGTATACTTAATTATACTATACACATCTTTATTTATTAATACCATTCTGAAACTTACCTTCAGTGATAACAATATGTCAAGATTTAAAAAAAATAGTTATAAATGCACCTAGAAACAAAAATGTATTGATTGGTTTAAAAAACCTCATTTTCAAATCATTACTTTAAAAAAACTACAACTTATAAGAACCTTAACCCTTAATTGCATAGTGTTGTAAATTTCCATCACTGTTTATTTAACTTTTAATAAATAAATCAACTTCTTCACCACCACTATATTTATATAGAAATATTAATCCAGTAAATCTCCCGTGAACTATGTTGCTGAACAAAGTTAAAAATCTATTTTAAAATTTCTGGTGTCTAATATTTAATATATGTATAAAAAAACACAATTGTAAAAGAAAAACTCATGCAAAGAAGGGTTAAGAGAAAAGATGAATAAAACTTTAGAAAACTAATAAAATTTAATATTTTTTATCCTATTTATATTTCCAAGAATGGCATTTTATCCAAATATTTCTTCAAATCTTACATTTTATTATTCTTTCCTAGCTAAAACTGATTAGATAATTTTTTTTTTAAATAATAAAGAAAGGAGTAGATTTTTTGAAAGGACGATGAAATCAAAAAATGCAATACAACAAATATTGAAAATTGCAATTTATATACTCCTGCTTGAATATGACGGAAAGAATTCAAACGTATACTTAATTGTACTATACACATCTTTCTTTATTAATATCACACTAAAACTTACCTTTAGTGACAACAATATGTCAAGATAAAAAAAAATAGTTATAAATGCAGAAAGAAACAAAGATGTATTGATCGGTTTAAAAAACCTCATTTTCAAATCATTACTTTTAAAAAACTACAACTTATAAGTCTCTTAAGAGAAAAGATGAATGAAAATTTAGAAAACTAATAAAATTTTAAATTTCTATCCTATTTATACTTCCAAGAATGGCATTCTATCCAAATATTTCTTCAAATCATATGTTTTATTATTCTTTCCATGCTAAAACTGAATAGATAGAAGTTTTTCTAAAAAAATAATAAAAAAGGAGTAGATTTTTTGAAAAGAGGATCGAATCAAAAAATGCAATACAACAGATATTGAAAATTGCAATTTATACTCCTGCTTGAATATGCCAGGAAGAATTCAAACGTTTATTTGCCGAGGAAAATTAGTTCCAAAAATCCACTTGGGAAGGGAAGAAATCACAAAGCGTAATGTGAAGGAAGGAATACTTGTGTTGGGGGAGCACTTAGATAAACAATGGCAAAAGAATCAGACTGATTTGTTAGATTTTTTGATAAGATTTCGCATCACTGGAGAAATAGTTAAAGAAGAGATTCGTTTGATTTATGTAACGGTTCTGAAATAGAGGAATATTTTTAATAAATTTGTTTAAAGTGATGGGGGGAAAACATTTTAAACAAATGATTTTAAAAGTTAAGGAGGCATGTTTGATGTATTGTAGAGACGAAATGGGAGTAGAGTGAAAGTTTTAAAGTACTTTATAATAGAATATGACATGAACAACGTACGTAAAAAAATATAAGATGTTTTCCAATGTCTTCAAAATATTTATTTGGATGTCGAAAGCACTTGTGTTGCTTCGATGTGTTCATTGCAAAAGTCAAATATTAGCTTTATATCTATAACGTCATTTCATGGTGACATTACTGCGTCATGTTTGCCACTTTGTACACGTCATTTGAAAAATGTATTTTGCGTATTTGGATTTTTAAAGAAATTATGTTTTATCAGTTGTTACAATAAGACAACCGTGCCGTTCTAAAAATTCCAATATTAGCTCTATATGTATCATGTTTTATTATGATGATAATGATGTGTCATAATTTTATACTTTTATCTGCCGCCAACCAGTCAGGTTATTCTAAGGTTAATTTAAATACAAACAGTCTCTCTGAAACTACGGAGTCCAGCAGTACAATATAAACAAAGATAATAAAATTACAAAAAATCTTTTTACAAGGAAATATCTACAAAACATCACATAAGTGAAAATATATGCAGGGTGATTATAAAGAAAATTTCCTTAAATACAAATGGTCGCTCCGTTCAACCAACCGATATGAAATGCGAAATATATTTATTTGAGGACAAATGCTTGAGATTGTGGTGAGCAAACAATGGAAAACACGGTTACAATTACAATGACAGCCTATACAATTACAGTCACAGTGAAAAAAATCGAAATTTTCGAAAGGCAACACCCACTTTTGCCGATCCCAAAATGATCAGCGCATTGAAAAATCGTAAATGGCGTTCGAATGGCACATGAAGCACGAAAAACAGCGACGTAAGGCACATGCAAAGTAAGTAAAGACAGTATTGTAAACAACCAATAGCAACAGAGAGACCAGGTACACAAACACCAATCACAGAAAACTAAGCGCAAATTATTTTTTGTGGAAAACCTTTTGTAGCTGTAGGCGTGCAGGATCCATTGTTCTTGTTCAGCACAATCTTGCGTGGATACCTTCACATAACTATATCTCACATCTGAATTCGGTTGGTTGAACGGAGCGGCTGCAAGGTAATCATATATCGGCAAAGTTTCTTTATGACCACCCTGTATATACACTTATTTTATGTTTCATGCGTTGTAAATGATGATTTTAGAGTGTGTTTACTGCTATGGGAAGGGAAGAAAACACAAAGCGAGGTGTAAAAGAAGTAATACCTGTGTTGGAAAGCACTTAGATAAACAATGACAAAAGAATCAGACTTATTTGATAGATTTTTTTGGTAAGATATTGAATTAGTGGATAAATAGTTAAAGAAGAGATTCATACAAGTTGAAAATTGTGCAACTGAGGAGAAAGTATCATGCCGTGAATCGTACCCACAACCTTTGGCTTAAATTGACAATACTCTTCCAGTTGATTTACTTAGAACGACAACCGGCCGACACAATTCACTGAAACAAACGTTTAGTAATAGTAACTGGATTGCGATGTCGACAGCTCGACAGAATAAGTCGAAGGTAAAGGAACTCCATTAAACGATGAAAACCATGTAGACAACTCAACAGAATAAGCCAAAGGTAAATGAGCTCATTTAAACGATGAAAATAATGTAGACAGCTCAATAGAATAAGCCGAAGGTAAATGAGCTCCTTTAAACGATGGAAACCATGTAGACAGCTCGACAGAATAAGCCGAAGGTAAATGAGCTCCTTTAAACGATGGAAACCATGCAGACAGCTCAACAGAATAAGCCGAAAGTAAATGAGCTCCTTTAAACTATGGAAACAATGTAGATAACTCGCCAGAATAAGCCGAAGGTAAATGAGCCCCTTTAAACGATGGAAACCATGTAGACAGCTCGACAGAATAAGCCGAAGGTAAATGAGCTCCTTTAAACGATGGAAACCATGTAGACAGATCGACAGAATAAGCCGAAGGTAAATGAGCTCCTTTAAACGATGGAAACCATGTAGATAACTCACCAGAATACGCCGAAGGTAAATGAGCTTCTTTAAACAATGGAAACAATGTAGACATCTCAAGAGAACAAGCTGGAGTTAAAGGAAATCCATTAAACAATGGAAATTTGCTTAGTTTAATGGAAATCCTGTACCTGCGACTTTTTCTGCTCTTATATGGACAAGATTTGTTCTTGTACTTTCAAATCCCTCCCTTAAAACTATATATTCGGGGGAAATTATGAAAGTATCTCAGGTAAACATATATATCGGGTTGACCACAAATAGGAACGTTTTGGTTACAGAGTTCGTAAGTTAAAATTGGTGTTGTCCGGGTCAGATGGCTTGTATGATTTTGAAATATTTTTCATGAAAAAAAAATTCTTCTTATTACTTTCGAACCCCCTCCCTCAAAACTACCCTTTACAGGAAGTATATCCAAATTTGACTGCTAACTTTGTATTAAGGCATACAAATTCGAAGAAAATTAGAGAACATAAATTCTACCTAGACATTATAAACATAAAAATAAATCACAGATTCACTTTTTTAAGACATATTCGTCGTTTTTCGTAGATAAAAACTTTCTTTGTAGTTCTCAATTTCGAGGCTTAAGAACACGGAATTCTTCAGGTAAACGTATATAGCAGCAACTTTCACTGTTGCTTCAACTTGTTCGTATAGATCTTTTTTTCTTTTTTATTCACGTTAGTCCGCCCGCCTTCGGGGGAAGGAAGAAAAAAATTTAAGTTAAGTCCGCGAATGCAAAATGAGACGAGAAAAAAACTCAGTTGAAAGGGAAGAAAGAAGAAGTTTCTTTTCTGAGGAATAAAAAAAAAAGTAAAGTAAAATAAAATCCTAGCATTAGGAATGATCATAATAGAAATGTCGAGTGAAAGATTTCCAACATAAAAGGCGGCGGGGAAGTTTTTTATTGCTATTACTGTTAATGCGAAATTTTTGTTACAAAGCTATAGATCAAATGTAGACACAAAAGAAGTACCATTCTGCTTTTGATACTTCACGTTTTTGACAATGTATTTAAAAAGTCGTATGTGTTGAAGCGAACAAAAATTTTGCACAGAAATAATCCGACATAACGTTGGGTTGATATGAATAAGAAGACAGAAAATAAGTAGACAATTATTTTTTAATAGCTTACTTGAGAGTTTGGGTTTTCAAGTAGTTCAATATTACTGTTAATGCTAAATTTTTATTACAAAGCTATAGATCAAATGTAGACAAAAAGGAGAACCATTCGGCTTTTGATATTTCACGTTTTTGACAATGTATTTAAAAAATCGTATGTGTTGCAGGGAAAAAAAATTGCACGCAGAAGTAATTCGACATAATGTTGGGTTGATATGAACAAGGAATTAGAAAATAAGTATGCAATTATTTTTTAATAGCTAACTTAAGAGTTTGAATTTTTAAATAACTCATTTACATACAGAAGTGTTTATTCATTATTTTAAATCTATGCAAATAAGCTTATTACAATAAATTTTGGCGAAATTTTTGTTACAAAATTATAGATCAAATGTAGACACGAAAGGGGTACCATTCAGCTTTTGATACTGCAGCATTTTTGACAACGTATTTAAAAAGTCGTATGTGTTGAAGTGAAAAAAAAAATGCACAGAAATAATCCGACATAACGTTAGGTTGATATGAACAAGAAGTTAGAAAATAAGTATGCAATTATTTTTTAATAGCTTACTTGAGAGTTTGGGTTTTCAAGTAGTTCAATATTACTGTTAATGCTAAATTTTTGTTACAAAGCTATAGATCAAATGTAGACACAAAAGGAGAACCATTCGGCTTTTGATACTTCACGTTTTTGACAATGTATTTAAAAAATCGTATGTGTTGAAGTATAAAAAAATTGCACAGAAATAATCCGACATAACGTTGGGTTGATATGAACAAGAAGTTAGAAAATAAGTATGCAATTATTTTTTAATAGCTTACTTAAGAGTTTGAGTTTTTAAATAACTCAATTACATACAAAAGTGGTTTTTCATTATTTTAAATCTGTGCAAGCAAGCTTAATATAATAAATTTTGGCAACATTTTTGTTCCAAAGCTATAGATCAAATGTAGTCACAAAAGGAGTACCATTCGGATTTTGATACTTCACGTTTTTGACAATGTATTTAAAAAGTCGTATATGTTGAAGTGAAAAAAAAATTCACAGAAGTAATCGACATAACGTTGGGTTGATACGAATAAAAAGTTAGAAAATAAGTAGACAATTTTTTTTAATAGCTTACTTGGGAGTTTAAGTTTTTAAATATCTCAATTACATAAAGAAATGTTTTTTCATTATTTTAAATCTATGCAAATAAGCTTAATACAATAATTCTTTTGCTTAGACTTGCACTTTAAAACTGTTATAAATATTTAAACGCCCGTAAGCAAATGCTATTACAAATTATTGAACTTTATTTTAGTCTTGTTTTAAATTATTATTATTAAGAAGTAAATTATGTAAATTAAAAGAATCAAGTAACATATTTGTAAAACTAATCAGTATTTATTCTATTTGTATTAAATTGATCAACACTAAGATGTTTAAGACTTCCAGTATTCATCATTTCGATGACTATAACTCTCGTATTCACCATCTACCTCAACTGCCAGTTAAACGCCAAAACCTTGGTTGAACGCTCAAATAGTATTCACCATTTACCTGATTGAACATGATAGAGGCTGACATCCAATTGACATCCAATCACATTAACCGTGAATATCATTTGAGCTTCAGGTTTTTGGGCTTAACCGGCAATTAAGGTAGAGGGTGAGTACTTTTTTTTTGTCCATTTTCTCCCTTCGAAGAACGGGGTTACTGCTATAGAATAAACAAATAAACTTAAGTTGCCATCAGATACAACTTTCCGAGAATTTTTTTAACCAGCTCTTGACTTGAACGAATTTTTTGCGAGAAATTTCCTCGACACCCAGTGAGATAGCGATCAGCAGTATCCCCAATTTTTTAGTCACAGCTCTTAAAAAATTGTTCCTTGCAGAAACTTTTCATCCAATTTCGCCCCCCGATAACCCAATCAGAGATAGGCGTTTCAGAACGTCAACGAGACAGCGGTAAACAGCAACAAACGGTAATAGTAATAACCGTTCTGTCTTCCAACTTTTGCAACAACAATTGCAACCCTTCTTTCACTGTGTACGCGGAAAAGTTGGAGTTAAAGTCGGTTAAAAAGTTGGTTGCTTGAAAAATTATTGAATCTGATAGCAGCTTTAGAGACACGATTCGTAAACGCATCTAAACGAACGAAAAGAAAAACTTTTATCCTATGTAATGGAAATGATGCAACGAAAGTCTAACTTCTTCTTTTTTTAATCCCATGTAATTCTCACCAAACGTCGCGTCGCCTCAAATAAAGTAAGGAACAGGTAACGTGTTTACTTTGGAGAAAATAAGCACGATTAGTTTCATATAGTTGAAAGCACTATCATTTCGAATTTAGAATGACAATTTTCAAACTGGAGAGTAGGTTTCTAATGCTTATAAGCTTCATGATGTCGTTATTCTAGAAGATTACATTTTATATGTAAGAAACCTGTTTTATGTTGCGCATAATATCATTTATATCTATAAAAATCTTTCATGTGTTCAAATGGACGCTGAAAATACCTTTGCATGATTACGTTAAAACAAAAACACGCGTTATTAAATGTCATTTTGGTATTTTGTAGAGTATAATATGCTACGTTACATATAATAATTTGTACTTGGAAATCTAAATTTCAGGCCTGTTTAATCTGTCTGTTTATTGAATACCATTTTAAAAAAAGAAAAATCTTATTTATACATATGTATATGTATTTTTTTTTCAAAATTTTGTAAAAACCTACGACGAAGGTAATTTTTGTTGCAAATGTTGTAAAAATCTGGTAGAATTTTTTTCCCTTTTTTGAAATATGGATATTCTAACAAGAACGAAAAATCATGCGTCAAGCATAGATTATGAAACACTTAAAAATATATAGAAAATTCCATATAATATGAACGTCAAATTCACCTTATCAAATTTATAAATCACAATGTAAACACATTGATAATTTGTGTTACTAAATAGGTGCAACAGTTTAAATCACAGTTTTAATGTTTTCAAACTGTGATTTAAATTATTGCACCTATTTAGTAACACAAATTATCAATGTGTTTACATTGTGTTTTATGAAACACTTTCCAAAAATTTTCCAAATAATAAGGTGAAAGTTGATATCTAAGTAAACAAGGAATGTCAGGGATGACCACCCGGGAATTCAGCTTTTGCTTTTGAGTATTAGTGCAATCCCGGGGTGAAGACAAACCCACTGTGTTTAAGTAATTTGGAAAACGCATAACAAATTTGAAAGCTTAATTTTCAGCGAATACCATCAACAGTCGGAAAATATCCGAATTGTTTGTGCAGCCCTGTATATGACCTACATATTTCGCATAGTATGCTAAAATTTAATTCAGTTAGGAAACACATAGCACAGTTAAAAATTCCTATTCAACAATTTCCGTGAATAAATCAAAATGTGTTCGATATACTTTGTGTCGTCCTGTATATGATTTATAGCATTTATACGCAGCAAGTAACATGTAAAAAATTAATTAAGTTTAAAAACGCGTACCACAACTAAAAACGCACTTCAAGCAATTATCACTTATAGACAGTACTGTAACCGAATTATTTTGTGTGTCCCTGTAAATGTGTGATGAATGATGATTCACCATATTCTATAGTAAGCTTCATGTAGTGCAGCTTAGTGATATATATCAAATTTAATACATTTGAAATAGTGTAATATCATTAAAATACACCGCAAATGATTTTTCCCCATCGTCTGTAATGTAATGGAATTCTTTTGAGTGTCCCAGTAAACGAACTATAAATGCTATACACTTCATTTTCAATACCAAACATGCTGTAGTAAACTTCAATAACATATATCAATTGCATGGCAATCCGAGTACATTTACGCGAGTTAGAGCACGGCAGACACACAAACTGAATTCATAAACAATTTTCAACTATATGTTGGAAAGTGTTAAAATAGCAGTTCTCTCTTTTAATGACTGCTATACGAAAATATTAAAAGGTCAAATACGAAAAACAAAAAATTAAAGATTAAAAACAACTTTTATCGGAATTCATATTAAATATCTATCTATCTATCTATCTATCTATCTATATATATATATATATATATACAGTCGAACCCTGTTATAATGAACCCGGGATATAGTGAACTTTTTTACTGGTCCCGTCCGAACTCCTATTTAACTAATGGTATTTTATACGCTTATAGTGGACAGCTGAGATTTCGGTAGTTCGTTTATAGTGGACTCAAATTTTATTTCCCCAGATTTCTTTTTTCAGTTCTGCAAAGTTAAACTTGCACTAGTTGTGACTAAGACTCCTATAAGGGGAGCTGACGCATATCCATTATGTTTTGCCCAAAATAACCGCCATATTGTGACCTAGCTCAGCATTAGGACACCGCCTGAGCAGGTGTTTGTCGTCCCTGTTACTGTCACTCGCGGTCCACTAGTACGGTAAGCAAACCGGTTTTAGCTTGGTTTTTGGTCCGCTGGGTTATTAAATGGCGGTATGATTCAGCCTGTATTATAGGAGCTCTAGTTGTGACTGCTAATGATGACATTGCTTTATATTGTGTCAAATTTCACTCTTTCGCGCTCATCACCTAAACAGCACATGCTTCTTCATCCCCTCCTCTCAATATTACAGGAACAAACATCTCTTCTTCGTTTCTCTCTAATTCTAGGAATAAGCTCTGGTGTTCACTTGCTAACTTCGTCCCCCGCCCCTCGGTGTTAGAGCTCCTATAATACAGGCTGAATCATACCGCCATTTAATAACCCAGCGGACCAAAAACCAAGCTAAAACCGGTTTGCTTACCGTACTAGTGGACCGCGAGTGACAGTAACAGGGACGGCAAACACCTGCTCAGGCGGTGTCCTAATGCTGAGCTAGGTCACAATATGGCGGTTATTTTGGGCAACATAATGGATATGCGTCAGCTCCCCTTATAGGAGCCTTACTTGGTGTAATCGGAACAGTCCAAGAATGTCCCTCGTTTTACAGTGTCTATCTTCATTATTCTTTTGATTGATTTGAGATAAGAACACGTTTTTTCAAAAGCAGCTAAAAATTTTGTAAAAATGGCGAATTTTTCGGAAAGAAAAGCATTTTCGATTGATGATAAGGTTAAAATAATTTAACGTATTGAAGATGGAACAAATCAATAGGTATTGTGTAAGGAATTTTCCTTTTCAAAATCTACAGTTTCGAACATTTAGAAAAATCGCAGTGCGACTCTTGCTGCACACAATAAAAATTTGGATTCTTCGAAGAAACTATGTCGGGCTGAAAGAGAAAATGTGGAAGAAGCTCTATTAAAATGGTTCACCATTCAGCGGGATTCTCTGAAACCAGACCCATGCTTCAAATTAAAGCGAATGAGTTTGCCGAAAAATTCGGAGAAAACAGTTTTGTGTGCTCTAATGGATGGCTAGATAGGTTCAAAAAACGGAACAATATTGTTATTTCTTGTGGAATTTCTTCTGGAAAAATTGTTGGTGAAGCAGCAAGTGTTTGTACATCGGATGTGGAAAAGAGGAAAGCTCAAGTGTGGCCGGATGCTATCCAGGGTTATGAAGAGAAGGATATTTTTAATGCTGACGAATCTGGATTATTTTACAAAATGACCCCGATCAGACGTTAAAATTTAAAGGAGAAAAGTGCACTAACGGGAAGCTATCGAAAGTGAGAATAACTGGTCTTGTATGTGTAAATATGAACGGATCAGAAAAGCGAAAATTAACTGTCGTGGGTAAATCCAAAAAACCAAGGTGTTTTAAAAATGTTAAAAAACTGTCCGTCAATTCAAAACTAATCAAAAATCCTGGATGACTTCCAGTTTTTATTAAGAAGAACTTTGGAAATATGGGACAATTATTTGTTAAAGCAAAAACGTAAAATTGTTCTCCTTGTCGACAGTTGCACAGCTCATCCCCAATTAGAAAATCTGAAATGCATTAAGATCGTTTTTTTTTTTTTGCCTCCAAACACGACTTCTGTGCTACAGCCCATGGACCAGGGCGTTATTCGCAGCCTGAAGTCCCAGTATAGGAAACAGCTAGTGATGTGTATTTTGGAGAACTATGAAGAGAACAATACGGAATACAACATCTCACTTTTGGAAGCAGTCTTTATGTTGCAAAAATAATGGAGACAGGTGACATCTGCAACAATCCGCAACTGTTTCCGAAGAGCAGGTCTTTCAAAAGATGTGTTGTGGGAAGTAAAAGATGCCAACGTGAAGGACGAAGATGATGAAGAAATCTTACCAATAACTCTGTGGCTGGAAAAGCATAATGTGAAAATTTTTCCAAGGGACGTTACTGAGTACTTCGAATCTTGCGATAATGAATTGTATACTTCTGGTACCCCCACAGATGATGACATTGTATCTGAAGTTAAACAAAAGAACGATGTTGAAGAAGAATTAGAAGACGATATTGAAGAAGAATTTGAAATTTCGGCACCTTCTATCTCGGAAGTGGAATCGGCAGCGAATATCCTGAACATTTTTTTTTTCTACAGAAAATGTGGACCAAAAAATATTAGATTCTTTACTAATTGTTGATAAGAAAATTGATGAACTCTACTTAAAATCGAACTGCATTCAATCAAAAATCACAAATTTCTTCCATAGAATGTAAAAATAAAATCAAGTTTTAGTAAGTAACTTTTTTCTTTTTATTATTTGATTTATTGTCAATTTAATTAGTTAATAATTTGCAAGTAAATAACGTATTATAGCAATCATTATTTTTAACAATACATCATATACCAAAGAATCCATAATAACAATCATATGCAAAAAAAATATTTTCTTTTTAAAGAATTTGGATATAGTGAACCATCGGTTATAGTGGACATATTTCTGGGTCCGTAGACGGTTCACTATAGCGGGGTTCGACTGTATATATATATATATATATATATATAATCAATTTTATTTTTAACACTTTCCAACATTAATTGAAAAGTGTTTATGACTTAGATTTGTTTGCCTGTCTGCGCTGTAACTTTCATAAATATATGTAGATTTTCAAGTAATTTGTATATATTTGTGAGATTTACTATAGGACGTTTTCGATTAATAATGGAGTGTATACAGCTTATAGTTTATTTACAGGGATTCTGAAAAGTTTAACCAAATATTTGTACAAAATGTTTACAAAATAAAAACCCACCATTACGATATATGAAGGGAAATGTTTACAGTGTATTTCAATGATGTCACATTACTCCAAATATAATGAAAATGATATGTATTACTAATTATACTAATTAATTATGCATTACAAAATGCTTTTTATATAATGTGGCGTGCGTATCATTTAACAAATTACCCAAAACTATCATTTAACAAATTAATTAAAATTTTTTTGGGAATCTTATCATATATGGAAGAATTCAGACAATTTAGTTAATGATATGTCCAGTACACCAAATTTTTCAAATGTCTGGCTACCTTTCATTTAATTCATCCTCTTCACTTCCCCCTCTCCCCCATTTTTCTCCTCCGTACTCAAACTCGTCCAGTCTGGCCGAGCGCTTCTATTAGTCTCCTACGTCACATGTGACTCCTGACTCCGCTGTTGTTTTTAAAAACTCATCGCCATTCCTTCTTGGTCGCGTGTGGAGACACAACCCTATTTACATGGCTTAAACTTTTAAATCAGTTTTAAATCTTATTAATTTTTTTAATTTGGCACAGATGATGGAACTTTAGCGGCTCCGAAACAGCTGTTTGCTACTTTATAATTTTTTTGTGTGCTATTTTTACGTTGATCATTTATTTTAATATAATGGCACAAAGTTCAATCCACCTATTTTAAGTATCATTAATCGTTAATTTACAAGGACACTCAAAATAATTCGATTACAGAACTGTTTATAAACGGTAGTCGAGTTAAAATATTTCGGAAATGTTGGATACTGCCATAATGTAATGCCATGTGTTTTCTGTTTTGTAACGGTTAATCTTTTGTACGTCTTTATAAACGAACTATAAATGCTACACACTCCATTTTTAATAGAAAACATTATGATGCATGGAGAAAAAAATGTTTGCAGTGTATTTTTAATGATGTTATACTATTCCAAACATAATGAAATTGATATGCGTTACTGACGTGCACTAGAATTGCTTTGAACAAAATTTGGCGTGCGTATCATTTATAAGAAGACGCAAAATAATTCAGTTACAGAACTGTTTATAGACGGTAGTTGTGTTAAAATATTCCAGAAGTGTGGAAAGTGTTTCGAAATCTATGCATGACGCATGATTTTTGTTTCTTGTTTTCTTTCTTTCTGAAATTTGGGGATGCAAAAATTCCATTCCTTTAAATCTTTAATAATATTCGTTTTTAACGAAAGAATTTTGAACAAAATAAGATTCTTTTTTTAAGTAAAGATAATTACGTAGAAAGATAATGTCGGTTAGCTTTTCACTCAGCAGATGCATTTGAAACGTGCAATGTTTAAATTTCGTATTTATCTTTCGCCAAAAGTTAAGATATGTAACTTTAAAACACTCTACTGCAATATATGTTTCATATTTACTCATATTTTCTTATTCTTCCTATAAATACGTTTACCTTAAGTTTTTTTTATACGCTGTAATAAAAATTTTATTAAGTTGGAAGAATTTCAGAAATATAAATAGCTTATGCAAATAAATCTAAATCATAGTAAAATAATTCAAAGTAATAAATAAACATAGACTTTAAACAAATAAGAAGAAACAAAATATATCTTGAAATGCGATGAATTCAAAAGTTTTCAACTTTGCAAATATTTTACATTGTATTTGACATAAGATAAAACATTACTCTGCCTATTAACGTAGTTTTAGTATACTTCTATTTATTTAAATAAATTTAAGATAAGAGTTTGGAAAATTTGCAATTTTTTAAAAGTCTGTAATAGAACTCCTTTTTCTTGGTATTTACACAAAATAACGAGGATATGTTGTTGTTTCACGTAATTAATATTTCTAAGAAAGACTGAAGTTTTTAAATTTATATTACTTTAAAAAAAAAGTCATATACATAATATCAATTTGAATATTTTCAATTTAAAAACTCATACGGTTCTTTGTAGTCATAAATAAATATATTCTAACAAATTACAAACTTACCATTCGGGAGGTTTTCAGATATAAAAAGAAATCCTTACCTACAAAATAAAAATAAATTAAATATATTTCTGTCATGATAAATATTATTTTATATTAATAAGATAAATATTATATTTGTTAACAAACTATTAAATTTCGTAAAATTTTTATATTTCGTTTTATCTACGTTCAGAATGAACGTATTAGAAGAAATAAAGGGATGAATTTTTTTACAGGGTTTTTCATACGAGCAACTTTTTATACATATCTTTATGCATATATGTGTTTACAAATTTTCAAAATTTTTAAAATTTGCGTATGTTATTTGTCCATAATTATTAAATTTAATTTCCTTGGAACAGCTGTCGCAGACGCACAGGGTTTGGCGCGATTTTTGTTTTGCACCATTTTGGCAAGAAAACTCCGTTTCGGTTTAGGCGTAGGTTGCTAAAATAGCTTGTTAGTTTTATTTCAGTATGAAGCAATTTATTTTATTATAAAATACATACAATTTTTATTATAAACACACACACATTATTTTATTATAAAATATACAATGGTTAAGTTATTGTAAAACACACAATATTTAATTTATTATAAAACACACGGAATCTGATCTACCGGGTTGCCATACGAAGCAAAATCTCGCCAAAATAACCAGTTTCTCTGGCATAAAATCGCCATTTTGGCACCAAAAAGACACCCCGGTGCGTCTGCGGCAGCTGTACCATTTCCTTTTTAATACATAAAATAAAAATATGTAGAATAAGACTTTGTTAAAACGTCACACTGCATATAACGTTAGTTTTTTGAAGTCCAGGCTAAAGAGATAAGGAAACAATGCTATAAAAACTCTAAACAATCGTCACTCGAAAAGTATGATACCTTGCAAAACCGTCATTTTCAATTTACGATTTTCTTTTGTTTTTTCAGAAACAATAGCTGAAAAATTAATAAAAGAAATTAAAATTTGTGATAAAGAATTACGTGAGAGCGATAACGAACTCTTTAAAAACAAACCAAGAACACCCAAAGATCAGAAATCAGTACATTCAAACTAGTTCGCACACCCCGTCGCTAAAGCGCCTAGTATAAATGGTGTGAAAACCGGCTACAAAATAGTATTAGAAAAACTAATCCGATAAACGTACAACGATACTGAACAAGGTCGATCACAGCGACATCTGCTAGCACTTTTCAACGTAAACAATCAAACAATATAACAATTAAACTGAGAAAAAATTTCGGCCAGTGGTAAGTATTATTATATCCGGGTTCCTCTGAGTTAGATAGTGATTTTCATAAGCTTTAAAATTATGAAAGATTTTATGAATTATTTTATCATGGCTAAAAAACGATATTTACTAAATTATGATTTACTAAATTTTTGTTTAGATTCAAAAGAGATAGCAGATATCGCTGCGATCGCCCTATTATCGTACAGCATCGTTGTACATTTATCGACTACAATTTTTTAGCACTTTTTAAAGCATTACTGGGATAGCCGGTTTTCACACTATGTATTCTAGGCGCTGTACCGTCGCGATAAAATTTATCCTTACTTTAACAAGTTGTAACTATTAAACCCGTTACTTAAAAGTTTACCACTTGACCAATTAACTGCCTATAAACATTATATAGAGCTGTTGAAATCGTTTATTCTCATCCTAAATATTTATTAATTTATTCATCTTTGAATTTCTCTCAAAAGTTAAATTAAAAAATCCAACCCAATTTTTAGAACCCGTACCTCAAAATAAACACTCCTCATTGTATTACTGTTAACACCACTAGAAAGAACACACATTATTTGACAGAAAATCTTTTGTTTCATTTTGGGCCTCTTTCATATAAGGAAATAAGGGATAAGGGCATCTTCTTTCAAAAAGTCCTTCCGGCCTGTGCCGGGAGGAAAAAGTAGCTTTCAAAGTCCATGTTTTTAAAAATTCAACTCATTTTACTCAAACACCCGAAACTAAAATGCTTGGAACCCGAATATAGAAGATTCGATCCCGGTTTTCGTTAATACTGAATTTGAATGCGAATATCAGCATGAGAGTTATAGGATAACAAAAATCAGATTGTTTCAAAATGTCACCCACGCTAGAATTTCAAACTGCCATATCTCAGCCATTTTTTAAAGATAAAGCCAAAACAAAAAAATGTTCCGTAATCCTTATATCATGATCTAACACTTAACGGAAACAATATTTTCAATTTATAATTTTTATACATATTTTTGAATATTTATAAAAAAATAAAAAAATAAACTTGCCGCCATTTTGAAACAAGATGGCGCATGAAGGTGGCCAACGAACTTGGTCGAGACCTTGGTATGTTCTGTGCACATGATCAGCCACATTCATATCGTTTCATAAATATGAGAGTTACAGCATAACAAATATTAGATTGCTTCAAAATCTCAGCCGCCCTAGAATTTTAAATTACCATATCTCAGCCATTTTTTAAGATATCCTTGTATCACGTTCTAACACTTAACAGAAACATTTTTTTTCAATTTATAATTTTTTGCACACCTTTTTGAATTTTTAAAAATTTAAAAATTTCTAACTGGCCGCCATTTGGAAACAAGATGGCGGATGAAGCTGAACAACGAACTCGGTCGAGACCTTGGTATGTCCTATGCACATGCTCAGTCACATCCATATCGGTTCATAAACACGAGAGTTACAGCACGACATATGTCAAATATATATATATATATATATATATATATATATATATAAATCAAAATTTGAACGGAGGGTGGTTTGGGGGTCTGCGGGTCATGATCAGTGAAAATACACCAAATGTTTTTGGAATTGCTTTCCTCCGAACGGCTGCAACAGGTAACTTTTAGTAATGAAAACTACCTAAAATAAAGTTCAAAATAGCTACTTTGTCTCAGATTCGCTACTATATCCGAGTGCAATATAAAGTCCAGGTACACTCAAATATCTCTTTAACTGAAAAAGCTACAATTGTGGAAGAAGTGTCTAAATATAGTAAAATAATCATTGCGCTATAATATGAGAGTAGCTTCAGCGCCCCCTAGGGATGAGATTTGGAACTTATTTCGTTTGTGATAACGAAAAAATATAAACTACAAACGGATCCTCAGTTTAGTATGAAATGACTTCCTTATATTAATAATAACTTTAATAGAAGCTCTGAAATGTTAATTTTTCGATAACCAATCTCTGGCTTATAGTATACGTTACTAATCTCTGGTAGAAGTGTAATATTATAAGGTAGATGTATAATTTCTAATAAAAAAGCACATGCAAGAAATGTACTATTTATTTTTAAAATAAATTCGAGTTAAGTTTGCTGAATTTGTCCACCATCTGCAGCTATGTATATAAATGCATGCGTGTTGCTGCCAACGGTGGACACACTGAAAATACTTAACTTGAATTTCTTATTAAATCATCAGTTCATCCACATAAAATTTTATAGCGATTACTTAATGCTGTTATTTATTTAATACTAACTCTAGATAGGCAGAATACATAGATATGATTTTGATACATACAATATATATTATACATGATGCTTCAGTCAACTGAAAGGTCTTGCGACAGTGCATGTTTCTCAATTCGCCTTTTTATCAATAAAAAAAGTAACTAGACGCTTCTATAATGGTTATAAAATAATGAGATGCGTTAAAATTATCACATAAAATTCATTGTCGTACTTTTGAAAGATTCAAACATCTTCCAACTTCATATCAGATTCCAACAAATTAACTTTTAAATAAATAAAGTTCAATAGTTACAGTTTATCATTAATATATTATAATATAGACCATTAAAAAAATCTTTAAAGAGGTTTCCTTTACATTTATAAAATATTTGACTATATTACATCTACGGAGGTAGGATCCCCTCCTTAAGGACGTTCTTATTATAGTAACTCATAGATTCGGCCTCACACTTGGAAAAAAAATCATTGGGACAACAATCGAAAGTTGTTTCAACAATCGAAAGCCATCGAGACATCTAAACAATGAAGACAATCGATTGAAACTTAAAACATTTCGGAATCACCCAACATTAATCTGAGTTACAATATAGATTTCCTACAAACGCCATGTACCCTATGCCCATTGCCAAGAAAAGATATAGACCGCAATACTCCCCTTGGCTGTCTCAGCCGCTACTCTTACTTGGCAAGCAATCAAGTCAGGGTGGATTCCACCAATTGTCGGTCTGACATGTTATCAAGGTAGGCTGAAAAGTAGTCGAGACCAGTGGAGTGCTGCGGCATGTTTCTATCTTTAGCCTATGCCAGCGGCTATGTCAAAACAAATCCAACTATGC
Organism: Maratus michaelseni; assembly: GCA_963931845.1. NCBI lineage: Eukaryota > Metazoa > Arthropoda > Arachnida > Araneae > Salticidae > Maratus > Maratus michaelseni. The sequence continues at coordinate 381,713,299 of OZ007587.1, read as the reverse complement.
CTATTTTAGAGAAAAGTTATTGGGACAATGTTACTTGTATTAGCTGCATTTTAGCAATATTGGCTAACTCGGCTGAATCTTGGTCAGTATTTACAATATCGGCATGAAATATTGTCACAATATTTGGATGGTTAGGTGTCCCGTAAATTCGTTGGCATTTGAAAAATTCATAAAAAAAATATATGTATATTGCCGTTCTAGAGCGATTTACACCTTAATGTTTCTCAAATTGTTGAAATTTTTTATGGCCAAGCGCAAAAAATAATTCGAATGTTCTTTGATATATTATTTGCTACAAAAATTCTGACCATTTGATAAGCGAAAATCGCGCAGCCATATGACATTTTTTTATATTTGTTATTAGTATTTGAAATCTGAACTTACCTCTCGTGACGTTATGTACCCTATGACTGCAGCTAACGAAAGAGGCAGGCCGCAATACTTCCACCCGTCTTGGTTGTCATGTGATCAAAATCAGCTGGTTTCTACCAATTGCCGGTCTGCTGTGTGATCAACATAGGCTAAAAGTAGTCGAGATCGTGGAGTACTGCAGCCTGTTTCTTTTAATGGGTTTTTTATTCTTTTGCCTCAACAATTCCGAATTTTTGACAAATTGTACACTGATGTGCAAAAATTAAGAGGCAGGGACCAATTTTAGACGTTTCATCGAATATCTACTGAAACTCGTGAGGAATGCCCGAAATGCCCTTGAATTTTTAGGATGTAAAGAACATGTTTGACTTCCTGTTTTTCAGTGAAGATATTGTCGCAAGGACAATTAGGTGGGGAGGAGGACAATAATGATTTTAATAATAAAACAATATTTTCGATCACCCAAGTAACAGAAAATGCTACAAATGGTCTGTCACTGTAGCACATGACTATGTAGGTCCTGTTCAACATTTGTGTGCATTTGTGTAAACATAGTACGTATATTCGTGAAGATTGTGACGTTTCTGTGAAAAATTCAAAAGGTTTTTTTTATAGCATACAGAGTTTTCAACCGAATTTAACACAACTTTCCGAAAACTTGACAAAGAACAGTTGAAATAGTGTACTGGAATTAAAAGATTAATATATTGAAAATTCGATGAGATATGAGCATTTGTGTGAAATAATTTTTAACGACAAAAAGTTATAGAAATAATATACTGCAATTAAAATATTAATATGTTGAATATTTAGTGATATACGGGTATTTTTATGAAAAAAATTTAACTGCGCATGCGCGAACTACAGCAAAGATTTTTCCTCCTCACTTTATCAATTATTGCTGTACGTTTTTGAGTTTTCACGATATTTCACTGGTCTTTTTATATGAGTTGCCCTATAGTATTCACTATCAAATCATAACAAAGAATTTTTGCTGTAGTTCGCGCATGCGCAGCTAAAATTTATTTCATACAAATACCCATATCTCATGAAATATTCAATATATTCATATTGTAATTACAGTATACTATTTCTACGATATTTTCTCAAGTGTTTTGAAAGCGGTGTTAAATTCGGCTGAAAACTCTACATGCTATTAATAATAAAAAAAAAACTTTTGAATTTTTCACAGAAACATTAACATTTTCATGAATATGTGTACTATGCTTACACAAATGCACACAAATGTTGAACAGGACCTAACATAGACATTTTCTACAGTGACAGACCAGTTTTAGCATTTTCAGTTACTTGGGTGATCGAAAATATTATTTAATTATTAAAATTATTATTGCCCCCTCCTCCTTAATTGTCCTCGCGACAAAATCTTCACTAAAAAACACGAAGTCAAACATGTTCTTTACATCCTCAAAGTTCAAGGGCATTTTCTCACGAGTTTCAGTAGATATTCGACGAAACGTGTGAAATTGGTCACTGGCCCTTAATTTCTGGACATTAGTGTATATTGCACATCGCACACCGCTCTAAGAAACGACATTTTTTTAATGAATATTTGAAATATGAACGAACTTATGGGAACCTTGTATTTGCCAATACTTCTGCAACATTGACAAGAAATATATCTTCATTTTCCCCCAACATTTATAATGGAAAGCGATTATTTCTATAGTTTCGGCGTCTTTTGCAAATATTTCCAATGTAAAGCTTATAATTTTGTAATAGTGGCATTTTAATATTTCTAAATTTTGACAATTGGGTGACACTAATGTAAACCAAGCTCTTAAAAAATATATTTTTGGATTCACTAAAAACAAGTAAAAACGTAAATGAATTTATCTCTGCTTGATTTTTTTTTAACTCTGTATTTTGTATAGAATAATTTTATCGTAAGTAAATGGAAGAATTTGGAAGTTTAAAATTTTTATTCGGGAGATGAGATTTTACAAGCATAATTCTAACTTTGTATATGCTAAAGTAAAAAATTAATTTAAAAAAAAAAACTTATTTATAAGAATATTTTTGTTTTAAGGACTGAATTTATCTTTCTCTTAAAAAGTGAATTCGTCTCTTCCATCACATTTATCGTTACCACAGCAACAGAATAAAAAAAAACATAGGGGCAGAGAAAAGACTCATTAAAAGTAGACTCTTTCGTGATCTACGAAGTCCCGGAAGATTTTTTTCGCTTCATTGCAACGGAAGATACCAACCCTCCTTCCCTTTCTTATTTCCCTCTTTAAAGACTCTCTCTCTCTCTCTCTCTCTTTCTCTCTCTCTCTCTTTTTTAAAAATTTTTGCAAATGATTAAAGAACTCTAAAGGGATATAAGAGCGCTTTTGAAGAGATTTTATTAATTTGTTTCATCTTATGCGAAGCGGAGAAGTGCCAGCTCAACAATAAAGTTTCTTCATGTAGTAGACGGTGAGGTAAGAGGGTCATATATTGCTTGGTTTTTATTCACTATATTTAACATTGCATAACATTCAGCGAAAAGTTAGATAAACTTCAAATATATATATATATATATATATTACGTTTGAATATTGCATAATATTCATTGAAAAGTTGGATAAATTTTATATATTTACTTTTTTACGTTTGCGAATAGTAAAAATGTATAATAAAACAAACCATAAGTCCCGACAAGGGGGTGGAGAGGGCAAAGTCTCTTCCTGGAATTTGAAATTTAAGTAACATTTTTTTAAAATCTCTTATGATTTTGAAAATAATAATCAAATTTACCCCCCTCCCAAGTGAACAATTAAATATTAAACATTATTAATATTAAATTTCATAAACATTAAGAGAAAAAAAGAGTGATATATATAGCCTACGTGAAATAGGCTAATCTAAGAATTTTTTATCAACAATTAGAACGGGATTTTCCCATTTTCGTCAGAGGGGCTCTGTCCCCATAAAAGGCAGTTTTTAATTCTGTTTTTTAACGTTTTCGTGCTTAAAGATTGTTTTAAACGGGAGTTCGTGGACAAAGCACATTCTGATCTTCTGAAGAACTGGAATATATTTTCATTGTAAGCTTACTACTTGAAATGCGTTTCTATAAAAGTATACTTTTTCAATAACATTTTAGTTTGATTATTTTAAAATGCTTATAATTTATATTCCTGCCGACTATTTTTTCCTATACATGAGTATCCTAATTTTTACTCAAACTTTCGTATTATTCGCCTGGAATTGCAGGGATATTTGAATGAATTGTTAAAGAAACATACACCGTTTTCTTTTTAAAATGAACTTTGTTATGTGCGCAGTTTAAATATTGCATTTCGTTTTCATCACTTTAATAATTGGCTAGAAAAAAGTAATTTTAAAGTGTTATGAAACAAAATTTCTTAACAAAAGCTAACGTAAGATGTATAAAATAAAGTATATGTTTATATTGTTGAAAAGAATAGCATAATCAGTATGTAACAAATAATGTTTTCAAATTTTTAATCATTTTTTTAATAATGTTTTCAGTTTTTAAAATATCATATGGTTTATGTTAATAGTTATTCAAAATTTGAACAAAGATGTACATTAAATTATATATCACGAAAAAGATTCTTTGAAAATATTTTATATATCAATTTTAGCTATTACTTTGAAAAAGTCCCTTTTAGGAATCTTAAAAAATAAAATGTAATCATGCAAGCAAACATTTTTCAACTTTTACTGTTTAATTCTGGGTATGTCTGCAATGAATTGTCTTTTCTTGCCTTATGGGATTTGATGTTTTAAGTACTTCACTTTATTTTAGATAGTTTCTAATCTTTCAATTTAAGCGAAACTAGAAAAACCTATCTTGGGAATTTTGTCGGATATTAGAAAGAACGACTTTTTCACAAAAGCGTAAACATTTATAATTTTTAGTTACACTACATAAAATTCCAAAAATGTGTTTGCGATTTAGTCATTATTGTCTGATATAAAATGATGGGCTACACATGATTAACTCTTTCTGCATAATACAAAGGGATTATCTATTAGTTGGATTTTTTTAGAAATCGAACCAATTGCAATCACTTCAAGGTAGATACATATATATATATAATATTTTAAATTTCTATATTTTCCCATTTAATTTACTTATTTCGACCTTAATTTTTTTCTGCAATTTCTCGTTTTAAAATTCCTTCATTCTGTGACTATTGCATTAGCTTTTCTGTATTAAAATTATTCCATTTCGAATTTTTTTTTTTTAATTTCCAAAGCCTAGTTTTTTATTTCTCCGGGAAGCATTCTAAGATGTTTTCGTGCTTTTTATACGTCGATTTACACCATTTTTTTCATAGGTAGCTATTAAGCGATTAATTGAGCTCTGTGATTGGCTGAAGATCCAGTTGAATGCAGTTTATAGCGTTCCCACTGTATTCGTGTCCATGGTGATATTTATCGACTGCACCCTCATAGAAGACAAAATTTCGGTTTTTATTGTGTTGTCTTGAAAACCTGATGCTGCCATCCTGCAATTTCTCGACGAGCACCTGATTATGTTATTATTGGAAATTTGGAACTTAAAATCAGTATTAATGTTTAACAAAATGGATTATAACGATGTGAATGCTTAAGAATATCTGTTGTATCAGAGACTTGTGACTGATACTAATAGATGTAAAACTTCTTAGTTCGTATTTATCATGATTTAAAATGTAGAAATAAAACCCGTGTACTCTCTGTCTGCTTAATGGTGAGAATCTCCCAGTGTTATATCTCAATTCCTTGCCTTCATCTAAGCCACGATCCAATTGCATTTTTGTTCTTACCACCCTATTCTGCTACTGAGATGAATTCTACGGCTGCAATCATTATATATATTATATATAATGAGAAAACGAGACGACATCTCAACTCAGTGGAGTATGAAAATTCGCGAACCATGGGTGATATATGAGGTTATTATTAGAACAGTTTTCGTAGGAGTCAGATGATTTTTATGGAAAGCTTAGATAGCTTGAAATTTTTGTTTAATGGGAAAAAGCAAAAGTGCTTTCCGGCCATATTAAGACTGTAAAATTGGCTCACGTCAATTTTAAATTATGTTAACCCACTATCCAGCTACATATTATTTACTTCTTTATGTCCTTTGTATTTTTTCATATGCTTGTTATCGTCTTCAAAAAAATATATAAAAAAAATAAAAAAAAAATAATAAAAAATATATATAATGCAAATCTTGTCATTATGATAACGTCCAAAATATTGAAATAATTCAAATGTAATTGAGATACTGTATTAATCTTGCCAATATCTTGAATGAGTTCGTTAATCAAGTATGTAGCTGTTATTGTTCTTTTACAGGGACACATAAAAGTAAAACATGAAATACTTATCGTCAGGATAATGTCCGAAGTACTGAACCAATTCGAACCTATATGATACAATTCATTGATCTTGCAAGTAGTATGGATGCGTTTGTTAATTAAGTATCAAAAAATACATTTTTTTTCCTTGTAGCAAAACTTATAGGGCAGGATTTTGTGAAAATCGGGGAATGAAATAATGAGATGATGGGTCTTTTACCTGGTACAAAAATGGTTCCAATAACCACCACTAGATGGCATAGAATAGATAGAACTTAAATACGAGGTATATCCACAAAGTAAGTTCCGTTTGGTTATATAAAAAAAAAAACGTGTACAGATACAAAAAAAATATTTATTGTACAAAAATCTACAACTGTGAAACTACTTTTTTACATAGCTTCCGAAATTTTGTAGGCACTTGTCGTAACGTGCCACAAGGTTTTGTATGCCTTCTTCATAGAAGGTTGCCGCCTGTGTTTTCAACCATGTGGTTACATGTTCTTTCAGCTCGTCATCATCGGTAAAGTGTTGATCACCAAGGAAAGATTTGAGGTTACTTGAACCAAAGACGGGCGTCCACTTCGTTCTTCATGGTGCACTTGATCACGTCCTTCATTAAACTGTCTGACCCATCTTCTAACCATTGAATCACTCATAGCATTTTGTCCGTAAACCTCGCAGATTTGCCGATAAATTTCACTTGGTTTAACTTTCTTTGCATTGAGAAAACGAATCACAGATCTGATTTCACAAGCGGCGGCATTTTCAATTAAGGCTGACATTCTAAAGAAACACTACAAATAACACGTCGGCAGCAGCGATCTGAAAATGGCGTACATTTCTTCTCCTTCAGTCATAGTAACTGCCGCGCATGCTCGGAACTGCGATCGCACCGCTGCTGCGGAAGAAATAGAAACGGAACTTACTTTGTGGATATACCTCGTATATTCACATAGAACATAACAAAGAGATACAAAATTGACCTGTATCATGTTGTCAAAACATGTTCAATATGCTGACCACCATTGTCGGTGACCATCTGGAAGCATATAATCGCATGTTATACTGTTGTAAAATGTGTATGACGTGGAATGTTACACGCATTCATTCTAAGCTCTCTCGGATAGAGATGTGGTGGAATCACGGCAGACCAGGTCTTTGAGATAATCTCACAGCCAAAATTCGCACGGTTTCAAACCTGGTGATCTGGCAGGCCAAAATGACTGACATTTGCATATACCTGTGTTTTACCTTCCACAGCTCCATCTAGTGGATTTGGTTGAAACTAACTTTTTTTGTGTTAGATAAAATTCCCATCACCTCGTTATACCATTTTCATATTTTCTGCTGCATTGTGTTCTGGAACAGAGTGTTCGGAAGTGTCACGTTTAATTTTGAAACACCCGGTATATACAGCGAAAACATAAATTCTCAAATCTACATAAATGCTTAAAATATACACATAAATAGTTAAATATTTAAATATAATAAAAGTATGTAAATAAAAATATATAAATATAAATATTTAGATATAATAATATATAAATTAAAAAATAATAATGCTTTCAAATAATAAAGGATCTTTTAAAGCATTCATTAAAGAGTTCTGTTCTTAAAATCTTACTTAAGATTCCATATTTAAATAGAGTATAGTTGTAGATTTTATCACACTGTTCAAATTTTAAAATTAGTTTAAAATGTAATGTGCTCTCTTAAATTTTACTATTATCCCTCTTGCTCCAAGTTCCTTTCCTTTTATAACATAAGATCGGGATGTGAGGGGAAGAGGTGAAACCTAATTCAATCTCTCCCAAAACATGCTTACTTACATGTTAACTAAGAGAGAAATAAACGTGACATCAAACTGATTAATTCTTATCAAAATACTACCAGGAAATTTTTAAACTATCAGATTACAGAATTCTGTGACAAAAGTCTTTGATCTGTTCCTTTCAAATTTAAATATTCTTTGAAGATTGAATTAAAAGAGTATTTTAATTAAAATAAAAAGATGTACTAAATTTCAAATAATTAAATGATTAAAAGATATGGGAAAATCAATTAACTTAAGTAATTTGCTTAAATTGTATTTAAATTTTGAAACTATGGTGTTCAATGATGCAGAAGAAATCACTTATAACGTCTTAAGATATTTCAGAAATTTTTTGGCACTTTTAGATTATCGAGATAACACTTGTCGACATTATCTAGTTAGTAGCATATATTCGAACTCTTTCAATTTTAGACGTTTTGTAAAATATTTGACGAATTCTTTTGCAACTTCAGAAAAGTAAAGGAGATGTTTGACCTCATATATATATATATATATATATATATATATATATATATATATATATATATATGGTGAAGGTTTAATCTTGAAAGCAATTAAGAACTATTAAACTTACAACAAATTGAATAAAAATAATAATAATAGCGACCCCTTCACTATGCAAAAAAAATACCGCAGGAATGTGTTATCTTTTATTAATATAGATTAATTATTGCTTTTATGCATTACATCTTTGAAAAATAGTTTGACATTGCAATTTTAAATTATGATTCCTTTGGAATTATTTTGAACAATTTAAAATTATAATCAGAAGATTCAACTCTTAACATATATGCAGAAGAATAATATAAGTAATATGTGTGTATAATTTCACTCACTCCAGATTTCTAAATTTTTTCGACAGGCAAAATATGAAAAACTGATATTTGATTATTTTTGTTACTGATCTACTTATGCAGATTATATTTTATCTGATTCTATCATGTTTGTCACTCATCAGTGACATCAGTACTTGAATTAGATTGTTCATTCACTAAAAAAATCCGTTTTTTTTTTTTTTTTTTTTTTTTTTTTTTTTTTTTTTTTTAAACAGAAATGATTTTTAAGAATAAAACTTTGAAACGATAACTTTAAAATTATGATAATACATTTCGTATTTATAAAACCAAACAATCCGATCACTAATTTGCTATTGTATGCGGTAAGAAAAAAAAAATTCTTAGATTTTTTAAAAATAAATTACAGATTTTCCAAAAAAAGTGACAAAATGTGACTAAAAGCCATTTTATCTTTTAAAAAACACAAATTTGTGATGAACCTAAAGAAACATTTTGTAAAGTATGACAATATTAAATATCAAATGAATTAATTAAATTTCGATCCGCATTACGGTCGTCAAGGCCATAATATACATTCGAACAACTCGACGAAACGATCTATTTTCAAAATCACTATCAGTTAGTTGAGGAGATAAAACACCGTAAAAGTTCATCGTAGGTGATTCGATTTTATATATAACCCTGCATGAGTCAGAAGAGACAAAATATGAGTTCTGAAAAAGTTAGATAATCCCTTTATGAATCGACTGGTTTTATTATTACCTCATCTTTTTTGTTTTCATTCGAGGGAAAGCTTGAGATGATGATCTATATTCTGGCTTACCTAACAATGCTGAATATTATTTTTAAAAACAAATAAATATATACAATGCATTATTTCTAGGTTAGCAAGAAATAAGTTATCTACTTCAAGGGGCTTTGTACTGAATTCTTATATTGAGATGAAGTTAAAACTATATAGATAAAGTTTTGACTATATGATCTATATAGTTAAAACTATATAGATAAAAAGCTGGAGATGATGATCTATATTCTGGTTTACCTAACAATGCTGAATATTATTTTTAAAAACAAATAAATATATACAATGCATTATTTCTAGGTTAGCAAGAAATAAGTTATCTACTTCAAGGGGCTTTGTACTGAATACGTATATTTAGACGAAGTTAAAACTATATACATAAAACAAATGATGAGTTTTTCATTTATTACATAAAACTTTTATCACAAAAATGTTCCTAAAGATAGTTCTGTACACTGTTAAAAATTTGCAGCAAACTGTCCACTCATTTGACCGTTTTCATAGAAAATGATTAGATAACTGTAATTTAACTCTATTCTGACCATTATATGAGCAATAATGGGGTCAGAATGGAGTTAAATTACGGCTATGTAACCGTTTTCTATAAAAACGGTCAAATGACTAGACAGTTTGCTGCAATTTTTAATAGTGTAGTATTCAAATAAAGGTTCAATAGGCTTGTACATTTTAATACTCAATATGTTGCCACGTAAATGTTTAATATGTTACTATAAATGCTTAATATATAGCTTTTTCATTGTCAACAAGATGCTATTGTTGTATAATCATATACTTTGGTATACTATATGACAACTCCGAAAGAAATCGTTTGTTCGAGAGATACAGTCGGCCAGATTTACTGCACTAAGCAAAAAAACCATGTTTTTTTATTCCAAGCCGTTGTTGACAATGAAGAAAGGAGCTTTTGACCATTTATTGTAGCAGTTTAAATATTTATCTGAATTCATATAGCATCTGAAGGCATTGAAATGTAAAAGTTTATTGAATATTTTTTGAGTGTTACAACGCTACTTTTCAGAAAAATTTTGTACTAAACATTTTTTATTTAATAAATGCACCAGCGCATCGTTGCAATTATCTATAGTTTTAAGTTTTAATTTCGTCTCAATCGGAGCAGTGGATCAGTACTCAGTGGATCAGTACTCAAGATCCCTTTGAAGTGGCTAACTTATTTTTTGCAAACCCTCTGTAATTCTAACATTAGTTTTACCGATACCAGGGGTCGTAAAAAACTACTTTTGTTTTGTAGCGACTTGCAAACTAGAACTTCTTTATCGAAAATGTAGTTAGCTACAACTACAAATACTTCTTTTATAAAATAGCGACTACACACTACTTTTCAAAAGAAGTCGCTATTTCGCTTCTTTCAGATCTTTTCAAAAGATTCAATCTGAATTTAAAATTGAGATCACGGATGAATTACTACTGTTACCCTCGTTATATTTCGTATACCGCTATACAATAAAATAAATGCGATATAACCGAGGGTATGAGAATTTAAATTACATACAAAGAAATGTTTTGTGTCAGTCTACAAAATGTTAGTTTATACACATATTACAATTTTCTAATCAAAATGAAGAGAGATAATAGTAATAAAATAATCATTTATGTATAATTATACAAAAATGCAATTAAATTACAACTTTTTTGTTTGGGAGGGGATACACGAAAATAGGAACTATATATCTGAAAAAGCGATATAACGAGGGCCTGCTATTGTACATAACATATTTATGCATCATCATACACTGCATAGATTTTATTTACTATTTCAGTAATTTACTGCTCGCATTTGCAAATTCTTTTGCATAACATATTTTGCACAAAAGAGGCAAGGCAGGAAAAAATTGTACGATCGCGTGATTTGAAAAATGGCAGATTTTTTGTTTCTTGAAGTAGCGTTAAGAGTAGCGTCAGTACTAACTAGAAACTACTGATTTTTTTCTATCGTGCTCCTTGCTACATTACACTTTTCAAAATGTAGCAACATACTAGCAAAAAAGGTAGTGATTACTGTAGTTTCGCTGCTTACACCCTCTACTTCCGGTCACTGACCACAAACAACCGTCTAGTGAGTTTCCAAATATATATACATATTAAATATTTATATTTGCGAAATATAACGATGCGAATATATGTCACAATTCATTTTTTTCTGAAAAGAACCACTAAAATATTCATTTTAATTTAGCCTTCAACAAGATAGATTTCAGTGAAAATAGATCCGTAAATCCGGTGCAAATATTGCAGTTTAAAGTATTAATCTTGCGATTACATGCTAAATAGAATTTCCGTTACATCACAGTTTCATATTTGGACAAAAAGAATGATAGATAGAGAATGAAAAAAATCTTTAAAATCCTTTTCAAAATTAAGATCATTGCGTATTATGTTATTAGCATTCATTGACTACCTTCCCCAAACACAAATGCGAGTCATAACAAACTCAACCGAATAACCCATTAAAGCCACGACTTTTTATTTAAAAAAAATTCTGGAAAGGGAAATCTTTTCACCAAATGCACTGTTGCCACGGTAACAGAGAAAAAAAATACCCTAAGAAGGGAAAACACTCATTAAAGAACCCCTCACGTGATCCGAGTAGTCCCGGAAGATTTTTCTGCTTCATTTCAACGGGAAGATACCGACTCTTCAACTCCCTTCTCCCAAAGTTTGAGGGAAATGATTAAATCCAGATGCGCGAGTCTCTAACAGCTTCTCTTGAGAAATACACTATTAATGCACTTTCGCATATGTTGATGAGAATAAGTATTTAGAATAAATAATTCCTTAGAGGTTACACATTAGTTGTTTAGGGTTAATAAGAAATATAAATATATGAGAGAACTGGCTGACAGTTCATTTTTATGTTGTGGTACTCACGTAAATGTAAGAAAATTTTAAATATTGATACGTTATAGAAGTTTTTTTTAAGATTAAAAAGACATTTAAAATGATTCATTTAATAAAACCAAAAAACAGCACATTAATATCACATAATAAAATCAATAATAGTAGACGTTTCAAACTTTAAACAAGCTCCTATCCCCATCAGTATAAATGCCAATCGATACCGAATCTGTTATTTACCAATGCAGTTATTGTTATTATTGATTTGATATTAATGTGTTGTTTTTTAGTTTTATTTTAAATGTCTTTCTAATTTTAATTTTTCTATTCCGATTTAATGTTTGATTATTTGAAATTATAGAAGTTGTCACAAAATTCTATAGACAAACTTTGAAGAAATGTAGATGAGATCGATATGAACCACATTCATTTAGGAGAGCATAACCAGAAACGGATTAAAAAATATTCAAAATAAATCGCGATTTTAAACTGCAATGTAAAGCTTCAAGTGTAAAGAAGCACAAGTGCATTTATTAATAAATACTGACTTTCAAATTATCCAAAGTAATCACTATTTCTGAAGTTTCATAAAGATTTTTATAGTAGTAGGAAATATAATAATGCATTTATTAAAAAAATATTGAAACTGATTCATGTATATTTAGATATAAAAATGACTTCCATAATACAGAAGGACAAATGCATTTATATAAAACTGTACAAAATATTTATACCTTTGTAATATATAATAAAGGATTTCATATAGTAGAAGGTAGCACCATTGATCTCTAGTATAAACGGAGCTCTAACTTCCTATACTTTAACACTGAAGCCAGCTGTCCGTGTGCGAATATAATTTTGTTTTACATTTTTTGCTCAACTAGTTTCGCTTTGAATGAAAACTATAGAAAACCATTGATTTCTTCGTAACACGTGAAGATCATTTTAGATTCAAATTTTAAAATATTTCAACATGGCAATGTCTTGTTCTTCTTACTTGCGCGCCAACAGGTGGATAAAGTAAAAAGCATAAAATTTTAACATATTAATAGATTAAAAAATTCAAATTTAAAAAAGTCTGGCAGCAGAAGCACTATATACCACCAGCGGAGAAATCACGCTCAAAATGGTGCGATGTGATTTTAGCAGACGAAGCAGACGGCTGAGATCGGCCTCTATTCCGCATTAGAGCTCAGTGTTTACAATGAATCCTTTAACGAAAAGTATTGCACTTATATCAAAATTCTTATGATGTTTATCAAAATAAGAAATAATAAAATTCCATAGATTAAATAAAATCAATCGAAATCTTCACATATTTTACAACAACTTATAATTGAGAATAAAACAACAACAAAAAACAATAACATGTTTCTCAACATCACGAAGAAACTAACAGCCACTGAACTACTACATAAAATTTTTTTTTGCTTTTATCACGGTCAAGTCAAGAAGCAATTAAGTGTAATTTTTCCTTTTAACAAAAAAGATACATTCATTAAAATTCACAAAAAAGTCAACTTACATTATAAAGCACAAATGTGTGCGTCGCTCAATGATGTCATACTGATGCGGGCAGCAATGTGGTGAAAATGGATGAATGTTGCAACAATGGAGTTACTTTTTTTTTCAATTAAACAATTGTAACGTTATTTCTATGGGGAAAATGCAATGTTTGGGTCGACGTTGCCTTCCTCGCCTTAGGGATCGAATTTAAAAAAAAAAAAAATAATGTCCGATTCATGTATTGCCTTTAAGAATACATATAAATTCCAAATTTCAAAGCTATATGTCAACAGGAAGTGGGTAAAAAATGAGTCACAAGATTTGACTGCCACATTACATACAGAAATGTAAGTTAAAAGAAAGTATGTAATAAAAATCAGCATAAACTTTACTGCCGGATCAATATTTTTTTCTTCTTAGACTTTAACAGGGCTACGCACAGGGGAAAATGCCAATTAATTATCTCCATTTTTTTCTGTACCTATTTAGAGGCGAAAGTGAGCAGTTGCTCCCTTCTCTCTCAAACACTGTAAATCATTTTAGTGATCAAAAAATTTCAAATAAGTAGGAATCTCTCTCACTTCTTCCATCTAGTACACGTTACCTCCAACTACCTACCAGTACCTTATTCAGTCAAAACTTCGCCAAGCGTCTAGCAGATTTTCCAGAGGAAAGTAGTCCTACGTCGCATTAAACAAGTTATTACAATGCAATGGTTGTATCTCCGGTAATCATAACCGGAAACCGATATAAAAACATTCAAAATCATATTTTTCAACTGCAATATGGAGTTTCACGAAAAAAAAAATACACCAATGCACTTATTAATAAATATAGACTTTTAGTTGTCCAAAATAATTTATATATTTGAAGTGTAATAACGATTTTTATAGAGGGAAAGTAATAATACATTTATTAAATAATATTATATTCAAAAATGTTTAAAATAACACACGTTTCTAACGTTTAATAAAATATTTTATAGTAGAAAGAAACACTGAAGCATTTATTGAAAAATGACGTTAACATTCACATGGCGTTTTTCAAATTAGTGAAAAATAAAATTCTACAAATTAAAGAAAATTCTATTAAACTTTTCACATATTTTACAACTTTATAATTCATAATAAAATAAAAGAATCGACAACACATGTTTCTCGACATTATGAAAGAACCACCATTCAGTGAAGTGCTGCAGCAGGAAAAAAAATTTTTTGCTTCTATCACGATCAAGCAAAAAAAAAGCAGCAAAAACTTTAGTGTCGGGTCATTATTTTTTTCTTGTCAGACTTTTAAAGGACAACACACAGGGGAAAATGCCAATTAATTATCTTCCATTTTTTTATTTCTATACCTGCTTAGGGTCGAAAGAGAGCAGACGCTCTCTTCTCTCTCGAGTACTGTTAATCATTTTCGAGATCAAAAACTTTCAGAGAAGTAGGAATACCTCTCACTTCTTCCAAAAGAAATGAAAGAAAACACTTCACTTCCTACGTGAGTGATGATACTGTAGTAAGAAGTTGAATTTCTAGTAGTCTATATATAAAAAGAAAGACAGACAAAGTCTGGGAGAAATCATATATGCATATAGATAAAGAAACAGAAAAAAAGATGCAATTGAGGTGAAAAAAAAAATACGTATGAGTGTATTTTGAACAAAGCCTTCACATTACAATTCTACAACTGTGCTATTGTAGATGGATATTGTCAGTATATTTCTCAAGTGGTTGCGCGAAATGATTTTCACATACAGGCATTGTTTTCCATCAAAATTCATTCCTAAAGAAATTGTTTCCAGACGAAGTCTGAGAGAATTTACGTATGCCTATAGATAAATAAAGATAAAGAAGCAGAAAAATATGCAATTGTGGAAGAAGAAAAATACTGTATGACTACATTTTGAAGAATGCTTTTACATTATAATGCTACAACTGTGCTATTGTAGACCGAATATTGTCAGTACATTTCTCAAGTAGATGCGCGTAATAATTTTGATATTCAGCCATTTTTCCAATCAAAATTCATATCAAATGAAATTGCTTCCAGACCCAGACTGAGAGAATTCACATATGCCTATAGATAAATAAAGATACAGAAGCAGAAAAAAGATGCGATTGGGGAAGAAAAAAAATACTGTATGAGTACATTTTGAAAAACGCCTTTACATTATAATACTACAACTGTGCTATTGTAGACCGGATATTGTCAGTACATTTCTCAAGTAGATGCGCGTAATAATTTTGATATACAGCCATTTTTTCAATCAAAATTCATTTCAAACGAAATTGTTTCCAGACAAAGACTGAGAGTGTTCATATTTGCATACAAATAAGTAAAGATAAAGAAGCAGAAAAAAAGATGCAATTGGGGAAGACAAAAAATACTGTATGAGTACATTTTGAAGAATGCTGTTACATTATAATGCTACAACTGTGCTATTGCAGGCCGAATATTGTCAGTACATTTCTCAATTAGATGCGAGTAATAATTTTGATATACAACCATTTTTCCAATAAATATTCATTTCAAACGAAATTGCTTCCAGACCCAGACTGAGAGAATTCACATATGCATACAAATAAGTAAAGATAAAGAAGCAAAAAAAAAAAAAAGTTGCCGTTGGGGAAGGGAAAAAATTCCTGTGTGAGTACATTTAGAAGAAGGCCTTTGCATTATAATTCTACAAATCTGTTATTGTAAACTGGAAATTGTCATTATATTTCTGAAATAGATGCGAATGATAATTTTGATATATAATCATTTTTCGACAAAATTTATTCCCAGCGAAGTTCTGTTTTGTTGCCAACATTATTTAGTTTTTTGTTTTGTCGCAAAATTTTTCATATGCAAAAACATGGAATAATTTTCATTTATAGTCATTTTATCATCAAAATTTTAACAGAGATCCATTTCGTTGTCAAAGCACTGTTGCAGAGCTTCTTCTGGTCTGTTTTTTTGGATACTAGTATTTGTAAAGAAATTTTTTCGTGCTAGGTTTTTACAATATTTGCAATAAAAATGACTCTTCGCAAAAGAGACTTAGAAATTTTACGAAAAATGTAAAGAAATATTTTTTGTAAAAAAGCGGTATTCAAAAAACGAACAGAGTGGGAGGCCTGAATGTTGCCAAGCCATTTATTTTGTTACAAAGTTTTTCATATGGAGTAACACAGAATAGTTCTGATACACAATTATTTTTCGAACAAAATTCATTCCAAGCAGAAATCCATTCTTCTCAAAATAGCACTGTACGTGTATTTGTATGTATATTTATACAGAGATTTCTGGATATTCCGTGTAAGAGCTGATTGAAATATGGCGGCCGTCGTAGGCGCATTTTTTCTTTCAGCGTTTGTACGGTCCTTTGAGTTTTAATACTACTTTTTTCGAAAAGAAATTTTTACCTTATTTTTCTGCAATTAAATAGGCGAAGAATACATTAAAAAAAAATAATGGTATTCAAGTTCAAGTGATCGAAAAAACTGTAAAAAAAAATCGCCTATGACAAACGCCATTTTTCAAACAGTGCGTAGGCTTAGTATTCAGAGGTTTGTGGTTTATACTGTGTTTTCTAAGAGAAAATGATTTGTACTGTCTTAGGAAATGGGACAAATCTAAAGTTCAAAACTTATGCATGAATATCGCTATCAGTTCGAAGAGATTAACTACTTCAAAATACTACTCTCAACAAATGGTAGCCTTGCTGGTTTTTTTTTTTAATGTTGTCTTAAAAACTACTTTTTAATTGTCTGAGTCAGATTCAAAAACGGTAAAGCACTCACACAATCATCATCATCATTATTATTATTATTTTGTCTTATGTTTATATTATTTTTCAAAAAAAAAACAACAACTAATGATTAAAGGAAAATTAATTATTTTCTTTTTCTCCTGGAAAGTTAAGTCCCTTTTCATAAGAAAAGGTTATGAATACATCTCGCTATCACTTCAAAGATTAATGATCAATATGTTCACAAATTGAAAATATCCGCTTTTCATTCTTCAAACATTTTTAACATTAATTCAGAAATTAGTTCCAATTTGCTCTAATTTGGAAATGCGAGAATGTCCCATGGATGGAAAAACATCCAGACCATCGTTATTAATTTTTTTAAGGATTACATTCAATTTATGCTGACAAAAAGAAAATATCTCTTCTATAGATATAAGTTACATTACATTCACAAAGTTTATGCACAATTATCATACTTCAAAAAAGATTAATCAAAATGTTTCATACTATCCAGTAAGTGCCTCAAATTCTTACCACATTTCTAACATTACTTTGAAAATAAGTTTCCAGTTGTCTGATTGGGAAATCGTTCAATAATCTACAATCAGAAAAACAACTAGACCATATGAAAAGTCATTTTTTCAGACGCCTATATTGTGTTTCAGCAATTTTTATGACTATAGGAAAAAAATCGCTTATTCTCCCCTGGAAAACTAGGTCACATCTCATATGCAAAATTTATTTACATGTTTCACTAACATTTCAACACAGGGTAATAAAGTATGATGTTCTCCTCTAGCAAGCGATAGCGCTAGTTGCATTCTTAGCATTTTTTTTTTTTTTTTTTTTTCAAAATGAGTTCCGAATTGTGTCATTTGGAAATCAGAGAATCACTCACATGAGCTAAAAAGCAAGCAGACCATATCCATAGTAATTGTTTTAGCAATTTTTAATAACATTAACGGAAAAAAATTCTCTCATTTTCTTCAACAGAACTAGGTCACATTTTGTACACATAGCTTATACATATGCGTCGCTTTCAGTTTAAAAAAAAAAACGGGAGTTAAGCAAATTGTTTTCCATCAGCAAATGAGTCTCACTCGCTGTTCACGCATTCCTAACATTGTTTGGAAATAAGTTTACAACTGTCTGATTGGAATATCGAAGAAGGGTTTTCAAATAGAAAAAAAAATACAACCAGGAATGTTAATCGTAACGCAAAGCTCTAAATTTAAAAGCTGCTATTTTTTAAATTCGCAATAAAGATGATAATTTGTTCTTTTAAAAATTCTCGTGTACCCAACCCGGGCTTCCCAAGATAGAGAATATATCGGAAAATAATTTTTTTTAATTAAAAACTCTAATTGATTTTTTACAATTAATAATTTGTTTTAGATTGGCCCCTAACAACAGCAAAGAGCATTTTTACATGAAATATGTCAATTATGTATTCAAATTTTTTTTTAATTTATTAAAAACGGTAATTTCGTATTGGCCTCATGCCAGAAGTTAATAGCCGAAAAAATAGTTAAAAATTTCGTTATCCACAGCAGTTTTTTTTTTTTTTTTTTTTGCTTTTTTTTAAAAAAATTCTGATAATTTCAGCTGTTTTAAGCGCTTATTTCAATTACATGTCTGTTAAATGTGTGTTTTATTTATACTATTTTATTGATTGCTTAGTGAAGTTTGGATTTATGGTATAATATGGAATAATAGTTATGGAAAAATAGCTGAAAAAAATGACTAACTTTTATATTGTTTAAAGTGCAACTGGATTAATATTTTCTAATCGTCTGCAAGCGATACAGATAGATTGAAAAAAAAATCATGCTTGAAATTTAATTTAAATCTATACTAATAAAAGAAAGTTTCGCTCTGTGTATGTGTCTGTCTGTGTGTGTGTGTCTGTTGGCGATGGCTAGGAAAATTCAGTCCACCTAGAAGGCTGGAAATTTAGATTTAGGTAGTCCAAACCCTCTCCTGGTGCAACATTACTTCAGAATTTTAATATTTTAATTACTTTCTGAAATATTAATTAAAATGCACAAAACACTCTCATTAAAAATACGCTTTTATTCTCTTGGGTTGGTTGGTTCACTGGTTGGTTGCATCGATTCTTCACAGAAGTAATTAAATAAACCAGAGTAGCGATGCAAAAATAAGGATTTCTAAGGAAATAGTGGTCGCACGGCTCTGCCGTTACAAACATACAACCGTGCACACGTAGCGCCATCTGCCGACGCGAAACTGAAAGTGTCATTAACGCAGAAGAACTGATGCAACTGTCCTACTCGAGCGCCATCACCATCTATTTGAAACATTTTAGAGGGACGTTTTTCGTTAGAAATCTTTGGATTAAAGCCGAGTGTTTCATGAATTACTGTTTTTTTTTCAGCTAAATATTAATATTTTCACACAAAAATTATACCCATGCTTAGGAAACATTTTTTTTAATACTCATAAAAATTTGGATAATAAGATTTTTTTTTAAAACATTAAATTAAATAAAAAATTAGAACACTTCTAACAGGCAATTTTGTCACTACAAATTGCCAATTCTTAAGTTCTTGCTTGAGCTGCGGATAGTTTAGCGAGAATTCTTGAAACTTTCTATTGCAAATTTATTAATATTAATATTTTATATCTATATTAATAAAAGAAAGTTTCGCTCTATGTGTGTGTCCGTGTGTGTGTGTCTGTGTGTGTGTCTGTTGGCGATGGCTAGCAAAATCTAGCCCACCTAGAAGTCTGGAAATTTAGGTGTGGATAGTCCAAGGTCTGGCCATGTGCACCTGAGCCTCAGAATTTTAATATTTTGATAATTAGCCTAGATATTAATTAGATTCTCATTAACCATCGCTTCTAAAATGTCATCTTTTAAGTCAAAATGGCGAAAGAAACGAACTGGCGCGTTGGATTTGCAAGCGGAAATGAACAAATTCGAAATTATTTTACTAATTAGCGAATTTTAAGAAAACTAATTGAGATATCAATTTGAAAATTTCTGAGCATAAGTAAAAAAAATATTCTGTATCTGAATATGGGATTTTTGAAAAAATCGGTTGGTAATTTTTTTATTTATGCAAAAAACTGCCAAAAATCTGCCGGCGCCAGTGAAAACGATCCGAGAAAGTTTCAGACAGGGATCTGCTTTCATTAAAAACTGAACTACAAAGAGATCTGTTTCTCGGGCCGAACCCTCCATTTAGTTTGCGAAAATGAAAGGAAATAATTGCCAATTTTTACTAATGAACAAAAATTTAAGTAACTAATTAAGATATAGATTTGAAATTGAGGTCGGGAAGGGGTGTCATCTGCCGGCTATTTTAGCGTAGCGTCTTCGTTATGTTCTAATTATCAGAAAAATGTAATTCTTTTTTTAATGATCGCGTTAATGTAGGTGACGGTGGTTCTCTTGAACAAATTATTCATTATATTTGCGGGTATGGGGAGGGAGGGGGTTAACGCCTTTCTCTGAGATTGTAATTATCTCGGGCCCGGGCAACGCCGGGCGGGTTAGCTAGTGCTATAATAAATCAGTCAATTTAGATACAGTTTTCAAACAAATTGCATTTGAAAGTAGATTTATTCCCTATATAACGGTGTAAAAATTAAAAATGTGCGATGTTTAGAAATTTAAAAAAATGCAGAGCAAAAATCACAAAACTGAAATTTCATCCTCAAGTGTTGTTATTCGTGAAATGACGTCAGCGTTACGCTCTGACACCTTTGTCCTTTATAATATAGATAGATATTGCTCAATTCGACACTACAGTGCGTGTCAAAAATTTAATAATAACAATCATTTTTAAACAATACTTATTCCACATTATTTCAATATTTGGTTATTCGTCATATTATTTCAATATCTTGTTTAGAAAGGTTAAAAAGTGTAGATTTAAAATCGTATTTATGCTTTAAATTTTCATCCAAATAATAGATTTCAAGAACAGAAATGTAACAACCGTATGAACAGTTTAACCCTAAAATACTAACCTTTATATTTAGTACTTAAATACTAACCATGCGTAAAATTTACTCATTCCATATTTAAAGTACATTTAAGGCATATTTAAAAAAATAATTCTTATACAGTGGAACCCCGATTTTATGTTTTTCACGGGGCCAACAGAAAAAAACGTACGAAACGGGAAAACGTAAAATCAGGGTCAAATAGAGAAAAACACTTCACGAAAACAAATCATACAAAAATAAACTTACCAATACCATGTTAGTATTTAAAAAAAAATATATATTTTTTTTTATTGCGTTTTCTTTTTAAGTGTATTTTCACATATACTCTATTTTCAATACATGCAAGTTTTTGCATTTGTTTTTAATTGTCATGTCCAGTTGAAATTTTTTTTAAATTTTTAAACTCGCAATGGCCTCTGCCAATGAGGACACGATGTCTTCTGGATCTTCATCAATATCATCCCCACTTTAATATTGCGAAATCAAATCGGAAATAGTCTGAATGTCTGTGGTAGCAATAACATCCTTATCACAATCAATATACTCATCAACATTGATGGCTGCAAGTATAAATTCATCCTCTTTTGTGTAATCTTCCATGGAGTGCTCTTTCGGCGGCGCCTTACTGTTAATTTCGGATTTTTAAAATTCTCCCTTCAGAAAAGCATTTGACATGCATTTTACATCTACACCATTCCACGCCGATGAGATGAAATCAAATGCATCCAGCACATTTAGTTTTGTTTTCTAAGCATCTTGAACCTCAACTGAATCAAGTGAAAAAAGGCCTTTTCTTACCAGTTTCTTTCTATAATGCATTTTGGAGGATTTGTTTATTCCCAAGTAACATGGATGAAGTAAACTAGTACAGTTTGGTGGGAAAAATTCTATACGCACATTCTTTAAATTCAGATTAACATGAGTGCACTGGTCTACGAATAAAATTATTTTTCGCTTTTGTAAGCTCATTTTTATATTCAATTTTCTTACAAAATCTTCAAAAAGATTTAGGGTCATCCAAGCATTGTGGTTGGCATTGTAATCGGTCGGCAAACTTTTAATGTTTTTGAAGCATGGGGGCTTCTTGCATTTACCATTCGCAAAGGATGTTAGCTTCTTAATTCCTTAATAACAAAACCCTTAATCGCACTTCTAATAGCTTCCGACTGTGACACGTTTCTCTTTTCACGGTGTATGTTCTATCAGGGAAGAGACTAAAAAACAATCCGGTCTCATCTACGTTAAAGATGTCTTTTTTGAGTAATTACACACAATAGAAGGCAAGTTTTTGTCCATCCATACCTCAACGACCGCAGTATTTACTCCATCAGCCTCACCACAAATAAACTTGTAAGACAAATTATACCTCTTCTTGAATCGGTCGATCCAACCGTTGGATGCCATGAAATTCTGCATTTCAAGTCGAGAAGAAATTTCAAGAGTCTTTTCTTACTAAACTGAGCCATTGATTGGAATCTTGGCAGCACGGGCTTGTTTAAACCACTCGTACAAAATCTTTTCCAGTTCCTCAAAAGGAGAGGTTTTCAATGTTTTCTTTTCTTTGACAAATTTCGTAGTTTTTCAGATTTTAATTCCACAGAGACCTCTTGTTTTAGGATGGTTTGTAATGTGGAATAAGCGATACCGAACGATTTTACGAGATTCACTTTAGTTCCTTTGGAAACTTTGGATTTTTCGATAATTTCTGCCTTTTCGGCTACAGAAAAACATTTTCTTTTAGACATCCTACTTTTGACTGGCAATCACTAAGAGATAGCAAAAGAAAGCTCCTCCAATGCGGGTTGAAATGCATGAACAACGAAAAAAAGAATCACACCACACCCGCCGATATCACGTGATGCAGGTTTGATCAAGTGCTGATAGACGAATGTTCTTCGTTACTTTGAACTGTTTTTGGTTACAAACAACCAATTGACCAAGTGGAAAGCATTTTTGTTCTTAAAATTTTTCCATGAGTGAAAAAAGATAAAATTTTCTCAGGTACGTCGCCTAAAATGACGTACCAAGCGGGAAACGCTAAGAGTAAATAACGTAGAATCGAGGTACTTTTAACATTATCCGAATAGGAATTTTCTGGGACCGACGAAAAATAACGTAGGAAGCGGGATAACGTACGAAATGGGTTACGTAAAATCGAGGTTCCACTGTATATACACTCATACATTTAAATTTTATTCAGCAAAATATTCATTGACCATATCCTTGTAATATAATTTCTGCGCGCATTTCCTGGGTGTGTGAGTAAAATTTACGCAGGTTAGTATTCTAGGATTAAACAAGAAATTGCTCCTACACAAACAGCAAAATAATGTAAACAGTTCAGTTAAATATCTGGAGTACGAGAGTAAAACGTAAATATGTTTATGAAATTACAACTGTATTTAAAATGTCAAAACATTTGGAATTTATGAAGTTTTGGCTCGTGGCGAAGAAATCCGCGGAAATCGTAAATCAGCTTGTACATTCTTTTGACCTGTCTATTCTTTTCAAATGTCAAATTGGAGACATTCGTCTACAGATTGAAACCTCTGATAACAGCGTGAGATTGCCTATAAACAAGAATAAAAAAGATCATCTTCCGCGAGGACTGGCGTATCAGAAACTTAGCTTCAACTTTGAATTACTTTCTGTCATAAATTAAAAATACAGTTGTAAGAGAAATATAAAAAACTATTCATAGAAGATTGATGTTCATATATCCCGATTCATCAGAATCGGGATGTATGACCATAAAATGGCTCTATGAATGGCTGTATGTTTGAAACTACACTATAAGTGAACTCGATTACAATGGACCAAACAGCACATGTCATTTGATGATAAATGGCAAAATGTTATATTCAGTGATGCAAAAAAAAAAGAAATTTAGAGGACTCAGATGGGTTTTGCTCACTATTGGCATGATCTTCGAAAAAATCCTTTAGTAGACAAAATGATGATAGTTCGGTAAAGACAAGCACTTCACCAATCCTGGCTCGAGGGCTCATGAGGTGCAACAAGGAATGATATTGCGATTGATTGTAGGGTTCAGCTCGTCGCTGAGTTAGGCTATTTTGCTGTTGAATGAATGAACTATAGGGGGAAATGTTTGGTTAGTGGTTCGATAGATTAGGAAGTTTGTTTCAAAGGTCAGTCGCTTCTAGAATTAATAAGCGGTCAGCAAAAATCTTAACTATCAATAGACACTTGCCGATCATTTGCTTCCTGTTAGTGAATTATTTAGAGAAAATTAGATTTTTGACAGTGCTGCAATATATACTTCCAACTCAATGGCACAGTGGTTTAGATGCCAGGTGGTATCGATCTGAATTGGTGAAAGCTTTGTCCTAGTCTAAATCCGATAGCGAACATATGGGGTATTCTCAGAAGTGCAGTTTATCGTAGTGGTAAGCAGTACTCATCAGTTAGTGGATTGAAATTGGCCATTGTGAAGGCTTTATCTTAAACGCAGACTGAATCAATACAGAATCTGGTGTTATCGATCGAATATCATGTATTTCAGCTAGTTAAACGTAATTGAACAATAAGAAAGCACTTATTATTAATATCCTTCTATAAAAAAAATAAATAACTCATGTGTTTAAACTTTTTACAAGATTATTTTTGTATCTTCTTCTAAATTCGGTGGTTTCTAATAAAATTTATAGCAATAACTGTAATAAACATAATTTTAAAGCTACAACTTTTAACTTATAGGCATATGGATTTAATATAGAGTTCAGTTCTATTTTAAAATTGCTGTAGTACTTAAAATTTTGATATGCATTGTATATATGCATTATTTTTATTTAAGTTCATTGATAATTTCAAATTCAATTGTCATTGATTTTTTCCTTGATTTTTGGCTTTCAGGCTAAATGAATCAGAATTTCCAGTTTAAAATGGGTTTTCGGCTACTACGAATACCGAAGTCCGAACGCGACACATCTCGGCTATAGGTCAGCAAATAAACTGTTAGACAAAGCACTGATTCAGATTATTATTTTGTGATATGATTTGTTTTTCTAATTATTTCATGCAAATTTCATTACGATAAAAAAATTGAATGTATATCTAATCGCCTGTCTTGTCTATCTGTTTGCCTGTCTTTTCTTTCTTCAATTTTCATTTTAAAATATTCTAGATGACACAAAATTTGAATATGTTTTTTAAGTAGACAAGCAGCGTTTTCATTTTTCCTAATTGTCATCGAATCGCAATTAATTTTTTAACAAGAACTCATCAAAATGTATTATGTACGATATCTCTAAAAATGCTCACATGAGTAAAATTTAAATAAGTTGTTTGGGTTGAAAAAGAATTTTTTTCTATTTTAAAGTACTCATCATATCATGCATAATATTCATAAAATTTCGGAAAAGAACACTACAAAAAATTACTACATAACACTATATACTGTGATCATAGTTTGAATAGTATGAGCAGCATTTGTAAATGTAAGCTACACTGATTTCCAAAAATTACGGGGCAGTGAACGGGCTTTTGCGATTTTAGACGTTTTCCCGAATATCTACTGAAATTGTTTACGAATTGTCCTTGAACTTCAAAAATGTAAAGAACATGTTTGACTTCATAATTTTCAGTGAAAATTTAGTCACGAGGACAATTGGAGGGTGGGGGGCAATAATAATTTTCATAATAAAATAATATTTGCGATCAACCAAGTAACAGAAAATGCTCAAAATAGTTTGTCACTGTAGCAAATGACTAGTTAGGTCCTGTTCAATATTTGTGTGCATTTTTCCAAGCATAGCACGTATATTCGTGAAGACGTTAACTTTTCTTTGAAAATTTCAAATATTTTTTGTTTATAGCATACAGAGTTTTCAACCGAATTTAACACTACTTTCTGAAAACTTGACAAAGAACAGTTGAAATAGTAAACTGCAATTAAAAGATTAATATGTTGAATATTCGATGAGATATAGGTATTTGTATGAAATAAATTTTAACTGCGCATGCGCGAACTAAAGCAATTTTTTTTATCACGATTTGGTAGTCAATTCTATAGAATAACTCATATAAAAAGATCATTCAAATATCGTGAAAACTCAGAAAGATACCGGCGATACAGTGAGCTGATTGAAAAATTGGGGGAAAATCCCTTATAATCTAGCTACTTTTAGAAACCAACTCACTATATCGCTTCTATCTTTCTGAATTTTTGCGCTATTTGAATGAACTTTTATATAAGTTGCTATATAGAATTGACTACCAAATCGTGAAGACAAAAAAATGTTGGTATAAATCGCGCATGCGCAGTTACAATTTATTTCATACGAATACCTATATCTCATCAAATATTCAATATATTCATCTTTTAATTGAATTATACTACTATTTCTACTGTTCTTTGTCAAGTTTTCGGAAAGCGGTGTTAAATTCGGTTGAAAACTCTGCATGCTATATACAAAACATATTTGAAATTTTCACAGAAACATTAACATCTTCAAGAATATGCGCGCTAGTCTTACACAAATGCACAGAAACGTTGAACAGAACCTACATAGCCATTTGCTACGACGAATCATTTTGAGCATTTTCTGTTTTTCGGGGGGGAACGCAAATATTATTTTATTATTAAATTTTTTATTACCATCCTCACTGTCCTCGGGAATAAATCTTCACTGAAAAACATGAAGTCAAACATGTTCTTTACATCCTCAAAGTTCAAGGGCATTTCGTCACGAATTTCAGTAGATATTCGACAAAACGTCTGAAATCGAAAGTTTCCGGTCACTGCCCCTTAATTTTTGACATCAGTGTATTTATATTTATCTCAAGGGTATAGTGGGTAAAAGACTTTTGTGGTAGAATGCAGAGATCAGTTACACCCAAGCTTTTGAACATGAATTTTAATAAAAATGTTGGTTTAAAAAATAATTTGAAATAGAGTACCTATTTCTTAAAATGTTTATTTATTATCAAATTTGAAGGCCTATCAATGAAATTGTTATTTAAAAATTATCTTAAAATTAGATATATTTAACAATATTAACAAGATGAATAAATGAAGTTCATCACGAAATCATCATCAAATTTCCTATTTTGCTTTCCAAAGAACACCACAATTAGTAACTCCAGAATTAGTAAATAGTTATGTAAAATATCTAAATTTATTTTTATGGAAATATATCTAACATTGTTAACAAAGTGAATAAATGTAGTTCATCACGTAAAATTTCATCAAGTACTTTCCGATGAACAGCACATTTAAAAACTTCAGAATCAGTAAATATATAGCAAAATATCTACTAGATATATTTGTCTAAATATATCTAACAATATTAAACAATACGAATAAGTAAGAACTACAGATTCAGTAATTATGTAAAAATATATAAATGTCTATTTTTGTAACTATTATATAACAACATTAACAAGATGAATAAATATTGTTCATCACAGTAAAATTATCTATTTTTCTTTTCAACGAACAGCACATTTAGTAACTAAAGAATCCGTAAATATTTTTGTAAAAACATCCAAATGTCTATTTATGTAAATATAACTAACAATATTAACACGATAAAAAAATATTTAACAACACTAACAAGGTGGATAAATAATAGTTCACTACAATAAAATTACCTATTTTGTTTTCCGAAGAACAAAACATTTTTTAACTTCAGGATTAGTAAATATTTGATACTTCTCTATTATCCCGCGTCGACCACTTTTCATAACAAAAAACTATCACCAAACTATAACGCCAAATAAACCGGAGATCGTTGCCATTGGAATATCAAAATAAATAAATAGATAAAATATAAGAATTTAAGGACACAATTGTTATTTTAATTAATGAAATAACTAATAAATCAGTGAAACATAATGAAAAATGCACGCAAATGTCGAATTAAAAACCACTTGATGACATAACAAACACGTATAATGCTTCTGACATCAAGTAAATGGGACTGCATTTTTGGCATTTAATCTTACAGTTTGGGGATAGTTTTTGTTATGAAAAGTGGTCGGCGGGATAATAAAAAAGTACTAAATATTTCTGTAAGAATCTGTAATCTTAAGTTATCAGACATTTTCGATAAACATACATTGGACTCCAAAATACTTTTTTTTATTATTCGACAGAAGCCAAAACTTCATCGAAATTTGTCGTCCAATTTCAAAATAAGCAGCTTGAGAATCACAAAACTCCATTTGAAAGATTTCCAACCATTAACAGAAAAAGGTATTAACTGGATTACAAGAAAATTATACTAATATTTTCCAGAAATATATCGATGGCATTTAACAGAATTATTCCATTCAGCTTCACAAAGCAAGTAATTGAAGGCAATAACTAAACTGTTGAAGTACATAATTACTCACTAAAAATTACTTTACTTTAAAACTTGGAATGAAAACATGAATAGATCGTTCACAATTATGAAAACACTTCATTTTTTAACCTCTCCCTCTGAAATTGTCCTAATTCAATTATACTAGACGAGAGGGCTATTAACTTGACTCATAACCGTAACAACTCTAATTATATTTGAACAACTAAATATAAATTAAAAAGGGAAAATAAAGAAAGCACCCATTTTTTCCCCCTTTTCCATCACTTGTCGTCCTCATAAGAGAAAGAAAAGGTACAAGAATACATCAGAATTCTTAAGTGGCATTTTAAACCTTCTTTTTAAAGGATATTTAAATTGACGTGAAATGTGTTTATAAATTAGATTAGCTGAAAACCAAGGGCTTCAAATGTCCCAAACAAAAGAGCTTATAACGCAGCCTTTTAATGACATTAGGCGTTTTCCTAACTTATTAAGTATAATGGACCGTGGCAAAAGCAAAATGCAGCAAAAGTAGCCATCTTTGGACACAAGGTAATATATTTTCTTCGAAAGTTTTGATGCAGTTTGGTTTATATTTTGTATTAAGCTCTTTATGACGAGCGTCAATTGAGGGGGTCGGGGCAAGAGAGTGCCAAGCCACATTTTTGCTTAATTAAATCTAACACTGTAATCTGTTGCTTAATATTGTAAATTATAATATCCTACATATAATTTGTTTCCAATGTCACTTGGTGGCAGCCTATGTACCAGGTTTCGCTTTTGCCCCATACGTTTATGCTTCCAATGAAGATAGCTAATTTACAAAGAACGAAATAGTGACATCATTAAAGTAATGTCATATTGTTACTCAGAATATCTTAAATGTTACTAAGACATTGGCGTAAAAACTTTATGGTATATATTTTGATTTTAGTATTTGATCAAATTTTCAAATTGAAATATCTCAGAAATTCAAAAATGTGGCTTAGCACTCCCTTGCCCCGACCCCTTCAATTGCACTTCTTTTATTTTTTTGTCACCACTTTCTCGAAGAAAATTTTTTATAAGTATTTCTTTGTTACAGTGGTCCCATAATTACAATTATGCAAATATTGCAGTTACGCTTTCGCCAAAGTCGTCGCCAAGCATATATATGCTTTATATATGCGCATATATATGTAGTCCAAACTATGCGGATGTCAATCTATACGTAATATTTACGTATTATATGTCATATACGCATTATACATGTCATATATAAACGTCATATAAACGCCATATATTACTATAACTTGTACATATACGTCATGAAATGTCATATACATCATATATGACTATAATGTCATACATGTGTTATAATTTGGCAATGCATCTTAGCCTCTTGGCGATTTACTTTCCGGGACCGCTATAAGAAAGAAGTACCCTTTTATATTATTAAATCGCTGAAATTCTGTAATTACAAAAAGCGAAATTTTCCGTGCAACAGTACTGGTGTCCAAGTATCAGTACAAAAACCTTTCACGGGTTAAAAGCTTGTGACGCAGCACTTTACCTTATGACTTCAAGAATTTTAAATATCGATCTTTAAGGTAATGATATTAAATTTTTAGTGACGCTGTGCTATTAATTTTTTTAAAAATCGTTTTTTTTTTTTTTTTTTTTTTTTTTTTTTTTTTAAATATTTACAGGTGCAAATATTATTTACAACATGAAGAAGTATATAAAATTTATTCGTTAATGCTTTTTCATTCATATCTCTCATAAATTCAAAATAAGGGTGTTAAAATAATGACATCAAACTTCGAGTGACACCTTGACGTGAATTTAATAGGTTTGATTTAAAATTCAATTTAAATTATTTTTGGTTTGTCTTCTGAAGTTTATTTACACATCCAAACGATACTTTTAATTTTCCAATACACTGCTAAATATATCACTTTCACTGATCCTATATTATGCATTGAAATGTATTTATTTCAATAAATTGATTTATCTTTTGCGCCACTCTATCCAAAATCGCAAGTAAAATTCATGGAAATGATTAATTTGCGTCATGCTATCCATTTGCATACATTTCACTTAGTTTGGATACTCCCTTTAATTAACTCAATTTCATAATAAGCTCAATTTCATAAAAGCATGCTCAACAAGAGTGGGATTCTTTAAAATTCTAAAGAGTGCTTTGTTGTCTTCTTAATAATGCCTCTTTTTTTCTTTTTCAAAGTAAAAAAAATCCCAAAATCAAGGTAAAAAAAAATTAAAATTAAAATTAAAAATTAATCATATGCTGATGCTTAATCTAATGCTGGATACAATGCCTCCAATCTTAAAATCTGAGTAAAAAAGAAAAAAAAACATGTAAAAAATACAAATATGAAATGCATGCATTGACATAACTCATATGAAATATGCATGCATTGAAATACGAGTGTACATATAAAATACAAAACAATGGTGTAGTTCCAAAACACCAGTTCTTCAAATAATTATAAAAATAATGCAAACTTTTCAAATAAATACAAAAGGGAAAATAGTTTAAAGAAAAACACTTTTTTTATTAAGATGCAATGTTTATCTTAAAAATCACGCCGAATTTCAAGAATGGAATTCATGTTATTCCAAAAACTTTCCGTTACAATATATTAATTTGGCGTAAGCCCCGATTATTGGAAAGTTCAAAGCTTTTATTTACGCTTGCTAGGCAGCGCGAACTGACTTTATTATATTTTTTAAAGTGAACTTTTTGCTATGTTTCTTTTTAAAGACCTGGAATGGTAAAAAAGAATTATTTAAACTATTTATTAAGAATTACTAAACTGTTTTCTCAATGTATATAATCACAACTTAATTATCATTAAACTATTAATTGCTCAAAGCGTATTTTTTTATTATTATTACTCTCTGCGTTTATTTATTTATATTTTATTTTCTACTTTTTACTGTTTAAAATATTTCATTTTTGCAGTTTCATAGCCAGGTGTACTATTTTGGCGAGGGTGGTTTGGCGCCTAATGAATTCCGTTGTTTCAGTAACTCGTAAACACATATAACAATAAAGAATATTGGGCGATTTATTACCTGCGGCCGGATAATGAAGAAATACCTTAAAGTCAATTAGTTAATTTTTAGATAAGTATATATATATTAAAATGTTGTATTGTCATGGGAAACACACCTGTGTACAGAATTTTTAAAATTCTAGCCTATCAGGAAGGGAATGAAACATCTGTTACAAAATTCCATCTTTACATACATCAATCAAGATAAGTTAAATAAAACAGTATAAAAACACCATGGTGATCTATCGAGAAAAAACAAACCACAAATTCTAACTTCTAGATATCATTTCCTTCCCAGCCTAATGAAAAATATTTTTTGTATTCGAGAAATATTTGAATTAATCAAAATTTAGATTAAGAGATTATAGTGATTTTTTTTTATAAATAAGTTTCCAAAAGGGCGAAAAAAAAATTGTTTAGCACAATCAGGAATCAAATTTAAATTAGAATTTTTTGTTAAATTTATCCCAACTATAAGTGACCAGATAACAATAGGGACAATTTCATATTCAAAAACGCTCTTCTCATGGACGGTAATATTTTCCACTTTGTTGCACTTTAGTTTAAGAAGCTTCTAGAACTTTCTCCCAAGTTCATTTATACGTCCATTTATGGACGCCATTCTCCCACGCGCAAGTCGGTAAAAACTGAACAGTTAGAAAAAATTATGTAATTTAATTTATTCACAATTATAATATAGTATACTTATATGTAAAATGATACAAGGTAGATAGTTTTGTACAGAAAAACGAAAACTATATAAAGCATAAACAAGAACCAAAAATCATGCTTCAAGCGTAGATTATGTAGCACTTTCCAACGCTTCCAAAATAGTTTTACAAAACATACCGTTTAATAAGCTAAAAGATAACATCTAAGTCAACAATTTGGAAAACGCATAACATATTTAAAAACATAATTTCAGGAATTTCCAACAGACACAGTATTCGGAAAAAATATCCGAATACTTTTATTCAGTCCTGTATAGGATCTATAGATTTGTATATATACTACATAGGATTCTAAACTTTAGTTCAGTTAAGAAACGCGTAGCACAGTTTAAAATTCTCCTTCTGGAGTTTCTGTCAATAAACGGAAATGTGTTCGCGAACTTTTGTGCTGCCCTGTATAGGATCTACAGAATTTATACACACCACGTAATAGAAAAAAGCGAGTTAAAATTAAAATCGCGTTCAGTAACTTAAAACGCACTTCCGGGAATTATTGTTAACAGACAGTAGAGAATTCTTTTGTGTGTCCCTGTAAATGAACAATGACTGCTATACACACACTATTCTGTAGTAAGCCTCTTGTAATACACCTTAATAATATATATAAATTTCAATGCGTTTAAAATAGTGAAACATTCTAAAAGGTGGATTAAAACTTTGTGCCGTTATATTAAAAATAAATGTTCAACGTTGAATTAGCACAAATTAAAATCATTTCTAATGGCAAACAGCTGTTTCAGAGCCCTTAAGCTCCATCTTCAGTGCCAACTCAAAAGGTAAAAACGAATTAAAAACTACTAGGCCATGACCGCTTGCCTGCCATCTCTCGCCCCGCGGCCAGATGAAAAACGAATTAAAAACTCCTAGGCCATGACCGCTTGGCTGCCATCTCTCGCCCCGCGGCCAGATGAAAAACGAATTAAAAACTCCTAGGCCATGACCGCTTGCCTGCCATCTCTCGCCCCGCGGCCAGATGAAAAACGAATTAAAAACTCCTAGGCCATGACCGCTTGCCTGCCATCTCTCGCCCCGCGGCCAGATGAAAAATCATTTCATCTGGCCGCGGGGCGAGAGATGGCAGGCAAGCGGTCATGGCCTAGGAGTTTTTAATTCGTTTTTACCTTTTGAGTTGGCACTGAAGATGGAGCTTAAGGGCTCTGAAACAGCTGTTTGCCATTAGAAATGATTTTAATTTGTGCTAATTCAACGTTGAACATTTATTTTTAATAGTGAAACATTATTTAAATAAACCGCAGACGATTTTTCTCCATAGACGTAATGTAACGGAATTCTTTTGACTGTCCCTGTAAAGTAACTATAAGTGCTATGCACACCCTATTCCATATTAAGCTTCTTTTAATGCACCTTAGTGATATATATAAATTTCAATGCGTTTAAAATAGTGAAACATTATTTAAATAAACCGCAAATGATTTTTCCCCATAGACCGCAATGTAACGGAATTCTTTTGAGTGTCCCTGTAAAAAAACTATAAGTGCTACACACTTCAGTTGAAATAGGGAACATGCTATAGATAACGACAATAACATATAAAAATTGCAGAGCAATCCGAGCATATTTACGGGAGTTAGAGCACGGCCAGATGGCCAGAAGGCAGATGGCAGACGGCCATACGGCAGACGGCAGACAAACCGAAGTCATAAGCACTTTTCAACTAGGTTGGAAAGTGCTAAAAATGATTTTCTAAATAAAACGGGTAAAAAATGAACAGATATTTCTCTAATCCTGAATCAAAAGTACCTGATACAATACATATCTTTTTAAGCCAGATTTATAACACTTTCAAGACTTATAGAGAGTAGATTTTCGCAACTACAGTTGTGTAAAATAATACAGTCTTGCAAAATCGAGCTTTATTAAAGGTAAATATATACATGTGTGTCTGTGTTTCCGCTACCGGATGAAGCATAATTTTGTAATTAAGTCGTATTAATATTTAAAAATTCAAGTTGTTGCGTTGTATCAGCAGAGCCGCAATGAGAGTCTGGAGGCGCCGCCGGTAGTAAATTTAATGTGGATCTTTAAGTATGGTTCTAGGAATAAAATTATTAAACAATTATTATTTTTTTAAACATGACACATATTTGTTCAAAATTTGAATGCCACTATATTAAAAAAATTTTGCACAGTATAAACCCTGGTATGAAAAACGTTCCTACTTTTATTAGGTACAAACTTTTGACTTTTCTTTTCCTGACATTCGCGAACGGTTTTGCTGCGTAAGTGATTCTCTCACTTGTCTGTGGCTTTAATGTATATGTACTCTCGTTGCTCATTCATTCTGTTGCTGTTAAACTATGTAGTTGTAATTCTTATATGCGGGTCGTTCTCTAGCCCGCTCATGATGCTTGTATCCTACGTCTAAAATATATATAATCCAGTGCATCATACATAATATAGTGTATTAAAATATATTCCAAGTTTCATAACTGGAATCCTTCTCAAAATTGAATACAACCACACATCTCTCAGATCTTAACAAATAATTAATATTTTTCTTCATTTAGTTAACTAGTGCTACCAAGTGGATTCATGTGAAAGATGCTGTAGGTGGATCCAACAATGAAAACAGGCAAGCGAATTTTTCTTACCTATATTTATATTGAGTGAAATTTAAATAATAGATAGAAGGCCTTCCTTAACTACTGCGCATGTCCGTAAAAAAAATTAATTAACTATAATAAAAAATGAAAAAAAATGCAACTGCGGTCATATTCGTATGCCCATTTTTAGCTTGCTTTAGTCTGTGTGAAGATTTTAATGTACACGTTTTATGTGATTCAAGTTCTGTTTTTGATACTCTTACATGTAGTTTTTCTAACGTGAAAAATTTACTTAAAAAGAGAGTTTTGAGTCGAATTAGAGTTGAAAAAAAGAGTTTTTACTCTTTCACCTAAAAAATAACAACAACAGGATAGGCCCTCTGATGGAGCCGGGGCCCGGCACTTTGTACTGGCTCCACCCCTTTCTCTGCGACCCAGTGTATCACTTTCGGAACAATAGTGTGATATCACACGGAAATAAAAGAAAGAATTTACGGTGTCAATCTCTCCAGAAATTGCCTCTTCAAAAAAAGAAAGAAAGAAAAATGTACTACGTAGTATCATTTTTCCTTAACAGACATTTCCATTAAGTCATTTATGGGCATCTTCCACTTAAACAAGACCAAGTGATGCGTGTGAAACTTATTAAGGCAACAAGCTTGTACTCTGACTCACATGAGCAATCCAATGAATCACCCATTGTTACTCTCCGGGTTGTGCAGAAAGAACAGCTGGGAGAAAGTGGATCATAAATTACCATCACAGAATAAAGGCAATAGCAAAATTGTCTTGATTTTTAGTCACTTTATTTAACCTCGATGAGCCGTGGTCAGCAAAATGGTCTACAAAAGATTATCAAGCGCGATTTCGTTCGACAATAAAAAGAGAATGATGAAAGTGTGTAAAACATGTCAGACATAACCTATTTATTTCGTGTGTCGATAAATGTTAAAACAAAAAATTCTAGAAGGAAATATTTTTAAACTTTTTTTTATTTTTAAATAATTAGTAAAAATAGAAAAGGCACAGACTCACAGGAAATTAAATACAGAATCTGTCAAGGAAGAAAGACTGTAAAACTAATAAATTCTATTTGGTGGAGTGAGGAGATCTCCAGGAAAAGAAAATATAATATATGCTATTCTATTGTAAAGAGCATATTGTTATATGGAGCAGAGGGATGGAGAATTATGGAGACAGAAAGAAAGAAATTAGCAGCAGTGGAAATGGATGCCCTAAGAAGATCATGCAGGATATCGGGAATAGAAAGAATAAGAAATGAAAGAATCAAAGAAATTATGAAAATAAAGGCAACCATATTAGACGATCTCCAAAAGAAGCAATTAATCTGGAATGGTCATGTTAAAAGAATAAGTGACGAGAGACTACCCGAAATCGCATCTAATTATAGAACAACCCAAAAGAGGAAACGAGGAAGACCACGAAAGACCTGGATGGGTGGTATAAAAAATGCCATGAGGGATAGGGGTCTGGAGGAGAGATTGATCCCTGACTGGAAGAAATGAGGTGGTCTCTCGTAGATTTTTCGGAAGGCAGCACCTGACGCCATAAACCGAATTTATATGTATATATATATATATATAGTAAAAATAGACATCCGCTCAATATCAACTGTGGACAACATCTCTTTTTGTAATTTTCTGTTTCAATCATCTAAAATCCTTCCTTCGGTTTTTGGGGTAAAAATCATACATGAATTTGGATCGGGGATTTTATTTTTTCTTTAATATAAGAACTATCATTTATAAGTTTCCATTTGTCTATTTGTTTTTTTCTGAATATCTCGAGAGCATTGGAGGTAAAGAAAAAATAATTAAAAAATTATAAAATTTTAGTTGTTGGGCTAAATATTATTAACGTTCACGATTTGGAATTGCAACTGACGACACAAGTGGCAGAAGGCATTATGTAACAAACATTAAATTTCGAAAAAACTGACGTGTTGAACTTTCGAATTCATCATCTGAAATTTCTGATATTAATCAACAGATGTTATTGTTTTATCTTTTTAAATAAAACCTAAAACTTTATAAATGTATAAAAATTGAAAAGAAAGATATTAGTCGAAACAAAAAGTATAATTCTTTGTTATCAGGGATTACTGTATTTAAATAATATAAATTAAATTTAAGACTTCTAAATCTTTTCAAAATTCAATAGAAAAAGAAAACAATGGTAAACAAATTGCCTAGAGAAAGAAAATCCATTCAAGTTAAGTGACCAAAGAGAATGAAATAATAAAATCACTTAAATTTATTATGCTAATCATGAACAATTTTTTTTTATTAAGGCATTAACTTCATTTCACTTAAAATTAAAATAATAAAATTATAGAATTTCATGGTGTAACCGTAATCATCATTGTTTTACTTTTTTATATAAAGTCAAAATAACTTTCTAAACATGAAATAATTGAAAAGACCCAACATTTAAAAAAAGAATTGCTGTTAGAAAGAATTGCTGTTAAAAAAAGAATTGCTGTTATTCGTTATCGGGCATCTTTTCTATTATTATTAAATAATGGCAATTTACTTATTACTTTTTGTCGCAAACTCTCGTGGCAACAGAAACATTTTTAAAATGCAAAATAGAAGAAAAACTAAAAACAACGAAGAACAAATTGCCTAAAGATTGGTCTTTTTATCCCGGAATGAGTTGGATGATGAGTTTCGCTAAGTAACTTTTAAAGCCTCTCTCGAACAATATTCAGAATTCAAATTAAGTGCCGTTCCATAAACAACAATTAAGATCTCTTTTGTGAGCTAAAACTAACCCCTTTTTCCCTCGGAAACAATCCGTATCATACCCATTAAATAAAGAGACATGGATCGTCTTTGGCAGGAATTAGCATCCACGCTTTTTACTACTAATGAAGTTTTAACAATCCTTGATAACTTTTATGGACTTTTAATGAAATTTTATTTATAGGACATGTCTTCAACCTTTAATGATACTCAAATGAGTTTTTTTTTTCCTTTTGTTGTTTGCTTTCAGCACTTATCAGTTATTTTGCTGTAGGGGCACATTAACGATTTTTGAATAATCAGTTTGCGAATTTAATTTTTTTTAATCTTTTGGTTATTTAAAAACTCTTCGCCTAAAGCTATTCTTCAATGTTTATTTAGAAACTTTTATGAGAGATTTTTAGATATGGGTTAATTATGTTTTTTTTGTTGATATGAGCTTTTAGCAACATTTAAAAATTCAGAAACTTTGTCACATTGAAGCTGTCGAAAATTTATCCTGTTTTAGATCCAGAAAGAATTGGTTAGTATTTTCATTTAGATATATTTTTTAATGTTTCAGTTCATTCGCATATTTATTTTGCAATGACTTTTAATTAAATAACAATCATCTTAAAGTTTGAACATATTTGAATGTTCAATGTTATTCAAATTTAAAATATCTTTCTTAGATTTATCATAAAATTTGGATGTTTTGTTTTTGTTTGTTTGTTTTTAACTGTCAGTAATATCCTTCTTTCGTGTAACTGAATAACATTTAAAAAAAAAAAGTTTCGAAATGAGATTATTTATAAATTTAAGAACAAAGTTGTTGTTGAAATCATAGAAAATAATAAATTGTTAATATCTGTCTAAGGCATTTATCCGAAGATATAGTATTGAAAAGAAAATTATGCATAAACTTAAAACATCAAAACTCAGAGCAGGAAACATCTAGCACACCATTTTCCATTTGGCTTAATTTTGAGTAAAAATTTTATTGAGTAACAATTAGACGTGTGGTGCAAAATGAAAAAAATAATCCTCTATACAGGGTTCGTACGCTTAAAATTTCTATTTAACATTTAATTTGGATGTTTTGTTTTTGTTTGTTTTTAATTGTCAGTAATATCCTTCTTTCGTGTAACTTAATAACTTTTTTTTTAAAGTTTCGAAAATTATATTATTTATAAATGTAAGAACAAAGTTGTTGTTAAAAAGATAGAAAATAATAAATTGTTAATATCTGTCCAAAACATTTATCCGAAGATTCAGTATTGAAAGGAAAATTATGCATAAACTTAAAACATCAAAATTCAGAAAATAAAACATCTAGCACATCATTTCACATTTGGCTTAGTTTTGAGTAAAAATTTTATTGAGTAACAATTAGATGTGTGGTGAAAAATAAAAAATAATCCTATATACATTGTTCGTACGATTTTACCACACATTTTTAATAGAAAATTTCTATTTAACATTTAATTTGGATGTTTTGATTTCGTTTGTTTGTTTTTAACTGTCAGTAATATCCTTCTTTCGTGTAACTTAATAGCATTTTTTTAAGTTTGGAAAATGATATTATTTATAAATGTAAAAACAAAGTTATTGTTAAAATCATAGAAAATAATAAATTGTTTATATCTGTCTAAAAAATGTATCCGAAGATTCAGTATTGAAAAGAAAATTTATGCATAAACTTAAAACATCAAAATTCAGAAAAGAAAACATCTAGCACACCATTTCACATTTGGCTTAATTTTGAGTAAAAAATTTATTAAGTAACAATTAGATGTGTGGTAGAAAAAAAATCCTACATATAACTGTATTCCGGTCTAAATAAAATTAAAATATTAGCAGCAAATAATTTTACTTTAAATTTACTTAAATGAATGAGTGAATTACTTTATGTTTGAGTTAAAAAGCTGTTGAACTTCAGATTCATAGTGCAACGATAGCCAGTAAACCCAAGATTCACATCCGAATTACAGGAATGATGCGCATGTGGGGTGTCACTTTCAGAGGTGGCAATGCACACTAAAACCAGCAATTTCTGTATAAGAAATCAGCGTCGTAATCATTCAGTCAAAAATAATAGAAGCAAATAATCTATATATTTAAAGCGAAAACAGCATTCTGTCAAATCCATACGAAAATCGTCTCTTTGCTCATGCGTCAACATTTTTATGAAGGCTTCTACTCTCAGAAACGGGAAACCTGATTGATTAACACAACCCTCACCTGTTTAGCCTAGGGAGATTGAAAAGGATTGGTTGAAAACGGATGAAGCCGTACCATTGCATTGAAAACATAGAACTTCTAATTTATTTTTGCTCAGAGGTTGAAAGCTAAAGCTTTTTTTTAAAGAACTTTTTATTGCTATGTTGAAGGAGCCGATGCAAAAACAAACAAACAAACAAAAAAGCGAGAGGAAAACATTTCGTTTACAACTAGATAACAATATTTTTTCACGAAATTTTTACACGGGCTGTAAATCCGTTTTATTTATCACCAATAAATATTTCAAAGAGTTCGCAGAAAAATAACTTTTTATTTTAAAACTATAAAACGACCCTGGGTAAAAAAAAAAAAAAACAAGAAAATGAGCGCTTTTATCACCAAATATCAATATTTTTTCGCGAATTTTTCATTTAAAAATATAATGTCATACAAAATCGAGTTAAAGATATAAAATAATAAAATCTTGATGTTTTTTTAATTTACTTATTATCACGGGCCCGGGGTACGCCGGGCGGGGATCAGCAATTTTTTTTCTAAATTTACTTTCGTTTGAGTTTTAAAAAAATGTTCAACCTAACCAGTGTTCAATGCACACTCAAGCAAGCAATTTTTGTGTGTAACAAGCCAGCGTCACAATCACTCACTCAAAAATACAGAGAGTCACATTCCAATCTGAACCCAGTCTTTTGTTCATAACTTTAACAATAATAAATATATTTTAACTAGATTCGGTACTTACGTATTATTCGTGCCAGATAGATGCACCGCGTCAGAAATGACACCGATAATACTAATTACAGCCGCCCTTATCTTTTCTACATTGTAAGTACATAGTTAATATTTTATAGTTGTCAAATTAAAGGCAATTTCAGAAGTATTTATGCATCTACCTTGTATATATATATATATATATAATCCTAATGAAGCGATTTTATAAAACGAATTTGTGTAACAATTTTATGAAACGACTAATATATGAATTCGAATATATGAATCGAGTATATGAAACTAATTTATGAAACGATTAAATTCGCGGTTTGTAATATAATTTTGGTAGAGAGATAGATAGAGATAGACAGTTAGAGAGAGAGACAGACATAGAGAGGGAGAGGGAGAGACAATCAGAGAGACAGACAGATAAGTAGACATGTAGACAGACAGACACTGAGAGAGAAACAGACAAACAGAAAGGCAGACAGACAGAGAAAGAGAGATACAACCAGTCAGAGAGAGAGAGGCAAATAGAAAGGTAGACAGGCAGGCAGACAGTCAAAAAAATTTGCTGGTTGGCACACGAAGGGCGCAAAGTGCAGATTCCTCTAATAATTATGATATAGTATAGATATAGATATTATATTCATTGGTATAGTATGTATAGTAAAGGCATTATATTCATTTAGGAGGACATAACATTTCGCCGGAATAAAAAATATCATTATAATTATCTTTTATCAATAAAAGCTACAAAAATTATGTTATGCATTTAATAAATGTATATTAAATTATACTGTTTTGTATTATTTAATTTGTCTTTATAATATTTACCAATTTTATATTATGTTATGCATTTCAGAAATGCATATTAAATTACTCTTTTGAAGACGATTTTCAATTAAAAACGATAAACATACAAATATGTCTGCCAGCAACATTTCCCAGTGAGCCATACCACACGACTAACTTTGTCATCAATATTTTCATACAAGACAACTTATTTCTACCTGACTATGGATAATTTATTACCGTGTATTTAAACTAAGGATCTCGTGCTATCCCCCCTTTCCCCCTGGCATGTTAGTGATTGTCGTCTGGCGTACAACGTGTAAAAATAACTGAAATTTAAATTGTTTTAATTTAAACATGTATAAAATTAACACTTGTAAAAAAATAACTAACATTGCCGAGACAGGGAATTGTGAACCAACTCGATAAACACTGAAAACCGCTTTGTAAATGTCTGCCAAAAAAGCCACTTGGTCGCAATTTGTGACGGTCAAGGTGTTAAAAGAAGAGATTAACCTGAAACGAAGTACTACAATTTTAAAAATATTAAAGTCAATCAATATCTTAAAGTTTTATTAATTTAACTTTCTTAAGCACTACTTCTTCCAGAGAAAAAAAATCACGATTAGCAAAATTATGTTCTGAATTTTTTGCGTAATTTACAAAAAATAATTCCTATTAAAAAAAATGTGATACGCATGAATAAATATTTTAGGAACATTCTACTTAGGGGTCTTCTTCCACTAAAATTTTCATCTAAGATAATTTGGGATATGAATGTTTGAATGTTACACATCATGCATTGCAGGTTACGAGATTAACATCCAGTGAATGAAAAACAATAACATTCTTAAATAGTCCTGAAAATCTAAAATAATTCATATTCTGCAAATTTATTTTGCAACTCCATGTTCCATAGACACCAACAGCAAGACCATTTCTGAACACAAGCAGCAGGTGAAAACTTCCACCAGTAAAAAAGAACAAAATTTTAGCCTTATTTACCCACAATTAAACTAGTATGTTGTAGCCATCACAAAACTTTCTTCTATATCGTTCATTTAAATAGCATATTCTCGCAGCAACGATTATGGATATGAAATTTAATGCCTGTCTTTGAATTTAGCTTAGAATTACAATGATTAATAGAAAAAATGATGCTTGTTAAATTGCATCAATTGACTGTGGATAATATTAAGAATTTTTCCCCAAGCACGGGATACAAGTGCCCCCTTAATTAAAGTCAAAATTGAATTAGCATCTATTTATGTGAAGGTCTAATTGAATATGAAGTTTGATGAAATCCCGTGTGTTAATTTTCGTGATATAGCCATCGGAGAAATCAGGAAAAACACAGCATAGCAGCGCCACTTGGTCAATGATATACACCAAACCTTATCATAAGTTGTGAATATCAAAGTTTACTACAATATGAAGTTTTATGCGATTTTGTGCATTAGTTCTTCAGATATAACTACACTCATGTTTGTGAAAATTGCAACACCATGAAGGATTTATGCAAATTGAACCAAACTTACAGGAAATGTAAAGTGAGGTAAGACATGCAAATGATTAGAATTACAAAGTGAATTCGCATGCGTGGAACGAGAACCGGCTCCTTATCAGTCGCTTGTTCCAGGTATATAAAGGACTGCAAAGATGAGTTGAAATCCGTTTATCTTCTTCTGTCTGCAGTAAACGTTTCACTGGTGGTCAATATGCCTCGTCAAAAGCTGCGGAAGCCACACCAACAACTAACGGAGCTCGTACGAGGCCGTATCATCGGTATGCGAGAAGGTGAATTTTCGTATCGAGAAATCGCAGCCCGCACGCAGTGTAATGCCACAACAGTGATGCGTTTTTGGAAGAAATGGACAGAGGAGAATCAAACAAGGCGAAAATCTGACAATGGGGCACGCAATAGCACAATGGTACGAGACAACAGACATCTCATGACAGACCGTAAGCGTCCTCTCGTGTGTTAGCACAACGTTGGAGCACAGCCACAGGTGTTTTGTTGTCTAGCTCCACAGTTCGTCGCCGTCTACTTCAGCATGAACTGCGTGCAAGGGTTCCTCTACGCAGGATTCTCCTCTCGCCGAATCACAGACGCCTCCGACTTCAATGAGCTCAGCAACACAGCGCGTGGTGTGTCCAGTGGCAA
Source organism: Maratus michaelseni (assembly GCA_963931845.1). Classification (NCBI taxonomy): domain Eukaryota; kingdom Metazoa; phylum Arthropoda; class Arachnida; order Araneae; family Salticidae; genus Maratus; species Maratus michaelseni. The sequence goes on along the minus strand of OZ007587.1, from coordinate 381,669,766 downwards.
CAAGTTGCTTTTTCTGATGAATCTCGCTAATATCTGGAGTACAGTGATGGAAGAGTACGCGTCAGAAGTTACAGAGGGGAACGTCTACTTCCACAGTGTGTTATCCAGCGTCATACCGCATAAATGCCTGTATAACGGTGTGGAAACTATTGGGTATAATTGTCGACCCCATCTAGCGCACATTGCGGGCAACCTCAACAGTTATCGCTACATAAGGGAAGTTATGGAGCCAGAAGTCTTCCCCCATCTTCGACGCATTCCGGGTGCTGTATTTCAGGAAGATAATGTCCGTGCACATGTTTCTCAGACTGCACAAGCCTTCTTCAGTGCACAACAGGTTTCGCTTCTTCCATGGCCTGCTTATTCCCCGGATATGTCTCCCATCGAGCATGTCTGCGATTTCATTGGTCGGTGACTCGCTGGTACAGCTGGTGAGGCACATATTAATAAAACCGAACTTTGGCTTCAAGTCGAAGCCATATGGTATGCCATTCCCCAGGATTACATTTAGAACCTGTATGATTCAATGGCATGACGTGTACAGGCTCTCCTCGCTCAGCGTGACGGATGCAGAAAGTACTAATTTCCAACGTTCTTTTCGTTTTTTTGTACCGCTATCAGCAATATGTGGAATAAATTTCATTAATTTCAAAAAATTCCTTCATGATGTTGCAATTTTTGTAAACATTAGTGTATTTTAGAAATCGTGGAAAATGCAGCATAGCTGTGCCACCTGTTTAGCTATGTATACTAAAACTTAATAAGTTCAAATTATCTCAAGGTCTAGAAGAATTGAAAGTTTTATTAAATCGTGGTCTACAGCAACCGGAAAATTTCTGTCTCATACAGACAGACACACAGACAGATTCACGGACAGACAATTTTTAAAAACTGTCAAATCGTATTCAGAACCTTCAAAAACGTATAAATCCTTCGAAAACCTTCATGAATCCAATACTTTCTTCTTCTATATAGAAGAAAGCTAAAAACCCCAGTAATTTTAGCCTTATTTATCCATGAATCAATAAGGACACCATTTTATACAGGTGGAATTTTGCACATGTTAAGATACGGCTATGCCGATTAGTATCACACGCTTCTGCAATGGCCATTGCTTGCTTTATTGATGTTTTTCATTAGTTTTTTTAAGTGAAAACTTCGCATTCGATATTAATGAACAGCAAAGTGAAAAGCGAGAGTAAAAGAATGATCGTGATTTCTCGACTCCAAAATAAATCTCTGCCTTTGAAACCTAGTCTACAGATAGAATCACCATACATGTATATATATATAAATCACGCTACACTGTTTATATGTATAATGTTAAAAATTTACAGCGCACTGTCCAAGTTATTTGACCCTTTTTTAAAATAATAGTTACTTGACCATATTATTAAGCGTATCTGACCATAATTTTGAGTATATTATGGTCAAAATAATGTTAAATTACAATTATGTAACCGTTTTTAATGAAAACGGTCGAATGATTAGACAGTTTGCTGCAAAATTTTAACAGTGTATATACATTGTATAAACTATTATCACGTTATTTATATAAATGTTAAATAAATTAATATTTATATTTTTAAAGATTTTTCTCTAGTTATTTCACACCGAGAATGCGGCAATATTAAATTTGCAAGGAATTTCAGCTGGAACTCAAGCATGAGGGGCGTAGTGCGTTGTACGCTTGTTTATGTTGTATTACGCTTGTTTAGTTAACGTAGCTGTCGCTAGACGGCATTATCCACTACAGAAAATTTCATTTCAACCTTGCACTTATGAAGTCGAAAATAATTGCGTATTGTTTTTCTAAATTGGTCATTGATATCTGTATTGACTGGCTTGTGGTACACTAAGCGATGAGCAGTGTATAACTTTTATCAAAATTCAAATGGGTAAAATTTTTAAAATCAATGCCTTCTCACTTAATTAAATAAAAAATAACCAAAATTCCTTCAATGTATTGGAGAGGGATTAATTAAAAACTTAAAAACTTTCTTTTACTTTAATTATTAACAAACATAAATCTTCTTAGTTACGAAAACTGAAAAAGTCGAAAGTAATTCAATCTTTTCAATATATTGCTCTGATTGAATAAAGCATTATATTAAAAAGATAATACTCTAAAGCTTTGAAAATTTAAATCATTCCGGATACACTTCCTAACCTGACAATGAAAAAATTTTATTTTGAAGGCTCCTTTTTTTTATTATTTGTGAACAATTTTTAGATGCTTAAGTCAGAAAGAACGTTTTTTTTTAACCATCAACGTCAAAATTTCTTTTAAGTCACGGATTTTATTTTATGAATAAAGTCACTTTTTTTCTTGATCCTCCGACAAGAGCCTGAGAATATCACATCGATTGAAATAGTAGCAAACTACGTCATCGGCTGGGGCGTGAATCGATACGCCACCAAGTCTGTGTTATCATCGATTTAAAATAGTTCAAGAAAAAGTTTGAATGCCGGCAACAGATAATTCTTTTATCATGTATTATGTTTCGAATGTGAAAATGTCTACAGATTGGCTATAAACTAATCCGTCTACTAAACCGTCTAAAAAACGATGTTATTGTAGCAATTACAATGTTTTATTAAAGAATTTAAAAGGAATAATCCTATTTAATTGTTGAGTGACAGAATTGCTTATTGCTGTAGTCAAGCACAAAAAAAAGTTATTTCCTTTTCAATATAAGTACTTCGATCCTGGAATAAAACCATTTTCATAGAGATAGGTGTTTTGTGGATTGAGATTATGGATGTTACCTCACTATAATTTAGGCATACACCCTTTCTATGTCAATTTAACCGTAACTACCCTATGCTTAGTTAAAATTTTCTAATTCTTATTATGGTAAAGATACCATATATATTCGTTTCAAAATTAAAGAAATCTATATTTCAAATATTTTATTAAATATATTTTCCCTTTTCTGCATTATCGTATTTTATATACATTCCCGGCTGTTAAAACGCGCACCCTTTTGTCCTTTTCTTTCAACGAAAACTTTTAGTCAAAAGAATCATACATATTGTTTTTAAATTATCATTAACGTACTTTAATCTGTCTCCCACATATCAATGTAAATGAAATTATACAATGCATAAAATGTTTCCTCTCTCATGGTCAATTTTGACTATCTTAAAGCGACCATATGCTCACCCGTCTTGCTGGGGCCCTTACAACATATTTGCAAAATGCCTTTCTTTGCACTTCCCAAAACAATAAAACGGTAAAATTCTAAATCACTCTCTTTTTAGCCAAAGTGCACTCTTCGCCAAAAAAGATTTCCCTACCCCTGACGTCAGTTGTGAAGTTGATATGATGTATCTGTAATGGTTACAGCATCTCACGCAAAAATGCAATTCTCTTGGCTCAAAATGTAAATCGCTTGGCGTGTTTTTCTAACGCACGCTTTCATATCTCGACGGACACTTCGCCTCTGACCTCCATCTCCCCAACATCTAAAAAAATGTCTAAGGCCCCTCTGCCGCACTGGAGAAACTCTGTTTTTGCATCGTCACCCCTCAAAATGTATTATTCATACTTGGAATGTCGCCCCATCAAAAATCAACTAACTCCTGTCCAGTCTGAATTTCACTTTGACTGCAAATATTACTTGTATACTAAGAAGATGTTGGAACTTGATTAAAAGAAAAAAGGTGACAATTCTTGTTCTTCTTATGTTTTCTTCATTCAGACTCCAGTTCACACACTCAGTATAGAACCGTCAATATTGCGGCAACTTGTGTTCACGATCCTCTTTTTCAGCTGTGTGGTCTGCAGGTGCGCCGTCCTGCAATCTTTACATGTTAGCTAGTGTCGACGATGTCTCCAATTATCTTTCGTGCAATCGGATTATATATTTTATCTCATCGAATTATTACTTACCGATATTTTTTTATGTTTAACTTTACTCATCCAAACGGCCCTACACCAACAGCATATAATATATTTTAATTATCAGGAAAGTATAACTTCAGCTACAGCCAACACCATACTTATCATACTATTACAATTACTTTCATTTGTTATAAAATGTTTTGCTATATGGCTCTTTTGTATGTATTAGAAGTTGTGTATATGAAAAGTATATATGAATGTTATAAGATAGCATGCATATATAGTGATATAATGATATAAGTATGTAGGGGTAGCCCCGGACACTGGGATAAATTGCAAATAAAAAAACAAATGAATGAAATTTCTGTTTTTATTTTACACTTAAAATAAAATTATGAACTTCTTTAATGATTTTAATTAAACATTGCTAATAATATCGAATTAGTTAACGAAATATACGGAAAATAGTTTGGCCTTATTTTTTTGGCGTCACAAAAAACGGCGGGTAGGCCCGGACATATTAATCAATGGTGTCCCAACTGTTTTTTGGCCTTACAAACATCACAATTATAACAAAAATCCGATGCATCTATATAAACACAATCTTCATGAGCCCAGTTTTTGCATTCCTGGCACTGAATCCAGTCTTCTTCAAATGTTTCTCCGCATATGATGCATTCTGTCTCGTTTTGTCGAAAATTTATTGACGAAAACAAAACACTCACTCACGACTAACTTACTCTGCGCCCACGTCGCAATTAAACTGTATTTGTTTCGACTCTAGAGGGCGTTCATTTACAATAATTCTTTATTTACGCAACACTTTGAATTTCTTAGAAATTTAAATGTCTGGGGTTACCCAGATAAATATAAATATGTAAAGACACCCATTGCATGCATATAGAGATAAGTTTGGGTTCTTTTTTTTTTTCAAGAGAGCCCGATACCAAAAGTACGCAGTAGAAAACCGTTAGTAACATTTTAAAAATGTTTCAAGATTTTTCTTTCTCATTAAATATCTGTTTTTACACAGAAATAAGTATTACTTATAAATGTTCCTTCTACTACTATTATAGACCCTCTCGGGTGTTGGAACATTTGAAGGAGTGTTGCTTTGAGACCTATGGCTACACAGTCTGTTGTCTCGAATTATCCATATATCTTTATTCACAGAAATACATACATACTTTATTCACAGAAATACATACATGATTTCGACAATTACATAAATATTCTTAATGAGGACGGGATAGACACAAGGAAATAATATCACTGAAGAATTACAACCGCAAACTCCACAAAGAGTGTGCAGCGGAGTTGACGAGAGTCAAACCCGCCGCCTTTTCCTAAGCTCTCAATCGATTAGCGGAGTTGTGCCTTAACCACTAGGCCACGGAGGGGCCCCCTCTCGGGTGTATTTATAATAAGTATTAATTATAAATACACCTTCATAACAACGCTTCGATATTTTCGTATCCCTGAAAATATGTTTAAAATAGCATGCCAGCCCAAATATGGTATGCAGTGCTCGTGAAGCTGATATTTTAAATCTATTTTCACTTTGTACAAATTATAATCAATATTTTGTACTTTCAGAGAAGGATAAGATTAAAACCAAAAGCATATATTTATCTAAATATGTATTTATGTATTCATATCTGTATTATAGGACAGAAAATATTTCCTTTTTTTTTGTGACACTATAAAAAATAGAGTGCCGAATAAATACCAATCACTGGGACTCTTTTTGGCTCGATCTGGTTCTGGACACTTTTAAAATGCCTACTCTCTCCTAAATGCCTATCATTTAACAAAATTCTTCACATATGCAGACTTTTTCATTATTATCTCCTTTGAGGAACCAATCTTCGTAAAAGGCATCTAGTACATTTTGGCATTTTCTCAAAATCCCGCGTACCATCTGTTAACTTCCTTCGGGTTGAAACTGAGAATAATAAGTTTGTAATAGGTTGAGGTATAAAAAACCGTAAAAGTTTAAGTCTTTAAGAAATTTAAAAGGTTTTTGTTTTTTCTTTGAAACCTTCTAAGTTTAAATTTGTTTTTCAAGAAAAACTTAAATAACTCTTTTTATCTTTTATTCAACATCTTTGCTAATTTTCTTCTTTAAACATAAGTATAGCTACTTTAATTTGAATATAAATTCTATTTTTATTGTATAAAAACTAACATTATATTTTTAGACTAATTTAATTTATATCATATGTTTATATCGCATTTCTCATTGTTTCTGGTTGAAAATGTTTTAGATAATCAAGATTTTGCTCTATGTAAAAAAATAAGTTTAACTGGTATTTCTTTACAAATTTGTGAGCAGAAGGATCAATTTCAAAAGGAAGTTGTTACAAAACCATCTGAACTAAAGCTTTCCATTTCACATACAGCGCTAAAAGATGCTGCATCGTTACATATTGTATTTTTGCGTAAACAATAGATAGTAAAACGCAAAAATACAATATGTAACGATGCAGCATCTTCTAACTTACCGAAATTGTGGCTCGAGTTACTCCATGGTTACAAATAGGGAAATAAACAACCAAGAAAAAAATGAAAAAAATAACATGCGTAATTTTAAAAAAGTACATAAAAATTAAATTATAGCATTTCAAATAACTTCAAAGACCGTGCAATTATAGAATATTCTCATTCGTTTTTGATAATGACTCGGAGTGAACCGAAACATGTCAACAGTCTAATAAAAGTTATTTTACTGTATATTATGTTTTTAGTTTACAGCTTTTAGCATTTAAAAGAAATATATTATTATAAAGATGTTATAATTTATTATATTTTGAACACATATTTATTTCTATGAAACGGGACAATTGATAATTTATTACCATATATTTAAATAAAAGAACACCGCCCCCCCCCTCCCCTCCGGGGCGTGTGTTGTGATTTCAGTTTGGCGTTCAACGTGTAAAAATAACTAATATGTGATTTTTTTAACTAGCAATATAAAATTCATATTTTGTGTAATTAACAAACACTGCCGCGACTGGCAAGTCTGAACAGACTCGTTAAACGCAAAAATCCACTATCTTAAAGTCTGCAAAAAAAAACTACTTTGTCATAATCTGTGATGGTCAATGTGTTAATGCTAAATAGCAGTGCTTACTAGATAATTGTAATTTTTAGTAATTTGTGTAAACGATCTAATTCTACAACCAAACATATAAAGTAAACTAGTTGTTATTTTCTAGACATGCCTCACTTGTAAAAAAGAGATCCATGAGATAAGATGGGAATAATCTCAAAATGGCTGTAGAAGATTATAAGAATTAATGTATGCTGTTTCAGTCAATGTATGAATCTAATCCTATATTTAGACCTAATAAATGTTCGTTAATAAACCTATAAAATGCATTCTTTATTTCTTAGCATACCAAAATTACCTAAAGAGAGATAACTTAAACACAGTTCGAATATAACAAACATACTTCTTTTTTAATATACATTAAAATAAAGTACCCCTACCCACTGGGTAATTTGTGTACAGCTGAATTTTTATTTATTTTGAAGTAATATAAGGGGCAATATTTATAACACTCATATAATTTCGTTCTAGGAGACACATTTCTTAAAGAAAACCGAAAAAAGGTAATCTTGTCATTTGTAGTATCTGTGAAATTTTAAATTTAGAAATATGCAAATTTAATATCCAAATTATCCAATCAGGGGATATCTAATTTTTACGTCTTCAGATTCAATAGAGTCGGTTATATCTCCCCTGAAAAAAGTAAATGTAAAACTGTCCTTCGTGTGATTCATTAACAAATTTAATTTTTGATAATTGCAAAGGATAAATAAAACATTCTAAAGGGTAATTATGAGATCCAGTGAAAATAATTATTATGGATACATTTTTCATCAAAGTACTTTTAAAAAAATTGCAATAATTCCAAAATATTTTTTAATTCTTAATTATATGAACACTGTACATGGTGATAAAAGATAATCATTCTGTTCACAAATGACAATAACCTTTTTATAAACAACCATAGAGAAAAATAATATAAGAATTACAATACAGAAAGAAGTTCAAGCTTTGGTGTGAATTGTTTATAATTGTTCTATACATAACTACTGTTCGTCACATGGACAACATCCAAGCTATACTTCTTTATGAAAGTGGCGACATACGCACAGGGCGAATGATGAGACCGTGCTTTGACAGAAGTTTATGTCCAAAATATTGAAAACCTACAATCCAGATTTGGCGATGTTTGCCTGGAAAAGCTCAATCATAGGAGTGAGATAAATTAAAAAGCATTAACTTGGCAATACTGGTCGGCTCTTTTGTCCAGAATCGTATCAACCAATCAAATTTTATGTCCCGTATGTTGACATTATCATATCGAGGCACCCTAGTTTCGTTTGATCATTGAAGTGAAGTAGCATTGAGCCGCGACCTACGTTATACACGGCCGGTGCATGACGTTTAAAACGTCACATGGAGTGGATCATTTTTAGACAGAGATTGGTTCAAAACGGTAGGTGCGCCTCTTTGCCCCAATCACCGGGTAAAAATGATCTACTACATGTGACGTTTTAAACGTCATGCACCGGCCGTGTATAACGTAGGTCGTGATTGAGCGCAGTTTGAGTTGTGAATATCAGGAGAATTTCGTGAGTTGTTGGCTGGCGTTTTACTACCATGTATTTCACGTAAAATTCGTGGCATGAAAAAGTTCTCGCTGGGAAGACATTATCATATCATAGGACATATCTTATAGGATATAGCGCATCATAAAATATATCATAGGTCGCTATCATAACTTAGTATAATCATAGAATTACATTATTTTTTAATCAACGACATCAGCCAAACTGTGTAACGTGTTTCGATCATTAAATATTACAAAGAAACTTAATAAACTTTTATGTTTTCCAAGCGGTAGTTCTTTTTACACCTCACATTGGAAAGAATGTATTCACTAATGTCCCGCATCTATATGTAATTGCAGTATGAGCCATATCTGCGACATATCCAAATAATTGCTGACTGTAAAGAACACCTTGCCGTAAGATAGTTTATCTGAAAATGCGAAGAGAAAGTTTTCTAAAGAAAAGTGTAGAGCAACGAAAATTTGCTTTTTTAGGGTTTATTACATAATAAATAGCTAAAATTCTTCCAACTTCTGACGCCTTTTCTTTGGCTTGAATCTTGAGTTTTTATTCCACAGATACAGAAGTTTTATTTTAATTTTTAGTTTTTAGCTAACCAGATTTCGCTGTTTAGTAAGTTTTACTATTACTTATCTTTAATTCGCAAAGAAAATTGTATTTTCATACATTTTCAGTTAATTTCAAGAAAAAGAAATAACGCCAGTATATACCATCCAAACCACTTGTTTGTGGCGTATCCCGATCTGCTTTGAAATAGGAAAGAGCTTGCATACACAAAGAGAAGCAACATCTGTAATTCATACTGAGATATTAGCTTATAATTTCCATTCTGTTTTCTTAAACCACAGTGTGATTTTAAATTAGACTTCAACAGACAATTAACACTGTTTGTATAACAAAACTGGTTATTCTACTTAGTGGTTATTATGACTTATCTTGAGTGGCTGCAAGTGATTTATAATCCAAATTAATTTAATCGATTAAAACTTTAAATGTACAGTCTCGATGAGAGAAACGCATCTCCTACTAGCTGTGCCGCAAATCATCGTATAAAAAATCAATTGGTTCCAATCGATTAATCGTAATAATATCTACTAATTAATGCTATATTAAAAGTTTGCTTACTTGGGGCGTCATCTTAATATAGAATTCGTAGCAAATGCAAAAATTTTCAATACCAACACCTATTTTTAACATCATCTGGATTTTTCGGTAAACTGTATTTTCAGTTACCAAACGGTCATAACAAAATGGTCATACCAAACGGTCAAATATTTTAGGAATTGTGCAGGTTTAAAATTTGAAAATCCTAATGTTAAATTTATTTTTAATCGTTGCAAAACAGATTGCAATGTGGATAGTTTTTTAATCATAACTCGAAAAATACTTGGCCAAATGAGCTCTAATTTTCAATTACCATATGTTACATTTAAAAGAGTCGATATCTGTTCAAAAATTCATAGGTTACAATTCACACATTTTTCGAAAATTAATTTCAAAATATATAAATTATTTTAAGCATTTGTGCTAGTGGTTAAATTAAAAGAACTGAAAAACGTGTTAGAAGTATGCAATAGCAATAATTTAAAATCGTCATATTCGACAATTTTTAAACTATACAAAAATAACTTTAAAATCTTCATTTTTATGTAATATATGCATATTTACAACATAGTTCTTTCCAAAATACTATGCATAAGAGTCACTCAGATTCATATCAATCAATGTATTGATTAATATACCTCTTATTACTGACATCACTAACAAAAAACTTTGTTTATTTAAATTATTTACAAATTATCTTTGAAAAATTTACATATGTTCATCGTCATTTCCATAAACAAAGAATAAAACGCAAAACCATAAAACAAATATAGTTCTCAAACTTATTCAAAAGAAAGATAACAGTCTTATTATGCTTATTAAAGTATAGATGGATAGAATATATCTCCGTCTTTCCCCAAATTCGTTTTGAAAATCTAAAAGAATTCAGAAATAATATCGATTCCTAGACTTCAGTACCTAAGTTGATAGAAACTTTAAAAAATAAAAATAAATAAATAAAAAGAATATTTTGAATTCGCTGACATTTTTAAACTAAGCAGCCAAACGACACAAAAGAAACTTTTGAATATGTTGCAGCGTTACCCAGCGTCAAGAATAAACATTGTCCTGTTTACTCAAAATGTAATACAGACTCTTCGAAAAAGGACTCGTTTTTATTCTGTATCCTATCAAGAAAATCGAAAACGCAGAAAACCTTTGCCAAAAATTGGAATTTCGAAAAGATTTTTGTTTGAAACGAGCTTGAAATATGTTTACCGAAAAACAAAAATTCTATTCTTGTAAAAATGGCAACATTCGGTGGAAAATAGAAACCATCGTTAAATTCAGCTTCGCATCTTTATTGGTTTTATTTCGATATTTTTTTTCACTTCCTTCTTTTCTTTATTCATCTTTTCTTTTCCTTTCTATCAAGCATTTCCCCATCTTCAGTTGTTCTTTTATTTTATCCGTAGTCACTTGAATAATATTTCATTAAATTTGTATTGATTTTAAAATAAATAGTGTTTTATTGCAGTTTTATGCAAATATAATATTGTTCAGATTTATTCAACTAAATTGCATTTTTTCTCCTTTTCAGTAACTCAACGTAGCAGGGTTGAGAAACAGCTTTTGCTTGTATCAAATAATGTAAAAATGGGCTAAACATCCTTTTTGTGATGCAGTAAAATGTGAGATAAAATTTTGAGTTTCGATTAAACTGTGTTATTTAAATATCAGAGTGATTATTTTTTTTCTTTCTCTCTTTTAAATTTAAATAAAAGTTCTTTTTAGTTTCGTCATTTGTTAAACAACATATTTTTTTTAATATTAGGGTGGATCAAATGAAATCGGAACAGTAGCCACAGAATGAAATAACATAGTTTATTTCAAACATAATCTCCAAACCTACACAAGCACTTGTCCTACGGTTTCACCAAGTGATGAATACCTTGATCATAGCTTGATCTTTCACTGAAATTTGAACCACTTTCGCACATTATCCATGACTTCGCTGTCCGAGTAAAAACGGAGGCGTAAAAACAATGTCGTTTTCAGCGGATCAAAGATGGGAAAGTCATATGGCGAAAGATCCGGGCTATATGGTGGGCCGCTGTATGGTACCGCTGTTTTATTTTTGACACAATGAACAAAAAATAGGGACTCATCACCACTTTTTCCGTACTAAAATATTTGCCTCATATAATCGAAATTGTCTGCCAATTAATAAAGGGAAGGTTGCAGTTCAAAATTAGTGGTAACCAAAAGCTTTCAGGAACAAAGCAACCAACCTATTCTTGCCCGAAAAGCGTTCGGGCAAAATTGTTAAGTGGTTGATAAGCCGGGTGAAAAAACGTTGGCACAATAATATTTTTACCTTAAATTTCAGGGGATTTGACACAACATTTATTTGAAGGGGTTGGGGCAAGCGAGTGCCAAGCCACATTTTTGAACTTCTGAGATATTTCAATTTGAAAATTTGATCAAATACTCAAATCCAGATATATAACCTAAAGTTTTATTGTCAGTGTCTTAGTAACATTTGAGATAGCCTGAGTAACAATATGGCATTACTTTTATGATATTCTATTTCGTTTTTTATAAATTATCTATGTTCATTGGGTACATAAACATCTGGGGCAAAAACAAAACCTGTCACATAGGCTGCCACCAAGTAATATTACAAACAAATTATATGTTGAATAGTATAATTTACAACATTAAGCAACAGATTACAGCGTTAGATTTATTTCACCAAAAACGTGGCTTGGCACTTTCTTGCTCCGACCTCCACAATTATCCTTAAAATTGTTATATCCCCAAGAATAAATTATAAAGAAGAACAAAGCATAGGTGTCTATAACACAGATCTATTTTATGTTTATATAAAATGTTAAAAAACGAACGGGGTTCTGTCGAGACATGGTCGTTTGTTTTAAACCGTAGAATACGCTGAATGTACACAGGGCGAAAAAAAATAATGTTGTACAACACTGTTTAACTAATGCAATTTCACAAACTAAATGTTAATGACATATTTATAAACTATTTTATAAAGCGGAAAAACAAAACAAATGATTCCCGAAACATAATGCTAACAAATCAAAATCCGTAGCTAGACTAAATTAATGTACTGGAAAATATATTACAAGTGCTGATCAAAAATCAAGAACACGCTCGAAGAACACAGATTTTGTAGATTTGAGCTGGCTTACTGACCCGATGATCATGTGAAAAATTCTAATCATATAGGTTTACACCGAACATGATCGACTATATCTCTTATATGGACTGTAACTCTTAATAAAAGAGTTCGATCAACAAAGGCGTCCCCAGTCATTATTTCCACCTGCTGAATTCGTTGCATGCATTTATCATAGGTATGCTACCGTGGATATTAAATTCACTTTACAAGTTGTCTGCAATATCATTATAAGAGTACTTTCATCTGGTATTTTTAAACTCATTTCTCTTAATTTTTTCAATAATTATCATCAGTAGTTTAATTGCGTAATGAACTATCTTTTCGTTTTGAAATTTAGAAAGAGGCTGTGTACTTTATGAAAATGTTAAGACGTACTAAGCTAAATGAAATACCTTTTTCTACAAAAATATTTAATGTATCAGCAACATCTCCAGGGAACAGATTTATGTAGACGAAGCAGCTCAAATTCAATCGATTTTCCTAATTAAGAATGCAGAAGTACACAAAAATAATTTTTTTTCATCCCCGCCAATAATGATTTTATCCGATTTATAATATATTGTTATCAAGCCACCCATATTTAATTAGCCATACATCGATCTCATCCAAAATCCGCCAAGTGTCTAAACTTTTTCTGACATGCGTCGCCAAATGAAGGAAATCCGATTGAAACTAACAAATTTAACGACGTAATTGCGAGGATACTTAACAATACGCCAAAATATCATCGTCAACATCCCAACTGTATTTTGTCGATCATAGGTGGGGGACATCTCGATAAGGCATTTTCGATGAGTTTTAAAATTAAAATTTGTCTTATGTGATGAGTATATGATCATTGGTCGTTGGTGCTTTATTGGTTGCTTTATTGGTTGCTCATTGGTCGTTGGTGCTTTATTGGTTCTATTTACTTTTGTTATTATGCTAGTGCATCCATATTTAGATTGTTTACTGTTTATATGAAAGTCGATATAATCAAGTTTATGATTCTTTACAAATTTAGTCATTTTCATTTTTTCGATTCTTTTTAACTTCACTACCCGTTTTGCAAGACATTCCTAATTTAAACTTAGTTAATGCCCTATTATGTGAATTTTTATTCACATTTTAACACGAGCTACTATTTTTCATGAAACTGCTTTGATAAAAATGAGCGAAAATTCATTTTCCTCATTATTTCCCAAGGTTAAACTCCACTCCTGCAGAAATTAATGCCCCTGGTAACTAAAAATTAACATTATTTTCCTGCAAAAGAGAAAATCTGTAAGTGATAAACAGAAACAGAATTGTTGAATTTTCTTTTTAGATGTTTTCTGAAAGACTCCTCAATTAACTGCGTATTTTAAATTTGATGGAAAGCATTATTCAAGACTACATTTTATCGTAATTTACTTTATTGTTGTGAAAACTGCCATAACATAAAAGAAGCATGCAGCAGATTTGAAATTTCTCCGACACGCAAAAGGCAGATCATAAAAATGATTAACTATGAGATGGATACGCACATCAAAAAGATACTAATTATAAACTTTATAATTAGTAAAAGTTAGTAAAATAATGCTAATGTGTCTTCATTTAGAAATCGTACTTGTTCCTTCTTTATCAGTGTAGACGATTCTGGCATATCTTTTCATATATTAAAAAAATGCCTACCTATATGGGTGAAGACAAAATAAAATGCTCAATTTAATTTAAGTCTATTCGAGAAAGCGCTGTTCCTGTATCCAGATAAACTGCTTGAGAAAATGGTACGCATACTGGCACGTGCTTTAAAATGATGTAAGCTGAAACGTACAATTACATGACTGCGGATAGCCTTGTTGTTGAAAGTCCGTTCGCACAGACTGAAATCTCGCTAGATTCAAGTTTCAAAGGACTGGTGGAACAAAACTTGTCGAAAAATCGGCCATAATGACTGTGAATACACATGTTATGAAAAGTTTATTCGCACATATTCACTCGCGTGACACATTCAGTCACATGATGCTACTGTGATATGAGTTTCAAATGGACTGATCGAACAGAACATTTCGGTGCAACGGCCATAATGACTGTGGATAACCCTGTTATGAAAAGTCTGTTTGCACAAATTGAAATCCAACAAGTGATACAAGTTTCAAATGGGCTGATCGAACAGAATTTGTTGTAGAAACGGACATAATTATAATGGAGTACTTACTTACCAATTGAAGAAGATAACAATCTTGCCATATGTTTTTTATAGATATGCTCAAATTCATCATGAATTCTAAGTAACTAATTTAGATTGTTTCGCATCACAAGTACCTACACATATTGTATGTAACGCATAACAAAATAGTTATTGCTTCCCTTTTAATATTAAAGCATACGGATACAATGAAACTAACGATACTTATTAACTTTTCACTTGGTCGTTTCGAAAAGTTTTCTTTCACATGTAGAATAATGAAGTCTGAACTTGTAGATTCTGAAAGACTGTAAAAATTAATCTTAAGAGTAACATCAAACTCGGCTAATATCGAATGCAAAATTATACATATTTATACCAATCCATATCATTATCCCTATGCGGATGCATTGAAATACTAGATACACTAGCAGTACATTCGTTCGGTGTACTGTCAAGTTAGATATAAATCCAAGAATTTTTAAATTCTGTTCTTATTTCTTATCTCTTGGGCATTCAATCACAAATATCCTTTACTACATCTCGCTAACAATGTTGAAGGCGTAACTGATTGTTCTAGTTTAATTATCTCTAATATGATACTTTGGCAATAAAATAATTCTTGTCAATGATTTCAAAGACAATAGCATTATAATCAAGAGGAAATTAACTTTAGCAACTAATCAAAGCCTCATCATCGATTACAAAATCTCAAGCTACTATTCTGAGTCAGTAGTAATTTATTTCAGATTGCCCGAAGCACTTTTCCAAGCCGCTTGATATCAATTCGAAATTGTTTATTTCATCTTCATATTGCAGATGCAAAATGTATGTATTTTTATTCTTCATAAGGCTGAGATGCTGAGAATAAATGTGCTACTGTCTATTCAAGGTAATTATTCACCTCCTACAGCTTACATAATGCCATCGCAATATTTATTCTTGCAAAATTTCTTTTTCACTAACAAATTTTATCAATCATAAATCGAGTAAAAACACTGCGTAACTGGTTTATAAATTTTTGAAAGGAATTTTATTAAATCGAATCTAAAACAAAAGGGGTATAAATATTATTTTCATAGGAAAATGAAAGTAAATGATAAAATATTGAAAAAAAGCCCTGCACAATATAAACAAAGTCTCTTTTACCAATAATTCAACTTAAAACTTGAGTAATTTATCTTTCTCAACTCATCCATTAAGCCCATTCAATATATCCATTAACTTATATCCTTTCAAATTCTTCTTGCAAAAATTTCTCATTACTTTTATGCCTTTCCTTTTGGCTACACATCAAAGTGACTGCGCGAAGTCATCCGACAAAACAAACAAGAACGTCTTCACCTTGGAGGTAGAAGCCGCGAAATCTTATTGATTGAAAGGAAAATTACGTCACCGGCCAAGGTGAATCAATAGAATAGCAGTTTTGACGTCGTTCTATCGATTACGAACATTCTTTACAAGGGAATATACATGATTTAATAATTTATTATCCTTGAAAGATATAAATAGATAGCTATATCATCTAAAATATAGTTAATGACACAATGAGAACAAAAAATAATTTGGAATATAGAAAATCGTGTAGATTATACGTTGTAGAGGAAAGATCAATTTCTTGTTAAGCAAGAAAATAGAAGAAATAAAGGTAAAAAACAAACTTTAGATAGTATTTTATCTAATTTCATGTACTTTACTGTTTTAATGCCTTAAGATATATTTCATCGAAAACCTTTTTAATAACAGTCACAATGTACCTATCTTCGGAAAATGCTTTAATCTGTATATTTATCGTGATCTAGCAACTATCCGTATATTATTTGCAGAATAATAAAATTAAGTCACCAGCCAAAGTGAATGTATAGAATAGCAGTTTTGAGGTAGTTCCATCGATTACGAATGTTCTTTACAAGCGAATATACGTGATTTAATAATTTGTTATCCTTGAAAGATATAAATAGATATTTATATCAACTAAAACATACTTAATGCACAACAAAAACAAAACAAAAATTGGAATTTTGAAAATTCTGTAGATTAAACATTGTAGATGAAAGATAATGTCTTGTAAAACAAGAAAATAGAAGAAATAAATGTCAAAATAAACTTTAGATAGTATTTTATCTAATTTCGCGTCCTTTACAGATATAAGTAGATGTTTATATCAACTAAAATATACTCAATGCACAACAAGAACAAAAAATAATTTAGAATTTAAAAAATGCTGTAAATTATACACTGTAAGAAAAAACTCCAAAAATTACAGCAAAATTTGCTGTAAATTTATGCACCCAAATTGCCAGCATATTTTACTGATATTATGTTTGGAATTTTACAGCAAAATGTGCTTCAAACATGCTAATTTTACTGCAAATATGACTATAATCATACTAAATGTTACAGCAAAAAATGCCGGCAATTTGGGTGCATAAATTTACAGCAAATTATGCTGACATTTTTGCCGTTTTTTCTGACAGTGTAGATGAAAGATTAATTTCTTGTTAAACAGGGAAATAGTAGAAATAAAGGTCAGAAACAAACTTTAGATAGTATTTTATTTAATTTCAAGTACTTTGCTTTTTTAATGAATTAAGATATATTTCTTTGAAAACTTTTTAACAAAAACCAAGTGTTCTACTCAATGCTCTTTGGATTCCGGAAAATGCCTGAGTCTGTAGATGTATCCTAATCTAGCAACCATATTCGTATATTATTGTATACTAATTATAAAATTACGTCACCGGCCAACGTGAATCAATAGAATAGCAGTTTTGTCGATTAAGGATATTCTTTACAAGGGAATATACATGATTTAATAATTTATTATTCTTGAAAGGTATAAATAGATATTTATATCAACTAATATATACTTAATGCATAACGAGAACAAAAAACAACTTGTAATTTGGAAAATACTGTAGCTTATACTTCGTAGATTGAAGATCCATTTCTTGTAAAACAAGAAAATATAAGAAATAAAGGCCAAAAACTCACTTTAGATAGTATTTTATCTAATTTCATGTACTTTACTGTCTTAGTAAGTTAAGATATATTTCTTTGAAAACCCTTTTAACATTACTCACAATACACTCTGGATTCCGGAAAATGCCTGAGTCTGTAGATGTTTCCTAATCTAGCAACCATTCGTATATTATAGTATAATTATAAAATTACGTCACCGGCCAACGTGAATCAATAGAATAGCAGTTTTGTCGATTAAGGATATTCTTTACAAGGGAATATACATGATTTAATAATTTGTTAGTCTTGAAAGGTATAAATAGATATTTATATCAACTAAAATATACTTAATGCATAACGAGAACAAAAAACAATTTGGAATTTAGAAAATACTGTTACTTATACTTTGTAGATGGAAGACCCATTTATTGTAAAACCCGAAAGTATAAGAAATAAAGGTCAAAAACTCACTTTATATAGTATTTTATTTAATTCCATGCACTTTACTGTCTTAGTAAGTTAAGATTTATTTCTTTGAAAACCCTTTTAACATTACTCACAATACACTCTGTTTTCCAGAAAATGCCTCAATCTGTAGGCTTACCGTAATCTGGAAACCATCCATATATTATCTGTACAATTAAAAAAATTACGTCATCCGGAAAAGATGGACCAACAGAATATCAGCTTTGACGTCGTTCTATCGATTACTAACATTTTACAAGGGAATGAACATGCTTTAATAATCTTTTATCCTTGAAATATATAAATATATATTAATTTCAACAAAAATATACTAAACAAGGGGAAATCTCGTGAAGTAAGACGAGTAGAAAAATATTTTAAAAAAAAATATATATTCTATCAATATTTTTATTGAAAAGCCTTGGAAATAGTATATATATATATATATATTATACAAATATTGCAGAAATTTCAAAATTTATTTAAAATTCATACATTTGAATCAAAAATACCGAAACATTTATTTTTCATTAAATTTTTAAGCTATTTTTTTTTTTGTAATTGTGGTTCACGCCAAGCGTTGGTATAAATCAAAATCGATGCTGACAAGAACGTGGTTTAAAATTAACGCATTTGCGTATAACGCTGTAAAATGTATACCAAGCAAACAATACAGAAAAAAAATCATATGTAGCATTTTATTATCACTAAGCTGCCTTATTTAAGGCAAATTACTTTTAATGTGGATTTTTGACAATATCGCCAAATTTGGCAACAATTTGGTGTTTTTGTGTGTATACTTCCACGTAATTATTACTGTATAAACACAACAAAATATTAAATTTAACTTACTTTTAAGCTTTTCTCATCTATATAATATCAACTATCGCGTAGTATCCCGATTCCGGTTCTGTTAGTTTTTTTTTTTTTTTTTTTTTTCTAAAAATAGATGCATAGCGAGAAAAATAATAATTCGGAATTTAGAAAATAATGTAGATTATGCTCTGTAGATAAAAGATTAATTTCTGATTAAACAATGTAATTGTAGAATAAATGATTAAGTCAATATTTCGATTATTTTAACTAATTAGTGGTAATGACTTTACATGTTTTATGACTTAAATCATTTAACATGTATAATTTGAGGATATATTTCTTTGCAAACATTTTATATCAACATTTTATATCAACATTTTATATCAGAAGTCTTTCACTCAAGGTATTTTTTTTCCTAAGCAAGATCAACAATCCGCTACTTTTTTTTCTTTATTCAGATTGCATGGTTGCTTGGTTGCTACCACTTTTTTGAAATAGCATTCATACGCCTTATTTAATATGTCATTAATTAAGGCGAATAATACTACTTGAAAAAAATGGTGGCAATCAAGCAATCCGAATAAAAAAATAGTAGCAGATTGCCAACACTCATTCTATACTCTGTGTAATTTCAATTGGCTTCTCAAGATCAATTTCCTAAGGTTTTATCTTAGGTCAGTTACTATGGTAATACCGCATTTGAGTGACTGACTGTTCTTTCTCTTTAGCAACTTAGCACTGCAGCACTTACTCTTGAAAACATGCTAAAACCTGTATTCTGCTCAAACTCTGTCCTCAATCTGTGCAATTTTTTTACTCTTTACTGTATCACCCTTCTATTCACTCTTACATTATTTGTACAATAAAATTGTTTTTCGAAATTTATTCTAATTTTGCTGGACATTCTAAACGAAACGGAATTTCCCCTTACTCATCGGAGAATCCCGTGATAATCTCTAGGAAATTTTCAAAACCGAATTGCTCAATACATAATACTCTTTGTTTTAAAATTTGGGTGATAACTGAACACAGAGCTTTTGGAAAATAAAGCACAAGAGAAATCATTTATGGCTTTTCGTCGCAGAATGTAATCTGAATGGAGCCTACAGCTGCGTTTAGTAGCGATCCTGATTAAATCGTCCTGAGATGGGTATAAATCAAATCTCTTCCCATTCTTCTCGAATCATTTTGTGGTCATCGACAAAAGAAATGGGTGTTTTTCCAGCTGACAACGGCTGCTGCTCTTGACTTTTGACCTTTACACATGCTAAGAAAGTCATAAAAGATTAAAGATAGCGCTTCACCATATAAGAGATTCCGCACACTTAGAACATAGTCTGCTTGATCTTTTACATGCTGCAATGAGCACCACACTTCAGCCAGAATCGCCAATTTGGCGACAGTGTTGCAATGAATTTTCTTTCAACCCATGAATGTAAGAATCGTATAATATGATTCACTTACTTAGAAATATTAAGCAAATATCACAAATAGTACATCATACTTCAAAAATTTTTGGACAGTGATTAAAAAGAATGCTTTCCTACGCGTGCTTTTCTTTCTTTTTATACAAGGATATAAATAATTAATAAATCGTTACATATATTCTCTACTTGTCCCGTTTTGTACTTTCTGATTAAACATTTTTGTTCGAATATGTATCGTCGCATGCGATATATATCCATATATCCTGAGTATATTTTTCTCTTGTGAGATGATTCATTGACTACATAAGCTGTCTAATAAAAAGAAAGGTACCCAAGAAATTATGATTAAATATGAAAAAATCTGTTAGTGAATTCCATTCAATTGTTGTAATTCTAAACTCAGTTGAATATATAATATTGTGGATGCAGAGAGGTGTTCACGAAACTGCTTCTATGTTTTTGTTGTTATTACAATCCGTTCAGATCCATGTTTATTGATGTAAAGTTACTGTAAGATTACTCGAAGCATTTTCTTTCAAAGAAGACATTAAATGAAATTCATTTTTAGGTGCGTTCGTAATTATATAAATACGTAGCACCTATTGTCGTCGTCTGGTCTGTCCGTCTGTCTGTCCGTCCGTCCGTCTGTCTGTCCGTCCGTCCGCATATAACAACCCAAAAACTACCCAATCGAATGGTGTGAAATTTAAGATATATTATCTTTGCAGAATTTCGTCTTGACATTTCAAATTTTATGAAAATCGAATTAAAACTTTAGAAGATATTAATAAAAATATTTATTAAGAAATTTTAATTTTTTAAAAAGAAATCGGTGCTTTCTTGTTATAGGAGCTTCCGAGGTTTAACCGTCAAGCGACCGAGATACTTATTTTATGACAGAAATTAATCTTCAGACGATATAATTCATTTCACAGAATTAAAAATCCTCAAGATCTGAATATTTATATAACTAGCTATAGTACGAACGCACCTCATTTGTCACGTTTGACGTACAATTTCCAACTTATTTATCTTGCATCGATCTGCCTATAATATGTCTTGGATAAAATTTATATTTCTACAAGAAAGTAATAATAATAATTATAGTAATAAATATATCTGTATCACTTTTTCGGTATTTTCACGATACTGCATCTATAAAGGACTCTGCAAGTTCATTTAATTATTTCATGTCACCTTCATTTTCATGATTGAAAAAAATAAATAGTAAAACAAAATATATATTTGAATTGAATATAATTATTTTTTGTAAAGTTATTTTATTGATTTTCTTACTTGAAAAATATGTAAAATATGTAAATATCTCAGTTATAACTGAGACGATTGTGACTAATTTTGACTGGCAAATTTCTTTCACGTATTTTTCAAGTAAGCAGATCAATCGTTTGAGTAATTTCCCTAAAAGTGTATGTTGCGTGTAATATTTAACGCCTTCACTGTAAGAAAAAGGGGGGGAAATGTTTTTTTAAACTACAAAAACATACACTGAAAAAAAAAAAAAAAAAAAAAAAAAAAAAAAGTGTTGATTTTACAGTATAATACTGGCACCCCAGCTGCCAATATTATACCGCAAAACTAACAGTAATAAACAGTAAAATAAGCAGTAATACGCTGCCTCGCATGTAAAATGAACACTTTTTTTTGCAGTGTAATATAAACACTTACAAAACTGTACATCTTCTGAGTTACCCACTATTCCGAAAAACGTTCTTTATCTTTTGAAACTCCAGAAGTCGATATATTTTTGAGATTTAAAGAACCCTTTATAAAAAACAGAGTATCTTTTGCTGCCACTGTTTTTCGGAAACGTTTCCGAATAGTTTTTATAGTCTATTAATCAGTTTTCTTAACCCAAAATATAGGTACTTCGAATACCATCATTAAAACCATTTTCCCATTTTTATTTACCATTTCGAATACCATCATTAAAACAAACATGTTTTACAGACAAACATGATAAATTAACTGTAGGAACATTAACATTAAATTAACATTATTTTATTACTCTTGCGCGTATAAATTCAATTATGCAACTGAAAATGTTTAATTGAGAATCGATATCATCCTAAAAACCGAAATTGCGGGTTCAGAAAACTGATTACTACACTATAAAACCTATTCGAAAACGTTTCCGAAAATCAGTGGCAGCAAAAGAAACTTTGTTTGCAGGAATTATTCGTTAAATATCAAAAATATATTGGTTTCGGATTTTTCTAATGATAAAGAACGTTTATCGGAAACTTAGGTAACTCGGAAGAGATTATTATGTAATTTTCGTTTGTGGTTATGTTATGTTACAGTCTTGTTTTCGTAGATTATAAAATAATTGTGTTTTTTCTACAATGTAAGTAACATAGTCATAACATGCTTAATTCAAAATCTGATACATTTCTTTATTTTTGTGCATAAATTTATATGTTTAGTTTCCCCCCCCACACACACACTTTAATCGGTTTACTGTATTGCTATTTTTGTTTCTTCTTAGCAGCGAAACTGAAACGGGAAAATAAAAAAATAAAATTCATATATAAAAAATAAAACTTATAAAACTGTATTTAAAAATACATTCACCTGTATATTTATATTTATATAATTTCATCTATCTGTTTGTGTGAAAGAGTATTAAGAAAGTATTATTTCATTGAAGATGAAGTACGAAAAAGCTTAGACAAATATATAGAAATTTCAAAAAGAATTTTTATTTTTCTTTACGGTGGAAAGTATTTGGAAAACATTTAAAAATAAAATAATAAAAAGTATAATCTTATAAAAGTTGTAACATTTGGACAGAAAAATAAATACTCTTAATCTCAGTTTTTTAAACTGTAGTAGTTTATTTTTTAGGATTTCTTAAGACTTTTGCATATTCTTTCGTTTTAAAGGTAATAAAAAGATTCCAGGAATGTTTTTCTTTTTTTGGGGGGGGGAAAGACATTATACATTAAGCTTTACTCGTGGAAAGTGTTTTCTTTTTTGTTTAATATTATATATTTTAAGACTTTCTTTTTCTTCATAAAAAAGAGCTTTTATAAATGCATATCTAGAATAAATAATATAATTTTTTAAAGATGTGCAGTGTTGCAGTTTTCTTCGCCTTTCGGTAAAGTGAGTGGAGATTTGTAAAATAAATTCTCAGTGTGGCTTAAAAGGAATAAAATTTTATTTGGCGAATATTTCAGAATCACTATTCCTTGTTATAGATCTAACCATGAAAATGAGAATCAACGGCGCACCACAATACAAAAGGGTGTGTGGAGTCATAAAACTTTTTTAACTTAAAATTTCAGTTTAATGAATTTTTTAATTATCTATTTATTTATATTTTATATAAACAACGTATTTTTATCTCTAAGATAATTAGGAGCATTCAAATTCTATTTTAATTTCCTCGCAAATCATGCATACTCAGCCCATTTAGGGGGGGGGGGGGGGTCTACAGCTTTGGCCTGAAATTCAAGTAATTTTATGATTTTATTTCGGTTACAAAGAAAAGAGATCACCTTCGGAAATTTTGTATTGTATTTACTGATATTTCACTTATATTTTTTAATTTCTGTGTGAGAAAAAAATAATAATACACGTTGTGCAACGGAGAGTACCTGTAGGTGTCCGCCGTGGAACTTCCAATCTTGCAACAGTTTTTCTCCGGTTACAAGCATCTGAAACAAATTGGGCCGCCAAATTATGAAAGGGCATTAAATTCTCTAGAGTTTATACCAATATTTAATTTTAAAAAGTAGATATTTGACAAAATAGCGATCATTCGAACAAAAAAAAATACCCTTTTTGCCCTTTTTTTTACGTTTTGAGAGCTTTAAAAAGTATTTAATCAATGAAAATTGTGCTTTTCGGTAGTATAAGTTCTAGCAAAAATGAGTAGCTTTCTTTTAAATAAAAAATGAAGAAAATCGGTCCAACAGTTCTTGAGAAAAATGGTCGCCCAGTTTTAAAAACAGAGTTTCGTGAAAAACAAGTTTATAAATTTTACAATAGCATTACGTTCAAAGAGCGGCGTTACATTCAATGAGCAAAAAATTAAAATTTTAAAACCAGTTTTAAAATCACCAGTTTTAAAAATAGTTTTAAAAACTACCAGTTTTAAAAACAGGTTTCGAAAAAAATGTTTTTGAGACGGTTTTGACATGGTTTAGACATGGGGTTTTTTTCGACATGGTTTCAGGTTCACTGACCAAAAAAAGATTGTATGAAACTATGTAATATCGCGAAACCGCCTTAGTGCAGCAATCTATACTCTTAGAAAGAAAAAAAAATTGAGCCAAAGAAGTAGAACTTCCCCTTAAACGGACATAAAAATTCATTTTTCACGAAATATAATTGTTTGTTATTTTGGGGATTATTATTATTTTTTTTAGAACATTACTGCCCATATGCTCATAAAATGTCCTAATATATTTCACTTCCTAAACTACTATTTACTAGCACGAGCTTCTTTTGTTACAGTCTATTTTTACGAGTTACTTTTAGAAAATGTTTATAATTTTTTAATGGTTCATAAATTTGTATTTTCTCATTATGAATCATCTAAAATACTTTTATAATCAAAATCTCTTAAACTCATTTCATCAAAATATTAAACAACGTTCCGACACTCATTAAGCAAGTTACAAATTATCACAGTGACATGAAAAGCAATCTCGCATGCCAGTACACTTGAAAACCCACTAGCTGATTATTGGGTTCTTTGATAATTATCGCTGAATTGTCTACATGTGGCAAGAAACTCACATGACGTCATTTCATGTAATCACGAATACGCAAGATATTTGGTTTCTTATTGCCTTTTAGGTTTTATTTCTGGAATTTTCCATTTAAATTTTTAACACTAAATATCTATATATATACTACGCTATCGTACGTGGCATACAGAAATGGCGATTATTTGTTAATTGTTTAATGGCAACGCCCGAATGAAACTCATCTCTTTGGCTATTGTGTAAAAGTCCTTTGGCAGGAATTAGGCCAGGATTTTAGGTAAATTTCGTAAGAAATACTACCTATTACATTCTCCCCTAAGTTGGAATTTTTGAAACATTTTGGCAAATCTACGCCACTCATGACTCCCAGAACCCAAAAACACCCTCAGTTCAAAACTTTATCTATCTATCTATCTATCTATGTCACTTTTTATGGGCACGATAACTCCCATAAGTCTGCACAAATCTCTTCCAAACTGATACATACAAAGGTCAAGTTCATTAATGGGCAAAATCGACCCAATGGGGCGGAGGCTTTTTTGTGAAAACAGAAAAAAAAACCATAATTACTTAATTATGATACGTATCGAATCCGTTTAAAGTTATTATTACTTCTAGGAGAAGGGCCGAAAATTTATGTATGACAGATTTGTGATATTATTAAAAATGGCATCAAGAGGGGGAAAAGGGGGGGGGTTTAGAAGAAAAAAATTGATAACTACGTCCATTCAGAAGCTATCAAATCCGCTTAAATTTATTATAAATTCTCTTAATATTATCTAAAACTTTTATATTGACAAGTTTTTTATAGGACCAACCGTTATAGCAAAAGAAAAATTAAAACAAAAACAATCCCTGCCGGCTCCGCTCGAAAACAAGTTAGGTTTCGAAATGCGCGTTTCCAAAATGCAGCATCATGGCAAAAAGGTCTTTCCTTCCGCAATTTTCAACAAACAGGCACCCACGGTGAGCGTCTTCGAAATCTACCTCTGTCTGTAGACCGAGCCGTCAGGGATTTTTTTTTACATTTAACTGTTTGGCGCATTCTACAGGAATAAAAGCGAAACAAACAATGATTTCTTGATTTGTAATTATAATTTGTCAACATTAACAATTAAATAGATATATTTTTATGCATTTTCATTTGAAATATTGATTTTTATAAGTATTTAGTATTTATAATTTAAATAATACAATTAGAAATATAAAGTAAAAAATGTAAACAAAGCAATGCTTTTTAAAAGGGATTTTTAGTAAAAAAGGAAAAATAAGTGTAATAATTTTCCCTGACCGTTTCATTTTTTAAACGTAACTGTTATACTTTTGAAATTTTAGCTCTTACTTAATTTTTTTACAAGTTTTTAGTATAAATAAATATTATTCAGTTTTTTTTTTTATGAAGTCCACTCCACTGTTATATTTATCAATGACAGTCTGCCCGGGCAACACCGGGCGGGTCAGCTAGTTGTAAATATAATCACTAAGTTGCCGTGATCCATGTTTCCATAAATGTTCATAGCGAATTTTACTGAGATAAACCTGAAACACTCTTCTTTACTAGCAAACACTGTAGCAATGCGATGAACCAGATTATGATACTTTCTAACAATACAATCAATATTGCAACAAGAATATCTATCAAAAACTTTGTGAAACACCAAAATTAATTTTTATATAAAAATAATCATTACATATTCTCAAGTAATTTATATTGCGCGTTAAATTATTTTTTTAAATGGTAAGTTATATGAGTATACACGTAAGAGTAAGTATTGAAATTGTTTTGCTGTGAAGTATGACGTCATGGTTAATAAGGAATATTTGCATGTCGAAAGCTTTTTTATTACTATTGCGTCAAAATAGCATATTTTTTCTAATTTTTCACTTCATATGTTGGGAGATTAGAACCTTAACTTTGGTGTAATCGTGTTGTGTTTCTAATCGAAGTTTGGTAATACAATTTGTCATACCTCTATCCGCTCAATATGAAAATGTTTCTTTAATTTCAAAATACCTTATACAGCTGTGTTTTTACGATAGATATTTTTTTAATCTTGTAATTGAAGGCTGAAAAGATCATATCGTAAATATAACAACATTTTATCGAAAAAAACCTCCGGTTTTACAATTGCAAAAATTTTCAATTTTATTTAAAATGGAATCTTGTATGACATAAGAGACGCACTATGGGAAAAATTTATAAATTTTTATACAAATTTGAGTTATAAAATCTCGAATTAATGTGATAATTTCCCAGTTTTATATATATATATATATATAACCATAAATGAGACATTACCATAACACCAACTTAAACTATGAAATAATGATTAAGTATGTAATAATTAGTTGGCAATGAGAGTATTCCCCAACACACTGAATATAGATACCAAAAACTTATTTAACCCTTTTTATCCTGACAGTACTTATAAGTACCACTTTAAGCCCTTCGCGACGAGAATCTTTTACAGAATTTTTAATCTGTTACCACCGGTTTTTCAAATGAGAAATTTCACCTAATTGAATCGCAAAAATGCTATGATTAGATAAGGAAAATTTTACAACAAAAAAATAACTGGTGGGAATAATCGAGGATTCTGAGCATCTAAAAAGTAGCTGGAAAATTAATTCAGGATATAAAGGGTTAAAAGAAGAAGAAATTAAATTAAAAATTGAATAAATGAAATTGAATGAATGAAATGAAATTTGTGGAATTTAGACAGTCCCAAATGCCTAAATACCACAAATAAAATGAGTGGTTTCATCATCATATTAGCCATAACATTTCTAAAGAATATGATTTTGGGACTACCTACTCATAGACAATGAATCAAACCTGTAAAAAAAAAAAAAAAAAAAAAAAAAAAAAAAAAAAAAAAATGCAATATTAAAAAGGAAAGAAACCATACCTATATATATATATATATATATATATATAATTTTTTACTGAATTTCGATATGCTTGAAGCAGATTTTTTTTTACTATACAGAAATACGTTTTCACTCATATAATTCTAGTTAAGTTTGAGCTAGGTTGATAAATTAAATGCTCTGAAGCACCTATATAGGACTTGCGCTTGTTACTAAGCTTTTTATTAATTTTATTATCTATCTCTCCACCACCTTTTTTATTTTGATAAAAAAAATCGATAAAATCTTGAAAATGCGTTATGCTGCATTATTCTCAATATTTAGTCAAACCGCAGGAAAAAAACTTTTTAAACTATTAAATATTTCAAAATTTTCAAAATTTTAAATTAACCAACGTACACACTTCACATATCAAAATTTTCATCTCTATAATCAATAATTTTTTTAAACATATCACAAATCTACTTGAAATCGTCTTCTTTTAACTGAATAAAATGATAAAACTGAAATTTTCTTTCAACTCCCATTCTCATTTTTCTCACACGGCTTTTATCTTTCAAAAAGAATTACCACGGAGAAAATATTTCATTACAAATTCTGATATGTCAATCGCCTACAAAAGATCGTGTTTTTCTGTTTAACTCCTCAGTCATCACAACTGATACAAACAAGAAAGAAAAAAAACAAAAAGAAAAAAGAAAGGAGAACAAAAAAAAAAAAAAACAAAAAAAAAAAAAATCACACAAATCTTTCAACTGCGTGGACCCATTTCATTTCAATTTTCTCCAGAACTTACTGCTTCGCCCCCCCCCCCTCCATCCTTACTTTTCTCCTGAACTGAAGTGGGAAAAATGACCTTCAAAAGTATCCAGAAGTTTTCGAGATAGAGCCATATTTTTCCGACGCGAATACTTTGCAGATAAATAAAGAAATAAATAAAACTTTTACGTTCGGTTTTAGTTTTAGGTAAGTGAAATTTATTGAACAATGTCTTTTTTTTTTCCTTTTTTTGAAAACAAAAAATTTCCGTCTCATAAATATAGAAAAAAAAAATTAAGCTAGCAAAGAGCAACATTTAAAAAAATAAAATCTATTTATGTGTTCAAGTCATGACAAAAATTGTTAAATGAGGAAATATTTCTGCTATGTTGAATGCTTATACAACTTTTTTGGAGCATTTTGTTTCTAATTTGCTTCTATTAATTATTGTTTCAGGTTTAATTTTCAGGTATATATTAGTGCTTTTTCGTGTATTGTTCTTATAAATATACCGAGTGAATAAAATGTCCCGGAACAATGTAATATCTCCTGAAATAGACGTTGCATTGAAAAATGGAAAATATGCGTTCAATATTTTTGAAAAAATATATTTAGAAATATCAAAGTTGCCCCCAACTCTGCCCCCTGGGGTGAAAAGGGGGGCAGCTTCGAAATCTTACATGATACCCCCCCTCTCTCCTTGCTTTTTTTATTGCAGATTCGGATTCTACGGGGAAAATACGTAACTTTTGTATTTAACATTTTCTTCGAAAAATCATAGATGGCAACGTAATCGAGTAAAATGAGAATCGTTTTCATTGAAAAGTCTGGAAACGGTCGAATAACTCGACAAATATACATCGGATTGAAATACGAAAAAATACGTGTTCAATATTTTAGGAAAATGGCAACTTTGATATCCTTAAATTGATTTTTCAAAAATATTGAACACGTATATTTCCGTTTTTCAATCCGATGTATATTTCTCGAGTTATTCGACCCTTTCCAGACTTTTCAATGGAAATGATTCTCACTGAATTTTACTCGATTACAGCACCATCTACGATTTTCCGAAGAAAATGTTAAATAGAAAAATTATGTATTTTACCCGTACATTCCGAATCTGCAATAAAAAAGGGGAGTTATTATTTAAGATTTCAAAGTTGTTCCCCTTTTCCCCCAGGGGACAGAGTTGGGGGACGGGGGGGGGGGGGCAACTTTGATATCTCTAAATAGATTTTTTCAAAAATATTGAACACGTATTTTTCTATTCTTCAATCCAATATATATTTCTCGAGTTATTCGACCGTTTCCAGGCTTTTCAATTGAAATGATTCTCACTGTATTTTACTCGATTACAGCGCCCTCTACGATTTTCCGAAGAAAAGTTAAATACAAAAGTTACGTATTTTTTCCCGTAGAATCAGAATCTGCAATAAAAAGGGGGTTTATTATTTAAGATTTCAAAGTTGCCCTCCCTTTTCCCCGAGGGGGCAGAGTTGGGGGTGGGCAACTTTGATATCCCTAAATAGATTTTTCAAAAATATTGGTCACAAATTTTCCGTTTTTCAATCCGATGCCTATTTCTTGATATATTACACCGTTCCGGGACTTTTTACCCCCACATTATATGTAAAGAAATACACGTGTGAAAATGAACACTTAAGCACGATATCGGAATAATAAACAATCCGAAATATATTTTCGATTCAAATGGTTAAATTAAAATTTCCAAGCGGATGTTTTTTTTAATGTTGTATATTATTCAAGAGGGTTTGAAGAAAAAATGTTGTCTGTACGCTCATGTTAGGCGGTTCTGCGTCAATTCGTTGCACACAATTCATCGCGGAACAATTCATCGTGCACAATTCATCGCAGCGTCAATTCGTCGCAGCATCAATTCATCGCGGCGACAACTCATCGCAGAGTCAATTCGTCGCGGCGTCAATTCGTCGTGGCGTCAATTCGTCGAAACGTCAATTCGTCGCAACGAAAATAAAATTGAAGGTTATGATATCAAAAGCAAAAATTATTTAGTAAAATTATTTAATGATAATTAGTTTTCTAGATATAGAGAATTACAACAAAAACTAATCATCATTAAATAATTTTACTAAATCATCTTTACTTTAATCAGCATAGCCTTCAAAACCATTTTCGTCACGACACCACGACGAATTGACGCTGCGACGAGTTGACGCTGCGATGAGTTGTCGGTGCGATGAATTGACGCTACGATGAATTGTGTGCGATGAATTGTTCCGCGATGAATTGTGCGCGGCGAATTGACGCGACACCGTGTTGGGCCGATAAATGAAATAAGTCATAAATGTTGATAAGTAAACTCTTTGGTTTACCTTCTTTCTTTACTAAAGTGGACCGAATATAAACTCTTCTCATTCGCAACACATTCACTTTCTAAATCTAGCCGAAAGTGAAGTAGATCTTCTTATAACAGAGTTTGTTGAAAATACTACGATTAAACGAAAGTTTGAGTTTAATGCAGACGATTCGGCCTGCGTGTTTCAACAGAATAGTTGTCCTGTGTTCTATCGCCAACCTTACTTCCGCCGATTTGAGTGTCGGATACCCAAATATTGAAGTTGTAGGCCAAATGTAACTTGAACACCAGTTTTGAATACGAATGCATTTTCCGTATGATAATACCTTTATGTAGTCTATACTCCGTCTGGCTAATCTCTTGTTTTAAGGAGCAGCGTGCAAAAATTTTCTTTTTCATCTTCTGCATATGGCAACTGTCTCACAAATATCCAAGTTAGAGCTATATTACTGAGCTTCGGGTGCGATCTACATTTGAATGCTGAATCAACAACTATCTGTAGAAGCGGGCTAACAACTGCATCATTAGTTAACTGATCTGTAGACTTTATGTAGCATTTATGTTAGTATTTTATTTTTAGGCTTTTGCGCATTTCTATAGTGTAAAAATGGAAAAATATTTCTTACTGTACAAAAATATAATATAACCTCTTCCGAGTTACCCACATATCTGAAAAGGGTTCTTTATATTTAGAAATCATAAAAATCACAATATTTTCAATATTTAAAGAAGCATTGATAAAAACAAAGTTTATTTTGCTGCCACTGATATTCAAAAACATATACGAGTAGTTATTATTCCATATTAATCTGTTTTCTCAAAGCGGAATATCAATGTTTTGGATGCTATCAATACTTAATTAAACATTTTCAGTTGCGTAACTGAATTTATACATGCTAGACAAACAAATTAATATTAAAATAAATGGTAATGTCAATGTTGTTAATTTATCATATTTGTTTGTAAAACATGTTTGTTGATCATGAAAATGTTTACTTGAGAAGTTATAAGCATCTGAAACACCTATATTCCGGGTTAAGAAAACTGGTTAATACACTATAAAAAGTACTCTGAAACGTTTCCGAAAATCAGTGGCTGCAAAAGAAACTTTGTTTTTTATAAATACTTCTTTAAGTCTCAAAAATATACTAGTTTCTGAGGTTTCTAAAGTTAGAGAAAGCTTTTTGAAATCGTGGGTGAGTCAGAAGAGGTTATCGTTTATTTTCATTTGTGGTGATAGTATGTTTTCCTAGATTAAAAACATTTGCCCTTTTATTACAGTGTCTGAGAAATAAACGGTTTACAATTCGATGACAATTATACAGAAAAACTCTGAAAGGGAAATTGAACTTAATATTACATAAAAACTAGTCGTTGGGGGCCACCGTAAAACTTACCCATCATGGATATGCCATATGCATAATATAAAATATGAAAATAAAACATGTGTAAACTACTCATAAAATGCATTGCAATTCGAATAAAATCGTGGCTTGATGACGTCATAAATTTTACATGTTCTGTTGCTGAATTGCGTGAAAGAAACATCCTTATAACTCCAAAAATGTTAATCATATTAACTAACGGTATATTGCGTCGGATTAAGCGTCTCATTTACAATTAAAATATATCTTTGACTTGAAATTTGGATGAAATACAGGGTCATGAAAAATCGAAGAGTGACGAAAATACGATTACAAATATCTCGGCAGCTAATTATCCGATCGATTTCGTTCTTTATGAAAAATTTATGTTTTTTTATTGTCTTTTATATTTACTCCTTAAAATAAACAATTTCGAAAATGTTTATATACCTTTTATCAGAACAAATATTTCGAGAGTCCGAAAAAAATAGTTCCGGATAATCGAGGTTAGTGAACTTTAATAAGCTTCTTCCCATTACTGCATACTAAGTACATACCAAATTTCAAGTCTCTATCTCAATTTGTTCGGGAGATAGAGAGTTTACAGACACACAGACACACAGACGGACGGTAATTTTTTTTTTTCTAAAAATATGTTTTTCGGAATCTCCAGTGTCTGAAAGGTGTAAATCCGTCAAAAAAATTTTTCGATTTTCAAAACGATTACAAGACTTACCCTATAAGGTAAAGCTAGGATAGTCTGCGCACAATTCAAAAGAATAACAATAAAAAATCTAAATATTAATTTTTTGCTAAACTATCCATGAATAATTTTTACTTCATTTGTTTTTTATGCATTTTCATTGCTATTTTGTTGTTATGTTGTATTTTAATAGAACAGTTGTAATAAATCCAAGAAAGTTATTTTGCGCAATCTGTCCTTACAGGGTTGGTGTGATTGCGCACATGGGTACGAGAGATTGTTACTAATAATAACTACAATTAAATTGTTAACAATAATAATTACACTTAAATGACATTGTTGTAAGGTGTTTGTGAACGAATATTATTGTATTGGGAGGGAATATTTCAATCTAATGATTAAAGAATCAGAAAAAGGAAATAATTTTTAAAACGATTAAAAAATTTTAATTAAACGAAAAAAAATTAAAGAATCAGAAAAAGCAAGTCCAAATAAAATTGCAAAATAACATTAAGTAACTTGATAACACGTTTAACATAAAATTAGTCCATTTTAATTTTTTATTTTTTATGCAAATTTACCAATAAGCTGCATGATCTCTCCTAGCATGGAAACTAATGGAAACAAAGCGCCATCTCTCCTAAATAGCAGATGCGCAAACTCTCCAATTTCGGTAGGAGAGATTGTGCGCCCTTTTATATAAACATAGCCGCTACTAAAGCGAACCGTTGATGTTCACATTGTTAGTCTAGATTAGTAGCTTATGAGAAATCGTTTAAGTTTAAAATATTTTGTACTACTGACATTGTATAGAAGTTCTGATGAATAGATATGAAAATTCAAGCACTTACTTTGGGAAAACAAAACAAAATAGCAATGTTTTATCTTAGACGCTCAAAACAATCAACGTGCACTTTCAAGTAGGCACTCTACTACTGCTGTTGTACAACTACCAGGAGTCGCTGCGCGCTCACTCTACTCCTTCCCCCCGAACCTCTATGTGTGCAATCTCTCCATCCACGCCATCACTCCTGGCTTTACCTTACTACGAATGATGGGTAAGTAATAAACCTTTCATGAAATTTTTAGTATTTAATTTATTGGTATTAAAAGATATGTTAAAGGTATCATTTGACTAATCATAATTGTCTCAATATTATATCTTTAGCACTGATCTACATTAAAAATCGTATGTTATAATTTGAAAAATATCCATGGAACTTTATGTTAAAAGTTTTCTGTATAATCCTTTGAAAATGAATGACATGATTTATATTTATTTATGCATGATTTTAAATAATTAATGAAATCTAATTAATAATTTTCATCTTTTTTTTCTTCTTTTTTTGCTTTATTGCCCAGAAAAATCAAAGTTGAAAATTAAGAGAACCCATCTGTTCGCTAATGAAAATATCAAACATTTTAATTTTGTACAAGCGTTAAAAGCTGATTTTATAGTTCAATAATTAATCTTAATGATTACTTATTGTTTTAAAATTTTATTCATTTAAAAGTGTTCCTGTTTTTAATCACGGATGTAATAGATTTATTTTTTTTTCTACGTTTTAATTCCATGTGTTCTTTGCTTTGTTCAAAATAAAGAAATAAAAAAATGTTTCATGGTATTCTAAGAAGAAAAAAAACAGATTAGAATTTTTAATTATTTTGTGTTCAGCAAAATAATTACTTTTGGAATTAAAAGATTTCTGTATAATTACAAGAGGCACGGTAAAATGTAATTTAATGAAATTTGCAACTCTAGTGGCAAGAACAAAATTTGTTTGAATAATTAAAATTAAATCCAGCGTAACTGTATGAGAAAAACAAATTTTCAGTAAATAATGTTACGTATATTTGTACAAAACACATTTTCCATTTTACTTATAATAGATTTTTTTTCCATATTATTAAAAATAATAAATTTTAACTAAAAAAAAGATATTATACGTTATACATTATAACACTAAAACTAAATTTACAGAATAAATTTTTATATTTATACTAGTTGGCATAGCACCCGATGTGTTGCATTTAAATTGCGTGAGATCTTGCTATTTGTTTGGGTAAATGAAATCTTATTGTACATTTAGAAAAAAATATAATGTTAATTTTATTAAATACTGAATTTCAAGTGATACATCATATTTATAATGTATTTAGGTTTAAAATTTATTCAATAAAAATGCACATTACCAATGCTTCGTTTGTAAAAAAGCATTGTGTTTTCTATGCAAACCTGTAGATAAGATTTGACTTCTAATATAAAAAATGATGTCATTTGGATGAACTTATTAAACATATTTCAAATTT
This sequence comes from Maratus michaelseni, assembly GCA_963931845.1. Taxonomy (NCBI): domain Eukaryota; kingdom Metazoa; phylum Arthropoda; class Arachnida; order Araneae; family Salticidae; genus Maratus; species Maratus michaelseni. The sequence continues at coordinate 381,634,121 of OZ007587.1, read as the reverse complement.
ATTAATTTAAATAAATGCTTACAAAAATGTCATTTTTCTCGTATTCCACTTTATGTGGCTTTGTAAAAATTTTAATCACATTCTTTAGGAAATAATTAGTTGAAAATCAGTGTTTTTTTTATTTATTTAAATTTATTTGTTCTATATATAGAGCAATAATTTTAATGCAAGGAGCTTAAATTGTTTTTGTTTAACCTCCTTGGTTGAGTTAAATATTAAGAAAAAATACGATGTATAAATTTCTAGTTGACAATTTTTCGACAGACGATTTTTTCTATTTTAGAATAAACTGATTGATGAGGATTGAATATATAAAGTTACATTTTTATTTCTTTGAAGTTTTTTGAAACATATAACTTAATCGAAGTATTTTCCCCATCAATGTAATTTTTTTTTTTTTTAATCTTCTCACTTTTAATAAAAAATGACGTCAATAAAAATCTAAAAATCTCTATCATTTCTCCCGTTATTTTTTTTTATCCACAAAAAATAGAGTATCTCAGTTGCCACCATTAGAGAAACGTAATTAAACATTTAAAAAATAATATATCGGTAACTATTTCAAATTTGAAAGTTCTAAAAGTTTGTATGACATCTTCGGATCCATGTGGATAACTGGTGTTAATTTCATTGCACTCCGTTTCATATTCTATGAGATAGAGTTGTTATAATGTAAGCAGCCAGTCAGATTTAAATATAATACACTCTTATATAGTGAAGCAAGATCAAGTAATTTATACCGTTTCAAAATACCATGGCGCTGGGGTTTAATCTAAAATGAAGTGTATTTACGTACATATATGGAATATTGTCTAAGTTTGAATTAATTCGTTCCAATGGAAAAAAATATCCCTTTATGCAATTTTTTACGGATAATTGAAAGAATTATTAAGAAATTACAATTTTTTATTGCATTCTTTTAAATGTACTTATGTTTTTGATGTACAGTCAGTGTAGAAAAAAAGGTACATCTTCCTACTAACTTCCACAAATCATTGTATTAAAAAAAGGACTGGTATCAATAGATTAATAATAAAGTCTATAAATTAATTATATACTTAAATTTTGCTTAGGGAGTCATCTACATATAGAAATTGTAGAAGTTTTAAAAATTTCAATATGAATATTTAATTCTAACATCATTTTTGGATATTTAGATAAATTTTAGCGTCGGATTACGATTAAAGTCGGAAACGAGTAGTGATTTGGTCAAGTAATTTAGAAGTTGTATAGATTTATTTTTTGGAATTCCGAATATGTTAAATTCATTTTTAAACGTTGCAAAAGATATGTAATAATAAAAAAAAAAAACAATGTTTGTTCCTTTCAAAACACTTTTCATTTTTCACTTTATTTGAATGTCCTACATGGAATCTTTTAAAATTCTCTACACTTTTTGCACAAATATTAATCTTTATTAAAGTAAGATTTAATTACACTGTATGCAATCCTTTTTCATACATATTTTCTATTTTCCGCTACAATTTAAAATTTTCTTTTTTCATTTTAATAATTGCGTTTTCACTTTTTCTCTTTATTCAAAGTCTAAAAATTTACATTAGTTCTTACTTTTTAGCACATACTCGATATATAAGTATGCACTCACCAGAAAATTCTTCGTCAATCTCTCAACTATTAAATGTGCTCGCATATTCCAAAATTATTTCAAAATGACATTAAAGCTGCCATGTATTTCAGCAGAAAATTAATTTATCTACGATAGAAAGAAACAGCCTTTTCCCACTAAAATCTGAAATATCTCAAATTGAAACTAAAAAGTAATTTTTTTTATTTCATTTATTTTCATTTTAGAATTAAATTTAAACTAAGGCAAGAAAACTAAAAGTAACCTACAATTTATTTGAATTTTACGTACGCGAAAAAGCAATTCTACACAAAAAGGTGTTTAAGATTTCTGTCTGTTGTATTATTTGTTTTCTTATTCTTATGAATTTAAATCTGATTTTTGTACTTTAAAAATTTCACAAACACAAATATTTTACTTACTATTTTTCTAAACTTATAATAATTTTAATATATATCTTTTTTTTACACATGTTTTTTTTTATCTATAATGTGCTTATTAAACATATGTCAAGGAAATTTCATTTAGCATCAGGCAATCAGCAACAAAAATGGTTAAAACGCCAAAATGTATCAAAAAAGCAATTCTGCAATGAAAGATATTTAATATTTGTGCTATTTGTATTATTATTTGCTTTTATATCCATAAGAGTTTAAATCTGTTTTTTATAACTTAAAAGCCTGTTTTTTAGGTGCGTTCGTAATTATATAAATACGTAGCACCTATAGTCGTCGTCTCTGGTCCGTCCGCATTAACAGCGCACAAGCTACCCAACTATTTGAAATGCTACAACTATTTGACTAATGTTGAAATTTAATATATATAATCCTTGCAGAATTTTGTCGAGTCATTTCGAATGTTATGAAAATCGAATCAAAACTTAAAAAGATATAATAAAAGTTTTCTCCATTCTATTAACTCCTATCATACGAGGGTGGTTCAGTAATTATTGTCCCGAGTGTGTATAAAATATTTGTACTACGATGGTTGATGTGGAATATTGAAGCCTAATGTCTTTGATGCCTATATGCTAACTTTCAGAACCGTAGCTGCTATGTTAACATATTTTGTTTTTCGTTTTATTTGTGAGAGGTGGCATCTAGCTTGAAAAATGGAGAAAAACGAACAAAGAGCTTTCATCAAGTACCTCCAGAAAAAGGGGTTAAGCCCAAAGGAGATTCATGAGGACATGGTCAATGTATTGGATGAAGGGGCCCCTTCCTACAAGGTGGTAAAGAACTGGTGCCGCGAATTCGTTGGGACAGGGAAATCTGTCAACAGGCCCCTGGTTCTGGTCCTATAACAACAGCATACACCTCAGAAAACATTGATGCTGTGCATGACACGATTATGGCAGACAGACGAATCACCATAACGCAACAGTTAGCAGACATCTTGCACATCTCTGTAGGCTCAGTGGAAACCATTGTGCATGAACACTTGGGATTCAGAAAACTGTCAGCGCGTTGAGTACCCAAAATCTTATCCCTTCAACAACTTCAAAGACAGAGTTCGATGTTCAAGGGCTAGTTTGGAGCTTATGGGTCCAGACCTGAAGCAGTTCTGTGATAGATTTGTGACAGTGGATGATACGTGGCTACATCACTATGATCCCGAGTCCAAACGACTGAGTACGGAGCGGAGGCACAGCAGTTCACCTTCCCCGCAAGTTCAAGGTGTAAGCATCAGCACGCAAGGTTATGGCCACAACGTTTTTGGGATGCGAAGGGTGTGCTCCTTATTGACTACCTGGAGGCTAGACACACTATTGCGGGGGCTTATTATGCAGCCCTAATCCCTAAGTTACGCGAAGCAATCAAGAAAAAACAGTGCGGGATGTTGCAGCGAAAAGTTCTGTTCCACCAGGACAATGCTTCGGCCCACAGAAGCCATGTTACTGGTGCCGCAATCCATGCAGCTGATTTTGATGTGTTGGAACATCCTCCCTACTCTCCCGACCTCGCCCTTACTGACTTTCATTTGTTCCCTAAGTTGAAGGAGCTACTCAGGGGGGCGAAATTTAACTCGAATGCAGCTGTTATGGAGGCTATGGAGGAATGGCTCTCAGCTCAGCCAGAGACTTTCTTTGAAGCAGGCATAGTGGCTTTACAGCATAGGTGGCAAAGGTGCACTACTGTGAAAGGAGACTTTGTGGAAAAATAATACTGCTTATAGGTCAGGGACAATAATTTTATTGAACCACCCTCGTATATAATCTATATAATAAAAACGGAAGTCATGTGACTGAGGAAAACAAATACGAGCTGACCATTTCTTATTTCATATTTCAGGCACCAGCCATTTTTATTCAACATTATTTTTTTTTCGAATAAAATTGCATAAAAGTTAAATTTTTAGAAAGATAGTTCAAAAAAATTGTTTGCTTGAGAGATGAGTTACATTCATAAATGTATAGATTCTGAGATAACTTCAGAGAAAATTAGGTTAACAGCAGAATATCTCAATCCATTAAAGTCAATAAACAAAAGATTCATTCTTCGCGAATCATAGAAATATTAAACCATGGAGGTAATCACTCGCAAAGCAAGATCTCCATGGTGAATTTTACATCGCTGTCTGATGTCGAAACAAATCGCGTCTGTAAACATGGCATACGTAATAAGAAGAAAAAAGGCATCCTCATTTCGCTTATAGCAGACGGTTATGATTTACTTCACTGAAATAATAACTATATATTTTTTTACATTGTAAAACTAGTTATAGCACGAAACGAACGCATCTCCTTTGTCACGTTTAACGTACAATTTCCAACTTGTTACATTTTACAAACAAAACTGTATCTTGCTTATATAAAAATTTCAAAATTTTAGATATAATAACAATCAGAAAAAGTATTTTTTCAAGAAAAAAAAAAGTTGCAAATTTAGGTTTACTTCATAGAGCCTGCCATACCCTATATAACCAAAATATTTTTTTTTTTTAAATATTGAAAATTTTGTTAAGTACCTTGCACGTAAAGCCCTAAAATCATACCTTGAGAAAAAAGACTTTAAAGCTTTCTTTTTGAAAATATTTCATATTTAACAGCTATTAAGAGTGTCATTCATTTTTTTTAAATATTAAAAAATAGTTATTTAATCTATTTTTTTCTCAAAAATTGAAATATTTTAAGTCTTTTTTTAGGTTAATTTAAGATCCCAAGTCTCCTTAAATAAGATATCATTCTTTCATTCATTAATATCAACGCAAGACGCAAACAAACATAAACAATAAACTATTTCATATATTCGATTACAATTTATCTATTTGAAAAACGAAATGAAAAGCTTTTATTGTTATTTTTCCCTTTAATAGTATTTTTTAGCCGACTAATCACCAAAATAGTGCTATCTTTATTCGAGAGAAGTAACAAGAAGTTATGGCATCAGAGTTTAAGTTCCAGCATTAGATACAAGCAATTTGTCCTCATCTCTGCGTGAAATTTACCAGCGTCTTTTCAGACGTTACTTCCACCAGAACGCCTCTTAAATAAAGAAAATATAAAGAAAAATAACAAAAAATGAGTTCACATTTCTTTTTTAACGACCACCATGTTTGAGCAAAGCAAACGAACTAATTTTTTTAACTCTTTTTTTTTTTTCCCCAGGAGACTACAGTTAATATTTTAAAGTTTATATTTTCCTTCACACAATCTTTAGCCGTTTTCTGTTTTTATGGTTCGCATCGGAAAGGATGCTAAAAAGGGTTATGTATTGAGTTTTTCGGCAATTTTGTAAAAGTAAAAGGTTACATATTATTTAATAAAAGTAACTTTATACTCAATATTCGTACAATGTTAAATTTACATTTTATATTCTTTTTGATTACACGTGATACGCTTAATAAAATGTAGTTAACAATGAAGAATTCTATCCTCTAAAATTTATGAGATTAACTTTAAACAAAGATTGTTTTAATGCACTTATAAGTTTCTGCAAAAAAACAACGGAGGTATTTTTCCTTATTATAGGATAGTTACATTAGCTACTTATAAATGAAAAATTTTTAAATTTTTTTAGCAGTAGATACGAGACGTGAAATGTATGTGGGAGTTTCAATATTGAGTATGCCGATTGTTTGTTGGCTACAGATTGACTCTAATTATTGATTTATTAAATTTTTATTTTACTAGACAGCAAAAAAGAGAAAAAAATAGATTTTTTTTTTCTGTTTAGGTGAATTAAGTAAAGATGGTGGCATCCAGAAATATACGTATCGCGCAGCTAATTGCAAATTTCACACATGAAGATTATTTTTAATGCCACAAAATTCATTATACTTGTAAGAAAATATCTTATTTTTTATAAATAATTTGATCAGATTTTAATCAACATTTCTATTATTCTACAACTTTTAAATTTACTTCTTATAAACTTAAATGGACATTTTTTGCATTAAATTATTGGGTCATACAAACCATTATTGGGTCATCCCGTGTTTATTATTTTTTTTTTAAGTGACTGACTTCATCCTCTACTGCAGTTAAAATACAATTGCTAAATGTCTTTTTCTATCTTCAATGAGATTTTACAATTAGGAATAAATTAGATGGTATTCTGGCTTGAATAATGTTGTTTGCAGATATTTTTATCCTGAAATTTTCTGTAAAAGTCTAAACTTGAATCTAAAAAATATTAGATATTTCTAAAAAATATTAGACTTCAGTGCGAAATCTTCGCACGTCTTTTATAATTGACAATATTACCTCTTATTCTTAAACAGTTGTTGAGCTGCTAAGGGGAAAACTTGATAGAAAATAGCATTTATTTTATTTATAAAACGGAGTAAAAAAAAATGAAATAAATAAAAAGGAAAGAAACGAAACAACAGTATCCACTTTCTAAGTTGTGTTTGCCATCAAAGTTTTCATTTTCTTTTCTGTTTTCTTTTGTATTGAATTCACCTAAGATTTTTTAAAAGGTTTATAGAAAGCGTAACTCACCGTTTCAGCGAAGAATAATAGTTAGATTCTTACCTGTAAAATAAAATGAAATATTCTTTAATAATAAAATACAAAAATTCACAAACAAATATTTAATATATTGACATACATATTTACAATTATAGTTAAAATACTGAAAGATGATTTTTATGATTTCACATTTTTTTTCAATCAGCAATCATAAAATTTCGATAGAAACAGTTCATAATTTTCGGTCATAAACATAGTTGTTTTTTTTTTTCATCAAATTTCGATAGAAACAATTCATAATTTTCGGTCATAAACATAGTTTTTTTTTTCACTTACGTTCTGATATTTTAGACATCTCTAAATTTAGAATATAGATATGTTCTAAATTTAGAAAGAAAATAGTTAATATGACAAAATATAACATGTGCAAAATAGGAAGATCCTGAAGAATATTTTCAACTAATAATATGTGTTTTTTAAATTATTAAGATTTGTAAGAAAAAAAAGTTATGCAAACATATCTTGTCAAAATTTTGTCAAACTTCTCTGTAAAAACTATCAATTTCAACTAGAAACTTAAAACAAAATCAAAGTTGTATGTGAGAAAAAAAAATAAAGCATAATAACATGATTTAAACGTATTGGCAATTTCTGAGACTTCAGGGAAAATAATCATTTTTAATTTCATACAAATAAAGCTAATAATAAACTTCGGTACTTTTATGTTAGCTGAGAACAGGTGATAATCCGCCAAGTATTGTTCCCATCGCCATCATTCGTATTCCTTTCATTTCATTTAAAATGCAAACCTTTTACTTATTTCATTTAAAATACATAATTTATTTTAATATACATACATTTAAAACACACGCATTTCACACATTACATGTGAAATACAAAATAAAATAAAAATAAAAATAAAGCAAAAAATAACGCTATGAACTAAAACACCCTTTTTACAATATCAAATAATTGCTCCTAATTTACATACGCTAAAAATAAATCTGCTACAGGCGAGAAACAAAAAATATTATTGGCGAGGTTTGCACACGACTAGCATAAAAGTACCCAACATTTATTAAATAAAGTGTAACATTTAAAATGTAGACTATTTTTTTTATTTTTATCACATACCGCACTGGTATATTAACACGTAGTATATTAAATTCGTAATGTATTAAACATTATCCACATATTAATTGTATATAAACTAAAGTTCACAATAAAAGCTTTTTATTTTAAGCTAGTGTCAAAATATTTCAGAAATAAATTTATTTTCCTTCTACAATATCTAATAAAAAATTTTTGGAGCACATATTTTTCCATGAGGTAATTTTTGATTTACATATTCAAATTCCCTCTCCTCGTACTTTATTCGTCTTGAAAGTATATTCAAAATATCCTGCATTTCAAAAATTGCTCAAGCAATATTTTTTTCCCGGTGTGTTTGGAGGTAAGAAAAAAAAAAGAAAAAAAGAAAGAAAGAAATCATTTCTGTCTTTAGAATTGCTGTAGTGACCTTTTAATATCCACAATTTTTATGTCTTGAACTTTATTCAGTTGTTCATAAAAACTTATAAGAAATAACTTTTACCAAAGACTGAATATGCTAAACAGAGAAAAAGAGGACAATTTTTGTTTCAAACAAGTCTAGAATGTACTCAGAAGAATTGCTCTAGGGAAATGTGACTTCTAATATTTAAAGCTAAGAAAGATATCTTCGCAAATATTCCATTACAGAAGATATTTTATTCGTCTGCAACTGACATATATAATTTTAAAACTATTTTATAGTTTTGAGTAAATCTTACAAAAGCATATTTTCAAGAATAAATCTAGTAAATCTGAATACAATGTAGATTTATTATTTGAATCAAAGTTATTTAAAAACAAGAACGAAAAATCATGCGTCAAGTATAAATTATGAAACACTTTCCAACACTAACAGAATATTTTAAAGAAATTTTTCGTTTTCATACAATGAAATCTATATGTATCCATTGATAGGTAACGATATTAGGTTGCCATGTTGATTATGTCCTATTTAAGATGGAGTCACATTATTTCCGTATTACTGAAATTAAGAACCGAATTTGTATAATAAAATTGTTTAATTATCGCAATCCTATAATCTACCGGCAGCGTTTTGGATAGATGTTTCCGGAGAAATAGATATTAAATGCAAAAAGAATCTAAATAGGAATTTCGAGTTCTGATGAAATTTTCAAAGCAAGGTTTAAGTTTCCCATTGGAATTTTCAGTAAATGTCAAGAAAATATAAAATGCAGCCAACTTAAAATATACTTATTTTATTACGGAAATTAATCATACCATAAACACAGACGATAATTCATTCCACTGAAACTAGATATAGTACGAACGCACTTCATTTGTCACCTTTGACGTACAATTTCCAACTTGTTTAATTTCATAATTCTTGAAATGTACTAACATTGTTAAAATATCATCGCAAAGGATTTTTACCCATAAATTATTATGGAATTATTTTGTGCGTACCTGCTACTTATTCTATACTACTGAGAAAGCATTATTGTAGCTATCTCACAGATGCAGGTCAGTTTCATTATTTTTAAATTATTATAACATCATTAAAATGCGTTGGAAAAGATTTTTACCGTTAGAAAATAATGTAAAGGAATTCTTTTGTTCGTCCTTCTAAAATAATTATAAATGCTACGCACTTCATTTTCACTACAGAACCGTCTATAGTAAACCTCAATAACATATAAAAATTACATGGTAATCCAAGTATAGTTACGAGAGTTAGAGGACGGACAGAGAGATACACCACAAAAAAAATTGTTGATTTTACAGTATAATATTGACACCCCAGCTGCCAGTATTATACCGTAAAATTAACAGTAATAAACAGTAATACGCTTCCGCGCGCGCGGAAGCTTGAACAATTTGCAAAATGCATAAACATTCGACAACCAAATTTCGACAATTACCATCACATTAGTCGGAAAAGTATTCGAATTATTTTGTGCATCCCTGTATATGATCTACAGATTTTCATATATGCTGCATAGTATACTAAAATTTAGCTCAGTTAAGAAGTTAAGAAACGCATAACATAAATGAAAATTCCCCTTCTGAAATTTTGGGTAATAAACGGAAATGTACTGGGATTCTTTTGTGGAACCCTGTGTATAATCTTAGGAAATTATACACACCAAGTAATGTGCAAAATATAAGTTAAATTTAAAAACACATACCACAACAGAAAACGAACGTCCAGCAATTATAATTCATAGACAATAGTGTAACCGAATTCTTTTGTGTGTTCCTGTAAATGAACGATAAATGCTATTCACACTCTATACGCAAACATCATGAAAACATCCTGTAATGCACGTCTGTGATGTTTATATATTTCAATATGTTTTAACTAGTGTAACATCCTTAAATTATATTGCATACAATTTTTCTCTGTAGGCCCTAATTGAAGCTGAAGTCTTTTGAATGTCCCTATACACGAACTATAAATGCTACACACATAATTTTCTATAGTGCACATTTCATAGTAAACCTCAATAACGTGTATGAACTACATGACAATACGAGTTTATTTATGTGAGTTAGAGCACGGACAAACGGACACACAGACAAACCGAATTCATAAACACTTTTCAACAATGTTGGAAAGTGTTAAAGAGGAAACATTTCTCATAAAAGTTATTTAAAAATGTAGCGTACCCTTTTTCATCTTACCAATTCAATACTTTCAAATGTATTTGTATTTTTTCAAAAGCATGATAGATGAATCTTATTCTAATCCTTTTAAAAACAAAATAGTTTCCCTTCTTTTTTACAGTGAAATATACTACTTTCTGCATTTTTACGGTACGAAATATCCAAAATAAAAAAATATATTTTTTAAATATTCCTCTTCAAAATCGTAACTTGCCATTTAAACAAATTCCACAAAGTTTACCTACGAAGAATGACAGCAACCAACGATATACAAAAAGACTTTTTGCTACGTTTTACCAATGAAATAGAAAATCCTTGGTCTGTTTTGCTGAAAGTTTTTGAACAGAAAATGTTGTATATTTTTCAATTATTTTAAGACTTTCTATATTTTCTTCAGTATGGCATCTTTAAGTATCTTAGCACTTTCTTTGCGAAGTTCTTTCGAGATCTGCAGGATATATAAAATCTACGTGCCGAAGGAAAACTGTGGGCTGTTTACCAAGAAGTTTAAAATACTGCAAAATGGAATATATAATATATTTAGTTTCTATATTAAAGGATTTTTTGTATATAATTTCTCATCTTTTATATTAATGCTTAAAGGGAACATGAAATTTTTACTATTCATCAATAAGCTTTAAATTTAAATCTTATTAACTCCATGTAAAACTTTATTAATATTTTTTAATAAGCTTATGATTCGGAATAATTTTAGCTATAACATGTAAGAGACATGTAAAATAAGTTTCTGAAAACCCTACTTAACAAGATATAAACATGACGCGTCACGCATAGATTATGAAACATTTTCCAACATTGTCAGAATACAGTAACAAAACCCACAATTTAATATGGGAAAAGATTTTGTCCAACTGAATAAGGTCCAGGTCAAAACTCGCGAGAAAGCTTACCTTTCGGCTTAAACACAACTAGCCCAGTAGTTTTGCTTACTATGCGGCAAGGTGCCAGATCAGGAAGCGATGCCCGGAAGGGCCACACGGAAGGGGACCCCTCTCTATTCAAAATTAATATGCTGGAGCTTCATTTTCCCTACCATTTCTCATTTCTCTCTCAAGCTATAAGCTCACTAGTTTCGTCCTTTGATATCCTTGATGATGGCTATAAAATTTTAGCGGAAACTTTTGGAATAATTTAATTTTTAACTAAGTTTTAACGTTTCCATTTTACACTGTTTCAGCAAAGTGCAAGTGCAATTATGTACTGTTTATATTTTTAATCTGTATATTAATCAACGGTGTACACTTGCATCTTTATTACTTCTATTGTGAACTTATAGATGCTGAAAAACAAATGTTTTGCTATAAGCATAAAATTAGTCACACCGAAACTTTAAGAAATTATACGAAACAATACACATTAAGTTACACACATAAAAGACATGCCGCATATTTTTACAAAAAGTATGTTTACTAGTATAAGTAAAAGCTTTGCAAAAAATAATTGTAAGAAAGTTAAATTAGGAGGCATGGCAATCCCTCCGCCAAGTCGAGCAAGCACAGCCGTATGCATCTTTTTCTGGAAGCAACTCAGGGCACTTTTGACCCCTGGGCCTCAGGGCACCCCTTCCCATATCTTTGCGCTGTAGTTTCCCAAAAACCTGAAACCTCGTTTATCTAGAATATGTGGCACACAAGACCAATATTTAAAATTTCACGTTTCTGTCTTTTCTAGTTCAGACGATATATGAATTAAAAGTTTTGATTTTTTGACATTCATTCACCGATCATCAAAAAGGTAAGGTACATCCCGTAGCCCCAGAAACTTGACTTAAGGTTGAAGGTAGTGTTTAGGATACAAAAAGAGAAAAAATTTAAATGTCCGGAAAATAAATTCCAAAATTCTACGAAAATTGAAAAATTGAAAATAATTTGATCTCGTAGTCTTAGAAACTTAAAATTTGGTGTAAAAGTCGTGTTTAGTATTCAGACAAAGACAAAATTAAAAACATAATAAAAATTTTAAAAAAAACGGAAATTTGAAAATATTTTGATTTTGTAACGCTAGAAACTTGAAATTTGGAATAAAGTTAGTATTTAGGATTAAAAAAAAAAAAAAAAAAAAAAAAAAAATTAAACATCCGGAAAATTTGAAAAAAAAAATTCGGAAATTCGACAAAACTTTCAATGCATTTCTAATGACAGTATTTCACTGAAGAGCAGTACTTTGTTCGTTTCTCTTTAATCCTCGGGAAAATGTGGCTCTGAGAAATCATCTAATATATTCACTTAACAAAACATAAGGTACCCTACTGATACAAACAGCATACTTATTAAGCAACTGAGTTATTTATTACTTTCACTCTCCGGAAAACGGCGAGTCATTTATGAAAGATGTATCCCGATTACGAGAAAAACTATTTCTGTAGCGATTTTTGTGATGTTATGCATTAGGTTGTGAAAGATTTCTCATTAGTCCCTTCGGCTCTGGCGTCCTATTAATAGTACATGTGTTTTTATTCAGTATTATTTTGTCTTAACAAATATTTCTGTTATTATACACATATAGTAATGATAGTAGAGGAACTGCGGGTATTATGGAACAGTCGGGTAATATGGAATGCCAAAGTTTATTATTGATAAAATACTGCCACCAAGCGGCAATACCATAGACTACTCCGAACGTTTCCAGAACCATAGAACGTTTCCAGAATGCCCCCCAGAACAAGCAGTTCGTCGTTCGGCGTCAGGGCGTGTTGTGTGAATAAATATTTATTTTTCGTCTTTGGAAAGTTTCAGGAAATAATTTTTCTATATTTTTATTCATTAGTAGAAGTAATATTTTTACATTAAAATTAAGCGTAATGTATACACAGAAATACTAACAGTGTATGATGTAACACTCGTTTTTTAGCTCGCGATTCACACCAATAAATATAGTGTAATTTTTTCCCAAACCGGCGGTGTCGGATTATATGGAATGCCAATATCTCATAATACTCCGTAATTATGTTGGCGCAAAGACAGATCCTTATGTTTGTGATTTGTGCAAATCTGAAGTATGAACTGAAGTATGTTGGCTGACTACCTAGACACTGTATTTTGATCATGCTCTCTTGATACCATTGCATCTGTTTTTTGCCAAGTTTTCTTCATTTTTAACCTCTTATTCTATATTTCCCAACTATGACATAATATCCTCCAAAAAAGTTTTCATTATTATTATTTATTTGTATGTGATAAAATTTCGTAAAATGATTTTTGTCTACAAATAACTAATCACAGATAGCTGAAGTTTGTGATTGTATTCGATTTTCGGGTTTTAAACGATATCGAGCTGTGATGTTGCTTCAAACGTAAATGGTATTCCATATTACCCGAAGTTCCCCTATATGTCTATACACTTATTATTATTACTTCATTTACATTTATGCTTCATCACTTAGTAATAATAAACTAAACAAGTTGGAAATTGTACGTTTAACGTGACAAATGAAGTGCGTTCATTTCGTGCTATAACTAGTTTTACAATGTAAAAAAATCAGTGTTATTATTTCAGAGAAATAAATTATATCGTCTGCTATAAGTGAAATGAGGATTCCTTTTTTTTCTTATTACGTATGCCATGTTTACAGATGCGAATTGTTTTGTAGACACTAGACAGCACTGTACAATTCACCATGGATATATTGCTTTGTGAATGATTACCTCCATGGTTTAATATTTTTATGACTCATAATGAACGAATCTTCAGTGTTTATGGATTGAAATATTTGGTTAATCTAATTTCCGATGAAGTTATCTCAGAATCTATACATTTTTTATAGTAACTCATCTCTCAAGCAAACAGTTTTTTTGAACGATCTTCCTAAAAATGTAACTTTTATGTAATTTTATTCGAAAAAATAATTTGTAATAAAAATGGCCGCTTGGATAAAGAAAAAGATGTGGTCAGCCCGTATTTGTTTTCCTCAGTCACATGACTTGCACTTTTATTATACGTATGCTAGGATTTAATACAATAAAGAAAACTTTTATTAATATCTTTTTAAGTTTTGATTCGATTTTCATAAAATTTGAAATGACTCGACAAAATTCTGCAACGATTCTACATATTAAATTTCAAATCATTTGGTTGGGTATTTTTTGCGCTGTTATATGCGGACAGACGGACGGACCAGACGACGACTACAGGTGCTACGTATTTATATAATTACGAACGCACCTAATAAAAAACTGCTTAGTTTTTTTTTACATTGTTGACGATTCTTTTATTTCAAACACATGTTTCACTCTTTAAATTGAAAATAAGGGCTATTTTTCCAAACGAATAATTTGTGATAAAACATAAAAAGTACCAGAAAGTTGTTATGTCTGCTGAATCATGTTGTAACACCGCATTTTCCAAACGTCTTCAAAAATTCTTCCTTAGCCTATTGTCATAACAATAGTACGCAAATTAATTATATTCGTTAGATTTCTGTAAATGACATATTAGTTACATTTCAGTAAACTTTAACTTTTGCTATTTAGATAACTACTTTTTATATTTTTAATGTAAAGGTGTTTTTTCACAATATTTAAAAAAAAAATTGGACCCGAAAGGGCTAATTACTTTCACTTCAATTTGTCATTAAAAGGCTTTTTATATAATCTGTGTATATTAAACTTCGATCATGGAAAAAAGACACATGTACAACATTTCAAAAGTACTTGCACTGTTAGTTTTGTAATTTTAGGATTAATTGTTCAGTATACTGAACACGTTTATGTTATGTTTGGTTAAAGGATTAGGGTGATATTTGTGAGCAAGTCACAGATGAATGATACAAGTGAAAAAAAAGGCTGATTAATGACCAGCCTCGGCGGCCCCGCAATGTGGTTGGTAGAGGAGGCGACCGCCATGGTGAGGGGTTTGGGTTCGAATCCTGGTAAGGCATGGATGTCTTTGTGTGTGTGTTCAGCGCTGTCTACTTCTGGTGTCTATCCCGTCCTTGTCAAGTTGAAGATTTATGTAATTTGTCAACGTCTTGTATGCATTTCTGTGAATAAAAAAATATGGATCATTGGAAACAAACAGCCTAGTAGCTTATAGGTCTCAAAAAAATTCATCTTCAAATGTCAAATGTCAAAATGACCAGCCACGGGTCCTAAAATAATTAAATTTTGAGGACAGATTACTTTAAAAACGTAGATACCAAGATAGGAAGGATTTTAAAGAATATTTAAAATAAAAGTAATTTAAAAATTAAAAAATATTTGTTTATCGGAAAAAGTCTGGAAAGTACATAAATTCATTGAAAATTAATTTTTTTCCCTAGATTTTGTAAACGAATGACATCACTAATGGCCAATTGCCGAGAGCAATGAATAATTTTAAAATAGATGTATCAAACTTCCCAACATGCGTCAAACTTCTCGCTCTTTTATGTCTTTTACTTGACAAAAATTTCTTTTCAAATTTGCCGGTAGGTTTCTCCATAGTCTGGGTAACCTTTCCCTCAGTCTTCTGTAATTTTACACTTATATAGCCGTCTATAGACTATATCCATGACCGTCCTATCAATAATCGATTAGCACGGACGAGTTTGATGATTTTAGAAAAGTCGAAATTAAGATTTATTTTTAAGAAGGGGTCAGGTTCTACCTATCCCGTGTCTATCCGCGGTCCGTCATTACTATGAATAAGCTTGAAGTCGCTACTGGCTACAGCCCATACACGCGACCCTTCCAAGTCCGGCCTCGGTCGCAGTAGATCTCACCGGAAAATTTTTAAAGTAAAATACATCAACTAGCGGTGTGAGGGCGTCTAAAATACGACGGATAACCGCAGCACGGCTTCAAACCGATATGCTAATTATGTTTATATGGCGTTTCCTATATTTGTGAGTTCTGGTAATATTTATGGGGCAAATCATAATCAACAAATGGTAATAACGCACGTATTAATTCCTAGCTTCAATCACTGATCCTGAAATCATGAAGTATGGAGAAATAGTAACATTTTGTAGAATAGGTACAAAGGAGGAATTTTGAAGAATATTTAAAATAAACGCTATTTAAAAAGTATTTATTTATCTTAGGCACTCTCTTGCGTAAACAAAATTGCAAATAAAGTTGTAATTTTTTTTTCAACGTTATACTTTTATGACATAAAATATGTTCCTTCATTTGATGCGCTGTAACAAAAGACGAACGTTTTTTTAATCTAAGAAAGTATAAGATAACTAAAAACGATAATATACAATAACCCCTTAAGAGTTACCCACATTTCGAAAAGCGTCCTTTATCTTTAAAAACCTCAGAAACTAATATATTTCGAGATTTAAAGAATCATTTATAAAAACAATGTTTCTTTTGCTGCCACTGATTTTCGGAAACATTTCCGAGTAGTGTTTATAGTATATTAATCAGTTTTCTCAACCTATAACATCGGTTTTTTGGATGCTATCGATTCTCAAGTATACATTTTCATGTTCAACAAGCACGTTTTACAGACAAACAGAATAAATTAACACCATTAACATTAATATTAACATTAATATTATTTTGTTACTCTTGCATGTATAAATTCAGTTACACAGCTGAAAATGTTTAATTAAGAATTGTAAGCATTCTAAAAACCGATATTCCGATTTGTGAAAACAAATGTCAAATACTCTAAAAAGTACTCGGAAACGTTTCCGAAATTCAGTGCAGCAAAAAAAAAAACTTTTGTCTTATAAATGTTTCTTTAAATCTAGGAAATATATTAGTTTCTGAAGTTTCTAGAGTTAGAGAAAGCTTTTCGGAATCGTGGGTGACTCGGAAGGGGTTATTGTATACTTTTGTACGTGGTTATATTATATTTTCATAGATTAAGAAACACTTGACTTTTTTTACAGTGTGTACATAATCGATTACGCAGACATTGAAGAGTTTAAGAGATTTAAAAACGAATACATTCTTTTAGACAGTATGAAATGCTAAAGAAAAAGAATGTGAGTACTTTATTGGTGACTAAAACAAAGTATTTGGTTCCGCAAAAGGTTCATTTCGACCCAAAAGGGAAAAGTTTTGCGTAGATTCAGCAGGTTTTCAAAATAAAAGAGTCTTATATATGCTTAGGAATGGATTTTGAAAGTTATTCGTGACTAGTATAAGAAAAGTTGCGTTGTATTTTGATATCTGTGGTATACTGTATTTGAATCAGACTGATAGTCGACTTTTATTTTAGCCCATGTTTATGGAAGGAGTTATTTTGAGTTATTTTCTCTAAGCAGCAAAATTATTGTCCCCGCTTCACAAATAATGAATAAACTTTTATAAAAATGAAACCGAATGCTAGAATACTTTAATCACATGCTATTGTATTTGTATAATGGGAAAAAACATATCATTTATAAATATAAGTCACTTAAATATTTTTTATGCGGTAAATGTCATTCCCCTGTGAGTCCCTGCTTCCACCTTAGCACAAAAAAGATTTTCTTAAAACTTGATCATCCAAAAATATTTGCGATAAATTTGTCATGATTTGTATTTTTCTGACAAAGTAATAAAAAATGTTTTTTTTTTTTTTGGTTTTCTTGTCACTCCCCTGTCATAAAATGAAAATAATAATTCTAACATCTGCCAACAGTCATATTTCCCTAAAGTTTCACCTGTGAACAGTAGCATTATCATAGAAGCTAAGTACGTGCCTGCGAAATATGGTTAAACTGCTATGCATAGTTGTTCTTCCTATAAAACTTTTTAACGGAATTATCACAGAGTAAGACAGAGATCCAACTTCGCCTGAAAAGAGCGACTGCGGCGGATGACATAAGAACTAAACCATCGGTTTGGCGATTTTTATCTTCGTGATTTCATTTTAAGTGTAACCCTATTCTGCTTGGCGTCTTTCTGTTGTCATTTGCGCATGTGCAAATTTTCGGCGTTCGCTAATTTATTTTCGAATCTTGTTTAATACTTATTATTAAAATTATTCTTTGAAGATCAAATAGTTGATTATAATTATTATAATTCTTCAAAATGCTACGAAGAGAGGAGTGTATTGTTTGCAAGAACAAGATGTCAAAGTTATTTTTTATTCCTAAGAATCAGTAAGTTGTGGTTTATTTCTATGTGTTATTTTTGTTTTTATTTTTCAAGTTCCATTATGTATGAAATATTTTATATACATTCAGTGTTGGCAGATTTTTTAACAAATTTTGACTTTATATTATCGTTAAAATAACTGCCATACCATAAATCTCATTCATGTTTAAAAAAAATTTCTCCGTATAAAATTTTATTCATACAGTGTCTCACAAAAGTGATGGGACACTTGTGCTTTATAAAAAGAAACTGCAATAAAATAAATAAACAAACATGTGCAAAAATTTTTTGGGTGTGTTTCATATTTAAAGTTAGTAACAATTATTACATAACATACATTTTGTCAAAATATTAAAATATTAATTTAGTAAAAATACAATTGTTCAGAACGGAGCAAAAAATGGCTCACATAAGTGATGGGACACTTACTTTTCCATCAAATATTTATCCAAAAATTTTACTTTTTAAAAGGTTTTAATATTTTGTTGCATTTCCTTTTACTTTTAAAACATGATTTAATCTTTTTGGGATGGATTCGACTAATTTTTTTGTGATTTCTGGAGTGATTTTACCCCATTCTTCTTGAAGCACCGATTTCAGTTGTTGTTTTGAAGAAATGGTGTGTTTGCGAATTCTTGAATCCAATTCTTGCCAAATATTCTCTATGGGATTTAAGTCTGGAGATTGTGGTGGTGTTTTTATTATTTCAGGACAGTTATATAGCAGCCAGAGTCTAACGTTCAGAGCAGTGTGCTTGGGGTCATTGTCCTGGTAGAATTTAAAATCGTTATGAAGGTTCAATTTTCGTGCTGAAGATTTCAAATTTTGCTTTAAAATATCAATATACTTGTACTGATCCATTATACTGTCAATAAAAACAAGATTACCAACTCCTGCGGACGACATACACCCCCATACCATAACTCCTCCTCCACCATGTTTTACTGTTGGTACCAAGTTCTGTTTGCGAAATTCTTCCCTGGGTTTTCTCCACACCAAGATTCTACCGTCAGAACCAAATATATTAAATTTACTCTCATCAGCAAATATAACTTTATTCCAGTAATCAGAATTCTTATTTATGTTGGATTTTGCGAAAGCTAGTCTGAGTTTTCTATTCTTTTCACTTACGAAGAATTTTTTCCTGGCTACTCTACCGTGATATCCAGCAGATCGAATTACCCTTCTAACAGTCTCAGGATTAACAATTATTCCATATAATGCTTGTAAATCAGCAGCAACTTTTGAAGCACTAATTCTTGGATTTTTTTTAATATTTCGAACGATAATTCGCTTTATTCCATTGGATAGCTTTGATGGTCGGCCAGGTCTTCTTTTATCCTGAATCATATGATTCTTTTTATATCGTTTAATGATATTGAAAACTGTTGAACGACTCAAGTTAACTGTTTCAGCAGTTTTTCTAATAGATTTTCCACGTTCAATATGCAAATTAATAACTAATTTTCGAATTTCAGGCGAAGTTTCTTTTCGTTTAGCATTCATGGCTACACAGAGCTAAAAAACACAAAAATTCCAAAACAAACTGGAGAGAAATACTGCAGACGATTTTATAAATTATTGCCAATTGCTTTTAAGTAAAAATAAAACCCCAAAAAATATTTTTATTGCTTATTTCAGATGATTTTTGTTGCATATATAATGGTGTCCCATCACTTATGTGAGCTATTTTTTGCTCCGTTCTAAACATTTGTATTTTTATTAAATTAATATTTTAATATTTTGACAAAATGTATGTTATGTAATAATCTTTACTAAATTTAAGTATGAAACACACCCACAAAAAAATGTGTACATGTTTTTTTTAATTTATTTGATTAGTTTCCTTTTGTAAAGCACAAGTGTCCCATCACTTATGTGAGACACTGTATATATTTTCTATCGCAATGTAAACATGGTACTAAGTTTTTTCCTATACTAGTAAATCTGCAGATCATTTTTTTTAAATATCATTTTAACTTCGTACAATCCGCAATTATTATTTTTTCAATTGCATGCATGTTTATAAGCATATAAAATTGTTCGAATGTTCCAGAAATTAGAATCCTTAAATTAAAGTGGTAAGTAAAAATAAATGATTTTAAAAATTGTAAAAAATATGAAAGTAAGATGTTTATATTTCCCGAACAGATGCAAAAACATTTTCAAATATTTTAAGCAATTAATTTCTAAATTCTATTAAATTTATAAGCAAAATTTTAAAACTATTGGAAATCCATATCTAAAATTGAGCCTTCATAATTTTACATCTAAATCCATTACGCAAATATTCCATTTTCATTTCAGATAAAAATGAAATTTGAAAAATCGTCTGCATCCCCATAAGAAATCATTATGACGTAAAAAAAAATATTCTATATTTTCCGAACGAATGAACCAAATTTAACTAAAAACTATACAGCTAATTCCGGATACCTAGCCAACATACCTACTAAAAATCAGCCTAATCGGACCATTTTTACGGCAAACAGACAGACGGAAACCAAAAACATTTTGCGTCTCCACAGTGAGCCTTAACATGACGTTTCGGCACAAATCTGTCAACACTTAATATACAGTGTCTCACAAAAGTGATGGGACACTTGTGCTTTATAAAAAGAAACTGCAATAAAATAAATAAACAAACATGTGCAAAAATTTTTTGGGTGTGTTTCATATTTAAAGTTAGTAACAATTATTACATAACATACATTTTGTCAAAATATTAAAATATTAATTTAGTAAAAATACAATTGTTCAGAACGGAGCAAAAAATGGCTCACATAAGTGATGGGACACTTACTTTTCCATCAAATATTTATCCACAAATTTTACTTTTTAAAAGGTTTTAATATTTTGTTGGATTTCCTTTTACTTTTAAAACATGATTTAATCTTTTTGGGATGGATTCGACTATTTTTTTTGTGATTTCTGGAGTGATTTTACCCCATTCTTCTTGAAGCACCGATTTTAGTTGTTGTTTTGAAGAAATGGTGTGTTTGCGAATTCTTGATTCCAATTCTTGCCAAATATTCTCTATGGGATTTAAGTCTGGAGATTGTGGTGGTGTTTTTATTATTTCAGGACAGTTATATAGCAGCCAGAGTCTAACGTTCAGAGCAGTGTGCTTGGGGTCATTGTCCTGGTAGAATTTAAAATCGTTATGAAGGTTCAATTTTCGTGCTGAAGATTTCAAATTTTGCTTTAAAATATCAATATACTTGTACTGATCCATTATACTGTCAATAAAAACAAAATTACCAACTCCAGCGGACGACATACACCCCCATACCACAACTCCTCCTCCACCATGTTTTACTGTTGGTACCAAGTTCTGTTTGCGAAGTTCTTCCCTGGGTTTTCTCCACACCAAGATTCTACCGTCAGAACCAAATATATTAAATTTACTCTCATCAGCAAATATAACTTTATTCCAGTAATCAGAATTCTTATTTATGTTGGATTTTGCGAAAGCTAGTCTGAGTTTTCTATTCTTTTCACTTACGAAGAATTTTTTCCTGGCTACTCTACCGTGATATCCAGCAGATCGAATTACCCTTCTAATAGTTTCAGGATTAACAATTATTCCATATAATGCTTGTAAATCAGCAGCAACTTTTGAAGCACTAATTCTTGGATTTTTTTTAATATTTCGAACGATAATTCGCTTTATTCCATTGGATAGCTTTGATGGTCAGCCAGGTCTTCTTTTATCCTGAATCATATGATTCTTTTTATATCGTTTAATGATATTGAAAACTGTTGAACGACTCAAGTTAACTGTTTCAGCAGTTTTTCTAATAGATTTTCCACGTTCAATATGCAAATTAATAACTAATTTTCGAATTTCAGGCGAAGTTTCTTTTCGTTTAGCATTCATGACTACACAGAGCTAAAAAACACAAAAATTCCAAAACAAACTGGAGAGAAATACTGCAGACGATTTTATAAATTATTGCCAATTGCTTTTAAGTAAAAATAAAACCCCAAAAAATATTTTTATTGCTTATTTCAGGCGATTTTTGTTGCAGTATATAATGGTGTCCCATCACTTATGTGAGCTATTTTTTGCTCCGTTCTAAACATTTGTATTTTTATTAAATTAATATTTTAATATTTTGACAAAATGTATGTTATGTAATAATCTTTACTAAATTTAAGTATGAAACACACCCACAAAAAAAATGTGTACATGTTTTTTTAATTTATTTGATTAGTTTCCTTTTGTAAAGCACAAGTGTCCCATCACTTATGTGAGACACTGTATATAAAATATTTCAAACATTATGGAACTTGAAAAAACAAGAACAAAAATAACACATGAAAATAAATCACAACTTACATTTTGAAGAATTAAAAAAAATCAAATTTTCCTTTCAAACTTGGAAAAAAAAAATTGTTTTACCACAGCACTTATTTTAAAATAAAGTTGAATTCCGATTCATGTTTCAGATTAACATGTTTCAGAACATGTTAAAAATAATAAATCTGTTTTCATTCGCGTAGATAGATAATCGACCGTCTTAAAATCAATCAACCAACCAACCAAAACAAGAAGCAAGTAGTCGCCGTTTTTTTTTTCCCCTTCCCTCATTTGTCGCCAAGAAAGCGATATATAGCTCTATTTAGCTACCTCTCTTCTGTTACGGCTGTAGTTTTCACGTCATCCGCAGCTAGCGCCACTGTCTATGTGTAATCCCATGTTAAAGAAGTTACCATTGAAGTCTATGAGAGTTGATTCTCTGTTTAAAACTCCTTACTCTGTGGGAATTATTTTACGGACTTCTATTTAAAACAATTCTTCTATTTAAAAATTTAAAAATCGTCTGCTCCAACGTATTTATCAAACATTTCTCTATAAAACCACCAATTTTCATTTTTTTTTTATATGCAACAGTTTTCTTAAAATTATGCCTAAGCCTGCGAAAGACTTACGACCACAAAAAATTTATTTACGGCAAAAGTTTCGGTTTTTCTTTTACAATAGAGAGATATACTAGAAAGTACAATAGAGACTATATAAAAAAGGAAGTAAATTTCAATTAATTCTAAGCGAATTAGATGTAATAAGAAAACACACACACACACACACAACTCTATAACAAAAAATGAGAATGCTTGTTATACGTATAAATATTTATTTCATCTAAAGCAATATTCAGTTTTTTTTTTTTTTTTTGTTATTTATGATTTATGATTTATTTTTATCATTTAATTTGTTTTTTTTTTCTGAAAATTGTCTACATCGAAGTATGATTTGCAAGTGTCAAAACACATCCCCACATCGATCCGCATGTACGAAAACCCAACCCGGAAGTTAAAGTCAACCTGACCCATATATAAATAAAAATAAATAAATAAATCCAATTCAACTGAATGCAAAACTCCATTCGCAGATTATTGCACTAATAATGCTTTTGCCTGTAAAACTTGTTTCACCTTCCGTAGACTCTCCGAGTAGAGAAGAGAAGAAAAACAGCTGAACTTGTTACATGCAACATTTAAAACTAAGTTTACACCAAAACTCTTCGGCCGCTCCTTTCTTTAAAGCGATTAGATTTTCCTAATTTATGCTGTATAATTAAAAATAGAGTTTTTTTTTTTTCATTTGCTGTTTAGTAATTTCCTTTGAAGATATTAAAATGATTCAAAAGAGGAATTTTGCCAAAAATCACAAATTTAAAGAAATAGTACGAAATTATAAGACGTATTTGCATTAATTATTTTTTTTTTACATGAAAAACTGAAAAGCTTTATTTTTTAGGTAATTAAAGAAATAGTAGGAAATCGTAAGACGTATTTATATTAATTATATTTTACATGGAAAACTAAAACGCTTTATTTTCTAGGTAATTAAAGAAATAGTACGAAATCGTAAGACGTATTTGCATTAATTATATTTTACATGAAAAACTGAAAAGCTTTATTTTCTGGGTAATTAAAGAAGTAGTACGAAATCGTAAGACGTATTTGCATTAATTATATTTTACATGGAATACTAAAACGCTTTATTTTCTAGGTAATTAAAGAAGTAGTACGAAATCGTAAGACGTATTTGCCTTATATTTTACATGAAGAACTAAAAAGTTTTTTTCAGACAACAGCTTTTTTAACACTTTCCAACATATTTGAAAAGTTACACAAATATTATAATACAGACATACATACAATAAATACAATATATATAACACGGAATGAAAAATTAGCCAGAGCCAGGAATCGAACCTGGGTCCACAGCGTTCCGGGCTGTCGCTCGGACCACTGAGCCACTCCAGCTAATTCCTGAGTCTGCAATTTCTGAGTCTGCAACCGGCGTGGCTCAGTGGTCAGAGCGACAGCCCGGAACGCTGTGGACCCAAGTTCGATTCCTGGCTCTGGCTAATTTTTCACTCCATGTTGGATTATTGTATTTATTGTATGTATGTCTGTATTATAATATTTGTGTATCTTTAGTTGCTGAATGCAGGCGTTGTTTATGTGTGTTTTAATGTATATTTGAAAAGTGATTATAAATTCGGTTGTCTGTCTATCTACCGTCTGTCTGTCCGTGGTGTCTAACTCGGGTTGATATACTCGGATTTTCATGCAATTGATATATGTTATTGAGGTTAACCTTGTCATGTTCGGCTTTGAAAATTAAGTGTGTAGCACTTATAATTCCTTTACAGAGACACTCAAAATAATTCCGTTACTTTGCGGTATATGGGTAAAAATCGTTTGCGGTGTTTTTGAATAATGTTTCACTATTTCAAACATATTCAAATTGATATATATAAGTAAGGTGCATTACACGACACGTATTATAGAATATTATGTGTGTAGCATTCATCGTTCATTTACAGGGACACACAAAAGTATTCGGTTAAAGACCTTTCTCTTAATAATAAATGCTAGAAGTTCGTTTTCAGTTGCGGTACACGTTTAAATTTAACTAATTGTTTGCCAATTATGTTGTGTGTATAAATTCTACAGATCATACACAGGGCAGCACAAAACATCAAGAGTACATTGGCGCTTACTGGAGGAATTGAAGAAGAATTTTCAACTGCACTATAGGCGTTTCCTAGCTGCACTATATGCGTTTCCTAGCTGAACCTATCATTCTGTGTAGTATATATACAAATCTATAAATCCTATAAAGGGCTGCAAAAGAGAATTGGATATTTTTCCGAATATTGTTGGTAATTCCTGATATTGAGTTTTTAAATGTTTATGCGTTTTTCAAATTGTTTGCTTGGACATCATCTTTCACCTTACTAAAAGGTAAAGATTTCTAAAATAATTTGGAAGTGTTGGAAAGTGTTACATAATCTATGTTTGACGCATGATTTTTCGTACTTGTTTCAACAGAAAAGCTTTTCATTTCAATAACTAGGTAAAAATCGATGTGCATAATTAGCTAGTGATAACTATAGTCAATTTTGGGTCATTCGGAAAGTTCTGCGGTATACCTCTGTCGAGATAATGTTGAAATGATTGAGTGAACTTAGAATTTCTACAAATTTATTTCGAAATAATTAAAAGCAGTTTCTTTATAAAACACGTACATTATAAAAGAAAAGTTTCATTTCAAAATTCCGGTGGCAATGTGGTATTTATGGAATAAAATATATATAAAAAGAGCCGCAGAATTTTCCGGATAATATTAACAACATTTAGATTTTAAATTGCTTAAAGCGAAAATCATAAAGTAAATTTACTTGAAATATCAAAGATTAGATGAGTTATCCCGTTATTTTCAATTTCAACCGCTTTTGTGGCTACTCTATAATTACAGTATTAAGGCGCTCGTGAAAGTGGCTTCTATTATCATAAAAGTCGCGTCATGCGCTCAGGGCACAAGTTTCTGTCCAAACTATGGTAAACCTACATTCCAGAACTTGGCGATAATCGCCTGTCGAATTCTATTGACCAGTGAGACAAATTAACAGCAAACATTAATTTGTCAATATTAATGACGATGTGGACGATGTAATATCGATGTGGACTTCCAAGTTTTCTGGATACGGTGATTTTACTCAATGAAAGATCTTGCCTTGACAAACTTCGTTTGGTGAATGGCAACAGTTCCAAGCGTTTATTACTTGTATTTAAGCAGACACTTCTTATGAGGATTGGTGCAACAAATTCAGAAACAAAAATTACAGTTCTGCCTTTTTAAAAATTATTTTTGGTTTTAAGGTGAATTCATATTTATTACTTTTTTCTTCAGTTTGATATATGCAGTTTTGTAATGTTAAACATTTTCTTACATCACCACTCTGCACGAGTAAATTATTTTAAAATGTAGAGAATTATTTAGGTGATAAAGTCTTGACCATATTACCCTCCCCCCCCCCCACACACACACCTGTAAATTTTTATTTGCAACTCGATCAAAATCAAAATATTTCAGAAGAAATTTCAAAACACATTTCATTTTTTTAATAATCTGTAACGATGAAAGGGCAGTACTTTATTCATGCGTTCACGGTTAAAAGCAAATTTTTATTGAAAATAAATGAATAAGTGAAAAAAAAAAAGCTTTAGCAAAGGGCACGCGATCTGCCCCCGGCATTCTTGTCGACCACAAAAAACAATTTTAGAAGCATTAATTCACGCGGTGATGAAGAAAATAAAATGGCTTCAGGAAAACAAGTTTGTTCTAGTCTGAAAGGAAGTAAGATGCGGAAAAATATAAAGACATCACTTTCATCCATTTTGTTTCTTTTCGCATAGGCCGTAATTATTCTCGTATTCCTTTTACATTTATTTTGCATAATAGATTAAAAAAGTTGGCCATTTCTGTTTCAGTTTCTTGTCAGTAACTCTATTAATTTTCTTGGATACGAATAAGAATGTTTGGCATAAATAAAATACAGGGTGTTTCAGAGAAATGTATACATACACTGTTTAACGGGTCATAACTTTCTAATTTTTTCTTTCATTTCAAAGTGTAATTAATTTGAAGTAATGAGTGGACCAAGATTCGATTTTTAAAAAAGAAAATTTATTTTAAAATACTATTGTAAGTATGAAAATGTAACAGAAGTGCAAAAATAATATCGCAGGGAGTTTCAGACCAGATCCACCTATGCGACTTACAACTCATGGGATAAAACATAAGCTTGAAACGAATGGATGTTCTTAAACAACGTTCTGGAACCGAAATTGTGCAAGAATGCGCCACAACACCAAATGAAATGTTTGTTGAAGTTTGTGAATCAATATCCCACACTGTTACAGCGGTGTATTGACCAGAATGGTGATAATTTTGAACATCTGCGGTAGGAGGAAAAGTTATACATTTTATATAGATTCTTTTGCAATTTAAACATTAACTATAGGTGAATAAAAACTGGAGTTATAATCATTCAAAGTGTGTATACATTTTTCTGACGCACCCTGTATTTTATCCCCTTGACTACGGCGTGTACGATGCATACGTGATTAAAACTAGAGATGAAATAGGCTCAGCCTGAGCCCGGGTCCGAAACAGGCTCGTGTTCAATTTTTATACAAGTCTTCGGGGTCGCGTGGCTCGGTCTCAAAGGAAAAAATATATTCACAAACAGAATAAAACAAAAACTTGTTATTTGAGGAACAAGTATGTATAAGTTTTTTGAAGTGTTTTATAATCCCCTTTAAAGATCTGTTTGAAAGAGAATTCAATTGTTATTGATAGTTTATAAGGGGGAGTATTCTATCTGATTCTGAGGTCTTTCCACGGTCAGTGTTAGTTACATACAGAAGACGTATAATATCCTTTGTATATCCTCTCTTTCTGTTCAAAATCCCTTTCCAGAATTACTGGAAAACAGAACTCATGTCCTTCTGTCATAGTTATACAGTGATATTTTTAAAAAATAAGAATTTTGCCATTTACCGTTTTCTGACAGTGGTTGGGTATAAATAACAAATTTACTACTTTAAACAGATTTTCAGGGGTGTGAAAATCACGAAACGTTATTGTCATTAATGGAGTATTTAGCATTAATACTTGTTTCTATGTAAGAAGGCCTTTTTAAATGAGAAAATTAATCTTGAAACAGTTTTAAAGTGTTATGAACAATTTTTCTATCGCGTACTTTCGGTATCAGGATAGGGCTAATATAAGACAAAATTTTTCGGGCTCGGACTCATTTCTAGTTGAAACTAGGATTGCGATAGCTTATATGTGGTATAAGACTAGATGAGACACAGTAGAGCATGACAACAGCATCGCATAGCAATAGTCTTAGTTAGCAGCTCTGCTCTTACGTAGAACTCTTTGTCTGAAAATGGAGCTGACATAACACAAGTTTCTTTGTGTATAAACGGAACTCATTCACCGTATATGCTTTGTGTCAAATAGAGATGACTCAGCAATTGTTACTTTATAATTTGAGATGCACATGTATTGAGTGACGCATTCTATTCCATGTTCCATTCTGCATCACATCCTATCATGAAACCAGTGTGATGACGGGCCACGAGCCTAAAACACCTGCAAATTTTAAATCGCCTTTTAATGTATAATTTATATTTAATCAAAATCGTTTCGTTAAAAGTATGAAACCTATACAAGTCTCGTTCTTGTCTCTTGAAATACACCGTCCAACATCTCACCGTTGGACCAATATATATGTGTGTTTCGTTTTGAATTTTATTTGCTTTCCTGCAAGCCTGGTAACGGAAGGCCATGCACTGCTTAGGGATCGTTCACACCGTTGTTCAGAAACGGAAAAATTTGCCGTAACTTCCATTGACACTCTTCTATTCAACGTCAACACGGCGATATTTTTCGTTTCTGAACAACAGTGTGAAAACCCTTGCAGACGTACTCAAGGAGTCAATGAGAAAAAAGTTCAGCAACGAAAGTGTAATATGAACAGTTCTTAAAAAATATATATTTTAATAAAGGAAATTATTAGTTAGTTACACTCGAATATTGAAACAAATCCACTAAATTAACGGAAGGATATTAGAAAAAAAAATTGATAGTTATTGTAATTCAGAATAGTAAATGCAATTAAACATGTTATTTGTTTTTCTCAAAATAAACTGCATTAAACCTGAACTTAATTTATTTTTTCATTACGATTTTGGATTATAATAAAACTAAGACATTCAGACAAGTCTGTATTACATAGATTAATCTTCATATGAGAGAAGGTCGTGGAAATTATATGACGATATAATATAGCAACTTTCAAACACACTATATTCTTTTGAACATAGATACAACAAAGAAAAGAATTCGTTACCTTACGTTCACAAATTCAAATGTAAATAATATTACAATAGACGATTAAAATGAAAAAGCAATGGACCGCAAGTTATTAAATTAATATGAAATTCTATTAATCTTCATAAACATAATCGAATAACCTAGTTTATCTTACACGTTTCTTAAGAAAATTACCCTATTTATTTTAATATATATATATATATATATATATATATATATTAGGTACTTCTTTGTTACAGGGACCTTGGTGCACAAGAGAAAACGACGAGGTTGAATTTGGCGAGTAAAGCAAAATTTTCAAAAGAACTTACTGGCTTTTTTTTATATTTTAAAAAATTCATCAGATTGTTATATCGTTATGAAATAACTATCAGTGTACCAAATGTGGAAACACTTTATTTTATATTTACACCATTTAATACATATATTGGGAAGCAATTTGTTTAATTTATACATACCCAAGCCACAGCAAAGAGAATTTGTCATGAAGATTATACTATTCACTATTATAAATTCTATCATAATGACTGAAATATTTTTAAAAGATCTATTTTCGAAAGCAATATAGCGATTTGAAATCAGTATAGCCTAAGTTTAACCAATACTTTCTTAAATGTTATCTTTCTCAGTGTAAACAAAAAAACTAGGTTTGAAACTGAAATTTATCTACATAATCCAAATAATCCTAACGGCTTTTATTTTCGTGGGGGAGGTGCTATTATTAACTTTTTATTTGTGAATTTTTATTATCAATTTCCATTTTAAAAATAGCCATATTATTTTGTAATAATAACAAAAAAAAATTTGTTTTTATGACATATACTTTACTTTACTTTTTCTTTTTAAATGCGAAAATTTTGAATATGAATGTAAAACTTGGAACTCTCTGTTTTATGTGAGTAATTCTATTCGAAATTTCTTCTCTCCGTTTATATAATTGGTATGGTATGTACATATTATTATTTTTTATTTTACTAGAATTTATTTTCCAGTTATTAAAATGAAGTTTTAAGTTTCTGTAAATAAAAATAACTTGTTTGTTTATTTATTACATACTTATTACTTCTAAGCATCGTTAACTGAAACAGAATTATTGTACTTACGTAAATTTCAGAAATTTTGCCACAGTTTTTGCTTAGTGCTTAATTTCCCTTTCTTTTTTTAACTAAACAAGGTAAGGCTTTAGTTATAATTTATTACAAAGTTTTCAGACATTTTTGAAAATTATTTTAAAATTACTAAGAAACATGTCATACAAGGCAATGCTTTTGAAAAATAGAAAGACACGAACAAATTTCTGACTTTTTATATTGGACTTTAATGTAACAATATCTTTTGAAAGATTTGGGAAAACAGACCGAAATATGACTATATCTTCAGATAGTGACCAAATATGTCTCCCGATCAATCTGTCATCTTTGTTTTCTCGAAAGTAACCATCGGCAGTGTTGCCAACATCATCCGTCAAACTTCTGCCCAAGGAGGAATGGCAATAAATCAACCACAGGTGACAGGCCTTTGTTTAGCTCCAGGCGGTCTTTTTACTTAGTTTTAAAGCACATTTTTCACGCCACTGTTGGATACATTCTCAATTTAAAGTTCGGAATATTTAGAAAATTTAAATAAGTGTGAAACGCTTCACAGTTCGGGAAAGATTTTTGTCAAATTTTGAAGAAAAAATATAATTAGAAGCATACCTTGAAGTAATTTTAATTTTTAAAGGGGATATTTTTAAAACATTAACTCACATTTTGCATACTTTGTGGTAACTTGCAGTACGGAAGCGTGAAATTGCTGCAGAATATAAAGAATTGGTTATTAGTACATGAAATAATGTAATTAATTTTACAACAAAGGATTGTGAATCTCAAATTTATCGGATTCCAATAGACTTACTACTTTTTTAAGATATCTATAATCTATATTAATAAAAGAAAGATTTTTGTCTGGATGTGTATGTGTATGTTTAATAAATGGCAAAATTTTATTTTAATATATTATTGATATTTTTCATATAAAAATTCTTTTTGGTGATCTAAAAATTTGTATTAAATGTAATAAATTATACGTAATTTTTTTTAAAGACAAGCTTTTATTATAATGTTCTAGGGAAAAAATGTTGAAGAGCGATTGATTGAAATAAATATTTAAAAAAAAAACAATAAATTAAATCGCGAGTAATGTTTTATCAGTTTGTTTTTAAAAAATAAATAAAATGTATATACAATTTTAAATCCAGATTCTGGCAAGAAAAAGAATTCGATCAACGTCCGCTTGAGGATGGAACCTACACCCATTCACTCATGCGTAGACCTGAAAGATGGCTCATTTACCAACCATGCTACGGTACAATCGAAGAACAGCAGATTATTTCTGAAGCAATCAATGGCATTTACGAGATTACATACGTCATGACATTTACGTACCTTTATTGGACAAATTTGCCCACAAAGGTGTAGCGGGGGCAAATTTCAATTTTTTTTAATATATATATATATATATATATATATATATATATAATATTGCATTGTCACCGGAAATACGCCACACTACCAAAAATTAGGTCAATTATAGCACAGGAAGTGTGTTAAAATTGGATTGCTAGATTTGAGCCAAACGGACACACAAGGCAAGTTAAATAAAAGCTTGTAAAAAAATCTATTAAGAGTTTTTAATGTTTAAAAAGAAATGGTTTTCACCTACATTCTGTACCAGAGAGAAGTCACTCACCTAGTGTAAATTAAAAGTGATATGTCGTCTTAAAATGTTTAACTAATATGTATTTTACGAAAGTTTATAAATATTAAAAACTGTCTAAAATGTCACACAACGGTTTGTTAATAGTGAACAAAAAAATTCATACAGTAATTCCGGATTACTTGGACCTACAACGAAAAAAGGAAAAGGGGGGGAGGGGTAAATAAGTCCTGGGTCTACTGTGTTGATAGTATTGACAAGATTCACATTTTTCAGTTATATCGTTACGCTCAAGACAGTAAAACCAGGATTGATTCGAAAACTTACTTGTTGTTGTGGGTCTAAGTAACCATGTTCAGGGTCTAAGTATAGTACTTTATGGTACCTTTTAATAATGGTAAATTTGGAACCGTTAATACGGTACTTACAATAATAACAATGAACAGTATGACTATATACATTTTTAGGGTTGAGTACATGAAAAGTAAAAAAAAAAACAGAACCCGTGTAGTTTCGTAAACTCCAATTATGAAAAATCACGTTATAGATTTCACGTCATAGATTTATAAATTAATGATTTTCGGAGTTTTTCCTTTACATGTGCTATAATATCCTCTTTCATGTCAAATTTGCAGATTCTAGGTCAACCGAAAGTACCTAATAGGTTTTGAGCGTAAAACCTATTGTGTACTTTCTGTTTACCTAGAACCTTTAAATTTGGCACGTAGGAAGGTCTTATAGCACAAGCAGTGGCGTAGCGTCAGGGGGAGGGGGCACGATCATTTTACTACCAGTATAATTATATACTACATTTGGCCTTATTTAATCTTTGAACGGTTTGAATTGAATAAGGCCAAACATACAGGGTGACAAGAAATAACGTAACGGTCTAATTTGACTTAGCTAATGAAAACACAAAAACTTTTTCACAAACAAATACTTCATTTATTAACGACAATGTATTAGAGAAATAAATAATCACTTTGCCTCAAAGTTTCCTCCTTTCGTTTTGATGCAGAGACGCAAACATTTGACGAAATTTTCGGCAAGTGACTGTAGCTCGGACGGAGTGATTCGCTTTCATTCCCGAATCAACGAACGATTCAGAGCTACCAAACTTTTGTGAGGTTTGGCAGAAGCTCTTGCCTCCAAAATCGACAATAAACTGTAATCCAAGTGGTTGAGATCCACGAGTATGGATGCCATTCTTGAGCCAAGATGAACTCTTTAAAATTGGCCCGACACCAGTCTTGTGTAGATTTCGCTCAATGAGAAGGCGTGGAATCTTGCTGAAACATCCAAACCCCGTTTCCAAAGTGTTTGAGTCAAGGGAAGTACCACATCCTCAAGAACCTGTTTTCGGTGCACATCTTTGATTTTGACTCCAGGACATATTGATTTTGACTCCAGGATCGATGAAAATGAGAGACGTTTTGCCTGTTGCAAAAATTCCTGCCTACACCATGGCAGATCTGAAATTTTGACGATGATGAACCATTAAAGACTTGCCTGGAGAAGTTGTTGACCAAATCCTATCATTCTGACGATTGTACAGTTGTTCCACCGAAAGTAGCTTATCATCAGAACACAGGATCCGCGCCAAGCGTGGGGTTGCAGCTCACTTCAGTAGCTGCTTGCATCTTTCGGTCCGTACTCGTTTGTTTAGATCGGTGAAAAGTTTTGCTTGTTTCAGCTTGTAAGGATGAAGGCTCATCTCCTCTTTGGCCATAAGTCGAACCGATTCACTAGAAATACCTGTCTGCCTCGCTATTTTTCTCATCGACATTTGATGATTTCTTGAAACGCGTTTCTTAATCAATGACGGTTTCTGGACGTGTTCACAGTCTTTTTTCAGGCTTTTTCTTCTCGGTCTTCTTCATGGCTAAGCTCCTTGAATCGCTCGATTGCTTTGGTACTTAAAGCCATCGAGCAATCTCACACACATGCTTTCCGTTACGATGAAGCTCCAAAACCACGTTCTGTTTCTTTGCCATTCTAATATAAAAAATTAGAGTTAGAACGAAGACCAATAAGTGAAAAAAACCTCTGTGAATCGAGTACTACCAAAATCATCAACTGTGAGGTTACTTCTAGTCAGCGTTGCGTTATTTCTGGTCACCTTGTAGTATATAAAAATACAGGTAGTAAAGTGATTCTGCCCCCCTTGATGCTACGCCTCTGAGCACAAGTAAAGGAAAAAATCCGAAAATCATTAATTTATAGGTCTAAATCGATTTATTACATGACAAACTCATGAATTCACATAATCGCAAATACTGATCATATATAAAACAAGTGGGTAAGTGTGATCGAAGATCGCAAAATCGGGTTTCGTGAAATTATGTTTTCGTCGGAAGTTTAAGCAAAATTTAAATATTTCTAAATTTCTCCAAAAAAGGATTTTGAAATTCAAAAAATAATTGATAAAATATTTTTCAACAACTTTTGGCCATTAAGATGGAAGTAAAAATAATAAATAAATATATAAACTTAAACGTTAGCCATATTGCAGTCTAAACGTAAATTCAAAGATTAGCCCAAACTAAAGCCACATTGAAATATTTTTATTGCTTGAAAGATAATTGAGTAGCACTGCCATCATTTGGGAAATCCGAAAAACATCTTTAGTTACAGGAATTTAATAGCTAAAGAAAGAAAAAAACAGAACAAAAAATTACAGCCTAAATTACGGTTGTTTTTAGCAAAAATATTACGAAAGTTCTGTAAAATTGAATTTGTTAGACAATGAAATCTATTCTGGGGGAGTGGGGAAATTGAAAACTTCAAACTCCAGTGCGGGCCTCGATCCAGGACCTTTCGAATAGAAAGCAGACGTGCTACCACTGAGCCAACTAGCCTACGTGAAAAAGACTGAAATTAAGTTTCTGTTTTAAAATCTAAAAATTGCAGAAATGGTCAGATGGCATTAAATTAATTCATTTAATTAAAATAATGTAAGACTATTTCAAATTTTTATGATTTGTCGTGTAATCGGAGATATTTAGCTATAAGTATGCAAAATTCCAAGTCTCTAACTTATACAGTTTCCGAGAAAGATCACTGCTATAGACAGACGAGTGATACGAATAGTTTTTCGTCAGATGAACGAAACCCTAAAAACAACAAAAATGCATATAAATTAATAATTTTCGGAATTTTTTATTCTTTACATATGCTATAAGACTTTCCTGTGTGCTAAATTCAAGGTTCTAGGTAAACCGGAAGTACCCTATAGGTTTTGAGAGTGAAATTTATAGGGTACTTCCGGTTGACCTAGAACATTGAGCACATGTTAAAAAAGAAACTCCGAAGATCATTAATTTATAAATCCATGTCCATTTATTGCGTGACAAACTCATGAATTTCCATAATCGGTACTAACGCCAAATTAACGGATTGTAATGGAATTTTTTGCAAAGGTAATGTAACATAACAGTATGGAACCCTCAGTGTGCGAAACAGACTCTCACTTGTGCTTTTTTTCTGCTTTTAATGTTGGTTTTGGTGATGTAGATTAATGTTTGTTTTCATCTTCTTCTTAGAAATGAAGGTGGCATTTTAAAATGTTAAAACATATTGTCCCCAGCAAAAAAAAAAATATAATAATAATAATAATCTAAATGAATGGTTTTCTTCATATCTTTCGTCGATTGTTTAAAATATTTTTCTTTTAAATTTCTAGGAAAACAAAGATTAAATCCGACATATTTGACAACGAAAAGAATGCAGTTTATTCACTTCCTTAAGAACAGCTTAATTTTTTACATCATTTTATTTTATTTTTTATTTTATTTTGTACGCCTTTTTCTTTAAAAAAATATTTAAGAAAAAAATTCAAATTAGTAGAAAAAAAAACAATAATTTTATTATCAGCAAAATACTTACGAATCTAAATGAATATCTCAAAATGTTTTTACGTTGCTACTTATAAATCAATTGTCTATTGTTAAGGTATATTTCTTTCCATTATATTCATATGAAAATAAAGATAAAGAACAAAATCTTTATTTAAAAAAAAAAAAATTGCAACTTATCCACTTAACTTGGAGAAAATGTCTTTTTTTTTCGCTACTTAAAATACACAGTGATTAACAAGATTAATATAATTTTAAAATAATCTATCCTGACAAACGTACATGATATAATCATACTATCTCACACTTTTTAACGAGGTATTTTTCAGCCGACAAACGCAAAGAGTGTGCCTTCACAATCGATGAAGGGGGGCGAGCGTAGTTTCTATCGATTCCACCGTATACAAAGGCCTTCTCTTGCCAATCGATGGGCTTCTCCTTTGAAGTGGTCCTTTGTTTAGCTGGGTGAGGGTTGACTTTTCGTGAAGATTTCCTTTGATGTGCCGACAAAAGAATGCGGGGAGTTAAAGGTAATGAGGATTTTCGAAGGAGAAGAAAAACCGGACGCTGCTGGAACACAAAAGTATGCGTAAAATTTGCTTGTAGTGGGAAAGAATATTTTTAAATTATGACAAGTGTAGATGAAAGGCTCTCTAGAAATTAAAAGTCAATATTTAAATTAATGTTTTCAGGGAAGTTTTGCTGAGAAATTTTCCCTTTATCAGAACAAATTTTTTCTTAAATGTTTAATATTGCTGGTGTAAGATATCTGGGCATGAGGCCAGGAGAGGGGAAAGGTAGGTTCTTGCCCCCTCCCACTGGATTTCGAAATTTAATTAACTAAATTTTCGCTATCACTGATGATTTCGAAAAACTACGTATTGATTTTTTTTTCTTTCTAAGTAACTTAAAATAACAAGCGGCTAACATAAGAATTTTTCATCAGGGTGGAGGTGGGGATTTCTGCTTAAAGTCCACCCAAAACACGAACCTAACCCTACAAAAAAATTGTCAACCTGAACAAGAAATATTCAAACCACAACCTGACCCGAAACCGAAGTGAAAGAAAATTAATCCATATTTTAATACAAATGAAAAAAAAAAAACTCTTTATAACAATTTATTTTTTTTTTTTTTTTGTATAAAAATTAACACATATACACTTATTATTTTTAAATATATAGATCTAAATATTTTTTTCATTTGAAAAATAGTTCGGACTTTCTTTTGAAAAATTGGGGCAGCCCAAAATCGACTCGCACCCAAAACCTTTAAAATCCACCCGATCTACATCGAAACAAATTACATCAACCCGACCTGACTGGTGGTTCAGGTCAGGTCGGGTTCGGGTAAAATAGTATTACCCGAACAGATACAGGACTACTGAACTTCCATGCTGGAAAATTTCTAACTATTTTTTATTTTTATGCATTTAAAAATGCTTAAACGGAAGAAAATTCCAGTGGTAGACACCTCCCTGACTAAAAGAACGAAAAAAAAAAGTTTCACTTCTCCTTTTAGAAAAATGCTGATATAAATTTATTTTCGTATTTTTAATAGTCATTCTGTATTGCTTTTTTCGTTTATATTTTAAAAATTGTCTTAAACGGAAAATTCTGGAAATAAATTCTTGATTGCCGAAACGTCAGTTGAGGCTTGTGGAGACCCAAAAAGTTTTTGGTTTCCGTCTGTCTGTTTGTCTGTTCCGAGATAATTGCCGTAAAAATCGTCCTATTAGGTTGATTTTTGGTGAGTATGTTGGTGAGGTACCCGGAATTAGCTGTAAAATTTGTAGTTACATTTGGCTCATTCGTTCGAAAAATATAGAACATTTCTTTTTCGGTCATAATGCTTTTCAATGGGAAGGCAGACGATTTTTTTAATTTTAACATTCACCGAAATGAAAAAGTCGCATTGGGATAATTGTAAATGCTAAATTATGGATGCTAAAAAAACGAAATGGAGATCTTAATTTAATCCAATCACTTGCAAAATTTGCCTATATATTTATTAGAATTTCGAAATTAATTGTATAAATTATTGGGAAATTTTATGCATTAATTTGAAAGATGGGAAACTTTTAATTTCTCATTTTTTACAAAACTTCCAAATGCATTTTTTTTCTTCTCTTTCATTAAATGGTTGCTAAGCAACTATATTTCAAAGAATATCAACAAATGAAAATTCAAGTGAATCGCATTATTTTGACGCGAAATTTTATTAACAAAATAGCTAATTTTTGAGTGATTTAAGTTTTTAATATGCTTTTTTTTTAATGAAATAGATGAGAATTTGTTTTAACTACTAAATAAAGATTACCAAATCGGTTTTCTAAATTAAAATAATAAAAATGTTGAATGTGTAAATTGAATATAGGTTACATAAGAGGAATTTACATTTGTATAAGTATATTTTATGCACGAAATTTTATTCAATTTCAGCAACATATGATGTTTAGTGCTTAAAATATGAGTATTCTTTTAAGGATAGGATAAAATCTCTTGTACAAAGATATGGTTATCCTAATGAAATTAAAATAGTAAATATATTCAGACATATACTCAAGTAATGAAACAGCACAATTACTGGAAATTGATAATATAAAATTAAAGCGACAAGGGGGGTTCGGGGGGGGGGGCGTAGCCCCCCTGAAGTAATGTATTGTTATTCTGAAAAAGTAGTTTAAACAGTAGTTACAGTAATAAATAGTTTATACTATCATTGTATAACACTGCGCTTAATGAGACACTTCTAAAATTTCCGGAACTTTCGATAAATTTTATAACCTTATAAATGTATAAATAACTTTAAAAAAATTGAATTTTAGGATATCAAATATTATGCAGATAATGTTAAAAATTAGTGAGATTAATGAACAATGATTTGTACAGCTGACGTTGAGGCCTCTGATCTGAAGATTTACTAGTTTAACCTATTTAATTCTCTACTTTTAAAAAGGCATGTCTAAGTTTAAGAGTGTTTTGAAAGTGATCTCCATTTTTAAAGTCCACGTTTCTGCGAACTTTCAGATTGGCGATGAATTTCAGAAATGGAGTTTAGGTGCTGTTCGTAAAAAATCGCCAACCCTAGGGTGCGGATCACATCCACATCTGCACCGAAATTTTTACCTTTCATAGATTTTATTCTGTCGTCACCCATATATTAGGGAATACTTGGAAAGGAATTGAAAAGCAGAAAATGCAATGCTGGAATACATCAATGAAATAGAACAAATGATGTACAAAAGGAATTTATTTAAATATTAAACAAAATAAAAGTGCCCGACATCTTTAATAAATTAAATTTTCAAACGAGATTTGGAATTGATCAGCAGCTTTAATTCTTAAAGCAATGGTATCATTTATACTGTGTGATTTTATCCATTATTGGACCACTGTCTTTTAAAGAAGCAGCCATATTAAATCTCTTTTTCAAAAAAATAAAAAATATTCATTTATCTTCCAACATGGAGTCGTTACGTCCATGCGTTTTCATTCCAGAGCGTTTCAAACAGAGATGCTTTAATTTGAACAATCCCCAACCCCACCCCCGCAATCCGTATATACATTTAAGAATAGTTGAATTAGAGGTACCTGTCTGGTATCGAGTATCTATATATACTATATCTTTGCCCTGATGAAGGCAGTACTTCGTCGCGTCATAGACTCGATATGACACTGGAAGCGTTGGGAAGGCCAAGCGGATCCACGACACCTGAACAATCTTAGACAGTTCACGAAGATTTGATGGAGGAGAGGTAAGGTGTCAAAGACTCGAAAATCTCTTTCGATGGCATCCCGTATGTACTCGTTGGGATTGAGGTCAGATGACCTCCTTGGCCAGGGAAACAAGTTGACGCCTGCGGAGCATCCATCCAATCACTCGCGTACAATTTGGGAGTGAGGGCGCTGTGCATTGTCTTGTTAAATGAAGAGGTATCCAATAAGATGTTGCAGATAAACAAACGGGAGCACATGGTCATCAAGTCTATCCCGGTAACGTTGAACTGTGACGGACATTGTCACACGTACCATGGGTCCCATTTCGTGTCCATTTAAACAATTCTCAAACTAGAATGACACCTCTACCAACTTGAAGAATAAGCTGCTGGCAAGACGCCGGATCCAACGTTTCATGAAGTTTGCATCGTATTTGTACTCTCACCATTGTCATGTACCAACGTGATCTCAAATCATCACTCCAAGCAACATTTTCACAGATTTCAAGGGTCCAGTGGCTATATTTCCACGATCATGCTACACGGTGCATCCTTCGATGTGTGGTCAAATGAGGTACCCCGTGCGACGATGGTTCCGTTACCCCATAGCAAAGACGTTTTTGTGCGCAAGCAATAAATTGCTTAGTGATCTGTTGCGCTGTGGCTCGTCTATCCGCTGTTACAATACGAGATAGCCGTCGATGACCTCACCCATCCACACGCTGTTGCCCACGGCAGTCAGCCGTGGCAGGGATGGTTTTCCGGAATCGACGTACTCACGGTACACCTTTGACACACTGGCTCGTGAAAATCCCAATGCTTGCACGACTTCCGAGATGGAATGACCCATTCATCGGGCCCCAATAATTGACCGACGCGACACTCAAATACACATAGATCTTTCGTCTTATCCAAACCGCGTTCGACTATGACTGATACCATGAGCAATATATTGCGAATCTCCAGCACGTCATATACTTTCTATTTACACAACCCCATACAGCGCCACATTTCCAGAACGCCACGTGTCTTTAGATAAGAAATAAGGTTGAAATAGTTTTTCCATTAATTTAAAAAAAGTTACCCCTTTTCAAATTTTTATACGCCCCGCCCCCCCCCCCACCCCTCCTTAGACAAAAATGGTCAATTAGAAAATTTTTTGCTGTTCTCTACCAAAATCTTGACAAAAAACAGTATATACCTGTAATCATTACAATGAACTGAACAGGAAAAGAGTTGACATACATTACTTTTTCAACCAACTACAAAAAAAGGAGGAGGTTCTCAATTCGACGCGTACGTATTATTTTTTTACGTAGAGGAGACGGTCTACATAGCGGCTGTCATTTTTATTTTCAATCGAGATCTTACAATTTTGAAAGTCAGTAGAGGGAAAAAGTCTTGGTACGGTACATTGATATGTTTCACATCCGTTTAGGGGAAAAAAAGCTTAAAAAGCGTTATCTGTTTAGAAAAAGAACAATTCCGAAAGTCGGCAAATTTTAAGTTTAGAAAATGGAGTTTAAATAACGGCCATCTCAGTTTTTTCCAAAAGAATCACACAAAATAGGGTTAATTATGCTAATTAAGAG
Source organism: Maratus michaelseni (assembly GCA_963931845.1). NCBI lineage: Eukaryota > Metazoa > Arthropoda > Arachnida > Araneae > Salticidae > Maratus > Maratus michaelseni. Next base: position 381,592,801 of record OZ007587.1, on the reverse strand, counting down.
AGAAGAACATTGTTTTAAAAAATCTTATTGATTAATAACATTTATTATATGCAGAAAGAACATAAAATTTTTAATAAACAAGCATTTTTGTCAAATGTATGAAATTCTTAGTGACTGTCTCAGTCTTCTTTCTGTTCTGTTCATAGTTTTGTTTTTTAACATGTTAAACAACAAAAAAAAGGCTTGCTGCTTGAAATGTACATTACACACACAGACCATAAACTAAAAATCACAAACCAAGTAATCACTCTCTGTGTCGATGTAGTAGCTATGTGCCCACAACTCCCATTCTAAACATTTAACCCAAAGTTACCCCTTCTTGCCCACAAAGAAAGCACCCGTGCAGAAGACAGAAATTGCACCATCTTCCTCTGTCAGATATCTTTTACCTTTTTTAAATCCAGTACCTTGGTCTTTCGCCTGAATTTCTTAGTTTTTCTTCTTTCTCTTTTCATTTATTGCGGATGATTTTGGAGTGTCTAACAGCACTTTTCTGTGAGGTGATCCGGTAACAAAGTGGCGCAAATGACACAACAAAGTCCGTGAGCCCATAAGCTAATGTAATTTTCTCCCTTTCACGCGGAAACGCAAAAGGCAATGTTTTAATAGTTAAAAACTTTTATGACGTAAACAATCAGTAAAAAATAAATAAATAAAATAAAAGAATCAAATTGGTAAAGCGTTTAAATTTGCCTAAGATTGCTACACACCATCATTTGAAGACCTGTATTTTAACAGTGGAGGTATTTCTACGTTAATACATGGTGGGCCAAAAGTCCGTGGCAATTTTCTTTTTGTTTAACATAAAATCAAGTAATTAGCGTACAATAAATGCGGAGTTTTTGAAGTCTTTTTTTTTTTTTTTTTTTTGGTTAAGAAGTTTATTTATTGTACCTTTTAACGCGTTATTTCGTTAGGAAAAATGGGTACCCTATACAAACAGATGAGGGCATTTTTCAAGCAAAAATATGCAGTAGTAAGCATGACGATAATGCATTACAAATACATCTTTAAAAAAGCATTATACTGAACGTTATACTGAAACACCCTGTATAATGGCTGAAAAAATATACTTCAAAACACTGAAAGTAGTAAAAACAGTAATTATGTACATAATAAATTAAAAAATCAGTTATTTACAACGTTTATACTTTCTACATTTGATATCTCTGTTTTCAATGTACATTTCATCTTTGATCCCTAATTTATTTATTTCTTTTTGTTTTCGTATACTACTTTCTTATACAGAAAGAAAAGCGATACTGAATAAAACTTTAATATCTTATGCAGGATTCTCCCCCCACCCCCACCCCCGTGTTATTATTACGATTCTTTTCTTAGCCACAATGGCAACACTGGTTCATTCCATTCGATTGAATTATTCATGCCGGAAATAAAGCACTCTCGGTCAAAGAATTTTCGAATTTGGACAAGAAAAACCGATGTGTTATTCAGAAAGTAAATTCATGAAAGGCATGACGAATGATTTCGAAATATTAACTAAAGAACGAAAGCATTTTTCATTTCTATTTTGTACGCATTCGTCAATTTTTATTTATTTATTTTTTAGCTCCAGCAACGTTGCTGCAATAAATAATACATATACGAAAGGTATTAAAATATTAAAATCTCATTTTAAATTTAATTTACAATTAAATATTTTTCTAACTCTTAATGTCAAATTCTGAATCTGCCCCTTTTAAGTTTGTTTCTCAGCCCAGCATTTATTACTTTTAGATATTAAATTCTAACAAGCCTAAAGATTAAAATCACAAGCTAAGTTCAGATTGCAAGCGTTTGTGGTTAGTGATGTAACCAGGCTTGGCCAGACCTAGCTCACGTCACTGACTCGTGCATTAATCAAAGGCTAATTATCCAATTAAAGTTCAGTATCCTCCCAATTTGATACCTTTGCCCCTTGCTCGAAAATAGTGCAAGCGCTAAAAAAAAAAAAAAAAAAAAAAAAAAAATGAAAGCACGCGTGAAAAAGTTAGATTTTAAATATTTAAGATCGTTCGACTGACCTTTTAACTATGTAAGTCTTTAAATTAATATGGTTGTCGGTGCCTCCGTAACAACGAACGTAGATCACTCTCTGGGTGTATCATAGAACTGTGAATAAAAGAAGTTCGGAAAATCAGAGAGATCCCGAGTCAAATTATTTCATTACTCCAAGTATTTCTAATTATGCTTCATTCTATCAACCTGCTACATTCTTTACACACACAATCATGTACATACATAAGGTATGTATATATATATATATATATATATATATATATATATATATATATATATATATATATATATATATATATATTAAAAAAGTTTTACATCTTTAAAGCTGTTCTCAAATCCAAACAAGCTAATTTTTGCCACATTTTTTTAAATTTATTTTTGTTCGTAAATGCATGAAATTGGCAGGTGCTCTTATTCAGAAACTATGTAATCGAACAATTGTTTTTTTTATATACTTTACAGTTAGATTTTTTTAAAAGTATTCTATCTTATTTCTCTTATAAATACAAACGTGATTAACTTGTGAAGATAAGGCATTTTAGGTAGCTTTCATTACAAAAAGCCAATTGCAGCCGATCGAAGGAAAGCAATTCCAAAACATTTTGGTATATTTTCACTGATCATGATCCCAGACTCCCAAACCACACTCCGTTCAAATGTTGATTTATATATATATGTATATATCCATACATGGATTAATTGTACATTAAGTTTATATATATCTGACATATGTCATGCTGTAACTCTCTTATTTATGAACCAATTTGAATGTGACTGAGTATAGGTTGAGTTTGGTATAGGACATACCAAAGTCTCGACCAAGTTCGTTGGCCAGCTTCATCAGCCTACTTGTTTCAAAATGGCGGCCAGTTAAAAAATATTAAATTTTTGAAAATTCAGAAAAATGTACAAAAAAATTATACATTGAAAAAATGTTTTTGTTAAGTGTTAGAACGTGATACAAGGATTCTGGAAATTTTTTTTTCTGCTATATCTTAAAAAACGGCTGAGATATGGCAATTTGAAATTCTAGTGTGGCTGAGATTTTGAAACAACCTGATATTTGTAACTCTCGTATTTATCAACCGATATGAATGCGACTGATCATGTGTACGTAATATACCAAGGTCTCGACCGAGTTCGTTGGTCAGCTTCATGCGCCATCTTGTTTCAAAAGGTCGGCAAGTTACATTTTTAAAATTTTTTAAAAAAATTTCAAAAAGAAGTATAAACAAGAACGAAAAATCATGCGTCAAGCATAGATTATGTAGCACTTTCCAACGCTTCCAAAATAATTTTACAAAACATACCGTTTAATAAGCTAAAAGATAACATCTAAGTAAACAATTTGGAAAACGCATAACATATTTAAAAACATAATTTCAGGAATTTCCAACAGATACAATATTCGGAAAAATATCCGAATACTTTTATTCAGCCCTGTATATGATCTATAGATTTGTATATGCTAGGATGCTAAATTTTAGTTTAGTTAGGAAGCGCGTAGCACAGTTTAAAATTATCTTTCTGGAGTTTCTGTCAATAAACGGAAATGTGTTCGATAACTTTTGTGCTGCCCTGTATAAGATCTACAGAATTTATACACACCACGTAATAGACAAAAAGCGAGTTAAAATTAAAATCGCGTTTAGTAACTTAAAACGCACTTCCAGGAATTAGTGTTAACAGACTGTAGAGAATTCTTTTGTGTGTCCCTGTAAATGAACGATGACTGCTATACACACACTATTCTATAGTAAGCCTCTTGTAATGCACCTTAGATATATATATATAAATTTCAATGCGTTTAAAATAGTGAAACATTATTTAAATAAACCCAAATGATTTTTCCCCATAGACCGCAATGTAACGGAATTCTTTTGAGTGTCCCTGTAATAAAACTATAAGTGCTACACACTTCCGTTGAAATAGGGAACATGCTATAGATAACGACAATAACATATAAAAATTGCAGAGCAATCCGAGCATATTTACGGGAGTTAGAGCACGGACAGACGGCCAGACGGCAGACGGCCAGACGGCAGACGGCAGACGGCCAGACGACAGACGGCAGACGGCCATACGGCCAGACAAACCGAAGTCATAAGCACTTTTCAACTAGGTTGGAAAGTGCTAAAAATTGTAAACTGAAAAAACGGCTGAGATATAGCTGTTTGAAATTCTAGGGTGGCTAACATTTTGAAACAATCTGATGTTGGTATGCTGTAATTCTCATGCTGAAATTCGCATTCAAATTCAGTATTAACGAAAACCGGGATTGAATTTTCTATAATCGAGTTCCAAACAATTTAGCTTCGGATATTTGAGTAAAATGAGTTGAATTTTTAAAACATTGACTATGAAAGCTAACCTTTTCCTCCCGGTACAGGCCGGAAGGACATTTTTACTTTAGTTCTGTGATTAAATAAGTTATTTTACACATACTTCAATTTTTGTAATGTAAGATTATATTCAATTTAACAGGACAATATTTTAATGGCAGTTAAGGTCGATGATAATTGTTTAACTAAACGAAAACAGCGAAGCGATATCTTTGTACGGCTTGAATTAAATTAACGCTAAATAGCAAGGAAAATACAAAATTTATTAAAATCCAAAATAAAAAATAAACTAGTTTGCCAACCCCAAAACTTTCTGCTATATCATACATGTTAATACTTCAAAAAGCATACATGTACATGTTAATACTTCTTTTTTTTTTCAATTATGCATTTTAGAATCCAAAAATGCAGCATAGCAGTGCCATCTGTTGTGTGATTTATCTGTTGTGTGATGAGCACCAACTTATGTCATGGTCTAAAATAATATGAAGTTTGATGAAATCCCGTGCATTAGTTCTTGGGTATGACTATCACTAAAATCGTGTAAATCCTGAAAAATGCATCATATCAGCGTCACTGGTTGGACAGTTTACACCAAAACATAATCAGCCACAATTTATGTCAACGTGTAACTGAATCTGAAATTAAATGAAAATCCGTGTTTTAGTACTTGAGATAGAGCTATTGCGGAAATCGTGAAAAATGTAGCATAGCAGCGCCACCTGTTGGGCTGTTTAAATCAAAAACTAATCAACATCCATTTATATCAAGCTCTAACTGAATCTAAACTTTTATTAAGTTCCGTGCTTTAGTTCCTGAGATAGAGTGCCCACAAAATTTTTGTCACATACAGATACAAAGTCAGACAGGTAGATACACAGACAGACAGACTCACGGACAGACATTTTCTGAAAACAGTTAAATCTTGTTCAGGACCTTCAAAACGTATAAATCCGCTGAAAACCGGAAGTCGAAATTTTTCAGGAATCCAATACTGTCTTCTTGTAAACATAGAAGAAAGTAAAAAAAAATCTAGATGATTCCACTCCGAACACTGGTTGTACGTGTCCACAAATTAAAAGTAAAGGAAAATTTTATAAATTTCTGACACAATAGTTTTGGTTGTATTCGAATGCTGAACCTCCTATTTTGAAACAGAAGATGCTACTGATGATTGACTACATCGTCAAAATATTTATAACTTATTACACTGTCGCATTTTCTTCGTGATTTTCTTTATAGAATCGGTTGCAAAAGGGTTTAAAAATGCTTTAAAAATGGTTAAATATCTAATTAAATACCTAGCCTAGCATTTGTACGAAATAATTTTAACTGCGCGCGCGTGAAAGATAACTTTTTTTTTTTTTTAATTTAATAGTCTACTATATTGAGCAACTCATATAGAAAGGGTAATCGAAAATCCGGAAAATTCAGAGAGATATCGGCGATACAATGTGCCGACTTACAGTATCTTTCTAAATGTAGCTGAGTGATAGTGGATTTTCCACAAATTGTCATTTTTAATTTTTAATTTTATTATTGCCACTTTTGTAATAATTCAATAAAAATCAATATATATTTCCTTTTTGAAAGTTTAAAATACGTGTTTTATTATGAGAAAACCTACATATTTCTATCGCGTACCTAGACGTTAAAAATATTAATAAAATATGCTTATTTTTCAAGCCGAAAAACTCTTATGCGCCTATGATAAAAGTACCATCACAAAAATAAATCAAAAGTGCATTCCAAAAACTAACTTTTAGAATCTTTTCTTCCCTTTTCTTATAACTGTCTGTCTAACTTTTTATCCATTTAGTAGAACCTTTAAAAACTTTGTTCTAGTCTCGGTCTATCTCCGCGAATTGAGTTACACGGCAAGTTTTATAGTACAAGAGATGAAATTTCTAGAAGCAAATTCTGCTACAGAAATAAAGACGACGCTGATAAATTGATCTAAAAAAATGTATCGATGAATGATATATGATGACAGTTTCTATAACAAAAAACATACTATGATTATTTGTTTAGAAAATGTCTTTCTTCGGAGAAATATATTGACAAAATGCATTAAATTTACTACTAGTCATTCAAAAGTGTTTCTTTTTAGTTACTCAAACAGAAAATTTTGATTTTCTGAAATTAGTAATCCCAATTCTATGCTAATATTATAAAGAAGTAATGTTTGTGTAGTTGCGTGCTTGTTACTTGGTGGTAATCTTTGGAACTAACAAGCCGATTTCAAAAATAGTGGTGGCAAAATAGTGATGACCATCTCTGCTTCAACACAGGCTACACTTTATGTCGGTACAACAACCTTCAAGAAGATGCAGGAGCACAAAAGTTCTAACATTGAGATTTCTATGATATTTTGAGGCTAGAAACTTGAAATTTGGTGTGAGAGTTACTTTTAAGATGTAAATACTCGCTATGAACGGTTTAAAAATAAGTTCAAAATTTAAAATTGTGAAACGAACGGAAAACATTTTTAAAACACTCTAAGTTATGATTAATTTGGCTGAAACTGTTAAGGTTATAGTAACATGGAATTTTACAAGGCCGTTACTTTGAAAACGTAAATGAAGAACAGTTTTTTTTTTAATTATTATTCGAAATTTAAAAGGATGGAATAAGCGGAAAGCATTCTAAAAGCATTCTAGATTACGATTTATTTAGAATTGTGTTAAGATTAGAAACTTGAAATTTGGCATGGCTGTTACTTTTAAGACGTAAATCCAACTGAGAGTTTAAAAAAATTCAAAATTTGAAAAGGGCAGGAGCAAAATACATTTTAAAATTCCAATTGTGTGATACTTTTGGGATTAGAATCTTGAAATTTGGCTTGGTGGTTACTTCTAAGATGTAAATGCTCTCTAAGAACGGTTTCTAAAAAAATCCAAAATTTAAAATGAGCGGAAAACGTTCTAAAAACCTTATAAATTACGATTTATTTTTAATTTTAAGACTAGAAGCTAGAAAAGTATAATAAAACTGAATTTATTTGGAATTTTTAGGCTAGAAGCTCGAAACGTATAATAAAACTGGATTTATATGGAATTTTTAGGCTAGAAGCTCGAAACGTATAATAAAACTGGATTTATATTCCAATCGAAAGACCTCATGCAATTTATATGCAACACAACGGGTTGCTACGCAGCTAATACCGTTTAAAAGCATACATTTAATTAATTCTTATAATATCAAGAATTTTTAAATTTTAGATTTTTATAAAAACGACGAAATGATATGATGACGTTTCATTTTTAATAAAAAAAAAAGCATATTTTTATTTCTAAATCAGCACAGTATGTTTTTCGAACGCAAAGATAGTATTTCATTCGAAATATAATTCATCTAACATTTTTGAAAAGAAATGTAATGCTCAATATAAGCTGTATTTTTTTTTCAAACAGCCGGAAGTATTGGATTTAATATTGCAAACAATACAAAAATTTGAAATAAAAAATACTTTTCAGATACTTTTCTTTGCCACATGGAACATTTTTTTGTTCCTGAGATGTTTTAGGAGACTTCTGTGGACGTGCCCAAAGGCTGATTTTAGTATTTCTTTTTTTACTTCTTTCATCGACTGTGATTTAGTTCTCCCTGTTTCCGCGTTTTATATTTTTTACTTAGACTTCACTTTATTATTGCCTTGTAAAAAAAATGTATCCGGTAACGATATTTCTAAAAGTTACTTTTAGGTGAGAAATATATACTTTTTTTACTCTTTGCTCATCATTTATTTTTTTTTTCATTCAGGTAAATGAAAAGCATCTCAATTTATCAATGTTTCAATAACAGATATATTATTGATGAATACATTCAATTTTGTCTTTTGTCCCATGAAGTAATATATATATATATATAATAAAACTTTTGTAAATAATAACCATTAAACCACATAAATAATCGACAATAGATAAACCGATAATTACAATATACAATACATATATATATATATATATATATATTTGTAAGAAGATGATATGTAAATAGTTGATTTACTTGAATTATATGAACAAATAGACGATGAATAACAAAATATGAATTTTAATACAGTCCTAGACAGATAACTCTATAATACTTTATTTACTCATAATTTCTTTTCAACTAATACACTTTTCGTCCAATACATACAATATTTTTATTTTCCAATAGTCCAACTAGGTCTAACAGCGCCTTTACTGGCTATTTCTCATTTTGATGCTTGCTTCACAATAAAAATTAGAAGACTAGCTCTTTTTCAATTTTGAAGATGTTCAAATCTTGATCTCGCGATCCAAAATATTTATAACTCGTGCATTTAAATCATGGATAATAATAGTAGTACAGCGTCAGTTAATTTGATGATCATGCACGTACGCCATAAAGGAAATGAAGTATTTACACTGAAATCCTACATACATATTCTAATAAAATATTTTGGCAAAGTTACAATATTGTATAATTACAATATTGTTGAAATGTTTATTTAAGATTTTTTATGTTGATTTTACTGAATTTTCATTGGAATGTGCTTGTCCAAGTCAATTTTTTAAATTAGTGTTTATGTACATAATTGTTTAAATAGTCATCAATATCGTTATTATTCTATATTCCATGAATTTTGAACATAATCTAAAAATAAAATCTGTGCATTAGAAAGTGGGCTTTTGGATAATTTTATTTACAGGATTGCTTTGTAGAAGTTCTGTCGGTCCGGGCCGTACAAATTAAGTGTTTGTACACGCAGTTCAGGGCTATGGCCGAACGTTTAGCTTTTATTTCGCACCGGTTCAAGCAATGGCCGAGCTTTTAGCTTTTATACCAGGTGGTTCAATAAATGTTTGGTACGGGTGGGGTCGGGACCGGTCCTGTAAATTTCGTCCGTTGCAGACCTCTAATTTGAAGTGCATGATAAATCAACTAATAACTAAAATATAAATATTTATTGTGCGAAAATTGAGCAACATTAATTCACTTTTCGAATAAGCACATCATGGCACCAACTTTTTTCGAATTTAGATTTTTTTTTTTAATAACTTTTATCCATTAAAATTTGACTTTTATGATATATAAAGAAACTTGTACCTTGTTAGTGAAGTAAAGGTGATTCATAATCTATATAATTCAACCAACAGAATATTGTAGGTTATGAATTTTGTTTGGAAATAATACTGTAACGGATTTTGTAAATATTTCAATTAACTCTCTGAATGAGTGGGGATAAATATAAGAAATATTACTTGTTTTGAAGGCATTTCCACTAAAATGCCTTGAAAACATGGAGCCAAGGATATGGGATAATGGTTAAGTGGGCGTGGTCAAAGGCGTGGATTAGGCTGTGTGGGTGTGGTCTGGAGGAAATGTTCCAGAATCATTGAGGTTTTTCTAGTCCAGATTCAAAAAGTATAAATCTAGGTCCATACCACTGCATAGTCAGTCGGTTTGAGTTTAGTCAATCTGGTGTTCAGATCAACTATCCGACTGCGCTGTGGAACTATTTATCCGAGGCATTTCAAGTCTCTTTTTACTTATTCCTGCGTTTTCTTTTGTATAGGGCAGTTGCAATTGACGTCAGGTTGGAGATCACATACTACAAATAGGAAGTTCTGATTGGTGAAAGTACCCTGACCTCCAAGTGAAGTACAATGGTTGATCAGCTGATTGCAACTTCTTTATTACTCTGTGACTGATCGCTTAATAGTGTTTGTCTACTTCGGTGAATCCCGGTAAATATTTTTAAGAATAAAATAATGTGATGTCAAAAAAAATAAAAAAGTAAAAATCTTATCAGTTTTCAAGAACAAGGACCCCGAATTTTTCGGAACAATATGTTATTTTAAATCCTACTACTCAAATAAGCTCTACCTATTTCCACGTATTCACATTTCACTTATTTATAATTCAATTTAAAAATCTAACTTAAACAGTTTATAAGCTTTCAAGATTGCATTTTTTTTTATAAATTTTAATATTTTGTTAAAAAATTTAGCAATTAATGCAAAAAGTCATTCACATCTTATGGAAATGATTTCTACACATAAATGATGAATTCTTTGCGACAATTCGACTCTATTGAATAGCTTTAGCTCTTGACTATAGCTTGCTATAGATAATTTCCATGAGGGCAGAATTTTTCTTACTAAAGTCATGTCAACTTTCTCGCACACCACTTGGGCGGATTTCCAATGTCTTTTCAGTGTTCATGGGTGGCGTCTTCCTAACACTTGCTTTAGCAGGCGAAATGCAGATAACTCTATTGCAGAAGCGCCAGGTGGTTTTACTGGCAATTCTTGTAATTAAACACAATTTATTTTTGTTTGTGATTCTTTTTTCGCTGAATATGCGTCTTGGAAGTGTCACTGCTGGTTTTGTCCATAGTAATGTCAACATTGTTCATATATTTTTAATATACAACTGGAATTTCCTCTTCGAAATGGGTTCTAAAACATTTTGATGATAATACAGTCGATTTACTCAAACTTAAGTTGATAATATTTTTAGCTTTAATTTACATTAATAACAAAATCCAGCTGTAACCATGCATTCTTTTGAGAATTTTTCTTTGCATTCATGAATCAATTTCCTAAGTTCTTTTTCTTAATTTGATGGATAAAAAAATGCACTTTTTTTGTTATAGCCACTTTTCCCCTTATGCAAATTAATTTAAACAAATTCGAAAAATTCAAAATATCAAGAAAAGATGTTATTTTACTTAAATGCATACAAAATCAATAAATATCAATACATAATATGATCCCCATTGGACTCTTTATCAACATTTGAACACAACTGGGCATGGGGTCCACCAATTTTTTACAATCATTTATAATATTTGTGTCATTGTACCACACAGGAATTAGAGCCGTGATTAACTTCTCCATAGTTGTATAGTTCATTTTTAATTGGCGATTCTTGCATATAGCCAATACAACAAAAACGAAGGTAGTTTAGAATGAAAGAAGAAGATGGTAAAAGAAAATCACAATTTTAAAGCTCCACAAAGAAAAAAAAGTGATTTTTAAAAATATATCGCTGTAATTTATTAAACAAATTAAATTTTTAAAGATTTCGCTAAGCAAATGTACAGCATATTTACAATTTTTACAAAATAAGTAAATAAATAAAATGCCTCACCAACATAGGTTCGAAGTGAATAATTTAGAGGTCTGCACGGTCCAGTGAGAGCCAATAATGGTTTTCATAAGGAATGAGTTGGACCTGGACCGGATATGGCCCGGATGTGGAAATTTTGGCCCGCACAGACCTCTAAGAAGAATGAAGTCCAGGCCCAGATCCGTCCAAAAAAAGAAGAAGTCTGGCCCGGCCCGACCCGACCCGACCAGAGTTTTATGAATGAAAATTGGCCCGAACCCATGCAGACCTCTATTTGAAATGATATTTCTCGTATTTAAAATAAAAGGTAAATATACTGGAACGTTGGCGGTATGAAATATGAAAGTGCCGAGATAATTAGACAGGCTAAAGCAGAAGGTCCTTTCCAACCAATGCTATCATAAAATTTCCAAAGCAGAATAAAAAATTTCTTTCTTAATATTTTATTAATAAATGAGATAAACATAATGTTGATAAGATATGATTTTCAGGTTTGTATCAGAAACAATACACATCCGAATACAAAACGTGTCAAGAAATAGCTGTCGCACACAGACAAAGAAAAAAAGAACAAAAAAAATAGCACATAACAAATAAATCATGCTGAAGTAACTTTTTTAATACTAGACCAATAATCGAATTGAAAAGAAGAATTGAAGAGAGTGTCTCAAACGTTACTGAGCACGTTTTCGAAGGATTTCGAAAACATCTCCACATCCTTTCGAACATTATTTTTGGCGCAAGGAATTAGAAATAGGATTTCTAGAAAATGCGGATTGTCTGGAAAATTGAATGTCATCTTTCTATTTTTTTCTCCTCCTCATTCTCTTCTATTTTCCAGGCTTAAGCTTCTCAGAAATCGTGATATTTGATTATTTCTTGAAACAGGCTGAAAAAGAATGTAGTTGTATAACATCGAAGGCTGTTGAGTTTTTAATTAAAACATCTGAACAGCAATTTTAATACAATGATGGATAGAAGTTTATTAAAGAACAACAAGTTTCTTTTTCGGAATACAGTTTTAAAAGTTTGTAAATATTTGCCGAGAAAGTATATGTTTTAAGGAGAATAACAATAACAATGCTATAATGAATTCAGAAATATTTGAACTGATATTGCATCGTTCATGTGATATTAATTTGATTTGTAATAATATCTCTTAACAGAACTGAAGCAGTAACTGAAACATGTATTTACTGAAGCAGTAACTTAAGCATACATATACTGAAACAGTACGTTTTGTCTTAAAAATGAGGATTCGGGCATTTGTAAGCAAATCACACAATTTTTTAGAACTACAAAAATCAAGTATTTTATCACTAATTTTAAAGCTATTTTTAACTATTTTTATGTAAAACACGACATGTATTTTTAAAATAAGTGCGCATGTTTTACGTTTTAATGCAGCGCATATACATAAACTGTGTTTGAGCGTATATATATAAACATATATATATAAAGGGCGTCCTTTCTTTTTGTTGTACAAAAAACTATTTCTAAACCATTAGCTTTAGAGATATACAGTAATTTCGACTTATAAGCCGCGGCTCAAATAAATCTGTTTCCGACTAGAAATTTTATTTAGTAAAACGTGACTTATTTCTACTTGGTACTTATTGCACTTTATTGTTCAAATAAAATTTCTTGTTTGAAACAGACATATTTTAGCTGCGGCTCAAATATATCTGTTTCCGACTAAAAATTTTATTTAGTAAAACGTAACTTATTTCTACTTGGTACTTATTGCAGTTTATTTTTCAAATAAAATTTCTTGTTTGAAACAGACATATTTTAGCTGCGGCTTATACGCCAGGAATTACGGTAATTTTAATTATAAAAGTGCTTTAAATATTGTTTTTCATCATATAAAAGTCATTTACATCAAAATGGATTTTTTTTAAGTTACAAAATTAAAATTTATAATCAGTTCCTAATTTCTATAAGTTATATTTAGAAAAAGTGTCTCTATGCTCAAAAAATAAAACAGTAAAAATCTCACTCTTTAACGATGGAAACTTACCGAGTTATGACATTTGTATTTTATCAATTTTCGGCATTTTCTGACATCAAAAATATATTTTTTTTTAAATAGAAACAAATTTGGAGTATCGATTGATCAGACTGCAGATAATTGAAACAAGTGCATTGATTATAAATACGTTAGACGAATAGTTATTTTGCTGAACTTTTCACAGGTCTGATAAAAACTCCCAAACTGGATTCATACTTAGTCAATTCTTCATATTGTGGGAGAGTTTAAATGGGGTAAAAAATTACATGTTTACAATTATACGCTTCCTGCACAAATAATAATCCTAAAGGCTCCACGGGCTTTCTTACAGGTTGAACATCACTATCTCAATTAGACTTCAATTAGCTCTTCCATACACATTTCTATAGCTATTTAATTAACAAGAAAATATTCATACTTTTATTTTAAACATTTCTCTAGTTGTATCACATACGTCGACCACGAAACTGTGAATAAATAGGAATTGGGCATACCTTTAAAATGTTGAAACTTCAACTGTAACTGGTTCCACAGAGACTGGTTACCGCCGAAGCCAAAATTCCACTAGTAAATTTGAACAGAAATTTTTCTCCTTATTTAAACGGCATATTTAAACAGAATTTCTGTTATAAATATGGCAAAACATCTATTTGTTTTTACTGGTGGAAGTTTGCTCTGGCATTAGTCAGGTCCTGCGGTTCCGAGATATTGTAACACTATAAACAATCCTTCTGTCAATGCCAATGAAAGAGATTAAAATACTGACAGGTTTCTACCAGTAAAAACTAATAGAAACTTTTTCCGTTTCTATAATAAAAGTTTTCCTGAATAAAAAAGAAGAACATTTCTATTCAGATTTACTGACGGAAGTTTGCCTCCGCAATAATCAAGCTCTGTTGATCCTAAATAAACAAACAACAGTCGTCATCTTGTGAATACACCCTCAATTACTTCACTTGGAACTGTTAGACACCACACGGTATGTCTCTCCTCCTTTATTCATTACTTCATTACGTCGACAGTTTAAAAGCATGAAAGGCAAAATCATCTATTCGTTTTTACTGGTGGGAGTTTGCTCTGGTGGTGATCGGGTTCTGCGGTTCCCCCATAATGTAACACCCTAAACAATCCTCCTGCCAATGCCAGTGAAAGAGATTAATATACTGACAGGTAAACTTTTGCCAATAAAAACTAATAGAATTTTTTTCATTTTCTATAAAAACAAAGTTTTCATGAACAAGACGTTTAAAAAAAGCCTCAAATTTCTATTTAAATTTACTGACGGAAGTTTGCCTCGGCAATAATCAGGCCCTGTTGATCCGAAGTAAACAAACAGCAGTCGGCATCTTGTGATTACAACATCAGTTACTTCACTTGAAACTAGTAGACACCATACAGTATGTCTCTTCCCCTTTATTCATAACTTCATTACGCCGACAGTTAAAGAACTATACAAAAGACCATTCAATCCTAAATTTATCAACAGCAAACTAAGCTTGCATGTTTTTGCACCTTGCAAACATTCACACTTAAAACCATGCATGCATTTCCGCTGTGATTGCTATGAATAAATTACTATAATTCATTCACAGCAACACTTTTTTATTACTTTATTTTTTTTTCACAATAATCATCGTATTATTTATACCAAGCGATCCAACCTGGGCTTCCCCGGTTACACAACATATTACCTGATGTACAGGACATAAGTGAAAAAAAAATTTAATTGAAAACTCTAATAGATTTTTTATATTTCATATATATATATTTTTTAGGTTGCCCACAAACAATACAAAAAAGCATTTTTACATAAAAAATATCAATTATGCATTCAAATAAAGTTTTGAAATTAGTTAAAAACGATGTTTTCGTGTTAACCGCATGCCAAGGGTTAATAGCCGAAGAAATCGCGAAAGGTTTTGCGAATTACAGCAGACTTTTTGGTTCTAATTATGTCAGTGTTTAAGCGCGTAGTTCGATTACATGGCTGTTAAATTTGTATTTTATTTATTTACTTATTTATTTATAGGTGAAATTTCAATTCCGTTATGGAATATTAGCCAGAAACAAGTTCAAAACTATTTACATTGTTTTAAGTGAAAACGGGTTAATCTTCTGCAGTCGGACTGCAGGCGATAGATAGATTTAAAAAAACTCATCTTCGAAAATTATTTTAAAAACCATAAAAACTCAGGAAATTTAAATACAGATTTAAAACAAATTGCATCTAAAAGTACATTTTGTTTTCTATTCGCGGGTGTAAAAAAATTTAATTCTGCGATGTTCAGAAGTTAATAATTTTGTGACAAAACAAAACTGATAGAAAGGTTGTTGCCACCGTCGATATGACGTCATCACTCACATGTTTTTGCCTTATAATATCAATTCTTGCAGCATACAGGAAAATTGTATTGTTCCCACCCATATCCCTATTCAATATTCTTCAGGAAAAATTTCTTTAACATATCCTATGGATATATATCATTTAAGATATTTATTTCAAAATAGTGGTGGGAACAATAAAATTTCTACTATTAGATTTGTAATATAGATATTCAATATAACATTAAAGACCAGAAGATAATGAATTTGAATTTCTATAATGCTCATGACGAACATATATATATATAATGTATATATATATATATATATATATATATATATATAATTTGTTTTATATTATCATTTTTCTCAGCAGTGTTTGCGCATAAATATTGCAGTCATTTTGAGTTGATGTCTGGCTGATTGTCAAGTACTTACAATCTTATTCCCTCTACAGTCAAATTTGTCTTTTTTGGTAGTCTTGAACATTATTTTATGGTCTAATTGTTATTTAAGTTGAATAATTGTTTATTTATCTAATTTCTATTTCAGTTGCATATTTATTTATTTATTTTGTTATTTGAACCTCATGTAGGTTATTAATTTTCTTGTTTCATTTATATATGTTATTAGCGGCTTAATATTGTTGATTTTAGGCATACTGCTGAGAATATTTGAGGATACATTTACTATGAATATTCTTATAAAGGCCTTCTGAAGATTCTATAAGATATTCATAGTTTTCCAATTTTGCTTTTCCAATTTTTGCTTTTTCATCCTTTTAAGTATAATTTCTTCAGTGTCCATTCCATTGCTTTTTATAGTGTCTTAGCCTTCGTTTTTCAATATATATATATATATATATATATATATATATATATATATATATATCAGTTCCAAAAAATTCTCTTTTATCACATATAAAAGCCATAAATATGGTTTTAAATCTACCATCAATAAAATATGCCTTCTGAGAACAGCTTAAAGTGTTCCATAAAAGAAATCAAAACAAAATATATCTATATATATTTTTTTTTTCTTCCGCAAAACCTTCTATTAAAAACTTTCATGTCAGCCGCGTGAGCCGCGGTCTGTTGAAAGTTTAATTCCCACTCTAAGCTGTCTCATCACGTTTTTATCTCTGCAGAGGCCTCCAGGCAACTGCGTTTATCTCTCTCTTATATCGGGGAAAGTTATCTGTGGGTACCACAAGCAGTCCTATCTAAAACGTCAAACGGTAAATGAAAATGTCCATCACAACCCAGAGGCAAGTATAACAGCAGTTGTCCATAATTGCTTTTTAAAAAAGGTCAATAGAATTCATATTTTACTTTCGAAAAAGTATTTTCTAAAAGATGCTGAAAAAAAAATCCAGTTAAGAACACCCTAAAGAACAATTGCTTAAAATAAGTACGCCAGTTATTTATTACATCTTTTTGTTAATTACAAAAGCATTTCATCAACGCAAAAAAAAAAAAAATATTTACCAAAACAGTTGTATAAAAATTAAAAACAAATTAATTTTCTTAAAAGGTGATAAAAACATTAAAAAGCCACATGTAAGAATGTTAGTTTACATTATATGCCCCCGACATTTTTCGACCGCATATGCTGTCATTTTCAAGGGGATGAAGGTACCTTCAGCATTGCTCTTTCTAAAAAATATATGTTTGAAAATAAGTTGTAAATAAGTATATGTTTGAAAATAAGTTGTAAATAAGTATTTGTTTGAAAATATGTTTGACAAGAATGACAATGGCACTTTATGGAAATTCCCTTATCATCGAGCTACTTTTATTAAACAACTGAAATTCAGCTCATTATATCGCCGATATCTTTCCAAAAATTTTAACGACATTCGACTGTCGTTCTTATTTGAGTTTTTATTTTATTAGTTTTTATTTGAGTATTTTGAATTCTTTTGCATAATTTAGTAGTCAACTATACTTGACTACTAAATTATGCAAAAGAATTTTTGTCATTGTTCGCGCATGTGCAGTTATACATTATTTGACACAAGTACTCACATTTCATCAAATATTTAATATATATGTATATATTTAATTATAATATGTATTTCTTCTGTACGTTGTTAAGTTTCCCGAAAATGGCGTTAAATTTTATGGAAAACCCTGCATGCTATCAACAAAAAACATGCCGAAATTCCTTGAACTGTTTAAAGAAACCTTTATATTTCCGTGAATATATGTGGTATCCTTACACAAATAAACACAAATGTTGTACATTATTGACATAATCATGTGCGATAACAACAGATAATTTCGAATATTTATTTTACAGGGTGATCGTAAATATTATTATTTTTTATTCAATTTATTGTTAGTGCCCTAATTCCCTTCGTGATTAATACTTCACTGAAAAATACGATTCAAACATGTTCTTTATATTCTTAAAGTTCCAGAAAAATTTGTCTAGGATTTCTTTAGATATTCGACAAAACGACTAAAATTGAAAGTGTCTCATGACCTTCGTCCTACATCAGGTCGAGTAACCTTATTCTACTTGAAGCCAACCCAACCCACTATTCGGGTCGAATTGACGCTTTTTTTCTATTATTATTATTCCGAGTCGGGTTGGGGCTATTTTTTTTTTTAAATTTCAGTTGGGCCAACTCCAGTTGTTTCGGGTTCAGGTTGCGTTTTGACTCTTGCGGGTCAGGTCCGGGTTAACCCATTTTTTTAAAAGAAAGTACAGAATATTCTTTTTATATGAAAAGTGTGTACTTAAATATAAATAAAAATAAATAAATTTATTTTTCAACATAAAAGATAAGATTGATACTACAGATAAATTTATAGGCTATTTTTCTGTAATTGTGCTTTTTTAGAAAAAGGGGGTGTTAATTTTCTTTGCTGTCTGATTTAGGGTTAGAGTGTTTCGGATTCGGGTAGACGAAATTTATTAGGTTGATGGAAAAGTTCTGTCGTGTTTTAATACATTAATGCCTTTAATACCGATAAAATTTTAATACCTGATAATTTTAGATTTAAATAATACATCTGTCTTGAAAACCTCCTATATAAACATGTGTAATTTTAGCTTTTATTGTTTTATCCCTATCAATTCAAAGCAAGCAGGTATAATAAAATTATGAGGCATTAAAATTTTACCGATATTAAAGGTATTAAAATACGATAGGACTTTTGCGTCAACCTAATATTTTGTTTGAGTTCGGATAAACGAAAATTTTTTTGTCGTGTTCGGATCGAGTTTCGGGTTGATTTCAAATAGAATTTTCGTATTACTCTATTCCCTATCTCTCCAAAACGCTACATAAAATTACTTTCATTCATACTACGTAAGCCCTGCTTACGAGAGCCATCCATAAACAAAATAAAATTACGCATAACCTCAGAATTTTTAGTTTCTTGTAGCATTTAAAAGCTTAAATCGAAATTCTTTCATATTTCAACATTGTTTCTTTATAGTTGTCATGGGTTACGACCTTCTACGGATCATTGGGTCGCTTCCAAATGCAATCGAAAGTTGCCAGACGGTATTATTACCATGAATTTAAAAATATATACGGATTTTCCCCATAAAACATTGTGTTTTATCGATTTAAATCTACAAAAGGAAATTAAATTTCGAATTGCAAATAATCTCTATTTCCACAATACTTTATTCTGGTTTTAGTTTAAGCTCAATACAGATTTTTTTCCCATAAATATTTTTTTTTATTATTGATTTGACAATATGTAAATAATTCTTTGATGAAATGTATGTTTTTAATGTTTTATTTTTGAATGTTTTACTATTAATTGTATTTTATAATAAACAAGGGATCCCTAATTTAGATGCAATTCGTAACAAGTTTGAATTTAAGACATTAATCACTTCTGGAAAAATAATATATCTAAAAGAACTCCTAAAATCTCAAACTTCTATTAAAAATAAACCAAGCAAATTAAAATTTATAAAACAATAAAAAATATATCCTACAGAGTTTTGATAGTTCCAGAACATAATTCCAAAAATAGCACAACTGTTATCTAATGATAAAACAAACTGTTAAATTACCATATTGCTTATTTAATTCAATACTTAAAAATATGTTTCACATATTTAGCTTAGAAATTATTAAAATAAATACTCTAAAGGAACGCCAGAAATTTAAACCTCTATTAAAAATAACGCAAATAAGTAAAGAAATAAACTAGACGAAAAATATAATAAATTTAAAGGAATCCTCAAAATCTCAAATTTCTATTAAAAATATTCCAAGCAAATTAAAATTAATGAAAAACCATGAAAAATATATTTAACGGAGTTTTGATAATTCCAAAAATAATACAACTGTTATCTAATGATAAAACAAATTGTTAAATTACCATATTGCTTATTTCATTCAATATTAAAAATATGTTTCACATATTCAGCTTAGAAATTATTAAAGTAAATACTCTAAAAGAACGCCAAAATTTTATACTTCTATTAAAAATAACGCAAATAAGTAAATAAATGAACTAGATGACAAATGTAATAAATTTAAAGGAATCCTCAAAATCTCAAACTTCTATTAAAATTAATGAAAAACCATGAAAATTATATTCAACGGGGTTTTGATAATTCCAAAAATAATACAATTGTTTTCTAATAATAAAACAAACTGTTAAATTATCATTTTATTCATTTAATTCAATACTTAAAAATATGCTTCACATATTTAGCTTAGAAATGATTAAAATAAATATTCTAAAGGAACGCCAAAATTTTAAACTTTTATTAAAAATAACGCAAATAAGTAAAAAAATAAACTAGAAGACAAATATAATAAATTTAAAGGAATCCTCAAACTCTTAAACATTAATTAAAAATATTTCAAGTAAATTAATTGATAATTAAAAACCATGAAAAAAAAACACAAAAAATAACACAACTGTTTTCTAATAATAAAACAAACTATTAAATTGTCATTTTACTTATTTAATTCAATATTTAAAAATATGTTTCACATATTTAGCTTAGAAATTATTAAAATAAATACACAAAAGGAACTAAACATAAGCCAAATAAGTAAAGAAATAAACTAGATGACAGATCGTGAGAAATATATCCGTCGCGATTTTAATAATTCCAGAAGACAAAATTACAATATTATTTTCCAACCAATGCTTAAAAATTAATTTGACGAATAAATCGATCAAAAAATTAATTATTCGACATTGAAAACGGAATAAAGCTGGAAATTATTATACAACGACTAAATATAATTCAATTTCTCACCTATTAACATGTCGTTTATAAACTGAAACATTTACATATGAGAAAAAAAAAATTGCATTTTTGAAATGCTTTATGTTGATTTCCGTCGGTTAATTTGATTTCCATTCATTAATTTACGGACATGTCAGTTTATTTCCATAAAATAGATCAATACTTTGGAAAAGTGAATTCATTTATGCAATTAAAGAATCACTTATTCCGGACAATTTGCATCTAACAAATATGAAAATGATGCAAGCAATCAGTATCTTTATATAAGAGAGAGAGAGAAAACTACTAATTTAAGAAAACTAATTATTTCAGCTTGCTTTCATTATTTTTTTTTTATATCACGGCATACTTTACTATTCCGCTGGAATTTTTAATTTAAAAGCAAATGAACACAACGTGATGTGAATAACAAGTTACTAATTAGCCGGAAATTAAAAGAAATTTTGCAAGTTCTACTTTTGTTCTTTATCCTAACAAGGTTTCTGTTTAGCGCCCTCTTGCGGAATTAAGTAAAATTGCAAATACTGGGAATAAAAGAGATGCTTTGAAAATTTGTAGTGCAACAGCTGTGGAATAATTTTCACATTCTTAGAATAAATTTTCGTTGTCTCCTAAGTTTTGGACTTTGTTATAATATATAAACTGCGCATTTTGAACAACTTGTACATTAAATTTAGCCTGCGAATCAAAATAAATATTTTTGGTGTGAGATTTATTCAATAATTTGAGGTAAATGTTACGTAAAATGTTTGTTTATTATTTTACTTTTTTATTCTTGTGATTAAAACTGACAAAATTATTAAAGATAATTAAGAATTTCTTTTTAGAAATAAATGAGTTTTTTAAGCATGAGTTCGTGATGTGAAATGTAATCATATGATTTATTATTATTTTTTTCCATCAACATTTTTTTTTTCTTTCGTCATTTGGAGAATTTTTTCGATAACTAAATCAAAATAAACATTCTTTCAGGAGATTTATTCTATAACTTGAGTTAAATTATGTATGGATATTTTTTATTCTTTTAATAAAAACCAACAAAATTGCTGAAAGTAATTAAGAATTTTTGTTTAGAACCGAATGTATTTTTTTAAACATAAATTTGTCATATGGAATTTAACTATATATAAGTAAAGGTAAAAATTTATTTTATTTTTACTTTTTTTAATTTATTTATTTATTTTTCAGTCATTTTTTATTTTTTTGTATATTTTTCTTATAAAAACTGACAAAATTATTAAATATAAATAAGAATTTTCTTTTAGAAGTAAATGAATTTTTAAGCATGAGTCTTTGATGTAAAATAAATTATAATTCTTTGATTATAATTATTTATTTATTCACTTATATATTTATTTATTTACTTATATATTTATTTATTTATTTATCATCAACATTTTTCCTTCGGCAGTTGGAGATTGTTTCAATAACTGTAAATCAAAATAAACACGTTTTTCTTGAAATATATTCAATAATTTGTACAAAATGTTCATACTTTTTTTAAAAGTATTATTTTGTTTTTTTTTTCAGAAAAAGGGACAAATTTATTTTAGGTAAATGAGCATTTTTGTTTAAAAATAAAAGTATTTTTTAAACATCTGTACGTGATATGAAAATTAATCATATGGCTGTGAATATTTTATTATTGTGGAGTTTTTTTCTTTTTTCTTTCAAGATTTATAGATTTTCTCTATTAATTTTTTTGTGCTGTTTAGTAAATAATTTAAATGTAGCATAGAATTCTTTTTTATTTATTTATTTTACTCTTTTTATTAAAACTGACAAATTATTAAAAGTAATTAAGAATTTTTGTTTATAAATAGATGTATATCTTAAGTCTGAATCCGTTGATTTGAAATTTGATCAAGTGAAGTTTAATATTTTTTAACAGCAACGTTTATTACTTTCGAGATTTGGAGCGTTTTACGATTTAAATGAAATATATGTATATATTTCTGAAGATTTATTAAATAATTTTAAATAAGAATTCTGGCGAAATTTAGTTTTTTTAAAATAGTTTTAATTTAAATAATAAAAGCAGTTAAATATAAGTAAAACTTTGTGTTTAGAAAATTACATCTGAAACTCCGTTATCGAGATAATTAATGGTTTTTATCCTCAAAATAAGGTTCTTTCGAGACCTGAAAAATGTTTCTATAACTGTAAAACTATATTTACGGCTAGAAGAATCTCTACGTGGAAGAGTAGCGTTGCAATGTTATTTGACTGCTTACTGGACAGCAGTAGGAATTCGTAACGTTGCATACAATATTTTTTTCTGCAAAATAGCTATGATATCAGATAGAAGAAAAGATTAAGTTATCAAGATTAGACTTTAAAGTACAAAAATATATATATATATATATATATATATTATTAAATCCCCCTAATTCTATACTATTAAACTTACTATTCTATACTAGTAAACTAATGTTTCTATAACTGTAAAACTACTTAGCAGGAAATCGTAATGTTACATAGAATATTTTTTCTGTAAAATATCTATGAAATCAGATAGAAAAAGATTAAAGTTTCAAGATTAGACTTTAAAGTACAACAAAAATATTATATTATAATATTAAATCACTGAATAAAAAATAACTACATACAAGAATTACATATGAAAATAATTGTAATTAAATACGATTAAACTGTTTCTATAACTGTAAAACTACTTTTACATATAGAAGACTCTCGACGTGGAAAATTAGCTTAGTATTGTTATTTGACTGCTTACTGAACAACAGCAGAGGAATTCGTAACGTTGCATAAAATATTTTTATGCAAAATATCTATGATATCATCCAGATAGAAAAAAAAATAAGTTTTTAAGATTAGACTTTAAAGTACAGTAAAAATATTATATTATAATATTAAATCCCTAAATAAAAAATAACTACAAACAAAAATTACGTACGAGAATAACTGTAATTAAATACAATTAAACTGTTTCTATAACTGTAAAATTACTTTTACGGCTAGAAGACTCTCGACGTGGAAAATTAGCTTAGTATTGTTATTTGACTGCTTACTGGACAACAGCAGGAATTCGTAACGTTGCATAAAATATTTCTTATACAAAATATCTATGATATAAGATAGAAAAAAAATAAGTTTTCAAGATTAGACTTTTAAGTACATCAAAAATATTATATTATAATATTAAATCACTAAGGATAAAATAACTACAAACAATAATTACGTATGAGAAAAACTCTATTTAAATACAATTACACCCAGAAAAAGGAATTGATTAAAACTACAAAACATGTTTTGTTGAGTACATTTTGGTTGTTTTAGCAAAATTCAATTAAAATTGAACCATTTTACTTGAATTAACAAAACATTTTTTGCTTACGATACAAAAATTTTTTTTTGGAATTGCAAAAGAAAATTTTTTTTGTTGATTCAAACAAAATTTCCATTGACCTATATTTAAACAAAAAGTTTTGTTGGGTCAACCAATTTTTTGTTGATTCAACAAAACTTTTTCCTGGGTGTAAACTGTTTCTTTAACTGTAAAACTACTTTTACGGCTAGAAGACTCTCGACGTGGAAAATTAGCTTAGTATTGTTATTTGACTGCTTACTGGACAACAGCAGGAATTCGTAACGTTGCATAAAATATTTCTTATACAAAATATCTATGATATCAGATAGAAAAAAAATAAGTTTTCAAGATTAGACTTTAAAGTACAACAAAAATATTATATTATGATATTAAATCACCAAGATAAAATAACCAGAAACAAGAATTGCGTATGAGAATAACTGTAATTCTACACTATTAAACTGTTTCTATAACTGTAAAACTACTTTCACGACTGTAAAACTCTCGACGTGAAAAGTAACGTTGCATTCGCACCTTGGCGAAATCGTAACTGCAGTCTTGGGATGATCATAATTGCGGGGGCCGCAATAACAAGGAAGTACCAAAAAATTATATTACCATGGAAATTTCAAAACCTGAACTATAATTAAGAGTTAAAGCTATCTGATAGAGAGAGACAGTTTTAAGATATACGGAATTTATGTATATAGATTAACTGCAAAAATAGTTTTTATAAAGTGCAAACAAACTTTTGAGTAATTGAAAATCTTAAAATGCCAGCATATGATAGTAAAACTGATGACCCCCCCCTCCCCCCTTCTTTAAAGAAAAACAAGTTTATAATTTTTAAAAATTGATAGTCGGCGATTTTTAAATATCAACATGAAGGAAAGGCTCAATAGCAGAAAAAAATTATTCAGACACTCACGTTATTTCAGCCATGTAGAATCATTAAGGAAACTTCCACAAAATGCTTCATCACTTGTATTGGAAAAGTAGATTGAACAATAGGACATTAACTTACCTATCATTATATTAAAGGGAAAAATATATTAACCTTTATTTATTGATTTTTCATGATTTACCCTCGATTTTTATGGAATGAACCTTGAACACATTTGAAAATACTTCATTGTCTTGTTTAATTTGGCATGCAAAGTTTCGTAAACGCAAAGGGCAGTTGATATAAGGAATAAAATCTTAATGGTTCTCACATACTGCCTGCACCAACATATGACGCGAGTTACTATACTATGTTAGTTAACTAAATAACAAATGTAATTGTTATTTTGTTAGATTTATAACTTATTTATATTTATTTATTAATTAAACTCTATTTATTTATAAAATGAAATTGTGTTTCACAAATTTACTCTGAAATTTATTCAATTAGAACGATTTATCTTTTTATGCCAGTTGAGCTATCGCAAATTATTCAAATAAAACATTAAAAAAAAAACTCATTAGCTAAAATATCTTTTGAGATTTATTCACAAATCCTTTTACAAATAGTTATGTAATTCTCTTTTTCATTAATAGTAAAGTGTGCAAATTGATTATTATTAAAAGAACAAATAAATCATAAGTATGGTACTTAATCTGTATTTATTTTTATTTGTTTGAAATTTTGTTTCTAATAAGATAAAGGATATTTTTTTTTTCAAAATAAAAGAATTCTTCTTTTTAATTTATGCAAATAGAAATATTTAAAATTGTACAAATAAAATAGTTAAAAGAATTCAGCAGTGACTAATATTTTCTGCGACTTTATCTGAAGTCTTTTCACAAATAGTTATAAATTCTTTTTTATTTTCATTAATGATATAGAAGGTAATTTCAAAATTAATAAAATTTAGAAATGTAATAATGAAACAACATTTTTTTTGTTATTGTTGTTGTTACTTTGGAAACATAATTTTTATAAGATAAACATTATTATTTTGCATTGCAAAATAAATCCGCATTTTTAATTTATGCAAACAAATATTAAAAATCATTCAAATGATATAATTAGAAGAATTCAGTAAGAAAATACAATCGAACTCGTTTAATACGAGCACGGATAAAACGAGGACCCGGTTAAAACGAGCATTTTACACGTTAAGAATGATTCATCATTTAAACTAAGGTATCTGCAGGTAGTATAGCCACCCTAAAGTTAGAAATTTTTAAACGGTAAACGGTAATAGTAACTGGTTTAATATATATATATCAATTGAATGCATATGAACTGGAAAGTAGACCCTATTTAGCACTGGAAAAATATATTAAAAATTTAAACTAGTCAAAATTTGTACCTGTAACCGTTTCTTTTAAAAAAGCGAGTTGGTGAATGTAATATGGCCACATACAGATAACATGCCCATAGGTGAAATAAAATGAAACTATTTATAATAAACGTTTAAAAAACAACAATTATTACAGAAACAAATTTAATGTTTGAAAATTAATAAAAAATAATACAAAAATAACCATGAAGAAAATTGAAAAAAAAATTGAAGCAATTATGAAACTTTTACGGTAAAAAATGTTTTTAATTTTATTTTAACCGCACATGTAGGGCAAATATTTTTTTTTTTGTATTTTTCCTGGTAAGTCCGACATTTTCCTCATGCACATAATTACGTCAAACAACACATAATCTCATATCAATAGCTTTTCCCGCCTGCCTGGCAATATTGCCAACAAAAACCAATTTTATAAAAGTTCTCGTTATTCTCTCGGCACTCCGATATTGAAATCGCTTATGCAGTTAAAAACAGCACAGTACAATCTAAAATATCATATATACAAATAATCATAAACACCTTCTTTAAGTTAGATAAATAACAAACCTACCTGAGACAAATTTATAACATGCCAACATAACTAACAGCAAAACAACGATTCACGTGAAATGAATCATTTGGAAAAAAAAAAAAAAAAAAAAAAAAAAACATTGTTGGCACGAAATTGGGCCTTTAAACATAACATATGAAAAATACAGACTTTCACGAACTATTTTATTAAATCAATATAAATATAGACTTAAAATAAAAGGACAGATAAATATTATATTATAAAATAATAAAATAAAACTCACTTTAAACTGCAAACATGAAATTGTAAATGTCTCTTAGCATTACATTAAACAGTTCATTTTTTGAATGAAGACGTACATGTTTTTTTTTTTAATTATTAATAGAAACTTCTTTTTATGTATATCCAAAGTTCTGCAACAATTTTATTACAGCTTCCTCCTCAAAAAGTG
The DNA here is from genome assembly GCA_963931845.1 of Maratus michaelseni. Lineage (NCBI taxonomy): Eukaryota > Metazoa > Arthropoda > Arachnida > Araneae > Salticidae > Maratus > Maratus michaelseni. The sequence continues at coordinate 381,565,187 of OZ007587.1, read as the reverse complement.
GTCCAAATTTTTAAATCCATCTCAGCGAGAATAATAAATGTAAGTTAAAACTTAATAATAAGTATTTTCTGTTCGAAAAATAGCAAATTAAGATGTTTACGGGGTTATGATTAAATAATAATGTTAATAAAATGATTCACGTTCAATAAATAGAAAAATCACAATGTTTGCCACGGCTTGCAATAAACATCATTTACAAGGTCAGGGTTGAAATAACTGACGCATTAGCATACATTTTGGCATGGTGTTGGTATAACGGAAAAGTGCTATATTGCAAATAACTACAATAGTACAATAATACTTCTACAAATAGTTTCTAAATTGCCTTTCTTTAATAATAAAGAAGCCCAACTAATAAATAAATGTATCTTGAAATTTATAAACTATAAACATGTAATAATTAAAAGAGATCATAATTAGTTACGAATTACATTTTCATTAATAGTGGAAATAACCAAATAATAATTTCATCTTTAAGCAAATAATATTTAGAAATCGAATAATTAAACTGCAGTCCTTTGTAAACATATTTTTTCATATGAAAACATTCTTTTTCAATGTAAAATTACTTCATATTTTTAATTTGAGCAAACAAATATTTAAATGATATAAATGAGGTAGTTTAAAAACAAAAAACTTAGTAGCAAAATATGTTTTGTGTCTTTATTTGAAACGCTTTCCATAAATAGTTAATAAATTGTCTTTCCATTAATGGTTAAGGTATACAGTATTGACCAAATTATTAGTCTCATTCGAAAACATTTCACCAAACCATGTTTCTAAGATGATTATATTAAAATAAATCATCCTAGTAGTGTAATAGCTATTCAAAGGCTTACTCTGAGTATTGACTTCAATATTAATGTGATATTTTGCGATTGTTTTGTTTATATTTTCTATAGGTGAGTGGCAACACTAATCATTATAAAATCCAGAAAATTTGTTCTGGTTACATTGTTTGCTTGCCTGTTACAAATCAAATGGTATGACTCCTAATAATTAATTTCAATGTTCTAAATGCTTCTCGAATCTTTTGTATTAAATTCAGGTTTTTAACTCAAAAATAACATTGTTTAAGAAATTTTCTGTAATTAAAATAGGTGGCAGGAAAGTCATCGCTCCAAGAAAACGTGAACAGATTCAGGTTCTCTTGCAAAATTCTAACTTTACCCAAGCTGAAATTGCTAATAGACCTTCTGTATCTTGAAAAACTGTAGTAAGGATAAAGAAAAACATCAGTTTAAATGTAAATTGAACACCGAACAGAGTTGGACGATATGGCAGAAAACTGATTTGTTCACAACGTGATAATAGAGATTTACTTAATTTGAGCAGAAATAGCAGAAAAAGTACTTCAAAGCAGTTGAAAGCTGCACTGGGTAACCAGGAAATTGCTTTGAGCACAAGAACCATCTGCAGAAGACTTTTTGAGGCTGGCTACAAGGCCTATCGTTCTAGGAAGAAACCGAAGTTGACTCAAGCCATGAGAAGGCAATGATTGACGTGTGCCAAACCGTTTAAAAACTGGGTTTACCAAGTTTTTTTTAAGCATAAATTTTATAGAATGTCTACATGAGATAATAAAAAGATATCTGTGTCGTCTAGTTGCAAAACCGTCCATCTCCAAAAAGTAAAATTTTGAGAAAAAGCTGATTTTTTGCCACACTTAGCCAAAATAAGATTAGAACCAAAACTCTTTAGTTTTATAGTCATTAAGGCAGTATATTTGAAAACACAAAATAAGGTGGCAGGGGCACATGAAATGAGGGGGTTATTTAAGTCCTTGTTTTGGATTTGGCCACCTTTCAACTTACTTTGGAGTTGGCCGGTTTTGCAACAAACCAGAAATTAATTTTTGCTAAATTTAATGTGACATTGGGTTATTAGAGGTAGCGAACACACAAAAATGTTCGAGGAAGCGTTGAGTAAGCTTTTGAAGAGTGCCACAGCTTGGATTTCTTGGATTACGAGTAGGGCAGTACTTGAAAAAAAATAATGCCAGAAATTATGAAAATGTAATCACAAATGTATTCTCTCAGATTTTAACTGTAGCAAAAGCCCGTTTATTCCGCATCTACAATCCTCAGAATACTAAAATTTATAAAAAAAAATTAAATGGAAGAATATTTTATTAAAAAAATAAATAGATTAAAGAATTCTTAAATTTATCAGAGAAAATTCACTTACAGTTTTATGAAAGCAAAGGGAGAGGGCGTAGAAAAGTATTTTGCTTAGAGCATAAAAACATGTTAATCCACCCCTGGTTATCACAAGGTGAAATTTGGATTTTTTCCTTTTCCGCGTCGTAGGGTCACTTTTCTTCTTCCTTGATTGATTGGGAAATACTTCCTCCATAAACCTTTCCATAGTCAGAGAAAACACGAAACTAAATTGTTAGAAACTTAGTATGCACCAAGGAAGAGCAGTCACAGGCGAGAAAAAACACTATAACATTAATCTAATCAACAAGTGAGAGGTTACTGTGGGGAGAAGCAGAAGTGTCATCTAGCCGATATGGAGATGGCCGCTTTTGAACCTCACTAGATTATGGATTTGGCCAGTTTTGCAGTACATCGTGATTTTCAAACGCATATAACACAGGGATTTGACCAGATTAGGCTTTTTTTTTATTACAGATGGTAGAAAAGTTTACTTAGAACTTAAAAAGCTGAAAAAACACATTTTCAAATTTTGAGGAGTTGGCCGGTTTTGAAACTAGACAACACATTTAACCTCTGACAGTCATCAACTGTCCAGTTGTTAAACGATTTGGTCCACTTCAACCGAGACCTTCTCATGGCTTCAGTCAGCTTCGGTTTCTTTCTTGGTCGATAGGTCTTGTAGCCAGCTTCAAAAAGTCTTCTGTGAATGGTTCTTGTGCTCAAAGTAATGCCCTGTTTTTTCCATTTGGAGCTTTCAACTGTCTTGAAGAACTTTTTCTGCTATTTCTGCTTAAAATCAGTAAAACACTGTCATCATGTTGGGAAGAAATCAGTTTTCTTCCACATCGTGCAACTCTATTTAGTGTTCCATTTCCATTCAAATTGATATTTTTCTTTATCCTTACTACAGTTTGTCGAGATACAGAAGGTCTATTGGCAATTTCAGCTTGGATCAAGTTAGAAATTTGCAAGACAACTCGAACATGCCCACGTTTTCTTGGAGAGATGTGTTTCCTGCCAAACATTTCAATTACTGCTATAGGAAAATCCTTAAACAATGTTATTTTTCAGTTAAAAACCTGCATTTAATACAACAAAGATTAGAGAAACATTTTAAGAGCCTACATCAGTCATGCAAAAAAGCGCTCAAGCTAATGTTAAGTCTATGGGAAGGTTCTTGCGCGATTTCTTGCTTGCATTTTAATATTTTTAAATCCTTTTTTTTTTTTTTTTTTTTTTTTTTTTGCAAAGGATAGCTGAGGTCAATCTCCAACGTTGTTAGTTTTTACTTTTTCGATTTTGGTTCCAGTTATTTTACATAAAGAGACTTTCACTTTCAGAACCGGCTCCAACCATTTCCAAAATTGAAAATACCCGCTTATAAAAAAACTGCAACAAAAATCGAAAAATTAAAAACTAACAACGTTGGAGATTCACCTCAGCTATCCTATGCAAAAAAAAAAAAACATTTAAAAATATTAAAATGCGAGCGAGAAATCCCACTAGAACCTTCCCATAGACTTAACATTAGCTTGAGCGTTTCTTTCCGTGACTAGTGTAACCTCTTAAGCACTGAAATTAATAATTAGAAGTGATATTTTTTAATTTTTAACAGGCAAGCAAACAATGTAAATACAACAAGATTTCTTGATTTTGTGTTACCACTCACCCATAGAAAATATAAACAAAACAATCACGAAATATCTCATTTATTTTGAAGTCTGTACTCTGTAATCTTTTGAATAACTTATTACACTATTACGATGATTTATTTAATATAATACTTTCTTAGAAACATGGTTTGGTGAATTTTTTTCGAATGGGATTAATAATTTGGCCAATACTGCATAACAAGCAAATTTACCTCCAAATCAGTAAGCTTTATAAATGTAATAATTAAACTGCCTTTTTTGTTTGTCTGAAAATGTATTTTTATAAAACAAGCATTTTAATTTTTAGTGTAAAATGGATTCGGATTTTCAACATATGCAAACAGAAATTTTTAAAAACAACGCAAATAAAACATAAAGTACCTCAGTAAGAAAAATATTTTTTTGTGATTTTCTCTGAAATTGTTTTAAAAAGTAGTTACAAAATTATCTTTGCGTAAATATTAAAGAGGCCAAATTAATAAATTCATTTCCAAATTAATAAAATTATAAATGTAATACTTAAATTCTATTTTTTCCTTTGTGAAACATAATTTTTTATAGAATAAACGTTGTTATTTTACATTATAAAATGAATTCGTTAATAATGGTTTTCATCATCAAAGTAATTTTTACCCTGAAAACTTGTTTCGATAACTGTAAAATAACTGTAAAACCACTTTTACCGCTAAAATACTCTCCGCGTAAAAAAGCAGTGTTGCAATGTAGTATTTTCGACTCCTTACTGGACAACAGCTAGAAATGGTAACATTGCATGCATTTTTGCATAAAATACCACGTTTATTTCTTTTATTATTATTATTTAATTTTGTAAAATATCCACGGAATTAAACAGATAAAAATTAAATTTTCAATATTAGACTTTAAAGAACAGGAAGACAATGCTGTAATGAACATGTCTTTTCGAGGATGTCCGTAACATTCTATTTAAATAAAAAATAATAAGTTTTTGTTAGTATTTTTAATTTATGCAGACATTAATGATTAAAACTTTACGAGTGCGATACAATGAAAAGAATTTGGTAAGAAAATATTTTTGCAGACTTTATCTTCATAAAGTGCATTTCTATTAAGGCGGTTCTCAAAAAAATATGTTTCGCACTAAACAACACGAAATTTTCTTACTCATTTTCGACTCATGCTTAAACATAAAAGCATGATGCTTGCAGGCATAATTATTGAAGTAATTTTTAATCGAACAGTATTTTTTTTTCGATAAATAAATTACATCTTAAGTTATAAGCGATAGTTGTCTCAGAAAGGTTATTTTTTTTCTCTCCTGCGCTATCACATTTAGAAATTCGGATTAAAATGCCAAATTTGATAGCATTTTCTGAAAAATCTTCTGTCTTTACCGAAAAACGGAAAAAAGTTCGATTACATAGTTTCTGAATAAGAGTATCTGCCAATTTGATACGTTTCGCGAACTAAAATTAACTAACAATTGTGTCAGAAAGTAATCAGTTTGGATTTAAGATCAACTTTAATAGTAGAGAAACCAGATTACTAACTTCATTTTCAAATAAATAAAATTTATAAATATAACGATTAAACTGCATTATTTCTTTAAACATATTCTTTTTTTAAATATAAAGTAAACATCGTTATTTTTCATTGCACAACGAATTCGTATTTTTAATTTCTTCCTATTGAAACATCAAAAATGTTATAAGTGAAATAGCTAAAAAACATTCACAGGAGAAAAAATATATATACATTTCTTCTTACAATTCGTCGTCTAAATCTCTTTACAAACAGTTACCCAATTGTCTTTCCCTATCCTGATGAATGGAATACATTCTAAAGGCTGATCATTCGTTTCATCTTAAAAAGGAGAAATAAATAAAATAATAAAAAAAAAAAAAAAAAATAGGGCGGGAAGGCACCCGCTCTCGTATTGTGTGACCCAGTGTCAATTTATGCAGCCTACTAGATATCGATGGAAGAGCTTGGATGGGATTGGGGAAAATGCATCGTATTCAATTTCATTCTCTCGGTTGCACCATCCCTCAGTAAAAGAGGGAAAAACCGAGTATATTAAAGTGCTTCTCACGTCAGCATTGCTTTAAAGAATTTTGATGGCTTAATCGGGATTACCTAACAGTCGATGAAGACACTTTGAAAATTAAAAGGGGGAAAATTTGCATTTGGATTTGCGGTTTCAGTTAAATAAATACTTTTTAATCCAATGAAAATATTACTTAGCCTTGTTTTGAATCAAAAGTATTTTTATTATGTGTAGAAGAGAAAATGGCGGTACTATATATATTTTCAAGAAGGAAGCTATGTCTCAACAATTAAAAAGTAATCATTTAAGTTTCATTATATATTTCACAGTTTTTTCAATCAATTCCAAATTGTATCAAATCCAAATTGTCAATCAATTTCAAATTGTAAAATTTATCGAAATATCAAAATAATAAAAATAAAATTTATTTTTTGAATCTTTCGTTACACTATAAAAGTTTTTTTTTTTTTTTTTTTTTTTTTTTTTTTTTTGGAAAAAGTAGAGAGATTTACCCACTACTATTGTCTAAATAAGTATCATTTTTTCACCTTCTAGATATCGTTGGAAGAACTTGGATGGGTTTGGGGAAAATGTATCGTATTCAACTCTATTCCCTCGGTTGCACCATCTCTCTATAAAAGAGAGAAAAACCGAGTATATTAAAGTACTTCTCACGTCAGCGTCGCTTTAAAAATTTTTTGATGGCTGAATCGGGATTACTTAACAGTCGATAGAGTCACTTTGAAAATTAAAAGGGGAAATTTTGCATTTGGATTTACGATTTCAGTTAAATAAATACTTTTTAATCCAATAAAAATATTATTTAGCCTTGTTTTGAATCAAAAGTATTTTTACATTTTTTCGAAATAAAAGAAGAAAGTATTGGATTCGAGAAAAAATTTGACTTCCAGTTTTCGATGGATTTATACGTTTTAGAAGGTTCTGAACATGATTTATCTATTTTTAGAAAATGTCAGCTTAGAAAATGTGCTCTAACTGCCGAATAACTGCACGGAATATAATAAAAATCCAGCTTAATTTAGACATTGACATAAATTGATTAGATTTTGGTGTATATCGTCCAACGAGTGGCACTGTTATGCTGCTTTTTCCCCTATTTCTGGAACAGCTATATCTCAAGAACTAAAGCAGGGGATATCATAAAATTTCCTATTATGATAGACCTTAATATAAATAGATGCTGATTTTTTGGGTGTATATCACACACACGGTGACTGAGTTTTTCACGATTTCTGTGATAGCTATATTACAAAAACTAATACACGGAATTTCATCAAACTTCATATTCTATTAGACCTTGACATAAATAGATGGTGATTCAATTTTGACTTTGGACAATCAACAGGGGGCGCTTGTATCCTGTGCTTGGGGAAATATTCCTAATCTTGTACACAATCAATGGATGCAAGTTAGCGAGCGTAATTTTCTCTATTATTATTCACTGATCGCTGTCATTCTATGCTAAATTCAAAGAAACGCATTATACTTCATACCCATGATTGTTGCTGTATGAGTATACTACTTAATGTATCATAACATGGATATAGTCGAAAGTTTTGTAATAGCCACAACATACTAGTTATTATTTGTAGAAGAGAAAAAGACCGTTCTATATTTCCAAGCAGAAAGATTGTTATGCGTCTTAACACTTAAAAATTAATTACACAATTGTATATTCTACAGATTCAACCAATTCCAAATTGAAAAATTTATCGAAATATCAAAAAATTTAAAATTTAAAATTATTTAAAAAAATAAAAAAAAATATTGAAATCTTATTTTACACAAAAAATATAATAAATTATAACACCTGTAATAATATATTTCTTTTAAATGCTAAAAGGTGTAAATTAACAACATAATATACAGTAAAGTAACTTTTATAAGATTGTTGACATGTTTCGACTCACTTCGAGCCATTTTCAAAAACAAGTGAGAATATTCTGTAATGTACATGATATATCATACAGTATCTAGTACATGAAAAATAAATGATAGCATTTCAAATATTAACTCCCAAGACCGTGCAATTATAGAATATTCTCATTTGTTTTTGAAAATGTCTCGAAGTGAGCCGAAACATGTCAACAATCTAATAAAATTTATTTTACTGTATATTATGTTGTTAATTTACACCTTTTAGCATTTAAAAGAAATATCTTATTTTGCACTTTAAGTTTTTTGTTGTTATTGCTTTTCCTTTGTAAAAAGAGGGGCGATTCACGCACTAAGTATTGTCTAAATCGGTAACATATTTACAGCCTACTAGATATCGTTGGAAGGACTTAGATGAGATTGAGCAAAATGCATTGTATTCGATTCCATTCACTCGATTGCGACGTCCCTCATAAAAAGACAGAAAGACTGAATATATTAAAGTGCTTCTCACGTCAGCGTTGCTTTAAAAGAATTTTGATGGCTTAATCGGGATTACTTAACAGTCGATGGAAACACTCTGAAAATTAAAGCAGAAGGATTTGCATTTGGATTTGCAGTTTCAGTTAAGTAATTACTTTTTTAAAAGTTTTTCAATCCAATGAAAATATTACATAGCCTTGTTTTAAATTGAATGCACTTTTATTGCTTATTAAAGAGCAAAAAACCGTACTATATTTTAAAGCACAGAAATATATTTTTTTAACATGGTCAAAGTTGTGAAATGCTCATTTAAATGTCATTTCAAGCCGATTTCAAATTTCAAATTTATTAAATTATAGAAAAGTTAAAAATAAAAATACGAGGGAAAGTCATTAAGTAAGTCACAAAAGATAATTAAATAATAACTTACAATGATATTCACTTCAAAACTATTTTTATTTCTCAACATATTATCCACCAATATTTATGCACTTATACCACCGTTTTATCAGTGCCCCAACATCAGCTGCATAACATTCATTGGGTTGCTGTCTCAGCCACATTAGGACTTCAGGTTGAATCTTTTCATCATCTGTGAACATCATCTTGCTTCCAAGGTGTTTTTTTAATGGACTAAACAGATGAAAATCGCTTGGGGCTAAATCAAAGCTGTATGGTGGATGTTGAAGAAGTTGCAAGAAAAAGAAGAAGTCCTAATGTGGCTGAGACAGCAACCCAAAAAATGTTATGCAGCTGGTGTTGGGGCACTGATAAAACGGTTATATAAGTGCATAAATGTTGGTGGAGAATATGTTGACAAATAAAAATAGTTTTGAAAAACATTGTAAGTTATTATTTAATTACCTTTTGTGACTTACTTAATGACTTTCCCTCGTATATTCAAAAAATTAATTTAAAAATAATTAAAAGGTCTTAATTTCCATTATAAATGTTTTATTGTTATTGTTTTTTAACATAATCCAACATCGTTGAAAAGTGTTTATGAATTCAGTTTGTCTGGCCAAGATCTAACTCTTCTAAATATATTCAGATTGCCATGAAATCAACATATATTATAGAGGTTTACCATAGAATGTTCTATATGGAAATTGAAATATGTAGCATTTGTAGTTCGTTTACAGAAGTACTCAAAAGTTACATTATGGTCTATGGGGAAAATCGTTGGCAGTGTATTTTAAAGATTTTACACTATTTCAAACATATTGAAATTGATATACATCACCGAGGTACTCTACAAGATACTTGCTATAGAATAGAGTATTCATAGCACTTATCCTCCATTTACAGCAACACACAAGATAGTTCGTTTGCAGTAGTGTCTATGAGAAATATTTGCAGGAAGTGCGTTTCCAATTGACGCATGCGTTTTTAAATTTAACTTATTTTTTGCATATTACTTAGTGTGTAAAAATTCTATAGATTATATATAGGGCTGCACAAAACAATTTGAGTACGTTTCCGTTTATTGACAGAAATAGCTGAAATAAAATTTTTAACTGTGTTATCCATTTTTTATCGTGGCTAAATTTTAGTATACTGTGTAGTATATATACAAATCTATAGATCATATACAGAACTACACAACAGAATTCATAGACTTTTCTTACTGTAGATGGCAATTGCTGAAATTGGGTTTTCAAATGTATTATGCGCTTTCTAAATTGTTTACTTGGATATCATCTTTCACCTTATTAAATGGTGAAATTTAGTTACACTATTCTGAACGTGTTGGAAAGTGTTTCATAATCTGTACTTGACGCGTGATTTTTCTGTCTTGTTTTCTTAAGAGAGATGTTGATTCACCTACTGGTATTTTCTAAACCAGTCTCATTTTCTCAATATAATAAGACAGATGGAATGTCTTGGATGAGATTACAAACAACGCATCGTATTCAGTTCCACTCCGTCGGTTGCACCATCACACAGTAAATGAGATGGAATTTTGTTAAGCAACGTCCAGTTTGGGACATATAACTACTGTGTGGCTGAGTTAAGAAAGATTCTGGAACCGGTCTCCGGCCCAGTCCTGTTGCCAGGGTAACTGGTCACTCAACTTTATTTTAGGGAAGTCCGGCATTTTCTTTTCATACCAATTTTCTCCTATTCAATTGGTCATTCCGAGAATTATCGCAGCCTTTTGTCCTTCCACTCCTACAGACGAAGTTCCCTTCCTACAAGTTTTGGAACCTTCGAAAACAGGAAACCTACTCAGCGTTTTTCTAATCAGAGCCACACAGTACAAGAGGGGTGTTTTCAAGCAGGTCTTTAGAAAAAGTTACCCAAATTATTTTCCTCGTACAAAGAAAACCTGAAAAAACCTGCAATGTCACCCTATTTTTCACCCGCGAACATTGGCCCAAGCTGCTAACCAATGGACGTGGGGCTACGGAGTGGGACCCTTCTCACAGCAAAAGGTAGAAAAACCGAGTATATTAAAGTGCTTCTCACATCAATGTCACATCAGTGTCAAAGACATCAATTTTGATGTCTTTGTCGGGATTACTTAATACAGCCGGTAAAGACACTTTAAAAGTTTAAAAAAGAGAGAGTACTACTGAATTTGTACTTGGATTTGCTACTTCAGTAAAGTAAATACTTTTCTTAACAAGCTCTTTAAGCCAATAAAATTATTACTTGCCTTGTTTTGAATTATGCAGTTTTATTACTTCTGGGAAAGGGAAACGTCATGTTATATTTACAATCAGAATACATTCCAACAATTTATAAGTAATTACATACTCAGGTTTATAGTTATTTTCGAGATTTACCCGATTGTGAAAACTGTAAATTTTGCAGAACCGTAATGTAGTTGATTCATTGAAAAGAAAGCACAAATAGTCATTTTACATCTGTTTATCAAGTTTTAAGGAGAGTTGGTGGCACAGACATTAACTATTTTCCTTGGCGTAGATTTTACGCATGCACTCGAAAACAATATAATAACTCACTTATGATTAAGTAGAGTCATAACCACAAAATTAAGCCAATTCTTAAAGCAACACTTAAACCAGTTCTACTTAAAAGAACACGCTTATAAAATGCACGTTTGAACGCGCAAACTTAAGGTAGAATCCAGCAGCTCTTCTTCAAGAATCTCCAAAAATGTTCATTACGAGAAAAACCAATTTTCAAGAAAATTTACTAGTAAAGGTTCACAATTAAACAAATTAAACCTCTCAATCGGCTTGTTTCGGTTACACTCGAAAGTTACGATATTTGCAAGACAGAAAAGCTGAAACTTAAACATTTCCTAGAGTATCTTACAGCAAAATTCCACTTATTCGAAACTTGCAATGAAGTCAAAACTTGCTACACGCCTTAAAATTGTATCAAAAATATTAAAATACATAGAACAAATTCATTTTTTGATTAGGGATATAGATTATATTTTAACTATATATATATTTTTTTTGTAATGAAATCGAAACTTGCTACACGCCTTAAAAATTTATCAAAAAAATAAAAATGTATTGAATAAATTCATTTTTTGAATATGGAAATAAATTATAATTTACAGTATTATTTTGCAATAAATTTAAAACTTGCTACACGGCTTAAATTTTTATCAAAAATTAAAAATATATAGAATAAATACATTTTTTGATTTGGGATATAGATTATATTTTACACTATATTTTTTTTGTAATGAAATCGAAACTTGCTTCATGCCTCAAAATTTTATCAAAAAATAAATAAAAATATATCGAATAAATTCACTTTTTGAATATGGAAATAGATTATAATATACACAATTATTTTGCAATGAATTTAAAACTTGCTACACGGCTTAAATTTTTATCAAAAAATTTAAAATGTATAGAATAAACTTATTTTTTGATTAGGAAAATAGATGATAATTTATACTATTTTTTTCTCTTTTTTTGAAATGAAATCGAAACCTGCTACACGCCTTAAAATTGCATAAAAAATTAAAAACATATAAAATAAATTCATTTTTTTTAAATAGGGAAACAGATTATAATTTATATTATTATTTTGCAAGGAATTCGAAACTTGCTACATGTCTTAAATTTTTATCAAAAAATAAAAAATATATAGAATAAATTCATATTTTGAATAGGTAAATAGATTAGAATTTACACTTATTTATTTATTTATTTTGCAATGAATTCAAAACTTACTGCTTGCCTTAAAATTTTATCAAAAAATTAAAAATATATAGAATAATTTTTTTTTTTTTTTTTTTTTTAAATAGGGAAATAGATTATAATTTACGTTATTTTTTTATTGTCTTTTTTTATATATAAAAGAGGGAAGAGATGTGCAAAATGGTATTAATTTATGCAGCCTAGTAGAATCGATGGAAGAGCTTGGTTGGAGAAGGGGGAAGATGAGTCGGATTAAATTTCACTCCCTGGGTTACACCATCCTGCAGTAAGGGAGAGAACGAACAAGTATATTAAAAAGTGCTTCGCATTTCAGTATTATAAAAAAAGAAATTGACGTCTTAATCGGGATTACTCAACACTTGACGAAAGAACTTGCAAGTTTAAAGAAGAGAAAGTTACCAAATTTGCATTTGGATTTGTGGTTTCAGATATATAGATATATAATCGGGTGTTTTAATAAATAAATAAATAATAAAAAACTACTAAGCTCAGTTTTAAATCCCATGCATTTTTTTTAATTTGTGGGTCTAGAAAATTATTTAATACATTTGCGAGAACACTACACTGATTAAAGTAAATGCCCGCTTCAATTTTGAAGAGGTGATTATATACTCGTGATTAATATTATTTTTCAGATTCAATCGATTTTAAATTGTAAAAAAAATATATATTAAAATATCAAAGATACACTTTTAATTAAAACTGACTGATTAATGAAATAATGTTGCATTCTACACAAACTTTAAAAAATCACGAAAGTAATGTGTATTGCACGATCCTGTCTCAGTTTATACAGGCTACTATATAGGAGAGAAAAGAGAGCACACGTAAATATTTTTTTTTACTTTTTTATTGTTTTTCTCAGTGTCAAATATAAACCAATTCATACTAATATTTAGGCTTACTTTCTATTGGACACCTTTCATTTATTTGCTTATTTATTTATGAAGAATTTCTAAGATTTATGACCATTTAAAAAAATAATTAAAAATTTTCGCACGTGTTCCACAAAAGGGATAATTTTTTAACATACTAGGGATACACGTGGACAAAGCATAAAAAATAAAAAATAAATGTTTTCCAAATTCAATTGATTTTAAATTTATTGAAGTTAAAAAAGAATTACAAATTATATGCTTGATTACTAAAATAAAATGTTACTGTACACTAATTTAAAAAGTTCGTCGAATAAATAAGCGTATATTATTTTTACTATGCGACTGTATGTCAATTTATGAATTCTAATGTATTATAAAAGTACCTTTGCAGCAGCGCATGTGAGATAGGAAGAGAGAGAGAGAGAGAGATCCAGTATATTATTTTTTTTTCTCAATGTTTCTGTAATTTAAAAAGATCGTCGAACAAATAAGCGTGTATTATTTTGTACACTAGTTTAAAAAGATCGTCGAATAAATAAGCTTATATTATTTTGTACTATGTGACCTTATGTCGATTTATGCATATCTATAAAATTGATTTTGCAGCAGTGCGTGCGAGTGACGAAGAGAGAAAGAGAAAGAGTATGTTAAAATTCAGTACATTAAAATGTTTCTCAGTGTTTCACTAATTTAAAATGATCGTCGAATAAGTAAGCGTATATTATTTTAAACATTTAAAAAGATCATCGAATAAGTAAGCATGTATTATTTTAAACTTTTAAAAAGTTCATCGAATAAGTAAGCGTGTATTATTTTAAACATTTAAAAAGATCGTCAAATAAATTAGCGTGTATTATTTTGTACACTAGTTTAAAAAGATCGTCGAATAAATAAGCGTGTATATTATTTTGTGCTATGCGACCCTATGTCGATTTATGCAGCCTATTGTGCATCTATAAAAGTGCCTTTTCAGCAGCGCGTGCGAGAAAGAGAGAAAGATCCTGTATATTAAAATGTTTCTCACGTCAGCGTTGTTTCAAAGAGTTCTGACTGCATAATTGGCAGTTACTTAATAGCTGTTGAAAACGCTTTGAAAATCAAAGGAGGAAAAAGGCACAATAAATTTAGATTTGGATTTTCGGTTTCAGTTAAATAAATATTTCCATAAACAGCCCTTTTATAATGAAAATACTACTTACAGTTTTATGAAACATAATGTATTTTTTATTGCTTAGGTAAGCGGGGAAATTGCTCTGAGCTGGCGACAACTGAATATTCAGTAAAATACTACAGAAATAAACAGACTAACATAATGTTTTTTTACTATCATTATTTAAGCTGTTTTAAAGCGTAAAGATTAACAAAATATGAAAAAATAATTTAAAACTAATTATTTTTTGATATATTCTATCTCAAAGAAGATTTTAAAAGTGAGCGGTAGGTTAATGTACCTGCTTCGTATTGTGCAGAGCAATGTCAATTTATACAACTTGCTAGAGCTGTATGAACTGTGGCAAATTCATTCTTTTCATTGCTTGAATTTACGATTCTGTAGCATCAGAGATAAAGGCTGAATATTAACCCTTTCTTTCATATCTGCAACATATCCAAAAGTCAAACTTAACTTATACTATGGGCTTAAAAGGATGATTTTATTTATTTGTGCTGTCTTACAACACAGCAGTTGTTCATAGAATTCTCAACATATGGCTGTACTGAGTTAATTTTTCATACCAAAGTTTTATTTATCATGTTAGCAGTTCCACACCGTTATTGCTCAAACGAACTTCGTAAATTTTGTAAAATTAAAAAGGCTGAATGTGTCAAAAAATAGATTTTATAGATGTAAAGTTCGTATACTTTACAAGTTTGTATTAGAAAATTGACACTATTTATGAGAAGTGTGTAATTTTCTGTTTATTGCAAACATGAAAAAAGTACCTTTTCAGTCAATATTTTTTATTTATTGCCTTTAATTTTATTAATTATTTTTTACATACTTAAAATGGTGTATTCTAACATGTGAGTAAATATTTTTCACGGAATTGTTGAGTCCCGAAGTGTTAAAGTGTTTTTCACACCAATGTTGCTTTAACTTCCAGTGGGCACACTGTCGCAAATGTTACGACAAAATTGGTGTTTATTAAATAGTTCTCAAATACGGCACCGAATTTGTCTAAAGGTCAATGCTATTCTTCAATTCATTACACTTCCCTACAGAAGAAAACCGGTTTCTCGGATTTCTAATGCAGTATTCTGCGTCTATATCAAAATTTGCATAAGGCAGACGCTCTTTCAAGTTGGTAAATTAATTTATTATTTCGCGTTTTAATTATTTATGTTTGTAATAATGTTATTTATATGTGTAACAATGAATTATTTTTTGTTTGTTTGTTTGTTTCACAAAATAAAACTAAAAATATTTAGTCGAATTTTTGAAATTGTACCTCAAAAATGGAAAACTGGGAATATTCAACATATATTTTATGACAGTCGATATAAATGAAGAAGTTTATACTGGTAAAGATGATACTACAAAATGGAGTAAAATAGAATATGCTAAGAGATGGAAAAACTGCACATTGTGAAATTTCTTTCTGGCATTAAAAAAAATTGCGAAAAATTTAGGAAACAAAATCACATTATTTTTTGAAAATAATGTATATATTTTTTTCAAATAATAAATGTTCTTTTTTTGTTGTTGTTTTCTTGCATTGAATCGTGCTTAGCTTGATCAAATACGGGTTATATTCCTTTAATAGGACACCTCCTCTCCGTGGAGTCCAATCTCCACCGCCTTTTGGCATATATTCCTCGCGCAGATATTCAGCACTCACAAACACACACACACTTGTTTTCTTGCACACATCATGCTTGATATATTTTTTATTAAATAACCTCATTGTTTCAACTTTAATAAATGATAGTTATATTTTCTAAGTGAACATTGCTTGATATTTTTCTGCTTTTAAATGCTATTAATTTTTCTTTGTCGATATGTATAATTTATTTTCTAATTTACCTCTTTTACAACTATTATAACATATTTTGCATTTATAACCACGTAAGTAAACAAAATACTTGCGTTGTAAAATGTATGGCGTGCGCCCTCTGAAAACTTTTTACCGAATTTTACTGAAGTTTAACCGAGTAACCATGATTAATTAAAGATCCGTGACGATTCTTTGGAAAGTAAAAGAGAAAACAGAGTTATTGGAGCTTATATTTTTGCATTTAAATTTGTAGTTTTAATTAGTTTAATAGTCTTATAAATCTCTGTAATGTAGTCAAAATACTTATTAGATTTGTTAATATTCATATCTTTTTAGCGTTTCGTTCATCTCACGAAACCTATTCGTCCCGCTACGTTGTCTGTCCGTCACAGAGCCGGTCCTCAGAAACTATGTAACTTACAGACTTGAAATTTTGTGTACTTATAGCTGAATACCTACTATGAAGCTCAAAATCCTAAAATTTAAAAAATCGTATTATTTTAATGTAGATAGATAAAAAACTAAAATCTAACAGCCTTTTCCTATTAAATTTAAACATTTTTCGTTATAACAGCATAGGTGCCAACCTCTCATTAATATTCCGTAATACACTGAGAAAAAAAATATACCTCCTTCAACTAGAATGAATAGTTAGACTGTTTCTAAATCCCTAAACTAGAAATATAGAAGTCCGAGCTATGCGAATAGGGTAAGCAACTAACCTGAATAGACGAAATGATCGAGAATTTCTAGTCTCTTGTTTTCTAGGTGACGAAACGATAATGAATAGTATAAATTGCGAGAAATTATCACTTTATTTCTGGAATGGATTTATGAACTATAGTTACTAAAACTAGCGTCTTGTTTTCGCATCTATTTGCAGACATTTTTAAATAAGTTTGACCACGAGAATATAAGAACACACTCTTGAATTCTAATAGGAGACACTAGAATTCTCTGGCAATGGGAACTAGAATTTATAGGGATGACATGGAACTATTTTTTTCTAGAGCCACAATTTAGATTCTAGTTGAGAAGGTCAGATTTTTTCCTCAGTGTATGGAGTTAATGTGACAAGGTTTAACACGTTTCGCACCAGAATTTTTTTAAGAAATGAAAAAAAAAATTCCACGTAGAAACCTTAAATTGAATTAATAAAGATTCATCCAATAATTTTTCTGGTTTGAAACGTTGTTAAACTGGGTCAAATGAACCCGCATATTACGGAATATTAATGAGAGGTTGGCACCTATGTAACAGTTGCCAACTTATTAAAAATACACAATAAAATTCTTTCTACAATAATTAATTTTCTATTGAAAGATTTCCACGTGAAAAACGAAAATGAAATAAAAAGTTTCACCAATTGAAAAAAGATTAATAGAACGTCATATTGGTAATAAAACGGAAATTTTCAAACATTTATCAATAATACAAGGAGTATGAGTATGTGTAAGTACAGAAACAGGTTAATGTGATGTCGTTAGAGAATTAAAAAGAAAATTAATCTGACGTCATATTGGAAGTTTAACGGACTTTTACAAATGTTTTAAAATAATACAACGAGAGTATCAATATGAGAAATAGAGAAAGCAAGTAGATATGACATCAGCAAGTGATTATAACGTCATATGAGTTTGAGGAACGTATTGAATCATGATGAAAACCCTATTATGGAAATATTGGCATATTTTAACATTTTGAAGGTCTCTATACAACAATTTTGATTTTGAAATTGAATTTTTTTAAATATCGCATTTAGTCCACATGACAGATATTATTATGACAGAGAATAATAGAGGGCTTCGCCTTCTCGACGAAACCCTTTGTGCGATCTTCGATCACATTTAAGCACTTTTTTAATGTGTGGAATAGAAAATTACCGCACGATATAAATAAAGCATTCAGTGACATAGATACAAATTCGAACGTGAATAAAAATACTAGTTAAACAATTAAAATTAATTCATTTTTAAGTAACATTTTTTAATTCGTTGCTTGCGCTTGCGTATTGAAATAATATGTTGCACTTTACACAAAATTTCAAAATACAAAAACATACTAGCTCTCATATGTCCAGTATCAATTTATTCTGTGTACCAGATATCAACTTAAAGGTTGACTAAGTGTATTAAACTAGATAAGTGTCTGTTGAAAACTTTTTGCTTGAAATGAATGATTATTTAAAAAAAAAAATGAATGATGTTAAAATCATTCCTTTCGTGTATATCAATGCTTTTAGATGATGGAAAATTACATTTAAGAGGTATATGCACAAAAACGCTTTGGGGATGAAACCTGAGTTATGAAATGCGTGCAATGGGAAAACAATTATGTTCATTTAAATAAACAAATTGATATCCAGTTAAATGGAGTACAGAAAAGAAATTTGAGATTAATTTTCTTAAAAAACATTGAATCAATTTCTAAAACATTCTCAATATTAAAAGAGGACAGAAAAGTACTGAATTTGTAGTTTTTAGGTAAATAGTTTTTTAACGAGACGTTTATTGCGGAAAAATAACTGCTTAAATTGTTTCGAAAGATATTGTATTTTATGTATTACTTATGGAAAAGGATAGGTCCCATTACTTTTATAATGATTAAAAATTGGGTAAAGTAAGAATGCATTTCAATGTAAAAGAGTTAATATATAAGCATCCGATTTTGATTCTTTTGGTTGTTTAGCCAATTTGAAATTAGAAAAAAAAATTTGGAGTTTTTCAAAAATTTTCGTGAGTTTTACATGGGGTCAAATAATAGTTACAATTTACGTTACTTTGAAAACGTAAAAAATATTACTGTTACATCTGATTGAAGTCTATTATTTTTCGTTTATTTTTTTATTTTTTATGTAATATAAGTGAACAAAGTAAAGTAATATGTTATAGTTCATAACAATGTATGACAAAGACAAAACTATTTTTTATTCTGTCGCTACATATATAGTCTTTTTTAATCTTGATATAAGCTTTATGGCTTAAAGTTTATTTTATTTATTTATAAATTTATATTAATCCGTAGTATTCTTAAATATATATATACATACCCTATTTAAAAAAATTGTAAGACTTTCGCTAAAATGGCTATGTCGAGTCTCTCCACTGGGTAGTTAACTTTCTTTATTCATAAAAAGGAAGATCTTTAACGGATCAATCGATCAGCTTTAGATAGTAGAAGATTTTAAATCTTGAGCTTGAGAAGCTGATCGATTGTTTTTTAAAGATCTTCATTTATTAATAAAAAAAAAAGTTAACTCTGCAGTGGAGAGACTCGGCATAGCCATTTTAGCGAAAGTCTTACAATTTTCAAACAGCACTATTATTGTTAATTACTATTACAGTTTTTTTAAATGAATTTATTTACATTGTCAATAACATACATATATTAAAAGTTATCATTAAAAACACAGTCAGTTATCCATCTTAATAATAATAATAATAATAATAATAATAAGCGTTTTAAAAGGAAGAAAAGGCAAATGAAACGCGAAATGAGAGTAGTGAAACAAAAGTTGAAGGAAATATGTGCGGAGGCGATTATAATTTTTTTAAAACATCGAACTTTACCATATGTGTGTTTTAAAGATAGAAACTGACCATTGGACTTTAGTGGTGTTATTCTCGTTTTGTATGAGAGATACAGACACACACAATAAGGTTTGATGTTTAAAGCAATTATTTTTAATTAATGATTAATAAAATTTAGCTTCTAAAATATTACATAATATGAAATATAATGATGAGATTACCCTCAAATAAAATTTAAATTTCTGATTCCAGAATAGATCCTTTGAGATTTTGACAGCTCGTATGAAATGTAAGATAAGAAAATATTGTAAATAAGTATACGTTTAATTATCAGTTTGAATTTCGTAATAATATTCCTATAGATTAATAATACACTAAAACTGAATAAAAATTAAATATAAATAGCTCCATGATTTTTCACTTACATTTTACACACGGTAATTCTAGGTATACAGACCTGTAAATTACAAAAATATGTATTCGTTGGATTTCAACTAAATTCATGTTAAGGCATTGTACTGTATATTTAAGAAATGGCAAGTAATTTCAAATTTTTATTCTGAAAAACAACAGTGATATGAGCGAAAAATCATGTCTTGCGTCATAAATGACCCAACTCGGTATTTCTAGTGTTAAAGTATGCTACGAATTAATATAAACTTATATATAAACTTATAAATAAATAAAATAAACGTTACGCAGTAAAGGCTATGACAAGATTAAAAGTGATTGTATAGGCATTGATAGAATAAAAAATAGATTTGACTTGAACTTTTTTAATGACATAACAATTGAAATCACGCGCATAGTCATCGCCACAAAACCATACGTAATAATGTCTGATAATAAATTGGTAATACAAAGAATAAAAAATTGTTTTGTCTTTGTCATATTATATTATGAACTATAACAAATCTATATCTACTTTAACTTTTCTATGGACATAACAACGGAAATCATGCACGTAGTCATCGCCAAAAAAATCATATATCATATATGTAATAATGTCTAATAATAAATTGCTAATTTAAATTTTAAAAATAATAATAAATTTATTTGTTTAAAACTTAAGATTTCTGATATATTCTAGAAAATAAACAAATACAGTGAAATTGACTTCAATTTTGACGACATTTCCTAATTGCTTCATCATTCAATTACGGCTGAAACTGATAAGAAAAGATCTTAGACGATAATCCATCACTTTCAATTTAGGAACTTTGCTATGCTTGTTTGAGAAAGAGAACAAAAAAAGTTAAGTGCAAGCTAGCAGAAGGTCAGAGCTGTAAGTTCAAAATGGCTGACGTTTTAATTGACATTCGAGAAACATGATACTAAAACTACATTCTCTCTCTAAAACAGTTTAGACAGATTTCTGAGTAGAAAGTTCAAATAATTGAATTAGAAGAGGTAGATTGATTTAAAAGCTATATCGAGCGGGAATGTGAAACTCGGGTTATCATGTACTATGCGGCGTATATTTTACATATTAATTCTTCTTTTAATATTTTGATTAAGACTTAAAATATTCTTATAGGTTCACAAAATAGCAGTATCATTGACGTTAAATGGGTACTTACGTATTATCCGTTCCAGGAAGATAGATCGCCAAAAATGGTTGTTAATCGCCAATCGTGTTTATCATTGTCAATGGTCAATTTCCTCCAAAACAGTAATTTAATGTACATTTATTAATACATTACATCGTTAAAATTATAATTAATATAAAAGCAAACTAAAATAATACAAAACAGAAATTTAGTATGAATTTATCAAACACATAACATCAGATTGGTGGATTTTAGCTATAAAATATATTTACGATATCAGTTTTATCGGAATGAATATGATATACTATATATTCTAATCACATACTATATTTTTGAATATAATATACATATCTATATGTATATCTATATTATATTAAATGATTTTGCAATTGCCTTTAATATTTCTACTGCATAATATTAACTATACAGTTACAATGTAAAAAGAAAAAAAAAAGTGTTACTGTTAGTAGTATTATAGGCACCATTGTTGGCGCGGTGTATTTACCTGACACGGGTAAAGTAGCAAGTACCATTAAATATCATTGAAAGTAATAGGGAGAACTGTGTACCTAGGGTTATCATGTACCTAGGGTCACTACCCTTTATTTAAATTATATCTGGATCTAAATCTTATTATTCAGCTGGATGAGTAACATCATCAGTTATAGTATTGCAGCCACTTTGAATTCCAAAGGAAGTTATGAGAAATTAAAGGTGGAAAACTGTTTTGCAAGCACAAAAGTAAAAATTTACAGCTAAATTCTTTTAATATTTTAAGAAAAAAAAAAGAAAATGTGTTTATTTTAACTACTTTACCTAGTCTAAATTGTTTTCTGAGGTGTTAAATGCAATATCAAATATATCATCTATCCACGTTTTTTATGGAACCTATTTTGTGTGAAATCACACAGAATGTCACATAATTACTTGTACCTAGGTACATGGTCTTACATAAAATTCAATCATTTTGTTCCTCTTTTTTCTCATTTCAAAGTTTTCAATGATAATGGGTGAAAAAACGTCCTTTGCGGAAGTAACCTCTTCATATATATAAGTTTATGCATTTAGTTTCAAAAATGGATTTTTTGATGAAATTTAGCTGATTTTTCAATATCAACGTATTAAGATCAGAACATTTAGCTTATTATAAATATCTAATATTTCTTTACTTTAATATTTATCAAGCACATCCTTTACGAATTGCGTAAACAAAACAATTGTTATAGGTTCTGTACGTCAATGTCATGGCCTGCAGTTTATTTTTGGGACAAGATATTCAAATTGTAAAAATGTTTTATAATAATACTTTTCGAATAGGCTTTTCAAAATGTAATAATGTAGAATAATTCGTGAAATAATATTTTCATTTTATGTATAAAACCCAGAGAAGATCGGACCAGAATCGAAGGATCCCATATCGGCTAGCAGAACCCAAAAGCGAAGACCAATCGAGACAACAGCAAGTCCAGGAGCATTAGTCATCGGTCGGGACGTTTTATGTATAAAACTTATATGTTAGAATTATAGAAAACTTTTGGATTTTAAATAGCTCTTATATGATGGATTATTGATACGTTAATTTGTGAGCTGTTATTTTCCCATATTGTAAAAAAATGCTATTTTAAACATATTTTAAACCATTGAATTTTTGGCTATGTGTTAACTGATGATGATTGTTTATATATATATATATATATAGATATAATATAATTTTAATGTTTTATATATATATACATATATATACAGTGTAAATTCTAAATTTTAGGGATTGGCCTTAAGTACAACAACTACCGGCTCTAGGTACATTGGTATTTTGATACCTAAGGCATTTGCATTGTTTCAGACGAATGATTCTGTTTGGAATAATTTTTAATGTTAAGTATGTACGATATTTCCAGTAAGAAGTTAATACTATAAACATGCGTGCACATTAATTAACAGTGATTAATAACCGATTTTTTTTTGTATTAAACAAAAAGTTTAGGTACAAAAGTCTCCACCTAACGTACAAACGTTCTTCCCTTTTAACAACAGCCCAATCATAGGCTGCAGAACATGCAAGACCGAAAACGTAAATAGCATTTTATTCTGTTTATTATCATTATTATTATTATCATTATTATTAGTATCATCATTATTATTAGTATCATCATTATTATTATTATCATCATTATTACTATTATTCAGCCTGCAAATTATTTGCAATACAATAAATTATAATTTTTTTATTATTAGTTTAGTTGAATAAAGCATTTTAGAGCTGAATAAAGCATTTTTGCTAAATTACATTAACGATATTATCTACTTTTCTAAGCATCTCTCGATGTATGACATTTTATAAAATATAAGCAAAAGTACTCACTTCGTTGTTGACTGCGTGAATTTCAAAATCCCCAACCTATTCTTCAGAGAATCCGTAATATTAATTCATTGTCTATAGTATATCGATAGTATATCGATAGTATATAGATTTTAAGTTACATTTCCTGGTACTGATGTAGCATGCACATTTTCTACTAATCAGCGCTAGTGTTGTTTTGTAATTTCTACATGACAGACGCCAGCAGTTTTGAATCAAATGCCTTTTTTCAAGGAAAGAAAATACATGTTGTTGCTGTCGTGCCCAGGAAAGTGTCATACCTCTTGCCATGGATGAGGACGTACTAGAGCCTCGAGACAAGTTGAAATTCTTAATCAGACCCACATTTTAGAGGCCAGACACACGTCTGGTTAATAGCCCCAGATACTGCCAATTCATGTCACAAGGACTGTGCATCTAACGACAGATTTAATGTGCACCAGATCAAATCAGCGTACAGAATATGGCTTTCGTCAAACCTCCAAACGAAGAAAATTCGTTTGGAGGAGTTGCGAGTCCGATGATCTGTCAACAATGCGTAAGCCATAAAAATATGTGTTACAGTCTATTATGGCACATTTGCAATTTTATGTATATGTTATGTTAAATTACTTTATTTACGTAGCAACGCAACAATGTAAAAATGGATAAATTGATAATCACCGTGGGGAGTTAGGCTTTGCAGCTTAGCCGCTTTAGTTCAAGTCCGGGGGAACGCACATATTATAATTCAATTAAATAAAAATCCATAGGAATATTAAACAACAATTTATCAACTTAAAAAGGCACTGTATTTATATACTATACTTAAAAAACAGTAATTTATATACATAACAAATAAAAGTAAAGAGCACTCCACTCTTGGAAAACAAAAAGAAAATACAGAATGTTTAAAAGGAGGAGGAAAAGGATTTTGACAATTATGTTCATTAATCTGGATGAAATTCATACATTATGAGATTCGATAGAGGACAAATGGCCGATATTTAAACGATTCTTTTAAGGGGATGTGTGATTTTTTTATTGACATGAAAATGAGTAGTTAAAGAACATTCTAGAATATATTGTAATGAAATTGAAAGTTCATTACATATGCAGTAGGGAGAATCATGTTTATTTATCTGTTGCTGAAATGGACCATGATTTCTAAAAAATAGATACAAACATCTATCGTTAATGAAAAAGCGCAATTGAACATTTTAAGACATTTGAGAGAGCAGTCAGGGTATGGCAATAAGATTAATGGTAACTTATGATCATTTAATTGCCAATTTGTACAGCTGATCTGCCAACTCGTTACCACGAATTTCTATATGACCCCGTACCCAGCTGAAAAAGAAATATTTGTTAGATTCTTGCAATATGTATAAAATGTCATAGGTTATTATCAATTTTTTTAAGAATATAAGACTAGATAAGCTGTCTCAAGAGATCAGAAAGACATTTGCTGAAGACGAATGGACCCACAGTATGGCAATCTTTATCACAAACAGTCCGGCCTGAAAAACCAAGTTCTCCGTAGCCAAACGAATAAATATGTTTATTGTTTTTATAAACACAACCTACATAACAAGCTGAAATAATAAACAAACAAATTAAATAAGGAAAATAACAACATCTAAGTGACAAGCTGAATTTTAAATAAGCGTATAATAATAAAGTTGAAAAGTGGTTTAATAAGCAAGTGACATTTGAAATATTCTAAAGGAAGCAACAATCATAGAAGTTAAAAGAAACAAAAACTGAAAGAGGACTTACAAACTCAATTTTGAAGGTATGATATTAAAACTTGAGTTCCAATTTTATCAAACAAAAATTTAAGCAACAATAATTCACAGTTGGTAATGTGTTTTAATAATTCCGTGTAATCCCTGCTGTTTTATAGTACCTATTTTCCATGACTAAATTTTCAAAGTTCATTTAAACATTGTACAACAATTTTAATTTAAAACAGTATAATGCTATTAAAGTCAAATTCAAATCACACTTACAGAAGAATAAAAAATTATTTTATACAGTTCCAACTATAAATTTTATAACAATAAAAATCATTTACATTGTTTGCATTATTTAAAGTCGATGTTACATTAAATTATAATTTCAATAACTTCGTTCCAGTTTCAAAATGTTAAACTTTAAAAATATTTTCTCTAAATTTCTCCCTCAAAAATTACTTATTCGTTCAACATCACAATCATTTCAAAAACTATTCTCTCGCGGAAAACTGTATAGTAACGAAACGTCGTGTTAAGGTATCAGCCAGAAATTAAAAACGTGACTTATGTTCAAATACAGAACCAAAATAGACACTGTCGGAATAGAAAACTGTACATTTTCCCCCACACATATATCTTTCTTTATTTCAATGTAAGATTATTTACTTTCAACTAACTCTTGTAAAGTTTTGAAATAAAATGAAAAACTCGATTCATTAAGAAGAAGTTTTCTTTTCGATGTGTTGACTATTAATCAGTTGGCAGAGTTATGTTTTTCAAATTCAATTTTAAATAAATAATGTTGTGAAATTAGTTATTATACTAATTATGAATAGAAAAAAAATAAGAAAAATAATTGCATCACTATTTATAAATTTTCCAGCAGTCGAAGCTATTTTTGGGTGCGTTCGTAATTATATAAATACGAAGTACCTATAGTCGTCGTCTGTCCGTCCGCATATAACAGCTCAAAAACTACCCAACCGAATGGCTTGAAATTTAATATATATATAATCAATTCTGTCGAGTCATTTCATTCTATAGATGTTGAAATTTTTTTCGGAGTCTCGAGCGCTTTCGACCAGAACCTGGCCATCACCAAGAGGGCGAAAATGGAAAAAAAAAAATCTGTAACTTCCGGAATGTACGCTGGTTAAATATCAGAGGGCGAAGCCAAATATGAAAAACAGGAGGGGGATGGATGAGTCTATTGAGCGACGTGGGTTATTCCAAACCAAATTCATCATTGACACGAAGTAGATTAAACCAGATTTTTGATCAATTGCATGATAACATATCATTACAGGACTTCCTACTCCTTGTCAGTATTTCCAAAAACTCCCTCAGTATATATATATGCTCTAATCATTCATTTGTGCTATAATCTTTACTTTGCTGAAATATATATCAATTTCTGTTTTTAAGTTTAAACGAGATAATGCTGTAGATGATTTTCCTCTTGCTATGTCTGTCATATGCTGTTTCATTCTGTCTTGTATTTTCCTTGTTGTCGTTCCTATGTATGTAAATATTTCATTTTTCTTTTTACGTTTAAATGGGATTATATATATTCCTGATTTTTCATGCATATCTATGGAATCTATTTTCTTGTGGAACAGATTTTGTAATTTAGTTGGAGGTTTGGCAATTAATGTTATGTCATATTTTTTTAAAGCGTGTCGGATTCTTTCATATAACTGGGGAATATAATCTATACTACAAAACTTTGAAAACTGAGTTTTATTCTTGGCCATTAATTTTCTGCTATTAAATTCATAAATTACTTTGTTAATAAATCTCGCTGAGCTTATAGCATTAAAATCAATCTAATGTCTTCAACACTAGAACGGCCATGAGTTTGTCATTTTAATCGGTACTAAATAAATATACCGGGTGCGGCAAAAGTTCGTTAAAACTTTAAAAAATCATTAAAAAGAAACAAATGATGCTAAAAAATTGAGGATTGCAAGAATGGGATTAGAGGGAGATCGAATTTTTTTTTAATAACAAAAAGACTTGTGGTAAAAAATTACCGATAGATGGCGCTGGCATACATACTATAAAGCAGATGTTTGCAAATTAGGCTTATAATAAAAGACCCATTTCATCTGACAAGCTTCAGTATTTCAGCACATGAAACAGGCTCTTTTCTCGTCTTCAGTCATTTAGCCGTGCAGAATCTTCGCAATGCGCCAGTTGCCGATTACCCGTTTTTTGTAAAACAGTTTAACCAACACCGCTTGATCTGGTAATGATAGCATACTGTTGGCATCAAATGAAGAATCTGTGTGCAATGAGAGGTTTTATTGACAGCGGAATTTGCAAAAATCTGCTTCATATTATGCATGTAGCGCCATCTATCGGTAATTTTTGAACCAATTTTATTTCGTTATTTAAAAAAAAAACTATCTCCCCCTAATCCTATTCCTGCAAACGCAATTTTTTAGCATCATTTGTTTATTTTTAAGGATTTTTGGCGAACTTTTGGTGCACCTAGTATTTCGAGTTGAACCAGATTTTTTTTTTTCATGAAATAAATTAAATTTATGCCACACAGAAATATAAGTTAAATAAATAACTTAAGTAGTTTTAAATAAAATTATGGTGCGAAATATTTTTATAAAAGTTTATTAAAATTTCCCGCCGTTCTAGTGTTAAATATTTCTTCGTCTATGTATTTTAATATAGAACTTGTTGCAAACTAAATATCTTAACGCGTATATTATCATAACTTCCTCAATACTTAATAAGTAAGTATTCCAAAGTATTTTGAATTTATGCAAACTTTGTGAAATCACTAATTTAAAATGTTTATAAACCATTCAATATGTTTCTCTATTAAATCCAATAAAATACTTTTACTTTACACGGATTTTGTTTCCTTTCTTTCATTTCGTCTGATTATACACCAGTTATGAATTGAATACCTTAACCTTCCAAAGCCCATGAGAAAACTTAAGATATTTTTTTCACAATTTATAAGTTGTATCGTATTGTTTTCACTAAAAAAGAGTAATAAAAAACAAATTTTATCAAAAAATACATGTCATCAAGTGACACGCAAATTCGAGATCTCATCGCAGCAACAAAAATTAATCAAACATTCGAAAACCTACAAATACCAATTCGACATTTAGTTAACTTTAATAATCAGGAGAGAACAAATATTAGATTTTTACTGATTTTTTGACATTTTTAGCTTAAAAAAATAAGTAGACCGATTCAAATCCTTGCTTGTTTGTAAGCGGTACAAAACTTCGGAAGTTTATAGTATCATATCAGAAAGTTTTAAAGATATTGGGATTTTTTTTTCTATGATTAGGTAAACTCTTCTAGACCCCAATAAAGGCACTACGGTACATATTCACTTAAAATCTAAGCCTAGAGGTCCTTTCAAAGACGTGTCACCTAGAGGTGACAATAGGCGTTGGCGGATTTATGCGTATATTTTCGCATTTTCTCTCTTTAAAATTACTTCTTTATACTTCTGTTTATTTTATTATCTAAAGTAAAGTATTGCGTAATTAAAGTCACTTTTATAAAATTGATATTATACCTACACAGTCATTTTAGAAACTGCTAAATGAAACTAATCGTCAACCAATCAATTCGTTTTTCTTTTAAATACATTTATTTTATCCAGATTTTTTTTTTTCTTTCGTCCATTTGATATATACCAGTTATCAATTGAATATGAATATTTTAAAGCGCATACTTTCAGATTTTCTCATTTTAAAATTTCTTTTTTATCCTCTG
Source organism: Maratus michaelseni (assembly GCA_963931845.1). Lineage (NCBI taxonomy): Eukaryota > Metazoa > Arthropoda > Arachnida > Araneae > Salticidae > Maratus > Maratus michaelseni. The sequence goes on along the minus strand of OZ007587.1, from coordinate 381,536,036 downwards.
TTTACATGATTATCTACAGTAAATCAATGTATAATTACAGCTTCATGCATGAAATGCAAGTCACATATTTTATAAGATACAATATCTTTTGAAATCGCTAATTAAAATTATTCTTCAACCAATCAATCCCTTTTTCTACTAAATCTATTAAAAAGCTTTTATTTTAACCGAGTTATTTTTTCTTTTATCCAAATGACATACAACTATTATGAATTGTATTAGCATATTTTCAGATTTTCTCATTTTAAAATTACTTCTTTATCCTCTGTTTACGTGATTATCTACAATAAAATAATGTATAATTACAGCTTCATGCATGAAATTCAAGTCACATATTTTACAAGACACAAACTCTTTTGAAATCGCTAATTTAAATTATTCTTCAACCAATCAATCCCCTTTCCTATTAAATCTATTAAAAAGCTTTTATTTTAACCGAATTATTTTTTTTTCTTTTGTCCATTTGACATATACGTATTATGAAATGGATGCGCATATTTTCTGATTTTCTGATTTTTAAATTACTTCTTTATCCTCTGTTTACATGATTATCTACAGTAAAGCAGTCTATGATTACAGCTTCATGCATGAAATGCAAGTCACATATTTCATGAAACACAATCTCTTTTAATATCGCTAAATGTAAATTATTCTTCAACCAACCAATCCCCTGTCCTATTAAATCTATTAAAAAGCTTTTATTTTAACGGGATTACTTTTTCTTTTGTCCATTTGACACATGAATTGAATGCACATATTTTCAGATTCTCTCATTTTGAAATTACTTCTTTATCCTCTGTTTACATGATTATCTACAGTAAAGCAATCTATAATTACAGCTTCATGCATGAAATGCAAATCACATATTTTACAAGACACAATCTCTTGTGAAATCCTTAATTTAAAATTTCCCTGTCCGTTTCAATCCGTTTCTCCATTAAATTCAATGAAAACCCTTTATTTTGTCTGCAAAAAAAAAAAAATTCTCTCTTTCCTTTCTACCATTTCGTTTGAAACACACCAGTTACAAATTGAATATTTTAACACGTATTTTATCAAATTTTCCTTCCCTAAAATTACTCCTTTATCAGTATGATTAACCTTTAAAAATTCCATTTTGCTGACGACGGTAAAGCCAGGGAAACTCAGTAATAATAAAATACATCGTTAAAGAATCGGCCTGAAATTAAAAACGTGACTTTCATGTTGAAGTGCGTTTTCCAACTGGGCACACTGCCAGAATCAAAGACTTTCGTGGCTTTCCCAATATCACTTTTTCTGCCGTTTCCATTCAATTAATGGGAATTTCTTCACCTAACGTCGATATAGAATTATATAGAAGTCGTAATAAAAAGTGAAATTTTGATTTCAAGAAATATTCAAATTCATCTCGTTGACTTCTCATTATCGGGTTTAAATTTAAGCATTTCTTGATATCGTTAATAAATTGACATATTATAGTATTTTATTAGGTATTTTTTGAACACGTTGAAGCTGTATATATAGAAAAAAGTATCTATATCAGTGATGTAACAATTCAAAAATTATGGGATACACTCAAGTACCTATTTTTCAATAAATTAAATGTTAAGAATATTAATAAGTAATACAATATATATAGTACTATTAAATCTTTCAAACTAATTATTAATTCCATTAATAAAAAATCATTAATATTTTAATTATTTTAAGTAGAATATTTAAGGCTGTTTTCAAATCTAAAAAGCTAGTTTTAGAGATGTAACAATTCAAAAATTATGGAATACGTTCAAATAGCCATTTTCAGATAAATTAAACATTAAGATTATCAATAAGTAATACAATATTTATAAGACAATTCAATCTTTCAAACTAATTATTAATTCCATTATTTAAAAAATACAAATTTTAATTATTTTAAATACAAAATTTAAGGCTGTTTTCAAATCGAAAAATCAACATTTTGACGAATTTTTAAATTCTTTTTTGTTTGCAAACATATCATATTGGCAGGTACTTTTATTAAGAAACTATGTATAATCCAACTGTTTTTTTGTTAATGTAGCAGATTTTTCAGAAAATTCTTTCAAAGTTGGTTTTGAACTGAATTTCCGGTCGCGATACCGCAAGAAACGCAAAAAACTACCGTTTTGAGACAACAGTCGCATATAACTCAAGATGTAATTTATTTACCGGAAAATGAAAAGAACATTGTTTGATTATACGAATATCTTCAATAATAATATAATAATGCCTGCAAGTATCATGCTTTTGCGTTTAAAAATGACCCATAAAATGTGTCAGAAAGTCTCGCATTCTTCACCAGATATATATATAAAGGAGAGATGTGGCGGAACTGCTAAAAAAACTACAAAATTTATATAATAATAATAATAATAATAATAATAATAATAATAATAAATAAAAGGGTTTTATGCATTTAATCATTTTATTTACATCACAAAATCATTTCTACAACATCAATAATACACTCTTCCTTTTACTCACACAGTGTCTCATCATACATTGCTAATTATTGTACTTATCTTCCAGTTTCCTTTTTTGTTACATTTTAATTTTATTTACTTCTTTTAGTTTCCTCACATTTCAAATATTATTTGCTTTGTCAATATTTTTTTTCGTTTGATTCTATTTTATCTTCAATCATAATAGTTGGTAGCACTAGCCTTATTAATTTAACTTGTCTACAATTTCAGCTTTTACTTATAATTTCTGAGATAGATAGCACCACTACACAATTTATTTTATATTATCATTTTTCTCAGCAATGTTTGCGCATAGATATTGCAGCCATTTTGAGTTAATGATGTCTGGTTGTTTGTCAAGTACTTACAATCTTATTCCATGTACAGTCAAATTTGTCTTTTTTGGTGAGTCTTAAACATTATTTTATGGTCTAATTACTATTTAAGTTGAATAATTGTTTATTTATCTAAATTCTGTTTAAGTTTCATATTTATTTATTTATTTTGTTAGTTGAACATCATGTAGGTTATTAATTTTCTTGTTTCATTTATATATGTTATTAGGGACTTAATAGTGTCGATTTTAGGCATAATGCCGACAATATTTGATGAAAAAGCATATATTTACTAGGAATATTCTTATAAAGCCCTTCTGAAGATTCCATAAGATAGTCAAAATTTTACAATTTTTTTTCCAATTTTTACTTTTTCATCCTATTAAGTATAATTCCTTCAGTGGCCATTCCATTGCTTTATATAATATCTTATCCTTTGTTTTTCACATGTGTTTTCATTTTTAAATATATATATATATATATATATATATATATATATATATTGAGAATTGCCTTAAAATATTTAATGTGCTAAGAATAATATATTAACAATTCTAATAAAATTAATATTTTACAAGATCTATTGAACACTGTAAAAAAATACAAATGTTTTTTTAATCTTCGAAAATATAATATAACTTCTAATAATATAATATAATACAATATAATATAATATAATATCTTATATAATATAATATCTTCTTATATAATATGATATCTTATAATATAATATAATATAATATAACATACAATAACCTCTTCCGAGTTAATCATGATTTCGAAAAAACGTTCTTACCTTTAGAAACCTCAGAAACCAATATATTTTCGAGATTTAAAGAAATATTTATAAAAACAAAGAGTTTCTTTTGCTGCCACAGATTTTCGGAAACGTTTCCGAGTAGTTTTTAGAGTGTATTAATCAATTTACTCAAATCGGAATATAGGTTCTTAGGATGCTATCCATTCTCAATTAAAAAATTTCAGCTGCGTAAATGAATTTATACATGCAAGCGTAACAAAATAATATTAATTTTAATGTTCATGTTAAAACTGTTAATTTATCTTGTGTGTCCATCAAACATGTTTGTTGAACATGAAGATGTTTACACTGTAAAAAATGACCAATGTTTCTTATTTTATGAAAATATGCTATAACCACGAACGAAAATATAATATAATCTTCTGAGTTATCCGAAATTTCAAATAGCATGTTACATTGTCTTTTGAATCCCCAGAAACCAATACATTTCAAAAATTTAAAGAATAATTTATAAAAACAAATTATTTTTAGCTGCCCGAATTTTTCAGAAACGTTCCCGAAGGGATTTTATAGTGTATTAATGAGTGTCCTCAGCCCGGAATACCTGTTTTTCGAATGCTATCCATTCTCAAGTACACGTTTTCAGCCGCATAAGTTAATTTATACATGAAAGAGTAAAGAACTTTATGTATTTTAATGTTATTGTTAACGCTGTTAATTTTGCATGTTTGTCTGTTAAACATTTTTTTTTTTTTTTTAGCATGAAAATGTTTACTTCAGAATGGATAGCATTCGAAAAACAGGTATTCCAGGCTGAGGACGCTAATTAATACACTATAAAATCCCTTCGGGAACGTTTCTGAAAAATTCGGGCAGCTAAAAATAATTTGTTTTTATAAATTATTCTTTAAATTTTGAAAATGTATTCGTTTCTGGGGATTCAAAAGACAATGTAACATGCTATTTGAAATTTCGGATAACTCAGAAGATTATATTATATTTTCGTTCGTGGTTATAGCATATTTTCATAAAATAAGAAACATTGGTCATTTTTTACAGTGTACTTGAGAATAGGTAGCATCCGAAAATTCTATATTCCGGGTTGAGAAAACAGATTAACACACAATATAAAAAAAAAAAAAAAAAAACTCGGAAAAGTTTCCAAAAATCAGTGACAACAAAAGAAATTCTGCTTTTATAAATTCTTTAAATCTCTAAAATATATTGGTTTTAGAGATTTTTAAAGATAAAGATCACCTTTCGGAATCATGGGTAGCTCAGGAGAGATTATCGTATATTTTTGTTCGTGATTATATAATATTTTCTTAGATTAAGAAACATTTGTATTTTTTGACAGTGTGGCACTAACATTAATTTATTGACATTTAAAAATTAATCTGATTTTTTTTCAGTTGTGTATGTGAATTTTATTAATTTTTCTATACCACATGTTCTAATAGTTGGAAAATAAAAAGTGAAAAACCATTAAGATAAATTCATTTCTGTTGAAATCTCTAAATCAATTTTCTATTTTTATAAATAATATTTCATTCTCCAATCATTCAAAATTAGATATTTTCTGCTTTTTTTTCAGTTTTCCTCCGTTTTATATTTTTAAATAAAAATATAAGCAACATTGATCGTTTTTAAATTTTTCAGAAAAAAATTAAAGGAGCATTTACTTAACTTATTAAGCAACTTATTAGTTGCCTTTTACTTACCCATCATACGTAGCATAGAGTAAATTTTGTAATCGTTTTAAAAATCGAAGGATTTACACGTTTCAGAAACTAGAGATTCCGAAAAACATATTTTTAGAAAAGAAAAATTTTCCGTCCGTCTGTCTATGTGTGTGTCTGTGTGTCTGCAAACGCACTATCTCCCGAACAAATTGAGATAGAGATTTGAAATTTGGTATGTACTTAGTATATAATAATGGGAAGAAGTCTATTGAATTTCAGTAACCTCGATTATCCGGAACTATTTTTTCCGGACTCTCGAAATATTCGTTCTTATAAAAGATATATAAAAATTTTCGAAATTGTTTATTTTAAGGAGTGAATATAAAAAACAATAAAAGAACATAAATTTTGCATAAAAAAATGAAGTCGATCGGATAATGAGTTGCCGAGATATTTGTAATCCTATTTTTCCACAATCTTCGATTTTTCATGACCCTGTATTTCATTAAAATTTCAACTCCAAGATATATTTCAATTCGAAATTCGACGCTTAATCCGACGCAGTAAATGTTAGTTAGTATGATTATCGTTTTTGGAGTTATAAGGATGTTTCTTTTACGCAACTCAGTAATAGAGCACTTACAGTTTATGACGTCATCACGCCACGATTTTATTCGAATTGCAATGCATTTTATAAGTAGTTTACACATGTTTTATTTTCATATTTTATATTATGCATATCCATGATGGGTAAGTATTACGGTGGCCCCAACGACTAGTCTTATATTGAAACGAGTAGTTTTAAATAAACAATGTTTATGCACATTTTCATGAAAATAGTTTATTCAAAATTTTGTGCTTTACCTGGCTATAATTTCAACTATATTTAATCAACAACCGAAATTATAAAGGTCACGATGGTATAAAACGTTTAAAGAGCACAGCAATTTTGTCAAAACGTTAAGCTAAAAGGGTAAATATAAATATTTAAAAAAAATTACTAATTAAAGCAAACTTTTAAACCTTATTCCTATTTCTTTCAAACGAAAGCGATTATGTGATTAACCGTCATTATGGTAATGGAACAAGAACTTTTTATTTTGCAGCATATTCACTTAACGACGAGTACGGTGCTTACGGGGTATGGTGATAAATATTTATGATTATATAAATTGCTAAAATTAAAATTTATTAACAAAGAATTTATTTTATCTCATTAATGAAAGCTTCCCTTTATTTTTCTAAAAATATTTTCAGCGATAATTTTAAAAGCACATTCTTTTCTTTAACTAATCTTAGTTCTGAAAATCTCTTTTTTTTTTCTTCTTCTAAACAGATTTAATTTTTTTAAACTAATAAATGTAATTCCTAAATTAAAATTGTGCATGTTATTTAAATTATGTAAATTGAATTTTCTAGTTGATTTAAAACCATTTTCCTAATCAAAATTATAATCTGGAAACGACGATTGAAAAGTTTATCTTCGTAATTTTTAAAACATCTGGAATCAATCACATATTTAGAATAGATTTTTAATTAAAATAGAATAACAATATCACTACAGCTTTTTCGTTCCGATGCTTTTATACACGAAATCACAAATTCTGTGATAAATGTAATAACAGGACATCCCTCAATAATAAGTATGCTCTTTGAAAAAAAAAAAAAAACATTCTGCAATTAAAAAAAACTTTCATATTCACATCTATTCAAAAAACTTGCAATAATAATATAACAACTAAAAGCTTTTTTATGATTATTAATTTATTTCACAGCTTTTTATGTTACTTTGATTCAGCTAATGATAATTACTTTCTATTAATGTTCGGAATAAAATTTAATTGCAATAAAATTTATTACATTGTAGCTAGCTCAAATTGTAAATTTTTTAACTTCGATTCGATGTCTGTATGCAAAGTGATGAAAATGGAGAATCTTTCTGATAGTAACAGAAAAGATAATTAAATAATCGTAAATAAATTAGAAACATGTTTTCAGTGGGATCAAGAAAACTATAATTTAATAAAGTAAAGCTATAAATTGTGAGAGAATTTAACATTTAGGCAAAATCTGCTACAAATTACAGGATATTGCTTGTTTGGATAGCATAAAATTTAGTCTATAAAATTATTTTTGCTTTAACTTTCCATTAGGTAGTCATTAACTACCGACATGTAGTGACTCGTAATGTTTATTACATTTTCCTTTCGTAAAATTCATTCTTTGTCATATACTAAAAAATATTAAAGCCTTAACTGCAGATTGTAGCCAGACTGATTATTGATAAATCTTAATTAGACCATTCAATCGCCGTAAGATTCCTTAAAATTTATGATTTAGTTCTCCTGTTTTTGAGCATTGAAAGATTGGTTGATTGATTGAATCTCCCGGTTTTTTCCCTGTTTCCCCAAAAAATATTTTAGATATCGGAATGCGACAAACTCCAGATTGTAGCCAAAATTGCCATTTATAAATCTTAACTAGATTTTTTTAAATCACAGTAAGACACCATAAAATTGATCCATTAGTTCCCAAACTTTTTAGTATTGAAGTATCGTTGATAAATTCATTATCCCGTTTTTTTTCCAGTTTTCTCAAAAATTATTTTAGATATCGAATTGTGATGAACTGAAGATTGTAGTCAGAATTACCATTAATAAATCTTAATTAGAATTTTCAATCGCTGTAATATTCTTTAAAATTAATCAATTAGTTCTCCTGTTTTTGAATATTGAAAGATTGGTTGATTGATTGATTCTCCTGGGTTTTTTTCCCCTGTTTTCTCAAAAATTATTTTAGATACTGGAATGCAACAAACTGAAGATTGTAGTCAGAATTATCATTTATAAATCTTAATTAGACCTTTCGATCGCCGCCGCAAGATTAGTTAAAATTGATCAATTAGTTTTCCCGTTTTTGATCATTGAAAGGTTGGTTGATTGATTGATTGACTCTCCTGGTTTTTCTCTGTTTCCCTCCAAAAATTTTTTAGATATCAGACTGTTACAAACTCTAGATTGTATCCAGAATTGCCATTTATAAATCTTAATTAGATTTTTCAATTACCGTAAAACTTCTTAAAATTGATTCATTAGTTCCCGAGTTTTCGAACGTAGAAAGATTGGTTGATTGATTGATTATCTCAGCTGTTCCCTATTTTCTCAAATCTATTTTAGATATCAGAAGATGAAAAACTGCAGATTGTAGCCAGAATTATCATTTAATACTAATCTTAATTAGACGTTTTTGAGTATTGAAAGATCGGTTGATTGATGATTCACCCAATTTTTTGCCTGTTTTCTCAAAAATTATTTTCAATATTGGAATGCAACAAACTGAAGATTATAAGAAGTAAGATTTCTAAAATTTTATCAATTCCTTCCCGAGTTTTTGAGTATTGAAAAATTAGTTGATTCATTAATTTTCAGAATTTTTTTCCTGTTTTCTCAAAAATTATTTTATGTATCTGAATGCGAGAAAATTCAGATTGCAACCACAAACATTCTCTATCTGCCCCTGATAAGTTTAGCGTTTGTTACGTAACCGGGCAAACAGACAGACAGACAAAAAAAAAAATACATTTTTGACTATAAGTCGTCTAAATAGTCGAACGAATTTATAAAAGAGTATTTTTCTAAAAATCACTGACAGACACATCAATTTTATATATTAGTATAGATGGTTTTTTCTAATAATAACGTTGTATATTTCAGCGAAAATTTCGCCTGAGTGTTTTCTAAATATATAAGAAAATATTTCTTGACAAGCCAATACGGTAAGCAAATGGTGCAAATGTTACATTCAAATAGCTGTCAGGGTAAAAATATCTAGAGCGTTTAACATTTTGTAGGTCCAGTAATTTATTAAACGATATTGAAAACGAAATCGATAACGGGTTTTCACGCAATATTAAAAAACACCGAGACTGTCAAAAACATATTAATCAGTGTCACTTTATAAGTCTTTTTTTTTTTTTTTTTTTTTTTTTGTATGAAAACTTGCCGTTATATTGCAAAAACCCAAAAAGTATTTCATAATCCTACTGAAAAGGACAAAAAATAATAAACGTTAAACATTTGAAAGAAATAAAAAATATATATATAGAAGACAGTGAAAAAGCAGATTTGTATTTTTACAGTAAAAAAAGTAAAGAAAAAAAAGTAAAGTTTTGTTTAAAAAAAAAATGTTTCCTTTCGAAGTATAAAAATAAATCATGGGAGTAAAAAAGGAAATTGAAAAATGAAACTGAAAGAAAAAAAAATGCTATTTACCAGATGGTTCTCTCTATTTTTTCTAAATTAATTTTAAAACAACTACCAGTGATATACTGATAATTCTAAAAGAAATCAGATCGGTGTATTTTAAGAAATACCAAGTAACAACTCAAAAGCCTTGGAGAATAATGGGGGAAAAAAGGGAATCACAAAAGAAAAAACTAAATAAAATGAAATTAATTTTGTTTAGATGGGAGTTACGTTCAGCAACTTTTTTCTAAAAAAAATAATCGTTTGACAGAATTCGGGAAATACTTTTGTCAAAATTTTAGCATTAGAATAATTAAGTGTTTAAGAAAATTTATTTTAGTCTTTTACGCTTGAATTTTTGCATTTATTTTTCTTCCGCGGATAGATTTTTTATTACATATGGGAACCTTTTAAGTTGGAAAAGTAAATAAATATATATTATTAAATAAATCACTGTTTGGAAATTTTTATCTTTTTTGACACTTTCTAACATAATTGAAAAGTGTTTTTGAATTCGGTTTGTCTGTCTGTCGTCTGTCTGTTTGTGCTATAATTCATGTAATTATACTCAAATTGCCGTGTATTTGATATATGTATAGAATATAGTTAAACTATAAGTTTTAAAAACGTCATGTTAACCGTGAAATTTAAATGGAATGTATAATAAAATTTATTTTCCTAAAAAGGGGCAAATATAAAAAAAGGTTTTTAAACGTAAAAACCCGTCAAAAGATGCTAAAAATATGTTAAAAACCCGAGCTCTTTCAAGTGCTCTAAACAATCATCAACAGGGGAAATTCGGAAGTGATCGTACGAATACCAAAGAATGTTATACAATAATTTTCTCGTATAAGAAAGAATTTGCATTAATTAAAGACTTTTATATTCTATACTGCTCTCTATTCTTATCTTCTATCTGTATTTTAATCTATACGTTTATATTCATTAATTGAAGACTATTCGGAAACGCTTTCTGAAATTCTCCTGATGATGACTGTTTAGAAGAGTTGAAAACGCTCGGATTTTTAACATCTTTTTAACATCTTTTGACGGGTTATTACTTCTTAAAACCTTTTTGTATATTTGCCCATTTTTAGTAAAATAAATACTATTACATATTTCATTTTGGTATATGTTATTGAAATTTACCATAGCATGTTTCATATTTAAAATGAAGTGTGTAGTATTTATAGTTCGTTTAAAGGGGTACTCAAAAGAATTCAGTGACATTATGATCTATGGGGGAAATCGTTTGCAGTGTACTTTAATGATGTTACACAATGTCAAACGTGTTGAAATTGATATACATGACAGAGGTGCACTACAAGATGTTTACTAAAGAATATGGTGTGTATAGCATTCATTGTTTACTTACATGGGCACACAAAATAATTCGGTTACAGTGCTATATACTGTATACTGTATACACACTGGAAGTGTGTTTTCAGATGTGGTACACGTTTTTAAAATTAACTAATTTTTTGCATACTACTTAGTGCTATAGATCATATACAGGGCTTCACAAAAGATCTCGAACACATTTCCGTTTAACCCCTTTCGGGATATAAAAGTCTTCAATTAATGCAATTTCTTTCTTATACGAGAAAATTATTGTACAACATTTTTTGTTGTTCGTACGTTTAATACCATTACAACTAACTATATTTTCACAATATTTTCTAGTTTTGCTTAGTCAAAGCATATTTTTCAATGCATATTTTTCAATTAATATTTTTCAATGAATTTTATTCATTGCGAATTTTTCATTCTATTTATTTAATTCAACAAATGATTCTTTAAAACTGAGATTGCAAACTGTTTTGTAATTTTCTATTACAGTTTAGATGATCAAAAGTTATATTTAGAATAAAATACATTTTATATAGATTTATAGTAGTTTTCGGAATTTATTTTTACTTAGTACGTTTGTACTAGCAAAACTAAGACTTTATAAACATTCATCTGCATAAAAACGTGTTTTAATGACAATTAAAGCAATAAATATATATTCTATAAGCTTTTAAATTATGAATTTTTTGTACGCCAGATGTTTTCTAAAATCTTTCCTTTTGGAGTTTCTGCGATTTTTTTAAATTTCAAATTTGTTTAATTAATTCTGTGAATTTATTCTTATTTTAAACACGAATGGTAGGAAAATAACCATGTCATTGATAATAAAACAGATTGAATTTGCGTATCCTGTTATAGTTACCTAAAAACATAAATTTCAGGAACATAATATTGTGGCACTATTCTCTAATTATTTCTTTCCGATTATGAAATTTCGCTTTTAACAATGTTTATTAAAAAAATACATCAATCTAAAACATTCGTTTGAACAAGATAACCAAAATTAAAGAGTCATTACAAAATATGTTTATTTCAATGTAATTTTTTTTTCAATTCTGAAATTTTTAAATGTGTAATTTTTATATAAGTTTAATACTGGATTCACAGATAACTTCAAAATGTAATATTCCTTTTGAAATAATTTTAGGAATCTATAAATCTATAATTTTAGGAATCTGTGTGTTAATTATTTTATCTCTTTGTGTTAACGAATTTTCTAAAATTTAATGCTTATACAAAACTACAGTTCTGAAACTGTAAAACTAGTTCCACAGCAACAAGACATTTAGATAAGAAAAACGCATTTACGCAATTTGCATGGAATAAAACTTTCCTGGTGCATTTTTTTTTTCTTTTTTTCTTTTTTGCAAATGTTGTAAATCATTCCTTACTTCACGTATATTTATTACAAATTCCATATATTTATTACAAATCTGTAATTTTAGAAATCTCTGTGTTAATTATATTCTCTTTTTGTGCTAAAGAATTTTCTAAGATTTAATTTAAGGCTTCAAACACTTTGAGCTGCTCATACAAAACTACATTTCTGAAACTGTAAAACTAGTTTCAGAAGTTTGTTAAGAAATACATCGATCTCCAACATTAGTTTGAACGAGATAATCAAAATTAAGGAGTCATTAAAATGTATGTTTATTTCGATGTATTTTTTTAATTCTGAAAGACAAAATTTTTCACCAAGTTTTAAATGTGTAATTTTTATAAGTTTAATACTTGGTTTACATATAACTTCAAAATGTAATATTCCTTTTAAAATAACTTTAGGAATCCATAAATCTATATTTTAGGAATATATTTATTAATTATATTCTCTTTTTGCGTTAAAGAATTTTCTAAAATTTAATTTAAGCCTTAAAATACTTTGAGCTGTTCATACAAAACTAATTTCTGAAACTGTAAAACTAGTTTCACAGCAACAAGACATTGAAAGAAGAAAAACTCATTTACGCATATTGCATAGAATAAAATTTTATTGGTGCATTTGTTTGCCAAATGATGTAAATCATTCATTAATTTACTTATATTTTTTACAAATCTGTAATTTTAGGAATCTATGTCTTAATTATATTCTCTTTTTTTGTTAAAGAGTTTTCAAAAGTTTAATTTAAGCTTTCAAAAATTTTGAGTTGTTCATCAAAACTACATTTCAGAAACTTTAAAACTAGTTTCACAACGTATTTTGAGATGAAAAACACGTTAACGCATATTGCATAGAATAAAATTTGTTTCACGTATTTGTTTGGCAAATGTTGTAAATAATTCAATTATTTACATATATTTATTACAAATCTCTAATTTTAAGAATCTATGTGTTAATTATATTATCTTTTTGTGTTAAAGAATTGTCATCGAAGCCTTCAAAAACTTTGAGCTGCTCATACAAAACTATATTTCTAAAACTGTAGAGCTAGTTTCGCAGCAACAAGACATTTAGAGAAGAAAAACTCATACACGCATATTGCATATGGAATAAACGTTTCCTGGCGCATTTGTTTGTCAAATGATGTAAATCATTCATTAGTTTACATATATTAATTACAAAATACATATATTTATTAATAATCTGTAATGTTAGGAATCTAAGTGTTAATTATATTCTCTTTTTGTGCTAAAGAATTTTCAAAATTTTAATTTAAGGCTTAAAAAACTTTGACTGCTCATACTAAACTACATTTCTGAAACTGTAAAACTAGTTTCACAGCAGCAAGACATTCAGAGAAGAAAAACTCGAAGAAAAACGTATATTGCATGGAATAAAATTTCCTTCATACATTTGTTTGGCAAATGAAGTAAATCATTCATTAGTTTACATAAAATTTACAAAATTGCATTATGGAATTTTACATGAAATGTCATTGCATAATTTATAAACAAACAATGTTTCGAAATTTACTTTATTCAAGAAAATCAAAACTCTCATTTGCAAGTTAAAATTTTCTGTAAAATTTTGCCTAAATGATTTTGACAGTTAAAAATAATTTAAAATACAATATAAAGTACAAGTTTTTTATTTAATAATTATATTATTAGCTCAGAAAATTTAATAACACAATTAGTTTTTTGTATTGTTGTTACATTTAAGTTGTAATGAATTATTGATGCATAAAAACTAAAATATTTTCTGAAGCTTTGCTATCATTTGTTATCATTTGCTATCATTTCTCCTTCTGTTTCAATTTCGTACTGTGGTAATATCTTCTTTGTAAATCCTTGAACGATTCTAATATTTGTTCTATTTGTTCGTGTTTTTCCTCACATTTATATTGTAAGTATGATTTTGCTTTTAAAAATAAACTATTTTTGAAACACTATTTTCTGTATATTATTTTCTTCAATTTGCTGAAGTAATAAGTATAAATTCAAAGAACTTTATTGCATTGAAATTGATATAGCAGTATTTTAGGTAGTACTGATTAAATAAAAAAAGTAACAATATAATTTCCTTAAGTAACTATTCATCAAAAATACATAATAAAGAATATACAAGAATTTCGGTAATAATTTAAACTTACATAACAGTATTTTAGGTATTACTGATTAAATAAAAAAGAAACAATATAATTTCCTTAACTAACTATTCATCAAAAATACATAATAAAGAATATACAAGAATTTCGGTAATAATTTAAACTTACATAACAGTATTTTAGGTATTACTGATTAAATAATAAAGGAACAATATAATTTCCTCAAATAACTATTCATCAAAAATACATAATAAAGAATGTACAAGAATTCGGTAATAATTTAAACATACATAACAGTATTTTAGGTATTACTGATTAAATAAAAAAGGAACAATATAATTTCCTCAAATAACTATTCATCAAAAATACATAATAAAGAATATACAAGAATTTCGGTAATAATTTAAACTTACATAACAGTATTTTAGGTAGAAGTGATTAAATTTTAATGAAAAAGAAACTATGTTATTTCCTTGAATAACTCTTCATTAAAAATACATTATAAAGAAAATCTTTGACCACAATAACTTCGGTAATAATTAAACTTATATAGCAGTATTTTACGTAATCCAGATTAAATTTAAAAATAAATAAATAAATAAATAAACAGATTCATTTCCTCGAATAACTCTGCATAAAAAATATATCATACAAAAAATATTTGACCACAAGAACTTCAGTAATAATTTAAACTTGTATTCTTATGCTTAATATTAGTATTATTTTATGTAATCCTGATTAAATAAAAAAGGAAACTATGTCATTTCCTCGAATTATTCTTCATCAAAAATACATAATAAAAATAAAATCTTCGCCAACAAGAACTTAAATAATATAAAGCAATGAATACCCAGACGACCATTACGTCATTTTACATAATTAGTTAATAAGAAAAAGTAACAAAATTTTGTTTGAGAAAATAATTAGAAGTAATTACAATACTCCATGCAGTTTTCCCTAGATAATTGCAATATTAGATTTTTTACGCATGCAGGTATTGTTAATAAAATACATGAGCTTTCTTTTTAAAGTAATTAGTATTGGTACATTCATTAGTATCATTTAAGACATTATTTTAAAAAAATCGTTTTAATTAGTAAATTACTTGTGTTGATAAATACATGAAAAAACTTGTTCTGCGTTTCAAATTTCTAAAAAGACAAAACCTAGCAGTTTTTTTTTTAATTCTTTAAAATATGTTCAGTGCTTTTTTTTATTTTTTTTATTTTTACTTAAAATAGTAACTTTATATTTCAAGTTCTTAAAATAATTTTACTTTTTTTGTTTTGTTTATTTGTTTTTTAATTTTAAAAAGCAACAACATTGCTGTTTGGTTATTTAATTTTCTAAATTATAAATTTAAAAATTCAAATATATAGATAATTCACATAATCATCCTTCTTAACAATATATTTTTGAATGTTATGAAAATTACATTTTAAATTCGAACTTATGAAATTAAAAATTCACTTATAATTTATTGTCAGTTTAATTGCATTTTTAAATGACCTATATTACTTATTCAAAAAGCAAAGTAATTGTTAATTGACATATTTTATGCAAATAATAGAAGCAAATAGATTTAGACATTTTCATTCATTAATTGAATACAGTTTAATAAACATCCCTAAAAAATTATTTCCTTTTGATACAGTGGAAGAAAAGCTTCTCTAATCTTATGAATGAAAATGTGTGTTTCTTGCCGAAAATCACGTCGCTTTTGAACGTTTCAATGCTTCTGGAATACTATGATTTACTAAAAACTACTTACGCAGTCAAAGATTTTAAGAGGAAAACAACAATTGCGAAATCATATGTAAAACGGCTGACATAGACGTCTAAGAGAATGTTTGTTCTTAGTTTTTGGAAGCTAGTTTTGGCAGTAGATAAAATAGAAATTGATCTTTCTGCAATAAATAAATTAGTAGGTTGAAGCTATCAAAAACATGGCTGTATATAAATCATATATGTTGAATGTACCTACGATGAGGATTCTAACGGGAAAGGTTCGTTGAAGTATGTGCATTTAAATTGAAAGTATAAGCATGGCATTTTTCGGGCAAATCACTGAATTTCGGAATCAGCCTCTTAGATGTCAGCAATCAAAATTGGATGACAATGTAATCCCATATTCAGGATGCTAAGCGGGAAGTTTCGTCGAATTCTGTGCATTGAAACTGGTGACATCAGCATCGCATATTTCGAACAAATCATCGAATTTCGACACCCTATCTTAGATGACCACAACCAAAATTTAATGACAATCTATTCCTATCATGAATATTGTAAATTTGATGTTTAGTTGGATTCTGAACACATAAACTGGAGATATAAGCACCACGTAAATCGAACAAATCAACGATTCGCGGCATCCCCTCTTGGAGGATTCAACCCAAAACTAATTAGCACCAGTTCACATAATGATATTTCATTCATACATATTTTTATATTTCATATAAAAGTTCATCCGATTCTACGCAATAAGTTCGTGAGTTGAACACTCATGAAATTTGTATCACATCACATACATACATACAGACAAACAGACTCACGGACAGACGTTTTCTAAAAACAGTCAAATCGTGTTCTGGACCTTCTAAAACGCATAAATCCAAAAATCAAATTTTTTCATGAAACCTTTTTTTTTTTTTTTTTTTTTTTTTTTTTGGATAGATAGAAGAAAGTAAAAATGTACAATAGTTACACAATTTCACAAACATAAGAAATCTAAGTAATTTTTAATCAACATAACTGTTGTATTTTTTTATTATTATTTTTTTTCCCGAACGATAAATTTACATCTTAGCTAAGACTATTAGAAATATATAGTGAAACCGCTTCAGTAGTTTTTGAAAAAAAAAAGACATCAATGCCAGTTGTTTTACATGTGATTTTTGGGTCTTCTTATTTGCATAACCGCATAAGTATTGTATTTTTTATTTTTATGTTTTTCAGAATGATCAATTTATAGTTTAGCTACTGCCAAAAAAAATGTTTAAAACAATATTTAAATCGATTTACTAGTTCCCTAGGAAAAGGAACATGAATGTAAGCTGTTTTATTTACGATTTTGCAACTCCCCCCCCCCCCCCATCTTAAATTCGACCCCGTCTTAAATTCGAATTGCACTTTTAATTTTAAAAAAAGTAAACAATAAATGAAAATAAATGTATATGTTTTTACACTGTAAAGATAAATCTTCGTTAATCTAGCTCTTACCTTTCTTAAGATTTACGAAAATATAATATAACCTCTTCCGGGTTATCTGCGGTTCCATAAAGCGTTTCTTTATTTTTAAAAATTGCTCTTTATCAATTTTAAAATTGATGTTAATGCTGTTAATTTATTCTGCTGATTGAACACGAAAATAATTATTGAGAATTGGCAGCATCTGAAAAACCGATATTTCTTGTTGAGAAAACTGATTATTGCACTGTAAAAATTACTCGCAAACGTTTCCGAAAAATACGGGAAGCAAAAGATACTTTTTGTTTCAGAAATGCTTCTTTAAATTTCGGAAATATTTTGGTTTCTGATGTGTGGGTTTTGCAGATAAAGGAGCGATTTTCGGAATCGACGGTAAATCGGATATTATATTTCTGAAAACCTTAATTGAGATAACGGTTAGATTAAGAAACATTTGTCTTTATTTACAATGCACAGCAGATATCATATATATATGTGTGTGTGTGTGTGTGTGTGTGTGTGTGTATTAGAGATGTTACAAATATTACACAGATTTATTAAGAAACCATTCTTCTAAATTTCTGATTATAATAAGAACGAATATAAAGAAACAATTCTAGATCTATCTCGATGTTTCCATGTTCTAAATCTTTCAGTTTCTTTCTTCTTCTTTTTTTTAAAGTCTTTTAAATAGTAAGCAGTAGATTTCTAAAAATTTTCATATTAGACAGAAAAAAAAAAACTTAAAATGCATTTTTACTTTTAATGATTCATCAGAATCCCCAAAATCATTACTGAAAACGTATATAAAGTAAAACTTCCATAACGGACACTTCCGAACAGCGGACACCTCTATTTAGAGATCATTTTCTTTTGATTCCCAACATCTATATGGTAGTAAAACCTCTAAATAACGGACACCTCGGGTGCGCGGAATTTGTCCGCTATTTGGAAATATCCTCTAAACAGAAGTAAAAATGAACAGATACTATATAGATGTTGAGAATCGAAAATTATCTGCTAAATAGTGGTGTCCGCTATTCAGAATTGTCCATTGTGGAGGTTTTATTGTATTTGTTCATTTTTACCTCTGAATAGTAAACACATCGAAATAGTGGACAAATCTCGCGTTTCCGAGGTGTTCGTTATTCAGCGGTTTTATTGTATTAGCAAATTCTGATGTTTGATTATATTAATATAAATGTGAGCAATACTGAATTTATTATTTTGTTGTCATCTACCATTGTTACATACCAACTTAATAAAAATAAAAATTTATATTCAGTCAAATAGTTTGAAATTCATGCTGACTTTCGGAAACTCTTGCAACTTTTTGTGCATTTCATATGTCATTTTTTTTTTTTACTTTCACCAATTTATGTGCAAAAAAATATATAAATCTAATCTTAATAATATATAAATCTAATATTATTAATATAAAAATATTCTTTGATGTAAAAATAGGGTTCAAAAAACTTATTTCACGCATTTCATGAAAGTAAATATATGTTCAGTTTGGAATCAAACAACTAAGTTTTTTATTCTTTTATCAAAATTTATATTTAAAAAAAAAACGACAACACTCCTGTTTGGGTTAAGCAAGTAAAAAATACTTCCTTCCACTTTATCCAATATTTAGCTTGCATGGTTGTTTCTTTGATACGCTTAATCTTTCAATCTAATTATATAGGATATTCAAAAAACAGAGCCCGCACTGAATATTTTCCTCCTTCCTAATCCCATTTTCTAAAGATTTAAAGAAATAAAAGATAGAGCAATCAAAAATGAAATTCTTAGCTTTAAATTTCTTAAAACAAGATAAGCGCATTTCATACACTGGTAAGCATATTAAAATCAACCTGTTTCATCCCAAACGATGGTGTTTAGAAAGGATATTATATTTCTCTAAGTTCTCTCTATGTTTCAAGTAAGACATCTTTCAAATGGTCTGTGGGAAAATTCGTTGTCATGACAACCCGACGGCGCCACTTAGTCGCGCTTGCCGACAATTTTAGTCCACCCCCGAGGTCGCCGCTATGGGCCTCGAAATGTGGGAAAGATTTATGAATACCAGACGGATATAGTCCCTTTCTATCTTTGTAAGTTATAATGTATAAATTTTACACAAATCTTCGACTGAAATGATACTAGCATAACGCGAATCATTAATTTTATTTTTCATCCCATAATTAAATCTCAAATAGTTACAATGCATCGACATAAAAGAATATTTTTTATTCAAAAAATCGCGGCAGAAGAAAAAGAGATCAACGAATGAAAGAAATATTTTAAAATTATTCCAGTACAATGTATTGTTGGAAGACACAGATTGTTTTTAATTAAATTATATTACTATATATTAGAGGTCTGCACTGGTCAAGGTTGATTTTCTTTCAGTACACTTGGGCTGAGAAGAGCCGAGCTTGTTTCTTTTTTTCAGACTCAGGCCGGAGCGGGTTTGGTACTCATTCTTTTCGAGCCCTGTCCGGTCAGATAATTAATTAATGATATTGTACATGTAATTAATTGTGATATTGTTTAATAGAATTTTTAGGGGGAAAATGTTGTATTTAAAAAGTTATAGTAAAGTATATTTTTAAACTTTACATTTTTTTCTTTTATAGAGAATCAAAATTATGATTCATTTAACTGTCTTTTTTTTCACTTTAAATTACATAAATTTTTCTAATGAGGTCTTCATTGGAATGTATCTGCCGAAATATGTTGTTATTATGATTTCCACAGCTTGCGGACATACAAGCGGAATTTTTTAAAAATTTTTTTTTTATAAATATGTTCGAAATATTTTTAATAAAATTTTAAAATAAAAATACACACAAATAAACATGTGATTCCATTGTCTAAAAGATGACTAAAACTTTAATTAGATTTAAAACATTAAAATGAACAGATACTATACAGATGTTGGGAATCGAAAAAGTATCCGCTAAATAGTGATGCCCACTATTTGATGTTTTAAATCTAATTAAAATTTTAGTCACATTTTAGGTAATGGAATCACATGTTTATTTGTGTGTACTCTATTTTAATTTGACAAAGATGAATTTAAGCATTCCGAACTTGTTTTATAAATAAAATTTTAATTGTAGCATAATGTTGGTTAAAAAATATCGTTTCTCTTTAACTTGGACCGAACGCAGTCAGGCCGGATTTCAATGGTTTTTGCCTAGGCCAAGCCGGACTATGAATTGTGATAAACAAAATAGGTTGAGTCGGGCCAGGCCTAACTGTTCGATTTTATATCAGACCGGATCAAAACAGTTACTATTTATTAATTTTAAGAAAAAAATGTCAAGTTTAAAAAAAAAGATTATTTAAGAACAGCATTCTTTATTGCATATTAATTTATGTTACTGCAACTATTACTTTACATTATTGTAATTAAAAAATATATCTATTATTGCGTCAGGTATTGACAGATTAAAAAATTTCATACTTGAAAATTATTTTTTTTTTAAAAACATAGAAATCGGTAAATTAAGTTATAATTTTCAAACAAGCATTACTTGAAAGTACTTTTTTTTTCCTATACGATGGAGAAAAAATTTAAATTATACGATAAAAGTAAAAATAAATGCGATTAAAAATAAATCCGTAGCACATGTCGCTACAACTGAAGTTAGCTTTGAGTCTAGTTAGTGTTAATGTCAAACACTTGTTTGTTCCTCAATCCATGCGGATAGTTTGGGCACGTCTTATACTTATATGCCTAACTTTGTACTTAATCCAATCTTTTTTTTTTTTTTTTGGGGGGGGGATATTTTTACATTAAAAATATGAAAAATAGCTATCCAAATCACAAAAGTTAAGGTTTATTGAACTTTATCAAATATGTCACTTACAGAAAACTGACGAATATATTTATTGTGCGTACTATTCTTATGAGAATAGGCTAACGAAGAATTTTTGAAGACGTTTGGAAAATGCGGTGTTACAACATGATTCAGCAGACATAACAACTTTCTAGTGCTTCTTATGTTTTATCACAAATTATTCGTTTGGAAAAGTAGCCCCTATTTTAAATTTAAAGATGAAACATATATTTGAAAAAAAGAATCATCAACAGTTTAAGGAGAATTAATCAAATTGTCATTTCATTTATTATTACTAAAATCTTTAACCAGCATTTATCTATCATAATACAGCAATACTGACCTTCTAAATCATCATTTTCATACTTAAAAAGATAAATAAAGAAAAAAAACATTATCAATGTTCAAATAAAAATGTGATTTAATAACAAACATAAAATGTCAGCTCTTTTTGAGACAACTTTAGAGCATTGAACTTTAAGTCGTTTCATGAGGTTATTATTACCTTTAAACTTCCGAAAAATCAATTTTCAGATTTTGTTTTATTCTGAATATTTAAATATTTCTGAACAAGAATTCTGCAAGAAAACGCATAAGAAATATGCATTATTTCTTGAATTATAATAATTTATATGGATATTTGCATGGCTTTGCATGGATACTTTAAGAAGATATTTAAACTTTATGATGCGTTTTCTGATATTGATAAATTTCGAGTTTACAAACTGCACTGTTACTTTCAATCTATATAAGTTTAAATTTTCAAAATTTAGCAATATGTGCATTACTTTATACTCTTCATGCTAAAACCAATTTTTTTTCACTTGAAATATGCATGATTTTTTTAATATTGTGTTAAAATTAAATTTTAAATAATACTTTTATGTGTGTATTTTGGTTTTAAGTTAGAGACGAGTATGTTACAATTCTACTTTGGTCAAAAATTGTTTTTTATATGCATAATTTCTAATTTTAACATACGCGCAGCAATTAATGATTTTCATTAACGTATTACTGGTATGGATTTTCAAAATTAAAATTAAAATATTTTTTTCTGTATAATATACTTAAGAATATATGCTTTAGGCAGGAAGTAAAAACAAAAATCTCAATTGCATATTATGTAAGTTTTGATAATTTAAAAAGGGTGATGTTATTTATTGTTTCGACACATTCAAAAGCCCTGTGTCCCCTTAAGGATTAACAAAAACACTTTTTTAATAATTATACAAATGAAAAGATTTATTTTTTGTATCCTAATTATTGAAGTTATTTCTTACCAATACAGTTAACGTGTTTCGTTTAAAAGAGGCACATTTATGGAATGTTTTCATCAAAGCATACCTAAAAGAAAAAAAGAAAACAGTTATTTATGTTTGCATAAATTTATTTATTACATTTATTAATACAATGTAAATCGAAAAGAAAATACAAAATGTATAACATAAATATTGAAATATTTATTTAAAATAAATTTATAGTTCTAATTTGCACAATGTTTACAACTTCAATGTGTCTCAAACTATTCTGCTTTAACAATTTATGACATACATGAATAAGAAGTTCGAATTAATATTAATTGCTACCATTGATACAATTATGATATTACGATCGGATATACATGCGCTTTCAGTTGTCATCTTAGTTATAATCTTTAAGCCCTAAACATTGTTTCAAAATTTTTGAGTTTAATTTTTCCAGATATGCTTAGAAAACTACCCGCATAGCAATCTATTTTGCAACGATTAAAAATGAATTTAACATTAGGAGTTCCAAACTTTAAACCATCATAATTTATAACCTACTAAAATGAACGAAGGTAAACTTTACCGAAAAAGAAATATGCTATCAAAATTGGGTGTTCGTATTGACATTTTCAAAGTTTAGTACAATTTCTCTATAAAGATGGCCTCCTAAACTTATTTTTTACATAAATTGAAAGAAGTTATATTTTGCAATCGAATGGCTATTTTCGCTGTTCTTTGAGACTTTTAGAATTGGAGTAATGACCATCGTTCGAGGTAGAGGGGGAATATCTATTTTTAATTTTTATTTTTATTTTTATTTATTTTTATTTCATTTTTTTTTTTTATTCACTTTTTTTATTTTTATTTTTTTTGTTTTATTTTTTTTTTTTTTTTATTCATTTATTTTATTTTATTTTTTATTATTTATTTATTTATTTATTTATTTATTTTTATTTTATTTTATTTTATTTATTTATTTTTATCATTTTTTTCTGTGGGTGTGAAAGGGGGGGGTTGCATTTTCCAAAAAACTGAGGAACAAGGAGTTCTCACAGCGGAATTTTACATGCTTTACATGCGAAATACAGAAAATGCGAAAAAAAAACGTACTGAATGTTGAAAATCTTGTACGATAAAACAATAAACTAACATAAAACTTTATTGTAAAAACCGCCGAAGCAGGAATATTACTTCCAACTATTTTTTAAACTATTTTAAAATAATAAAATAAAATAAAATTATTAATAGTGGATTATTTATAGTTTAAATTTCTGAAAAATCACACTTATGAGATTTTGGCCAATATTCTTGATTTTTGGATTACTTATACTTTTCTTTTCACTGATTTTTACGCATCATGAAGGTTTAAAAAAAATTTTTTTTTTTCAGGAACTATACTATATTTCTTACACTTTACGTATACTCACGATAAAGCAAATAATCGATTTTGGAATACATTTTCAAATTAAAATGATATAAGATAATTTTGACAAATTAAACCCTTCAAATGAAAGTCCAGACTAAAACTATGTATTTTCTCACTTATGGTTTTCAGTGAATAATACGAAAATGCAGAATATCGAGAGTCCGAAACGAATCATAAGCATAAATTATTTCCTGTTCTTTACAAGAGAAAGTGCATGGTTTTCGCAACATGGTTTTCGAAATCCAAAAAAACATATAAGATGCTTCATTTTAAACAATCTATTACTTATTTAGTTATATTGCGGTGGCAATTAATTTATGTTGCGTATTGAAGTATCCAATTTATTCTGGTGCAACCTTTAATGAGAGACACTTCAAGTTGGTTATCAGAATAAATTTAAGAGAAATTGCGTGGTTCTGATTCGTAATTATATCAGCAACTTCAAATTTTAAAGATTTTAGTCACTGTAAGATGAAAAGCATATGAAGATATCTCTAAGATGAAATATAATCTACAAAAACGTACTTTAGCAATTAAACTTTTCTCAATTACATGTGATGAATTTTCATATAATATTATAAAGAGTGCTGATCTAAAACTCACTCTAGATGATATTCAGTAGATAAGTGAATTTCCTCTAGAATTAGATAAATTTACAAATACCTTGATCAAAAATTATTTAAACTGCTTAAAACTTTTCTTTATTTTTTCTGAAAACCTTGATTTGTATTTAAAGTGTAGATTTATTATTCATCAATATTGAAATTTCCGAAAGTTCACTGTTTTCTTCAAACTAATTCTTGATTAGTATAGTAATTAAATTTTTCTCAATGATATATGATGTATCTGGATGTATAAGAATATATAGAGTGCTGATGTAAAACTCAATTTGGATAATATTCATTCGATAAGAGAATTTCTACTAGAATATAGATATTCAAAAATAAGTTGCACTATTTTTCAAAATTTTCTAATAATCTTGAATTGTACATGAAGAATAAATTTATCATTGCGCAAAACTGATACTTCAGAATATTCACTATTTTCTTCAAACTAATTCTTGATTAGTATAACTATTAAGCTTTTCTCAATGATGTGTGATGTATCTTGTTATAAGATTATAAAGAGTGCTGATGTAAGACTCACTTTGGATGATATTCATTTGATAAACGAAATTCATCTAGAATTGGATATTCAAAAATACCTTGATAAAAAATTATTTAGATTGCTTAAAATTACTTTTCTAATTTTTCTGATAACATTTTGATCTGTACTTAAAGATTAAATTTATCATTGTTCAATACAGAAATTAGAGAAGCTCGCTATTTTCTTCAAACTAATTCTTGATTCTCCAGGAATTAAATGTTCATTTCAAATCAATTCAAATTTTTAAGAAATCTTTAGAAATATCGAGTATAATTTTAGATTTTGAAAACGCAAATCAATAGAACAAACAACTGATTTAACTGGAAAATAAAACTAAAAATAATTTTTAAAAAACACTCTTTTATAAGTATTTAATGTTTATAAAAAATCACGCTTAATTTCATGACGGCAATTCATATTGGTACAAAAATAAATTGCTGAACTGCATCAATTCATGAGAAATATCTATATTTATTTTTAACTTTAAAACAATAAAAATTAAATATATATATATTTATATATTGCTGTTCATTTTCCTTCAACGTTTTGTACAAGTGTGTCTAATAAGTTTAAGACATATGATTTAAAAAAATTTCCGAATTTTCACATTCAAAAATTAATTGACACCCTAAATTTTGAAAAAGCAACATGCTCAATATTTGAATTACTTAAAACTTTTCTTTACATTGATTTTTACACATCACAAAAATTAAAAAAATTCAATTTTTACTGGAATCATACTGTATTTCATACAGTTTACTAATACTTACGATAAAGCTAAAGCTGCATATTGAATAAACTCTAAAATTCACACGAGTAAGATAATTTTGACAAATTAAACATTAGGGAAGAAAGTCTTAGACTGAAACTTTGTGTATTTTATGATTTATGGTTTTCAGCGAGTAACACACGAAAATGTAGAATATCGAGAGTCGAAAGCGAATCATAAGCATAAATTATTTCCTGCCATTTTAACGAGAAAGTGCATGATTTTCGCAACATGTTTTCGAAATCCGAAAATCATAAGATGTTCCATTCTAAACAATCTATTACTTACTTAGTTATATTGCAGTGGCAATTAAATTATGTTGCTTATTGAAGTATTCATTTATTCTGGTAAAATTTTTAATGAGAGACACTTCAAGGTTGTTATCAGAATAAATTTAAGAGAAACTGGGCGGTTCTGATTCGTAATTATATCAGCAACTTCAATTTAAAAAAATTGTAGGAGCTGTAAGATGAGAAGCATATCAAGATATATGCAAGATGAAATATTATAATCTATGAAAACGCAATTTAGCAATTTAACTTCTTACAATGATATGAGATGTATCTTCATATAAGATTATAAAAAGTACTCCATGTAAAACTCATTTTGTTTGATATTCATCCCATAGGTGAATTTCATCTGGAATTAGATACTCAAAATTCCTTGAAATTCTTTTTCAAATTCTTCTGATAATCTTGACTTGTACTTAAATATTAAATTTAATCTTCATCAATACTGATATTTTAGAAAGTTCGATATTTTCTTCAAACTAATTCTTGATTAGTATAACAATTAACCTTTTCTCAATGATATATGATGTAGCTTGATATAACATTATAAAGATTGCTGACTTAAAACTCACTTTGAATGATATTTTTCAATAGGCGAATTTCATATAGAATTAGATATTAAAAAAAAAAAATTGCATTATTTTCTTTTAATTCTTCTGATATTCTGAACTTGTACTTAAAGATTAAATTTAACATTCCTTAGCACTAAAATTTCAGAAAATTCGCTATTTTCTTCAAATTAATTCTTGATTAGTATAGCAATTAAGGTTTTCTCTATATGTCATGCATCTTTCTTATAATAAAATCCAAAGGCGAGAAAGTGTCTTTAACGGTACCGGGCTGTACCACTCTGATTTGCTAGTCGACCGTAGTTAAACGCCATGTTAGGCTTACTGAAAAATATATGCTAACACATAATAAAACTAAATGATAATATCTTCTACTTGAAATAACGTCTGTTCAGCATATTTTCGTATAAAACATGTATATCATATCCAGTTACAATGTTTTAAGTTTTAAATTAAAAATAACAGATTAAACATCCGATTACCTGATGTAAATAAACGAATAATGTTGCCATTCAAAAACACAAATCCCATATCTAGAAAAAAAAAAGGAATGACTCTTTGAATGTTTCATTAAAATATCCAATTATGCTCTTAAAATATTTGTAAAAGCATTTTAAAGTCTTTAAATATTTAAAGGATTTTCTAAAATTTATTTCTGTAAGCATTTTATTCCTGAAATCACTTTTTCAGAAATAGCGATGATACCTTTCGAGGCTTTGCGATGCATCTACCAGCATTTTAGATTTCGTTCGTAAATACTATTCTGGCGCCATCTTCTGACAATAAATACAAATTATACGTTTCTGTTAGAAAAAAAAATTAATTAATAATACAACTTTATTATAATTTACATAATAATAAAGTTTTAAAATAATATAAAATGTACATAAGCATATTTTTAGAATAAGAAAATTCAGGATGTATTGATTTATTACAAGATCAACTTTTTTTAATGATTTAAATTATTTTTATTATTAATTTAGAAAGGAAAATATTTGACTTTGTTTAAAAATTAATGCATTCTTTTAGATTATGAAGAAGCTAAAAGATCGTTTTCGTATTATTGAGAGCGAAAATTAATACCTATAATTTACTAACCATAGTTAATTATTGAGACCTTAATTAATTATTGAGATCATTATTAGGATTAAAATTTTAATTATTGAGAAAAATATTTGGAAATTTTGAGTTGAAAAACCAAAATAAGGGAAAAGATTACGTTTCGTAAAATTTACCATTAACATAAGGTATGTACATTCAGGATGTATTGAATTATTACAAGATCAACTTTTTTTAATGATTTAAATTATTTTTATTATTAATTTTGAAAGGAAAATATTTGAATTTGTTTAAAAATTAATGCATTCTTTTAGATTATGAAGAAGCTAAAAGATCGTTTTCGTATTATTGAGAGCGAAAATTAATACCTATAATTTACTAACCATAGTTAATTATTGAGACCTTAATTAATTATTGAGATCATTATTAGGATTAAAATTTTAATTATTCAGAAAAATATTTGGAAATTTTGAGTTGAAAAACCAAAATAAGTTACAAGATTACGTTTCGTAAAATTTACCATTAACATAAGGTATGTACATTCAGGATGTATTGAATTATTACAAGATCACCTTTTTTTAATAATTTAAATTATTTTTATTATTAATTTTGAAAGGAAAATATTTGACTTTGTGTAAAAATTAATGCATTCTTTTAGATTATGAAGAAGCTAAAAGATCGTTTTCGTATTATTGAGAGCGAAAATTAATACCTATAATTTACTAACCATAGTTAATTACTGAGACCTTAATTAATTATTGAGATCATTATTAGGATTAAAATTTTAATTATTGAGAAAAATATTTGGAAATTTTGAGTTGAAAAACCAAAGTAAGGGAAAAGATTACGTTTCGTAAAATTTACCCTTAACATAAGGTATGTACATTCAGGATGTATTGAATTATTACAAGATCAACTTTTTTTAATGATTTAAATTATTTTTATTATTAATTTAGAAAGGAAAATATTTGACTTTGTTTAAAAATTAATGCATTCTTTTAGATTATGAAGAAGCTAAAAGATCGTTTTCGTATTATTGAGAGCGAAAATTAATACCTATAATTTACTAACCATAGTTAATTATTGAGACCTTAATTAATTATTGAGATCATTATTAGGATTAAAATTTTAATTATTGAGAAAAATATTTGGAAATTTTGAGTTGAAAAACCAAAATAAGGGAAAAGATTACGTTTCGTAAAATTTACCATTAACATAAGGTATGTACATTCAGGATGTATTGAATTATTACAAGATCAACTTTTTTTAATGATTTAAATTATTTTTATTATTAATTTAGAAAGGAAAATATTTGAATTTGTTTAAAAATTAATGCATTCTTTTAGATTATGAAGAAGCTAAAAGATCGTTTTCGTATTATTGAGAGCGAAAATTAATACCTATAATTTACTAACCATAGTTAATTATTGAGACCCTAATTAATTATTAGGATTAAAATTTTAATTATTCAGAAAAATATTTGGAAATTTTGAGTTGAAAAACCAAAATAAGGGACAAGATTACGTTTCGTAAAATTTACCATTAACATAAGGTATGTACATTCAGGATGTATTGAATTATTACAAGATCACCTTTTTTTAATAATTTAAATTATTTTTATTATTAATTTTGAAAGGAAAATATTTCACTTTGTGTAAAAATTAATGCATTCTTTTAGATTATGAAGAAGCTAAAAGATCGTTTTCGTATTATTGAGAGCGAAAATTAATACCTATAATTTACTAACCATAGTTAATTATTGAGATCATTATTAGGATTAAAATTTTAATTATTGAGAAAAATATTTGGAAATTTTGAGTTGAAAAACCAAAATAAGGGAAAAGATTACGTTTCGTAAAATTTACCATTAACATAAGGTATGTGCATTCAGGATGTATTGAATTATTACAAGATCAACTTTTTTTAATGATTTAAATTATTTTTATTATTAATTTTGAAAGGGAAATATTTGACTTTGTGTAAAAATTAATGCATTCTTTTAGATTATGAAGAAGCTAAAAGATCGTTTTCGTATTATTGAGGGCGAAAATTAATACCTATAATTTACTAACCATAGTTAATTGTTGAGACCTTAATTAATTATTAGGATTAAAATTTTAATTATTCAGAAAAATATTTGGAAATTTTGAGTTGAAAAACCAAAATAAGGGACAAGATTACGTTTCGTAAAATTTACCATTAACATAAGGTATGTACATTCAGGATGTATTGAATTATTACAAGATCACCTTTTTTTAATAATTTAAATTATTTTTATTATTAATTTTGAAAGGAAAATATTTGACTTTGTGTAAAAATTAATGCATTCCTTTAGATTATGAAGAAACTAAAAGATCGTTTTCGTATTATTGAGAGCAAAAATTAATACCTATAATTTACTTAACATAATTAATTATTGAGACCTTAATTAATTATTGAGATCGTTATTAGGATTGAGATTTTAATTATTCAGAAAAATATTTAGAAATTTTGAGTTGAAAAACAAAGATAAAGAAAAAAATTACGTTTCGTAAAATTTACCATTAACATAACTACCATTAACAGTAAAATTTACCATTAACCCTCTATATTACCTAATATTACCTTAACGGTTCAGGTCAGTTTTCCCTATTGTCGATAAACAGTATATGAATACTTTTATCAATTATTTAAAATTTTAACTGAAAACCCCAATTTCTACCAACCGTCCTAGGACGGGCATTTACACTAGTCTTGATATAAGATTACAAAAAGTGTTGACGTAAAACTCACTTCGGATGATATTCATTCGGTAAGCGAATTTCATCTATAATTAGACATACAAAAATACCTTGATAAAAAATTATTTAGATTGCTTAGAATTATTTTTCAATTTTTTCTGATAACCTTCATTTATACTTAAAGATTGAATTTATCATTGGCTAATACTAATATTACATAAAATTTGAGACAAAAGCTTTAAAATTTTGGTCGATTTTTCACATTTCAACATTATTTGACACCATAAATTTTGAAAAAGCTACATGCTTAATTTTTGTATTATTTATACTTTTATTTACATTGATTTTAACACTTCATGAAATTTTAAAAAAAATATTTTTTTCTGCAGTCATACTGGTATTTCAGTCACTTTACTAATACTTACGATAAAGCTAAACCTGGATATTTAATAAACTCTCAAATTCACATGAGTAGGATAATTTTGACAAATTAAACAAGAAGAAAGTCTCAGACCGAAACTTTGTGTATTTTATGATTTATGGTTTTCAGTGAGTAACACACGAAAATGTAGAATATCGAGAGTCGAAAGTGAATCATATGCATAAATTATTTCCTGCCGTTTTAACAGGAAAGTGCATGATTTTCGCAACATGGTTTTCGAAATCCGAAAATCATAAGATGTTCCATTCTAAACAATCTATTACTTACTTAGTTACATTACGATGGCAATTAAATTATATTGCTTATTGAAGTATTCATTTATTCTGGTAAAATTTTTAATGAGAGGCACTTCAAGTTTATTATCAGAATAAATTTAAGAGAAATTTTGACGTTCTGATTCGTAATTATATCAGCAACTTTAAATTTTAAAAAGTTTAGTCGCTGTAAGATGAAAAGCATATGAAGTGAATTTCATCTATAAATAGATATTTTTTGAAATACCTTGATAAAAAATTATTTAAACTGCTTAAAACTTTTTTTTAATTTTTCTGAAAACCTTGATTTGTATTTAAAGATTAAATTTGTTATTCATCAATATTGAAATTTTCGAAAGTTCACTGTTTTCTTCAAATTATTGATTAGTATAGCAATTAAAGTTTTCTCAATAATATCTGATGAATCTGGATATTATACGATTATATAGAGTGCTGATGTAAAACTCAATTTCGATGATATTCATTCAAAAAGAGAATTTCATCTAGAATTTGATATTCAAAAAAAGTTGCACTATTTTTCTAATTCTTCTAATAATCTTGACTTGTACATAAAGATTAAATTTATCATTGCGCAAAACTGATATTTCAGAAAATTCGCTATTTTCTTCAAACTAATTCTTGATTAGTATAGCTATTAAGCTTTTCTCAATGATATGTAATGAATCTTCATATAAGATTATAAAGAGTGCAGATGTAAAACTCTCTCTGGATAATAATCAGTCGATACTCAAAATTAGATATTTTTAAAATACCTTGATAAAAAATTATTTCAACTGCTTAAACTTATATTCTAATTTTTATAATAACCTTGATTTGTATTTAAAGATTAAATTTATCATTGATCAATATTGATATTTCAGCAAGTTCACTGTTTTCTTCAAGCTAATTCTTGTTTAGTATAACAATTAAATTGTTCTCGATGATATGTTATGTGCCTTTATATATAAGGTTATAAAGATTGACGATTTAAAACTCACTTTGGATGATATCTCTTTGGAAAATCTCTTATCGAATGAATACATTCGATAAGAGATTTTCAACTAGAATTAGATATACAAAAATACCTTGATAAAAAATTCTTGAGATTACTTAAAATTAGTTTTCTAATTTTTCTAATAACATTCATTTGTACTTAAGGATTAAATTTTTCATTCGTGAATACTGAAATTTCAGAAATTTCGGTATTTTCTTCACACTAATTCTTGATTCTCCAGTAATTACATTTTGTTTTTCGAACCACAGGAATTTTTAAAAGAAATCTTTTAAAAAATCCAGTATATTTTTTTATTTTGAAAACACAAATCAACAGAACAAAGACAAACTGATTTAACTGGAAAATAAAAGTAAGAATAATTTTAAAAAACACTCTTTTATAAGTATTCAACGTTTATCAAAAATCACGCTTAATTTCATGACTTCAATTCATGTTGTTAAAAAAAAAAAAAAACTTATCTATTTATAACTTTAAATCAATAAAAATGAAATATATATTTTTAAATATATTGCTATTCATATTCCTTGAAAGTTTTTGTACAAGTGTGTCTAATAAGTTTAAGACAAAAGATTTAAAACTTTTGCTGATTTTTCCCATATAAATGGCACCTTAAATTTTGAAACAGGTACATGCTTAATTTTTGGATAAACATATTACCTCCTTAGATTGATTTTTACACATAATGA
The DNA here is from genome assembly GCA_963931845.1 of Maratus michaelseni. NCBI lineage: Eukaryota > Metazoa > Arthropoda > Arachnida > Araneae > Salticidae > Maratus > Maratus michaelseni. The sequence goes on along the minus strand of OZ007587.1, from coordinate 381,503,073 downwards.
AAGTTTACAAAATTTAATTTTTACTGGAATCCTATTGTAAAGCAAACACTTTACTAATACTTATGATAAAGCAAAAGCTGGATATTGAATAAACTCTCAAATTTCCATGATGCAAGATAATTTTGACAAATTAAACATCTGAGAAGAAAGTCTCAAACTGAAACTTTGTGTATTTTATGATTTATAGTTTTCAGCGAGTAACACACGAAAATATAGAATATCGAGAGTCGAAAGCGAATCATATGCATAAATTATTCCTGCCATTTTAACGAGAAATTGCATGATTTTCGCAACATGGTTTTCAAAATCCAAAAATGATGAGATGTCCCATTCTAAACAATCTACTACTTAGTTACATTGCGATGGTAATTAAATTATGTTGCTTATTGAAGTATTCATTTATTCTGGTAAAATCTTTAACGAGAGTCACTTCATATTTGTTATCAGAATAAATTTAAGAGAAATTGAGAGGTTCTGATTCGTAATTATATCAGCATTTTTAAAATTTTAAAATTTTAGTCGTTGTAAGATTAAAAGTATATGAAAATATCTGTAAGATTAAAAGTATATGAAAATATCTGTAAGATGAAATACAATTTCCAAAAACGTACTTTAGCAATTAAGCTTTTCTCAATTATATGTGATAAATCTTCATATTAGTTATCAAATTAGTTTTCTAATTTTTCTGATAACCTTAATTTGCACTTAAGGATTAAATTTGTGATTGGTCAAAACTGAAAATTCCGAAAGTATTTTCTATATTCCGAAAGTATTTTCTATTATATTCCTATTTTCTTTACACTAATTCTTGATTCTAAAGTAATTAAATGTTGTTTTCGAATGAATTGAAGTTTTAAAAAAAATCTTTTAAAAACCCAGTATATACTATATATATTTTTATTCTTAAAACACAAATCAACAGAACCAACAAAAACTGATTTAACTGGAAAATAAAAGTAAAAATAAGTTTTAAAAAAATCACTCTTTTATAAGTATTAAATGTTTATCAAAAATCACGCTTAATTTCATAACTTTATTTCGTGTTCCAAAATAAATTGTTCAACTGCATCAATTCTTGGGAAATATCTATATCTATTTAGAACTTTAAAACAATAAAAATTAAATATATATTTTTAAATATATTGCTGTTCATATTCCTTGAAACTTTTGTACAAGCGTGTCTAATAAGCTTAAGACAAAAGATTTAGAAAACTTTTGCCGATTTCTCCCATTTCAAAGTTATATGACAACTTAAATTTTGAAACAGGTACATGTTTTTAGATTACACATTACCTCTTTAGATTGATTTTTACACATCATGAAAGTTTACAAAATTTAATTGTTACTGGAATCATATTGTATTTCATACAATACTAATACTTACGATAAAGCAAAATCTGGATATTGAATAAACTCTCAAATTCCCATGATGCAAGATAATTCTGACAAATTAAACATTTGAGATGAAACTCTCAGACTGATACTTTATGTATTTTATGATTTATGGTTTTAAGTGAGTAACACGAAAATGCAAAATATCGAGAGTCGAAAGCGAATCATAAGCATAAATTATTTCCTGTTGTTTTAAAGAGGAAATGCATGATTTTCGTAACATTGTTTTCGAAATCCAAAAATCATAAGATGCTACATTCTGAATAATCTATTACTTATTTAGTTACACTGTGGTGGCAATTAAATTATGTTGCTTATTGAATTATTAAATTAATCTGGTGAAAACTGTAATGAGGGACACTTTAAGATTGTTATCAGAATAGATTTTAGAGAAAATTCGCGGTTCTGATTTGCATTTTTGTCAGCAACTTCAATTTTAAAAAATTGTAGGAGCTGTAAGATGAGAGAAGCATATCAAGATACCTGTAAGATGAAATAGTATAATCTATGAAAACACAATTTAGCAATTAAACTTCTCTCAATGATATAAGTTGTATCTTCATGTAAGATTATAAGGAATACTCCATGTAAAACTCATTTTGTTTGATATTCATTCCATAGGCGAATTTCCTCTAGATTTAGATATTCAAAAATACCTTGAAATTATTTTTCAAATTTTTCTGATAATCTTGATTTGTACTTAAATATTAAATTTAACCTTCATCAATACTGATATTTCAGAAAGTTCGCTATTTTCTTTAAACTAATTCTTGATTAGTATAACAATTAAACTTTTCTCAATGATATGTGATGTACTAACTTGATATAAGATTATAAATATTGCTTATGTAAAATTCACTTTGATTGATATTTATTCAATAGGCGAATTTCGTCTAAAATTAGATATTCTAAAATATTCTGCATTGTTTTCTTTAATTCTTCTGATATTGTGAACTTGTACTTAAATATTAAATTTAACATTCCTCAATACTAAAATTTCAGAAAATTCGTTATTTTCTTCAAAAGAATTCTTGATTAGTATAGCAATTAAAATTTTTCTCAGTGATATGTAATAAATCTTAATATAAGATTATAAGGATTGTGATATAACTTTGGGTGATATTCATTCGATAGCCGAATTTCATCTTGCATTAGATATTCAAAAAATGTCTTGCATTATTTTTCTAATTCTTCTAATAATCTTAACTTGTAATTAAATATAACAATTATCAATCCTGAAATTTCAGGAAGTCCGCTATTTTCTTTAAACTAATTCTTGATTAGTATAGCAATTAAGCTTTTCTCAATGATATGTGATGTATTTTCGTATAAAACCACGACTGCATTTCATAACTGCAATTGACGTGATTAAAAAAAAATGATCAACTGCATCAATTCTTGAGAAATATCTTTATCTATTTATAACTTCAAATCAATAAAAATTAAATATATGTATATTTTAAATATTACTGTTCCTATACCTTGAAAGTTTTATACAAATAGGTCTAATAAGTTTACGACGAAATCTTCAAAATATGTGCGGATTTTTCACATTTCAAAATTATCTGACACTTTAAATTTTGAAAAGCCTACATGCTTAGTTTTTGGATTACATATATTTTTTCCTTACATTGATTTTTACACATAATGAAAGTTTAAAATGTTTAATTTTTAGTAAAAGCACACTTACGATAAAACAAAAGCTGTATTTTGAATAAACTCTCAAATTCCAATGATGTAAGATAATTTTGACAAATTAAGCTTTTCAGATGAATGTCTCAGACTAAAACTTCATATAATTTCTGATTTATGGTTTTCAGTGAGAAACATACGAAAATGCAGAATATCGAGAGTCGAAAGCGATTCATAAGCATAAATTATTTACTGTTGTTTTAAAGAGATTGCAGTATTCAATTTATTCCGATAAAACCTGTAATGAGTTTGCTATCAGAATAAATTTCAGAGAAATTGCGTGGTTCTGATTCGCAATTACATCAGCAACTTCAAATTTTAAAATTTTTAGAAGCTGTAAGGTGATAGAAGCGTATCAAGATATTCGTAAGATGAAATAGTATAATCAACGAAAACGTAATTTAGCAATTAAACTTTTCTCCATGACATAGTATGTATCTTCATATAAGATTATAAAGAGTGCTGATGTAAAACTCATTTTGGATGATATTGATTCGATACTCGAATTTCATCTAGAAGTAGATATTGAAAAATACAAAGTATTAATTTCCTAATACTTCTGACTATCTTGCCTTGTACTTAAAGATTAAATCATCAATACTGAAATTTCAAAAAGTTCGCTATTTTCTTGAAACTAATATTTGATTAGTATAGCAATCAAATCTTTCTCAATGATGTGTGATGTGTCTTTTTATAAGATTATAAAGAGTGCTGAATTAAGAATCACTTTGGATGATATTCATTCGATAAGCGAATTTCATCTAGAATTCTATATTCTAAAATACATTGATATGAAATTACTTAAATTGCTTATAATTATTTTTCTAATTTTTCTGATAATCTTGATTTGTATTTAAAGATTAAATTTATCATTGGTCAATAATAAAATTTCGCAAAGTTCGCTATTTTCTTCAAACTGATTCTTGATTCTTCAGTAATTAAACTTTTTTTAAACGGTTCAATTTTTAAAAGAAATTAAAAGAAATCGTTAAAAAAAATCCAGAGTAATTTTTGATTTTGAAAACACAAATCAGTTGAACAAACAAAAATAGATTTAACTGGAAAATAAAAAATAAAATAGTTTAAAATTAACCCTCTTTTATAAGCTTTCAATGTTTATTAAAAATCTCGCTTAATTTCATGAATACAATTCATGTTGTTCCAAAAGTATTCATCAACTGCATCAATTCTTGCTAAATATATTAGGTTGTTCGGAAAGTTCTTTCCGTTTGGGAAAGATGGTTTGTACCGGAAAATTCAATCATTTAAATATTAGACATTAATTCCGATATCTAATGTCTAATACTTGACGGGCAGAATTTTCCGTTACGAATTGGTTATCCCAAACGGAAAGAACTTTCCGAACAACCCAATATATATGTTATGGACAATATGATAAATTCGGTAATTATTAATAACTAGCTAATCCGCCCGGCGTTGCCCGGGCCCGAAATATTAATAATCAGTTCTATGCGAATATGACTGAAATCTGTAAGGCTATCGAAATCAAGTCGAATGAGGCAAACCCCGTCGTAATCGGGCTCATAAAACCCAAGATAGGAAAGCGCATCCTGGCGGTCGAAAGTGCAGCTAAAATATTTAAGGCTATAGATATCAAGTCGAATGAGCCAAACCCCATCGTAATCGGGTCCATAGAACCAGATATACTCCTATAGTTCCACTTTCCACCGCCAGGAGGCGCAGTCTGTTCTGGAAGAGGCCTTTTCAGAACACTTGACCCAATCAAATTTCCTAGTAGAATTGAAATTTAACTACGGGTAAACATTGCCAAAATAGCGGAAATCGCGAAAGTGGGTTACGTAATCGATCGGTTTCTAAAGGGTTAATGTAGATATTTTTTTTAAACCCAACCGTGCATTTTGAAGAAAATGAACGTGTCTATGATCTGGAGTCTACTGTTTGTCCGTACTTGCATTTCCCGAGTCGATGCTGATTTTTAAATCTGAACCTAAAAAAGGAAATTCGCGTGAGTGAATTTTGGAAAGGATTTTTTTTCGGAGGGTTAAAAAACAAAGGGATATAGATTAGGCACGGTATTTTTAGTTTTTCGTATCTTGTTTATAAACGCCAAATCGGATTTTTAAAGATAGAAGAAATAGTTAAAAAAGCGAAAGTGACTTAAGGTTAAAAACGTTTTCGAAAAGGTTAACGTGATTTAATTTTTTAACTAAAGGTATCTGCCTAAACCCGATAGAACGTAGATGTCTTTAGGTGTGTTTGCTTTTTGTTTGGTTATTTTAGAAAGCCGATGCCAGATTTAATATATAGCAGAAAATCGGAATTCGCAAAAGAGAGTCCTGCGCACGAATTTTTTTTGAAGGGTTAATATTCGTATTTTTCAAAAACAAATACAGATATCGAAAAAGGAATAAATGTAAATATTGTCTGGTATTTTTAGTTTTCCGTACCTGTCTCTGAATCGCCGATGCGAATTTTTAAAAATTGCCAAAATCGCAAAACGGCATACAGAAAATATACTTTTTCGAAGGGTTAATTTTTGCATTTTTAAAAACCAATGGTGGCTTTGAAAAGGACAAGGACAGTTCTTTAATTTGGTGACCTTCGTTTTTCCGTATCTTTTGTATTCCGGTAGATGCAAGCCTCGGAAAACGGGAGAAAATAAAAAACATGAATTCGATGCTTTTTGATTATTTGTTTTGAAAGGGTTAAATGTAAAAAATTTTTCAAAACAACCAGATCGTTCGAGATGTAAAAGTATGTTCTTTTAGAATATGTAGACGGTTTTTCCATATTTTTAGCCGTTTGTCCATGGTGAATTTAGAAATACTTTAAAAAAAACGGAATGTCTTCTGTTTTCTTTCTTCTGTTCCTGAAGATACGGAAATTGGTTTCTGCACATGCGCCAGCTAGCTTCAGAATAATGACTTTTTTATTTGTGATCTTTGATCAGTTTTTAATTGATAACTACTTTAATTTTCAAAATATTAAAATTCTGACGTAATGGTGCACCAGGAGAGTGTTTGGACTACATAAATCTAAATTTGCAGCCTTCTAGGTGGGCTAGATTTTCCTAGCCATCGCCAACAGACACACACACACACACACACACACACACAGAGCGAAACTTTCTTTTATTAGTATAGATAATAAGATATTATTATTAATAATAACCGCGGTATTTATTCATAATATCCGGTTATTATGAAAGTAATTATTAATAATAATGGTTATTATTAATAATTACTGAATGTATCATACTAACCGTAACATACAAAGCTCATCCAAAAAGTAAGTACCGTTTTCGCACATCTGTGACGCATCTGACAGTAGGAAGGTCAGACATGCGTAGTTACACCTTTCGACTCGAGAACGAATTAACCTAGCCATTTTGTTTGATTATGTGAACGTTAGTCATTATTTGTCGGTAATCATATTTCAAACAATCGATCGGCCCACCAGCTGCGAAATCAGAGCCATTATCAAGTTTTTGAATGCAAGAAACGTTTCCGTGAAACTCAGAGAGAATGCGATGAGTGAACGTATGGTGCGAAAGTGGGTTAGGATGTTTAACGAAGGAAGGGAAAATGTCCACGACGAGGGGCGCAGTGGACGCCCGTCGTTGATCACACAAGAATTGGTGCGCTGCATCGACGAAATAACCATCTGGTTTTCATTTGTTTTCTCATCTCAAGAAATATCTTGCCGGCCAGCATTTTGCAAGTGATGATGAGGTCAAGGTAAACGTCCAGAACTGGTTCAGGTCGCAGGTGGCCGAATTCGAAGCGGGTATGTTACAATTAATGCCAAGATATGACACATGACTTGATTCGCATGGTGACTACGTCGAATAGTAATTTAAGGTGTGTACATTTTTCTGTAATAAAATACAAATGGAAAGAAATTGCTAATCTATTTTAATATCCAAACGGTACTTACTTTCTGGATCAGCTATGAATATATATTTATAACTTAAAATTAATAAAAATTAAATATATATTTTTAAAAATATTGTTGTTCATATTCCTTGAAATTTCTACTAAGTTTAAGACAAAAGCTTTAAAACTTTTGCCGATTTTTCACATATCAAAGTTGTCTGACACCTTAAATTTTGAAAAATCTACAAGCTTAATTTTTGGTTTACTTATACTTTTATTGACATTGATTTTTACACATCATGAAAGTTTAAAAGAAAATATTTTTTACTGGAATCATACTGTATTTCATACACTTTAGTAATACTAACGATAAAGCAAAAGCTGGAAATTGAATAAACTCTCAAATTCCCATGTTTCAAGATAATTTTGACAAATTAAACATTTGAAATGAAAGTCTCAGACTGGAACTTTATGTATTTTCTGATTTATTGTTTTTAGTGAGTGATACGAAAATGTAGACTATCGAGAGTCGAAAGCGAATCATAAGAATAAATTATTTTCTGTTGTTTTAAAGAGAAAATGAATGATTTTCGCAACATAGTTTTCGAAATCCAAAAATCATAAGATGCTCCATTATGAATAATCTATTACTTATTTAGTTTCACTGCGGTGTCAATTAAATTATGTTGCTTATTGGGGTATTAAATTATTCTGGTAAAACCTGTAATGAGAGACACTTCAAGGTTGTTATCAGGATAAATTTAAGAGAAAATGCGCGGTTCTGATTCGTAATTATATCAGCAACTTCAATTTTTAAAAATTGTAGGAGCTGTAAGATGAGAGAATCATATCCAGATATGTGTAAGATGGAATAATATAATTTACGAAAGCGTAATTTAGCTATTAAACTTCTCTCAATGATATGAGTTGTATCTTCATATAAGATTATATAAAGAGTACTCCATGTAAAACTCGGTTGATATTCATTCCATAGTCGAATTTCATCTAGATTCAGATATTCAAAAATACCGTGAAATTATTTTTCAAATTCTTCTGATAATCTTGAATTGTACTTAAAGATTAATTTTAACATTCACCAATACTGATATTGCAGAAAGTTCGCTATTTTGTTCAAACTAATTCTTGATTAGTATAACAATTAAACTTTGCTCAATGATATGTGATGTATTTTGACATAAGATTATAAAGATTGCTGATGTAAAACTCACTTTGAATGATATTTATTCAATAAGCGAATTTAATCTAGAATTAGATATTCAAAAATATTTTGCAATATTTTCTAATTCTTCTTATATGCATGACTTGTACTTAAAGATTAAATTTATCATTGATCAATGCGAAAATTTCAGAAAGCTTCCTATTTTCGACAAACTAATTCTTAAGTCTCTGGTATTTAAATGTTCTTTTTTTTTTCGAATCAATTCAATTTTTAAAAGAAAACTTATACAAAAAATACATATTTTGAAAACACAAATTATTTAAAAAAAAAAAAAAAAAAACAGATTTAAATGGAAAATAAAAGTAATGATATAAAAGTAAAAATAGTAAAAAAAAAAACTGTTTGAAATTTATCTAAAAATCACGGCTAATTTTATGACTGCAATTCATGTTCGAAAAAATTTCCGGAACAATACGTTAAATTAGCGTGTGCCACGATTATGGAAAATTCGCCACTTTTATTATGATTGCCTGACATTTTTTAGTTTGATATTTTATTTGAATGCTTTTTCCTAAGCATTTTAGGATACATGTATGTATGTATATAAATGCATCTTATATACATGTACAATGGTCAAAGAAAAACAGAAAATCCCTTACTAAGTCTACTGAAAATCATCGCATAAATCATCCATATTCCTCCGTGGTAGGTATACCTTGTGTTTAAAATGTCCCTATAGAAGGAAATCGCATTGATTCAAATCGACGAATATTGTCACTTAGTTTTTGCAGCATACAGTGCCACCCATGGGTGCAATTTTAAATTAATTTTGAAATCGTATGGCTAAAAATTTATTCCTTTTCAAATAAAGATGCTACAAACAGACCAATTCTGACGTCAATAGTTTCCAAAATATTTAAATTTTAAAAGGTATCCTCTTTTATGGGACATCAGGTACATACGTACAAACACACACATATTTTCCGTATATTAAATAGTTTTTAAAACACAAGTCAATTTAATTTTAAAAACAAATTTAATTATTCCTTAAAAAAATTATCAATAATGGACAATCTTCCCTATTATTTTTTCATTTTAAAAAAATATATTATTTGCCTTCCAACACAAATATATTTGTGAAGTTTCCATAAATGAAATCGACTTAATTTTTCTGTGTGTCCCGCCTTTAATGACATCACTTCATCATTGACCATTTCTGACGTCAATAGTTTCCAAATTATTTAACTTTCAAAAGGTATCCTCTTTTTTGGGACATCAGGTACATACATACAAACGCACGAACACTCGCCTACATGTTTTCCGTATATTAAATACTTTAAAAACACAAGTCAATTTAATTTTAAAAACAAATTTAATCCTTCCTAAAAAAATTATCAATAATAAACCACTCTCCTCTATTATTATTATTTTTTTCATTTAAAAAAAAATAATTTATTTGCCTTCCACCGCAAATATATTTGTGAAGCTTCCATAAATGAAATCACCTTAATTTTTCTGTGTGTCAGGGCTTTAATGACATCAAACCCTTTATGACGTCAATAGTTTCCAAATTATTTAATTTTTAAAAAGTATCCCATTTTTTGGGACATGAGGTACATACATACAAAAGCACGAACACTCACATATACATTTTCCGTATAATAAATACTTTAAAAACACAAGTCAATTTAATATTAAAAACAAATTTAATCGTTCCTAAAAAAAATTATCAGTAATAAACCACTCTCCTCTATTATTATTTTTTTCATTTAAAAAAATATATATTATTTGCCTTCCACCGCAAATATATTTGTGAAGTTTCCATAAATGAAATAGCTTTAATTTTTCTGTGTGTCCCGCCTTTAATGACATCAGACCATTTCTGACGTCAATAGTTTCCAAATTATTTAATTTTTAAAAGGTATCCCATTTTTTTGGGACATGAGGTACATACATACAAACGCACGAACACTCACATATATATTTTCCATATAATAAATACTTTAAAAACACAAGTCAATTTAATTTTAAAAACAAATTTAATCCTTCCTAAAAAAAATTGTCAATAATAAACCACTCTCCTCTATTTTTTTTTTTTTTTTTTTCATTTAAAAAAAATGTTATTTGCCTTCCACCGCAAATATATTTGTGAAGTTTCCATAAATGAAATCGCCTTAATTTTTCTGTGTGTCCCGCCTTTAATGACATCACTTCATCAAGTGATTTTCAAGATTTCAATCCATGCCCCCGAGGCCCCTGGAAAATGCTTCCTATCCATCGTCTTGATTAAATATCGTCCATTTATCTCTTAAGATTAATAAAGGAGAAGAGAGAGGCACACGGAGGTCTTGGTGCCCCAATACTGCCTCTCTGCAGTCCCCTCCATCAAATTAAATACCGATGAGAACAAAGTGGAGAGAGAGAAAGAGATTAATAAATCTAAGGAGGCCTTTCACTTCTTTTATGCGATAAGTAAGTGAAGGGGGGGGGGGGGCTAGAGGGGGGAGAATGAATTTTTTCTCAACTTAAAATATTCGAGTATTAGAATAATCTCGTTGGAAGGATATAATACCGACAATTTATCTTAGTTCTTATGTCTACTATGCAAGGGATCAAAGTTGTCAGGGCTGAGAGTGCCTGGTGATTTATTTTAATTTTTAAATAATTTTTAAAACTTCAAATGCCCATCAAAATTTAGGAAATTTAATAAGGCATGAAGCTAATAAAATAATATGAATTAATTAAGAAACAATAATGAGACACGGCGGATAATGGATTTAAAAAAAAAAAGAAAGAAAGAAAAATGCAACTGTTTAAAAAGTTTTCTCGCGAAATTAATAAAACTTGCTGAAGGAAACAGTAGCAAAAACGGTTAGAGATTATACTTATAAGACATTTAGAAGTTTAGATTCCATGTGCTTGTTAGAATTTGTTCATTAAAAAAAAAAAAAAAAGAAAAGAAAAGAAAAGAAAATAAATAAAGGAAAAAAATAAAAGAAAAGCAAAAAAAAAAAAAAAAAAAAAAAAAAAAAAAAAAAAAAAGAAAAGAAAAAGAAAAATCAGTTATTGTAAACTTGCTATCAGTTATTGTTGAAATTAAGCTTCCTTAATTCGGAGGTCTATGTAGAACGTCGTATGAACCACACAGGCATGAAATTTAAACTATAAATATTAAAAGCTTATGAGATTTATTCCAAAAAATAGTATAAATGGTTTTCTATAAGCAGGATGCTCTGAAAACAGGGGGGGGGGGGTGACATTCTGATCATTTTGATACAAAAGCTTTACTAACAATCTTTTTGAGATATTCTCTCGACTAAATGTCTCCAGTTCACCTCTAATAATTAATAACGGAGTTAGAATGGTACAGAGGCGTATGTTCCCCAATACTACCTATGTCTTCTATTCCTCTATCTGCATCAAATTAAATACCGATGAGAATACTGTAGCGATAAAGAAAGATAAAGATATTAATTAATTTAGGGATGCCTTTCAATTCTTTTTTGTGATAATAAAGTGAAGGGGGCAAGGAAGGATCACGATTTTTTTCTCAACGTATTCGTGTATTAGAATAATCTTGTAGGAGGGGTATAATACTGACAATTTATCTTAGTTTTAGTTCTTATGTCTACAAAGCAAGGGATCAATGTTGTCAAGCTGAGAGTGCCTGGTGATTTATTTTAATTTAAAAATAATTTTCAAAACTTCATCTGTCCATCAAAAGTTGGGAAATTTAATAAAGCGTGACGCTAATAAAATAAAAGAGGGGTGAATTTAGGAAAAATAATGGGCTTAAATTAAGGTCCAATCCATTTTTGCAAGAAATGGCAAGTTATTTTAAATTTATTCTCGTAAAATTGCTGAAAGTCGTCAGTAGCAAGCATTTATAAATATGTACAAGATATTTATAATCTTAGATTCACATAACCAAGACTCAACAAATGAAGTTGACACGTTGCCATTGGCGACCACAATATCTTCACTGGCAACTGGGATCATCAAAATTGAATAATATAGCGCGAAATTCCCTTGAACGGTCCTTTATTTAATGATTATAAGCCATAGAGCTTTGGGTAAATGGTACTTTGAATTAAAAAAAAAAAACATTTGCCAGAAACTAAAAAGAAAAAGAAATAGTAGAATTTGAAGAACCATGTCAGAAAAAGTATTTGTAAAATTCTTATCTAAGGTAAAGTGTAATTAATTTCTTTCAAATTATTCTTTTATTTTCTTCTATCTTTACAAGACGAAAGTTTTGGATTCATGAAAATTTTCAACTTTCGGTTTTCGACGGATTTATGCGTTTTAGAAGGTCTTGAACATAATTTGACTATTTTTAGAAAATGTCTGTCACTGAGTCTGTCTGTCTGTCTGTATGTATGTGACAAAAACATTGTGGATGCTCTATCCGAAGAACTAATGCACGGAATTTAATAAAACTTTGGATTCAGTTAGACCTTGATATAAATTGGTGCTGATTCGTTTTTGGTATAAATCACCCAACAGGTGGCACTGCTATGCTACATTTTTCACAATTTTTGCGATAATTATATCTCAAGAACTAATGCATAGAATTTTATCAAACTTCAGATTTTGTATATTAAACTGAAACTACCTATGAGATGATATAAATTCCCTACTACACTGCTCAAAACAATTAAAGGATATTTGAAGTTTTATATAAAATAAAGATATAAACGAAATTTTTTTTTGCCGAAAATAGAAGAAGAGAATCACAAATGCAAATTTTTCTGGTTTTCAAACTGTGGAGTATGCAAATTTTGAGTTCGACGTCAAAAACGTCGCTTCAGCGGTAGTGAATGAAATTTGACTTTCAACTGGATAAAAGAAAATGAAGACAAGGATGATCGGCATTCAGTGATTGCTTTGTTTCGATGAGTACGATGTCTCAGCGAAGTCATTTGACAGATTCAGAAGCTTGGAGAATTGTTGCTAGGTTAGAAGGGGGCCAAACTCAAGCCGAAGTAGCGCAAGCCATTGGAGTGTCACAAAGTGTCATTTCCAGGATCTGGAACCGTTTTTTGGAGAGTGGATGTGCAGGCCGAAGACCAGGGCAAGGTCGTAGACGGGCAACAACGCCCAATGAAGATCGGTATTTAGCGTTAGCAGCTCGGAGACACCGAAACATGAACGCTACTCTTCTCCAACAACACTTTCGCTCGGCTACAGGCACCACGATTTCAACTCAGACTGTCCGAAACCGGCTCCATGCTGTAGGTCTGTATGCTCACCGACCGATGGTATGTGTTAGATTAACATCAAGGCATCGTCGCGACCGCAGGGAGTGGGCAACCGAGCATGTCAACTGGAGGAGAAATGAATGGAGCAATATTCTGTTTTCTGACGAGTCCCGTTTTTCTGTGCATCCGGATAATAGGCGTATTTTCATCTGGAGGGACCGTGGCAGTAGGAATAATCCTGCGTTCGTGCATGAAAGTGTCAGATTTGGCGGTGGAGGAGTATTGGTGTATGGTGGCATCTCCATTGACGGGCGCACTGACCTCTACATCATTCGAGATGGAGCTCTGACTGGTCGCCGATATAGGGATGAGATCCTCAGACCTATTGTAGTCCCTTACGCTGCAGCAATCGGAGATAACTTCATTTTAATGGACGATAACTGCAGGCCACATCGTGCAAACCTGGTGGAGGATTTCCTTTTCGAGGAAGGAATCGTTCGAATGGAATGGCCAGCGTGTTCTCCAGACATGAATCCAATCGAGCACGTTTGGGACGCTCTAGGAAGACGAGTTTCTGGCCGCCAACAACCCCCACAAACTCTCCAAGAACTGGAAAGAGCTCTTCTGGAAGAGTGGGGCAGAATACCCCCAACTCGTCATTAATAGCCTCATTGAGTCCATGCCTCAAAGGTGTTCAACGTTGCTGGCCGCCCGTGGAAACCATACCCCCTACTGAAAACGATTTTCTTTGAAGAAAACACCTTTTCTTATTCTTTTTTTCTCATATGCACAAATTGTGTTTTTTTCCTTTTGTACACAAATGCGCAATAAAATGCATTTTTTTCTGCCAAACATGTGTAATTTATTCTCATATAAGCTACTATGTCTGTCGACCATGTATCAATCAGCTAAAAAGTTTCCCAGATACAAAATCCACCTAAAACTGCAATATCCTTTAATTGTTTTGAGCAGTGTATTTCATAGAAAGGAAGTACATGCAAGAACAATTATTAATTATTAATTATTAGAAAAAAATTATACGTAGTAAAGTGTGATGATTTATGAAGTGATTAAAGTGACATAGTCCCAAACAAACCAAAGAAGCTAATTAAATAAAATACATCATAAAGTAAATGCTATGAAACGAATTTTGTTAAAAATGAATTGAACAAATACATATATATATATACAAACGAATTATATAACCATTTGTCTTTAAAATCGGTTAAAAAATGATTTTTACAAATAAGTGTCTTTACGTATAATTTAGCCAAACATAGGCGATAGAAAATATTGCCTAGAAAAATTAATTTCCTCTCCAATTTCCCAAGCTAAATTTCCACTCAGCAAAGTTAATACGATCCAGATCAAATATTTAGTAACTGAAGTTTATGAAGAAAAAAATCTAATCAATGTACATTGCGAAATTTATTGAGTTCACATAAATGAAAAAGAAAAGAATTATAAAATGATTTTAAAAACGTACACAAAAAGAGTCTTCTTTCATTTATATAATACTTTAAACGGCACTCATTTTCTGCTACTAAAACTAGATTTAAATAAAATATTATTTGTATGCAAATTGCCTCAATTTAAAAATGGCTTCGGCAAAAAAAAAAAAAATCTTTCATCGACAGTTTCTTAAAATATTACTTTTTTTTTTTCAATCAATGAAAATGCAAAGCAACAAATTAGTAATTGGATTGTTTTTGATGCAAGGAGTATAGCAAAGTAAAAATTTTCCATATTGTTACACATCATTTCACTCGGCTAAACAGAAAATTATTTAAATCCGAGGAGGCACATAATTGATTTATGAACGAGAGAACCCGATTTATGACAAATCTTCAACCAGCAAATATAAAATATTTGATATGTTGCGCGTGTTTATGTACTTTTCTGCCTTATGAGTTTTGAACTTTTACTCGTCTGTTATTAAAATCTAAAATTATTCGGATAAATTATTCTTTCACGGAAAATTAGATTTTTAATCTTGCGAAGCTTTTCACTATTAGAATTCCGATTTAAAACGAGTATTTCATATGTTATTTAGAGAAAAATATATTTATCAAATTTATGTTTTTCAAGGAAGCTAAATTTTTTATTGTTTCACTTGTGTATATTGAAATAGCGTTTTATTTTTCGCATTTAAGTTTAATAAAAGAAAAACTTTTCTCGTTAAAGTGGAAATTTTTGCAATTTCGTTGTTGTTTTTCTTCATTTTTTAATTTAGTTTATATGATTTAATGGGATAAATTGAAGATTAATTTTAAATAACATAACATGTGTTAGGAGAATCTTGAAATACAGAAAATTTATTGCCCATATCTGTTTATTGGTCTCATTGAGCTAATTTCCTACAATTTCTAGCAGATTTGGATGCAATTTTAATGATTTGTTTGAAGTTATTTTTTATTGTTTTTCTTTAGTGATAGACCAGAGGGCCCGTGCGAGGATTTCGCACTGACATCTAATATTTTTTAGGTACTTCTCTATTATCCCGTCGACCACTTTTCATAACAAAAAACTATCGCTGTAAGATTAAACGCCCAAAATGAAGTCCCATTTACTTGATGTCAGAAGCATTATACGTGTTTGTTACTTCATCAAGTGGCTTTTAATTCGACATTTGCGTGTATTTTTCGTTATGTTTTACTGATTTATTACTTATTTTATTAATTAAAATAACAATTGTGTCCTTAATTTCTTATATTTTATTTATTTATTTATTTTGATATTCTAATGGCAACGTTTTCCCGTTTATTTGGCGATAGTTTTTTGTTATGAAAAGTGGTCGACGGGATAATAAAGAAGTACCATTTTTTATCAATATGTAATATTTATGAGATGCAGGTTTAAACTTCTAAAGAAAAGTAAGGATAAAAATATCTGCCAGCAACATTTAGTTTTTAGTGAAGCCAGAATATCATCTAATTTATTCCATCAAAGTTAGAGGAAAAACTGATCCAAGATTGCAAAAGGCACGCTAGAGAAAAAAAAATAACAATCGTATTTTGATTGCATTATAGGATGACGTCATCCACTTCGGGGAAAAACACGGGACATAGAAATATAAATCTAAACATTTCAATTTCAATTTCGCTTTTTAAACATAAATATAAAATAAACCCGTGCGGTGTTTTTTATAATAATTGCTGAGCATCATATAATGTGGTGTTTTATTTTTGTGGCAACAATAATTTGCGGGAAAACTTTCATTTCTTTTATGAAAACAATGACGATTTATTTTTTAATTTTCAGCAAATTTTAATCAAAAACATGTTTTAACGAAATATTAAGTGTGCTATGTCAGAAGCCTGTTCCAAATCCTTTCATATGCTATCTCATTCGTCGTTCTGCGTTTCGTATTTTCTTAGAAAAAGGGATGTTGAC
This sequence comes from Maratus michaelseni, assembly GCA_963931845.1. NCBI lineage: Eukaryota > Metazoa > Arthropoda > Arachnida > Araneae > Salticidae > Maratus > Maratus michaelseni. Next base: position 381,486,358 of record OZ007587.1, on the reverse strand, counting down.
AGGAGAAATAATATATATGATATTTCAAGTAAGGGGATACGAATTAAATTCTACACTGTAAAAAAAGACAAATGCTTCTTAATCTGGGAAAATATAATATAACCATCACGAAAGAAAACTAATCGCTGAGGGTCACCATAATACTTACCCATCATGGATACACAGAATAAAAAATATGAAAATAAAACATGTGTAAACTATTTATAAAATTCCAAAATAAAATTTAAACGTATTTTATATCTATCTCAATTTGTTCGGTAGATAGAGTGTTTAAAATCCTGGCTTGATGACGTCATAAAATTTAAATGCTCTATTACTGAATTGCGTAAAACAAACATCCTTATAACGCCACAAAAGGATAATCATATTAACTAACAGTTTACTGCGTCGGATGAAGCGTCTCATTTCCAATTAAAATATATCTTTGAATTGAAATTTGAATGAAATACAGGGTCATGAAAATTCGAAGAGTGTGGAAAATATGATTGCTAATATCTCGGCAACTCATCATCTGATCGACTTCATTCTTTATGCAAAATTTATGGTTTTTTATTGTCTTTTATATTCACTCCTTAAAATAAACAATTTCTAAAATTTTTATATACCTTTTATCAGAACGAATATTTCGAGAGTCCGAAAAAAATAGTTCCGGATAATCGAGGTTGCTGAAATTTAATAGGCTTTTTTTCATTATTACATACAAGTACGTACCAAATTTCAAGTCTCTATCTCAGTTTGTTCGGGCGATAGAACGTTTACATACACACACAGACAGACGGACGGCACTTCTTTTTTCTTCTAAAAATATGTTTTTTGGCATCTCCAGTGTCTGAAACCTGTAAATCCGTCAATTTTTTTTTTCGATTTTTAAAACGATTACTAGACTTACGCTATACTACATATGATGGGTAAGTAATATGCAATAATTCTTTCAGCCTTATTAATAATTTCAAAAAGCGTTCTTTATTTTTAAAAATCTCAAAAATCAATATATTTTTCGACATTTAAAGAAGCATTTATGAAAACAAAGCTTTTCTTTTGCTGCCACTTATTTTCGAAAACGTTTCTGAGTCGATTTTCTCAATCCGGAATATAGATCTTTCGGATGCTTTTGCATTCTCAAGTAAACATTTCCATGTTCAACAAACACATTTTACCAACAAACATAATAAATTAGCAGAATTAACATTAACATTAACATTATTTTCTTACTCTTGCATGCAACAAATTAAATTACGCAGCTGAAAATGTTTAAATGAGAATTAATAGCATCCTATCCGATATTCCAGTTTGAGAAAACTGATTAATACACTATAAAAACTACTCCGAAACGATTTCGGAACTTTTTTTTTTATAAATGATATTTTAAAGCTCAAAAATATATTTGATTCCTGAGATTTCTAATAATAAAAAGCGCTTTTTGGAATCATGGTAACCGGAAGAGGTTGTTTGATAGCGCTCGTGGTTTTCTTCTATTTTCCTAGTTTAATAAACAATTTTCTTTTCTTGCAGTATATGAAGTAGTACTTTATGTGATTTTGTGTTTTATATGTGGTTCCTGAAATTAACAGTGTATCAGCAGACTTTTTTCAAGAAATGAGTTATTGTCACCATTTTGTATCCCACAGAGAAATTTATTGATCAGACAAAATTAAAAATCTTGTTTCCCAATTTCTCTAAGAAATCTTGAAAATTTGACTAAAGGACTTAGTCTATTCATTTTGAAATCATCAGTTGAAATCATCAGTTGTTCTAATTAAATTTTAAAATTCTGTACTTTAAGCAGTTTAAAATAAGGTAGAAAAATCACTTTCAGATCATATTTTTCCAAAACAGGAGCAAGACGAAACGATTCACTCTGCACTCTAAAAACGACATTTTCAAAACTGAGCAAAAAATACTCAAATCTGAGTATGTCGCATAGTCAAAATGGCTCCGAATCAAAATTATTCAAGTTTGAAACATGTATATACTTATTTCTGAAAACATGCACACACTCAAGAATAAAACATCATGTGCCATGTTTGAGTATGTCCATGTTTCAAAAATGAGTTTTAACTGATCCTAATCATTTTTGAGTATGTCCATGTTTCAAAAATGAGTTTGAACTGATTCTATTCATTTTTTAGTATGTCCATGTTTCAGAAACGAGTATGAACTGACCTCCTATGTGTTCAGTTTTGAGTGTGTCCATGTTTCAATATTCTGAGTACTTCTGGTATTTCAGAATTGAAAGCATTGGTTCGTCCTATTTGAAACAAAAAATTTCATACCAAAATGAAAACATCGATTTACTCAGATTTGAAAGTGTCATTTTTCTCAGTGTGGCTTCAAGTGCCTCATAATGTACTTATCATTACATTTTCATGCTTATCATTACAATGTAAAAATAATTTTTTCAACAAACACACTTTTAAAAGCGTTCAATGTTTATCTTGAAAATCATGCCTAATTTCATGACTTTAATTCATGATATTTCCAACAAAATTTCCTTTAGAATATTTTCATTTGGCATGGGCACCAAATCCGATTATGGAAAATTCGCCGATCTTTTTTAGACATGGTAGAAAGCGCGATCTAGAGAATTTATTTTAAAAATATATACTTTTTGCTCTATTTATTTTTTAAGATATGACAACAGGAAAGGTAAAAAAACATTATTCAAACTGTCTTTTTAGGATTTCTAGCATTATTTATCAACGAATAATAATAATTTAAACAATATGAAACTATTAGTTAGTTTTATTTGTATTTTCTACTTTTTATTGTTAAAAATATTTCGTTACGGCAGCTTCACAGCCATTTGGCTTATTTTGGCGAGCGTGGTTTTGCGCATTATTAAATCCATTGTTGTTGTAACTGGCATTCAATTGTAACTCTAAAGAATTTTAGACAATTTATCACCTGTGGTGGGCTAAAGGAAAAACTGCCTTAAAATTAACCTACTAATTTATAACTGAGTTCTAAAAATATTAAAATGTTGTACTGTCATCGGAAGCACACCTGTGAACCTGATTTTTATAATTCTAGCCTATCAGGAAACGAGTCAAATGTTGTAGAATTTTTCGCAAATTCTAATTTTTTAACTTATATTAACATAACCCTTCATTTCTCTAAATTTTCAGTTAATTTTTCTTTCACTTTTTTTTTTTTTTTTTTAAATGTAGAACATGGTAAGTAATGCAATTCTTTCTTCCAAATCCTAGTTAAATGTTCCTTTTTTTTTCCCTTTTCGTAATATCAACCCCAAGTGTAAATTGTTGTGACCTTGTTGTTCAACCCCACTTATTCCAGGAAAAATACCCGCAAAATTTAACCTTGTAGGACATGCAGTCAACCTTCCCCCAGGATTTCGGTCAAAAAAGGACCATTAGGTGACCCGTTCCTTCAAGTATTTTTCTGTTACCATGTAGTTAGCGCATAGTAACAGAAGCGATAGGCCCCCGTTCCCCCTTTTTTTTAAATGGGTAGGTCCCATATAGGTTCGAGGAGAGAGAGGTGATACGAGAAGGTCAGTCAGTGAGTGGAAAACAGCTAGTGATGTAGGTGCGAGCCAATAAAATTCGGTACGGGCGAGGGGGTTCATTTTTGGCGGGAAGATGCTTTCCCACTCTACCCCTGAGCTCCGAGAAGGGATCGTGTTTAGTAGTTGATATGACACCTAGCTGAAAAGAAGTCGAGATTGAATAATCTCTCATAATTAGATTCTAGAATGAGGCATATCGCTTAGTGTGAGTTGAAAACACTTTTTTGAAAGTGACAATTTCCTTTCTATGAAATATCTAAGGCGAGTCTTGATGCTGTATGATGTTCAGATGATAGAGGTGAACATGAGACGACAATTACCAAGTTGTCAAAGTATCCATGAGTTGATAAGTTTGGACTGGTAGTGGAGCAGTATTTAGCTGTGCGAATCTCCAAAAAAATAAGTCCCGGAGGTAATATCGGTAAAGCGGAGTCTTGCAGATAGCATAAGAAGGTTCGGCTCCTAAAAAATTTATGAGAAGGTACTCCCTTTTGAAAGGCGGTTGCTGCTATAAATATGAGAATTCAAGGAGATAACATCGTTGGATGATGAGTGGAAATAGAGAACAGCAGTAGGCTTACCCCATATTAGTGTAACAGGTGTCCTAAACTGCCAACTGGGTGAGTGACCAAGAATACAATGAAAATTGGTTGGTACAAGAAATTTTTGTATTTGTGCAAAGGTGATTTGCTTTGTCTTCAAGAATGTGAGTAAAATTATTCATTTCTATATGTTTATAATGTTGAATTGTGCTTATCCTATATGTATATAAACTGTTTTTTAAAACTATTTTAAATGATTTCAATATAAGAAATTACAGTATCAATGCCAAATAGAGTGTTCGGATAAATGTTGTCTACATATTATGTGTTAATTAATTAAAAAGAAACGATGATAAAAAAAAAAAAAAATGTTTCCTTTTCTCATTGTTTATACATTTCTCCTTCTCTAATTATTATAGATAGACTCTCATAAGTAGCAGTATTAATGTTAAATATTTTATTCAAGTAATAAAAACTTAAATGTTAATGTTAAATTTCTACAATAATAACTATGCCCGAATATAATAACAGCAATTAAATATGTGTACTGTGAATTTAGAATTCTGTTATTGTTTTATTCAGATGTGTTTATAAATATTATTTAATAAGTAATTCTTTTCTGCACTTTTAGTTTAAAATCTGTAAATTAATAGTAAATTAAACCCCCTTTCCTTGTTTTTAGCTTTGTTGCCCTTATATTTTTATTCTGTGAAATAGTCCACCTTCATTGTTTTTTTTTAAAACTGATAACAGAATTCATATGGAGTGAAATTCAATCACACATGTTTTCTTTAAATATATTAATTCTGTAAGAAATATATATATATGACAAATATAATTTTAAATTAATGTGGATTTAAGATGAAATGTGTAGACCTAATCTAAATATCCAAATGTAAATAGGACTAAATAGCTAGACAGATGATAGTAAATTTTATAGATTAAAGTTTATTGATGCACTTAAAATAAATTGTTTACTCTGAATTAAGTTAATTGTGAAATTTTATATATTTTAAAGAGAGTTAATAAATTTATGAAGTATTAAGAGAATCCTATTAAGTGAAATATTATTGTTTAGGTAATTAAAAATGTGTCCTATCATCTTGAATCACAGCTTTTCAAATGATTTATAAAATACGTAGTGTGCTCAACTATACGATTTCATTGGTCCCTAAATTTTAAAGGTATAAATGTATTCATAAAGTAATGTCATTTTGGTTTTTACTTGCAAATTTTCTGGGTTTTATCCTCTCAAATATGAGAGTTTGTCTCCATTCAGTCATTCAAAATTAGTTTAATTTTCACTGTTATTCGTCATCATTTATGAATACTTTATATTTTTGAGATTTAGAAGTATTGGGTGTTTTTCTTTTTTTTTGGTTGTGAAAGATATGAGAATATTGTTACCTCCTTTGATTTTATTTAAAAGTAAAATTTAAAAGTAAATGAATTTATTTTGCCATTCTCTCCCTTTTCTTATATTTTGTATTATGTGTGTTAACTTGTACTAAATTTTGGTGCCCCTTCTTAAATCTAATTACCTGGTGTTTGTAATAAATTTATAGTAACAATATTCAGTTGGTGGTATGTCTTCCTCACCTGGTGTAATGTTAAATTTAAATTCTTGTATAATTGGATTGAAGTTAAATATTGTGAAGTGGTAGAATGTAAGATTATAGTCATAAGATGCATTAAAATAACTTCTTAAAAAAATAGTAACAAGGAAGACCCAATACAAAAATCGATAACAAAATCCCCTCTTCACATTCAAAAACCAAGTTTATTTAAATAAAAGTGCGTAGTAAAAACCGCATTGTATTACAAGCTATTAACAATTGATTTCCCGCATGTTATTTATACATTTGGACGAAGCTAATTTTTACTCCCTATTTTGCTGCTTTTCCCATTAGTCAATGTTTCACCTCGGCTTACCAACGCCCCCTAAACAACTCCACAAAATTCGACATGGCGGCCATCATCAGAATAAATGGGCACTCCTACCCTCCCCCTGATCAGACTATTAATATTACCTCTAGCATGACGCAAAGAGATAAGCAAGGGGAAGCGGCTAATTGGGGAGTTCATTATCTGGGTTCTCTGATAGCAAAGTCGGAAATTGCGTAGGGGAATGAATAACAAAATATTGTGCCATCCACGAGCTCATAAGTCAAAAAAGAAACACACTGATACACACAGAGGTATGCAGAAAAATTAATTGATGCGAATCATTGTGCAGTAACAAAACTGCTTATTTTGTATATCTCGGTTAGTGATATTATGGAGGAATATGTTGCAAAAATTAGGATTCAGCATTTGTGTGAAGATACTGGAACATGAAAGGCTATTCAGGGTTTTCATTAAAAGCCCTGCGCAAGTTTTATTCTTTTGCGTTTAATTATATCCTTATTCTAATTACTATTTATAGCCCATAAAAGAAAGGTATTTAAGTATGAAGTAAGCTGATTTTAGCATTGCATTTGTTGAAAAGAATTGTTTTTAATGAAGCACTCAGTAGTTGATGGAATAATTTCATTGGCAATAAATAAACGAACGAGAATGAAATGGAAAAATTAAATTAAAAAATTAGTTAGTCGTGCTGAGGGAAAGATAAAATTACAAGTGGTATGATGACAATTAAATTAGACATTGGAAAGGTCTTTACTCTGCGATTTCCCTCTCTCTGTGTTTTATTACTGAAGACGGTTGGGAAAAAAATATTTTTACACTAAATTACTGGTATAATCATAAAAAATTTGGAATAACAACCTTGCTTTGAGTTATCAAAATTACATGAACTTATCTATTTTAAAAATTTTATAAGAATGAAATTATTAGAATAATAAATAAATAAATAAACAAGTAAGCATTAAAATAATGTGCCTAATTCTACATTTTTTTTCGTCGATACTTTTTTGAAAAAAAAAAAGACTAAATAAATGTGGCATAAGACAATCATAATAAAATGTTTGAAACTCTAGGGAAAAAAACGCATAAAAGACAGTAATTTCGAAAACAATTAAGTTATAACTTCCAACATCAGATGCGCACGACAAATGTATTTTTAACGTTTTGTGCTCCAAATTATTAATCAAGTAATTGATTCAATAATTACTTTCCTTGATGTCGGAAAATATATTAGAAAATTGATATGAAATTATAATAAGATATGAAGTTATAATATTGATAGGAAATTATAATATACTAATAATATCAAATTTTTAAAAGTATTTTCACTAAAACTGATTTAATAAATCGGTTACTTATAGCTCTTTTTGTAAAATATTTACAGGAATAATTGGTTTAATTAACGAAATATGCTGTTGTGGAAATATCGCAATTCTTCAAAGAAAACAATGTATATGAATTTATTGTGATCCTATCTGTAAATGGGAAGGTTTTTGTAGTTGCAACTTTTTCATATAGCATTTTTTAATTAAAAAAATCTATACCTATGTTTTAAAAAATGGCATCGGCTATTTTGCTGTGCTTTCTAAATGTGATCGAGTAAACTATTGTGTATGAAAAATAAAATTTACTTTTATTAATAGACGAATTACATAAATTTTACATTAAATTTCCTTTTACTTAAAACTACCGTTGGAACATAAACGGTTAAGAAATATGCATGTTCTTTTCAAACTTACTTTTATCCATAAAAACCAACGCTGTTATTAAAAAAAAAAAAAAAAAAAAAAAAAAAAATTGAGAAGGTTTAAGTTTTTTGCGCAGCATTTCTTTTAAGTGCAGTTGTATCCTAAACGAATGCATGAGATGCTCAAACATAAGTAACTGTTCATACTTAAAAATAACCTTGTCGATAAACAAAATCTCATACAATTAAATCTTACATATGCTTGGCCCACTCAGCCCAGTGGTTGGCATACTGGCCACAAAATGAAGGGGTTGGCTCGACGTTCTTGAATTCGAAACCAGCGCGATCTGGACAGGATGTTTGTACAAGTTTTTCAGGGTTATTATTATGAGAACGATAATTCGGTTCATTTTTCCTTGAAAAGACCTCCCTGAAGTCTTTAATAATTCATATTGTAATATGGCCAAATCTGACTTATGCTGAACCAAAAAAATCCCATATTACAGATTTCAAGAAAATTGTTCAATAAATGTGTGCTAATAGATTGGAAATAATTTGTCGAAATAGATCGAAAAAATAAAACTTTTCATATTTAATAAATGTTCTCACGGGGCTGGTGTATCCGCGTCTGTGGATGCCTCTATTTGAGAGTGGCGACATACACATCACTACACTGTGTTCAGACAGAAGTTTTTTGTCTAAATTATGGCAAACATATATTTCATAACTTGGCGAAACGCACCTGGACGTTTTATTTATATTTTTGCGACACAGTTATTTATCATGAACGCATTCGTAGCATTTAAGTTGCGCAATAGCGAAGTTATATAAAGGCGAAGTGTAAATGAGTACACTGTAAGTAAAAGCGATAAAAGCTATAGCAAAATATTGCTGTAAATTTATGCACCCAAATTGCCAGCATTTTTAGCTGTAAATTGACAAAAATTCCTTAAATATCTTTATTTTTGAAATTTTATAACTACAAATGCTAAAATCATGCTAATTTTACTGAAAAAATTAGTGCAATCATGCTAAATTTTACAGAAACAAAATGGTAACAATTTGGGTGCAAAAATTACAGTAAATTTTGCTGTAATTTTTGGGTTATTTCTTACACTGTACGCATGTTTTTTAAATTTCAGACTTAAATACGTGAAAATACTCAATAATCGTTAATACTCAATTATTGAGTTAATACTCAATAATACACTCAATAATACTTAGAGTTAATACTCAATAATCGAGTTAATGCTACTAAATACCATCCGACCTAATGCTCAAAAATGAGCATCTTATTTTTAAGTTGAAAATATCTACTCACAAATAAGAATCTGAACCTTCTTGGAGAAGTTTTCTTTTTTTTAACAAGGAACATGTATTTATTTAATAATTCAATAAAAATCTTGAACAAAAAAATAAATAAATAAAAATAAATCAACAATATTTAATGATATAGTATTGAAAACATTTTCTTTACAGCGTCTTTTCCTCTCAACCTTTCGTTGAATAGAATGTGCATATATTCTTTTGAGATATACACTACACTGTAAAAAAATAGTACTAATATAAAGTAAAAAAATACTCTTTATTAAGCATTTTTTCGGCTTGTAATTGCTCCAAATTTAAGTCTCATTTTTAGTACATACGCTGTTTTATATATATTCGCTTTTACTGAATACATCAACGGTAATTCACTGCACCACAATAAATGTACCATAATTTGGGGTTACTCGGACACTGGGGTGTTACAAAGACCCAAACAAAATCATGTTTCATTCAGTCCTGGATCTATTGTGTTGAGAATATTGATGTGACTCACAAATACTCTAACAGGTAACAGCACTAGCTAGGCGGCCTCTGCATGAAGATGGTGACATACGCAACCCCAAACTGTTCTCAGACAGAACTTTTTTTGTCCAAACTATGGCTATACATTCAAGAACTTGATAAGTTCGATAAGACGAATGAGACAAATTAACAAACATTAGTTTGACGGTGGTGGCAGGCTCATCAAGATGCTTTGTGATTCGTTTTGGTCCAAAACCGGTTCAAACAATCAAATTTTATATCCGGCATATAGACACTCTGATATAGAGGCACCCAAGCATTTAGATCCAGGACTGATACAAAACATTCTTTGTTTTGGGTCCAAATTGCAATGCAGTTCCAAGTAACTCCAAGTTGCGGTTAATAAAACAAGACACGTATAATCAAACCCGTATTCAATACATTTGCCATAAGAATAAGTTTATTAAATTTGAAGTGTGCGACCTTTGCTCTTCAAACTACTCGAATATTCGAATTATGCACGGATTATTTATTTTTAAAAATATTTAATCTATATTATATAAAAGGAGTATTACTAGATTATATTTATATTTATATTTGTCGACAAGGCTATAATCTACAAAGCTAAGTGTATGATTTTGATTATTGACAAAGATTTGATCTACGATGCTAAGTATATGGTTTTGATTTCAGACGAGGCTATGATCTACAAAGCTAAGTGTATGGTTTTTATTGTCGACAAGGATTTGATCTACGAAGCTAAGTGTATGATTTTGATGTCAGACGAGATTATAATCTACGAAACTATGTGTATGATTTTGATTACTCATATTTGTGCACTCGTTTATGATAAAATGCATGTAATCAAATAAATGTAAAAATAAAAAATAAATAAAGACAAACCCAAAGAAATGTTTCTCACTTTACTGCACTGACATTTATTTGTTGCACGCCAGTTGATGTATTATTTTGATACAACAGTTTTTTTTGTGCGTGTGTGTACTGACCCCTTGCGGAGACCGCTGCAGCCGCGATTCGAACCACGGCTTTTTGATTTGCAAACCAATGCGCTACCACTACACTACTGCAGCATTTCTTCCTTCTCATCATTATGTTCTCTAGTCTGGGTAGGTAGATACCAGATAATTAGACCCTTTATTGTTATCCGTATTCACCTTATACTCATTGTTGCCAGTATCGCTAAATTTCGTGGCAATTGGACATTTTTTACAAAATGTACAGCCTTGAAAGTAAAAAGAAAATCGATAATAAAATGGATATGCAGACAAACATAAAATTTTGTTTTTATCCTGGAGAAATTTATAATGGGACCAATGTCGAAACAAGCTTTTTCCAACAAAAATAAATTAATTGATTAATTAATAAAACTAAAATAATTATCGAAATCGTACACTGTTACAAATTTTTATGCATGGTTTAACCATACTTTTGGTGTTGCAGTAGTTGCAACCGTAAGATGGTGAAACCTCGTTCCAACATTTCGAAATCCTGTTTAACCATAGCTTCAAATGTTGAAACGAGATTTCACCATCTTATGCAAGCAGCCACTGCAGCACCAAACATTGGTTCAAACAAATACATAGTATTTTTAACAATGTAACATCCATCAAAAAATTATTCCGTGGAAAACATTAAACAGTGATAGAAGCGTATAGGAGAAATTTTACTGTTCCTACTAATGTGCTGCATTGATTTTACCCGAACCCGACCCAGCCCGCGGTTAGGGTCGGGTTGGTTTGGCGCTAATATTTTCCGTTGCGGGTCGAGTTGACTTTAAATGTTTCCGGTTTGGGTCGGTTTCGGATTAGGTTTTGACTCTTTCGTTTCTGGTTCGGGTTGAGAAACGGTCACTACCCCTCAAAATCGACCACAACAATCACAGAAACACAGTACCTCTTCCAGATCAGCCATCGCAAGCAGAATAACCCTCAACATTGTCCACAACAATCGCAGAAACACAGTAGTGTAAATAATTCCATTCCCTCATCAAAAACTCATTCCAACACCAGCAACAACTTCAAATAAACACCAGACAACAACAAGCAATAAACATCCACGACTTCCTCATCCAACAGTCCCTCTACAAAGTCATCCACCGTCAACAACAGTAAAAGAGACTCATCATCATATACACCAGTAAATAGACTTTCTCCATCAGCATCACAATTAGACTTCAACATCGCCAGTAAAAGACTCTAAAACCTCACCAGAAATTGAATAGACTCATCATCACATAGACCAGTAAAAACCTTTTTCTTTACCAGCATCACAAAAAGACTCTAACATCACCTGTGAAAGACTCTAAAATCTATCCAGAAGTTATACAAACTCTTCATCCTATATACCTGTAAATAGACTTTTTTATCAGCATCACAAATAGACTTTAACATCGCCTGTAAAAGACTCTAAAACCTATCCAAAAATTGTACATAAAAAATTGTAACTCACATCAAGCATCTATATTTATAGGGTACGCCTTGAATTAATAAGGTTACCCATTTGTATTTTTTTATTATTTTTTTTAAATAAACTTGCCAAGCAGGGCTTGTAGAGCTTAAGCCGTATGGTAGGCCACCCTGCTTGGTTGAATCTGAATCTGGTTCGGGTTGATCCGATTTTTCAAAAGAATGTCCCGAATATTCTTAATATAAAAAAACTATATATTTGAACATGAATGAGTACATATTTTATCACTTTAAAAAAGTGATAAAATTGCAATTAGAGATAGTATAATTGCAGACATTTTTTCGTAATTATAATAAAATATTAATTAATTTCCTTTCACTTTGGTGTCGGGTTTGAATACTTCGAATTCGGGTTGAAGTGTATCGAGTTAAGAACGGGTTTCCAGTTGACCAAATATTTTTGGGGGTTTGGGTTGCTTTAAGCAGAAATATTGGGTTCGGGTCGAGTGCAACCCGAACTCTACAGGACTTTGGATCCTACCAACTATTTCAAAACGATTATCTTCATTATATATTTCTATTGTATATGTGATAGAAATTTACCCAGGAGATTATTGATACTACCCAGAAGATTAGAAATACTGGTAGGAACAATAATTTTTTTTTCTATATGCGTCAAGCCATGTTTAAGTAAAATATACAAACTAATTATATGCACTTTTGTTGGAAATCTGTTTAAAAAAAAGGTAAAGTTTTTCGCTTTTATTTATTTTATTTTTTTAAACTGTTCAGGAATGATACTGAAACTTTCTTTTTAGTAAACTTCATAGCATAAAACGAAACTGAAAAGAAATGTAGAAACGAAACAAAAACTTTACAGGAAAGAAAAGAAAATCTATGAAATGAAAAAAACTATCTGAAAGAGAGCCTGCTTCTGACATCCCATTCATCCTTTCGAAAACTCTCTATTCCACATTTCACCCCGTAATAAACCTCTCCAATTAGCTTAGATCCCATTTCAGAAGTGGTGCAGGCACTCACTGGCAAGTGACGGGATTAATAGTCGGAAGGGGTCTGCAAACCATCATTCTGGGAGGTCTGATGGATGGTGTGGAGTTCCTGCAGATGAGGAAAGGTCGGAATACGCGGGCTGTGCCCTAAACCCATTATTTCCACCGACCGGAGTACACCATCAAGCATTCACCACGCGCTGCTATATTTCACACCGCCATGGAAATCTCAATTTATTCTCGCAGGTAGATGCATCCAAAACCTGGCAATAAACTGGTTATGAGTCGAAATAATTCGAGGAAACTAACTGCATTTACATTCTGATAAATGGAAAAGACGCATCCTCTGTAGCAAAATTTTAGAAAGTGAACGCTAAAATGCGTTATCATGAGCCTCTCTGTCACGTGTGTACTTCATATTTGCGTTCAATCATAAAATTCGCAAATGTATTATAACTAAGCCTAATGTAAAGCAAATTATGTTAAATTTCATGTAATATTATGTCAGATTACTGGGATTCGAGTACATTTCGAGTGAAAAAACAGATTTAGGGGAATCCTAAATAAAATGCAAATAAATAAAAAATGTCATTTTGCACGCCTTTTTGAACGAAACATTTATAAGTCTTATTTAGTCAGATAAATTGGGCTATAGTAAAATGGCGTATCCATTTGTATAGAGTATTTTAAACATTAAACTGTTTTCTTACTTATTTTTGTCCGTACTTGTTTTTTCTTACTAAAAACAAAATATTTTTTATTATTAACATTAAACTGTTTTTTTTACTTATTTTTGTCCGTACTGTTTTTTTTTTTTTACTAGAAGCAAAATATTTTTTATTATTATTATTTTAATATAAGCAGATAGATAGTATCAATGTCCATAATTTATAAGTATCTTTTTCTCATGAATTTTAGAAATGAAAATTCAGAAGCTACCAATTTATAAGCAAAAGTTATATTTTAGCAGCTCAAAAGAAAAACAAAATGATGACACGCATTATTTGTACTATCCCAATTTTAGAATAGTAAATTTTATTTTAGTGTACACTGATAGAAAAAAAAAACAGGTTTTTACAATTTCAAATAAAAATATCTTTAAACTTCAAATGAAAAAAAAAATGTTGTTACTTTCTAGGCATTTTTAAAATCAAAGTTCCCATTCTTCACTTATATCTTTGAACAGTTTATTCATAAATTCTGTTGGAAAAAAATGCGATAATTATTGAAAAATATTTCTATAATTATTAATGAAGCTAAATATGAAAGACCAGATATATAAGTTACTGTTATAAGACACACATTAAATGGTCAGGGCTCCCAAATGTTCCGCCAAATGAATATCAATAATTTTTAACAGAAAATTTCATAGTAGGTTTCTACAACATTTCCGCAAAAATTTACCTCCGAAGATTTCTGCAAATTTGCAAGAAACATCTAAAAATAAATTTTTTCTAAGAAAATACCGGTATTTAAAAAGTGGACCATTTGGGAGACTTGAATGATGGGTACACCGTAATAGGCTCTTGCTTAACTAACAAGGGCTTATAGACTAGCTGAAACACCAACTGATTTCAAGTATTTAAATTAATCTAATTATCGACCAATACCATGGATTAAAATTATATTATGTCCAAAAAAGGGTACAACAATTCATGCTTTTTCGCCTTTAACCACTTGCCTAACATGCCCGTGTCAGACTAGTGTATCCAATTTTTATTGTCGAAATGTGTTGTTTCCAATTGAACAGCAATATTTTTGCACAGAAAATTTCGCCTTCTATGATCTCAAAATTTCAGCAATTAATTAATGCAAAAAAGTTTGTCAGAAAAAGTAGTGTCAAAACAATAATAATTGTAAACAATACATTAAACAATTAAAAACCAATCAGGCAAGTAATTAAGAGAGATTAATCTTCTTCAAATCTCGTTATCAATGTTTTTTTCTTCTTCTGTCGACAAACCATCCAGTCTACATTATTTTTAATTTCTGTTTCAGTGTTACACTAGTACATTGTAGTAATATGCATAGGAGCATGCATCGAAATTATTCCTAAAAGTTAAATATCTTGGCTAAGAAAACAAATCTTTGCACAAAATAATCTTCAATAGTTTAAATAAACCTAACTTTCTATCAAAAGCATATGTTAAAACATTTTACGAGAAAAAAAAAAAAAGATGTATAACACTAAATTCTAAGTTCTTTTTTGCTTTCAAGACATATTAATCTTCTTCACTTAATCACAAGCGCACCTTCAGAGCATCAAAGCATTCATGGATAGAAATTGCTATCCAATAAATTCTCTATACTAAGAATTTAGGAAAAAAAAAAGGAAGGAAAGTTAAATAACTGATGTTTTTGTTATAATGATCTTTTACCTTATTTGGCGTAATTCAAAAAAAAGGTTTGGTAAAAAAGGACAGCTTTAGTACTCACGTTCGCCTAGAGTATTTATTGGTTAATTATATTTTAGGTGTGAGTGAAAGGGAAAAAAATGTTCTCTTGAGGGCGTTGATTTTGTTTTCTTAATGTTTTCCCATGGTATTCTTTAGAAATCTTTATTTTATACGAAGCAATTCAACAATAAAGTACTATAATAATAATTAACCAAAACTTAATTTGTAATAATTGGGAACAACACATTAAAAAAATAATAATAATAACCCATCAGGTAAGTGGTTAAGAGAGATTAATCTCCTTCAAATCTCGTTTTCAATGCTCCTTCCCCCCCTACCCTTTATCTACAAATCATCCACTCTGCATTATTTTACAACACATTTTTAAAATTCATTGCATTCAAATCTTGCATTCATTGCATTTAAATGTCATTGTTACACTGGGACATTGCAGTCTTAAAAGTTAAATATCTTGGCTTTGAAAAAAAAAATGTACAAAATAATCTTCAATAGTTTAAATAAACCTAATTTTCTATCAAAAGCATATGTTAAAAACATGTTACGTGAAAAAAAAAAAAAAAAAAAAAAAAAAAAAAAAAAAAAAAAGATTTATAACACAAAATTCAAAGTTTTTTTTTTTTTTTTTTGCCTTGAAGGCATATTAATCTTCTTCACTTAATCACAAGAGCACCTTCAGAGCATCAAAGCATTCATGGATAGAAATTGCTATCCAATAAATTCTCTATACTAAGAATTTAGAAAAAAAAAGGAAGGAAAGTTAAATAACTGATGTTTTTGTTATAATGATCTTTTACCTTATTTACCGTAGTTCAAAAAAAAAAAAGTTTGGTAAAAAAGGACAGCTTTAGTACTCACGTTCGTCTAGAGTATTTATTGGTTAATTATATTTTGGGTGAGAGTGAAAGGGAAAAAAAATGTTCTCTTGAGGTCAATTGATTTTGTTTTCTTAATGTTTTCCCATGGTATTCTTTAGAAATCTTTATTTTATACGAAGAAATCCAATAATAAAGTGCGATAATAATTGTTAGCCAAATCTAAATTGTTTGATATTGTAAAGCACTTAAAACTCTAACAATCGCAGTTTGGAAAACAAGATTATTTTATGTTTGATAAACATGAATGTATGCAGAAAGAAATATTGTTCTGTTTGTACACTTTTTTATATAACTTAACTTGTTTCATGTTTGTAAAGGTAGAATCTTGTAATCGATTATTCACTTACTTCCTGATATGCTATATTCAAATATATATGTGTGTATGTGTGTGTGTGTGCTCACAGGTGTGTTACAGATGATAATACAACATTTTAATAGTTTAGAACTTAATTATAATTTAATTAATTAACCCTTTGTGACTCAGCATCTCTGATTTGAAAAATATTTACTCAGATGTTAGAATACTTCATTTTAAGCATGTAAAAAAAAAAATCAAAAAATTTAAAACACAAAAATGAAAAATTATTGATTAAAAGCCACTTTTTTCACATCTGCAATAAAAAGAAGATTACATACTTCTCATAAATATTGTTCATTTTCTGATACAAAATTGTAAAGTATACGAAATTATCTTTGTAAAAAAATCTATTTTTGGATGTCTCCAACCATTTTAATTTGACAAAATGGTACTTAACGTCACCGCAGTTACAGATTTGGCCGTTTTTAAGTGCCACCAATCTTTCGTAGCACTAAAAAATGGCGTCAAAAATCAGCAAACAACAAGACAACAAGGAATACAAAAGATAACTGCGTGCGCGTGCGAACAACAAGATTGCTCTTTATTGGCGCATTAGCGCAACTTCTGCTGCGGTGGCGTTAATACGTAAGTACCGACAAAATTTACGAAGTTTATTTTAGCAATAACGATGTCAGACTGTTCAAAAGATAAATTAAACTTTGTGATAAAAAAAAAAAAACAGTATCGCCGTCTGTTGTGAATTCTATGAACAATTTATAATAACTGCTGTGTTACAAGATAGAAACAATAAATAAATTGTCTTTTAGTATCCACTGTATAAGTAACATTGACTTTAAGTATGAAGATATAGAATGTGTTGATACAAAGGGTTAAGTTTAAGGTGTTCTTTCCGTTAGCCGCGCGCAGGTTATAATCGCCAAATATTCTTTATGGTTACAACTGTTTACGAGTTACAACAGCAATGGATTTAATGATACTCCAAACCACGCTCGCCAAAATAGTTCAATTGGCAGTGAAAGCAACAATGAAATATTTTAATAACTAAAATGTAGAAAATATAAATAAAGAGATAAAAAGTTTAATAATTTAATAAAACATGCTTTAATCAAGTAATAGTTTAATATTAATAAAATTATGATCATAAGTGGAGAAAACAATTTAGAAATCCTGAATATGTAGTTTAAGTAATGTTTTTTTTTTTCCTCGCTTAAAAAAGAAACAAAATAAAAATTATAGTTTTTTAAATAAATTCACTAGTTTACACCTTGTTACCAAACTTAAATTAAAGCGGTTAATTTTCATAACAGGGGTTCACGCTAAATTAACATATTTTGATGGATTTTTGTTGTTGTTGTTGTTGTTGAAACAACAAAAATTTCAGTTATGAAATTTGATGTAATTTTTTAGATAAACATTAAAAAATTATAAAAGGGTGTTATTTTTTTTAAAACTATTTTTGATTTTATATCTATTACACTCTTTTAACTTGACTTTCTTCATGTGTGTAAAGATAAAATTTTACAATCGATTTTGTACTTACTTCCTTATAGACTAGAATTATAAAAATTACGTACATAAGTATATGTTCCATGATAATACAACATCTGAATATTTTTAGAAATTGATTGAAATTAATAACTTAACTTTAAGGCTTTTTTTCTTCGTTAGCCAATCGCAGATGATAAATCGCAAAATATTCTTTATGGGTACAACTGCATATGAGTTACAACAACAATAGAGCGTCCATTATGCGACAAACCACGTGCACTAAAATGTGCCAACTGGCTGTGAAACTGCAACAGTAAAACATTTTTAACACTAAAAAGTAGAAAATAAAATATAAATTAAAAATTAAAAAGAGTATAATATATTTTTAATACGCTTTTGCAATTAACAGTTTAATGTTAATTAAATTATGATTATCCGTTCAGAGAACAATTTAGAAATCCTGACTAGATAGTTTAAATATTTTTTTCTTTTCTTTTCTGTTGCCTTATTTTAAAAAAGGAACAGGGCAAAAATTATAATGTTTTAATAAATTCACTAAAAAGTGCTTTGTACAAAATTTAAGTGATGAATTTTCAAAATTCGGTGCCCACGCCAAATTAACGTATTGTAACAGAATTTATTTGGAGCACCATGAATTGAGGTCATAAAATTAGGCGCGATTCGTAAAATAACTATTCAATGTTTATAAAACAGAGTTTTTTTTTTAACTATTTTTACTTTTATACTTATTATTTTATTCTTTTGAGTTTTTAAAAAAGCAAAAATTTAAAGTATCCAGTGAATGATATAAAATATGGATCTTTGATATTTCCATTTTAATATTTATTGTAGATGCAAATATGCAACATTGATTAAAATGAATGTAGAATAACGTTTTGAGATTAAAATAACTTTACTTCTTGAAACAATGTTCTTCTTTGTAAGCTATATTTAATAAATTTAATATTTAATATTCAATATTTGTGTTTATTTAATACTTGTGAATAAATATGCTTTTTTTTTATCAACTTGGAAAACATAAGTTTTATTTTAATTTAAGAACAGAGAAGTTAAATAACTGATGTTTTTTTATAATAAAGATCGTTTACGTGTTTAACGTTACAAAAAAAAAAAAAAAAAAAAGAGTACAGAAAAAATAAATTCTTCTGAGAAAAATGGATTGTAATAGTTACTATGTTTATAATTAATAGTTAATTGTTATTAAAAAAAAAGTTTTATACACACCTTTTTAAATAAAATTTATATATTTCATGTTTTGAGGAATTATATATATATATATATATATATATATATACAGCGTGTCCCAGGATTATTGGGACAAACTTTAAGGGGAGGTAGGGGACATCACAAGGATTCAGATTTGCATAGCAACCCATGGTCGGAAACGTCATGGGAAAGTAGTATGACAGGTACAAGAAACGAAGAGACAAAAGACTGAGATCATCTGAAATAATTTATTGGTCAAAGATATTACATGTGCTGTGGTAGATGATATGTGAAAATGTCACAAAAGACGTTCAAAGTTCCCACCACTGCTAGCAATGCAAGCATTACACCGTGGACCATGGATTGGCGGACTCGCTCAAATGCACCTAGATTTCGTTGCATATACAGAGCAACACAGACGAATCTTGCAACCAGATCCATATCGGAATCCACAGGTGTTGCGTACACAGCACTTTTCAGTCCACCCCAAAGAAAGAAATCTATGCTGCTTAAATCAGGAAAGCGTGGTGGTCAGGGAACCAGTCCACCACGTACAATCCATTGGTGAGCAAACACCTGATTTAAATGTTCATGAACACATCTGCCATAATGGGGAGGTGCCCCATCATGTTCAAAACACATATCGTGTCTGACATGTTGTGGCATAGTGTCAAGTAAGCTTTGTTGCACCTCTTGCAAAAAGATGCGATAATCCGCAGATGTTAGAGGTGCTCCAATGCTCTTGTGAACAACACCACCTAACGGCGAACGAAGTCGTTTCCGATCATGGGTTGCTATGCAAATCTGAATCCTTGTGATGTCCGCTACCTCCCCTTAAAGTTTGTCCCAACAATTCTGGGACACCCTGTATATATATATATATATACGTTTTTAAATCTAAATCTTACAAATTTTAATGTTCCTAATTATAAAAGCACTACTTATAAGTTCGAATAGATGCAAATTTAAAAAGAAATGTAACCACCCTTATTTTGGAGGCGCTCAGCCATACGACTAGAAATACTTGCGAACAAATTTTTAGAATTATGATTTAGATATAGTTGTCCAGGAATTGTAAAAAGCATCCTCAAGATCTGTAATGCATAAATGTTGCTTGCCGTTTACATTTTAAAAAGTTTTCACGCTTGCATTCCATTCATTTTTTATAATGTTCATATTGTGCAATCGAGGCACAATGCATTTTTTTGTTGGAAAATAAATTTTTTTTCTCCTAAACTCCACCACATGCCAAAATTTGTACTTCTAAAACACAGGTGTACACTTTTAAGTTTGTTTTCTTAGAAACAATAATTCTTATCTTGAGCAGCAACACTGCTCTTTGCAACGTTTCTATTCCTACACAAATTTCTTCATTATTGAGGTATAACTTTAGGCCGATCAAGATTGAACCATTTTTCATCCTCCTGAAGTTATACGTTAATACTGTAATTTTTTTAGAATAGAATTTTATTTTAAAGTTTGTTTTTCGTTATGTGTAATCCAATATCTAGATCTCGAATTAACAAAAACATACTCTTATATTATAAAACAAACAATTTAAAAGAAAAAAAGCATAGCATTAAAAATAAAATTTTAACATAGAAGAGAATTTTATTTCAAAGTTTATTTCCCTTTATGTGCAATCTGATATTCAGATATCAAATTAGCAAAAACATATATTTTAAGACAAAAACAACATTCTAAAAGAAAAGAACAGCATTAAAGACAAAATATCAATCTAGAATAGATTTTTATTTCAAAGTTTGTTTTTCTTTATGTGTAATCCAAAATAGCAATAATAAAGTGGAATAAACCAATAATACATAAATGCTTACTCCTTTAGTTTGTTTATTTCATACAATACAGCAAATCCACACTTTTATCTTTTTCTTAATTCAAGTTGTTATTGCTATTAATTGCAAAGCATCATCCCTAAAACATCAAACAAAGAGTTTTTACTTCATTTATTGACGAAAAGAAAATGGATTGATTTCTATGTCGTATTCAATATATGCTCACTTTAGATGTCTAAAAATTAAATGATGCCTTTTTGAAATTATATACTAAAAAGTGGAAAACACGGATTAGGAAATGCAGTTTGTATTAAAATTATGCACATACTAATAGTTTAGTATGAATGTGTTACTACAGGTAAATATTTCACACATTATCCAGACAATCTTGCAAACCATGCAAGAAAATGTACTCTAACACTTACTATACGCTTACTACACAAAATATTTTGCAGCCTCATTTGTTAATGTGACCAGGTGACTTGATCGGTAGATTAACGATCTTCAATATAGATGTTGGGTTCAAAACTTATGTCGTCATTTTTTTTTACTTCAGAAAATATTCTGAAATCCATAGAGCACTTCTTTACAAATCATAAAAAAATATACAGAGTGTACCCAAAAGATCCGTGCAACTTCAAAATTAAAAAAAAAAGAATATGCCTGCAGAAAAACTAGTTACAACAATAGATAGAATAACTCAAAAAGTATTTTTCTACTGCATTAATAAACTTCAACATGAGATCCCTTCGTAGCCCGAAGACTATCAAGACGATGTTCCATTTCAATCAAGAACGTTTTAGCATGCTAACATCAACAGTAGCTACAGCTGTTTGGATCTTTTGTTTCAATTCCATGAGACTATTAACTTTTGTTTGGTACACCATATAGTTTACATAACCCCAAAAGAAAAAGTTTAGTGAAGTAATGTCAGGAGACCGTGGCAGGCATGGTATGGGGACATCCCTGTCAATCCAACGCTGTGGAATAAATTACTCAGCGACTCAAGGAATATTAATCCCCAATGTGGAGGGGCTCATCCTGTTGGAAAATGACATTCGGTTGAACTTTTTGCAGTTCTGGAAATACATAAATCTCGAGCATATCTAAGTAGGTACTTGAGGTAACAGTCTGTTCCGAGAAAAAAAGGTCCAATGATGCGATTGTGAAGCAGTCCGCACCACACATTGACCTTTACACTGCTCCGTTCGATTTCGGGTACGGCGTGTGGCTGAGTTCTGAGCCCCAAAATCGAACGTTATGTTTATTTACCGCTCCGGAAACATGAAACGTTAATGCGTCAGAAAACAATATTCGATTCTAAAAAGTTCATCGGTCTCCAAACGACGCCGCTTATCAACTCCAAATTTGAAACGTTCCGAATAATCATCCAGATGTAACGCATGCAGAATCTGAACTTGGTAGGCTGAAAGTCGTAATCGTTTATGAAGCACTTAGTGTATCGTGGATCTTGCCTTATTCAGCTCTTGAGATACTTTTCGAATTGATTTTGTAGGGCTCCTAGAAGATGTTTCACCTACTCGTTCCACACATTCTTCACTAGTGCTAGGGCGACCATATCCTTTTTTTATGATTCACTCTTCCCGTTGTCATAAATTTGTGATACCACTCACGAATGCTTGAACGAGATGATGGCGTTTCCCCGTACTTCGTTCGATTATTTCTTTGCGTTTGAGTATCGGATTTTGTTTCGATAAACCACTCGACACATTGAGCTTTCTTCACGGATCCGCCTTTTTGAATAACTGAATTCTTTACTAATCGTTTACGTGTTGTGCAGCTCCACCTATGAGCAGAAACATATTGTAGAAAAAACTTTTCGAGTTATTCTATCTATTGTTGTAACTAGTTTTGCTGTAGACCTGTTCTTTTTTTTAATAAAATTTTGAAGTTGTACGGATCTTTTTGGTACACCATGTATATTAAGTTTATTATTTATTAAAATAAAATAAAGTAAAGAGAGACAAACTGCCATAATAAATATTCTAACTACTAGGGTTATTTTTTAAATAAGGTCCGTTTGCGAATGAGAGTGAGAATGATGTGCAATTGCCGCGGTGCGCATGCGCATCTACTCCCAGCATGCTTTTCGGGCGTTTAGACGCCATTTGTAGCCGTATCGTCTGTCTATGTGCGCTGAGCTGTAGAGGTTTAAGAAAATTGATTCGCCCGCCGACTGTGAGATACGATCTGTAATTCGATTCTTGAGGGCAAGAAACTTGGCAGCAGCGGAAATTCACCGTCAGATTTGTGAAGTCTATGGTGAGAATAGAATTCCTATAACGTCTATAGGAGCCTTAGGCGAGAATGCTATGAGTGATATTAAAGTTCGAAAGTGGGTGAGAATGTTCCAGGACGGGCGGGTTAATGTGTATGATGAGCCACGCCCAGGCCGACCTTCTCTGATTTCTAAAGATTTGATTCATCATGGACAACAAAATTCGAGAGAACCGACGATTCACGATTTCACAGTTATCAGTTGATTTTCCACAGATTTCAAGGTCAGCTTTGTTCACCATTGTTTCGGAAAAATTGAAGTCACAGGCGGTGGATTTCTTTGACGTCGTAATTCAAAAACTTGTTGAAAGGTATGACAAATGTTTGAGAAAAATTGAAATTATGAAAGTATATAGAATATGGAAATAAATATATTTTAATGATATTTACAGTATTTTTCTTCTTATTAAAAAACGAACCCTATTTATAAAATAACACTCGGAATTGCCATATTTTTTTTACAACATTTTATGATGAGCTGTAAACCAAGCTACATATTTCTAGATCTAAAATATTACCAGAGCACTCTTGTTTTCTTCTAAAGGTGTTAATATTTGTGTCACATTTCATTACATGTGTATTCATCATTTTAATTGTCTTCTTATTTGTTGAAAATTTGTCACAAATATGCTTTTCGAATTAAAATAATTTTAAAGGAAGTGTTCTTAAACTGCACATATATATATATTATACATATGTCAATAGTTAATCAGCTCACCTTACTATTCACATTATTATTGATTAGCTCTCACCACATATCCTTGTAAAACTACAGTTTGCCCCTGTAACTTACCATAAACTTGAATCTAATTTATCCAAAATCCTACATCATCTTTTTTAAGTATTTTCAGTGAGTGAGAAAGTTTCTTTTATCGAACAATGTTTTTGATACTTCAACAGTTGCAGCTCCAAAGCTACTCCAGCATCATTTTCTAACGTTAAGGTTTCTTTCTCACTTACATAAATTTTTGACTTTAAAACTTACTTGAAAAACGCAAACTTTCTCTATAGGTTTGACTTGAATATATATTTTTATATTTTTCTCTTAAAGTGGCACAACTAAAAGAAAAAGGGAAAAAAGGTTTTGAAGAATGAAGAAAACTTATTTTTAAACAAACTGAATCAGAAATCAATTAGCAACTTATAATTCAGGGTCAGTATCATATTATTTATATAAACATGAGTGAGACTGTAATTGTTTTTTTGATAACTTGTGGGAGTTAGTATTTTGAAACAACAAACATGAAAAATAACATAAATATATGCAAATATGTTTTTCATGTCGTATTTTTGTGACTCAGTTACATTAATGTTGTCAAATTGATATCGTTTGAATTGTGACGCATATGTACATAAGAAATAACACTAGGCAATGCGGTAGCTAATTTTAAAATTTGTCTTCTGTTCGTCTGGGTTCGAGAGTATAAGAAGACAGTCACATTATATTACAGTACGTCCCAAAAGTTTATGGACAACGGAGTTTTTTATTTTACAATACAAAAAAAGGAGTAACAATTTCAAAACAATTTATAATTATAAATAATATCAAGACAATAATAATGCTATACAAAAATAATATTACACAATCACAGACTTTGTGATAAAAATTAAAACTTAAATTTTACTCTCCCAAAAGTTTATATACAACTCATTTTTTTTCCTTTAACGTTAAAATTTTTAAGCCGTAATTTTTAGTCACTTCAAAAACTCGATCAGGCATACTCAAAAGAAGAGTTTGAAGAAATTCTGGCTTTAAAGAAAACCAACTTCGTTCAGTTTGTAGCTTTAGATCGTGAACCGTTTCAAATTGACTCCCATTAGCATATACGTCTCTATATAATATTCCCCAGATGTTCTTTATTGGGTTCAGGTCTGGACTTATAGCTGGCCAATTCATAACAGTTACTTGGTTTTGTCTAAACCACTGTATTGCAGAGTTGGACACGTGAATGGAGCAGTTGTCTTTCTGGTATGTCCATTTGTTCCCACCTAGCAACTTTCCAAATGAAAGTAACTGTACTTCAAGAGTTTTCTGGTAATCTTCGGAACATTGACGACCTTTCAAAAAAAACAATATCAGTTGTTCCATTATAAGAAAATGCTCCCCACACCACGAGTGAACCCCCTCCTTGCTTCTGCTGAAAAAAGTTCGTTGTTCCTTGCGAATATCGTGCCAGTAATCTGCCCAACCATCAGGGCCATCTAAATTAAATTTCTTTTCATGACTGAAAAAAACACTCAATCATTCATCTGTCCAATTCATGTGATTTTGAACCCACTAAACACGAGCGTCTTTATGCCGTTTTGTAAACTTTGGCGAAAGACGTATTTTGCGATTATCAAGAAATGTACTTTCCTGCAGCCGTCGCTGGACTGTGGATTTTGATACTGGAACGCTTACTTCTTTAGAAACTGACCGCATAGACAGGTTCTGGGTTCAAACTAACCCCAAAATCTCTCTGTCTTGTCGTTTAGTTGTTTTCTTTGGTCATCCAGAACGGGTTTTTATTTCTAAATTGCCACCTTTTGACAGAATTCGGTAAATGCCAACCCTGCTGCGCCCAATTTTTCTTGCGATGTCCAAAAGTTTCCATCTATGAACCTTTAAACGATAGATTTGAAAAATTTACTTTTGGAAAACTGCACATTGCAAGGCATCTTTGCAATCAGTCGGAAACGGAAAGACAGATTATCTTTTATTTCAGTAAACTATTGCATCACAAATATATGACCTTGGAATATGCAAATTTTGGATATCAGTACTTAAATCAGCTTTTAACACCGGTTGTCTATATATTTTTGAGACAGCATTTGTTTGTTTTTATTTTTTTATATTAAATCTATGACTGTTAAAAGTTGTTTGAGTATTTTATTACTTTTATTTCATCATTATATCTTTGCATAATTTATTTCGTCTTTCTTACTCGTTTAGTTAACTCTTAAATCCAAAAAATGGTTGTCTGTAAACTTTTGGGACGCACGTTAAAGAAAAATAGGTATTTCTTTGTAGGAATGTCTCATAAAAAATAAACATATGTGATATTTTTTGCTATCTTACTTGTCGAATTGTTTGTATTAATATGTTATCTTTGTATACATTTTATACGCGTGATGTTATTAGATATTGGTCCCTTTTGATCATTTTTTCATAGAAGAAGAACCTATATAAAAGGAATCTTTGATTTGAAAGTAACCAAATATTCGTTTTTATTTAAGAAAAATCTTGAAAGCGTTATCCAGTCCCATCGCGTTCGAGCTATGTGGAATCGAACATGCGAACTACGAACTCCTCATAAGTTAAGCTCTAATTTATGCGCTCACTCACCACTCACTAGGCCTACGCGCTGAGATAAAAATGGTGGCTGTCATAGCCAGGCTTTTTTTCAGCATTTCTACGATCCTTTGAATTTAAATACAAGTATTTTCTGATAGTTTTCTTCGTCTTCTGTTTCTGAAATTAAATAATGCAAAGGAACCTCTGATAAAATACTAGTTTTTATTCTAGATTTTGTTCTAACGTTGACAAAAGTCCGCCTACGATACCCACCATTTTGTATCAGCACGTAGGCCTATTATTCAGGGAAGGTGTCTCACCTCTAAGCTAAGTGGCACTTCTAACGTGTACGAAAAACGCAAGTTTTCGAATTTTTAGAACTTTCTAACACTAGGAGTGGTATCTAGTGCCAATACATTGTATTTAGACATTCAAGTGCCTACTAATGTAAACATTTTTTTTACATTTAAATATTGGCTAAAATGTTCAATATATTTCATTTTTGCATTTTTTTTTATTAGGTAATAAATTTCATTGTATCCTAGAATAGTATACAAAAATCCAACTTGTATGCTAAATTTATATTCAACAGGAAATAAAACTCTCACAAATTGAAAATAAAAAAAAGATAAAGAGGAAAAATCTTATTTAAGAAACTAAAAAAAGATAAGAAGTTCTTTTCTAATTAGAAGACATTTTTCTCATTTGTCTATTCCTTAAGTCAAACACTGAATCACTCTCGTAAAAGTTTTCTTGGTTGATTTTCTAAGAAAAATTCTGTATGGGCGAATTGGGAAGAAATTTGTTTAATTATATTCTTTGAACCAGTTCATAAAAAAATTTCTTTTTTTACAAGGTTTTTTTTTTCTAGCCTTTATATTTTACCCGCATTTTTTTTTTCAAAACTCAGTACCTAGAATTTTATTAAAGTCTAATAAGATCAAAAGGAACTATTAAAAAAGATCAGAAAGAAAGATTACAGTCGGAATTTTCTTTTACCTTCTTGTGCGGGTATTCGTTATTTTTTTTTTCTGATACCGCGATATTTTTTACGCTTGGAATTTTTAAAATAGAACTAAAGGTAAATTTGATTTAAAAGAAAATCTACTGAATTTAAGTTATCTTAAAATTTAGACATTAAATTCCCCCACCCCTTCCCTTTTACCATTTTCTTCTAAATTATTTAAATGTCTGATGTGTGTGGAAGAAATTTTTTAATTTATAAATATTATTTGTATCATTGTAAAAATTATATACAATGAGCTCTTCATAATTTGATTCTGAACATACGGCGTTGAGGCGCGTTTTTGACCTGCGTTATACACGGCCGGTGCATGACGTTTAAAACATCACATGGAGTGGATCATTTTTACACGGAATTTGGTGCAAAGGGGGGCGCGTCGCATCTCACCAATCACCGTGTAAAAATGATCCACTCCATGTGACGTTTTAAACGTCATGCACCGGCCGTGTATAACGTAGGTCGCGGTTGAGGTCGGTATCTTTTCAGAGCAGAGAGGAAGACCATGTTTGTCTCTACCATGTTTCTGAACGAACTTATGATATCATGTGTTAGTTTAGAAAGCTGGAAATAAAGAAATAGCAACGTAATCTAGAAAGTCGTAGAACATAGCACATGTGAAAATAGGATATATGTGACATAAAGTGACGCTAATTATAATGTGTAGAAAGCATAAAACAGTCAGTCCATCCTGCCATAAGAATAATAAGTAATGCGCGTTTATATACACTCTCATTTTTTTCGTCTTCTACGACTTCTTCATCGAGCATTTTCTTATATAATAATTGACCATTCAGTTGGATTCATTCTGCCTACAATTTTGCCAATAATGCGCATTATTTCCGTGCCGTATTGACAAGAGAGTGTCGTTTACATTTCTTGAGAACAGGTTTACAAAACGTTATCAGCTAGTGTAGATGAAAATCGAAGTAGTTGTAGCAAAAATGCACAGGGATCTCAGAAATCACAAAATCTATGGCGATGGATGATTTACCATACAAAACGTTTAGGATAGGTCAAAGCATATCATATGATAGGTCAAAGCATATCATATAATAGGTCAAAGCATATCATGAAGCTCAGATTCAGATTTACAAAGACAAAGCGGCCTAACTAAAAGACTACTTCCCTGATTGTGAGAATCAGCCAGCAGATTTACCTGAAGTGACATTGATGATACTTGATGTACAATACAGGATAGTCCTATGACTTCTCTACATAGATTATCTGCCTATTTCTGATCATCATATAGAAATCGCGAGAGGAACGGGCAGGCGATATTTGGAGGGGGGAGGGAAAGAGAGTGCCAATCCACTGAATGATTTTGTGATTGAATTTTTGAACTTCTGAGATATTTCAATTTGAAAATTTGATCCAATACTCAAATTAAGGTATATAACCTACAGTTTTTTCGCCAATGTCTTGGTAACATTTGATATATTCTGAGTAACAATATGGCATTACTTTAATGATATTACTATTACGTTTCTTGTAAATTAGCTATCTATATTGGGGGCATAAACATCTGGGGCAAAAACGAAACCTTTCAGATATTTTGCCACCAAGTGACATTAGAAACAAATTATATGTAGGATATTATATTTTACAATATTAAGCAACATATTACTGTGTTAGATTTATTTCACCAAAAATGTCGCTTGGCATTTTCTTGCCCCGACCCCATCAATTCACCGATCAATTCAAGAATAATTTGACACTCCATCGTTGTGATTAAGATACGGCATCTTGCTAACGGCATCCAGTGGTTTCCAGATATTAGGTGTAAAATGTGGAAAACTTTTCTTGCAATTATACTCCAGGGATGCCATATGATTGTGCTTATGAATTCAGTAAACATTTGATACTTCTTATGTTGCCACTACTTTATACACAACCTCATATTGCAATGCAACATTAAAAAATTGCAATGGTGTATCTTCAAAGTCAAGTTTATTGTCTAGTTTTAATCAATTAA
This sequence comes from Maratus michaelseni, assembly GCA_963931845.1. Lineage (NCBI taxonomy): Eukaryota > Metazoa > Arthropoda > Arachnida > Araneae > Salticidae > Maratus > Maratus michaelseni. The sequence continues at coordinate 381,456,787 of OZ007587.1, read as the reverse complement.
TTCTCAAATTTAATAATAAAAACATAGTATAATTCACTAGTTCCCGCTATTTAAGGCTGTTCTTAAATCCAAAGGAGCTATTTTTTGACACAATTTTGAATGTATTTTTGTTCGGAAACGGAGGACATTGTCAGGGGTAATTATTCAGAAACTATGTTATCGAAATGAGTTTGCCATTTGCTGGTAATGGCAGATCTTTCAGAAAACGCTGTCAAAGTCGAAGCTTTGAACCGAATTCCCGAGACAGCAGATCTAGAGAGGGTAAAATCGTGTCGTGACGTGACACGAATCGCTTATAACTCGACAAGTAATTTATTTATCAAAAAATGGAAAACTCATTTCGATTCCAAATCATTTCAATAATCAGGGCTGCCAATTTTATGCCTTTACGTTTAAAAATGAGTCCGAAAATGTGTCAAAGTTTTGCGTTGTTGAGCAGATCATTTGAGAAACACCTTAAAAGAAGAAAAAATAATTATGTTTTTATAAATTTTAGGCCAGAAATAATATAAATACCAATTTTAGAAGAGCAATAAACGACAAATTAATTTACATAACGTTTTTCTGTTTTCTAATTATTCAAGCTTTTTTTTTTCTTCTAAATTAGATTTTTTATTCTTTTTTACAAGAATGGTAGCATTAAGTTTAACTTTTAAGTATTCTCTTATAAAGTCCAAAATTCGTTTCCATGTATTCTTTATCTTCTTCTTATTTTTATTTTTTATCTTTAAAAAAAAACAGAAATCTGCGAAGAAGTTTTACGTAACCTAGTAATCACGTTTAGCGTTAAAACGTTTTTTAGCCTCTGAAAATACATTTATAGAGAGGATTTTTCTTCTTTCTGTCAAATCTTCTTTCGCAGAAAGTTGTATCTTGTGTAACATAATTTCTGTGAATAAATTTTTGGCTAATTTGCATCTAAAACTTTTCTCAGAGAAAATGAAACTGCTTCCTTTTCATAATTTACACTGTCCGTTTTAGAAGTTAATATTTTTTTTTTTTTTTTGCATTTTTATTTTATTCTTTTGTTTTCATTATTCTAAAATTAAGCGCTGAGAAAAATCAAAATTTTATAATATTTTATTTTAACAAATGTATGATATAAGATGTGAGATATGTACTATTTTAAATAACACTTTGAAAAATAAAATATTTATTGTTTAATAATGTAAAAAAACAACTTGTTTAAATATGGAATGTTTGCCATTTAACCGTGTCTTTGTAAGAAAGATAATTGATGCCAGAAATATATACATATATTATAATTAGATACAACAATTTCCAATTTTGAAAATTACTAAGTTTTGTTAAATATTCTGTTTTATTTCTTTTTTGAAGAACTATGACAAAAAAAATAATGTGTAATGCAATTTACTTAAAAATTATCTATAAAAAAATTTACTTAAAAAAAATCTATATTATTTCAACTATTGAAAATACAGTTAAAATTTGTACTTCTACCAAAAATAGTTACACAAGTTACTTTATTTTAGTACATATTATGCTATATATTTACAACTGAAAAATGCATTGTTTGGAACTATGCATGTTTTGGAAATCTTTCTTTCCTAAGTAAATTAAAACACCTTCCCTAAAATTGCGTCATTTTAGCAAATTAGACGTCGCATGTGCATTTATTTAATCATAATAATAATTAAAGTATTCATAAAGTCAAATTCAGCTAATCCCAATAAGTATAAAGGTAAAAAATAGTTTTTTTTTTTTTTAATTGATTATTTTATAAAACATTCAATGTTTATTGTGAAAATCACGCCTCATTTCCTGGTTGCCAGTTCATGTTTTTTTTTTTTTTCTTTTTCTTTTTCTTTTTCTTTTCCCGAACAATTTTCATCACAATACGTTAATTTGGTGTGGACACCGAACCCGATTATGATAAATTCACGGCTTTTATTTTACGCTTGTTAGAAAGATCGAACTACTGAATTTATTTTTAAAAAATAATAATTTTTGCTCTGTTTCTTTTTTAAGATATGGCAATATGAAAGAAAAAAAGTATTATTTAAACTAATCTGTTTATGATTTCTAAATTGATTTCTCAACTTATAATCATAATTTAATTAATATGAAACTATTAATTGATTAAAGTGTATTTAATAAAAATATTTTTTCGCTCTTTATTTTTTATTTACATTTTCAACTTTTTAGTGCTTAAAATGTTTTGTTGTTGCAGTTTCACAGCCAGTTGGCATTTTTTGCTGAACGTGTTTCGGCCCATCATTGACTCAGTTGATGTTTTAACTCGTAAACAATTGTAACCATAAGGAATATTTGGAGATTTATCACCTTCGACAGGCTAACGTAAAAATGTCTTAAATTTAAATTATTAATTTATAACTAAGCTCTATAAATATTAAAATGTTACACTGTCATGGGAAATACACGTTTGTACATATTTTTTTATAATTCTAGTCTATTGAAAAATGAGTTAAAAATCGATTGCGTAATTACATCTTTACATAATAAAAACTAAGTGGGATTAAATAAAACAGCGACTACAAAGTTTAAAAAGTTTATGATTAAGTATAATCGATTCATCCTATATTGTAAGAAAATATTAACTATTACCATAAATTTTATTTCCTACATTTGCCATGTGATTATGTATAATCATAAAAAATGTATAATAAATTTCACGTCGAAAAAAAAAACGTATCGTTAAAGTCCTAAAAGATTATATATAGCAAAATATGCAACGTTTTACTTAATTTCGCAATACTACGCAATGAACATAACGCATTCATAGCAATTATTGAACACAAACTCATTTTTATGCTTTGGTTTAGTTTCTTGCTGCTTTCTGGCACTCATTCAAGCCAAGATAGTATTAACGCCAGATTGTTTTCATGAAAAAGAAAAGAAACATGCATCTGCAGATTATTATATCGTAGTTAAATAAAATTTTGCACACGAAAGGTTAAATGCTTTTTCAATATTATACTTCGCAAGATAATTTCAGTTGCGTAATGCATGGCAATCATATTAACAAAACTGAAGTAATAAAACAGATATGTGTTAAACACAAAAAACTAAAAAGACGAGGGCGAGAAAAAAAAAAATTTATAATTCAAAACCTCGTTTACGAATATTGCTTTTATATACTTTAAGAGCTATAGTGGAACATACCAAATTCGAGTTTCAAACGAATCTTGACTCTTTTTGTATGTTTTTTTTTCTTTTTTTTTTATTGTGTGTGTGCGTGCAGAGGTTGGGGCGGGACGTTCGAATGTTCTATTTAGCCCAGATCCTTCTAGAACTTTCTTCCCGCGTTTTCGGGATAACAGAATCACTCAGTTTGGTTTAATCCGCAGTTATTCCGATAATCGAACTTTGATTGGATATATTACATTTGTAGTACGCATTTGTGGTCGTCCACGAAAGTATCGACCACAAAATCAGCAGAAAGACTTCGGAACAGAAATTTTTCAGTGTTACCGTCTGCTAAAATTAGCCAGAGATGACGCCTGATTTTTTTAGAATTTCGCCGTTAACCTTTTTTTCTATTAAATGCCGTGACGATTAATTCAAGAGTGCTCCATTTTTTGTATGAAGAATATGTTAATAAAGAAGTTAAACTCAAGCTGTTTGATCCTTTCTCAGGAAAACATCCAGGGATTTTTGACGTTTGCGGCAACTGTCGGAGCGTATGATCTTAAATATTTGGCAGTTTAATGTTTTTGATGGCTGTTCACTGATATGCAACAACTTCTGCTATCATGTAATTGCTATTCACCTATACTTAATGGAATATCGTCCTATACATCTTATACATTTATAAACAACTTAAATGTTCATTAGGTTTGTTTTCATAGCTATATTTTTTAATATCGTTGTCACTTTCTGAAGACTGAATTGCGCCAAGATTTTTAAAAAACACCAAGACACCTTATAGTGGAAAAGTACTGAAAAGGTTCTAGTAAAAAAAAAGTTATTTGGTTACTTACGACATGTTTACAAGAGCATAACGTAAGTAAATGCGTAATTTCTTTCAATACCAACTTGCTCAATTCTAACACAAGTTAAATAAATATATTTTCATGTAAATATGTAAATAAATGATTACTTTAACAAAACTTTCAAGTAGTTAAAATTACAAATTTATTTTTAAATGGAAGCAATAGTAGGCGTTGTATTTTGAAAATAATACGAGGGCTGTTCAATAAAGAATGGTCATATTTTTTTCTTATTCGGATAATTTATTGTACATAAATTTAATTTCTTGTAGTATTGTCAGTTTATTTTGTAATGAATATTTGGAAATTGGCTGACAATTTCTTCAAGCGGAAGCAAAATTTCAGATGGCTCATCGCGTGTTGCCTTTATCGTTCCCGTAGTCGGTTCCGGATGTGTCTGAACTTGAACGGCTGTCACTGTCATACTACTGGAATTCAATTAATGAAACAATTTCCAAATATTCATTACAGACTAATCTGATAATACAACAGGAAATTAAATTTGTGTACAATAAATTACCCGAATAAAAAATTATGAAAATTCTTTGCTGAACAGCTCTCATAAAATGCCAGAGTAGCTAAGATTGTCTAAGTAATATCACACAAATAGATGTTTGATCTCATGAGATCAAAGCTTTCGAAGCCGTTACTGAATTATTTAACTAAAAAGACCTAATAAAGACACTATCATCCATATATACATAAAGATCTCTAGCAATCTCTTAAATGATGCAGTTTTTGTTGAATCAGAAGCGATAATCCGCAGGCTAATTTTAGTGGAAATGTATGCACCAGATGGTCACGCGATTTAGTCGTTAGGGTGTGGGGGGACGCTTCTCAACAGCCTCAAAACATTAAACACGCTCAGGTAGAAATTTGCGTTAGCTGTTGCCAGCTATAATAGTTTTTTTTAATAGTTTACTCACAAAATATACTTTCTTAGTCATTGTGTGAAAAATACTTTATGTATATATTTATGAAAACCAATAATCCATGTTTTTAGGAATTTACATTTTCTACAAATCTCACTGCCTGAAGCCCAAATTGCGCCAAGCTTTATATGAAAAAAAAAGTCAAGGTCCTTATAATGGAAAAGTAACGAAAAGGTTATAGTATAAAAACTTACATTTGGTTACCTATGACATATTTACAAGAGCCTAACAAAGGTAAATGCTTAATTTCTTTCAATACCAACTTGCTCAATTCCAACACAAGTTCAATCAACATGTTTTCATACAACTACGCAAATTATTGATTACTTTAACAACACTTTCAAGTAATTCAAATTACAAATTTATTTGAAATGGAATAAATAATAGGCGATGTATTTTTTAAATAATAAAATGTCAGAGTGGCTGAAATTGTCTAAGTAATATCACAGAAATAGATGTTTGATCTCCATAAGATCAAAGCTTTCGAAGCCGTTACTGAATTATTTAACCAAAAAGCCGTAATCAAGGCCACTATCATCCATATACACATACAGATCTCTAGAAATCGCTCAAATGATGCAGCTTTTGTCGAATCAGAAGCGATAATTCACAGGATAATTTTAGTTGAAATGTATGCGCCAGATGGTCACGCGATTTACTCATTAGGGTGTGGGGAGACGCTTCTCGACGACCTCAAAACGTTAAACACGTTCAGATAGAAGTTTGCGTTAGCTGTTGCCAGCTATAATAGTTTTTTAATATTTTTATCACAAAATATACTTTCTTAGTCATTGTGTGATAAATACTTTAAGTATATATATTTATGAAAACCGATAATCCATGTTTTAAGAAATTTACATTTTGTACATTGAAAAAAAAATTGAAAATTTTTCATAAAACTCTGATTTCACATTTGACATTTTATAAAATGACCTTTAAAGGATATTTTTTTATTTTCTTGACCACTATATAGTAAAGAAACACGCAAAAGAATATTATAATTCATTAGGGCATTGATAGTTAAGAAACTTTTACTTTTGAAATCTATTTAGAAAATAAGACAAGAGAAAGAAAATTAAAGAAAGTAAAGGAAAGGAAAGAGAGAAAATATTACATTTTTATACAGGTAGTTAGTTGCCTTCGAATGACAGGGTTCTAACTGCCAGATGGCGTTAACCATTAACCATTTGACTACGGGTCGAAACCTACGTCCAGTGGACTATTTTTAGGTAGCCTCCATTACAAAAATTAAAAAGCACTTGCAGCTGCTTGGAGAGAAACAATTCCGTAGAATTCCAGAACATTTTCACCATTCATGACCTCCAGACCTCAAAACCATTGTATATATATAAACTGATTTTTGTCATGCGATAGCACTCGTATTTATCAACCTTTTTGGTGACTCAACCTAATTGTGATTTAACATGTGTTCAGGATTTGCCAAGTTCCCGATCCAGTTCGTTGGAATGATAGGGTTCTAACTACCAGATGGCCATTAATGATTTGACTATGGGTAGGAACATATACGTCCCAATAGACTCATTTTTAGGTAGCGTACAATTACAAAAATTAAGAAGCTACTTATTGCAGCTGCTTGGAGGGAAACAATTCCGTAGAATTTCGGTATATTTTCACCATTCATGACCTCCAGACCTCAAAACCATTGTATATATATAAACTGATTTTTGTCATGCGATAGCACTCGTATTTATAAACCTTTTTATGACTCAACCTAATTGTGATTGAGCATGTGTTCAGGATTTACCAAGTTCCCGATCGAGTTCGTTGGCCAGCTTCATCTACCATTGTTTCAAAATGGTGGCCACTCAAAGATTACAAATTCAAAAACATGTACAAAAAATTAGAAATCCAAGAATCTTTTTACTCTTAAGTGTTCGGCCTTGATAAAATAATTCCCGAACATTTTTTGTTTTGCCTCTACCTTAAAAATGGATGACACATAGCAATTTGGCATTCTAGTGTGGCTGATTTTTCCATAATCAAATATCATTTATGAGCTTTAGAAAACGTAATTTCTTGAAAATGCACTTTAATTGCTGTAAACATGGTTAAAATTCTCATACGCGTAAAACAACATAGTCATATCTACCAGCATCAAATTCTCGGGCCAATAATCACCAAATTTGGTGACCAAAAATGAATCGTCATTAATGAAGCTAGCTAACTCAGCTATAGCGCACTAATTTGGCAACTTTTTCATTCAAATTCAGTATTGACGAAAACTGGGATTGAATTTTCTATCATCTTGTTTCTCTCATTTTATCTTTGTGTGTTTGAATAAAATTAGCTGAATTTTTAAAAACAAGGAAAAGGGAAGCTACCTTTTCCTCTCGGTACATGCCGGAACGACTTTTTTTCTGTTCTATTCGTACCAATTTTTGAAAAATAATTTTTGAACACGCTTATACTAGGATATTTTCAAGAGAATTCAATTCTACAGCAAAGAAAAGAGATTTGTGAATTGTGGTACGATTGAATATAAAAATAGTCGCCAGTTTTAGCCCATAGTCAAAGGGTGTTAAGTGTCTGTAATCTTTTCTACCAATTTGATCGAGTGATTCTAGCAATTCTAGCGATCTGATTCTAGCGAAATTTTCGAGCAATGTCGCAATACTAATAATATAACGCTAATATCAAGATTCTGCGGTACAGGATTTCTCATATATATTTTTTTTTTTCTAAAAAGTAGTCGAAGCTGTTAGCATCGTGCCATACAAAGCTAAGGGAACGTTGTTTGGTAAGATATTCTCCAAATTCAAAGTTCTGGACATTAATATATGAGATAATTGGTAAGAATTAAGTAAGAATTAGTGTTTTTATTTTAAAATTCGTTTTGGGCTTAATATATTTTTCCATTTATCTCTTCGATTTTCAAAAGAAATTCTGAAGACTTAAATTTAGTGAAAAATGTACACATATTTGTAGTAAAGTTGGTTTAATAAATAGAAACAGAATTTTTTCAGAAAAATCTTGCTGAGTATGAATTAATTCAAACGTGTTTAAAATAAATATTTTATTTAACCGAAACTTTAACCAAGTATCACATCGAAAAAAGATACATTTCCTTAAATACATTTATTATGGTTCAAAACATGTTTGGTTTGGATTAGACTTTGGAAGAATATCCAAATGTTGTCATCTGTGAATCATAGAAGTTTAAAAAGGTCTCTACAAGACATAAATAAAAATTAACAGATGAACGAAAAAATATACAAGTTAGTAAAAAAAAAACTTAATTTTCTAAAAATACTTATAAATTAACAAAAAGTTTACAAAGAGATTAAACATATATCACAAGTTAAGAAAAAAGTTCAAGTTAACAAAAAAATTCTGAAAAGGCAAAGTTTATTTCTTCAAAGAAAATAAGAGATAGTGAAAATTAAAAAAGTAGCCAAAGTTCAAGAAATTATGTGTCTTCGTACAACTTGTTGTGGGTGAAATTGGTTGAAACAAGTTATTAGTGAGGGTATTTGTATCTTAGTTTTTTATTCAACATGGAATCTAATTTTAGTGCTGATAATACAGGATGACATGCTACAATGTTTCTAGAAATGACAAGTTACAATTCTGATATTTTGGAATTTTAAACAAGTGAATTCGCAAAAGCTCTAAAGTATGTAAGATGAAAAAAGAAAATAAAAAAGTTATGTGAATGCTAGACACATTTATATCAAACTAGCTGATCTACCGGCATTGCTAGGGCTGGTAATCAGTAAGACAATCGAAAACCAAGTTGAATGAGACAAACCCCGTTGTAATCTGACCCATAGAACCCGAGATAATAATGCACCTCAGGCGGTGGAAGGTGGAATTAAAATCTGTAAGACATTTGAAAACGAAGTTGAATGATCCAAACCCCGTTATAATGGACTCCATGGAACCCGATATAAAAATGCGCCCCCTGGCGGTTGAAGGTGGAACTAAAATCTGTAAGACAATGGTACCAATTTTCGTTGAAATCGGTCCCATAGAACCCGTTATTTCAAAAATGACAGTATATTCATCTATTGACGTCATATACAGTTGCTTTCTGTGCTTACTGATATTGATACTTTCCTTGTGTGATTGTCAAATATTTGAAAATTTCCGTTAAATTTCCAGTATATGACTTCAAATTGATTTGCTTTTTAATTCTTTAATGGGGTGGTCTTTTAATATTCACATGCTTTCAAAACTTACCATAAAATCAATTTTTTAACTGATGCTCCTTGTATTATTGAGAAATGCTTGAAAATGCTCGTTATACTTCCAATATGACGTCATATTATTTTCTTTTTAATTCTTTAAATTTTTTATTTCATTTTAATTTTTCACGTGGAGGTCTTTCAACTGAAAATGAATTGTAGTGGAAAGAATTTTATTGTGGATGTTTAATTGTTTGCAACTGCTATAACGAAAAATGTTTATATTTGATAGGAAAATGCTGTTAGATCGGTGGTTTTCTATTAATTAAAAATTAACTGCAATTTATTTCGATTTCAGATTACTTTAGTTGACTGTGTTTTAATAGACCTACACGTAACATTTCACGATTTTCGTTTATAAACTGTGGATTTGTATAGAAACACAGACAGACAAATTTTCATTTTTATATATTAGATGTTTAGTTATACTAAATTAGTCATCTTCAATTGATGGCTTTTCAACAATTTATAAACGTCTATAAAGATGGATGATTCCACTTATGTGTCGAATAAAATTTCCCCTATTGCATAAATTTGTCGCTGTACTTATCACAGCGAATTAATGGTAATGATCAGAGACATCAGAGTAGTTATCATAAATGAAATATGCATTGTTCCGTTCATTAAACTATCAGAGCCAGATCCAATTAATATAAAGTCGCATTGCAATCTCTTTTCTCATTCACAATAACACTGCGCACAAAACATTGATTCTATATTGAAAGCATACTGAAACAGAATGAAATAGTCATATGAAATTATATAACCGATAAACCTATTTTTAACACTTTCCAACATAGCTGAAAAGTGTTTATGACTTCGATTAGTCTGGCCGTTTGACCGTGCTCAAACTCTCGGAAATATACTCGGATGGCCCAGTAATTTATATATGTTATTGATGTTTACTATAGCATGATCGCTATTGAAATTTAAATGTGTAGCATTTATAGTTCGTTTACAAGAGCAGTTAAAAGTATTCCGTTACATTACACTCAATGGGGAAAAAATCGTTTCAAATGCATTTTGATGATGTTTCACCATTTCAAACATAATGGAATTGATATGCATTTATGCAGTACACTAAAGCATTATTTTTGTAGAATATGGAGTGCAAAGCGTTTATTATTCATTTACAAGGTCACACAAAAGAATTCTGTTCGTTTGCAGTATATTTTAATGATTTTACACTATTACAAACATAATGAAATATATGTGTTGGAGAGATTTGGACTTTTAAATTATAAAATTTACAGGGCGTTACTAGAACCTATAATTATTCTCTCCTCCAGACAAACACCCCAAATAAGTTAGCGGCAATTTGATGGCAAGGGTGATCGTACAACCTGGGATAGATTTTTTTTTTGTATTAAATTGAAAAGTTGTACCGCGTTGTGTAATTTCGAAGTATTTTATCCTTATTGTTGACCATCAAGCCCGCTGTAAATTCCTGCTTAAAGTAGTAATTTAAAACAAATATAGGTTAACCTAAATAAACATCACACCGTAAATAAGAATAAAGATTAGAGTCTAAATTAAGAGTAAAATAAAAAAGTTTTTATTTACAGAAGACATATAATAATAAAAACATAAAATAAAGAGTAAAATAATTGTAAAGTTATTATTTAATTATTTGAATTTAAGTATGATACCACATTTTATAACATTATAATTTAATAAGTTTATGACAAGATTTAAATTTTTCAAACATTTCTGATCCTGTTTTACCTCTTGGTCTTTCAAAATTACCCCTCTGTGCATTTGTGTTTTCATAATTTTGTCCATCATTGTTTGCGTAACTCTGCCCAAAATTGTTGCCATAATTTGGCCCACAATTGTTTGCATAACTCTGCCTAAAATTATTGCCCTGATTTGGCCCACAATTGTTTGCATAACTCTGTCCAAAATTATTGCGCTGATTTGGCCCACAATTGTTTGCATAACTCTGTCCAAAATTATTACTATGATTCTGACCAAAACTAATACTTCGAGCTTGCCCAAGGCCTGGGTTGTGCCCAAAATTCTGTCCAAAATAATAACCTGGGTTTTGCCCAAAATGATTACCTGGGTTTTGTCCAAAATTTTGTCCAACATGACCCCCTTGCCAATCAATGCTCTGCATGGGATAATTAGGAAGATGTAAATTTGAATTTTGTTTGGTATTTTTAGAAAATTTATTATTTTGGAAATTATGATTTTTGTATTGCGGTTTTTTTTCTATTTTATAATTTGTTTGGTTAGTGTTATTCCTTTGATTAAACCAACAATGTTCCGTTTCGTGAGTGTTGCGTTTACACAGCTCACACCATTTAGATTTGGCTTCCATTTTATCTTTAGCCTGAATTTTCAAATTATTTAATTCAGTCATTAAAGTTTGAATTTGTTCCGCGCTGTTTGCATTTAATTTTATCAGGCTTTCCACTAAATCTGATTCTTTTTCTTTCTGTACAACGTTAATCTCCTCGAAGTTACACCCATTTTGAGGGATAAATTACATGCTTCTGTAAAATCTTTCGGGGAGTTTTTGCGAACATCTAAACTAAGATCCGCTCTTAAACTATCCAGAAATCGTGTCAATTTTATCAAGTCAATAAATTTGGTGGACCCATTTTGACCTTCTTCGTTGTTTTTACTGATGTACTCTTTTGCTATTTCGTTGAATTCAGTAATGAATTCCTCTACAGTTTGCGATGGTTTCTGCTTAAGCGTAAAAAACTTATTTTGGATCTCGGAAAACTTCGCTTTAGATTGAAAGCACTATTAGTTGTTTTTTAAATTCTCCGTAATCTGTTTCACTGTTTAACTTGATGTTTGTCGCCAGTTTCTCTCTCGCGTTTGTTATCAATTTTGCTTTCAGAATGATTAATTTACAATCATCTTTTAGCGGAGTTTGGGCTATCAATTTATCGAATTCTTGCAGGTAAAATTCAACTCTATTGCCCTTTTTTCCGTCAAAAGTCGGAATCAACGAAAAAATAGTGTCTACACTTGGTGTAGGTTCAGCCATTGTTGCCGTTGTTTGTGCTATCAATTTCTCTACTTGATTTCTTTTATTTTTATGTTGATTTCTTGTTTTCGGTGACAAAATATCAGTTTGTCCCCTTTTATTTTTGTTTTTCTTCCCTGAATTGTTTGTTTGTATAGAGGAATCGTTTAAATTTCCACCTTTTCTCTTAAATTTTCGTTTATTATTTGCCATACCCCAACGCAAAATAAAATTTGTAAGGCATTTTCAACAAGAGATTAGATTACTACAAAACTTGTACAATTTTGGTTATGTTTTACATTATTGCTGATGATATAAGTATTAATAATTATGTAAAATCTAATAATTGCTATACTTATTCTTTCCTTTATTTATTTAATTAATCAGCAATTTAGGGGAAAAAAATCTCAAAAATGAACTTTTTTGGGGCAGAATGGAGAGATTTGGACTTTTAAATTATAAAATTTACAGGGCGTTACTAGAACCTATAATTATTCTCTCCTCCAGACAAACACCCCAAATAAGTTAGCGGCAATTTGATGGCAAGGGTGATCGTACAACCTGGGATAGATTTTTTTTGTATTAAATTGAAAAGTTGTACCGCGTTGTGTAATTTCGAAGTATCTTATCCTTATGGTTGACCATCAAGCCCGCTGTAAATTCCTGCTTAAAGTAGTAATTTAAAACAAATATAGGTTAACCTAAATAAACATCACACCGTAAATAAGAATAAAGATTAGAGTCTAAATTAAGAGTAAAATAAAAAAGGTTTTATTTACAGAAGACATATAATAATAAAAACATAAAATAAAGAGTAAAATAATTGTAAAGTTATTATTTAATTATTTGAATTTAAGTATGATACCACATTTTATAACATTATAATTTAATAAGTTTATGACAAGATTTAAATTTTACAAACATCTCTGATCCTGTTTTACCTCTTGCCCTTTCAAAATTACCCTTCTGTGCATTTGTGTTTTCATAATTTTGTCCGTCATTGTTTGCGTAACTCTGCCCAAAATTGTTGCCATAATTTGGCCCACAATTGTTTGCATAACTCTGCCCAAAATTGTTGCCATAATTTAGCCCACAATTGTTTGCATAACTCTGCCCAAAATTATTGCCCTGATTTGGCCCACAATTGTTTGCATAACTCTGCCGAAAATTATTGCCCTGATTTGGCCCACAATTGTTTGCACAACTCTGTTCAAAATTATTACTATGATTCTGACCAAAACTAATACTTTGAGCTTGCCCAAGGCTTGGGTAATGCCCAAAATTCTGTCCAAAATAATAACCTGGGTTTTGCCCAAAATGATTATCTGGGTTTTGTCCAAAATATTGTCCAACAATATGTGCTGTTGCTTACTGAAAAGTATGGTGTGCATTGCATTTATCGTTCATTTACAGGGACACACAAAATAATTCTGTTACAGTACTGTCCATGAACAATAATTGCAGGAAGTGCATTTTTAACTTTGGTTTGCGTTTTTAAGTTTAAATAAATTTTTGCATAGTACGTAGTGTGTATAAATTGTGTTGATCATATACAGACCTACACTAGGGAATTCCTAAGTATTACTAACTATGGGAGTATAAATTACTTAAGGGTAGTTTTTAATTTTTAGCTGTTGAATTTATAGTTAGTATACGTTAATAGACGTTTGTGGAATATAAATAAATAAATTCATATACAGTGATACGCAAAGAACAAGATGCATTGCCGTTTATGGATGGTAATTTCTGGAAGTGCGTTTTATGTTCGGTTATGCGTTTTTTTACCTGAATTATATTTTAGCTTAATATGTGGCGAGTACAAAAATCTTTAGATAAATTTACAGGTCAGTACAAAAGAATTCGAGTGCATTTCCTTCTGTTGGCGAAAATTGCTAAAGGTGAACTTTTTAACTGAACTAAATTTTATCATATATGTAGTATATATGCAAATCTATAGATAATATACAGGGCTGCACAAAATAAATAGACTTCTTTTTTTAACTATGGAAGGTATTTGCTAAAACTGGATTTGTAAATGTGCTATATATTTTCTAAACTGTTGACTTATATCTTCTTACACCTTATTTAACGATCAAATTTCGTTGCAGTTTTCTGGGTTTGTTGGAAAGTGGTTCATAATCTATGCTTTTCGTATGATTTTTCGTTCTTGTTTTAAAGATTTTTATTAGACTTCAAGAACAAAATTAATGTTTGGTGCTAATTACTATTTTTCTATTTAAGTATTTTAGAAAAGATAAGCAATTAAATAAGAAAATATCCATCGTCTTCGTTCACTTATAAAATAGAAAACAATTGATATAAGCAATAATGAATAAATAATTATGTTGCTCAGTTATAAAAATGCATGTTGTAAATATTCTAAATATTTATAAATCTGCTATCACATCTCTATTCAACGATGATATAAAATCTGCATATTGATATAGATCTGTAAAATGATAGAATAGTTAACATTTGTATAATTGATAATAAATATAATTAATTGATTAAAAATAAATCCCTGACAAAGTATCCCATAAAGTAACTTCCTGTTCTGTTGAAAACTCTAGCTTAATTTGCCAGAGCGAAACGCTCGTATACAAAATTCTAGAAATCTAAACAATTCGTTATTTATCGTGCTTTATTTTCTAAATTTATATATATTGTCTTCTAGATTTCAAAGCTCGGCTAATTAGTGAAACTCTGTTATCAGTCCCACTGGATCAGAATTCTAACTCGTTAATGTAACTGCGTACAACTAGCCTTTTTAACAGAGAGAGTAGATTATGTAATGAATTTCTCTGATAACAAACTCTGTATTATTATTCTAAATTTATGACTAAACGTTGCAATTATCTATTAACAAAAATATTTTTTTTAAGGATTGTTTTTTTCTTAATTATGCCAATACAGCCATGCATGAATTATTGTCAAGTGGATGAAAACGATATTTTGCATTTTAAATAGATTTAAAATGGTTTATTAAGAATAAATAATGTTAATTTTTTTAAAATATTACATTTACGAAAATATTACAAAATTACCTTGATAGAACGTTTACATACTTCTTTTTAATTGCTAAAAGGTGTACAATAAAAATATTATAAACAGTAAGATAGGTTTTATTAGAGTGTTGACATATGTTTCAGCTCAATCTGAACCATTATCAAAACAAACAAAAATATTCTATAAATGCACTGTCTATGGAGTTATTTGAAACGCAATTATTTAATTTTTTACTTACTTTTTAAAAATTACGCACGTTATTTTTATTTTTAACTTGGATGTTTATTTCCATATTTGTAACCATGAAGTAACTCGAGCCACAATTTTGGTAAATTAAATGATGCTGCATTGTTACATATTATTTTTACGTGTTACAATCTCTATGGTTTCTCTTATAATGGATTGATAGTATAGATTGCAGAGTGAAATTATTTTGCTTTCATTGGAATTTATTTGGATGGTTTTACGTTGGATAAAACGTTTACAATTATTAAAAAGGTTTTTTTTATTTATTTATTTTAGGGACCTTGGCACTTTTTATAAAAAGTTAAGTAATTTAAACTTTGGACCCCTTACGGCTAATTTAATATATATATATATATATAGTCCTATTCTTGTTTAGATCTCAGAAATTGGTTGAGAAAATCTTACCTCCTACAGAACAGAAAATAATTTGTAAAAAAAAGGGATTTTTCGTACTAAATATTAGAAAAGCGAATGGCTCTACTATCTATTGCTGTATTTCACAAGCATTACTGAACTTTAAATGAAATGGTAGAGTAATAAAAATAACATGTTCACATTTCGCTGGGAGTCGTTTCTCAGTGCAATCTTATAGTATAAGGCTGTCGTGCTTGAGAGGGTTAACAAAACAACAAAAAAGTAAAAATTATATAATTTTAATTGTTTAAAAAAAAACAATCTGTCGAAATAAAGTGAAATTTTTATTTGCGCATCAATATTTTCACGTCTAAAGTAAAAGATAAATGTTGAAACCAAAAAAATAAAAAATAAAAAAATTGCCATCTCAACTTTATTTACTTTATCCACTAGTAATATTACACTTTATATTTAACCGATTTGTTCCAAGAATTCTATTTTGAGATTCTTTGCATTTTAAACATACAACTCTTTCTTTTGTCATCTATGATATTAAAACGCAAAGGTGTAATTTTAATACCATAATCAAGAGATCTGCGCATGCGCGAAGTCAGTTTTGAATTTCTTTTTTTTCAAAGAAAGAATGGACAAAGTCGACGTGGCCGAGTGCTCTAAAGCACCAGAAACAGAAGTTCTAGTTCTCTAAAGAGAGCCTGGGTTCGAAATCTTTTCCTGGCGTGAGATGTTTTTCTGATATTCAAGTAATTCAGTACAATAATGGGAACCAAAAAAATATTATTACATGAGCAAAAACTTTTTTTTCATTTTCTGGTAATCAAATTTCTATAAAATTTTTATCGCTCAAAAATATCATTTAAAAATCAATGTTTTTATATTAAACTTCAGTTGTAAATTTATTTACAAGTAGCCATGTTTTGACGAGTTGAAACTAGTGTATTATTAACATGCCTTCATACATATTTGGCATTTATTGTTGAATTATACAGTGCAACAAAATTCAATAGGGTTCATGCTTCCAACATAAAAAATACTTGATTATTAGTGATTTCGATACGCTCAACATAACTATAATCATAAAAAATGCTGGATTGGCTTTTAAAAAACAAAAAATCAATTAATCGAGATACAGTTTTCAAACAAATGACATTTAAAAGTACTTTTTTTTTATCTTATTCGACGATGCAAAAATTGAAGTTGTGTGATGTTTAGAAGTTAATAAATTTACGAAAAATACGAAATTGATTTTTCAGATCGTTGTCACCGTCGATATGACGTCAGAGTTATATGGCGTCAGTTGTTTGTTTCGTAATATATATTTACTAAATATTTCACATGTTTTTGTTTAAAAATAATTTTAGAAAAGCTGAAAAAGCTACAAATAGAAAACAGAAAAATTAAAAAATCTTGCAGCTTGATACAAATAATATTTTCTGTGTAATGCACCATGATTGTAATCCTTTTATTAATTAATCAATGATGAAATAAGTGTAATCTATAAAAACGAAGCAAAGAAAATTGCTTCAATAAAGGACGTTTTCCTGAGAAAAATGTCATATGTAAACACGATCAATTATGCATTTTTCTGTATCGCATAAATATAATAACTAATTGGCGGATGTATTTTATACCATTTTATATTCTTACATTGTAATCTAAAATAACCTTCATTATAGATGCATTACAGTGTTTTCTTAAATACAAAAGTCATTTTTTTTTCTCCCTTACAAATCATAATAAGTAAACGAGGCAGAAGATGTAAAAGATTATATTTAACATTTTATTAATTAAATTGTCTAATTCTAGACTTCTTCAAGTGGAACAGAAAACGTTGTTTTTGTGAGATAGAGCTTCTCCAAAACGAATTAGTTAATTCTGTTTTGAAAAAAAAAATCAGCACACTGTGTTATAAAAAAATCATTTGTCCGCTTCGTTTCCTTTCAAAACAAAAAATTAAATATTTAGTAAGAGGGGTTTTTTTCTGTCAGGTTTTCATTACTTATTTCAGCCATTTAATAAACATTTTATTCTACAAAAATAGTAGGGACTAAAGTACAAAAAAAATAAATACTTCATTTTTTATTCAAGATGGTTGGATTTGATTTTAACTATTTTTTTTTATAACAATTAATTCTAATACGTGTTCGTTTTCTTATTAGAAAATTATTAATTTATCTATTACTTGCAGCAAAATATTTTGAGATTGGTAAAATTCCATTGCATATTTGAAAGAGCACTATTTGAAAAGAAAAATATAAGATTAATTTGGAAATGTACTATTTAATTTATTTTCGCTAATTATTGACAGATGAAATATTTCTCATGTTCTTTTCGTGAGTTTTTTTTTTTTTTTTTTTCTATACGTTATTTTAGTAAACTCGAATCAATAAAAAATTTATTATAGTGCACAATTCTTTAAAACTCTTACATTAATTTTCGTATTTTTGAAGACTTAATAAAGAATAATACTCAGTCATAGTTTTTGAAAATTCAATTTTATTGCCAAATGTTTTTTTTTTTTTTTTTTTTTTTAATAGTCCATGACAATTTGACAAGTGACAACAACACTTCAATAAATTCTCCTTTTTTATATAATACATTATTTTTTATTAAATTCTTAATAATAATTTTATGATTTAAAAATTTTCACCTCTTTATTTATTTATTTTTTTTTGCCTTAAATTATCATACTTTTGCCTCAACCTCTTTTTCTTTTAATTTATTCTCTGGCCATTCTCTTTCTTTTTCTTTTTCTTCTTCTTTTCTTTCCATGTTACTTGGTATCCTTTTTATGATTCTTTTCTCTATTTACTAGAATAGCTTCTTCGTTTTTCTAGCTCCATCTTTCTCTATTTTAAATTTACACTTTGTTCTTGTGGATCTCGTGTGTTAGCAGATACACGTATCACTTAACTAAATCTGTGTTATTTTCAATTTAAATCAATCGCAATGTTCGTATTATCACGCTTTTATTATAATTTTTTGTATTATTTTATAAAATTATTAACAATGATCTTATGATTTAAATTTTTTTATCGCTTTATTTATTTATTTATTTATTTATTTGTCTTAAATTACCCGCATTTGCTCCAGCTTCTTCTTTTCTTTCAATTTTCATCTCTTTCTTTTTTATTTATTTATTTGCCTTAAATTACCCGCATTTGCTCCAACCTCTTCTTTTCTTTCAATTTTCATCTCTTTCTTTTTTATTTATTTATTTGCCTTAAATTACCCGCATTTGCTCCAACTTCTTCTTTTCTTTCAATTTTCATCTCTTTCTTTTTTATTTATTTATTTGCCTTAAATTACCCGCATTTGCTCCAACCTCTTCTTTTCTTTCAATATTCATCTCTTTCTTTTTTATTTATTTATTTGCCTTAAATTACCCGCATTTGCTCGAACCTCTTCTTTTCTTTCAATTTACTTTTTGCCATCGGCTTTCTTTATTTTTTTCTTTTCTCTGTGTGTTATTTGGTAGTCTTATTTTCATTCCTTTTTCTATCTTTTCTTCCTTTTTTGGATAATCTTTCTTCTATTTTAAGCTTATACTTTGTACATTTCGTGTTAGCGCTTGTTAGCCGATATACGTGTTAGGCATTTGAGGAAATTCAGGTTTTTTTCAGGTCAATTTAAAACAATAGCAATGCCCTTATTATCACGCTTTTATTATATTTTATTACTTCGTTATTTCCATGGCGTACATGAGCAAAGTTTCTGCTACCTATAGTTCAAGATAAAATTTACAAAGCTTCTTTTAGAATAGGATAACGCTAATGTAATGTAAATTGCAGAATTTTTGAAATTCTATTTTGATTTTTTCTTAGTTTTAAATACAGAGTACTCCAAAATATGCGCATTAACTTTATCAGTCAATAACTCATTTTTTTTTTCGAAGGAAAAAATGGTCTTAGTATACAGACACAGTATATTCAGTAGTACAGACTTTCATTTGAACAATGTAAATTTTCATTTTAAAAGACATAGTGGCAACATTTAGAAGTGGACACACTAGTAAAGGATGATTAATCGAACGTAAAAGAAAGAAATGCTTTTTTTTTCTTTTTAAATTTGCTCCCAACAAGCATGGGCAATGCATTGCTAATTGTAGATGTGTTAACTCTAGTACTTTCTCTTTAGTTTCTTTAAATTATTGTAGGAAAGAAATGTTTATTGTTGAGACAGATTTTGTTTTTTAAATCAAGCTTAAATAATAATTAAACAAGTCATAAATAAATCAATAAATTGACCTACAGTTTTCAAACAAATTTAAGTTTAAAATACATTTTTTCCCTATTTAATGATATAATAACTGAAATAATGCAATATTTTGAAGTGATGTAGTAGTAATAAAAGCGAAAGCGGTCACCTCTATCGTTATGGCTAGGCGTACAGTAATAACTTTTTAAGGTACTTTTCTAATATTAAGTGGACAACAAATTTCTCAAGATGAAGAAAAAGTTCGAAATGAAAGAAATAGGAATTTGTCTCGAAATATAATAAATACGCATTTATTTCACAAATCATGTGACACAAACAGTAACAAACAATATACGCATAATGTAAAAACACTATATGTTTCCATTCATACAGAAGCAGAAGTTGGATTTCGGCACAATATAAGGAGTAATACTTGCGTATTAACCGCATACCAGTGAATAATCGATGATGAATGGCGCAGATAATATTAATTATAACAACTCTTAGAACATCTATGCATATTATATAAGTATGAACATACATTGTTTTCCTTATGTGTGTCTATGTAATGTAAATGTATGTAAATGCATGTAACTTTATTAACCCTTATGTGTATGTTTAACATATTCGTCTTTATCCCTTTATGTATATATTTACATACGTTAGTATATACATACATATACATATATACCTTAACTACGTACATATACATATAAACCTTTATGTATGTATGTATGTATATAAAATGTATGTAAATATATTAATTTCGGTATTAGTGCAATGTCAAAAGTTAATCGCCAAAAAATGGCACCGATTACAGTCACCCTTAGGAAATGCATGTGTATATGTATGTATGTACATGTAATGTGTGTACATGTATGTATGTATGCATAAACTTTGTAAATGTATGTAACCCTGTAAAAAAATGTTTGTTGATAGTTAAGTTCTCCAGAGTTCGCCACTGCCACATGTGGTTAATACGTAAGCACCATGTCAAGTTACTTAAAACCATTGTTTTAGCAAAATTTCAACACAGCATTACTCCTCTCCGATATAATTTCCAGCATGACGAAATTCAGTCGTAAATAACTTCCCTGCGTTCACCTGCGAATTGACTGCTGCATCTGACAGTCGTCGTTCGATCGCGTCACGCGAACACTTCCGACCTTCAGGTGTATTCTCGGATCAATAGGAAAGCATTACCTCCTCTGTGGGTGTTTGCACATGTACTACCCACAGCCATCACGAATTCGATTTTCGAGAATTTTTGAGTTTAAATAGCGGCTAGTAAGAAGACTGTATTAATTCAACGGAAATCTTAAAAGGAAACAAATAGATTTTTGGTACGTATCAATAAGGAGCGGGGAAAATCTGTATTAAAATGGTACACTGTTAAATTTAATAAACTGATTATATATATAGAATAATGATAACAGTAACAAATTAGATGTATTTTTACATTTTACTATTTATTTATTGTTACTTTAATACTATTTATTAGTAGAAGTAATTGTTGTTTTCACTATTTTTTTTTTTTTTTTTAACCACAGTTTTCCCGAATTCGACCGTTTCAAATTTTCTACTTTAAATAGAAACCAGTAAGATAACTGAATTAATTCAACACAAATCTTAAGAAACAAATACATTTTGGTATGTATCAATAGGGAGCGGGAAAAGCTATAATAAAATTATATATTTTTAACTTTAATAAACAAATCATGGCTTGATTACCACAGCGGCACATGGGAATGCGCCCCAAGCCCACATTTTTTGGGCGCCTCAAAATGCATTTTGTCCACTCTCTGAAGATACAAATTGATGCAAATTTCCATTTACAGTTTATAGAAAAAAAATGATTTTTTCAAATTCATGTACACAAACTATCTCTGTGTTAACACAATTGTATCACAGTCATCACATATATGATATCACATCCAGACACTTAAGGGTCTGAATTTATAAATGTCTTAATTTCAGACACATCCTTAATATTCAGACATTTTTCTCAGTTCGTTTATATCATGATCGTAGTAAGACACTTATACGTCTTAAATTCAGACATCTATTATGTCTGAATTATTTTTTCAGACACATATGTGTCTGAATTTAAGACGCCTCTATTTGCAGTGGCTTCACTAACGACAATGAAATGTAATGTAAACTTCGAAATTCCGAGAAAAACGGATATTACATCCAACTTGTTTCATCCAATCCCTTCGGTTGACAGTTTTGCTTACTCTAAATAGCTTACGCTACAAAAAAGTTTACCTTCCCACAATTTTTAATGCATTTTTACATGTGTCTACAATATATTCTTTTTTCGTAAAACTATGATTTAAATTTTAAATTGCACATAAAGCTGTTTGTTATGTTTAGAATGCAGGTTTCTGGAGAAAGGAGGGCTCTGCATAAACTGTGTGCCCCAGGTTCCACATAGAGTCGGTCAGGCCCTGAGAATAATGATAGTGAAAAATGAGATATTTTAGAATTCCATTGTTATTTATTACTACAAATTTAATATTATTTATTATTAGTTGTTGTTGTTGTTGCATTTTTTCCTCCACAGTTTACAAAAATTTGATTTTTGAAAATTTTCCAGTTTAAATAACGGCTAGTAAGAAGACTGTATTAATTAAACGAAAATCTTAAAGGAAACAAATAGATATTTGGTATGTATCAATAATGAGCGGGAAAAATCTATATTAAAATGAACCACTGTTAAATTTAAGAAACAAATACACAAAAATGTACAGATAATAATGATAGATGATAAATTTTTAAGTTTTACTACTTGTTTACTGTTATTCATTAATACTTCTTTAATTTTATTTACTATTATTGTTATTATTATTATTTGTTGTTATTATTTATTTTTTAATCACAGATTTCAAGAATTCGATTTTTGCGAATTTTGAGTTTAAGCAGCTAGTAAGAAACTTAAAAAAATTCAATGAAAATCTTAAAGAAAACAAACAAATTTTGGCATGTATCAATAAGGAGCATGAAAAGCTATATTAACACAGTACATTGTTAAATTTAATAAACAAATCACAAAAATATACAGAATAATGATAGTAACAAATGCTAAATTTTTAAATTTTACTATTTGTTTATTGTTATTTAATACTATTTCTTTAATTTTATTTACTATTGCCATTTTTATTATTTGTTGTTATGATATTTTTTTTTTATTACAGTTTTCAAGAATTCGATTTTCGTGAATTTTCGAGTTTAAGCAGCCAGTAAGGAACTTAAAAAAATTCAATGGAAATCTTAAAGAAAACAAATAAATTTTGGTATGTATCAATAAGGAGCGGGAAAAGCTATATTAACATAGTACATTGTTAAATTTAATAAACAAATTATATAGAGAATAATGATAGTATCAAATAAGATATTTTTAAATTGTACAATTTATTTACTGTTATTTATTACTATTAAATATTATTTATATTATTATTAGTTGTTGTTATTACTAATTTTTTACCACAGTTTTCAGGAATTCGATTTTGGCAAATTTTTTAGTTTAAATAGCAGTTAGTCAAAAGACTGGATTAATTCAACTAAAAACGTAAAGAAAAGAAAAAGATTTTAGGTATGTATCAATGAGGAACTGAAAAATCGATATTATATCCACATTATTAAATACACTAAACAAATTATTTACAGAATAATGATAGACACAAATGAGATATTTTTTTTTTATTTTACTACCTGTTTACTGTTATTTATTACTATTTATTTAATATTATTTAATTATTTATTATTATTATTATTTGTTGTTATTACTTTTTTTTACCACAGTTTTCAAGAATTTGATTTTCACAAATTTTCGACTTTAAATATCAGCCAGTAAGAAAATTTGATTCATTCAACGGAAATCTTAAAGGAAACAAATAATGTTCTACATCAATAAAGAGCGAAAAAAGCTATACTAAAATTTTACATTATCAAATTTAATAAACGAATTATGTATATAAACTAATGATAGTAGGAATCATAATTATTTGTTTTTGTTATAACTTTTTTATTTTTATCACAGCCATCACGAAATCGATTTTTGCGAATTTTTAAATCTAATTAGCAGCTAGTAAGAAATTTGAACTCCTAATTTGACGGAAAATCCAAAGGAAACAGGTGAATTTTGATAGTATCAATAAAGAACGAGATAATAATTGTTAAATTTATTATTTATTATTTAACAAACACAATTATGTGACTCACAGAATAATGAACACGGCAAGAAAGAAGATGTTTCTGAAATTTATTGCTATTATAGAGGTTTATGGAATCAATTTTTAAACTTATTTCAATTTGATACAAAAAATAAATTAATTTTAAAGTGATACAATGAGTAAAAAAAAAAAAATTCTTCCAGTTTTTTTTTTTTTTTTTTTTTTTTTTTTTTTAACAGAAGCTAGTATACACTGCATTAATTCTTAAATGAAACTAATTCTGGCATAAAATATTACGCATCAACGAGGAGCATTTACAAAACCTGAAATTACGATGACTACTGAAGTATTCATTGTACATTATTATGCATATAATAGTAGTCTAATCTAAAAAATATATAGCAACAAACCAGTGTTGTTTAAATACTTCAGTTTATCAAGACTCTATTTTAAATTTATATCAGTTTGATGAGAGCCAACTACTTTTAAATGTGTTTGGCAGGTTTAAAAGACTGAGTTTAATTATCTTATTCAGAATGCGAATTTTTCAGTTTAAATAGCAACTGAATGCTCGAGTTTAAATAAAACTAGTTTACCTTATCGCTTAACGGAACTCTTAAAGGTAACAAATGGGTTTCGGTATAAAGTATTATGTGTCACTAAGAAGAGGGGAAAATCCACACTGAAGTTCTTTTGAATTATATTTAACAATCACAATTGCAATCTAAACCCAATAATGGCAGTAACAAACAAGACATTTTAAAAATATATTATAAATATGTAAGTTTATAAAATTTCTATTTAATAACAAATTAACATTATTTTTAAATGTATAAATAAGTTCAAAATAATTATAGAATAATTTTATCAAGAATTCAATTTTTTCAAATTCTTTATTTCAATTCTTGATAAACACACTCTTGAAAACTACGTGCTGAGTTAGACCAAATTTTGGTTTTGTAATAGCTACAAGCAGAAGATGGCGAAGACTTTTACCAGGATTTGGTACTTTACAAAAACCTTGAAATCGTACAATATTGAACAATAACTTTTGTTTTAACCAATAACTGATATAATGTTGAACCTTGAACTGGTGAAATACTAAACCACGAACTGGTAAAATGCTGAACCATAAATTTAGAAAATATTGAACCATGAATCGGTAAAATGTTGAATCATGAACTAGTAAAATGTTTAAACATGAACTAAATATCGAACCATGAACGTGAACTGTTTAAATCTTGAATCATTAATTTGAAAAATATCGAACCATGAACTGGTAAAGAATCAAACCATGAAAGTAGCTACTGTTATCCTTTGCAAACAAGGACTAATCAAACCAACACTTCTGTTTAAAACGGAATCCGACACACTGTGAACACTCAAGCTTGAACTGATATTTCAATCTGACATCTTTTAACTTATAGCCAGCGTTCTAACTACTAGGCAAGCACACAGATATCCTCATACTCTAAAGCAGCATATTGAGAATGCGTAGAACTAGCTGCTTCGATTCCTTTTTTTTTCTATGATAGTTGAAATCGTTTTCAAGTTTGAAGCATGAAGAATATATTTTTAAAGTTAAGATGAACGAAATTGTAAATCATCTAATAACGTTACACATAACTTCCAACCTTCAGGTTTTTTACCAAGCGAAAAATCTTAGATGGGACCAAATAATCGAAAAATATAATGTAAAATATCGAACCATGAACTGGTAAAGTATCAATAAAACCATGAAAGTGGCTAAGGTTATCCTTTGCAAACAAGGACTAATCAAATCAAGACCTCTGTTTAAAACGGAATCCGACACACTGTGAACACCCACGCTTGAACTGGGATTCCAATCTGACATATTTTAACTTACAGCCAGCGTTCTAACTACTAGGCAAGCAGACAGATTTCCTCATATTCTAAAGCAGCATATTGAGAATGCGTAGAATATGAGGCTGCTTTGATTCCTTTCTTTTTTCTATGATAGTTGAAATCGTTTTCAAATTTGAAGCATGAACAAGTTATTTTTAAAGTTAAGATGAACGATATTGTAGTTCATCTAATTAACGTTACACATAAATTCCAACTTTCAGGGTTTTTACCAAGCAAAAATTTCTACATGGAACCAAATAATTTATTTAATATAATTTTTTTTTGTGTTATGTTTCTATGTAGAACTTATTTGATTTCATTTATTCAGATTTTTTTCTGGTAAAATGTACATTTATTTCAATTTAAAAAGAACCTGAAGAATGGCAGCTATGCGTTACACCATAGAATGCCTCAATTTTGAACTACAATTTTGAACAGCATAGCATCTAATATGATGCATTAATACAAAAGAAATGTTAATGAAAATAAATAAATTTCATCATAAAGTCATACTGATTAATAAAACGAAATCCACATTGAATGTATCTCTTTTTATATTCATTAAATGGAAATTATAATCTAATTGGAATAACAATAGAAACAAATTATTTTAAGAACTTATTGCCATTGTGAAAGTTTATTAGATTCATATTAAAATCCTTTTCAATCTGATAAAAATCAATTGTTCATTAAATACATACGACAAATTGAATGACTAAATATAATCGTTTTACCGAATGAAATTATTTTTATCTTCTGTAAGAATATGCATCATAAGCTATTTTCTATTTACTTATTTTTTAAATTAATTTTATCATAATTACTTTCCTCTCCTCAAAATAACTACACTAGAGAAGCAGCTGATATAAACAATAATTCTACGAAATTAAGTTTTAGAATGCATTATTAAAGATAAGAAAGTTATTCTTTATTATATAAAATAAACAGAATTGGATATCTAAACTTAATAATGATAGTAACAAACGAGATATATTTTAAAAGTTTATTGTTATTATGCAAGTTTGTGATAGCTTTTATTATTAAAGTTTATTTCAATTCAATAACAATCAATTAAATTTTAAGGTATACAATAAGCTAAAAATCTAGATATAATTAATAAAGATATAACTATTTTGTGCAGAATTTTGAATTTTTGGTAATCTTTGAGTTTAAGTGGACTCTAACCTTTGAAATGTTTTTTTTTTAATATATATTTCAGTATTTTATAATACCTGCTTTCTGACACATTATTATTTAATTTTATGAACGAAACAGATATAATTTAAAAAATGGAATTATTGTAGTAAAACATGAAATATTACACTTTATAAAAATAAACTAGGGAATCCAACCACGGGTTACAGAATATAGTTCTAAACCATTTTTTTCTTTAAAAATTCTCAAATAGATTTTTTGTATTTAAGGTATATATACTTTTTTTTAGCTTGCCCCCGAACAACACCAAAATTTATTTTTATATAAAAGATATCAATTATGTAAAATTATTTTAAATTCTGAAAGGTGTAAACTAAAAACATAATGAACAGGAAAAAAACTTTTATTAGATTGTTGAGATGTTTCGGCTCACTCCAAGCCATTATCAAAATCAAATGAGAACATTCTATAATTTCACGGTCTTTGAAGTTATTATTTGAAATGCTATCATTTAATTTTCAAGTACTTTTTTTAAAATTACGCACGTTATTTTTTATTTTTATTTGGTTGTTTATTTCCCTATTTGTAACCATGGAGTACCTCAAACCACAATTTCCGTAAGTTAAATGATGCTGCATAGTTACATATTGCATTTTTGCGTGTTACTACCTCCATGGTTTCTCTTATTATGGATGGATAGTACAGATTTGAGGGCAAAATTGTTTTACTTTCGTATATTTACTTTATTATATTTTTATCAATTATGTACTCAAATAAAGTTTTGAAATTTATTAAAAACGGTACTTTTGTGTTTAGCTGGCCAGCAGTTAATAGCCAAAGAAAACGCCAAAGGTTGTACTATTTATAGCAACATTTTTCATTATGAATATTTTAGTGTTTAAACGCGTAATTCGATTACCTATTTGTTAAATTTACGTTTTATTTATATTATTTTATCTATTTACGAGCAGGGAAGACCGAGCTATGCTCGGTCAAAATTAAATTTGAGTTCAAATATCATGACCCATGACCAAAATGACCCACTAATTGAATTTTCTCGAACATGTGACTTAGCCCAACAGTCTTCTCGTGCCCGAAAACCATAGGATGCAAAATTTAGTGTAAATAGTCAGAGCCGTTTTAAGATAAAATAGCTTGACCCATAATGACCCATGACCAAAATGACCCACTAATCGAAATTTCTCGAACATGTGACCTAGCCTAATAGTCTTCTTGTTCCCTAAACCTGTAGGGTGCAAAATTTATTTCAAATCCTCTGGTCCGTTTTTAAGATAAAATAGCTTGACCCATAATGACCCATGACCAAAAGGACCCACTAATTGAATTTTCTCGAACATGTGACCTAGCCCAACAGTCTTCTCGTGCCCGAAAACCATTGGATGCAAAATTTAATGTAAATTGAGCCGCTTTTTAGATCTTGACCCACCTATGACCCAAAAATGACCCACTAATCGAATTTTCTCGGACATGTGACCTAGCCCAATGATTTTATCGTGCTCGAAACTCGTAGGACACAAAATTTAATCAAAATCGTTAGAGCCATTTTTGAGATAAAATTAATTTGACCCGCGTTGACCCAAAAATGACCCACTAATCGAAAGTTCTCGAACATGTGACCCAGCCCAATAGTCTTTTCGTGCCCGAAAATGGTCGGATACAAAATTTCGTCAAAATCGTTTGAACCGTTTTTTAGATACAATTAGCTAGACCATGCCCAGAAATGACGCAAAATGACCCACTAATCGAATTTTCTCGAACATGTGACCTAGCCCAATGGTTTTTTGGTGCCCCAAAACGGTAGGATACGAAATTTCGTCGAAATCGTTAGAGCCGTTTTTAACTTAAAATTTGCGTATATATATAACCACACACAAGATTTGCTCGTAGTATTAGAATCTATGATTAAGGAAATTTTAAATTCCTTATGGAAAACAAATGCTGAACTATTGTTTTAAATGCAAACGGGTTGATCTTCCATAATCGGGTGGCACACGATATAGAAAGATAAAAATAAATACTTGAAATTTATTTTAAAAACCATTAAAAAAAAAAAAAAAAAAAAAAAAAAAAAAACAGGGAATTA
The DNA here is from genome assembly GCA_963931845.1 of Maratus michaelseni. Classification (NCBI taxonomy): domain Eukaryota; kingdom Metazoa; phylum Arthropoda; class Arachnida; order Araneae; family Salticidae; genus Maratus; species Maratus michaelseni. Next base: position 381,427,575 of record OZ007587.1, on the reverse strand, counting down.
AGATACAATTTTCACAGAAAGTACATGTTGTTTCCTATTCGACTGGGGAAAAAATTGTGCGCTGTTTAAAAGTTAATATGTTTACAAAAAAGCAAAATTGATTGTTCAGATTGTTGCCACTGTCGGTATGACGTCAACGTTTCTCGCCGACAAGTTTTTGCGTTATAATATAGATTATTTTAAGAATTTATTACCATTATGAAAATTTATCAAAACTCGTATTGAATTATTTTCCAATTTGATAAAATCATTTGTTATTAAATGCCCACACGATAAAATGAATGAATAAATATAATTATTCTACAATTTAAAATACTTTAATCTTTTATATTTTGTCGAGAATAATGCACCAAAAGCTATTAAATTATTAATTACTTTCCGGAAAATAGCTACACTGTAGAAAAGCAACTGGTATAAAGGCGAAATAATTCAATGGAAATCTTAAGTAACACGAGTACATATGTATATCATTAAAGATGAAGAAAATCCATAAAGTTACGCTTTATTACATTTAATAAGCAGAATTGTAATTTAAATTTAATAAGGAAAGTAACTAACAAGAAATTTTAAAATTTTATTATTATTATTATGCAAGTTTATGCACACTTTTATTAAAATTTATTTCAGTTTTACAACCATCATTAAGTTTTACAATTGTACGATAAGTTAAAAATTTAGATACAATTATTTTAGGACAAATTAAATTACTGTGAATTTTTGAGTATTAATAACAACTAGTTTGAGACAATATTAATGTAACGGAAGTTTTAAATAAAACAGATTTTGATATGCATCAGTAAAGAATGAGAAAATATATCTTAATTGTATACTTTATTAAATTTAATAAACTAAATTATATATACAAAATTATGAGAGTATGAAACGAAATTAAAGGAATTTATTTATTAATCCATTTCATTATAATATAACCTGCAGTTTTAAAAAATAAAAATGTAATTTAAACTGAACTAATCTATAATACAATGGAAATACAGTAAAATTTTCGTAAGGGACACTCCCGAATAACGAATGACTCTATTTAACGGACACTTTTTCAACCCCCAACATCTGTATTTCTATGTTTTTACCTCTGCATAGCGAGCCAATTCCGTGGTCCCGAGGTGTCCCGAGGAGTATTCAGAGGTTTTGCTGCACATAAGTGTTAAGGATGAAAAAAGTGTCCGCTAAATACAGGTTTTTGCTATTCGGGAGTTTCCTTTATAGTTGTTTTGCTGCAGTTGTATGCTTTTACCTCTGAATTGCGAACACCTTCGAAGAGCGGACAGAATCCGCGGTCTAGAGGTGTTCGCTATTCAGAAGTTTTACTGCATATCATTTTTAAATCCTACAATTTTTACGTTTATATAATAAACAAAAAATAAATTACTTAGCAAACATATTATAGAAAATGTACCTGAAAATTCAATTATAGTCTCTTTTTCTCACTTTATGACGGTCACTTTTTTTTTCAAATGTATTAATCCTGATCAAACATACCTAAAAAAGAATTAAAAAAACATTTGTAATAGGAAAACAAATAATTCATCCACATGAAAAAAAAAGTCTTGTTTTTCTAAGAATTAACACATTTGATAATTCATTTAGTTATTTTAATACTTAGATTTTTTTTTTTCACTTTTACAACTACCATATTTCAATGGATAATTAGGTTACTGAATACTAAAAAGAAGAAAATAGGGATTTCCTTCCAATTTTTTTTTCAACACTTTGTAAATAAATTATGCATTGCGGAAAAGGAGAAAATAAGTTGGCGTTTACTATTCTTTAATTCTTAATCGAATTTTGACTGATAAATATTTGAAGTACTTTGATTTATTTTTTCTTCAGTTTTGCCATTAAATACTTTAAAAAATTGTCTTTTACTCCTTATGTGTAATGTGTTTGATAATGTATTAATTATGAGATGAAAGGCGATTAGAGAATAAAAAGAAGAAGAAGAATGTTAAATAAAACATCTTCCCAGTAAACATAATATTTACTGGGAAAACATTTCAAAAGTAACATACGCATATGATAAAAATATAAGTAAAATACTTTTTTATTATGTTTTTTATTAATATTTTTAATACTATTTTGGTGAAATTGGAGATATATATGGTCAAAAGTAGTAAAAGACACTAAAAAACATGATGTTACAAAAAAGAAAAAACAGAATTTTTCTATACAAGTACCAGTATTGAAAAATTCCTGCTATTTCTCTCGTTCTAGTAAAGTATAAGAGTGATAGTGAATCAGTTACTCAGTGGATGACAGCGTTTATAGTGAGTTACTTTCTGGAACACGTTGAATAACAGACAGACAGCCAAGTTGAAGTCATGTAAATTTTTAAGTAGCATACTAAAATTTTCTTGAGTTTTTAAACTTATATGATTAGAACGGTCTTTCAACAACAACCAGCTATATAAGCTGAAGTATCTTATTTCTTATGTGAAACCCTTGAAAGAACTACATATGTCACACACAATATTTTCATTAGTGTGTGATCTCTATCACCGTTAAAACGGTCTTTCAACAATAGCCAGCTATATGAGGTGACGTATCTTATTTCTTTTGTGTAACCCTTGAAAGAACTACATATGTCACACACGATATTTTTATTAGTGTGTGATCTCTATCACCATTAGAACGGTCTTACAACAATAACCAGCTATATAAGGTGACGTATCTTATTTCTTTTGTGTAACCCTTGAAAGAACTACATATGTCACACACGATATCTTCATTAGTGTGTGATCTCTATCACCATTAGAACGGTCTTTCAACAATAACCAGCTATATAAGGTGACGTATCTTATTTCTTTTGTGTAACCCTTGAAAGAACTACATATGTCACACACGATATTTTTATTAGTGTGTGATCTCTATCACCATTAGAACGGTCTTACAACAATAACCAGCTATATAAGGTGACGTGTCTTATTTCTTTTGTGTAACCCTTGAAAGAACTACATATGTCACACACAATATTTCATTAGTGTGTGATCTCTATCACATTAGAACGGTCTTTCAATATAAGGTGACGTATCTTATTTATTTTGTGTAACCCTTGAAGGAAATAATATATCACACACAATATTTTCATAGTGTGTGATCTCTATCCCCATTAGAACGGTTTTTTTGTTTGCAATAACCAGCTATATAAGATGGCGTATCTTATTTATTTTGTGTAACCCTTGAAAGAACTACATATGTCACACACGATATCTTCATTAGTGTGTGATCTCTATCACCATTAGAACGGTCTTTCAACAATAACCAGCTATATAAGGTGACGTATCTTATTTCTTTTGTGTAACCCTTGAAAGAACTACATATGTCACACACGATATTTTTATTAGTGTGTGATCTCTATCACCATTAGAACGGTCTTACAACAATAACCAGCTATATAAGGTGACGTATCTTATTTCTTTTGTGTAACGCTTGAAAGAACTACATATGTCACACACGATATCTTCATTAGTGTGTGATCTCTATCACCATTAGAGCGGTCTTTCAACAATAACCAGCTATATAAGGTGACGTATCTTATCTCTTTTGTGTAACCCTTGAAAGAACTACATATGTCACACATGATATTTTTATTAGTGTGTGATCTCTATCACCATTAGAACGGTCTTTCAACAATAACCAGCTATATAAGGTGACGTGTCTTATTTTTTTTGTGTAACTCTTGAAAGAACTTCATATGTCACACACAATATTTTCATTAGTGTGTGATCTCTATCACATTAGAACGATCTTTCAATATAAGGTGACGTATTTTATTTCTTTTGTGTAATCCTTGAAAGAACTACATATATCACACACAATATTTTCATTAGTGTGTGATCTCTATCACCATTAGAACGGTCTTTCAACAATAAGCATAGTAACATAAGGTGACGTATTTTATTTATTTTGTGTAGCCCTTGAAAGAACTACATATGTCACACACAATATTTTCATTAGATAGCATAAAGTGGCGTATCTGAATAACATACATATAATATTCATTCTTTTTTAAATATTTTATTAGCATTTTAAAGTATTTCGATCAATAACTGTCAATGATCGGTAATGTATTCGAATTTTTTTGCGCGGCCCTGTAAAAGACCTATAAGATGTGTATAAATACAGTAAAACCTCCATAACGGACACCTCTATTTAGCGGACACTTTTTTCGATTCCCAACATCTATATATATTTGTTCATTCTCACCACTGAATAGCGGACGGACACCTCCGAACAGTGAAAAAATTCCGCGCTCCCGAGATATCCATTATTCAGAGGTTTCACTGTGTAACGTATAACATCATACTTAAATTTGGTGACCATCTGCGTTGTATAATACGCAATTTACAGCACGTTACAAATAGTGTTATTTTTTCATTTAAGATTTTATTTACATATATGGTATATATGTGTATGTATGCATGTAGATATACATTATTAAAAGCAGTTGTTTTTCAGCTACGCTTTTCATTTAAAATAAAAGATCGTCAAAGCACAGTAAATCATAAATGAGATGAAATGCAAATATTTCCGAAATTGAATGCACCTTATCACTGAATAATGAACCACTCGATCCCAATTGGCACATCAAACTATTTACTTATTTTTAATTTTTAAATGGCGTGTTAAGTAAACACCAAGCATTCTTAAAACTGCAAAAACATCTTTATGTGACGTAACATTATGATTATCTTATAGTTCACATTACTCCGTAAAACAAAACAAATGTTTCGTAATCTACGAAAATATAATATGACCAAGCACGAAAATCTACAATAACCTCTTCTGAACTATACCACCGAAAAACGTTCTTTTCATCTTTAGCAACCTTAGAAATCAATATATGTTTGATATTTAAAGAAACATTTATAAAAACAAAGCTTCTTTTGCTGCCACTGATTTTCGGATACGTTTCCGAGTAGTTTTTATAGCGCATTAAACACTTTTGGAATATCGGTTTATAGGGTGCTATCCATTCTCAATTAAACACTTTTAACTGCGTAACTGAATTTATACATACAAGGGTAACAAAATAATAGTAATTTTAATGTTCATATTAATGCGGTGAATTAGCATGTTTGTCTGTAAAACATGTTTCTTGAGCATGAAAATGTTTACTTGTGAATGGATAGCATAAAAAAAAACCTATATTTTAGGTTGAAAAAACTGATAAATGCACTATAAAAACTACTCGGAAACGTTTTCGAAAATCGGTGGCGGCAAAAGAAATTTTGTTTTTAGAAATGCTTCTAATCTCGAAAATATATTAGTTACTGAGGTTTCTAAAAATTAAGAGTGCTTTCCATAATCGTGGGTGATAAGGACGAGGTTATTTATATTTTTTCGCTTGTGCTTACATTATATTTTCTTAGATTATGAAGCATTGTCTATTTTTACAGTGTAGTAATTGTGAGGCTTGGGACCATTTGTGAGGTTAAAGTGACGTCACATTGACTGGCTTCTCTTTAGAGATAGTATCTATTTGCTACACCTGATGTTTATGGGTTATATTACATATTCCTAGATTAAGAAACATTTCCTCTTTTTAGTGTAGTAACTGTAACGCTTGTGACCATTTGTGAAGTTAAAGTGACGTCACATCAAGTGGATTTTCTTTAAAGATAATACCTATTTCCTACACCTGATGTTTACAATGGGGTTATATTAAATTTGCCTAGATTAAGAAACACTTGTCCTTTTTTTTTTAAGTATGTAATTATCTTACATGAAACCAAACCTTTGAAATACCCATACACTTTTCTTTTTCAAAAATTCAACTCAGGGATTTTCATTTCTTTTCTTTTTAAAGATTTTTCAGATCGGGGAAATTTTTCAGGAAGAGGGAGGGAGAGATGAACATAACAAAGAGGCTGAATCACGTAGTGATGAGATACGCGGGTAGTGGAGAAGGCTACGAAAACTCCTGCCATCCCGGCCTTATATATATTTTGCTGCCGTCGGTTGTATCTATCAAAAAAAAAAAAAAAAAAAAAAAAGGAAAACGCATTACCGTAGTCCGTGGTAGGGGAACGATCTATTTTCATTTGAGTGAAAGGGACATTGAGGTTTGTTGTCAAAGGAATGAAATAAAAAGCATTGTAAAATGTCACAGACAATTTATTAGAAAACGGACTGTTTAAAAAAATATTAATAAAAGGAAGAAGAAGAAAAAATAAGTAATATATCTCTGGAAAAATTTAATGGACTAAATGCTTGACAGAAGATTTAATAAATTCATGGAGATAGATCCGTTTGTCTTTCTAATCCGCACGTAATCTATGATTCTGGTGTGATTCGTTCCGTATGTAGTGCGGTCGGCTTTTTTAGGGGAATGGACAATATTCATGTGATGTCACAGTGAAAATCACGTTACAGGTTGCCGCGGTAACCGCGGTGTGTCTATTTTTTTCAGACAGCTTGAGTCACGTGATGCTCGAATGCTTGAATACAGATGCAAGAAAAAAATCATCACGTGACTGTTATGGTCTGACGCGAAAGATAGTGCAGTAGCCTGTCATTTTCGTTAGCCTAAGGAAATCACGTGGCGTAAAAGTAGCGGTGAGCTCGTTTGTTTACATATATTGCATCACTTGATGCAGCATAAATACAGATAAATGCATGCGTAGAGTACTTTAAAATTAATTTAGTAGGAATTACTATTCGATAAATACATATTAGAAAATGCCAATATATTTATTGATTAAAATTAACAAAAAAAAAATGCATATTATGAATTACAAAATAGCATCAAAAAAGAGAAATATATATTGTAATAAATGTAATAAAATTTACATTTCACAAATTAAGGCTATTTCTGTTTCACTAATTAAGCTATGACCAACATATTTTATATTTTAACAGAAAACTGTTTAAATGATTGTCTGTCAAAAAAAAAAAAAAAAAAAAAAAAAAAAAATTCATTGTTGTAATCATTTTCCCAATCATATGCATAAAACTATATATTCATATCCGTTAGCGCCAATTTCTCGCCAAACTTGGCGACACTTGGCGAAATATCGCCAAATTTGGCGACCAAAATAAGTTTTCATAAATGAAGCCAACTTGGCTATAGCTCAATAATTTGGCGAATTTCTTATTCAAATTCAGTATTAACAAATCTTTTTGTAAACGGTTTCTTTGCATTTTAGCTTGCTGTTTTCGAGTAACATTAGCTAAAATTTTAAAACGAAGATATAAGAAAGCTACCTTTTCCTCCCGGTACAGGTCGGAAGGACTTTTTTGTATTGAAAGCTACCTAACATGTCCCATTACTCTCCAGTCCCCCATCATGTTGGCGTCTCCCTGTACAGGGTTTCTCAAAAAGTTTGAAACTCGCTTTATTTTTATGCCTACTTTATATAAGTATGCAATGTAAATTGCAAACGTGTCCAAAATAAGATAGAGATTACGATTATGTTAATGAGATAGTCCTGACATTAATTTTAATTATTTTCCATTAATTTTCCAGTTGTTCTTTATAAATTTTTATACGGTCTCTGGGTGTCATAAGTTATGTTTAGAAACATTTTCTCCATACTCATACAAGGAAAACAGTAACAATTTCATTTTTCTACGACTAAATCTCAATGAGTTATGATACATGAAATTTCGAAGCTGTATTAAATGAAAAATGCAATTTATATGGCACATTTTTTACAGACTAAATATGTAAAATAGTAAGAAACAGAAAATCACATCATGTCGGACCCCACACAAAGTATTTTTGCATTTGGTAGTTTTCGTTACTGAACTTTATGTTCAATCATGCATGCACTTTTGCGCAGAGCAGTTCTTCAAGAATAGAGAAATGGAAAGATATGAATTATTGGACACAAGTTTCACAGATTAAATATCTAAAAGAGTAAAATACACACATTTATATCATATCAGACCCCACACAAAGTATTTTTGAATATGGTAGTTTATCTGCATCGTAGTTTCTTTCTCACAGAAATTTATACATAGGGCACTTTTTCTGAAATACAGAAAAGGAAAAATGTGAATTATAGGGCACAATTTTTACAGACTAAATATCTAAAATAGTACGAGACACAAAATCACATCATATCAGACCCCTCACAAAGTATTTTTGCACTTAATAGTTTCCGTTACTGAACTTTATGCGCGCAGAAATTCATGTAGCGCAGTTCTTCAAAAGTAGAGAAATGGAAAAATGTAAATTATGGGACGCAATTTTCACAGTCTAAATATCTGAAACAGAAAGGAACACACAATCACGTTATGTCAGACCCCACACAAAGTATTTTATTCCATATGGTAGTTTCCGTTACTGAACTTTATTCGCAAAGAAACTCATTCAGAGCAATTTTTTTAAATACATAAAAGAAAAATGGGAATTATAGGGCCCAAATTTTATAGAATAAATATCTAAAACAGTAAGAGACAGAAAATCACACCATGTCGGACCCCACACAAAGTATTTTTTCATGTGGTAGCTTCTGTTATTGAACATTATTCGCATCGGAATTCATACAGAGTTTTTTTTAATTACAGAAAGTAAAAATAGGAATTGTGGGACGAATTTTTACACGTTAAACATCTAATAGAGAAGGTCATAAAATCAGATCATTCCAGATCCCCTCACAAAGTATTTTTTAATGTGGTAGTTTATACACATCGTAGTTTTACTTTCCCATCATACGTAGTATAGGGTAAGTCTTGTAATCGTTTTGAAAATCGAAAAAAAAAAATGACGGATTTACACGTTTCAGACACTGGAGATTCCGAAAAAATATTTTTAGAAAAAAAAAATTGCCGTCTGTGTGTGTGTGTCTGTAAACGCTCTATCTCCCGAACAAATTGAGATAGAGACTTGAAATTTGGTAGGTACTTAGTATGTAATAATGGGAAGAAGCTTATTGAATTTCAGTAACCTCGATGATCCGGAGCTATTTTTTTCGGATTCTCAAAATATTTGTTCTGATAAAAGGTATATAAAAAATTTTGCAATTGTTTATTTTAAGGGGTGAATATAAAAGACAATAAAAAAAAACATATATTTTGCATTAAGAATGAAGTCGATTAGATAATTAGTTGCCGAGATATTTGTAATCCTATTTTCAACACTCTTCGATTTTTCATGACTCTGTATTTCATCCATATTTCAATTCAAAGATATATTTTAATTGGAAATGAGACGCTTAATCTGACGCAATAAAGTGTTAGTTAATATGATTAACATTTTTGGCGTTATAAGGAAGTTTTTTTTTACGTAATTCAGTAATAGAACATTTAAAGTTTATAACGTCATCAAGCTACAATTTTATTCGAATTGCAGTGCATTTTATAAGTAGTTTACACATGTTTTATTTTCATAGTTTATATTATGGATATCCATGATGGGTAAGTATTACGGTGGCCCCCAATGACTAGTTTTCCCAGAGAGATCGGAGCAGTTCTCCAAAAATAGAGAAATTGAAAAATGTGAATTATGGGACGCAATTTTCATAGACTAAATATCTAAAATAGAAAGGGACACAAAATCACATCATGTCAGAAGTCGAAGCAATCACTTCTTTTCATCGACAAAAGTATTTCAAATGTTATATCTGGCAACACCACTTACCGTATTTACCTATATCTCTGACGGGGGGGGAGGTCATGTTGGGTAACAATAATGGGTTGAGTCACCACTTTCAGGGGGAGTCCCTCATGTGATTGAAGTCATTGTGCCTAACTCGCCCCGTCATCGATCAGGCACGTGAAAGACATTTTATATCGTGCGAAAAAAGTGCAGCCGTCGATAGGCACTGGAGCTGCAAATTGAGAACCCAATATGAAAGCTTTGAATATAGGTATACTGTTAGCTCTGCATAAGCGTACGTGACTACTTTACCGATCAGTGTCAAGTATCATTAGTATCAAATATAAATTAAGGGTTTTATTCACTCCATTGAGACTTAGTTGTATTGATTGCTCAGAAAATTATGGTAGCAAGGGAGGAATATACGATACAAGTTAATTTTTTTTTTATGTTTATATATTTATTTTTAGAATTGTGATAACTTTATTAATGCGAAACTCTTTCATGTTTGTACGCTATTAATTTTTAAGTACCTTTTATGGAAAGGTGAAGTTGGGAAAAATTATTTTTATGTTTTTGAAAGAAAGTTTTTACAATCTCGAATTCAATTGATTGTTTGATATTTTGTTTCAAAGAAGCAAAATAAAAATTAAAGAATCATCAAATGCTCTCATATGATATCTAAGTTTAATTTTTAAAAATATTCTTTGAATTTAAAAAAGAAAAAAAGGAAAAGAAAAAGAGAAAGAAATAAATAAAACAAAAGAAAAGAAAGAAAGAAAGAAAATAAGTTATAACACAGAAAAATAGTCTCACAGTTAAGATGTTATCAAGTGGATTATCAGATTCAAATAAAAGAAAAATTTAGTAAATGACGATACATGTGTTATTTTTCAAACCTTGTGATTTATTAAATACAATTAAAACTATTTAACCCGGGAACAACAACTACACATAACCAGGACAAGTACGATTTTTATTTTGTCAACAATACTTCCAAATAATAATCGTCACCTTATTCAATCGCAGACAATTGCTACAAATTTTGTGATAAAATAAGGCGAATATTACTTTCCGAAAAAAGTTGTGACAAAAGTAAACACCGTATTCAAATCAATTTGTAATTGTGCGCAGTGGGTAGATGTGCCATAACTTTCGTCTCCATCAGACGGGTCGGGAGATTGTCTGTTTGTAATTTTATGCCGGTTGGTGGACCGCGCATTTAACTAATTTTTAAACCCGACAGACAGTCGGATAAATTGCCAATGTTATATCAGTTTAAATTATTATTGTAAATATTTTATATTCTAATCAAGATATTAAAAGTATAACGTAATTAACTTTGAAAACCTCCTGGACTATCACTCATTGCTCCTAGACACCAGCCAAAATACTACATCACACGTAATCACACAAAATAGTGAGAGAAAATGAAAATTCAAGTATTTTTTCAAATTAGATACATGTTGAAATTATGATTAAACATCATCTTCTTCTTCTAACCTTATGTTCCAACATTTCGAGCTCCGAGTAAACTAAAGCTCTAAATAATGGAACGATATTGCTCCATTTTATGGTTGCAGTTACTGCAGAACCAGAAATTGGTTCAACCCAGCACAATTTTTTTTAACAGTGTACTGTTCTATGTGATTGCGTACAATTTCTTCAAAATTGTTAATAGTTATAAAAATAAATTATTTTTAAGATATTAATCACAAAGACGGATTAATTATCTGTTTTTAAGATATTAATAGCAGACAAATCATCCAAAATCTCAGAAATTTTACCGATTAGCCAACTAAACAAATTTATTTCACTCCCCCATGATAGCGGTAGCACAGCTTACTGTCTACAAACTATTATAAAAATTATTATTGTTGCAAAAATTATTTATTTTTTAAATTATTGCAGCTAATCACGGCGTAGGCTTACCTAATCTATTTTTGATACATTTTAGTTAAGATAAGAAATGTTCGTTTAAAAAAAACGATTGAAAGTATTTTGAATTGTGTCAGTTTAAAACTGTGCGGCAAGTGCAACCAAAACATGTTGACACTTTGAGGAAAAAGTAATTGTGCTTTTATAATGCGTAAATTAACACCAGAATTTTTTTTTTAATTCTGAAAATAAGGAAATTAAATTTCACAGCTGTTTTTCGCCAAAATTACACTGAAAAAAAATTTTTTTTAAAGGATCTTAATCTAGGAAAATATAATATAACCGCGAACCAAAATATACAATAACCTCTTCCGAGTTACCCATGATTCCTAAAAGCATTCTTTATCATTACAGAAACTTCATAAACTAATATATTTTTAATATTTAAAAAATCATTCAAAAAAATGTTTCTTTTCTGCCACTGATTTTCAGAAACTTTTCCGAGTGGTTTTTGTAATGTATTAATCAGTTTTCACACTGGAGTAACCAGTTTTTAGGATACTATTTATTCTCAAATAGACGTTTTCAGCGAGCATAAATGAATTTATGCATGCAAGAATAACAAAATAATATTAATTTTAATGCTAATGTTAATGCTAATAATATATCATGTTTGTCTCTAAAATATGTTGAACATGAAAATGTTTGCTTAAGAATGGATAGCATCTGAAAAAAAAAAAAACTATTCCGTATTGAGAAAGAAAAAAACTGCTCGGAAACATTTCCAAAAATCAGTGGCAGAAAAAAAAAAAAAAAAAAAAAAAAAAAAAAAACTTTGGTTTTACAAATTATTCTTTAAATATAAAAAAAATATTTTTTTTTCTGAAGTTTCTAATGATACGGGACGTTTTTTGGTATCGTGACTAAATCGTAAGAGGTATCGTATGTATTCATTCATGGTTACATTATATTTTCTCAGATAAAGAAATATCATCTAATATTTTTTGCAGTGCATAAAAGGGAAAATTTATTCAAAATTCCTGTACAAATCGTGATTAAAATTAAATGGTAATAAATATATCCCACTGCCCTTCAGGAGGTTAATACACCGGCAATCCCTGTTTGGCTTGTATTGGCTTAGTGAGTAAAGAGAGATGAAAAATATTTATTCTACAGTTAGTTAAATATAATGTGCAGAAATCTTTTTTAACGGCAACCAACATCATATTTTCTCACTGATGTATTCCAACACAGTCGAAAAGTATCTCTAACAGTTTCTGTTAACGAATCTCTACCATTCTTCATTCTAATTACTCCGACTTTTGCAAAAATGCTCCAACACCGAAGAAGCTTATTGTTAAGCTTATTTAAAGACTTTTTCTGTAGAAAATAAGAGGTATACAACAGAAAAATAGTATTTATTTATTTATTTATTTTATTATTACAGAGAAGTATTGTAAAATCAAATGCAATATCATGTTCGGTCTTTTATTGATTCTAGTTCATTTAATGACGTTATATCTTTGTCAAACACAAAGAAATTTTAATTTGCTATTTTAATGAAGTTGTGTGAGAGTTTGCTGTTCTAGTCATTAACTGTTGTAACGGAAATAGTTTTCATCTGAAACACGAAAAATGATTAGTCACCAGGATAATTATCAACGATGCTTAAAACAAAATACATTCGATAAAGATTGGACAAACTTTAATAGAAGGTGGAGCATACTACAATCCTGCGCTAGAAATTCTGGAATTACTGGACTCGAAAATTCTACCTATCGTGAACCCGAAATCCGGCACGAACCCGAAATAAAACAGCCTAAAACCGACCTGAAACCCGAAATCCGAAAACAAAGAAAATTGATCCATAATTTAATACAATTGTGAAAAAAACATCCCTTAATTATATCTCTAATGCAAATTTTGTTTTTTATAAAGAAAAACTAATATATAAGCTCATTCATATTCAAATATATTTTGTCATCTGGAACAATAGTTTTGATTTTCTTTTGAAAAATCTAGTTTACCCAAACCTGACCCAGAAAAATCAAATCACAACCCGAACCAGAAACAGTTTGAGTCAACTAACCCCAGCCCGGTTCTGACCCAAAACAAAAAAAATAGCTCCAACCCGACACTATTCGAACCGAGGGTCGGGTCAGCGTTAGTTGAAATTGGATTAGCTGACCCGATGCAGAACTCTTGTGCACAATACAGCAAATAAAATTTGCATAGGAAACTAGATTGTAACAATACATTTATCCAGTCAAAAATACAGGACATTTCACACCAATCCGAATTCCGTTTTTTTGTTCTTAACTTTCACAACACTGAAACTATTTTAAAGATGTCACGGAAAATTGCAGAAGAGTATGCCATCCTTACTCAATTAGTGCTGAAGTTGACGCTCCCTATTTCCGAATGTAATTGATAGTTCATACGGCTTCATTTAACGAAATGATGGACACTTGCATCACTATACATGATATCATTGCATTTCACACACAGCAATGCAAGTCGTCTGAAAAGGGCTTTCAAGTGTCCTTGTTTTAGTGAAAGTTGTGAACCATAGCAGAGCTACACTAGATTAGAGCTCTAGATACCGGGCTGGCTCATTCATTATCATGACGTCACAAATGGTGGCTGCGAGGCTAACGAAAAAGACAGGCTACCGCGGTGCATTCCACTTATCTTTTTTTACAGACCGCCACAGTGACGTGATGCTCTTTTCGTACACCTGCATTGGTGGATTCGAGCATCACGTGACTGCCGCGGTCTGTAAAAAAAGATATGCGTAAAGGCACTGCGGTAGCCTTTCTTTTTCGTTAGCCTCGTGGTGGCTGGCCGCGACGAAAGACATACATCGATTGGCACAAAACGATGGGCGCTTCGCTTTGTACCAATCGTTGGTCGCGGCCAAGCCACCATTTGTGACGTCATGATAATGAATGAGCCAGCTCGGTATCTAGTGTAGCCCTGACCATAGTTACGTTTGGATTGACGTCAGATAGAGTCTTGCATCGGGTCGAGTAAGTTGATTTTGCTCGAACCCGAATCGACCCTGGGTCGGGTCGGGTCGGGGTGATACTAATTTATTTCGTTGTGGTCTGATTCAGATCGGGTTGACTTTAAATATTTCACGTTCGGGTCAATTTGGAATTACGTTTTGACTTTTATGAGTCGGGTTCTAGTTGACCCGATTTTTCAAAAGAAAGTCCTGAATATTTTTCATATAAAAAAAAACTATTTATTTGAACATTAATGAATGTATATATGTTCAATTTTTTAAATAATCAAACAAATTAATATTAGAGATATAACTGTAGAATATGCAGCGTTGCCAGGAAAATACTAAAATTTTATTTTGAATACCACTATTTTAGTATTCGCCTTATTTAATCTGAAAATTTCTGTAATGAAATAAGAGGGTTACTCTACCACTATTATCTAAAAAAATAGTGGTATTCTAAATAAAAATGTAGTATTTTCTTGGCAACCGTGAGACTATTTTTCCATAATTGTACTAAAATATGACTTAATTTTCTTCCATTTCATGTTGGGTTTAATTCAGTTTTAAGTATTTCGGATTCGGGTTGAAGTCTATCGGATTCGAGTCGAGTATAACCCGAACCTCGCAGGGCTCTAGAGTGAGACACCCTGTACTTTTGAATGAAAAAAAAGGGATTACGACCGTGGTTTCTGTTACAAAATTGTTTATTTTGATGTCCACTACCACCGATTAAAAGTTTGGGCAATCTTTTTTGTATCACCCTGTGTATTACAGCACGAAATATAATTAATTTTAAAAAAAAAAAGCTGTTTATGTCACGCTCCGTCACTGAAAAGACAGGTATCGAAAATATAATGCTGGCATATAAAAGAATTCTCCGTCTCATATTTATGTTCCTCAAAACATCTAATATAAAATGCCCCCCTGAAAATCTCGGCACTTTCTTACCTCATGCATTATTTATTAGTAGATCCGCCACTCTTCCGTTCACATTCTTTTTCGCGCTCCCCATTCTAACTACTAAGCGATTTTTTTTGTTGTTTTCGTTCATTTATTTATTTATTTATTTATTCACACTTCAATATTTTTCTTTTTCCACGAGGGTGGTCGTGTAACTTGATCTAAAGGCAGAGAACCGCGGGAAAAGAAACCGTTCCCGCCATGTTAGATTTCCTTGGAAAATACACGAAGTTGACAAAATGGTGCTAGGCCTCTGAAGTGAATCCCCAAGTACGTGCTTTTTGCCAAGAATTTTTGTATGGATTCGCTGAAGTTGATATTATTTGAAATGGTCGATTTTGAGCTTTGGGATTTATATTTCTTATTTTCTACTGCGATCAAATATGGGAATATACAAAGATCGCCAGGGATGGGCGAAAGGCATTGCCCTTCCCTAGATTAGAAAATTTAATTAACTAAATTTTCTTTTTCTTCGATTTAAAATAAAAATTACCCTTCTTAAATGAATAATTAAATACTCAGAGAAAGAGGTATTAAGAATTTTACTTTCATGGGCTTCAAGGGGTTAGTTCTGTGCCCCCAAGAACCCCCTTAGATGTTAATTTTTAACTCTGTTTTTCTTTACACTGTTAGAAAACGGTTACATAACCGTAATTTAAAGCTATTCTGACCATATTATTGCCCATATATTGCCCATCAGAATGGAGTTAAATTACGGTTATATTACCGTTTTCTATAAAAACGGTCGAATGACTGGACAGTTTTCTTCAAATTTTTAACAGTGTATAATGTGTTATTAAAATTTATCTTGAACGGGGGGAATTCGAAAAAATAAATTATTATTTCATTTCTTTCTGAAAAATGCTGGTCGAAATTTATTTTTGACTATTTGATAAATTTTGATTATTAAATTTCTGTAATGCTTTTTAAGTTGATGTGTTTTATAATTTATCTTGCACGGTAAGTTCTAAGAAAATTGTTAGTTCAGCTAATTCCATTTTTTATATTCTCCATTTTAAAAACGCGAATAAGGCTGCGGACCACAGGCATATCAGCATCGAAATTTTGCGCTTCCCTGGATTTCTTTCTGCCTATGCCCGTATCTAGAGATATTTTTAACTCTGTACATAAATCTACACACAATACTTCAAATTAAAGCATTGAATCACAAACATGAAACATTTTCATTTGCATATAAATTTTGTAGATTCCAATTTCGATTATTCCAAATAACTGAATGAACTCCTAACCATATTTCCATAATTGATGATTTAAATAAATTGTTGGAATAATAAAACAACGAAATAATAACAATCAATTACTTATACATTTAAGACTATATTACATTTATATACAAATTTTAAAACACATCTATTTTTTCCTCTCCCGTGATGAGGATAGATTTTCTTGACAGTATTCTTCTTTTCCTGCATAATAATACATAGGCTGATTGGTCTTCCTAGATTTGACTGTGTATTGTATAAGGCTGATCTTCTAAACGAGATTTCTTTCCCTAAAATTTGGCGACATTTTTTTTCATATAGTAATTTTAATTATCAGAATAACGACATAGGAGCCATGCCTATATGCGACGTTTTTGTCTAAACTATGGCAATCCACATTAAGGAACTTTTGTGGCAAACTTGGAGACATTTATTCTCCATACAGACGTTTTAACTATCATAGTATCCACATAGGAAAATGCCGCATGTTCTTATTCAAAGTTTTTGATCAAACTATGGTAATCCACATAATAGAACTTTTGTTCCAAATGTGGTGACATTTGTTCATCATAGTGTAATTATAATTATCATGGTACCGACATCGGAATAGGCCGCAGGCTCACATGTAAAGTTTCTGCCCAAACTATGGCAATCCGCATTACAGAACTTTTGTTGCAAACTTGGAGACATGTATTCCCCATAGAGTCATTTTAATTATCAGAATACCGACATAGGAGCCGTGCTCATATGCAAAGTGTTTGACCAAACTATGATAATCCACTTAACAGAAGTTTTGATCCAAACTTGGTAACATTTATTCACCATAGAATAATTATAATTATCAGAGTACCGACATCCGAACAGGCCGCAGACTCAGATGCAAAGTTTTTGTCCAAAATATGGCAATCCGCATTACACAACTTTTGTTGCAAATTTATAGGTTGGGGCATCAAACTTCAACAGGATCTGGACGTCCTTTTGTCTTGATCGAGACCAGCGTAATATTACAGAGACCAAACGTCTTCAAAACTCGAGAACGTCCTCAAATTTGGGATTGTAGTTTACATTGTTCCAGAATTTTTTTATTTAAAACAACTGTCACATTTTAAGAAAGTGATAAATTTGTGGGATAAAAAGATATATAAAGCTAAAACAGTTATAAATTTTAAAATTATGTAAACGTTAAAAAAAATCCTGCTATAAAACCATTATAAAATTTCGTCATCCTAATATATGTATAATACGATATCATCTAACATAAGTTATGGCCCGTGGCTAATGGAATATTTGAAGGTAATGCTTGATTTGTATCGAAATTTCGTGCAAGCTTTTTCTGATAGTTCGTGTAGAACTTGTTGGATCTGCTATATTTTATATGTGACACTCAAGTTTACAAAACTATTATTAATAATAGTTAAGCATCATAATATTAATCTGACATGACCCACACCCTTTTTAATAAACTAAAAAATGTCATCTATCATTGCAATCTATTCTCAAGAGTTTTGTTCCAATCGTTCTCGAGATTCAGTTGTCATCATACAAATGAAACAGTAAAAAGTAATCGACAATGCTATAAATATTATGTTCAAATGATCATGAGAAATTGCTTTATCTAGCAGGCTGTTTACTCTTTGTCGCACTGAAGAAGAATCTCGCTTGTGGATTCGAAATATCTGTTTGCTTCTCTTTTGCGTATTATTTGTGCATTTTGGTTAATACTCTTGCCTTTTAGGTTTAAACTCTTATTTCTTAATAAACAAATTCAAATAAAATAAATTTCAAATTGGTTCATTCGTGTATTTATAATACTGTATATGAATTATTTTCCGCACAAATAATAAGCGGTAATATAAAACAAGGCGATTAAAATATTTGTAAAATAGCAAAGTATAGAAAAATAAGAACAAAAATATATAGTCAGTTCGTATAACCAACACATCTTACTGTTCAGTGCATTCTTGCAAAACAAATCTCTATTCACGTCTTTTCCACTGAATATTTTTATTTTGCTTCCCGTTTCTCCGTTTTTTTTCTTCCTGTTCGCCTTTGAATATTTTTTCTTCATTCTTAAATGTGGTCTTGTAACCCGATTTGAAGGCCAAGAGACTCTAGAAAAGAAAACAATCCTCCCGCGAGGCAAGTAAGATTGCTTCTAAAATACATGCAGTTGGCAAAATGACGTTGCTTAGGGGCATTTCCCCCACATACGTGCTTTCCCGAAATACATAGATCACTGATTTTTATATCGATTTCCAGAAAGCAACGTCAAAAAGAAAACAAGTATCTTCAAAAGTTACAGATTGTCAACGCTTAATAAAAGTGGTTTATGAATACCAAAGAAGTGGTATGTGTAAACCTCGTACATTATACACTGAAAAAAAAAAAAAAAAAAAAAAAAAAAAAAAAAAAAATTGTTGATTTTACAGTATAATACTGGTATCCCAGTTGACACTAAGGTCCCTGAGAAAATTTTCATAAAAGTCAACTCAAAAAACCCGATTCTAGCCCGACAAAAAAAAAAAAAAAAAAAAAAAAAAAAAAATGTCAACCCGAAACCCGACACTTTTCAACCCGAAAAAAGACTATTCAAACCCGAACACGATCCGAACCGGAAGTGAAAGAAAGTGAATCCATATTTTAATACAATTATGAAAAAGTAATAATATATAATTATATCTCTAATATATAATTATATCTCAATTTTATCATTTTTGTTTAAAAATGAACACATATACAATACACTCATTAATTTTCAAATATATAGTTTTTTTTTATTTTCATTTAAAAACTATTTAGAAATTTCTTTTGAAAAAGCGGGTCAACCCGACCCGAACCCGACACACTTCAGCCCGGAAAAGGAATATTCAAACCCAAACACGGTCCGAACCGTAAGTGAAAGAAAATTAATCATCCATATTTTAATACACAATTATGAAAAAGTAATATACAATTATATCTCTAATATAATTTTTTTAATAAAAAGGAACACATATACACTCATTAATAATCAAATATATAGGTTTTTTTTTCATTTGAAAACTATTTATCAATTTCTTTTGAAAATTCGGGTCTACACGAAACCGACAGGAAAGAGTAAAAACCCTACCCAAAATATTTAAAGTGAACCCGACCCGCAACGAAAAAAATTACCGTTAAATTTCAGTCTTAATTCACACTCTAATTCAAACTCCCTACTTTACTACCTGACAAATGCGGGATAATATTCATACATAAATGGATAACATTTTCAGACGTTCTTTTTGGTCATGTAAAATGTTTTGTAAATGAAGTAAAACCGGAGAAAACAGAACCTTTCTACAACAGAATTCTGTCTTAAACGGGAAATTTTCAAGATCCCAAAGAAAAGAGTACCATGCAATTATACCTTCTAAAACAAAACCTGTCTAAAACGAAATCTTTGTTCGGTCACTTGCAATTCCGGTTGAACGGTTTTATTGTAATATGATAAAAAAAAATCAGTGTTTAAATTTATACAAAAAATCATACCTAACTAATGTTTATATTCCCAAGCTTTACCTTTCTATTGTAGTTTTTCCCTAACTAGGACATTTATAACACTATTGTTGTCATTGTAATAACCTTTGGTAACACTTAAATATCGAGACATACAAGCACAGGTGTGCTATGTCCATTTTTTGCGAATCTGAGATCATGACAAAACTGGAGTCGCTATCAAAGGTAGGGTCAAAACCATAAGCGTTTCACACCCACTTTGCAATAACAAAACGAAAAAAATAAATTAAACGAAAATTGTTATATATCCCAGCAAATTTCTTTCCGTTAGTGCACACCTGTGCTATGTCCAAGAATACACAGATTTTTACTAAAAGTCCAACAGGAAGATTATCTATATTTAGTGGTATACAAAGTTTTAACGGGTAGTCGCCTATGGCAACCCTGACCAGAAAACCACGCCATAGTGTAATAATGAAAAATATAAGTAAGCAGCAATCGAAAGAGCATAATGAAATATGTTTTTTAACACCTAAATCATTTGCCCTCGTCTCCTCGTTATCGAGATATAAAGTCTTAAATTTTGCTAATTTATTTGTTTCATTTAGGGAGAAAAGGCGTGGTTCTGATTCAGAAATTTTAATAATCAGATTAATATAAAATACAAAACATATTTAGATATAGTAACATAAAAATGAAAGAAGCCCGCAAAAAGTAAATGCTATTGACAAATATGGTACTGAACCAAAAATTGATTGAAGCACAGAAAATAGTGGCACCAAGAACATTTTATGAACTTAAATCTAGTGCAGTGATTACAATGGTCGACCTCCTGCGAAGAACAAAATTGCAAGGGCGTTTTAAATGGAAGTGGCCCAGTTTTCACTAACCCAGACTTGTACCAAGCATACCGAATCATGTCGGAGTATTGCGGCACACGAAACTGGAAATGGACAAGTGACTGGAGCTTGATGATGTTGTTACGTTGAAAACGTAATGACCTCACCTTCCATTCTATCAAGTCAATAAATTAGCAAATTTTAAGACTTTATATCTCGATAACGGAAAGACGAGGGCTGATGATTCATGCGTCAGAAAACACGTTTCATTATGCTCTTTCAATTGTTGCTTATTTAGATTTTTTTTTATTATTACACTAACGGCGTGGTTTCCGGGTGAAAAATTGAGCATATTGTGCTCCAGCCGGATACATATTCAGTGGGCGAAATCTCAGCCAAAATGAATTGTCTCCTTTACTTTATATACTCCTATTCAGTATGTACTATTGATAAGTTGGATGTCACTGATTGGAAATTCCTGGAAAGCGACCTTATCTTCCTAGAAAGAGATAGCATACGTGCTACTATTGAAAAGATCAGAAAAAATAAGAATCTCTGTTTTTCTAAATTCTTTAAGAAATATTAACATAGGTAATTTAGAGTATTTTTAAGCAAAACATAGAAAACGAGTAGAAAAACGAAAGGCACAAAATATTAAGTTAAATAAAGATGAAAAAGCTTGCAATTTTATTGTGAAATTGCATGACTATATACAATTTATACTCAAATAGTCCTCCTGCACCTGGTCCTAGGTCCAAACCTTTTCTAATTATGATACTTTCTGGTCTATAAGTATTCTGGTATACCTTCAAATCAATTAAACATGTTCAAATCAGAAATTTTACTAAAAAAAAATGCAAGGTTTTTTTTTTTTTTTCAGTGGTACTTTACTTATTTGACTTACTAGCGGGTAGCTATAACTACAGCTATACCATTTCACTTTCTTCCAATTATTAAGACTCTATCCTTAATCTCCTTCGCTTTGCATTTTTATTCCAAATTTGTTATCATCTCTTTTCTTAACTTTACATCTGTCCTTTTCATTGTAATTGTTCTTTTATCTTGTAGTTAATACTACATCTTAACTTTTCCCAACGGCTCAATTTAATACAACACATTCTACTCACAAATAGACTGGGCGTAAAGTTGTCTACAACTAGACACTAAATTGGTAACCTTTTCTGGGCTCCAAGATCAACTACCACCAAACGTGATTTCCACCTAATTTAGTGCGCCAAACCGGTTTTTCTCCCGCCAAAACCTGCTTGGAATTTCCGTATTCCCGCCGAAACTTTATTATTGCGTCCGTGTTCCTCTGGAGTTGACTGCACTTTTTCTGTACTTTTAAAGCGATTACCGCCAAAACAGACAGCCTCTAAAGCGCCAAATCCGAACTGATCTTGGGACCAACTTTTCGACCAAATAACAATGGAATCTGCTCTCTACTAGTATCTTTTCTCTGAGAGGGCAGTATAAAAAGGTCTCGAGTGCAATATACAGGGCTGCACAAAAGAATTCGGATCATTGATGGTAATTCCTGAAATTGTGTTTTAAAATTGTTTACTTAGACAACATCTTTCACCTTATTAAACGGTTGGTTGTTTGGTTGATTTTATGACGGCCGATTATCTACACGAGGGATATAGGCCCTAGGGTGAGTGCCCTCCGTGGGGGTCTTTCTAAAGGATCCTAACCCGTATTTACGGCAAGGTTCGAAGAAAGCCACGGAAAACTCCGAACGGTTAGGTCGACGAGCGCAATAGGGGTTTGAACCCAGCACCTCCCGTCTTATTAAACGGTAAAGTGTTGTTAAAGTAATCTGTAAGTGTTGGAAAGTGTTTTATAATCTATGCTTGATGCATGGTTTTTCGTTCTTGATTATAAATACTATTTTGACTTTTATATTAATTTTTCAACTGTTATTTTTTTGTCTTAAAGTAAACTTAATCATATTACACCCATCTTTATATCTATGCGTGGGTGTATAAAGAGTGTATAAAATATTGATTTTATTCAATATCCGTCTTTTATTTGCCTCTTTCACTGTATCTGTATACGTAAATTTTATGTGAATCTTTTAGTACGTGCTCTTTGAAGTAAACTTCTGAATCAAATGTCAAAAGATATTCAAGGAATGACATCATTTTATATGACCTGTAAAAAGAATAGGTTTCTTTCCCATTTTTTTTAATATTGATATTAAAATATGCATTTGAAATCTATATTATAAATCAAAACATATGCGTGACTAACGCTGACGTCTTATTAACGGTGGCAGCATTTAACCAATAACTTCCGCTTTTACTGCAATTTTTATAACTTTTAAGCGTTGCTCAATTTAAATTTTTACACCGTCGAATAAGGGGGGGAAATGTTATTTCAAATGCAATTTGTCTGAAAACTGTATCTCAATTTACTGATTTTTTATGGTTTTTAAAATAATTTTCAAGGATGATTTTTTTATTCAAACTATCTATATCGTGTGCAGTCCGATTACAAAAGATTAATTAATGTTTTAATTTAATGTAATTAAAATTAATGTTTTTAACTTTTTTTAAAACTGTGGTTCCGACGTAATATGTTTAGTTATTTTAAATATAAAGTTTACTGTTATTAAAATGTTTAATGTGTATAGTTTAATGTCATTAAACCTTTTTTTATTCTTGCATAGTGCAATTAGATATATGCAACTGTATTAAATAGTTTAACGTCATAAAACAGTTAAACGTCAATAAATCTATTTTTTCACTTGCAGGATGTAATTAGATAAGTGAAACATTACAAATAAGTTTATGCATTTCAGAAATGAAGAGGCGAGAGATAACAATTACCCAAACTAACAAAAACATAGCGCAACAATTCTTTGCAGCATAATATGAATGATAAAATATTAGTTAAGTAAAAACAAGGAGAAAAAAGAAGAGGGAAAACAATTCAGAAAACATTCCTTAGAGCATCAGATATCTGGCAACAAAAGTATTAGATACAAAATACCCCTCTGAAATCTCGATTCATTTTTATATCATGCATTATTTATAGCGAAATCTTCATTCACGTTCCCTTATTCTCATGGTTCTCTTTCTCGCTCGCTGCAAAGCTTTTCTGTTTTTATTTATTCAACATTCGATAATTTGCCGAGGGCACGAAAGTGGTCAAGTGTTTCAGCGATGGAAATGTGAGAAAGATAACTAGAGAAGTGTTTTAAATAATGTGTCGTATAATCTAAGATCTCGCATTAAGGACAAAAAGTAAGAGAGGAAAATCAAACGCCACGCACACTTTATTCAATCTTTTCTGAAATCATGTACGTTATTGCTATATTGTCCTATAGCAATGAAGGTTTTTTGTAACTCAGTGATAAATCTTGGATGATTTTCGTTATTTTAATAAAATTATCTTGATTAAATATAAATTAAATATTAATTAAGGACTTAAGTTTACAAGGATTTTGGTTCATGTCCCGTCTTTACACTGGTTCAAGGATAGAATTCAATGCGTCCAGAACAGGACGTTCAGGAGAATGCGAATGCGTCACACAATACGCGTGCATCTCAATTCTTAAGGTAACAGTTGCTGATTCAACTCTATTACAGACAAAAAAAACTACTCTCATGTCAGCTCCATTTTCATACAAAAATTTAATACCTTTAGCTTAGCTAGCTCCATTTTTGTCGATCTCAGCTTGTTGCTATGAGTTTGCTGTTGTCATGTACTATTGTGTCTCATCTAGTCTCATACTGTTTTTTATTCTTTTATTGTTCAATAACATATATTAATTACAAGGCAGGTCGAATATATTTGCGTGAGTTACAGCAAGGGCAGACAAACAAGCTGAATTCATAAACACTTTTCAACTATGTTGGAAAGTGTTAAAAATTCAGATTAGTATGGGTTAAAAAGCATTTGCAAATTGAACACATAGTTTAAAACTTTACAAAGCGTATCCAATTAAATAATAGTGTCAGAAATTATTTTCAAAAAGATACTTTAAATTGTCGTTCTAAATATTGTACTAATATTTAAAATTAAAATAATGCAATTTAATAATATGTATATATAACTTTACATGTAATGAAATATTATTAAAACGAAATCATAAAAACGAAAGAGCAAGAAAGGATATACTTTTTTGATTTATTTAATAATGATAACAAAAGTGTATATCATGAAAATACACCGTATGTACTATAACTACAAATAAAGAAGATAGCATTTCAGCAATTTAAAAATTTTTATTTATTTATTTTTCTATTAATTATAATTAGACATTTAATGCGATTAATGAACTTGAAGTCGGAAATCTCCTATATAAAGTCGGGCCAATATACTCTTTTTTTCCCTCAAAAATTTAAGAGGTGATTGATTTTTGTTTTTAATAGTTTTATTGGCAGAAAAACTCGCCTAACATAAATATGAAGTAGAAAACAGAACAAAAATTGTCGTACTTTCTGATATACTTTTAGTATTTTATTTTTTGTTAATTTTATTTTCTTAGTTATTTATTTTTAATATTTGGAAATTCATTTTAAAAAAATAATCAAAGGATAGTAATTTAATTAATTTATTCTGCGGCACGCACAAGAACATGTCGTGGCATACTAATGTGCCGCGGCACAACGTTGCAAATGTCCCCAATAGATGAATTACTTTATAAATCAATCTATAAAAGCCATTGTTTTTATTAAATATACATGATTACAATAAAACATTCATTAATAAAGAGTTTAGTTATTGTTAAACGGTACGTGAAAGGATTCCATAATTATTAATTTTCGAACGTAAAATCTTCAAAACGCAAAGTTATGCTAAATGATCTTTGAAAATAGCCCACTATAGATGAATGTTTCTATTTATCCAACCGGCTGAACAATGTATTAATTAAATATGATTTTAGTCTCATTTTCTCCGCATTATCCATAATTCGGTCATTTGGATATATTTCTGCAATTGAGTAGAATACACTCACTACTGTTCTGTAATAAAACTTTAATGCTTTCTCGTATTACTTTTAAAATATTTATGATAATAAAATATTAATGCATGTCACTTTTGGGAAGAAGATGGATTTATGTCAAATTTCTTCTAGAGGTAAGCAAAATAATATTGGGCCAATATTTTTTTTATATCTTGTCTAAATATTTAAATGAGTTGGCTAATATTGGCAGAGTCGGTATGAAATATCGCACCCAACATTAAGATATTTGCATTTTGTTAATATTGCATCAATATTGTCAATATATAATTCACAATTTCAATGTTAAAATTTCCAATGCGAAGCCAATAATTCTGAAATATTGCAAATATGTCCAACGTCAAGCCAATATGTAACCAATATTAAGTTTTGTTGGAAGTGTTTCGATGAATTTTTATATGGCAATATTAGGTCCCAATATAATATTGCCTAATTTAACCATTATTGGTTTGCTACTAGAGTTATTTTTCTTTAATTACTTATGTAAATTAAAAATAAAGATTTTTTTTCTCAAGTAACCTTAATTTATAAATTATAAAAATATATTTTTTGAAAAGAAAACTTACATGTAATATAACAGTTTATGTATAATATAAACATCCCAAAACAAATAGAGAAATTAAATTTTTAAAGTCTTATTTTACTGAGCCATGATAACTTATAATTTATGAGTTTGCGAAATACATTAGACCAATCGTGGACATAATCTTTCGGCCTTTTTTTTTTTCTTTCTTTCTTTCATCTTCTTAATGCACTTCAATCCTGCAAATTACCTAAAGAATAATAAACGTTCTCTTCTTCAAGATTATCATTCCTAAGTAATTCATTTGCAATTAAAATCTCAATGCGCGTTAAGAAAGATCGCAACGGAATATATCGAAATCGTCTGCGCCTAATTCACATGCAAATCTTTCCGTTTTAAATCTCGTTCACATAAAGAGAGATTACATTAGAATAAGAGGTGCAATAATGAAAAATTGTGGGGGTAAAGTCTCAACAAGACTTGAATAAAAATGAATCCGAAGGTCTTGGCTTAAATTGATACAAAGTGCCAGAGTCTTGTTCAGAATAAAAGAATTGTTATCGGCGTGAAATGGATTGATTCGTTTGTAGCTTAGCCGTGGATGAAAAAAAGAAATACTTAAAAGATGCAATTTCTAAATGATAGATTTGGTTTTAATATATCCATTATATTCAGGTTAATGCAAAAAGAATTTCTTCACCACGAATTATTTTTTCAGCTAATCTTGATTAATGGCTATATCATTTAAAACTAGTTTAAATTGCCTCATAATTATTTAAATTCCTTTATAATACAAATATCTTTGCGCGAAATCTTACAATTCAAATTTTGAATTACAGTATCAAACATAATAGCGATTCAATTTGAATATATTGATTATCAAATTTATTCGTTTTTGTATTGAATGTTTTATTCAAAATAATTGCAATCGAATCTTCTTAATGTAATATCGATTGAAGCTATATTCGGTTTTGTATAAAATCATCTCAATGTAATAAATTGCAATTTTTTTTTATGTGTGTGTGTTGAAGTTGCGATTTAACTGGAAATTCTAACAAACTTTAATAATAAAACACATATTTATTTTATGTAAATTCAATTTAAAATAATATAATTTTGTAAAAGAAGATTGTTTTAAAACATTTCTAACATTTGATTTCAGAATTTTCGAAAAGTGTAATTTAAATGCCAACCATTTATCATTTTCAGAATAATTGCAAACATAGGAATTTAATAGCACCTTTAGAAAATATACTAAAATAAAGCATTCATATCTGTAAGGATATTATCCTATCATTCTGCTTACTATGCTATCAAAAGTCAGTTTAACATTCTTTGTAAAACTTTATTTTATTTTTATTTAAAATTTTTTTTGCCTTGTTCATCATTATTCCTGTACGTAAAGTATATGTTGTATAGATTTCGTGTGTAGAAAATATCACGTGAATTCAGTTATTAATTCGCAAATTGCGTAACTCTGATTATAAGTGAACCGAAAAATCAAATAACTTAAACACGTTTTATCAATAATAAATGTTTAAAAATTTTTGGAAATAATTCTAATTAATTAAATTTATAATTGTATCACTAACAATCTTTATAATTGTACGCTTAAATAATTTATGGCAACAATTTCATTCTTATAACTGCAAATTTTTGATGAGAAATTATAACTCCAGAATAAACTAACGTAGAGACCTGGTAGATATTCTGTTAATCATATATCCTCCCTAATTTTTTTTCTGCCGAATCTCCTCTATCAACTGAAAATGAGTCACAGCCATCCAAATATTCGCGAAAATTACCATTATGAATCATGCTAAGATTGAGCGTCATACTTAATGAGAAGACACAGATTTGTATCTCCATCAACGTTTGCACTGCAGCAAAATGACATTGTTGTGATGTTTTTCTGGATTCCATTTTTGTTTTTTGTTTTTTAGAAGAAAGATTCCAGAATGGAATAACATATAAAAGACTGAATAGCAGAGATTGTATTGAAGCAGTATTAATGATATACTGGTGTTGAAAAGTTAAGAAACAAGCACAAAATGCTATTTTTTGAACACAAAAGTTAACTGTGAGTATTCAAAAGAAATTGATATTAAAGACAGATATAGCAAATAGGTACACTTTGCTGTTGCTAACACCTTACACTGTTCAATATTTGGAGCAAGCTGTCTAGTCATTCGACTGTTTTCTTAGATAACGGTTACTTAACTGTAATTTTAATTGATCATGACCATTAAATGGTCAGTAATATAGCACAGTTGCCAACCTCCCGATTTTTTTCATACCAGTATTTTTATGTAAAAATATTTGTTTTATTTAATCGTACAATTTCTGCAATTTAATAAAGCGAAAATTTTTGTAAGATTTTACTTGTGTTCAAAAAATCGGGAGGTTGGCAACTATGAATAGCCATAATACCTTCATAATACGTCAAGTAACCGTTATTTTCAATAAAGGTCGAATGACTGGACAGTTTGCTGTAGATTTTTAACAATGTAACAGTACAGCCAAGTCGATGTGACGTCTTTTTTGATGTCGCCAATGATCACGAAAGTCACAATCACCACAGTGAACTGAAATGTGATATATTTTATTCGTCTCATCATTACTCTCAAATAAGTAACCGTCATTTCGTTAATGCCCTGTGAATACGCCGTAAATGCTGTTTTGTGATGAGTCACTAACTTTTTTTAACACTTTCCAACCTAGTTGAAAAGTGTTTATGACTTCGGTTTGTCTGGCCGGATGGCCGTCTGCCATATGGCCGTCTGACCGTGCTCTAACTCCAGTAAATATGATCAGATTGCTCTGCAATTTTTATATGTTATTGTCGTTAGCTATATAGCATGTTCCCTATTTCAACAGAAGTGTGTAGCAATTATAGTTTTTTACAGGGACACTCAAAAGAATTCCGTTACATTGCGGTCTATGAGGAATAATCATTTGCGGTTTATTTAAATAATGTTTCGCTATTTTAAACGCATTTAAATTTATATATATCACTAAGGTGCATTAGAAGAAGCTTAATATGGAATAGGGTGTGCATAGCACTTATAGTTACTTTCCACGGACAGTCAAAAGAATTCCGTTACATTACGTCTATGGAGAAAAATCGTCTGCGGTTTATTTAAATAATGTTTCACTATTTTAAACGCATTGAAATTTATATATATCACTAAGGTGCATTACAAGAGGCTTACTACAGAATAGTGTGTGTATAGCAGTCATCGTTCATTTACAGGGACACACAAAAGAATTCTCTACTGTCTGTTAACAATAATTGCTGGAAGTGCGTTTTAAATTACTGAACGCGATTTTAATTTTAACTCGCTTTTTGTCTATTACGTGGTGTGTATAAATTCTGTAGATCCTATACAGGGAAGCACAAAAGTTCACGAACACATTTCCGTTTATTGACAGAAACTCCAGACGGAGAATTTTAAACTATGTGCTACGCGTTTCCTAACTGAACTAAAATTTAGCATCCTATGTAGTATATATACAAATCTATAGATCCTATACAGGACTGAATAAAAGTATTCGGATATTTTTCCGAATATTGTATATGTTGGAAATTCCTCAAATTATGTTTTTAAATAGGTTATGCGTTTTCCAAATTGTTTACTTAGATGTTATCTTTTAGCTTATTAAACGGTATGATTTGTAAAATTATTTTGGAAGCGTTGGAAAGTGTTACATAATCTATGCTTGACGCATGATTTTTCGGTCTTGTTTTACAATGAAATCACCTTGTGGCTCAGTGGAGTCATCAAATGTCAATCACTTAAAAAGACGAATGAATGATATCGAATTTTGATTCGCCGTAATGACTGTGACAATTGTGACCATTTGTGGGATTAAAATGACTTTACATCGACTGGCTTTGCTTTAGAGATAGTACTTATTTGCTACACCTGATGTTTATATCCTCTTATTTTGAGTACTGGTAATTAAATTTATTGTTCGAAAATTAGCATTTTATGTTTGTTAATTAACTTTTGGACATTGGTGTACTAAGATCTTGACATGAGTTATTAGTTCTATCCATTGTATTTGCATTGAACAAGATTCAGATTTAAGATGCTCTTGATAGATATGCGCTGTCAATTCCACTATACCTTCTTCGGTTCTAAAAGACAAGAAAATCGTGTTGAAATATAAAATATTTTTAACATCGTCAAAGTGTTTAACTACAAGCAAATTTTTAACGTTATCGGGTAATCAAACAATTGGTCCTTTTATGGTCCTTAGTATGGTATTGTGCTAACCATTTTTATCATTAGCATGTGCTAATGATAAAAATGGTTAGCACAATACCATACTAGAATCACAGTATATCTTGAAATAAAAACATTTCAGTAATTCCGGCAATACTTCTTTCAAATTAATATAAAAATTCTTGTCGTCGAGTTAAAGCGGTAGCAAATATTACTGCTAATCAATAAATTCTTTGTCTTAACTCGCCCATACACTTACCCAGCATAAGTTCTAAATCTGAAATCCTCGGAAGGTATTGCGGGTTTGAAATGAATTAAAACAAATTATTTATATATTTTTTAGTCGAATCCAATGATGTCCACAGGAAGGTTTATAGGTTGGATTAGAAAAAAGGAAATAACTATATTTATTTACTAGCTGTTACCCGTGACGTCCTTCACTTAACATTAAAAGAAAAATAAATGCAGTAATTAAGGGAAACATTTCACCCCCGCTAATTAAGATCACATGTAATTAACCACCTCTTTATCACATTTTATAGAAGACAATACGGTATTTACTTGTTTATAGGGTCTTTGGTATAACTCGGTGTTAAAAAAGTAAAAATCTGTGCTAAATAATATAAAAACAATTGTAAAAATAAAACTACACGCAATTAAAAAAGGAGTCAAAGGTGAGCGATGAAATGATCATATCGAAAACCAAAAAGTGTTTTCATGTAAAAAACAAACCAGGTTAGAAAAATGCATTTACTTTTGCGTCAAATTTTACCCGCTGAAAAAAGTAAATTGACTATGGACCGGATTACAGAGCCTAACCTTCCTATTATCGGCTATTTTCTACAGATATATCAAAAAATGTCTACTATGAGCTTTCACATTTATAATATTAAGAATTGGCACGATTGGCTTGTTTAATTCTCTGCGCAATTCGGCTTGAGGAATAGTTCCATTACGTTTTAATTTCTTCTTTGCTCTAGCATTACGCGAATTTTTTGATCAATTTGATTTTCGTTTCGATAACATTGTTTTGCTTTTTAGGTTTCTAAAAGTGTTATGAATTTACTTAAACATTTTTTTAAAAGTTATGCCTCTTTTTCCATCCTATAAGACTTTACAAAAATATATTATAAAAAAGAACATTAAAAAAAGCTATCTTTCAAAATTACAACAAACTTTTTATTATTTTAAAGCTAAAAGAAATGTGGACTTAAAATCCGGTTGCCAAACCACAATTTACAAACGTGTATCCATTGTACAAATATACTTCAAGCCTTTGAGCCTTAATTTTAATACTGCGGGGGGGGATTATACTTTGACATAATCATATTAAATCATTAGGTTTTGTGAACGTAAAGGTAATTTTATTAACATTCGTCAAAAATAGTTTTTTTCCAGGCAATTGAGTTATTTTTTTAGTTTTTAAGAATGAAAATCATAATTTACGGCTAATAATGACGTCATTTTTGACATGGATAATTTTTCACATTGTTGACATTTACTATCTATTTTATTTTCAAACATTC
This sequence comes from Maratus michaelseni, assembly GCA_963931845.1. Taxonomy (NCBI): domain Eukaryota; kingdom Metazoa; phylum Arthropoda; class Arachnida; order Araneae; family Salticidae; genus Maratus; species Maratus michaelseni. Next base: position 381,395,379 of record OZ007587.1, on the reverse strand, counting down.
TTTTTTAAATTTTTTAAAAATTTAAATTTAAATCTTTATATTAGCCGTACGCAGACGATAAACAGCCAAGTATATTTCCCATCGCTATCGTATTGGTTTCATTTAATTTAAAATGCAAACCTTTCACTCATTTTACTTAAAATACAGAATTTAATTCTCAACATATACATTTAAAATACACTCATTTCATGTCAAATACAGAAGAAAAAAAGAAACTAACAAAGAAAAGAAAAAACCCAAAATCATTTTAACATCAAAGTAAATCCGCTTTATTTTCGATATATGGCTTTATATTCGCCTGCTTCTCGTACCGTAATTACTCAAATTCATGAAGCTTGTATTATTATCAAATATTTGAAAAAGTATGTTTTATTTCTAAATGACGTCATTTAATCTTATTTGTAATTCTTAATTTTTTTTATTTCATTTTCATTTTTCACATGGAAATTTTTCACTTGAAAAATAATTGTTTAGGAAAAATTATTATTCCAGGTTTTGCATTTATTGGCAACAATAATGCTTAGCAACGTAAAATGGTTAATTAAATTTTACAGGAAAGATATTCATTGATTCTCTATGAAAATTATGAAATTTTGAATTATTAAGAAAAATATTTGAAAAACATAAATAACACCTACCCTATGTTCATTTTTGGGTTATAATTCATCTATATGCAACGATACAGGGCCATTAAATCCTCCATTTTTCATTAAAATTTACAAAAAAAATCTCGTAATCTAATTTAATTTTTTTTTAATTCTGAGAATTTTTGTGACATCTTCGGATCAATGATAACGGTGTTAAGTAAATCGTATTGCGTTTGATAGTCTAAGAGGAGTAATTGCGAAATGCAAAGGCAAACAGACGGTTAGATTTTCATGTAATAGATTCGTGTTCTTTTTCTTTTCATAATAATCACGATGTGATTTTTGGCAGAAAACTCATCTTTGTGTAACTGATATTAATGCCTAATAATTAGTATAGATAAAAAATATTTCAATTTTTCGTTTTAAATATAGCGTGAAACTCATCTACTATCTATACTTGCTGATCCTTATATTATTAATGTACGGGATTGATTCACGCTCATTTTAAAACATTTTTGAAAATTCCCGTTTTATTTAAAATATGACATCACTTTTTCCTGAGAGAAATCTGTTTTTAATGATACGAACAGGGAAGACCGAGCTATGCTCGATCAAAATTAGCTTTGAGTTCAAATATCCTGACGCATGACCAAAATGACCCACTAATCAACTTTTCTCAAACATGTGACCTAGCCCAACAGTCTTCTCGTGCTCAAAAACCATAGGAGGCAAAATTTAGTCTAAAAAGTCTGAGCCGTTTTTAAGATAAAATAGCTTGACCCATAATGACCCATGACCAAAATTACCCACTAATCAAAATTTCTCGAAAATGAGACCTAGCCCAACAGTCTTCTCGTGCTTAAAAACCATAGGAGGCAAAATTTAGTCTAAATAGTCTGAGCCGTTTTTAAGATAAAATAGCTTGATCCATAATGACCCATGACCAAAATGACCCACTAATCAAAATTTCTCGAACTTGTGACGCAACCCAGCAGTCTAATCTTTCCCTAAAACTGTAGGATACTAAATTCAGTTCAAATCCTCTGAGCCGTTTTTAAGATAAAATAGCTTAACCCATAATGACCCATGACCAAAATGACCCACTAATCGAATTTTCTCGAACACATGACCTAGCCCAACAGTCTTCTCGTACCCGAAAACCATAGGATGCAAAATTTAGTGTAATTAGTCTGAGCCGTTTTTAAGATAAAATAGCTTGACCCATAATGACCCATGACCAAAATGACCCACTAATCGAATTTTCTCGAACACGTGACTTAGCCCAGCAGTCTTCTCTTGCCCGAAAACCATAGGATGCAAAATTTAGTGTAAATAGTCTGAGCCGTTTTTTAGATAAAATTAGCTTGACCTACAGTGACCCAAAAATGACCCACTAATCGAATTTTCTCGGACATGTGACCTAGCCCAATGATTTTGTCGTGCCGAAACTCGTATGATACAAAATCGTTACAGCCGTTTTTTAGATAAAATTAACTTGATCCGGGTTGACCCCAAAAAGAACCCACTAATCGAAAGTTCTCGAACATGTGACCCAGCCCAATAGTCTTCTCGTGCCCGAAAATGGTAAGATACAAAATTTAGTCAAAATCACTTGAACCGTTTTTTAGATAACATTAGCTTGACCCTGACCCTTGATGACCCAAAATAACCCACCAATCGAATTTTCTCGAACACGTGACCTAGCCCAATGGTTTTCTGGTGCCCCAAAACGGTAGGATGCAAAATTTCGTCAAAATTGTTAGAGCCGTTTTTAAGATAAAATTTGCATATATATATAACCACACACAAGATTTGCTCGTATTAGAATATATGATAATTCTTGTTAATTTTCTTTTTCTGGAAATCATGATGTAAATTTTAGCAGAAAATTCGCATCAGTATGTAACTGATATTCAAGCTTACTACTAATCGATTGTATCGATAAAAAATATTTCAGTTCATCATCTTAAATATGACGTTCATTATCTGACTACTTTCATTATACACTGATATTCATGCTCATTGTAATATTTGAAAATACATGTTTTATTGACGTCATATTTGTCTAAGCCACAGAGGATCCTTTTCATAATTCCGTGGTCCAAGCGAAATCTTTTCTTAATATTATAATTGTGTCGTCTAGTTGCAAAACCGACCAACTCCCCAAAATTTGAAAATGTGTTTTTTCAGCTTTTTAGGTTCTAAGTACACGTTTCTACCATCTGGAAATAATAAGCAAGCCTAAGCCAGTCAAATCCCTGCATTACATGCGTTTGAAAATCGCGATGTGCTGCAAACCCGGCCAAATCCATCAACCGGTGAGGTTCAAAAGCAGCCATCTTCATATCCACTAGATGGCGCTTCTGCTTCTCCCTACAATAACCTCTTACTTGTTGATTATATTAACATTATAGTGTTTTCTCTCGCTTGTGACTGCTCCTCCTTGTTGCATACAAATTTTCTAATAAAAAAACTTCTAATAAATTCTTCTAAAAAATTTCGTGTTTTCTCTGACTATGGAAAATTTTGTGGAAGAAGTATCTCCTAATCAATCAAGGAAGAGGAAAAGTGACCCTACAACGTGGAAAAGGAATAAAGCCAAAGTTCAAAGGGTAATGTACACCTTGTGATAACCAGGGGCGGATTAACCCCTTGAAGGGCAGGGGCTATAATATACCCCACTTAATTTCAACCCCAAAGGCCACAATGACACCGGAATTTTTGAATCAAATTTTGCTTTTATAATGTACGTGAAGAAAAGCTTTTACTTATTTGGAAATAAATTTGTTGTTAAATCCCGGCGTGATTCACTGATTTCAACATTTTAGAAACATAAGTACTTTGCCCCTGAAAGGGTTAACATGTTTTTGTGCTCTAGGCCTAAATACTTTTCTGCGTCCTCCCCCATCGCTTTCATAAAACTGTAAGTAAATTTACTCCGATAAATTTAAGAATTTTTTAATCTATTTAATTTTTTAATAAAATATTCTTCCATTTAATTTTTAATTTTTTTAAATAAATTTTAGTATTTTGAGGACTGTAGAGGGGGAATGAACGGCCTTTTCTTACAGTTAAAATCTGAGAGAATACATTTGTGATTACATTTTCATAATTTCTGGCATTATTTTTTTCAGGTACTGCCCTACTGGTAATCAAAGAAATCCAAGCTGTGGGCACTCTTTAAAAGCTTACCGATGCTCTTCAATGCCTCCTCAAACATTTTTGTGTATTTGCTACCCCTAAAAACCCAATGTCACATTAAATTTAGCAAATATTAATTTCTGGTTTTGTCGCAAAACCGGCAAGCTCCAAAGTAAGTTGCAAAGGTGGCCAAATCCAAAACAAAGACTTAAATAACTCCCTCATTTCATGTGCCCCTGCCACCTTATTTCGTGTTTTCAAATATACTGCCCTAATGACTATAAAACGAAAGAGTTTTGGTTCCAATCTTATTTTGTCTAAGTGTGGTAAAAAATCAGCTTTTCCCAAAAATTTCATTTTTTGGAGATGGCCGGTTTTGCAACTAGACGCCACAATTATTGTTTATTTTTCGTTTTAATTATAACGCAGTTTTTGACGCATTATCTTTTCTCAACGTAACCGATATTCATTCTTCGTGTATAATAACAAATACTCCATATTTTTGTTTCAAATATCAGGGGAATTCATCCTCTTTTGAATTCTTTTTAATTTTCATTTTTCACGTGAAAATCGTTCAATTTAAAATTTATTGTTGAGGAAAAAATATTTTGTCCACGTTTTTATTTATTGGCAACGAGCAAAGCCCTATCAACAATAAAGTAAAATGGTTAAATTTTATTGAAAAATGTTTATTGATTGCCTATGAAAATAAGGAAATTTTTAATTATTAAGAAAACTATTTGAATAAAATAAATAAAATCTAGTCCATGTTCATTTCTGGGTTATAATCCATGTATATGCAAAGATACAGGGCCATTAAATCCTCCGTTTCGACGTTTGCTTTAGACAAACATTCACACACACAATCGCATTTATAACATTATTAGGATAAGACCCAGGGACCGTATAAAAAATTAAAAATAGTAACTTCTAGAAAAATAGTAGCAGGACTATTTCATCAACATAATCATAATTCCTACCCTTTATAAACACTTTTGTATTTACGCTGCCTGCGTATCTCCAACAGGCAAAAAAATTAAAGCGTATTTCAATCGTTTTAGGACACCCTGTATAGAAAGATAGAAAACAAATGAAACAATCGAATAACTGAAACGGATGCAGCAGACTGTAAATTTTCGCTCTGTTTTATGTCCTTCGAAAAAAATCGAAATAACAATATAAATAACTTATTCATGTCACAGCAGTAATATTTAACTTCCATGGCCATTTTCTTATTTTCACGAGAAAATTGTTCTACGACAGAACTTTTCGAAATTCGTGAAAATTGCAGTCATTTGCAATTAAAATTTCCTTCACTCTCAGCATAACGCTCATCATTTATTCAGAAGCACCATTAAAAGTCACTTTCGAGCATTAAAAACAAGCGGCATCTCTTTTGGAATTAGAAAAAAATAAAAATAAATTAATGCAAACAAACTATCCGTTTTCCAATGAGCAAATCGCAAGCCATTTTTTTCCCCATAATGTTCGGGTATTTATGTTGTGCGTTTTAAAAAAATTGATTATCGTCTGCCGCAATGAATTAATGCGTGTTGCATAAAATTAGATATCGATTCTTCATTCCAGTGCGATGTTGATGCACGAAGTTTTGATGATTTAGTTAATTGTTTCAATATGGATGAAAGGGAAATTTTCGGCGTCATATTTATAACAATGCGTGACTTAATTTTCAATTTAATTTCAATATGTAATTCACAAACTGTTGCCAGTAATTTTTTTTCCTTCGCATTTTCTAGATTTTATCACTATTTTATATGGCTTGCCATAAAAGTATAGAATGCGACGAAAAAAAAAGAAAAGTAAAAGTTATCATAGCTGAACTCTAGAGTATTAATAACTAAAAAGATTTTTTTTTTAATGAGATTCTCTGAATATGTATTATTAATATTTTTGACGTGAACGTGCTGTTGATTTTCATTTCAGAAACAGTTCTTATACTTGAATCTGTACTTATCACAGGATTTTTACAATTCAAAGCAAAAAATGTTCGTTTTTAATAAATTCTGTAACATTTATTAAACCTAGGGAATCCAACTCGCTCTTTCTAGGTTACAGAACATAGGTGAAAATCATTAATTTTTTAATGGAAAACTAATATATTTTTTTACATTTATATATTTTTTTAGATTTCCCATTAACAACACCAAAATGCATTTTTATATGAAAAATATCAATAATGCTTTCAAATAAAGTTTCGAAATTTATTAAAAAAGATACTTTCGTATTACCCACATGTCAGGAATTAATAGCCAATGAAATCACAAAACATTTCGCTACTTACAGCAGCTTTTTTGTAAATTTTGCTAATTTATGTGCGTAGTTCTAAAACATGTTTTATATACATTATTTTATTGTTTTGTTTTTTATTGCTGAAGTTTTAATTTCGTTGTGGAATTTTAGCCGGAAATGATCGCTGAACTATTTACGAGGAGTTTTCGAAAAGTAAAGATACAATGCCACATACTCATTCAAAAAACATTTATTATTTAAAAATCTCTATTACAAATTACTTACTGCTATGTGCCTTATTTTTCGACATAGTTGCCGTCATTGTCCAAGCATTTGTTAAGGGCACAAGCTTTTGTATCCCACAGTCATAGAAGTTTACCGCCTGTTGTCGAAATCCCATTTCAACTTCGATTTTGATCTCATCATCGTCGTGGAAGTTTTGCCCTGGAAGATGTTTCTTCAGGTAAAGAAATAAGTGATAGCCGCTGGGTGCAAGGTCCGCGCTGTAAGGTAAATGGCTCTTCATGAACGTTGGTCGTACCTCCAGAGAAAGCACAACACCATTTCGTTACATTTTGTCGATTCATAATGTTTCCATAGACGGAAACAATTTCTTTGTTATAATTCGCTGGACGTTCACCTTTTGTATGAAGGAAACGTATGACGGAACGTACTTCACATTTGTCTGGATTCTGAATTGACGCAGCCATTATAAACACGTGCGGCATCTTACAAATAACGAATGCCTGCGAGGGAAAGATCAAATGTGCAAGGTTACAATATGTTTGCCGACGCCCTTATTAACACTTTTTCTTTCCTGCTGTCTGAGGTGTATCTTTACTTTTCGAAAACACCTCTTATATTAGAACATTCGACGGTATAAAAATTTAAATTGTGCTACATTTAGAAGTTAAAAAAATGCAGTAAAAGCGAAATTTGTTAGTTGTTGCCACTTTTGGTATGACGTCAGCGTTACTCACGGACATGTTTTTGCTTTATAAATATAGATTTGTCCTATAACTTTGTACTATTTAAAAAAATTCATCTAAAGGTTTATTATGCGAGCAAAAAAAAATATGTAGAGACGTAGCTGAAGAAGACACGAAAAAATCAAATGAATAAAACGAATGTAGTAGACTGCAACACTTTGTTGTTGTTGTAATTTTCTTCAAAAAATTCGACTATGTAAATAACTCAGTCACGTCATAGAAGTAATATTTAACTTTCATGAACAATTTTGTTATTTTCTAGAAAAACATTGTGCTACGAAAAGAGAACTTCGCGAAATTCGTGAAAATTTGCAATTAAAATTTCCTCCACTCTCAGCATGACGCTCATCATTTATTCAGAAGCACTATTAAAAGTCACTTTCGAAAGTTAAAAAAAAAAAAAGAACGTGGCATCTCTTTTGAAATTAGAAAAAAATAATAAATATAAACTAATGCAAATAAACTACACACTTTCCATGATAAAATTGCAAACTATTTTTTTCTTCATAATATTTGAGTATTTATGTTGCAGTTAAAAATATATGTATTAAAAAGATTAAAACAGAATTTATTATAACAGAACTCGAGAATATTAATTTGAAATGAAATTCCCTCGATATGATCTAATGTCATCGATGTGAAAGCGTTAGTAATTTCATCATTTAATATGTATATATAATTTAAAAAAATGGTTGTAGTTAAAAATTATTTAGTAAATTTATGCTAAGAGTAATGATGAGAACCTTTTGGTTAAATATTAATAAAAAAATACAAAACAGGGAAATATTTATAAATTATGGTACGATTTTTAATTTAACGCATCCTGAAATAACGAAGTTTACACGCATTTAACTACGAAGGTTAAGAACGTATTTAGCAGAAAATTTTATACTAAAAGTCCTGTGTTGCGCATTTATCATAATGAACACGGCATCTTTGTATGCATATTATTATTTCAATGTTAATTTAAACATATATATATATATATAATTTTTATACGATATTACTATTGTATCTTGGTATCATTCGCTCATCTTTTGAATTTTCAAATGCATCTTTATAACATCTTATTCGGGTTCTTTTTGTATTTTACCAAAATTAATTTTGTATTGACTTATTAATGCTTAGGGCTTTTAATATTCTTCACATTTTCAGTGTTTTTGGCCAATTACCATCGAAGCAAATGCTATGGTAATATTATGATTGCACTTGTTAATTTATTAACTTTGTGGTATTCTGTCTACAATCTTTTACTAATTATCTCTTTGGAGATTTAGTTAGAATTTTACAAGAATTTGATTAATGTTTTTTGAAATTCAAAGATATTATAATTATATATATATATATATATATATATATATATATATATGTCGTGTTTCCAAGTTCAAATCCGGGAAAAGGCAGTCGTGCTCGTGATAAATAGGGTTAGCGATGTTATTGGTTTCCCTTTTAGTTCGCATCAGGCGGCCGGGTGGTATCATCAACAACAAGAAATGTCAGTCCATATTTTTGTCGAAGAACCTTTTATTTCCAGTTTAAGACATCTCTTCAGGGAAAATGCTCATTAGCCAACGTTAAACGAAAAAAAATACAACGTTCCATTATTTTCTAGAATCCGTCCCGATTCTTTTAGCAAACACCAGCGTCGAAAAAAAAAAAAATCCTCTCCGAATCAGGATGATCGTGTTTTTAAACTAGCTTGCGTAATAATACAGAATACGTCACGTGACCCACTTCTATCGAATCAAAAGGTCTCTTTTGGAACTTTATCAATATTTCCGGTGGATTTATTTTGTTGTAAAATGCAAAAACTTTCTACGCCCGTCCAGAATATTCCATAATCTCGTACCAGATGCCTGTCATATCAACAAACGAGCTTATCTGTTTTTGAGGCTGTAGCTAAACTTCGAATTTAATACGTAATAAAAATAATAAGAAGAAAAGAAAATGAATCTTTATAAAAGGGGAAAAAAAAAGAAAGAATTAAAGTTTTTCGGAAATATTTTAATAGACATTTGATATTTAATAATAGGATAACTTTATGAAATAAGGTTTTTTGAGCGGAATATTTTAAGAGATACGATATTTCAGCATTTAAATAAAGACGTTATAGCAATTTGACCACACGGGAATAATACTAATGAATTTTAATAATGGATTAAAATAAAGATGTTCTATTTAAAGAATAAATTAAAAAAGCTATCGCCATTTTTAGAATAACTACATTCGAATAAATATTATTAAGTGGATTAGGAATAATTGGCTTTACATATGGATAGTAAAAGGCTATTTTAAGAATGAGAATTATTTTAATAAGCTGGGTTATATACCGAGTATTATTGAATGGACAAATTTTATAGAATAATTGCGGAAAAAATTTAAATTTTGTAATATATATATATATATATATATATATATATATATATAATACGTTATGACAAGAACTTTTAAGTGCTTGTGTCGGCTAATTGCATAAAAGTTAGCAACTAAGATAACGTTTCTCAACCTTTTTTACTTTCTTCTGTATCTATACAAGAAAAAAGTGTTGGATTCGTGAAAATTTTCGATTTCCGGTTTTCGAAAAATTTATACGCTTCAGAAGATCCTGAACACGATTTGGTGGTTTTTAGAAAATGTCTGACCGTGAGTCTGTATGTCTGTGTGTCTGTCTGTATGTGACGCAAATTTTGTGGGCGCTATAACTCACGAACTACTGCGTAGAATAGGACGAAATTTCATATGATGTTCTACTCTTATGATCTAGTGATTAGTTTTGGGGCAAAATTTCCCGCCACTAATCGATGATTTGTTCGATTTGTGTGGTGCTTATATCTCCAGTATATGAGCGCAGAATTCAACGAAACATCAAATCTAGAATCCTTATTATAGGCAAAGATTGTCATTCAATTTTGGTTGCGTTCATCAACTAAGAGGTGCCGAAATTTGATGATTTGTTCGAAATATGCGATACTTATAATCACCAGTTTGAATGCGCATAATTTAACGAAACTTCACGCGTATCATCCTGAATATGAGAATACATTGTATAAAAAAAAATCTTTTGCTAAAACGATGTAATTTCTTGTATTATTTAAATCATTTAATTGATTTTATTTATACAGAAGAGAATTTTGTGATGGCCACAGCATACTAGTTTTACCTCACCGCACTCTTAAATACGTGACTACACTTCCATAACACACTAAAATTGGGATGGATGGAAAACATTAAAAATGGAATGTATGTCACTTTTAAATTATTTAGCAACACAGACAAAAAGCACGATCAGCATAAAATCTAGAACAAAAAATCATGCGTCAATCATAGATTATAAAACGCTTCCCAACACTTCCAGAATACTGTAACAAAACTTCACAGTTTAATAAGTAAAAAGTTTAGAAAACGCATAAAATATTTGAAAACCCAATTTCAACAATTACTACCAGTAGTCGAACAAAATATTCGAATTCTTTTGTGCAGCCCTGTATATTATCTACAGATTTGTATGTATACTACACCAGTACACTCTCAGAAAAAACTGTAAATTTATGAGCGTTTGCCCTTCAATTTTCACGGGCAACAGCCTTATTTGGTGAAAAACGGTCTGATCCACTAAAGAAGCGGCCTTATCCCTTAGATACTTGGAAAATTAAGAGCAATCCACATATTCTTACAGTTCTAGCCCATATATTAGCAAAAATACGGTACGACCCTATACATTGTCCTCCGCTAGGGTGTAACCCTTCATTTTACTCGTGTTTCGAAAATTTTAACCCACCAAAAAAAAAAAGCGATTCTGTGATGATTATCTAACGTGCTACGTGCTACCTTAGACCATATTCCTCTGAGCGTGCTACGGAACAGTAAGCAAAGTGTTATTGTGTTTTAAAGTACATTATATCCTGTGCATTATAATGCTATATTACTTTGCCCCGTAAAATTACTGGCTGCACAAAATGATGGACATGGATTTTTTTTTTTTTTTTTACGGGGTATGACTGGAATCTCTGCTGCCGGCCTCTGCCCGTAATTTTATTCCAATTTTTTTAATAGTGAACGGTAAAATTTACTTCAGTTAGGAAATACATAGCGCAATTGAAAATTCCCCTTAAACAATTTCCGTCAATAAATGGAAATATACATGAGATCTTTTGAGCAGCCCTGTATATGATTTATAGAATTTATATACACCAGTTACTATGCGAACCACAAGTTACATTTAAAAACGCGAACCACAGCTGAAAATGCACTTTCAACAATTGTTATTCAATTATTATTAATAGACAGTACAATAACCGAATTGTTTTGTGTGTCCCTGTAAATGAAAGATGAATGCTATGCACACCTTATTACATAGTAAGCATTTTGCATCTCAGCTCAGTGATCTATATCAATTTTAATATGTTTGAAATAGTGTAACATTATTAAAGTATACTGCAAACGATTTTTCCCCATAGACCGTAATGTAATATAATTGTTTGGAGTGTCCCTATAAATTAACTATAAATTCTATACATAGCATTTTTCAATACTGAACAACGCCATAATAAACCTCAATAACATATATAAATGTCATGGTAATCCGAGTATATTTAAGCGAGTTAGAGCACGCACAGACACACAGACAGACAGACAAACCGAATTCATAAACACTTTTCAGCTATGTTGCAAAGTGTTAAAAATAGGAAATATATTTTTTAATGCTAAAAGGTGTTAATTAACAAGGTAATATATAGTAAAATAACTTTTATTAGATTGTTGACATGTTTCGGCTTACCCCGAGCCATTTTCATAAACAAATGAGAATATTCTATAACTGCACGGTCTTTGAAGTTATTATTTAAAATGCTATCATTTAATTTTCCTGTACTTTTTAAAAATTACGCACGTTATTTTTTAATTACAGAAAAAAGGAGCATATAGCTGATATTAAGTATAACAGAAAAACCACAGCCCTGGCAAGATTATATCAAGAAGAAACCACCCAAATAAATTTCAATGAAAGTAAAAAAAATTTCCTTCCAGTCTATACTATCCATCGATAATAAGAGAAACCATAAAAATAATAACACGCAAAAATACAATATGTAACGATGCATTATCTTTTAACTTACCGAAATTGTGGCTCGAGTGACTCCATGGTTACAAATATGGAAATAAACAACCAAGTAAAAATGAAAAATAACGCGCGTAATATATACGCCTGTGATCAGTACGTCGCGATTGTCGAATAATTTGCAAAATAAATTCTATTATTTGGGCAAAAAATAATATGTTTATTTACAAATCATTTACCTTGAATTAAAAAGAGTTTTGTAGCGTTATCTCACAAATTTACAGAGTATTTCATAGATGATGCATGTTGGATATATATATATATATTAGTTAATTTTTTTTATCCTTCCCCCTCCCCTTTCGGAATATTTTTAATATTTCAAAAATGATTTTCAACATTATTAATAATTGCTTTAATATAAGTTCTTCTCGTGCATAACGACTGTAATTTACATTCGATCTTACTGCAAATGAAATCAGAGTAAAGTGTCTACGTCGATACCTTCTAAGTCCCGTATAGAAGTTTTCTTTCTTTTTCAAACTTAAAAATTTATTTACTATAGATGTTTCTACATTTCCTTTTAAAAACAAACGTATATTTTCAACTAAATTTAACTTTCAAATTTTCAATTACCTCATGACTATGAACAATATCCTTTGAAGAATATCTAAGAATTAATTTTTCAAAATTCATGTTAAAATTCATGTTTCTATATCTAAACTATCTGCCGTTAAGGAACGTGAATAACATCGATTTCAATCTTTTCTGTCAGAATAAAATGAAAAATCAGCTAACATATACATTTTGCATCCTTAAATAAGAAAAAGAAGAAAAATATGTCAATCGAAAATATTTGATTTTAAAACAACGTGAACAACATCGTCTTCAATCTTTTCTGTCGGAAATAAAATTTTAAAAAATCATCTAATATATACATTTTGCATCTCTAGATAAGACAAATAAGAAAGTTTTGCATTGAATGGCAATGAATAAGGAATATGTATAACATTTACACATTTTTAATTTTGAACAAATATCTAAATAAAGTTGAAAATGTTTAGCGTTTCACGAAAATAATTGGCTGGGGAATAAGTCGTTGTCGTTTACTTTTGTTGCTAGTATATGTTTTATTGTATCGCCAATTTCCTTTTTTTCTTTTAGTTCATTATTGCCAAATTGAGGAAAATGAGCATTTTCTTTTTAACAAATTAAAAAAAAAACGTTATTCTAAACTTAAACAATATTTAAATTAATCAATAATCTATTTCCTGTTATTGATTACAAATTTTTTTCAGCACCCAATAGCTTTTTGGGGGCGCCGGAGATAGAAATCAACCATCAAGTTGATATTTTTACTTTCTTCTATCTTTACAGGAAGAAAGTATTAGGTTCGGGAAAACATTTGGTTTCCGATTTTCGATGGATTTATACGTTTTAGAAGGTCCTGGACACGATTTGACTGATTTTAGAAAACATTATTCGTGTCATTAAACTTCCGTGAGTTTGTCTGTCTGTGTGTCTATTTGTCTGTATGTGACACAAATTTTGTGGGCGATCTAACTCAAAAACTGATGCACGGAATTTAAGCAAACTTCAATTGGACATAAATAGACGCTGATTAGGTTTTGGTGTAAAGCTTCCAAAAGGTGATGCTGCTATACGGCATTTTTCCCAATTTCCGCGATAGCTACATCTCAAGAACTAATGCACGGAATTTCACCAAACTTCATACTCTGTTAGACTTTGACAAAAATATATTCTTATTAGGTTTGGGTATATACCACCCAACAGGTGACGCTGCTATGATCTATTTTTCAGGATAGCTTATACATCAAGAACGAATAGATTTTCATTTATTTTTTGTTGCAGACGATTTGATTTATATTAGAAGAAAGTTTGTGATTTCCACAACTAATTTGCTTACGACGCAATGAAACTGTCCAAACAGATTCTCAGTTTCACATTTTTATTGAATGGAAAGCTCCATCTATTATTGGAATAAGATCAGAAAACACGAAAATCCTGTGAACCCAAGTCTTCAGAATACATAGCATGTGGCAGTTACGTCACAGTTGATCATTTGAAATGAGGCTTTTGCCATACCTATGTGAGGGCAAGCGTTGTCGTGTTGTAGTGAAACGCCATAATGGCGATCAGGTCGCTTTAGCTGAATCTTTGCATCGAGTCCATAAATTTCAATTAGAGAAATCAAGTAGAATTCCTTCATGTTTAAAGAAAAAATTTAAACAATAAATGCTAGAGAAATGGCAATATGAATATTGGTGTTATGAGAAGATATACTTGCAATTTATAACCAAAAGTTTCTGAAGACCACCTCCTTCGCCATAACAATTTATATTTCTCTTCAACTAATTACGGTTCCTTTTCTAGATACTTATTCAAATTTAATCGAACCATATCTCCACTTTGTTCATGTAGGCATATATCAACTTCTCTGCATTATTTATTAAATCGCACTCTAACCTCTAAATTCAATATAAAGAAACCATCAGATCAGAGTTTATCATGTTGGTTTCCATGTATACTCGTATTAAAAAGAAATAATCTAATAGGTAAAATAAAATACACATGCATACATGCACCAAAACAATAGAAAATAATAAACATGATTTTCATAATGCGTCTTTATTCCCAATTAGATGCTTTAAATGATGTTTCAATCCTTCCAGCGGATGAACTTTAAGCTTACTGGACTTATACCACATCTACATAGTGTGTACTACATTCTTTTGTTGGCTTATGTGTTTATATATCAAGTGTAAAATTCATACAAAGTTGTAACACACGCACACACACACACACACACACACACACACACACACACACACACACACACATATATATATTTTTTTTTTCTTTTGTATTGTAATTAACTATATTTCGATCTTTTTGTTTTCTGGAAAATCAATGCCTTTTAATAACGTTAATGTTTTAAAACAAATCTACAATTTTTGCTTCGAAATTACTTATTTATTGCATTTGTAACATTTTCCAAGATAGTTTAAAAGTGTTTTCGAATTCGGTTTGTCTGTCTGCCGTCACTCTGCCCGTACTCTAATTCTTATAAATATACTCGGATTGCCATGAAATTTGTACATGTTATTGAGATTTACTATAGAATGTTCGGTATTAAAAATGAAGTGTTTCATTTATAGTTCGTTGACAGTGGCACACAAAAAAATTCCGTTGGTCTATGGGGGGAAAATCGTCTGCGGTGCATTTTATTGGTGTTACGATATTTCAAACATAATGAGATTGATATGTATTACTGAGATAGACTACAGCTTGCTTTTTATTGAGTATAGAATAAGTAGCATTTATCGTTCGTTTACAGGGACACACAAAAGAATTCCATTACATTATCATCTATGGGGAAAAATTGTTTGCGGTGCATTATAAGAATGTTATGATACTTCAAACATAATTAAATTACTGTCGTGCACTGCAACACGCTTTCCATAGATTATGGATTGCATAACATTTATCTTTCATTTACAGAGACACACAAAAGAATTCGGTTACAGGACTGACTCAAATCGATAATTTCTGGAAGTGTGTTTTCCGCTGTGGTATGCATTTTTAAACTTATTTAATTTTGACTGTATTAAGTGGTGTGTATAAAATGTATAGATCTTATTGAGACAGATCTTATTGATAGATCTATCTTGACAGAGCTACACGAATTCGCACACATTAGCGGATATGGACAGCAATTGTCTGAAAATGGATTTTTACTGAGTTATGATAATATTCCATTACTTTTGGAAAGTGTTTAATAGTCTATTCTTGATGCACAATTGTTCGTTCGTGTTCATTTTTATTTCTTTCCAAACGCTCAATTTATAGTTTAGCTACTGCCAAAGCTATTTTAAAAAGTTATTGAAATCGTTTCAGTAACTCCCGAGAAAATAATACACTAATGTCAGCTGTTTTTCATTTAGGATGTCGCAAGTGTTGTTGCCTAATTAAACCGTTTCAAATGTTTACTACACAGCTGCCAACCTTCCGTTTTTTTATCATGTAAAATAAAAATAATTTGAAACTGAAAATTTATTTAATTAAATATTTCTACTTTCTATGGGGTACTTATTTGATTTTATTTATTGTAAAATTTCTGGTTTAAAAAAATGTTTATTTTTGGTCTGGAAAAAAAAACGGAAGGTTGGTAACAGTGTGTTACTAGAAAGTTCAACAAAAATCATATTTAAATCTATAATTTCATTTTATCATTAAAACTCTTTAAATTACAATGTTTGATCTTCACAATTTATGAATGCTCTGTGCAACTAAATACACTACAATAAAAAGACAAATGTTTCTTAATCTGCGAAAAATTAGTATAACCACATACAAAAATATACAGGGTGGTTATAATACAAGTATTTCTATTTGGAGCTGTCTGTAGCTTGAAGGAATAACCCGGAATGAAACCACAATCGGTACACTTACTATTCGAGAAGGGGAAGAAGAATGGAATAATGCAAAAAAAAAATAATTTCAATAATCGCCGACAGATTGCGCGTTTAAGTGTGACATGTAATGTGTAATATTGTGTACTGTGGAGGTGGTCGCAAACCACAATGACTTTACCGCATATCACAACATGTGCGAAACATCACTCCTGATGCGTTACATTCCGCACTTGAGCACGTCGTGCACCGCCTGGATTGTGTTCTGCAGCACAATGGCCATGTGGACCTGAACATGATCGGCACCGCCATGCGAAAGCGTAATCACATTCACTGAGACATTTTACAATAAATTAGGTATGCCATCTGGTTTTACGCCTTAATTCTTTGTTCTTGTATTACACGTTACATATCACACTCAATAGCGCCATCTGTCGGTGATTATTGAAATTCTTTTTTTTATTGTTCCATTCTTTTTCCCCCTTCTCAAATAGTAAGTGTAATATCATGACAGCCGAATGACGCACAAATTCTTCTTCTTAAATTTTAAATACACAGTTTATTGAAAATGACAGCTGGTATTTACAATATTATTTACATTATGTACACTTTCACTAATATTCATAAAAATTCCACCTAAACCACATTACTTCTTAAAATAACCAAAATATACTCGGATGCATTTCCGCATCCTACTTACTCCGAACAAAACACCATTTCTTCTGTCTTCTCTTCACTTTTGTTTACTTTTTTTTAAAAAAGAGTTGGAAGGATGTTGGTTGCATGACACCCCCCCCCCCCCCGATAAGATTGTGCTTTGCAAAGCGAAGCAAAATCTGACAAATAGCAACCATACAACTATACAGCATAATATATATATATATATATATATATATAAACACAATTCAAAACAGATGTATAGAAGCCTTGTTATAATGAATATATAATAAACATATAAAAAAACACTAACAATTCACAACAGATGGAAAGACGACTTGATATAATACTGCATACCAAAATTAAACACAAAAGAAAGTATCATTTAAATAATCTTTATACAGTAACTAGTCGTGACAAACTATCTGCATTTTTTAATTTTGCACCTGGGCAATGAGAAATATTTATATTATATCTTTGTAAAGATAAGGCCCATCGTTGTAATTTTGCAGACTGAGGTGCAGATTTTTGAAGATATATTAAGGGATTGTGATCAGTTATTAGTTCAATTTCCGCACCAAGCACATAAACTTCAAATTTCTTTAATGCCCACACTACCGCATAAGCTTCACGCTCAATAGTCGACCAATTTTGTTCCACCTTAGTGAGCTTTTGGCTAGCAAAACTAATAGGACACAACTTTTCTTTTTCATCTTTTTGCGATAGACAAGCACCAACTCCATAAGAACTGGCATAACACTGAATAGTGTAAGGCTTTTTAGGATCTGGTTTATACAGCTTAGGAGCTTCACACAATAAACGTTTTAAAGTTTGGAAAGCCTCTTCTTCAATCTCAGACCACGGAATGATTTCTGGGATTTTCTTTTTTGTCAAGTCGGTTAAAGGCTTGGCGATTTCAGCATAATTTCTTATGTAGTCACGATAATAATTAAATAAACCCAATGCACTTCTGAGGGCTGTTTTGGTTTTAGGCGATTCTATTGTCTCAATGGCACGTAACTTCTCCGAATCGGGCTCATGTCTACCTCCTCCTATGACATGACCTAGATACTTGATCTGTGCCTTTGCAAAAACACATTTTTTAACATTCACCGTAAATTTCAGTTCAGTTAATTTAGCTAAAACAGCTTCAAAATGTTTCAGATGATTTTCCCAGTCATTTGAAAAAATAGCAATATCATCCAAATATGCTCGACTGTACTTACGATGTTCATCCAGAGCATTGTTGATCGATTTCTGGAATGTGGCAGCCGCATTGCGCAATCCAAAGGGCATGACTTTCCATCGGTATTGAGCACGATAGGTTTTAAAAGAAGTAAGATCTCGACTCTTTTCTTCTAGAGGAATTTCCCAATACCCTTTTAATACATCTAAACATGTAATTATGTTAGCACTTCCTATTTGATTAATTAATTCAGTTGCATTTTCCATAGGGTAATCAAAAGGTTTTGTCACTGTGTTCAATTGACAAAAATCTATACATAAGCGCATGCTACCGTCCTTCGTTGCGACACATACAACCGGATAAGCTATTTCAGCTTCACTTTTTTCTATAAGTCCTAGATGCTCTAACTCTTCTATTTGTTTATTCACTTCATTTTTTAGCGATTCCGGAATTTTATAAATATATGGTTTCTTTCTTTCCGCACCTGGTTATAAACGAATTTTGTGTGCTCCAACGTTGGCAACTTGAATTTTGCCTGAGAATAATGGTGTATGTTTTTGTAAAAGTTTACTTAACTCTAATTGTTTATCAACCTCCAGATGACTAAGGTCTACTTCTATGTTATTTTCATTCAAAGTATTAGCTTTAATTGGTGTTGGGTGAATTTCACCAAATTCTACATCGTCTTCAAAAATGATCCCAGCAGTCTGTACTCTTACGTTAAATTTCCTTATTTTATTCGCATGAACATGTCTGACACCCCCTTCAGGTAATTTCACTTTATACGAATGTGGGTTTATTCTTTCTAGTATTTCTCCGGGTCCTGTCCACCTAGCATACAATTTATTGGTAGAATCGGGGATAAGTAAATATACTAAATCACCTTTTTCAAATTCTTTCATTCTACTTCGACGATTGAAATAGCGAGTGTAATTTTCTTGTTTTACTGCAGCAGTTAGAGAAGCAAAGTCAGCGGCTCTTTCCAAATTTATTTTTAATTCTTGTAAATAGTCTACTGCTGAATTACTAAGATTCAATGGTAAGGGGATTTCACCTGATCATGATGACTTTAGTACTGCCAAGGGACCTCTAGCTTCCCGACCATACATGAGCTTAAACGGTGATACTCCAGTTGTGCAATTTGGCACCTCACGGTAAGCAAAAAGCAGAAAAGGAATATGTTTATCCCAATTAATAGGATCCGTACGAATTACATGATGTAGCATTTGTTTAAACACACGATTAATTTTTTCAATTAATCCATTCGAAGTGGGGTATGATGGAGTTGAAAACCGAGGACATGCCCCTAACCGGTTCTCAAATTCTTTAGTCAGTTCAGATTTAAAATTAGTGGCCTGGTCTGAACAGATAACTTCAGGAATTCCGGTGCGCATAAAAATATCTAATAAAGCATCACACGCCGTTTTCGCAGAGAGACTCCGTAATGGTACTACTTCCGGCCATTTAGAATTTTGATCAATTAAGGTAAGACAATATTTATGCTTCCTTCCTGACGGCGGAATAATTTCACCTATACAATCGATATTTACAGTATGAAATGGATATGGTACGCGGACAACAGGTGTAATCGGAATTTTATCTGTTTGTTTCTCAGGTCTTTTTAACTGACAGTTCTTACATGTTCTACAATAATTTTCTACATCTCTTGAAATATTCGGCCAATAAAAAGATAATTTAATACTTTCTTTAGTTTTTCGCATCCCTAAGTGGTTTCCAAAAATTGAATCATGAGCTAATTCTAACACTTTACTTCTATAACTTTCCGGTAACACGAGCTGATATATTTTATTACCGCAAATAGTTTCTTTATGATACAACAAATTATCCCGTATCAAAAAATTATTTTTTCCTAATCTAGCGTCATTGAATGAATTCTTTAAAGTTGCGCAATCTTTTTGTTCTTTACAAAACTTATTAAACTCTGAAAATTCATCATTTCGATCATTTTGTTTATTCTCTGAAGAAATAAAACAAACATTTAATTCCTCTTTCGCCAGTGGGGCGTCTGAGCTATTTTTAGCTTCGTGACCTTCGAACTCCTGCAATTGACTATTACACAACTCTTCATTTTGAAGTTCAATCAAAGCATTATACACGTCTGGAGTTATTAAACAGGGGACATTTAAGTTTTCAGTGAAAGCAAAAAGCGTATTTAAAGTGACATAAATTCCACTGTTAGGTAATTTATAATGGATGGGTATAGTAACCAAATTTGCTTGTACTTTTTTCTTTGAAAGCGGATTGTAACAAAATACTACCTTTAGCTTCGATTTTCAGATCGGGAATTAATGACGTATTTAAAATACTAATTTGGGTACCTGAATCCAGAGTAGCTTCTATTTCTTTTCCTTCTACATAAATAATGATTTTTTTTAAAGGAAAAAGAGTAACTTCGTTTAATTGATCATTCATGTGTAAATGCATGGAACTAACATTAGTGACTACTGCATTATTATTTTTATTTGGATTCAATTTATTTGTATCTTGTTGCATTTTCGGTTTTCTCTGACCCTGATCATCATTTTGAGTATAAGATTTATCATACTTATTTCTTCTGTTTGGGCAAAATTTTGCTAGGTGTAATGGGGAATTACTAATGTAACAATCACGCGATTTTGAGAAGTGTCTGTTCTCATACGTAACTTGATTTTTTCTTAGTTGTGGGGGAATATATTTAGTATTTTCGTTATTCACTTCACGATAAATAGGTCGTTTCTCAAATTTTGTTTCCTCAAAAGACCTGCCTTTTGCGGTAAAATAAATGTCACAGTCTTTCGATAACTGATCGGGCAAAAGCCAACTTTCCCCCTGCTTGACTGCAATATGAGTTGCGAGCTCATTATCCAAAGTTTCAAAACTTTTATCAGATATTATTAAGTTAATAAGTGAGTCGAAATCTTTAACATTTCGAATTCTGCAATAATTTAACAAACAGGATCTTAATCGGGAACCGAACTGTTGATGGGTTTCACCAGGTAATCTTTTAGCGTTTCTAAAATTTTGTAAACAGGTAAATGGGGACGGTTCATATTCTTTCAAAATTAAAGATTTAATTTTATCATAATCGGCTAATTCTTCATCATCAATATAAACAAGAACATTTCCTGCTTTCTCACCTACTAATTTTAGTAAAATTTCCGATTTATATTCCTTAGGAACATTTTTGTGCTTAAACGCTCTTTCTAAAGAATAAAAAAAGAGATTCCATGTTTCATTTTTCTTGGGCACTGGGATTACCAAAACTTGAACTGCTTTAATTAATTTATCTAGTGATAATGACGTACTATTTTCCCCTTCGTTATGGGTTAAATTCTCGCTTCTCATTTGTTGTTGTAAACACAACCTATTAACTTCCTCGCCATTTTTTTCTTTCTGAAACTGTAGTCGATAAAAATTCAGTTACGAAATCTTTATCCTTTAAGTATTCTTTAGATTTCAATAACAAATCTTTTAATTCGGGTACTATCTTACTCGAATCAGCTTCTTCGCCGATTTCTTGCAGAACAATAAGTAAATCTGCTTTAGTTACGTTTTTGAACATTTTCGAATAAAGTTAACAGTATCTCACTACACAATCAAATGATAAAAAAAAATAGCTCACCTCTATTTTGTAATCCAAACACTGCGATCTAAAACCGATTAATACACTATAAAAACTACTCGAAGACGTTTTCGAAAATCAGTGACAGCAAAATAAACTTCGTTTTTATAAATATTTTTTTTAATATCTAAAATATATTGGTTTCTGGGGTTTCTAAAGATAAAGGACGCTTTTCGGAATTGCGGACAGTTTGGAACGTTGTTATTGTATATTTTCGTTTGTAGTTATATTATAATTGTAGCATTTTCTTATTTCCCACACTAAATAATTATGACTTAATTAAAAATAGTTGCGACCTGATACATTTAGTTCTGTTTAAATTTAAATAAATCAACGCAAAAGTCAATTCGACACTTAAATGAAATTTAAATAAGGTGACATTTTAACGAATCTACGCATTTAAAGGAGAAAAAAAATCAGCATTTTACAAAAATGCACTCAACATTTTTGACAGTCGCCGTGATGTGCTCCATTTAATTTCTCCCAAATTACTAAGTCATACTGTTTTTGTACCCCAAGTACAATAATTTTTTTCTTCACTTAATTATCTCATTAAAACTCAATGAATTAAGAACGAGAAGAAGGGCAAAAGATTAAAAAGAAAAGAGCTGTTCCATCTTTTTTTCATCGCCGTGGAAGAGAAACTTTTGTCAAAGTTTAGTTAAAGGTGTGCTTCTAGTCACAAATTAGCTTCAGAAAGCATTCTACAAAAATTCAAGTCTCTCCGTAAAAAAGATGCAAAAAAATAAATAAATACCGCTGTTAATGTCTAAAATGAATAGAAAAAGAATGTGAGAGTTTGAAAAGAATATTTTAAAACGAGTCTTTGTGCTTATTTTTTTATCGTCTGAGCTTTTACAGCTTTTCTTCTCTTTTCAAATGACGCAAAAAACTTTTGTTACAGCTTCTTGAAACGATGATTTACGTATGCAGAAAAAAAAAATGAGCAGGTTTGTGCTAGTCTGCAAAAATTTCTTTATATGTGAGTGAACAAAGAGTGCAGCACTCATTACATGAACTACGTTTTTAAAAAAGACTAATCTAGATAATTAAGTGATTTTTGATATTTCCTTATTATCGCGGCCCAAACAATTACGATTAGGACAATGTTGCAGTTATAATTTTGGCAAGATATTCTTTAAGCTTATATATGCATCATATAGAGGCATACATATACTCCAAATGTATATGTCATATATACGCCATATACATCATATATCCGTCATATATGGCTGTAACTTGGACACATGTGTCATAAAATGTCATATACATCATCTACGATTATAAAGCCATAAAAGGTCTCATAATTTGGCGATACATCTTGGTCGGTTGGCGATTCATCCTCGGACCTCTATAATAAAGAAGTACCTGATTTTTTAATAATGCTATGCGATGGATTCTCAATATTTAACAGCACTACAAAACGTTGTTGGCGAACAGCAACCTGTATTAAGAATAATTACCTACTTACTTTTGGAATGAAATATAAACGTAAATTAGTTACAGTTTTGTTGTGTGTCAAAATAATTTTTTTTTTACGAAATACGTTATAAGAGTTTTTCTTTTTAACACTTTCCAACTTAATTGAAAAGTGTTTATGACTTCGGTTTGTCTGGCCGTATGGCCGTCTGCCGTCTGTCCGTGCTCTAACTCCCGTAAATATGCTCGGATTGCCTTGAAATTTTAATATGTTATTGTCGTTATCTATAGCACGTTCCCTATTTCAACTGAAGTGTGTAGCACTTATAGTTTTTTTACAGGGACACTCAAAAGAATTCCGTTACATGACGGTCTATGGGGGAAAATCATTTGCGGTTTATTTTAATGATGTTACACAATTACAAACACATTGTAATTGATATATATCACTAAGGTGTATTACAAGAAGCTTAATGTGAAATAGGGTGTGCATAGCACTTATAGTTAATTTACTATTAATGTACAAGATGCTTACTACAGAATATTGTGTGTATAGCAGTCATCGTTCATTTACAGGGACACACAAAAGAATTCTCTACTGTCTGTTAACAATAATTCCTGGAAGTGCGTTTTAAATTACTGAACGCGATATTAAATTTAACTCACTTTTTGTTTATTACGTGGTGTGCATAAATTCTGTAGATCCTATACAGGGAAGCACAAAAGTTCGCGAACACATTTCCGTTTATTGACAGAAACTCCAGAAAAAGAATTTTAAACTGTGCTACGCGTTTCTTAACTGAACTAAAATTTAGCATCCTATGTAGTATATATACAAATCTATAGATCATATACAGGGCTGAATAAAAGTATTCGGATATTTTTCCGAATATTGTATACGTTGGAAATTCCTGAAATTATGTTTTTAAATATGTTATGCGCTTTCCAAATTGTTTACTAAGATGTTATCTTTCAGCTTATTAAACGGTACAATTTGTAAAATTATTTTGGAAACGTTGGAAAGTGTTACATAATCTATGCTTGACGCATGATTTTTCGTTCTTTTTCAAAAATGAAACTGACAAAAATACCTTTTAAAAAGGAATATTTTAAACCAAGTATTTCCATTTTTTTTCCTCTTTTCAAATGACGCCAAAACTTTTGTTACAACTTCTTGAAACGATCATTTACGTGGGCAGAAAAAAAAAAATGATTGAGTTTATGCTAGTCTGTAAAAGTTTCTTTATATATGAGGCACCAAAGAGTGCAACACTCATTACATGAATTATGTTTTTTTTCTTTTCTGTTGTTCTTGTTGTTGTTTTTTAAGATTATTCTAGTTAATATAACGATTTTTAATATTGCAATCCGATGATTTTTGGATATTTTTCGGACTATAAAACGTCGCGGACAGCAGCATCCTCTTTTAAAATTAATTACCTACTAACGTTTGGAATACCACATATATATGTAAATTATTTACAATTTTGTCGCAAATCAAGATAAGTATTTTTTTTCTTCAAAATACGGTATGCATTTTTCTTTTTCCAAAGTAAAACTGCCACAATTACTTCAAAAAGAATATTTCAAACCAAGCATTTGTCTTGAGCTTTTACGGCTTTTCTTCTCTTTTGAAATGATACAAAGCTTTTGTTACAACTTCTTGAAACGACCATTATGTGGACAGAAAAAAATGTGAGTAAGTTCGTGCTAGTTTGCAGACGTTTCTTTCTGAGAATGTATATGTGAGAACACAAAGAATGCAGTACTCATTACATATGTAATTCTTTCTATTTTTAACGAGTAGTCTAGTTACTACAGAAGTTTTTTTATATTTCAAATGAAACTACACAATAAAAAAAAGACAAATGTTTCTTAATTAACGAAAATATACTGTAACCACGAACGAAAATATACAATAATCTTTTCCGAGTTACCAATTATTCCGAAAAGCGTTCTTTGTCTTTTAAAACTTCATAAACCAATGTTTTTCGAGATTTAAAGAATAATTTATGAAAACATGATTTCTTTTGCTGCCACTGATTTTCGGAAAAGTTCCAAGTAGCTTTTACGGTGTATTAATCAAGGACTGTATAAATTTTCATAAAAATCGTTCGACTCATTAGGTATTTAATCCAATTTTCAACAATTTTCAAACCATTTTGCCACCGATAACATAAGGAAAATCACCGAGGAAATGTGACGGATCATAAATGATAAATATTGCGGGGATATAACCAAGCATTAGTAGCGTGGAGATAACGTCTACAATTTCAAAACGGGTATTACAGCGTACGAATCCAACCGATTCTATTATAACGTACACATTTTTTTGGAATATAATATAAATGTAATTTGTTTATAATCAAGATTTGTATAATATTTCAAAAATAGGCGAAAAGTTTCAAAATATACCACTGTTAATGTCTAAAATGAATAACAAAATAATATAAGAGTTTGGAAAGTATATTTTTAAAGGAGTCTTTGCGATTTTTTGTTTTGAACTTTTAAATCTTTTCTTCTCTTTTTTTAATGTCGCAAAAAACTTTTGTTACAATTCATTGAAACGATTATTACGTGGATAGAAAAAATTGAGTAAGTTCGTGCTATAGACTGCAAAAGTTTCTTTATGGGAATGTATTTGAGAGCACAAAGCGTACAGTACTCATTACAGAAACTAGGTTTTTTTTTTTTTTAAAGACTAGTTTATTTTAAAATATAGGGATTTTTTTTAATTTTTTAATAAGACTACGACACAATTTGTGAATGTTTAGCAGCAATAAAATAAGACATTCGCAAAAGCATCTCATATTAAGAAAAATTGTGTATTCATCTTCAGAATGCCGTATAAATGTAAATTATTTAAAAAAGTTTCTATGTGTCATAAGATTATTTTTTCCCTTTTTAAAAAATAAAACTGCCACATAAACTTGGTTTAAAATATTATCTTTTTTTTTTTTTTTTTTAAGTCTTTATGCCATTTTTATTTTTTAAAGGGAAAAAATAATCTTATGACACACAGAAATTTTTTTTAAATAATTTACATTTATGCGGCATTCTAGAGATGAATACGCAATTTGTCTTATATTTTTTCTTTTTTGTTCTCAGCGTTTAGAGCTTTTATTCTCGTTTCAAATGTAGCTCAAAAACTTTTATTAAGCGCAAACATTTCTCTACTCGTATTATGAGATTGTATCTAAGAGCATAAACAGTGCAATTCTCTTTACATGGCCACGTCTCTATTATAAAGCAAAAACATGTCCGTGAGTAACTCTGACGTCATATAGACTGTGCCAAAGGTAAAAGCAATCAATTTACCCTTTTTTCAAATTAGTTACTACTAATTATCGCATAATTTGAATTTTTACGAATAGTAGAAAAATAATTTCCTTCAAATTCGATTTGTTTTCAATCATTGTATCTTTATTAACTGATTTTTTATAGTTTTAAAATAATTATCAAGCATGATTTTTTTTATCTATCTCTATGGCATACAGCCCGATTAGAAAATATTTTAATCTGTCTCACTTAAAACAATATAGTTCAGCGCTTGTTTCGGGCTAATATTCCATAACGCAATTAAAACTTCAGCAATAAATAAACAAAATAATATAAGTAAAACACAAATTTAACAGATCGAATAGAATCAAAGACGCTACTGTAAGTACCGAAATCTTTGGTGATTTCTTTGACTATTAACTTTTGGCATTTTCGTTCCTGACTTTTTATTACAAATAGCCCTGATAGCATATGATAATTTTTAAAGCATTATAAAACGTTATTTTCAGCTTTATATTGTACTAAGAATAAACTTAAGTGTTCATTTTTGGAATACCATGTAAATTTTTATTCACAATTTTTTTTATGTATGTTCCAGGATAATCTATTTTTTTTTTTTTTAAATAAAACCGCCCCAAAGACTCAAATAGAATATTTCAAACCGAGTCTTTGTGTTTTTGTTCTGAGCTTTTACAGCTTTTCTTTTCGTTTTCAAATGACGCAAAAACTTTTCGTTACAACTTTATGAAACGAAACGATCGTTACTCGGACAGGGGGAAAAAAAAAAAAAAAAAAAAAAAAAAAAAAGATCCCTTTTGCTAGTCTTTGAAAGTTTTTTTTTTATAAGAATGCATGTGAGAACACAAGGAATACATAGTTGTTACACAAACTTCGTTTTTTTTTTTTTATATAAAAAATTGTTTTAGTTAATATCTTGATTTTTTTTTATTTCAAATAAGGCTATGCGATAATTGTTTAATGTTTTATAAAGCATTATTAGCAGCAAGATTTTGTACTAATAGCAATTACGTACACTTATTTTGGAATATCATATATTTTCATACAATTTTCATTTGCGTGATATTTCAAAAATAGTAAAAATATATTTTTTTAATTGCTGCTAATGTCTAAAATAAAAAGAATATTACAAACAATAAAATATTAAAATATAATATACTATTACAAATATAATGGACAGTTACAAATATAATAGAATATTACAAATACAATGGACAGTTACAAATATAATAGAATATTACAAATAATAGAATATTACAAATATAATAGAATATTATAATATTGCAATATAGTAGAATATTGTACAATAGCAGAATAAATAATAGAATAGCAAAATAAATAATAAAATAGTATAATAAATAACAATAACAGATAGAATAGAATAACTAGAATAGAATAATTAGAATAAGAAATAAATAGAATACAAAATAAATAAGAATATAATTATATTAGAATAAGGAATAAGTAGAATAAGAAATAAATAAGAATAGAATAATAAATATAATAGAATTTTTACAATAGTATAATGGAATATTCGAGAATAATATTGTAATACAATATATTATAATATTGTAATATAATAGACTATTACAAATATAATAGACTATTACAAATGTAATAGAATATTGCAAACCAAGACTCTGTGTTTTCTGTTCTGAGCTTTAACAGCTTTTCTTTATTTTTCAACTAACACAAAAACTTTTGTTACAACTTCTTGAAACAATTGTTAAGTGAACAAAAAAAATGAGTAAGTTTGTGCTAGTTAGCAAAAGTTTCTTTAGGAAAATGTATGTCACAGCACATAGAGTTCAATACTCATTTTATAAATTATTAGGTTTTTCTGAAAGACTTATCCAGTTAACACAATTTTTTTAATAATACTATGTGACGATTATTTTAAATCCTAACAGCGTAAAGAGTTGCGGACAATAGCATTTCATACTATAAGAATTACGAATTGATTTTTGTTACATTGTATAAATGAAAATTGTTTGCAATTTTTAGTGTTCTAAAATAATCAGTTTTTCCTTTTGAAAAAAAAAATTTCAAACCCTAAAAAGATTATTTCAAAACAACTGTTTCTGTTTTATGTTCTGAGCTATTACAACTATTTTTCTTTTTCTTTTTTATCAAATGGTGTAAAAACATTTCTTGGAACGACCATTACGAGGGCAGAAAGGGACGAGTAAGTTTGAGCTAGCGTACCTATATATGAGAGTGGCGACATATGCACTGACTGTGCTTAGACAGACATTTTTTGTCCAAACTATGGCAAACCTACATTCCAGAAATTGGCACTATTCGCTTGGACGAGTTTGATTGGACGACTGAGACAAGTGAACAAGAATTAACTTCTCGACAATGGCAGGCTCGCCAAGGTACTTGGTGATTCATTTTCATCTAAGAATCAATCAATCAAATTTTACATCCCGTATGTCGCAACTTTAATATAGAGAACCCTAATTCATGCTAATCGGAAAACGTTCCCTTATGAGAATATATGTGAGATCATGAATGCTTTTTTAAAAGAAGTGTCTAGTTAAAATAGAGGTTTTCTGAATAGGCTATGATGGGATTATTTTTAAATGTTTAACTTGAAAAGTTATGTGTGAAATCATTGATAAATATATATATATAATCTTCTATTAGATGTTTCAGTATGAATTATTTCATGAGAAGACCTATTTGCTTTTGTTGATTCTGAAAAATACGAAAAAAAAAAATACTAAAAGACTACAATATACTAAGACAAAAAAGACAATTTTTTTTATCATAATAAAATGAAATATATTTGGAATGGCAATGAGAATGCTATGCGCATGAATTTAATTTTCTATAGTTATTAATATTTTACGGTACAAAGCCACTGTGAGAAAATTCCACAACTTTTATAATTCCATCAAAACATTTTAAAGTCATTCTGTCATTTGAAGACACGTCTATTGGTTTATAGAGCATTAAAACTTTTCTCATATGTAAATTTACAAATAATGAATTTTTGAATCCCGTAATGAATAATCCTGCGTAGATCCTGCGTGTCATAGTTTTTGAAGAAAAATTAATTTTCACCTCTTCCTATGAGTAATATAATATGAGTAAAACGTTTTTGGCAGCTAGCAGCCATATTAAGAATTACGTATTCCTTTTTGGAATGTCGTGTAAATGTTTCCAGCTTCCTAATAATCAAGAAATTCATTTTCGAAAAATTGGAATATCGGTTTATAGAATGCTATCAATTCTCAATTAAATATTTTCAACTGCGTAATTGAATTTATACATGCAAGAGTAATAATATAACATTAACTCTAATGTTAATGTTAATGCTATTAATGCATCATGTCTGTCTGTTAAATATGTCTGTTGAACATGAAAATGTTTAGTTGAGAATTGATAGCATTCGAAACAACTATATTCTGGGTGCAAAAAAAAAAAAAAAAAAAAAAAAAAAAGATTAATACTCTATAAAAACTACTCGGAATTGTTTACGAAAATCGTTAACAGCAAAATAAACTTTGTTTTTATGTATGCTTTTTTAAATGTCGAAAATATTTCAGTTACTGAAGTTTCGAAAGCTAAATGACGCTTTTCAGAATGGTGTGCAACTCGGAAAAGGTTATATATTTTTGTTTGTTGTAATATTATATTTCCCTATATTAAGATGGCTCTCAAATGACCTGCGCAACGACGCGAAACTTTTGGACTCATTTTTAAACGCAAAGGCATAAAATTGGTAGGCCTGACTATTGATGGAGATTTGGAATCGAAATGAGTTTTCCATTTTTTGATAAAATCTACTTGTCGAGTTATAAGTGATTCGTGTCACGTGATGACACGTTTTTACCCTTTCTAGCTCTGATGCCTCGGGAATTCGTTTCCAAGCGTCGACTTTGATAGCGTTTTCTGAAAGCTCTTCTGCCTTTACCAAAAAATGGAAAACTCATTTCGATGACATAGTTCCTGAATAATTGCCGAAACGTCAGTTGAGGCTTACTGTGGAGACCCGAAAAGTTTTTGGTTTCTGTCTGTCTGTCTGTCTGTCTGTTTGTCTGTCTGTCTGTCTGTCTGTCTGTTCCGCGATAACTGCCGCAAAAATGATCCGATTAGTTTGATTTTTGGTAGGTATGTTGGTGAGATATCCGGAATTAGCTGTATAGTTTTTAGTTACGTTTGGTTCATTCGTTCGGAAAATATAAAACATTTCTTTTTAGGTCATAATGCTTTCTTATGGGAATTCAGACGATTTTCAAAATTTTCATCCATTGAAATAAAATGGCGCATTTGATTAATGTATTTAATGTGTAAGTGATGAAGGCTAAAATTTATCAAGTCAGGTCTTAAATTATTCAAATTAATTTGAAAATTTGTTAATACATTCGTCAGATTTTTTAAATTAGGTGTACAATGTTTGGTGCAATTTTATACATCTGTTCTAATAATATAATACACTGTAAAAAAAATTTCCTGAAAAAAACAGAAATTGTACTGGTAATCGAGACGCCAGTACTATTTCCGTTTTTTAACGGAAAAAAAATCCGTAAATTCCAGGAAATTTTCCGTGATTTCTGAAATTTCCGTTTTTAAATTTCCGTTTTATAAGAGATATCTTCCGTATTTTTTAGAATTTTTTATAATGTTAAAATAAACATTATAGGACCAAAAAAAATAAAAGTTTCTTCTCAAGAACAACCTAGATATAGTGCTTTTTTTTTTCTTCTCATTTCTGAGTGAGTTTTGTGTAAATAACCAATCCTTCCCTCGATATGAATCGAACCCGCAATCTTTCGCTTACTGAACCGGAGGTCCCAACCCCTACGCCATGATTAGATGTTCGACTTATTCAAGCGTTGCTACTTATTGCAGCCACTTTTTATGATGCAAAAATTTGAAGGTTCCATAGATTTCTTTCAGTTCCAAAGTTTTTAATATTTTCTTTTCATATTTTTCAATATTTTCTTTTCATATTTTTCAGTATTTTCTTTTCATATTCTTCAGTATTTTGTTTATTATTTGATGCTTTATAACAGATAAATTTTAACTTATTATGTATCATATGCGTAAAACATTGTATTAAGAGACATTGTATTAAGAGTCATTGTATGATTGCATCCTTTTGTAATGGTACAACATTTTTTTTTTTTTTTTTTTTTTTTTTTTTTAACATATACTTTTTTTAATTATTTGTCTGATGATCTATTTATCTATTCCAATAAAAATAATAATTACCTGATGGAGACATATTTAACATTACATGACGTAACGTTACATTTATTACGTTATTACATGCTATTAAAATAACTTCTCGTTATCTCTTATTTTAAAAAACATACGTAAATAAACAATTTTATAATAAATTAAATTATTATATTTGAGCTATGCTGAGAACTTTTGTGTACGGTTCTGTCAAACTGAATATTTTTAATAATATTAAAACAAAAAATTTATTCTTAAAGACAATTTCGAAATTAATGATCTTGTGATAGGTAAGATTTAAATTTGGACTTGCTTTTGATTTAGTTTAAATTAATTTAGTTTAATTTATAAAATTATAAGCTAAAGAAATAAATTATAAAATTAATAAAATTATAAACTTCATTTTTATAAAAGTAAAGAAAAATATTAACTATTTTTATAAATTTAAAGAAAAAATTTTAACGCTGTAAAATTATAATTTATAGAATAATAAATTTTAGTTTAATTCATAAATTTATAAGCCAAATCAGTTTAGTTTAATACAATTTACGTAGCGATAACTTGCAGAGATATTGTGTTATGAAACCTTTAAATAACCCAATATTGCCTCACGTTAGAAAAGTTAAAATAAAATTTTAAAAAATTAGTGAAAAAAAAGTTTTAATTTTGAAGCACTACCAATAAAAATAAAAAAACAGATTAAAAAAAATACTCAAAATTATAAAAACAAAATCAATTTCTCACTATTTCATTAAAAAATTATAAATATTGCTATTATTTTCACAAAAAATTACTGTCCAGACACGGCCCCGGTTAGAATGGGCCAGCATGTCGAGCCGGGTCAGGCCTGGATCCTTGAAGAACTCTAGTAAATACAACAATCTTAATTCACATTTCAAACAACGATTTCTGTACGCAAACCTCTAAAAGTTATTTACGGAAATTGCACTGTTTTGGAAGAAATACGGACATTGTACTGTTTTGAAAGAAATACGGACAAAATCTATTAAATTTACGGAAAACTTTCTGCATATTTAAGGATTTGAAATCTCCTTTACGGAAATTATACTGTTGTTTTGGAAAAATGAAACTTCTCCGTGAAATTTCACGGAAAATCTCTTGTATTTTCACGGATTTTTTTTAGAGTGTACATTTTATTCTATCATTTTTTGCAAATTTTAAAATGTATTTATTTTTATTTTCCTCTTTAATTTAATAGTAACCTAGCAACTGCATTTTAAAGAATATCAAAATAATAAAATTCAAATAACTCAAGCTATTTTGCTACAATATTTTATTCGCAAAATAAAATAGTTTTGAGTGATTTTAATATTTTATTGAAATAAATGAGAATTTATTTTGAAACAAGTTACCTTTTAACTACTATAGAATGATAACCGAAACATTTCTACATGAGATATTCATTTTCTGGAAGAGATATGGATTTTTCGTGGTTCAAAATTAGTATTACTTTTAAAATAGGATATAATATCTCGAACTACGAGATGGTTAATCTAAAGAAATTAGCTTAGCAAAACGCATTCATACAGCCTGAAATAGCACTATTACTGGAAACTGAGATCATACAAAGTTATCACAAAAAATACTTTATAGCGCCAAACCACGGTTGCTATTTAGTGAATTGGCAGTGGGCACGATTATGAATGATTACCCAATAAGTTTAAAAGTTTCTAAATAAGCCTATTTTGGGGAGATTTTAGTATGCTATTGCCATCGAGTTAGATCAGGATGTACTTAGGTAAAAGAAATATTATAGAATGACCATCAAAACTGTTTTCCGAAACAAAAGTTGCAATAGCACTAGATTTCTGAAATAGATATAAGTGAAAAGATTCAGTTTACATTTCCATAAGTTGCTTTTGTACACGAGATATTATTCAACCTATTTATCAGATGCGAGTGTTTCGTGGTTGGCAGGTAAGTAAATATTGCTATTTAGGCATTAGGATAACATGAAATTATTTTCGAAATTTTTGCTTATTCTAATAAAACCGCTGTGTAGAACGAAATCCAAGATATACTACACTGTAAAAAATGACCAATGTTTCTTATTTTATGAAAATATGCTATAACCACGAACGAAAATATAATATAATCTTCTGAGTTATCCGAAATTTCAAATAGCATGTTACATTGTCTTTTGAATCCCCAGAAACGAATGCATTTTCAAAATTTAAAGAATAATTTATAAAAACAAATTATTTTTAGCTGCCCGAATTTTTCAGAAACGTTTCCGAAGGGTTTTTATAGTGTATTAATTAGTCTCCTCAGCCTGGAATACCTGTTTTTCGAATGCTATCAATTCTGAAGTAAACATTTTCATGCCAAAAAAAATGTTTAACAGACAAACATGCAAAATTAACAGCGGTAACAATAGCATTAAAATTAAGATTATTTCTTTACTCTTTCATGTATAAATTAACTTATGCGGCTGAAAACGTGTACTTGAGAATGGATAACATTCGAAAAACAGGTATTCCAGCCTGAGGACACTCATTAATACACTATAAAAACACTTCGGAAACGTTTCTGAAAAATTCGGGCAGCTAAAAATAATTTGTTTTTATAAATTATTCCTTAAATTTTGAAAATGTATTCGTTTCTGGGGATTCAAAAGACAATGTAACATGCTATTTGAAATTTCGGATAACTCAGGAGATTATATTATATTTTCGTTCGTGGTTATAGCATATTTTCATAAAATAAGAAACATTGGTCATTTTTTACAGTGTAGAATCATTCACACAATCAATAATAAATCACGAATATAAATTTGTTAAGATTAGGGGGGGGGGTTCAGGGGGGCAGAGCCCCCCTGAAGAAATGTATTTTTTTAATCTAAAACGTAGAATAAGAAGTTCATAAGAATGTCAGAATATTATTGCATAAACCGTGTTTAATTAAACGTTTCTAATTTCTTAAACCTTCAAATTATTTTAAAAGTATATAAATATGTATGTAGTAATTTAAAAAAATTAATTTGCGGATTGTAAGATGTTAAATATTATGAAAAGTGAGATTAAAAAAAACATTGACTTTCAGAGCTGACGTTGAGGCTCCTGATCTGTAGATTTACTAGTTAATTACCTTTGACAATTTCATCCGTTTCCGAACAAAAATGAACTCAAAATTGTGTCAAAAAATATCTCCTTTGGATTGGAGAGAACATTACGAGTCTTAAGAAACATTTGTTGCCGAAACGTCAATTGAGGTCCACTGTGGAGACGCGAAAAGTTTTTGCTTTCTGTCTGTCTGTCTGATTGTCTGTCTGTTCTGCGATAACTGACATAAAAATCGTCCTATTAGGTTGATATTTGGTGGGTATGTTGGTGGGTATGTTGGTGAGGTACCCGGAATTAGCTGTATAGTTTTTAGTTACATTTGGTCCATTCGTTCGAAAATTATAGA
This sequence comes from Maratus michaelseni, assembly GCA_963931845.1. NCBI lineage: Eukaryota > Metazoa > Arthropoda > Arachnida > Araneae > Salticidae > Maratus > Maratus michaelseni. Next base: position 381,360,126 of record OZ007587.1, on the reverse strand, counting down.
ACATTTCTTTTTAGGTCCATAATGCTTTCCTATGGGAATGCAGACGATTTTCAAATTTCATTTTTAACTGAAATGAAAATCGCATATTTGAACAATGGATTTAAAAGTAAAATTACTAATGATAAATTTTCGATATGGAGGTTTTAAATAAATCTAATAGCTTTGAAAATTTGCTGATACATTCATTAGAATTTAGAAATTGTTTAAATTATTGGAAAATATTTTGCATCTGTTCGGAAAATATAAACCATTTTATTTTCATATTTTTTAAAATTTTTAAAATTCGTTTCTTTTTACTTTGCTCTTTAACCCCTTGGGGACGAGCGACACGTATACGTGACGCATAAGATGCTCCGAATCTTCGATTATTCCCACCAGTTATTTTTTATTGTAAGCTTTGCCTTATTTAATGATAGCATTTCTGTGATTCAATTAGGCGAAAATTTCTGTTTTGAAAAACCAGTGGTAAAAGATTAAAAATTCTGTAAAGGACGCTCGTCGCGAAGGGGTTAATTTATTAGTTGCTTAGCAACCCTATTTCAAAGAATATCAAAATAATAAAATTCAAGTAACTCGTACTATTTTGCTGTAATATTTTATTATCAAAATAAATTATTTTTGTATTCTAGTGACATAAATAAAGAATTTATTTTAATACAATTTTACTTTTTTTGTCTAAAAAGTTACATCAATAAGAAGTTCATAAGAATTTCAGAATATCATTGCATAAACAGTGTTTAATTTAACGCTTTTAATTTCTGAAACCTTATATAGTATTTTATATGCCTATAAAAATGTATGTAATATAAAAAAAAATTAAATTACGGATTGTAAGATGCTAAATAATATGAAAAGTGAGATTAAAAAACAATGACTTTTAGAGCTGACGTTGAGGCTCCTGATCTGCAGATTTACTAGTCTATTTTTACAGTGCGGGACAAGAAGACTCCGATCTAGAAGTTTAGAATGAGGGATAAAATATTTTCATTCTTTGAAACTATGTTGAAATGTAAATCAAATGAAGATTGTCACATAGAACAATAATATCAGAATGCGGAGTAAACTGCATGTGGTAAAACTTTCCCACCAACAAATTGGAGAATTTCATTGCGGCATCAACATGGGGTCTGACATTTTCGATTAAGTCTTTCACAGTCTTTTAATCGTCTTTCATCTGTGTCTGTCCGTCACAGCAGGCCCGATTTTACTTTTCTCCCGACCACATTATATGCTTCGACTGACGGAGAGAATATTTTAAGTCCCAAACTTAGTCGCTTGTTTGAATGTGTCTAAAAAAATTAATTTATTCGATAAAATTACATAATTCGTTTAATTCTCCTTTTATTTTTGTATTTTCAACTTGTTTATTGTCAAAGAAAGTGTGGAAGTTATTACGTAACTGATTTTTGTTGTTGTTGTTGTTTAAATGTTTTGTTTGAAAAGAATACTTTCTATATAGAAAGGATTTGTTACCCATGCAATATGAAAATATATAGATTTGGATTAAAAAGTTGCCGCAGAATTTCAACTCTTATGGCTCTATGAATCATATTCGACTTTCTAAATTAAGTATACTTTGTTCAGTTTTTTCTATAATTTTATAATTTGCCGTCAAGTTTTGCAAGTTATAATAGACATATTGTTTATTAAATACAACAATGTTATAACTCAAAAAAAAAAAAAAAAACACCAATTTTGAATTATTCAGACCATTTAAATGAACTTTTTATAAACTTTAAACAGCATTAACTACACATCTTTAAGTTAAAATCTCGCCAGCAGAAGGGAATGAAAGTTGTTTTAGCTTCTGACTACATGAATAAAACTTTACATTACTTGTCAATAAATTTTAAAAACTTTACATATAACTAATATTGATTACTTTAAGAAGATTAGTAAATAATAAAGAAAAATCATGCGTCCAGCATAGATTATGAAACCTTCCTAACACACTCAGAATACTGTAACAAAACTCCCACGTTTAAAAATCTGAAAGATGATATTTAAGTAAATAGTTAAAAATATACATAACACATTTGAAAATCTAATTACAGCATTTAACATGTATAGTCGGCAAAGTATTGTAATTCTTTTTTGAAGCCCTGTATATGATATATACATTTGTATATATATTACATAGCATTCTGAAATTTTGTTCAATTAGAAATCGAATAACACAGTTGAAAATTGCAATTCAGAAATTTCCGTCAATAAACGGAAAATAATTCGTTTGTTGAACCCTGTATATGATGTATAGAATTTATACATAACAAATAATATGCAAACAATCAGTTACATTTAAAAACGCATACCACAATTAAAAAAAACGAACTTGCAACAACTATCGCTCATAGACAGTGCCGTAACCGATATATCTTGTGTGTCCCTGTAAATGTACGATAAATTCTATGCACACCCTGTTCTACAGTAAGCATCTTGTAGTGCACCTCAGTAATATATATATCACTTTCTATTTGTTTGACAGAGTTTGAACATTGTTAAATTTGTTTGAACATTATTAAAATGCACTGCAAACGATTTTCCCCATGGACCATAATGTAACAGAATTATTTTGAATGTCCTATAAACGAACTATAAATGCTACACACTTCATTTTCAATGCCTAACATGTCATAGTAACCCTTAGTCACACATATCAATTACATAGCAATCTGAGTATATTTACCGAATTAGAGTTTGGACAGATAAACAGGCAGCCAGACAAACCACTTTTCAACAATGTTGGAAAGCTTTAAAAATATTGTTTTCAAGTGTTTGGATTTGGCAACTTGCCGGCGAGAGGACTTTTCATACCACGAATTTCACGTGCACGTATGTGGCTTACACTCCGACAACAGCCGAATATGGAACTGAAGTGTTGCAAGTTTGTCACTCTAGCCATTTGGCCACGTATGTTAATTCAAAAAAGCACATATATAAATAAACATGTGTATGTTTGAGAGGGGGGGGTAGGAATGTGACCTAGACAATGGTCTAGAAAAATCGGATGCATCAGTGGCACTGAAATAACCGACGACCCCTCGCGGTACACTTTCAATAACTTCGATCTACATAACAAGAGCAATCGAAAAGCAACATAGCAACAATATTTTCAGACATATAATTCTAAAAATGGGGAAGAAAAAAAAATTTTTTTCAGAAACCGATTCGAAGAATTTTCTATGAAAATAAATGTGCATTAATACGAGTCCATTCGGCAACGATATCTCATAAAGTTATGCATGAAATCATTAATAAAAATACACATATCTTGTTCTATATCTATTAAATGTTTCAGTATAAATTATTTTGTGAGAAGAACTATTTGCTTTTGCTGATTCTAAAAAATACCAAAAGAAATACACTAAGATAAAAAAGACAATTTTGTTTTCATAATCAGATAAAATATATTTGAAATTGCAAAGCGAAGTCTGCTCGCATGATGTTATTTTTTCTATAGTTATTAATATTTTACGATACAAAGCCAGTGGAAGAAATTTCCACAACTTTTATAATTCCATCAAAACATTTTAAAGACATTCTGTCTTTTGAAGACACGTCTATCGATTTAAGGAGCATTAAAACTTTTCACAAATATAAATTTAAAAATAATGAATTTTTGAATCCCGTAATGAATAATTCCCGAAAATCTTGCGTAGATAAATAGAATGCCATAGTTTTCGAAGAAAAATTAATTTTCACCTCTTCCTATGAGTAATATAATATGGATCCTTACGAAATAATAGAACAAATAAGGCTTTAACAGTCTGAAAAGCCAACTAGAAAATCCTTCCGAACTACAATGTGCAGTACATAAGTCTCTTAGAACTCCTTCCAAATTTATCACGCGCGGAACAAGGATTTACGGCTCACCAATTTTAAAACCTTCTTTTTGGACCTAAACTTTCTTTGATAAGAGCATTTCACTTTCATTTGCAATTAAAATAGCCTCCGCTCGTAATGAAGCCTGAATAACACATGCGAAACTGGATTCGGAGATTAAAGCTAAATCCTAAGAGCCGGCCACAACGGCCATTTTTGACCTGTGGTGCCAAATAACGCTGATGATGGGAATGAAGCGTTATTTTTAAAATAAAATATGCCGAAAAGCAGAATTAAAAGAAGTTTAAAAGGATTGCAGCAATTAAGTGTCTATGCCAGTAACACGAAACGAAGACATTCGCTAGCTAATGTTAAACAAATTGCGCAGTTCTTTTCAAATTGCTCATTTACATTTCAAAAATTGTTAACGATGTTTTTTGCCTGGAATGCCTGAGGTCGATGTCTGACGCTGTACTTTAGTACTTTTTCGATTTTAATTGCAGTTTTGTTGTTGTTGTTTTGTAATGAGATTACTTTTACTTTCGGAACTGTTTTACGATATAAACTGAGCAAGGCGCATTTCCATCGCCGTTCCCAGGTTCTCGGAACCTACCACGAGGTTTAGAGTTGACCCGTTACACCACACAAGTTACAGGTACACACCATACGGCCAAGGGGGAGTACCACCAACACCTACTTGATTCTCTACAAGAGAATGAGAAATAAATGTTTGACTGTATAAAATAAAATCATGTAGTGGGAAAATTCGTAAAATAAATAACAATTCATCATTTTTTAACGCACAACAAGAGAGCAGAGTTCCATCGGATGAAACGGTCCTCAAACAGTGACGTCACAAATTCGTCAGTAGGCTTTGTAGAGAATCAAGTAGGTGTTGGTACTGCCCAATGCATGTCCCTTTCCCTGCACCCCAGACTTTGACGGCATGGTCGCTAAAACAGCACATGATTTTATGAGATATGCAAAGAGAACGAGTTTGGGTATTACACTGTCGCTGTTTAACCATAATTCTAAATTATCCCAGAGCATGTAATATCCAATATAATAGTTCCTGATGGTAACATCATCCGAAACTAACAGTTAGCAGTTATAATGACGCGTATTTGAATTACTAGGTAACTATATAGTTCACTTAAACAATGTTCATCAAAAGGGCTGAAACCGATGCAGTAGGAATGGCTAATAAATATTTTTAAAAATATTTTAACTTCTTTAAATATTTTCGTTTATTGAATTCAAACTTTTGTTGCTCTCACAGCCTATTTCCATAGATGTATTTAAGAGCTAACTAGCAGTAAATCCGTTCTTTGCATGTTGAGAATGGAAAATAAAGTACGAAAAGAAAAAGGCAACCGTTTCTTAATCTAGGCAAATATAATATAACCACGAAATACAATATACAATAACTTCTTCCGAATTACCCATGATTCTGATAAGCGTTTTCAATCTTTAGAAACCTCAGAAACCGATATATTTTTGAGATTTAAAGAAGCATTTATAAAAACGAAGTTTCTTTTGCTGCCTGTAATTTTCGTAAACGTTTCCGAGTAGTTTTTAGAGTGTATTAATCAGTTTTCTCAAACCGGAATATCGGTTTTTCGGATGCTATCCATTCCCAAGTAAAGAATTTCATGTGCAACAAACATCTTCCAAGTTAAATAAAATTATTCCTTTTTTTGGCCTCGCTATCTTAGAAAGATTTTAGATCAGATGAAAAAAAACATCTAATTTATATGAAAAATAGGCATCAAAGACCTATTTTGGAACGACACCATTTATTGGTGTCGTTTCTAAAGCAAAAACATAGCATATGTAGAAGTGAAGCTAAAAATCTCAAAAAAATAAAACCGTTTAGTTTTTAGGAAGAAAAGAATAAATTTTCACATATATTTTGGTTTCGGGACTGAAAAATTTATATACTTTATAAATGGAGCGAAAATTAATGCATTTTTATTATTTTCCTTTTTAACAGACTACCTATAAATCTTTAGTATAACAAAGAACCCTTATAAAGCTGGACTTAACTCATATTTAAAAACTCGAATCCGTTTATTGTGGTTTGTTGATACCCTTCTTTTGTTTAATAAATTGAAAATCTTCCCAATATTTCGAAATGATTGATTGCATCGATGCATCAAAACTATTTCTCGAACTATCATATCATCTGAAGTTTTAAGCCATTTTCCGAAGTTTTCACGGCTTTAAAAATAGTGTCATTATTATTTTTAATTCAACTTTAACAGATTAGTGTTTAAAATTGACACTTTCTAATATTTTGCTTTTCAATTAATGCAAAATTCTTAGGTTTTTTTTTTTTTTTTTTTTTTTTTTTTTTTTTTTTTTTTTTGCCTTTAACCCTTTTCGGAGGCAATATATTTTTCGCGGTAGATGTCTTATATTAATGCCATTTTAAATACACGCTGCTTGTTTTAAGCCTATTGAAAAACACTATTTTAGATTTACTGATAAAATAAGATTTTAAGCAGTTACATAACTTTAACACTTTAAAAAGTGGCCTTTTTTTCATCAAAATAATTGTTCTGACTTTTAACAATAAATAATACTTCATAAAAAAAGAAATGTATTCCAAAGTATTTATGACACTTTTGTTCATTATGCCATCCATTTTTTAACTACAATAATTGTAACATTAAATGCGTTTTTCTTAAAACTTTTTTTTTTCAAACTTGTGTTTTATATTTTTATGATTTTCGACTGCTTAATTTGAAATTTTTGAAATGGAAAAACTTTGTATGAGGGACTTTTGCATTAGGGAATAAGCCTATTTGAATCACATCGCTAGCATCACATTTCTAGCACACTTCTAGGAAGCAAGATTCCTGCATGGACGTAATTTTAATTATTAATTTGTAAAAAAAAATAATAAACGGGTGATCATATTTAATAAACATTTTCGTTTGTACAAAACTTATCGTTAAATAAAAGTTCTACTCTATTCATATTTCCATTAATTATTTGAAGGGTTCAGATTTAAAACAAGGTAAGTTCGGAAGGTATCAAACAAAATGCGAGTTTCGATATGTTAATTGAAAGCTTTTAAAGAAAACTACAAACAAAGCTAATTTCATTGCTTTCTCTAAAACAGCTGATTTGTTACGACTGAACCTTTAGTCAACCCATGTGCAACATTTTTTTTTTTTTTTTTTTTTTTTTTTGTCTGATAAATTAGATTTCATTGAACATATGTGCAAAGGATCTTTGTTATTAAAACTAGGGAATCCAACCCGGGGTTCCAAGGGTTACAGAACATAGGTGGAAACCTCTTTATTGATTAAAAAACTCTAATAGATTTTTTACATTTAACGCATTTTTTTTATTTCCTACTGACAACGCCAAACAGCATATTTATATGAAAAATATCAATTATGTATTCAAATAAAGATTTGCAATGTATTAAAAGAGATACTCTCATATTAGCCACATGTTAGGAGTTAATAGCCGAAGAAATCACCGAAGATTTCTCTATACACAAAAGCTTTTTTACGATCATTGAAAAAACAAGTTGGAAATTGTACGTCAAACGTTACAAACGAGGTGCGTTCGTACGCACGTTTTAGAATTAAATTCATGATATCCCGTGCGTAGAACGGGTTAAACAGCTAGTTAAGTATATATTTTATGACACTGTTCATACAAATATCTTAACTAGTTATATAAATATTCAGATATATATGTATCAGCTAGTTATATAAATATTCAGATCTTGATGATTTTTCATTCTGTGAAATGAATTATATCGTCTGCAGATTAATTTCTGTAATAAAATAAGTATCTTGGTCGCTTGACGATTTAACATCCATCGGAAGCTCCTATAACAAGAAAGCACCGATTTAAAAAAAAAATCAAATTTCTTAATAAATATTTTTATTAATATCTCCTAAAGTTTTGATTCGATTTTAATAAAATTTGAAATGTCTCGACAAAATTCTGCAAAGATAATATATTTTAAATTGCAAACCATTTGGTTGGGTAGTTTTTGCGTTGTTATATGCGGACAGACAGACAGATGGACGGACAGACGGACGGACCAAACGACGACTATAGGTGCTACGTATTTATATAATTACGAACGCACCTAAAAAGGGGTGGTTTTGTAGAATACTAATGTATGTCCAGAGATATTTTATTATGTCCCTATAATTTTTTCTATGTTTCACGTCATATATTTCTATTAATATGTGATTTATAAATTTTATTGTAATTTAATTTCGTATTAATAGGTTCCTAAATGTTTCCTAATAACGAGTACTAAATTATGTTTGATTTTGATTTCAGTTGATGATTACTTTAATACATATTACTCATTTTTCAACATGTCCTTATAATTTTTTCTATGGCTGTACTAAACGTGTGTTTTATCTAATTTATGTATTGATGGATTAATTTCGTTATGGAATATTAGACGGAAATAATTACTGAACAGTAGATGCAAACGGGTTAATTTTTTTGGAATCGAACTGTATGCGATAGAGATAGATTTTCTTTTTTTAATCATGCTTGAATATTATTTATAAGAAAATAAATAAATAAATAAATTGAGAGGCAGTTTTTAAACAAATTGCATTTGAAAGAACACTTTTTCCATTATTCGACGGTGTAAAAATTTAAATTGTGCTATGTTTAAAAGTTAAAGAAAAATTCAGTAAAAGCTAAATTTACTGGTTAGGTGCTGCCAACGTCAAATTGGCGTCAACGCTACTCACATACATGTTTTTGCTTTATAATATAGATTTATATCTAAAATTTATCTTTGATTATTTTGGTATATATTGAGTAAATAAAAAACCATTGTACTTTTAAAAGACTGAAGTTAAACAATTTTACATGAAAATCAGAAAAAAAATAAAAATTTTCAGTTTATTATGTTTCACCCCCCCCCCCCCCCCGAGCTATTCATTTCAAATATGTGACGTACCCGGCTAAGCAGTCACTTTGAAGAGAATTCACAACTAAATTTCATAGATAAAATCACTTTGTTTAAAACTAGTAGGAAAGAGATGCGATGGAGTTTCTTTCAATTTTGCCTACACTGTGCTGGGATTAACAACAGTTGTCTCTAGATCAATAATTCAACACTACGAGAAATACAAAATTACTAATTCATGAAAATTCACTTACGTTAAAAAACTCTGGCGGCTCACAAGCATTCGCTTATAACTTCAGCGACTCTTGCTGTAAATCAAAGATTAGTTACACTTTTACAAAGTGGGAACCTGTGGTTGCCGAGAAACTTTATTTGAACAATAAACAAAGTACAATCTTACAAAACGGCAGCTCGTCTCTAACTGTACGCCAAACTCTTCGATATCGGAACATTCTTAAGCTTCCAATACTTGTAGCTGGCCTTACTGTCCACAAGTGGAAGTACTCAACCCAAATCTGCTGATACGAAATTTTGCTTCTGCTTTTATACTCCGCAGATTGACCAACGAAGCCTAATTTGTACAAGCTCACAGCGGAAAGCAATAACCGCATATTACGAGAGCCACAAACACACTTCATAAAATTAAAGTAAAATAAAGTACAGATGCCGCTGTTGCACACACGGGTTAATATTGACAGAACGTTCACATAAAAAAACTAAAATCCCTTTCTAAGAAATTTGCTAATCCACTGCAAATATTGCACTGAAGATTTATCTTGCAGAACAATGCTCAACAAAGACATCAGAAACATCCTAAATACAAAATTTAAATCCTTTCTTTAATAGATTTAATTTACTTTCAAAGAAATTACGACACAATACTTCGTAATAAACAGTTTCCCTGCATATATTTAATTTTCTAAAATAAAATTATTTTATTTGAAAAGAAATAATTCAACGGGAGATCAGATTTCATGAGCCTTGTTGATCCTGAAATCTTCGTTAAATATGTGTTCTACTACATTCATATTTCAAATAGTTAATTTGAATATTGTATTTGAAGTTTGTTTCGCTTAAAAATACTTAATTCGACATCAAAATCACCCTAAATGCAAAATTTCAGAAATCATTTATTCAGTAGATTTCATTCACTTTCGAAAAAGTTATGAAACAATGTTCATATATCCATTCAAGGTCTTGAATTATATTATTTAATTTGAAATGGAATTTACTCTACTGCATTCATATTTCCATCAATAAGTTTATGTGTTGAAAAGATTTGTTTTCTGAACAATGCTTATTTGGAACATCAAAGTTACATAAATTATTTATCCAGTAGATTTCATTCACTTATTATTTTTTAATTTAAAATTTCTTAATTTCAAAAGTAGTTTAACTAATTATTGGAATTAATGAACATTTCAATATGTCTAGAAACGTTTGTTAAATATATGTGTAATCATAATGAATAGAGGAAAGTATATTCAACTAGGTAAATTATATCCAATGGTTGGAGTATCATAGTTGACATTTTTTTTCAACAGGGTGAAAATATGCCGGGACCAGGACTCGAACCTGGGTACTTTGGTTTGCCGTACCAACGTTCGCCCTACTGAGCTATCCCGACGATATCCTGGGCTGGCATATTTCACTCTTATTTGTTGGAAAAGACTGCGAACTGCAGCGCTAATTTCATTCATCCGAGCTATAACTATAGCATTTACATGATGAATCTGAAATAGTACGGAAACTCCTGTATACCATGTAATTAGGTTATAATGAACAAAGGAAAGTTATTCAACTAGGTAAATTATAGCCAATGGTTGGAGTATCATAGTTGAGATTTTTTTCACAACAAATAAGAGTGAAATATCCCAGGCAGGATATCGTCGGGATAGCTCAGTAGGGAGAGCGTTGGTACGGCAAACCCAAGTACCCAGGTTCGGCTCCTGGTCCCGGCATATTTTCGCTCTGTTGGAAAAAATGTCAACTATGATTCTCCAACCATTGGATATATGTTTAATGTCTTCGTATTTCCCTTGATACTTCCAAATATAACGATTAGGGTTAATTTTACTGATCAATACTTAATCAGGACCTGAAAATATCACCTTAAATGCAAAATCCCGGGATTAATCATTCAATAGATTTAATTTTCTACCGAAAAAAATTGCGAAACAAAGCACCTGCATGCACTTAATTTTTTCTTTATGTTAATTAATATGAAATTTACTTTAATGAGTACCCTGATTTAATGAGCATTTTCGTTAGTGCAGAACTCCTCATTAAACGTTGAGTTTTACTGAATTTTTATTTCCATTCATAAATTCAAATATTGCAGTTACAATTCCTTTTGCTAAATAATACTTAAACAAAACATCAAAATCCTCCCAAATGCAAAATTTCGGAATTATTCGTTCACTAGATTTAATTTTCATCTAGAAAATGCAAAGCAATATTCCAGTGCGACTCAATTTTTGAAGCTTAAATTATTAAATTTGAAAAATAATTCATAGACTGGTGGGATTTAATAAATATTTCCATTGGTGCAGTATAATTCTCGTTAACCATCAATTTTAATGTATTCATGTCTTCCTTAATAATCTCAAATATTGCAGTTAGACATGTACTAGCATTAATTTTGAGCATTACTTAATCACAACTTTAAAACCATCTCCAATCCAAAATTACAGAAATTTTTCGTTTAGAAGGTTTAATTCAATTCCGAAAAAAAGTTATAAACGAAGAATATTTCTGTAAAGTAATTTTATTGAATAATGTAAATTAATAAATATTTTCATTAGTTCGGGATTCCTCGCTAAATATAAGCTATATTGAAATTCGTCATGTTTACTTTAATAATTTAAATTAGCGAATTTAAAGTATGTTTTGCTAAATAAAAATTAATTAGGACTTCAAAATCATTCTGAATGCAAAATTTCGAATTTATTTGTTCAGCAATTTCGTTTCATACTTTCATTAATAATGTATTTCATATATTTCTCAATAATTTTAAATAGTGAATTTAGAATTTCTTTTGCTGAATATATTTCTAAATATAAAATTTCGAATATCCTTCAATAGATTTAATTCACTTCTGAAAACTTTGAACAACATGGGTTTAATTTTTTAACTAAAAATTATTTAATTTCAAAAGTAATTTAATGAGTAATTTAATTTAATGAATATTTTCATAAGCCCAGAATTCCCAGGTAAATATAAATTCTATTGTGTATACAGATTAACTTTAAAATTTAAAATAAAGCATTTAGAGTTTGTTTTGTTAAATAATATTGAAAAAGAGGTCGAAGACGCTCCGGGGTTGTCGCGATATTTGTTTCTGTGCTATTTTGGCGAGAAACGCCGTCGGGGCGAGTGACCCCGTTTTCGAATACATGTTAAATTAAACATACATTAGAAACAGCATGCTAGTTTTATTTTTTATTATAAAACACTATTTTATTGTTTAGAAACAACACAAAATGTCACAAAAACATATATGCATCATTTATTAAAAACTTTTACTTTAGGTGTTTTAAAAATATACAAAACTGCATTTCACATTAAAAACCTAGCGCTTTCGAGCCGTCCTGGCTCATCATCAGGGTTAAAACATCACCACGCAGATACACACAAAAAACACACAACTAGTCTGAAACACTGTAAAAACATCAATGTTTTTACAGTGTTTCAGATGTTTTTACAGTGTTTCAGACTAGTTGTGTGTTTTTTGTGTGTATCTGCGTGGTGATGTTTTAACCCTGATGATGAGCCAGGACGGCTCGAAAGCGCTAGGTTTTTAATGTGAAATGCAGTTTTGTATATTTTTAAAACACCTAAAGTAAAAGTTTTTAATAAATGATGCATATATGTTTTTGTGACATTTTGTGTTGTTTCTAAACAATTATTTATAGACAGAGGTGAATTTGATTCAATTGAGTGTTGTGTTTTTCATGACTCAAGTTTATTTAACTATTTTATTATAAAACAGCCACATTTATTTTATTATAAAACAAGCACAATTTTATTATAAAACACACACAATTTTTATTATAGACACACACAAATTAAATTTATTACAAAACACGGAAAATGTTTAATTTATTATACAATAAAACGCACAAATTGTCATGAATACAACTAACTCAGCTATTAATACCAGAGAGCTTTGCGCACTATCTGGTCTACTAGGCAAAATGGCTTCGCCAATTTAGCGTCAAAAAAAAAATCCTGGTGCGTCTGCGACATCTGCATCATAATATTTAATCATATCTTCAAAATTATTCTAAATGCAAACTTTCGAACAATACAATTGCTTGAACAACGAAATTGTACACCAATTTCGATTCATTCTTTCATTACTGATATATGTTTAATAGCTTTCTAAATAATTTTAAGTAGTGAATTTAGAGTTTCTTTTGCTGAATCTAATTTTAACTGCAAAATTTAGAATATTTTTCAACAGACTTAATTCACTTCTGAAAACTTTTACGAAGACATTCATGCTCCTCTATGTATTTAATTTTCGAAGTAAAAATTATTTAATTTGAAAAATAGTTAAATGAGTAATCTAATTGGCCCCGAATTTCCACATAAATATAAAATCTATTGTTTATCCAGATTTTCTTTAACAATTTAAAATAATGCATTTAGAGTTTGTTTTTCTAAATAATATTTAATCATATCTTCAAAATTATTCTAAATGCGAAATTTCGAAATTATTTGTTCAGCAATTTTGATTCGTACTTTCATTGTCAATATGTTTCATATCTTTCTCAATAATTTTAAAAAGTGAATTTAGAGTTTATTTTGCTGAATATAATTCTAAATATAAAATTTCGAATATCCTTCAATAGACTTAATTCACTTCTGAAAACTGTTACGAAGCAATGCTCCTTCATGTATTTAATTGTTGAAGTAACAATTATTTAATTTGAAAAGTTCAAATTAAATAATTCAAAAGTTAATTTGAAAATTTCCAAATTATTTCTTCAGCAATTTTGATTCATGCTTTCATTGCCAATATGTAATATGTCGCTCGATAATTTTAAATAGTGAATTTAGGGTTTATTTTGCTGAATATAATTCTAAATATAAAATTTCGAATATTCTTCAATAGACTTAATTCACTTCTGAAAACTGTTACGAAGCAATGCTCCTGTAATGTATTTAATTTTTGAAGTAACAATTATTTAATTTTAAAAGTAATTTAATAAGCAATCTAACTTAAGGAGTATTTTCATTTGTCCAGAATTCTCAGATAAATATAAATTCTATTATTTCTTTAACAATTTAAATTAATGTATTTGGAGTTTGCTTTGCTAAATAATATTTTATCAGCTCTTCAAAATTATTCTGAATCAAAATTTCGAACTATACAATTGTTTGAACACGAAATTTCACACCAATTTTGATTTATATCTTCATTAGCAATATGTTTCATATATTTTTCAATAATTGTAAATAGTGAATGAATAGTTTCTTTTGATGAATATAATTCTAAATGCAAAATTTCTAATATCCTTCAATAGACTTAATTCACTGCTGAAAACTTTTATCAAGCAATGATCCTGTATGTATTTAATTTTTAAAGTAAAACTTATTTAACTTTAAAAGTATTTTAATAAATAACCTAATTTAATGAGTATTTTCATTAGCCCAGAATTCCCAGTTAAATATACATTATATTATATATTCAGATTTTCTTTAACAATTTAAAATAATACATTTAGAATTTGTCATGATGCTGAATAATATTTAATCAGTTCTTCAAAATTATTCTAAATGCAAAATGTCGAAATTATTTATACAGCAATTCAGATTCATACTTTCATTATCTATATGTTTCATATATTTCTCAATAATTCTAAACAATGAATTGAGAGTTTCTTTTGCTGAATATAATTTTAAATGCAAAATTTCGAATATCCTTCAATAGACTTAATTTACTTCAGAAAACTTTTACAGAGCCATGCTCCGGTATGTGCTTAATTTTTGAAGTGAAAATTATTTAATTTGAAAGTAATTTAATGAGTAATCTAATTTAATGAGTATTTTCATTAGCCCAGAATTCTCAGATAAATATAAATTCTATTATTTCTTTAACAATTTTAAATAATGCATTTGAAGTTTGTTTTGCTAAATAATATTTGATCAGCTCTTCAAAATTATTCTTAATGCAAAATTTCGAACAAGACAATTGTTTGAACACGAAATTTTACACCAATTTTGATTCATACTTTCATTAGCAATATATTTCATATATTTCTCAATAATTTTAAATAGTAAATGAATAGTTACTTTTGCTGAATATAATTCTAAATGCAAAATTTCGAATATCCTTCAATAGACTTAATTCCCTGCTGAAAACTTTTACGAAACAATGATCCTGTATATATTTAATTTTTGAAATAAAACTTATTTAATTTGAAAAGTAAATTAATAAATAATCTAATGTAATGAGTATTTTCACTTGCCCAAAATTCCTAGATAAATATACATTCTATTGCGTATATAGATTTTCTTTAACAATTTAAAATAATGCATTTAGAATTTGTTTTGCTAAATAATATTTAATCGGGTCTTCAAAATTATTCTAAATGCAAAATTTCAAAATTATTTGTACAGGAATTCCGATTTATACTTTCATTAGCAATATGTTTCATATCTTTCTAAATAATTTTAAATAGTGAATTGAGAGTTTCTTTTGCTGAATATAATTCTAAATGCAAAATTTCGAATATATTTCAATAGACTTAATTCACTTCTGAAAACTTTTACGAAACAATGATCCTGTATTTTGAAGTAAAAATTATTTAATTTGAAAGTAATTTAATAAGTAATATAATTTAATGAATATTTTCATTAGCCCAGAATTCACAGATAAATATAAATAACAATGTATAATATTCTCAGATAAATATAAATTCAATTATTTCTTTAACAATTTAAAATAATGCATTTAGTGTTTATTTTGCTAAATAATATTTAATCCGTTCTTCAAAATTATTCTGAGTGCAAAATTTTGTACAATACAATTGTTTGAACACGAAACTTTACACCAATTTTGATTCATACTTTTATCAGCAATATGTTTCTTATATTTCTCAATAATTTTAAATAGTGAATGAATAGTTCATTTTGCTGAATAAAATGATCCTGCATGTATTTAATTTCTAAAGTAAAAATTATTTAATTTGAAAAGTAAATTAATAAATAATTTAATTTAATGAGCATTTTCACTAGCCCAGAATTCCTAGATAAATATACATTCTATTGTGTATTCAGATTTTCTTTAACAATTTAAAATAATACATTTAGAATTTGTTTTGCTAAATAATATTTAATTAGGTCTTCAAATTTATTCTAAATGCAAAATTTCAAAATTGTTTGTACAGCAATTTCGATTTATATTTTCATTAGCAATATGTTTCATATATTTCTAAATAATTTTAAAAAGTGAATTAAGAGTTTCTTTTGCTGAATATAATTATAAATGTAAAATTTCGAATATCTTTCAACAGATATAATTTACTTCTGAAAAGTTTTACAAAACCACATGCTTCGGTATGTATTTAATTTTTGACGTAAAAGTTATTTAATTTGAAAAGTATTTTAATGAGTAATCTCATTTAATAGATATTTTCATTAGTCCAGAATTCTCAGATAAATATAAATTCTGTTGTTTCTTTAACAATTTAAAATAATGCATTTTGAGTTTGCTTTGCTATTTAATCAGATTTTAAAGTTATTCTAAATACAAAATTTCGGACAATACAATTGTTTGAACAACGAAATTGTACACCATTTTCGATTCATACTTTAATTACCTATATGTTTCATACCTTTCTCAATAAGGTAAAGATAGGACTATCTGCGCACAATTCAAAAGAATAACAATAAAAAAATCTAAACATTAATTTTTTGCTAAACTATCCATGAATAATTTATACTTTATTTGTTTTTTATCCATTTCCATTGCTATTTTGTTGTTATGTTGCAATTTAATAGAACAGTTGTAATAAAACCAAGAAAGTTATTTTGCGCAATCTGCCCTTACAGGGTTGGTGTGATTGCGCACATGGGTAGGAGAGATTGTTTCTAATAATAACTACAATTAAATTGTTAACAATAATAATTACACTTAAATGACATTGTTGTAAGGTTTTTGTGAACAAATATTATTGTATTAGGAGTAAATTTTTGAACCTAATGATTAAAGAATCAGAAAAAGGAAATAATTTTTAAAACGATTAAAAAATTTTAATTAAAGGGGAAAAAAATAAAGAATCAGAAAAAGTAAGTATAGATAAGATTACAAAATAACATTAAGTTACTTGATAACACGTTTAACTTAAAATTAGTCCATTTTCATTTTTCATTTTTTAATGCCAATTTACCAATAAGCTGCCTAATCTCTCCTAGCATGGAAACTAATGGGAACAGTGCGCCATCTCTTCTAAATAGCAGATGCGCAAACTCTCCAATTTCGGTTGGAGAGATTACCCGGCCTTTTATTTAAACATGGCCGCTACTAAAACGAACCGTTGATGTTCACATTGTTAGTCTAGATTAGTAGCTTATGGGAAATCGTTTAAGTTCAAAATTTTTTGTACTACTGACATTGTATAGAAATTCTGATGAATAGCTATGAAAATTCAAGCACTTACTTTGGGAAAACAAAACAAAATAGCAATGCTTTATCTCAGACGCTCAAAACAATCAACGTTCACTTTCAATTACACACTCCACTACCATTGTTGTACAACTACCTGGAATTGCTGCGCGCTCACTCTACTCCTTCCCCCCGAACCTCTATGTGCGCAATCTCTCCGACCGCGCCATCTCTCTTGGCTTTACTTTAATTATAAATAGGGAATGAATAGTTTCTTTTGCTGTATATGATTCTAAATGCAAACTTTCGAATATCCTTCAATAGACTTAATTCACTTCAGAAAACTTTTATGAAGCAATGCTCCTGTATTTAATTTTTGAAAGTAATATTATTTATTTTTAAAAAGTAATTTAATGAGTAATCTAATTTAATGAATATTTTCATTAGCCCAGAACTCAAAGATGAATATATATTCTATTGTGTATTCAGATTATTTTCTTTAACAATTTAAATTGATGAGTTTGTTTTGCTAAATAATATTTTATCAGATCTTCAAATTTAATTTATATTTAAAATTTCGGATTTGTTTGTTCAGCAGAGTCTATTCATATTTCTATTACTAATATGTTTCATATATTTTTAAATAAATAGCACATTTAGAGTTTGTTTATTAAACAATACTCAATAAGGATATCAAAAATATCCTGAAAGCAGAAATATGGAATTATTCATTCAATAGAGTTTTGTTTTTGTTTTTTCGGAAAATTTAAGAAACAATGCTCTTGTATGCATTTAATATTTGAATTTTAAAGTATATTTAATTTGAATAAATCTAAAAATAGTTGTTTTTTTTAAACATTCTTTTATAAGCAGTCGATGTTTATCATAAAAACGACACCTAAATTCACGAGTGCAATATTCATGTTGTTTCAAAAAAATTTCGTAACAATACTTTAATTTGGCGTTGGTCCCTATTATGAAAAAAATCACCGCTTTTATTTCCTCTTGTTTAAAAACTCGAACTAATGAATTTATTTATTTTTTGAAATTTAATATTTGCATTATTTCTTTTTAAATATATGGCAACAGGAAAGAAAAAAAAATTTTAAACTATCCATTCAGGATTTTTAAATTGTTTTCTAACCGCATAATCATAAATTAATATAAAACTGTTAATTCATTAAATAGTTTTTTTTTTTTTAATATTACTCTTTTTTTCCTACTGTTTAGTGCTTGAATTATTTCATTGTTGCAATTTTACAGCGATTTGACGTATTTTTGCGCATAAAGAATTCCATTGTAACTCGTATATAGCTGTAACCCTAAATAATATTTATCGTCCGTGGCCGGTTAACTGAAAAATGCCTTAAAATTAATTTATTAATTTAATAATTAAGGTCTAAAAATATTACAATGTTGTAAAGTTATCGGAAACACATGTGTGTACATGATTTTTAAAATTCTAGCACATCAGGAAGTGAGTGAAAAAAAAATCGATTACAAAATTCCCTGTTTACATACAAAAACCAAGTTGAGTTAAACAAAAGAGTGTATAAAAAAAATTTAATGAATGGTATGATTTAACGAGCATTCCCGTTAGTGCATATAGGCTCTAATGAATATAAAATAAATATAGGGTCTAATAAATTCATTTTCGTCTCAACAATTAAAACAAAGCATTTAGGATTTATTTTTCTAAATAATACTGAATCGAAACATCATTTGCTAAATGCAAAATTTCGGAATTACTTTTTCAGTAGACTTAAATTTCCCTCCGAAAAATGTCCGAAACAACGTTTCTATGTGAACATATTTTTGAAGCCTAAATAATTAAAATTGAAAAAAGGATTTATAGAATGATTGGATTTCATGAACATTTTCGGATGGTTCAGTAATCTTCGTTAAACATGAGTTCTACTTTATTCACGTTTGCCTTAATAATTCCAAATCCATTGCATTTTGGATTTCAATTTAATGAGAATTATTTAATCAGAAAACATCCAAAATCATCTTAAATTCCGAATTTCAGAAATAATATTTTTAAGTAGATTTAGTTCCCTTCCGAAAATAAGTGACGAAATAATGTTTCTGTGTGTATTTAATTATTCAGTTTGAAAAAAAAAAGTATACATTTTAATGATGAGGGATCTAATTTAACGAGTATTTTCATCAGTCCAGAAATTCTTGTTAAATTAAAGTTCTAATGTACACGGTGCGTTCCAAAAATTTCCGGACTGATCCTATAAACAAAAAATTAAGAACTGAAATGAAAATTATGAGCTATGTTTATTCGAATTAATCTCGGCTCAACACACTTTTTATAACAACTGTAATAGTCATCAAAACACTTCTGGAAGTCCGCGTTTGCAATGTGCGCCAAATAGTTGGTCGGAGTCGCTTGAGGTGGTCCCCTTTAGATGAAATTTAAACTTTGGAAACAAGAAATAGTCACAGGGAGATAAATCTGAGGAGTAAGGAGGATGGTTGAGCACGACGACCTCTTAGAAGCCAGAAACTGTCGCACAATGATCAAAGTGTGTGCTGGTGCGTTGTCGTGCAAGAACAATCTTGCTGTCGGTACCGAAGACGAATTCTGCGTACTCGGGCCATGAAACGCTTCAACACTTCGAAATAGCAACGTCCAGTAATAGAACCTTCAATTTTATGTTCGTTCGTTGTTCGACCTTCGCGAGTGCCGACATGATCACGTTACACTGTTACAACAAACACTTAGCATCACACTACAGATAGCAACGTGAAATTGTACCGCTTTATAAGACAAAGTGTAGTCGTGCTTTCGATATCACCTGCGGACGCGCAGCGCTATCTATTGGCCGGTAATTTAACCAGTCCTGGAAATTTTGGAGCGGACTGTGTACTTATATTTTAAGTAATAATTTTCTATAATGCATCTAGAGTCTACAGAACTTCAAAAAATTTCTAAATAAGCTGCTTAGCAACCCGTTGTGTTGCATTTAAATTGCATGAGGCCTTTCGATTGTTTAAGGGAAAAAGAATTTCTAGTTTTACTACACATTTCAAGTTTCTAGCCTTGACAATTCCAAAAATATTGTAAGACATTTTTAGAACTTTTTACACTCATTTCACCTTTTCAAATTTCAAAAATTTTTTTAAACCTTTCTTATATATCTTTTGCAGTATAAGAGTAACCTCCTTGCGAAATTTCAAGTTTTTAGCCCTAGCAGTATCACAGAAATCGAGATTTTAGAATTTTTTTGTTCCTGCACTCTTTTACATTTCGATTTTTTAGAAACTTTTTGTTGCGAGTATTTACTTTTTAAAAGGAACAGGCATGTCAAGTTTCAAGTTTCTAGTCTTAACAGTTCCAAATTAATCGTAATACAGAACGTTTTTAATACGTTTTTAGCTCTTTTGACACTTTTAAATTTCGAACTGACATCCATAACGAGTATTTAGATCTTATAAGTAACCACCTTGCCAAATTTCAAGTTTCTAGCTGTTCAGTATCAGAGAAATCGCAATTTTAGAAAAAAAATTGTTCCTGCATCTTTTTATATTTCGATTGTTTTAGAAATTGTTCTATTGCGTGTATTTACGTTTCAAAAGTAACAGTCATAACAAGTTTCAAGCTTGTCTTAACAGTTCCAAAATAATTGCAATATAGAATGTTTTCCGCTCATTTCAATCTTTTAAATTTCGAACTTTTTTGAAATCGTTCATAGTGAGTATTATCATCTTAAAATTAGCCACCACACCAAATTTAAAGTTTCTAGCCCCAACAATATCACAGAAATTGCAATTTTAGGACGTTTTTGCTCCTGCAGTCCCTTGGGGGTATCGACATAAAATATAGTTGAAGTAGTGTTGAGCAGAGATGCTTACCAGCATTTTGCCACCTTTAATTTTTTTAAATCGGCTAGGTAGTTCCAGAGATTGTCCCCTACAAACAAACACACAAATGTTACTTCTTTTTTTCTAATACATAAAATAAAAAATTGTCTGTCAGTTTGTCTTTCTATACAAATCTACAGTTTAGAAGCAAGAATCGTGAAATTTTACATACAGGTATATTAAAACACGGCCGAGGTAACTGTCGTAATAAATTATACTTATTTTTTAGTTCATGAAAAACCAACAATCTAACAGACATCTACATTAATAAAATATAGTTTCGCTCTGTGTGTGTGTGTTTGTTTGTCTGTCTGTGATGGCTAGCAAAATCTAGCCCACCTAGAAGTCTGAAAATTTAGGTGTGGATAGTCCAAGGTCTGGCCATGTGCAGTCTCAGAATTTTAATATTTTGATAATTACCCAAGATATTAATTAGATTCTCATTAACCATCGCTTCTAAAATGACATCTTTTAAATCAAAATGGCGAAAGAAACGAACAGGCGCATTGGATTTGTAAGCGTAAATGAACGAATTCGAAATTATGTTACCAATTAGCGAATTTTAAGAAAACTAATTGAGATATCAATTTGAAAATTTCTGAGCATATGTAAAAAAAAAAATTCTACATCTGACTATGTGACTTTTGAAAAATTTGGTGGGTATTTTTTCTTAATTTATGCAAAAAACTGTCAAAAATCTGCCGACGCCAGTGAAAAGAATCCGAGAAAGTTTCAGACAGGGATCTGCTTTCATTAAAAACTGAACTACAAAGAGATCTGTTTCTCTGGCCGATCCCTCCATTTAGTTTGCGAAAATGAAAGGAAGTAATTGCCATTTTTTACAAATGAACAAAAATTTAGGTAACTAATTAAGATATAGGTTTGAAATTGAGGTCGGGAAGGGGTGTCATCTGCCGGCTATTTTAGCGTAGCGTCTTCGTTATGTTCTAATTATCAGAAAAATGTAATTCTTTTTTTAATGATCGCGTTAATGTAGGTGACGGTGGTTCTCTTGAACAAATTATTCATTATATTTGCGGGTATGGGGAGGGAGGGGTTAACGCCTTTCTCTGAGATTGTAATTATCTAGGGGCCGGGCAACGCCGGGCGGGTTAGCTAGTTTCCTATAAAATTTAACGATTTTTTGTTTTAGTAGTTGTCAAAAATCCAAAACCCTTAGTAAAATTCTTTCCACAGCAATTAATTTTCAATTGAAAGATTTTCACGTAAAAAATGAATGAAATAAAAAGTTTCAAGAATTAAAAAGAAGATGCATATGATATGATTTCATATTGGAAATATAAGTGACATTTCCAAACATTTCTCAATAATACAAGGAGCATGAATATGAGTAAGTACAGAAAACTCATGAATATGACGTTGTTAAAAGAATTAAAAAGAAAATTAATCTAATGTCATATTGGAAGTATAGGGGACATTTTCAGACGTTTCTCAATTTTCAAAGAAGCATGAATGTGAGTAAGTACAGAAAACTGGAATATGACGTTATTAAAAGAATTAATAAGAAAATTAATGTGACGTCATATTGGAAGTATAAAGGACTTTTTCAAATATTTGACAATAATACAAGATTGAAGAGTAGGGTTTATCTGTGACATCCTTCACTTGAAATTCAAAGGCAAACCAATGCCACTAATTAAGCAAGAAATGCTTCCTCCGCAACTTCCCACCCCGTATCTATATTATAAAGGACAGACGTGTCCGTGCGTAACGCTGACGTCATTTTGCGAATGGCAACAGTTGACAATGAAATTTCGGTTTTGTGGTCTTTGCTACTGTAATTTTTTTTTAATTCTAAACACCGCACATTTTTAATTTTTACACCGTTATATAGGAAAAAGAATCTACTTTCAAATGCAATTTATTTGGAAACTGCATTTTAATTGACTGATTTATTATAGCATTTAAATTAAATTTTAAGCATGAATTTTTAAAAGTATAACTTGCAGACGATTACAAAATATTAATCCGTTTGCACTTAAAACAATATAAAAAGTTCAACATTTGTTTCCAGCTAATATACCATAACGAAATTAAAGCTTCATTAAGCAATAAATAAAATAGTATAAATAAAACACAAATTTAACAGACATTTAATCGAAATAAACTCTTAAAACCGCTGGAATTATCAGAATAAGAAAAGCTGCTGTATATAAACAAAATTTTTAGGGATTTCTTGAACTATTAATTCTGATACGAGGCCAATATGAAATTACGGCTTTTAATAAATTTTAAAATTTTATTTGAATGTATAATTGACATATTTCACATAAAAATGCTCTTTGGTGTTATTAGGGGGCAATCTAAAATATTATTAAATGCAAAAAATCTAATTGAGTTTTCATAAGAAAAAAAAATTATTTTCACCTATATTCTCTATCCCGGGAAGCCCGGGTTGGATGTCCTAGTTATTTTAATAGCACCTTGATTATCGAAAAGCGCAAGAGAAAAGCCAGTAAAGAATCGCGCTAATGCATTCATATTTCTTTAAATGTTACGTGAACAAAGTCACGGGTAACAAACAGCTAGTATTACTATAGATTCAAGATTTCAGAGTTATTTCTTCAGCAATCTCCATCCATAATTCCATCACTAACATGCTTCATATCTTTCTCAATACTTTAAAATGCAGCCTTTAGTATTCGTTTTGCTATATAACACTTTATCAGGAATCCAATATAATCCTTCATGCAAAAATTTCGGAGTCATTCCTCTAGTTTCTAGTAGATTCAATTCACTTTCGAAAAAGCTAAGAACCAAAATGACTGCATGCGAGATAAGAGAAACTCCACGATGATGGATCGGCTAGAATCTACGTGGCCAATCCAAGTCGTAAGCGTTCATTTGCAATTAAAATCTGCTTTGCTTCTCAAATAAAACTTTCGCATTTTATACAAAAGAGCCCGCGGCGAAATTCGTGAAGAGATCTCTTGGGGATTTTAGTTGGATTAAGCCTCGGTTATCTGGGGCTTCAGTAAATCTATAAATAACTTTCACTACTCCTTTCAGTACGCTAAATTTCCTTGTGTCTTTTTAGTATACTCTTGACACTTGTTGTTTCGAAATGTTATTGTAGTGTTAGGATTTCCAGACAACACTGAACTTGCGTTATAATCGTGTCCGTGTCTTTAAATACGGCATGTTTCGAGTAGTTTTCTTAATGTAAATTAAATATTTCCGTTAAATATAAATCTTTTTGGATGTAAGAATGATTAAATGAAATATGCATTTGGAGCAGGATTTAAAAGCGAAATTCCGTGTCAAAACAGTTTAACATTGTTTATCAGAATTTTCAAGTGTTCAAAATAATCTTCAATTGCTACAAAAATTTAATTTCCGTTTCTTAGTTAATTATTGTCTAATAATTCGTGACGATTGGTCAATTTCTAGAAAAGCTCAAGCCTTTAAAATCAAAAAAGTCAAGTAAATAGACAGACAGCAAACATATTATTCATAGATCTTAATGAAATTAAAACGGGATCACCAGCAGTAAAAAATCTCCTCACCCTCTCAACCCACCCCCCTTCCAAAAAAGAAAAAAAGAATTATGGAAATCGGATCATAAGTTCAAGAGTTATTTATAAAGATACATTTTTTAAAAAACACATAAAAATGAATTATATAAAATACTGATAAAATTGTTAAATTTTAGATTTTAAAATAATAAAATATGCAAGACTAATACACAGTCGTATACATTAACGGGAACCATTTCTGGAGAAATAAAAAAAAAGATAGACTGCCCAATCATTTGACATCGTCATTGAATTTCCTATTTATCTCTCGAAACCGGACTTTAAAAAAGCAATTTCTCAACAACAACAGACTTCCTTCTCCTCAACAAAAGCAATAATCACATGCATCAATTTTAGATTTTAAAAACTTAAAGATAAAATTCAAATCACGATAAAATGATATACAAGCCTAATACACAGTCGTATGCATTAATACGAATCATTTCTGAAGGAAAACAAATGATAGCCTTCCCATCATTTCACATCGTCATTGAATTGCCTATTTGTCTCTCGAAACTGGCCTTTAAAGAAGCAACTTGCCTGTTGCAGACTTCCTTCGCCTCAACAAAAACAATAATCACATGCAAAAATTTTACATTTTAAAAACATAAAAATAAAATTCAAATCACGATAAAATGATATACAAGCCAGTATGTACACAGTTGTATACATTAATACAAACCATTTCTGGAGAAAAAAGTGATAGACTACCCATTATTTGACATCGTGATTTGAGCACTAAAAAAATTTTCCCGCACAAATCATGGGATCGTCTAAAAAGTAAAAATAAAGCACTAACTGAAAATCGCACTAACTGAAATCGCATAAATCGCGGAAACATGTACATAACTATTACACTGTACAAAAATATATATATATCCGTTGGCAGTACAATTTCTGAATTTTTACGGAATTTTTTTCCGATAAAAGGATTTTGTGAATGTGTTAAAAATTAGCAAATAAGATTGAGTTTATCCTTGACAGATAAAAATGTTAAAAGTCAATCTATCGTTTTTCTAAGGATTTGGGACGTTTCATATTTTTACACTTTAAAAAGAATTTCAGTATTTTGCCAATACAATTTTCGTATTTTTGTCCCTCATTGAAACGATTTCGTGATTGTGCCAGAAATTATCAAATATGAATTTAAGATTCTCCGTGACAAATAATAATTCTAAAAGTCTACTTCATTAGACTTTTTCGCAAATGCTGTGAAATTTGTTTATATTTTTACACTCTAAAAATACAATGCCAATACAATTTCCATATTTTTACGGAATTTTTTCTCAGATGAAATGATTTCGTGAATATGTTAGAAATTTGCGAACATGGATTTAAGAATATCCTTGAAAGATAAAAGTGCTAAAAGTCTAATTAATCTGTCGCTTTCGCTAAAGGTTTGGAATTTTTATATTTTTACACACTAATAAAAATTCCGTATTTTGCCAATACAATTCCCGTATTTTTACGGAAATGTTTCTCTAATATAAAATCATTTCGTGAATGCTATAGAAGATTTAAGAATATTCTTGAAATATAATAGTGCTAAAAGTCTAATTAATCTGTTGCTTTCACTAAAGGTTTAAAAGTTTTTTGTTTTTTGTTTTTTTACATTTTAAAAAGAATTTTCGTACTTTACCTATACAATTTCCGCATTTTTACAGATTTTATTATTTTATAGTATAATAATAAAGATAAACCCCATTGCTTTAGAGAAAATGAAAAGTTAGCATTATTTGTGAAAGATATTCTCAAATAGATACTTTTTAACACATTCACGATATAACTTTCATCGGCCAAAAAAAAAAAAAAAAAAAAAAAAAAAAACCGTAAACATACGGAAATTCTAGTGACAATCAATGTTTTTTTATTATTTATTTATTTATTTTTAAACAGCATTCTATAACATAGAGAGAGTATTCTTTTATAAATGGCAATATATCCTTCAAAAGGGACAAAAGTATCATTTCTAGATACTATATTTTTCAATTTTTGCAAGGAAAAATATTGATGCATATACTAATGCTCCTTAATATGTATCAAAATATGAAAGAATAAAGTTAAAATATTTTAAGTTTTCGTTACGCTTCTATGCAATAGTAAAAGCCATAAAATATTTTTAGAATATTCTCTTCTACTAAAAATTGAATTCATATGAACAGAGACAATAATAATAGAATAAAAGAGAATATTGCTACACAGTTTAAACCGCTTTTATATCGATGAAATTTCTGCGCCAAGAACAATTTATGCGTATTAAGAAAGTGAAAATTGTCGATAAATATACGCAGTTATTACTTTAACATTTTTAGTGCGAACAAAAAGTACGTGGCTCTCTATATTTAAAGACAGTTTCAGGAATAAATTTAGCCTTTTATCAATCGTTTATAAACACTGTGAAATTTTTTATTCGTCTTTGAAGGAACATACACAAAATGATAAAAGTATTTAACTAAATGCACAAAAGCTGCAAATTGTGCACTGTAAATAAAGATCTTAATTTAGCACTTACCTTTCTTTTAAGGTTTCTAATAAAATTTACGAAAATATAAACCAATTCTCTTCAAAGTTATCCGCGATTCTAAAAAACATTCCTTTATCTTTAGAAGTCTCTGAAACCAATATATTTCCTATATTTAAAAAAATATTTCTGAAACAAAATTTTTTTGGTTAACGGATTTTCGGAAACGTTACCGAGTAGTTTTGCAATGTATTAATCGGTTTTTGCAACCCGAAAAAATCGGTTTTACGGATGCTATATATTCTTAAGAAACATTTTCAGCTGCATAACAGAATTTAAACATGCAAGAGTAACAAAATAATAATAATCTTAATCACAATGTTACTAATTTTAATGTCAATGTAAATACTGTCAATTTAGTATGTTTGTTCAACATGAAGGTATTTACTTGAGAATTGATAGCATTCAAAAAATCAATCGAAATTTCGGATTAAGAAAACTGATTAATACACTGTAAAAACTACTCGGAAACGTTTCCGAAAATCACTGGCAGCAAAAGTAACTTTTGTTTGAGTGAGTGAAGAAAACATTTGTTGAAAAGTAACATTTGTTTGAGAAATGTTTCTTCGATGTCGGAAATCTATTGCTTTCTGAGGTTTCTGAAAATAAATGAAAGCTTCGGAATCTTTGCTAATTCGGAAGAGATTATATTATAGTTTCGTAAACCTTAAGAAAGATGAGAGCAAGATTAAGAAACATTTGTCTTTTTTTTATAGTGTGTCCATACACAATATACTTATACATGGTCTATTTAATACATAAGGTAAAGACAGGAGAGATTGCGCGGTCGGAGAGATTGCTCACATATAGGCTCGGGGGGAAGGAGTGGAGTCAGTGCGCAGTGACTCCAGGTACTTGTACAACAGCAGTAGTGGAGTGTCTACTTGAAAGTGCACGTTGATTGTTTTGAGTGTCTAAGATAGAGCATTGCTATTTTGTTTTGTTTTCTCAAAGTATGTGCTTGAATTTTCATAGCTATTCATCAGAATTTCTATACAATGTCAGTAGTACAAAATATTTTAAAGTTAAACAATTTTTCATAAGCTACTAATCTAGACTAACAAGGTGAAATCAACGGTTCGTTTTAGTAGCGGCCATGTTTATATAAAAGGCTGCGCAATCTCTCCTACCGAAATCGGAGAGTTTGCGCATCTGCTACTTAGGAGAAATGGCGCATTGTTTCCTTTAGTTTCCTTGCTAGGAGAGATTACGCAGCTTATTGGTAAATTTGCCTAAACAAATGAAAAATTAAAATGGACTAGTATTAAGTTAAACATGTTATCAAGTAACTTAACGTTATTTTGTAATCTTATCCGGACTTGCTTTTTCTGATTCTTTAATTTTTTTCCCTTTAATTAAAATTTGTAATCGTTTTTAAAATTATTTCCTTTTTTTATTTCTTTAATCATTAGGTTGAAATATTCACTCCTAATACAATAATATTTGTTCACAAAAACCTTACAACAATGTCATTTAAGTGTAATTATTATTGTTAACAATTTAATTGTAGCTATTATTAGTAACAATCTCTCCTACCCATGTGCGCAATCACACCAACTTTGTAAGGACAGATTGCGCAAAACAACTTTCTTGGTTTTATTACAACTGTTCTATTAAATTGTAACATAACAATAAAATAGCAATGGAAATGCATAAAAAACAAATGAAGTCAAAATTATTCATGGATAGTTTATCAAAAAATCAATATTTAGATTTCTTATTGTTATTCTTTTGAATTGTGCGCAGACTCTCCTAGCTTTACCTTAACCAGAAAAGTTTTATAACAGATTTTATAATTAACAAAGAATATTTACTTCGAATATGGACGCGCTACGGTTATCAACAGTTAAATTAATATCATAAAGGATCAGAGTCCATAAGCCGTATTTTTGGCCCATGAAATAAGACTAAAATTCGATTTTGTTATACCGACTTAATTATTTCACTTTTTAATATTAGAAGTTTTATTCTGTAGGATTTCAACAATAGCTTTTGCATTTTGTTTGGATTTACATGACTTACACAAGCTCAAAGTTCGTATTATTCGTAGTTTTTGATGAAAAATACGCAATTTCACCTTATTTTATCTCAATTATTTATATGAGCACAATCGTGCAACACTTTCTTTTTTACATATATTATAAAATACATCAAAATGTACAATATATGTAAAAATAAAAGTGTTGCAAAGCTGCGCTCATAGTAAAATATTAAAAATAGAGAGTTGAGTAACTGCATTCCCTCACGTCACTAACAGACTTTAGGATGCAGCAACGTGTTTAAACGTCCTAAAATGAACGTAACTATTGCTAATAACTGCATTCCTTCACATTAGCAATAGTTACGTTTATTTCAGCACGTTTAAACACGTTGCTGCATCCTAAAGTCTGTAAGTGACGTGAGGAAATGCAGTTACTTAACTTCCTACTTTTAATATTTTACTGTGAGCGCAGCTTTGCAACACTTATATTTTCACATATATTGTATATTTTGATGTATTTTATAATATATTGTACATTTTGATGTATTTTATAATATATTGTACATTTTGATGTATTTTATAATATATGTAAAGAAGAAAGTGTTGCACGATTGCGTTCATATAAATAATTGAGGAAAAATCATGAGAAATTGCGTATTTTTCATCAAAAACTACGAATAATACGAACTTTGAGCTTGTGTAAGTCATATAAATCTGAACAAAATGCAAAAACTATTGTTGAAATCGTACAGGATACCCTTGTAATATTAAAAAGTGAAATAATTAAGTCATTACAACAAAATCGAATTTTAGTCTTATTTCATGGGCCAAAAACACGGCTTATGGCCCTTGATCCTTTTATAGTAATTTTTTTTAATGAAAATTAGGATAAATGAAGCAGTGATTCAATGTACAGTACTGATTTTGTGTTTCACATTCACTCGCTAAAAAGGCCTTTTAACCCTTTCGCGACGAGCATCGTGTATACATAACGCATAACGTACTCAGAATCCTTAATTATTCCTACCAGTTATTTTTAATTGAATTTTTGTCTTATTCATTTAAAGCATTGCTGCGATACAAATAGGCAAAAATTTATCTTTCGAAAAAATGGTGATGAAAGATTAAAAATTCTGTAAAGAACGCTTGTCGTGAAGAGTTAATAATAAAATCCTATGTCGGTGTCATACCTTGTTCTGATCATAGCTTCACCCTGATAGCAACTGCCACGCTTATGTGTTTGCATATGTATTTGCATGCATATGTATTTGCATGCATATGTATTTGCATGCATATGTATTTGCATGCATATGTATTTGCATGTTGTTTGCATGCATACGTGTTTTCCCATGTTAAAAAATTTTCAACTACGATCTATCGAAGTGAATATTCAGTAGGTATTATCTGATGTTTAAGTTACTAGTGATAATATGTTTTAATTTTTACTTGACTATTCCTGCTACTGTCGTATTTTAGAATTTAAATAAACCTTTTATTCAGTTATTTATTGTTCTTATACAATCGGTGTCAAAAAAAAATAATAATGATAAACAAACAAACAAACAAAAGATACACCCCAATAAAATTTAACGATTAAATTGTGGCAGAGTAAAAAAGAAATAGGCATTCGAATAGTAATTAGGTATTCTTTCAATTTATGTTAAAAATAAGCTTAGGGGGGAGCCTTCATACTGTATTTGTATCAAAGTATTTCAGAAAATTAATTTTGAAAATATAGATTTTTTTTAAGTGATTTGAAAAAAAAAAAAAAGAATTGTAACTTATCAGAAATCAATTTCTAGGAGCTTCAAATATGCGAATCCAAAATTACAGCTCTTTACGAGGAGTAGTTTTTGGGTTATACTTTAAAAACTGCCTGCATTGCAATCTGTTTTGAAACGATTAAATAAATAAATAACTTTTAACTTTTAACTTACATAATTCCTAAACTATTTGATCGAATGATTTTTCGTTTGCAATCCGAAAGTACACAGTACAAAAAAGTTTAATTATGCTGTCCAAATTGGATGTTCGTATTGAAAATTTCAATTTGGTACAGAGTGGCCAAGGTAAAAGAGGCCCGGTATACAGACGTACAAATGCTTGCTAAATTTTATTTAAAAGTAGTAAATACAGAATATTATGAATAACAACACATCGTGTGAACTATTGAATGTTCAGTATGTTGTTATTCATAATATTCTGTATTTACTACTTTTAAATAAAAATTAGTAAGTATTTGTACTTCTGTATACCGGGCCTCTTTTATCTTGGCCACTCTGTACTATTTCAGTAATGAAGACGAACGCTAAACTTATTTTATAACATAATTTGAAAGAAGGCTTAATTCTTATTCGAATAGCTATTTTTGTTTTTCTTCGAGACTATTTGAGCGGTTAAAAAGTATAAAATATATCTTTTATTTTTTTTTATTTTATTTTATTATTATTATTATTATTTTGACACCGGCTGTATATATATATATATATATATATATATATATATATATGGATAAAACTTTTAAAAAGAAAAATGCATATCAATGAAGAGTCAATCCTCATCATGCTCTGAGTTCAAAACTTTATCAAAATGCTGATTTCAAAATGCGCTTGTTAATTATAATATTTTTTATTACTTTTTCTGTATCTTAAAGAGTTAACGTATCACACAGCCATAAAATGTTGGTAATGTTGTTATGACTCACTTATCTTGAATCAATTCAAAGAAAGTTAGTACGATTCATTTCATTCTTTGTAAATAAAACAAATACAAACCATATTTTTCCGTCCTTTACTAAATGCATAGATAGATAGAAGTCCTACATTGTGCGGTGACACAAAAAGTGCTAAGGATTACTTTTGTTTGTTTTTAATTATTTAGTTTTTCATTAAAATTCAAAAGTGCTGCTGAACTTTGAGTGCTTCTGGCACAGTAAATTTCTGCAGATCTGTTTGGTTACAATTTTATATTTATTGAGATTATCATGATTAAATAAAATTTTTATAAAATAATAATACCCAAAAAGTATGTTTAAACGTGTATTTTTACTTTTCTAAATATATCAACATACGTTTCTGAAAAATCAATTCAGCTTTGCGGTATCATTTTTATGTGTAATATTTTTAAATTTTTAAATTAAACAAAAAACTTCTGTTGACTCATATATACTAATGCTCCTTAATGTATCGCAGTGTGAAAGAATAACGCTAAAATGTTTTAAATTTTGTAATGGAATGTTCTGTTCAATTTTAAAGACGTGGAATATTTTTTTAACTTTCTGTTTAACTAAAAGTTTAATTCATGGAAACAAAGATGATAATAATAAATAGAAAGACTGCACAGGTAAACCGTGTTTGTCGAGGAAATATCTTTGTAAGACACAATTTATATTATTAAAAAAATAAATTATTGAAAATGTGCGGCAGTTATCTTTTAAAAGGTTTAGTGCACATAAATAGAATTTTACTGTTAATGTAGTTTTCAAATTTCAGAAATGATTATTTTTTTTAAATACAAACTTGGCATACTGTTTGTAAATAACAAATACTAAATGAGAAGGATATATAACTAAAATCCAAAGTACTAATATTTCAAATAAATTGGGATCCTACATAAATGCGGATTAAATTCATATAAGAGAAAAATCTATAATGGACCATCTAGTTTCTTTATATACAGGCATTAAATTTACAGACGGTCTGTTTAAAAAATTATAGAAGTTAATTTATGATATGTCTCCCGGCGTCTAACTACATTTAGAAAAGCTCAAAAATAAGTATAAAATAAAAAATAGCTTTTTAAAAAGTACATTTTTTAAGCATTCAATGTTTATCTTAAATCACTCTTAACTTCATAACTGAAATTCCTGTTGTTCCAAAAAATTTCCGTTTCAATACCTGGAAAACTCACCTCATTGATCCAGAATGTGCGAACTAGTGAATTTACTTTTAAAAATTGTAAATTTTTATCTGCTTATTTTTAAGATATGATATTTCAAGAGGAAAGGTAAAAAAAAAAAAAGCATTATTTAAACTATCTATTCAGAATTTTTAAATTGTTTTCTCCACGTATAATCATAATGTAATTAATATTAAACTTATTAATTGATAAAAGCAATTGTATTACGTTACACTCTCTATTTTTTATTTCAATTTTATTTTCCACCTTTCAATGTTTAAAAATTTTCGTTTTGTAGTTTCACATCCAATTGGTATATTTTAGAGAACGTGTTTTGGTGTATAATTATTTTTGTAAATGCAGTTGCAGAGCTAGTCTCCGGCTTTCTGGAGACCAGTATTTTAGTACAGAAAAGTGTTGTTTTATTTAATCGGAGCATTCTGCTATTTAAAATAACAACATATTTTCTCAAGGAAAATATGGTATACAAAAAGCCGGAGACTTGGCAACTCTGCAATTGTAACCATAAAGGATATTTTGTGATTTATAATTACCGTAATTAACGTAAAAATGCATTAAAATGAATTTATCCTTTGATATTTAAGTTCTATGTATTAAAATGTTGTATTTTCATCGGAAATACATCTGTTTATATAACATCGGAAATACATCTGTTTATATATCATCGGAAATACATCTGTTTATATATCATCGGAAATACATTTGTTTATATATTATCGGAACTGTTTATATTTGTATACTTAAAATGTTGTATTTTCATCGGAAATACATCTGTTTATATAACATCGGAAATACATCTGTTTATATATCATCAGAAATACATCTGTTTATATATTATCGGAACTGTTTATATTTGTATACTTAAAATGTTGTATTTTCATCGGAAATACATCTGTTTATATTCGTGCATATTAATAACTATATTCTGTTTATAAAAATGCTTTAGAATTAATTTATCCATTTATATTTAAGTTCTAACTATATTAAAATGTTGTATTTTCATCGTAAATACATCTGTTTATATATCATCGGAAATACATCTGTTTATATTTTATCGGAAATACATCTGTTCATATATTTTTTTTTTACATATATATACAATTTTAGTAAATCAGGAAGTGAGTCAAAAATCGATTACAAAATTCCATCTTTACTCATAAGAAACAAGTTAAATAAAAGAGTGTAAAAATAAAGAAAATGAAATGAAATAAAATTACAAAACCTTCCCATGCTGTAATTTGCCAGAAGTATTGAATTTTATTTTTGTTCTTGGTTTTTATTCTAATGATGAGCTGATGGGCAATTATAGTAATGTAATTCTAGAGATACGCGTGTCTAACATCAGAACTGTCGTTTGTAGCCTTCAGCCAAATCTTGAGATGGGTAATATTTGGATACTGAGGTCGAACTTAGAGGTCATTTGATTAAGCTATTTATAATGAAATTAGAATTTCGCTTCTATTTTGGAAATCACTCAAAAAGAAATGAATTCGCTTGAATTCTGTTGAAATCGTTGGAAGCTTACTACATTTTTAAAGATTAACCATTAAATCTACAATTGAGTTCTTTTATTTGAACAATCATTATCCCAAAGTAGCATATTCTAAGAATTTTTATATACCGTCTGACTCACATATTTATAGATTACTAGCCATTTACAAATATGTCTAGGAAAATGTTAGTGGAGAGGGCTGAAGAGTAATTAAGTTACTTGAAAAAAAAAAGAGGAAACTTTGTTGTGTATCGTGTGAAGTATCGTTCGAAAGATATCGTAACATCGAACTCAAAAATATATTTGTTTTAATTTTTGATATTCTATTTGCAGAGATTTCGTCGAAACTGTACAGCAAAAGTATATCACCCCTCCCCCACTATTTCCGAATCTACTGAAACTAAAATTATGGAAACATACAAGTAGTGGGAGTTTATATTTAAACCTTGTAGGAAAAATATAGTGATTACCCTAGATTACATATTACGTTTTACATATTTGTTTTAATTTTTGGTATTCTATTTTCAGAGATTTCGTCGAAACTGTACAGCAAAAGTATATCACCCCTCCCCCACTATTTCCGAATCTACTGAAACTAAAATTATGGAAAAATACAAATAGTGGGAGTTTATATTTAAACCTTGTAGGAAAAATATAGTGATTACCCTAGATTACATAGTTTTTGAGACAATCACATTTTCCCGTTTCACACAAACTTTACTTTGAGGACGCTCGAGGTACGACGCGGAATCATCCAAGGATTGTTGATAATGATTTTCGAAAACAAATGTCGGTTATTACCTGATATATTAATTAACAATCTATCTAAAAAACCGCCTCACGTACCGAGGCGGCATTGAAACTTTGCGACCTCATTTCAAAGCGCGCTTTGCATAATGCCAAGTTTAAACTTTGTACAAGATTTTAGGTAAGGCGAATCATGATGAAAAATAGTCAACGTTTTTCATTACAACTGCATTCAATTTCTGAAGGCAATTACTGAAAAAATATCCATAGAAGAATTCCAAGTTTTTTACAAAGTCTTAACCGGTTGTTTTTAATAAAACAACGAATTATTTTTATAATTGGTGGAAAAGGCTTTAAATGATTATAGAAATCAAGTAATTTGAATGAAATGTTTACACAGTTTTCTAGAAATAATGATTGGATAATATTTGATAAGTGATTACTTTCGAGAAAAACATTTTACAAAAGAAAATTGAATGGCGCTTTACATATAAGAAACATAATAATATTTTATAGTTAGTTTATTTTTCCCTGCAATAAAATTTAGGATCATAAGCGTATTTCTAACTATTTGTTTAATATTTTTGAAACATAATATTTCGGTTTCTAAAAAACATGTTAATATTTTCAAGAAAAATATTTTACAAAAGAAAATTGATTGGCGCTCTACATATAATAAACATAATAATATTTCAAGTTAGTTTATTTTTCGCTGCAATAATAGTTGGGAATAAACAAGTGCATTTCTAACTATTTGTTTAATATTTGTGAAATATAATATTTCTTTTTCTAAGAAACATAGTATTTTCACGATAAATATTTTACAAAAGAAATATTGAATAGTGCTCTAACGTATAATAAACATAACAATATATTCAAGAGTAAATTGTTTTTACACTGCAATAATAGTTAAGATACTAGTATATTTTCTAACTGCTTGTTTAATATCTTTCAAAAATAATATTTATGTTTCTAAGGAACATACTAATACTTTCAAAATAAATGTTTTAATAAAGAAAAATGGAATAGTGATCTGTATATGATAAACATAATAATATTTTTAAGATAAATATTTTGCTGAGAAAAATCTCATGGCGAGATTCTTAGTACTATTTGGCATTCATTATTCAGGCTTCATACATCGTATTTTGTTGATTTAAAACTGTCAGATAATTTAAGATAAAGCTGCAAAGAAAAAAGAGAGAGAGAGAGAGAGAGAGTAGTGTTTGGGATCAAACTTTTTTTCCCCTCCAAAAAATATCATTAAAACTTCTGTGTTACTGACAGTTTTAAATAATATTAGCATTATAAATAAACAAAAAATATGGTCAAAAATTATTTAAAGTAATAGAAAATTTTTAAATTAATATTATTTTTTATTTTTCATTCTTTCATATTCAATAAATCAATTACTTTTTTGCGTCAAAATAATTTCAATGTAAGCGAGACTTGAATAATGACAGAAAAAAAAAGTCTCGTCTTTTTTCTATTTTCTAATTTTAAGTAGGAACACGGGCAGGAACAGCGAGAAAAAAATTGATCGGAGGGAAAAAAAATCAGATAATTACCGTCCGAAAAGGGAAAAATGTTTTTAGCCAATAAAAAAAAAAGTGCGAAACGCAATGATTTATAGAAACCGACTAAAAGTAAATTTTTGCAATTACCTGATGGAAAGTTCTTTCACAATTAAGTAGTAGCTCGGTAGAAAAATAACGAAAAAAAAATCCTTACATAAAAATATAAGGTTTTTATTGAATAAAAAAGAGAAAATTCTCTTTATTCCAGACCAGATAAAATGTAGAGGAAACTTTGTATTAGAATGTAGTGATGAAAAAAGGAAATACTTTTTTTTATTATTATTATTAATTTGCAGTTCTTTGTGTTGTGATAGAAAAGATTCAATTCGAATATTTAATTGGCACTTTGAACATTTTCTAAAGAAGCATTCAGAAAATGCATTTTTCAAAGTAACTTTCAATTTTGAATAAACTACTGTCAAATTTTAACTAACTTCCAAAAAAGGAAGTTATACAATTCGTTTATGTGTATATAGGATGTTTATAAATTATTATAGGGGTTGCTTTACCTCATATTTTTTTATTCAAAAACATGGCGAAAAATATAACACACTCAAAAAAAAATAACACAAACAACGTTACATATACCTAAAGTTGCAACTCAAAACGTTATTAGTGAAATAACGATTATAATCAAATATTAATTAATATTAAAATTTTATCAAAATGTTATTAATGAATTATGAGCACAAAGCTATATAGTTTCTTTCCATCATCTCTTTTTGATAAATTTGATTGATTTTGTTTTCTCAAAGTAAGTGCTTGAATTTTCATAATTATTCATCAGAATTTTTATACAATGTCAGTAGTATAAAATATTTTTAACTTAAACGATTTCTCATAAGCTACTTATCTAGACTAACAATGTGAACATCAACGGTCCGTTTTAGTAGCGGCCATGTTTATATAAAAGGCCCCGCAAACTCTCCAACCAAAATTGGAGAGTTTGCGCATCTGCTACTTAGGAGAGATGGCGCATTGTTTCCATTAGTTTCCGAGCTAGGAGAGATTACGCAGCTTATTGGTAAATTTGCCTAAAAAAATGAAAAATTAAAATGGACTAATTTTAAGTTAAACGTGTTATCAAGTAACTTAATGCTATTTTGTAATCTTTTCTGGACTTGCTTTTTCTGATTCTTTATTTTTTTCCCTTTAATTAAAATTTTTTAATCGTTTTTAAAGTTATTTCCTTTTTCTGAAAAGATAATTTTCATTATTATTATTAGTAGTAGTAGTAGTATCCAGTTCGTTGCGTTCTGATGAAAAGATTCAATTCGAATATTTAATTGCCACTTTGCCCATTTTCTGTAGAAGCATACGGAAAATTCATTTTTCAAAGTAATT
This sequence comes from Maratus michaelseni, assembly GCA_963931845.1. NCBI lineage: Eukaryota > Metazoa > Arthropoda > Arachnida > Araneae > Salticidae > Maratus > Maratus michaelseni. The sequence continues at coordinate 381,321,795 of OZ007587.1, read as the reverse complement.
TACGGTTTTGAATAAACTAGCGTCAATTTTTTTCTATCAAGAATTCATCACACAAATCACTTGGATTAGGGAAGGAGAATATTTAGGAAAGATTGGGTTGTAAATAATCAGACTCAAACGAAATTGTCCGAGATTTATTCATTTAAATTATGAACTAAAAAGTTTAATCTTAAAAGAATAAAGAGGCAGAAATTTAGACATAAAAAACTTAATTTAATTAATTGCTGTAAATATGTGAATACTTATTCATAATTCAGGTTTAATAACAAAAATTATTGTCTCTGCCGCCAGTCATAATTAGTAAAAACTGAAATATTCATAAGTAAGTACCTCTGCTGCAGAAACTGATAATATTTTAAGTAAATCAAGTCAATCGAGGACCGCACACATTTTCCTTCCAAAATTTTATATTCGTGTATCACTGACATATTTGTGAAACAGTTTTAGATGACTTTAGCATTGAAATTTTTCTGTTTGAAAAGCTTGTCTAAAATTATTTTTAATAAAAAGGTTAAAATTTTAAAGAAAGAGAAATTATTTTCATTCTTTGATATTCAATAAATCAATTACTTTTTTTTGTGCATCAAAATAATTTTAATGTAAAGGAGATTTAAATAATGAATAAAATATAAAAACTCATTTCTTTCTGTTTTCTAATTTTAAGTACGAACACGTGCAGGAGCGGGAAAAAATAGATTAAAAAAAAAATTCAGATAATTACCGTCCGCAAAGGGAAAAATGTTTTTAACTAATGAAAAAATGTGCGAAACACAATGATTTACAGAAACGGACAAAAAGTTTTTTTTTTTTTCAATTACATGATAGAAAGTTCCTTTCACAATTAAATAATAGCTCCGTAGAAAAAAATAACGAAAAAAAATTACATAAAAATATTAAGTTTTTAAAGAATTAAAAAAATAAAATATTTTCATTCCAGATAAAATCTAGAGAAAACTTTGTATTAGAATGTAACTATGGAAAAGGGAAAAAGAACTATTACTAATTAAGTTCTTTCTGTTCTGATGAAAAGATTCATTTCGAAAATTTAATTGGCACTTTGAACATTTTCAATAAAAGCATTCAGAAAGTTCCATTTTTCAAAGTAACTTACGGTTTTCAACAAACTAACGTCAATTTTACTCTATCAAGAATGCGTCTCATTAATCATTAAAAAGGGGGGGGTGGTATTTAGGAAAGGTACGTGTTGTAAATAAACAGATTTTTAAAAAATTGTTCGTGATTTATTCACTTAAATCATGAACAATTTTTTTATCTTAAAAGATTAAACAAATAAAAAATTTAAATTTAAATAAAACAAAACAAAATTAGATTAATTACCGTAAATATGAGAAATTTTATTAATAATTTAAGTTAAATAATGGAAATTATTGTCTTTGCCTCCAATCATAATTAGTAATAACTACATAACTAAATTACACTGTTGCAGCAACTGATAATACTTGAAGTAAATGAAGCTATTGTTGGGCGGCACAGTTTTTTCCAAAATTTAAATGCCTGTGTCACTAACATATTTGTGAAACAGCCTGAAATGACTTTAGCATTACAAAGGCTTATCTAAAATTGTTTTGAATAATAAAAAAGTTTTCTTTTCATTCTTTCATATTCAATAAATCAATTATTTTTTTGTGCATCAAAATAATTTTAATGTAAGGAAAACTTGCATTACGAAAAAAACCCTTCGTTTTTTTCTATTTTCTAATTTTAAGTACGAATATGTGCAGCAGCGGGGAGAATGCATCGTAAAGAAAAAAAACATCACACTGCAAAAAAAAAGGTTTGATTTTACAGTATAATACTGGCATCCCAGCTGCCAGTATTATACGGTAAAATTAACAGTAATAAACAGTAAAATAAGCAGTAATACACTGCCGTGCATGCGCGGTAGCGTATTACTGCTTATTTTGCTGTTTATTACTGCTAATTTTATGGTATAATACTATACGCGGCAGCGTATTACTGTTAATTTTACGGTATAATACTAGCAGTCGGGATGCCAGTATTATACTGTAAAATCAACACTTTTTTTTTTTTTTTTTTTTTTGCAGTGCAGTGCAGTGCAGTGCAGATAATTACCGTCCGAAAATGGAAAATATGTTTAACTAATAAAAAAAGAATGTGCGTAATGCACTAATTAAGAAAAATCAACTAAAAATAAATTTTTGCAATTACCTTATGGAAAGTTTCTTTCACATTTAAACAATAACTCGGTAGAATAAAAAACTTCCTTAAAAATATAAGGTTTTTAATGAATAAAAAGCAGAAAATTCTCTTTATACCAGAACAGATAAAAAGAGAAAAAAAAACTTTCTACTAGAATATAACTATGAAAAAAGAATTATTATTATTATTATTACTATTCTCCAGTTCTTTTTATTCTGATTAAAAGATTCAATTCAAATATTTAATTGTTACTTTGAACGATTTCTATAGAAGCATTCAGAAAATTTATTTTTCAAAGTAATTTATAATTTTGAATAAACTATCGTTCATTTTTCTTTAATAAACATGCGTTACACATGTCATTTGAGGGAGGGGGAGGGTATTAAGCGACAATACGGGTTGTAAATAAACAGACTCAAAAGAAATTGTCCGAGATTTATGACTTTAATATTACAATTTTTGTATTTGAAAAGCTTATCTAAAATTGTTTTAAATAATAACAAAGTTATAAGAAAAATGTTTTACTTCTATTCTTTCATATTCAATAATTCAATTACTTTTTCGTGCATCAAATAAATTTTAAAGTAAAGGAGACTTAAATGACGAAAATAAAACTCGTTTTTTTTTCTATTTTGTAATTTTAACTGTCCAAAATGAGAAAAATATTTTTAAGCAATGAAAAAAATGTGCGAAGCACAATGATTTACAGAAACGAACTAAAAGTAATTTTTTTTTTTCAATTAACTGATGGAAAGTTTCTTTCACAATTAAGTAGTAGCTCGGTAGAAAAAAAATAACGAAAAATAAATTATATACAAATATGAGGTTTTTAATGAATAAAAAAATATATATATTTCAGACCAGATAAAATGGAGAGAAAACTTTGTATTAGAATGTGACGATGAAAAAAGGAAATACTTTTATTATAATCATTATCATAGTACATATTAATTTGCAGCTTTCTATTTTGTAATTTTAACTGTCCGAAAAGAGGGAAATATTTTTAAGCAATGAAAAAAAAAAATGTTCGATGTGATAGAAAGGATTCAGTTCGAATATTAAATCACTTTGAACATTTTCTAAAAAAGCATTCAGAAAATTCGTTTTTTTAAGTAACTTATGGTTTTGAATAAACTAGCGTCAATTTTTCTCTATCAAGCATGCGTCACCTAAATCATTTGGGGAGGAGGTGATATTTAGGAAAGATACAGGTTGTAAATAAACAGATTAAAAACAATTGTTCAAGATGTATTCACTTAAATCATGATTAAAAAAATGTTATCTTAAAAGATTAAACAAAACAAAAATTTAAATTTAAACAAAAGAAAAAGAAATTAAATTAACTACCGTAAATATGTGAATACTTATTAATAATTCGTTTTTAGTAATGAAATTTATTATTTTTACCGCAGTCATAATTAGTAATAACTAAAGTATTCATAATTAACGCGCCCTGTTGCAGCAACTGATATTATTTGAAGTAAATCAAGCTAATCTAGGACCGCGCAGTTTTTGCTTCAAAATTTTTAAATTCTTGTGTCACTGACATATTTGTGTAAAATTTTTAAATGACTTTATTGTTACAATGTTTCTATTTGAAAAGCTTATCAAAAATTGTTTTAAATAATAAAAAAGTTTTTTTAAAAAACAGGTTTTATATTTAAGAATTATTTCATATTCAATAAATCATTCTTTTTTTTTTTTTTTTTTTTTTGTGCATCAAAGTAATTTTAATGTAAAAGAGACTTAAATAACGAAAAAAAACTCATTTCATTCAATTTTGTAATTTTAAGTACGAACACTTGCAGAAGCGGAAAAAAAATTCATTGAAAAAATTTTCAGATAATTACCGTCCGAAAAGGAAAAAATGTTTTTTTAACCAATTAAAAACAAAAAAAAAAATACAATGTGCGAAACGCAATGATTTATAGGAACCGACTAAAAGTAAATGTTTGCAATTACTTGATGGAAAGTTCCTTTCAAAATTAAGTAGTAGCTCGATAGAAAAATAATAAAAAAATAATTACATAAAAATATGAGGTTTTTAATGAATTAAAAATAGGAGAAAATTCTCTTCCTTCCAAATAAAACGGAGATAAACTTTGTATTAGAATGTAACGATGAAAAAAGGATTTTTTTCATTACTAATTTTAAGTTCTGACAGAAAGATTCCATTCGAATATTTAATTGGCATTTTGAAAAATTTTTATTGAAGCATTCAGAATATTCATTTTTCAAAGTAACTTACGGTTTTCAACAAACTAGCGTAAACTCTCCTCTGCTAAGCCAAGCGTTACACACACGCACATATATAGATATAATTTTTTCCTTTTTTGTGGGGGGTGGGAGGTATTAAGGAAAAACGGGTAGCAAATAATGAGACTGAGAAGAAGTTGTCCGAGATTTAGTCATTTAAATCATGTATTAAAATTTGTATCTTAAAATATTAAAATACATAAATTTAAATAAAACCAAAAAATATAAATTAAGTACCGTAAATATGTGAATACTTATTTATAATTCACTCTTAATAATAGAAAATATTGTCTTTGCCCCGCCAATCATAATTAGTAATAACTAAAATATACATAATTAACTTACACTGTTACAGCAATGGATAATATTTGAAGTAAATCAAGTCAATCTAAGACAGCACAGTTTTTTCTTCCAAAATTTTTAATTCCTGTATCACTGACATATTTGTGAAACAGTTTTAAATGACTTTAACATTACAACTTTTCTGCTTGAAAAGCTTATCTAAAATTGTTTAAAATAATTTTTCAAATAAGTTAAAATAGAAAAATTTTATTTTCATTCTTTTATATTCAATAAATTAATTACTTTTTTTTTCATCAAAATATTTTTGATGTAAGGGAAACTTAAATAATAATAATAATAAAGAACTCGTTTCATCCTATTTTCTAATTTTAAGTACAAACGCGTGCAGAAGCGGGGAAAAAAATAGATTAGAAAAAGAAATCAGATAATTACCGTGCGAAAAGGGAAAAATATTTTTAACCAATAACAAAAAATATGCGAAACGCAATGATTATAAAAACGGACTAAGTTTTTTTTTTTTTTTTTTCTCAATGGAAAGTGTCTTTCACAATTAAATACTTGCTCCGTAGAAAAAGAACCAATAAAGAAAAAACTCACAAAAAATATAAGATTTTTAATGAATAAAAAGGAAAAAATTCTCTTTATTCCCAAACCTATAAAAAGGAGAAAAACTTTCTATTAGAATGTACTATAACGAATAAAAGAGAATTTTCATTATCATCATCATTATTATTATTATTATCATTAATCTCCAGATCTTTGTGTTCCGATGAAAAGATTCAATTAGAATATTTAATTACCACTTTGGTCATTTTCTACACAAGCATCCAGAAAATTCATGTTTTCAATCAATAGTTCTGAATAAACTAGCGTCAAGTTTTAGCTATCAAGCATGCGACACATAAAATATTGGTTGGGGGATATTTAGGAAATATACTGGTTGCAAATAAACAGAGTCAAAAAAAATTTCTATGTTTATTCACTTAAATCGTAAATAACAAAAATTTTATCTTAAAAAATTAAACAAAACAAAAATTTTAATTTAAACAAAAGAAATATAAATTAAATTAACTACTGTAAATATGTGAATACTTATAACAATTCATTTTTAATAATGGAAATCTTTGCCGCCAATCATAATTAGTAAATTATTGATAATTAACTTACACTGTCGCAGCAATTGATAATATTTGAAGTAAACCAAGCCAATCTAGGACCGCAATGTGTTTATTTCCAAAATTTAAATTCAAGTGTAACTGACAGATTTGTCAAACAGTTTTAAATGACTTTAGTGTTGCAATTTTTCTATTTGAAAAGCTTATCTAAAATTGTTTTAAATAATAAAAAAGTTTTAAAAAAAAGACTTATATCCAAGAATTATTTCATATTCAGTAAATCAATTTCTTTTTTGTGCATCAAAATAATTTTAATGTAAGAGAGACTTAAATAACGAGAAAAAAAAAACCTCGGGTTTTTTTTTTCTTTTCTTTTCTTTTGTCTAATTTTAAGTACGAACACTGCAAGAGCCAGAAAAAAAAATAGATTGAAAAAAAAATCAGATAATTACCGTTCGAAAAGGAAAAAGAATGTTTTTAACCAATAAAAAAAAATGTGCAAAACGCAATGATTTATAGAAACCGACTAAAAGTGAATTTTTGCAATTACCTGATTGAAAGTTTCTTTCACAATTAAGTAGTAGCTCGGTAGAAAAATAACGAAGAGGAAAATTGCATAAAAATATTAGGTTTTTAATGAATAAAATAATAGAAAATTCTCTTTATTCCAGACCAGATAAAAAGAAGCGAAAACTTTGTATTCGAAAGTAACGGTTTAAAAAAGAAATGCTTTTTTTTTTTTTTTTTTTTTTTTTGTTATTATTAATCTCCAGTTCTTTATGTTCTGATGAAAAGATTCAATTGGAATATTTAATTGGCACTTTGAACGTTTTCTACAGAAGCATTCAGAAAATACATTTTTTTACTTATAATTTTGAATAATCTAGTGTAATTTTTTTCTTTAATAATCATGCGTTCCATAAATCATTTGGGAGAAATAGTAAGGAAATATGCGAGAGGTAAATAATCAAGCTAAATTTTTCCTTTTTATCTGAGATTTATTTAACTTAAATCTAGATTAACTTTTTGAAATATTAAGAAATAAAATTACTTTTTAGCCGGATCAACATCTAAAAGCAATTGAAACAATAAAACTAAATTAAAATAAACTACCATAAATATGTGGGTATTGATAATTCAATTTTAATAATGGAATTAACTGGCTTTTTTTCATAATTATAAATAGTAGTAACTAAACATTCATAACTAATTTATTCTGGTGCAGCAGCTGATACCTATAACTACCAAATTTTACGCTTTTCTATCCTTAAAATTTGATAGAATATTTGACTTATTTAATCGCAGATTTTGACGATTAAATAATTCAAAAATTACTGTTAAATTTTGGTAGTGAAAAAAAAGGTAAAATTTCATTGCTATATATACCATTTAAAGTAAATAAAAAACTTACGGCAGTTAAGAACCTACGTTAGTATCTCGAAGACCCTCTAAAATTAATTTTAAACCAATGGCGCCATTCTTTACAAATTTCTCGCTTGCATTTCAATATGTTAAAATGATTTTTTGCATTATTTTTCGGTTGCAGTTTTTTAAGCACATTTCTAGTTTCGGAACCGTTTTCTAAAACAAAATTGTTCTCAGTAAAAAAAAAAAAAGCGAGCCAAAATTGAAAAAGTTTGAAAGTACCGTGTTAGATATCGACCTCAGATATATCCTATGCAAAAAATAATAATTTAAAAACATTAAAATGCAAACAAGAAATATGCAATTTATCATTACATATCACATTATCATTACATATCATATATTACATATTATACATTACATTACATATATATTTATACTTTATCAAGAACCATAGGAAATTTTGTTTGGGAATGTATATATTGTATTTTATTTTCTATGGAATCATTTCAAAGTGTTCACTTTCTTTTATATTAATTTCCACAAGTTTTTTTTTTTTCGATGAACGTAGTTATTATATAATATATTATATATAATTTAAAAGACATTATATAATAAATAATTGAAGATATTATATAAATTATCCCAGATATATTATATATTTTAAATATATAATAATAATTATCGCCTTAATTAACATTTAAAATGTCAATAAAATTGATTTTTAATGTTATAAACTGTAAAGTAATTAAATAAAAAGGTAAATTAATTACAAATTAGTTGTTTTAAATGGTTTCAACTACTGTTCCAGAATAAATTAATTGTAAACGTTTATATATTGAAACATATCATTATAGAATCGAATATCTTGTTTTAAAAAATTTTACCATTTTAAATTACATTTAAACAGAGCTCTGAATGATTTCCCAGTATTAATATAATCGTCAAACTCTTTAACAATGATATAATTTATCTTCGTAATTACCAACATTTTTTAACTCAACACTATAAACAAAACAAAAGACAAATATTTCCTAATCTAGGAAAATTTAATATAACCACAAAAGAAATTGCAAAATAACCTCTGCCGAGTCAGCCATGATTCCGAAAACTGTACATTATCTACAGAAACCTCAGAAACCAATATATTTTTCAGATTTAAAGAAGTATTTATAAAAACAAAGTTTCTTTTGCTGCAACTGATTTTCGGAAACGTTTACGAGTAGTTTTTCTAGTGTATTAATCAGTTTTCTCAAATAGGAATGTAGATTTCTCGGATGCTATTGATTGTCGATTAAACATTTTCAACAGCGTAATTGAATTTATACACGCAAGAGTAAACAAATAATATTAATTTTAAAGTTAGTGTTAATTTTGTTAATTTATTATATTTGTCAGTAAAATTTGTTTGTTGGACATGCAAATGTTTACTTGAGAACTGATAGCATGAAAATACATATTGAATGCAATAAATCTATTAAGAATTAGAAAAAAAAATTGTTTTCACCTAATGTTCTGTAACACGGGAACCCTGGGTTGGATCCCCTTGTTAACATAAAGTAACTTAATATAAGTACTTCTCTATTATCCCGTCGACCACTTTTCATAACAAAAAACTATCGCCAAACTGTAAGATTAAACGCCAAAAATGCAGTCCCATTTACTTGATGTCAGAAGATACGTGTTTGTTATGTCATCAAGTGGTTTTTAATTCGACATTTGCGTGTATTTTTCATTATGTTTTACTGATTCATTAGTTATTTCATTAATTAAAATAACAAATGTGTCCTTAAATTCTTATATTTTATTTATTTATTTATTTTGATATTCTAATGGCAACGTTCTCCCGTTTATTTGGCGTTACAGTTTGGCGATAGTTTTTTGTTATGAAAAGTGGTCGACGGGATAATAGAGAAGTACCTAAATATATAACAAATCCCAACATCCAGAGATAACATACTTCATTAAATTGATAAAAGGTGTTAAATAAAAGCAGCAAATACAGTAAAATAAGTTTTTAAATATAAACTGTTTACAGGTTTTAGCTTTACCGAAACCCTTTTCAAGACAAATGATAATTTCCTACAAATGCAAGATCTATAGTGCATTTGAAACCTCATCATTCAGATGTAACTTACCAAAATTATGGGTTGAGTACTCCATGGTTACCAGTATGTACAGTTAAAAATTTTGGAGCAAAATGTCCAGTCATTCGACCGTCTTTATAGAAAATGGTTACATAACCGTAATTTAACTCTATTCTGACCATAATATGGGCAAACTTATGACCAGAATAGAGTTAAATTACGGTTATGTAACCATATTTTAATAAAACGGTCGAATGACTGGGCAGTTTGCTGCAAATTTTTAACAGTGTGAAAATAAACATCCAAGTATAATAAAATAAAATAACGTGAGTAATCTGAGAGAGAACGTGAAAAATGCACTGCAAATTCCAGCACATATTGGGAACACATTTGGAACACTTTGATTCAAAAAAGTGTTCCAGTTACCTTAATGTATACTTAATGTGTTCCGAATATGCTCCACTATATAGAATGTGTTCTGAAAGTGTACCGAAATTGTTCAGTTTAGGATATCTGTTAAATCTAAACTTGGTTACACATTTGAGAACGGATTGGGAGCACATTTGAGCACACTTGTGAAATCATCGCTTTCAAAAAGTGCGCCTGAAAATGTGCTGAATAAAAGAAGTGTTCTCAGAAGTATTCTAAAAACTGTTCTAAAAAGTGCGCTTCAAAGTGTTCTAAAAAGTGCGCTTCAAAGTGTTCTAAAAAAGGTGACAAAATAAGTGTTCTAAAAAGTGTATAAAGATTTGCAGTGTGTGAATGATGACGTTACAAATCATTTCTTAAAAAGGCTTCGGTGAAACCGAAACATGTAGACAGTTTATGTATAAAAACTTTTTTTTACTGTTTTTATTATTTTTATTTAACAGATTTTATCAATTAATGAAATACATAAAGTAGCTTTTTACAGTTGCCCCTTTAACTTTTCCTGCAAGTACACCTTGACATGCTTTGAAAACCTTTCATGTATACTAATCAAATAGAACAATTTTTACTATATTTTTGTGTGACACATTAATTTAAAGAGTTAAGTTTGAGTAAAAAAAAAAATAACAACAGGAAAGACAGTTTTAAAATAAACTATAACGCAGAATAGTTAAAATCAAAACTTTAAAATCAATGACAAATACGGATTAGTTTAGCCTATGTTCTGTGTCAGATTTGTCTGAAATTTATGATTCTGGATGTACAAATATCATTGTATATGCCATTGAAAATATAAAACTTTTAAATCAGATTAATTATTCTCCATTTTCAAAATATAACAAAATGTTAATTTCCGCCAAAAATCCACGGATATCCATTTAAATTTATGTTAACTATTACAAACCAAATGAATTTTTAATCTTAACAAATAATACGTATGTGAGATAATTTAGAAACCATGCATAGACACACAGAAATGTAGAGTGGTAAAAAAAACTAATTCTAATACATATGATTATTTTAAAATGCCACAAAAATAATATGAAAATATTAAATTTTAAACGAACAATTAAATTGTAATGCTTTAAGAAAAGTTATTTCTAGATATTTTGATAATTTATTTGTATGAAGTATTTTTTTCCCTTTAGTTCTAGCTCTTTCACATGGAGTTAGAGTCCTGCATAGGACCGGGCAACCAGATTTTACCCAATCCCCGTCTAACCCGCTGTTAAGATCGGGTCGGATTGGCACTATTTTTGTTGTTGCTGTTGTTGGGGGCCGGACTCGAGTTATTCTAAATGTTTCGAGTTCGGGTTAAGATTTGACTCTTTGGACTCGGGTTCAGGTTGACCCGATTTTTCAAAAAAGTCTAGGATATTTTTTCAGATGAAAAAAATCTATATATTTGCACATTAATGAGTATGTATATGTCCAATATTCAACATGAAAGATAAAATTGTGCATAGAGTTATAATTATAGACTACTTTTTTTTTCCATAATTGTATAAAAATATGAAGTAATGTTCTTCCAAATCGGATTCCATTCGGGTTTCGCATTGAAGAAAACATTTTCGTCGGGTTCGAGTCGGATTTCGGGTTCACTTCAGATGGAAATTTCGGGTTTGAAGTACTCATAAATGATTGATTCTTTACAAGAAAATGTTGAGAAAATCCACGCAAAATTAAAAATTTTGGCGTTTTTATTCAAATGTAAAGCAAATAGAAGTCTCATTTTAAAAAAATAAAATAAAAATAAATAATCATCTAAGGCAAGTGTTCTTAATTGTACAGGCTAACAAAAAATGTTACGAATCACTTTTTTCAGTAATGCAACGGTCCACATTAATTTAACTACCTATGAATATCTATATTGATTTAATTATGATTTTAAAGACCGGAGTATTATTTCGGGTGTGATGGGGGAAGAGAGGGGGATTGCCCTAAGGTTGTTCTTTAAAAATTTAGCTTGGAATTTTATTCAATTCAAAGGAATTTTAAAAATAATAAATATCACATGATGCAGAGTTTTTTAATTATTTCATGCTTTATGAACTGTGCATCTGATTATTGAGAAAACTTTGTATAACTTTAAAAGTGCGGTGACGCAAAGTGTTATGAAAAACACTTTATCCACCAATGTGAAATATGAAGAATTAATAGTTTAGAAATAGTTTTATTTATGTATCCAATTTATTTATTTTATGTCAGGGAATGTCGGTTAATTTTACATAGTAAATGGAGAAGTGTGGGGAAATTTGAAACATATTTTTATTATTGAGTTTTGTAGATTTTATTTTTTGTTCAATTTTTGCTAGATTTATATAACATCAACATATAGCTTGATCCCTTAATTAACTAAGGTCACTGCAGTAGATGGTTTAGAAAGATTCATGTACTCCTCTTCAAATGACCCAAAATGTCCCATCGGGTAGGTGGTAAAAAATAAATAAAACATGGTAGGAAAAAGAGTAGTTTTTTTTTTTTCGAATACTGAACACAGTAGTGCACATGCTAAAGTACACAGTGTAATATGTACTTTAGCATATTCGGTAGCACATGGATTGAATTGACCCTTCTGACAATCTAACAAAACAGATATTTGTATTACGTTAGTGTCTCTTTTGAGATTTGGAGATTTAAATTCAATAAAATATAAGTGTCAACAAAAAATTATTTTTCTTCTCTAGTATCATAAATAAATAAATGATCTTCTTTGCTTATATCTTTTAAGAAAATTCATTCATATTTACCAGAATTAGTGGTTTCAACATAGTCCATAATCGCAACTATTTTTTTCAAAAATCTCGGCGATTCTAGTACTGTGTTGATCGATGCTGTTGAAGATTGTAAGATTCTTAAACGTTATGGAAAATTGAACTTAAAATAGTATTTTTTTTTAACAGTGATTGCTGACCTATTGAAATTTTAGTTATCCATGCATAAAACATTCGGAATTTATCATTATTAATATTTTTTCAATTCATATTCTATTATCTTCTTCAAATATGGCATTTTGTCAATTCAGATCAAAATAATGAACTCTTTGCTTTGGCCCGAAGCCAAAAGATATTAGTTTATACAAATGTTTTACCATCTTCCCGAATGAGTTTTCTCTGTTCACTAAATTAAGACCATCTATAGCCTTTTTGGGAGACAGATAGTTTTATCTTCAAGATATCATAAAATTCTTATTTTTACTCAATAAAAAAGTCTGTAAAATGCGCAAATCATTTGAACGTTAACTTCTAATGATTGTATTTATAAAATTTGTTGCATAATTTAACTTATTTTCTCTCATATGCGTTGCATATAATGGAACAAAAATGTACAGCGTCTAAATTAAACGTATCAACTCAATGGAGGGTAAAAATTCACGGGCCATGACAAATTCATTGTCCACGATGATGAGTAATATTATTATTAGAATAGTTTTGCTAGAAGTTGGATGGTTTTTCCTGTGAGGTTTAAGTAACTGGTTATCTTTATTCAATGAGGAACAGCAAAAGTGTCTTTCCGTCATATGAATTATGTAAAACAGGCAAGCGGCCATATTTTTAATTGTGTTAATCCATTGAACAAGTATCTGGTAGTTATTTTAGTGTATTTCAAGTCTTATTAAATGTCTGTTATCGTCTTCATATCCAAGTGTAACTATTATTGTGATCAAATTCTTTCATGATTTATTTAAATCCCACATGTACGTTTGTGCAATCATAAACATAGGCCAGTTTTATCAATATTACGTTGGAAAATGTACCTTAATTTGATGAAATTGACCACCGATTTCATGTTGGATCATATGATGGAAAGGTCTTTATAATAATTAATTTTGCATGTTTCGTATTATTTTCTTGCATTCTATAGTTTCATGGTTTATTATATGTTTGTTTTCGATAGATTTTGTGTGATATGGCGTCTTCCGTAAAGATAAAGTTTAAAGGAGGGAAAAAATTGTTTTTAGTTTTGATTTTACTTTGGGACGCTGTGGTCATCTTTTGCACACGAGGGCTAACCAGATCAGGACCTCCGTTTAAAGAGGAATCCGACCCACTACAAACATCCATGTCTGAGTCTGGATTCGAAACCAGCATCCTTCGTCCAGTATCCAGTGCGCTAACATTTTACACTGAGAAAAATGGCACTTTCAAATCTGAGTAAATCGATGTTTTCATTTTGCTTTTGTTTCAAATAGGGCAACCCAATGCTTTCAGTTCTGAAATACTTAGAGTATTGAAACATGGCCATACTCAAAACTGAGCACACAGAGGTCAGTTCATACTCATTTTTTAAACATGGACATAATCAAAAGTGATTAGAATCAGTTCAAACTCATTTTTTAAACATGGACATACTCAAAACTAAGCACATAGAAGTCAGTTCATACTCATTTTTGAAACATGGACATACTCAAAAAGGAGCACATGATGTTTTTTTATTGAGTGTGTGCCTCTTTTCAGAAATGAGTCTATACATGTTTCAAACTTGAGTCATTTTGATTCGGAGCCATTTTGACTATGCGACGTACTCAGATTTGAATATTTTTTGCTCAGTTTGTCATTTTTAGAGTGTAGGCAGCCTGGCGAACTGAAGAAAACGGTGCTTCGCCATAAAACACAAATTTTGAAAACCCACCAAGTGAAACAAAAATCCGTAAAGCCACTGTTTTTTCCATGTGTGAAGATATCTTTAATAAGGAATTTGATATTATAAAGTTTTTCGATTTTCTAATAAGATGTTTTAAAAATGTTATTGAGACATTTATTATTTATGATCATAGTAGAGCTTAACAATATTAACACATAAGCAGCCTGCGTTGATCTGTACAATACAATTGAAAAAGTGGAAAAACGATTGAAAACACGATTCCTTTCTACGATTGAAGAAGTGGGTAGAAAAAAAAGTAAAATAGTCGAAACACAATAATTTTCGGGAAAAAAAATTGAGAACATCAGGATTTAGTATTTATGGGAAAACTTAAGTAAATCAATCAGTGAAGTGGCTAAAAATCTCCCCGCCATTCGAAATTGACCAAATACCTAATCCGCGTGAAAATACTTTAAAAAGGATGTGGTGAGACAAATTATTCAAATAATAATATTAATAATAATAATTCCTTAATAAACATTGGGTGATTTTAGGATGTTACGATAATATTTTTCACACGAAAGCTGAACAGATCGCGACTTTGAGCTTTAGTGTTGGTTAAAGAATTCCACCGGGTAATGTTAAACATATGGGCGTAGAATGCATTCTTATTTTTTAAATATCTCCTTAGAAAATTATTATTTTTAACTTCTTTTTTCAGTATATTTTTCTCAAAACCTGTTTCTTTTTTTCCGTTGTTAAACTATTTCTAAAATATATGCTTAATTTAATATTTTATGTGTTAAAAGCTGACGAGCTGTAAGTAAGATTACAGCACTTCAAATAAAATTAAGTATATATTTTAGAACTATTTTGTCACCTATAAAATAAAATAAAAACATCCTTTAAGAAGAGTACACAGGGGAAAAAATATTTCCTGATGAGATATTTTAAAAATAAGAATGCATTCCGCAGCCATAGGTTTAACATTTGCAAGGGGAACTTCAGATCTCAATGACCAATACCCTTAATATGAATTTTGAACTATTACTATGAACTTTTTAACCTGGCTCTGGGCAAAGCAGGCACTGCACGCCCTACGCCCTTCCTCTCCCCTCTACAATTAGATTTTAAAAAAATTATTAGTCTCTGACTATATACTTTTAATGAAGATACCAATGAACAGTACAAGTATAAATATGTTGAATGAGATTAAAACAAAATTGATAAGACAGATATGATATAAAAATATAAACATAAATATAAAAATGTGTATATTTTTATGAAAAAAAATAGAAAGAAAGATAGGGAAGAATCACTACCATATAAGGTAAAGCCAGGAGAGATGGCGCAGTCGGAGAGATTGCGCACATAGAGGTTCGGGGGGAAGGAGTAGAGTGAGAGCGCAGCGACTCCAGGTAGTTGTACAACAACAGTAGTGGAGTGTCTACTTGAAAGCGCACGTTGATTGCTTTGAGCGTCTAAGATAAAGTATTACTATTTTGTTTTGTTTTCCCAAAGTAAGTGCTCGAATTTTCATAGCTATTCATCAGAATTTCTATAGAATGTCAATAGTGCAAAATATTTTAAACTTAAACGATTTCTCATAAGCTACTGATCTAGACTAACAATGTGAACATCAACGGTTCGTTTTAGTAGCAGCCATGTTTAAATAAAAGGCCGCGCAATCTCTCCTACCGAAATTGGAGAGTTTGCGCATCTGCTACTTAGGAGAGATGGCGCATTGTACCCATTAGTTTCTATGCTAGGAGAGATTACGCAGCTAATTGGTAAATTTGCATAAAAAATGAAAAATGAAAATGGACTAATTTTAAGTTAAACGTGTTATTAAGTAACATAATTTTATTTTGTAATCTTATCTGGACTTGCTTTTTCTGACTCTTTTTTTTTCTTTCCTTTAATTAAAAATTTTTAATCGTTTTTAAAATTATTTCCTTTTTCTGATTCTTTAAGCATTAGGTTGAAATATTCACTCCCAATACAATAAAACTTGTTCACAAAAACCTTACAGCAATGTCATTTATGGTTAACAATTTAATTGTAGTTATTATTATACACAATCTCTCCTACCCATGTGCGCAATCACACCAACACTGTAAGGAGAGATTGCGCAAAATAACTTTCTTGGTTTTATTACAACTGTTCTATTACATTGCAACATAACAACAAAATAGCAATGGAAATGCATAAAAAACAAATGAAGTCAAAATTATTCATGGATAGTTTAGCAAAAAATTAATATTTAGATTTTTTATTGATATTCTTTTGAATTGTGCGCAGAATATCCTAGCTTTACATTAGTGATTCTAGCAATAATGCATGGGAATACATTATAATGTATCTTAAATTTGTGTTTTTCTGTTTTGCAGTATCATACCAGCAAAATGATAGAGTAAATCCTCAAATTTCACTTTTTGTTTTTACTTTTACATATGTCTGGGATAGACATATGGTTAGAATTACTAATATCATATGTTAAATATGTTTAAAAAGATATTAATTAAAAATCACTATTTTTTTCTTTTCAAAAAAGAAAACGAAAAGAATAAGATGGTATAGTAATTCTCACAGTGATTATTATAGATCAAAACACATGAAATACTTTTTAATAGATGTTTTTTTTTTCACTCTCGTGCTGGCAAACTTAATTATTACAACACTGAAAGTTAGTTATAGAGCTATTTCAGTTTCAATATGCAACATTATGATAAAGAAAAAATTAACAGGAGAGATATGAATTAGTTTTAAAATTTGGATGCTTTTCCAAAAAAAAAAAAAAAAAAAAAAAAAAAAATCTTAAACTGCTTACTACTAAGTTTGGGACCTGCAATTATGGAGACGCTGGGCAATTGCCCCAGCTGTCTATGCAGAAATCTGACCCTCGGCACCAGTGTTCCTTAACGGAAGAATTGAGCATTGAATTCATTTACATTTTTAAAAATAAAGATAAACTATTTCTTTCCCGAAGAAAAATTTTTGGTTTATCTACATTAACGATATTACATATCAATATTTGCGTGGATATATCAAAGTAGGATTAAAAATGCTTTTAAAATAATTAAATATCTTGAATTTTTGGCAAACAGAATTTATCACACGTGCTAAAAAATTACAATCAGGTATTTTTCTTAAACATTTTTATATGATTTGTATGCCTGCTTTCAAATTATTTTAAACATCAACCGTCGATCATCGTCCAGGTGTCTAAAAAAACATATATGACTAAAATTTTATATCTAGTAAATTCTTTAACTGAAATTTATTACTTAATTTTTTTAACTAGTTATAAATAAATTATCTCCAGATTCAAAAAACTTAAATTAACGATTTTATCTTCACTATTAGCATAGTAAACAATTTGCTCGCTAAAAGTTATCACTCATTATAAATTTAATTATAAAGATTATAAAGTATTTTACCTTTTCAAACAAACACAGTGTGCGAGCCAGTCTTTCTGCTTTAAAAATTATTTATTCACAGCTCTCTCTCTCATCTCATATCAAATATCAGTTAAATAACGCCAAAAGATTCATGGATAAAGCACCTTCTGGCCATACACTTTTCCAAAATGCTTCCATGTCAATTAAGCTAAAATGATGCTATAACTTCGGCGATGGTAAAATGAGTAAAAATAAAATTATTATATTTTATCCAAAGCGAATGGCAACGTTTACATTCATTGTTTACTTTATGTATTTGACGATGGGAAATTTTGTTGACTTTAGTTTATGATGCTTTTTTCATCTTTTTTTCACTTTTGTTTCTGCCGTAACTCTGTGGATAATTAGGTTATTGGGTGATGAAGGAAAGAAAATATTCTACAAAAAAAAAAGTTTCCTTTTTTATTTAATAAAGTAAAAAATCTTTGATAAGGTGCTAAAGAAGGGAAGAAAAAACGGAAAGGGGGATATAAAGGATTTTAGGATTTTGCATTATTAACTGAAATCTTTGTAAATTTAGATTTTAAAAAAGTTTTCATCATTTATATTTATTAGATTTGACTATTCGTATGCATGATTTCATGCAATATATATATTTTTTTTAAATTATTGAAACATATAAAACTTAATAATGAATATGCTAAAAAACATTTCTGCCGTCGATAAATGGTACACTGGCGGGAAAAATTAAAAGAACAACTATCAAAAGGTACTTTATGTTGATTCTATTAAGTACATTACAGTCAAACCTTGTTAGTAGGAAAAATTAAAAGAACAACTATCAAAAAGTACTTTATGTTAATTCTGTTAAGTAAAGTACGGTCAAACCTCGTTATTGTTAAGCATTAAAAGAACAATTATCAAAGGTACTTTATGTTAATTCTATTAAATAAAGTTCAGGCAAACCTGGTTAGTAAGTCACCTGGATAAAACGTCCCTCCGAATATTGCATCATGTTTCTGAAATTCCAGGAAACATTAAAAGAACAACTATCAAAAAGTACTTTATGTTGATTCTATTAAGTACATTACAGTCAAACCTTGTTAGTAGGAAAAATTAAAAGAACAACTATGAAAAGGTAATTTATGTTAATTCTGTTAAGTAAAGTACGGTCAAACATCGTTAGTGGGAAAAATTAAAAGAACAATTATCAAATGTACTTTATGTTAATTCTATTACATAAAGTACAGTCAAACCTGATTAGTAAGTCACCTGGATAAAACGTCACTCCGCATATTACATCATGTTTCAGAAATTCCGACCATTCTCATACGCTTTTTTCACATGTTATACTCCGCTAATTGCATCACTATCTTTTCAACCACTCCACTTAAGACGTCGCTTTTAAGCGTGGGATGGGCAAATTCGGTTGAATTTCTTTGTCAAAGTTATCTCCAAAAACACTCCGTTTTTCATGTGCATGACTGTAAGTTTAACAACATTCCAGATGAAAGCCTTTTTGCTTATAAAGATTGTCCGGCATATCAACAAATTCTCTGAATGTAATAATAACTGTAATTGTAGCTGATGTTTTGGTAGCGAAGAAGTTAGAATCCGACAGAGAACATGAAGAAGATGAACCTCCCCTTGATTGATGAACTAAGGAGCCATATTTCGTCTTTTAATGGCACTACATATAACGAATGTAATGTGCTATATTCCTTAGAGAAAAAAAAATTATTTCAGAAAACTGACATCAAACAAACAAGTAATATATTTTTTAAAAATTAAGTCAATTCCTACTTAGACTAGAACACAGTCATATTAACCAGAATTACATATTAAAATGTGTACGGAATGATATAAAAATAAAAAATCTTGAATTTTCTCCGTACATTTTATCTGTAAGTTTCACTGTTTGCAACGATGTATGGCTTTTAAGCATTTGCAGATTTTAGGGACTGTATATAGCTGTTATATTGATCATATAATTACATTAATGGTTCAATGATTTGTTGAAAATAACCAGAAAACAAGTAATAAAAAAAAAAGTTCATTCCTACTTAGGTCAAAAAAGAAAAAAATTATTTTAGTTACTTTTTATTAAATTTAATTTAATTAATGAATTAATATTTAAAAAAACTGTATTAACATCACGTGTCATCCACTACAAGTTTAAAAAAATGTATTTGATCTTGAGTGGATGAATAAAAAGTATTTTATTAACGATTGAAAATTTGAACAAGAAATATAAATATATATTGGGAGAGTGTGAACTAATAGTAGGAATTGAAAAATGGGTGTTTTTTCGTAAGGCAGAAGTTTCGTAAGTTTTTATACCAGGTGCGCCATAAGTTAGTTGATAAATATTTTGGTTTTATGAATGAAAATACATATACTTTTGCTATACATAATACGCTGGCGGGAAAACTTAAAGGAACAAGTACCGTGTGCACTATAAGTTCGTTAAAACTTTAAAAATTCATGCATAAAAATTCAGTAATTTTTTATAGCACAACTTTTTTTTGTTATTAAAAAAAAATGCTATCTACCTCCAAACCCATTCCTGCAAATCGCAATTTTTTAGCGTCATTTGTTTCTTTTTAATGAATTTTTAAAGTTTTAAGGAATTTATAGCGCACCCGGTACTTGTTCCTTTAAGTTTTCCCGCCTGTGTATTATGTATAGCAAAAGTATATATATTTTCATTCATAAAACAAAAATATTTTACAAGAATTCCATCAAAAAGATGTAACTTTTGCTGACTTTTTACTTCATATATAATAAGATTAAAGCCCAAAGTTTAGGCTTTGCTTTCTGAGACAAAATAGAGGGTAGGTATTTGTAACCAGCTTTATTTTAAAGGGTTGAGAATAACTTCTTCTGTTTAATTCATTCATTCCTTATTTATTTTCTTATTTAATAAAGCGCGTGAAATTTAAGTACCTGATGAAAAATATTTTTTAAAGTGGGACTCAAAAATTTTAACATATATATATATATATATATATATAATGGCATACCTTTTCTGTTTATTACATGTCTAGAAGTCGATGAGGAACGTATCTAGAAATTCGTTGGAGAAAATATCTTCTATCACCATAAGTAAATCATTTATTTCACGTAATTAAAATAAAGGTAAACATTTTCAACAATTACCGATCTTATCAGGTAAACGCCGAAACTACGTAGTTACGTGGCCTTTTAACATAGTACAAAACACGGTATTTTTCCATTATATGTGACTTGTTTTTTAAAAAGCTTAGAGCAATTCGGGCTTCAGAAAGTGATATTTGTTGCCAAATTGTATAAACAGCTATAGAAACAAACATTATGAACTTTTATGCTTGTTTATATATACTATTACTTTATTGTTTTTTATATACAATTTACTTCTGTTTGTGTATAAAAATAGATAAATGCCTTCTTTATATCAAAGAAATTGTATAAATTTTGAAAAGACAGTTTGTATATATGAAACAGTGAATAGGTTGCCAGAAAGTATGCTTGTTAAATTTCCTTCTCTCGCCAAGGCCATTTTCTCTATCTCGCCAAGGTCCCTACACTGAAAAAGTATCCAAAACACTATATAAAATTACTATTGTTTTGGGATCAGTGAGTTAATGGCTTCCTTTATCAAACGAAGTAGATCGTGCCAAAATCGATTTGGACAGAAGCAAGTCTTACTATTTTGGGTACTCGCATGTTTGATGAAGGTGCCGCTTATAAATAGCTCTTGAAACTACAGTAATGTTACACGATACTTTTATGGAATTGAAATATAACTTTTTTTTTAGCAATTGCCATTGCCTTTTCAGCTACATGTTATCTATATTTCAAAAAGTTTTTAGTAAAAACAGCTCTCGAATTTTTCATAAAATTTGTAGTAACATGGATATTTTAGATTTCTTCATTAAAACGTCAGATAAAATAATTGTGTTCAGAAATAGGAATTCTTTATAAACCAAAATTACGAAATTACACATGCCACTCATAATTTATCTTCTTTTTTTTTTTCACTTTTCGTATAATTCTATCCATTAAAATCCTTTAGGGATTTTCTGAAATTTATGAGTGGTTTTTTCTTCTTTTGCAATTTCGGTAATAACACTCGACATTTTTGTAAGCGTTTTTGCTGGATAGACAATCGTCCGTGCAAACGTCGCATTTGTGAAATTAATTATCCGCAGTTAATTTTTTTTTCCTTGCCATAAAGAAGTTATTTATTGCAGACGTTTAACTGTGAGGGGATGTGAAATATTTCGAGCCTTAATGCATATTGAAACAAATTAAAAGATACTTTTATAAAAAATACTCGTAAAAAGATGAGTCACGGGAATCTACGTTTTTAAACAAAACCTTGTAAATTTGGTAGTACATAACATTAATTGAGGGGGTTAGAATGACAGTGGAATAAGTCAATCATATATTCTAATACGAGCAAATCTTCTGGTGGTTATATATATATATATATATATATATATATATATATATATATATATATATATATATATATAGAGAGAGAGAGAGAGAGAGAGAGAGAGAGAGAGAGAGAGAGATAGCTAGATAGATAGATAGATGCAAATTTTATCTTAAAAACGGCTCTAACGATTTTGACGATATATTGTATCCTACCGTTTTGGGGCACCAGATTGACTACATTGGGCTAGGTCACATGTCCGAGAAAATTCGATTAGTGGGTCATTTTTGGTTCACTGTGGGTCAAGCTAATTTTATCTAAAAAACGGCTCAGACTATTTAGACTAAATTTTGCATCCTATGGTTTTTGGGCACTAGAAGACTGTTGGGCTAGGTCACATGTTGGAGAAAATTCGATTAGTGGGTCATTTTGGTCATGGGTCATTATGGGTCAAGCTATTTTTATCTTAAAAACGGCTCAGACGATTTGAACTGAATTTAGTATCCTACAGTTTTAGGGGACCTATTGGGCTAAGTCACATGTTCGAGAAATTTCGATTATTGGGTCAATTTTGTCATGGGCCATTATGGGTCAAGCTATTTTTATCTAAAAAACGGCTTAGACTATTTGAACTAAATTTTGTATCCTACGGTTTTGGGGCACGAGAAAACAATTGGGCTTGGTCACATGTTCGAAAAAATTTTATTAGTGGGTCATTTTGGTTATGGGTCATGATATTTGAACTAAAAGCTAATTTTGGCCGAGCATAGCCTTGTCTTTCCTGCTCGTATTTAGTAATTTGAGAAACGAAGGGTTTTGTTAACCTTGTCGTATGTATTGCCGTTGCATTAAGTGATCCCACTTGTTTTGCCCTCTAGCGCCTCCTTAAATGAACTATGAATTATTTCACTGTCGCACTGAACAGAAAATAATATACGTTCAATAAAAATATGGTTGTCTAGATTTTTCAAATTTTTAACATACTCCACTGTCATTCTAACCCCCTCAATCGGTAACCTGATAATACTATAATCGCAAATTTCTAAACAAACACGCTGAAACAAATTTAACAAACGTTAAACTCATTTTATTATTGAAGATGAAACTGTCACGAATCTAAAATAAAATTTATATATGTCCTTGTATATTCGTAAAACATACGCTAAATTTGTATTAAGCATTCTTTATAAAACTATTAAAAAAAGAAATCAAATTTTATTAAGTGCATAGGGAAAATAAATATTGTTGATCTAAAATAATTTATGTAGAACGATATTTAAAAACAAAATTTTGTTTACCCAAACAAATTTTTTTTGAGTCAACAGTGTTTTTTTTTTTTTTTGTTTTTTGTTTTTTGTTTTTTTGTTCTATCGTTGATGATCTATACCGAAAATTTATCTAGCTCAATATTTTTGTTGTTGTCGTTGTTTTTGTTTAAATATGGTCCACTAGGAATTTTATTGGATCAACAATACTTTTTTATTTTTATGATGGAAATGATTGATAATAAAAATAATTTCTGTTTCACTACAGTCAAGTTTGGCCATTATGCAAAAAAAAAAATAATAATAATAATAATAATTACACAGGAAAATTTAAAAAATAAAATTTTAAAGGAAGTAATGTTCTTGTTATATAGAGAATTTTTTCATAAACAAATTACTCATAAAGTGGGCGATAAAACCTAAAAATAGGATTTTGTGAATGTGCATGTGCGTGTGGCTGTGTGCATGTGTGTGTGTGCAAAGAGTCGATGCTACTAATAGACACAGATGCAAACTTGAAAGCTTAAATTTAATCACAAACTTACAAGGAACGTCTCCTTAAAGCACATACTCAGAATATTGTGAAAAAAATACTAATGAAACTATTCATGTACATAATAACGGATCAGAAAATCTAACAGCGGAATCCCAGTAGAAAATCTGCAAAAAAATAAAATAATTTCGAGTATTTGGCGCAAAAGGACGCGATTTGGCAAGCAACACTTTTTCCTCGCCAAATGCAAACGATTTTAATGCATTTGAAAATTTCTAGCTAAATGAGTGTTTAAATGCGCAGTAGTTTGTGAATTTAAATTTAAACGATTAAATAGTTTATTATTTTTTCTATAAGCTTAAATAAGATATATATATAGGTGCTGAAATTATTTAATTTTACACGGTTTCACCGGCTGGATAAGTTTTAAGTGCATTTTGACAGTAATTACCCGATTAAGAACATTTTCAATATACTCTTCGATATTGAATAAGTCGTTGTTTCTATGGCAACAATACATTTATCTTGTTGTCTAAGACACTAACAATATCGAAGTCAAATTGACAGTATTCAGAATCGGACTTCAATTTTTAGTTTAAAACATTGTTAATCAATTTATATTTTTTTCTAATATAATCGTTAATGTACACATAAATATGACAAAACCGTAGTTATAAAAGCGTATTTATTTAAGTTAAACTTAGTTCACTGTGAAGAGAAGAAAAGGTTTTCCTAAAAGGGTATTTATCATAAAAGCGTTTTTTTTTTTCATTGTGTCGCCAACCAGCGATAAATCGCCAAATACATTAAATTTTCAGAATTGTTTTGCGGATTTTATATCGAGATTCCGCAGTAATTTCTTTTATAAACATATATGTCCTCATAAGAAGGATTTTTTGTAATTTTTTCAAATTTTTCTTAGACTTTTTTTGTTAGAGGTCAAATAAAAGAATTGAAACTAAAAATAAGAAAGAAAAATCATGCGTCAAGTATAGATTATGAAACACTTTCCAACACACTCAGAATAGTGTAACGAAACTTCATTGTTTAATAAGATGAAAGATGATATCGAAGTAAACAATTTGGAAAACGCATAACACATTAAAAGTCGAATTTTTAGCTATTACCATCTATGGTAAAAAAATATCCGAATTATTTTGTAAATCCCTGTATATGATCTATAGAATTTATATACACCAAGTAATACACAAAAAATTAGTTACATTTAAAAACGCATGCCAAATTTAAAATCACACTTCCAAAAATTATTGCTCATAGTATCATCACAATACGGTAACCGAATTCTTTTGTGTGTCCTTGTAAAAGAACGATAAATGCTATGCACACCATATTCTCTAGTAAGCATCTCGTAGTGCACCTAACTGATGTATATCACTTTCTATATGTTTGCAATAGTGTAACTTTATTAAAATACACTGCAAACGATTTTTCCCCATAGACCATTATGTAACGGAATTCTTTTGAGTGTCCCTGTAAAGGAACTATCGAAAAGAAATAGAAAAACTTCGGAGTAGAATCAAGAATGGTTCGGAGTATGGGAATAGTCGAAGATTTTGTAGTAGCAGCTGAAGTATAGGAAAATTGTTTTCGGTGGGACATAGGCACTTAGGTCCCGAGAGACGTATAGTGAATTCACATGTTGTTTCCCGCAATGACTCAAGTTGACGACATCCTGCTGAGAACTGGAAAAAGTTTTGTTTCGACGAGGAAGAATCAAGAAGTATTTGACAAACATCTTTTCTTTATTTTAAAACGATGAAAATAAGACATATCTATGAAGTTATTCCACAGTTAATAATCCAAGGGTATGAGAAATCACATCTTGTATGATGGGGTGACAATCCAAATTTTTGACAGAGGAGCGAAGTAAGAATATCGAGAACTTAGGCTGCATATCCGAATTTTAAAAAGTGGGAAAATGTTTTAGGAGAGTACCATAGGGTGGCCAAGGGGCCAGATTATTTTAGATGTTACATCGGCTGCGGTCAGAGAGGAAAGTGTCTTTTTGTTAATGACAGCGTGCGTTGGAAAATACGCCAAACCATTTACATTTTTAGAGCCAAGAGTATTGTATTTTTGCGTGGGAATTGTAACCGTTACATATACATCAGATGAACTTCATAATTGACGTCAGTGGTAGGGGAATCTTTATTGGCGAAGATTGCACTTTGGCAAAAAAAGAGAGTGAAATAGAATTTTGGCGGTTAGTTGTTTTGAGAAAAATGCAGGAAAGATATTTCAGAAATATGTTATAAGGCGTCAGTCAGACGGAATTAACATCTGGATTCAGTATGAAGTCAAAACTGACCATGAGAAAGGAAACATTTTATGCCTTGGATAATTTCATTTCCTTTGATATGTGGGAGACCGAATAAAGTACGTTAATGATAATTTACAAACAATATGTATGATTTTGACTAAAAGTTATCGTTGAAAGAGAATGATCAAAAGGGTGCGCGTTTTAACAGCCGGGAATGTATATAAATTACGATAATACAGAAAGGGGAAAGTATATTTAATAAAATACTTAAAATATAGATTTCTTTAATTTTTGAAAAAGATATATATGGTATCTTTACCATAGGAACTATAAAGGCTACACACTTCATTTTAAATACCGAGGATCTATGGTGTTATGGTCTAGTCACACTTTGCGGTCACCGTGGTATTTCTCCTAGACTTGAGACCTTAAGTCTTATGGTATTTGCTGCCACCACCGGTATTAAACTGATACCGGACACGTTGGAAAAGAAGTTCTCACATAAATAATCAACTAATAATTTCTTGATTAAATTAGTATGAAAAAATGTTACAGTGATAGTTCTTATTGGTCAATACAGCTTATTGTCACTTGCCGTATGTGACTGTCGAATGACAATCTCCCTGACCGCACGTTTTACTCTATTTCGTTATGCATAGAAGCATAAAATTAGAAAAAGACAATTAAAAAAAACTTAAAATAACATTTATTTTACATTTAGTACGTTGTCAATTAAACTCAATAACAATTTTCGTGTAACATTTTGAGCTTAAATTTTCTTTATCGTTATTTTGTTTTTATAAATTAATTTTTTATTATGATTCCTGAAAATTCTCATATCTCTTTGAGATTATATATATTTAGCAACTATATTTCAGCAAACCTCACAAAATCAACACGATAAGATAAGTAATTTTATAATCTGTACGTATTCTTTCGTTATTCCCGTCAAATAATTAATTCTCTACAAAAATTTTAACTCTATAATTTTAAGGATAAATTACCAAAAGACAATTCAAACAAAATATATTTAGTTAGATGTCTAAATTTATTTTCCAAAATTGCGTAATTAGTTAATTATTTGAAGTGGTAAAGTTTTTTATTCAAATTACCTTCTGCTATCGAATCACAAAACTTATATTCACTAAACACAAAATCTGTCTATTATATCCCCAAATTTGATATCTTTAAATGATTATGATTTAGAAAAATATTTTGATAAAGAAAATGGTGTAATAATATCTTACTATCTATTTTTTTTTTTTTTTTTTTTTTTTTTTTTTTTACGAAATATCGTCTGACATTGATTATAACACAATGAAAAGAAGTAAATAAAAATATTTTTCTTAGGTACACAAAGAGAATTGATTCTTTTTTTTTCTCTGCTCGTGATTTCAAAGATTCTCCCCCCCCCCTTTTCAACATTAAGAACACTCTGTTTTATTAATACCCAGAGGTTGCAACA
The DNA here is from genome assembly GCA_963931845.1 of Maratus michaelseni. NCBI lineage: Eukaryota > Metazoa > Arthropoda > Arachnida > Araneae > Salticidae > Maratus > Maratus michaelseni. Next base: position 381,294,150 of record OZ007587.1, on the reverse strand, counting down.
TTGTTTGTTGTCCAATATAAAACAATAATATTTGGACTTTTTTATTTTTTTATTTTTTGAGTCGCAGGTAATTGTCTTCAGCAGATAAAAAATTGTTCTCCTTACTTAGAAAATTCATTCGCTTTCTCTTTGTCATAGGAACCCGATAACGTGATACTTTATTCTGCCGAAGAAAAAAAAATTAAGATGTAGTGGTCAGATGGGAAAACGGAGCTGAGAAATAAATATACAAAAGTTTTCTAAAGTATCAAAATATTTTTTTGTGATTTATACGTTGTTTAGAAAAAAACTTATATTAGAAACTAATTCAAAAGAAAAAACATAAAAGAGCACGAATATTAGACATGGAGATTTTCTCTGAAGAAGTTGAATGTATGAAACTTTGTATTTATATATTTTTTAAACATTGATTATGACATAATGAGCGTTCATTTTAGGAATAAATTGCTTAATCGCAATTCAAGAAAAAGATATTTAGTTAAATATGTAAATCTATTTTACAAATAAAGCATCATTAGTTAATAATGTTTTTTATTCAAATTACACCTTCTGAAAAAACTCACTGCTAAATCTGTCTTTGGTAAAGTAAACTTTTTATTATATTTCCAAAATTTTTAACCTTAAGGTTTATGTTAAAAGAAAATACTTTGATAAAAGAATTTTGTTGTGAATATATATATTTGTTTTTTTTTTTTTTCAGAAAACAACTACTAAAATTCATTATAACATAATGTAAAACTGAATATATTTAATTACATATTTAAATTTATTTTCCAATTATTGCATTATCAGTTAAATAATGTGTTTCAGTAAAATTTATATTCTGCAATGCGCATCACAGAACGTCAACATTGAACGCAAAATCAATGTTTATTATGCCTCTAAATTTAAGAGTTTTGATTTTAAAAAGCTGCTCTGATTTTTTTTTCTTTTTTAAATAAAATATTATAAAAGAGTTCTAAGCAAAGTGTATTTAGTTAGTTGTCTAAATTTGTTTTCCAAATATTGCATAATTAGTTAATAATGGTTTTCATTCAAATTGCGTTCTGAAATTTGTACTACAAAACCAAATCTATCGTCAATAGTGGAAAAATCTGTCTATTATACTATATCCAAATTAAAAAAATTTATGGTTTATGATGAAAAAAAAATTAAGAAAAAAATACATGATGATGGTGAATGTCTTATCACACACACACACACACACACACGCACGCACACACACACACATATATATATAATGAGTCGAAATGGGCTAAAAGTATAGTATCAAGCAATATATAGTATAGTTCAAGATCGCAAAACGCAAAAAAAAAGTTTAAAAAACACCATTTTTTGTTCAAATGACCGCCATTTTGACAAAATTCAGCTTTTTAAACTAAATGCTGATATAAGTTTCAAAAAATTTAATGCCCTTTCATAATTTGGCGACCCAATTGTTTTTTTGTTTTTTTTTTTTTCGAAAGCTTTTGAGCTGAGAAAAACGTTCGCCCAACTGAAAGTTCACGGCGCGCACTTGCAGTTATTCCCCGTCACACAAGGTGTATTATTCTTCTTTTTAACACTTTCCAACCTAGTTGAAAAGTGTTTATGACTTCGGTTTGTCTGACCGTCTGTCCATCTGCCGTCTGCCGTCTGTCCGTCCGCCGTCTGTCCGTCTGCCGTCTGTCCGTCTGCCGTCTGCCGACTGGCCGTGCTCTAACTCCCGTAAATATGAGGGAATTGCCCTGCAATTTTTATATGTTATTGTCGTTATCTATAGCATGTTCCCTATTTCAACTGAAGTGTGTAGCACTTATAGTTTTATTACAGGGACACTCAAAAGAATTCCGTTACATTACGGTCTATGGGGGAAAATCATTCGCGGTTTGTTTTAATGATGTTACACAATTTCAAATACATTGTAATTGATATATATCACTAAGGTGCATTACAAGAAGCTTAATATGGAATAGGGTGTGCATAGCACTTATAGTTACTTAGCAGGGACAGTCAAAAGAATTCCGTTACATTACGTCTATGGAGAAAAATCGTTTGCGGTTTAATTAAATAATGTTTCACTATTTTAAACACATTGAAATATTTATATATCACTAAGGTACATTACAAGAGGCTTACTACAGAGTATTGTGTGTATAGAAGTCATCAGTCATTTACAGGGACACACAAAAGAATTCTCTACTGTCTGTTAAAAATAATTCCTGGAAGTGCGTTTAAAGTTGCTGAACGCGATTTTAAATTTAACTCACTTTTTGTCTATTACTTGGTGTGTATAAATTCTGTATCTCATATACAGGGCAGCACAAAAGTTCGCGAACACATTTCCGTTTATTGACAGAAACTCCAGAAGTAGAATTTTAAACTGTGCTACGCGTTTCCTAACTAAACTAAAATTTAGCATCCTATGTAGTAGATATACAAATCTATAGATCCTATACAGGGCTGAATAAAAGTATCCGAATAATTTTTCGAATATTGTATATGTTGGAAATTCCTAAAATTACGTTTTTAAATATGTTATGCGTTTTCCAAATTGTTTACTCAGATGTTATCTTTCAGCTTATTAAACGGTAATGATTTATAAAATTATTTTGGAAGCGTTGGAAAGTGTTACATAATCTATGCTTGACGCATGATTTTTCGTTCTTGTTTTTTTACACACAAAAATTTTTAAACATAATCGAAGTATCTAATTAAATTTTCAGCAGACTGAAACTACGCCAAAAATTAATGACTAACAAAGGATGTGAATTTTCACTTTAAAACGCAGCGTTCAACTAGCCATACTGGATGTCGTCCTGGTGGCTTAAATGGTAAAGCACTTGTTATCCTGGTTCGATCCCCGGCCTGGATATTTTTCGCTCTGTTGGTTGTACGTTGTGTAGCAAATTGAAAATTCACATCCTTTGTTAGTCATTAATTTCCGGCGTAGTTTCAGCCCCGCTGAAAAATTAATTGGATATAAATATATTATTATTATTATTATTAAACCGCAGACCAGGCCCCTACCTGCCGGGCATTATGCCCAGCTTAACGAGTTTGTATACCTGGCCGCGGGGCGAAATTCGCCTAATCTCCTCATAACGGAGATCCACCTGATTAGCTTCTTGGGTGTCCTTGGCTGCAACGGTATTTCGTGAGAGTTACTTTGATACTGTGTTGGCCGGTTCTAGTTTGTTATTAATTATGGGTATCTGGGTATGTTGTGATATAAATATATTCCCCGATGCTGGGAACTTATTCGTCTCACGTATGCCACTAAGTTGTGTGCTTATCTTTGACTTTCCATCTTGTGCTGCGATGTTGCAGCCTTTCAACTTCACTGTCCTATTTGCAATCTTTTTTTTTCTTATAAGAGTGAAAAATGCCAGACTGGATGTCGTCCTGGTGGCTTAAATGGTAAAAATGGTGCGCTATACCAAGCTATCCGGGTTTGATCCACGGACTGGATATTTTTCGCTCTGTTGGTTGCACGCTGTGTAGCAAAGGGAAAATTCACATTCTTTGTTAGTCATAATTGAAATGTCAATAAATATAATGAAAAAAGATCGAAGGTGATATATATATTTATATTGTAACCAAATAAATATATATATTGTAACCAAATAACGTGAATTTTAGGCCAAACAAGTAAAACCTCCCCTTAATAATGTTTTTCATCCAAATCTTTTACAATCGCATCACAAACCCGCGTTCAGAAACGAAAAAAAAAAAGCTGTCTGTTAAATGTCCAAATTTCAGATCTTTAAGGTTTGTGATAAAACACTTTGATAAAATAGTGAATATATATTTTTTACTATCACGATACAGTGACAGGCCTTAATTGTAGCATAGTGGAAAGGAAGTTTTTTTTTTTTTTTTTAAGATACCAAGTCTGTTTATATATATATATATATATATGTATGTATACATATATAACATAACATATATTTTATACATTACATTATAACATAACATACATATACATGGTTTCAAAGATTCTTTTTTTCCTCTTTCGACATTGAAAACACTTTATTTTATTAATGCCAAAAGGTGACAACACTGTTTGTTGTCCTATATAAAACAATAATATTTGAACTTTTTTGTTTTACTTTTATTTTTGAGTCGCAGATAATTGTCTTCAACCTATAAAAAATTGTTCTCTTTCCTTAGAAAATTCATTCGCTTTCTCTTTGTCATAGGAACCCGATAACGTGATACATTATTCTGCAGAAGTAAAACAAAAATGAAGATTTACCGGTCAGATGGGAAAACGGAGCTGGGAAAGAAATATACAAAAGTTTTCTAAAGTATCAAAGTATTTTTTTGCAATTTATACATTGTTTAGAAAATCTTACGCTGTAAAATAATTCAAAAGAAAAACATAAAAAAGCATAAATATTACACATTAAATTTTATACCGAAAATGATATATGTATAATTTGAATATTTAATAATATTACCTGTATCTAATTTTAAGCTTTGACTACAATATAATGTTCATTTTATGAATACATTGCTTACTTGCAAGTCAAAGAAAATATATTTGGTTAAATATGTAAAGTTATTTTACAAATAATTCTTCATAAATTCCTCTTTTGCTAGTCGTCCCCGTTAATTTGAATGAAAAACTTTTCAAATTACCTTCTGCAATCGCATTGCAAAAGCTTGTTTTCAATAAAGGGCGACTAACATTGATCATAATATAACGTTAAAGAAAATATAATTAAGTTAAATGTCTAAATAGTTTCCCAAATATTGCATTAATAGTTAATAAAGTTCTTTCATCCAAATTATCACCTGCAATAAGCTTTACAAAACTTGCCTTCAATAAATACGAAATCTGTTTACTATATTTCCAAATTTTAAATCTTTAATGTTGATGGGGAAAAAATGTTGATAAACCATAGTTAATATCTAATATTTTATGAAACAACAAATGTCCCTGATTATAATGTAGTGCTAAACAAAATATGTTTAGTTAGATGGTTAGTTTATTTTCCAAATATTGCATTTTTAGTTTTGAAAAAAATTCATTCAAATTACTTTCTGCAATCGTATCACAAACCATGTCTTCAGTAAATACATTCCATTTGTCTCAAATATGAAAGCTTTACGGTTTATGCAAAATAAAATTGAACCTGGTAGATTTTCTTCATATTATGCATGCAGTGCCATCTTTGGGCTATTTTTAAACCAAAATATTTTTTGTTAGTAAAAAAAAATCTGACCTCCCTCTAATTCAATTCCTGCAAACCGCAATTTTTTAGCATAAATTAAATACTTTTTTTTTCCCCTACAAAAAAAAGTTTAACGCTGATTACAACATAGCAAAAGGAATATATATATCGTTAAAACTTTAAAAATTCCTTCATATCTACTTATAATAAAATCCGAAGGCAATAAAGTGTTGCTAACCATTCCGGGCGCGACCACTCTGGTCAGCGAATCGATCGTAGTTAAACGCCATGTTAGGCTTAATGAAAAACCTATGATAACATATGACAGCTAAATGATATCTTCTACTTGAAATCATGTCTGTTCAGCATATTTTCCTATAAAACATGTATATCATATCCTATTATAATGTTTTAAGTTCTTAATTAAAAATCCAGATTAAACATCGGAATCCCAGATATAAGCAAACGAACACTGTTGCCATTTAGTATCACAAATTCAAATGAATCACAAATCAACGACTCTTTGAAAGCTTCGCATCCGATTCTGCTCTTAAAATATTTGTAAACCATATTAAAACTTTAAAATATTTTAATTTTGCTTAAAACCTTCAAAAACTATTTTAGCAGTCATCTATCGACAAATCTAAGTGTAGGAAAGTATATTGTAGACTGAGTCGGAGATACGAACACTGCTACTTCGAGATGCTATTTCCATGTCATCCTACTTCCATTGCGAACCCGAGCGTAGCGAACCGCCATGTTAGGCTTAATGAAAAACATATGCTAACATATGACAACTAAACGATAATTTCTTCTGCGTCAAATCATATCTATTCAGCATATTTTCATATAAAACATCTATATCAACATTTCTGTAATCATTTTTTTTCTGTAAACACTTTTTTCAGAAATAGCGATGACAGCTTTCGTAAGGAGGCTTTGCACTTTGCGGTGATCGATCCAGTATTATATTACGCTTCTTTTTTAAATATTTTGGGGCCATCTACCGGCAGATAATACAAACAAATTTTGAAACTTTGTTTCCATCCTAAATAAAATGATTTTTTCTTATGAAACGTAATTAAAATATAAGGAATAAATAGTACCGAATAATTTCCATTTAATTTTCCTTATATAATGAAAAAATGAGCTATGTGGTGAGTCAAGCTCTTCAGAAACTCATTAATAACACTTTTTTACAAAAAAAATTCGCACATGAATTATTTTTTAATATTTAATTTGAATGTTTTGTCCAATCGTTGAACTATTTCAAAAATTTAATATTGAGTAAAAAAAAAAGAAAGAAAGAAAAAAATCCTCATCATTTGTATTTGTAGAAATCATTTTTCATTTTTAAAATGTACTTTTCTACAATACAATAATAAAATACTTTTAATAATAAAATCTTCATGCTGTTTGTTTGTATGAAGTCTTATGAAAATGCAGGGCAGATCAACTATCTGTCATTTTTGACGGGTGTTATATACTGGTATATATATATACAGGGCTTTACAAATTTGATAAATATCTGGTAGCCAGCAAAAAATCCTATTCGCCAATAAAAAACATTACCCCCCCCCCCCCCTTTCCCTTGACACTGATTTTCAAAAAGAATAAAAGTTCATGAATTAATTGAGAAAAAATAATTATAAGCATAATTTAGGATTATTAGTTACATAGTTTGGAATTGTTACATATTTAGAAAGACAATATAAATCCAGTTTTCTAATGAAATTTATCAAAATTATTTATCTGTGAAAAAGAGAGAGAGAGAATGCTGATTGCCGAATGTCCGGATAGGAGTGATACAAAATCTATATCTGATGAGGAGGGCATCGATGAAACAGTGAAACAGAAAAAAAAATTGCCTATTTTTCTGTCTTTACCAGTCGAATAATTCTGTTTTTATTATTTTAAAATTTGCATTTGCTGAACTTATTTTTACCAAATTAAAAATGGCAAAAAAAGAAAAACAAGTAATATAAAAACTTTTTTTTTAAGTCAATTCCTACTTAGGTAAAATAGAAATTTTTTTCCCGCGATCTACATGCTTCGCCACTGACGGTATTTATTCCTAAATTTATATCCTGCTAAATATGTTACATAAGAGACATTTTTAAAAATTAAATAAAAAATAAATAGCTAAAATACCAAAAATTAATAGCTCGAAAAGTATTTCTCACAAAATTGTTAGACAAACTGCGTTAGAAAGTTAAAAAAATTGTATTTTTCTTGATATAAATTTAAAATCTAATGATTATGCCGTTTTTCAAATATTGAATTTCAAAAATTACGAAACTTCACAATAAAGTGCCATAGCGATGCTACAGTTAGCGATAAAACAGTTTTTTTCAAATATTAATTAATTAATTAAATTTTATTATTAAATTTTAGTTTTATACTTCATTTCTGTTCAAAAGTATAGATTCACTCCACATTTATAATCTCCTTCGCCCGCGAGCCGCCTGATCTTCGTTCGTGAACAGCCCCATTATCTTTTTACGTGTGAAGGTGAGAATATAAATATGGAGTGAGTCTATACTTTTGAACAGAAATGAAATATAAAATTAAAATTAATGAATTAAATTTAATTAATGAATTAATATTTGAAAAAACTGTATTAACATCAATTGTCATCCAGTACAAGTTCAAAAAAATTTATTCGAACTTGAATGGATGAATAGAAAATATTTTATTAACGATTGGAAATTCCAACAAGATATACAGGGTCATTCATAATTCCCTCCGGGGTTTCGAAACGTTATAGTAAAAAAACGAAGACGAATATGAAAAAAAGAAACATATGAAATTATTCCGAAACTATTCAAGTTTTACTTACATACATTACAGGTGTTCTATGTGTGAACCCTTGGTCACACGGCATACATCCATGTGATAGTCCAGTTCCTGCCATACTCCGTTTCTTTAAATTTCCGGTACCACACATGAATTGTTTTGTCAGTTGGTCCCTGTTTTCGATATTTATTACGAAAGGCCCGTTGATTCAGATTTAAAGAAACGGAGTATGGCAGGAACTGGACTATCGCATGGATGTGTGCCGTGTGACCAAGGGTTCACACATAGAACACCTGTAATGTATGTAAGTAAAACTTGAATAGTTTCGGAATAATTTCATATGTTTCTTTTTTTCATATTCGTCTTCGTTTTTTTACTATAACGTTTCGGAACCCCGGAGGGAATTATGAATGACCCTGTATATATAGAGAGAGTGTGAGCTAATAGTAGGAATTTAAAAATGCCGTTTGCGTTCATTTCTTAGCTCAATTTTTCTAGAAAAAAATATGATAATAATAATAAAAACGCTAGATTAAATAACTTAGTGGTCAGATAGAAAAACTTAGTCGCCAGTGGCGACCTGGCGACCGCATTTGTCAAGCCCTGTATATATATATATATATATATATATATATATATATATATATATATATCGATTAAACTTTAGAAATTCATTAAAAAGAAACAAATTATGTTAACAAATTGCGGTTTGCAAGAATTGAATTGGAGGGAGATCGGTTTTTTTTTTTATCAAAAAATTTTTGGTTTAAAAATAGCACATAGATGGCGCTGCATGCATAATATGAAGAAAATTTATGTAAATCAGACTGTCAATAAAACCCCTCAATGCACACAGATTCTTCATTCGATGTCAGCAGTATGCTATCGTTACCATATCAAGCGTTGTTGGTTAAACTCTTTTACAAGAACGGGGAATCGGCAACTGGTGCAGTGGTAAAATTCTGCACGGTAAAATGACTGAAGACGAGAAAAGAGCCTTTTTCATGCACTGAGAAACTGAAGCTTGTCAGACGCTTCACAGAAATGGGTCTTTAACTATAAGCCTAATTTGCATACATCTGCTTCATATTATGCATGCCAACGCCATCTATCGGTAGTTTTTAAGCATTTTTTTATTATTAAAAAAATCCGATCTCTTTTTCTCTTTTCAACATTTAAAACACTTTTTTATTAATGTCCAGGGGTGGTAATATTGTTTTTTGTCCAATATAAAACAATAATATTTGGACTTTTATTTATTTATTTATTTATTTTTTTTTTTACTTTGAGTCGCAAGTAATTGTCTTCAGCAGATAAAAAATTGCTCTCCTTACTTAGAAAAATCATTCACTTTCCCTTTGTAATAGGAAGCCGATAACGTGATACATTATTCTGGAGAAGTAAAACAACGTGATACATTATTCTGCAGAAATAAAACAAAAATGAAGATTTACCGGTCAGATGGAAAACCGGGGCCGAGACATAAATATACAAACGTTTTTTAAAGTATCAAAGTACTATTATTTTTTTCAATTTATATATTGTTTAGAAAACTTATATTTGAATTTTTTTTAAACATAAAAAAAAGCATGAATATTAGACATTAAGTTTACCTGGGAAAATGATATATATATATATATGTGTGTGTGTGTATGTTTGTGTATGTATAAAATTTCTATTTGTGTTTATTTTTAAATTTTGATCACAACAAAATGTTCAATTTGTGAATACATAGCTTAGTTGCAAGTCAAACAAAATATATTTAGTTAATGCGTAAAGTTACTTTACAAATAATTCATAATTAATTTATAAGGTTTTTCATTTAATTTACCTTCTACAAACACATTGCAAAATCTCAAATCTGGTATTCAGTAAAGAACGCTAACATTGGTTATAATATAATGTCAAAGAAAATATATTAAGTTAGATGTCTAACTATTTTTCAGAATATTGCATTAATAGATAGTTACTAAAGTTTTTTCATCCAAATTATCATCTGCAATAGCATTACAAAACTTGTCTTCAATAAACGCGAAATCTGTTGAAATCTTTAATGTTGATGGAAAAAAGTAACTTTGATAAAATATTATATAGTGATATTTTTTTATAAAAACAGCAAATGCCCCTGGTTGTAATAGAGTGCTAAACAAAATATATTTACTTATATGGTTAGTTTATTTTGCAAATATTGCATTTTTAAGTTAATAACGTTTTTCATTCAAATTACCATCTGCCATCGCATCTCAAACCATGTCTTTAGTAAACGCTGTCTATTATATCTTCAAGTTTGAGAGCTTTACGATTTAGGAAAAAAAATTGAAAAAAAAATTGATAGTGCATATCTTATTCAGGTACTTTCCGAGTATACCAACACTATGCCAAACTGTATACTAATGCGCCATTTATTTCTACCCTGACCGAGGAGAACATTTTTATTGCAAACCGCGCCAAACATTTGGACTCTCTATTTATTGAAAGTGAATCTCTTTTTTATTATTATTTAATCTTATCCACGCAAAACATCTTAATTTGCAACTTTATATTTGTATTATGCTATAACTTATGTTTTTCGCTGTCGCTAAGATGGATTTTACCAATAGGCCATTTTTATTGATTTTACCATTTGGTGAGGCAGTTGCCATAAAATTGTTTCAGGGCTAAAGAATTATACATTTTTAAAAAAATTGTAAGATGTCGGCTTCGAACATTTTACTGTAAATCACAAATATATATATATATATATATATATTAATCCTAACACTAGATGTCACACCCAATCTGTTGAGAGATTGTGAATCATCGCAAAATGGCGTAATAAAATACAGCGCGGCACTTTATTATTTTTTTCAATCCCATCTCATATAAAGTTCATGCTTCGACGTCTTTTTTCAGAAATGTTTACTGCAATGCTAAGAGACATTAACAATTCCATGCCTGCGATTGAAATTGAGTTATTTTTAATTAATTATGTAATATTTATCTGTTTTTTTTATTTTAAGTATATATTTGTATTTATTTAATAAAATAGTCCGTGAAAGTCTAATTTTCGAATGTTATATTTTTTAAATGATCACTTTCGCACCAATAATGTTATTTTTTTTTTCTATTGTTTCATTTGGCGCCAACTAGTACGCTTGGCGACAATGGAGATTGTATAACGGAAAAGTAGCCTTACATATATATATATATATATATATATATATATACAGGTTGATTATGAAAAAACTATCCCGATATATGAACCCCTAACTGTCATACCGTTCACAGAAACTGGATGAAATTCTGGCCTAAAGTATTTTGAGGTATGCGCTCAAGAATCATGTGAAAAACAACAGTTAAATTCTAAAAGTTACGGTTACAGTGACAAAATTTCGAAAATTTCAAATGGCAACACCTACTTTTTTTTTATTGGAATGTGATCTTCATAGTGAAAAACCATAAAAAGCGTTGGAACAGTACCTGTAGCACGAAAATCGCCGACGCTAGGCAGACTAAGAAGAAAAGTGAAAACAATCAATAAAGGACAGAGGAGCAACAGAAAGTAAAACATTTTATTGTTCAGTGCTATCTACCATCTGCCGCATGTAAAGTGTCGTCGTGTGTGAAATGGAAAATGTATGAAACACAATAAAATGTTTTGTTTTCTGTTGCTTCTCTGTCCTTATTGGTTGTTTTCACTATTCTTCTTAGTCTGTCTAGCGCCGGTGATTTTCGTGCTACAGGTACCGTTCCAACGCTTTTTATGGTTTTTCACTATGAAGATCACATTCCAATAAAAAAAAGTAGGTGTTGCCATTTGAAATTTTCGAAATTTCGTCACTGTAACATTAACTGTTAGAATTTAACTGTTGTTTTTTATATGATTCTTGAGCGCATACCTCATAATACTTTAAACCAAAATTCCATTCAGTTTCTGTGAACAGTATGATAGTTAAGGGCTCATATATCGGGATAGTTTTTTTTATAATCACCCTGTAATATATATATATATATATATATATATATATATATATATATATATATATATACAAAGAAAGAGGGGGAGGGGGATTTTCTTTTCTATACTTGTTTTGAAAGATTCTTTTTCTCATTTCAGCATTAAAAACATTCTGTTTTATTAATTCCCCGAGCTGACAACATTGTTTGTTGTCTAATACAAAACAATAATATCTTTATTTTATTTTATTTTTCGCAATTTTATTTTGAGTCGGCGGTAATTATCTCTTACAGATAAAAAATTGCTCTCCTTACATAGAAAATTCATTCGCTTTCTCTTGTTCATAGGAACCCGATAACGTGAGATATCATTCTTAAAAAAAAGTGAAGATTTACCGGTCAGATGGGAAAACGAAGCCGAGAGATAAAAATACGAAAGTTTTCTAAAGTATCAAAAGTATTATTTTTAAAATTTATACATTGTTTAGAAAATCTTATATTTGAAACTAAATCAAAATAAAAACATAAAAAAGCGCAGATATTAGATATTTTGTTTTCTTAAAATACGACAAATATAAAATTTGTATTGACATATTTTTTAAAAAGCTGAATGTATACAGTCGGTTACCCCACCCCCCACCCCCCACCTCTCTCTCTCTCTCTCTCTCTGGCCTTTTCAAAAATAATCCCTTACTGCATAATCACCATTGCAGAAAAAATCAAAAAGTACATTTGGTTTGGAATTATGCCCTCTTTAAATCTCTGATGAAAACTTAAGTGTATTGTTACGAGTTGTAATTTTTCAACTGAGTGGAAAAGTGTCCAGGCCGGAATTTGAACCAGGGACCTTTGGCCTAAGCTGTCAACGCTTTACCAACTGAGCTATCCTGGACATATCTGACGGACACAATTCATTCAGACAACCTTTTGATAACGACGTCTGATCTATAATCTGAAACAGCTCAACATAATACATTGCAGGTAATGGAACTGCAAGCAAACGCTGGATAGGTAATTACACTTCATTAATTTAACACAATTATTCTAATTTGTAAACAAATCATACGAGTTGTAACTGTCCAACTAAGTAAAAAAAGTGTTCAGGCTGAGATTTGAACCAGGAACCTTTGGCCTAAGCTGGAAACGCTTTACCAACTGAGCTATTCTGGACAAATCAGGCGGACACGATTCATTCAGACAAACTTTTGATAACAACGTCTGGTCTGTTATCTGAAACAGCTCAACATAATAAATTTCAGGTAATGGAACTCGAAGTAAACGCTGGATATGTAATTACACTTCATTAATTTAACAAAATTATTCTTATTGGTAAACAAATCATACGACGTATAATTTACCATCTGAGTGAAAAAATGCCCAGGCGGGTATTTGAATTAGGGACCTTTGGACTAAGCTGCAACGCTGTACATTTGTGTGCGTCGTATTTGTTCAGGATAGCTCAGTTGGTAGAGCGTTGCAGCTTAGGCCAAAAGTCCCTCGTTCAAATCCCGGCTTGGGCACTTTTTCAATCAGTTGGAAAATTACACCTCACATGATTTATTTACCAGTTAGAATAATTGTGTTAAATTAATGAAGTATAAAAGTATAAGTATAATGGACCATCTCCATATTTACATAGGAACAACATTTAATCACTTCAATATGCTAACACCTAATATTAACTACAGAAAACAAATATAAACCTTCAAATTAGCCAAAATATAAATTTTAACGAAGTTTCTGCTATTAGTTTTGGATTTATTCGTCACTTAAATTAGAAATAATTTTAAAGGCAGTCTAAAAAATGATATCCATGACAACTGAGTTTCAGATTTAATACAAGTTTTTGTTAGTTTGATTGTTTGTTTACAATAAATTGTGTTTTTGTTTTTTCTATACATGGTTTGAAGGCGTACTTCTCCCACCCACCCCCTTTTTTCAACATTAAAAGAACTCTGTTTTATTAATGCTTAGAGGTGGCAACATCATTTAGTGTCCAATATAAAACAATAATATTTGGATTTCTTCCTTTTTTTTTACTTTTACTTTGAGTCGCAGGTAATTGACTTTAGCAGATTCTCCTTCTTTAGAAAATTCATTCGCTTTCTCTTTGTCATAGGGATCCGATAACTTGATACATTATTCTGCAGAAGTAAAACAAATATGAAGATTTGCCGGTCAGATGGGTAAACGGAGACGAGAGATAAATATACAAACGTTTTCTAAAGTAGCAAGGGTTTTGTTTTTTTTTTGTACAATTTATACAGTATTTAGAAAAAAGTTATCTTAAAAATTAATTCGAAATAAAAACATAGAAAGGCACGAGCATTAGACTTGAGAAATTTCCTTCAAATATAATGAATACGTAAAATTTGTTTTGATATTTTGTTTTAATCTAAAGCTATCCCAAAAGAGATTTAAACAAATTGCTTTATAAAAGCATCTTCAAATTCTGCTGCTACTGAACCATGTCAGTACATCATTATTCTCTATATTGACTAAGACACAATATTGTGTTAATATTGCATTCCTGAAAAACACCAATGCTGGTAAAATATTGGCTTCAGATTGGAATTGTTTGCAATGAGATGTCATTGTCACATAATATTGGTTTTGCATCGAAAATATTTATAGTTAAACGTCAATATTACAAAAATATTGTCTTTACGTTGGGAAAATATAGAGCAATATTTCTTGCGGATATTGGGGCCAAGATATTCAAGTTAAGCCAATATTGACCAAAAAATGACCAATATAAATAATTGTGCCCAATTTTGTTTCGCAAATAGATTATGATTTTACTCTTGTAGAATTTAAAAATGCTGTATATCAATGATTATAGCATAATAAATCACAAACTTTAATCCAACTTTTTCAATTATTTCATTATTAATCTTTTTCCCTTTTTTTATTTCGCATTCTTAGGTAATTACATTCTACTTAAAACTGGCATTTTCTTTTGAGAAAATATTCCCCTTTCTTTTTTTTTTCTTTTTTTGCCTTTGAAATACTCTTTTAAAAGTGATTAACTATAGAAATCTAAATATCAACTGAATTTAGTTTTTCTGCATTTGTGGATGAAAAAATATAATTTATATTCCACGTTATTTTAGCACAAGATTTCATTTAGAGTAAACTATTTTAGCATGAACATTCGATTTTTTAAACTTTTTTTTTAACTGCGGGTGAATGGTTATAGATCTATTATGTCTGAAAATGTTTCATCATGCAGTTTTTTTTTTTTTTTTTTTTTTTTTAAATAATGCTATTAATTAATGCTACTTTAGCAGCTGCTACACTGCTAAAAAAAAATCTGAATGTATACGGCTGTTTTTATGTTAAATTTCTGTCTTTTAACGGAAATTTTCTATTTTGAGTGGGGAATCGTAAATTTCCCGGAATAAACGGGAAATGTTTTTTTTTTTTCATTACTCATTGAATACTAAAAACGGAAATGTTCCTTCCAAGACAGACAAATAGAAATGTTCCTTTTTCTGTTGAGAGAAAACGGAAAAAATCCAGTTAAATTTTTGTAATTGATGTTTTGATCTATAACCAAATCGTTGTACGTGACCTGTTGATTTGTCCTCTATAGCGAGTACCGAGGTTTGAATCTGGTGGAAGGCAAGGCAATAAAAAATGAGTGTGATAATGTTCAATACAAATACCTGTTCCGTGTAACTATTCATCACAGTATATATAATTATTAGTTTTTTTTTTTTTTTAATATTGTGCTATTGCTCACATTTTTTTTTCTAAAAACAGAAATTTACTGTCTTGAATAGCGGGAAATTTCCATTTTGAAAACGGGGGAATGGGGAATACCAAAATGGAAGTTTTGTGAAAACACGGAGAATAGACGACAACTTTGCTTTTTTTTTTTACAATGCATTTTTTTTACAATGTCATTAAAAAAAATCAAACTTTTACATTATTCGAATCATTATATAAAATTTTTAATTTAAGCGAACGAAACAGTTTAAAAGCATGCATATAAAAGATATTTCATATGAATATTTCATTTTACGAGAAATAAACGTTATTTCAGTATCTAAATCAACATAGAAAGTAAACAACAAAAATTCCAATCTTACCTTATTTTGTTGAAAGAGACTGCAGACTGTTAAGCCCAGAAGGAAAAATTTAAATATGTTTGGTAACATAGTTCCTTTTTTCAAATCACTGAAAGAAAAAAAGAAATAGTCAGTCTGGGGTTAATATGAAAATATTATCAAAAAGTATTAATAACTGTTATCGAACAAATTATTCATAAAATTTCTGATACGCATATTTCTAGCAGAATCATATTACATTCCATTAAGCATTCACACAATCAGTCATAAATGGTTAAATTGTGTTTTCGACTGAATAGAGATAGCGTTCTGTATGCTATTCATGGAAGGGATCACTGCTTTGTACTTTGTTGGGTTCTTCGTTATTCAATTTTAAAAACAGCTGATATTAAATTTGAAAGTTTTTTTTTTATTATTTTCCAGTAAATATACAGGCTTAGCATAAATGAATGACCGGATTTTAAAAATGTATATTTTCTAAATTATTACACATATTATAATAAGTGATATATGACAAGGGGGGTGACAAGGGATGACCGTGTCTGGAACCCGGTTTTCGCTTTAGAGTATATAAGTCCAATCCCGGGTCGAAGACACAAACCCACTGTTTACTTTAATATACATTACAATGTGTTGAAGGTTAGACAGTTTTTACAATGTTTAAAGTGCACGATTATTTAACTGAACGTGTCTAACCAAGTATTAAGGGTGCACATTAGTTTAACTTAACAAATTTGGTAAAGGTAAAAGATGATAGGGAAAGAATATAGTATAGTGATATATGACAATAAAGAAAAACATTCCAAGTTTATTTTCTTTATTTTCATTTTTTTTTTTTTGCCGTCGCTCAACGCTGAGTTGGACATGCGAGTAACGATGATTTACCCTCATTCACATGGCCACCAAGATCTCCGGATCTTACACCATATGATTTCTTTTTGTGGGGTTACATGAAAGATTATATTTATGAACCATCATTGCCGAAAACACTCAAAGAACTTAAAGAACGCATCACTGCTGCATTAAGAACCGTTGAAAGTGTCAAACTGGAAAATATGTGGAACTAACTTGATTACAGATTAGATGTTTGTCGTGTTATGAAAGAATCACACATCGAACATTTATAACTGAAAAAAAAAAAACTTGGAATATTTTTCTATATTTTCCTATATTACTTATATACAATATATATATATATATATATATATATATATATGTAGTATATGTACATGTAGTAATGTAGTATATGTACAATAGTTTTGGAAATATAATTTTTTTACAATCTGGTCATTCATTTATGCTAACCCTGTATAATATTTATAGGAAACCAAGATTCCCAAGATGCTTGGCAATTCGCTTTTGTCCAGTATCGTCCAAACTAATCAAATTTGGTATCCCGTGTGTTGCCACTCTCATATCGAAGCACTCTAATTCAGATATATCAGCTTTTGCTGTATCAAGGCAACACTAGATACCGGCCTTACTCATTTATTCTCATGACGTCAAAAATAGTGGCTGGCCGCGACTAGAACTCTTATAATAGAGGCTGACGCATCCTCGTAGATTTGGCACCCGAATCGGAGCCCAGTCGAAAAACCAAGCTAATCAGAACTGATTCAGCCAATCAGAACCGAGTCTTAGGCAACCCCAACCCCCAACTCCGGCTGCGGTAGATTGATGCTGAACTGGGTACCAATAATCCGAAACAAAATGGATATGCGTCAGCTCCTATTAGTCTTAGCCGCGACCAGCGATTGGTACAAAGCGACGCACTCATCGTTTTGTGCCAATCATTGTATGTCTTTCGTCGCGGCAAGCCACCATTTGTGAAGTCATGAGAATAAAGGAGCAAGCCCGGTTTCTAGTGTAGCCTAAAACTCCTATAATAGGAGCTGACGCATATCCATTTTGTTTCGGATTATTGGTACCCAATTCAGTATCAATCTACCGCAGCCGGAGTTAGGGTTGCCTAAGATTCGGTTCTGATTGGCTTAACCGGTTCAGATTAGGTTGGTTTTTCGACTGGACTTCAATGCGGGTGACAAATCTGCGAGAATGCGTCAGCTTCTATTATAGAAGTTCTAGTGTAGCCCTGATTATATCCATTGCCAATTTCCTTGAAGTTCTGTTTTATTTATGTCTTATGCTACTTTTGTCACCTTGGGTTTTATTCTTGATCTACGAAAATGTAATATACGCACGAACGAAAATATACACTAACCTCTTTTGAGGTACCCACGATTCCAAAAAATCGTTTTTTTATTTTTAAAAACCACAAAAACCAATATATTATAAAGATTTAAAGAAGCATTTATAAAACAAAATTAATTTTTCTGCCACTGAATTTAGGAGACGTTTCCGAGTACTTTTTAGGTGCGTTCGTAATTATATAAATACGTAGCACCTATAGTCGTCGTTTGGTCCGTCCGTCTGTCCGTCCGTCTGTCTGTCTGTCCGTCCGTCTGTCTGTCTGTCCGCATATAACAACGCAAAAACTACCCAACCAAATGGTTTGCAATCTGAAATATATTATCTTTGCATAAATTTGTCGAGACATTTCAAATTTTATCAAAATCGAATCAAAACTTTAGGAGATATTAATAAAAATATTTATTAAGAAATTTGATTTTTTTTTTAAATCGGTGCTTTTTTGTTATATGAGCTTCCGATGGATGTTAAATCGTCAAGCGACCGAGATACTTATTTTATTACAGAAATTAATCTGCAGACGATATAATTCATTTCACAGAATTAAAAATCATCAAGATCTGAATATTTATATAACTAGCTGATACATATATATCTGAATATTTATATAACTAGTTAAGATATTTGTATGAACAGTGTCATAAAATATATACTTAACTAGCTGTTTAACCCGTTCTACGCACGGGATATCATGAATTTAATTCTAAAACGTGCGTACGAACGCACCTCGTTTGTAACGTTTGACGTACAATTTCCAACTTGTTTTATAGTGCATTAATTTCAAACAAGAACATTGGTTTTTAGGATGTTATCCGTTCTCTTTTTAACATTTTCGGCTGCGTAATTGAATGTATAACATGCAAGAATAACGAAATTACATTCATTTTAATTTTAATATTAATGTTGTTAATTTATCCTGTTTGTCTTTGAAATATGTTTGTTGAACGCGAAAATGTTTACTTGAGAATGGATAGCGTCCGAAAAACCGATATTCTGGTTTGAAAAAACTGATTAATACTCCATAAAAACTACTCTTTAACGTTTCTAAAAATCAGTGGCAGAAAAGAAACTTTGTTTTTATAAATGCTTCTTTAAATCTCGAAAATATACCGCTTTCTGAGTCTTTGAAAGATAAAAGAAACGCTTTCCGGAATCGTGGATAACTCTGAGCAGGCTATTGTATATTTTCGTTCGTGGTTATAATATATTTTCCAAAATTAAGAAACATTTGTAATACGTATAAAAAAAAATTATTTCAACTTTGCGATTTTATAGATGAAACACACCGTGTTATTATTTTTATAATAATAGTAATAATAATAATTATTATTATTATTATTATCAATATTATCAGCTATAGAATCAGACGAATTTTAAAGATTTTTTTGTGTTTTTGAAGCAAATAGTTAAACAGAAACAGCTGCAATGCTAATTATATAATATAAGATGTGTGTCATTTAAAAAAAATGCGATAATTGATACACATAATTTTTCTTTCTATGTTGTTGTATTAAACAAAATTAAAATATTTAAATAATTATAAGGATATACCCTTTTAACTTATCACTAAGGGAAAAAATGCAATATGATGATGTTAGAAGTAAAGAAACAAAAATAGTTGTTGACATCAAAGGATCAAAATGCATAACATACAACAAAAACAAATATTATTTTTACGCTCTCGGGCTTTTATAAATATTTAAGGCTGCTTCATAAGCATAACGTTATTTTTCCTTAACAAAAATAACATTACATGATAAAATATAACTACGTCGGCAAAGCAGGGGTATACTGGAATACGAAAACATTATTATTTTTACTACTTTCACATATGGCTTTTTGAGTCGCTGAATTTTCATAAGATAGTAATAACATTTATGTAAAATGAATTTTGTGTAGGTTTTTTTTTTTCGTGAATATGAATTTTCCAAATATCTCATGGGTAGGGATAAAACTAATCACTAACTTTTTTTGCTATATGAAGAAAATAAATATTATTGAAATTAATTAATTAATTAATAATATTTCATGTCTTTTGTTCTACAGGATCTTTTTAAACTAATGAAACAAACTTTCAAGGAGGGTAATACGTGTCAAAACATACAATTGTGTATACTTTTCTCGTAAACCAAAGTCGCATCCCACTTATTCCGTCAAAAATACATGGTGTCTCACTACTGAATTTTTTTTCACAACTTTACTAACAATAGAGATATTTTAGCTAGATTTGGCTAGATAATAAAGACATTTTCAACCAATTAACTGTGCTTTGAATGAAAGTTGATGATATTATGGAAAGCGCTAAGACTGCAATGTAATTTGATCAGTCACACCATATGTACTATGAGCTACATTTCGAATTATGGAGGATCTAGCTCAGTGTTGTGCGGCATGATTAGTAACCATTTCTAGCACCTGTTGTGAGATCATCGTATTTCACAGATAGTACTGCAAATCTGTTGAAAATATCGTTACAATATCAATCAAAGTTTGTTGGATATATCGTTACAATATCTTCATTATCGCTAAAATAAAACATACATTTTCATGCTAAAAGTGATTACAATACATATCATCATCATCATCCTTACTAATTCCCACTAAGTAGTAGGGTTCCCCAATCAAAATAACTATTGTTGTGGAATGAAATAACGTGTGTGAATGAAATAACATCACTTAATTTGTAAATCTTCAATGACTCTACAATTCATACTTTTCTCGGGAATTAATTTTGAAAAGATGTAGATATAGAAATTAATTTTCGAAATAAAGATAAATGTAATATATATATATATATATATATATATATATATATATATATAACCATTAAATAAACGTTACAACCACCAACAAAAACTGTGAAATGATGAATAAAAGTAAAATAATTAATTGACAACAAAACAGATCCCCCCAACAAATTGAACATAGATACCAAAAACATAGTATTAAAAAAATAATTTAAAAAACAAAAACAAAAATTGAATAACAGAAATTAAATAATGGAAATTTATGGAATTTTGACAGAATCTTCATGTTCCAAATGCCTAAATTTCCACAAATAAAATGTGTGGTTTCATCTTCATATTAGGCCTAAAATAGCTAAAGAATATGAATTTGGGACAAACACACCCAGAATGTAGAGAAATACACAATGAAACAACAATTAAGTTCAAAATAAAACATGATTAAAAAAGATAGAATAAACATGAAATTACCACATTGAAAGCAAAATCGAAACCTAAGTCAGCTTATAATACAAGTATTGGAATTTTAAGCATATGTTGCCAAAAAAAAGTTATTTATAAACTGATGGACCATGGATCAAGGAGCAACATGCAATGCATAGCCAAGCACAAACCCCAATATATAAAACCAGCACCCTCTATAGAAAATTTAAAATTGAACTCCACCATAAATTCAAAAGAATAAATCAATGAGGTGCTTCCAGATATTGGTAAATATATACAATTATACAATAATTTATTACATTATTGGATAAAGTTTTCAAACAAATACTGTCTTAAGACAGATAATTGATAATTAAACAAAATTATGTTAATAAATTTATTGTAATAGAATAATGAATAAAAGATGTATTAAAAAATGAAATTGATGATTATTGATTAATGTATCACATAAATATTTGTACCTAGTGATGGCATATCGCCATTTATTCCTGTGACAACATTGCATCATATCTTAAGTTAATTTATAATTAATAAAAAATGCATATAATAAAGATGCTAAGGATTTAATATTAATAGTTAAATTTTGAAATTAATTAGTTACATTTACTGTGTCTACAAACTTTCTTAAAAATTAAATACACAAGATATAAGGAGAGAGGGTAAAATAACAAATTTAAATTAAAAATTAATATATGCATTCTATTCTCATTTAAGAAAATAAATTATGTATTAGAAGCGAATATGATATTGTCCGCAGTGGGCTAGAATTTAAATACAAGTAATCGTAAAATTATTAATAAATATGAATACATTTAATATGAATAAATCTACCCTATATATATAAAATCCTAATGAAACGAATTTGTGAAACGATTTTATGAAACGAATTTATGAAACGAATTTATGAAACGACTGATTATGTTTCAGGGCTATTTCTACGCTATATATATATAAAATCCTAATGAAACGAATTTGTGAAACGATTTTATGAAACGATTTTATGAAACGACTGATTAAACGACTGATTATGTTTCAGGGCTATTTTTTTTTTTTTATAAAATATTAATCGCTTGATGGTGAAATTAATACCAATACGATTAATAATAATATATCCATAAAAATCCGCGGATGTCAAAACTGGTAATAGAATTTTGAAATTGGAATTAGTTTTCGAGATATTAATTTTTTTCTAATTTTAATGACATTTCTGTAATGATGGCAACTAATTACTCAGTTTTTTGTGACAAAAAGGGAAAAAAATTGAAAAGGATCCCGATAGGGATTATTGATTTCTTTTTATTCGTCATTTTCAAATTGAAATTGAATTTATCTTTTATTTCAATCGATAAGGAAGACAAGATTGTGATTAAATTATGTTTTTCAGGAAAATCTGAAAAAAAAATCACATTTCTATCGTCAGGATTCTATCGTCTGTCAGCATTTAATTTAATTTATAAACTGAAAATATTTTGAATAAATTCGTCCAAATGACGTCATTTATGTAAACGCAAAAGAAAGGGGAGAAAAGGAATTAATAGTAATTATTATTTATTGATATCATTTTGTTATCTATCCTATATATATAAAATCCTAATGAAACGAATTTGTGAAACGATTTTATGAAACGATTTTATGAAACGACTGATTAAACGACTGATTATGTTTCAGGGCTATTTTTTTATAAAATATTAATCGCTTGATGGTGAAATTAATACCAATTATCCATAAAAATCAGCGGATGTCAAAACTGGTAATAGAATTTTGAAATTGGAATTAGTTTTCGAGATATTAATTTTTTCTAATTTTAATGACATATCTGTAATGATGGCAACTAATTACTCAGTTTTTTGTGACAAAAAAGGGAAAAAAATTGAAAAGGATCCCGATAGGGATTATTGATTTCTTTTGATTCGTCATTTTCAAATTGAAATTGAATTTATCTTTTATTTCAATCGATAATGAAGACAAGATTGTGATTAAATTATGTTTTTCAGGAAAATTTGAAAAAAAAAATCACATTTCTATCGTCAGGATTCAATCGTCTGTCAGCATTTAATTTAATTTATAAACTGAAAATACACTGCTCAAAACAATTAAAGGATATTTGAAGTTTTATATAAAACTAGCAAGCTACGCCCACTACGCTGGTCAATTTCTCTTAACGGACCTTTAATCAAACAAAATATTGACATTTCATAATTCACTTTTATATTTTAACAGAATAATAAGGATACTATAATTTGTGACTCGTGCTATAGCCAATGTACACGTCAGGACACGTCGCCCTTATCATTATCTTTTTACGCGTGAAGGTTTCGCTATGGTACTCTATTGTGAAATTTGGTAATTTTAGAAATTCAATAGTTGAAAAATCGCAGAATTATTAGATCATTTTTCTTTAGAAATTGTTCTTAGAGCGCATTTAGATCTTATAAATAACAATCATGCCGAACTTGAAGTTTCTAGCTCCTTCAGCATCGCAAAAATCGCAATTTTAGAACGTTTTTCGCTTCTGCACCCCCCTCGGGGTAGTGGCACCGACATAAAATATAGCCTATATTGGAGCAGGTATTGTCACCATCCATTTGCCACCATCACTTTTGAAATCGGTTCTGTAGTTTCAGAGATTCCATAGAAATTGTAATTTAGAATGTTTTTAGAACGCTTCTTCCTCATCTCACCCTTTTAAATTTCGAATGTTTTTATAATTTGTTCTTAGAGAGCATTTACATCTTATAAGTAACTACCATACCAAATTTGATGCTTCTATCTCCTTCAGTACACAAAAAATCGAAATTTTAGAACGTTTTTCGCTCCTGCACCCCCTTTAGAAATTGTTCTTAGAGCGCATTTAGATCTTATAAATAACAATCATGCCGAACTTGAAGTTTCTAGCTCCTTCAGCATCACAAAATTCGCAATTTTAGAACGTTTTTCGCTTCTGCACCCCCCTCGGGGTAGTGGCATCGACATAAAATATAGCCTATGTTGGAGCAGGGATTGTCACCATCCATTTGCCACCATCACTTTTGAAATCGCTTTAGTAGTTCCAGAGATTCCATACAAATTGTAATTTAGAATGTTTTTAGAAAATTTTTTGCTTATTTCAGCCTTTTAAATTTCGAACTTTTTTAGACTTTGTTCTTATAGAGCATTTAAATCTTGTAAGTAACGACCATACAAAATGTCAAGTTCCTAACACCTTCATTATTGAAAATATCATAATTTTGGAACGTTTTTCGCTCCTGCACCCTCTGCGGGCAGTGGCACCGACAAAAAATTTAGCATATGTTGGAGCAGGGACTGTCACCATCCATTTGCCACCATCACTTTTGAAATCGGTTCTGTAGTTTCAGAGATTCCATAGAAATTGTAATTTAGAATGTTTTTAGAACGCTTCTTCCTCATCTCACCCTTTTAAATTTCGAATGTCTTTATAATTTGTTCTTAGAGAGCATTTACATCTTATATGTAACTACCATACCAAATTTGATGCTTCTATCTCCTTCAGTACACAAAAAATCGAAATTTTAGAAAGTTTTTCGCTCCTGCACCCCCCTGTGGGTGGTGGCACCGACATAAAATATAGCCTATGTTGGAGCAGGGATTGTCACCATTAATTTGCCACCATCACTTTTAAAATCGCTTCAGTGGTTCCAGAGATTACCCCTACAAACAAACAAACAAACAATCTTTACTACTTTATATATTAGTATAGATAAGGGGGAATTAGCCTCTTGTTCCCCCCCTTTATACTTAACCAATCAATCCCGAAAACTAATCAGAGATGCGCCTTAACACAGTGAACCTATAAATAAAATTTGAAGGAAATGGGATAATTCTGCATGAAAAACCCATTTACATAAATTAAGGGGGGTATTAGCCCCCTGTTCCCCCCCTTTATACTTAATCAATCAATCCCGAAAACTAATCAGGGAAGCGTCTTAACCCAATGAATCTATAAACAAATTTTGAAGCAAATAGAATAATTCTGCATGAAAAACCCATTTATATAAATTAAGGGGGGGATTATCCCCCAGTTCCTCCCCTTTATACTTAATCAATCAATCCCGAAAACTAATCAGGGAAGCGTCTTAACCCAATGAATCTATAAACAAATTTTGAAGCAAATAGAATAATTCTGCATGAAAAACCCATTTATATAAATTAAGGGGGGGATTATACCCCCGTTCCCCCCCTTTATACTTAACCAATCGATCCCGAAAACTAATCAGGGAAGCGCCTTAACACAGTGAACCTATAAAAAAAATTTGAAGGAAAACGGAATAATTCTGCATGAAAAACCCATTTATATAAATTAGGGGGGGATTAGCCCCCCGATCCCCCCCTTTATACTTAACTAATCAACCCCGAAAACTAATCAGGGAAGCGCCTTAACTCAGTGAACCTATAAACAAAATTTGAAGGAAAACGGAATAATTCTGCATGAAAAACCCATTTATATAAATTAAGGGGGGGGGGATTAGCCCCCCCCCCGTTCCCCCCTTTATACTCAGCCAATCAATCCCGAAAATTATCATGCAAGCGCCTTAACACAGTGAACCTATAAACAAAATTTGAAGGAAAACGGAATAATTCTGCATGAAAAACCCATTTATATAAATTAATGGGGGGATTAGCCCCCCGTTCCCCCCCTTTATACTTAACCAATCAATCCCGAAAAGTAATCAGGGAAGCGTCTTAACCCAATGAACCTATAAACAAAATTTGAAGGAAAACGGAATAATTCTGCATGGAAAACCCATTTATATAAATTAAGGGGGGGAATTAGCCCCCCGATCCCCCCTCTTTATATTAACTAATCAATCCCGAAAACTAATCAGGGAAGCGCCTTAACACAGTGAACCTATAAACAAAATTTGAAGGAAAACGGAATAATTCTGCATGAAAAACCCATTTATATAAATTAAGGGGGGGGGGGATTATCCCCTTGTTCCCCCCCTTTATACTTAACCAATCAATCCCGAAAAGTAATCAGGGAAGCGTCTTAACCCAATGAACCTATAAACAAAATTTGAAGCAAATAGAATAATTCTGCATGAAAAACCCATTTATATAAATTAAGGGGGGGATTAGCCCCCCGATCCCCCCCCCCTTTATACTTAACTAATCAAACCCGTAAACTAATCAGGGAAGCGCCTTAACTCAGTGAACCTATAAACAAAATTTGAAGGGAAACGGAATAATTCTGCATGAAAAACCCATTTATATAAATTAAGGGGGGGGGGGAATTAGACCCTTGTTCCCCCCCTTTATACTTGACCAATCAATCCCGAAAACTAATCAGGGAAGCGCCTTAACTCAGTGAACCTATAAACAAAATTTGAAGGAAAACGGAATAATTCTGCATGAAAAACCCATTTATATAAATTAAGGGGGGTGGGGAAGTAGCCCCTTGTTCCCCCCCTTTTATACTTAACCAATCAATCCCGAAAACTAATCAGGGAAGCGCCTTAACACAGTGAACCTATAAACAAAATTTGAAGGAAAACGGATATTTCTATGAAGAGTTATCGCATTACGTACGTACATACATACATACAGAACTGGCTGCCAAGCTCTCAGGGCTTGACAGCCAGTGTGATAACTGAAAAATCGCAATTTTAGAACGTTTTTTGCTCCTGCACCCCCTGGGGTTAGTGGCACCGACATAAAATATAGCCTACGTTGGAGCAGGGGTTGTCACCATCAATTTGCCACCATCACTTTTGAAATCGGTTCGGTAGTTCCAGAGATTACCCCATACAAACAAACAAACAAGATTTACTCCTTTATAATATTAGTATAGATAAAGATATAAACGAAATTTTTTTTGCCGAAAATAGAAGAGGAGAATCACAAATGCAAATTTTTCTGGTTTTCAAACTGTGGAGTATGCAAATTTTGAGTTCGACGTCAAAAACGTCGCTTCAGCGGCAGCGAATGAAATTTGACTTTCAACTGGATAAAAGAGAATGAAGACAAGGATGATCGGCATTCAGTGATTGCTTTGTTTCGATGAGTACGATGTCTCAGCGAAGTCATTTGACAGATTCAGAAGCTTGGAGAATTGTTGGTAGGTTAGAAGGGGGCCAAACTCAAGCCGAAGTAGCGCAAGCCATTGGAGTGTCATAAAGTGTCATTTCCAGGATCTGGAACCGTTTTTTGGAGAGTGGATGTGCAGGCCGAAGACCAGGGCAAGGTCGTAGACGGGTAACAACGCCCAATGAAGATCGGTATTTAGCGTTAACAGCTCGGAGACACCGAAACATGAACGCTACTCTTCTCCAACAACACCTTCGCTCGGCTACAGGCACCACGATTTCAACTCAGACTGTCCGAAACCGGCTTCATGCTGTAGGTCTGTATGCTCGCCGACCGATGGTATGTGTTAGATTAACATCAAGGCATCATCGCGACCGCAGGGAGTGGGCAACCGAGCATGTCAACTGGAGAAGAAATGAATGGAGCAATATTCTGTTTTCTGACGAGTCCCGTTTTTCTGTGCATCCGGATAATAGGCGTATTTTCATCTGGAGGGACCGTGGCAGTAGGAATAATCCTGCGTTCGTGCACGAAAGTGTCAGATTTGGCGGTGGAGGAGTGTTGGTGTATGGTGGCATCTCCATTGACGGGCGCACTGACCTCTACATCATTCGAGATGGAGCTCTGACTGGTCGCCGATATAGGAATGAGATCCTCAGACCTATTGTAGTCCCTTACGCTGCAGCAATCGGAGATAACTTCATTTTAATAGACGATAACTGCAGGCCACATCGTGAAACCTGGTGGAGGATTTCCTTTTCGAGGAAGGAATCGTTCGAATGGAATGGCCAGCGTGTTCTCCAGACATGAATCCAATCGAGCACGTTTGGGACGCTCTAGGAAGACGAGTTTCTGGCCGCCAACAACCCCCACAAACTCTCCAAGAACTGGAAAGAGCTCTTCTGGAAGAGTGGGGCAGAATACCCCAACTCGTCATTAATAGCCTCATTGAGTCCATGCTTCAAAGGTGTTCAACGTTGCTGGCCGCCCGTGGAAACCATACCCCCTACTGAAAATGATATTCTTTGAAGAAAACACCTTTTCTTATTCTTTTTTTCTCATATGCACAAATTGTGTTTTTTTCCTTTTGTACACAAATGCGCAATAAAATGCATTTTTTTCTGCCAAACATGTGTAATTTATTCTCATATAACCTACTATGTCTGTCGACCATGTATCAATCAGCTAAAAAGTTTCCCAGATACAAAATCCAACTAAACTGCAATATCCTTTAATTGTTTTGAGCAGTGTGTTTTGAATAAATTCGTCCAAATGACGTCATTTATGTAAACGCAAAAGAAAGGGGAGAAAAGGAATTAATAGTAATTATTATTTATTGATATCATTTTGTTATCTACCCTATATATATAAAATCCTAATGAAACAAATTTGTGAAACGATTTTATGAAACGATTTTATGAAACGACTGATTAAACGACTGATTATGTTTCAGGGCTATTTTTTTTATAAAATATTAATCGCTTGATGGTGAAATTAATACCAATTATCCATAAAAATCCGCGGATGTCAAAACTGGTAATAGAATTTTGAAATTGGAATTAGTTTTCGGGATATTAATTTTTTTCTAATTTTAATGACATTTCTGTAATGATGGCAACTAATTACTCAGTTTTTTGTGACAAAAAAGGGAAAAAAATTGAAAAGGATCCCGATAGGGATTACTGATTTCTTTTTATTCGTCATTTTCAAATTGAAATTGAATTTATCTTTTATTTCAATCGATAATGAAGACAAGATTGTGATTAAATTATGTTTTTCAGGAAAATTTGAAAAAAAAAAAATCACATTTCTATCGTCAGGATTCAATCGTCTGTCAGCATTTAATTTAATTTATAAACTGAAAATATTTTGAATAAATTCGTCCAAATGACGTCATTTATGTAAACGCAAAAGAAAGGGGAGAAAAGGAATTAATAGTAATTATTTATTGATATCATTTTGTTATTTTTTTGTAAAATTTAATTAAACGAATTTATAAAATCACTAATTCGGATATTTGAAACGAATATATAAAATAACAATTGCCCAACTGAACGGAAGGAGAATAAAATATCATGCTTGGTTTTTTCCGCCAAGCTTTTTAAAAAAGCGTCAAGACCCCTATCACGGAGAAAGAACCTGGAGGGGAAACTAGAATAGGCGAGGACACGGAGAAAGAATCTTCCTCCGTGACTCCTATAATAGAAAAGCACCAAAAGTTCATTGGGTTTGTTTTCATAACTTTTGGCAACAAATCTATGTATATTAACGAATCTATCCCTTTTTGAAGCTCGAATTACGCCAAACCTAAAAGCAAAGGATCCTATACTGGAAAAGTACCGATTTTCTTATGGACAATATTCAAGTGACATAACATGGTGTAAAATTATCGCGGAAAGCAAATTCGTTTAAATATCTCATCAATTGATACCGAATAAATGCAGGCATGCATGCACAAAATATTTAATTAATTTTGTATGATAAATAATTATTAGAAAATTCGTATATACATATTAATTAAAATAAATAATTTACATATTTAAAATAACATGAAAATATGCATGATGGTGCACTAAAATAGAGAGAAAATTAAAACCTGTTACTGAAAATGTCTGCAACATAGTACTTTTCAATACCGTGGTTATTATTATATTCACAAGCAGATGGAATTTTTCTCATCCTTAAACGCAAAGGAAGAATAGAATACAGATCGTTGTTATAAAAGTCCGAGAGTTAGCCACAATTTAAACCTAACCATTTTATACAAGCTGGTTTTCAAGTTGTAATTGATTTTACTTATCAATCCCGAAAACAGTCGTCAGTTATCGCAACAGCTGTGTATGAGGCCATGATAATCAAAAAATGCCCCATTAAAACGTTAAAAGCATGGCACCCAATTACAGATTTACCAATATTTTTAAAATAAAGCACGCTGTCATGTTTTTAGAGGCCTCGAAGTCTGAGCGGGGGTTGGCGAACGTAGCTCGCAGGGGGTAGGCCCCCTAGTAAATATATAAATATACCTACACCAATATGCATATAAAAAATCGAAAAAAATAAAATTATATATATATATATATATATATATTCGATTTTTTCAACTATTTTTTCTTCAACTATGTGAATCCAAAATTACAGCTCATTCTGTCAAGAAGTTTTTGAGTTATGTTTAAAAAAAACTACCAGCATTCCAATCTGTTTTGAAACTATCAAGAATGAATTTAACATTAGGAGTTCCAACTTTCAAACCTGCATAATTCCTATACCACTTGACGGAATGACTTCCCGTTTGGATTTCCCAAAGTAAAATGTTCCGGATAATCGGAATATATTGTTAAAATTTGGTGTTCGTATTGAAAAATTCAAAGTTGGATATAATTCCACTATTAGACGATATCCTAAGCTTATTTTTCTAACATGCATTTAAAGATAACATAATTCCCTAACAAATGTTTTTTTTTTTTTTTCTGCATCTATTTGGAGATAAAATAGAGGATGGGAGGACTTACTTTTTTTTTTCTTCTTTTGACCGACAGCGTGGTAGTTATGAGAACATGGCTTTCGCAAAATAGTCACTCTTCCAATCACTAACCGCGTTTTCTGCTTCTTCACATCGGTAGTCAAACGAGAACTGACGCTTTGCAGAATGATTACCAGTTGGTCCAAATAAGAGTCTTTCGTCAGGTCCGGTAAAACAATTTTATAGGTTTCCGACCCAACCCGCGAATCGAATTGACGCTATTTTATCGGGTTGACTCTAATTGTTTCGGGTGTGGGGTTGGATTCGGGTTAATAAGATTTTTTAAAAATATCTAAAATATTGATCAAATTTGATAGAGCAATTTATATGATAAACTAATATACGATAAACTAAATGCTAAATAAAAAACAAAAGATTGTTTTAGATTAAAAACCATATGTTTAAATATAAATGGGTACATCTATATTTATTTTTTAATAAAAAATGTAAAATTCATTTTGAAGATGTGACTTTAGACTATTTTTCTATAATTGCGTTAAAATATAAATTTTTTTTTTCCTTTTTACTTACCCATCATACGTAGTATAGGGTAAGTCTTGTAATCGTTTTAAAAATCGAAAAAAAAATTGACGGATTTACACGTTTCAGACACTGGTTATTCCGAAAAACATATTTTTAGAAAAAAAAATTTGCCGACCATCTATCTGTCTGTGTGTCTGTAAACGCTCTATCTCCCGAACAAATTGAGATAAAGACTTCAAATTTGATATGTACTTAGTATGTAATAATGGGAAGTAGCTTATTGAATTTCAGTAACCTCGATTATCCGGAACTATTTTTTTCGGACTCTCGAAATATTCGTTCTGATAAAAGGTATATAAAAATTTTCTAAATTGTTTATTTTAAGGGGTGAATGTAAAAGACAATAAAAAAATATAAATTTTGCATAAAGCATGAAGTTGATCGGATAATGAGTTGCTCAGATATTTGTAATCCTGTTTTTCACACTCTTCGATTTTCCATGACCCTGTATTTCATTCAAATTTCGATTCAAAGATATATTTTAATTGGAAATGAGACGCTTCATCCGATGCAGTAAATTATTAGTTAACATGATTATCCATTTTGGAGTTATAAGAATGTTTCTTTTACGCAATTCAGTAATAGAACATTTAAAGTTTATGACGTCATCAAGCCACGATTTTATTCGAATTGCAATGCATCTTATAAATAGTTTACACATGTTTTATTTTCATATTTTATATTATGCATATCCATGATGGGTAAGTATTATCCCAAAGACTAGTTCATTTCGAACTTGTGTTTGACGAAAATTATTTTGTCCGGTCGGGTTGAATTTCGGGTCGATGAAAAATTTTTGTCGGTTTCGAGCCGACTGTAGATAGAAAGTTCGGGTTCTAGTCGGATATAACACGACCTGTACAGGATACAATAAACCAATAATAATAGTCAAAGAACACAATGTTGGAAAATGTACAGTAATTTATGTATAACTCCCGGTTATCCTTTCTCATTTACTTTCTAGCCTGTTCAGTTTCCATACCTTAATCAATAAAATTAACCGATTATGAAAATTTTTGCGACAATCTTCAGCAGTACAAAAATTTCCATTAAACTATGATAAAGTATATTTTAAGTGAATTTAAATCTTAATATCAAGGTTCTTTATACTCGTTAATCATTTTTCACCGATAAATACTTTTGGAAATGTATAGGGGGATTATTAATTATATTCTGCCATCAAGCATCTCTCTTCCATAATCCCAGGTTGAAAACAGAAAAGTTTATTAAAGTTATTAATAATATTTATTGATCGAATCACATCGCACAGTTTGGCTGATGCCGTTAATTAAAATATAATGTGATTCTATGATTATTTTATGATATAATAGCGCCTGTAGGATATGTCCTATGGTATGATAGTGTCTTCCTATAGAGAGTGTTTTCCATACCACGAATTTTACGTGCACATACATGATAGTAAAACAGCAGCCAACAGCTCATGGAATTCTTCGGATAGTCACGCTTCCAAGCACAAACCACGCTTTATGCTACTTGACTTCGATGATCAAACGGAAACTATAGGAACGGAAACTAAACACAGTGCCTCGATATGAGACTAGATACATACAAGATATGAAATTTGATTGGTTGAGAAGATTCTGGACAAAAGCGAATCACCCAGTTAATGTTTGTTAATTTCTCTCACTCGTGTAATCGAACTCGTACAGGCGAGTATCGCCTAGTTCAGGAATGTAGGTTTGCCATAGATTAAACATACGCGTCTGTCTAAGCACAGTTCGAGCATCGTATATCACAATTCTTATATAAAATTTGGTTACTTGAGAACATTCTGGACAAAAGCAAATCGCCCAGTTAATTTTTGTTAATTTCTCTCACTCGTGTAATCGAACTCGTCTAGGTGAGCATCGCCAAGTTCAGGAATGTATGTTTGCCATAGATTAAACAAACGCGTCTCTCTAAGCACAGTTTGAGCATCGTATATCACAATTCTTATATAAAATTTGGTTAGTTGAGAACATTCTGGACAAAAGAGAATCGCCAAGCTAATGTTTCTTAATTTGTCTCACTCCTGTAATCGAACTCGTCTAGGTGAGCATCGCCAAGTTCTGGAATGTAGGATTGCCATACATTGGACAAAAGCGTCTCTCTAAGCACAGTTTGAGCATCGTATGTCGCCACTCTTATATAAAGGTACCTTGATCCAAATACCCCAATACTGGAAAGTATACAATAATTTATGTATGACGTATGGTCAATCATTTCCATATACTTTTTTACACTGTTCAGTTTCCATGCCTTAATCAATAAAATGAACCGATTATGAAAATTTAGCGACAATTTTGAGCAGCATAAAAATTTTGCAAGCTGTGATAAAGTACATTTTAAGTGAATATAAATCTTAATACTAAGGCTCTTTACACTCCTTAATCATTTTTACACTGATAAATACTTTTAGAAGATGTAAAATAAAGGGGAGGGGTGTTATTAATTATATTCTGTCATCAAATATCTCTCTCCCATAATCCCTGGTTGAAAACAGAAAAGTTTATCAAGGTTCTAAGTAATTCTTAATGATCGAA
Organism: Maratus michaelseni; assembly: GCA_963931845.1. Classification (NCBI taxonomy): domain Eukaryota; kingdom Metazoa; phylum Arthropoda; class Arachnida; order Araneae; family Salticidae; genus Maratus; species Maratus michaelseni. The sequence continues at coordinate 381,260,139 of OZ007587.1, read as the reverse complement.
TCACGTCACACAGTTCGGCTGAAGTCGTTAATTAAAATATAATGTAGTCCTATGATTAATTAGCGTTATAAAAATGACACACACACACACAATTCAATTTTCTCGATCGTCTGCAAATGAAAAATGCGAAACATGTGCGTTAGATCATCGAACGTTTCTCGATTTCATTTAATTTAGTTAGAAAATGTTTCTCTTTTATCTCCCGTGACAATAAAAGCAAAGCATTTCTCAAATTACAGTTATTCAAAATAAATGAAAGAAAAGAAATTTTGTGATAAGAATTAAGAACATGCACAAATGTAAAGTTCTGAATTTTAATGCGATGTATTGTTAGACAAAGACTGCGATCCCAAATGGAAACCCCAATGACTAATTTGCGTCAAAGATTTCAGTTACATCGAAAATCTCTCTTATTGTTACTGAGAGTTCTTAGTACATTGATTAATATTATTTGATTTGTTTTACTTAAGAATAATGTCACATTAAACCAAATTTTAATTATTGTTGTATCACATATTCCAGTAGCAGTTTCGTCATAATTAGATAAACCATAAATTTTGAAAGGCGAAAAAGTGCTAAGCGAGTGAAGTGAAATCATTGGCAAAGCAAGATGATGTAATTTGTAACATATGCGTATAGCTTGTGTAATGTAGTAAGATCTGAATATGTCAGGAATTATGTAAAGTGCAGCTCTTCTGTCTTGTGTCAATTATTTGAGGCTTTTTTTTCATAAATTATGCTTTATTTTCAGACAATCCATGCATAAATAGTACTATTACAAGAAACTTTATTGTTTGTTTTCATACAGTGTCTCACAAAAGTGATGGGACACTTGTGCTTTATAAAAAGAAACTGCAATAAAATAAATAAACAAACATGTGCAAAAATTTTTTGGGTGTGTTTCATATTTAAAGTTAGTAACAATTATTACATAACATACATTTTGTCAAAATATTAAAATATTAATTTAGTAAAAATACAATTGTTCAGAACGGAGCAAAAAATGGCTCACATAAGTGATGGGACACTTACTTTTCCATCAAATATTTATCCAAAAATTTTACTTTTTAAAAGGTTTTAATATTTTGTTGGATTTCCTTTTACTTTTAAAACATGATTTAATCTTTTTGGGATGGATTCGACTAATTTTTTTGTGATTTCTGGAGTGATTTTACCCCTTTCTTCTTGAAGCACCGATTTTAGTTGTTGTTTTGAAGAAATGGTGTGTTTGCGAATTCTTGATTCCAATTCTTGCCAAATAGTCTCTATGGGATTTAAGTCTGGAGATTGTGGTGGTGTTTTTATTATTTCAGGACAGTTATATAGCAGCCAGAGTCTAACGTTCAGAGCAGTGTGCTTGGGGTCATTGTCCTGGTAGAATTTAAAATCGTTATGAAGGTTCAATTTTCGTGCTGAAGATTTCAAATTTTGCTTTAAAATATCAATACAATTGTACTGATCCATTATACTGTCAATAAAAACAAGATTACCAACCCCAGCGGACGATATACACCCCCATACCATAACTCCTCCTCCACCATGTTTTACTGTTGGTACCAAGTTCTGTTTGCGAAATTCTTCCCTGGGTTTTCTCCACACCAAGATTCTACCGTCAGAACCAAGTATATTAAATTTACTCTCATCAGCAAATATAACTTTATTCCAGTAATCAGAATTCTTATTTATGTTGGATTTTGCGAAAGCTAGTCTGAGTTTTCTATTCTTTTCACTTACGAAGAATTTTTTCCTGGCTACTCTACCGTGATATCCAGCAGATCGAATTACCCTTCTAATAGTCTCAGGATTAACAATTATTCCATATAATGCTTGTAAATCAGCAGCAACTTTTGAAGCACTAATTCTTGGATTTTTTTTAATATTTCGAAAGATAATTCGCTTTATTCCATTGGATAGCTTTGATGGTCGGCCAGGTCTTCTTTTATCCTGAATCATATGATTCTTTTTATATCGTTTAATGATATTGAAAACTGTTGAACGACTCAAGTTAACTGTTTCAGCAGTTTTTCTAATAGATTTTCCACGTTCAATATGCAAATTAATAACTAATTTTCGAATTTCAGGCGAAGTTTCTTTTCGTTTAGCATTCATGGCTACACAGAGCTAAAAAACACAAAAATTCCAAAACAAACTGGAGAGAAATACTGCAGACGATTTTATAAATTATTGCCAATTGCTTTTAAGTAAAAATAAAACCCCAAAAAATATTTTTATTGCTTATTTCAGACGATTTTTGTTGCATATATAATGGTGTCCCATCACTTATGTGAGCTATTTTTTGCTCCGTTCTAAACATTTGTATTTTTATTAAATTAATATTTTAATATTTTGACAAAATGTATGTTATGTAATAATCTTTACTAAATTTAAGTATGAAACACACCCACAAAAAAATGTGTACATGTTTTTTTAATTTATTTGATTAGTTTCCTTTTGTAAAGCACAAGTGTCCCATCACTTATGTGAGACACTGTATATCTATGAAAAAACAAAAATGAAAAGAAAGAAAAAACTGATTTTTCGATAAACACTTTATTTCTTTTTCATTTATGTAAAATATTATTGAAATCACTACATATTTTGTAAGTAGAGGGTATTTTTCGACTTCAATGTACCGATTGACAATTTTTCAGAAAACATACACTGTTAAAAATATGCAGAAAACTGTCCAGGCATTGAACCGTTTTTATAAATAACAATTTCTTGACCATATTACGAAGCGCTTTCGTTGGTCCGGATCGGTTACAATTACGGTTAAGTAACCGTTACCTATAAAAACGGTCGAATGACTGGACAGTTTCCTGTGACTTGTTAACAGTGTAGAAGATTGAATTTAAAACCATGCACTGTTAAAAATCTGCAGTAAACTGTTCTGTCATTCAAACGTTTTTACAGATAACAGTCACTTAACCATTATTAAAAGCATTCTGATTGGTTAGAAGGAGATAAATTACGATTATGTAAGCATTTTCTAGAAAAAACGGTTTAATGACTAGACAATTTGTCGCATTTTTTTTTTTTTTTACAGTGCAGCAAACTGTAAAATATGGATAACGGTTACTTGATCATATCATGAAGCATTCTCATTGGTCAGGATCGATTAAAATTACTGTTACGTAACCGTTGTCTATAAAAACGGTCGAATGACTGAACAGTTTGCTGCAAATTGTTAACAGTGTAGAAGATCGATTTTAAAACCATGCACTGTTAAAAATCTGCATCAAACTGTTCTGTCATTAAACGTTTTTACAGATAACGGTCACTTGACCACAATTTGAAGCGTTCTGATTGGTCAGAAGAGAGATAAATTACGATTATGTAAACGCTTTCTATGAAAACGGCTTATATGACTGAACAGTTTGTTGCTATAAAACTTAACAGTGTGGTAACAGATATATTAATCTTCCAAAAACCTTAAAATAATTTTAATATTTATACTTTCTTGAAATCCTTATATTTGATCAGAAGTAAGTGAAGTAAAGCAAAAAATAAATTTCCTCTTAAACACTCCCATAATAAACGTATACATTGTTGAAAATCTGCAACAAACTGTGCAGTCATTCAACCGTTTTTATAGATAATGGTTACTTGACCATTTTATGAAATGGTTATGCAACCGTTATGCGCAGTTATGTAACCGTTATGCACGGTTATGCAATTGTTTTCTATAAAAACGATTAAATTGCTGGAGAGAGTTTGCTGTAGATTTTTAACAGCTTACAAATCCAGGCTTTAAATTAACAGCGAATTTGAGAGTCGGGTTGATTCAGAGGAACAACTGATTATTTAGCGATTGCACAACATCGAGCCAACACTGATAAGTAAGCCACTTTAAATAAATTATAAGTGAAACAAAATTACAGACAAGTTTTTATTAATATGTACTAAAAAGGAAAAAAATGTTGAAAAAAAATTGATTGAAATAAATACATTTTTTAAAAGAAATACATTAAATTGCAAGTGATTTTTTATCAGTTTGTTAAAAAAAACCAAAAAAAAACGGATATACAATTTTAAATCTAGCTTTCTGGCAAGAAAAAAAAATCGATCAACGTCCTCCTTGGAATCAAACCCACATCCATTCACGGAACGGAAAAACGGCTAATTTAACAACCATGCTAGGGTTCAAACGAAGAACATCAGCTTATTTCTGAAGCAAACAATGACATTTACGTTATCACATACGCCATGACATTTACGTACCTCTTATTGGACAAACGTTTTTTTGCACTTGAGGGATGACGGAGGCAAACTGCAAATATATTTTTTACAGAATATTGTATTGTCACAGGAAATACGTCACACTACAAATGAATTAGGTTAATTGTAGCACAGGAAGTGCGTTAAAATTGGATTGCAAGGTTTGAGTCGAACGGGCAGACAAAGCAAGTTAAATAAAAGCTTGTAATAATAAATAACTGATGGAAGACACAATGATGATTTCTTATTAATAAAAGTTGAGAAACGGTTTGATTAACTATTTGGTGAGATTTTTATTAGATCAAGAAACAAATCTCATCTTAGTCGTTTGGTCTATAAAACAAACCAAACTATAATAATAATAATACCATAAATAATAATAATAATAATACCATAAATAATAATAATAATAATACCATAAATAATAATAATAATAATACCATAAATAATAATAATAATAATACCATAAATAATAATAATAATAATACCATAAATAATAATAATAATAATACCATAAATCAAAACACTGTATTTCCACATCAAAGCATTATTTCTAATTTATACACGCGGAAAATAAAAGCTGCGAACGGTGAGGGAAAAAAATATATTACCAAGATTTGCGCCCGTCTAACATAAAAGACCGAATAATTTTACCTTTGAGTATTCCTCAGAGACTAGACAGTAAATAGTTAATTACAAATACTTAGAAAGCAAATACAATGACTAAAACCTTTTTATTAAAAAAAAAATAGTGAGTTAACCTCTTATTTTTTTTTTAAATACACAAATCGGGACCCGAAATTAACAGCCAAATCGAGATCTGAATCGATCCAGAGAAGCAGGACAGGTGTGTTTGTATGTCTGCGGAGTAAATGAGACTGAGAAGTAAATAAATAATGCATCCATTCCACTTCCGACACTGTATATCGACCCCTTTTAACGAATGCAAAAGGCGTTTCTTGAGATTCGTAATCCTGTTACACAGAAACACGGAGCGAGCGAAAGATAGAAATAAAGCTCGATTAAATCCTAGTTAGTGTGAAGTTGTACCAATGATAATTCACCTGTATTCCAAGATTACATATAGTTGGAAATCTCGAAATGCTTTTCAAGAGATTTAGTTAATTATAGTACTCTTGCGTGTATAAATACTGATACAGAAATAGTATCCTATCAGTTAATCGAGCAATTTTTCCATCTTTCAATCAAGCGGTCTCAGTGACTATTCACATTAGCTTTGCGATAATTTCTGTGATAGTAATTAATTTTAAAATACTCATAAAGAGTGGCGCCAACTTATATGGACCCCTGGGGTCTGAGCCCACCCAATAATTGCTCTATCCTTGGCAAACCCAATTTCCATTTTTCTGTTCCATTATTTATTTCGTTGTTTTTTATTAATTTATTTTTCACCTGAAACAAAATTTATTTCACCCTATTCCCTATTTCAGTCAGCATAAATCAATGACTATCTGTTTTAATGAACCCACTGACACTCCTAAATCACTTAAATGACTGAAATGATTTGCTCAATGTATAGCTTCTTGCAGTTTCAATTTGTAATCATATTCATGATATGATCGTAATATTGTAAATTTTAGTTTCTTTATAAGGAAAAACTCAAGAGAACATATTTGATAAAATTACAACTTTATACTTTAAAACATGATAACTTGATTTAGAGCAGGGTCGGCGAACCTATGGCACGCGTGCCGTAGGTGGCACGCGAGAGGATATTTTTGGCACGCCGTTGATTAAATCAAATTGTGTCAAACTTTGCAAAATTCTACACCTCATTATTTTTCTTCCATTAATACACAAGCTTGACTGGCAATATATTTTGATTGTTATAATAAGTACTTGTGTACTTGTCATATCAATGAATTACCTATTTCGGAATCATTTAACCCTTAAATGCATAGTGATGCAAATTTGCATCACTTTTTATTTAACTTTTAATAAATAAATCAAGTTCCTTGCCACCAGTATATTTATATAGAAATATTTATCGTGTAAAAATCACATAAAATATGCTACTAAACAAACTTAAAATCTATCTTAAAATTTCTGGTGTCTAATTCTTAATATAAAACTATAAAATATTCAATTCTAAAAGAACTAGTCGTTGGGGGCCACCGTAATACTTACCCATCATGGATATGCATAATGTAAAATATTAAAATAAAAATGCGTAAACTACTTATAAAATGCATTGCAATTCAAATAAAATCGTGGCTTGATGACGTCATAAACTTTAAAGGCTTGATTACTGAATTGCTTGAAAGAGGTTTTTCCTTATAACTCCAAAAATAATAATCCTATTAACTAGCGGTTTATTGCATCTGATTAAGCGTCAAATTTCCAATTAAAATATATCTTTAAAGTGAAATTTGAATGAAATACAGGGTCATGAAAAATCGAAGAGTGTGGAAAATAGGATTCCAAATATCTCGGCAACTAATTATCCGATCGACTTCATGCTTTATGCAAAATTTATGTTTTTTTATTGTCTTTTATATTTATTTCTTAAAATAAACAATTTCGAAAATTTTTATATACCTTTTATCAGAACGAATATTTCGAGAGTCCGAAAAAAATAGTTCCGGTTAATCGAGGTTATTGAAATGAAATAGGCTTCTTCCCATTATTACATACTAAGTACATACCAAATTGCAAGTCTCAATCTCAATTTTTTCGGGAGATAGAGCGTTTACAGACACACAGACACACACACAGACACACACACAGACACACAGACGGACGGCAAAATTTTTTTTCTAAAAATATGTTTTTCGGAATCTCCAGTGTCTGAAACGTGTAAATCCGTCAAAAAAAAAATTTCGATTTTCAAAACGATTACAAGACTTACCCTATACTACGTATGATGGGTAAGTAAAAATCCATGCATTTATGGTTAAATTTGTTATCTACCCATATGTGACTCCAATTGATAAACTGATTGTATTCGATTGGTTGGAAATTTCAGAAATTAAAATGTAGCTTATTGACTTCCAATCCAGCTCAATATGGACTCAGCAATTTGACAAATTGAGAGAGGATTTGGAGATGATCAAAAAGAAAGATTACCAGGCATCATAAACAAAAATGGTGATAGTAAAATTATGCACACTTTGAATTCAATTCCAGAAGAAGTTGACATTTGCTCCATGGTGACTATCTCTCCCTCTACTTATCCTTGTGAATCATTATTATCAGAGATGAACAATATTAAAAATTCTAATCGAGTTCATCATGTATTTTATTAAAAATAACCAATTATGAGTTGATGCCATCATTTGGCATCCAAGATGCAACATCAGAAATCACATTAATTTGTTTAATTGCTTTACTTTTTTCTCTTTTTAATTACTTAAAAAATGTAACTACAGTTATACATTGTTAAACCATTACTCTGCATATTACGCCAGTTTATTAAGGTCCCAACCAAAGAAAGAAATAGCGGTAAAAAATCCTAATAAATTTTGACTCGAAAATATGAGATCTGTTAAACCTTCACTTACTTTATCTTCGACTTACGATTTATCTTTTTTTTGTACAAACGATACGAAAATTGATAAAAGAAACAAACATTTATGACAATGAGTTAAATGAGAGTAATTACGAACTCGGTGAAGAGAAACTAACACTGAAATTCCAAGATGCTGTTGCTGCATTACGTATATTATTATTTACTGCATTACAAAGATTTTAATTTTCTTCTGAAAAAAAAAGAAGATTTTGCAATGCTTAAGAAATTAGAAAATGAAATTGAGTCAACGAAAACGAAAGAGAAAACAGATATCTTTCGCAGACTTTTTAGGTAACGTTTTTATATTTGCTAATTTCTTCATATATGCATTGTAATTTATTTTTAAAATAATAATTTTCCATTTAATAGCAGGTGTAAAACAAATATTTTGAAGATATGATTCGTAAATGTTTTTTTTTTTGTTGTTGTTCGGTGTTTCTTTTTTCATTGTTAATTTTAAAATAAAATTACCGCAAATATAAAACCACCACGTAGCTTAAAATGTCAAAATCAACAGATACCAAGGAACACCAGTATCTATTACCATAATTATTACTGTCATTTGGCAAATTGTTTCGATTTGATTTTTTAATATTTTTTACGATTGCTATAATTATTTATTATACTTATCTTCTTTCTATAATTATTATTATAATTAATTAATATTTTCAATGTGACAAGTTATTTTGGTTTGAGTTTTCCATATTCCCATATTTCCCATTTAATTTAATATGCATGCTGATCTTAATATTATGTTAAATATTATTACCTGCAGGTATGTTATCCATATATATCTTAATCTAATAATAATAAAAGTAATTTTATTCATTATTTTTATACTTTTTTTGGCGCAGATGGGCAGGGGTTTGGGAATTGGCACGCCATGGTCGCTTGAAAAATTTTTGGAAGAAAATTGGCACGCGGATGTGAAAAGGTTCGCCGACTCTGATTTAGGGTAATCATCTTTCCCTCTCTGCTGTTTTTTCAAAGAAAAAAAAACAATTAAGCAAGCCAATTTTACCAAAATATTTTGAGACCACCCAAATATTATTCAAAAGTTGGAACCACTGCTCATAAATCCATATTTATATTATTAAATCACTGCTGAGTGTATTCAAAATCGCCCTATTCATGCTGTATCATTATACTGTCATTTTAAAGGCAGGAGAAGGACAAATTAAATATCAAATACTAGCAAAACCCGCGGCTTTGCTCGCGTAATTCTTGAAAAATGCCAAGTGGTATTCGTTGGCCTATTTTCATTAGAGGAAATTTTACTTCCACAGATAATTCAGAAATTACTAATTAAGCAAATTTCTGTAATGACTATACCACAGAAATTGCAATTTTAAAACTTTTCTGTTCCTGATCACATGAAAATTTCAAAACTTTTTTAAATTGTTCTATGGATGCGTTTGTGTCTCTAACGTAACAGCCATGTAAAATTTTAAGTTTTTATCCCTAACAATTTCAGATAAATCATTGTTTAGAAGGTTTTTAGAACTTTTGCAGCTTATTTCACTTTTTAAATTTTCGATTTTTTTTTATGGAAACCGTTTTTAGCGAGCACTGAAATCTTAAAAATAGCCACCATGCCAAATTTCAACTTCCTATACCAGCAGCTTCACTAAAATCGCAATTTTGGAATGTTTTTTGCTTCTGCACCTTTTTTAAATTTCGAATTTTTTAAAAACTGTTCTGTGGAAGCATTTACGTATAAAAAATAACAGGCATGTTAAATTCTAAGTTTATATCGCTAACAATTTGGAAAAAAACATAATTTATAACGTTTTCCGCTCAGTTTACACCTTTAAAATCCGAATTTTTAATAGACTGTTTCTACTGAGCGTCTGCATCTTAAAAGTTACAACAGTACTAAATTTCCAGTTTCTAACCCGAAATCCAATTAAATCCCATTAAATCATAATGTAGAACGTTTTTAGACCGTTTTCCGCTCATTTCAGCCTGTTAAATTTCGATTTTTTTTTTAGAAACCGGTCTTAGCGAGAATTTGCATTTTAAGAATAACCACCATACCAAATACGAAGCTTCTATACCAGCTGTATCACATAAATTGAAATTTTAGTAACTTTTTTTTCTCCTCTTCTTTTACATTTCGCAGTATTAGTAAACTGTTCTGGGTGATCATTTACGTGAGTAAAGGCCAGGCGAAATTTTAAGTTTCTAGCCTTAATAGTTCCAAATAAATCGTAATTAAGAACGTTTTTAGAATGCTTCTCGCACGTTTCACTATTTTAAATTTTATTTATGTGCGACCAAACCAGCAGCCATATAAAATTTTAAGTTTCTACCCCTAACAATTCCAAAGTAATTGCAGTTTAGAATGCTTTTTAAACGATTTCTGCTCCTTTCACAGTGTGAAATTTTGAATTTCTTTACAAACCATTGTTAGCGAGCATTTGCATCTTAAAAGTAACCGCCATGCCAAATTTAAAGTTTCTAATCCTATTAATAAAAAAAAATCGTAATTTAGAACTTTTTTTCCTCTTTTATTTTTTTTAATTTCGATTTATTTAAAAAAAACTGTTCTACATGTGCACTTGAGTCTTAAAAAGTATCAGCTATGTTAAATTTCAAGTTTCTGTCCCTAACAATTCCATAGAAATCGTAATTTAGAATGTTTTTAGAACGGTTTTCCCTCATATCACTCTTTTAAATTTCGATTTTTTTTAAACTGTCCTTAGAGAGCATGTATATTTTATAATTTACTATCTTGCCCAATTTCAAGTTTCTAATCTCTTCAGTATAATAACAATTCCAATTGTAGAAGGTTATTCGCTCTTGAAACCCCCTGAGGATAGTGGCACTGACGTAAAATATAACCTGTGTTAAAGCACAGACTGTCACCATAAATTTGCGAGCATTACTTTTAAAATCGGTTCGGTAGTTTCAAAGATTCCATTGAAATTGTTATTTAGATTGTTTTTAGAACACATTTTGCTCACTTCACCCTTTTAAATTTCGAACTTTTTAGAAACTGTTCTTAGAGAGCATTTACATCTTATAAGTAACTTACCATGCCAAATTTCAAGTTTCTAGTTCCTTCAGCATAAAAAACATCGAAATTTTAGAACGTTTTTTCGCTTTTGCACCCCCCTGTGGTAGCGGCACCGACATAAAATATAACCTATGTTACAGCAGGGACTGTTACCATCAATTTGAAAACCATCACTTTTGAAAGTGGTTTTGTAATTCCAGAGATTCCAAAGAAATTTTAATTTAGAGTGTTTTTAGAACGCTTTTCGCTCATCTCACCTTTTTAAATTTCGAATTTTTTTCGAATTTATTCTTAGAGAGCATTTACATTTTATAAGAAACTACCATGCCAAATTTCATGTTTCTAGCTCCTTGCGTATAAAAAAAAAATCGAAATTTTAGAACGTTTTTCGCTCCTGCACCCCCCTGGAGCAGTGGCACCGACATAAAATATAGCCTATGTTGGAGCAAGGAGTGTCACCATCAATTTGCCACCATCACTTTTGAAAATGGTTCTGTAGTTCCAGAGATTCCATAGAAATTGTAATTTAGAATGTTTTTAGAACGCTTTTTGCTCATCTCACCCTTTTTTATTTCGATTTCTTTTAGAATTTGTTCTTAGAGAGCATTTACATCTTATAAGTAACTACCATGCCAAATTTCAAGTTTCTAGCTCCTTCAGTATAAAAAAAATCGAAATTTTAGAACTTTTTCGCTCCTGCACCCCCCCCCCCCTGGGGTAGTGGCACCGACATAAAATATAGCCTATGTTGGAACAAGGAGTGTCACCATCAATTTGCCACCATCACTTTTGAAAATGATTCTGTAGTTCCAGAGATTCCATTGAAATTGTAATTTAGAATGTTTTTAGAACGCTTTTCGCTCATCTCACCCTTTTAAATTTCGATTTTTTTTTTTTTTCGAATTTGTTCTTAGAGAGCATTTACATCTTATAAGTAACTACCATGCCGAATTTCATGTTTCTAGCTCCTTCAGTATAAAAAAAATCGAAATTTTAGAACGTTTTTCGCTCTTACACCCCCCTGGGGCAGTGGCACCGACATAAAATATAGCCTATGTTGGAGCAAGGAGTGTCACCATAAATTTGCAACCATCACTTTTGAAAATGGTTCTGTAGTTCCAGAGATTCCATACAAATTGTAATTCACAATGTTTTTAGAACGCTTTTTGCTCATCTCACCCTTTTTTATTTCGATTTTTTTCAGAATTTGTTCTTAGCGAGCATTTACATCTTATAAGTAACTACCATGCCAAATTTCAAGTTTCTAGCTCCTTCAGTATAAAAAAAAATCGAAATTTTAGAACGTTTTTCGCTCCTGCACCCCCTGGGGCAGTGGCACCGACATAAAATATAGCCTATGTTGGAGCAAGGAGTGTCACCATCACTTTTGAAAATGGTTCTGTAGTTCCCGATATTCCATAGAAAGTGTAATTTAGAATGTTTTTAGAACGCTTTTTGCTCATCTCACCCTTTTTTATTTCGATTTTTTTTTTTTAGAATTTGTTCTTAGAGAGCATTTACATCTTATAAGTAACTACCATGCCGAATTTCATGTTTCTAGCTCCTTCAGTATAAAAAAATCGAAATTTTAGAACGTTTTTCGCTCTTGCACCCCCGTGGGGGTTGTGGCACCGACATAAAATATAGCCTATGTTGGAGCAGGGGCTGTCACCATCAATTTGCCACCATCACTTTTGAAATCGCTTCGGTAGTTCCAGAGATTACCTCCTACAAACAAACAAACAAAAAAACAAATGTTACTCCTTTATAATATTAGTATAGATATACAGGCAGACACAAAAATTTAATTTATGTGTCTTAATCTGGAGGCAATTTCTTATTCTATTTGTGGTTCTTTATTTTCTATTAGAAAACAACTAAATAAGCCTTTTTAAATAAACTTCTTCTAAAACAACGCAACTAATGCAAAAGAATTTTTTATCAAATATTTTTTAAACTTTTGTAATTAGAGGGGAATTACAAATATTTAATAAGTACATACAAAAAAGAATCATTTTTACATTTTTTATTTTTTTAAAAAGTGAGTTACTTTCCCTAAAATACACATCGGAACCCAAAATTAACAGCAGAATCAAAAAAGGAATCGTTTTTTATTACTCTTCTACTATATATCTACTATATATATAAAACACAAACGGAAATTTCGTTCCGTTCCTTTATAACTCGAGTTCTGCCGAATGGATTTTGATGGAACTTACACTGTTCGAAAGATAATTTTTCAGGGAAGGTTTTAGTATATAATACAACGTTCTACGCATATTAGTTGCAGAATTATGATATAGAAAGTTCTGTTATTTTGGCCGAAAAGGTTACCATAGCTAATTTTTGGGCGATCATTACTGTTGCAGAAAGAAATGAAAAGGCTATACATGTCGAAAAACTAGTCGGATGTGCCAATCCCAAAACTTTCTTCTATCTCAATCATGTTAATACTTCTAATTTCGTCCTCACATCGCCAATAAAATCAATATTTTTCGTCATTCTGTTGTACGTCAGCTGCTTGCGAATCATCGGGTTACCGGGATGCAATCAACTGATGTATACTAAACTACGAAACGTTCTTTTGGCCTGCACCGACCGGAACAGATAGCCTCCCTATTCCTTGGTTTTACGATTTTAGCTAATTTTACTGGAAAACACGAAGCTAAAATACGTGGAACCCAATTAAAGAAGATTCATTCCCAGTTCTCGTCAACATTGAATTTGAATGAGAATATCGCCAAATTAGTCTTCTATAGCCAAGTTTGCTTCATTTGTGGCAACCTATTTTTGTCGCCAAATTTGGCGATATTCGTCAAATGCCGCCAAGCTTGGCGACAATTTGACGTTGGCGAATATCCTAATAATATTATAAATCTGATTGTGTGCAAATGTTAGGCTGAAGCCAGCGTCAAAATGAAGCATTTCATTATCCTCTATCTTTGCATATAAGTTGATTATAACCCTCAAATGAATATAGGCTGGTTTTTGTTTATTTTATTTCAATATTTTTCTTAAAAATTAAAAATTTCATTATTTTCATACAGAATAAATGGACATTTTTTCGTATATTTTAAAATGGTTGGTTGGTTTGGCCCAAAGGGCCCGGTTTTGCAGCTTTTTTTAAAATGGTTAAATTTATTTTACCGTTGCTAATACTTTATCGTTGCCAATGTAAAATAAAACCCCTGAGTAATAATTTTTAATCAACAATTTGTTTTCAAGTGAAAATTTTCCACGTGAAAAATGAAAAGGAAATGAATTATTTAAGAATTAAATAGAATATGAAATGATGTCATATTAGAAATAGAACGTGCGTTTTCAAATATTTGATAATAATACACAGTGCATAAATACGAGTAAGTATGGAAAGCAAGCGAATATGATGTCATATATAGAAAAATAAAACAAATTTGTTTTGATGTTGTAATAAAATTATCTTGGGTTATCAAATTATTTGTGATTAATTTCTCTTTTTTTTTCTTTTTCTTTTTCACATGAGAAGAATTTTTTAAAATGTACGTAATATATGTATTTTAAATGTATGTGTTGTAAATTAAAGTTCGGTGTTTTAAATGAAATGAGTGAAAGATTTATATTTTTAATGAATTCAATATGAATGATGGGATAGGTTTTCGATTTATCGTCTGCACACGGCTAACATAAAGATACCATATTTTTAATTTAAATTTTAAAAAGTAAAAAATATATATATATTGGATGGCAAATGTCAATGATATGCATCGCAAAATTATCCGTATCGAAAATCAGAAAATCTTAATAAAAATAACTATATTTTTTAAAAGAAAATTGCTTTTCTCATAAAAGCTAAAGATTTAATATGATTGTGTCGAAGTAACAGCATTTTCCCTCTATCATTTTCCCACAATCGAAACACATTTTTAAATCGTCGTTTCGAACCGGAATTTAATTTTACATTTCTTTTAGTTTTAAAATAGGAAAAACTTTGTTGTCTTTTTTAAATATAGCTTTTTTTAAAGTTGTTTCGTAATGCATTTTTGTAAAGTCTTGTAGGATAAAAAAAATTGCCTAGATTTTAAAGCAATGTGTAAGTAAAATTACAATATTTTTTAAACTTAAAAAACAACAATGTTATCGAAAAGAAAATCGATTTTACCAACAAATTCGCGTAATGCAAAAGCAAAGAAGAAATCAAAAAGCAATGAATCTTTTCTTCCAGCTGAATTGTGTAAACTTGAACAAGCCGAGCGTGCCAATTCATAACATTATAAACGTGAAAGCGCGTTCTATATAGTAGAATTTTTTTTTACATATAGGTAGAACATTTCCGAGAATAGGAAGGTTAGGGGTCTGTAATTAGGTCCATAGTCAATTTGCTTTTTTTTTTTTTAATCAAGTGAAATTTGGCGCAAAATTAAATACATTGTTGTAACCAGATTTGTTTTTTGCGTGGTAAACACTTAATGGTATTTTAGATGATCATTTCCCCGCTCACCTTTGATGCCAACTATGACTGTAAAACATATTAAAAAATATCAGCCGATAATTTTCTAATTTTCTTATTGCTTCATGATGTAAATAGACTTCCTGGTTCATACTTTAAACCTGAATCGGTCATGCCATTGTCGTTCAATTTTTATTCTTCTAACCCTAATCGTATCCTATCCTAATCCTGATAATAACTTTAAAGAATATTCTTTGACACGAATAGTTAAATTAAATCAATATCCATAAATGGAATGAATGGAAAATAGAATAAATAGAAATGGTAAAATAAAATAACAAGAAAGTACATTTATTCGACACCTAACCCTAAAGAAAGCGTAAAAAAATTCAAGCGCATGAAATAAATCAAAATAATCCTATATATACTAACAAAAATATGTAAATTTAGATCATCAGATTTGTGTCGTCGGTATTTATTTGCTTATAGTGTTCTTGACACGATAGAGAAAATATCGAGGTTAAATTGGGCAGAATTTAAAGTACTTTCTAGCAACCTTTATTTACATTTTAGAATCGCATCAGATTGTTATATCTTTGTGAAATATCTATCAATGTATAAAATCCAGAAGCAGTTTGTTCACTATTTACACCACTTAGCGTGAAGCACTTAATTTAATATATACATAAACAAGATAATGTAGTAAGAAATATATAACATATGTCTATGCAAATAAACAATATAATAATGCCCATTTAGCAATGCACACATATACAAATTGTACACCAAATACCACCTAAAATGCACTGTTGTATAGAAGAATTCTGCCAGTGTTGTTTTTCGTTTTACGAAGAGGAATTCCTCGATTTTCACGATTTTACTTGGTCCTCCTTTTTTCATTAGTTGCAGTTTCATTTTCGCGATTGTATATATTATTTGGCATGAAATTTCACTTTTTTAAGACTGGGTTACGTCAAGGCCCCTATAGCAAAGAAATATCGTATGGTCTCCTATAAAATGTGATAAAGCTTTGGTTAATTATATATGTTGTTAATTATCAAGTGAAATGTTTTACTAAATTAATGCATTTATTCTTTTTTTAATGTTACGTGAACGAAGTCACGGGTAACAGCTAGTAAATATATAGTGTTAAGCGTTTAAGAATAGGAACAATGGTTACAACAATGAAAGAAAATTTGCTGAAACCCTGTTAACTAAAACTCATAAATTAAACCCGTTTATGCATGAATTCTGGTGTCTTGTTTGAAAATGTCAACCACCCTAAAATTTCAAACTGCTATATCTCCGCCATTTTTACTTTCTTCTATCTATAATAGAAGAAAGTATTGTAATCGAAATTTTTTTCGACTCCCGGTTTTCAACGGATTTACACGTTTTAGGGGTCAGAGATTCCGAAAAACATGTTTTTACAAAAAGTCTGTCCGTCCATCCGTCTGTCCGTCTGTCCGTCTGTCCGTCTGTGTGGGTCTTTTTTGTACCATCGAAAAGTGTATGAAGTTATGCTTCAAATTGAACCTAATTTTTTTTCTATGTTTTTGGCTATGGCAAGCAGATTCTATCAGAATGTGGGGATATTTTGACGAAAGGGGGCGCTGCGATCGATATTTTTGTTCCATTTTCACTATTGCACCATCTAAAAGTATATGAAGTTATGCTTCAAATTGAACAAGATTTTTTTCTATGTTTTTGGCTATGGCAAGCAGATTCTATCAGAATTTGGGGATATTTCGACGAAAGGGGGCGCTGCGATCGATATTTTTGTTCCATTTTCACTATTGTATCATCGAAAAGTGTATGAAGTTATGCTTCAATTTGGACCAGATTTTTTTTCTCTGCTTTCGGCTATGGCAAGCAGGTTCTATCAGAATTTGGGGATATTTCGAGGAAAGGGGGTGCTGCGATCGATATTTTTGTTCCATTTTCACTATTGTACCATCTAAGAGTGCATGAAGTTATGCTTCAAATTGAACCAGATTTTTTTTTATGTTTTTAACTATGGCAAGCAGCTTCTATCAGAATTTGGGGATATTTCGACAAAAGGGGGCGCTGCGATCGATATTTTTGTTCCATTTTCACTAATGTACCATCTAAAAGTGTATGAAGTTATACTTCAAATTGAACCAGATTTTTTTTCTATGTTTTTGGCTATGGCAAGCAGATTCTATCAGATTTTGGGGATATTTCGACGAAAGGGCGCGCTGCGATCGATATTTTTGTTCCATTTTCACTATTGTATCATCGAAAAGTGTATAAAGTTATGCTTCAAATTGAACCACATTTTTTTTCTATGTTTTTGGCTATGGCAAGCAGGTTCTATCAGAATTTGGGGATATTTTGACGAAAGGGGGTGCTGTGATAGCCACATTCAAAAGGTCAAAATAGCCAAATTCAATTTCAAATTCAAAAAGATGTGCAAAAAAATTAGAAATCCTACAATTTTTTTTCGTTAAATGTTCAGAGAATCCGGAACAATTTTTGTTTTGCCTCTATCTTAAAAAATGCCTGAGATATAGCGGTTTGAAATTTTAGGGTGGCTGACATTTTCAAACAAGACAGCAAAATTCATCCATAAACGGGTTTAACTTATGAGTTATAGTTAACATGGTTTTGGCAAATTTTCTTTCATTGTTGTAACAATTAATCCTATTATATGCTTATCACTATATATTTATATTCGCCAACGTCAAATTCTCGCCAAACTTGACGACAGTTGGCGAAATATCGCCGAATTTGGCGACCAAAATAGGTTGTCATAAATGAAGCCAACTTGGCTGTAGTTTGGCGATATTCTCATTCAAATTCAATGTTGACGAGAACTGGGATTGAATCTTCTTTAATTAGGTTCCACGCATTTTACCTTCGTGTTTTCCAGTAAAATTAGCTAAAATCGAAAAACCAAGAAATAGGGAGGCTATCTGTTCCTGTCGGTTCAGACCTGAAGGACTTTTCGTAGTTTAGTATTATACATCAGTTGATTGCATCCCGGTAACCCGACGATTCGAAAGCAGCTGACGTACAACGGAATAACGAAAAATATTGATTTTATTGGGGATATGATAACGAATTTTGAAGTATTAACATGACTGAGATAGAAGAAAGTTTTGGGATTGGCACATCCGACTAGTTTAATATAGAGACAAAACAAAAACTGCTCCGGATTCTCCGGATCAGGGCCGAACATTTAACGGAAAAAACTTTTAGGATTTCTAATTTTTTTATACATCTTTTTGAAGATGAAATCTTTAAATGGCTATCACAGTGCCCCCTACCGGTGGAATATCCCCACATTCTAGTAGGACCTTCTGGCTACAGCCAAAAACATATTAAAAATTTTTGGTTTAATTATCTGCATAAGATCATACACTTTTCGATGATACAATAGTGAAAATCGAACAAAAATCGCGATGGCAGCGCCCCCTTTCGTCGAAATATCCCCGAATTCAACCTGGACCTACAGGCTATGGTCAAAAACATAGCAAAAAAAATTGGTTCAATTATCTGCATAACTTCATACACTTTTCGATGATACAATAGTGAAAATGGAACAAAAATATCGATCACAGCGCCTCCTTTCGTCGAAATATCCCCAAATTCTGATAGAATCTGCTTGCTATAGCCAAAAACATAGAAAAAAAATTAGGTTCAATTTGAAGCATAACTTCATACACTTTTAGATGGTACAATAGGGAAAATGGAACAAAAATATCGATCACAGCGCCCCCTTTCGTCGAAATATCCCCAAATTCTGATAGAATCTGCTTGCCATAGCCAAAAATATAGAAAAAAAATTTGGTTCAATTTGAAGCATAGCTTCATACACTTTTAGATGGTACAATAGTGAAAATGGAACAAAAATATCGATCACAGCGCCCCCTTTTGTCGAAATATCCCCAAATTCTAATAGAACCTGCTTGCCATAGCCAAAAACATAGAAAAAAAATTAGGTTCAATTTGAAGCATAACTTCATACACTTTTAGATGATACAATGAAGACACACAGACGGACGGACGGACGGACGAACAGACGGACAGACAGACATTTTGTAAAAACGTGTTTTTCGGAATCTCTGACCCCTAAAACGTGTAAATCCGTCGAAAACCGGAAGTCGAAAAAAATTTCGATTACAATACTTTCTTCTATTATAGATAGAAGAAAGTAATAAAAGAAAAACTGTTACTAATTTTATTAAAAAGAAAGAAAAAAGAAAGAGAAAGAAAAAAAAAGAGTTTTGATGAGAGAATATTATAAAACGAAAATATTTAATTTAAACATGATTGGGAATGTTCGTAATGTTTAAAAAATTATTCTAGGGGCAAGATTTCTATATTGAAACAATATTTGGCGATGTATTTTGTTTTTGGCGATTTTGATTTTACTTTTGACCTCAAACAATTTGATTGTAAGCTAAAAGGTGTCTTTTTTTGTTGCAGAAAGAATTGAAATTGCTATACATCTAGAAAAATAAAAGAAAAAACTGCTACTAATTTTATTTAAAAAAAAGAAAGAAAAGAAAAAAAAAGAAAAACAGTTTCGATTAGAGATTTTAAGCCAAAAGGTGTTTTTTGAAGTGTACGACTGCATTTTTGTAGTATTTTTTTTTTGGTACTTTTCGGTAAGCCGGGGGCCAGTGATATAGATATATGCATGTATATATATATACACATATATCTACACAAATACATGTATTAACATACATATATATATACACTTATATGTATGAATATATACCTATATATATATATATATATATAACACTGGCGCACGGCTAACCAAAAAGCACCTTTTTTTTATTAAAATGCAAACTATATTAATGGCAATATACTTCTATTTACTTCTACATATATGAAATTTCGTTCCGGCTGCTTATAACTCGAGTTCCGCTGAATGGATTTTCGTAGAACTTAAACTGTAAGATAATTTTTCAGGGAAAGTTTTATTGTACAACATATCGTTCTACGTAGCTTAGTTATAGAATTATTCTGGGAAGTTCTATAATCAGATCAATCCGATTATGAAATATTAGCCAAATATATGTATGTATATACATGTATTTGTGTAGTTATATGTGTATGTATATATATATATATATATATCACTGGCGCCCGGCTTACCGAAGAGATTTTACCGAATGGATTTCGATGGAACCTACACTGTTAGATAATTTTCTAGGGAAAGTTTTATTTATAACATATCATTCTAAGTTGCTTAGTTCTAGAATTATAGGGGGAAATTCAAAAATCGGGAGACCATTTTTTTTTATCAGATATTAGCCTTTTCAATATTTGATTCCGATTATGAAAGATTAGCCTTCTGAAAAAGTTCTACTGGACGGATTTTGATGAGAATTGTATTGTTAGTTAGATGCTATTTCAGGAATGGTTTTAATGTACTACATATTGTTCTACGTTGCTTAGTCAAACAGTTATGTGTGAAGGTTATAATAGTCAGGTGAACCCGATTCCAAAAGATTAGCCTTTTTGAAAGTTTTTACTGGGCGTATTACTGGGCGACTTGCATTGTTAAGTAGATAATTTATAAGGATGTTTTTAGTATATTTTATATCGTTCTGTTAGTTTTAGAATTATGTGGAAAAGTTCTATAATCAGATTAACCCGATTATCAAATATTAGCCTTTATAAAAAACTTCTACTGAATGGATTTTGTTTTAGTTAATTTGTTTGCATTGTTAGTTCGACAATTTTTAGTGATGGCTTCAGTATATTGCATATAGTTTTATCATTCTTTAGCAAACCTTAACTGTAAAAGACCAAATAAAAGAGTTGGTCCTTAAAAGCTAAAATTTTGACTGCACATTAGAAAATATAATAGCGCAATCACGTCATTTTTCAGTAATGTGGAAGTATAATCCAGGTAAATATACTGATTGCTTTCAAATACAAGGTCAAATTAAACGATATATTTCGTTTGATTCACGGTTCATTTGTAGAAACCGACCAGCGCAGCGGGCGTAGCTTGCTAGTTTTAAAATAAACATTTCAAGCTATTGGTAAATATTTTGCAACCATTTTCAAAAGAAATATTCAATGTGTTGAAAAAATATTCGATGTTTTCCAGAAAAAAAAAAAAAAAAAAAAAAAAAGAAGAAGAAGAAGAAGAAACTAAACAGTGTTTTCTAATTAAATCTTTAAAAATAAGGTAACTAAAAAATAATAATAATTGATACTTTTATATTAGCCGAGCGCAGGTGATAAATCTCCAAATACTGTTCCGCATTGCTTTCATTTCATTTAAAATACTATAAACTTTTCACTCATTTCATTTGAAATACATTACATGCATTTCAAATACAATTATTCCATACATTTAATAAATGGCTTTCGTTCATTTAATTTTACATATAAAATAATTATTATTATTATTATTTATTAATAAATAAATAAATAATACCATAAACCAAAACAGTATTTCAACATCAAAACATTGTTCCTAATTTACACACGCGAAAAAGAAAAGCTGCTATCCGGGAGGGGGGAAATACTATTGGTAAGATTTGCGATTTGCGCCCGGCTAGCATTAAAGAACCCAATAATTTTTCCTAGGAGTATTTTTCAGACTAGATATTAAATGGTTAATTACAAATACTTGGCAAACAAATGCACCGTATAAAAACTTTTTAAATAAAATAATGAGTTAACCTCTTAAATTTTCCTAAAATACACATCGGAACCCGAAATTAACAGCCAAATCGAAATCTGAATCGATCCAGGGGAGCAGGACAGGTGTGTTTGTACGTCTGCGGAGTAAATGAGACTGAGGAGTAAATAAATAGTGCATCCATTCCACTTCCGACACTGTGTATCGACCCTTTTTAACGAATGCAAAAGGCGTTTCTTGAGATTCGTAATCCTGTTACACAGAAACACGGAGAGAGTGAAAGACAGAAATAAAAGTTCGATTAAATCCTGCTTGGCGCACAGCTATATCATAGTAATTCTTCTGCATTCCGAGATTAAATATAGTTAGAAATCTCGAAATGCTTTCGAAGAGATTTAGCGGCGAAAGTTTTGCGAAATTTTACTATCTAGAAGCTAAAATATAAAATTGTATATCTATATTAGTAACATACATAAATTGCGTAGAGTTTTAAATAATATAATGGTACTAACGTGCATTTTAACTCTTTCGGTACGGGTCACTACTGGCGACTATTTTTATACTCAATCGTACCACATTTTACAAAAAGTTTTCTTTGTGGTAAATTTATCTTGAAAGTATCTTAATATAAGTACATTGCAGATATTAGATGTCAAAAAGTTATAGGGGAAGAATAAAAAGTAGCGCCCTGGTACATAATTGTACCAACCCGTACCGAAAGGGTTAAGTAATTACCGTCCAAAGACGGTAGTGTAATCGTATTCATTTGTGTGGTCCTGTAAAATAACTGCTATATACACCCTCTAAAAAAAAAAAAAAAAAAAAAAAAAAAAAAAAAAAAAAAAAAAACTTGCTGTAGGTGATTGTAACAACATACTAAAATTACTTTACCGTCAGTGTTCGACAATTCCTCCATTTAAACGTTTGAAGAAAAAAAAAGTTTTATAAATTTGTTTTATAAAATCGTTACATCAGGATTTTATATATAGAGAGTAGATATTACTTGTCAGCAGAACAATCAGAAGGCATATATCTTCGAAAGTGAAACCTCCCTATGATGACTAGTACAAAGGCTTCCCGTACGTACATTACATAATGTACAGTGTACGTAAGGCTTCTACGTACATTGCAATAATCCCTTAATCTGGAACAATAGTTTGGTATTTCCGAGTGGTAGAAAATGGAACACCTTTTATCAGGTGCTCGGGCGGTTTGGCAGTAGTTTGCTTTGTCGGGCGTCTTGGGGGTTTTAGTAACTAAAGGATTAAACACTTACCTCTATTTTTAACCTTGGCACGGATGATGGAGCTTTATATGCTATTTTCACATATATTTAATTTGTGCTATGTTAACATTGTTCAATTATTCTTTAATATAACGGCACAAAGTTCAATCCTCACATTTTAAACATTAATAGTTTTCCTCATTTCTGTAAAAATTTTAATTTTTAACATACTCTCTTCTTCCAGATACCCATTAAATTGATAAAGAATTTTTTTTCTTCTCTTGCAAGTAATTCTTATATAACATCTAAAAAGATAAAATGTAAATTAAAAATATATATTCAAATATATATGTTATTTATTTGCGATGAAAACATTTTATCATTCACTGGGCTTTTTGAAATTAAAATTAAGATTTATGCAATCGTTTGTTCACACACACACACACAAGAAAAGGTAGGAAATACGCCTCTCATCGTTAACAAAATTAGGGTTAAAGAATCAAAATTTCCGTTGCAGATATTTTATTTATAACACATTTATAATTGACACCGTTAAATTTAAATTGTACTCTTTGTCTTATTTAAGGACAGAGTTTCGGAGATTTTTTAAGGCGAATAATACTATTAAAATTTAGTGGTGAGAATCGCCCAATTGTTCCTTCACTGAATAATGCATCCTATGAAAGTTTAATTCATATACAGGGTGATTCATAAAAGATGGGCAGAACTTTAAGGGGTTATAGTACACTTAAAGACAAATAATATTAAATAGGAGACTAAGGGTCCCAGACGTATTCCCAAGGAGATAGGGGGCATTAAAGTTTAGGGTCCGAAATTTCAAATGATTATAAAACATGGAAAAATTGGTCGATTCGTTTGCGGTTTTTGCAAAAAATTTTCTTTATGCCAGTATTTTCTTGAAATAAAATTTTAAAGTTCAATTTCAAAAAATGCCGATAGGGGGCGCTTTAGACTTTGGAGTAACAAACAACTATTTTTTAACGTTATTTTTTGTATTTCTTTAAATGATTTCGAAAGCTTAGACTTAAACTTAAATTTTGATCTAAAAATCTGAGTCCTAACGAGTAG
This sequence comes from Maratus michaelseni, assembly GCA_963931845.1. Taxonomy (NCBI): domain Eukaryota; kingdom Metazoa; phylum Arthropoda; class Arachnida; order Araneae; family Salticidae; genus Maratus; species Maratus michaelseni. The sequence continues at coordinate 381,235,996 of OZ007587.1, read as the reverse complement.
TTAAGTAGCGTAAACTGAAATTTGAAATTTGAAACCCTTCTCCCCCCAGAACAAAAATCAGTTATTCCCGATCTTTGTGTCGTAGATTAGGCTCTAACTACTGCCGCGTTTTGCTAAAATTATTCTTTATGTCAGTATTTTCTTGAAAATAAATTTTAAAGAAAATTTTCAAAAAATTCCGATAGAGGGCGCTTTAGACTTTGGAGTAACGAACAACTATTTTATACCGTTATTTTTTGTGTCTCATTAAATGCTTTCTAAAGCTTAGACTTAAATTTTCAGCCCAAAATCTGAATCGTTAGACGTGGTTAAGTTTCTGGGGAGAGGGGTTTGAAATTTCTACTCCTGAGCACAGTTCAGTTTACCATGTCCACACATTGTGTGCTGTGATACGAGGTAAAAAGACAGAAATTAGGATTATGTTACCAAAGCATATTTATTAACATGTAATCACAATAAATGTTCAAAATTGTGACCACCAGAGGTTATGCACGCAGAACAACGGCGACGAATGGAACGGCGAACATTCGCGAAAACATCAGGCTTTTCGAGCACTTCCCCTACAGCGGCGGAAAGTCTGGCGACCAGTTCCTCGGGGGATTCAATGGGTGTCTCATACATAAGAGCCTTCAATCGTCCCCAAAAAAAGAAATCGAGGGGTGAAAGATCTGGCGAGCGAGCAGCCAAGCAACAGGACCACCTCGATCAATCCATCTGTTCGGAAATGTGATGTCCAGATAGTTGCGGACGTCTCGTACGTAATGGGCTGGCGCTCCATCGTGCTGGAACCACATGACCCGCCGGATGCGTGGAGGAACAACGTTTAACAGGTCTGGCAGCACATGTTGCAGAAATGTGAGGTATGTTTTACCGTTGCGGCGTTCAGGAAGAAGGTACGGTCCGATTAGGTGGTCTCCGAGGATTCCTGCCCAAACATTGATGGAAAAGCGTCTCTGATGAGCATGTGGATACGTAGCATGTGGATTGACATCCGCCCATACATGTGCATTGTGTGTGTTAAATGTACCTTCACGTGTGAAGGTACATTCATCGGTGAAAAGCACAGTTCGTCCAAAATGTGGATTTAGCGCGTTCTGCTGCAGAAACCAGCGGGCGAATTCAATACGATTTGGATAATCCCCTGGAGACAGTTTCTGGACTCGTTGCACATGAAACGGGAGCAAATGTTCATCCTTCAGTACCCTCCAAGTCGTGGACTGTGAGGTATCCACCTGGCTAGCCACTGTTCGTGTACTTGTACTTGGCTGCGCCGCTACTACATCCAGAATGGCTTCTGCAACAACTACTGATTCGTCCTTTTTTGCACGACCTGCATTCGACCGGGAAGCGAGAAATGATCCCGTCTCACACAACTGTCTGTGCAAGTGCTCGAAAGTTTTGCGGTTAGGCAACCGCCTGTTAGGAAATCGCTCTCCGTACATTCGTTGTGCCTCTGCACCATTTCCATCTGCCGCTCCGTAAATTAAATGCATCTCAGCCTTTTCCTTATTCGTGAAGGGCACCATCTTCCGATTCATTACTACAGCGACTTACACTTGACTCACCGTTCCGTGGTTTTTATGCCTGAATCGTGTCGAAATTTTGCATACGTGTTCTTCTTCTTCCCCATTTGACATTTGCATACTTTCTGTTTCCTTCTTCACCCGGTGACTAGCGTCAGGAATGGAGCTTTAACGTTTGCATGAGCGACGTTTCCAACTGTGCCAGTGCCTTTATGAGTGAATTCCGACTATGCAGTCCTTGACGAAAGTTGTATTTTTGCCTCGTATCACAGCACAGAATCGTTGGGCATGGTTAAGTAGTGCAAACTGAACTATGTTCAGAAGTTGAAATTTGAACCCCCTCCCCTCGCTACTGTACCACGCTCAGCGATTCAGATTTTGAGCTGAAAATTTAAGTTTAAGTCTAAGCTTTAGAAAGCATTTAATGAGACACAAAAAATAACGGTATAAAATAGTTGTTCGTTACTCCAAAGTCTAAAGCGCCCTCTATCGGAATTTTTTGAAAATTTTCTTTAAAATTTATTTTCAAGAAAATACTGACATAAAGAATAATTTTAGCAAAACGCGGCAGTAGTTAGAGCCTAATCTACGACACAAAGATCGGGAATAACTGATTTTTGTTCTGGGGGGAGAAGGGTTTCAAATTTCAAATTTCAGTTTACGCTACTTAACTACTCGTTAGGACTCAGATTTTTAGATCAAAATTTAAGTTTAAGTCTAAGCTTTCGAAATCATTTAAAGAAATACAAAAAATAACGTTAAAAAATAGTTGTTTGTTACTCCAAAGTCTAAAGCGCCCCCTATCGGCATTTTTTGAAATTGAACTTTAAAATTTTATTTCAAGAAAATACTGGCATAAAGAAAATTTTTTGCAAAAACCGCAAACGAATCGACCAATTTTTCCATGTTTTATAATCATTTGAAATTTCGGACCCTAAACTTTAATGCCCCCTATCTCCTTGGGAATACGTCTGGGACCCTTAGTCTCCTATTTAATATTATTTGTCTTTAAGTGTACTATAACCCCTTAAAGTTCTGCCCATCTTTTATGAATCACCCTGTATATAGTGGCACTCAGCGTGTTAAAAAAAATATACGCTATGTAAATTTTATTATTTTATTTTCAGTTAAAGCCCTTTAAAATTCATTAGAGTTTTATTTGAATAAGAGTTCCAAATTACAAACAATTCCCATATTCATTTTGAGGACAAAAATTAAGAAGTAAATAATTTCCCATTTCCCACATAAGAGTAAACGAGCCACTATTTCTCTTGCAGATATTTTACTTATAACATTTAAAGAGTTAAAAATGTAGATTAAAAAAATGTCTCTTTTAATCCGTCCGCAAATACACAGTGGGACACAAAATTAACTCCAGGAAAAGAGAATTCTAGAAATCGATTCAACAGAGTAGGACAGGTGTGTTTATAAGAGTGAGAGAGAGTGAGAGATTGGGGAAGGGATGAATAATGCATCCATTTCAGCTTCGACACTGCATCAGCTGCAAATTAAAATTCTTGCAATCATTTGCTGGATAAAAAGTACGAAACAAATACTAATTACACAGATAAGAATTTTAAATAAATGTTTTTTTTTTCATTGCAGATATTTTATTTATGCTAAAAATGTAAATAAAAAAATACATCTTCGTACATATTATATTTATTTGCAGTGAAAGCACTTTAAAAATCACTAGACTTTTGCAAAGTAAAAGTAAAATGCTTGTAATCATTTTGTGGAAAAAAAAACAATAGAATATAGAGTAGGAGAAATGCATCTCCTCGTTATAAAAATAAGAGTTAACGAGTCAAATTTTTTATTGCAAGTATTTTATGGATAACACCTAGAAAGATTAAGTTCGAGTGCAAAATTACATCGTATGTTTATATTGTAGGAGTTTGAAATTTACGAGGTCTTTTCGAAAAGTAAAGATACATCTCAGAGAGCAGGAAATTAAAAGTTTTAATGAGCGCGTTGGCAACACAAATTTGATTTGATTGCCTGAGAGGGACTGCTCAGACAAGGAAACCAGGTCTGTAGAGCATAATATCCCTCCCGGTCCCTTTATTAAGGTAATAAAATAATAATAGTAATAATAATAATAATAATAACGTAGAGTTCAGCCGTAGCTGAAGCCGTCCGAAAACGCGACAATGGGCGGCAATTACATAAATACTACTATGAAAGAAAATCGGCCTACGGCCAGCATTGCCAGGAATTCTCCAATCGCAAGCAAGTGGCAAAACACTAAACATTTGACTTTTCCCTCGCAGTCATTCGTTATTTGTACGCTGAGTCTGTTTCGTGTAACACGTGTTTATAATGGCTGTGTCCATTCAGAATCCCGCCAAAAGTGAAGTACGTTCCGTCATACGTTTTCTTCATGCAAAAGGTGAGCGTCCAGCGGATATTCCCAAAGAAATTGTTTCCGTCTATGGAGACATTATGAATCGACAAAATGTTACGGAATGGTGTTGTGCTTTCTCTGGAGGTAGGACCAATATTCATGAAGAACCCAGAACAGGTAGGCCATCTGGGATCTCTGACCTTGCACCCAGCGGCTACCACTTATTCCTTTATCTGGAGAAACATGTTGCATGGCAAAACTTCCACGACGATGGTGAGATCAAAATCGAAATTAAAACGTAGTTTCGACAACAGGCGGTAAGCTTCTATGACTGTGGGATACAAAAGCTTGTACCCAGACTTAACAAATGTTTGAATGATGACGGCAACTATGTCAACACAAGTTGGAAATTGTACGTTAAATGAGGTGTGTTCGTATTATAATTTCAGTGAAATGAATTATATCGTCTGCTATGAGCGAAATGAGCATACCTTTTTTTTTCTTATTACGTATGCCACGTTTACAGATGCGAATTTTTTTTTCTACACCAGACAGTGCTGCAAAATTCACCATGGAGATCTTGCTTTGCGAATGATTACCTCCATGGTTTAATATTTTTATGACTCATTATGAACGAATCTCCTGTGTTTTTTTACTATAATAGATTGAGATATTCGGCTGTTAACCTAATTTCCACTGAAGTTATATCAGAATCTATACATTTTTTAATGCAACTGATCTCTCAAGCAAACAATTTTTTTTGAATGATTTTTCTAAAAATGTAACTTTTATGCAATTTTATTCGAAAAAATAATTTTGAAAAAAATGGCCACCTGACATACGAAAAAAGAAGTGGTTTGTCCGTATTTGTTTTCCTCAGTCACGTGACTTGCGTTTTTATTATATAAATTACGCACGATAAGATTTAATAGAAAAAGGAAACTTTTATTCATATCTTTTTAAGTTTTGATTCGATTTTTATAAAATTTGAAATGACAAAATTCTGCAACGATAACATATATTAAATTTCAAACCATTCACTTGGGTAGTTTTTCCGCTGTTATATTCGGACGGACGGACAGAAGGACGGACCAGACGACGACTATAGGTGCTACGTATTTATATAAAGACGAATGCACCTAAAATAAGTCATATACAAGTAAGTAATTTGTAATGGACATTTTATCAATTAAAAGTTTTTTGAATGAGTATGCGGCATTGTATCTTTACTTTTTGAACACCCCTCGTAAAACAAATCTCGTAGTCATTTAAAATGAACTCGGTACCAAAATTATTCTGTGAATAACACATATATTAAAGTTTTTGGATCGCGTTTCAATAAATAAAAATCCTTACAAATAATAAAAGGCCTTAAATTGTCAATAAATCAATATTTTTTTTAAAAAAATTAGTTTTTTTAATGTTAAAAATTGTAATTTTTTTTCTTTTCTAATTTTGATATTTCAAACTAGGTTTTTTTATATATAAACTAGCAAGCTAAGCCCGCTACGCTGGTCAATTTCTTTTAACGAACCTTTAATCAAACAAAATATTGACATTTCATAAATAACTTTTATATTTTAACAGAATAATAAGGCTACTATAATTTGTGACTCGTGCTATAGCCAATATACACGTCAGGACACGTCGCCCTTATCATTATCTTTTTACGCATGAAGGTTTCGCTATGGTACTCCATTGGAAAATTTGGTAATTTTTGAAATTCAATATTTGAAAAACGGCATAATCATTAGATTTGAAATTTATATCGAGAAAATACAATTTTGTACCTTTCAAACGCGGTTTGTCTAACAATTTTCTGACAAATACTTTTTGAGCTATCACTTTTTTCAGTAACTTCAAATGTTTCATTTTCCGAGATTAATCTGTTGCAACAATTAGCGAAAAACCCAGTCGTCAGCAAAGCATAGTTTTTTATTAAAGAGGCTGTTGGAGCAGGGATTGTCACCACCAATTTGCCACCATCACTTTTGAAATCCGTTCCGTGGTTCCAGAGATTCCATAGAAATTGTAATTTAGAATGACTTCAGAACGCTTTTCGCTCATTTCACCCATTTAAATTTCGGTTTTTTTTTAAATTTATTCTTAGAGAGCATTTACATCTTATAAGTAACTACAATGCTAAATTTCAAATTTCTTGCCCCTTCAGTATAAAAAAGTCGCAATTTTCGAACATTTTTCGATCCTGCACCCCATTGATGTCAGTGGCACCGACATAAAATATAGCCTATGTTGGAGTAGGGATTGTCCCCATCAATTTGCCACCATTACTTTTGAAATCGGTTCTGTAGTTCCAGAGATTTCATAGAAATTGTAATTTAGACTGTTTTTAGAACGCTTTTCGCTCATTTCACCCTTTCAAATTTCAATTTCTTTTTTATTTTGTTCTTAGAGAGCATTTACATCTTATAAGTAACTACAATGAAAATTTTCAAATTTCTAGCTCCTTCAGTATAAAAAATAAAAATAAAACTGCCCAGTTAAACTGAGGGCATTGAGTTCACAGGTTATTCACACTAATTGTATATTATACTCTTATTTCAAAGAATTTGAAATAAGCCCATCGAAAAATAAAGAAATAAACAATATATTAAGGGGGGGGGTCATCCCCCCGTTACCCCCCTCATAGTTAACTAATGAACCCCTTAAACTAATCAGGTAAATCTCTAATTACAATGAATATATATACAAAATTTGAAGAAAATCGGATAATTCTGCATGAAAAACGCATTTATATAAATTAAGGCGGGATTAGCCCCTCCGTTCCCCCCTTTATACTTAACCAATCAATCCCGAAAACTAATCAGGGAAGCGTCTTAACCCAATGAACCTATAAACAAATTTTGAAGCAAATGAGATAATTCTGCATGAAAAACATATTTATATAAATTAAGGGGGGGGGAATTAGCCCCCCCCCATCCCCCCCCTTTATACTTAACCAATCAATCCCGAAAACTAATCAGGGAAGTGCCTTAACACAGTGAACCTATAAACAAAATTTGAAGGAAAACGGAATAATTCTGCATAAAAAACCCAGTTATATAAAATAAGGGGGTATTAGCCCTCCGTTCCCCCCTTTATACTTAACCAATCAATCCCGAAAACTAATCAGGGATGCGCCTTAACACAGTGAACCTATAAATAAAATTTGAAGGAAATGGGATAATTCTGCATGAAAAACCCATTTATATAAATTAAGGGGGGTATTAGCCCCCCGTTCCCCCCCTTTATACTTAATCAATCAATCCCGAAAACTAATCAGGGGAGCGTCTTAACCCAATGAACCTATAAACAAATTTTGAAGCAAATAGAATAATTCTGCATGAGAAGCCCATTTATATAAATTAAGGGGGGATTATCCCCCGTTCCCCCCCCCTTTATAGTTAACCAATCAATCCCGAAAACTAATCAGGGAAGCGCATTAACACAGTGAACCTATAAACAAAATTTGAAGGAAAACGGAATAATTCTGCATGAAAAACCCATTTATATAAAATAAGGGGGCATATGTCCCCTGTTCCCTCCTTTATACTTAACCAATCAATCCCGAAAACTAATCAGGGAAACGCCTTAACACAGTGAACATATAAACAAAATTTGAAGGAAATGGGATAATTCTGCATGAAAAACCCATTTATATAAATTAAGGGGGGGGGATTATCCCCCCGTTCCCCCCCCCTTTATACTTAACCAATCAATCCCGAAAACTAATCAGGGAAGCGCCTTAACACAGTGAACCTATAAACAAAATTTGAAGGAAAACGGAATAATTCTGCATGAAAAACCCATTTATATAAAATAAGGGGGGATATGTCCCCCGTTCCCTCCTTTATACTTAACCAATCAATCCCGAAAACTAATCAGGGAAACGCCTTAACACAGTGAACCTATAAACAAAATTTGAAGGAAATGGGATAATTCTGCATGAAAAACCCATTTATATAAATTAAGGGGGGGATTCTCCCCCCGTTCACCCCCTTTATACTTAACCAATAAATCCCGAAAACTAATCAGGGAAGCGCCTTAACACAGTGAACCTATAAACAAAATTTGAAGGAAATGGGCTAATTCTGCATGAAAAACCCATTTATATAAATTAAGAGGGGGATTATCCCCCGTTCCCCCCCCCCTTTATACTTAACCAATCAATCCCGAAAACTAATCAGGGAAGCGCCGTAACACAGTGAACCTATAAACAAAATTTGAAGGAAAACGGAATAATTCTGCATAAAAACCCCATTTATATAAAATAAGAGGGGGATTAGCCCCCCGTTCCCCCCTTTATACTTAACCAATCAATCCCGAAAACTAATTAGGGAAGCGCCTTAACACAGTGAACCTATAAACAAAATTTGAAGGAAAACGGAATAATTCTGCATGAAAAACCCATTTATATAAAATAAGGGGGGATATGTCCCCCGTTCCCTCCTTTATACTTAACCAATCAATCCCGAAAACTAATCAGGGAAGCGCCTTAACACAGTGAACCTATAAACAAAATTTGAAGGAAAACGGAATAATTCTGCTTGAAAAATCCATTTATATAAATTAAGGAGGGATTAGCCCCCCGTTCCCCCCTTTATACTTAACCAATCAATCCCGAAAACTAATTAGGGAAGCGTCTTAACACAGTGAACCGTTAACCAAAATTTGAAGGAAATGGGATAATTCTGCATGAAAAACCCATTTATATAAATTAAGGGGGGGATTAACCCCCCCGTTCCCCCCTTTATACTTAACCAATCAATTCCGAAAAGCTAATCAGTTAAGCGCTTTAACACAGTGAACCTATAAACAAAATTTGAAGGAAAACGGAATAATTCTGCTTGAAAAACCCATTTATATAAATTAAGGAGGGATTAGCCCCCCGTTCCCCCTTTTATACTTAACCAATCAATCCCGAAAAGTAATCAGGGAAGCGTCTTAACCCAATGAACCTATAAACAAAATTTGAAGGAAAACGGAATAATTCTGCATGAAAAACCCATTTATATAATTAAGGGGGGGATTAGCCCCCCGATCCCCCCCCCCTTTATACTTAACTAATCAATCCCGAAAACTAATCAGGGAAGCGCCTTAACTCAGTGAACCTATAAACAAATTTTGAAGGAAAACGGAACAATTCTGCATGAAAAACCCATTTATATAAATTAAGGGGGGGGGGGAATTAGCCCCTAGTTCCCCCCCCCCCTTTACACTTAACCAATCAATCCCGAAAATTAATCATGGAAGCGCCTTAACACAGTGAACCTATAAACAAAACTTGAAGGAAAACGGATATTTCTATGAAGAGTTATCGCATTACGTACGTGCATACATACATACAGAACCGGCTGGCAAGCTCTCAGGGCTTGACAGCCAGTTTGATAGGTAAAAAATGGCAATTTTAGAAAGTTTTTTGCTCCTGCACCCCCTGGGGTTAGTGGCACCGACATAAAATATAGCCTATGTTGGAGCAGGGGTTGTCACCATCAATTTGCCACCATCACTTTTGAAATCGGCTCGGTAGTTCCTGAGATTACCCCCTACAAACAAACAAACAAACAATCTTTACTCCTTTATAATATTAGTATAGATTATACTCAGGGTAGTTCGTTCTACAAACCTAAGAATCAGATTTTTGGTACAAAATTTTTAAAGTTTTAAAGTTTATCAAAAGATCAGAAGAAGAAAAAATTATAATTCAAGGTATATGGAATAAACTATGATAATCACATATATTTAAGTTCAGATCTTATTTAAGCAAAAATTTAAAATATATCAAAATATCAATATGTAGTTACATCTCATAGAATCTAAAGATAGATTAAAAAAAAATTTCAGACAAATTACTCAGTTATTGCGGAAGCCTCAGAATTTTGATTACATAGACAAGACTAAAAATAATGAACTGAGAAAAATGAGTTTAAACATTTCGTTTAGAAACAAGTTAGAAATTGCATGTCAAATGTGACAAATGAGGTGCGTTCGTACTATATTAAGATATTATTTTTGCTATATTATCTCCTTATTCGTACTAGTTTTATAAATCTTCAGATCTTGGCGTAATAGCTTTTGCACTCTTACGTGAAAATGCATCATACAAAATTTATTTTATGTGCAGATTTTCATGTTTTAGATATTAATTTTATTTTATGAAATTAAGGTTCAATACACTTTTACAAACAATTAATTACAATTCTTTTACATTAAAATTATACTATGCGCAAATATCTAATACAAGACAATGTAAAAAAATCATCGTTATTATTTCACTGAAAAAATGAATTATATCGTCTGTTATTATATGATTAATTTCCGTAATAAAATAAGTACATTTTAAGTTGGCAACATTTTATCATTTGTTGACATTTAGTGAAAATTCCAATGGAAAACTTCAGCCTAGCTTTGAAAATTTCAAAATTTGAAATTCATATTTAGACTCCTTTTCCATTTAATATCTATTTCTCCGGAAACATCTATCCAAAAAACTGTCCATAGACTATATGATTGCAATAATTAATCAATTTTAGTATACAAATTCGGTTTTTAAATTCAGTAATACAGAAATAATATGACCTCATCTTAAATAGGACGTAATCACTATGGCAACTTAGAATCATTACCTATCATGGGATATCACTGAATTAATTACGTATGATAGGATTTAATGGAATGAAGAAAACTTTTACAGTAAACTCTCGACTATCCGGCCCGCGACTATCCGGTCCTCCGTACTATCCGGCCTAGTAAAAAAAAAATGAGGAATGTTGCGAGTGACCGATACAGGCAGGTTCTCGTCCGTGGGAAGTGCTGACTCACGACAGGAAGGAGCAAGTGGTCATCTATCAAAGACTTTTTCAAAAACCAAAAACTGTAATTTTTGACTCTTTTATCTTATGCATAACTTTTCATATTTGTGCAATCATTTATCAATAAACAGTAAAATAATATTTACTAATTTTTTTCCGAATTAGGTTTACGTTTTACTTTAATGTTTTGCTTATTTTGAAACTATATGTACTGTATATATAAAATGTGTAACATGTGTTTTTAATATTATGGAAGGGGAAAGCAAGAAGTGAGTAAATATTTATGGAACTTCGGCCTATCCGGCTTTTTTGTTATCCGGTCTACCCTTCCGCCACATTAGGCCGGATAGTCGGGAGTTTACTGTATTAATATCTTTTTAAGTTTTGATTCGATTTTCATAACATTTGAAATGACTCGACAAAATACTGCAACGATTATATAAATATTAAATTTCAAATCATTTGGTTGGTAGTGTTTGCGCTGTTATATGCTGATAGATGGACGAACAAGACGACGACTATAGGTGCTACGTATTTATACAATTACGAACGCACCTAAAAAAAGGAGATATTAAATTTCATCTAAATGTATTAACGATGCCTCCTTTACTATTTATCAGATTATCAAAAAATTGTGCACAGTGTTTTAGAGATGTTAAGATTCGTTTTAGGATAAAAATTTTAAATTAGTCATTTTCTACTCTTCAATCCTGAGTAATTATTAGGGACCTTGATTCTTTTGCTAATAAAAACTAAAATGTTTTTTGTTGTTGTTGTTGTTGTTGTTTTTGTTGTTGTTGTTATTATTTTTTTTTTTTTTTTTTTACACATTTTGACTTCACTTCTATAGAGCTGAATGGTTTTGTTTAAAACGAAACCAATGAAGGAAAGTACCGATGCTCATAAAATAAATGTTTTCTTTTTGTTTTGTTTTTCATCTGAGTTTGCAAAATGTCTTCAAGACAGTGCAGCCAAGAAAGTAGGTAATTTTCATAATTATTTAGCTTAAACACTTTACAATAGACATTTTTTAGGATTTGTAGATTGTTTAAATCTTATAAATTTGTTAATGTGTGAATTTAGGTAATTGATAATTAAATTGATACTTTTGGGAGGCTGAAGAATGATGCTTTTGAACCTACATTACCAGTCCCCTAAAGTATCAATTTCAAGAAAAAAATGGGGGGGTGGGCTCTTTCTGTCCTCTTCGGTGTCATTTTGTTTGTGCAAAAGCAAAGGATGGGTATTTGTAGTATTAGTTTAACTGCAGGTCTGAAGCGGTTAAGGATAAAAAATAAGAGGGAAATATCTCTCCATTAGGGACTGTGCATATATAACGTTACCATTGTAGGGGGAGGAAGGGTCTGGCATTTGATATCGTAAGATATCTAATGGGGAGATATTTCTTTTGATATTATTATCATGTTTGATCCAAACAAAATTTTCTTTTTTGTAATTTTTTCTTTACTTCAAAATAGTCTGTTATTACTATTTTTAATGTCTTATTATTTATTGTTTTTAATATAGTTTTAGTCTTTATTTTGATATAAAGTTATTTCATATACAACAGTGATCTTTTATTGACTTCTTCTCTTCTTATAAAAAAAAAAAAGAAAAAGAAAAAAAAAGATTTTTTTTTTAAATAAAGAGAATTTTTAGACATTGATAACGATATTATTAATTAGGGGGGGGGCGATTAATGATAACGTATGATATCGTAAGGGGTGAGGGTGTCCAAAATTACAAAAAATATATATAACGTTATAAATTGTACAACCACTTACGCAGATAAGGATTAACATGCCGCTACTTCTCTTGCAAGATATTCAGCTTTATAGCATTTAAGCAGTTAAAAATGCAGATAAAAAAATTGCCTCGTTTTATCCGTCCGCAAATACACAATGGGATACAAAATTAACTCTAGGAAAGAGAACTCTAGAAATCGATTCGACAGAGCAGGCAGGACAGGTGTGTTTGTATGACTGCGCGGGAGTGAGAGAGAGAAAGAGAGAGAGATAGAGAGAGAGACACTGGGGTTGGGGAAAGGGATGAATAATGCATCCATTTCAGTTCCGACACTGCATCGGCTACATGCGGATGCAAAAGGCGTTTCTTCAGATTCGTTACCTTGTTACTACTAAGGCTCCTGGCGAGGGAGTAAGGTTGGGTGGAAATAAAAGTTCGGTTGAACTCCGGTGAGTTTAGAAAGCCTTTCCTAAAAGATGAATTACTTTCATTTCGAGATTAAAGATGTTTGTATTTTCAGGCGCGCTTTCTGCGGAAGAGATTCGGGAACGAAACCTTCTAAAAATTATGAATTGCAAAAAACTGAAGCCTTACATAAAAATAAAAAAAAATTAATGTTGAACGCAGATGCAGATGCGTTAAATGCATGGGTTAAGAAATGTGATATATTACGTATTATTACTTGTGGTGCTTGGTATATATAAATTGAATGTGTGTTTTTTGAAAAAGGGTTTATATTACAAATTTTTGAAAAGTTTGATTTTTGTTGTTGGGCCTGGGTGGGGAATGATTGATGAATATCCAGTGTTAAAAATTGCGATTTCATAATATGCAAGTTTGTTTTCTAAATAAAAAAAATTTTAAGAAAAAAAATAAAACCGACTTCAGGGTATTGTTTCTTACTTTTGGGATTTTTGTGGCAACACTTTGTTGTTATCCGCATTAGTGTCCTGCACGCAGTGTTGCCAGTCCGTTATATATATATATATATATATATATATAATTTAGAGTTCTTGATTGCTACCACTTTTTTTAAGTTACAATATTCGCCTTATTTAATGCTATATTAAATGCGGTGAATTACACTATTTCAAAAAAGTGGTTTGCAACCAAGCAATTTGAATTTTTAAAATAAAATTATTTAAAAAAAAATTATTTTACTTTTATTTTTGTTTTTGTTGAATTTTTAAAAATGTACTGAATCAATTTTGATGAAATTCAAATGGAACCCTTTCGAGAGTATAACTTCTTTCAATTTAAAAAAAAATCACATGAATCGGTCGCGTAGTTTTGGAGTAATCGGTGAACTTAGATTACAAAAATAAAAAATAAACTTAAGCGTCGAATAAGAACTCCCTCCTTTTTTTTAAGTCGGTTAATAAACTAAAAATAATATTATTACTTTCCTCACCACACGTTAACTAGTTTTATGACTCGTCGATGCTCAGGATGAAGTCAAAAGTGCGGGGTCATTAAGATCGGAAGAACTATGTTGCACTAAATGTTCAGGACATTAACCAATGAAATTAATAGTTTCTTCCTCATTTTTATAAAATTTTAAATTTGTAACATAAGCACCTTCTTCCAGACATTCATTCAATTGCTATCGATAATCACAGGTGTAGCAAATTAATTAGTAACTATGCCTTTATTTCTTATTTCCAAATTTTTTTATATCTCTCTATTCTAAATAAATGTAACTTCCGCTGCCATAATTGAATTTATTGAGACCGGGGCCTTTTTACACACTTTCTTTTAACTTACATTTCTGTATGTACTATGTGGCAGTCAAATCTTGATACTCATTTTTCACCCACTTCCTGTTGACGTAGAGCTTTGAAATTTGGAATATATATGTATTCCTGAGGGCAATGCATGAATTGGACATCTAGAGTTTCTAGAGTTCTATTTTCTAAAAATTCGATCCCTAAGTGTTTGGAAGGGGTGGGGGGTCAACGCCGGCCCAAAATTTTCATTTTCCCCATAGAAATAACGTTATGATTGTTTAATTGAAAAAATAGCTCCACTGTTGCAACATTTATCCATTTTCACCCCATTGTTGCCTGCATCATTATGACGTCAGCATTGAGCGATACAAACATTTGTGCTTTATAAAATAAGTTGACTTTTTTGTGAATATTAATGAAAGTATGTTTATTTTATTTATTTATTTTGTTTTTTAACATTTAATTTATTTCCATTATATTTTTAAAAAACTGTTGCACATAAAAACGTGAAAAATAGTAATTTTATAGAAAATGTATGATAAACACGGTGAAGCAGACAGTTTTAAATCTTACAATTATTTTAAGCGCTATTTAATCTTAAAATTGGTCAAGATAATTCGCTTAAAAAGTTTTATAGGAACAAAAACTATACATGGCCATTTAACCATCTTTTGAAGGCATATATGTAACTATATTGTAATGTGCAGTGTACAATCATTTTTTAAACATGTCTACTTTTTGTATTTTTTGTTTTTTATTTTTTATTCAAAATTTTGTTACCTGAATAGAGGAATAGAGACTTATTTCATATTTCGAAAGAGACTTTTTTTTTTTACTTACTGTTTGGCCAGATTTTTTAAAAAGCCCAAATAATAATATTTCCAAACATTTTTTCAATTAAAAAATATATTTACAGTTACACATGAATATTTAAAAGAAAGAAAGAAAACTTTAAAATAATTAAATTATTACGTGCGAAAAGCATTTATTTAATGGTGAAAATTACGTCATATTTAAAAATCCCAAAGTATAATATTTTCGGAGACTTTTCAGGTGAAAGCCCCCCCCCCCCCCTTACCAAAATTCTATGACCAATTCATGAATTTATTTTCCGTTTTTGCTTGAACTTATATTAAATTTTGAATTATTAGGATGTTACTTAATTTTTTTAAGCTATAATATTTCATCAGGTTTCTTTCTGCAGATTGGGCAAACTTCAGGTTGTATTTTTAGTTTGCGGATGTTGTTCGATTATACCAGGCTTTTAAAAAATATGTGAAATAGTTCTTCAGATAAAAAATTATACGTTTGAATATCAATTAATTCATTTTACTTCCTAAAAAATAAAATTGGTATTAAAAATATAAGTGCAGACTATTTTTATATGACTTAATTTAAGCATTATTTCATTTTCTTCATTTCGGGATTCGGATCGGGCTTCAAATTTAAGTACTTCGGGTTTGGGGTGGATTGAGCGTCGTTTAAAATCGTTTTTGCCGGTTCAAATCGGTTTTGGGGCCTATGAAAATTGCCTTGTTTGATTTAGATGGGATATAACCCAACACATGCATTTTCTATTTCCAGTCTATTTATCTCTCGAGTACAAAAAATTAACCATAGGTTTTCAAAATCAACAAATCAAATAAAAATGCATAAGTAAAAATATTCTCGATTATTTTTTATTTTATTAATACAACATCTAGAAATTTAAAAAAATGCGTTTTCTTTTCTTTTTACATAGTTTAGAAACTTTACAGAAACGCATATGGATAATTCTTAAATTTTCATATAATTTCATTACCATGCATTTTTATAAAGTTCTAATTTAATTTTTAGTGTCAAAAAATAATTCAGTTACTTCTTTATTTTAAACTCTTGTCAAAAGTAAAATTTAAAAAGTGAGAAAAAAAAAGTATATTGGGTAAAAAATTGTGAAAACTTCAAAGACATTTCAAATTTAAAACATAAATTAATAAAAGTTAACCTCCAAAGTGAAAAATTAAATTAAATTTATAATGTTTTCGATTTCTAATTTTTTTTTTTATACCCTCGAGGTGCGTTTATATTGTACGTTTCTTGACATATTCAATTAAAACTGTATGATATTAGCATAATATGATAATCCATTAAAAAGTTCATTGTACAAAACTATTCTATTTTATACGTGTTTATCTGTAGTATCGACTGAATTTCGATTACTTTCTGAAACCTTTCATCGATTTCAAATACTTCGTTATACAGGGTGTCCCTGAACTTATTGGCTAAGCTTTAAGCGATGATAGAACACGTCTAGACACGTTCAAAATACCCTACAATGCATGGTCGGATCCCAAGCAATGAAGCGGTACAGGGTACTTTCTAATTGTGGAGAGAATCATGTTTTCTACACAATATCTAACAAATGATTGCTGATTTTATTTATGCGGAATAGTGTTACTAACTAAGATGCTAATATGGGGGAAAATTGGAAGAAGAAATAAAGGAATTGCAAGGTAATAGCTCAAGAGAGTGTGTGTATGTGGGGGGGGGGGGGGGGATGATTCGAAAAGAACGATGCCATTGGTTAAACATTAGCCTGCGAGTGTATTCTCATCACTGCCGTAAATCTCTTAATTAGAACATGTTTTATAAATACTCTAACAGAAAAATGTTTATTTTTGAAAACAGATATGTAAAAATTATCTTTTGACAAATTATTAATTATCTCTAAATTACACAAATAAAATTCATAATGGTCAAGTTATGTCTATATTTTACAAATGCTTCAAACATTTACATATGATTTAAAATTGCAATTGAAATTCTAAGGAACTTACTAAATAACCGTTTTAGAGAAGATATCATGATTGTCTATTATTTTGGTGCTATTAAACGGAATTTATAGATTCGAACATCCTATAAGGGCCCATTTTTGTAAACACGAAATGCATTTAAATAAATATTTATAAATAGGGTAACTCTAGGGTATATGGCCATAGAGGATAGATGACCAGTCTAAAAAACTTCATCATAGATCGCAGAATAAACTTTGTTCGTAGGAAATTGTTCAACAAATTCATTCATTGCGATGTGCAGCTGTGTTTTTCGATTATAAAAAGTAAGTGAGATTTTAATATTTTTTTAATTTAGTAGTTGAATATTTTTGTTGAGTTAGGTACCTGAGTGTTTTGCAGTACGTACGTTACATTTTGTTTTATCATACGGACTTTTAAGGCACTTTACAAATTGCTACATGTTTTTGATGATTAACTATAAGAAATGTGTTATTTTTTGCTATTTTAACATCATTTTTCCTTTCTTGTATTGGATAGTCATCTCTCCCCGGCTTGAAGGAGAGATGGCCATCTGTTATTTTAATTTCAATTTTGTTTCCCACTTTTTGTTCTCAATATACAATTATTTTTTGCCCAAAATATGATGAATATATGTATAAGGATTTTATATGTATAAATATTTCTTGTATTTGCATTCTAAGAATTTTTATTTCAATCTCTAAAAACTATGGTCATCTATCCTAGAGTTACCTATACTAAATCTACGAAATGAAACTGTTTCATTTCGTTTACCAGCTTTTAAACCGGAAAAACAGCTCTTTTATTTATAAACATTATTATCTTCTGTAAAGAAATTCTATTTAAAAACAACATCCTCACATTTTAGGGTTATTTACCACCCCGTGTACAAACTTCTGGGAGGGATAGGTTACTCAAAGATGAATTGGAATCGAATAGCTATGTAGGGTTGGGAAACGCAATAGAGGGTGTTGTTGGGGAACCAACAAAAGTCTGTAAAACTATTTTGTTTTATTTAAAAAATAAATAAACATATTACGTCCTAATCAGAATTTTAAAATTCAAAAGACATTTAAAATTAAACATTTAATAAAACTAAAGACAACACATTAATATCACAAAACAAAATAATTTCAGAAGACGTTTCAAGCTTTATGTAAGAAGAACTATCAATATAAAACAAAAGTTTTTATTTACACTTACCAAAATTATTAATATTATTCAAATCAATTAATATTGGTACAGCCTTTAAACCTCAGAATATTTCAAATCAATTATTATTGGTATAGCCTTTAAACCTCAGAATGTTGTGAATAATATTATTCAAATCAATTAATATTGGTACAGCCTTTAAACCTCAGAATATTCAAAGCAATTAATATTGGTACAGCCTTTAAACCTCAGAATATTCAAATCAATTAATATTGGTACAGCCTTTAAACCTCAGAATATTCAAAGCAATTAATATTGGTATAGCATTTAACACGGACACACGGGCCCTGTGTGTGGTTCTACTGTGACATATACACCCTGGTGTTTTATTAAATATATAATTTTGAACGTGAACATGTGTAAACAACAATTTAGGTTTTCGATTGCTATTTGTACTGATGAGGAGCTTGTATAGAGCTTGAAACATCTACTGCAATTATTTTATTAGCATATTAATGTTTACTAGCTGTTCCGCCCGGCGTTGCCCGAACAGACTGTCATTGAAAAATATAACAGTGAAGTGGACGTCATAAAAAAAGACTGAATAATATTTATTTATACTAAAAGCTTGTAAAAAAATTAAATACAAGCTAAAATTTCAAAAGTATAACAGTTACGTTTAAAAATGAAACGCTCAGGGAAAATTATTACACAGACTTTTCACTTTTTACTAAAAATCCCTTCTTAATTTTATATTGCTAATGGTATCTTTTTAATTATAAATATTAAATGCTTACAAAAATCAATATTTCAAATGAAATGTATAAAAATATATCTATTTAATTTTTAATGTTGACAAATTATAATTACAATTCATTTGTACTATAATCAATAAATCATTGTTTATTTCGCTTTTATTCCTGTAGATGGCAGCACCAACCAATTAGATGCGTTTCATTCGGGTGTTGCCATTAAACAATCAACTAATAATCGTGATTTCTGTGCCACGTACGACAGCGTAATATATGTATAGATTTTTTGTAATTATTACTGGTTTGTTTTTAGTTTTATTAAATGTCTGATTTTAAAATGCCTTTTTAATTTTAATATTAAGTTTTATCTTTTTTTAACTTTTTTCCTGGTGTTACATGAAAACTCTGATGTATGAAACATCTGTGGAAAGT
This sequence comes from Maratus michaelseni, assembly GCA_963931845.1. Classification (NCBI taxonomy): domain Eukaryota; kingdom Metazoa; phylum Arthropoda; class Arachnida; order Araneae; family Salticidae; genus Maratus; species Maratus michaelseni. The sequence continues at coordinate 381,216,713 of OZ007587.1, read as the reverse complement.
GTGCAGAACAATATCTCACGCATCAACGAAGCTGCCGCAGCCATTCCAGATACGACTGGTGTATTACAAAAAGGGTCGATTTTGTGCAACGCCGATATTAAGATTGTGTTGCAGCTCATGAGCAATTTTGCATTTGAAACTATACGTTTAAAACTAACTTTGGGAGTTAGCTATTGGATAATAATAAGAGAGAACCCTGTATATAGTTTCTTGAAAGTTTTTGCTAGTCCTTGCATATAATAGTTGTTTCTCGTCTATATTTTGCTTGTCATTAACAAGATGTAATGAAAAACTGAGAAAGATTCAATTTGAAATAATTAATGACTGTCAAAAAAGATGTGTTATTATTTGCATATCTTTAATCTTTACATAAGAAAAAGAAATAAATAAATAAATAAAAAGAAAGAAAGAAAAAATAAATGTTATGCTAAAGTGTAAAATTTTACTGAAAACACTGCTAATGCGATACACACCTTTAATTTAAAAAAAAATAAAAAGACTTTTATAGTTAAGAATGATTTTAAAACTATTTCCTCTTTTTTAAATCATTTCTAGTACTAAAAAAAAAAAAACACAATTTCCTTAATTGTTTTCAAATATACATAATTGATACTTTTTTTTAGAAAACAGTTTCTCCTCTAATGAATATATCTTTTCAAACTGCTAAAGAAACGGGAGATTCAAGAACACAAATTCCTAAGAAAATATCGCTACATTTATTGAAAAGCTATTAAGTAAATAAAATAAATGAACATTTTTAAATATTTAAAGGAATTTTTTGCCAGTCTGAAAGAGTTTTTAAAAACTAAATAACAAATAACAGCTTTTTTAAACATTATTATTATTTTAATTAGATTATTTGCCAAACATTTCAATGTGTTACAAAAAAAGGAAGTTCTCAGCTAATAAATACTAATATATAATTTTGAACGTGAACATGTGTAAACAACAATTTAGGTTTTCGATTGCTATTTGTACTGATGAGGAGCTTGTATAGAGCTTGAAACATCTACTGCAATTATTTTATTAGCATATTAATGTTTACTAGCTGTTCCGCCCGGCGTTGCCCGAACAGACTGTCATTGAAAAATATAACAGTGAAGTGGACGTCATAAAAAAAGACTGAATAATATTTATTTATACTAAAAGCTTGTAAAAAAATTAAATACAAGCTAAAATTTCAAAAGTATAACAGTTACGTTTAAAAAATGAAACGCTCAGGGAAAATTATTACACAGACTTTTCACTTTTTACTAAAAATCCCTTCTTAATTTTATATTGCTAATGGTATCTTTTTAATTATAAATATTAAATGCTTACAAAAATCAATATTTCAAATGAAATGTATAATGTTTGTTTAATTTGTTTTTGTAATCATCTTCGGTTGGTTGATTATTGACGGCCAATTATCTGCAATTGGGATATAGGCCCGGGGGAAGTGCCCTTCGTGGGGGTTTTTCTAAGGGAACCTAACCCGTATTTACCCATGGATAAATCCACGGCTCGAAGAAAACCACGAAAACTCCGAACGATTAGGCCGACGGGCGCGATTGGGATCGAACCCAGCACCTCCCGTCTACCAGCTTCGAGAGCAGAACCTCTCAGCCACTGGTGGGGCGTAATCATCTTCGGAATCAATTTGTTTGGGTTATTTATAACTTCTTTTTCTTTTTTCTTAATTTCAATAAAATACTTTTACCCTCCGATTTTATAAAAAAACATTTTAAAAAAACTTATTTTATGTTCAAAAAAATATTTACAGTGTTTGTTCAATTATTAAATTAAAGTAAGCATTTTCAAATAGTCAAATTAAAATAAACATACAAATTCAATGATAATAGATTTAAAGAAGAATTTGGAGTTTTTACATAAATATGTAGTATTTAAATAAAGATTTAATAGCGTTAGACAAATATGTATTTTAGAAATATAAGCTATATATATGTTTGTTTATATAGAGACGGTTAAAGTGAATTTTCCTTTAAAATGACACATGGAAATGGCATAAACATGAAAAATCTATATGTATATATTTTTTTTTAGTTAAGAAATGCTATTACTTTTACCTTTCTATTTATTATTATTATTATTATTATTATTATTGAAAAGGATCTTTGTGTGTTGTAAAAAACGTGCTTTCAAAGAAAAATAATCACACATGCATACACATATAGATGATGTCCCAAAAGTCATAATATAAATAACAAGAAATAAAAATCATGCATCAAGCATAGATTATGAAACCCTTTCCAACACATTCAGAATAATGTAACGAAACTTCACCGATGAGTAAAGTGAAAGGAAATATCTAATTAAACAATATAGAAGATGCGTAGCATATCATATATATAATTCCTGTTGTCAACATTCCTTTTTCTATGAATTTACGAAACGCACAACAAAGAATGAGGTATCATTTGAAAGGTTTTTAAAGCGGTTTCTAACATAGTACACCAACATTTTGTTAAAACATGTTTTTTGATTAAAAATTGCTGTTAATTAAAAATTAAATCGGCATTGTTTTCAAAATTGAAATAAAAGGGGTTTCTCAAATCAATGTTGCCCCAAAATAAAATACCGCATTATATGACGCTCAACAATGATTATAAAAAATAATAAATAGTACAAAAGAGGTAAAATGTGACGTTTTCTCACGGGTATATTTTATATTTATGATTAAAAACCAAATTGAAATTTAAACGTTTAGAGGAAAAAGAATATTATTGATTGATCGAAGCAGCGGTATTTCACACGTGTAGCAAAAAAGGTATGATTTGTTATATTAGATTTAATTATAATCTAAGTGTATTTCAATTAATTTTTCTTTGTCCCATATTTTTACCGAAGAAGATGGCGTCATCCTCTAATGCAGTTAAAATACAATTGTTAATTTTTTTTCCCCTGGCGCGTGCATTTTCCTATCTTCCATGAGATTTTACTGCTAGTAATAAATGAGATGATATGCTGCTTGACTAATGTTGTTTGCATATATTTTTAAACTTAATTTTTAGAAGTTTAAACCTGCATCTAAACGATATTAGATATTGCTAAAAATCATTAGACCGCAGTGCGAAATCCTCGCATGTGTCCATTGGTTTCTTTTAAATGCTAAACGGTGTAAACTAACAACATAATATACCATAAAATAACTTCTATTAGATTGTTGACATGATGCGTACCATATTTAAAATCCCAAATTTCGAAAATATATAAATAATTAAATCTAACTGCAACAATTTTAAAATTAGAATTTTTTCTAGTAGGTTGATTTACGAGATTACAGAGATCTCCCCAAAATGAAGCATGTACAATTCCACCAGTAGAATATACTATGACATATACTCCCTGGTGATTTAATATTTTTAATATGCATAATTTTGAATGTGAACGTGTGTAAACAACAATTTAGGTTTTCGATTGATATTTTTACTGATGAGGAGCTTGTGTAAAGCTTGAAACATCTACTGTAATCCTTTTATTATGCGATATTAATGTTCTGTTTTTAGTTTTATTAAATGTCTTTTTAATTTTAATATTGTGTTTTTTTTTGTTTTGTTTTTTAACATTTTTCCTGAAGTCACATGAAAGTTCTGATTTACTAAATACTCGTGAAAACTGCGCAGGATCTTGTCCCATGCATCAGCGTCACTGTAAAAAATGACCAATGTTTCTTATTTTATGAAAATATGCTATAACCACGAACGAAAATATAATATAATCTTCTGAGTTATCCGAAATTTAAAATAGCATGTTACGTTGTCTTTTGAATCCCCGGATACGAATACATTTTCAAAATTTACAGAATAATTTATAAAAAGAAATTATTTTTAGCTGCCCGAATTTTTCAGAAACGTTTCCGAAGGGTTTTTATAGTGTATTAATTAGTGTCCTCAAGCTAGAATACCTGTTTTTCGAATGTTATCCATTCTCAAGTACACGTTTTCAGCCGCATAAGTTAATTTATACATGAAAGAGTAAAGAAATAATCTTAATTTTAATGTTATTCTTAGCGATGTTAATTTTGCATGTTTGTCTGTTAAACATTTTTTTGAGCATGAAAATGTTTACTTGAGAATTGATAGCATTCGGAAAACAGGTATTCCAGCCTGAGGACACTATTTAATACACTATAAAAACCCTTCGGAAAAGTTTCTGAAAATTCGGGCAGCTAAAAATAATTTGTTTTTATAAATTATTCTTTAAATTTTGAAAATGTATTCGTTTCTGGGGATTCAAAAGACAATGTAACATGCTATTTTAAATTTCGGATAACTCAGACGATTATATTATATTTTCGCTCGTGGTTATAGCATATTTTCATAAAATAAGAAACATTGGTCATTTTTTACAGACTGAGAAAAATGACGCTGTCAAATCTGAGTAAATCGATGTTTTCATTTTGTTATGAAGCTTTTTGGTTCAAATAGGACGATCCTATGCTTTCAGTTCTGAAATACCAGAAACACTCAGGATATTGAAACAGGGACATACTTAAAACTGATTACAATCAGTTCAAACTCATTTTTGTAACATGGAAATACTCAAAAATGAGCACATAGAAGTCAGTTCATACTTTTTTTTAAACATGGACATACTCAAAATTGAGCACATAGAAGTCAGTTCAAACTCATTTTTGAAACATGGAAATACTCAAAAATGAGCACATAGAAGTTCGTTTATACTCATTTTTGAAACATGATTCGAGATACACTGTAACGCCGATATCAGGATTATGTTGCAGCTGGTGAACATTTTTTCAACTGGAATTATCATCTAAAATTAACTGCTAGTAAGTTAGCTATTGGACAATAATAAGAGGAAGCATTCTTTGTATAGCTTTTTGCTCGTTATTGGTTGTTTCTTGCAAATAATACATCTTTCTAAGCACAATGGTGTTTTATTCTTGGGTGTGTGCATGTTTTCAGAAATGAGTATATACATGTTTCAAACTTGAGTAATTTTGATTAGGAGCCATTTTGACTCTGCAACATACTCAAATTTGAGTATTTTTTGCTCAGTTTTGAAAATGTCGTTATAGCTTTTTGCTCGTTATTGGTTGTTTCTTGCAAATAATACATCTTTCTAGTCTACATTTTGACTTTATTTTACTTTTCATAACTTCAAAGACATGTAGTGAAAATATTTGAAAAAGGTTCTGTTTGAAATAATTAATGACAGTCAAAAATGTTTTGTTATTATTTGCAATTTTTTTACTCTTTAGCTATAAAAAAAGAAAAAAAAAGGAAAAATAAATGTTATGCTAAAACATTGCTAATTCGATACATACCTTTCGTTGAAAAAGAAAGACATCTACAGTTAAGAATAATTTCAAAACCATTTCCTCTTTTTAAAACCATTTCTAATGCAAAAAAAAAAAAAAAAAAAAAAAAAAAAAAAAAAAAAAACACAATTTCCTTAATTGTTTTCAAATATGCATAATTGATACTTTTTTACAAAACAGTTTCTCCTCTAATTAATATATCTTTTCAAACTACTAAAGAAACGTGCGATTCAAGAACACAAATTCCTAAGAAAATATCGCTGCATTTATTGAAAAGCTATTAAGTAAATAAATGAACATTTTTAATATTTAAAGGAATTTTTTGCCAGTCTGAAAGAGTTTTTAAAAACAAAATCACAAATAACAGCTTTTTTATTCTTTTTTATTATTATTATTTAATTAAATTATTTGCCAAACATTTTAATGTGTACATAAAAAGGAAGTTCTCAGCTAATAAAAACTAGAACAAAGAAAACTCACTGAATGTGATCTTAAAATGAAAATAAGTTGTAAAAAAATGAATTAAATGTCAGAAATGGTTTAAAAAATATATGATGTATTTTTTCTGGATGAAATTAATGCATAGAAAGAAAATGAAAAATAAATAGTACACGATTATAGCTTTGCTTAATTTGTTTTTGTAATCATCTTCGGAATCAATTTGTTTGGGTTTTTATAACTTTTTTTTTCAATCAAATACTTTTTTACTCCCATTTTATAAAATACATTAAAAAAATCTTTTTTTTATGTTTAAAAAAATATTTACTGTATTTGTTCAATTATTAAGTTAAAATAAGAATTTGAAAATAATCAAATTAAAATAAACATACAATTTCCATGATAATAGATTTAAAGAGGGATTTAGAGTTTTTACATAAATATGTATTTGAATAAAGATTTAGTAGTGTTAGATAAATATGTATTTTAGAAAAATAAACTATATGGTAGTTTGCATATAGACGGTTAAAGTGAATTTTTCTTTAAAACGACGCATGAAAATGGCATAAATCTGAAAAATCTATATTTTTTTATTTGAGAAAAGCTATTACTTTTACGTTTCTATTTTTTTTTTATTAAAAAGTATTATTGACGTGTTGTTAAAAAAACGTAATTTCAAAGAAAAAAAAATTAACAAACACATACACATTTACATAGCGGTCCAAAAGTCATAAAATAAATAACAAGATAGAAAAATCATGCATCAAGCATAGAAACACTTTCCAATACATTCCAAATACTGTAATGAAACTTCAACGTTTAATAAAGTGAAAGAATATATCTATTTAAACAAGGTATACAATATAAAAGATGCGTAACACATTTAAAAACTCAATTAACGTCTATAGTCAGAAAAGTATTCGAATCCTTTTGTGAAGACCTGTATATAGGATATATATTTGTATTTATGCTGTATGTTATGCTAAAATTTAGTTCAGTTAGGAAATGCATAATACAGTTGGAAATTCTCCTTCAGCAATTTTCGTCAATAAACAGAAATGTACTCGAGATCTTTTCTGCTGCCCTGTATATGATCTATAGAATTTATGCATTTTAAGTAATATGCAAAAAATTATGTAGTTAAATTTAAAAAAGAATATACCACAACTAAAAACGCACTTCCAAGAATTATCGCTCATAGTCGGTACTGCAACTACCGAATTCTTTTGTATGTCTCTGTAAATGAACGATAAGTGTCTCGTACACCATATTCTACAGTAATCATGCAGTAATACAAGAGAATTCCTTTTAGATGTTTTGTAGTGTATATTGGCGACATAGTTACTCTCACTAATAGCATCCGCCAAGTTGAATATTTGTAAACATAATTGCCTTCTGAACTGTGTGTTGCTGCTGTACAAAGTGCTAAAACAACTGAAACGCCGCTTGTTGATGCAATAACGGCGCAATCAGCGGGTAAACGATGCGGCTGCCCAGAACACCGCGCCAATTGATGTTTTGTTAAGAGGTCTCGAGCCTCTCTATAAAATTTTAAACAACCTTTCCTCTGTATAAAATAATATTTTTACTCTAGATTTGTATTTAAATGTTCCTTCGTGAGGAAAAAAGTGAGTATTAGCTTTATTTCTTACAGACAAAGTTACAGACAAAACGATCAGTTTATAACAGTTTCAGTCAATAACAGTTTCTTACAGACAAAACGATGCGGCTGCCCAGAACCCCGCGCCAATTGATGTTTTGTTAAGAGGTCTCGATCCTCTCTATACAGTTTTAAACAACCTTTCCTCTGTATAAAATAATATTTTTACTCTAGATTTGTATTTAAATGTTCCTTCGTGAGGAAAAAAGTGAGTATTAGCTTTATTTCTTACAGACAAAGTTGATATACTTGTAAGGGAATGTATAGATTTAACGATCGCTCAAATTTCGCGTTGTAATTCAGTACCATGAACATAGAACTAGAGAAGGACTTCTAACGAAATACTGTTAATATCGTGTTGGGACTTTGGAACTAAATGGCAGCTGCACAGCTACGCGGACGGTTCTGCTCAGACAGCGAGAATCCCTGCTAAGGCAGCGTCACCTACAACATCAAACCGAAACTGTATATCAGAAACCCACCAGACGACAGACGATTTGAAGAAGCAGATGAACTGGTGACGTATGGAGAAGCTGTCCTACACATGCGCCACCTATTTGAGGCATTTTTCAAGGAATGATTTTCTTCTTGGAAAGACTATTTCGTTAGAAGTCCTTCTTTAGATCTATGTTCATGTTCAGTACAGTGGTCCCAAATTACAGAAAAATCATTATCGTGGTATGCGCGTCTTTTAAATGATAAATTCCGGGTATTTTTTACACGGAATGTATGTACTTTTTATCAATAACACATCAAAAACAATATCGTTGTACTGTTATATTCTACACTAGCACGCTATGCACGCTTCGCTGGTCGATTTTTCCAAACGAACCTCAAGTGATTACAACATCTTTTAGTTGAAAGATGCTCTGTCAGGTGCCTCATTCTGTTCTAAACAAACCTCTTTCCGAACGAACCTCCAGAACTGGTCCTCGCTGCTTATGGCACCGTATAGTAGGCGTGCTGCGCACGTGTTGCGTAAATAAATTAGTTCCTATTAGTAAATATCGTCCACCTTCAGGGACGTCAAATCTATATACCTATAACATGAACGCGATATTTAAATTACGACCGAACTCCTTCACCCCCACCACCTCAAAATTAAACCAAAGACCTTTAACATTAACAAATATCAGTCCCTTTTGAAACAAAAACAAAATGGTGCATTTTTTGGTTTGACTTTGAAAATTATTTTCTTTCTTTTCAGAAGTAGCTAGAATATATGTAGAAAGTGGTATTCAGTAGTAGTCTTATCCGTTGGCATGCGGCGAATACGGAAGTACCCAAATTCGTATTCTCTGTATTTGTATTACATTTCTTTCCCTTTTTTTAAATATAAATTCCAAACCAAATAACATCGATTTGGAAGTTACAAAGAGTGTAAAGTTTAATTTGGCTACCTATCAGTTAGCACTTTAAAGGGGGGGGGGGGGAACGTTTTCGTTACGTATATAAGAAATAAAACTTCTTAATGTCAATCTAAAATCACAAATGTGTGCGTCAGTACCGGGGACGTCATAACGATGCGGACATCAATGAGTTAAAATGCATAAGTTTCAACAATGAAGCTAATGTTTCAATAATTCAAACAATCGCAATGTTATCTCTATGGCAAAATTGAAAATTTTGGCCGATTCGCGAAATTTCAACGTTTCGGGGCGTTTATTTCAATTCACTTTAGTTGCCTCGGACGTGTTTTAATACGTCTGTATCTAAAATTTGACGATTTTTGCTTCTAAACTGTCGATTTGTATAAAAAGACAGACAAATTTTCATTTTTATATATTAGATTCTAATATTAATTGTTATATCGTATTAATAATTGTATTGTTTATTTGGGTATATTGTGTTTAATAAAATCGTCAGTGTATATATTGTAGTTTTTTTTTTTTCATTGTATGTATGAAAGGATAAAAGCTAAACCCCTTTTTAAAATGCAAAATCCCTTTTTGCCCCTTTTAAAATTTTAAATTACCGTTTTAAAAAATAGAAATTTAAATCAAAACTTTTAAATGCTTTAATAATTGTGTTTCAATTGATTGAAAATGCCGTCGCCCCTGTTAAATTAGTTTTCCTGCATCGCATCTTATAACTTTCAAAGATCGTTTTCTGACTCTTCATAAGAATATTTGTGCTGACGCTAACGCAATTTTAAAGTCTTACGGCATCCGATCGGCCGATGGAGCCAACGCCTTTATTCCGCACAATCAATCACTCAGCTCACGGCCAATTAAAATTAAAAATACGCCTCTTTTGACTTAGACGACCTCTAGCAGAAATAATGCAAAAACCTCATATTTATACCATTACACGGCTATCAGGAGCGAACTTTTTACGATTTCCCTCATCTAAACAAATCCACGCCAATCTGCTCTCTCGGAATTGCCTCGCGATGGACGAACCTTCGATGTCCAGACAGACTTAAAAAGCAGCTCTCACGCCAATATGGGCCTGGTTTAAAAGGATGCATGTAAGAAAAAGAAATAAACCAGGTTCCGTAATAGACGGTGTCTTCCTTTAAACAGACATACATTCACTCGGAATTTAACCGAATCCCGCTCACGGCCCAGGACTACAAGAGCATGCAAGGGAATCAGAATGAGCGCTTTGACGTAAATACGGAGCCGCCATCAGTCCGCGCAGCCACCGGCCCGGCCCGGCGATCAAGGACCCACCGACGGAGCAACACGCTTCGTTTCAGAAGTCGAGTAGGACAGTTCATCTCAACGGGAAAATCCCAAAAACTAAACAGTTACGTAATCTACGCCCGTCAATCACAGCGAATACCTCCGTGAAAAATTCTTACAGCATACGATGAAAGACTTACGGAATTTATCCCAAAAACTCAAAAGTACTTAATCTCCCTTCGTCAAAAGGAAAGTGAATCATTAACTTTTCTTCATTCTCAATCTTGTGCAGTATTTCATTCTGCCGGCAAGAATCGAAGTGTTTTATCGGATGAAAAGTAGGTCAACTACACAGCTGTTTTCAATTTTCAAGAGCGCGCCGGTAAAGAAATGAACTCGTGACTCAGATGTTTCGGTTTCTGGTTTCTGGACTATTTAGAAAAATAAATCAGAACTGCCCTCAGCAAAAACAAAAACCACGTGACTACGGGAAAAAGTATTTTTGTGGGCAGTGCAAGAAGATATAGAGATAAATATTTCAGTGAAATTAATTTATTATTGTTTCGCGTCGCGGTAAAAAAAAAAAAAAAAAAAAAAAAAAAAAGTAAGAGGTAAATTTTTTCATGGATTTATTTAAAGCAAAGGCGTATAAAGGTATGTACTTTTGATATTAACGTACAGAAGAAAAAAAAAAAAAAAAAAAAAATTTTTTTAAGATCTTTTTAGTGAGAGGCAGTGGTTCTCAAACTTTTTATTTAATTTTTTATGCATGCCAAAAATAAATTAAAGAGGATTATTTTAGTATGCTATTACTTGTGTGAAAACTTTAATTATTTTTAAGTCAGCTATTTAAGTTCAAATATATAATTGTTTATGTATTGTGTTTAACGTAATTTTAAAGAGATGAAAGAGTAAGAATGGTGATTTTTATGAAAATTCTTTAGTTGTGTTGAACTGATAATTACGATTTTAATGAAAAATAACATTAACTAAACCTCATATTAAAATCATTTTTCTAGACAGTTTGAAAATATTTTAGCAGAAGTGAAAATTTTATTATTATTATATTATTATAATATTATTATTATTAAGTGTTAAACTTTTTAAAGGTGATTTATATGCAACGTACTTTATAGTTAGTGAGGTTATTTAAATTTTTTTTATTGAATTCAAGTTATTAAAAAAAAAAAAAAAAAAAAAAAAAAATTATTAAGGTGGATTTTAATTTTAAAAAGATGATTTTAACAGATATTTACAGATATAGTGTTACAAATTTTAAATAGTTTGAAAGATTTTTTCATTTTTATTCTTATGTGCTTTAATGGTGTATTATATTTCTGTGTAATTCAGTGATATTTAGTATTTATATCCATCATGAGTAGCCCAACCCCTCCTAAAGAAGTAGAGGATTTAACAGACAAATCAGGTGACCCCGAAAAAGAAAAAAAATCAAATTTCGAGCAAAGATGATAATCCCGTTAATAATCCTGAAGAGAAAAATAATCAGAAGTCTAGTCAGAAATCTGGAGGTGCACCAGAGACATCTGGTGTAACAATGTTAGGTGGACAGACCCTGTCAGCTCAAGCTGGGTCTGCTCACACATCAGTATCCGCCAACCCAAAAACGTCAGTAGACCCTGATATCATTGCATTTTCTCCGCAAGATGGAATGTCTTGGATACCATGGTTAGCCTATTTCGAGAGTGTCTGTATAGGACAGGGAAAAGACGAGTGCTGGAAAATTAGGCACATACAGAAGTATTTAAAGGACAGTGCACTTACGTTGTACATTAATAATTGTCTAAATGTACTTCATTGGTCCGAATTTGTCACTTTGTTTAATGAACACTACGAAATTCCAGATACCCTTTCTCTCACTGATTTTTCACGTATTAGATATAAAGTTGGAGAGGACTTGAACGAATATTATCAGAAAAAGACTAAAGTAGGCCGAACCTTAGGTTTAGAGCAGAAACTTATCCTGGAAGGGTTAACGGAGGGCTTGCCATTAGAAATGCAGAAATTAGTTATTGCAGGCAACCCCTCAACTACACATGCATGGCGTGAATTAGTTTTCAGAATTAGCAAACTGCAACTGGACAGAAAGGGAAATGAGAGCAAATTTGAAGCAAGCCCCCAAAACCCCAATCAGTATCGCCAATGGCGACCAAACCGACCTCCATATGAGAATGGACAGAATTTTAACAGGCAGTGGAACTACAGAGTTCCCTATCAAACACACCCCATTCGACCTTTTCCATCAAATCAAGCCAGAAATCCCCAAAATACGTTTAGACCGACTTCAAATGTTCCACCACGACCTAATGTACACCACCAGACCACTTTGCCGCCCTATCCATGCAAAGTTTGTCTTAATATCGGAATACCAAATGCGTATCATTGGGTGGGAAACTGCCCTTTTCGACAACAAGTGTTAGCAGTACCAACCCCTAGTCACAATATGACTTTGCCGAACCCCAACCAAGATCATAGCGCTAATGAGTCATCCCAAAATACATCTAGTAATCAATGACGATTTCTTATGTCCGGACATATACAAAAAGAAAAAGCTAGCTATAAAAAATCAAATAGAGATTGTCATAAAGTTACTTATGTAAAAAATGAAGACTCACTACCTTGTTTGATCGATACTGGGAGTTCGATTAGTGTTATTCCTTGTCATTTAGCCCATAAACTTAACCTAAAAATATGTAAAGTTCAGCAGAGTATACCAGTCACCCAAACACAAGGTGTTCTTGCTTTGAAAGAAAAATGCCTTGTTAGTTTGCAATTAGGACGTATCTCTAAGAGAATTGAACTTTTTATAATTAACAATCAGTTACCTTATGCTTTGATTGGGCTACCCCATTGCAAACTGTTTAGATTAAATATTGACTGTGTTAAAATGCAAATAACTCAAGATAATAAGAAAGTACCTCTCATGGACCATATTCCAACAAATACATCTCACCATACTTTACATTTATCCGAAGTATATACTAACCAGCCAGCAATTGAAAATGCAGAGATATTCGAAGAAAATTTTGAGCCGGAGTTGTTCGAGACCACTGACCATGTGCAAAATGTTCAGTCTGTCAGAGAACAATTACCTGCTCTTCTAGCCAAATATGTCTGTATTTTTGCCAAAGATAAATATGATATAGGCTGTGTAAACATGGAACCCCAGAGAATACAGTTAACATCAGATCTCCCCGTTTCTTTAAGAGCATATCGCACTTCCCCTAAGGAAGAAGAGGAAATTAAAGAACAAATTCAAAATTTATTGCGAGCCGGTATCATTAAAGAAAGCTATTCCCCTTATTCATCACCCGTAACTTTGGTGTATAAACGTGAAGAAGGGAAGAAAACCCGGTTATGTATTGACTTCCGAAAATTAAATGCCATTACAAAAACAGATGCAGAACCCTTACCTCGAATCGACACCCTGTTAGATAAATTGGCGCATGCTAAAATTTTTTCCACTCTTGATTTAGCTAGTGGATATTGGCACATTCCTATCCACCCTCGAGACACTGAGAAGCTGGCATTTGCCACCACCTTTGGATTATATGAGTGGAATCGTTTACCGTTTGGATGGAAAAACTCACCTGCTTGGTTTAACCGTACCCTCCGTAGAATTCTTAATAAATACAAAATTGACTTTGCCTGTAGTTACTTTGATGATGTTATTGTATTCTCCCAAAATGAAGAGGAACATTTATGTCATTTAGAGACATTATTTAATATCTGTGTTCAAGAAAACCTTAAACTCAAATTGTCAAAGTGTAATTTTGTGAAATCCAAAATTAATTTTCTAGGATATGAAGTTTCGAACGGTCGTATCACACCTGACAACCCTAATATAGAGACGATTAAGAAATTAACACCACCAACGAATGTAAAAGAATTACAACGTTTTTTGGGATCTATAAATGTTTATCACAAATTTATTCCAAAGTATGCTAACATTCGATACCCTCTCAACAATTTGTTGAAGAAAAATGTCCCTTATGTGTGGGACCAAAATTGTCAAAATTCTTTTGAAAAATTAAAAAATGCTTTAATTGAAAAACCAATCTTAAAGTTGTTTGATCCCAAAACACCTTGTCATTTGTTTGTAGACGCATCAAGTCATGGAGTGGGATGTGTAGTGAAACAAGTTGATGAAAAAGGAACATTACATCCTATAGCATATCACTCTAGAAATCTTCGCGATTATGAAAAAAATTATGCAATTACGGAGTTAGAATGTTTGGCGATTGTGGATGCTTTAGATAAATTTTATCATTATTTACACGGTCAAAAATTTGTCATACATACAGATCATGCGGCACTTACCTGGCTCAAAAGTGTTAAAAATTTAAGAGGACGTCTTTTCCGCTGGTCCCTAAAACTTAGTATGTTTGACTATGAAATTAAATACCAGAAAGGCTCCACTAACGTTGAAGCTGATATGCTATCTAGACAACCTGTTTCAGAAAATTTACCCCATATTATACATCTCCTTGACTTGAATGAAGTAAGAGACAATCAGAAGAAAGAAAATGTAACAATTGATGGTAAAAAGTACACTGAGATAAATGATGTTGTTGTTATTAAAAAGAAAGGTTTGTATAAGATTGTGGTCCCCATGTCTTTACGTTTACCCCTATTAGAAAAAACCCACACACAATTTGGCCACCCTGGAATTTATAAAATGATAAATTTAATCTCTCCGCAATATTATTGGCCTAACTTTAATCAGGACATTGAAAATTTTGTAAAACACTGCCACACTTGTCAGATAAACAAAAAATGTAGACAAAAAAGATTTGGCTTATTGCAATTAATGCCCCCAACAGAGATACCTTTTGAATGTTTGGCAGTAGACTCTGTTGGCGGATTTAATTATTACAATTCTACAAAAAAATATTTGCATTTAGTCGTTGACCATGCAACTCGCTATGTGTGGGGTTTTCCTTCAAAAAGTGTAACTACCGAAACTTATACAAACATTTTGAAACAATTATTTCAGATACAAGTACCAGATAGATTGTTAACCGACAGAAATGGAGCATTTACAGCTTCCAGGTTTAGGAGATTTCTTCGTAATTACAATATAAAACACAGATTGACGAGCAGCCATCACCCGGAAACGAATGGGAAAATTGAACGACTAAATCAGACTATTGTCACTAGATTAAAATGTAAAGTCAATTCCACATCCAAGAAAATACCCTGGACTAAGCTTTTAGATGAAGTCTTATATGAATATAATAACACCCCTCATTCTGTAACCCAATTCACCCCTAGCTATTTATTTTTAGGAAATTTACCATATGATCCCCCTTTACCAAATAATAGTTACTATCCCCCTGTGGAAGAAGCTAGAAAATTGGCTAAAGAGAGAACAATTGCTTACCATAAAAAGAATAAAGTCCGTTATGATGCTCGTTTCCTTCCTGTAAAGTTTAAAGTTGGTGACATTGTGATGTATGAAGAATTTCACTATCCGAATACCCGTAAATTGACTGCACCATATTCTGGCCCATACACCATTTTAAAACAACTTTCTGATGTATCCTTTGAAATTGATAAACCCAGCCCACATTTTAAGAGAAATTCCGAAATTGTCCATTCCTCCAAGTTAAGATACTACCACCCTCCTCAAAATCTTAAACTCAGCCATGAATAAACCCCATCTATCTCTTTCAGCTGTCAATTTTTTTTAATTTTTGCTTTCCTATCGTCCCCCTTACTCGTAGCATTTGGATGAGGACCCAGCTGGGCGTGTAACCTATCTCCCCAGCAGTGTAGAATGATGGTGACAGTTTAAAAGTACTGTTAGAATTTTTATTATTTTTTTTAAAAATATTATAATGACGAATTGATGACACATGAAGGGGTCCTCCGCTCCGTGGCCACCCATCTTTAGCCGGACTGTTTTCCCAGATTCTCTTTCCAGGTTGAACGGAGAATCTGGCAAAACTGCTTCGCTTCCCCTCTGCAGGTGAATATCGATTACCCACTTTTCTTTTTCTGTCGTGCGAGTGGCACATTTTTGGGTGATATTCCCCTCAGAGTATTAAAACCCATATCGCACTGACCCTGCGCATGGTGAAAATTATAGCAAGTGTATATTTAGTTTTTATTAGCTGTAGTTTTCTTTTTTTTTTTTTAAACAACTTAGTGTTGTTTTTTCATGGATATAAACCTAAGGCTGCATCATAGGAGTAGCTAAGTCCCGAACAAAACGGAAAGGTATACGAAGAAATATAATTTGTTTTTGTTATTAGTATTTTAGGATATTTTACTGTTATTTTATCTCAGTGTGAAAATTCAATATTTCTAGAAATGCAAGCTTTTCAAATTGCATTTGAGATACAATATATTTTGTTGATAGTATTAGTGCATATTTTGTATTATTGAATATTTTATATTTTTGAATAATTTGTATTTGTGAATATATTTTACATTTTAATATTTTGTATTTGTGAATATTTTTTTTTACATTTGAACATTGTCTATTATTGAATATTTTTTACATTTGCATATGTTGTATAGTTTTCAGTATGTTTACCTGTGAATATTTTAATATATTATATAGTTTATGGTTGCAATTTGCAATTATACACAAAAGGATGTTTCCCAACAAACTATATCAAAAACTTTAAAACAAAAACTGGAAAGAAAGGGAAACACTACAAACACAGTTATGTTATGACAACTGTTATAATCAAGATATGTCGTCTCGAGACACATTATTGTTTTGCTGCAGCACCATTGAAAGAATTCCAATATTTTAGTGTAACCAATATTTTTATGTAAATTTGATATATAAATGTAAAAATAGGTCCAATTGACTTGAGAGCTGAAGTAAATACTGAAGAGCTGGAGAAATTACTTGAGAGCTGGAGAAAATAAGAATCTAAAAAAAAAAAAAAAAAAAAAAAAAAACATGGGTTAAATTCACGAGATAAGACCCACAGGTCTTGCAGGCGAGCCCTGTGGCTCTTGTTTTAGTGGGGGGGGATATGAAAGGATAAAAGCTAAACCCCTTTTTAAAATGCAAAATCCCTTTTTGCCCCTTTTAAAATTTTAAATTACCGTTTTAAAAAATAGAAATTTAAATCAAAACTTTTAAATGCTTTAATAATTGTGTTTCAATTGATTGAAAATGCCGTCGCCCCTGTTAAATTAGTTTTCCTGCATCGCATCTTATAACTTTCAAAGATCGTTTTCTGACTCTTCATAAGAATATTTGTGCTGACGCTAACGCAATTTTAAAGTCTTGCGGCATCCGATCGGCCGATGGAGCCAACGCCTTTATTCCGCACAATCAATCACTCAGCTCACGGCCAATTAAAATTAAAAATACGCCTCTTTTGACTTAGACGACCTCTAGCAGAAATAATGCAAAAACCTCATATTTATACCATTACACGGCTATCAGGAGCGAACTTTTTACGATTTCCCTCATCTAAACAAATCCACGCCAATCTGCTCTCTCGGAATTGCCTCGCGATGGACGAACCTTCGATGTCCAGACAGACTTAAAAAGCAGCTCTCACGCCAATATGGGCCTGGTTTAAAAGGATGCATGTAAGAAAAAGAAATAAACCAGGTTCCGTAATAGACGGTGTCTTCCTTTAAACAGACATACATTCACTCGGAATTTAACCGAATCCCGCTCACGGCCCAGGACTACAAGAGCATGCAAGGGAATCAGAATGAGCGCTTTGACGTAAATACGGAGCCGCCATCAGTCCGCGCAGCCACCGGCCCGGCCCGGCGATCAAGGACCCACCGACGGAGCAACACGCTTCGTTTCATGTATGTTTCGATGAGTGCGATTTTGATTACTGCGATAATATCTCAGGATCTGTTAACCGCACTAATCAAACCTGTACTTTGAAAATTATGAATTCGAAATTTTGAAACTACTTATCACCATCTCGTGTATTATTCAATTATTTTTCTTTCGACTTATCGATAAATGTCACCCGCTTAACTCTTTGACCAATCAATACAAAACGATCTTACTGTAACTCCTGCATTACATTAGAAACAGATTGTTTTCCTACTACTCGTTAAATATTATCATAAAATCGTAATCATTCATTTCTAAATCTGCATAAGTGTTCTAAACGAGAAGTTAAAAAGGGAAATCTGAAAAGCCGAAAAAAGATAAAGTATCGTTCAAACATAGAAAAATTATCGATTAACTCTTTAAACTATTCATAGTAAATCTAAAATGTGAATTCTGATAATCCATATATGAAATAAAAATCAAGGACTGTCGTTAATACAATTATTCTTCCATTTTTCATTGTTTTGTGACGGAATAAACATTTGTATATCAAGTAAAGAGATTATACCAGATTTTGTTCGTGTAGAAGAAAGAAATAAGTAGCTTCATAAAAACGATATCATTTGGATAAACAAATTTTAAAGCATTAAAAATAACAGCATCGTCATTATTGGTGTTTTATAACATTAATGACCACGTTATTAAAGATAAAAGTAACGTTATCTTTAATACTGTTTAGTTAAGAAACAAATTTTAATATATTATACTAGATAACAATTCATTCACAATATCCAGAAATTTATTTTTGCGACTGTTTACTATGAAATTTTAGATTAGGATTGTGGATTCTGTTTCATTCATTACAAATAACTTTTATGAGCGATTAAATACAACCTGGCCCTAATTAAACTGATAGTACTCGGTGTATTCTGTAGCGCAATCTATTGGGTCTATGCATAATTCCGCAGCGCAATCTATTGAGTCTATGCATAATTCCGTAGCAAAAATCGAGTAAATTTTAAACGCAAAATATTTAGGAAAAAACATTTTTAATCAATCAAATATGTTCCATTCTGTTCAATAACTTTCTACCATCTCTCACGAGCTTCATTATCCCTCTTTCATAGAAATCCTGAGATTTTTGGGCAAAGAAATCATCTAAGTGGTTTTTGAGGACGTCCAGAGAAATGAAGTTCTTGTTAATCAAGTTGTTCTGTAGTGACCTGAACAAGTGAAGGTTCAAGATCCGGACTATACGGTGGGTACATCAAAACATCCCATCCAAGCCGCAATAATTTTTCACGGGTCATCAGTGCGGTCTGGCATTGTCATGGTGGAATACAACGCCCTTTCTATTCGCCAATTCGGACCGCTTTTGGTTGATTGCTCGCTTTAATTTGTCCAGTTGTAAGCAGTACTTTGTCGAATCAATCGTTTGGTTGGGTGGTAGCAGCGCATAATAGACGATTCTCTTCCAATCCCACCAGATACAGAGCATGATTTTCTTCGGTTGTAATCCAGCCTTTGCGACCGTCTGAGCAGTTTCTCCGCTCCCGCCGTGACCACTATCTCTTGGACTGACATTATTGTAAACAATTCATTTTTCTTCTCCAGTGATCATCTGCGTCAAAAATAATTCGTTTGTATGACGTTTGAGCAGCGAATAACAAGAACTTCAGCTCCCTGGACGTCCTCAAAAAACACTTGGATGACTTCTTTGCCCAAAAATCTCAGGATTTCTATGAAAGAGGGATAATGAAGCTCGTGGAGAGATGGCAAAAAGTTATTGAACAGAATGGAGCATATTTGATTGACTAAAATTGTTTTTTTGTTGTTGTTGTTGTTGTTCTTAAATTTTTTGCGTTTGAAATGTACTCGATTTTCGCTACGGAATTATGCATAGACTAGTTGCGGAAATGAAGCCAAATTTTGTAGGATGATTAAAAAAGGTGGAGGACGAAAGATTCCGCGAAAAAAAAAATCAGTTCCAAAAGTCACTACTAGGGGGATATGTGGCGCTATTTTTTCGTGGAATCTTTCGTCTCCTGTCTTGTTTAATCATCCTATAAAATTTGTGTCTATTCTCGCAATTAGATCGTACTATATCACGCTGAGAATTGTCAGTTTTATAATAGTTGTATATTATCATATGTTGCATGTTTCTCCCAGTTAGTTTTTCCAGGGACTCTTCTCAGCAATTAACACTCAACGTGTTTTAAGTAACATATATGTGAACTTTCAGCAGTGATATTTTGAATTGTTATAATATTGAAAATTTTTACAAGTTTTAAAATTTACTTACTCAAAATAAGGTTATTTAAACTTCATTTATAGTACTTAGTGCTAAGTGAATAGTTAGATGAAGTCCCTGGCACATTCTTGCCCCATCACTATCTGCTGAATGTTTCCATTGTTTACAGGTTGGTTAGTATCATGGTTGGATGGACAAGTGAGTTGAAATTTTCAAGATACGGTCAATCTTACAGTCAATTGGTTTAGCTGCTTCATGGTGAACAAAATAATTTGCATAGTAGTCTTTAACTATATGTTTTCATCTTACTTTTAGCCAGTATTTAAGCACTGCGATTAGACTTCAAGCTGTGTAGTTCAGCATCTCAGTGTTTAAGTCTGTTTCAGTGGTTGTATTTCCGTTGCTGCTGTGTAGTGATGCAGTCTGGTGCAAATCACTATGATTTAGACAAGTATAGTTTATGGATGCCCTGTCAAGATTGCCTGTTTGTTTACACTGCTCATTCAGTTTCCAAGCTCATCCCTGCTCATGACATCATCTATCCTCCATCTTTACTGTGATTAGACTACTGTGTTACTTTTATTTGTAAGTTAACTACACCTATGATACTTTTATTTATAAGTTAACTACACCTGTGACACATCATTTACAGAACATTCATGTGGCTATTTGTGTGTGTGCGCAAATTGGATATGCTTAAGTTTTGTTATTTGTTTTTACTAACTTTTTTTAAAAGAATTGTTTTATTAACCTCATTTTTTATGAATAAAATTGTTGCTGATACAATTTTGTACTCAATAAAATTGCTCAAATACACACAATGAAATTAAAGATGTTCCAGTGACTAGACCCACGGCCCGACATCTTCCCGGCAACATCCAAAATTTTATCGTCAAATTGCTTTTTCTGGCTAAACTACATTTTTAAACCTAGTTTAACGTGAGTAAGATCAATTTGTTTAATTTTCATTAAATCTGATGTATGTACCTTTAAAAAATGAAAAGAAGGTATTAGTCTACTCTTCCAAATCAGCCAAAGGACTTGTTTTATTATTAATATTCTTATTTATTATTATTTTTTTAATCTCCAGAAAACATCATACGCCAAGCCAACTACATCATTTTGGTTCTTTTAACAACGGAAAAAAATTATTTTAATTAATTTGACAGTTTTTCGCGTTATATTTAATTACAAAAAATTTAGTTATTTTAAATTTTAAAATAAACAAATGTAGTATACTTATATATATTGCATAAAAAAACAGCTGACATTAATTGAAATCTATCATACTGGTCGAGCTTTCATCTGGTTTCAAGCAAATGCTTGATTAAGAATCATTTAGTTCCCATCTTTAAGTTCTTGTATTAATTTGTAAAAAAAATCATTTCAATCCTTAAAATAAAAAAATAATAAAATAAACTCATATTAATTTTTAAATACATGTAAAGTATTTTTCAAGCAACCTCAAAAAATCTTCCAACAATAACTCTACAATATCTATATTCTTTATCATATTACATAAACTATCTTTCTTTTAAACTTTGGAACTCAAAAATGCAGTACTAACGTAAAAAGTTATTTCTTAACCATGAATAAAGTGAGACAACAAAAATGCATTTTTGTAGCAAAAGTCATAATTTTGGCAACAACAGAAAGAATTAATTTGACCCATTCCGCTGTTCAACACCGACAAAATTTATTTCGACACAAATGTTGGCAACGGCACCTCGCGAAAAAATATAGAAGCCCATTTCTGAGACAATAAAGGATGATATACGGAGACCTTTTTCCTGCAGGCCAGTTCATAAACCAATGTAAGGTTTTTTAAGGCCAAGTATTTTATATAAAGGAAAACGCTATTCTATGTAAAATATTTATAAAAGAATGAATGTTTTAGTAAAGAATTCAGTTTCAGAATTTTAGAAGCTAAAATGTCTGCAAAATAAAATATTGTGCCAAAAACTCAGAAGTATAGGTTGATTTTTACCGTATTATTCACCTTATTTTTGAATAACGACGATCACTTTGCTTTTATTATGTTGCTTTTATATGGTAAATTTTTACTTTCTGATTGAACTACAAAATCATTTACATTTGTACTTACTTAAAATTCATAACATTTTCAGATATTCATATATGGATTTTTCAATATTGACCAACGAAATTATTTTCCATGTAAATAAATCATCTTTAGAACATGCTTTAAAAGTCAACGCTTAATCCGATTTTCAAGGATATTGAAATCAAGTAAAAAAGTTTCATTAGGAAGAAGTCAAGTATAATCAACGATTTGTAAGGATAATTTGTAGGATATATATATTTTTTAAAATCTATGTGGTTTATTAGAACTTTTATCATAACACCTAAAAATAGAGAGTAGAAATTGTAGAAATTGTCAATCATGTATATTATTTCTGTTGTCAATTTCCCTTTTTCTAAGCAAATACAAAACGCAAAATGATAAATGAGATACCATATGAAAGGATTTAGAACCTGCTTCTGATATAGTACACTTACATTTCGTTAAAACATGTTTTTTGATTAAAAATTGCAGTTAATAAAAAATTAAATCAGCATTCTTTCATAAATGAAATGAAAGTTTTTTCTCAAATCAATGTTGCTACAAAAGAAAAAAAAATACCGCATTATATCGCGCTTAATAAGGACTATAAAAAAATTTATAAAATAAAGGAAAAGCGGGACGGTATTGCTGTACGGGTGTATTTTATATTTATGATTAAAAAGCAAAACAAATCAGAATATTATTGTTTTTGAAAATGGCTTGGAGTGAGCCGAAACATGTCAATACTCTAATAAAAGTTATTTTACTGTATATTATGTTGTTAATTTACACCTTTTAGCATTTAAAAGAAATATATTATAACAAAGTGTTATAATTTATTATAATTTTGCAAATTGGATAATTCTGCATGAAATACCATTTTAGCTAAATTAAGGGGGGAGGAGGTGGTTAGTGTCCCCTTCCCCCACCCTTTATATTTAACCATTAAACCCCCAAACTAATCAGGGAAGCGCCTTATCAGAATGAAACTATATACAAAACTTGAAGCAAATCTGATATGTCTATCAAGAGTTATCGCAGTACGTACAAGCATACGTACATATATACGTATGTAAATACAGAACCTGCGGGCATTTTAGCTCTTAGGCTTTGATAGCCTGGGATCTAAAAAACTTTTTACTTTTATTCTGTATTGTTGTCCCTTTACTCGATTGAAGTCGCCTAAGACATATGCGGAAAAACAAAAATAATAAGAAAGGTGTTTTAAAACTTTATTTTACTAGATAGAAAGAAGTCCAAAACAGCGAACAATTGTGGATTTTACAAAAAAAAATCGTCTCTGAAAAATTATTTATTTATTTTATATTTATTTATTTTATATGAATTTATTTATTTATTTTATATGAATTTATTTATTTATTTTATATGAATTTATTTATTTATTTTATATGAATTATTTATTTTATAAAAGTTTCTAGACTACTTCAGCTGATGATATGTATACAGTGTTGAAATAAACAGTGAACGGAAACGGTCAGTCTTTCTTAATCAAAATAAACGGCTGTTTTTTAATTAGAAAACTCAGTTATATTTTTTTAAATAATTAGTTTTTGCAAAAATGATTTTTTTTATATCAAAGCGTTTTCATGAAGCACTATTTAGAAGTCACTAATATTCACACATTTGAAACAGCTCTAAAATAATGTATGCTATATTAATAATGTAAAGAAGAAACGTTAGTTTGTGTGTTTGTTTGTAGGAGTTACTCTGGAACTGCCGAACCGATTTCAAAAGTAATGATGGCAAAATGACGATGACAATTTCAGCTCCAACATGCTATATTTTATGTCAGTACCACTACCTCCAAGGTGCAAAATAATTCTAAAATTGAAATTTTTGTGATACTGCAGGTGCTAGAAACTTGGGATTTGGCATGGTGATTACTTTTAAGATTTAAATACTGAGTAGGAAAGGTTTCTAAAAAATGTTTAATTTAAAAGAATAAAATAAGCGGAAAACAATCTAAAAACATTTTAAATTGCAATTTATATGGAATTGTTAGAGCTATAAACATGAAATTTGACAGAGTTGCTACTTTTAACACGTAAATAATCGCTCAAAATAGTTTATAAAAAGTTCGAAATTTAAAAAAGTGCAAGAGAAAAAATGTTTTAAAATTGCCATTTATGTGAAACTGTTGGAGCTAGAACCTGAAATTTGGCATGGTGTTCCATGGTGGTCCATGTAAAAAATATACTGAACTGAACTGAACACTCCACATTTCGAAGTGTGGCTGACAATACTTGTGTCATAGTCCGAAATACTGTGCACTTCCATCACGTCTTACAATGTCATCATATTATACCGAAAATTTAACTTCACTATCTTCACTTTTATTCTAATCCTAATTTTTGTTGCAAACTCTAATAATAATGGAGGTATATTAGCGCAATTTTCAATAAACTTACATTCCGGGTACATATTCAAACTTAATATCCGGTTTCTGCTTTTCGTGCCCTGTACTTTTGAATGAATGTAAAAACGCAATAACATGACTAAAACTGCTGGAAAAACACAGTAATTCAATCAGCGATACCATGTGTACATGAACTACATTCTGAAATACGGCACTTCTAAATCAGTGCCATTTGGATGCGAATGGTGGGCATTTTTTTATAACCGCTGTGTTATACACAACGAAAGGCAAGTCTACTGCAAATTTCGTTAAAATATCGTCACTGTTATTAAAGTTAAGACCTAATATCCGGGTTCTGCTTGGCTAATGATGATTGTGCATGTAGTACCGAAGATTGCGTTGTACGATCAAAAAGGGGGGGGGGGTCTATAGAACATCGAAACTCTTAAAAAGTAGTTATTCCAGCAAAATAATGTTCCAAAAACATTTTATACAATTTGTTTTTAAAAATGCATTGTCAACTGTGGTGCAGAAAAAAAATCTGATTTTTTCTTTGTATATAAATAAACTTACATTAACGGCAGATGTCAGTGAGGTTTTTCAATACGCCAGATATGAAAGATAAATTATAATTCCTTCATAACGTTTACGGTTAAAATATTAAAACTTAAGGAACTAAATAATAATTATTATCTTATTACTAACTAGTAAGTTTACAACAGTAATGTACTGTATATTTATTATTTACTGACATATTTCCATATTAACCGAAATTTAATATAAGTGTAGTAATAATATATTTTTTTATTGCAAATTTCCTTTTTTTTAAAAAACGCCAAATTGTAATTTCACGTTAACGAATTTTTCAGTATAACGAATTTAATCGGTGGTCTCCATAAATTCGCTATAAAGAAATTTTACTGTAATTCTATAGCATAATAGCAAATTCCATTTTATTTAATCATGACTATAGCCCTAAACTAATATTCTTCATTACATAAAATTGTTACACTAACTCAAGTACACTAAAGATTTTCAATATTGTCTCCCGTATTTTATATGGTATACGAGGGCTCGCTTTATTTTTTATCCGTAAAAAGATTTATAGATTAATTAGATCAGAGTTGGGCTGTTCTTCTTTCCCGGAATCACAATATTTGTGAGATCTTGTCGAAATAGATCTTCCTGAACGCCAAGTTGTTTTCTTCCGATATCTTGTCCCATAAAGCAGAATAGATGCTTCTCTAATGTCCGTTATTTTGTACGTTAAAGGATGTGCACTTATTTCATTTCTAAGCTTTACTACATTTAATATTTACCACTAAGCAGATATTGACGTCATAGTTCTGTTTTCTTATATTCATATTTAACTTGTATAATTTAGTTTAATTAATTAAAAGAGGATTTTTTTTAATTACACTCATTACTTTTTATTTATATTTTATTAACTATTGGGAAAATGGTTGTTGTTTTCGGTCGAGAATGGACCTTTTGACGTCGTCATTTCATTGACGTCGTCACTTTATTTTTTTTAAGCGTTTTTAACAAAATTCTGTAACTTTAGAAGAATTTTTAACGAAATTCTGCAACGTTAGAATTTTTTTTTTTCTTTGAATAGGCAATAGAAATGCATAAAATCGTTACAAAAATCTTAAAGTTACAAACAGGATAGATGCAAATTATCAGATATGAAAAATAAAGTAGAAATTTGGTACTTTCGTGTTATAGCGGCTCCCAAGGATGAAATATTTTTGTTTCTGTTTTAATTAATGTATTGTAAATTTGGTACTTTCGTGTTATAGCGGCTCCCAAGGATAAATCGCCAAATTATAAAGCATGTATGACATTATAATAATATATGATATATATATTACATTTCTTGACGTATGTGGCCAAGTTATAGTCATATATTATGCATATATGATATGATGTATATATATGACATGTGTATATTATGTATACAAAACGTAAACAATATGTGTATAATGACGTATATGGCACATATAGGACTGTTTGGAATATATATATGCGTATATAGGATGCATATGTAAGCTTTGCGATGATCTTGGCGAAATCATAACTGCAACCTTTGCATAGTCATAACTCTGGGGGCCGCTATAACACCAAAGTACGTTCACGAAAGTACGTTTCTTTTGTTTTGTTTTTAAGTTTTTGCAACGTTTTCCCAATGGTTATTGTAATTTGTTAAATTATATATATATTTGTTTCTAATTTTTTAATGTTTAAGATATTTCGTAGTTGTAGTTTCACAGCTAGTCGGTATATCTTAGCGAGCGTAGTTTCGCGCATAATCGACTGCATTGTTGTTGTAAATTGCAAGCAGTTGTAACCATAAAGAGTATTTGGCGATTTATCGCCTGCGCCAGGTTAACGGAAAAATGCTTTAAAATTATTTTATTAATTTATAATTAAGTTCTAAACTATTAAAATGTTGTATTGTTTTCGGAAATACACGTGTGTGTACATGTTTTTACAGTTCTAGCCTGTCAAGAAGGGATTGAAAAATCGATCGAACTCCATTGTTGTTGTAACTTGTAGTCAGTTGTAAACATAAAGAATACTTGGCGATTTATCACATGCGCCCGGCCAACGAAAACATACCTTAAAATTAATTTATTATTTTATAATTAAGTTCTAAAATTATTAAAATGTTTTATTATCATAGTACATATTTTTGTGTAATTCTAACCTATCTCGAAGTGATTGAAAAATCGACTACGAAATTCCATCTTTACATTATATGAACCAAACTGAGTTAAATAAAAGATTGTAAATAAAAAAAGTAATTATTATTTTAAAAATCTGCAATTTTTCATCGGGCAGAAAAAAAAAATTAAACATATTAAATATTACTAATAGGAAAATACTAATCTCATAGTTCCGATTTCTTAATTCATATCCTTTCTCATATTGACGAATAAGGTACTTGTATCAAATAAGGCCATGCTCTTAATAAGGCCGTCAGCTTATATCTTTTAGAGAATGGTCTCGGACAGACAAATGGCAGCACATATCTGACAGTTTATGTGTTCTTGACTCACGCGGATAGTTTCAACCACAACCAATACCGGCTTCGTCGTCCTTTTCGGACCACTGACGTCGTCACTGGAAACAGTAAGTAAACTTTCATATGAAATCAGCGTGAATCATTGATTGAATTTTACAATCTTTGCTTAATGAACGAGATAATTTAACGACCTTTTAAAATGTATACTGAAATATTCTATATTTTTAATACGGTTTGTGTTTGAAGGTGAAATAACATGTTAAAAGCAAAATCCCTTAATAAGATATTGCTTCATTTTCCGAAAGGAGATGTGTCTTAGATATGCGTCTTTGATCGCAGTGGAAGAAGTATATCCATACAGAATATGTAGATATTCACTCGAATGGACACAGATACCCTTTTCTGCCCCAAATGTGAATAACTTCAATTGGATTTCTTCATCATCATCTTTAATAAAAAGCTATGCGTTGCTGACGACTGGGTTTTTCGCTAATTGTTGTCACAGATTAATCTCGGAAAATAAACATTTGAAGTTACTGAAAAAATTAATAGCTCGAAAAGTATTTGTCAGAAAATTGTTAGACAAACTGCGTTAGAAAGGTAAAAAATTGTATTTTTCTCGATATAAATTTCAAATCTAATGATTATGGCGTTTTTCAAATATTGAATTTCAAAAATTACCAAATTTTACAATGGAGTACCATAGCGAAACTTTCACGCGTAAAAAGATAATCATAACGGCCGTGTGTCCTGACGTGTATTACTGGCTATAGCACGAGTCACAAATTATAGTAGCCTTATTATTCTGTTAAATTATAAAAGTGAATTATAATGTCACGAGTGCATGATTTTTATTTAATTCTCGAGAAATACTAGATGCGCCATTTCTTTTTAGTATATATATATATATTATAAATGTGAAAAATCTGTTAGAATTTTAAATTTAAAAAAAAATTGTTTTCAGCGATGTTCTGTAACCCAGGAAGCCCGGATTCAATTCCCTAGTGAAATAATAATGACTTTATTTTGACTTTTTCATACCTAGATATTTCATTTTCAACAGTTAAAATTCGCCATTTAAAAACACCTTCTTTATTTTGTTCTATTTTAGTGTAATACCTGTAAAATATCTGCTAATTAAAGTTAAACCATGGACTTAGTCAATTATGGCCTTATTTAAAACGCATCCTCCTAATAAGGCCACGTTAAAGTGTCTTTTGTTTTTAACTCCCCTGACCAAAATTCAACAGCGACAGGAGTATGCATGATTGAATAGTATTTTTAAAATATTTTTAAATATTACATCGAACAACATTTAAAATGTTAATGTTGATATAACATATTATACTGCGATCTGAATCCTTAACATGGCTTTATTTGGTACTTTATAATAAGAAAATCAGCAATTATAGTTTTAAATGCTGTTACTTTTCATTGGACAAGAAAAATGTGTTATTTTCACATTTAATATTACCAAGAAGTATTTATTGATATCATAGTTCCGATTTCTTCATACATTACTTTACTCGTATACAATGTGTCGGCTTAATTAATATCGCAATATCTATCGCAATATATATCGCAATATATCGGCTTAGTTAAAAAAACAGTAATTATTATTTTAAAAACTGGTATTTTTTTATTGGACAGCTAAAATTTGCCAAGATTTTTTTACTTATATTGCAATACAAATAGTGCTTGTAATATCAGTGTAACGCCCGTACGATAATGTTACGGGACATTGATTTTCTCCGCAATTTTGGTATTCGAGCAGAAAAAAGGGTTTTACAGGCAAAACAGTTATCCAGTGATACTCTGCTAAACATCTATATTATAAAGCAAAAACATGTGCGTGGCTAACACTGACGTCATATTGACGGGGACAACGCCTGACCAATAAATTTCGCCTTTACTGCAATTTATTAACTTCTACGCATCACACAATTTCAATTTCTACACCGTCGAATAGGGAAAGGAGAGGGAGGGGGTTGTTCCTGGATGTTCTTTCAAATGCAATCTGTTTGAAAACTATATCTCAATTTACTCATTTATTATGTTTTTAAAATAAGTTTCAATCATGAATTTCTTTTTTAGTTTATTTCTCTTGCTTGCAGCCCGATTACGAAAGATTAGCCCGTTTGCACTTAAAACAATATATTAGTTCAACCTTTGTTCCTGGCTAATATTCCATAACGAAATTAAAACGTCATCATTAAATACATAAAATAATATAAATGAAACAAAATTTTAACAAATATGTAATCGAACTATTTTAAGCGTTATTCGCTGTTGAAATCGGCCAAGATAGTTCAGTTACATAAGTTTTATAGGGTCAAAAACTATTCACAGCAATTTAATTGTCGTTTGCATTCACATATTTAACTAGATTGTGGTGTACAGTGTCCAATCATTTTTTTATATATATTTTACTATTTGAGGGGGGTAAAAATACTATCTCTGACATTACTCATAAAAATCGCTTGTGAAAATTTAATTTTAGAAGGAAAAACAATAATATGATTCTATGCGATTCATTTGCTAACTAAAATTGGAAGTGAATTTTTCTGAAATTTTAATTAGTTTTCTAATGAAAAAAAGACAGTAATTATTATTTAAAACTAGTCGTTGGGGGCCACCATAATACTTATCCATCATGGATATGCATAATATAAAATATGAAAATAAAACATGTGTAAACTATTCCTAAAATGCATTGCAATTCGAATAAAATCGTGTCGACGTCATAAACTTTAAATGCTCTATTACTGAATTGCGTAAAAGAAACATCCTTATAACTCCAAAATTGATAATCCTATTAAATAGCGGTTTACTGCGTCGGATGAAGCGTCTCATTTCCAATTAAAATATATCTCTGAATTGAAATTTGAATGAAATACAGGGTCATGAAACATCGAAGAGTGTGGAAAATATATAATTACAAATATCTCGGCAACTCATTATCCGATCGACTTCATTCTTTATGCAAAATTTATGTTTTTTTGTATTGTATTTTATATTCACTCCTTAAAATAAAAAATTTCGAAAATTTTTATGTACCTTTTATCAGAACGAATATTTCGAGAGTCCGAAAAAAAATAGTTCCGGATAATCGAGATTACTGAAAATCAATAAGCTTCTTTCCATCATTGCATACTAAGTACATACCAAATTTCAGATCTCTATCTCAATTTGTTTGGGCGTTTACAGACACACAGACGGCAATTTTTTTTTTCTAAAAATATGTTTTTCGGAATCTCCAGTGTCTGAAACGTGTAAATCCGTCAAAAAAAAATTTTCGATTTTCGAAACGATTACAAGACTTACCCTATACTACGCATGATGGGTAAGTAAAATCACCTTTTATTAATTACTTGTCTAATAAAAAAAGACTAATTATTATTTAAAACGTCGCCTTTTTTAATGGGCAGAAAATAAATGTGTTAAAAAGAAGTTTTATTAATTCTACTTAAATAAGCACAATACATAAATAATAACGCTCACATACGTCGAAATTAATCAATTGCCTCAATTTATAAACTAGTCGGATGTGCCAATCCCAAAACTTCTTCTATCTCATACATGTTAATACTTCGAAAGCGTATTTTTTTTTTTTTAATATGCATTTTAGAAACAAACAATAACGTAAAATCATGCATCAAGCATGATGTAACACTTTCCAACACTTCTAATGTACTTTTTAAAAAAATTACCATTTTAGAACGTGAAAGATGATATCTAAGTAAACAAATCGGAAAAAGCATAACATATTTAAAAACCCAATTTCAGTAATTACAAACAATATGGGGGAAATATCCGAATTATTTTGTGCAGCCCTGTATACGATAAATATATTTGTATATAAACTACATAGAATGCTATAATTTAGTTCAGTAGGAAACGTCTAGAACAGTTTAAAATTCCCCTTCTGGAATTTCCGTGAATAAACGGAAATGTGCTCGAGATCTTTTGTGCTGCCTTGTACATGATCTCTAGAATTTATTAAACACCAAGTAATGGACAAAAAAAATTAGTTAAATTTAAAAATGCGTACCGCAACTGAAAACGTATTAACAGCAATTATTATTAACAGGCAGTACTTTAACCGAATTCTTTTGTGTGTCCCTGTAAATGAACAGTGAATGTTATGCACACAGTATATAAGGTATACTATGTAATGCAACTCAGTGGTATATGTCAATTTCAATATGTTCAAAATAGTGAAACATTATTAAAATAAATTGCAAACGATTTTCCGCCTTCGACCATAATGTAACGGAATTATTTTGAGTGTCCCTGTGAAGAAACTATAAGTGCTGCGCACACCATATTCTATGGTAAGTTTCTTGTAGCGCACATCAGTGATATATATCAATTTCAATATGTTCGAAATAGTGAAACATTATTAAAATAAATCACAAACGATTTTCCGCCATAGACCATAATGCAACGGAATTCTTTTGAGTGTCCCTGTAAAGAAACTATAAGTGCTATGCACACCGTATTCTATGGTAAGCCTCTTGTAGTGTTCATCAGTGGTATATATCAATTTCAATATGTTTAAAATAGTATATAACATCATTAAAATAAACCGCAAATTATTTTTCCCTATAGACCGTATCGTAACGGAATTTTTTTGGGTGTCCCTGTAAAGTAACTATAAGCGTGACACACCTCATTTTTAATCCCGAACAAACCATAGTGAACATCAATAAAATCTATCAATTGTGTGACAATCCTAGTATATTTACGCGAGTTAAAGCACGGAGAGACAGACAAACAAACCGAATTCAGAAACACTTTTCAAATATGTTGGAAAGTGTTAAAAATGCGTGGTTAATAGATTTTTTATTTATATTTTATTACACTTCAAGTAATGCGCTAATGCCATGTAATGTTTGTCAATAAATGTTTCAAAACCAGGGGGAGGGGGAGAAAATTTTCATAATAAAGTCTAATCAACGGGTAATATATCAAAAAACGGGAAAATTTTTACTTATTAAAAATATGCAAATTAACCCTAGATTCGGCAATTGGTTGATTCAGTATGATTTGTTTTCCCATCTCGAACAAAAATCGAACACAATTCGCCGATTTTCTCCAAACTTTTATATAAACCTCGGCTTACGACTTTGCATCTAAATACAAAATTTCGTCGAAAAATATTCATAAATTTTTCATTTAAGGGGACGGTGGACGTTAAAATTAATTATTTTTTTATTATTCATCATAAATATCTGAAATTCTGTGCATATATAAATTTCACCATAAGTATATAGAATACCTTAAAAAATTTCTAATCTTAATATAATTTAATTTTTTTTATTTAAAATTCATGAATTAAATTTTAAATGCTCCTTGCGTCTTAATTTTTATGTTATTTCCTCGATTTGACATTTGCATCACTTAAAACTGTATTACAAACAAATCTGTGCACCAGTTATTTAATCCCTTGAATAGTTAATTTTTGAGAGATTTTTTTTTTTAATTCCACTCCGATTTTCATCAAAATTTAGCATTTAAATAAGTTATAAATCAAATTCAACTATCTTAACGAAGTCTAATTTTAAAATGCATACACGTTTCTTTGTAAACAGTATCAGGAATCTTCCTTATCAATTTCATGAATTTTGAACAAAAATTAAGACGCATGAAGCGTTTCAAAAATCTAAAAAACGTGTAAAATCTGTATTGAGAAAACAGGTATAAAGTTTACTAAAGCACCGAAAAATTGACTGTGTACATAATTCAAACGCTTGTAACTTTGCGAAAAATCATCGCAGCTGCATGCAATTTTTCTCAAATGGATCATACAAACTGAAGAATAATAATACACAAAAAAATAAATTACGATTTTTGGGTCGCTTTTTGATCAAATAAAAGTCCACGGTCCCCTTAAACTGCAAAAAAGCGAGAAAATCGCACAAAAATCGCTATCCCATCGCCTCTTTCTGGGAGAATATCTCCAATTTTAACTGGGACCTGAAGTCCATAGTCTAAAACGTATATATGATGTTCGGTACAATTCTGTCCATAACTTCATACACTTTCCAATGACACAAAAGTAAAATCGCACCTTAATTCGCTATTACAGCGCCACCTTCAGGCCGATTTTCTTCAAACTTTCATACAAACCTTAGCCTATGGCATTGTAGCTAAATACAAAATTTCGTCGAAAAATATTCCTAAATTCTTAACTTAAACTGCAAAAAATCGAGAAAATTGAGCAAAAATCACTATCACATCTCCTCTTTCCGGGGGAATATCTCCAGTTTCAACTGGGACGTGAAGGCCATAGTCTAAAACCTATATATGATGTTCGGTACAATTCTGTCCATAACTTCATACACTTTCCAATGACACAAAAGTAAAATCGCACCTTAATTCGCTATTACAGCGCCACCTTCAGGCCGATTTTCTTCAAACTTTCATACAAACCTTAGCCTATGGCATTGTAGCTAAATACAAAATTTCGTCGAAAAATTTCCTAAATTCTTAACTTAAACTGC
Organism: Maratus michaelseni; assembly: GCA_963931845.1. Taxonomy (NCBI): domain Eukaryota; kingdom Metazoa; phylum Arthropoda; class Arachnida; order Araneae; family Salticidae; genus Maratus; species Maratus michaelseni. The sequence continues at coordinate 381,182,694 of OZ007587.1, read as the reverse complement.
AAAAAATCGAGAAAATTGAGCAAAAATCACTATCACATCTCCTCTTTCCGGGGGAATATCTCCAGTTTCAACTGGGACGTGAAGGCCATAGTCTAAAACGTATATATGATGTTCGGTACAATTCTGTCCATAACTTCATACACTTTCCAATGACACAAAAGTAAAATCGCACCTTAATTCGCTATTACAGCGCCACCTTCAGGCCGATTTTCTTCAAACTTTCATACAAACCTTAGCCTATGGCATTGTAGCTAAATACAAAATTTCGTCGAAAAATATTCCTAAATTCTTAACTTAAACTGCAAAAAATCGAGAAAATTGAGCAAAAATCACTATCACATCTCCTCTTTCCGGGGAATATCTCCAGTTTCAACTGGGACGTGAAGGCCATAGTCTAAAACGTATATATGATGTTCGGTACAATTCTGTCCATAACTTCATACACTTTCCAATGACACAAAAGTAAAATCGCACCTTAATTCGCTATTACAGCGCCACCTTCAGGCCGATTTTCTTCAAACTTTCATACAAACCTTAGCCTATGGCATTGTAGCTAAATACAAAATTTCGTCGAAAAATATTCCTAAATTCTTAACTTAAACTGCAAAAAATCGAGAAAATTGAGCAAAAATCACTATCACATCGCCTCTTTCCGAGGGAATATCTCCAGTTTCAACTGGGACGTGAAGGCCATAGTCTAAAACGTATGTATGAAGTTTGTTTCAATTCTATTCATAATTTCATACACTTTCCGATGATACAAAGGAAAAATCACACAAAAATCGCCATCACGGTAACCCCTTCCGGGAAAATATCTCCAATTTGAAGTGGGGGCTGAAGGCCATAGTCAAAAACATATATATGGAAGTTTAGCTCAATTCTACACTGTTATTTATTACTTTATTACACTTCAAGTTTGTTGGCAATAAATGTTTCAAAATCATGGGCGGGGAGGGGCTGGGCAATTTCGTAATGAAATCTAATCAATGATTAATATATTAAAAGGCCTGAACATTTTGAAATACACTTATTACACTTTTCGGTGATCCAACGAGGACATATAGACAGACAGACATTTTGTAAAAACGTGTTTTTCGGGATCTCTGATGCCTAAAATCCGTCAAAAACCGGAACTCGAAAAAAAATTAGATTACAATACTTTCTTCTATTATAAATAGAAGAAAGTACCAAGGAGAGGGGTAAATGTACAGGCAAAACACTAAGTCAGTGCTACTCTGTGATATAATGTGTATATAAAGTTAGAATTTATTTTTAATTTTTTCGAAATTTTAATTTTATGGTGAAAAAATCGTTTATAAGTACTAAGTAATTTTATAATCCGATGCTTAACAATAAAAAAACCCAAAAAGCATTCCTTATTTTAATAAAATATAAAGTACTAATGTAATAAAGTACTAAAGTAATCTTGAAGTACTAGTATAAATGTAAGAGAATAGAATAAAACACAGTATTACGAGAAACAGTACGAGAAACAGTTTTTACAACATATCTGTTTTACAGGTTAAAAAAATAATACGATGCTAAGAACTTCAATTGCAAACTAAAATTATTTGGAATCGAATTTTTCTAAAATTTTAATTATTTTACTACTAATACTAATAATAATAATAATAATAGTAATAATAATAAAAGTTGTCGTTAATTTTAATTATTTTACTACTAATACTAATACTACTAATAATAATAGTAATAATAATAAAAGTTGTCGTTATTTTAAATGCTGCCATTCTTTATTGGGCAGCAAAAACGTTTGCTAAAAAGAACATTTATTTATATTACAATATAAATAAAAGCAGTGCGTATAAAATTAATGTATGTAGATTCACGCGTGATAAAATTATTAACCCTCCAATGCCCATAAGTAAACTCATATATATATATATATATATATATATATATATATATATATATATATATATATATATATATATATATATATATATTCATAGGTTGTATTGTTTTTTGTTTTTGTTTTTGTTTGTTTTTTTCCATTAAAAAAGTAATGGAATAGAGCTAATCAATCAAAACAAATTTTATAAAAAATTACGCAAGTTATCAAGTAAATGACATGCAAATGCAAGATCGCATCAAAGCAACAAAAATTAATCAAACATCAATCAAAACACAAATATCAATTCAACATTATTTTAACTTTAGCAGTCAGACAAAAAAATATAAAACTGGCCTTTTTAAAAAAAAAATCCCCAAAAAGAATATTTCTAGGATTTCGATAATATGCGGTACATATACACTTCAAACCTAAACCTAGAGATCTTTCAATGACATGTCACCTGGAAATCACAAATTGCGTTGGCGGTTTAAATACAACGCTATAAGATACAAGATTGCTGAATTTCCCTGTTGTTTGAGTCTCAAAGCAGAGAAAAGTGTTTTACAGGTAAAACAGTAACTCAGGGCAGGGCTTCTCCGTTCAACGGATAACTAACGTTGCGGAAGATATATTTTTTTTTTTTTGCAATTTATATTATCGTAATGAAAAAAATCGTTTGATGATAATTAAATTTGTAATTTAATGATAATTATGTAATTTAATAATGTAATTTAATAAAAATATACTATAAACTATTTGTAATTATAAATACTGCATTCAATTCTCGTGGGCTTTTCAACATAAAATAATTGAATGCAACGCAATCAACTATGATGTATCGTTAACTTCAGTTAGAATTAAATTTTCAGAAATTTCAACATTTAACGGTCGAATGTCCCCGCTACGGGGACATCGCACTTTCATGGCGACCATTTATATGCCAGTACTTTTTCTGACAGTCTTTTTTTTTTTTTTTTGCAATTTTAAGATTAGATAAGACGAAATTTTCTGTGTAACTGATGACCAAATTCAAGGATTTTGTACAATCTATATAGTCCTAGAATTGCAAAATCCTTAAATTTGGATTTTGAAGAATATTTTAAATAAACATCTTTATTAGTCTTAACAGGTATAAAAGAAAAATTATAAATTGTTTATTTGTCTTAACCCAATCTAAAATGTAAATCCAATCTGTCAAAAAAGGTACTTTATTATTATTATTGTTATTATTATTATTATTATTATAAACGACATCACTGAAGATCAATTTAAATAGTAATATGTTGATTATCTACTTGGAAATTTTAGACTAGTGACTACCTAAATTCTTAAGTTTCCAGTTTGTAAACAATTAAACGTACTAGCCATTGATTTTATTCAACTATTCTGTAACTTAAAAAAAAGAGAGAAAAGAAAAACATAACGAAATGAGACAATAGATAAACGAGTTAAGTAATGTCAGACATTTCTCAAGCATGTCAGAATTAGTTCAAAATTTGCACAGTTATAATAAAGTAAAGAAGAACATGAAAAAAAATCAGATGAATACGAAATTACTATATTTGTACATGAAAATTAGTTTTACAAAAATACAGTTTATTAGAGAAAGGGAAAATGAAAAAAAATAGCAGAAAGAATAAGAAAATGAAAAAGAAAATCCATATATAAAATCTCTCTAAATAAAAAAAGAATATTAATTAGGCTTCTAAATGAAACAGTGTGTTCACAATAAATACAGTAAATAATTTGAATATCGTAGAAAAATGCTCCTAAAAAATCCTAAATTAATATTTAGAATTCAATAAAAAGTAAACGCACTTATTATCACGCTACCTAATACGCTACCGCGCATGCGCGGTAGCGTATTACTGCTTATTTTAATTTTTATTACTGTTAATTTTACGAAATACTACTGGCAGCTGGGATGTCAGTATTATACTGTAAAATCAACACTTTTTTTTTTGCAGTGTAGAATCACGCATACAATGAGGAGAAATTACACTTCAAGTGCTAATAATTCACAGGTCATATTAATAATATAATGCAAAATAAATGCAAGTGAGTGTAAAACTAATAAATGCAAAACGCTAAAATAATAATTTTAAAAAATTATACATTGTAAGAAAAACAATTTTTTCTTAATGTACGAAAACATAGAATAACCTCTTCCCTGATACCCATGTAAACTAAAAGCGTTCTTTATCTTTAGAAATGTCAAAAATCAATATATTTTTAAGATTTTTAAAAAGCATTTATGAACCAACAGTTTCTTTTTTCTGCCACTGATTTTCAGAAATTAAATACATACATACATGCTAAAAGTAATTATAATACAAATCAAAAGTCTTAAAAATTTTTAAAAACAAAACAACCAGTAAGTACACTCCAACTGTGACATTCACATCTTCTGCAAATGATATATAAACTGTTTCCGGAAATTTTTACAGGTTTTTGAGTTCTTTTTTATATGTAATGTGGTCACTCTTAGCAAGCATATGTGTGTTTTAGTTTAGTCAAACGTATAAATGCATAATGATACAGTAAAATTTTCGATTACTTTTAAACGATGAATGGAATATTTTTTTGTTAATGATCAGTCTTTATCTTTTCACACTATTTTAAATCTTATAAATGGCTAAAATGTTATAAATACAACAAAGAACATTAATTATTTTATAACTAAATCTTATTCACCCAATTTTAATAGAAAAGGTAAAAATTTCAAGTAAAATAACGTACTATTATTGAGCAAGCATATATGAAATACTCATAGGTTCACACAACATTAAAATAAGTATTTGCATAATTTAGTAAATACATTAGATGCCGCTTATTCAGATTATTGATTAACAAAATCAGACGTTTTTACGATTCAATTCAATGTAAACAAAACTCATATCATGATTTTGTTTCTCCGTGTATTAGAATCGGTATAGTTGATTCTAAATCCGTAACGCAAATTTGACTTGATTAAGCAGCATCTATTGTACAGATAAATGTTACAAATGAATAATAAACACTTAACATTCAACAACAAACTATCCAGTTATATAAATATACTTCCAATATTTTTCTTCTTCGATGTATCCAGATACATTAATTCTCATAAATAATGCATGTACATGAAATATTCTATAAATATTGATTTTTAATTTCCCAATACTTTATTTTAGAAGATAAAATGTCTGTTAATCAATTCCGTCATATTACTGACATAAATTATTACACATACCTATTTTCAAGCCATCATTATTACTTACCCATCATACGTAGTATAAGGGTAAGTCTGGTAATCGTTTTGAAAATCGAAAAAAGAATGGCGGATTTACACTTTTTAGACAATGGAGATTCCGAAAAACATATTTTTAGAAAAAAAAATTGCCGTCCGTCTGTCTGTGTGTGTGTGTGTGTGTGTGTGTCTGTAAACGCTCTATCTCCCGAACAAATTGAGATAGAGATTTGAAATTTGGTATGTACTTAATAGTAATGATGGGAAGAAGCTTATTGAATTTCAGTAACCTCGATTATACGGAACTATTTTTTTCGGACTCTCAAAATGTTCGTTCTGATAAAAGGTATATAAAAATTTTCGAAATTGTTTATTTTAAGAAGTGAATATAAAAGACAATAAAAATACATAAATTTTACCTCAAGAATGAAGTCTATCGAATTATTAGTTGCCGAGATATTTGTAATTATATTTTCCACACTCTTCGATTTTTCATGACCCTGTATTTCATTCAAATTTCAATTCAAAGATATATTCTAATTGAAAATGAGACGCTTCATCCGACGCAGTAAATCGTTAGTTAATATGATTATCCATTTTGGAGTTATAGAGCATTTAAAGTTTATGACGTCATCAAGCCACGGTTTCATTCGAATTGCAATGCATTTTATAAATAGTTTACACATGTTTTATTTTCATATTTTATATTATGAATATCCATGATGGGTAAGTATTACGGTGGTCCCCAACGACTAGTTGCTGTATTATAAGATTCTGCTATATATGCATTAATTCATAAAAACTATACTTTCTCTTTTCAAATATTACATATTAAATATACTCTCTAATCTCACTAGTTGAAGATAACTCAGAATTGTGTTTCACTTCCCATTTGTTTGTTATGAGGAATCATAGAATGAAAAAAAAATGTACAATATAAAGTTTTACAGTTTAAAAATTCAAATAACAGAATTTTTTTTATAAAAAAATTCACAATAATTTCTGTTATCTTCAATTGGATTCTTTTGTAAACTTACCCAGAAAATATAAAGAATATAGTATATACTTAATACGATAAATATAAAATTGGTGTTATATGCTTTTAAGACAGATGTTTTACATAAAGCAAAATAAAGTGTAATTATTTTACTTTAACACAGATTATATAAGAATCACAAATAATAATAAATTTTCTGTAATTATTTTTACACATCCAGTATGGTTAATAATCAAAGCAAAAGCAGCTGAAATACTAGATTGGTAAGGAAAGAGATTTATTTTCTCTTCTCTGTTTATCATTTAGTTATTTTCCCCTCAAAATCCCCATAAATCCTTAAATCACTTTCTTTTGCAATATAAAATAGATATTCTATATGTTTTAAATGGAGAATTTGCATAATTGAAGCTCACTTTGCTTTTACTCAGACTTTGTGAAAATAACAAATAATAAAAATTAACCGAAATCATTTTTCCCACCCTGTACGGTTAATAAACAAAACCATATCAGCTGAAATACTAGATTAATACAGAAAGATATTTATTTTCTCTTCTATGTATACTGTTTGGTTATTTTTCTCCCCGAAAAATCTTTACATTGTATAATCTAAAATAGATATATATATTTAAAATGGGCACTTTTCATAATTGCAGTTTATTTTATTTTAACGCAGGCTATGTGAGGATAACAAATAATAATTAACTTCCTGGAATTTTTTTTTTCGCTCTGCATGGTTAATAAGAAAAACAAAAGCAGCTTAAATACCGGCTAAGTAAAGAAAGGAATTTATTTTATCTTTTTTGTTTACTATCGTTATTTTTTCACTCAAAAACGTCTTACACCATTCCACTACAATCTAAAGTAGATATTGCATATTTTAAATGGATATTTTTCTTAATTGTAATATATTTCACTTTAAAGCAGACAATATGCTAATAAGAAATAATAATTAACTTTACCAATATTATTTTCCACCCCAGTATGGTTAATAACTAAAACAAAATCAGATGAAATAGTAGATTAACTAAGTAAAGGATTTATTTTCTCTATGTTTACTATTTGGTTGTTTTTTTCCTCAAAAAACTCTAACGCCGTTCTGCTATAATCTAAAACAGAAATTACATATTTTTTAAATAGATATTTTTCTTAATTGCAATATATTTTACTTTAAAACAGAAAATATCCTAATAAAAAATAATGATTAACTTTCCAGATATTATATTCGACCCCTATATGGTTAAAACTCAAAACAAAATCATCTGAAATACTAGATTAGTAAATAAAAATATATTAGCCACACAGAGGGTGGCTTATTCTTTCAATCTCTATCTTTTTTTCATGTTTATGAAAAGTCACAGCAATTCAACGTTGCCACAGATTAATCTCGGAAAATGAAACATTTGAAGTTACTTAAAAAATTAATAACTCGAAAAGTATTTGTCACAAAATTGTTTTACAAACTGCGTTAGAATGGTAAAAAATTGTTTTTTTCTTGATATAAATTTCAAATCTAATGATTATGTCGTTTTTCAAATATTAGATTTCAAAAATTACAAAACTTTACAATGGAGTACTGTAGCGAAACATTTACACGTAAAAAGATAATGCTAAAGGCATTGTGGCTCGACGTGTATCGTGTATAGTATATTTTAAAATTGTTTGTTGTCATTGCGTTTTCATTCTGAGTTACAGCTAGCTTATTTATTTTTTAAATAAAAGCCGTGTGTGGCAATCTACATTCTGCCTTATAGCAGAAATTTCCCCTCTTGTTTCTTTTATTTTCTTTGTTTACTGTTTCGTTATCTCATTCCTCAAAAAACTCTTACGCCGTTCTACTATAATCTAAGACAGGTATTACATATTTTTTAAATAGATATTTTTCGTAATTGCAATATATTTTACTTTAAAGCAGAAGATATCAGAATAAAAAATAATGATTAACTTTCCAGATATTATTTTCTACCCCTGTATGGTTAAAAACCAAAACAAAATCATCTGAAATACTAGATCAGTAAATAAAAAGATTTATTTTATTTTCTCTGTTTACTGTTTCGTAATTTTTTTCCTCAAAAAACCCTTACGCCGTTCTACTATAATCTAAGACAGTTATTATATATTTTTTAAATGGATATTTTTCTTAATTGCAATATATTTTACTTTAAAGCAGGCGATATAAGAATGTGAAATAATGGTTAACTTTCCAGATATTATTTTCTACCCCTGTATTGTTAAAATAATTATCAAAACAAAATCATCTGAAATACTAGATTAGTAAATAAAAGGATTTATTTTCCCTTTCCTGCTTACTGTTTGGTTATTTTTTACTCAGAAACTTCTTAGACTGTTTCACTACAATCTAAAATATAGTTATATATATATATTAAATGGATATTTTATTTAATTGTACTTTATTTCACTTTAACAATAATAATGAACTTTGTCGATATTTTTTTTTTACACTTTATATGTTTAAACACCAAAATAAAATCGGCTGAAATACTAGATTAGTAAAAAAAATGTATTTATTTTCTCGTCTCTGTTTACTGTTTGGTTATTTTTATCCTCAAACAATTCTTACACCGTTCCATTACAATCTAAATTAGATATTACATATATTTTAAATATATATTTTTTTTAATTGAAATATATTTTACTTTAAAGCAGACAATATGAGAATAAGAAATAATACTTAACTTTCCCGATATTATTTTCTACCTTTGTATGGTTAAAACCAAAACAAAATCAGCTTAAATACTAGGTTACTAAAGAAGGAGATTTATTTTCTCTTCCCCGTTTACTGTTTGATTATTTTTTCTCTAAAAAATTTCTTACAACGTTCCTCTACAATCTAAACTCGATATATATTTTTTAACTGGATATTTTACTTAATTACACTTTATTTCACTTTAAAAACACTAATGAACTTTTTCAATATTTTTTCACACTTTGCATGTTTAAACACCAAAACTAAATCAAGTTAAATACTAGATTACCTAAAAAAGGTATTTATTTTCTCTTCTTGGTTTACTCTTTGTATGTTTTTTCCCTCAAAAACATCTTACACCGTTCTACTACAATCTAAAATAAATATTACATATTTTTGAATGGATATTTTTCTTAACTATAAATTATTTTACTTTAAAGCAGACAATGTAATAATAAGAAATAATAATTAACTTTCCGATAGTATTTCCCACTCTTGTATGGTTAATAACCAAAACAAAATCAGCTAAAATACTAGATTAGTAAAGAAAATGATTTATTTCCTCTTCCTTGTTTACTGTTTGGTTATTTTTATCCTCAAACAATTCTTACACCGTTCCATTACAATCTAAATTAGATATTACATATTTTTTAAATAGATACTTTTCTTAATTGCAATATATTTTACGTTAAAGCACACAATATGAGAATAAAAAATAATAATTAATTTTCCCGATATTATTTTCTACCCCTGTATGGTGAAAAACCAAAACAAAATCAGCTAAAATACCAGATTAGTAAAGAAAAGGATTTATTTTCTCTTCCCTGTTTACTGTTTGGTTATTTTTTTCTCTCAAAAAATTCTCACACCGTTCTTTTACAATCTAAAATCGATATATGTATATATATAAATTTTTAATGAATATATTTTCTAAATTGCAATATATTTTACGTTAAAGCAGACAATATGAGAATAAAAATTAATAATTAACTTTCCCGATATTAGTTTCTACACCTGTATGAAAATAAAATTAGCAGAAATGCTAAATTAGTAAACAAAGGGATTTATTTTCTCTTCTTTGTTTACTGTTTGGTTATTTATTCTCTCAAAAACTTCTTACACCGTTCCATTACAATCTAAAATAGATATTACAGACTATATGAGGATCACAAATAATAATGAACTTTCTTTAAATCATTTTTACACACCCTGTATGGTTAATAATCAAAACAAAATCAGCTGATTTTTTAAATAGATACTTTTTTTAATTGTAATATATTTTACGTTAAAGCAGACAATATGAGAATAAGAAATAATAATTAACTTTCCCGATATTATTTTCTACCCCTGTATGGTTTAAAACCAAAACAAAATCAGCTAAAATACCAGATTAGTAAAGAAAAGGATTTATTTTCTCTTTCCTGTTTACTGTTTGGTTATTTTTCCTCTCATAAAATTCTCACACCGTTCTTTTACAATCTAAAATAGATATTTACATACATATGTATTTGTAATGGATATTTTACTTAATTACACTTTAACAATAATAATGAATGTTCCCGATATTTTTTCACACTCTGTAAGTTGAAACACCAAAACAAAATCGACTTAAATACTAGGTTTAATACAGAAAGGGATTTATTTTCTCTTCTCTGTATACTATATGGGTATTTTTTCCTCAAAAATCCTTACACTGCTTCACTACAATCCATAATTAAATCATCTTTCGTAGCAAAGAGTCGTATAAAACGCTAAGTTTTCTAACGATTTAACATTTGAGGAAATTAAACAAGATGATTTCTCACGACGGATACTGCATGTTTTTTGTTTTTTTAATCCAGCAGGACAAATCATCTCTTACCTTTCATCCAAGTCCAGTTAAATCCGATGTCAAGTTTAGTGTTTGAATTAAAACATCAACACAAACAATTCTTTTGTTATTCGAACAGTCGATCACACAAGAGAAAAAATTTCCGAACGTCAAACCACGAACGAAACCAATTCACTAATGAACCAGATTCGAGAGCTAGAGAGGAGAGGCGCTCCTAGTGATCACTAGAGACCGCTGGCAAACAGTCAAAGATTGCATCTGGAGCAAAACAGCTGCCGAGCGCAGATACGCTTGCGTGAGCCGTGGCTCCGCCTAGATGCCGGACTATATGTGTATTACAATGACGTCACGCTGTATGATTTATATACCATGTATATATATGTTCGTGTAACCGGTCATCCTTGTAATATTTGTTTAAAGTAGATGTATTTTTATTTCGCTGTCATGCACGTACTGTTAAGCACGAGAGTTTGCGGATGAATTTATGAGAACATGGATTTATTCCATATGAACAATAAATACAATATTTTGCAAAAAAAAAAAAAAAAAAAAAAAAAAAAGGTGGGTGGGGGTTATAAAGTGTCAAAAAATTTAATTATGAATATTTCTCCTTTTAATGTGAATTATTCTTTTAACATTTTTTTTACACTTTCCATTCAAATATTGTCAAATTTCTTGCTGTTTGTCATTAGAATATAAAAAGGAATATTCTCCAGTTAAAACAAACAAACAAAAATGGAGAGAGAGAGAGAAAATGTCAACAGTTTTAATTAAAAATAATGTTTCCATTCATTTCCAATTCATTTATTTAATCAATTTTTACACTTCTCATTTCAAAATGTTGAAAATTCTTTATATTTACTATATGAGTATATAAAAAAAAAATATTTTTAAAAAAAGAGAGAGAGAGAGAGAAAATGTCAAAAAATTGTAATCATATGTGTATTTATTCCTTCATTTTGCATTAGATACTCTTGAGTGTATCACGGCTCTTCTTAGATGCTGCACTATATGTGTATTAGAATGACGTCATGATGTATGATTTACATACCATGTATATATTCGTGTAACCGGTCACCCTTGTATAATAAAAAGTGTGATAATAAATTGGGCTTGTGAAATAAAAGTACATCTATTTTAAACAAATATTATAATATTTGTTTAAAGTAGATGTACTTTATTTCTCCGCCATGCACTTAATGTGTACGAGAGTTTGTGCAGAAATTTGTTAGATAAATGCCCATAACCTACAAACCCTATGAACTAGAAATTTAAAATTTAGCAAAAGAGAAAAGAAAGTGTCATGTTTTTAACCATTTGTCCTTTCAACATGAATTCAATTTGTTTACATCTATTTAATACATTTTTACACTTGTATTCAACTATTTAATAAAATTGAGGTTTTACTTTATCCAAGGGATTACTTCTTTGCATATTCTTATGGTAAGCATTAAAAAAAATCATTAGTTTTTTAATCAAAAGTACAAAATTCGTTTAAAGAAATTAATTCCAAAATGAAAGGACAAACATTTACGGTTAAAAATTTTACATTACTTACACATTATACTATAAATACTATACTAATTTTATATATATATTTTTTAATATTATGATTTATATATTCGTATAACCTGTTACCCTTAGTAATATCTACTGCGTATATTATAAAGCAAAAAAAATCCTTGCGGCTCGGCCTACAGGCGCAGGTAGATATCGCAGACGCAGACCGTGTGGCGCCTGTTTATTGGGAATAGGAGATGAAATAACCTTTTTGCCATTATGTGGTAGTTCGGAATGCCCGCTTCAAAGTCTATTTGTGTCTGTAGGCGGAGCCGGCAGGGATTTTTTTTTTTCTGTAAGTGTTGGTCCTATAAAAAAACTTGTCAATATAAAAGTTGTAGATAATATTAAGAGAATTTATAATAAATTTAAGTGGATTTGATACCTTATGAATTGATAAAGTTATGAATTTTTTTCTTCTTAAACCACTCCCCCCCCCCTTGAGGCCATTTTTGATTATTTCAAAAATCTGTCATACATAAATTTTCGGCCATTTTCCTAGAAGTAATAATAACTTTAAACGGATTCGATACGCATCATAATTAAGAAGTTATGGGTTCTTTTCTGTTTTCACAAGAAGCCCAAACCCCCCCCCCCAATCCCCCCTGATTCGATTTTGCCCATTAACGAACTAGACCGAGATTTTATGCCCCTTGATTTTATGTATCAATTTGGAAGAGATTTGTGCAGAATTATCGAAGTTATCGTGTCCATAAAAAAGTGATATACATAGATAGATAAAGTTTCGAACTGGGGGGTGGTTTTGGGTTCTGGGAGTCATGATCGGCGTAGATCTTCAAAAATTTTCCATAAATTACAACATAGGGGAGAATGTAATAGGTAGTATTTCTTACGAAATCTACCTAAAATGTCCATGAGCAACGCTGACGTCATATTGACGATGACAACGACCTAAGAATAATCAATTTTGCTTTTATCAGATATTTATTAACTTCTACACATCGCACAATTTCATTTTTTACACCGTCGAACAGGGAAGAAAATGTACTTCCAAATACAATTCCTTTGAAAACTGTATCTCAATTCGCTGATTTTTTATGGTTTTTAAAATAATTTTCAAACATTTTTTTTTAATCTACCTCTATCGCGTGCACTCCAAATTAGGACGGATTAATCCATTTGCACTTATAAATACACTCACTTCCAAAAGTTTAGCACGCAGCGGTAAAATAAAGAAAAAATCGACAGGTACTGCTTGGATTGATACGAAATGCGGCAGGAAAGTCGCGAATATCATATCATCATATAGTATAATGCGTCTATGTCTGTGTGTATGCAAATTTTATCTTAAAAACGGCTCTAACGATTTTGACGAAATTTTGTATCCTACCGTTCTGGAGTAACCAGAAGACCATTGGGTTAGGTCACACGTTCAAGAAAATTCGATTAGTGGGTCATTTTGGGTCAAGGTCAAGCTAATTATATCTAAAAAATGGCTGAAACAATTTTGACTAAATTTTGTACTCTACCGTTTTCGGGCGCGAGAAAGCCACTGAGCTAGGTCACTTGCTCGAAAAAATTCGATTAGTGAGTCATTTTCGGAGTCACTGCGGGTCAAGCTAATTTTATCTAAAAAATCGGCTCTAATGATTTTAATAAAATTTTGCATCCTACAGTTCTGGATTACGAGAAGACCATTGTACTGATTCACATGTTCGAGAAAATTCGATTAGTGGGTCATGTTTGGGTCACTACAGGTCAAGCTAATTTTATGTACAAAATGGCTCGACCAATTTTGACTAAATTTTGTATCCTACTGTTTTCGGGCACGAAAGGACCATTGGGCAAGGTCACATGATCGAAAAAATGTGATTAGTGGGCCCTTTTGCGTCACTAGAGGTCAGGGTCAAGCTAATTTATATAAAAAATGGCTCATACGATTTTGACTAGATTTTTTATCCTACCGTTCTGGATTACGAGAAGAGCATTGGACTCGGTCACATGTTCGAGAAAATTTGATTAGTGGGTCATGTTTGGATCACTCTGGGTCAAGCTAATTTTATCTAAAAAGCGCCTTTAACAATTTTGGCAAAATTTTGTATCCTGCCGTTTTGGATCATGAGAAGACCATTTGGTTGGATCACATGTTCGAGAAAATTTGATTAGTGGGTCATCTTTAAGTCAATACAGGTCAAGCTAATTTTATGTACAAAATGGTTCAAACGATTTTGACTAGATTTTTTACCCTACCGTTTTCTAGCACGAGAGGACCATTCGGCTAGGTTACATGTTCGCGAAAAATTAAATAGTGGGTCAATTTTTGGCTAATCTTCCGTAATCGAGATCCCCACCAATTGGCGTATCTAATACATAAAAATGAAAATTTGTCTGTCTGTCTGTCTGTCTGCACTTCTATACAAATCAACAGTTTGGAAGCCAGAATTGTGAAATATTACGTATAGGTGTATTTAAAACACGGCCAAGGCAACTAAAGTAATCCGGAATCGAAATAATGTATAGTTAGTTTTTAATTTAAAAAAAAAATCTCACAGCTTTTCCCTATCAAATTTAAACATTTTTCGTTATAGCAGTTAAAAACAATTAAAAATCCACAGTAAAATTCTTTCTACAATAATTACTTTTCTATTGAAAGATTTCCACGTGAAAAAAATGAAAATGAAATAAAAAGTTTCAACAATTGAAATAAAGATTAATATGACGTCATATTAGTAATATAACGGAAATTTTCAAACATTTGTCAATAATGCAAGGAGTATGTGATGTAAGTATACAGAAAGCAGGTTAATATCATGTCACTAGAGAATTAAAAAGAAAATTAATATGACGTCATATCGAAAGTTTAACGAACTTTTTCAAATGGTTTAGAATCATTCAAAGAGAGTATCAATATGAGTAATAGAGAAAGTAAGTAGGTGAATATAACGTCATATGGGTTTGAGGAACGTATTGAATCATGATAAAATCATAATAAAGAGAAAATATATTAAAATATTTATTTTTTCGGGATTTAGAACTAGATGTTATCCATTTACTTTGAAGGCAAATATTACAGAAGAATTCATGGGAAAAAAATTTCCTGGTTATTATTATTTTCTTCTTTTTTTGATTTACGTAACAGAATACAGCAATAAAACATTTTGATTTAACAGTAAAATAAGTTCATGTTCAAAAAAAAAAAAGTCTCGAACATATGAAAATTTTAAAATAAACAATTCTCATTTGAAAAAGTAACGAAAACAAACAAATTTAAAAATGGTATTGTTATTGACGTTAGATGGCGATAGTAGCAGTACAACTATGTGGCTTTTAACCACGTGTACAGTGGTCAAAGGAAACTTATCAACTGTGAGGTCTAATATATAATAAGGTAGGGATCTTTATAAAGCAATGCCCTATCGCATACGGATTCTATTAAGTGAAATAATCATTTTGCCATCTAGCGTTTACTTTAGCTCGGTTAAGCTTATTGGAGTAATAAATATATCGGCAAAATTTATTTCGTAAAATATTGAAGATAATTGCGAAGCAGAAAAGTACCATTTCCATACATATCTTCTAATCTAAAAAGTTAAAGTCTTTATATTGTATTTATTTATATTTATTTAGTTTATTTGTTTGGATCATTCACATCAGTAGCATCTTCTTAACTGAAATCGCTTTCTTTACTGGAATTTTCTTCTTTGCTGGAAACTTAATGGGTGCGTTCAAGGACTTCAACCTGAGTTACATAGGGTAACACGACACACGACCTTTTGCCGGTTACTCGTAGCGTTTAAAACCGGAAATTACCCAGGCTTCTGGTAACCCACATTACCTGCAGAATTTTGTTGGGTAAAGAGATCATGTGGTTGGGAAACCTAGTTTGTTTGTTCGCTTAATAGCTAACTGCAACTGTTAACTGTCGTTATTTATGACTCCTACTATACACTTCAGTTCTGACCATTTGACTGGTCTACGTTTAATAGGTTTATGATATAATTGGCCAGCGTCGCCAGGACTGCAATGATCGCTAAGATAAAAACGTAGTGGTAGATTGGTTGACGGAAGTGTTTGTTTGTAAAGATGCCCACAACTTTACCCAAAAACGTTCACAGCCGTGTTAACCCAACTTTACCCTGAGAAACACATATGATGCCATTCCCCAATTATAGGAGTAACCCGCGTTTCGGTCAATGAACACGCTCAATCTATACTGGAATGTTCTGCACTGGGATCTTCTGTACTGGAATCTTCAGTACTGGAATCTTCTTCTATAAAAGAAAAATCTCCCTTTCCTTGGCGATTATAGCAATCGTAGTTTGCTGAAACACGGTTGATAGAATTTCGGAGGTTGAAAACATTTCGATCCGGATGGTTACATCCAACAAGAAAATTGCTGACAGTCACATTTTCTAAGTTGAATATATTTTGGTTCAGATAATTACATGATAATGATAGATTGCAGCTTGAATTTAAGCTTACTTTTTGCACATTTCTCACTGTATTCGGACCAGAATATCTACATAGTGTTAAAACCAAAGAGTTGATTTGCAGATTTCTTAAATTAAAATGCTCCCCATTACAATTGATAATTGTCATATTCAAGCTTAGTTATGATGTGCTCTTCAGTTTTAATATCCGCTAAAAATATGAGGTTATTACATTAGCGGGAGTTGAACCAGGGATCTCATGAACAGTAGGCGAGAGAGTTAGCGTCAAGCAAAAGGCCAAGTCGGTTACTTTCAGCTAGTAACTCACTTTAAATTGTTCATGTGAGATGAGATCGCTACACACTCCATCTCCAGTGAGAAAGATGTCTTGTTGACGTCAGACGAGCGATATGCACTCGTGAGTGATGCTGTCGTACGCATATGTGATGCTCGGGATGATAGGTTTTGTGCTGTGAGCGTTACACAGACTTTGCTTGCAGGGATGATTTATTTAGTGCTGCCATCTGTTGGTTATGAGATGAGTTGATTGTTGTTGTGTGTTTGTCCGGTTCACCATTGAGGATATTACAGTAACGCCGGCGGGAGTTGAACCAGGGATCTCATGAACAGTAGGCGAGAGCGTTAGCGTCAAGCGAAAGGCCAAGCCTGTTACTTTCAGCTAGTAACTCACTTTAAATTGTTCATTGAGATAAGATCGCTACAAATATATCTGATAAAACTACAGACGATTAAAATCTCGTGTCTCGATTAAATGATTTCAAATTAAGCCTGTGAGCAGAATTTAAAAGTTTTAATCATAATTACCATAGATATATGATAAGACATTAGACATTGTCTAAAAAAAGGAGAATTACATCATTTTAAGCAAAAAACGCGCATTTCCATTTATAAAACTGAAACATGCTGCTACGACTACATCAGAGTTATGTCATTTTCTTTGACTTACAAGAACTCACTGTTCTGGTGGCGATCGAGATTAGGGCACTTTATACCACAGATTATTTACCTGTAGTAAGTACCGGGTGTCCTAAAATTGACTGACTGATTTTAAAATTCAACAACAGGAAAATGGTGACAGATATAAAAAAAAATTCTTGCAGAAGTTTTATGTAAGATGTCAGGAGTTTATCTACTGTGATTCCTGATTTTAGTTCGAATTACCCTCAATAGATGGCGCTGCGAGCAATAGACGTCCAATCGAGACAGGAAAAGAAATCACCCAGCATTGATATGAAAGAAGGAGGTTAAATATACGATTTCAAAAATGGAAGTGAAGAGAAATAAGCGTTACGTTGGTGTTGCATATAGCTTTAACAAATTTTCTATTTTTGAGATTCGTTTATCAAAACTAAACAACTAATTTAAATTTACAGTGCAGTCGTGCAATGCATTATACTGTATGGTTTGGAGACGTGGAGCTTAAATATCTCCCAAACTAAAACTCCTCTCTACCGGAGTGAGCTTTTGACGAAAATCAGTAAGGACATCAAGACTGGAAAAGGTTAAAAATTCAAGAATACGTGAAATCATGAAAGTTAATCTGGATGTTTTACAGACGATCGAACTTCATAATCTTATATGGTATGGGCATGTTCGCAGAATGAAAGAGAAGCGCCTACAAAAATTTCTTATAAACTGGAGTCCGATAGGAAGACGAAGGTGGGGCAGACCAAGGATGAAAAATTGCAAAAATACGATTGAAGTGTCCTTAAGACATTACAAATTAAGGGTTGGTATTGACATGGACAGGAAGGAATGAAGAGAACCCTCAACAATGCTTCTTCTGATCGAAGATACCCACTACTTAGTGGAAATTCCTGAGAAAAGGAAAGAGATTCGTATAATAGCGAAATTAAATTATTACACTTATGGTTTTTTATTTAGTTAATTTTATTGAAGAGAACGCACACTTACAAGGAAGGTATATTAGATATTAAGAAAATATTAAGAAATTAAATTAAGATATTAAATATTAAGAAAATTTTGAAAAAATTAAAGAATATTCTTCTCATGAGGATGTATACGTTTATTTAAAAAATGCTGAATAACCTCAATATAATGACCGTAAAACAAAAATGAAAATTCCGAGTTTTGGGCCATTTATCGCTGGTTGGTGACACAAAGAAATAAAAAAATACGCTTTTATGATAAATACTCTTTTAGGAAAAACGTTTTCTACTCTTTATACCGAACTAATTTAAGTAAGTTTCACTTAATTAAATGCACTTCTAATTATGGTTTTGCCATATACATTTATACGTATATATAAAGAAAATTAAATATGGTATTCTACGGTTTAGAACAAAATTTAAATTTATTAAAAATGCTTCAAACTAAAAATTAATGTCCGATTCTGAGCACTGCCAATCTGACTTCTACATTGTTAGTAGAGTTGCAAAGGCTAGAAAAAACCCGGTTTAAACCTGGGAATAAACCGGGTTTTTTGGGAATAAACTTGGTTTTTTGGAAATAAACCAGGTCTTTTGGGAATAAACCTGGGAATAAACCGAGTCTATTGGAAATAAACCGGATTTTTGCAACTCTAATTGTTAGTGTCGGAGACAACAAGAGAAAAGTATTGTTGCCATGGAAAAAATGACATTCCATATCGAAATATATAATGCGAACGTTATTAATCAGAGAGCTACTCTTAAAATACACTTAAAACTCATCCAGCCGGCGAAACTGTGTAAAAATAAATAGCTTCATTAATACGGAACTTGTGCAGGGTGTTTTTTTTAAAGTTGTGAAAGTAAAACCCTATAACAAAAGAACCACTGATACAAATTACCTGAAATTTCACCAGTATGCTCCCAAGGCAATGGGTATTTTTTAGGCGTGTTAAAAAAAACTTAAAACTGAACCGACAGATGACGCTGTAAGTTAACAGAAACAAAGAATGTCGTCAGTGGGAGGAAAACAATGGGCAGTACTTTGAGAAACCATCTTCCGTAGGCTTTCTGTCATCATTGGACCTTTTCTTAAATTCTTAAGTGTCCTAAATCCCCTAAGAGTAGTTGCTCCGCTGTCATTATTCTGATAATGAAGTTTCACTAACAACTCACGGACCGTCAATGGCACAGCAATTGCAAGGATATCCGTAGAATAATGAACACGAGGTGTGCGTGCTTCACGTTTTTACCGCCACTGTGCGTGTGTCGTGTGCAAACTCGTCTCCCGACTTTACTGCATATACAGCGCAATCTGTCGGTGCGATTTTAAGTTTTTTTAACCCCCCCCCCCCCCCGTAAAAAAATTCCCATTTCTTTGGGAGCATACTGATGAAATTTCAACCCATTTGAATCAGTGGTTCTTTTGTTATAGGGTTTTGCTTTCACAACTTTAAAAAAAATCACCCTGTACATATATTATACTGGTAGGCTTTGCCCGTTACGCTGGTCGGTTTCTCCACACGAAATATGTCCGGGAATTTGATCAATATGATTTGAGCAATACGAACCTTTACCTTGATTGTCCTTCCGCAATACTGTAAAACGAAACGAATGCCATTGCTCTGTTTTAATTTCTAATTGTTTCACAAAGTTTGGGCTATTACAGACCAACTCACTTATTCAATCATTTACAGTAGAATTTGCTAAAGAACGATATAACAATATGCAATATACTGAATCTATCCCTGGAAAATTAATAATGCAAGTTCCATAGAAATCCATGCTGCAGATTTTTTTAAAAAGGTTAATCTTTCATGGGTTCAAATGATTATAGAACTCTCCCGCCCCCTAATTCTATATGTAAGAAACGTACAAAAATTATACGATAATCGTTACAAAAATATGCAATATCTCACGAACTATTCGACTTAGAAGAATGTACTTGGTACCATTCGATTCACCATACAAAAATACATTGAAATATGCTATCATTTGTCACATTAACTAAAATATACGATTTTTAAGGAATTTTTTTAAGTTTGTTGCTTTTTTACCCCTTTTAGGTTTGGAAGGTAAGAAAATCC
The DNA here is from genome assembly GCA_963931845.1 of Maratus michaelseni. Taxonomy (NCBI): domain Eukaryota; kingdom Metazoa; phylum Arthropoda; class Arachnida; order Araneae; family Salticidae; genus Maratus; species Maratus michaelseni. Next base: position 381,162,133 of record OZ007587.1, on the reverse strand, counting down.
CTTCTCAGTGAGCCTCTACATCCTAAGAAGTATTTTATCCCCAATTTTCGTGTTTGTAGGTTCAGTAGTTTGGGCTGCGCGTTGATGTTCTCCCCAGTCAGGACTTTCATTTATATATATAGATACGCTTATAGAAAAAATAATAAACAATGTAGTCGTTTAAGTTTAAATTCATTAAGTATTAAGTATTGCACATTTAAACACTCATTCAACCATGAATTTTCAAATGCATTAAAATCGCTTGCATTTGGCGAGGAAAAAGTGTTGCTCGCCAAACCGCGTCTTTTTTGCCAAATACTCGAAAGTATTTTATTTTTTTACAGATTTTCTACTGGGATTCCATAACTACATTTGAATGATTCTTTATTACGTACATGATTAGTTCCATTAGCATTTTATTTTCTAAATATTCCAAGTATGCGCTTTAAGGAAACCTTTCTTGTAAGTGATCACGGCTTATATCTTCCTATTTTTCAAGATTTTTCTATAGTGGTACTGGATCCAGCGATGATTTTTCTTTCTTTGTTTAAATGAGCGGAAGCCGTTCAAATACACGGTATAGTGATCGTGGCTTTAACGAATTTCATATTTTTAGAAATTTCTATACCACTTTTCTTCTGACTGCAGAGATTTTTTTGTTTTGTTTCGTTTTCATGGGCGGTGCGAAAAACTCATGGTCATGGCTTGAACCAATTCCATGTGTCTTTGAGACTTCTGCGCAACAAAGTTGCTACATCCAGTGGTGTTTTTGTTTTGTTTTGTTTTGTTTTTAAATCGCCGTGAAGCGCTCATACCTGCGTCAGTGTTCGCGACTTTTACAAATTTCATGCATTTTTGAGATTGCGGCAAAACGAGATTGCTGCTTCCAGTTATGTTTGTTCATGGGAGCGAAGCCCTCATACAAGCGTTAATCATCGCAGCTTTAACGAATTTATGCATTTTTCAGATTTCTGCACAATGAGGTTGCTGCATCCAGTGATGTTTTTGTGGGCGCGAAGAGGTCATACGTGTGTCAGTGATCGCGGCTTTAACGAATTTCATACATTTTGAGATTACTGCTGAACGAGTTTGCTGCGTCCAGTGAAATTTTTGTTTTATTTTCTTTTGTATTTTTATGGGCTTGAAGCACTCAAACATGCGTCGGTGATCGCGGCTTTAACGAATTTCATGCATTTTTTAGACCGCTACATAACCATGTTGCTACGTCCAGTGATGCTTTTGTTTGTCTGTTTTGTTTTCATGGGTGCCAAGCGCTCATACATACTTCAATGTTCGCGATTTTAACGAATTTCATAGATTTTTGAGATTCCTATACACCTGTATTGCTACATTTAGTAATGTTTTGGTCTTTGTTTTCATGGGAGCGAAGCGTTAGTACATATGTTATTACTCGCAGATTTAACGAATTTCATGCATTTTTTACATTTATATACAACGAGGTTTCTGCATCCAGTGATTTTTTTTTATGTGCGTGAATAGCTTGGCTTATACAGGCGGTAGTGATCGTGGCTTCGAATTTCCTATTTTTACAGTTATTCAGCGGGGGGTTTTATTCTTTTCTTCTTATTTTCATGGGCGCGAAACAGTTATACGTCCGTTTTCGTATTGGCAGCTTTAACTATTAACTATCAAACTAGCAGTAACTAGCAGTAAAAATCAAACTATTATTTATTTATTTTTATTTCCTTTTTTAAAATAATAGAAGCTGTTTCATTTATTACGTTATTTTATTTTTATATTGAAATAAAAAATCACGTGTACTATTTGTCACACTATTTGTAACTAATATTCAAAAACAAAGTTTTCCCCAAGCTGGTGGAGGGAAAAATCGCGCCAACGTGGTGTGTATATGACATCTGTGCCTTGTTTCATTTCACATAGAGGTACTGCTCTATTATCCCGTCGACCACTTTTCATAACAAAAACTATCGCCAAACTGTTAGATTAAACGCCAAAAATGCAGTCCCATTTACTTGATATCAGAAGCATTATACGTGTTTGTTACGTCATCAAGTGGTTTTTAACGCGACATTTGCGTGTATTTTTCATTATGTTTTACTGATTTATTAGTTATTTCATTCATTAAAATAACAATTGTGTCCTTAAATTCTTATATTTTATTTATTTATGTATTTTGATATTTCAATGACAACGTTCTCCCGTTTATTTGGCGATAGTTTTTTGTTATGAAAAGTGGTCGACGGGATAATAGAGAAGTACCCACATATGTATTGGTACTTTTATGTTAACTTGGCGCAGTTGATAAATCGCCAAATATTTTTCTCATAACATCTTCATATTGCATTCATTTCATTTAAATATAAATCTTTCACTGATTTCATTTGAAATACATACATTAAAAATACACGTCTTTCACTCATTTAATTTAAAATACACGCCTTTCACTAATTCCATTTAAAATACTAAAAAGGAAAAGAAAATAAGAAATAATGCCACACATCGAAACCTTTTATTTAAACATCAAAGAATTGTTCCTAACATACACACGCGAAATAAAAAAGCTGCTAATGGTGTGATTTACGCCAAATCTCTAATACTAATACTACTCTTACTAATCTCTAATACTTTTCAAACAGAAAAAATTCCAGATTAACTTTCCATTTTTATTAAATTGAAATATATTTTATTGTGCTGAATATTAGTGCTTGCATATTTTTTTGCTCCATGTATTCCATGAACTTTTCAATTCCGATTGTCTACGAAAATCTCCCGCCGGTGAAAATGACGTACGCACAAAATTTAGTGACGTATGTACTTTAATTGTGCTTTTTTATCTATTTTTTAATATAACTTCCAAACGGTTTGACACTTATTCTTGGTAATAAATAGACGACGTTGTCACCTTTATAGATACCTGCTGTAAAAATTTGAACGAAATCCGTTAAATATTTTTTGAGTTATGCTTGACGAAAGATTTTAATATCCATCGTAGCTATATATGGGGCAAAGTAATACTGCGCTGTGTATGAGTCTTCGTTGCACTCAGACAATTATACTCGAAACACACTTAAGGTGTAAATTACGTTATATATTAAAATGATTTTAGTTTCTTTTCCAATTTAGGGGCCTTCGCGAGATACAGAAAGTGACCTTGGCGATGAATTGAAATTCGGCAACATGTTTTCTAACAATCTATTCGCTTTTTGATATACACAAGCAATTATTTCGATATTTATACAATTTATTTAATATAAAGAAGCCATTTATCTATTTTTATGTACAAAAAGAGGTAAATTGAAAGACAATTATAAATAAATTGTATATATACATATAAATACATGTATAAACAAGCATAAAAGTTCGGTGCTTTTCCAGTATATGGGGCCTTGACGAAACAGAGAAAATAGCCTTGGCGGAAAAGGAAATTTGGCAACATACTTTCTGTCAACCGTATATCACTTTGTCATTTCGTATTCAGAAGCATTTTTTCAATATTTATACAATTTGTTTAGCGTAAAATGTCATTTATCCTATTTTATATATAATCAGAAGTAATTTGTATAGAAAAAACAATAATACGTATAATTAAAATGCGCATATAAACAAAAAAAATTGTCGAATTTGTTTCCATGGCTGTTTATGTCATTTGGCACCTTATCTCACTTTCTGATGCCTGAATTGCGCCAAGCTTTTTAAAAAAGCGTCAAGACCTCTACAATCGAAAAGCACCAAAAGTTCACTGGGTTTGTTTTCATAACTTTTGGCAACAAATCTATGTATATTAACGAATCTATCCCTTTTTGAAGCTCGAATTACGCCAAACCTAAAAGCAAAGGATCCTATACTGGAAAAGTACCCGATTTTCTTATGGACAATATTCAAGTGACAGAACATGGTGTAAAATTACCGCGGATAGCAAATTTGTTTAAATATCTCATCAATTGATGCCGAATAAATGAAGGCATGCATGCACAAAATATTTAATTAATTTTGTATGATAAATAATTATTAGAAAATTCGTATATACATATTAATTTAAAAAAATAATTTACATATTTAAAATAACATGAAAATATGCATGATGGTGCACTAAAATAGAGAGAAAATTAAAACCTGTTACTGAAAATGTGTATAACATAGTACTTTTCAATACCGTGGTTCTTAATGTTATTCACAAGCAGATGGAATTTTTCTCATCCTTAAACGCAAAGGAAGAATAGAATAGAGATTGTTGTTATAAAAGTACGAGAGGTAGTCACAATTTAAACCTAACCATTTTATACAAGCTGGTTTTCAAGTAGTAATTGATTTTACTTATCAATCCCGAAAACAGTCGTCGCAACAGCTGTGTATGAGGCCATGATAATCGAAAAATGTCCCATTAAAATGTTAAAAGCATGGCAACCCAATTACAGATTTACCAATATTTTTAAAATAAAGCACGCTGTCATGTTTTTAGAGGCCTCGAAGTCTGAGCGGGGGTTGGCGAGCGTAGCTCGCAGGGGGTAGGCCCCCTAGTATTTATATAACTAGTTAAGATATTTGTATGAACAGTGTCATAAAATATATACTTAACTAGCTGTTTAACCCGTTCTAATTCGGATATTTGAAACTAATATATAAAATAATAATTGCCCAACTGAACGGAAGAATAAAATATCCTGCTTGGTTTTTTCCGCCAAGCTTTTTAAAAGAGCGTCAAGACTCCTATAATAGAAAAGCACCAAAAGTTCATTGGGTTTGTTTTCATAACTTTTGGCAACAAATCTATGTATATTAACGAATCTATCCCTTTTTGAAGCTCGAATTACGCCAAACCTAAAAGCAAAGGATCCTATACTGGAAAAGTACCCGATTTTCTCATGGACAATATTCAAGTGACATAACATGGTGTAAAATAATCGCGGATAGCAAATTTGTTTAAATATCTCATCAATTGATGCCGAATAAATGCAGGCATGCATGCACAAAATATTTAATTAATTTTGTATGATAAATAATTATTAGAAAATTCGTATATACATATTAATTAAAATAAATAATTTACATATTTAAAATAACATGAAAATATGCATGATGGTGCACTAAAATAGTGAGAAAAATAAAACCTATTACTGAAAATGTCTATAATATAGTACTTTTCAACACCGTGGTTCTTAATGTTATTCACAAACAGATGGAATTTTTCTCATCCTTAAACGCAAAGGAAGAATAGAATACAGATCGATGTTATTAAAGTCCGAGAGGTAACCACAATTTAAACCTAACCATTTTATACAAGCTGGTTTTCAAGTTGTAATTGATTTTACTTATCAATCCCGAAAACAGTCGTCAGTTGTCGCAACAGCTGTGTATGAGACCATGATAATCAAAAAATGCCCCATTCAAACGTTAAAAGCATGGCAACCCAATTACAGATTTACCAATATTTTTAAAACAAAGCACGCTGTTATGTTTTTAGAGGCCTCGAAGTCTGAGCGGGGGTTGGCGAGCGTAGCTCGCAGGGGGTAGGCCCCCTAGTATATATATATATATATATATATACATCATATAGTTACATAACTGCTGTCAACTTATATGTCTCTAAAACTACAGCACCTACTAAAACTGATATATTAGTTTAGTTGATAGAAGTTACATAAATATATATATTGTACAAAACAATGCATATAATATTATAAAGTTTAATTTTCAACCAGTGCACCTTTAACTAACAAGGGAGAGGACGTTCGGATCACCGAATTCCTGAAACACAGTATTGGTGGTTTCAATAAAATTAATGTAAACTCTAAAAAAAAAAAAAATTGGGTACTTTTTGGTTAACCGGGCACCAGTGAAACAAATATAAATATATACACAGACACACACACATATATATATATACATACATATATATATACACAAACATATATGTAGATATGTATTTATATTTTTTTTTCACTGGCGCCCGGCTAACCGAAAAGTACCAAAAATTGTTATGTACTTCACTGACGTTTGGGTTGTCCTACACAGATGAACCTGAAAAGTATAGATACAAAGTGAATGCTCGCCGTTTATTTCCGATTTTCTTCCCCTATTTTTATTAATTAAAAAATTATTTATCAGTTGCTTTATATTTTTTGGGATAAATAGAATGTTAATAAATCAAGGTCGTGATACCAACATATGTTGGTATCACGACCTTGATTTACGATAAATCTTTTAACATATGTTAAAAGATTTATTTCTTTATTTATAATAGTAAAATAAAATCTTTGTTAAAATTTGATAAAAAAGCTTTTAAACATTTTATTAAAATGTATTTTTCGATAACAACCTTGTTGAAACATAATTATTAATTTCTAAAAATTTATTTTTCTTGAAATTCATTTTTCGATGTAAATTGCATTATTTATTATATTGCAATAAACATCATAAAACACGAGAAACAAATGCTAAAATACTTGTACATTCAGTAGAAAATTTATAAACATTCTAACATTTTATTTATATTCATTACGAAACTAGACGGTAAACCACATGTATTTTACCTCTTTACAAAAATAGGTACTGATATTTCTAGTTTAAATAATGTATATATTTTACATTTTATTTTTATAATATTTTTTACATTGTAAAATATGCTTTGCATTCTATTCGTACTAAAAATTCACTGTTGAAGTACTCATTATAAAAACATGGAGAAATTCGTGCAAATTGACTATATTTTCATTTCTTATTTTACATTTGCTAAAAAGAAAATAATAATAATAATAATGTTTAAATATTAAAATACACTGTAATGTAAAATTTTAATCGTAAAATAGCTGAATTTGTCGTATTTATTTAAATAAGTAATATCAAATTTTGCTTTTATAAAATATATTCCATTAATCATGAAAAATACAAAGCAACCGATTAAACATTTTTAAATGAAAAAAAAACAGAAAAATCAAACAGAAATTTTGGGGGATCGAACCCGCAACCTCCAGAATCAAGAGCAGTGCTCTAACCATTCGGCCACCAAGTTCACTTCTTAACTTAACAAAATATCATTAAAATACGCTAATTAGTCAAATGAAAGACCGTGTTCATTATTATTGATTTGGATGTCCAAATCAATGATAACGAACGCAGGCCTTTCAATTTCATTCACAGTATAGACTCACTCGATATTTTAATCTCCATCGCCCGCGCGCCGCCTGATCTTCTGTTCTGAACAGCCCCTTTAACATCAATCAGGGTGTATTATGTATTCTAATTTATTTTTCTCAGTATTACATTCTTCTAATGTTTTTAACCTAGAATGCATTAACGGCCAAGTCGCAGGAAGCCATTTTGAATTAAAGATTTCGGATGTTTGACTTTTAACTTGGGCGAACATCAGATATCAGTACTTTTTACAGTCAAACATTAAGGAAAACTTGGCGCTTTTTTTTTTACAGAAAGTTTTTTGATGGGATTATTATTATTATTATTATTATTATTATTATTACATACTTTTTTAAATATTTCCTTCAAAATCTATAAATAAAAACTAATGAATTACGGAAAATATAATTCCTGTTTAATAATAAGTTAAGTAAAAATTCTTTTTCTTCAAATCCGGTCCTTGAAATGTAGTCTTTGTACTTTGTAATAATATATATATATGAAGATTAAACATAATTCATTGCATTTTGATATCACAGTACCATTAAAATACTCGATTGTTAGAAATTTTAAAATTTATGAAATCGTTAAAGCTGCTAGTTAATTGATATAAATAAAGGCGCGGATGTCATATACGCACCACATTGGCGCGATTGCAACAAAATGGCAATTTTATGCCTCACATGGTAACCCGGTTATTTTGTTTCAATTGTTGTTTATTAACTTTTATTTTTTATTTTAATTCTATAAATTGTTTTCATTATATATATCAATATTTATTTATATCAAACTATCATTTATTTATTTTTATTTCCCATTTTTTAATAATAGGAGCTATTTCATTTATTACGTTATTTTATTTTTATATTGAAATAAAAAATTACATGCTATTATTGTATGGTATTTGTAACTAATATTCAAAAACAAAGTTTTCGCCAAATTGGCGGGGGAAAAATCGCGCCAATCTGGTGCGTATATGACATCTGTGCCTAAATTAATATTGATATACATATAAAAATAATCTATAGAATTAAAATAAAAAATAAAAGTAAACAAACACAACAAACAGTTTTCGCCAAAGGGGCGGGGAAAAATCGCGCCAACGTGGTGAGTATATGGCATCTGTGCCACTTCTCCATTTTAAGATTTTAAATGCTATTTATATCAGATATTTCTTTCTTGAGATTCCCACAAGTTTTTTCCGGTATTTTTTTTAGTTCGCTTATTAATTGTTTACAATTTGCCCCCCTGGCAATAACAATTATTTATCACAAAAAATGGGTACTTCTCTATTATACCGTCGACCACTATAACAAAAAACTCATAACAAAAAACTATCATAACAAAAAACTATCGCCAAACTGTAACGCTAAATAAACGGGAAAACGTTGCCATTGAAATATCAAAATAAATGAAATATAAGAATTTAAGGACACAATTGTTACTTTAATGAATGAAATAACTAATAAATCAGTAAAACATAATGAAAAATACACGCAAATGTCGAATTAAAAACCACTTGATGGCATAACAAATACGTATAATGCTTCTGGCATCAAGTAAATGGGACTGTATTTTTGGCGTTTAATCTTAGTTTGGCGATAGTTTTTTGTTATGAAAAGTGGTCGACGGGATAATAGAGAAGTACCCAAAAATGGCTTAGTTTTGTTAAATTTGTTTGTTATGTATTTTCATTTCTTATTAAAATATCGAAAATGGCAATAAAATTTTATTTTAGCACCGTTACTTAATTTTTTAAAATGGCTCAAAAACATGGTTTAATAAACGTATATTTGTAAATATTTTAAAAAACATGTTTTTCCGCTCTCTAGAAAAATTTGTAAGATTCTACAACTGCCTTTGGCACCAACCAGTACATGATACGGAACTTTTCCCTATTCAGATACACAGAAGAGGTTGGTCACAAACAAGAGTAATGCTAGCAACAATATTGTTTTAACTCTATAAGAGTTAGAAACAATAATGATATTAAATTCCCCGATTAGCTTAGGGCCCGATTACGGAACTTTCTCCTAGAAAAAAAAACTGTAGAAGTCTTTTACATTTGTTTCGAATGAAGCTCGATCAACAAAGTATTAATTGATAATACAAACAACACTAATATTAACATGGGGGCAAAAGTTTGAATTTAAGTGTATATATTTGGAACCCTCCCCCCCCCCCAACCACCCACCAAAAAAAGAAAAAGAAAGTTACAGAATTAATTTAAAATGGCGTGAAGCCACCCTTTCTGACATAAGAAATTGGCTGCGAACCCGATTACGAAACTTTCACTTAACTTAATAACATGTATCTAATAGCCCTGAGGACAATTCCCCTTCCCAGTTATACGGACCTTGGGGCTTTTTTAAAAAGCTTGACGCAGTTCGGGTTGAAAAAGTTGAGATTTACTGTCAAATGACATAAACTACTATGAAAACAAAACTGGTGAATTATTATGCTGGTTTATGTATGTATTTAAAAAAATTGCATCTGATTACACTCTTTAGATAAATTACTCTTGTTTGCATTTAATAACAGATAAACGGCTTCCGTTTACTAAATTGTTTAAATTTTGGGAAGAGTTGTCGAGAGATAGATAGACGTGTAAACAAACGGGTAGAGAGACGGATAGAGACAGAGATATTTTAACGGGTAGCGAAACGAATAGACAGACGGGTAGCGAGGCAGGTGCAAAAAAGGGTTGACAGAGGGGTAGTGAGATGGGTAGGGAGACCGGTAGCGTGGTGGATAGAGAGACGAGTACAGAGACGACTTGACAGACGGGTAGAGAGAGGGGTATATAGACAGACAGACGTGTTGATAGACGAGTAGTGTAACGGGAAGCGAGACAGGTAGAGACACGATTAAAGAGTCGGGTAGAAAGACAGACGGATACTGAGACGGGTATACAGAAGAGTAGAGAGACAGTAGACAGATGAGTTCGGAGAGAGACACAGCTAAGACATACGAGTAGTTAGACTGGTAGACACGTTTGTAGCAAAGCATGTTATCAATGTGGTTTGAAGTATACGAGTTTCTATAAATAGTTATACAAATAAACAAAGGAAATTTTTTTAATTCAAATATTAAATATTTGATTTAATATTTCAATATTTAATATTTTATTTTTTAATATTTTATTTAGATATTTGTCACAAAGAAAATGTTGCAAAAATTAAATTAAATTTGCGTTAAACTACGCAATGCTAAAATACGCTATTGGCTGCAAATCTGATTATGTGACTTTAAAAATATCGTTTTAAAAGATCCGGCGGTTTTTTTTTTAGTTTTGAGCAATTCCCGCTTAAGAAAATGAGATTATTTGCCAAATGTTATAAAAAAATGCATATGAAAATATAACAGTATATGAATTTATATATGATATTTTGTAATTATATCATTTAATTTGCTATTTTTCATATGTTGTATCTTTATCTATCTCTTGTCTATCATATGCTGTATATTCACTTAGATTCTTGTTGATATCCTCTTTATATCGTAATTGTTAACTTTATGTTCTCAGCAATATCACTCAGACTAATCCCTTTGAGGGAAGTCCTAGTAATTTAATTATTTGTAGTTTTTTCTTCTCTTTGTTATTTATGTGTAAACATATAATTCATTATTAAAAAAGTAATGCTACTGAAATATTCATTTGTTTTAAACTTTAATAGCATTTCTCTAATATATAGGGAGCATTTTTTTCCTTGTTGCAAATAAAAGAGAGAAAGGTGTAAATGTCATTTTACCATAATTGATGTCATATTCTCATTAAAATTGGAAAGAAAACCAAGCAGGATATTTTATTCTCCTTCCGTTCAGTTGGCAATTATTATTTTATATATTCGTTTCAAATATCCGAATTAGTGATTTTATAAATTTGTTTAATTAAATTTTACAAAAAAATAACAAAATGATACCAATAAATAATATTTACTACTAATTCCTTTCCCCCCCTTTCTTTTGCGTTTACATAAATGACGTCATTTGGACGAATTTATTCAAAATATTTTCAGTTTATCAATTAACTTAAATGCTGACAGACGATTGAATCCTGACGATAGAAATGGGATTTTTTTTTTCAAATTTTCCTGAAAAACATAATTTAATCACAATCTTGTCTTCATTAAAGATTGAAATAAAAGATAAATTCAATTTCAATTTGAAAACGACGAATAAAAAGAAATCAATAATCCCTATCGGGATCCTTTTCAATTTTTTTCCCTTTTTGTCGCAAAAAAACTGAGTAATTAGTTGCCATCATTACAGAAATGTTATTAAAATTAGAAAAAAATTAATATCTCGAAAACTAATTCCAATTTCAAAATTCTATTGCCAGTTTTGACATCCCCGGATTTTTATGGACAATTGGTATTAATTTCACCATCAAGCGTTTAATATTTTATTAAAAATAGCCCTGAAACATAATCAGTCATTTAATCAGTCGTTTCATAAAATCGTTTCATAAATTCGTTTCATAAAATCGTTTCACAAATTCGTTTCATTAGGATTTTATATATATAGGGTAGATATACACATCATACTTTCGTATTCTATTATTTTTATGTTGGATCAAAGGCTTAAAAAATCATTTTAGAATGTTAAAAATTTTAAATTTTTCAGATATCCGATCATGTTGCTACAGCTGTATCAATCAACCTACCAAACCAAGTAAGACACAAAAAAGCCCAATCACGTGATCAAATCGCCCACAGAATTTTTGTGAGTCACCCGCGCGCAGCCCGCGCTAAAAATTTGCAGGTTATGAACGCTGATCGGGCTATCTGATCACGTGATGCTTTTCATGAATGTTTCGGGGGTTTATTATGATGAAATAAAAATAGATATTCCTACTATAAGATCCATTTTTTAACACTTTCCAACCTAGTTGAAAAGTGTTTATGACTTCGGTTTGTCTGGCCGTCTGGCCGTCTGCCGTCTGGCCGTCTGGCCGTCTGGCCGTCTGCCGTCTGCCGTCTGCCGTCTGTCCGTGCTCTAACTCCCGTAAATATGCTCGGATTGCCCTGCAAATTTTATATGTTATAATCGTTATCTATAGCATGTTCCCTATTTCAACGGAAGTGTGTAGCACTTATAGTTTTTTTACAGGGACACTCAAAAGAATTCCGTTACATTGCGGTCTATGGGGAAAAATCATTTGCGGTTTATTTAAATAATGTTTCAATACTTTAAACGCATTGAAATTTATATATATCACTAAGGTGCATTAGAAGAAGCTTAATATGGAATAGGGTGTGCATAGCACTTATACTTACTTTACAGGGACAGTCAAAAGAATTCCGTTACATTACGTCTATGGAGAAAAATCGTCTGCGGTTTATTTAAATAATGTTTCACTATTTTAAACGCATTGAAATTTATATAAGGTTCATTACAAGAGACTTACTACAGAATATTGTGTGTATAGCAGTTATCGTTCATTTACAGGGACACACAAAAGAATTCTCTACTGTATGTTAACAATAATTCCTGGAAGTGCGTTTTAAGTTACTGAATGCGATTTTAATTTTAAATCGCTTTTTGTATATTACGTGGTGTGTATAAATTGTGTAGATCCTATACAGGGAAGTACAAAAGTTCGGGAACACATTTCCGTATTATTTAACTCCAGACGGAGAATTTTAAACTGTGCTACGTGTTTCCTAACTGAACTAAAATTTAGCATCCTATGTAGTATATATACAAATCTATAGATCCTATACAGGGCTGAATAAAGTATTCGGATTACTTAGATGTTATCTTTTAGCTTATAAAAGAGTATGATTCGTAAAATTATTTTGGAAGCGTTGGAAAGTGTTACATAATCTATGCTTGACGCATGATTTTTCGTTCTTGTTTTTGGAGGATAAAGATGTGTAGTCGCTAGTTTCACCTAATCCGAGCCACAGAAGCTTAAAATAATTGAAATAATTAAATTATTTCAATATATTAAATTATTTAAATTTCCGATAAGACCTACTCTATAACCCTTCTCTCCATCGCGCGCGCGCCGCGCGATCTTCTTTCCTGAACACAACCAAACATGCCATATCTTTCATTTGAAATAAATAATTACGTCGATAAATCATTTCAAAATTAATGATTGGAAATTATGCATTTAAAGGTAGTATCGGAATGCAAATAGGCAAATTCGTATGATGATATTGTAATTAAAAGCTTTGTGATACATACCATTGAGTTTCAAGATACATTAGTTTTGATTAACCATCATTTAGTTTTACCATGGTTTAATGACCATTTTGTAACGGTCTATTGTCATTAACACGAATTCCAATGAATATTTTTTTCATCAAATTTCACATTGTGTTACGTTATATGAGACGTTGAGAACCAGAGTGGACCATTCTCGACAGCTGTGATTTCGAAATTATGTTTTTAAAAATGTGTATTATATTTTAGTACTTTGTACAACAAAATGCGTAAAATGTTAAAAAAAATGTAGTAGACATGTAGATCATTATACATTCTTTAGAATTTGAAAAACCTTCTAAAATCCATTAACGGCCAAGTCGCAGGAAGCCATTTTGAATTAAAGATTTCGGATGTTTGACTTTTAACTTGGGCGAACATCAGATATCAGTACTTTTTACGGCCGAAACATTAAGGAGAACTTGGCGCTTTTTTTTTTTTACAGAAAGTTTTTTGATGGGATATCACTGCTTTTTGTAGGTTTTATCAAATGTATAAAGGATATAAATATAATAAATGTATAAATGTCAAATAATTTTTTAATTATTTTATTATGCTTTACAAATCTATATTTTTATTTGTAGTTTACATCAAAATACTAGCCGTCTCAGGCAAACAATATATTCTTTCTTATATGTATGCTAAGCAGTTCATCATATTACTTTTATTCATAACTAGCCGAAGTACCTGGTGTTGTTCGAGATTTAAAGAATGTTTGTGTAGAAAAATCAATTTCAAAATTAAACATGTTGTATAGATAACTTCAAAATGTTAAAATATGCCAATATTTCTACAATCGTGTTTTTATCATGATTCAATACGTTCCTCAAACTCGTATGACGTTGTATTCACCTGCTGACATCTTACCTACTTGCTTTCATTATTACTCCTATTGATACTCTCTTTGTATGATTCCCAAACATTTGAAAGTGTCCGTTAAACTTCCAATGTGACGTTATATTAATTTTCTTTTTTTATTATCGAATGACGTCATATTAACCTGCTTTCTGTATTTACACATACTCATACTCCTTGTATTATTGAGAAATGTTTGAAAATTTCCGTTATATTACCAATATGACGTCATATTAATCTTTTTTTTCCATTGCTGAAACTTTTTATTTTTATTTTCATTTTTCACGTGGAAATCTTTCAATAGAAAATTAATTATTGTAGAAAGAATTTCATTGTGGATTTTTAATTGTTGGCTACTGCTATAACGAAAAATGTTCAAATTTAATAGGAAAAGGCGGGAAGAGTTCAATATCCTGTGCTGGTAGGTTTGGCGAGTTGTTTTTGGCGATAAATGTTTGATTTGGTTGTTGCGATATTCAGTCTTTGGAGTTTTAACTTAACAACTGGAATTGACCTTATCTACGTGACATCACACCCCTTTTGTCAGTAGTTTGGATTTTTTTGCCAATCGCGCGAACCAGCACAGGATATGGAACTCTTCCCGGAAAAGCTGTTAGATTTTTGGTTTTTTATTATTTAAAAATTAACTCTACATTATTTCGATTCCGGATTAGTTTAGTTGCCTCGGCCGTATTTTAATACACCTACACGTAGCATTTCACAATTCTGGCTTTCAAACTGTTGATTTGTATAGAAGTGCAGACAGACAAACAGATTTTCATTTTCATATATTAGATTTACTTGTTCAATCCTTCGCCAAATTGGAAGTTTCTGTTAGAGAAATTCTCTTTGCGATCATTGGCAGCATATCTTATATTTTGTGTTGTTATCCATTTCATCTTTATTGACAATTACCGCTTAATTTACTTAGGAATTTACGCTTCATGTCCGTTTGCATCGTTACACTCTCTAATACATAGATTTTTAATCCTGTTAAGTAATCTTCTGTAATTTACACTGAAGCGAAGTGGTTCTTGTTAAACGCCTGTTAAGCTATCCATATTTACAGTAAACCATATTGATGCTAATTTTTTTTTTCCTTTCATTCTAACATTGGAACGATTAAGGAAGATTAGAAAATCTACGGACGCAATGCCGTTCTTCCATTAGAAAATCTACCATTATTCTCATCTAATCATCTTAGATAATATGTCAATATGTATTGGTTTTGAGATTTTAGCTAAATTTATTCGAAAACCTGAAGCTAAAATGCGAGGAACCGCATTATAGAAGATTCATTCTAACGTACATATTGATAAACTGGATATATGTTATAAAATTATAATAATCTAGAACTGGCAGTTTCGATGCTTTAATTCTGAAAATTATCTTTCTATAATAAATTTTAAGAGAGTAAAGACTAAGAATATAGTAATAGTAAGTATAATAACAGTACAATATAATACAAGCAGAGACAAGAGCAGAGGTCTTGTGTAGTGACGAAAGATTGAAATTTTATTAACATTCGTGCGTTATGCTATTTAATTAACCGCATAATATTAATAGATGATTACTCGCCCTAAAAATTCGCAATGAAAAAAAGTCCTTCCGGCCTTTAGCGGGAGGAAAAGGTAGCTTTCCTACATCTTCGTTTTAAAATTTCAGCTAATGTTACACGAAAACAGAAAGTTAAAATGCAAAGAAACGTTTACAAAAGATTTGTTAATACTGAATTTGAATAAGAAATTCGCCAAATTATTGTGCAATAGCCAAATTGGCTTCATTTATGAAGACTTATTTTGGTCGCCAAATTTGGCGATATTTCGCCAAATGTCGCCAATTTTGTCGCCAATTTTGGCGCTAACGGATATGAATATATAGTTTTATGCGTATGATTGGGAAAATTATTACAACAATGAAAGAAAATAATATGCGAGTAATCGCGTTAATGTGCTGTTAGGTAGCTTTCAATACAAAAAAGTATAAAGCTACCTATTGCAGCCGTTCGGAGGAAAGCAGTTCCGGAAAATTTCGATATATTTTCACCGATCATGACCCCCAGACCCCAAAACCACCCTCCGCTCAAATGTTGATTTATATATATATATATATATATCTCCATATATATATATATATATATATCTGACCTATGTCATACGATAACGCTCGTATTTATAAATCAATTTTGATGAAACTAATTGTGTGTATTAAGCTCACCAATGTCTCGACCGAGTTCGTTAGACAGCTTGGTCCGCCATTTTGTTTCAAGATGGCGGCCAATTAAAAATTTAAAACTAAAATAAATATATAAAAAAGTTAAAAATTCAAATTTATTTTTTAATTACGTGTTAGGCCTTGAAACGAGGATTCCAGAGCATTTTTTGGTTTACCTCTATCTTAAAAAACGGCTGAGATAGAGCAGTTTGAAATTCTAGGGTGGCTGACATTTTGAAACAAGACAGCACATTACAAAAATTTTCATTGTTGTAATAATTTTCCCAATCAAACGCATAAAACTATATATTCATATCCGTTAGCGCCAAATTCTCGCCAAACGTGGCGACATTTGGCGAAATATCGCCAAATTTGGTGACCAAAATAAGTCTTCATAAATGAAGCCAATTTGGCTATTGCTCAATAATTTGGCGAATTTCTTATTCAAATTCAGTATTAACGAATCTTTTGTAAACGTTTTATTTGCATTTTAAGTTGCTGTTTTCGTGTAACATTAGCTAAAATTTTAAAACGAAGATATAGGAAAGCTACCTTTTCCTCCCGGTACAGGCCGGAAGGACTTTTTTGTTTCAAAATGTCAGCCACCCTAGAATTTCAAACTGCTCTATCTCAGCCATTTTTTAAGATAGAGGTAAACCAAAAAAAGCTCTGGAATCCTTGTATCAAGGCCTAACACGTAATTAAAAAATAAATTTGAATTTTTAATTTTTTTGTATATTTATTTTAGTTTTACATTTTTAAATTGCCGCCATCTTGAATCAAAATGGCGGACCAAGCTGGCCAACGAACTCGGTCGAGACATTGGTGACCTTAATACACACAATTAGTTTCATCAAAATCGATTTATAAATACGAGCGTTATCGTATGACATAGGTCAGATATATATATATATATATATATATATATATATATATATATGGATATATCTATATATATAAATCAACATTTGAGCGGAGGGTGGTTTTGGGGTCTGGGGGTCATGATCAGTGAAAATATATCGAAATTTTCCGGAACTGCTTTCCTCCGAACGGCTGCAATAGGTAGCTTTATACTTTTTAGTATTGAAAGCTACCTAAAATTTTCCGGAACTGCTTTCCTCCGAACGGCTGCAATAGATAGCTTTATACTTTTTAGTATTGAAAGCTACCTAATAGCCTCTAGCGTCAAATTCTCTCCAAGCTTTGCGACACTTAACGAAATATCGGCAAATTTGGAGACAAAAATACCCTGTTTAAGTGGACGTCATAATGATGCATATGTATTGTATATGTGATGCATATGCATATATATATATATATTTCAAATAAAATCCAGTGTATATATATATATATATATATATATATATATATATATATATATATATATATATATATATATATAAAGTTTATTAACATCATTAAAATGCACTTAAAGAACTAACAACCCACTGGAATTTTGCCAGATTGACTGAGTGCTATTGCGATTAGAATACCGACATTTATAATAAAATTTATTTTAAGGAAGTAAAAAATAGAAAAACGGACAGATAAACTAAAAGATTTGCCTTCCCAACATTTTCGGAAAAGAATATGAAAAATTCATTCTGCTTGAAACCATGTAACACCTTCAAACTCAGGCTAATTTTCTGTAATCAGGGTTTGGCGACCAACTCTGGCTTCAAATATGAGCGAGGAAATGATTATCTAGGCAACTATTATTACTTAAATGTTTATCGTACAACAAAAACACAAATGGTTGCAACAATGCAATTAATTTAATTTGCCAATTGAATGTGTTACGAACTGTATATAGCCAAATCAGCACCCCCTATTTGAAGGGTTTAAAGGCAGAAATTCTATGTTTTCAGACTTTTCTGGTTAATTGTGTGACAAAACTTACTTACTTGTCAAATTTTATTATTCTACGACTGTTAGAAGTACCTTAGTTATTTGATGATCACCAACTTTAGTTATTTGATGATCCCCTGTGAGTCAGTTACAAAAAAGCCCTTTTTCGGAATCTCATATTTCGAAAAATATTAAATACAGAAATTCGAAATCGTGGAACCTAGTTCAGTTTGATTATATTAATGTGTGTTAAAAAGGAAAACTCTCTAGCTCTCCCGAAAACGTAGTTATGAGGGGGTGAAAAGTAGGCCGAAATGGTCAGGGTAAAGGTAGCTAAGGCCTGTGCGAACTTGGCGGACGCACTGCCGTGCTCCCAGATAATGCAAAATATTTTTAACAAATATGCTTAAAATCAATATAAATTTGTACAAACATACGTGCTCTTGTTTTTAAATTTCTTTTTTTAATCTTTCTTAAAAATAACACGCGACAAATCAAACAACTAATTAATAAAAAGCATCCGTTAATAACAGTAAAAGTTGTATGCAATACCGACGTAGTACTCATTTCTGTTCGCTCCCATTTTATTAATCGTCTGTCTGCCGTCTGCCTGTCCGTGCTCTAACTAGCGTAAATATACTTGATTGCTATGCAATTAATATATGTTAATAGGGTTTACTATGGCTTTTTCGGTACTGAAAATGTGTGAGTTCAGGGACATTAAAAAAAAATTCCGTTAAAATAAGATCTATTGGGAAAAATCGTTTGTGGTGTATTTTAATGATGTTACACTATTTCAAACGTATTGAAATTGATGTATATCAGTGAAGTGAACTAGAATATGCTTAGTTTAGAATATGATATGCTTAGCATTCATCATTCAATTACAGGGACTCATAAAAAAAATTTTGGTTACAGTATCCTCTATGACTAATAATTGCTGGAAGTTCGTTTCCAGTTGTGGTGCTCTTTTTTAAATTTAACTAATTTATTGTGTATTCCTTGGTATGTATTAATTCTGTAGATCATATACAGGGTTGCGCAAAAGGTCTCGAGTACATTTCCTGTTACTGACGAAAATAGCCGAAGGGTAATTTTCAACTGTACTATGCGTTTCTTAACTGAATTAAATTTTAGCTTACTATGTAGTATTTGTACAAATCTATGGATCATATACAGGACTGCTCAAACGAATTCAATTACTTATCCGACAATTGATGGTAATTGTTGATATTGGGTTTTCAATTGTGTTATGCGTTTTCGAAATTGTTTACTTTGACATCATTTTTTTACCTTATTAAACTGTAGAAGTTGTGTTCAGTATTCTGAATGTGTTGGAAAATGTTTCATAATCCATGCTTAGTCGCATGTTTTTCCGTTCTTGTTGAAGATACATCTTTAAAAAATAAAATATAAAACCGTGTATTATCCAAAAAATCCGTCAACACTTTAGAAAATTTCGTCAAAATCTGCAGACGCTACCGAAAATGAAGAAAAAAAAAGAAATATTTCATGAATAATTCCAGATAAATTTCAAATGTTTTTTTTTTTTTTTTTCTGTTTAAATATTTGAATTCTTTCTTTTTTTTTTAAGTGGAGGATATTTTTTTTCCTTGTTTGTTGGAGGGAAAGACCCCTGCGAAGATCTTCAGCTGAGTTGCAAGAATATATTAGATTGGAAGGAGACTTTGATGAAACAAAAATACAAGTTTCGTGAATTACAGTTTGACAGATATCTGACAACACGTTTTAAACGTTTGCGAAAAAAATGACAATATAATCAATGTTGTTCATATTTTTTAAAGTGTAATATAAAGTTAATTGCTCAGCCACACTTCTTTCAACCCGTGAAACACGAAAAGAGAAAAAAAAATACCGCACTTTCGTGTTATAGCGGCCCCCACAATTATGATTATGCCAAGGTTACAGTTATGATTTCGCCAAGATCATTGCAAAACTTATATATGCATCTTATATACGCATATATATATTCCAAACATATGTGCCACATACGTCATTATAGACATATTATTTACGTCTTATATGTCGTATATACATCATATACACATGTCATATATATATACATCATATATGCATCATATAATGACTATAACTTGGCCACATACGTCAAGAAATGATATATATATATATATATATATTGTTATAATGTCATACATACTTTATAATTTGGCGATAAATCTTGGTCGCTTGGCGATTCATCCTTGGGGGCCACTATAACACGAAAGTACCAAATTTACAATATATTAATTAATGAATATAGAAACAACAAAAGTTTGATAAAATTTCTATTTGTAGACCTTTACCTAAGCAAAATTTAAGTATTGCTTTAACTCTTGTTTAGATTGATGTCTGAGCTAAAGGTATTTTGAGGAAATTAAAGTTGAAGACCACGTTTTTTTGCTTTATAAGACGATTTCTCATCCGACGTCAATTTTTGAATTCGGATTTTTTTCATATCTGATAATTTGCATCTATCCTTTTCGTAACTTTAACATTTTTGTAACGATTTTATGCATTTCTATTGCCTATTCAAAGAAAAATTCTTCTAAAGTTACAGATTTTCGTTAAAAACGCTTAAAAAATTCTTCTAAAGTTACAGAATTTCGTTAAAAACGTTTAAAAGAGTAAAATGTGTACATCATTTGGTCCATTCTCGACCGAAAGTAACAACCGTTTTCCTAGTGGTTAAAATAAAAGAAAAAAAAAAAGAAAAAAATTTCGCATTAAATATTAAAAAAAAAAAGTATTGTTATTACGTTTTTAATTGTTCTTACGTTACATAATGATATATTTAAACTAATATTTGTAATATTTAACCTATCTTAAAGTTATCCTAAATTTTTCTCACTTAATTTTACTATTTTTTGACTTTTAAAAATGCTTTTATTTTTTTTTCCTTTTTCATAAATCATATTTTCTACGCGTCAGTATTTTATTTTCATTTTGGCACTGCGCCAGTAAATTTTCTTTTTCCATGTATTTCGAATCTGGAACATTTATATTCTTCTAGAAGTTACCGGAAAGTTTCTTCCCGCGTTTTCCGGAAACCGAATCGCTCAGTTTTTAGCACTTTCCAACCTAGTTGAAAAGTGCTTATGACTTCGGTTTGTCTGGCCGTCTGCCGTCTGGCCGTCTGGCCGTCTGCCGTCTGGCCGTCTGGCCGTCTGCCGTCTGCCGTCTGCCGTCTGTCCGTGCTCTAACTCCCGTAAATATGCTCGGATTGCTCTGCAATTTTTATATGTTATTATCGTTATCTATAGCATGTTGCCTATTTCAACGGAAGTGTGTAGCACTTATAGTTTTTTTACAGGAACACTCAAAAGAATTCCGTTACATTGCGGTCTATGGGGAAAAATCATTTGCTGTTTATTTAAATAATGTTTCACTATTTTAAACGCATTGAAATTTATATATATCACTAAGGTGCATTAGAAGAAGCTTAATATGGAACAGGGTGTGCATAGCACTTATAGTTACTTTACAGGGACAGTAAAAATAATTCCGTTACATTACGTCTATGGAGAAAAATCGTCTGCGGTTTATTTAAATAATGTTTCACTATTTTAAACGCATTGAAATTTATATAGATCACTAAGGTGCATTACAAGAGACTTACTACGGAATATTGTGTGTATAGCAGTCATCGTTCATTTACAGGGACACGCAAAAGAATTATCTACTGTCTGTTAACAATAATTCCTGGAAGTGCGTTTTAAGTTACTGAACGCGATTTTAATGTTAACTTGCTTTTTGTCTATTACGTGGTGTGTATAAATTCTGTAGATCCTATACAGGGCAGCACAAAAGTTCGCGAACACATTTCTGTTTATTGACAAACTCCAGACGGAGAATTTTAAAATGTGCTACACGTTTCCTAACTGAACTAAAATTTAGCATCCTATGTAGTATATATACAATTCTATATATCCTATACAGGGCTGAATAAAAGTATTCGGATATTTTTCCGAATATTGTATATGTTGGAAATTCCTGAAATTATGTTTTTAAATATGTTATGCGTTTTCCAAATTGTTTACTTAGAAGTTATCTTTTAGCTTATTAAACGGTATGATTTGTAAAATTATTTTGGAAGCGTTGGAAAGTGCTACATAATCTATGCTTGACGCATGATTTTTCGTTCTTGTTGTTAATATGCAATCAATAAGAAATTCGAGGCTTTGATTGGATAAAATCAATTTGTAGTTCGCATTTGAGATCTTCCGTGAAAGTGTTTAAAACCAATTGCACAACTTCAGAATAGAACTTTTTCAGTGATATCATCTGTTAAAAAATAATTACGGCATCAGAAGAGTAAAAAGTAAAATATAAAACCGTCTATCATCTAAAATATCCGTCAACACTTTAGAAAATTTCGCCAAAATCTGCAGACTCTGCCGTAAAAGAAAAAAAATCGTTTCATGAATAATTTCAGATAAATTTCAATTTTTTTTCCCTGTTTAAATATTTGAATTATTTTTTTAAGTCAAGGATATTTTCTCTCCTTGTTTGTTGGAGGGAAAGACCTCTGCGAAGATCTTCAGCTATGTTTCAATAATATATACAGACTTGGCAAGATAATATCAAGAAGAAAAACCATCCAAATAAATTTCAATGAAAGTAAAATATTTTTTCCCTCCAGTCTATACTATTCATCCATAATAAGAAAACCCATAGAGATTTTTACACGCAAAAATGCATTATGTAATGATGCAGCATCTTTTAACTTACCGAAATTGTGGCTCAAGTTACTCCATGATTACAAATATGGAAATAAACAACCAAGTAAAAATTTAAAAAAACGTGCATAATTTTTAAAAAGTACATGAAAATTAAATGATAGCATTTCAAATAATAACTTCAAAGACCGCGCAATTATAGAATATTCTCATTTGTTTTTTATAATGGCTCGGAGTGAGCCGGGAACAGATGTGTTAAACTCACGCACCGATATTTGGCGAGTTTTTGATTGGCACGATTTCCAAGCTCGCGCCAAACCAATAACTTAATACAATAGCCAGGTTACCATATTAAAGAAAAAAATCCTCAAAATTTGACGACTTTTTTCCTTTTTATAACAGATTTTTAAAATATCGTGCGTGAGTGTAAGACATGATAGCCATGAGCCGAAACACGTCAACAATCTAATAAAAGTTATTTTACTGTATATTATGTTGTTAGTTTATACCTTTTAACATTTGAAAGAAATAAACCTAATGAATTTTTATGTTTGGTTATCTATGAACTTATGGTACTTTTATGTTAGCCGGGCACCAGTGATAGCCAAAATGTTTTTAATCTCGCCAACCCTTTTTTTCTCGATCTCGACAATCTTTAAACATTAGTTAATAACAAATAACCAATATTTTAACATTGCAGTATAATGTCTTTAAAAACTTACTTAAAAATAGCTAAAATATAATCAAGATAAAATACGTAAACACAAACACATTAATACAAATAACAAAATTTCAAGAATTGAATTGAAATCAAAATTGAAATCATTGAATTCAAATAGGTGTAATTCAAATGATGCCAGTTGAAACATGGTTTGGCGAGTTATCTAACATAAAAGTACTGAACTTATACATACATAATAATTTTATTTATATATATATACATATTATTATTGATTTTTATATACAATTTACTTCGGTACTTACGTATTATCCGTGCCAGTTTTAAGCCAACTGCGCCAGGCATGGAGCCAGTATTACTAATTATAGTAACTCATATATTTTTTCCTTGCTACATGGTACATGCCTGTGAATAATCTATAATATTATTCTTTTTTATTTACTATGCTACTTGCCATTTATTAATTTTATTAAAATAATGTTATTTACTATTTTAACGTTATAAATTTAATAAACATATATTACATTTTATTTATTTTATATTAATTACCATTTTTAACAACGTTATTTGATAATGTTAAATTACTGCGATTGAAAACATGATTGGCAACGATAAACAAGATTGGTACATAGCAACCATTTTTGGCGATCAATCTCCTGTCACGGATAATACGTAAGTACCTTTACTTCTGTTTGTATATAAAAATAGAATAGCTTCTTTGTATTAAATAAATTTTATAAATATTGAAAAAAAATGGATTGTGTATATGAAACAGTGAAAATAGGTTTCCAGAAAATATGTTTCTAAATTTCTAACTCTCGCCAAGAATACTGGAAAAGTACAGAAAGTTTTATATTTTTAATGAAATGGATGCAATATGAATGATAGCGATGAGAACAACATTTGGCGATTCATCAACTGCGCCCGGCTAAGATAAAAAATAACGCATTTTATCATGTCTTGTATTAATTTTGACACGCTTTTACCATTTCAGTTACGAACAGATGGAGAATGCTCAGACAGTAGCCTCGAATGGTTCCATATTCAGCTTATAGACTGGTGAAGTGCCCACCACCACGCAAACACAATTCCAACAGCAATAATAAAAACAGTCATCAGTACAAGAAAGATACGGAAAACTGTAGTAACTGCTATTTTTTTAAGTGCGTTTCTCGTATCTGTTACTTCATCCCTTGGTCGATCTGTTGTCGTATTATTAAAATTTGTTTCTCCATCACTTGGTGGATCTCTTTGATCTGCTTGATCTGTCGCCGAATTATCAGGAGAATTTGTTATTCTCTCACTTGGTCGATCTGCTTGATCTGTTTGATCTGTCACCGGATTTTCAGGAGAATTCGTTACTTCATCACTTGGTTGATCTGCTTGAGCTTTCGCTAAATTATCTGGATAATTTATTACTTCATCATTTGATCGATCTGTTTGATCTGTCATCGAATTACCAGAAGAATTTGAAGAATTTGTTACTTCATCACTTGGTCGACCTGCTTGATCTATCATACCTTTGCTTGATGAAGAATTTTTCTTTGTAGAAGACCCTGTTGATTTCAAAATTTTATTATTTATTTGGTACTCCAAATTATGTTTCAGAAAACCTTGTGTCTACGAAAGTTTCCTTAACTATAAAAAGTATTTAAAGAAACAAGGCCACCTTATCATATACCAAAGATAAATAGATATATGTAAAAATGGCCTTGTTCAGAAATCCAATTGTAAACTTGTTTCAAAATGTTGCCATAGTTTTTTGCATAAAAGGTTTGAATGCCCTTGAACGCGATGTATTATTTTTATTACACGCTTTTATTTAACTTAACTAGGTTCATGTTAATTTTTTAAAAAATGAAAATTTCGCAGTGCATTGTTTTATTTTTCATGTATTCTTTAAGTCCTTGTACAGGCGAAATATAAAGGCAGTGAACATTACGTCATTTAAAAGCAATCGCAATGGCATGAGTTGTAAGTTTCATGATTGGCGGCGAAAATGGCGTCATGTTTTCTTTTAAACATGACGTTATTTTCATCGGCAGAAGCTTTTAGTAAGTACTAAAATTAAAGAAATAATTTTATTACAATATTCCATGCGTCAGTCCGAAGTTTCAGCTGTAAAACTGCAGTACATGATGAGTGATATCTTATTATTTTATTAGTAATTTATTCTGTTAAAAACCCACAGATGCACTAAACGTTTTTTGACCGAATTATTTTTTTCTTTTTAGCTCACTGGCACATTTTTCTGATCCTTTACAAAGCGGAAATATTGGCCAGAAAGCATCCCTCCATAAAAGACGGTAATGATCTTAAAATCTACCAAGAGCGCATCTTTTTCTCAAATTTTTTGTTCATCTGTGCTTTGGTGTGGCACGATAAACAGTAACTGCAAGTTAAAAAAGTGCTTGGTAGATATTAAGCAGATTATTGTTTTTTAAGAAGGTATCATTCTTCATCGATATTAAGCACACTTCTTCTCAAAAGGTTGATTCCTGCCATTCAAAATAGCATTTGGTCTCCAATCTCGTAGCCGGCGGAAATGGATTAGATAACATTCGAGTATCAATTTGTTCTTCCATAGGTTCATCACGCAAAAAATCACTAATGATATTTTTTGACGGGTTGGTTTATGGCAACAGAATCCTGCAATCCGACCCGAACCCGGAAATTCTATTTGAAGTCAACACGAACCCGACAAAAAAAATTTTGCTGATCCGAAACGCGACCCCGAAACCGACACACTTCAACTCGAAATCCGAAAGGGGATAAAATGATTCACGGAAAATGTGTCTACAGTTTTACCTTTAATAGCAATTTTACCTTTTTAACACTTTCCAACCTAGTTGAAAAGTGTTTATGACTTCGGTTTGTCTGGCCGTCTGCCGTCTGGCCGTCTGGCCGTCTGCCGTCTGGCCGTCTGGCCGTCTGCCGTCTGCCGTCTGCCGTCTGTCCGTGCTCTAACTCCCGTAAATATGCTCGGATTGCCCTGCAAATTTTATATGTTATAATCGTTATCTATAGCATGTTCCCTATTTCAACGGAAGTGTGTAGCACTTATAGTTTTTTTACAGGGACACTCAAAAGAATTCCGTTACATTGCGGTCTATGGGGAAAAATCATTTGCGGTTTATTTAAATAATGTTTCAATACTTTAAACGCATTGAAATTTATATATATCACTAAGGTGCATTAGAAGAAGCTTAATATGGAATAGGGTGTGCATAGCACTTATACTTACTTTACAGGGACAGTCAAAAGAATTCCGTTACATTACGTCTATGGAGAAAAATCGTCTGCGGTTTATTTAAATAATGTTTCACTATTTTAAACGCATTGAAATTTATATAAGGTTCATTACAAGAGACTTACTACAGAATATTGTGTGTATAGCAGTCATCGTTCATTTACAGGGACACACAAAAGAATTCTCTACTGTATGTTAACAATAATTCCTGGAAGTGCGTTTTAAGTTACTGAATGCGATTTTAATTTTAAATCGCTTTTTGTATATTACGTGGTGTGTATAAATTCTGTAGATCCTATACAGGGAAGTACAAAAGTTCGGGAACACATTTCCGTATTATTTAACTCCAGACGGAGAATTTTAAACTGTGCTACGTGTTTCCTAACTGAACTAAAATTTAGCATCCTATGTAGTATATATACAAATCTATAGATCCTATACAGGGCTGAATAAAGTATTCGGATTACTTAGATGTTATCTTTTAGCTTATAAAAGAGTATGATTCGTAAAATTATTTTGGAAGCGTTGGAAAGTGTTACATAATCTATGCTTGACGCATGATTTTTCGTTCTTGTTTATGTTTAAAGTATATATATACTCGTTCATATTCAAGTACCTGTTTTTCATGTGAAAAATTATTCTGGACTTTCTGTTTAAAAATCGGAATACTCGATATCGGGATAGCTCGATTATTATTTCGGGATACCCGAAAGAATTAGAAAACGCCCCGAACAAGAAATATTTAGCATCAACCCGACATGCCAGTCGGACTGAATTAGAGTGAAATTGAGTTACCTGATCAAATGTAGGACGCTAATATCCCGTTCACACCAGATATTTAAGATATCTCAGACGCACAAATATGAAACGCACAAATATGTAACGCACAAATATGAAAAATTGGCACAAAAAACCGCATACGACCGTTTCAAGGATCCCTCGATCCCCTTCCTTAGTGCGGAAAAAAAAAGATTAAAATGGGTGTTTAAAGAACCCCTCGCTTAATGCCCCGAGTACTGGCTTGAATAAAAATGCTAGAGCAAGAGTTTATATATCCCAAAGAAATGACGTATTTAACCGGAAATAACTGAAAAAAGGAGTCACTGCGCAGGATCCCTCCACACGTGCGAGAGAAAAGGGGTGCTGGTCATATCATTCACTAAGGATGAACTATGTTTGTGAATAAAGTAAGCCTCGTAAAAGTAAAGATCTATAACTGAATTACATAGAATTTGATCTATGCTTGTTTAATGTAGACCAATCAAATCGCCCCATCTCATGTGTATAGTAGAAGTCATAAAGATCGAACTGGTTTTTCTTGCTATCTAACAGTAATTTTAAAAACAGTGACATCAGCTGCCCTTTCCTTATTATCGGAATCGTCCAAAGACTCCATCCAATTTTCCCCACAAAATTTTGTTCATAGGTTAGAGAGATTAGGGTTTCCAACCCGGGTGGGTTACAGAACATATTGCCCGGTGTATACAGAACATTGGTGTAAATCATTTTTAATTGAAAACCTTAATAGATTTTATTACATTTAATATATTATTGAAATTGCCCATCAATTTCACCTAAAAGTGTTTTCATATGAAAAATAACAATTACGATTTTAAATAATAAAGTTTAAGTGAATAATTTAAAAAAGTATATGTTTAAAAAGAAATATGTAGTCTGTAAACTGATCTCGATTAGAATTCTGTGAACAATTAGCGGAAAAATTTTAGTTGATGTCAAGTCTATAGATAATTTTGATTTCATCATAATTCGTTACTTTCTACTAGTTTCTAGATTGACTGTTGATGTTGACAGGGTTTGATTACCGAAAAAGCACAGGAAGCACAACTTTCCCTCTAAAATTTAAGATGAGCCTCAAAGTAACTGCAAAATAGATCCTCCTTTCCCATTTTTAACATTTTCCAGCATGGTTGAAAAGTGTTTATGAATTCGGTTTGTCTGTCTGTCTGTCCGTGCTCTAACCGCATAAATATACTCGGATTGTCATGCAATTTATATATGTCATTGAGGTTTACTGTGGCATATTTGGTATTGAAAATGAAGTATGTAGCCCTTATAGTTCTTTTACAGGGACACTCAAAAGAATTCCGTTACGTTACGTTCTACGGGAAAAAATCATTTGCCATTTATTTTAATGATGTTACACTATTTCAGACATACTGAAATTGATATATATCACTTAGGTGCACTGCAAGAGGCTTACTACAGAATATGGTGTGCATAGCTCTTATAGTTTCTTCACAGGGACAAAAATTCGGTTACAGTACTCACTGTTAATAATAATTGCTGGAAGTGAGTTTTCAGTGGCCGAAGAGAAGGCGTTTTTAAATTTAACTATTTTTTTGCCTATTACTTGGTGTGTATAAATTCTATAGATCATATACAGGGCAGCAGAAAACATCTCGAGTACATTTCCGTTTATTGCCGAAAATTGTTGAATTTTCAAATGCGCAATCCGTTTCCTAACTGAACTAAATTTTAGCATTCTATGTAGCGTATATACAAATCTATAGATCGTATACAGGGCTGCAAAAAGAATTCAGATGTTCTTGCAAATATTGTTGGTAATTCTTGAAATCGGGCTTTAAAATGTGTTATACGTTTTCCAAATGGTTTACTTAGCCATCATCTTTCACCTTATAAAACAATAAAGAGTTTTAAAAATATTTTGGAAGTGGTGGAAAGTATTACATAATCTATGCTGGACGCATGATTTTTTGTTCGTGTTTACTTTTTATTTGTTGTTGTTGTTTTTAACACTTTCCAACCTAGTTGAAAAGTGTTTATGACTTCGGTTTGTCTGCCGTCTATCCGTCTGTCGTCTGTCCGTGCTCTAACTCCCGTAAATATTCTTCGATTGCCCTGAAATTTTTGTATGTTATTGTCGTTTACTATAGCATGTTCCCTATTTCAACAGAAGTGCGTAGCACTTATAGTTGTTTTACAGGGATAGTCAAAAGTATTCCGTTACATTACAGTCAATGGGGAATAATCGGTTCAAGCGCGCACTGATGACGCTACGTCATTTAAAACATAATGAAATTGATGTATAACTATGAAGCCCATTAAAACATGCTTTTTGTAGAATATGGGGTACAAAGCATTTATTATTCATTTACTTTTACATGGTCAAACAAAAGAATTCTTTTACACATCGTTATATGGGGAAAAATCGTCTGCAGTGAAATTTAGTGATATTTCACTATTTCAAACATAATGAAAATTATATGCATTACTGAGGTGCACTATAAATTGCTCTCTTGTGTGCATTGCGTTTATTTACAGGGACACACAAAAGATATTGGTTTCAGTACATGTGCGATATTTACAGTCTATGTGTGATAGGTGCGTTTTCAACTTTGGTTTGCATTTTTAACTTTTTTTTCATAGCACGTGTGTGTTTATAAACTCGGCTGACCATATACAGGGCTACACAAGGAAATTCGTAAGTACTACACACCATGGGAGTGAATTGATTTAGGGTAGTTTTTAATTGTGTTTACGCATTTTCCTGCTGAACTATATTTTTTAGACTAATAGAAGTTTGTGGAATATAAATAAATTCATTTACAGGGCAATGGAAAATAATATACATTGTCGTTTACGTTTGGTAATTGCTGCAAGTGAGTTTTAAGTTGCCTTTTAGCTTAATAGGCGGTGTGTACAAAAGTCTTCAGATAATATACAGGGCTGCACAAAAGATTTCGAGTGCATTTCTATCGATTGGCGAAAATTGCTAAATGTGAATATTCTAACTGAACTGAATTTTATCATACTATATATCCACATCTATTGATCATATACAGGGCTGCACAAAATAATTCGACTACTTTTTTGACACTGGAAGATAATTTCGAAAACTGTATTTTTCGATGTGTTATGTGTTTTCTAAACTGTTTACTTGCAAATCTTCTTTCACCTTATTTAACGGTGAAGTTTCGTTACAGTTTTCTGGCTTGCGCATGATTTTTCATTCTTGTTTATATTAAGTCGGAAAATATTTATAATCATGAATAAATTGACTATTTTGTAAATATCAGGTATTCTTTATATTTTCGAAAATATGGTATTTACATACCTTGTCTGTGTTCAGAAAATAAAAATGATGTGGATAATTAAATGTAAGAAATGCACATTAAGAGTCTACACTGGAGACACAGAGAAACTGACACGCTAATGTTAAACCTATGGGAGCATTCTTTTCAAATTTCTCTCTTGCATTTTAACATTATTTGATTTTATTTTATTTTATTTTATTTTATTTTATTTTATTTTTATTTTTATTTTTATTTTTGCATAGGTTAGCTGAGATAGATTTCTAACCAGGGTATTTTTTACTTTTTCGATTTTGATTGCAGATTTTTTTTTTTTTTTTTTTTTTTTTTTTTTTTTATGAACCGGTTTTGAAAGTTTAAGTAACTTTCAAAATAAAAAAAGTAAAAAAAAATAGCCAAGTTAGAGATCGATTTCAGCTATCCTATCGAAAAAAAATCATTTAAAAATATTAAAATGCTAGCGAGAAATTTCAAAAGAACCTTCCCATAGGTTTAACATTAGCGTGCAATTGTTTTCACATGACTGTAAACTCGTAACCTGAACATCTATAATTTTTCTCACTGGACCTGCATAAATTTGATTATGTGAATCTTGAATATGTCTCTGCAATTCAAATTTTGTTACTTAACATTCAAGTAACTTTTTATACACATATTTTAATTTATGTGAAAAGTTTTTAAATTTTCTTATTTTCTTTTAACTCCTGTATTCATAATGATATTTTACTCTGAATTTTATACAGTTTTTACAAATTATTTGTTCCAGATGCTGTTGAGAAAGAAAATAATATATCAAGTGCACACATTGAAGAAGTTTTAAAGACAATTAATGTCATGCAAAAAATCTAAATGTTTTGTAATAAAGTTTAAAAATGTAAATTAAAGTGCATTAAAAGTTAAATATATTTGTTGTGTTGTTATTTTACAGTAATGTATGTTTTATTTTTCTAACAATTTTTCAAAATGTATACACTTCAGAAGCTGAATTTCATTGTTTAAAACTTAAAATTATTGCATTCTAAAGTAGTGAATAATATAATTGTGTAGTTATTTAAAAATATTACATCCATATTTGAATAGGAGAAGTAAATAGATTCAATTTAAGAAGTTCATTAAGTATTTTATGAAAAATAATTTATGTTGCAAAAGTATTTTAATACTATTTTCATACATTTACTATAAAAACTGATTAAAGAATTCAGTAGAATTTCATAAATAGAATAACTAGATTTGAAGGTATATATTTATTATTTCATTGAAACAATAACTTTTAATGATTCAAAATATCATCATCAAGAACAGAACAAGTTATCAGGTAAGAGATGTTGAATACAATGGAATTTGGGTACTTTATAAATCTGATATGTAACTTTTTTCTTTTTTTAACATATAGTCCATGGACTATATGTCCAAGTGCTAATATTTTTTTCTACCATGTAAAGCATCATGCACTAATTATGCAACACAAATTTTGTGGGTTTTTTTTTTCCTTCTCCTGTCGTAACGTCACATTTTCTGAAACTAGTAATTTGGAACTAATTTTATGCAAAAATTTATATATGATCTATAAGTTATTGATATAAATATTGTTAAATTCTTATGATCTAGTGTGTTTGTACTTCAAGCTATCAAAATTTAAAGAGAAGAGAAAATATACCCAACTCTACCAGAATAAAAATACAAGTTTTTTAATGAATTATATTATAGTACTTGAAAATAATATCTACCTAATTGATTTCATATTTCAGATGTGACGTCATAATATGTTACCATTATTTTCCTTTGATTTATGGTAAAAATTATATGCTAAAATTCATGTATCATGGTAATTGATCAGCATGAGTATTTTCCGCTAAGTTTTTTCACCTAAGAATCTGAAAAGAATAAAGTTAAAAATTTTGGTTTATTGAAATTGAATGCAATATGTATATAATTGATTATTAATAGAACATATTAATATACTATCAATAGTAATGATAATTATTAACAATAAATATTGAGCTAAATGTTTACATACTTTAAAAAAATGTATTTATTGTGATTTTTTTTTTCCTTTACTGAAATGTAATTAGTTCAGAAACAAAGACATTTATAAGAAATACAAAAATTATTTGAGAAAGAGGTATTTTCTTTCTGAGTTATCCTTATTTCTTTGCCACTTAGTAGGTATAGACAATATTCTTTATCGCTTTTTTTTTTAAATAGAATATCATCTTAAAAAAAAAAGAGTGAGCAAATTGGTATTGATAATAACTAAAATAACGTAATAAAAACCTTGTTATGAGAGGACTTATTTTGTTGATATTTCATTTAGGGCATACTCAAATATTTAATTTTAAATGAAACCTTCTTGCACATTCACAAACTCATTTTTGAACCTAAATACTTAAATTTTTCAGGCATAACTATATAAATGCCTAAGAATTATACTACATTTTTCATTTTCCTCAAATGAGACATATATTAAATTATGGTCGTTTAAATGCTCATAAACATTGAAATTTGCAGACGTTATTATTTGAATACTTACAAATTTGTAGCATTTTTCTTTTTCTATTAAATGGGACCATTACTTAATTGTAACTAGTATTTTTGATGACTGCCTTTTCAAGCTGTTGTATCCCAAAAATCAGATTAAAATTTAAATTTTGACAGTGTAGAAAAAACAAAGTCTCTAGCTTTTTTCATGGAACAATAGAAAGTGCTATTTGACCTTATTTTTATCAAAATTAAAATTAAAGACTGCAAATTTTATGTATTTATAAGTGAAAATGACTTTAATAATGTATCAAAAGTAGCCAGTTTAGATTTGAAAACAGTATTAAATAAAAATTCATGAGGAATATGAAAGAAAATAAATTGAATTTATTTCATACACAAATTACCTACAATATTTAATTAAGTTATTTTCTAAATCGTTATCATCACAAATTTGATACAGATTTGCTTGGAAAGGGTAAAATTCACCTGATAGAAAAATGTAATGTTAAAAATTTCTTTTTTCCAAAAAGATTTTTCACTTGAAATGAACTGGTATTTTTTCTATCTTTCCTATATCATTTTTTGTGTGTGAATGCGTACAAATGAATATTTTTATTATAATTTATTAATAAAGAATTATTACTATATTTGCAAAAACAAAGTCAAACCGAGCAGGGAGGCCTACCTTTCAGCTTTAGCTCAACTAGCCCAGCCCAGTATTTGCAAAAACAATTGAAAACATTAAACTAATAAAAAGAAAAACAACAGATGATATTTAAAAATCAGAAGGGGTGGGGGTTGCAATTGCCCCAGACTGTCCTTCCTAAATGACGCTTTTGATTTCTATTAATTTTATCTTAACTTGTGCAGTGGTGCATACTAAAACATTGACAGGTTACCACTATTTTTTAATAAAAATGTTTTACTGTGCACTTCTGCACAAGTTAAAATAAAATTAATAGGAATTCGAGACATCATTTGCGAAGGGCAGGGTGGGGAAACTTAAAAAAAGAAAATTATTTTACAAAATCAGGGGGGGGGGATTGCTCTACCATGCCCTTCTCAAATTATGTCTCAAATTTCTATTAATTTTATCTTAATTTGTGCAGTG
Source organism: Maratus michaelseni (assembly GCA_963931845.1). Taxonomy (NCBI): domain Eukaryota; kingdom Metazoa; phylum Arthropoda; class Arachnida; order Araneae; family Salticidae; genus Maratus; species Maratus michaelseni. The sequence continues at coordinate 381,127,620 of OZ007587.1, read as the reverse complement.
GTGCATACTAAAACATTTCAATTAAAAATAGTGATAGCTTGTACAGGTTACCGCTTTTTTTAATAAAAATGTTTTATTGTGCATTTCTGCACAAGTTAAGATAAAATTAATAGAAATTCAAGGCTTCATTTGGGAAAGGCAGGGTGGGGCGATCCCTCCCTCCCCCCCCCCCCCAAACACCCGATTTTTAAAATAATTTTCTTTTTTATATAAAATAAAGCGTCCGCTACTGATCCTATGAGTGAGTAAAAGTGACGCTTGCCGGACAAGCAGAGGATGCACAATTCTATTCATTTTATCTCGTCCTATTGCCATCCTATACATGGCTGAAAATGACGTCCACAGGATGAGCATAGGAGTCTCTTTTTGCTCCCCTCTGGATGTCCTCAGGACATGGAGGGGATATTGTAGGACGTCCAACGGACGAGGCGTTATTCTACATATGAAGTTTATCGTATGTCCTCAGGACGTTATTGTGCTGTATGGGAAACCTACGAGTCAGTCGTTAAAATCGGGTTTTCAGGTGTTTTCCACCAAGATATGACTTGGCGACGCATAATTTCCCTGTCCACCGCGGATAGACGATTGCGATTATCATGCTTTCTGATTAGTTGTTAAATGGAACGCTTCTTAAATCATTTCCGGTTGAACTTGGTTTCTTATATAATATCTATTAATTTCTATATAATCTAATTAATTTATAACTGTAATATAATAAATATTATAATATAATCTAATTAATTTCTAATCTAGTCTAATCTCTATATAATCTAATAATATATATTAATTTCTTACATATATCTTCTTATATCTTCATAATCCTCTAAAATACCGGAAATGACTTAAAAAGCGTTTGCTTTTACAAATAATCAGAAAGCGTAAAAATCCTAATCGTCGATCGGCGGTGGAGACGGAAATTATGCTTGTCTGTGCTACCGGCTCCCGGTCTAATACACAAATCTCCTTCGTCCGCGCGCCGCCTGATCTTCGGTTCTGAACAAAGCCGTCGTGACTTTTCCTAAACATGAATTTTACTGTTGCCTGAAAAAATAAGCCACCCTGTGTGTGGCTAAAAATGACAAAGTTTCCATTCTTTTCAATCTGTTCGCTGCTTGGATCCGATCTGGGGTTTACATAAACAACATATCTTATAGAACAAAATTTCAATTAATCGAAAAAAAATCACCTGAAACTGAACAGCCAATCAGAACATAGATCAGTTTCAACTGACGTCACACCCTAGCAACCAGCTTTGTTTTTTGTTTGCCCATCAAAAATGGTGGATTGTGATTGGTTGGCTCGTAATACAGGCTACAAATCCACGATTATGATTGGTTGATAACTTTTGGTGGGCTGGTGATCACGTGGTTGAAACTGATCTATTGCTAACAGGCTAGATGCCAACAACTTTTTGATTCCGGATCGTCCGCTTCAAAAAACTCCGTGAAGTTAACAAAATATTACTTCCATCCATGATTACATCTGCAAGTGTGACTTCAACGCAACCAATCAACCAACTATTTTGAGATAATGTAAATAAACAGATCCTCCTAAAATATTGAAGTGTAGTAAATTAGAGCTTAGAATGAAGTGTAACTATAAGTCCAATGATAACTAATATACACTAGGTATTTCTATAATTTGATAAAAGTACTTGTTTTTCAGCCTTTTGAAAGAGTGATTTAAACTTGTTTTTAGAGGTATCGATAACAAAACTGCAGCTTCGAGATAAATCAGTCTTTTGATAGAAAAGATATACGTGTTTTCAAAGCAAGTTATGAAGCATTAATATTTTACTTCTGATTAAAGTAGCTATCTGTAAATGAAAATGCTAATTTTATAATTATCTTTAACTTTCTGAAATATGAAAATATGGATTCTGAATCCTTTGATTTGATTCTTTTAACTTTCATTTCCATTCTGATTTCTAAAATTTCTGATTTATTAATAGGTGAATTGGAGTTTGCCAAGAACGTAAAAATCCTAATAAAAATAATGCCTTTTATATATTAGGAATCGTTTGTCTTTCTTTCCTGTTCTTACTAGATTTCTTGTTTATTTGCTTAAATATTCATAATTTCATATTTTTAGTGAAATTAAAAATATAGACATAGGTACCATATTGTCCATTAAATTTATGTTGTAAAAAATGTATTTTTGCTTTATGTTAATTGGGCTAAGATGCTTTACACTCACGCAGAAAAAAAATATTAATCGGTTAAAAAAAGGAAAAAGTCGCCAAATTTAGGCGATTTTTTTCCTTTAATGGCAACCTAGCCATTGTATTAAGTTATTCGTTTGGCGCAGTCTTAAAAATCGCGCCAACCAAAAAGTCGCCAAACTTTTGTTTACATGTTTGCGTGAGTGTAAAGCATCAGTTCCATTACAACTTAAAAAATCAAATGTTTACTCTGATATAGTAGTGCACTTTAAAAGATTGAAATGACATAATGATTTTATCTAAAAATTGTGAAATTAGAATTTGAATTACCGAATGAGTAGTCTGATATAGTAGTGCAGTTTAAAAGATTGAAATGAAATAGGTAACATTTTTCAGTAAATTTATGTTGTAAAAAATGTATCTGTGCTTTATTTTGATTGTCGCGTAAAAATACACTTTCTGTGTTTTCTAATACATCATTTATGTAAATGTTGTGCTCGCCATGATTCTAAGATGGTGATGGAAAATAGTAGCTTGGCACGGGCTTGTAAAGCGCGCCAATCAAAGTCGCCAAACATCGGTGTGTGAGTGTAACACATCTGTTCCAATACTTTTATACTGAATATATTTATTAACTTCAGCATCCATCTAACTTGCAAAAATGAAGTGATCATGTAGGAAGGAAAAAAGTTTAAAAATGAGAGAGCATTTATCAATATTTATTTTGGGATGCACTATGGATAAATAATATTTTGAATGCAGTATTGCATTTACTTTTATAAAATAATAATATTTTCAATTTATAAAAGTTTTATATAACATTATTAAAATATATTTTTTAATCTGACACGAATGATGATGTTTATTTTAACACAAATGATTAATTTTATCCTTATTCAGATTATAAATATCAATATTAAAAATACTGATTTAAATCAAAGATTTTTTTTTAAATCATTTGATTTAAATCAAACAACCCTGTTTCTCATATAATTGATTTTATTACACATTATATATAGATTATACATTTATTAAAACATCTTGATAAAGTACCTGGCAAGACATGATCACTATAATATTGTACAGAGACATAACTGATGCTCCTAAATAATAATAAATTACGTACTAAACAAAAGTTAAGATATACAAATAAATTTAGAATTTTCTAAATTTATTTTTATATCTTAACTTTTCATTATTTTTTCACTCTGCTGCAAAGCTAATCTATGTCTTTTTGATGTAAATACCTCACTCAAATATCACAAAGGTATGGAGAAGATTAGCTTATTAAGGCTTACTTCATAATTCAGAACTACCAAAAAAAGACAATTTTCTGAAATGAGAAATTGTCTTTGAACATCTTTTGCATTATACTTTGAATTTGCATACATGTTTTATACTGACTTTTAGTATCGTAAAAATTGTCTTAAGTATGCTCTCAAGCAAGCTTATAAATGAAATCTTTAATATATTTCATAAACTACCATTCTCTCTTTTATTCTACTTTTTGAGCATTTTTACTCATGCGAAGTTAAGTTGTCAAATCAAATGTCTCCAATGCTAATGTGATGAATTTTTTTTTTTATTCCTTGTAACATGAAAACAAGTGATTTACTGGATCAGTTGTAGATTATGAAAATCATTACCAAAAGAGAAAAAAGATATCACTTTTTTTTTTTTTTTTTTTTTTTACTGCATTTTGCTTGTCCATTTTGTATCAATATAATTTATTTTAGATTTTAGAAGAATCTTTTGTCCAAGGCTTACCTTGTTATCATGTTTGCTGTGAATCGTATATTATCATACAAATCTGATTTCATCTGCAATATCATCTTCCGAGCTGCCAGTTTTAAGGTAGTGTACCATTTCAGCTGTAAACAAACTTTATACTCCAATATCAATGTACTTAATGTGTTTGGGAAGGAAAAGTACATTATATATGTTTACTAAAATTGCTGTTAATTCTTGTAACCTGCCTATTAATATTAAAAATAATTATTTTTCAACATCATAGCCAATATTTGGAACAGATGTACCATTCGCCCTCAGTCCGCCATCTTGTTTTTTAAATCAAAACACATTTGTTTTCTTTCTGATTTCCAAAATAATTTAGATTCATATATACTTTTTATAAACACATTATTTAATTTAACTGACTAATTATTTATATTTAATAATAAAAGTTTAATAAAAAAAAGAAAAAGAAACAAAATGGCGGACTGAGGGCGAATGGCACATCTAAGCCCAATATTTTAACACAAAGTATGGTAGATTTATTCTTGTCTTTAAATAGGTTCTTGATTTCAAAAGCTTTACTAATCAATTTTTTTTTTCAAACAATTGTTTAGTGCTAGTTGCTAATTTAATTGAAATTTCTCTTGGTTTGGAGTTTTCTGTTTGTTTAGGCCACTGAGCTCCACAATATTATGGAGGGCTATTGTTTTATTCTGATGCATTAAATCTAGCAGTCTGCCCATGAATAATACAATGCCAAAGGATTTTCAAGGAAAATTTTTGGCAAAACACAGATTTCCTCCCATAGAGAAGTATGGGGTAGATATTTTCAAATTGGATAATCTTTTAAAATTATGAGGAAGTTGCTACAATTTTCACTAATATATATTTTTTTATTGAAAAAACTGCAGATTTCATTTACATTCATATATTTAATCTGATATTAGTTAAAAATAAATATTTACGTAAGTTCAACAAAAAAATTAAAAATTTGTTGTATTACTCATAAAAATATGAAAAAGGTGTAGAAATAAACAAAAATGATAAAACTTCTTTATTTACTGGTATTAGATACCATGTATTTCTTTCCTCCTAGAACAGCTAAATTTGTAACTTATTTTTCATTAAAAAAAAAAAAAAAAAAAAAACTTTTATAAATTTGCATCTATTTTAATTAGAAAACTAATGATGTATAATAACTACAGTATTAACCCTGTCCCTGAAACACTTTTTTTTTTTTTTTTTTTTTTTTTCTTAACCTTTATAAACTGAAAAGAGGAGAGGGGGGGGGGGGATATAATTGATCCTGCTCTTTAAACATCTAGTAAAAATCTGAAAAAAAATCATACATCAAGTTTAGACTTTGTACTTAATGATAAAATATTATATAATTAAACTGTTTATGCACAAATTTTAAGAATAAATGCTGAAAACTTCAAAATAACTCATGTTTATTTTGGCGTGATTTACTCTTCTTTTTCAGGAATCATATTTTAAAAGATATATCATCAGAATCATAATTATCCTTACTACAGTGCATAAAGTAAAAAATGCATTGTCTTTATATATATATATATATATATATAAAGGCTACCAACAAAATGAAAATTTTCCTTTTTTAATGCTTTAAAAAAAGGCAGGGGAGGGGGGGGTTAGAAAAATTGTGTCTGGGTCTAATTTAGCTAAAATCAGTTTAAAATTTATTACATTGATGTTCATTAATAAAAATAACTCTTATTTCTGAAATTAATATTCCATTAGATTACAATAAAGTTATACTATGTGATAGAATTATGATTGATTATTAAATCTTGATATTTTAATTTTGGGCATGCATTTTTATTTCTGTACCAGTTTCTAGCATTCTTTTTCATTTGTTTAAACCTGTTTCTGATGCAAAATATTGGCTGATTGCTTTGGGATAAATATATGAATAAATTAAATTTTCTATGTAACTTAAAGTAATTTTTTTCATTCATATTTCAGTAGTAAGAAGGTGTTTTTTGGATTTATTTAGTTAAAACTATTTTCTTTTTTATGTCTACCTTTGTTTTAGAAATCATATGTTGTCATTTTTTTCAGGTTCTTAAAGCAGAATTGAATTACGATTGTCCTGATCTAAAAGCTGCAGAAAATAAGGCTTTGAATGCTAAAACTGTTGTAGATGTTCTTTCTAACCTCATAAAATCTGGTGGTGGAAAGAAAGGTATTCACAGACATACTGTCATCAATAAAAAAGTGCTGGTTCGAAATCGTTTAAAGTTACTCTTTGATGATGATTCACCTGTTTTAGAGATTGGATTATTTGCTGGTATGTGCATGGATTATGGAACAATACCAGCTGCTAGCTCTGTTGCAGGTAAATATTTCTGATGTTTTCGCTGAGTTGTTATTTTATAATTTCTCTGGATCAATATATCTTTTTTGTAGTATGCATACTCCTGGGAATATACTGAAAATAATTACTAATAGCAAAAAAGATTAAGTCTGCATCTATCAAGCTGAAATTTGAAAATATTGTAAATTTAAATCTGTTATTCGTATTTCACTGTTGTAACTATCTTTCTCAACTCATAGTCCCATTTTCATTATTTATCTTACAACTATTCCAGTTTCTTTCAGAAATAAATAATTTAATTTTTTTTTTCAATAGTTTAATTTCGATGTCAAAACTAGGGTTCTAAAAGTGATGTAACTATTGTTTCTCCTAATATAAGCACATCATTTTAGAGTGGAGATGGGTTCAGCCGGAACCTGGACCCAAGATGGGCTTGGTCTAGATTTTTATACCAGTCTATGGGCTTGGGCTCGGGCTCAAAGTGAAAATTTTATTTATTCACAAATTGAAAAAAGGAAAAAAAAAATCTTTCTGTTTGAGAAATAAGAATGTAGTCTGAGTTTCTTAAAAATGATTTATAATCTTTTAGAAATCAGTTTGAAATGGAATTGAATTGTTATTGATGAAATAAAAGGAGAAACATTGTATCTGATTCTGAAGCTTTTGCATGGTCAGTGTTAGTAACATAAAGAAGCCATGGATATCCCTTGTCTATCCTCACTTTATGTTTGAAGTCCTTTTCCAGAATTACTGGAAAACATAACTCATATTTTTCTGCCGTAGTTGTATAATGATATTTTAAAAGAATAAGAATTGTGATTTTTGCAGACTTCTGCTGGTGGTTGTGTATAAATAACAAATTTGCTATTTTAAACAGATTTTGAGGGATACAAACAGTGTTGGGCACGCTCGCAAAATACACGAACTAGTTCAAACTCAAGTTCACTTTCTCAAAAATGAGTCAAGTTCGCGCTCAAATTCAAAAATTTTCAAACGAACTCGTTCAACTCAAACTCATTTATGAAAGTGAACGAAACTCGTTTTTTTTTTTTTTTTTTTTAATATATTAGAATTTTATCGTCCAAATCTACAAAATTTTGCGAACTAATCTTTGGTTATTAAATGTAAGGGTTTTCATAGGCACGGCCCAATTTTCCTTCCCGACACTCAGTCCGAGCTTTGTTTGGGAAATCCTTTTTTTTCTAGAGGTTCGGAACCAGCTGGGTGGACTAGATTTATTGCCGTTGGGGCTGGACTGCATTCTTTTTGAGGTCTGAGCAGGCAGAAAATTTCAGTCCCAGCTCATATGAAAATCGTTGGACCGGCAATGCTCTGGCCTGAGAAATAAAAATATCAGTAAAAATTGGCCCTGCCCCAATTTTTTTTTTCAAAAAATGCACGTATTTTTAAATCGTTATTGTTCCACAATAATATATATATATATATATATAAGATGGGTAGATGCATTTCTAGGCAATAAAATTAAAATACGGTATAACCTGAGAAAAAGAACCTGCCTATGACGGAATCTCGTGTTTAACAAAACAAGACAAAACAAAACGTTGATCTATGTAAAATGAGGATAACAGCACTTGTGAAAAGAATGTAATGCATTTACAACAGACGATGAACTTGCTCATAGGCGAACCAGCCATGACGGATTTTTCTTCTTTCCTATGCAATTCCGCATTAGAAGATTTTATTGTACAGAATTTTTAAAATTTTTAAATCTCCAAGCCATAGAAAGTGGACTAACGATATTAATGGTAACTGTGATATTTACATATAATCAGATGCATTTAAAAAATAAATACCACATCTCAGAACCCCCTTTTTTTAAATGAAGAATATAAACATGATATAAAAAGGTAAAATAAGTATTTTTATTTAGGACTTCTCGTACTAGTTTGAATATATTCTCATTCATACTCCAAAACATATTTATTTTCATCTGAAACATAGTTGTGCTCAAACTTTTTGTGAAAATGCAAACAACCCGATCGCAAGAATTATTCTAGGCTACCCAACCTACAAAAAGAATTTTAGAATCATTAAAACCTGAAAACAGAAATTTGTGCAACCTGACCCGATGTAAGACTCTATTCAATGATCTCGATGTCTCTACTATTCAGAAGTTTTACTATATTTGAATATTAAAAAATGAATTTTATGAATATCTGAATATTAAACACTTGTCTTTTTTTTTTCTATAAAAACATAAAATTGGTAGTAAGAGATATAAATGTAGGTTATTTTTCACAATTGCATTAAAACAGAATTTACTTTCCTTTCATTTCGGGTTCGGGTCGGGTTGCAGGTCGCCGAAAATTATTTTGGTGCGTTCGGGTCGGGTTGCGGATCCAACTTTTTCTTTTTGTCGGGTTCGGGTTGGATTGCGGGCTGATTTCAAATAGAATTTTCGGGTTCGGGTAGAGCTCTTGACCAGCGCAGGGCTCTATGTCGGATTCTTAGAAAGACCTCCCACGGAGGGCACTTTCCCCTAGGGCCTATATCCCTCGTGTTGATAATTGGTCGTCATAAATCAAATCAATCCAACTCTATGTCGGATAATCAGAAAAAAAAGTAAAAGTTACTCTTCGTAAGTAGCGAAAAAAAAAAAAATAAACATCACGAAAACCAAGAATGAGAAATTCCTATGCTATTCTTTTCTTTATTTAAGACAGACATTTCATGATTAGATAAAGAAAAAATTCTTTGAACAATAAATTCTTCCTATACAATAAATGATGGTTACAGTGTCCTGCCTGTACCAACCCTTAAAGTTTGTACCATGAATTTAGACTCACCCTGTATTTTCAATTTACTGCTTGAAAAATAAAATGTATATAAGAATTGCAATCATAGATTATTCTTTCTTTACGGTACAGTTAAGAACCATTTTTTCTTCTCTCGTAATATGGAAAATATTATCTACAATTCGTTTATGACACACACAAAACACATATAGTGTTTGTGATAGTTTATTGCACAGGTAGACATATTCAATCTATACGTGTGTATATAGGGCACGGGCACGGTTACAAATAAACTGTCATTTTCACTGTTTAGGTGGCAGAAACTTCGTTGTTCTTCATTTGTTAGCATTGAAAGCCATAGTAAAGTGCAGATTTGTCTGACTATGTTACATCTTTATCTGATGCTTCCCTCTGTCCCCCCAACCCCCCCCAGCCTGTAATCCTTAATTTTTTTTAATTTCCATAGCATAAAATTTCTGCCCTATTTGTTATTGTCTAATGATAATAAATCAATAATCAATCAAGTACATTATCCCCCTCTCGCCAAAAATTTATGCTTCCCCCTTTCGCGCCCCCTCTCCATCGTACGGAGTTCCGCATCTTCAAATTCTGTATTTAAAAAAATCTGCCCTGTTTGATTCTCACTAATAACAGTAAATAAATAATAATCTAAATTAATCCCATCTCCAATCTCCCAAATTTACGCTTCTCCCCTTGCCACCCTCCCCCCTCCCCCAGCATACAAAGAAGTTGTAATTATTTTTAAATCTTTGATTTTATATAAAAATATTTTGTCTTATTTGTTGCTCTCCAGTGACAATAAATAAATAATATCATATAAATTATCCCCTTACTCTGAAATTTCTACTTTCCTCTTGCCCCCCCCCCCCCCATCCAGGACACATACTTTCAAATATTTAAAAAAAAATCACTACATTCGTTACTCACTAATAAATATAAATAAATTATCCCCTAAATCCCCTATAACTCCCCCAAATTTACGCTTCTCTCCTTAGCCCCCCCCCCCCTCCCAGCATACAAAGTAGCGTACAATATTTTTAAATATTTTAAATTTTCATTTTATATATATAAAAAAATATGTTCTATTTATTGCTCTTTAGGGCAAAAAATAATCATATAAATTATCCCCTATCCTTGAAATTTCCACTCCCCCGTTTATCCCTCCCCCCTTCCTCCAGCACACATACTTTTAAATATTTTGATTAAAAAATTGCTACTCACTATTAAAAATAAATAAATAATCCCCTAAATTACCCCATAACTCCCCAAATTTAAGTTTCCCTCCTCCTTACCCCTCCCCCCTCCGGCATACAAAGGAGCGTAAAATATTTTTAAATATTTTAAACATTTATTTTATATTTAAAAAAAAAATCTGTTCTATCTATTGCTCTCTAGTGGCAAAAAAAATAATCATATAAATTATCCCTTATCCCCGAATTTTCCACTCCTTCGTTCTCCTCCCCCCCCCCCCTAGTGCACACATGTTTTCAAATATTTAAAAAGTGTTTAAAAAAATTGCAACATCCGTTACTCATTAATAAAAATAAATAAATAATCCCGTAAATTACTCCCCTAACTCCTCAAATTTACGCTTCTCCCTCTTTGCACCCCCCCCCCTCCTCCAGCATACAAAAAAAAAATTAAATCTTTAAGTTATTATTATTTTTATATAAAATATCTTCTGTCCTATTCGTTGCTCTGTAGTGACCATAAATAAATAATCAGCCATATAAATTATTCTCCTTCCCCTGAAATTTCCGTTCCCCCCCCCCCTTCACCCCTCCCGCATACAAAATTAAAAATCATAAAACCATCTATTTAAAAAAAAGTGCCATATTCGTTACCGTGTAATAACAATAAACAAATAATCAATCATCTAAAATATCTCCTCTCACCCCCAAATTTTTGCCCCCCCCCCCCTCCTTGGGCCTTTCCGCCATAGAACACTGTTTAAAAACTTTAAAACTCTAATTTAAAAATATATTCGAAAAAGAACAGAGAAATAAAAGCCCACTAATACACTTTTATTAGAGAAAATTACACTAGGATAGGGAAGGTTTCTGCCACCCAAATAATCCAGCAGCTGAAGCGTGACGTCACATGCCCGTGCTCTATATTGTAAGATGTCCAGTATTCAGTGGTAAAATCAGCATAGGTGTAGACTTGTATAGGCCCATGGGGCTCGAGCTCCCCCCCCCCCCACCCCCCAATAGTTTTTCAAGATGGGCTATATTTTTTTGCGCCAACTAATATAGAAAAAAATTATCAAATTTTTGAATTTATAATCATTTATAGATTTTTTAGTGTATAATATTTTCCATAGATAATTGTACTTTTTCTAAAATCGTTGCTTACTTTCATTCTTTGTAAACGGCTTAAAACAACCTAATAAACCTTTTAGGAAGGCCTTAGCATGGCGTGTGATAAAAAAAGACGCATTCTCCACAGGCAGTAGCAGGGTGGAGGATTCTTTCTTCTTTTGAGTAGTGGACTAAGTTTCCGGGAAATTTTTCTCTTCCTGATTCTGGCCTAGACAGAGGGCAATAAATTACTGTTTTGACGCAGGCGGCAAATAGTGTCCGATACCAGGACTATAGATAAGGGATCCGATACGATCACATAGATAAGATGGGTTGCTTTTTCCGGAATATACAAAGAAGAGGCCCTCTGGCCTCTGATACAAAAAGGTTCCAATTAAGATTCGGAGAGCTTGAGAGGTGGGGGTAGGGAAAGGGGTTTTAAAGCTTTGTTGGAGATGGCCAAACACGAAAAACCAAAAGTATCTCCAAAGCAAAATGTATAAAGAAGAGAAGTACTTTATCCATGAATGTTGCATAAAAAATAAAATTTCCATATACATGCAGAAAAGCAGTACAATACAAATATATAATTGTGTTAAAATCTGAAAAGTGTTTGCTAAATAGACATATTCGCTTTCCGTGTGTGTCTGTTATGGAGTTCTTATGGCATATAGATTTTTAACCTTTTTATTTTCGACACATTCTTTTGAAAAATCGGATCTGCCCAAACCCGACCCGCAAGAGTCAAAACCCAATCCGAAAGTGACCGAATCCGAAACAAAAGTCAACCTCTAAGGCCAAGTCAGAGCCTTTTTAACCACTATACATACCACAAACAGTATTGCTAAATCTGGCGGAATGTTTGCTCAGAAATTTCGAGAGTAAAATTCTCAATACTAATTTTCCTTTACTTTATTCACGAAATATTTATACTTATAATAATCAAAAATAATTATTCCAACTTTCTGTGAAGAATTTGGAATTTCTTAATGATAGTTTTTATAAATGACAGATAAAATGCATCAACAGCCTGTATAGTGTTAATTTTCTGTACAGATATTTATTTTTACGTCCATGTGTTTAAAATTTTGTCTTGTGCGAGGAGTTCTGACAAAAAATATAATTTTCACAGTCTTTTTTCATGTTTATATTGTTCATTTTAAATAAAAGTGCCGCAGACCGGATATATGCACGGGCAGGGCTTGGGCCTGTTTTCATTTTGGACGGCAATCGGACCGGGCCGGGCCTAACTTACTTTTTCCGTACCGAACTGGGACTAGTATCATTCTTCCAGCTCTTCAAGGGCCTAAATTTTCCGTCCGGTTTTGACCCAGCCCGTATGAAAATCATTGTCTCGGCGTGGCCTGGTCCATTCAAAAATCAGCCAAATTTGCCCTGGCCCAAAATTTTTTTCAGAAAAATGAATACATTTTCAAATCGCCATTATTCTACAATTAAACATTAAATTTTATTCTTTATTAAGAATAGTACATTTCCAAGCCTATTAAAATATAATAAAACGCGGGAAAAAGAACCTGCTTATGACGGAATCCTGTCTTAATCTGAAAAATATGTTGATCCATGCAAAATGAATGTACTAATACGTAAGAAAAGAATATATAATACATTTACACCTGCTAAAAAAGGAACTTGTCTATAACGAATTTTTTTTTTCTTTCCTATGCAATTCCGTCTTAGAAGATTTTACTGTATAGCATTTTTAAGTCTCCAATACATGGAATATAGATTAACTATATTAATGATAACTGAATCATTTACGTACAACAAATAGCGATTCATTAAAAAAATAAACATCGTAATAACTTCTATAAAAATGAAAACTATAAACATGACAATAAAAAGCAAAGATAAGCATTTTTGGTCAAAACTCCTCGTACGAGACAAAATTTTAACTAAATCGACGTAAAAATAAATGTTTTGTAGAAATTCCTTCGGGCTGGGCCGGGCTCGGGCCGAGATTTTAATTTTTTTCCAGGCCGGGCCGGGCTCGAGCCGAAGTTTTAACTTTTATACCAGGCCTTGAAATTTCAGCCCGTGCAGACCTCTACCATAGACTGCATAGTACAGGGACCTTCGTTCCAAAATACTGTTTGTACTACACTTCTTTCTACATATCCTATTGTAAACTATACTGAATTTTTAATAGATCTCTATTTGTATGTAAATATCTGAATTATTATTAATACCATTAATCCATTTACACGTTTGAAGACTTAAAAATCTGAAAAATTCTATATCGAAAAACTTTCTAAGACGAAATCACATAGGACAGAAAAAAATCGTTATAGTTTAGTTCCATTTTTACCAGGTCTGTCATCTCTTGCAAAGTATTATTTATTTTCAAATGGATTATTATATCCATTTTGCAATTGATCAAGAAATTTTTCCGTTTAAAACAGGATTGCGTCAGACACAGATTCTCATTATAGGTTTTACAGTACTTTATATCCCCCCTCCAGAAATGTATATTTATTATTATTTAAAGGGAATTTTATTTGTAGAATAATGGTAATTGTGCATACTTCTAGGAAGAATTAAGCACAGGTTCAGAAATAAGTCCAGTTCCGCTCGGCCCGTACCTCCAGAGAAAGTAAGACCCGGGCACGACCCAGAAAAACTGATGATCAGGCTCGACCTGTCCCGAGTCCGTGAAGGCCTCTAAATTTCATTTGAATGGGAAAAACATGTTCTTAACGGCTGGAAAATTTTAAAATAAATTATGATAAAAAATGAGTTTGAGTTGTAAATTTCGTTCAAACTCGCAGATTTTTTGAGCTTTCGTTCAGTTCACGTTCGTTTATCAAAAAGTGAGTCAAGTTCAACTCACGTTCACAGAAAGTGAACTAAGTTCGCGAGTTTTCATTCAATGAACGCGCTCATACCCAACACTGGATACAAAAATCGCAAAATGTTGTCATAAGAGGGTATTTAGGATTAATTCTTATTTCTATGGCAAGAAGATGTTTTTAAATGAGAAAATTAATCTTCAAACAATTTTAAAATGTTATTAACAATTTTCTACTGCAGACTTTTAGTATCTGGCTCAGACTCTAAAAAAGAATCTGAATTCATCTCTACATCATTTGGCATTGAAGTTTCTTACTGATTCATTTTGATTCAATTTCTTATCTTTGTTTTTGTTCTTAGTTTTATTTCAAGATTTTTTTTTGTTTTTTTGCTCATTTGATGCACTAAATTTTTATAGCAGTTTCTACAATTATCCAGTATTAGTTATTGAATCTATTGTCATAATGTATTTTCTACTAATATGTATGTATATTAAATGCATGAAAATATATTAAAACTCCATGTGCAAACTTTGAAAGGAGGTAACCTGATATGAATTACATAGAAAAGCATTATCAGAAACTTATAAATGATGCTGTATGTCTACACTAGCATTGGGCATAGTAGATTTTTCTGTGAAACCTCAGATATCTTTGAAAACATTTTACAGTTTTTGCAGCATTAGTGCCATGCTCAATGAACATTGATCTCCATATGTAACAAGAGTTCAGAGTCAGCAGTCACAAGCTTCCAAGGCAAAGGTAAAAAAAAGTCTGTGTTGTCGATGTCAGATATTAGTGTTCTCATTTACTATTATCCTAATTTATGCTTCTCTAATTAAACCAGGCTTATCTAATTAATAAATGATTCTCTAATCATGTAGAAGAATGCAATAAATAGTGTGTTTTGCCACAAATGGAAACTAAAATTATTGTCACTGTGTCCTCCCGTGCTGACTGCTGGAAATCATGTTGGGAAATGGAAAGACACATCTCCTGTTATATATATAGAACTCAGTGTCTATAAATGGCCAGAAAGGATCAGGGTCCATAAGCCGGGTTTTTGGCCCATGAAATAAGACTAAAACTCAATTTTGTTATACTGACTTAATTATTTCACTTTTTAATATTAGAAGGTTTATCCTGTACGATTTCAACAGTAGTTTTTGCATTTTGTTCGGATTTATATGACTTACACAAGCTCAAAGTTCGTATTATTCGTAGTTTTTGATGAAAAATATGCAATTCTCCTAATTTTACCTCAATTATTTATATGAGCGCAATCGTGCAACACTTTCTTCTTTACATATATTATAAAATACATCAAAACGTACAATATATGTAAAAATAAAAGTGTTGCAAAGCTGAGCTCATAGTAAAATATTAACAAATATATTAAAAATTGAGGTAAAATTAGTAGAAATTGCGTATTTTTCATAAAAAACTACGAATAATACGAACTTTTAGCTTGTGTAAGTTATATAAATCCGAACAAAATGCAAAAAATATTGTTGAAATTGTACAAGATAAACCTTCTAATATTAAAAAGTGAAATAGGTAAGTCAGTATAACAAAATCAAATTTTAGTCTTTTCTCATGGGCCAAAAACATGGCTTATGGACCCTGATCCTTTAAATATATCTTGTGAAACTTGTATTCTGTATTTTCCAGTTCTTGTATTTATTGTTTTACCTAATAAGGCACTTTACACTCTGTGTTGTGTTGTGTTATTGGCCACTCGTCTATTGGTATTTGTGCCCATGAGCTAAAATCATTATAGAATTTCATTACTGTTTTATATATCGATTAAAGAACAAAATCTTCCTCTGTTATTTTAAGTTTATTTAAATTATGAAAGAACATCCTAAATATCAGTTTAAAATTATAAAGTTTTATTTATAAATTTAATTAATTATGTATCCTGTTTACATTTTAAAAGGAGAAATATTCATTGAATAAGCAAATTTTCTGCTTGTAAAACTTGGCAACTCTGTCCAGTAACAGTACATTCCCAGCTATCTGATGGACTACCATCATCGCAGGTAATTGAAAATTTTGATAAACAAAAGAGCAAATAGGAAGATCAATCAATGTTGGATATATTGATATTTGAAAAAGAAATATTTTTATTGATAAAATCAAGTATAAATGCTTATTATGTGTACATAATTAAACAATAAAATAATTAGTACTCTATTTAACTATTTAATTATTATATAACATAATACAGAATAGAAAACAATTCTATATAATGTATAATCTAAGTTTTATTATTTTTTTTAAATATAGTCAGAATTTCCCTCCATGTTATGTTGCTATAAATGATTGTTTAAGGTATAAATCAGAAATATTAGGTACATAAAGAAATGGTAACCTTTCTCTGAAGTAAGAATAGCTGTGGATTCCACACCATGGCAAACCTGTTTTCCTGCCAAACTGTGGCTTGGATATCATCCGTTATTTTGAGAATCAAAACAAAGAAAGACACCTTTTCTCCCATACTTGTGTAATCATCCTTGCTTCATGATTTTCCCATGCTAGACAATAGAGCCTGGTCTCTACCTAATATATAAACTCGATAGTTTAAGGCAATCTAACTTTTTTCTTAGTTTTGAAATCCCCCCCCCCCCCCTCTTCTTGAATGAAAGAAAATTGTGTGCTTAGGTTTAGATAAGCTGGAACTTGATGCTTTATCAGGACTCTATTGTATATACATATGCAATGGAACTTCTATTTAATACAAACCTCCAAAAAACAAAAATCCCCCCCCCCCCCAAAAAAAAAAAAAAAAAATTGCAACATAGGAAATTTATTATAATAAAATTCTATCAATTATTATTTTTTTTTTTTTTTTTCAAAGTAAAAAAAAAAAAATCACATAGTCTTTAACTCTGTTTTAACAGCTGCATTTTAGGGAGTAACATTTACTGGTTTCTAGACTTTTTTACATATACACTTATTAAATTTTGCATCAAATAAAAAAAGAAGCTTACCTTTCATATTATTATTTTTTGAAGTTCAAGTCGAAACATTAGTAATCCATAATATGAATTTTATTAAAAAATTCATTTCATCCATAAAATTGCTCACATTTCTGAATAGCTTGCTTTTAATACATTTTCAAGAAAAATCATCTAAAAATTTCAACCTATAATGTACTTCATATTTTGGGTGTAAGAAAATGCTTAAATAGTTTGTCATTTGAAAATCAATTGATAATTCTTTGTACAGATAAAATGCAGCATAGATCTGTAAAGGATCGTAAATAGAATATGCTTGTACTATGATAATTGACAAAGAAAATGAAAGAATTTTTCAAAAATGGCTTCCTTGGTAGACTGAAAATAATTAGAATTTTGAAATTTAGATCTGAAAAAAAAAAATTAAATAGAGATTCAAAATTGCAATTTAGAAAAATTTCCCTCCATTATTTTTGTTCAAGATCAAGGTTGCAAAGAAAAATTTGTTAAATAGAAAATTCCCTTAAGTAAAAGTTGTACTGTATTTCAATAAATATAGTTATAACTATAAGCTTAAGTACTTCTTAATGTATAATTTGTTTTATTAGCTTGTTTATTTATTTATTTTTAGCTATTGGTAAAATTAATGGCCATTTCTGCATTGTTGGTGCTAATGATGCAACTGTTAAAGGAGGAACATTCTTTCCAATATCTATTGTTAAGCAGCTAAGAGTTCAACAGTTATCACATTTAAATCATCTTCCTAATATATATTTGGTTGACAGTGGAGGAGCCTATCTACCTTTGCAGGTACCTTTTATTTATATATTTGTTATTTAAGAACATTTTTAAATTGCCTAACTGTTATTACTTATCTTTATTTCATTTTTTTTTTTTTAAAGTACAGTTATCTCTAATTTAGCTATACACAATGGAAAGGACAGATTTAAAATCACATATAGCTGATAATAACACGTGAGAGCTTTGTGTGCTCTAATTTCTTAAACACATATACATTTTAAGAGACATAATGAGCAATTTTAGGTCTTACTGTTATGCTTAATAAATTACAGTTTTAAGTAATAAAGAGTGTAAAATGTCATGAAAGCATAAAATGTGATGTCATGAAAGTGCAAAATTATCTAATGAAAACTTCAACTTCATTTTCTTATTAAGTGTTGCACATATATTTTTTTTATTATTATTTTTTTTTTCAATGAAGTTTATATAATTTACAAAATTTGATTATGTACCATAATGTATATTTTTATTTGTACAACAGATAATCTGTTTTTTAAGAAAATATATTTAATTGTATTTACATGATAAATTGCTAATTAATTTTTTGAAAAGCCGTCCTAAGTATTAAATTATTTTTCCCAGGCCATGTTTGTGAAATGATTGATTCTAATTCATTAAAATATGCTTTTGCATTTGCCATTACATAGATCTTTTGCAGGTAACATCTAAATTTGAATGGCATTGAATTTGATATACTTCTTCTCTTTTAACAGGCAGATATTTTTCCAGATAAAAATCATGGTGGGCGCACATTTTATAATGAAGCTATATTGTCATCTCTAGGAATTCCACAGGTATATTCATTATTATTTGGTTTTAATTTAACAATGTATATTGTGATATTCTTTCATTCTGTTTTTAACATTCCATTTCAACAATGTAAATCAGGCATGTCAAACTCGTTTATTGCCTCGGGCCAAATTAAGCATTATATACAAAGCCGCGGGCCACATAAAAATAGTAGATAGTATTATTAGCACTACGCAGAATAGAATTTGCACGTAAAAAACACAGCCATGTTAAAGACATATTCATGCAAAATTCCAAAGTTATTATATATAGTTTATTTTATTTTATTTTTGGAAAAAGTACTCTAAGTTACTTTCCATCAACCAAATCTATAAAATTTAATTGAATTTTCTAAGTTGTATTTATTTAAAAAAATGATTGCACACACTGGTCTGTCAATCTTCTGTGCTTTCTTCAAGTAATAAACAAGTTGGAAATTGTACGTCAAACGTTACAAATGAGGTGCGTTCGTACGCACATTTTAGAATTAAATTCATGATATCCCGTGCGTAGAACGGGTTAAACAGCTAGTTAAGTATATATTTTATGACACTGTTCATACAAATATCTTAACTAGTTATATAAATACTAGGGGGCCTACCCCCTGCGAGCTACGCTCGCCAACCCCCGCTCAGACTTCGAGGCCTCTAAAAACATGACAGCGTGCTTTATTTTAAAAATATTGGTAAATCTGTAATTGGGTTGCCATGCTTTTAACATTTTAATGGGACATTTTTCGATTATCATGGCCTCATACACAGCTGTTGCGACGACTGTTTTCGGGATTGATAAGTAAAATCAATTACTACTTGAAAACCAGCTTGTATAAAATGGTTAGGTTTAAATTGTGACTACCTCTCGTACTTTTATAACAACAATCTCTATTCTATTCTTCCTTTGCGTTTAAGGATGAGAAAAATTCCATCTGCTTGTGAATAACATTAAGAACCACGGTATTGAAAAGTACTATGTTATACACATTTTCAGTAACAGGTTTTAATTTTCTCTCTATTTTAGTGCACCATCATGCATATTTTCATGTTATTTTAAATATGTAAATTATTTTTTTAAATTAATATGTATATACGAATTTTCTAATAATTATTTATCATACAAAATTAATTAAATATTTTGTGCATGCATGCCTTCATTTATTCGGCATCAATTGATGAGATATTTAAACAAATTTGCTATCCGCGGTAATTTTACACCATGTTCTGTCACTTGAATATTGTCCATAAGAAAATCGGGTACTTTTCCAGTATAGGATCCTTTGCTTTTAGGTTTGGCGTAATTCGAGCTTCAAAAAGGGATAGATTCGTTAATATACATAGATTTGTTGCCAAAAGTTATGAAAACAAACCCAATGAACTTTTGGTGCTTTTCTATTATAGGAGTCTTGACGCTCTTTTAAAAAGCTTGGCGGAAAAAACCAAGCAGGATATTTTATTCTTCCGTTCAGTTGGGCAATTATTATTTTATATATTAGTTTCAAATATCCGAATTAATGATTTTATAAATTCGTTTAATTAAATTTTACAAAAAAATAACAAAATGATATCAATAAATAGTAATTACTATTAATTCCTTTTCCTCCCTTTCTTTTGCGTTTACCTAAATGACGTCATTTGGACGAATTTATTCAAAATATTTTCAGTTTATAAATTTAAATGCTGACAGACGATTGAATCCTGACGATAGAAATGTGATTTTTTTTTCAAATTTTCCTGAAAAACATAATTTAATCACAATCTTATCTTCATTATCGATTGAAATAAAAGATAAATTCAATTTCAATTTGAAAATGACGAATAAAAAGAAATCAATAATCCCTATCGGGATCATTTTCAATTTTTTTCCCTTTTTTGTCACAAAAAAAACTGAATAATTAGTTGCCATCATTACAGAAATGTCATTAAAATTAGAAAAAAATTAATATCTCGAAAACTAATTCCAATTTCAAAATTCTATTACCAGTTTTGACATCCGCGGATTTTTATGAACAATTGGTATTAATTTCACCATCAAGCGTTTAATATTTTATTAAAAATAGCCTTGAAACATAATCAGTCGTTTAATCAGTCGTTTCATAAATTCGTTTCATAAAATCGTTTCACAAATTCGTTTCATTAGGATTTTATATATATAGGGTAGATTCAGATATATATGTATCAGCTAGTTATATAAATATTCAGATGTTGATGATTTTTAATTCTGTGAAATGAATTATATCGTCTGCAGATTAATTTCTGTCATAAAATAAGTATCTCGGTCGCTTGACGATTAAACTTCGGAAGCTCCTATAACAAAAAAGCACCGATTTTAAAAAAAAATTCTAATTTCTTAATAAATATTTTTATTAATATCTCCTAAAGTTTTGATTCGATTTTAATAAAATTTGAAATGTCTCGACAAAATTCTGCAAAGATAATATATTTTAAATTGCAAACCATTTGGTTGGGTAGTTTTTGAGTTGTTATATGCGGACAGACAGACAGACGGACGGACAGACAGGCGGACAGACAGACGGACGGACCAAACGACGACTATAGGTGCTACGTATTTATATAATTACGAACGCACCTAAAAATAAACATATTTAGAGTAAGTAAATTTATTTAATAAAATGTGTCTTGTATCTATGCGCTATTTATTTCATTACATTTATTAAATATATTTTCTGGTTCAAATTATGTTTATTTAAATTGAAAAATAACAAAATGTTAGAAGCTACGCAAAGATGACATATAAAATTGCGCTATAGAATGTAGCTGAAATATGCCTAATTGCACACTATACTTTTAAAAATCGGTTGATTAATGAATAATTAAAAATATTTAGAAACCCCATATCCTTATATTTTCCCCCAATATGGAATCATACTGAATTTTGAATAATTGCAGTAATTAATTTTGAAGAATAATGTGAACATCAATCATTAGAGGTAAAGTTATATAGATTAAACTGATTTTCATATTTCTTGAAATTCAAAAATCTTCTTTTGAATTCTTTTTTAAATATATATTTAGTACATTCTAAAAATTTTCATTCTGATGATTTTTGTAATAATGCCAAGTAACATTTAAAATGAAATGTATTTCTTTTTGAAAATTGTATCAAAGCAATAAATTACATTTGAAAACGCTAATACAGTCAAATAACAAGATAGCATTATGAAATTTGCTCAGGTGCATTGTAATTTCAAAGGAAAATTTCAAGAACTATTGGTCTATTGGTCATCTTTTAATAATCCAGATTCATAATTTGTCGATTTAAAATGAAAACTGTAACCTAGTTAATAGTTCGAATTTTTAAGAGTTAAAACTTTATGAGGAAAGCCGCCAAATATCAGTATAAGAAGGTAGACCTGTTTATCTTCACTACCCATATTTCCAAGATAATTTCTAGATTGCCAATAATTAAGAATATGCGTAGGAATATAATATAAATTTATAAGCGCTATAAATTTTTAAGTACATATCTGACTTTTATATATATATTTTTTGTAAATCCTGTGATGTACGAGAGTATGTCAATAAACATGTATTAATAAAAAAGGAAAGAAATATCATGCAGTATCCATTAACAATGACACATTTACTAACAAAAGTTATTAAAATAAATAAAGAATTTAAATCCAAAATCCATATTTTGGAGTAAAGCCCAAGTGCAAAATCTGGATGACATATTCAGGGTTTTGTGTCAAGCACAAAAGTGATAATTTGTATCACTTACAAAGCAACTCATTTAAAGCTATTTAATTTCGTATTTAAATTTTTTTTATTTTAAATGTTCTTAATTAGCTCTAAATTTTATTAATTTTGCAATCAGTTTCATAGTATTTAATAAATACAGCATACTATTTTGTAAAGTGGAGGTAAACTCGAAGAGAGAAGGGAAAATAAAGTATTAGTTTCGACACAAAACAAATAAAAATTATAAGTAAAATACCAAACAAATTTTACGAATCTTTAAATTCTCAGACTCAAGATCCCGTGCTTTGGTACATTCTGATTGGTTATCTTTATAAACACACTTTTTTTTTGTTTTAAAATATAAAAATGAATTATATCTGTCGATATACATCACTGTTGCCAGATGAACAGGATTTTTTATTTAACCCTCTGAGCGTTTTGAAAAAGGGTAAAATTGTAATGTTGTTTTCTCTGCATTTTGTTTTAAATGCTAAAAAAATATGATTCTTTCAGCATTATAAATAAAACTTAATTACAAATATGAATGTAACCCTTGAGAGTATTAATCATTCTTCAATGTTTTGAAAATTCATTAAATCTATAGAATTATATTATCTTAAACATTGCATACATTGCAGTGAAACCTGGAGTTTAGTGAACGGAATATTACGTTCTACACGCTTAGAGGGTTAATGACAGAATAAATAAGACAAATATTACCAAACAAAAACAGTGGTAGCATTCTGAATTAACTAAAACAGCTCTAAATAATTACATTAAACACAGATAAAATGTTAAAGACTGCGCCGGCCGCAGATAAATAGTCGGCGGGCCAGTTGTGGCCTGTGGGCCACGTGTTTGACATGCCTGATGTAAATCATAGTATATATTTTATTTCTATATTATATTTTGATATTAATTAATAACCTCCTAAAGTTGAAAATGTAATTTTTTGCAGCTTATTAATTAGCTAAATTTTGCTTAATAAAAATGTGTAGTTAGTCTTTAAAATAGCTTTATCCAACTTTTGAAAAAGGTGCTGTGTAGAGGATCATCTTTCTCTTCCAGAAAAGTAGTAAATTTATGATTATAGCAGGACTGCCAACTGATCTGGAATGTCACAAGTCTCTTTGCATGTACATGGAAAGTCCATAATATTTTGTTTTCATGAATGAAAATTCATTTTTTCTTTTGAGAATTGTGTCATTTTCATCACTGGAATCATTCCATTTTCTCAAGATGAATGTAACCTTTACTGCAATTATTTTAGATATTTTAGTTTATGCTTATTATGTTATGATTGCGTGAAATGAGTGATTTTCTGATTTTTCTTTTTTATTTATATTTTTGTGTGTGTGCAGCGATTAAAACTGAATTTAATGTTAACAGTTCTAAACTTTAAACCTCAATAATTCCTAAACTTTTTAACTGAATGATTTACCATTTGTCTCCTGAAGGTAAAACTTTCTGAAAAATCCAAATATAATGTCAAAATTAGGTGTTAGTATTGAAAATTGTAAAATGTGTTACAGTCTCCATATGTAGACATTATTACTAACTGATTTGTGCAAGTTATATTTTTATATGATGATTTGCGACAGAAGTATTAGACGCTGATGCAATTTTTTTTCCAGGACTGCACATACAAAAACTGCAGGCTTTAGAGAATAAATTAAAAATGAGATTTTTTCCTTATAGCTTTTCTTGAAGATCTTAAATAAATAAACATTTATCTCTCCTAACCCTTTCTCAATGAGCTACCCATGCTGGATTTTTAATTTTATCTTCTTGCTGTTTTTTAATTTATAATCATTTTTGCTAACACTAAAGTCAGGAGTAAAATCACCATTTTTTGCATTTCAAATCCCTCTTGATCAGCAGTATGTATATGTCCTGTTACTAATAAAAGGTTAAAGTTTTAAAACCATTTTATAACTACATTTAAAAATTAAATATTTTTTTAGACAGATTGCATTAGTATGTGGCAGCTGTACTGCAGGTGGAGCATACTGCCCTACAATGGCTGAAGAAGCAATAATTGTAAAGAATTCTGGAGTTATATTTCTTGCAGGCCCACCATTAGTGAAAGCTGCAACTGGGGAAATAGTAACCGAACAAGAACTTGGGGGAGCTGATGTTCACTGCAGGTAACTGTTTTTTGCAACTCTCTCTTTTCAGTGATTAATGTCAACAGTATTCCTAGAAATTTACAATATTTGTTTATTTAATTCTTATTTTACATGCATATTTACTCACTTTTTTGATTGCAGTTTATAATTTATTATCTTATATTTTTTGTTTTACCATGTTAAGCCTAGAGTATAATTGTTTAATGATTTAAAAATTAATTGCCCAAATTAATTATAATACTACATTTAAACATTTTAAAAAACTCACCTCTGAAATGCTTTTTTAAAATTGTTATATGTGCACTTCCTAGTAATTTTGCTATAAATAATCACATACAAAATACAATCACATCAACATTATATCACATACAAAAGTACCAATCGACTGAGAATAATGTGTACTATTTAACACTATGCTTAAATTTAAATTTGGAGGCTGTCTACATATTAAAACATCTTTTATTTTTCAAATGGTAGCACCCACTTTTGACACTTTAATTGAGTCCATTATATCAAAACAGTCCAAGAAAAGGTGTAGTTTATATATTTTTTCTTAAATCTTCATAGAGTTATAAAAGAAAGTGTGTTAGGGGTTTATCCATAAATTTAGAAAAATAAAATTAAGCTCTTATAGGGAAAAGTCCCAGTAACATTCAGTTAATAACCAAAAAAAGTTATGAAATTCTAAATATTAAATAAACTATCAATAAATAAAATTAAAAAAATTCTGTAGAATTTTCCCTGTGACTTTCTAAAATTCACTTTTCTGTGATGCAAACAATCATGAGAGATGGTTTTCTTAGATCATCAAAAAGTAAACTATTACTGTAACTCAAAAGCTAATGATTAGAATTATCTGTTAACTTACATACCCATATTTTTTTATGGTGCAGATTCTTTTTGTGTAAAAATTTATCTACGCCATAATTCAAAAATTTTTTAATATTAATTATTAATAATTTTTCTAGTTAAAAAAATCTGTATTTGAATCAAAAAAGTGTCTGGGTTATGTTTGGGTTCATTCATTGTAAAATTCATTAAAAAAATAAGTTTCTCAATCAGGTAGTTTTTACTGAAGATATAAATTAATGTTTGTGATTCAGATTTTATCATCCTCAAAGTTTGAACCTTTCTAGGATCCACTCATCCTAGTGGTTAACATGATGATCACAAAATGAGCAGCTTCTGCCGATATTTACAGGTTCGATACCAGCATCATATGGGTGGGACTGTTCAAGATTTTCCTTGTACGTCATCCTTGTATTTCATCACTTCAAATAAAATTAAGTATATATTTTAGAAATATTTTGTCAACTAAAATGAAAAAGACATTCTTTAAGAAATGTACACAGAAAAATTAAGTAAAACTATTTTCCTGGTGAGATATTTTAAAAATGAGAATGCATTCCATGCCCATAGGTTTTACACTAGCCAGAGGAATTTGAGATCTCATTGACCGATACCCTTAACAGTATTTTCATTATCGTTAAAGTTATATACAGATATCCAAGTTTGGCTTAGAGTGAGACAACCTGTATTTTTGATTGAATTAGTGGATTGTGATCCTGGTTTCTTATACAAAAAATGTTTGTCTTGATATGCATTATTACCCCTGGAAGTTTATTCCATTAGCTTAGAAACATCACACCCTGTATATATAATAATAATATATAGTCATTGGCTAAAGTGCATGTATAATATCTATATTTAAATAGCTTGTTAAAATTTATATTTATTTTGTAGAACATTTTCCATGTTCTTAAATATCATAAACTGCTGGAATGTATAAATCTGATTTAATAACTGAATACTATTTATTTCTTCCAAATCCTGTATAACTCTTTTATTTCTAGAGTAAGTGGCTGTACTGACTATTATGCTGAAAATGAAGAGGAGGCCTTTGAAATGTGTAGAGAGTCAGTTTTGTCTTTAAACATGCCTGAAGCTCCTTTAACCCAGGCCTTCAAAGATCCACTGTATTCATCTAGAGATTTATCCCTTATTTCAGGAAAGAACATATTGTACAAAGAAGATATGTATGCTGTAAGTCCTGCATGATTATTATTATGGTGTTGATTGTACTTAGAAGTTAAGTTTATGGAACAGAGAAAGAAGGATAGGTTGTAAGGAGATGTAAAGTAAAGATTAAAGAAGGCTGGGAAGGGCATATGATATAGTGTTTGTGGCAGGTGGGTGCTCTGTTCACACTCATTGTCTGACAGTCTCACTCTTGTATTACAATAATTTTAAAGTTTGCGGCATCAGAATGACCAAGCACTGTCTACTAGAAGAGGCACGGAATTCAACTTGGTAAATTTCCATTAAGAATGTAATTTGTAGTTTTCTTAATTTGACCTTATTTTTGGATTCATAATCTTTAATTTTATTCAATTCTTATTTAACTTTCTACAATGGTTTCCTGGGATATGCATGAGAGCCCTTAGGAATCCCCAGAGCACAGTTTGGGAACTGTTGCCATTACAAGCTATTGTATTTTCCTGTTAAATAAATATATATATATATATATATAAGATATTGAACAGTTAGTTATACCCCCCCCCCCTTCCCGCCCACATTTTTACTTTCTTCTATCTATAATAGAAGAAAGTATTGTAATCGAAATTTTTTTCGACTTCCGGTTTTCAACGGATTTACACGTTTTAGGGGTCAGAGAAAAACACGTTTTTACAAAATGTCTGTCTGTCCATCTGTGTGTCTTCATTGTATCATCGAAAAGTGTATGAAGTTATGCTTCAAATTGAACCTAATTTTTTTTCTATGTTTTTGGCTATGGCAAGCAGGTTCTATTAGAATTTGGGGATATTTCGATGAAAGGGGGCTCTGCGATCGATATTTTTGTTCCATTTTCACTATTGTACCATCGAAAAGTGTATGAAGTTATGCAGATAATTGGACCAATTTTTTTTCTATGTTTTTGACCATAGCCTGCAGGTCCAGGTTGAATTCGAGGGTATTTCGACAAAAGTGGATGCTGCCATCGCAATTTTTGTTCGATTTTCACTATTGTATCATCGAAAAGTGTATGATGTTATGCAGATAATTAAATCAAAATTTTTTAATATGTTTTTGGCTGTAGTCAGCAGGTCCTACTAGAATGTGGGGATATTCTGCCGGAAGAGGGCGCTGTGATAGCCATTTAAAGATTTCAAATTCAAAAAGATGTATAAAAAAATTAGAAATCCTAAAAGTTTTTTCCGTTAAATGTTCTGCCTTGATCCGCAGAATCCGGAACAGTTTTTGTTTTGTCTCTATATTAAAAAATGGCGGAGATATAGCGGTTTGAAATTTTAGGGTGGTTGACATTTTCAAACAAGACAGCAGAAATTCATCCATAAACGGGTTTAATTTATGAGTTTTAGTTAACAGGGTTTCAGCAAATTTTCTTTAATTGTTGTAACCATTGTTCCTATTCTTAAATGCTTAACACTATATATTTATATTCGCCAACGTCAAATTCTCGCCAAGCTTGGCGGCAATTGACGAAATAGCACAAAATTTGGCAACAAAAATAGGTTGCCACAAATGAAGCCAACTTGGCTGTAGAAGACTAATTTGGCGATATTCACATTCAAATTCAATGTTGACGAGAACTGGGAATGAATCTTCTTTAATTGGGTTCCACGCATTTTAGGTTCGTGTTTTCCAGTAAAATTAGCTAAAATCGTAAAACAAAGGAATAGGGAGGCTATCTGTTCCGGTCGGTACAGGCTAAAAGAACTTTTCGTAGTTTAGTATACATCAGTTGATTGCATCCCGGTAACCCGATGATTCGCAAGCAGCTGACGTACAACAGAATGACGAAAAATATTGATTTTATTGGCGACGTGAGGACGAAATTAGAAGTATTAACATGATTGAGATAGAAGAAAGTTTTGGGATTGGCACATCCGACTAGTTAGTAGTAGGAGGAAGAAGGGATGAAATATATTGTATTTCATCTTAATTACACTTTCAAATTTTGTAATAATCTGATTATTTTTTGAAAAGTTAAATCTCTGATGCATACAAATGTAGGCATGCATGCTGCCATACAGATTTTAATAAACAATTTTCGTGGGCTATCTAGAAAATATGCTTTTTTAAATAACAAAAAATGTGGATGTCAATTTCTACCCCAAAATTGTTCATATGCATCATAAAAGAAATATAGTTGTCAAATTAAGTAATCTTTGATTTTCTTTCATTGTTTATATATATAAATATTACAAATATAAATATAACGAGCAGGGAAGACCGAGCTATGCTCGGTCAAAATTAAATTTGAGTTCAAATATCATGACCCATGACCAAAATGACCCAAAAATTGAATTTTCTCGAACATGTGACTTAGGCCAACAGTCTTCTGGTGCCCGAAAACCATAAGATGCAAAATTTAGTGTAAATAGTCTGAGCCATTTTTAAGATAAAATAGCTTGACCCATAATGACCCATGACCAAAATTACCCACTCATCGAAATTTCTCGAACATGTGACCTAGCCTAATAGTCTTCTTGTTCCCTAAACCTGTAGGGTGCTAAATTTATTTCAAATCCTCTGAACCGTTTTTAAGATAAAATAGCTTGACCCATAATGACCCATGATCAAAATGACCCACTAATTGAATTTTCTCGAACATGTGACCTAGCCAACAGTCTTCTCATGCTCGAAAACCATTGGATGCAAAATTTAGTGTAAATTGAGCTGCTTTTTAGATCTTGACCCAGAACTGACCCGCTAATCGAATTTTCTCGAACATGTGACCTAGCCCAATGATTTTCGCGTGCCCGAAACTCGTAGGATACAAATTTTAATCAAAATCGTTAGAGCCGTTTTTTAGATCAAATTAATTTGACCCAAAAATGACCCACTAATCGAAAGTTCTCGAACATGTGAGCCAGCCCAATAGTCTTCTCGTGCCCGAAAATAGTCAGATACAAAATTTCGTCAAAATCATTTGAACCGTTTTTCAGATACAATTAGCTTGCCCATGACCCGAAATCACCCAAAATGACCCACTAATTGAATTTTCTCGAACATGTGACCTAGCCCAACAGTCTTCTCGTGCCCGAAAACCCATGGATGCAAAATTTAGAGTAAATTGAGCCGCTTTTTAGATCTTGACCCACAATGACCCAGAAATGACCCACTAATCAAATTTTCTCGGACAGGTGACCTAGCCCAATGATTTTATCGTGCTCGAAACTCGTAGGACACAAAATTTAATCAAAATCGTTAGAGCCGTTTTTTAGATAAAATTAATTTGACCCGCATTGACCCAAAAATGACCCACTAATCGAAAGTTCACGAGCATGTGACCCAGCCCAATAGGCTTCTCGTGCCGGAAAATGGTCGGATACAAAATTTCGTCAAAATCGTTTGAACCGTTTTTTAGATACAATTAGCTAGACCATGACCCAAAATGACTCAAAATGACCCACTAATCGAATTTTCTCGAACTCGTGACCTAGCCCAATGGTTTTCTGGTGCCCCAAAACGGTAGGACACAAAATTTCGTCAAAATCGTTAGATATACGGTAATGTTTTTAAGATAATTTTTGCATATATATATATATATATATATATATATATATATATATATATATATAACCACACACAAGATTTGCTCGTATTAGAATATATGATATAATATAAATATTACAAAAAATATATATATTATATTATTTTATTTTATTAATTTAATTTTAATTTTGTTTTCTTGCAATATGTATGACTTTAAAGAATGATTCTTTTTGTAATTTCCATACAAAATATTAATTTATTTTCTCCCTTTTTTCTTTTATAACTCTCTATGACTGCAGATTTTAGCAAGAATTTTAGATGGAAGCATGTTCAAAGAATTCAAACAGAAATTTGGTGAACATCTAATTACAGGGTTTGGTTTTATTAATGGGTAAGTTAATAGTGTGATTTAATGTTTAATTTTTTAATATAAAGATTTTTATATTTTAAATGGTTTATTAAATTATTTTCTACAGTATGCTCGTAGGATTGCTTGCTAATTGCAATCCATTGACTTACCAAGATTCCCAGAAAGGTTCACATTTCATACAACTGTGCCAGAAGCGTAACATTCCACTTATATTCTTGCAGAACTCAGGACATCTTTCGGATAATGATTGCAGTCCACATTTCCTATCCAGTGGTAAGCTTTTCCCTTCTCAATACATTTTCTTCTTCTTTTAATTGTTGCATATTCTCATATCTTTTACATTTATTAAATTTGTCTTATGTTTATGGCATACTTAATAATTCAAATAATAGCTTAATTAGAGTAAATTAGTGTACAAATCATTACCGTATATACTCGCGTATAAGTCAAGGAATTTCTGACAATTTTCGGCAAGCAAATTGGAGGGTCGACTTATACGTGAGTCAATTAAAACAACAACAAAAAACTTCAAATACTGCCAAAATTATGTTTTTTCATGTGTAAGAATAATAAAATAATATTTAAAATATACAAATAATAATAATTTATCATTAAAAAATATTTCATTGATTTGTTTTTGTTTACTTACCACTTTTTCGCATTGGCGAATCTCTCCTACCATATGTAATGCGTCTAGAAAGTGAAATCTTTGGCTTGATTTTATGCAAAATTGAAGTAAAAACTTAGGGGGTCGACTTATACGTGGGTTTTTGATTTTTTGCAGAATTTGAATTTAAAAGTTAGGGGGTCGACTTATATGTGACTATATACGGTAATTTTTTTTTTGTACTTAAGTAATTAAATTGTAGATCACTAGATAATGTTTAACCGTAGGTTATGAATGTTTAACGGTTGTTTAACCGAATGTTTCACTGTTTTTACCGTAATTTCCTGTATTTTATCCACGGATCAAACAAACCTATTTAAACCCAGAAATTTTATTTAACAATTGAAGTCAAATAAGTACCTTATTCTAGTAAGTTACATTTTAATAAATAAAAATTTGGGATCAAAACTTCTTCCTTTTTTTTTCTTTTTTTAGCTCACTGAAAATTACAGTACATCCAAGTTAAGTGATTTGGTTATATCCACCTCCATTCATGATTTCAAAATATTAATATAATATTAAATATAAGTATTGAATTGTTCTGAAAGAAAAAAAAAATCCTTTCAGCCTGTAATGGGAGGAAAATGTAGCTTCCCTATTCCTTGTTTTTTAGAATCCAGCCAATTTTACTCAAACATATGAAGCTAAAATGCATGGAACATGATTATAGAAGATTCCCAGTTTACATCAACATTGAATTTGAATGGGAATTTATTAGTTGGCTATTGCCAAGTTAGCTTCAGTTATAGTGACTTATTTTTGTCACTAAATTTGGCAATATTTTGTATTTTATGCATTTTTAAAAATTTATTTTTATTAAAATTAACATTTTATAACAGAAAAATCTTCTGTTATTTTAAAAGTTTTAAAGCAATTTGAACATAGCACTATTGAAGACTAGCCCCATCAACTGGTTCTAGCTTCAAATTCTAACTTTGTCCTAGTATTAGAATTCAGTTGTTCTAGATTTTAATTTACACTACATCACAAAAATGAACTTAAAAAAATTTTAGGTTCTTTATTTTATTTTGTTGATTTCATGTTGATTTCACTTCACATCTGTTAATTAGAAATGCTTCTGAAATATCTAAAATTTGTAATTAGTGTCTTTAAAAATATTGTCACTGCTAAAACTTGAATTTATTCATATATTGCTTTATGTATTTTTATTTTATTTATTTTTCAATAATTATATTTCTGTGTAAGGTTACTTGAAAGACAGGGCCAAAATGGTTGCTGCTCATTCATGTGCCGATGTTCCTAAAATAACAATCAACATTGGAGGGTGTTTCTCAGATGACAATTTTATCATGGTAAAGAGAAGTTTGTATGAATGTAATAATTTCATGACAAAATCTAAATTAAACATTTAGTTTAAAACTTTATTATTTAAACCAAACATGTGCAAATATACCCAATTCTTTAAATTTTCATATAAAACTTTAATTTTTTTTTAAAGTATGGAACAATATCTGAATTCTTTTGTGCAGTCCTGTATATGATTTATAGATTTTTGTGTATACTACATAATATGCAAAAATTTAGTTCCATTAACCCTCAGAGCGTCTGAGGGTTTTCCTGCATTTTCAGAAAAATACTTGTAAAACTTAAAATAATTAAAATTTTCTTTCTCCGTTTGTTTCTAGAATACACTCATATCTCTTTATTTTACAATAAAGATCTTTATTTTACAATCTTATAATACAAATTTTGTTAAAAATATATTTGCCTAGAGCCGATTAAAGTTGTTTTGGGGAAACAAAAATATATGAGCAAAACATTTAGAGGGTTAAGAAGTGCATCACAAAGTTAAAAATTCCCCTTCAGCTATTCCCATCAGTAAGCAAAAATGTATTCAAATTCTTTTGTGCAGTCCTGTATATGATCTGTAGAATTTATACAGACAATGTACTATGCAAAAATTTAGTTAAACTTAAAAACACAAACCAAAGTTTAAAATGCTCCTCCAGTAATTATCGCTCATAGACAGTGCTGTAACTGAATTATTTTATATGTCTCTGTAAATGAACGATAAATGCAAAGCACGTCGTACTTTTCAGTAACTTATAGTACACCTCAGTAATTCATATAAATTTCATTATGTTTGAAATAGTGTAACATCATTAAAATACACTGCAAATGATTTTTCCCCCATAGACAATTATGTAACAGTGTTTTTGTGTGACCGTGTAAATGATTTATTAATGCTTTGCATCCCATATTTTACAGAAAGCATGTTTTAGTGCCCCTCAGAAATGTATAACAATTTCATTATGTTTGAAATGGTGTAACATCATTAGAATGTATTTAAAATGATTTTTCCCATTGCCGTAATGTAATGGAATACTTTTGACTGTCCCTGTAAATGAACTACAAATGCTACACACTTCATTTTCAATAGCAATCATTCTATGGTAAATGTCAATAACATATAAAACTTGCAGTGCAATCTGAGTATATTTACGAGAGTTAGAGCACAGACAGACAAACTGAAGTCATAAACACTTTTCAACTATGTTGGAAAATGTTAAAAAAGGAAAAATATACTTAACCTTCTGACTGCTTTTACCCCGATTTACATAAGCAAGACATTTGTAGTAAAATTTATATAATACACAATTTTTGAAGCCATTTTGCTTTAAAAATTCCACAGTCAAAGTATAAAAATACTACATATTTCAAATACATGATAATTTGAAATACAGTGGAACTCCATTTATATGTTTTGCCCAGGACTGCACAACAAAACATATAACTCAATTAATTATCTACCAGAACCTCTTTTAAAAATATATCCTGAAAATTTTGTTTCGTTGAGGCATTTGTTACCTTTTTATATCGAAAACGGAAGTTTCATAAGTATTACTGCACCCATGACATAAATTCATGGAAATGGAACAGAATAAATAAAAAAAAAGTACACAAGAAGAGTACACATGAAGTTATTTTATCATAAAACTTTTTTACACACATAGAGTACTTAAAAGAAATGATTGAAATTGCTTTGGCATGTAAATCATATATCAAAAGTCATTTTAGTAGTTTACTGAATATTATTGAAATATGTAATTGCTAATCTTCAATTTTTTTTTTTATTTATTTTCAACAGAGTAACACCTTCTTTCCCTAATTTTTTCAGAAAACATAAAAAACTGTGCTACACAAAAATGCTAGATTAATTAAAAATTATTTCTGTGTTCACTATATTTTTTTAATCTTCAAATTTGTAAGTCAGTAATCAATTATTTATTTTATAAAAATTAAAATTTTAAAAAACTTAAAATTTCTTTTAGGATTTATGTTGTTTTTTCTAGAAATGAGATGTAGTGTTCTACAAATGGTACGAAAAACGATATTAATAATATTTTTCTTTGATATTTGACAAAATAGTCATAATTCATTAATGTCTGCATAATTTTATAATAGGAGCAACAACCCCATGTAGTTTGTAAAATTTTTTAGGCCATGTATAAGAAAGTATATAATTAAATTTTTTTACCATTTTTCTTGAAAATAAAAATAGAGACGGAGCAAGAATAATGACAAACTTTTGATGAACTAATCTTCTTCATTTCGTCTTGGAATTGTGACGATAATATTAAAGAGCAACTGATGGGAATATTTATGTGTGAGCAATAACCCAATGCAAAAAGTTGCATGACGTTCTTTAGGTCGAATTCTTTGAAGATAATCACATCAAAATAATAAAATAAATAAAACATTCTTACTTGATCTTTAAATAATAAACTCAGACTACTTGGAATAAAAACTCCTTTAAAATTGGATCCAACATATTTATTATCATCTTGAGGAAGGAGGAAGGATGAGATGATAGAAGCAACTGCACATCAAGGCTTTATAAAGTTCTGGCTCAAACATCATAAAATTCGAAGAATCTTTAAAATATTCCTTCTGGCCTCGTCCATGAAGAGTTATAGAATTAATTCAGGAGTCAATTAAATTACCAGTTGATTTAAACTTTTAAAATATTAAATTTAAAATTTACAACAGCATTTTTATAGAATAATTAAAAACTTTGAAAACGCAAAATTGATCTCCATAAGAATCCGCACACGGCGAAATTTCTCGGATATGAGAGCTGGCACTAAGCCAGGCCTACAGACCAGCCCACGTTTAAAATAATTTTTTATAGCATCATTTTTGTTAAAATTTTGTTTGAAAAATGTGCTACATTAGTATTTATACCCATAATAGGGATGCACAAATGTGAGAGCAAGATTAATTTAAACTAATTTGTTGATTATGAATTACGCGAAAATCAAAAGAGCAAATCAAAAAACTCATTAACATTTAACAATTAAAAGAACCATTCTAATTTGTATTTGAAAGACACGCCCCATCGCCTGCAGCGCCAAGGTAGACGAAACATTAAACAGCTCCCGAAATCACAGCTAGCAGAAATCAAACAAGAGCGGCGGTGACGCATGCGCAAAACGCAGGAGCGGGGTGAGAGCCGCCGAATGACGATGACGTCACAGCTCAGCGCCGATTGAAGAGAACACGGAGCGCGAAGGAGGGATGCCTCGCAGAGAAAACCACCACGGCGCAATGCTTGTTCAAAACGAACAAGAGCATGAAAGAGGGGGAGCAGCTGTGCTGAGAAAACAACATCGCATCGCATAAAAGTTACACTGGAAAGAAATACGTTGAGCTGAAATATAAAATAATTAAAGAGAATTAAGACTGTGATATTCTTATCACAGGAATAGTATGAAGAAAGATTTTCTTCTATGCTATCTTTAAGAATTAAATCTCAGAATTCAATTTTTGAAATATAATCTCAATAAATTAAAATATGAAGGGATCTTGAACATTATTTTTAGTTAAGAAATCAAAACGGCACTTTTTCTTGATCAGAGCACATCATCATCTTCAAGCAGTGTGCATCAGACTCTAACTGATTTCAATTTTTACATTCAGAACTTAAATATTATAAAACAGAGTTCAATAAAATAAACACAAGTGAAATTCAAAATTATTAGCCAAAATACAAATGGCGAA
This sequence comes from Maratus michaelseni, assembly GCA_963931845.1. Taxonomy (NCBI): domain Eukaryota; kingdom Metazoa; phylum Arthropoda; class Arachnida; order Araneae; family Salticidae; genus Maratus; species Maratus michaelseni. The sequence continues at coordinate 381,091,550 of OZ007587.1, read as the reverse complement.
ATTTAAAACAACCCATAAGCATAATGGCAATGTGTAGAAGGACAAACCTCCAGCCATGAACATCATCAAATGGCTACTCTCCACAGAGTGGAAAGAATACGCACACTCTGAGAGAATGACATAACATGCTACCAGACCACAAAATGAAACTGCTGCCCAGGGAGAAAGGATACACAAGGACACGTTTGCAACATTAAAATGCATTAAAAAAAAAATAATTTATGTAGTTTTTGAAATGACCAATTCAATTGCAGACAAAATTAGTTTTTGTACCTCATTTGAAATTTTATAATAGTACGTTGTCACTTTATAATTAATCATATTTTGATTCTAACTATTCTTAATGTTAGTATTGTTGATAAATTAAGTTTTATTTTACTTGTTGATTATTTTAACTTCTTTTAGTGTAGTTATGATTTTGAGCCAAATTTCTTCTTCTCATGGCCGCTAGCCCATACCTCATCATCAAGAAATATAGAAGAATTAGTAAGTTCATTTTGTTTCATACTACCAAAATATTGTACTCTCTGAATCTGTAATTTTTCATATTAATTCTCTTCTTTGTTTTAAAAACAAATATTACAGACTTTAGAGCAATACTAAATGCTAATATGGATTTTTTTATTCATGCCTATGTCGACAATTTATATAAAACCTTTATATTTCTTCAGATTTAAGTTTAATTGTGAAATAGTTTCTTTCTAATGGCAGGCAAATTATCAGTCAGAAATTTATGTATATATCGTTTTAGGATAAGTCCACCCACTGGAAAAAGTCTGGGAAATAAAATGAGAATTTTTAGTCACCCCCAAAATTGCTTTAGAATTTGTCTGCATCTTTTAAGCTTTTGTATCATAAGATTAAGGATTTTCATATACACTAGAACCTCAATTTTATATTTCTCTTCAGAATAAAGATATTAAGCTCTAATTATGAATGTGGTAAAATGAGACCAGATTCATTATATACTACTTTAAGTAGTAAACTTGAAAATCAAATTTTAATAATTAGCAATTAAATCTGGTTATTTAACAGTGTGAAGATCAAAATATTAAGTTCATTTTCTTGTCATTTTCAGAGTGACAGTTATCAAAATAGTTAATTTTATTTAAAATACCAGGGAGTTCCATGCTGTGTGCCTTTTATGTGCCAACACCATGCCATTACATAGCCTTATAGCAAACTTCTTTCATTAGGATAGCACTGCAGTATATCCTATTAACATATTTTGTTTTTATGTCTGCCTATGAATGTATACGAAAGTTAGTGTGCACTGCTCTCTTGTATACTGTTGTTTTAAATGGTTCCTTAGTGGTTGTTCATATGTGTAATTTTTGTTAGTTTGTAATTTCACAATTTTGCTTTTAGAGCTTCTATAATTTATTTGTGTCAGGATTAAGTTTAATTTCAATGCAAACATAAAATCCTATAGAGTGATATTATTATTCAGGACTTGCAGTTCTTGGATAGAGACAGTATTACAAATGTTGGAAGTAATATTGGTATTAATTATGTTTTAGAGTTTGTTTTACATGCGTATTAATTTAATTTCAACTTGTTATACAAAAATCTAATTATAGAATCTATGGATGCTATCTATGGAGAATATAGAATCTATGGATGAACATAACAAGCATACAATACTATAAAGTTTGAATAGGAATTTTCCAAAATTGATAAATTAGTACAAAGTTAACATTGTATTTATGACGTAATTTTTGTTCAAAATTTGGTCACATTTTGTATAATATTGCCCGGCTTGATGATTATTTGGTGACTTTTAGAGTTACCTGAGATCTTCCTGAATGTCGATGACATAAAGGTAGACAAATAAAAAAAAGTCATATATGTTTTTAAAATATCTTTAAAAAAAAAAAAAACTCCTTGAGTTAAAAATATACAACACTATTCGTGTGCTCTTCCAATAACTGGTTAATAATGGTAATGTATCGGATTTGTGCAGCAAAAAACTATAAATATTACACAAAATGTTTTTGTTGGTAAGAAACATGCAGTGATGCATCACAATAACATGTATAAATTTTGATGATTTCGAAATAATTAATTAATGTAATAATTCACCATTTACAGATTGTAATGTATTCAAATTCTTTTCTAAGGCCGTGTAAAATAACTTTAAATGTTATATATGTTATTTTCAACAAGAAGTGACTGTAACTGAAACAACAAATGGAAATTTTGTTACCTACCATTTATTAAATACTCTAATTTAAAGCATTTGAAAAATCATAACAAAACTCAGCTTTTACATAGTAATGTATCTGAATTCTTTTGTTTGGCTCTGTAAAATAATTATAAATACTACACATACTATCTTCGATAGGAAACATGCTATTAGTTTACATCGTAACATCATATTTTAATATTGTAAGTATATAAAATTGACATTTTATGATGCCAATTTTAAGTACATTACAGAAATCATTACAAGTTGTGGCTTTTGATTTGTATATATAGGGTTAAATACAGGGCTTGACAAAGGCCGTCACCAGGTCACCACTGGCGGCCAAGTAGTAATTTATCTGGCTTTTCCTTCTCTTTTCTTTTTTTGTATAAAAATTGATTTAAGAAAGGAGCACAAAGGACGTTTTTTCCTCTCCCGCAAAAAATTTGTTTTCCAGCTTCACTAATTCATCAGATATACATTTTGTAGCACTCATCTATCAGACATTTCAAGCTTTAGGTTATCAGCATTTCCCGAACATATGTCGCTTAATTCAGCCTTTACTGAATTATTTCTTCAGAGACATATAAATTTGAAAAGTTTCATTTAACTTAGTTTGTATTTTCTTTCTAAATGTGTACAATTCTAAACGATGTAACTAATTATTATATACTATGCTTATTCAGGGTTGATACGCTTTTATCACAAATTTTTAGTAGAATTTTTCTATTTAATATTTAAATAGCAGAAATTGTAGACATCTTGTTTAATTGCAGGATTTGTAATACTTTTCTGCATTTAAATAAGGCAAAAAATTCTACTAAAAAATTGTGGTAAAAGTGTAACAAACATGTTATTATTATTTATTATCAAAAATTTCATAAAAAACAACTTTTGTATTTTTAGAAAATAAATGACAGGCGGGAGGGGAGAGTAAATAGTTTTTACTGGCGACTAGAATTTTTTCCTGGCTACCAGATTTTATTAAATTTTTAAAACCCTGGTTAAATATAATTAGAATTCTGGTATGCTATTTTTGCTATATGTGAATGTCATTAATTTAAAAAATCTTTCTGTTTTAAGAATTTTAATAAGAAAAAACTGTGAGAAAAAATGCTTAACTCCTAAACACACTTCAAGGTTTTTTCTTTTGTGACAATTTAATGTTTTGGAAACTAATAGTTCAACTTAAATGCTTAGACTTTGATTTTTCCTCTTTAAAATTGTTAGAGATACACCATTACAATTTACAATGTATTTATTTTCAGTTGATAATTAAAGAGAAAGAGCAACAACATTTGCAACAATTAACTGAATCTAAAGAAATAAGTGATTTTGATGTTTTATTTGAGGATCATTCTAGTGCCTTTTATCTTACATCACAGATGATGTCGGATGGAATAATTCTTCCAGAATACACCAGACAGGTAACTATTGAATTTATTTTGTGATTTTGTAAATTATTTGTTTGTTTTATCTAATGAGGTTCCTTGTCGACATGATAAAAAAGCCAAACTATAATTATAAAATAATAATTGTAATCATAAATATAGAAACATTCTATGCTTAAGTTTTTCTTCATAATATAATGTTTTTATATTTAAAAATATCTGCTGTGTGAAAATGTGACACAATCTTGTAGAGAAATGGTCAGAAAAACGACTAAACAATTGCCATATTTTGTACATGCGAAGGACCGTGTTTTAATTTTTACCGTGTTTCAATAAAATATGTTAAAAATCTTTTATAAGAAATATATAAATGCATTAATGATACAATCGTATAATAAAAAAAAATTAAGTAAATTTTAAATAAATTTTCAGTAATTACTTAAAACAATGTATTATTTTAGTTTTATATCGTATTTTACACTGTCAGTCACCAGTGACTGATGTGGCCTAAACGGAAAGTTCAGTGTCAGTCACCGATGACTGACGTGGCACTCAACGCGTTAATTTACAATATGATTAGAGCTTGTGATGAAGAAGTACATATCGGGAGAGTTGTTATTCCGTTTTCTCAATTCCACTAACTGGAATTTTTCTATCTAGTGCAGAGACGGCAAACCTATGGCATGCAACAGATTATCTTCGGCACGGCATAGATTCAGATTCTAAATCACAATATGGTGAAAGTGCATGAATTGAGACTAGTTGAGCTTGTCTGAATTCGATTGGTTGTCGTCGTCATACAGCTTGGAGAAACTAAAATGCAACTTAATGAATCCCAATCTAGTTCAATATATTTTCTAAAAAAATGCAGATTAGGAGATTATCAGAAAAGAAAGATTATAAGGTATTTATTCTAAGCAAAAATTCCCATGGTGAAAGTATGACATCTTGAAATTCAATTCCAGACATGAAGAACTATTAAAAGAAGCTGGTACTTGCCATTTTCATAATTTCTTCTGTGTGTCATTATTTTCAAAAATGAATAATATTAAAAACTCAAGTAGAAACCTATTATCAGATGACTTCAATACAGCTTGCATTCTCTTAAAAATAACCCAATACACAGCTGATATCAATTATTTGGCATCTAAGATGCAACAACATAAATAACATTCTTTTAATTACTTTCTAAAGTATAACATCAAAAGTTACACATATTATTTTAATCCTAAAACAGAATTTCAATTAATTTTGATTCATTATTATTTGATGTACTAAATTTTTTAGTTGTTAGCATGATCATGAAAAATATATTTTTCGAAAATTTAGCATGCATATTAAAAAAGGTTTGCTGTCCGTGATCTAGTGCATACAATATTTATGAACAAGTAGATAACAAATACAATCCCGAATTTGGATCACCGGAAGCAAAAAAGGGCCTTTTGGCCTGTACCAGTAGGAAAAGATAGCTTCCCTATTCCTTTTTTGTAAGAATTCAGCTATTTTTACTCTCACACACAAAGCTAAAATACATGGAACCCGATTATAGAAGATTCCCAGTTTTTGCCAGATTTGAATTTGAATTTTAAAAAATTTGTCAGCTTTTGCCAAGTTGGCTTCATTTATGGCAACCTATTTTTGTCTACCCAATATTGCCAAGCTTCCCGATAATGGGATGCTGGCGGTAATCAGGTATAGGCTGGCACCCCTAACAACTAATCTATTCTTTCATCTCCACCTTTAAACCGGATGTTTATCTTTCCATCTAGTCAGTGGTACAACAGTACTTCCTTTTTATAGGCACCTTGGTGAGATAAGAGTAAATGGCCTTAGCGAAAGAAGGAAATTTTTTCAAATACTTTCTGGCAAACTATTCACTATTTCATGCACAAAAATAACTAGTTAAATATTCACACAATTTGTTTATGTACACCAACAAAAGAAATTTATCTAATACATATAATCAGAAGCCAATTATTTAATGCATAGATAAATAAATATTAATCGTTAACCCTTTAACCGTCTGAGGGTTTTCCTGCATTTTCATAAGTATGCTTGTAAATCCCAGCATATATACATTTTTTAATCGTAGTTTGATGCTATAATATCTTTTATATCACCTCATTCTATATACGAGTCAAAACAGAATTTTGTCGAAAATATTTTTGTCTACAGCCATTTTAAAATGATTTCTAGAAATTCGGGCCTAGCGGTGAAAGGGTTAATTTTGTTTCATGACTGTTTATATAATTTGGCAACAAATCTCATTTTATTAAGCCCAAAATGCTCTAAACTTCTTTAAAAAGCACCAAGCCTCCTATAAAAGGAAAAAGTATCAAAGTGAGTTTTATTTTCTATGGACTAAGTGGTTAAAGTTTTAAATGTTTAAAAAAATATATTTTATTTTTCAGGTGATAGGACTTTGTCTTGACATTGGTCGAAGAAAATTTTACGCTGCTAAAAAATCCCAGAAAAATTTTCCTGTGTTTCGAATGTAATTTTCTCAATATATGAACAAATGATTACTGTGTATTCTGGCACATAACATGCACTTTTGATTCAACAAAATTCATTTAAATTTACAGGTGCTGATTATACATTGGATATAAAAATGAAATATTAAAAATTAATTAAGCAAAAATGAGAATAAGAATTCAAATTTCTACATTAATTAACAGTGTATACGTATGTGTTCTTGCTTCACCATTTTCTTAGTTTTTTTCATACTAGTTATCATAATATTAATTTTTTTTAATTGTATTTTTACGTTACTTATTTCATGAAGGTTTTGTAGCAAAACATGAGATGTGAGTAATACAGTCTGAAATTATAGGTATATATGGAATATATGGTGCTTAAAACAGCAGGCCCTATGTAGCCCACCGACCAAAAATATATGTGCAGCCCGAGACATACAATCATTAATGCATATTTATAAAAAATTGAGATGAGCATAAAAAGTATTCAAGACTATCACCATTGTTTTATACATTTTTATGGAAAGATGAAATCTGCCTTGTTATTTATATTTAACATGAAATTATAATAAAACATTCTCTACTAAATATTCTTAGTCAAAAGGTCTTTTTATGTGTAATCTTATTTACATTACATTGGTATATACATTTTTAAATCTTCAACACTAATCAAACATTATTTAAAAGTAATTAAATTTACACTGTATGTGTACTTTTATGAGGGGTTTTCAAATAAAAGTGATTCGAGGTGTGTATTTATGAGATGCATAGATAGAAACAATATTTAATGAGTGAAATGCATACAAAGTTTGTTAAAAAAAATCGCCCATGGTGTTTAGGCAGGTGTCCCATTACTTAGGAAGGTTACATCCGCAAAGAACAATGTTGGTTTATCATGGAACCAGTTCAGAACTGCAGCCTATACGTCCTCGTCAGAGTGAAATCATTGACCCTTTAGGCTTTTCTTCAGCGGTTCAAAGATGTGATATTCGCATGGCGACATATCTGGACTGTAAGGATGATGTTCCAGGACTTCCCACTTTTTACGGGCCAGTGGCTCGGCACATACCTTGGCAGCACAGCCAGCATTCTGCGATGAATATTCACCGGCTTACACCCTTCCAGAGTTAAAAACTTAATTACAGCTCGCTGATCCGTTTTGGATGCCGTTGCATCCACACCAGCCATTTTTAACTGAATGCCACGTCTTTACGAATGAAGTTATCACAAATCTGCTTACGCATGCATGGTACATACACCTTCACTATCGCGTTTGTTTCACGAAAATACATTGAAAACTGTTTGCATACAACGCTTCGAATCACTTTCATTTGAACACGCCTTATACATTTAAAATATAAGAAGTCTGTCTTGAGAAAGGGCCCAATTTCTTAAAGAAATTCTCTTGATGTTTGATCTTTAGAAGTTAGAAATTCTGTATTATTATATTACATTTTATACTTATTAAATAACTAATACTGATTATATTAATTTTGTTTTATTGATTTGTTACCTTACTATGCAATTAAATTTGTGCTTATATTACTTTATTTTTACATTACATTGTATAAGCAAAGTGCATATGTTAATATAGCAAATATATGTTTGTGGCCCATGAGAAATAAAGGTTGAGTATGGTGTGACATAAAAAATATTTAAGAGAGCAATTGATGGGAATATTAATGTGTGAGCAATAACCCAATGCAAAAAATTGCATGACGTTCTTTAGGTCGTATTCTTTGAGAAGAGAATCAAAAATATAAAATAAATTAAACGGTCTTACTTGAGTGAAGAAATAGATGCAGACTATAAATGATGAATACTATAAGTTGGATCCAATAATGTTTATTACATTTTCTTGAAGGAGGAAGGATGAGATGAAAGCTGCACATCAAGTCTTTAAAAAGTACTGGCTCAAATTTCGTAAATTTCGAAGAATCTTTAAATATTCCTTCTGGCCGCGTCCATGAAGAATTATAGAATTAATTCAGAAGTCAATTAAATTACCAGTTGATTTAAAACTTTTAAAATATTAAACTTAAAATTTACAACAGCATTTTTATAGAATAATTGAAAACTGAAAACGCAAAATTGATCTCCAAAGAATCAGCGCTACGCGATTCTAGGATACGAGCGAGCGCCGGCACAGGCCAGCGGGCCCCCAGACCATACGACGTTTATCATAAATTTACAGTATCATTTTTATTAAAATTCTGTTGGAAAAATGCGCTACATTAGTATAAATACCCATAAAAGGGGTGCACAAATGTGGCAGCAAGATTAATTTAAACTAATTTGATGATTAGGAATTACGTGAAAATTAAAATAACAAATCAGAAACAAATTAACATTTAATAATTAAAAGAACCATTCTAATTTGTATTTGAAAGACACGCCCCTTTCGCCCGCAGCGCCAAAACAAAACAGCTCCCGAAAACACAGGGAACAAGAGCGACGGTGACGCATGCGCAAAACGCACGCGTGCGGAGTGAGAGCCGCTGAATGACGATGACGTCACAGATCAGCGCCGACTGAAACTAACACAAAGCGCGAAGATGCCTCGCAGAGAAAACAACATCGCCGATTCAATGAACGCGAAGCACAATGAGGGGGGAGACGGCCTTGCCAAAAAAGCAACGTACAAGGTGCGCGACTGCCGATAAATAGCTTTTAAGGAATGGCAAATTAAACTGGAAAGGCTATAAAAATACAGAAATACGTTGAGCTGAAAAATAAAATACTTAAAAAAGATAAAACTGTGATATATCTTTATCACAATACCCCCATTCACCGACAAAAATTTTGACTGACCAGAAGGAGAAAAAGGGTTAAAAACAGTAAAAGCCTTTTTCGACAAAGGGAAGACAAAATTTTTAAATGCCAAAGTAAAAATGACACAATTACATAAATTTAGAGCCATGAAAAGTAAATTAATTATTAATTAATGAAATTTGATGTGATGTGCAGCGACCAAAAAAAGAAAAAGAGAAAGAATATACATCATTGTAGTACATTCAAAAATCTCATCACAAATTATACAAAATGTTATAGTATACATATAACAGAGTATACAGAAGCCCCATTGCATTTTTAGCAAATAAAGGCATACCTTCCATTAATCTTGATCTCTAAACAAATACCATCATGTATATAAAAAAACAAGCTAATATTTTCTTTAAATTAGCAATGAAATCGTATCAAAATAGTTGCAACAGTAAGGCAACATAAAAAGAGTCAGTAATATCTTTCTTATCCGACTTGTCTAGACATAAATATTTAAATAATAATAAGTTGCAATTTTAAAGCAACAAAAAGTCAAGAATACTTTAAATTCTGACTGATGCCTAGGACCTTTAAAATATAGAGCATATAAACTTAACTCTAAATAGCATAAATGTGCACAAAAACAATCCATTGTAAGGATTTTAAATTCATTCAAAAAGGCCTTGCATTAGTAATAATTCAAATCATATAAAATTAAGTATTTAACATAATGCACAACAGTGCATAACAATTATTACTCAAAATTTATATGAAAATTGCATAAAATTATGTTGCAACAAAATTTAAATTCATTTGTCATAAATAATAGTAATTAATCAAAATAGTTGGATTTAGTAAAAACTTTTCAAAATAATGCATAAGTTTTAACCAACAACAAATGACACATTTCTTCAGTAATATACTTCATACTTAATGTACTTGCAAGTACTCAATAAAATTTTTCCGTAAATATTTAGTAGAAATAATTTTTCATGAAATACATTCAATAAAATTCTTTCTGAAATATTCAACAAAATTCTTTCAAATAATACTCAATTCATTTTTTTCCAGTATACACAATAAATTTTCTTTTCATACATAATAAATTTTCTTTTAATACTCAATAAATTTTTTTTTCTAATATACCATGGTTTTTTTTTTTTTTGTGTGTAAAAATGAGAGAAAAAAATAAGAAAAGGTGAGAAAAGATGATGAGGATCCTCAAAAAAAAAATAATTTAACCATTAACTTTCCTAAAGAAAGACAAGTTAAAAACAAATGACACATTTAATGAGAATTATGAAAACAAACACAGTGCACCATTATGTAAAGCATGTTATAATCATAAATTTATATAACATTAATGAAAAGGATAAAATATCCTATAGAAAAATCAGCTATTGACAATATGTGAATTATTTGGGTGGTATTTACAAAACTTACCAAAAGTGTTAATAGCCTCCCTTCGGTCATGAGACCATTATCAAATCAGTAAATCAAATAAATATAAACTATTAATATGTATTCGTATCAATTCACAAAACACTAATAGCAGCCCGTTATAAACAATCAGTAGATCTGCAAACTGTACAAACACCAAAACTTACAAGACTGTCAAAGGCAATCTCCAGAACCGATGACGAATCTGTAAATCAAATAAGCATAAAACATAATATAAATTCATCAAAACTTACAAAAATGCTAATAGCGATTTTCCCGTTAAACCATTAGCAAGTATGTAAACCAGACAAAAACATACCACATTCTTGCTAAAACTATTGTAAAGAATCAGATGAATATTGCTATTAAAAATGCTTGAAGGAAAAAAAAATTTGTTTGTTTACAGATGAAGGATCATAAACGTTCTGCTTTTACATAACAAATAATTAGATGTAATACCTTTAAAAGTTCTAAAATCAGTTTTTGATTCTAAAAAGATGATTACACTGAGAAAAAAAAGTAACTACTTGCTGAAAAGTTTGCAAGTTAAGTGGCACACTGGTTGGTTGATTGACACAATGGCAGTGTAGCAGCAAATTGGCCTTTTTGCCTGAAACACATACCACTAAAAGAAGAATTGAAGACTTTATATGGATATTTTAGCACTAAAAAAAATTAGTACTTAATGACATCTTAAATGAGCATTTGAAGACACATCAGGTAAGAGCATTTGAAGACACATCAGGTAATTAGCAGACATAAATCATGAACTGTGGTTCCATGATGTTGAGGAATAATATGACGAAGTGGCACTTAGAATAATACAAAGAGCACAAGACTCTTGTTGAGAGGCGCTGGAAAGTCTAAGTTGCCTATATACATTTTTTGTATAGGTGTATTCAAGCAGACAGAAATTGCAGATTTGAGGCAATACAACACTACTTGCACACTTTAAAGACAAAATTGGGATTGGTGACATTTGAGAAAGTCACTAAGACTATAAAAGCATTTTAGATTCTTAGAAGAAAATAATATTCACCAAAATTATTTCACAAGTGGTAGAATATTTCTTTATAATGCGCTGGAAAGTTCTAAGAATAATATTGCTTTGCATGTAAATTTGCAATATATTTTAATGCAACAAAAAATTTCTTCATTTATAAATTTTCTTCATTCATAAAATAATTTTCTTTAAGTGAGGCATATGGTAAAAATGATTTAGAAAACATTTGGGTTATGAAATAATACTATAATAACAAGAAAAGGCACTATAATTTAAGCATACTAAAAATTTTCAACTAATAATAATAATAATAATAATAATTTTTCCAAATTTGAGAAGTTCCATTTGAAGCAGCAATTTCTGTAAATGCTGTGAAACTGAACTTTAAAATAGATGACAGTACACTTCCATAATCGGGTCTTGCAACAGAGGGTAGAAGAAGATAGAAAACTATTGCAAATAGGCACAGCTGTAAACTTGTAATACTTTAGATCCATAAAAATGAGTAATATTGATGAGGGAGAAACAAGTTCCACAAGATGAAGAGGACTGACGAGGAGCAATCACACGGATATATTTGCCTTATATGAATGGCGACCATCAACAGTCACTTCAACTCGCAAAAGAGTGGTAAGTAATTATTGTACTATCAGGAACCATCATATTTGCAAACAGCAGAGAAAATCAGCCAACAATGGATATAACACATTCTGAAGATTTTTCCACCAGGTAAGCAAAGTCAGATGATAGTAATAACCAGTTTATTGAAGTTGTTAGTATATATTCAGATTGTAGAATGTTAAAAATATAGCATGAGTAGACAGTAACTATTTCAGGAACAAGAATATGGAGCAGTTAAGTAATGGCTATAACTTCTCAAAAAAAAAAAGAAAAAAATAATACCAGTCTCCTTTTTGTGATTATGGTATGAGAACTTTAATAAAAAGATGCAGATGCTGTGTAATATAAAATTGATATTAGGATGAAGCAACAATTCCTTGAAATTCAAAAAAACAGAGTTCTCAAAATGTAGAACAGAAAATGCAAAATATTGTGTAATATTTTCAAAATATAAATACAGTTCTTGAATTTTAATTTCTAGAAAGAACACAGACTGCTTGCACATCATAATCATACAGAAAATTTGTAGAAAATGGCGAGAGTCAATGAACTTGTAGTGTTATTGCAATAAGTAATTTAACTTTAGTAGAAGCAACCAAGAACTCAAAAAAATTTATGTATGATAAAACAACTACAAAATCACATGAAAACTTGAGCTTCTATGAAGGCATTTCATACTCAGAATAAGTGCAGCAAAATTAGTAATATGATGAGAACATAAACTTCAATAATTTAATTCCAATAAAATTTGCTTCAATAATTTTTAATATTCATAAAAAAATATCAATTTCATTTAAAAGTGCCAATAAATTACCAAAAATTAACCCAAAACAAGAATAAGAACAACCATAGCCTCTTTAAATTTTTGTTCTCAAAAACTTAGAACAAGAACAATTTTTACAATTTTCAAAAAAATATTTGAATTCACATGAATTATATATTTTTAACTTTATATATATATAAAAAGAAAGCACCATATTATCATTTGTTAAAAAAAAAAATAAATTCATTTTCTAAAAATTTCATTCTTCATTAAAATTTTCATAAAAGATTCAATAAATCTCATGGAATAATACCAGAATAAAAATTAATTTCTGTTAAAATATCATTTTTCAATTAAAAATAAATTATTAAATATATGCAAGCCAGTTGAGAATAAAAGTTCCGAAATTAACGATATATTGCAAACATCGATCTTCTGTGGAGCACAAGAATATTTTTTAAGCTTCTAAAAATTTAATCAAAATCAGCAATTCTTCAAATTATATTCCATTTTTAATATAAATTAATTAAGAGCATCAAATCTTCAATTAATATTGTTTGCATCATAAAAATGAGTTTCAAAATTTCATAATTATTTTTAAGAACAAAATAAAATTTTCAACTTTTCTCTTCATAAAAGAATAAACGGCTCCAAATGTGACATAAAAAATATTTAAGAGAGCAATTGATGGGAATATTAATGTGTGAGCAATAACCCAATGCAAAAAATTGCATGACGTTCTTTAGGTCGTATTCTTTGAGAAGAGAATCAAAAATATAAAATAAATTAAACGGTCTTACTTGAGTGAAGAAATAGATGCAGACTATAAATGATGAATACTATAAGTTGGATCCAATAATGTTTATTACATTTTCTTGAAGGAGGAAGGATGAGATGAAAGCTGCACATCAAGTCTTTAAAAAGTACTGGCTCAAATTTTGTAAATTTCGAAGAATCTTTAAATATTCCTTCTGGCCGCGTCCATGAAGAATTATAGAATTAATTCAGAAGTCAATTAAATTACCAGTTGATTTAAAACTTTTAAAATATTAAACTTAAAATTTACAACAGCATTTTTATAGAATAATTGAAAACTGAAAACGCAAAATTGATCTCCAAAGAATCAGCGCTACGCGATTCTAGGATACGAGCGAGCGCCGGCACAGGCCAGCGGGCCTCCAGACCATACGACGTTTATCATAAATTTACAGTATCATTTTTATTAAAATTCTGTTGGAAAAATGCGCTACATTAGTATAAATACCCATAAAAGGGGTGCACAAATGTGGCAGCAAGATTAATTTAAACTAATTTGATGATTAGGAATTACGTGAAAATTAAAATAACAAATCAGAAACAAATTAACATTTAATAATTAAAAGAACCATTCTAATTTGTATTTGAAAGACACGCCCCTTTCGCCCGCAGCGCCAAAACAAAACAGCTCCCGAAAACACAGGGAACAAGAGCGACGGTGACACATGCGCAAAACGCACGCGTGCGGAGTGAGAGCCGCTGAATGACGATGACGTCACAGATCAGCGCCGACTGAAACTAACACAAAGCGCGAAGATGCCTCGCAGAGAAAACAACATCGCCGATTCAATGAACGCGAAGCACAATGAGGGGGGAGATGGCCTTGCCAAAAAAGCAACGTACAAGGTGCGCGACTGCCGATAAATAGCTTTTAAGGAATGGCAAATTAAACTGGAAAGGCTATAAAAATACAGAAATACGTTGAGCTGAAAAATAAAATACTTAAAAAAGATAAAACTGTGATATATCTTTATCACATATGGCTGCCTAAAAATATTAATGTAAACCACAAACCAAACTAAGTACATATTTTACTGCTTCCAAAAATATGCAATTTTTTTTTTTTAAGCAATTTCATGCTAATATATGTAGAGTATACATTAACCAGAATTGTTAGATATGGATTCTAATTTTATTTAAGTATTTTACATAAATAGAAATGACAGAAAAAATTGTAAGAAAGTTGTAATTATTTTCAAATTGTTTGTATTTTTCTACAGTTTTTTTAATTATGTATGAAGGATTGTTTTTGAAATAACTATAAATATGTGATTATTTTCTTAATAAAACTATTTTACTATACATTTACTTTTGCTCTTTGAAATTTTGTCTTTCTTCAATATCATTAAATATTCAACACTATACAAACTTCAATTCACATGGAGCTAGAGTTTCACCATGTTAATTTTTTTTTTACTCATTTATTAAATCTAATCAAAAGAGGATCCCTTAAGTTTAAATTGTCTAATCTTCCATTTTCCTCAATAGACATATAGTGTTTAACACTTTTAACTTCTATCAAAATGAATTTCTCAATATTAATACAGTTTTCGAATTTGAACTCATATGCAATATATTGTCAAGACAAAGCACAAATTGTCACAGTGCACATACATTTTTTTTTAGCATTTTAGTATCTACCACAATGCTGATAACAAATGAAAAGTAAAAAGAACATAAAAAATTTTATTAAATTTTTCACACTTTTACAAACACACTTAATATAGAAAGAATAAAAATATTTACTGTATTGCTAAACAAAAAAATGATACTTTGACTAGACCAATATATATTTGAACATTAAATTATCATTACGATAGTCATTAAATATATTTGCCTAAAAATTAACTTTTTAGTGCCTGCAAACCCTAATTTGATGCATTACCTATCTTGTGCTCTAAATATAGTAATGAAATTTTTGAGTTTCGCCAACAAGTAATTAATAGATTGAATTGATTGCAAACATTGGGGACTTTTAATGATAAATAAGAAATGACATTACTAACCATTCCAGAATATGTGTCCATAATTTTAACAAACACTCCTACAGTTCACAAGCTATTGGGTCAAAGAGCAATGTTTTGGTAGGTCACAGGATGATTGATTAGTTCTTCAAAGATGTATTAATTTTATCAGCAGTAAAAATATGAACACAATATGTGACATATTTAATGAAAAAAATATAGATAAACAACTTAATGAGAAAACAGACACTAAAACAATATGCATTGACTTTTAAACTGTATATTTTCATATAATTAGGCCTCTTGTTATTATGATTATTCACATTAAAAATAGCTATTATTTTTTGCATGTGCATTATTGAAAGTTTCCTTTTTTTTTTTATTTATTTATTTTTTTTTTTGAAAAACAGATTATACAAAAACTTGTATATACCTACATATTAGTCACGAAAAAAAAGTTACATTTTACAGTAGGTTGCGAAAAATTAACTTTAAGGTGGGTTGCATAATAAAGTTTGGAAACCACAGCTCTAGAAAACTAACAGGGTTCGCACAGTTCTTTCGCAAATTTTTAACAGTTTTTTTCATCTTATTTAACTGTAGAAAAATATTGCAAATTCTGTAAATAAATGAGGTGTGTTACAAATTTTGTGTTCACCTTATTATTGTTATTAAGACTATAATGAAATCCAAACTCACTTCTTTGTGATACATTCATGAAGTCATTTTCATTTGTAAATGCATAAAATTTGGAACTCTTTTTAATAAGATACAGATAAATCAAATATTATTTTCCTAAAAAAGGCAAAGGATCTTAAAGTAAATGAGGTATGACATTTACAAAAAAAAAAAAAAAAAAAAAAAAAAATAGAAAACACTATTTGATTCTTAGGTACTTAAATAGTAGTATTTGAAAATTTTGTGCATCTACTTGCAAAATTAACTTTGTGAATGAGCCAAAAAGGTTTTGTGTTGTTGAGCGAGGAAAATTATATATCATCATCACTATATATATATATGAGTATAACCTTAAAAGTACTCATTGTTAGACAATAATTAATAACTTAAGAAAAATAAAGCTTGAAAAGGACTTTGTAAAAATGCATAAACTTTGCATTTAATTTGTAAAAAGTTGGCAGTTTAAATTATATGTTGCTATGAAAATACATGCAACTCTTTGAAATATAATTAAGTAAATATTCAAAGCAATAAATTAATAAAAAAGAAAGAAAAGCTTAAAAAAGATAACTATGGCAAGAAGGATTTAAAAATTAACCAAATTAAAATTCTAAGCAGTCAAACTTTTTCAATAATTAGCATAATATAAAAAGTACATATTGATATATATGCAGATTATCATATCTGATATAGTACCAAAATTTACAACAAAGTCAAGAAAAACAGAAGTTGATTTAAATATACTATAACTTATAATAGCAATTGTTCGAATAATTCCTATATTTTATATACTGTACATCACAATAACAATGGTAAAATGAGCATGCCTTACGGAAAGTCGACCGCCACACCCAAGCTCTCGAGAACTTTTATATATGTGCGCCTAGTTGACGCAGGGCACCACACAGGTACATGTTATCAGCCAAAGAGGAGCACCGCCCAATGTGCATTACTTCCCCTGATATTCAAACAAGACATCTGGTTGCTCCGACAGGAAAACTCATGGACTAAAGGATTCTACGGCACAGTTCGGGATTCACACATCTGGGTTAATCTCCCAGGAACTCCTGGTGAACTGGACACTCACAGGAGCACTGGGCCCGAAACATTAACCCTGAGTTTCCCAGTATGCTATTGCTTAACCAATGCATCCGGATGTGAAAATAACATTTTCATTATATTGTTATACAAGGTGGCTCAAAATACGCTCCAAAAAAATAATCAATTTTAATCATTTGGTAAAAAAATTTATCTCTCTATTGCAATTGACAATTTTCTATTAGTGCAAATGTTATTTGTATGAGGCAAAAAATTAGAATTGTATTAAAGAAGGAAAACAAAAGGACGATGGTTACACAGCTCTTTGATTGTGGATTTTCTGCAGATAAAATCTTTAAGGAATTAAAATGCCTTGGTTTTAATAGGACATTTATAAATAGAATTATAAATCGATTATTGGATACTAATAGCTGTAATGATTGACCTAGGTCTGGTCATCCATGCTCAGTTTGTACAAAAGAACATGTTAAAAAAAACATGAAAGATACGAAGACATCCACAACGTTCTGCAAATAAAATAGTTGCAGAAGAAAACACGAGTCCTAGAACTATACAAGTTATCATAAACGAAGACCTGGAATCTCGCCCTTATTGCAAAAGAAAAGTTTAAGATTTGACTGCCACATAAATAATAAAAAGGTTACAAAGATGAAAGAAATTTCTGAAGCAGCATGGTGGAAAAAGCATTGACAGAATATTTTCTGATGAGAAACTATTTTGCACTGAACAATGTTATAATGATAAATTATAATAGTATGTTTATAATGATTAATGCTAAAAATGATTATGTATATTCAGCAACCTTTAAGGGTATACCTGAAAATCAAACAGTTAAACACTTTCAGAACAAGAATTCTGTTATGGATTTGGCTGCAGTGTCAAAGAATAAAAAATTGCCTCTGAAATTCATCGATAAAGGAGTAAAAATCAATGTGGAATATTATAAACAGGATATAATGGCTACACATTTATTATCACATGCTGACAGATTTGTATCCCAGAAAGAATTTGATATTTCAGCAAGATTCTGCACCTTAGCACTAATACAAATCTTGCTCCATGTCAGTTATCCAGAGTGTATCATGCAAGATTGACCACCTTCTTTACTGGATCTAAATTCTTTAGATTATTGCATTGGGGGATTTTAGAGGTTAAAGTAAATGCTAAACAACACAGAAGTATGGACTCTCTCAAAGCTTACATATTGGATTAATGGGACAGATTAGCTCTTAAAATGATTCTTGCCGCAGTCAAACAATGGCACAAGAGATTATTTTTGGTAATCAATAAAGATGGTGGTCAATTTGAATAAAATTATCTCAAGGTAAACTTTCGTTTCTGATGTTCATCATAATGATGTTTTTATTAAGTTCAATTTTTTTATCTATACAATAAAATGACTCAATATTTGTAAGAGTATGTAGTAGCCACTTTGTAGTGTACTGAAAAAGTGATTAAGTAATAATGGCATGATTGTCAGTGATCAAAGGTAGGTGGTAAAAAAAAAGTAATTTAAGTTGGTTCTATATTTTAAAATAAATACTTGGTTGCATGCAACCAAGTATCCAATATCTGAAGAGGCTTGATAGCGGGCCAAGCCCGCTATTACACTCTGTCATAATAATATCTGTCATGTGGACTAAATGAGATATTTAAAAAAAAAAATACTTTCAAAATTAAACATGTTGTACACCTTTAAAATGTTAAAATATGCGAATATTTCCATAATCTGGTTTTTATCATGATTCAATACGTTCCTCAAACTCATACATTTACTATTTTCTATTACTCATATTGATACTCGCTTTGTGTATTAGTCTCAAACATTTGAAAAATCTGTTAAACTTCCAATATGACGTCAGATTAATTAAGGAAAATGTTTCACCCCCGATAATTAAAAGCATATGTAATTCTTTAAACAAATCTTTAATTAAAATCTTAAAAAATTAAATTATTTAATTAAAAACATATGTAACGTCTTTATAACAAGTTCCATTTTTTCCAATATCTGAAGAGGCTCGATAGCCCGCTATTATACTCTGTCATAATATCTGTCATGTGGGCTAAATGAGTTATTTAAAAAAAAAAAAAATACTTTCAAAATTAAACATGTTATAAATTTATAATATAATTTTGGAAATTGAAGCTGATCTTATAATGTCATTTGAAAATGCCTTACAAAAACTTGATTTGGAAAAAGAGCACAGTAGCCAGCAAACTCATAAATGATGCACACAATAACAAAATGGAAAAGGAGAAAAGTAAATTGTTTGAAATATGATACAATAAATAAATAACAAGTGGATGAGTGTGATCAAAGATCGCACAAAGGGTTTAGTTTAATATTCTTTTCAAAACACTTTATCCTTTCTTTAATAAATCCAAATAAATTTCATTTAGCAACAAAAAAAAAGTCATGTTTTTTATAAAGTAAAAATTTACCAGTCTATTTTTTCGAATATCTAAACCGGCCCGGTAGCAGGCGAAGCGCACTATTATACTCTGCAATAATAATATCTGTCATGTGGACTAAATGAGATATTAAAAATAATAATAATAATAAATATATAAAATAGATATTTAAACCTATTGCGTAATTCCTCAGTAATCCAGGTCCTGCTGCCAAATTGTGTATTTTAGAAAGTGAGACTTTTTGTGACAGTTCTTTAAAAGTATCTACATTGATTTTAAACTATATTGTTACTAGCAAATGCCCATGTTTGGAGCTAACCTTGCCGGCAGATTAGTTATTTTATATTTTACCAACTGTTACCCGTGACGTCGTTCACATAACATTAAAAGAAAAATAAATGCATTAATTAAGGAAAATGTTTCACCCCCAATAATTAAAAACATATGTAATTCTCTTTATAACAAGCTTCATTTTTTCCAATATCTGAAGAGGCTCGATAGCGGGCCAAGCCCGCTATTCTACTCTGTTATAATAATATCTGTCATGTGGACTAAATTAGATATTAAAAAAAAAAAAAAATACTTTCAAAATTAAACATGTTGTACACCTTTAAAATGTTAAAATAGGCAAATATTTCCATAATCTGGTTTTTATCATAATTCAATACATTCCTCAAACTCATACATTTACTATTCTCTATTACTCATATTGATACTCGCTTTGTGTATTAGTCTCAAACATTTGAAAAATCTGTTAAACTTCCAATATGACGTCAGATTAATTTTCTTTTTATTTCTCTAATGATGCATTATTAATCTGCTTTCTGTACATACACATACTCCTTGTATTATTGAGAAATCTTTGAAAAATTCCGTTTTATTACCAACATGACGTCATATTAATATTTTTTTCAATTGGTGAAACTTTTTATTTCATTTTCATTTTTCACGTGGAAATTTTTTAATAGCAAATTAACTATTGTAGAAAGAATTTCATTGTGGATTAATTGTTGGCAACTGCTATAACGAAAAATGCTTAAATTTAATAGGAAAAGGTTGTTAGAATTTTGGTTTTTTTCTCTATATATTAAAATAATACAGTTTTTTCAAATTTTAATATTTTGAGCTTCATAGTAGGTATTTAGCTATAAGTACACAAATTTTCATGCCTGTAAGTTATACAGTTTCTGAGAACGGCTCTGTGATGGACAGACAACGGAGCAGGAGTAATGGGGTTTTGTGAGATGAACGAAACCCTAAAAAAAAGACAAAGAAAGTTATTTGATTGTTTTGCAATTAACTGGTAACAGCATAGCAATTGTTTGTTTATGGTTTGTCTTCCCTGATCCTCTCAGCTGATCTTATGATGTCATTTGCAAATGCCTTATAGGAACTTGATTTAGAAAAACAGCAGAGTAGCCAGCAAACTTATAAATGCTGACAAAATAGAAAAGGAGAAAAGTCAATAGTTTGAAATATGATACAATAAAAAATAAATAAATAAAGATGAAGAAAGTTATTTGATTGATTTTATAAAAACTGTAAAAAGAGGGGGGGGGGTCAAAATTCTAAAGGATACCCTTCATCAAAATTGTTGTTCCTACAAAGTAGCCAGCAAACTTATAAATGATGACAAAATAGAAAAGGAGAAAAGTAAATACCGTATTTACCCGCGTATACGTCGATCCCGCGTATAAGTCGACCCCCCACTTTTCCGATCAATAAATTTGATTTTTTTTTTTAAATACATTATTCAAAATCACCTGGAAAAAAAAGGAAGTATACTAAATATACAATAATAAAGGAACTTTATTTTTTTTTCTTTGTACATTTATTCGAAATCATCTGAAAGAAAAAGTATTAAATATACAATAATGAAGATAATAATATACAAAGTTAAACTGATTCAATGTCCGATTCAATATCGGACTCGCCAAACAATTCACATAAATCCTTCTTCGTCATCGGCACATCATGATACACGTTTTCAATCTCTGTATCGCTACATTCTTCCTCGTCGTTATCACTTTCGAAAATGGCATCATCTTCTGTGCCGTCTAGTTCGTTGCTTATGCAGCAATTCTTGAACGATTTTAGAATCATTTCGGAAGGAATTTGATTTCACGCATCTTTAAACCACTGGGCAATTAATGCAATGTCGGGCTTTCTAATATTGCCGCCTTTTGTTAATGTTGGACAACCGGATGAAATCCACGCTGAAAAAAAAAAAATTAAGGACCCTCACATAAGTCGACCCCCCCAACTTTAAAGTCTTTTTTGGTCCAAAATTTCTCGACTTATACACGGGTAAATACGGTAGTTTGAAATATGATACAATAAAAAATAAATAAATAAAGATGAAGAAAGTTAGTTGATTGTTTTTATAAAAACTGTAAAAAAAAGGGGGGGGGGTCAAAATTCTAAAGGAAACCCTTCATCAAAATTGTTGTTCCTACAAAGCATTAAAAAATAAATAAAATATCAAATTAGTTTGAAAAACAAAAGCAGAGAATGATATTTACAATGAAGATTCTAGGTGGATACTTAAAGTCAATGGCTAACTGTCTAAATAAATAACTGATATTAAATTTCAGATAAATACGACTGCTTTCATTTTCTTCTATTTCATCACTTACAATATGATACAGTGCTACATTTAAGAAAAACAATGTCTTAATGAGATAAACAATTTTATTTTCTAAAATCAAAGCTGAATTACAGATACTAAACAGATTTGAATACTCAATGCATTTTTCACTTCAAACAAGCTGCACCAACAAAACTTGCCAGGTTTCATAATTCTATAATACATCAGCAGAATATTTCTCAAAATAGTAAAATCTGCAAATATCAGAAGCTATTTTTACAAAAGGCAGTGTTCTTATATACATATACATGACAGCATAAAGTAATTACAAGTAATTTATACAATAGTATACATTATGTATTAACATCAATATTTTGGCTCTTTTATATCAATAAATTTTATGCTAAGAAGGCACCATCCTGTTCTTTCTTGATTCCCATATTCCATAGAAACATTGGTGAATGAAATAATATTTGACTGAAAATACAAAATTTTGCAAAAGAAGCAAATTGCTTTTTCCAGCATATCAAAATTTTAAAGCAAATTATAAATTTATACAGTTCATAAATTTATAGATTTTAAGTACATGAAGGATGAAAAAATGAATTATATTGTTTTTCAACAGCTACATTATTAGAACGACCCATCTATTATGTTTCTTTTTGAATTTCTTCGTACTTCCACTTTCGTAAATAAATATGGGAGAAAAACAAACAAACTTGAAATTCATTTTCACTTTTTCACTCCTTTAATATTATATTTCTTACATATTCCACACGATAATTTAAAAGACTTTATTAAAAAAAATTAGAGTGGAGACACATGAAAGATTTACAGTTCCCTCATGAAACTATTTAATTCAATAAACAATTTCTATAGTGATGATTGTACATTAATTTATGCACTTCCATAGTAATACCCTGGTTACAACAACAAAATATGCCACCAATTAAAAACAGAAAATACAGAAAGATTTAACCTTAAAGCTAATTTATAAATAGTAAATGAACATTTTATTTTGTGATAAACTAACTATAATGTAATGAAGATCTTATCAGACAGTTCTTTCAAAACCCTAATGTATATTAAATTATTATTTTTTTAAATATTTCTTAACTTACTATTTTAAATATCTTTATGTTCTGCTGTCTGTAATTTTATTATAGATTGTTGATAGCATTTTTATTGATATATTTACAAACAACAGCCTCCTCTATCCAAACAATAAAAAATGAAGTTTTTAAATAAAATTTTGTAAAATAATGCCTTTCATATTGTGTTGATATGTCATATTGATATCTTTATTTTAAGGAGTGTCATGCTCTTTTCCAAATCTAGGATGAAATGTCAGGAGTTAATTTCTAATATATGGAAAATCAAAGACTAGCCATATGCATTTTGAGCTGCTTAATCAAACAGTATTATTTTGCCATGTTAAATATGATTTCAAATAAACTTTATATGACAGAAGCACTAAAATTTTTTTTTTCTTTTTTTTTTTTTTTTTTTTTTTTTTTGTAAAATATATTACGAGGGTTGCTATTTATATTTCTGGCTTTAGCAACAGGAAGTATTACTAGGCGACCGCAGATGATTTCAATTGAAAGTTTGATAGTTAATCATAAATACTTCAAAACGATTTGCCCTTTTAGCTTGATTTGTGTTATTTACAGTAAATTGAAAAATTCATCTTGTGCAAAAAATGGAAATGACTCATGAACATTTTCGTGTGATTATTTTTCATAGCTTTCGACGTGGATTGTCAAGACAAGAGTGCTTCCATGAACTTAATTCTTTATACAGTGATAAAGCATCATCCCACAGCACTGTAAAAAACTGGTATAACGAATTCAATCGTGGTCGATGTTTGCTCCAGGACGCATTCTGTGAAGGTCGTCCAAAATTGGTTGTTGTGCCAGAAAATATTGATGCTGTGTGTGAGCTGATAAAGCAAGATTGTCATGTGACATACCGTGAAATTGGGGGATCTTTGGCATTAGTATGACAAGCATCAATAAGATATTACATGAACATTTGGGAGTAAAAGAAAAAAAAAATGTTCGCGCTGGATCCCACATAATCTGACAAACGCTCAAAAGAAGGCTCGTGTCGATTGGTGCAAGGAAATGTTGAAAAAATACATTCAAAGTTCATCAAAGGCTGTGTATAACATCTACACAGGTGATGAAACATGGATCTATGCAAACAAACTGAACTACGGAACAACTACGGAAACAAAACAGCAATCGACTATATGGATCTTCCGAGATGAGCCAAATCCAACAAAAGTTATTCGAAGAAGAAGCACATTGAAGCAAATGGTTACTTGTTTCTTCGGCATTACCGGTCATGCGGCGACAGTGGCATTAGAGCAACGCAGGAAGTCAATTCTGAATGGTACACAACCATTTGTTTGTCAGAAGTCTTCTAAAAAAAATTTTTTTTTAAGCAGAAGAACAGGCGAATAATTCTTCATCATGACAATCCGAGCTCTCACACATCGGCTCAAACAAAGAAATTTCGGAAAGGCCAAAACATCGAATTGATGGGTCATCTACCGTACAGCATTGATTTAGCACCCAATGACTTTTTTTATCCCTACACATCAAAAATAAATTATGTGGACAACGATTTTCAACACCCGAAGAAGCGGTTGATGCATTCAAAACGCATGTTTTGGAATTACCTCCATCGGAGTGGAAACAGTGTTTCGAAAATTGGTTCAAACGCATGCAAAAGTGTATTGATCTTCATAGAGAATACTTTGAAAAACAAGAAATCCAATGTCAATCATAAATATTTGTTTTTTCATTACTAGGCCAGAAATATAAATAGCAACCCTTGTATTTTTGATGATTAATTAAAGATATTATCTATATTATCTTTGATACAAAATGTAACTAGTTCAGAGGAACTGGTGATTAGGAAAGGAACAGAAGATAACATAAAATAATTTAAATTGCTTTTTAAAAGTTAAGACAGGTAAAAAAAAAATATATATATATATATATATATATATATATATATATATATATATATATATATGTTTTACCATCAAAGAGCTTAACATCATAATGGAAAATGAGAAGTTGAATATAATTATAGCAAAAATTAAATTTCACATTTATAAAATAACTTTCTTTCTTAGTTTTTCAATTACAAGTTAAACAGGGCATTTGTACATTATTTCACTGTTATTTAAGCACTTGAAATCTTGTACTTTTGAAATCTATAAATTTATGAACCGAGATATTTCCATATTAATTGTGATCTGTACATAAGTTAAAACATACAGAAATCATATGCAGAAGAAAAAAAAAAACTAATATAAAACCATATATAAAATGAAAACTCTTAGAAAACATTATAAAATACATATAAATTTATTACTGGAAATTTTAAAAAGCATATATATGGCATTCTTATATTCAAATATATATTTGTATGCATGAATTGCTCCACATACATCTATTATGGCACAAAATATATATTTACTCCACAGCATTATTCACATATTAACTTTCTTTCTCAAGCCTATGCTTGAAAATTTTGTGCAACTTAAAGCACTAATGAACTTTAAAATCCATTCAAGAAGTAGGAGAAAAATACTTACATTTACATTGGTTGTCAAATTAAGGGATAAAAATGGCTTAACAGCTATTATGAGCATATTTATTTATCCTGTAATGATATAAAATAAACATTAAAAAAAGAATAAAAGTTTAGTTAAAAATCCCTTAGTTACAAACAACTTAACCTTTTCATAGTGGCAAACAACGGCCTTTTTTAATTTGGGATCTAGATTATCTCAAGCTCCTGTCAAGATTAAAACATTCAACTCACAAACTATTGGAAATATTGCTGAAGACAAAATCTTTGCTAAGGGCTTGTTTCTATTTAGTAGGAATTCTATGCTTAGGGTTTGATTTATAAATAATTCATTTATTAAATTTTTTTACTAAAAATTTTACAAAAACATGCCATACTTAGAAAGGAAATGATTAAAAAAAAATTCTAACACTTTTATAAGCTCAAGAATTAAGTTTTCTAATACCTAACTATTCATATTTTATTACATATCTAGAAAATTTTTCTAACCCATTTGTCAATGGTGAAAAATTAGATTATGTATTTACCTCACAAAATACATGCATAGTATTTGTAATATCTACTCTCAGGCTGTTTTTAGAGAGTTCTTTACAAAGTGTAGTTGTTCCTATGATGTATATGAAATTGTTCTGTCATAGTCTCTTCCCCTTTACCAGTGCTATTCCCTTAATATAAGATATATGAATCTTTTTTAATGCAATTTTCAAACTATATTAAAAAGCAAAAAATGTATATTAAAATTTACAATAAGATTTACAAAACTATGTCAGATATTTTCCCACTAAAGAAGTAACGTAAGAAAATTATAAAAAGTGTATAGAAAAGTTTAATATTTTAAAATATAACAAAGCCTAAACAAAATGATAAGTAAAAAAAAAATGTGTGCTTATACGCAAATTTAGAACAACCAGCCTCTTCAATATCAGTTTCTAAATAAACTTTTAAAATACACTTCATTTAAATCTAATTTTTCCAAAAAATATACTAATTAAACACAAACTTGGGGATCACGTCAAGAAATTCACACTTTTAGACAACACATTATCCAAATTTGAAAATCATTAGCCAACTTTCAAAAGTGTTGGCCAAAAACTTCGATTTTCCATTATTCTAGAAGCTTCGGCGATTTAAGTTACGGATAGATTTCAAATTGCACTATATTTGGTTTTATGAGTCCATTTCATGCCTGATTCCAAATTTTATCTTTTCTTTTGGTTTGCTTAAAAAAATTTTAGTGGCATTGGTGCTTAAACTTCTAAAATGATCAATGCCAAAATAATCATTCACCAAATATTTTACCAAAAATTAATTTTAATCGCCACTTTTCAGATTTCTCCATGAGGAGTTCAATGCTCAGCACAAACTACCCAGACATTAAGGATTGTTCTGATATGTACTAGAAAGTATGAATTACAAAATAAACAAATAAATTTATTTGAAATTTAAACAAATTTTCATAAGAGATGAGAAATAAACTGACTTAAATAACATTCCTTTTATTTTCTTTCTTTTCTTTTTCTATTTTTTCACAAAACAATCATACAAGATATAAATTCAATAAATTAAAAATAAAAAAAGATTGTAGTAAAAATTCAAATTGTATACAAGTGTGCTCCAACATTTAATATCACAAACTTCTTCTGATGAAGGAAATTAGGAATACATTAAAAATGTATATTTCAGATTATACAAATATTTCATCAGGCACTAGTACCAAAATTAAGCAATGCTTATTGCTTTAAAAAATCCTACAAAATCCACAATTTGTAAAACAGTAAAGAATGACATAAGAAAAATTTTAAAATGTAGGAATGTAGTATACCTGGCAGCAAAAAAAATTCATCTTCCATTTTTTTAAAAATAAAAAGCAGCTTGAATATATGTAACAGTTTACACATCTAATTATAGAAAATAATTAAATTTATAACAGTTAGACTAGTCAATAAAAGAAACTAATTAGTTGAACATAACTTTTATTTGTCAGACTGTTTAAAATGTCTATCAGATAAAAACTTCCAAGTTGTATATACAAAAACTTGAAATGTCACTTAAAAAATAAAATTATAATTATTTTTTTAGTAAGTGCAAATGAAATATATTAGCAAGCTTTAAAAGAAAATAGAAAAATTGTAATCTATTGTCAAGTCAATTTTTATATTTTCAAAAAAGAACATGCCAAAATTTGGATGTAATGAGGTACAGATTAGAGTCACACACTGAACCAGGTAACCTGAATTTATCCTGACCAGAACCACAGTTCAGATTGGATCTATGCTAATTTTTTCGTTGTGGATTGGGTTGACCTTAATTGTTTTGAATTGGGATTTGACTGACTCTATATATATACTATATATTTCAAACATACATCTTTCATATATATTTCAATATGTATATAAATATATACATTCATTTTTCTATGTAAAAGATAAAATTGATATTAGAGTTATGATTGTAGACTATTTTTCCATAATTGTAATAAAATATCAACTAATTTTCTTCCATTTCAGGTTCGAGTTTAAGTATTTCAACTTCCAAATGACTTTTTTTTAGAGGGGGGGGGGGGGGGGATAGGTTGATTTTAAATGGAATTTTTGGGCTTGCATCAGGTATAACCTGATCCATGCAGGATTTTACTGTAGCTGTGACTATAATGAACAATATAGTGTAATCATCACCTAGTAAGATATTATTTCAGATAATCAAAGTTGTTATTCAATATTTTTAAGATATTGTAATTAACTGACTAAAATGACAATTTTTCATTAAAAAAAAGTTCAGAAATGAATCTGTCTTGTTAAGTTAAATTTCCAGTATCAGAATTCTAAACATAATTAGCCAGAACAATCACTTATTTTAATAACAATATGGAGGTACAAAGAATTAAGAATATAAAACAGTTTTAATCAAATTTAATATTTTCTTTTGGTGCAACAGTGACGTTCCAAGATAGAAAGATCCACCAAATGTTTTAACTGCTATATTGATAATAGAAACTTGATCCGTATTATCATAAGTATCATTTAAAATTAGCACTTCAATACTCTTCAAGATTACAGAATGAATAAAAATTAATACAAAATGAACAGCTTCTGCATTAATGTCGCTGCGAAACAAAATAGAAAAACCTTCAATGTTGAATTAAACATTGAATATAGGATAAATTCAAGAAAAGCCTAAAATTAGTAGAAACAACAAATACTGAGAAAAATAAACATTTTACAAATATTTTATTGAAGCATCATTTACAAAAGAGATGTTAAGATAATCTTCCTTATTTAGCAAATATACCAGCTATTTCAAGATTTGTAACTTATATTAAAGATATTTAATATTCTATTAACAAATGACGTGTCTGATATTGCAATTAAAGAACATTTTTGTATTGATAAGAACTATACAAGTTTCCCTCAATTAGTGCAGTTAGTTAATCCTGTAATATTTCGGAAACATCACTAACTAAAATGTACATTGAATGGGAAAAATTGGAAAAGTTCTGCAGCTAACTTTCTTAAAAAACCAATGCACCTAAAATAGACAATTTAACAATGTAACTAATATATTTGTTCTTGTATTATTGTTAGTATTATATTACAATTTGATTTGAGGAATAAAAAAAGGTATCATGAACTTTCATTAACATTAAACATGTGAGCTAATTTAATAAGTAACAATCAAAAAAACATTAAAAAGTCACTTATGCTTAATTCTGCATTGCTACATTTTTTTAAGGTTAGCTTGCTTATTATTCGGTTAATTTTTAAAATTTTACATAATTTGATTTTGAACTTACTATACAAATTGATTATTTCAAATTTACATACATTTAAACTTATTTAAGTGAAAACCTATCAAGTGCACATCTTTTACATTTTTATGGAACACATCTTGCAGTGATTTTCTACACCTTGTTGCACTTGTATATTTCTACTGATATCAGCATCCATGTTTATCAAATGCTGTTTGACAAATTCTAATTTTTTTGAAAAGGTTTTATGAATTATTTTATTTATCTTTCATCATTTTGTAAAATTTTTGTTTTCAACAATTTGACACTGTCTTGCTGGTCAAAAGAAGGATCACTCATTTTGAGATTTATGCACTAATTGAGGGAGCATCTAAAGAAAGTTTACCGCACAACTAAAAATCACATTAACTGAAACTGCACTAAGCGAGGGAAATCTGTATTTGATTCTAAATATATATGTATTATGCTAAAAATAGGTTTCAAACAGCAGTCTTGGAAATTAATCAACCTTAAAGAAAATCTTTAAAATCGCTATATAATAACTTAACATTTATAATTTATAGAACTTATCACATAAATATTTGTATGCATGAACATATTGTGCAGAAATATAATACAGTAACGTTGGAAATGTAATCATGCCTTTTTTTCCCTTTCCTTCTTCCTCCAATGGCTCATTTCAAAAACATTGCTCTACAACTTAACACAAAAATTAATATCATCATCGAATAATATAATTTTAAAGCTTATTGAATGTTATAATTCACAAATATATACTAAACAAGTAAAATCTATAGTTAGAATTTAAACTTCATTTTATAAGTTCATAAGACTTAATTCATCAGAGATGAAAACAACAAACAACCCCAAAAGCAGAAAATATTTCGAATTACATAATAAAAAGCTGATCTTGTCTAAAAATACAAGAAAATATAAATAAGAAAAAAAATGGGGAAAGTTGCAAATAAATGCAAAACTTTCATCAATATTTGGCATGACAGACAATATATATATATATATATATATATATAAAGCAGCAAAATAAGAAAAAGAAAACTTAATAGATAATTCATAAAAGTAATTCAAAATATGATATGAAACTTAGAAATTCGTACAGCCAGCAGGAGCAGGTATTTTAAATTAGTTCAAGCATACACATTTAACATGGCACTGAACTTGACACCTTCCAAAAGACACAAGAAAACAAAAATAAAATTGAAAAAAATCTTTTGAAAATATTTAAAATTTAAAAAAAGAAAAAAAGTTTCTTGTAAAAACAAAAAATTTCTCATACTTTTTCACAAAAAAAGTTAGCAAACAGAAAATCACAACCAACTTTATAGCTGCTCATACATTTTAACAAATAATTTTGATTGAGGCCAAAATTTAATATTGCTCATTGTCATAATGACTCACGAAAAATGTTATACTGCTTAAACTATTAAAAATAAATAACGGAAGGAAGAACAAGTCAAGGACTTTTATAAATAAAGCATGTAATAAGAATTACATGTGAAAAAAAAAAATAAATAAATAAATAAATATCTTAAAATGGCACTAGGAATAAATATGAAATTAATAAAATATAATTCAATCAATTCATAAAAATATACAGTATAGAACAGCGATTCTTAAACTATTGTCC
Organism: Maratus michaelseni; assembly: GCA_963931845.1. NCBI lineage: Eukaryota > Metazoa > Arthropoda > Arachnida > Araneae > Salticidae > Maratus > Maratus michaelseni. The sequence goes on along the minus strand of OZ007587.1, from coordinate 381,060,392 downwards.
ACGGACCTTCGAGAGGACTGCAATGTATCATCAAGAAAAAATTTCCCCTTTATCTAGAACTGGAAAAAGTATTGCAAATAAAATAAAAGGAAAACTAAAAATACTGTTAAAAACACAGTATTATTATGAATTTATTACTCCAACTTTCAGCAGGGAGAAAATAGATTTGTAATTAAAATGGCAGGTTCTCAGTCAATGAAGGTAACTTATTTGACGAATATTTCAGAAACATGACCATATAGACTTAACCTGAATAACAAAAATCCGGAAAGTGGCAAAATACAAATATCGCAAGTCCCACTTTGCTTTTAAACTGGTATCGCTTATTACTACACGCAGTCCTCTATCTGGAGCTAGCGTTACTTATGAAGCTTCTCTTGGTAATGATGTCATGTGTCTATCCAGAATTTTTTTGATAATTTTGCAAATTTCATCATAGAGCTTCCGTTTTTCGATATTTCTAGATAAGAGTTTCGTGATCAAATGATCATTGAAGTCACTGCTAAGAAAATTGTTAAGATCGACCGGTCAATAATAGTACATGGACTTTGTCATTCATATGCAACTGCTCTTTTTCATTATTGAACATAATTTTCTTTAAATTACTGTTGGAAAAAATTTGTAACCATATAATTAGTTCATATATCCTGTATTTCAATATTCTAAAGAATATTAGTAATCTTAGTTTTAAATCCTGGGTGTCTGTGAAGATAGAGGAAATACACAAAGCAGTCTGTGGTGACTAAGAGTTCAAGAACCGCTGATATAGAACCATTTATACGGAATGGTCACGACCAGACGTATTCTGGATAACTGTTTGACCATCAAAACAACATTCATTTGATCATATTTCTAAAACACATTATTTCAAAATACAACATGTGGTTGTGACACTGTTTCTGATTTCAAATTAATTATTAGATTAATCAGGTGAATAAATGGATCCAATCAAGTTCAACACAATCAGAGTTGACAAGAGGTCAGTTTATGAGAATCCCTTTAGTAATTCTGGTTATTCTGCATAAAAATAAAAAGGCCATATAAATTCTTCCATTTTAAATCATAGAATTTGACAAGTTATGTCACACATATCGTAATGAATCAAGCAATGCATATGTCAAATTAACATTATATGACACATTTTCCCGGAAAATTTTTGAAGTCAGTCAACTGGAAATGTGATTCTGGATAATTGGTTTGTGGATAAACAGTTCTATACTGTATTTTATGAACAGTAAAACAATGTCTTTACAAATGAATTATCCCCTCCCCCTACTTTCTGGGTTACAAGTCCTTAAAAGAAATATGGATATTAAAAGGGGAAAAACACTATATAAAACATCCTAACTTGATAAAAAGTTAAATAAATTTAAAATAATTAAAAGATCTAGTTAAATAAAATTCCAAAACAAAACACATACAACATTTAAAAATAAAACAATGTTTTCATGCTATTTTTTAAACACAAATTAATCAAATAACATACAATGTAAGTTAAGATTACATTCTTCAACTTCTATAAGACTGCCTTCCATAGGAAAAACACAATTTTAAATACATACACCAAAGCAAAAAAAAAATGTCACATTTCTTTCTTCTTATTTATAGTAGTAAAAATAATTTTTTAACAATATCTAATAACAACAGAAAATGTTTGTGTGCGCGCAATGGCTAGGGAAATCTGTCATACATGTAGATCTGCAAATTTGGTTTCGGATAAGTGAATACAGGTCCAAATGCACCTGTGGCTCAGATTTTAATTTTTTGTTATTCTATATTCAACAGAACGATTCGCGTATTTCCCCGATTTTCCAAATTTGTTGGTGATTTTGACCCATAAAAGCAATCCAAATTCAATCTTTTTGCCCAATACAGTAAATTTTGTCTCCTTTTCAATGAAGTTTATTCAGAATTTGAATTTTTTTTTTTTTAATTTTTCGTGATTTTTTTCATAAAAAAAAGTACCTATTTCACCGAAAAATGAGAAGTTTCACTTCATCAACCAATATCTATATGATACCTTATTCATCCAATTTTATATTTTATACCTCTGTATGAAGCAGGCTTTAAAGAATTATTTAGAAAATAAATAAATAAAATTTAAAAAATCTTTGTAATTTGCATTTATATGAATTTTTAAAACTTTAAGAAAAGAAATATTTTGGATGACCAAATGAAGTTCCGAGAGAGGGGTATCTAAGGTTACCTTTTATTGCCTGTTGTTATAGAGATAGTGTTCCTTCGTAAGCGAGAGATAAGTGATTATGTCATGTGACCTTACAGCAGACAAAATGTTCAGGTTAGTTTTCTTTCTTTTTTGTAAAGACTTTTTATAAAGTTACAGTATCAATTTTGCAATGAGAGATATATTTAAAGTAATCCTTTGAAACAGTAAGGTTATTTTAGCCAGACTCGAGCAACACCAAGCAGGTCTGCTAGTAGAAAATAAATTTTTCAATTTATAAATAAATATCACTACATGACAATTTTTTTATATTTTTTTTTATCATTTTCACGAAGAGAAAAGTTACAGATTTTATATTATAACTCTAAAAAAAAGTTTTAAAACTTTTTCGTACTTCTTATTGTTAAATGAGTGGGCATGAATCTTATACACAAGCAAAGAAAATAAAAAATTTCCCATCTGAAAAATATATCAGGGAAAATCTACAATACTTGGTAAAATAATATATAATATTACCAAATCTTTAAATAATGTCACTCAAAAACAAAATATTCTACAACATGTCTAAAATTCTATGGAAAAAAAAAGAAAAGAAAAAAAATCACAAATTATATATATTACTTCAACTATGCTGAAAATAATAAACTCATTTAAATCATATTCAAGAAAAGCTTGCAAAGAAAAAAAGTGTATAATACAAAATATAATCTATAAAAAAATTCATCTGACAAAGCAAGTTACAATACCTGAGTAATGACTTTGTTTACAATGAAAAAAATGAGTTCTTTGTGAATCATAAATAGCTGTGCCTGTTTCTTAAAATTTTTCTGGCAATTTTTATTTACATCAATTTCTTTACACATATATAATATATATGTATCTTTCTTTGTGCAGTTTTTATCTAGCCTTTTTAATATTCAGTTGATATCTTTATACACTAAGTACACTTTATGCTATAGTAATTTCACTATTTTCTCTCAGAGAGTTATCTATTTGAACCAAACCTATTTGCGCACTAGGTGGATTTTCTGTAGATACTGCAGTTTGCCTGTTTGTTGAGACACTGGTATCCCTTGCAGCAGGACCACACTGATAAATGTCTTGCAAAGGTCTAGTGTCTTCTAAACAATCATCATCAACATCAGATGCTGAAGATTCTGACATTTCTGACATTATTACATTATCATCAGTGGTGGAAGTAAACACACGGGAGCATTTATTGGCTAATTCTTCATATGTATCACCTCGGAGGAAGCAAACTAAGACAACTGTCATATTATCACAACCAAGACCACCCATCTGACAATCAGGAGCAAGACAACGGGTCATTAGTTCTTCACATATCTAAAAAGGTGAATGAAAATTACTTGAATAATAACCAATTAAATAATCAAGAATGTACAGTCTTCCAAAAGAAAAACAAAAAGAGAACACTCCAAACAATTTAATCATCAAATTGTCTCAGTAAGAAATGGAAAGAGCCAAAAAAAAAAATTTTTTTTAATTAATTTTCAAATATATATACAGAGGGTGTTCGCACATTTTTTAGACGATTTCGGCGTTGTTTTTTTAACGTTTAAAATATGAATATTGCTTTCTGAAATAATCTATATGATAATCTTGTTTCTTGATTCTAATTCTGCATAATGCTTTCGATGGTAGAAGGGTTTTTGTAAAATTTACAGGGTTATTACTTCCCATGCCTCTTTAAAAACTTTCCAGATTTGATCAATCGTGGTGGTTTTGAGCTTTGAAAGAGCTCTTTTCAGCAGACCAAATGCACAATAAACCATAAGAGAAACGTCTGGTTACTTCTTAGGAATATGTTGAAAGGTATAAATTCAATACCTGTGTGAGTTTTTAATGTTTTCAATGAATACAGCGGTAGTTTTTGAAGTATGAGTGGTAGCTTTGCTTTGATGCAGTTTCACCCTTAAGTCGTTGAAATAAAGAAAATAGCATTTTTTTTCTGTAAATATCGGATGTAACACATTCTCTTAATAATATAATGAATTGATTGTAACATTTTTGTTGAATATTCTTATTTTTATTTTCCCATTGTAAGATAAATTTGCGACAGTCATAAATCCTTACCTGAAACTTCGTTTTCAGCCTTGAAATGGGCTCTTTTTTTAATGTTTTTTTTTTTTCCATTTCAGTCTTTTTACTAAGAATAAGTACTGATTTTCGGGATAGCTCTTTCCAATTAATATTGATGTTTATTTTGCACTTTGAAATTTTTATACTATACGCTTTACAATCATTGTAAACTTCCGAATAAGAATATTTCTTTTCAGAAAACAAAAAAAAGCATCCTCTGATTCACAGCTTGTTTGAATGTGCCATCTTGATAGAAGAATAAATTTGAAAGCATCAGACAATAATAAGTTGTTGAAAGAAAGTTTTCCTTTAAAATAATTCCATTTTTTAAAATCATTTATCAAATTTGTTTAAAAAATGTGCGAACAGCCTCTGTATATGAATTATAACCTATGATTTTTTTTTCTTTAAACAAATCGATTTCTAGAAGCTTAAAATATGTGAATCCAAAATTACAGTTCATTCCACTAAGTAGTTTTTAAGTTAGGCTAAAAACCTACTTGCTGTGGGCAATAAGTTGACTGTTTTGTAACAATTACAAATAAATTTAACATTAGGACATTTTAAACCTTCATAATTCCTAAACTACTTGACCGAATGACTTCTCGTTTGGTATTCTAAGATAATGCACTGAAAAAGCTATACGCAATGCCAAAATTAGGTGTTTGCATTAAAATTTCAGAGTTTGGTAAAATTTCAGTATAAAGATGACTTCAAGCTTATTTTTTTTTAACATAAAATGAAATAAGACATAATCCTCAGTTGAATGACTATTTCCTTTTTTATCTGTGACAATTTTGAAGATAAAAATGTAAATAAATATGCTCTTTTCTTTTTCTTTTGGCCGACTGTACATGTTGGAATAAATAAAATTTCACAAATCCTGGAAACTTGCTGCACAGGTATTCCCTGCTTTACATGATTAATTTGTTTTAAGAAATCATTGCATACAAAAACATATAAATCTACTTTATTTTAACACAGATAACTCTGAAAGAGAGAAAAATAACTAAAATTTTAGTATTTGCAATGAAATATTATTTAAAAACTGTAAAATTAAAGAAACATGTCACCTTAATTACGTTAAAAGCTAAAAGGCCTCAATCATATGATACAGGAACTACACTGGCCTCTAAAAGTAAAGGTACAACATGTTTTTCGAAGCTCACCAGACAAAAAATAGCAGTCAGATTAAACTTCATAGTTTATATGAATGACAATAATAAGCTTTAAAAAAACTTACGCAAAAATTACAGCTACCACTTTTATTTTATAGAAAAGAATAGGTATTTGTGAATGAGAGAAAAATATGCAATTACGAAGCTTTCATAATTTCGTGAGTAAGTTTTGTTGTATTCGAACTATTGTAGTTAGTTTTGTTCACAACAGCCAGTAGAGTATAGAAATATCTAGAAGAAGTAGTTTGCCCGATTCATTAAGGTGGCAGGCGGTAGGATGGATGGAAATGGGGTTGTCACAGGCCGATAATGCTAGACGGCTCAATGTGCCTCGGAGTGTAGTCCAACGACTCTCGGATCAGTATGAATCCGAAGATTCTGTGTCCAAAAGACATGTTCCAGACCGCCCACGTGTTACAACACCCGCAGAAGACTGGTTTCTAGCTCTTTCGGACCAAAGAAGAAGACAAACTACTGTGCCGCAACTCATTGCAGACCACTTTGCAGCATCAGGGAAAAGAATCTCCGCTACTACGGTGCGAAGACGTCTTCACAATGCAGGTCTCTATGCAAGGCAACCAGTTGTATGTGTCTCCCTCAACAGACGACAGAGAAGGGCCCACTTATGTTGGGCAAGAGAACATGTTTCCTGGACCAGACAACAGTGGGCTTCTGTACTCTTCACAAACGAGTCCAGATTCATACTGGAGAGCGATTCAGGACGTCTTCTGATCTGGAGAGAACAATGCACTCGATACCATCAATCAAACACTGTCGAAACACACAGGTACAGAAACGGTGGAATCATGGTTTGGGCAGGGATCTCACTCGGAGGCCACACTAACCTGCATGTGTTCCATGGAGGAACTGTGACTGGTGCGAGATATCGGGATGAGATCCTTGATTCATATGTGCACCCATATACCGATGCTATTGGCAACGATTTCATTCTATAGATGATAATGCGAGACCACACCGAGCTGTGGTTGTTGAGGATTATCTTGACGATCACGGTTTACTTAAAAGAGTAATAATTGTCATAATCACCCTCCCCTCCCATCCAAAGAAAAAGTTAAAATACACAGATAAAAGCTAAAATATTTTTAAAGCATTTTAGCTAAGATGCTAAAAAGAATTGTTCACCAGGCACTAGAACTGGGCGATATTAGGATTTCTACATCATGATACACCATCGAGGCTAAATCGAGTTCCACCACGATATTAGACTCTTGGTATTACAAACATGATCGTAATTTTAATAATAAAATTTAAGAGTTATACATACACATTAAACTTATATTTTGTTTTAAAAAACCTTTTTCTTTGCATATGTTTAAAGACAAAAATGCAAAATATAATAAAACTTGCTGCAAAAAATAAATAAAAGTTTGAAAAAATATGTTATAAATAATTAGAAGGATATTTTTTAAAATGAGCTTTAAATCTTAAAATAATATCTAAAACCAGAATTTCTGATATTGAAATATATTACACTTAACTATTCACCCTCATATTTTTATGCAATTATTTTTAATATTAACGATGTTATCGATTTACAGGCGACTTCTGTACTGGCCTAAATTTAATTTCTGATATTTAGATAGATTACACTTAACTATTCACTCTGAAAATTTTATGCAATTATATTTAATATCAACTATTTTATGGATTTGCGGGCAAAGCCAATGTTCTGCCTAAAAATCAATTTCTAATATTTAGATAGGTTAGACTTAACTATTATTCACCCTCACATTTTTATGCAATTATCTTTAATATTAACAATTTTATCAATTTGCAAGTGTAGACTGCCTCCTTGGCCAAAATTTAATCTCTGATATTGAAAGCTATTCACTCTCTAGAAATATCTCTAGAAATATCTCTCTAGATCTTATGAGAATGAGATGAACACTTGTCGAAACACTCTTATCTTAGCTATTCACTCTCAAAATTTTAAGCAACTATCTTTAATATCAACTAGATAGTACTCGTCAAGATTTGTCAGTAAATAACTTGAAAGTTCCTTTAGAAATATGATTATATTTTTAATTAGCTGCTTTTAAATTAATTAACTATTAGAAATTTTATGAATTGTTATATTGTGCAAGCAATTCCTATAGATATATAATGATAGATTGTGTTATCAGTCCAGCCTACTCAACTAATGAAGTGAAATAATTTTAAGCTTGTAATTTACATTCTATTATACTTGAATTAATTTAGCAAGAATTTAACTAAAAATATTAAATGAATGATTTATTTTTACTCACTACAGTTTCAAAATTTAAAAAATATATATCAATATTTAGTATTTTCCTTTTTTTTTTAATTGTGCGACCTTTAAATTTTTTCATTAATTTTATTTTTATCAGCCTGACTCTAAAACCCAGATAAACCATGGATATCAAGGTAATTTCTTTTATAATTCTTATATGGATATTTTTGTTTCTTTCTTATATCTCTTCTTTTCTTTTCATTTTTTTAAGGAGAATAATCATATACTTTTCTTACTTATACAAATATATCTTATTGTTGGAATGTTACTCCATATTAAGGGATGAGTAAGGGATCCCTCAAATAGCAAATAATAAAAAAGTTAAAAATTTTACCTTTATGTCTTGTGAATTATTTATTAGAAATATATTTTTCTTAAGATGAACTAAACACATTTATTAGATGAAAAATACACATGGACTATAGAACTTGGATAAATACTTGAATGATAGGATCAATAACAAAATAATTCTTGAATATTTACAAAAACAGAGATATGAAGAAATACTTTAAATTAATTTAAGCTTAGTTTGTTGGACTTGTTAAATGTTTATTCCTTTGGAGTAAAGTGGTATTAAATAGAATTTATAATCCTAGCCAGGATTGTACTTGCAACATCTTACAACATTTCACATCAACTAAAAAAAGGGTTTCTGAGTTGAGATTGAATTTTCTTTTTTTTTTTTTTAAACATTGTTTGGTGTTGCCATCTGGTGGCATTTTCTTGAAACAAAAAGGCATTTTTCTAACACTTATTGATAATGGTCATACAAAATAGATAAAAGTTTAGATCACTTTATTTAACTGATCTTTTCATTTAAATATTTATAATATAAAATAATTAATTTAAAAAAATATTGTTGGTTGTTAAATTTTATTTACCACAGTCCCAATATTTTGAAAAAAAAAAACAATATTTAATATTTCTGATTTTTTTTTTTTAACTACACAACCTTTAAAATTTTTCATTAAATTAATTTTTATCAATCTGATTTTAAAACCCTGAATTTAAACTTTGCTGTTTGCAGCTAACGATTTATAATACATATTTTTTAATTACTTGAATTTGTATTTTCCATTTTCACACATTATTTAATTGTTAAATCATGGATATCAAGATAATTTAGAGTTCCTGTACGAATATTTTTCCTTCTTTTTGTTCTCTCTTTTGATTTTGATTTTTTAACGAAAAATAATTACACAGTTATCTTATATATATATATATATATATATATATATATATGGCCTTTCGATAATGGTCATACCAAATATAATAAAAATTGTAGACCAGTTCAATTCATTTAATCGATAATTACATTTACTTTTAATTTAAATACTTTTAATATAAATTTAGTAATTAAAACAAAATATTCTTGGGAGTTAAATTTTAATTGCAAAGCATAAAAATAAATAAAAATTATATAACGTTTCCTCCTGAATTAAATATAACATTATTAAAATGAATTATTGCCAATAAAATATAAAATTACTTACATACATTAACCTAGTTAAGATAATACATAAATGCCTTGAAATGATAGTGAGGAGAATTTTAAGAAATAAATAATTCCATTCAAGAATGATCAAATTATGTACTAACAAAATAGATACAATAAAAAACAACTAACTTGTTCAGGTTCCATCCGAGAAGCTATTCTGGTTCGTACAAAATCAACAACTTCATCATTTGTCATAACGTCCCATATTCCATCACAAGCCAAGACTAAAAATTCATGATCTGGAGTAAGATCTTTGACAATAACGTCTGGATATGCTATTAAAAAATGCAATTAAGGATAAAATTAGCAAAAATATGTGTATTGATTAGATTATATACATACATATGTAACACTCAAAATCTTTAAACATTGAATGTTTTACGAAAAATTCAATAATTCAGAAATGAAAAATAAAAAAAACTGTTTTTGTAGTAGCAGGGTTCTGTCCACATTTTTCTAACAGAGTCATAATTTTGTGAATTTGAAAATATCATTGTATACAGGTTTCTGTTCATCTACTTTTAACAAGATCCTTTATGTGTAAAAAAGCTAGATAATAGATTATTTGGCAATTTTAGCTATTTTGTGAAGATCAAATTTTATTTAAAAGTGGTTAAATTTGCAAAAATTTTTACGAAAAGTCTATATGTAAGAGAATGATTTTTGTGAAGGGTCCTGTTTTAATATGAAAAAGAAAACTGTGAAGGGTCCTTTAAAAGACAATTTTTTTTTTCTGAAACAGATCTTTGAGTAGCATTTAGCAATTTCACAGTAAGGTAAGTTGTAATGTTGTAGGAGGCTTTAGCATTTTTCTTTTAAAAGACCATGCAGTTCTTTTATGAATAATTCTACATTGATTCTCGATATATAATAGTCCAACAAATATATTCAAACTTACCATAAATTGGAAAGTTAAATACTTTTCACTTAAGCTCTTACCAGTGTCGCCTGAACACAGTTCAAGCAACTCAAACTTGCACAATTTGTAATTATTCAAATGCAATTTAATTTGGGCAACATTTGATTCTTTTATGTAAAGGTCAAATTCATTTTTTGTTTTTTTCAAATGCACATTTAAATCTCTGGTAACCTAAAAAGATCATACTTGGAAATCATAATGAAATTTTATCAAATTCCCTGACTTATCCAGATTTTGTATAAAATATTAAAATTCCCTGACTTTTCCTTGACTTATTTGGCCAATTTCTGAATTTCCTGATTTTTCCAGGTTCTCCAGGTGGTGTATTTTATGAAAAAATGTTTTTTAAAAAGGTTTTAGATCTTACATATTTACACTTACACATTTTTAAAAATTATTTTTTGGAATGTAGGATACATCTTATTTCTTATATGCTGACAAATATTATCTATTACAAAAGGGGGAAAAAATGTTTTTATTATTTAAAAATATTTGCATGCAATTTAAAAATTTCATCAATAGTTCATGCTCAATTCACATGATTTATGTCTAGAAAAATTAACCTTGGAGAGTAATAAGTTTAAATTAAAAATATCAGATTTATTATTATTATTATTATTTAAAAAGAAAAAAAAATCATGATTTTTGCATACTCTGCTTAATAGGAAATTATGGCAATTTATTTCTTGTCTCATAACTGATTAACACTTTTATTTAACTTAGCTTTGTTTTGGTATATAAAGATGGAATCTTGAAATTGATTTTTCAACCACTTCCAGATAAGCTAGAATTATAAAAAATTCCATATACAGGTATAATTCGAAGACAATACATTTTAATATTTTAAGAACTTAATTATAAATTAATACATTAATTTTAAGGCCTTTTTTCATTAGCTGGCTGCAGGTAATAAATCGCCAAATAATATCATGGTTACAACTCTTTACAAGCAAGAAAAACAATGGAGTTTATGCATCAAATCACTCTCACCAAAACATGCTAACTAGCTGTTAAACTGCAGCAACGAAATATTTTAAAAACTAAAAAGTAGAAAATATAAATAAAAAAATAAAGAGTAATATTTTTCTAATCCATATACCAACTAATTTGTTTAATATTTACACATTTTAATGTATAAGCGAATAAAGATAAATATTATTTTTGCTTTCCAATTTCATCAACTTTTTGAGCATTTGCATATTTTATGAATCGCCCCCCCCACCCCCACCCCTTTTCCTCTCTTATGATGATTAAGATTCATTCACTTTTCCTCAATTTTTTTTTAATCAACTCAGAAAAAGAAAAGATATATATGCATATATACCAGTTACTATTTGTTCTTCAGGAGGTTTCTTTTCATTTTTCTTGAATACAAAGTCTCCTAATGCCCTTGACAATGCTAAATTACCTATAAGTAAATAAATTAATAAAATAAATACAAATTTAGACCAATTTGACAAATTAATAAATGCTGATAAAAGTTGCAAATTTCAAAAACACATACATTATTTCTGTTGAAAAATCCCCCCCCCCCCCCCACATGAAAATATATGTACATCTATATATATATATATATATATTTTTTTTTTTTTTTTTTTTTTTTTCTCTCCCAGTTTCATGAATTTAGGTTTTGATTTAGTTTAAGAAAACATTTTAAGTGAAAATGATGTCATTTAAGCAGAAATAACACAATGCACAAAACAAACATTTTTAATCAAAATTATTATTTTAGCATTGGTTATTCACAATTGCGGGTAACAGTTAAATAAATAATGGAAGAAGAGCAGAAAAAAGCCAAAATGATGCAAACAAAAGTTTAAAATGCAGTAATAATTTCAGTTAAGAAAGTTGAATCAAATTTTTATATTTTTCTCATCAAATATGATAAATATTCAAGTTATTAAATCATTATTCAAAATATAACAATAAATTATAATTCAGACAAATGTAATAAATGTATAATAAAATTAATTTTAAATTAACACAGATAAATAAAATATTTTTCAAAGCACATAATCTAAATACAAAATCTCACCATTAACTCTGTTAAATTCAACCCAACCACCAGCTGAAACTATACGCTTGGTTTCAGTTTCATTACTAGGTTTGTGGTCAAAAGACAACTGCTGAACTTGACCTGCAACACTAGCTACAGCTCTTGAATCTCCAACATTACCCTAAACAAACAATGAATTCAATAACTGTTCATTTAAAATAGCATAAAATAGCTTAAAAAATTAAATATGATAAAAATGACACAAGTTTAAAACAAGAACGAAAAATCATGCGTCAAGCATAGATTATGTAACACTTTCCAACGCTTCCAAAATAATTTTACAAATCATTACCGTTTAATAAGCTGAAAGATAACATCGAAGCAAACAATTTGGAAAACACATAACATATTTAAAAACATAATTTTAGGAATTTCCAACATTTATTTCCAACATATACAATATTCGGAAAAATATCCGAATACTTTTATTCAGCCCTGTATAGGATCTATAGATTTGTATATATACTACATAGGATGCTAAATTTTAGTTCAGTTAAGAAACGCGTAGCACAGTTTAATATTCTCCTTCTGGAGTTTCTGTCAATAAACGGAAATGAGTTTACGAACTTTTGTGCTTCCCTGTATATGATCTACAGAATTTATATACACCCCGTAATAAACAAAAAGTGAGTTAAATTTAAAATAAAATTTTCAGTAACTTAAACCGCACTTCCAGGAAATATTGTTAACAGACAGTAGAGAATTCTTTTGTGTGTCCCTGTAAATGAACGATGACTGCTATACACACAATATTCTGTAGTAAGCCTCTTGTAATGCACCTTAGTGATATATATAAATTTCAATGCGTTTAAAATAGTGAAACATTATTTAAATAAACCGCAGACGATTTTTCTCCATAGACGTAATGTAACAGAATTCTTTTGACTGTCCCTGTAAAGTAACTATAAGTGCTATGCACACCCTATTCCATATTAAGCTTCTTGTAATGCACCTTAGTGATATATATCAATTACGATGTGTTTGAAATTGTGTAACATCATTAAAATGAACCGCAAATGATTTTTCCCCATAGACCGTAATGTAACGGAGCTCTTTTGAGTGTCCCTATAAAAAAACTATAAGTGTTACACACTTCAGTTGAAATAGGGAACATGCTATAGATAACGACAATAACATATAAAAATTGCAGAGCAGTCTTGACAAAAGTGGACTAGTTTCTTTTTGACAATAATTACAACTGAAATCATTTTGTCTTAACATAATATAACTAAACGAGCAGGGAAGACCGAGCTATGCTCGGTCAAAATTAAATTTGAATTCAAATATCATGACCCATGACCAAAATGACCCACTAATTGAATTTTCTCGAACATGTGACTTAGCCCAACAGTCTTCTTGTGCCGGAAAACCATAGGATGCAAAATTTAGTGTAAATTGAGCCACTTTTTAGATATTGACCCACAATGACCCAGAAATGACTCACTAATCGAATTTTCTCGAACATGTGACTTAGTCTAATGATTTTCGCGTGCCCGAAACTCGTAAAATACAAAATTTAATCAAAATCGTTAGAGCCGTTTTTTTAGAAAAAATTAATTTGACCCGCTTTGACCCAAAAATGACCCCCTAATCAAAAGTTCTCTAACATGTGACCCAGCCCAATAGTCTTCTCGTGCCCGAAAATAGTCGGATACAAAATTTTGTCAAAATCGTTTGGACCGTTTTTTAGATACAATTAGCTAGACCATGACCCAAAATGACCCAAAATGACCCACTAATCGAATTTTCTCGAGCATGTGACCTAGCCTAATGGTTTTCTGGTGCCCCAAAACGGTAGGATACGAAATTTCGTCAAAATCGTTAGAGCCGTTTTTAAGATAATTTTTGCATATATATATATAACCACCCACAAGATTTGCTCGTATTAGAATATATGATTTTATATGTACACTAGAGGTCTGCATGGACTGCCGAAAGCTATCTTGGGTCAACTCGGCCCGGTGTAGAAACTAAAAGTTTAGACTGAGCCTGCCCATTTATATTTTCCCAGTTTACAACCTAGTTTTGACTCAATTTATGAAAAAAGATTTTTCTTAATATACAATTAAAATTATTTTCAAGAATACTGTAGATATATTTATGCAAAAACTTTACAGTCTATTGCAGACTATATATCTGCAAGCCATAGAATACAGAATAGCAACATTAATGATCATTTAGATTCTTAGACTATTACCTTCAAATAAAGATTCATGGAAAAAATTACTGTAGTTTCGAATAAAATAAAAAAGATAAAAACATTGTAACTTTTAAAACTGTACAAAAAAAAAACATTTCTCTGTAATTTATTAAAGTAATTTCTAAAGATATCTTTAACAAAAGTTTACTGGCATCTTGGAAACAATTAAGTCTAGGTCCGGCACAACCCGAGCATATATTTAAAAAAAAATTTTAAGCCTAAATTTGGCCCGAATATATAGAAAAAAACATAAGTCTGAGCATGGCCCAAGTACGTAGAAAAAAAATGTAAGCTTGAAAAATTTTAGACTGAGCTCGAGTCTGCTGAAAAAAATTAAACCCGAGCTCAGACACAATCTAACTGTCCGATGCAGATCTTTACGCTAGACATGTTAAATTTCTGTACTGATGTTGTCAAATTAACATCAACTCTTGCAGCACATTTGTAACTTATTCTCGGCTTAGCCAGATCCATTGAAAATTGTTCATATTTTGTCTGCTTAGTCTAACCCTTTTAAATTTGTTATATCAGACTGGTCGATCTATTCAATTTTTTATATCGGCATGGCCCGTTGAAAAAATTGTCTTTATTCTGTTGGCTTGGCCTGTTTGAAAGTTTTGTCTTCATTTTGCCGAGCCGGGTATGGGCCTCGGCACCTGTGCACAACTTTAAAATACACTATTAATTTTAATTTTGCAGCAGACTTGATCACTCTGTAGCCACAGTAAAACAGAAAAAAATACTGAACAATTTGTGAATAAATAATATTATCTCTTTTTTAAAAATCTAGACAATAATATGAAAATATATAATTATATATCCTTAAAAAGTATAAAAGTAAAAACTTAAAAATATATTGCACATAAAATGTCTTCAAAATCGACATTTCAAAAGAAAAAAAAAAATTCCTTTAAAATTAAATAAATCCTATTTATAGGGTGCAAAATGTTATTTATCGCCGACCTTTAATTTCTCAACCGTTGGTTGTAGACATATAGTTCCAGTTACAAAAGCGTTTAAAATGAGGTAAATATTCATGTTGTGGCGTTAATTAAAGTAAAAAATTAATTTTATAAAAATTATGAAATCTAACTTTTTATACGGTGTCCCGGTCAATATAGTTATATTTAGTAAATGTTTGCACATATCATAACAAATACAACACAAAAAGTTTTACTTCTGTACGACAAAAATTGACACAGTTATTAAATTTCAAAGTTTGAGATTTTTTCACATGATTTTCTTTCATTCAGGGATCAGTTAAAAAATGAATTAGACTAATTCGAGATCGAAATCAGGGTATAATGTTCTTTTTACGGCAAAACTACTTTTAGCCAGTATCGCTAAATCAATGTATCACCAAAGAGGGTTATTTCATCTAAAAATTTGAGCTGACTTTGAGGGGTCGTATATGTCACGTCGTTTCGGATTGGTGTGAAAAATTTAAAGATTGAAAGTAATTTTGAAAAATAGAGATGCAAAAATTAATGAAGTTAAAAGAACTAAAGAAATGCTTTAAAAAATGCCAATCCAAAACAACGTCACGGCACGTGATCGTAAAGTGGCAATTAACCCAATAATCGACATAACAGTTAAATTTATAGCAAAAGAATTTAAAGAACAAGGCCGGATGAACAATTAAATAAACTTCACTAGATAATTTGGAAAATAGTTAAGATATGAAGTCGATTCTTAGATTAAGATGTAAAGTAAATTAAAGTAACACTCACCCATGTCTTGACAAAACAAAGAAGAAACTGACGTATAACAAATAGATATTTATTGACGAAACAATACATAAACATAAAGGTGTAGAAAGCTTAGTTGGCCAACCAAAACAACAAACATTTAAAAATTTTGTATCATTATATTGAATCTACATATTTCTATATCAGGATTTCAGCACTATGATTATGGCAAATTCATTTGTAGAGGACCACGCTGCATCGACGTAAGTTTATAAATTAGGATCAATTAGGATGATCAGAGTTCTTGTATGAAATAACGTTAAGACTTTGAGACAAGTTACTATGATGAAATGAGTTTGTGAAGTGGAACTCTTACAGTCAAAATATGAAGCTAGACAATTTCGGCATATTGCTTGAAGAGACACAATGAAGAGAGGTGAAGTTAAAATCGTTTAAAACGGAACCGAGATGATAGATGGGACACGCTGAGTGAATTCAAAGAGGGAAAAACAGAACTACTTCTGTAGATGTATGAATTACTGGAGATTTCAGGCTAAAAAAAAATTTAGCGAAGCTTAGCTGTATGTTAAAACTACTCATTACAGATTAAGCTACGGGCCTAAGATGATCGATGATGGCCGGAATGGATTGTTTGATGAAGCTGCTAACAATCAGGAAAAGTGAGTTGTAATGTTTCAAGCTATCTCCGTTACAGGAGATTTCAGGCTAAAAAAAATTTAGCGAAGTTTAGCTGGATGTTAAAACAACTCATTACAGATGAAGCTACGGACCTAAGATGATCGATGATGGCCGGAATGGTTGGTATGATGAAGCTGCTAACAATCAGGAAAAGTTACTTGAAATGTTTCAAGCTATCTCCGTGCTGCGATAAAAATTTAGTTAGAGAGTTTTCACTCTAAAATGCAATAACTTTGAAGACTGCTGAAGCTAACATCGTTGAAACGAACTTTCTCTGCGGGGCCCGAAGGTCCGCAGCTTAAATAGAGCAACCGAACGCGTTAATCCCTCGCTGACAAGTGATTGAAAACATCGTGCTCAAAAGTCAGTTAGATTTTTGAAAGCTAACTTTCAGCCAATGAGCATCAAGCATTATCGAGCGTTCGCTACGCAACGCAGAGTTGAGATGAATAAAAATCATCGTTACTCCTGAATGGCAACGACGCCGTAAAAGTACCCGGATGGACGCTGAGATGGGAGCGCGTCTCTGCTGGAGTGCAATGAACTGTACGCTATCTCTTCCGAGAAATCCTGTCACGTGATCGTAAACAACAAGTATCTTGGGGAAGATGCGCAATCAAAATGTCGATATTTCTGCAAAACAAAACGCGCGATCTTTGAAAAGAGAATTGAATAAATAGAATTTCTTGCCATAACTGCTGAACTAAATAACGTATTTAAAAACCGTAAATGGATTCTTGAAGTAGAATTTTTTATCTATAGATTGAATATGGTTTTAATACAAAATATTTAATATTTAATAATTATGATTTTCGTTTTTGGACTTAGAAATATTTCGTATCAGTTTGTATTGACACGCGAAAAACTTATCTTTTTACTGATATTACTTTAACTGAATATTATATTAATGATTTTAATAATTAAAACATTTGATTTATTGATTAATATTATTATTTAATAACAGAATAAAATTACTTTAACGAAATATTTGAAAATTTAGAAAGAAAAAGGATTTTAAAGAAAAATTATTATAAGATTAAGTTAAGTGTATAATTAACAGAATTTAATGAATTAAATTAGCATAGATTAATACAGAAACAATGTACGGTGGCGTAACAATATACAAAGCGAAGAATGAAATATTGAAATTAAACAGAAAAATAAATATAAATTTATTATCATATTAGAAAACTGTCTACTATAAAAAATGAATACATCAAATACCGGAATCTACTAGAGATACTGCTCAAAGTGTTCTCCATTGGTGGCAATGCACAATTGAATGTGTGACAGTACTGAGTCCCCTGGGGGGGGGGGGGAAATGTCCCTCCCGGGCCACTGCGTAATTTGACTTTAGAATATTGTTTGACCCCTAAAAGTTAGCTTAAACTTTTAGATGAAAAAAACCTCTTTGGTGATACCCGGTTTTAGCGATACCAGTTAAAGATGGTTTCGTCTGCTATGCTCCAACATGCTCAGGACTCAGTACTGTCACGCATTTGTGATAAAGATATATCACAGTTTTATCTTTTTTAATTACTTTATATTTCAGCTCAACGTATTTCTATGTTATAGCCTTTCCAGTTTAATTGCTGTTCTTTTAAAATGCCTTTTTACCAGTGGTCGCGCGCCTTGTACGTTGCTTTTTTGGCAAGGCCGTCTCCCCCCTCATTGTGCTTCGCGTTCGTTGAATCGGCGATGTTGTTTTCTCTGAGAGGCATCTTCGCGCTTTGAGTTAGTTTTAACCGGCGCTGAGCTGTGACGTCATCGTCATTCAGCAGCTCTCACCCCGCTCCTGCATTGTACGCATGCGTCGCTCTTGTTCGGTATGTTTTCGGGAGCTGTTTTGTTTTGGCGCTGCATGCGAAAGGGGGCGTGTCTTTCAAATACAAATTAGAATCGTTCTTTTAATTATTAAATGTTAATTTGTTTCTGATTTGCTCTTTTGATTTTTCGCGTAATTCCTAATCAACAAATTAGTTTAAATTAATCTTGCTGTCACATTTGTGCACCCCTTTTCTGGGTATTTATACTAATGTTGCGCATTTTTCCAACAGAATTTTAATAAAAATGATGCTGTAAATTTTATGCTAAACGTCGTCTGATCTGAGGCCAGGCCTGTGCTGGCGCTCGTATCCTAGAATCGCCATGCGCGGATTCTTTGGAGATCAATTTCGCGTTTTCAGTTTTTAATTATTCTATAAAAATGCTGTTGTAAATTTTAAGTTTAATATTTTAAAAGTTTTAAATCAACTGGTAATTTAATTCTGCATTAATTCTACATCCCTTATTGGATTCTGCCAGAAGGTATATTTCAAAGATTCTTCGAATTTTACGAAATTTTGAGCCAGTACTTTTTTAAAGACTTGATGTGCAGCTTTCATCTCATCCTTCTTCAAGAAAATGTAATAAACATTATTGGATCCTAACCTAAACGAGTTTTCATTTCAAGTAGTATGAGTCTCTTATTTTTCAACCAAGAACAAGTAAGAATGTTTAATTTATTTTATATTTTTGATTCTCTTCTCAAAGAATATCGACCTAAAGAACAGATGCACAAATTGTGCAGGGTTAATTGCTTATTTAAATCACAACTGCAATATTTAAAAGTTTACTATATGATCTATTCTTTCATCCATTAAAATAATAATATTATAACAGCACTTACTGCAATTATTTTTTATGTCACAGCATTCAATTGTGCATTGCCACCAATAGAGAACACTTTGAGCAGTATCTCTAGTAGATTCCGGTATTTGATGTACAGTATGGAACCATTTAACCGGAATCCAGTTATCCAGAATGATCTTTCCAGAAAAAAGTGCCATGCAGTGCCAGTTTGACATGTACATTGCTTGATAGATTACCACATGCATTGTACAACTTGACCAATATCTGGTATTTGAAATGAAAGCCTATTTAGTCAAACATTGAGCATTTTGATTCTTATGCAGTATTATTGTATCCAAGGTATTGCCAGAAATTACCTTCTTTCAAACTCTGATTAATCTTTGATCTTGATAGGATCTGAGCCTTAATCAGAGTAATCTAATTATTTAAAATCAGTAACAATGTTACAGCCACATTTATTCTACAAATCTCATCAAATAGATGTTGTTTTAATGTCCAATCAGTTATCCGGAATACATCTGGCCCCAACCATTCTGGATAAATGGTTCTATACTGTATTCATTTTTTATAATAGACTGTTTTCTAATATTTGATATTTACTTTTCTGTTTAATTTCAATATTTCATTTTTCACTTTGTATACGACCCCTAAAAGTCAGCTCAAAGTTTTTGATGAAATAACCCTTTTTGGGGATACACCGATTTAGCGATACCGGCTAAAGGTAGTTTTGCCGTAAAAAGGACATTGCACCCTGATTTCAATCTCGAATTACTCAAATTCATTTTTTAACTGATCCCTGAATGAAAGACAAAATCATGTGAAAAAATCTCAAACTTTGAAATTGAATAGCTGTATCAATTTTGGTCAATTCCACAGAAAAGTCTCATTTTGAGGGGGAAATAAAATTTATAATATGTTTAATTTAAGGGTATGATTGGAAAGCTTGGTATTTTTATGTTGTATAATAAAATCCTAATAAAAAGCCATTGTAAATTGCTAATTACAAACTAAGTTAAGAACCATTATTGTCTTTGTAAAGTCATAATGTTACATCAGTTACACAATAAAAGTTGCATCAGTTACATGTGTAAATGCCATTTTTTCCTTTTTATTGTTCAGAAATTAATTAAACAAGTTACTGTTATAATTTGTCCTTACTTAGTGTTGTTGAGAACATTAAATCACTTTTTTTAACTGGATAGTTTTGATAATTTTTACACTTCAAAGAAGGCAGAAAAAATGTTTGTCTATTTTACATTACATCAGTTACAGGATTTTGAATTACAATTTTTGGGACTAACTAAAACACAGATTGAAATAATCTGCAGGTATTTGGGTATTAAGTCCTTAGTAAAAAATATTTTAAATTGTAAAAATAAAAAAAAATTCTAGCTTTATTAAATTTTCTGCACAGTTTTGAAAACAAAATTCGATGATCAAGTGTTACATCAATTACGATTGAATTGACCTTTTTGTCATACAGGAGTCAAACTTTTTGTGCTGTATTTGTTATGATATTTGCAAACATTTACTAAATATAACTATAGAGACCAGGGGACCGTATAAAAGGTTAGATTTCATAATTTTTATAAAATTGATTTTTTACTTTAATTAATGCCACAACATGAATATTTACCTCATTTTAAACGCTTTTGTAACTGAAACTATATGTCTACAACCAACAGTTGAGAAATTAAAGGTCAGCAATAGATAACATTTTGCACCCTGTATATTCTGGCATATAATATGCACTCATAATTTCAAACTGCTTTTTTATGGCATATTTTTCATATTACGTGCACTTCTTTCATTGCAAAAAAACCTTCATGATACATATAGTAAAAAATAAAATAAACTTTGAAAAGTATAATAACTAGTACATTTCATGCAGTATAATAGCAAATATTTTTTAAAGTAGCATTTCCATTATTAATGTTAAATAATCTCACTACTTATAATCTTTTTTTTTTCTTTTCTTTTAATCCTTCCTATTTATAAACAGCATATAATATGCAATTTCAATCAATTTTCTAGTGTCAAAAGTGCGTGTTATACAGTAATATACAGTAATCACATTCACATGTAACATAAAAGTCATGTAGTTCATATTTTTAAAAAAGCAGAAATGCTTATTTTAAAATAAAAGAATAAATATAACTTATAAATAAGATTTCATTTTAAGTTTTTTTCCCCTCTTTCTATACTACCTTCTGAACAAACCAGCTACAGTTGACAAAAAACAAAAATAAGAAAGTAGGAATAAAGAGAAAAGCTATCGAAATTTGACAATAAAGAAAGGGAAAACAAAGCTGAAATATGAAATATCCATTTTGAAAATTATGCAAAAGTCTAGAAAATACCAATGTCATCTTGGCAAATGAGAAACAAACAAAAAAAAATTGAGAAAGAATGTGAAACAAAATGTATTGGAAACGAGAATGTAACAAGTAAATGAAGCTGAAAAGTTATAAAAAGAAAAATATGTATATTTGAATGAAAACTGTGATACATTGAATTAATTGCCGAAACGTCAGTGAAGGTTCACTGTGGAGACGAGAAAAGTTTTTGGTTTCCATCTGTCTATTTGTCTGTTTCGTGATAGATAACAGCTGTAAAAAATGTCCGATTAGGTTGATTTTTGATGGGCATGTTGGTGAGGTACCGGAAATTAGCTGTATAGTTTTTAGTTACATTTTGTTCATGCGTTCAAAAAATATAGAACATTTCTTTTTAGGCCATAATGCTTTCCAATGGGAATGCAGACGATTTTCAAATTTCATTTTTAACTGAAATGAAAATAGCATATTTGAATAATGGATTTAAATGTAAAATTAAGGATGCTAAATTTTCGATTTGGAGGTTTTAAATATATCCAATAGCTTCGCAAATTTGCCGATACATTTATTAGAATTTAGAAATTAATTGTTTAAATTATTGGAAATTATTTTGCATCTTTTCGGGAAATATAAAACATTTTATTTTCATATTTTTTACAAATTTTAAAATGCATTTCTTTTTATTTTGCTCTTTAATTTATTGGCTGCTTAGCAACCATATTACAAAGAATATCAAAATAATAATTTAAGTAATTCGCACTATTTTGCTGCAATATTATATTAGCAAAATAAATTATTTTCAGGTGATTTTAGCATTCTATTGAAATAAATGAAAATTTATTTTTATACAAGTTACTGTTTAACTACTATAGAATGATTACCAAAATATTTTTTTCAAAACAAAAATTATAAAAACATTGAACGTGCAATTTGGATTCAAGTCATGTAGCACAATTTTTCATTTGTATATGTATGTTTCTTACATGAGATATTATTCATTTTCTGGCACAGATGTGAATGTTTCGTCGTTGTAAAGTTAACATAATTTAAAAAAACAGATAAAATTACTCGTACAACGAGGTGGTTAATCTAAAGAAATTAGAGTAGTAAAATGATCCTGAAATATTGCAATTACTGGAAATTGAGAACATAAAAAGCTATCACAAAAAATAATTTATAACGCCAAACCTCACTTATTATTTAGTGAATTGGCAGTGGGCACGATTATGAATGATTACCCAATAGGTTTAAAAGTTTCCAAATATGCCTATTTTGGGGAGAATTTAGTATGCTATTGTCATTGAGTTAGATCAGAATGTACTTAGATAAAATAAATATTATAGAATGACCATCAAAACTGTTTTACCGAAACAAAAATTATAATAACACTAGATTTCTAAAATAGATATAAATGAAATACAGTAGAAGATCTTTATAAAGCAATTCTCCATATAATGCACAACTTCTCAGATGTGAACAATGATTTTTCAGTTAAGAAACACCTGAATTCCCACATTATCTCTAGAGGACTAAATTTGATACATTAGTTCAACTTTATCTCCTTAATTCAGAGCTAATTATTGAAAAAATTGCTAATATTTGATACAGGTATGTTTGGACAATGTTTATAAAGTAAATTTAACAATGTGTGGAATGATCTATATTATGCAAAAAATTATAATCTGCACAACTCCTGGTAATAAAAGAATGCACTATAAAGATACTCTAATGTATTTTGGTATGTTTTACACATATTTGGCCATGTTTTACAAGGTAAATTTAATGATGCATGAACGCATTTATCTATATAACGCAAAATTCTATGTAACGCACAACCTCGTGTTTTTAGGTTTGCGTTATAAAGATCTTCTACTGTATAATCAATTTAGTTTACATTTCCATAAGTTGCTTTATGAGATATTATCCAACTTATCCATCAGATGCAGGTGTTTCGTGGTTGGTAGGTAAGTAAATATTGCTGTTTGTGTATTAGGATAACATGAAATTATTTTCGAAATTGTTGCTTATCCTAATAAAACCACTGTGTAGATCGAAATCCAAGATATACTAGAATCATTCACACAATCAATAAGAAACCACGAATATAAATTTAATAAGATTACGGGGGAGCCTCTTCTGAAGAAATGTATTTTTTTATCTAAAATATTACAAGAATAAGAAGTTCATAAGAATGCCATAATATTATTGCATAAACCAAATTTAATTTAACGTTTCTAATTTCTGAAACTTTCAAATTATTTTATATGCGTTATAAATACATATGTAATTTTTAAAAAATAATTTGCAGATTGTAAAATGTTAAATATTATGAAAAGTAAGATTAAAAAACAATGACTTTCAGAGTTGACGTTGATGCTCCTGATCTGCAGATTTACTAGTAATGTATAATATTTTATTATTCAATTATTTCATTTGCTACATAATTTTTCAAATACAATGCGGATGATAAATGTATTTTATACTTACACAATATATTTTGCCATTTTTTATAAGAACTACCACAGCTGTAGTACCAGCAAGTTCATCTCTCATATTTTCATCTGCAAAATAAATAAATAAAATATAAACACTTTATCAATAAAACAGACATGCTACAAGTTCACAAAAAAAAAAGCTGAACTTTCACGGCCTCACGCAACCCCCCCCCCCCCCTCCACCCCTAAACAAGAAAGTTATATAATTGGTCATGCAAATTTTTAAATATGTAAATATTATATAATTATGTATAATGTTAATTTTAATTGCATACAGTGAAAATAAAAACATATTCAATACGTATTGTTTTTTGGCAAAAAAAGTTGAACTTAGCGGAATACATGCATTTGTCATGTGTCACATTAGACATGTTATTTTTAATTTTAAGAAAAAAACTTACATGCAAGCAAATATTACAAATTTGACATGCAGCATTAATAATAATAATTTTTTTAACTTATTTTTTTATCTGCATTTTAACTTGCTTTGTTACAGAATAAAGAACCATTGCTGAGTTAAAATATTTTGCATAAAGAAACATTCTGAACTAATCTTCAAACAAAATCAAATGTTCTATGTATTTTAACTGAAATTTTATATATTTAGCTAAAATATCTGTAAAAATGTTATGAGCAGAAAAATATTACTTACTGAAAGATATTTATAACATGAGTCCAAGTTTTATAGCATTAAAAGAAAGCTGCTCAATCCAAAATTATATTAAAGAAAAAGCTTAGTTCTTAAATATATTTATATATACACACACAAAAAAAAAAAGATATTTACAAAAAAGAAAAACAATCTATTGTAGTCACAATAAAAAGGTATTTACAAAATAAAAGAGATATGCTGATGAGATTTGGTTTAGGAAAAACATTTTTGGAATCTACAGTTGAAAATTTAAAAACTGCAAAATTTTCCTTAAATATTTATGAATTGACAAGTGCTAACTACATGCGGGTAGTATATCTTTTTTATGTAGTTATTTTTCCTCAAGGGTAAATAGAGTTGTTGTGGAACACTTAGCTTCACTAAATGTTGACACAGTAAGTGCAGAAAACTTATTAAATGAAATTCAAGCATTGTTTGATAAGAATGATATTCCATAGGAAAATTTAATACCAGTTTTGCTGGATTCCTGCAATGTAATGAAAGGTTCCAAAGCAGGTCTTGAAACCAGAATAAGTGTTGAAAAGGCTCCACATTTGTTGGATGTGGATGGTGACTCATGTCATCACATCCACAATGCCTGCAAGAAGTTTTGCATACCATTTAATATGTGGTTAGAAGGTCTATTTAAAGATATATACAAAGATATTAAATGGTCTGCAGGTATTAAAACTTGTCTTGATAAAAATTGTGATGTTTTAAGTATAAAATTTGTTTCACCAATCTTCTTTATTGCACATAGATGGATGTCTTGTTATAATGCAGCCTTGAACTTTGTTTAATAGATGGAATAACACTTATAT
This sequence comes from Maratus michaelseni, assembly GCA_963931845.1. Classification (NCBI taxonomy): domain Eukaryota; kingdom Metazoa; phylum Arthropoda; class Arachnida; order Araneae; family Salticidae; genus Maratus; species Maratus michaelseni. Next base: position 381,034,662 of record OZ007587.1, on the reverse strand, counting down.
TTTATGCCTTTCTGAGTAATGATGATAAAACTGTTTACTTTTCTATACTGTGTGCTATCTATACAGCGTTGAATTCAAGGGGTGAAGCGCGAGGGGGGGCACAACCCCCCTCCCACCGGGAGCATCAAAGATATCCTTTTAAAGCTAAACGTATGCTTGTTAAGAGAGTATAGTTTTTTTATTCTGCGTATTTTGATATCAAACCCGTATACAGAATTTTAAAATATGCATAAAAAACAAAAGTCCCCACAGTTAGTTTCGGAAAGGAATTTTTTTGAAAGGGTTAAATTATCCTTTTTCTATCATGAACATAACCCATCAATTCAGCTTGTAAGTTTCTTATATAACAGTAAGCATAAAACTTAGCAAACGTGAGAAGTATCAGGATTAAAACGAGAATTTACTCGATTGGATGGGGTAATCCATAGCTCTATTATTTCTGTTATAAAATACAGACTTGTCTGTTTTCGGTAGTTATGGGAACATGTAACGTTGATATGGTGCATTCTCCAGACATTTTTACATTAAAGCCTGTTAGAATAACATAAGAAATACATTCTCGAAAGAAAATGTCCACACAGAACAGCACATAGAATACTACATAAACAAGAGAATCTGTCAGCCAAGTGACATTAATGCGCGAGAAGTAAAGAATTTCTTACAACTGGCGCATCGAGTTGCATCCACCCTCATCTGATGTCACTTTCACTTCGCTTCCACAGAGTTTCTCTGTGCTTCGCTTTCTTGCTTCAATTTTTTTCTATGGCAAATGATATGCGCTGAACAAATGTGCAATCGGTCACAAAAGAGAACAGTGCGTCATTCGATAAGTGCGGAGGAGAGCTACGGAGACAACCAGTTTAGTTTATCAGATGATAATTTCGCATCGCATGACGCTCTTTGCTGCTGTGCAGGTCAGGGGAAAGAAAGATAAAATACGAAGGAGAAAAACCTAATTCCGCGCTGTTTGCTCTCTTGCGTTTATTGTATTTCGTCTGCTACCCCCTCCCCCACTAAAAATGGTCCACAAATTTTAATGCAGATTTGCATCGAACCCAAGAATGATGAAATTCAGTGCCGAAAAAGCGGAAATCCGCGTTTCCGCAGAAAAGTAGCATGTCTGATAAAATGAAAATTAAACAGCCAATCACAGTAAAGTATAACATACCTTTTAGCATATCAGAATCAACTTCAAGAAAACTTGCTTTAATAGCTTCAACAATGTCACCTTTTTCTAAAAAAAACAAATTGCAAACAAAAATATCAATTTATATTGCAATCAAAATAACATATTTTTTACTAATAAACATTAATCATATCTATAATAGCACAAATCACGTGACTGCTCTAAACAGATATGGAGCTGACCACTTTGCATTTCACATCCCAGTCGGCCATTTTTAGAAAGATCATTGAAAAAAAAATTATTTTTGAGAGATGAGCTACATTTTAAAATGCATATATTTGGAGTTATCGGCATTCAAAATTTCATTTCTAACGTAAACAAACCACTTGAAAAATAATTCAACTGATTGTAATTTTTATCGTTCTGAAAATCACAGTGAACAATACACACTTCATTTGCGTTCAGATAATAAAATCAGAAAAGACCTTGAATGTCATTTGATTATGAACCAATGAAGTCAAGTTTTAGTTTTAGAAATGAAGTTTTAGACAACAACTTAATTTTTTGTATATTTATTTCTGAAATGGAAAAAAAGAGAATTATGTTGTGAAATGGGTGTTATTACTTGCTGGAAATTATTGCAGTGGCACAAATGCTTTTTGAAAGTTACTGATACTCTTTCTAGCTAAGACAGTTCATTTGATTAGACAGAAATTCTTAATGAAAATTAATCGCTTTGTAATGAATGCATTCAATGTAATTTTTTTTTCTTTTTTGCTACATGATTATCGGATTATTGGATAGACTATTTATGCAAGTCTTATTTTAATGATTGTGAGTTCTGAATATAAAACGAAAAAGGATTTTTATTTTCCTTTAAAGCATTTCGTGAATTTACTTTTTAATGAATTAATTCAAACTTGTTTAAAGCATAGCTGGCATGTTACGAAAATGCTTTTTTTGTGCTTCCTCAATTTAATTTAGTTTATCGCATGACTAAATAAGATTATGCCTTTAATTTTTGATAATGCTATGATGAAATGCTGAAAAGTTTGTATTGTGGCTGACATTTCGAGAATAACTCAAACAAAATCAAGTGTGTCATCATTTTTCAAGAGGTTTTCTGAGAGATTGCCTATCCTACTTGCCAAACTGTACTTTACAGATGTATAAACTTTTCATTCCATCTGATCAAATAACTTATAAATTCATCACTCTTAAAATTACATTTTTTTTCTGGAAGTTAAAAGGTTGTTTAATTATTATTAAATTTACACCAGCAGCATGTTGCGCCTTCCAGAACATAAACTGCTGAAGATTGATCTTAGACTTAAATTAATTTCTGTTTAACTTCAATCAGAAGTTTAAGAGAATTAGTGAGACCTGATACAAACTGTACTTATGACTCCCTCCATGCATCTCCCAAGATGCTAAACTTCTTTTAATAAATGCACCTGACTGTAAAGGAAATCTTATTAAGTAGTCCCTGGCTCTACATAATTGTCATTTTTTACCGTTATTCTTCAATGATACTCCTTTCCATAAAATACACTTTATAAACATTTAAATATGCCACAAAACATATTATCAATAAAGCGATCATGATTCCAGAAAGAGTTAAATAAACAAAACTACAAAAAAATTTAAAGCCATAAAAATATTTTTAGAACTAATTTAATAAAATCTGCCTCATAAATGAGAAACTTACTGTAAGATGAGTGTGAAGCAATCTTTTTATGCAAATTATTGCCAGCATATTCTGCAACTTTTGCTCCACCATGACCATCATAAACAGCAAAAAAGGAGGCTTCCTTGTCTTCAGCTAAAGACAACAGGTGTGTATGGGCATCTTCCATATGTAATTTTAAGTTAAGGCTTAAATAAAATGTATTTATAAAATTTATGCATTTTTATCAAACAATACCATTTTGGAAAAGCTAAACTGACCAAATAAAATAAAAAGAAAAGTGAGGAAGTTTCAAAAATTTTATATTTTTTATTAATGTGGTAGTTTATAGTTTTGGTACTTACGTATATTATCCAGGCCAGGTCAGATACAAAAGCGTCAAACATGGTGCCAATTATACTAATTATAGTAACCCTTATTTTTTGACAATTATATGGTTTATTTTTTTATTACAATTTATATATATTTTTTATTATTATTATAGTTTATATTTTTTTGTTATTTATTTATTTATTTTATGTTATTTATCATATTTAACAATGTTATGTATTTAATAATGTTAAATTACTGCTTTGAACAAAATTGGCAAACATTTATGGTGATCTATCTCCTGGCTCGGATAATACGTAAGTACTGTAGTTTTTTTTTTTTTTTTTTTAGCTCACTGATTCTGAAGATTCCCCTCCTTTATTTGAATCAATACCAGTAAAAACTTTCAATAACCTCTGGACCATGGAATTTGTCTGCTTTTCGGAGGAAAGTTGTGGATTGAAAAAGTTGTTTGCTAAACAGAGATGTCTGCTGTTCAGGAATGTATTATGGAGGTTTTACTGTACATTCTAGGTCAGGGATGGCCAACCTTTTCACGTGCATGTGTCAAAAATTCAAACAATATCTATCAACAGTATAACATGTCAAATGTTTACATTAAAAAAATATATATATCTTGCTTATATGAAACACTTTTTAATAGAATCAACCACTTTTATGCATTAAATAATTAACAAAACTCAAAATGCAATTTTTCTATATACTGGAATCAGTCATTAATTTATTGAAATTCTGACACGTAAATATATACGATTCATACAAGGGGTTTGTACTGTAATAAAAAACAAAAAAGTGAAAATTTTTGTTTCAGTCATTTTAACTTATCATTAATGTAACATCTAGCCCAATTAATGGTTCCCAATTAATGTTGCGTACAAAATACACTACAATGAACAGAAATGTGATATCTTTCATTTGTCTCATTTGGTCACTCCACTGAACAGTCACCATGACTGCTGCTTTTTGACGAGTTACCAGACGACTTTACAATGAAGTCATCTTGTGGCTCTCATGTGACTGTCATTTTGACACTCCATTGTAAAGTCATCATGATAGCTGTTCTGTGACGAGTTCCCAAGTGACAGAAAATGAAATCATCTGGTGACTTCACAATAGAGTGTCGATCACTGGAAAATCACCATGAGACTTCATTGTGACATTATTTGGTGACTCATCACAATGCAATGCTCACAATGACTTCAAAGTTCAGTTTTCAACTGACAGTGATTTGAGAATCACAAGGTGACTTCATTGTAATGTCACCTGATGACCCATCACAAAGCGACAGTCACAGTGACTTTTCAAGTGTTAACAATCATTTGAGAGTAATAATGAGACAGTGAAATATCCCATATTTTGATTCACCGTAGCGATTGTGACTCTTCTAACCATGTGTGACGTCAAGGGGACTTCACATCGACTGGCCGTGCTGTTAGGGTAGTACCTCTTTTCTACACTTGCTCTTTATAGAATTTCCTTTTGAGTACTCACGTGTTCAGAAATTAGCATTTTGTGTTTGTTACTTAAGTTTTGCACACCAGTGTATGTAAATAATTTATTAATGAGATTTCTGCTGTACATTCCATAGAGAATGTTTCATACCTGCTTGATAGTTTGTTATTTTTAGTAAAACATATAGCAAAACTTAGTACACTTGTTATTTTTTTGCAGTGATTTAACTTATTAAATTAATTTTAAAAAATGCTTTTGTAATTCATATAGAAAGGCAAAATTGTTACACATTGAAAATGCTACTTAGCCTTGTAGAAAAAATAAAAATTTCTAATGTGTAATTCCACACAAATATCATTGTGTTATTTGTGATAAGCAATGATAAGTTCACTGGAGATGCAACAAATGATGAAGTGATTCTTCTTTTATTCTGTTAGCCGTATATGGAGAAAAAAAGATTTATTTCATTACTTATTTGTGGTAATCTGTACATGTTAAATAAAATTTTGTCCATTACAATTTTTAAAAAATGTGTTTTACTTATACGGTAAAACCTCTGAATAATAGACATCTCAGGAGTGTAGAAACTGTCTGCTATTGGGAAACCTCAGAGATTCACAAAATTGCTAAGAAATGCTTTATGTTTCGTTAATTAGCTTTTATAGTCTGAAAACCTATATTGTATGATTAATCAGAAATTAAAATTAATTTTTTAAGCAATAAAACTGAAATGAAATTGCATATACATTTTTACACTGTTTATTGCATTCTTACGAACATACTTACAAACTTATATTGTTACAAAAGTTTGTTTTTGCTTGTAATTACATGTAATTTGTTTTTCTAAGTGAAGTCTCTGTCGGCAGTTTTAATCCTTTAGAACATTTTTTTTTTTTTTTACAAAAAAATTTTTTTTTATAACTCCTCACTATATTTTGCCACTTCTTGGAAACTCTCAATATTTTAGAATTATCACTAATAGAGTCAGCTTTTGACGAAGATTCTGAAGAAATATAATCACATACATTAACTGACTCTTCTTCTACTCCTTTGAGAGTTTCCTGAGAGGAAAGGGCAGGGAGTTTACTGTCAGGCACGCCTGACTCGTTTCATTCCACGTGATTTACTGTCTTGTCATTCTTTTAGAAAGGCCCCTTTATTCTTCAAAGTTTTGTTTATCTGCATTTTTCTACAGCTAAACATTTGAGCAAAGTTTCTTTCCGACTTTCCATTTTTATGTTCATTTATAATGTGTATATGCTCCTATAGGTTTAAAATCACTATTTTAGCTGTCATTGTTAAAATGCTATCAAAACAAATCTGCACTGGGAGAACGTCAGAAGAAAGTGGTCAATCTCTCAAAAGTGTTTTGTATCATGGCACCTCAATCACAATAACAAAGGAGAAGGTAGGAACTTCCTTGCAGCAAGAAGGCCATAAAAGAAATGTTGATACCATAGTATAACAATGCCCATTGGGGAGTAAGCAAAACCAATATTAAATCAAGTTATTCATAATCATCTTACATATTACATTTAGTGAAATTCCATTCCAAACATGCCGATATCTGGCTTTTATTATGGAAATACAGTCAAACCCCGATTTAGTGCCATCTCGAAATAGCGCCAATTCCGTTTAACCGCCAATTGCGTCTATGAACAAATCTGCCAAATAGGAATTTCAATGTAATGTATCCGTTAAAGCGCCAACTCGATATACCGCCAAAAAAAATGTCTAGAAATTACTGTATTTTCTTTGCATATCTTTCTTTTTTAAATTTTTTGTTAGAATTTCAAAGGACACTTCCTTTTCATGTGTCTAGATGTTTTCAAGCTCAATTCAAACTTTATTGAATAGCAAAGAATTTATATTGTTCTCAACACCTGCCAAAATGCACCTACTACCCATTCTACTTGTCATTGGGAGAAGAAAAATAACGCGCACTGAGTGCCGAGCAAGTAAAACTTCTGATTCAGACTGGCGAGTCACGTGATCCGATCCGCTTCTGGAGCGGGGAGAAAACAAGGCATGGCACGCCATTGGCTGAAAGGGTCTCTCCTCTCTCAGGTGAGAACAATGTAAAAAATAACTTCTCCCTGTACTTTATGTCGATTTCTTAGAAAGAAAACGGTGTGCAGTGCAAAATCTCTCATTCAAAATTTTGGTCGGACGTTGATTGAAACATCGAAGAATTCACCAGCTAAATCTGTAAAATATCATTCTGTCTCTTTATTTTAACTCATTATGGCGAAAAGAGCAGTTTTATCAATTTCAGAAAAGCGGGAAATTTGTGAATATAAAGAAAGAAATGTGAATGTATCGCAGCAACACATCTCCAATCATTTTTCTACACTCTGGAAAAAGCCTGTTAGCAGGCGCTGCATCGGAGACATTTTGATGAATACAGAAAAATGGATTAACACCAACGAACTGCAATCATCTGTAAAAAGACTGAAAACAGCGAAACATGAAGACTTAGAGGATGCCCTTTGCACAGGGATACAACAAATGAGTGCTAAAAATGCCACTATCAACGGAGATGTCATCAGAGAGCAGGCAAAAGTTCTTGGCCAGCAAATGAATATTACAGATTTCGAATACAGTAGTGGCTGGTTGAACAGATTTAAAAGGCGACGAGGATTCTCTCAGTACATACGAAGTGGTGAAACTGCAGGTGTTGATGAAGATATTGTGTCAAATGGTCCCAAAAAACTGAGTGCGCTGATTTTAGAATATAAACAAGAGGACGTTTACAATATGGATGAAAGTGGCCTTTTTTACCGCTTGCAGCCAGATAAAACAATTTCGAGTGGGCCTGCTAAAAGATAAAAAAAAAAAAAAGATCGTGTGTCTCTTGTGTTCTGTACGAATAGTGATGGATCTGATAAAAGAACTATGACAGTGATTGGAAAATCAGCTAAGCAACGATGTTTTAAAAATTTTAATCCTGCTCTTTATGTAGATTATGAGAATAATAACAAAGCGTGGATGACTTCAGCATTATTTCAAAAATGGTTAGCGAATTTCAACATAGAAATGAAAAGAAGCAAACGCCATATTTTATTGATTTTGGATAATGCCCCTTGTCACAAAGCATATCCAATGAGTAATATCCGCATTGAATTTTTACCTCCTGACTGTACTGGATTTTTGCAACCTTTGGATGCTGGTATAATAAACTCATTCAAAGCTCATTATCGAAAGTATCACGTCCGCCATATCATTGAAAAAATCAATAAAGATGATTTTTCTCCAATCCTTTTACATGATGCTATTCGCATGATAAAAAAAGCATGGGATGAAATTTCATCAGAAACTATTGTTAACTGCTGGAAACATACTGGATTGATTAAACCTGAAGGATCTACTAAAAAACAAAACAGTACAGCACTTCGGGAACTACAAGACGAAATACACAAATTAACAGAAATTGAGCATCCTCTATCGGCAATTGAGTACATTAATATAGACAAAAGTGTTTCAACATTTGAAGATTTGACAATCGAAGAAATTGTTGCCAATCAAAATGAAAATGAAAATTCATCTGACAGCGAAGCTGAAGAAGCTGAAACGCCGCATGTTACATCTGATGAAGTTAAAAATTGCATTGGGAAAATAAGAATTTTCTTAGAAAAACATGCAACTGATAAAAAAATGATGAACAATCTTTTAGTTGTAGAAAAAGATATTGAAAAAATCAATATTGAAAGGAAAACTCAAACTAGCGTATTAAAATATTTTCCTGTAAAAGATAATTAAAGTAAAATAATTCAGTGTGATATTTAATGTATGTGTGTGTCTGTTATGTGCATAATTATCTACTTTATCTAAAATTGACTATATAAAGAGGTAAGCGCATGTTAATTTCATACATTAATTGGATAATTTTGAATCATGTAGCATTAATTATATTATGTATATTAATTATATTATATTAATTTATACTATTATAATATACTATATACCATTGGATAATTTAATAAAAAGGCATTACTGATATTTATTTTTATAATAATAATAATATTAGTATAATAGTATGAAAATTAATTTTTATTGTATTTTAATTCGATATACCGCCAAACTCATTATAGCGCCAAAAATTTCTTGAACGGATAATGGCGGTATAACGAGGTTTGACTGTAGTTAAAAATGTAACCCAGCTGCACCACCTGTTGGGTGAAATACACCAAAATTTAATCAGCATCAATTTATGTCAAAGGTTAAGTGAATGTGAAGTAAAGTTTGATGAAATTTCCCCCTAGAGATGTTGAGATACATTTAGTTTCTACACAATAGAAGCTGAGATAAGCTATAATGTTCACCAGAAAAAGCATATAGTTATCATGTAAATTGTGAAAAATGCAGCATAGCAGTGTCACCTGTTGGGCCATATACGCCAAAACCTAATCAGCACCTCTAATTAAAATATGGCATTTGATAAAATTCAATGTTTTAGTTTTTGAGATAGAGTGGCTACAAAATTTGTATCACACACACACACAGGGAGATTTTCTAAAAATTGTCAAATTTTATTCAGGTCAACCTAAAACGTGTAAATCTATCAAAATATGAAAATTATTTTCATGATTCCAATACTTCCTTCTAATATATATTAAAGAAAGCATAAAAAAGAACAAGAAGAAATATTAAGATTTAATTTAATAGCTAGGATATACTTCTTCATCAAAATTGGGAACAAAACTACATCTATAATAATAAAGATAGAAGTTTGTCTGTGGGATGAAGAGACAGTTGCATGTAGCTTTGGCAGAAGGGTACCTATATGTCTAAAGTTAGTTTTGGGATTTTATGATTAAATTTTATTAAAACTATAGTGGCCACTTCTTTATTTAAAAGTTCTAAATCGTAAACTTTTGCAAAAATTTCAATTAGTATTAATCTAAAAGTAAATAGCCCAAATAATATGTGAACCCCAGTGACAGAACTATCTTCAAGTGTCTGCAACGCTAATAATGTTTTCAAAAATAGTCTGCAATACGCAATATACATATAAATCTATTCTTGCTGCTGTTGTAATTGTAGTGCTAATTAATTAAGGCATCAGCATTTATCAGCCTTTCTGAGTAAAAAAAAAAATTCAGACATTCACAGCAAATATTCTGAAAGGTTACAGCAGAGAGGGGAGGGGAGAAAATCCAAACCCGGCAATAATTATTCTTGTTGCAGGTCGGATTAACTCTGCTTTTGATTCGAGTCGATTTCAGGCTGAGTGTAGATTCTTGCAAATTGGGTTCCGGTTAACCCGATTTTTCAAAAGTTATTTCAATAGTATATTGTTTCAGATTAAAAACTAGGCCTATATTAATAAGCGTAGAACTTTGTGTGTCTGCTGTTTTCTAAAGGAATGCAGCATCTTTTCCGGGACTATTTAAAAAAATTCACATTTTTTTGTGAACCTTTGACAAATTAGCGTTCCTTTTTTCCCCCACAATCGTTTGGCGAAATTCTTTTTTTTTTTTTCGGTGGCCCTTTGACAAAATTTGCACTTTTCCCGTGATCCTTTGACGTAATTAGCAATTTTTTCCCACCATTCTTTGACGAAATTGGCATTTTTTCACCGGCCATTTACTGAAATTTGCATTTTCTCTGTGGCCTTTGGTGAAATTTGCATTTTTTCCACGATCCTTCAATGAAACTCATGGTTTTTTTTAGTCTTTTGACGAAAATCAAGTTTTTCCGCGGCCCTTTGCATTTTTATTGCAATCTGTCAACAAAATTAGCCATTTTCTCAGATCCTTTGATGAATTTCGCATTTTTTTTTTTTGGCCTTTGGACAAAATTAGTGTTTTTTCCGTGATCCTTTGAAGAAATTTGCTGTTTTTTCGAAATACGACAAAATTTACCATTTTTCGAGATCGTTCGACAAAATTTACCGTTTTTTGGCGATCCTTCGATGAAATTTGCCGTTTTTTCGCGATCCTTCGATGAAATTTGCCGTTTTTTCGCGATCTGTCGGCAGAATTCTCTGTTTTTACACGATACGATGACGAAACTTGACATTTCTTCGACTAAATTGACCGTTTTTTTGTGATCCTTCGATGAAATTAACAGTTTTTCCCACGATCTTTTGACAAAGTTTGAGTTTCCGTAGCTCTTCGACAAAATTCGTGTTTTTCCGCGATCCTTCAACGAAACTGATGTTTTTTTTACGGCCTTTTAATGAAATTCACTTTTTTTCACAGCCTTTTGACTAAATTTTCGGGGGGTGGGGTTCGCGATCTGTCAACGAAATTAGCCATTTTTCACGATCTTTAAATGAATTTTGCGTTTTTCCCACGATTCTTCGACGAAATTCGCCATTTTTTTCACGATCCTTCGACGAAGTTTGCCGTTTTTTCGTGTAATTTATGCGCTATAGCGAATCCACGGCATTGCTGTATGTTTTTAGTCTGCGACGCCCGTCGCATACATTCTGCCACAGGGATGTGAACATACACCTATTTCAACCAGCAAAAGTAAAATCCTTTATGAAATTGAAAAAAATTTTACTCTTGCCACTTTTTTTCATTTAGCGGGCCTGTGGCTGGAGGCTAGTGCTAATTTTGTCCTTCATTGAAAACTCAAAAAAAAAAAAAAAAAAAAAAAAAAAAAAAAAAAAAAAACACAAGAAATTAGGAAAAGCCCCATTCACAAAGTATCATTTATCAGTAACTTTAAACAATAAAACTTACATTATATTAATTAAAACAGAAACAAAAATAATCTTGAATATTTATTTTATTTTTCTTAATTATTCCTCTCAACTGTTGGATAAATGTTTGTGACGTCAGTTGAAATTGATCTATTGTACATAACTATGCATTGCAACATTTATTCAATTTTTTAATATCATGGTGTCGAAGATGTAATTTTTATTTTAATAAATGAAATAACTAATAAATCAGTAAAACATCATTAAAAAACCATTGAACGTCAAATTAAAAATAACTTGATGAGATAACAAGCACATGTAACGCATTTGAAGTCAAGTGAATGTGCCGCCATGGTCATGCATTTTTGGCATTAAATCTTATAGTTTGATGATAGTTTTATTAAAAAATGGAAATTGATCGACAGGATAATGGAGAAGTACCAAAATAAGTAATATAAACAATATAATTATAATAAAAAACAAAATAATAATAATTTATAGTATTTTAAATTATAGTGCTATACAGTAGTATGATAATGACAAGATCAAATATTTGTAAGGATATTAATTCGCCATCCTTGCATACAGGAGGCTCCAACTTTTAAAAATTCATTAGCGCAGCTTGAAGTTTCCTTTGCAGTCACAGGTTCTGACAATGTCTGCCCCATTGTAAAACTGTCAGGAAGGGGAAAAAAAATGCACAATAAAATTTAGTTAATATCAACGTCTCAAAAAGAAATATATAAGAAAATTTCAAATAAACTGATAAGTTCTTCTTTTTAAGTTTAAATTCTATTTACATTTAATTTTTCAACAAATAGTATTTTGGCTATGCGATACTCAATAATAATGTGTACTATGGATCCTTTCCCCAATTTTCATATACAGCAGAGGAAAAAAAATCAAGATTTTTAAAAAAATGAACTGTTTCAGTTAATGAAGAAAAGCTTACATAAAAAAAAATTATAAATATAAATACAGAAAAAGATAAAGTAAAATTAAGTTGATTTTTTATGCTATGTTGTATGTTTAAAACATTGTTTACTTTTAAGCTTGCTTTACTTGTAAACTACTTTTCCATAACTGTATTAAAATATGAATTCATTTACTTTCACTCTGGGTTCGGATTTAAAAATTTGTTGAATTTCTCATTAAACAATAGAAAATGTTCTGACGCATTCACAAACTCATTTTTAAATTTAAAAAAAAAATCAGACAATTATAAGTAATTTGGAATTAATTAGAGCCAAAATAAAAATAAAAATAAAAAAATGAAAAACACAACTTTATTTTTCAATAACTGTATTTCATCTTGAGTTACGTGCGATTTTCTCTGGCTGTAGCTTCCAAAAATTCTGTTCAAGACATCAGTTTTAACATAAAAAAAAATTATATCATTTGCATTTATCGAAATAAAGAAAATGCTATTCAATTTCACATTTTCTGAATAAGAACATCTGCCATGTTTTATGCATCTAACATTAAATTTCATTTCTTGAGTGTGTGATAAAATAATCAGTTTGGATCACTAACAAAGTCCAATTTAAGCTACAATAAATGTGTGTTGGTTGAAGGTATTTTACTTTTCTTAACTATTTAAAATACGAGTTAATTAAAAATAATTTTGCCTTTTGATCAAACTTGAACACCAAAAAACTTATAAGAAATTTAATGGAGTAACAGACCTGCTTTAAACGAAAAGAAATCATGCTCCCGATTAAAACAATAAAATGTAATTACAGTAAAACCTATGAAAATGGAACTCATTTATAACAAAATCCTGCCTTAGAATGGAAAGTTTTATGGTTCTGATGAATAAAATGCAGTATCTAATTATAACTGTTGAGACGAAAACCTGCCTAAAACGAAATTCTTCTGGTCCCATGCAATTCAGTCTTAGCAGGTTTGATTGAACAAGAGAATTATGACAAATACCTATTGAAAACTGTATCTCAGCTCCCCCTTGAAAAAGTCTTAATACTAATGATGACTTGTAATATATTTACAAATATCTGAAACTCAGGATGTGATGGCAGAATTGAAGAATCCAAAATTTTTAAATTTTTGGAGCAATGATCAAGTGCGAGAAGGGCGATTCCACCATTACGTGTGTGACTTTTAGAGAGTGTTTTTTTGCAAATTGAGACAAATTTGGAAGTGAAATTATTTAGATAATGTTTTACTTTTTTTTATTGCTATTACAGTCTCGACACATGCAGAAGTATTTTTGTAGTGACACCTTTAGTCTAAAGTAATAACATTAAAAATATATATATATAGTAAAGTCGTTGTTACGCATGTGTTTTTCTGAGTCACACACGTAACAATGAATTTATTTATTTATTTTTTAATTGTTATTACTTTAGACTAGGGATGAACAACCTGTGGCCCGCAGGCCACCAACAGTACCACTATTTTTACACAGAAAAATTTATCTTAGGTTAATGACGGAAACCTTGCTATTAAATATATCAAAGCTTACCTTTCGAAGATAGTGGTGGAAAATGATTTTCATACAAAAAGGTTGTGCAGCACTACTTTAGACTAAAGGTGTCACTACAAAAACAATTCTGTATGTGTCCTGTAATAGCAATAAAAAAAGTAAAACGTTATCTAAATAATTTCACTTCCAAATTTGTCTCAATTTGAAAAATAAAAAACGCTCTCTAAAAGTCACACGTAATAGTGGAATCGCCCAGAAGCAATACATTGATTATTATGAAATTAAGATTAAAAAAACTAAATGAAACCGAATTATTAAACCTTGTCATGTTTAATACTTATGGTTAAATTTAGATAGCATGTTGAAATATATGCAGGGTTAAAAATAATTTTTTCTTTCTTTCCCAAATGGTTTTATTCACCATCATTTACAAATATTGGTTTAAGGAGACACTCCTCGAAAACTATTAATTTCAAGCCATGATCTATATACTTGTATTCTGTATAATATAAATATTTAATGCATATATAGGCAAAAGATGTCTTTTTACACTTCACTTTAGAATAACGCCCAAATATATTATTGAAGAATATTGTAATAATAAACAAATGCTTATCAGAAAAATTGGCTAAATCATGGCAATTAATAATTAGCAATTTTCTTTAATTTCTGAATATATATATATATATATATATATATATATATATATATATATATTACTTCGTGTAAATCTGTTAAACTGATAATGAACGTGCATTTCAACCGAGAATACATAATACTGCAGTTAGGAACATACTTTATTATTTATCGTTTTAATATGGATAAATTGACAAATACTATTATATTAATACTTCAACTATAAATTAAAAAAAAATAGGATTAATTATTTGTTTATTGTGAAAAATATTTAATGATGCAATGTTTATAATAAAACAATGTTCGATAATGCAAGTTCTTAAATTCACTATAATCATTATTTTTCATTCGAAGAACAAAAACAAAAATATATAAAAACACACATATTAACAAAACGATTAATAGTAAGATCTATTATTAGCCTTAGTTTCAGAGAATCCACAAGAAAATAAAAGAGTTCTAATCTATTTATATAACTTTTTAAATGCAGTGAAACTAAACCAGAACTGTAATAATACCGTTAGCTCTTTTAAAACAGATTATATAGAAACGAATATTCTTTAGAGATTAGAAATAAAGAAATTAATATGAAAATTTTTATAATACCTGACAAATAAATATTTATAAAGTACAAATCAAACCCACAGTGCGTCACAATTTAATACGGAAATCTAATCGCACAATATAAACTTCAATTTAAACAAAAACCAGAAGATCGTATTAGGTATGTTAATAGATGTCACACAATAACTGTGTAATATATATTTTAGTTTCGGTATTCCCCAAAAGGGGCGCTAAAAATTGAGATAAAGAGGGAAGTGTTGAAAAAAAATTATTTTTGAAATAATGGGTTTTTTAAAATAACCTTCTTAAAATCTTTTGTTGTTAAAATCTCAAATTCCCGTAAAAAAAAAAAAGATAAAAATAGCAAAAACATTTTTACATCAAACTTTGAACAACTTAACTCATTGTTTTTATAAGGACTCAGATTTTAGTAAATAAACAATCTTCCTTCGGGAGTTAAGTTTTCTTCAAAATTATTCTGAGTATGAAGTGTATTTTTCGTTCGTAATTGTGCTTTAACATAATAAGACTGCTGCTTTTCCCCATTGCTTAAAGCATTTATTATTTGCTCTTCTTCTGAAAATTTATTTAATATTCTAGTGTTTTGTTATGGGGCCGTATAAACTTAAAGGTTTCCGATCATTTGCATTTTTTGGTAGCATAGCCGGTTTAATTGGATTAGCACTTTACCCTACTGTTATATACCCTTATTTCCATATTCAAGAATATAGTAAGTTTATTTTTTTTCCTTCTTGTAGGTGTTTTATGTGAGCTTATTTATAACTTTGAATATATGATCTATTTCAGAAGAAATACAAAAAGTTACTAGAGCTGGCATAGATCAAGAAACTGTTCAACCTGGAGGTACGATCACAATTCTTTAAGATTTTCAATTTGAATATGCTGTATTTATTTAGATTTAAATATATTATGTGTTTGACTTCATTTTGAAGTTCCTGAAAATCCATGTTATAAAGGAGACCGGTACGCACTGGACCTATGGGCACAGCAGACCACCCCCTAATCTTTTATTTATTTTTAAAAAAATTAAGCTTTTCTTCTGTCCTATTAGGCAACAGCACTGGATTGATTATTTATAACTTTCAGAGAACATGCTTAGCTAAGAGTCAACCATTTTATCCTGATTGGTTGTTTTGAGCTTCTAAAAGTAAAATTTTTCATCATCATATTTTTCTTCTTTTAGTAATTAAATGTATGTATAAGATAAAACAGTGTTTTTGCAAAGGTAAGATACTTGTTTTTATTTAACTTTGAAGTTAATAAGTTTAAAAGAAAGCTATAAACAATATTATTGAACTTCAATATAGGGCACATTGGGCTACAATCTGTTGCAGAAGAAATAAAGTTAAACTTTAACTCTATTTTAAAAACAGCTAAAAATACTTATACTCAGGTCCAAAACATCTACCCGATGTTTGCGTCTGTTTTGAAGAATTAAAGATATCCCGTTTTACAAAGGTAGACATTTATTTCCACACAACAAATCAAATAAAAAACATATCTCCAATAACATTACAACGTCATTTCAACTACATCTGAGAAACTTCTAGAATATCTACCTTTTCTATAAAAATTAAAACGATAAAACATAAAGTTGCCACATCACAAAAATAAATTACAATAATAAAATAAAATCAACAATTCAATGAGTTTTTACATCAAGCAGATACAATAAAATAATGAAAAGCCATGTCACGCGATCCCACTCTCAGCGAAGTTAAAACTAAGGATCACGCGAGCTAAAATTAAAAGGTTTATGCAACACAATCCACTCTGATTCAGTAATGCAGAATGTCCAAAATATTTAATAATTGCTTACTTTTTATAAAGAAATATTGTTTTAAAGTACTCTGTAGTTATTTTACTGTAAAATAAAGTAAACAAAGAAAATAATGGCAAAATCCTAGAACAAGCGAGACACCGATTTTGACGTGCGCCAAACGAAAAATTGGCAACCTCCAAATTTTACCCAATTAAAACGCATGTTTTCAGCAGCCAAGGAGACACTTACACACTTCTTACGGCAAGCTTTTTCACAAAGAAACATCGATTTTATTTCATTTTACGATTATTTACAAAGGTTTTCTTCACGATTTTTCAATTTTTACAAACTTTTAGCAATATTTTTCTCCGTTATTTTTCTATTTTTACAAACTTTTAGCAATATTTCTTCTGGATATTTCGATTTTTATAAACATTTAGCAATTTTTTCTTCCGGATTTTTCTATTTTTACAAATTTTTAGCTATTTTTTCCTCCTTGCTTAAACTTTGCAAATTGTCACAAAACAGAATAAAATCAATGTTTACTTCGTGAAAGAAATTTTCATTGGAACTGTGTAAGTAGTGAGTTCTCTGCCAGAAAGCACACAGGTTATGATTGGGGAGAATCTTGAGATTTCTGATTTTTCGAATGTGCAAAACTCATTCAAGCACTGGTTAATAATGTATGGTTAATATATGTACGATTCACATACATTAACCGAAAAAAAAACTGGATGCATGAAACTCCCTGTGCAGCAATCTCTAGAATGTATGAAATTCATTCAAACAACAGTTAGTAACTTATATATATGTACGCTTTGCATACATTAACCGGAAGGAAAAAAAAACCTGGATGCATGAAACTCCCTGTGCAGCAATCTCTAGGATGCATGAAATTAATTTGAACAGCGGTTAGTAACTCATATACATGTACGCTTCGCGTACATTAACAAAAGAAAAACCCCTCTGAATGGATGCATGAAATTCGCTGTCCAGCAATCTCTAGAGTGCATGAAATTAATTTGAACAGTAACTTATATATATGTACGCTTCGCATACATAAACAAAATAAAACCCTCTGGATGCACAAAATTCGCTGTGCAGCACTCTCTAGAATGCATGAAATCCATTCAAGCTGTGGTCAGTAAAGTTCGCACAAATATCGGTTTATAGCAATCTCTAAAGTGCATAAAATACATCTTATCAAATAAAATCAACAAAAATGCACTTACCTTTATTTCTCATCTTTTGTTTTTTTTAATGTTTCACAGGAATTATCCTTTAAGACATACAACAAAACGTCAAACCATTAAACTTCACAAAATACGTTCCACAAACGTAATTCAACAGATCCGACACACAACAAACCAACCCACAGGCAATAGAACCGAGCGCAGAAGCCATGGAAAAAATGCTAGAAACAAACCGGTAGCAAGAAAAACTCATTTATCGCTAGGGATGTAACGAATAGTAATGTTGCCGAATACCGAATATTCGGCCAAGTTTTAGGCTGAATACTGACTTAAAAAAAATTATTTTAATTGTTTTTTTTTTGTTTTTTTTCAATTTTAAAATCAAAAATTAAATTAAGGACAAATTGAAATTGATTTTTTGTTTGAGTTTTCAAAAATCATAACAGCTGAATGTATGCAAGCACAGTATATAGTGAATGTTTGTTTTCTGAAGCTGGTAATATACAGTCGAACCCCGTTATAACGAACTTCAAGGGACCGAAGGTTTTGTTCGCTATATCCGAACCATTAAGAAAAATGTTAGAGTTAATGTATAACGTAGTTGCCATGTGTATATTCAATAATAATGTATTCAAAAAAGGTAAAATCTATTAAATATGATCATTAAAGAATTAAATTGAGTAAAATCGATTACATTAAACTGACACAATACTAATTAAATTAACTAACAATGAAGTCAAACAGAAATAAATTAATTTTACCTTGTTGTAACTGTTGCTCACTGTTTTGATACAGAAATAATCGGTAATCTTCTGCTGACGTGATGCCGATTTCAAAAACATGTTATGAATTTCTTTGTCTAGTACATCAAATGACTCCAACACTCTTTCTTCCACTGTTTGTGTAGACAAAAACTTATTAATTACATGCATCGCTGCTGTAGCATATGAGATTGTGGGAATTTCGTCATTTATGTGCTCCTCTTCATCAGCATCAGATGCCGAATCTTAGATTTCAGAATGATTCATTTTAATTTCTTCCACAATCTCTTTCTTCATCAGTCGGATCTTCACATGTAATGACTTCGTCATCACATGTTTCAAGCAATTGCATGTCACAAACTGAGAATGATGAAATTTTGTACTTTTCTATCCACATCGCGATAGGTAAATTTTCATCGTCCTCTTCCTCAACATTCTTTGCTTCTTCAACATTCGTTGTATCTTCAATATTCTTTGCTAAGCCTGCATGTCGAAAACATTTTCTAATTGTAGAATCCGTAACAAACCACCAAGATTTTTTTTTAGCATTATAAGTGCATCAAGAAGAGAAACGTCACATTTCACATTTTTATCATATCCCTCTAAAATTCATAAAATGAGCTGCTTCCTGTAATGGCATTTAAGACTTCTGATGACACCTGGGCCATAGGCTGTACTACAGATGTTGCATTCGGGGGGAAAGAGTATAATTCTAATCGATTGAAACTGTTTATCAATTTTGTGTGCACTACAATTGTCAAGTAGAAGTAGAATATTCGCTTTTTAGCTAACAGTTCACGATTCCACATTCGAAGCTCTTTTTCAAACAGTTCCTTAGTCATCCACGCCTTGCGGTTTGCTTCATACGCAACAGGAAGACGTTTGATATTTTTTAAGCATCTGGGGTGCTTATATTTTCCTATCACTAGAAGCTTACGATGATCAGTACCACTCATATTGGCACACACAAGAAATGTGATTCTGTCTCCAGTCTTGCCCACAGCTGTGATCAGGAATAATAGACCGGGAAGCGGCAACACAGATAATCACCTGATCGAGTTCACGGCTGAAATTCCAGAATCAGTTAAAACTCGATTCGCATATTAAAACGCAATCGGTCTGCCAAGTCATATCTTGGTGGAAAACACGTGAAAACCCGATTTTAGCAGTTGACTCGTAGGTTTACCATTGTGTTTTCCTGCACCCAAAAGTATAAAAACATGGAGAACTGGGTGCAGGAAAACACAATGATAAACCTACGAGTCAATCGTTAAAATCGGGTTTTCACGTGTTTTCCACCAAGATATGACTTGGCAGACCGATTGCATTTTAATATGCGAATCAAGTTTTAACTAATTCTGGAATTTCAGCCGTGAACTCGATGAGGTGATTGTCTGTGCTCTCACCTCCTGGTCTATAAGGGAAAATGACTGACGGGTGGGCTGGTTCACACCTGCAGAGTGGCTATCATAAAAGAGAAAGAATGCAGTTGTTCCTACCCTTTAATAAAAAGACTTATCGCTGACTTGCACCATGTTTCACTAGCCGGCATACATTTTCTTATGAAATTGGAGTCGAAGTCCTGTTTTCACAACGGCGGAAAAGTAAAAAAAAAAAAAAAAAAATCATGGTCGACTGGGAAAAAATGTTCGTTATAGACGATTCTTAAGATTTCGGAGGTTCGCTATAAAAGAATAAATTAGCATTAAATACAATAGGAAAACGATGGGACCAAAAATTTTGTTCGTTATATCCGTGTGTTCGTTATATACCGGGTTCGCTATAACGGGGTTCGACTGTATATGAAAAAAAAGAAACAGAAATGAAAATGCTGAAAAGTTATTATTTTTGCATCACAACTTCAGACTTTTCAGTGATAAATAATTTTGTTACCCCTGTATGTTATTTTGAAGTAACTCATTAAATGTTTTTTCAGTATAGGTAGGGGAAACTGGTACACAGTGGACCACTTTTTCAGTTACATTTTTTTTTCTCTTTAACGGACAAACCGATCTGCATGAAAGTATTTTTGAATATTCCTTAAACCTTTATACATTCATCATAATTTTCTCAGAACATAGTTTTCAATACATTTTTCAGAATTTTTTTTTTTTCTATGCACTTGTAAAGTGGACCAGTGTGCCCCAGTAGTGGGGCTCACTGGTCCACCCACCGGGGCACAGTGGACTGCTATTAGGTATTATCTAAAATACAATATAAATCTATTTTTCATTAATCTAATTCTTTTTTATTTTCCTTTACCCGCAAAATAACATAATAATATAAATTTACAAGTAACACTTTGAAACAAAAACAACAACAAAAATAATTATATTTTGAAAATAATAACAGATTAATACAGGAACAATTGCAATTTAGTTGAAGTTATTACTTAAGTACAAAAAAATCAGCGCACATTAAAATTTGCAAATGAAATTCCAAAATACTTATGAGTAAGATTGAACCTGGAATTTTTCTGAAATACTTTTGGGTCTGGGAGCAATATTATGAAATCAATGACATCAACAACAGATTCATCTACAGTTTCGGGAAAAATAAACTGATTTCCATTCAATTTGCGTCTCATGAATCTTACTTGAATAGAATCATCACCAATTAGACTACAGTTATATTTATCAAAGGTAGTAAATACAAAACAAAATATTTCTTACCATGTTAAATAAATTGTTATTTTTCTTTGTTTACTTTATTACTTTAAAACAATAATTCTGCATTACAGGAACAGAGTGGATTGTGGACCACTGTGCCCCAGGAGTGGGTGGTCCACTGTGCCCCATGTTGAAGTTCAATAAATAATCATATTAATATTGTTTATAGCTTTCTTTTAAACATATTAACTTCAAAGTTAAATAAAAACAAGTATCTTAGCTTTACAAAAAAGCTGTTTTATCTTATTTATCTACAACCTTTAATTACTAAAAAAATAAAAATATGATGATGAAAAATTTTACTTTTAGAAGCTCAAAACAACCAATCAGGATAAAATAATTCAATCTGAGCTAAACATATTTTCTGAAGGCTATAAATAATCAGTGCAGTGCTGTTGTCTATTAGAATAGAAGAGAAGCTTTAAAAAAAATTAAATAAATAAAATATTAGGTGGTGGTCCACTGTACCCATAGGTCCAGTGTGTACCGGTCTCCCCTAATAGTTTTTTTCTTTTCAATGTATCAAACTCATTAGTTCGTTTAATCTAATGTTTAATTCTTAATTAGTAAAGTAATTATATAGTCATATATTTATTCTAATTTTTTTATTTAAAAGTAAAACTAAAAACTAGAAAATTGATTTAATTTGTGAAAGATTAAGCATTTTTACAAGACAGTAAAATATTTGTTTTTAATATTTATGAATTTTATTGCTTAAGAAACTTATCATCATTATAAATCAGATTAAAAAAATAGATATAAAGGTAATATTTTTAAATTCACTGATGAGATTTAAACTTTAAATGAAGTATATATTTTGCATTTTAATGTAAAAGAAATTAATGTTGCAATACTTACTTAAATTCACATGATGCCTAAATATGCAACAAGAAATATATTTTTAATTATGTAATGTCATTATATACAGTTATTTATAAGTTGTCATGAAGCTTTAAAATTGAGTAAGTATTAGGATTTCTTTTTCAGATTATAATAATTAATATATTTAGATATAATTCTTTAATATTGTTTGTTAAAAATATTTAAAATCACATTTTGTTTTGATTTTCTGGAACTTATTTAACCAATTATCTTAGACTATTCGGCCAAATATGCAAGTATTCGGCAAAAGGGCACCGAATAGTGGTCGAACATTCGTTACATCCCTATTTATCACTTCGCCAAATTTGCCGCCGCCAAGTGTCTTGCCTGTTCTAGAATTTAACCAAAATAACAACTTATTTAACATACTAAGAAATATTTTGTTTTGTATTTACTACCTTTGAAAAATATAACTGTAGCCTAATTGGTGATGATTCTATTCAAGTAAGATTCATGAGGCACAAATTGAATATATAAATCAGTTTATTTTTCTAGAAACTGTAAGTGAATCTGTTGCTGATGTCAATGATTTTGTAATGTTGCTCCCAGACCCAAAAGTATTTCTGGAAAATTCCAGGCTCAATCTTGCTCATAAGTTTTTTTAATTTCATTTGCAAATTTTATTGTCCACTGATTTTTTTTTTTTTTTTACTTAAGTAATAACTTCATCTAAATTGCAATTGTTTCTGCATTAATCTGTTATTATTTTCATAATATAATAAATATTTTGATAATTTTTTGTTTTGTATTTAGTTTTAAAATGTTACTTCCAAACTTATATTACTATGTTATTTTGGAGATAAAGAGGAAATAAAGAAGAATTAGATTAATGAAAAATAGATTTATATTGTATTTCAGATAATATCTAATAGTGGTCCACTGTGCCCCAATAGGTTGACCAGTGTACCCCGCTTCTGGGGCACACTGGTCCACTTTACGGGTGCACATAAATAATTTTTTTTTTTTTTTTTTTTGAAAAATGTATTGAAAACTATATTCTGTAAAAATTATGATGAATGTAAAAAGGTTTAAGGAATATTCAAAAATATTTTCAGGCAGATTGGTCTGTCTGTTAAAGAGAAAATAAATTTTAACTGAATAAGTGGTCCACTGTGTACCAGTCTCCCCTATCATTGCAACAGATAGAAACTTTATATAATATATATATGTTATATTTTAACCACAATTTAAGAAGGTGCAATGTTAAGAAAGGTGTATGTTTATATTATTCATGACATTTTTAAACAACCACTTTATTGTTTCCCTTTATTTTCATCTTTGAATTTAGCTAGTAGTTTATTGAACATTTTATCAGCGACATATTTTACTCAAAAAGGAAAAAAAAAAAACCATAGGTTAATGAAGTTAACGATTTGCTTAAAATTTTGTAAATTAGTTGAGGTCTAAAAACATACAGTATTCTCAAAGTAATAACGTGCACCTCTAAATAAAATGAATTTAAATTACCTTGGAAACACTGATACATCTACTACAGCTACAGTGATCTGATGCCACTCAACTTTTAAAATCCAGGGTTCCATAGCTAGTACGGAAACAGTACCAAAAGCTGTTTATATGTAGGGTAAACGTGCCAGGAATTTACACCCTTATGAAGTTTCTTTGAAAATTATTTTTTAATGAAAGTTATAATTATTATATTCCAGTTTTGTTTATTTTTTTAATATTAATAGATACTTGTCTATTTTCCCATCAACCATTTTCTACAAAAGAAACATAATAATAGTTATAATAAAGTCGCCAAACACCAAATAATACAAAATTGTGACGACACATTTTTTTTCAAATGCAGTGCTAGTATGTATTTCATTTTTATTTATTTTGTGGATAAGACAATTTAATTTTTTGGTACTTTTATGTTAGCCAGGTGCCAATGATATTATATAATCTATCTATCTGGGAGCACGGCAGTGCGTCCGCCAAGTTCGCACAGGCCGTAAGCTACCTTTTCCCTGACCATTTCGGCCTACTTTTCACCCCCTCATAACTGCGTTTTGGTGAGAGCTAGAGAGTTTTCCTTTTTAACACACTTTAATATAATGAAACTGAACTAGGTTCCAAGATTTCTTATTTCTGTATTTAATATTTTTCGAAATATGACATTCTGAAAAAGGGCTTTTTTGTAACTGACTCACAGGGGATCATCAAATAACTAAAAAGTTGGGGATCATCAAATAACTAAAAAGTTGGGGATCATCAAATAACTAAGGTACTTCTAACAGTCGTAGAATCATAAAATTTGACAAGTAAGTAGGTTTTGTCACACAATTAACCAGAAAAGTCTGAAAACATAGAATTTCTGCCTTTAAACCCTTCAAATAGGGGGTGCTGATTTGGCTATATACAGTTCGTAACACATTCAATTGGCAAATTAAATTAATTGCATTGTTGAAACCATTTGTGTTTTTTATTGTACGATAAACATTTAAGTAATAATAGTTGCCTAGACAATCATTTCCTCGCTCATATTTGACGCCAGAGTGGGTCGCCAAAGCCTGATTGCAGAAAATTAGCCTGAGTTTAAAGGTGTTACATGGTTTCAAGCAGAATGAATTTTTTATATTCTTTTCCGGAAATGTTGGGAAGGCAAATCTTTTAGTTTATCTGTCCGTTTTTCTATTTTTTACTTCCTTAAAATAAATTTTATTATAAATGTCAGTATTCTAATCACAATAGCACTCAGTCAATCTGGCAAAATCCCAGTGGGTTGTTAGTTCTTTAAGTGCATTTTAATGATGTTAATAAACTTTACATATATATGCATACTGGATTTCATTTCAAATATATATATCTATATTAATATTATAAAGTAGTAAAGATTGTTTGTTTGTTTGTTTGTTTGTAGGGGTAATCTCTGTAGCTACTGAAGAGATTTTAAAAGTGATGGTGACAATCCCTGCTCCAACATAGGCTATATTTTATGTCGGTGCCACTACCCCCAAGGGGGTGCAAAAGCGAAAAACGTTCTAAAATTTCGATTTTTTTTTATACTGGTTGAACTAGGAACATGAAATTTGCCATGGTAGTTACTTATAAGATGTAAATGCTCTCTAAGAACAAATTCTAATAAAATTCGAAATTTAAAAGGGTGAGATGAGCGAAAAGCGTTCTAAAAACATTCTAAATTACAATTTCTATATGTAATATCTGGAAATACAGAGCCGTTTTCAAAAGTGATTGTGGCAAATTGATGGTGACAGTCCCTGCTCCAACATACGCTATATTTTTGGTCGGTGTTACTACCCCCAGGGGGGTGCAAGAGCGAAAAACGTTCTAAAATTTCGATTTTTTTATACTGAAGGAGCTAGAAACATGAAATTTGGCATGGTAGTTACTTATAAGATGTAAATGCTCTCTAAGAACAAATTCTAATAAAATTCGAAATTTAAAAGGGTGAGATGAGCGAAAAGCGTTCTAAAAACATTCTAAATTACAATTTCTATAGAATATCTGGAACAACAGAACCGTTTTCAAAAGTGATGGTCGCAAATTGATGGTGACAGTCCCTGCTCCAACATAGGCTATATTTTATGTCTGTGCCACTACCACAGGGGGGTTGCGAGAGCGAAAAAGGTTCTAAAATTTCGATTTTTTTTATACTGAAGGAGCTAGAAACATGAAATTTGGCATGGTAGTTACTTATAAGATGTAATTCTCTCTAAGAACACATTCTAAAACAATTCGAAATTTAAAAGGTGTGAGATAAAGCGAAAAGCGTTCTAAAAACATTCTAAATTACAATTTCAATGGAATATCTGGAACTACAGAACTGTTTTCAAAAGTGATTGTGGCAAATTGATGGTCACAGTTCCTGCTGTAACATAGGCTATATTTCATGCCGGTGCCACTGCCCCCAGGGGAGTGCATGAGAGAAAAACGTTCTAAAATTTCGATTTTTTTGTACTGAAGGTGTTAGAAACATGAAATTTGGCATGATAGTTACTTATAAGATGTAAATGCTCTCTAAGAACAAAGACTAAAAAAATTCGAAATTTAAAACTGTGAGATGAGCGAAAAGCGTTCTTAAAACATTCTAAATTACAATTTCTATGGAATCTCTGAAACTATCGAACCCTTTTCAAAAGTGATGGTGGCAAATTTTTGATGGCAATCCCTGCTCCAACATAAGCTATATTTTACGTCGGTGCCACTAATCCCAGGGTGGTGCAGGAGCGAAAAACGTTCTAAAATTGCATTTTTTTTTATACTAAAGAAGCTAGAAATTTGAAATTTGGCATTGTAGTTACTTATAAGATGTAAATGCTCTCTAAGAACAAAATTAAAAAAAATCGAAATTTAAAAGGGTGAAATGAGCGAAAAGCGTTCTGAAAACATTCTAAATTACAATTGTTATGGAATCTCTGGAACTACAGAACCGATTTCAAAAGTGATGGTGGCAAATTGATGGTGACACTTCCTGCTCCAACATAGGCTATAATTTATGTCGGTGCCACTAATCCCAGGGGGGTGCAAGAGTGAAAAATTTTTGAAAATTGCGACTTTTTTTATATAGAAGGAGCTAGAAACTTTAAATTTGGCATAGTAGTTACTCTCTAAAAATAAATTTTAAAAAAAATCGAAATTTAAAAGGGTGAAATGAGCGAAAACTGTTCTAAAATCATTCTAAATTACAATTTCTATGGAATCTCTGGAACTACAGAACCGATTTCAAAAGTGATGGTGACAATCCCTTCTCCAACATCCTCTTTAATATAAAGCTATGCGTTGCTGACGACTGGATTTTTCGCTAATCTTTGCCACAGATTAAACTCGGAAAATGAAACATTTGAAGTTACTGAAAAAAATAATAGCTCGAAAAGTATATGTCAGAAAATTGTTAAACAAACTGCTTTTGAAAAGTAAAAAAATGTATATTTCTTAATATAAATTTCAAATCTGATGATTACGCCATTTTTCGAATATTGAATTTCAAAAATTACCAAATTTCACAATGGAGTACCATAGCGATAAAATAATGATAAGGGCGAAGTTCCCTGACGTTTATATTGGGTATAGCACGAGTCACAAATTATAGTAGCCTTATTATTCTGTTAAAATATAAAAGTAAACTATGAAATTCCAATATTTTGTTTGATTAAAAATTCGTTAAGAGAAATTGACCAGCGTATAGGGCGTAGCTTGCTAGTATATATATATATAATATATATATATATATATATGCATATGCATCACATATATAATACATATGCATCATTATGACGTCCACATAAACAGGGTATTTTTGTCGCCAAATTTGGCGATATTTCGTTAAGTGTCGCAAAGCTTGGAGAGAATTTGACGCTAGAGGCTATTTTTCATTGCGAATTTTTAGAGCGAGTAATCATCTATTAACATTATGATGAAATGGAAACTAAGATGAAATGGATAACAACACAAAATATGAGATATGCTGCCGATGATCGCAAAGAGAATTTCTGTAACAGAAACTTCCGATTTGGCGAAGGATTGAGCAAGTAAATCTAATACATGAAAATGAAAATCTGTTTGTCTGTCTGCACTTCTATACAAATCAACAGTTTGAAAGCCAGAATTGTGAAATGCTACGTGTAGGTGTATTAAAACACGGCCGAGGCAACTAAAGTAATCCGGAATCGAAATATAATGTAAATTTTTAAATAATAAAAAACCAAAAATCTATCAGCTTCCATATCCTGTGCTGGTTCGCGCGATTGGCAAAAAAATCCAAACTGCTGCCAAAAGAGGTGTGATGTCACGTAGATAAGGTCAATTCCAGTTGTTAAGTTAAAATTCCAAAGACTAAATATCACAACAACCAAATAAAACATTTATCGCCGAAAACAACTCGCCAAACCTACCAACACAGGATATTGAACTCTTCCCGCTTTTTCCTATTAAATTTGAACATTTTTCGTTATAGCAGTTGCCAACAATTAAAAATCCACAATGAAATTCTTTCTACAATAATTAATTTTCTATTGAAAGATTTCCACGTGAAAAATGAAAATAAAAATAAAAAGTTTCAGCAATGGAAAAAAAAGATTAATATGGCGTCATATTGGTAATATAACAGAAATTTTTTAATATTTCTCAATAATACAAGGAGTATGAGTATGTGTAAATACAGAAAGTAGGTTAATATGACATCATTCGATAATTAAAAAATAAAATTAATATAACGTCACATTGGAAGTTTAACGGACTTTTCATATGTTTGGGAATTATACAAAGAGAGTATCAATATGAGTAATAGTGAAAGCAAGTAGGTAAGATGTCAGCAGGTGAGCACAACGTCATACGAGTTTGAGGCACGTATTGAATCATGATAAAAACATGATCATAGAAATATTGGCATATTTTAACATTTTGAAATTATCTATACAACATGTTTAATTTGAAATTGATTTTTCTACACAAACATTCTTAAAATCTCGAACAGCACCAAGTACTACGGCTAGTTATGAATAAAAGTAATATGATGAAGTGCTTAGCATACATATTAGAAAGAATATATTGTTTGCCTGAGACGGCTAGTATTTTAATGTAAACTACAAATAAAAATATAGATTTATAAAGCATAATAAAATAATTTTAAAATTCTTTGACATTTATGCATTTATTATAGTTATATCCTTTATACATTTGATAAAACCTACAAAAAGCAGTGATATCCCATCAAAAAACTTTCTGTAAAAAAAAAAGCGCCAAGTTCCCCTTAATGTTTCGGCCGTAAAAAGTACTGATATCTGATGTTCGCCCAAGTTAAAAGTCAAACATCCGAAATCTTTCATTCAAAATGGCTTCCTGCGACTTGGCCGTTAATGCATTTTAGAAGGTTTTTCAAATTCTAAAGAATGTATAATGATCTACATGTCTACTACATTTTTTTAACATTTTACGCATTTTATTGTACAAAGTACTAAAATATAATACACATTTTTAAAAACATAATTTCGAGATCACAACTGTCGAGAATGGTCCACTCTGGTTCTTAACGTCTCACATAATGTAACACAATGTGAAATTCGATGAAAAAAATATTCATTGAAATTCGTGTTAATGACAATAGACCGTACAAAATGGTCATTAAACCATGGTAAAACTAAATGATGGTTAATCAAAACTAATGTTTCTTGAAACTCAATGGTATGTATCACAAAGCTTTTAATTACAATGCCATCATAAGAAATTGCATTCCGATATTACTTTTAAATGCATAATTTCCAATCATTAATTTTGAAATGATTTATCGACGTAATTATTTATTTCAAATGAAATATATGGCATGTTTAACATCAATCAGGGTGTATTATGTATATTCTAATTTATTTTTCTCAGTATTACATTCTTCTAATGTTTTTAACCTAGGATGCATTAACGGCCAAGTCGCAGGAAGCCATTTTGAATGAAAGAT
This sequence comes from Maratus michaelseni, assembly GCA_963931845.1. Taxonomy (NCBI): domain Eukaryota; kingdom Metazoa; phylum Arthropoda; class Arachnida; order Araneae; family Salticidae; genus Maratus; species Maratus michaelseni. Next base: position 381,005,073 of record OZ007587.1, on the reverse strand, counting down.
TTCGGATGTTTGACTTTTAACTTGGGCGAACATCAGATATCAGTACTTTTTACGGCCAAAACATTAAGGGGAACTTGGCGCTTTTTTTTTTTCAGAAAGTTTTTTGATGGGATATATATATATGAAAGCCGTTCCTGGTATGTATGTTCCTTATACAAATCTACAGTTTTTGTCCAATTTTCACAAAACTAGATGTACAGACATTTTAAGACACGAGTAAAATTACTGTCAACTTCAAAAAATTCCCCAGACCATTTTTTACCACAATTTTCAAACATATATGCCATAGACATTCATTACAGAAATCTTTTTTTTTCTTCCAATTTCTTTCATGTTGCTATAAAAAGAAACTGTGTATGGACAATATTTTTATAAACCAATAAAAATTCAGATTCACTCCCTACAATTTGAAATCAGAAACTGATATCATTCAGAGAAGATGAGATGTTTTTTTCATATTATGTATAATTAAAAAATGTACGTAGTACACTTATTTAAATGTATAAATTTTTTGACATTAAAACATCTATTTTAAAACAGATCTTTCTATTTCAAGAAAAGATAAAAATAAGAAAGATCATTTGCTGGATATGACATCACTTTCTATTAATTGCTTTCAATGTGTCATCAAAGTAACTCTAAATAAATGGCTGCTATATTTTATTTCCTATTACGTTTCCATACTACAGCTAAATCTTATAGTTATAAGTTATAGTTAAGTGTTTTAATGCTTTAGAAGTGATAACATTTTCTACGATTTATTTTAAATAAAAAATGAAACATAGCAACATTTTTTTTAGCATTCCTTTCTCTTTTCAAACAAAATTTCATGACTAGAAACTGATATCCTTTTCATGTAATCAATCTAGATTTAGTTTTTATGAATGAAAATGTGCGTTTCCATTTTAAAATAATGCCATACAAAATAGAATTTCACAAAGTACTTCGCCAATTGGTTGAATTTTTCCCCGTATTATTAGGAAAATTGTATGCTTTTCAGTTACATGCCACCCCACAAATACATGCACACAGACACACACACAAAAAAACTGTATTCTCATTCATAAAACTGGGGAATTTTACTATGATTTCATCAAAGTAATGTCAATTTTTACACCCTTTTATTTAACCTGTATTTAGCATGTATGTAAAAATAGAATTTCGTAATTGATTTTTTACTCCCCTGATGTGCTAGAATTATGAATATTATGCACACAGGTGTGTTTCCGATAAATATTAAAAATTTTCAAAACATTAATATTTTTAGAATTTAATTTTAAATTTATAAATTTTGAGACAATTTTCCATTAACTGGGCTCAGGTGATAAATTGCCAAATTTTCTTTATAGTTACAACTGTACACGAGTAGCAATAACAATGGAGTTAATTATGCATCAAACCAAGCTCGATAAAATATGCCAGTTGGCTGTGAAACTGCTTCCATTAAATTATTGTTAGTATTTTAAACATAAAAAGTAGAAAATAAAATATAAATAATAAATATAAAGTGAATTATTTAAAAAAGAACTTTTTCCCAATTAATTGTTGATAAAATAATTTAAAAATCCTCAATAGATAGTTAAATAATATCTTTTATCATCATTGCCTTATCTTAAAAAAAGAAAAGAGCAAAAAATACACATATATCTATATCATAAAGAACAAACATGTCCGTGCCTAATGCTGATGTCATTTTGCGAATGGCAACACTTGATGTTGAAATTTCGGTTTTCGGATTTTTTGTTACTGCAAATTTTTTAATTTCTAAACATTGCACATTTTCAGTTTTTACACCGTTATGTAGAAAAAAAATCTACTTTTACATGCAATTTCTTTGAAAACTGTGTCGCAATTTACTCATTTATTACAGCATTTAAATTAAATTTCAAGCATGATTTTTTTTTTTAATCTATCTCTCGCTTGCAGACGATCACAAAATATTAATCCGTTTGCCCTTTAAACATTATAATAAGTTGAGCATTCCTTTCCAGCTAATATTCAATAACGGAATTAAAACTTCATTAAACAACAAATAAAATAGTATAAATAAAACACAAATTTAACAGACATGTAATTGAAATAAGAGTTTAAATCTGCTGAAATTATCAGAATAAAGAAAACAGCTGTAGATAACAAAATTTTGAGCGATTTCTCTGGCTATTAACTTCTGACACGAGGACAATACGAAATTATTGCTTTTAATAAATTTCAAAATTTTATTTGAATATATAATTGACATATTTCATATAAAAATGCTCTTTCGCATTGTTAGGGCAATCTAAAAAAAAATTATTAAATGTAAAAAATCTATAAGAGATTTCAATAAAAAAAATAAAAGCTTTTCACATATATTCTCGATCCCAGGAAGCCCAGGTTGGATGCCCTAGTTTTAATAAATTCAATAGATAGTGCTTTCTACCAAGTGTTAGTCAAAGCAGTGATTTTTCCATAATTGGGATTCATAACAAATTAACTTATTTTATTGGAGATTTTTTGCAGCAACAAGAATTGCAGTAAAAAAATTAGATGTGATTTTTAAGATAAACATTCAGTTGATTTTAAAAACTTTTTTTTACTTTAAATACTAACTAAAAATAACATAAATGTCCTAAAAACATATACCTAACATTTCATAAAATATTTTACTGAAGGTGTTTTGATTCTATATACAAAATTGTATTTTACATATACAACTGAGCGCTTTCGGGCAAACCTTTGCTCGAAAGCACTCGGTTGTACATCTAAAATATACAGTTTTATTTTACGAAATGATATTGTAACGTCCTTTCAAAGATAATCCGAGAAGTGATGTTTTGGTAGCTGAAGGACTAAGCTTTGAAAATAATTCTTTACATCTGAAAGATCACTTTATTGCATAAACAAGGATTTTCTTTGTAGATGAAAAATTTTGACATTATAATCTAAAATTTTGAATAAAGTTTATGGGTTCTTCGACATGCTGATCACATATTTTAAATTAAAGCAGTTTAGACATCAATGTCCGTAAAGTTAGACTATATTTGACAGTCAGATTTGTTTCAGTAGGATTTTATCCAGAACATAAGTTGCATCTCAAAAGGGTTTTTTATCAACACAGAGCGTTTTGCGGCTGGATTTTCATGCAGTCACGTGGGTGCTTGGCGCACTCTTTATTTAGAATGGAGGTCTGGCACCTCAACATCTTATGTAGTCACCTGTATACTTGGCATACCCTTTATTTCGAACGGAGGTCTGACACCTCAGTGTCTTATGCAGTCACCTGGATCCTTGCCATACCCTTTATTTCGAATGGAGGTCTGGCACCTCAGCGTCTTATGCAGTCACCTGGATACTTGTCGTACCCTGTATTCTGAGCAGAAGTCTGACACCTCTCTCTCTTTTTCTCAATCTGAACTCTTAATTAAAGTTCTCTTGCTCATGGTTTTCACAGTGGGAGGGGATTTGGTCCAAGGAGGGGCTTGTTTTAAAAATCTGTTTTCATATACTGCATATTACTTACATTTAAGTCGAGAAATTTAGGACAATAAAACAAGGTACAAAGTGAGAAGTCGACTTATATGCAAGATCAAAGAAACTCAAATTTGAAAGACTTTTACTTACCCATCATACGTAGTATAGGGTAAATCTTGTAATCGTTTTGAAAATCGAAAAAAAAATTTTGACGGATTTACACGTTTCAGACACTGGAGATTCCGAAAAACATATTTTTAGAAAAAAAAATTTGCCGTCCGTCTGTGTGTCTGTAAACGCTCTATCTACCGAAAAAATTGAGATAGAGACTTGCAATTTCGTATGTACGTAGTATGTAATAATGGGAAGAAGCCTATTTCATTTCAATAACCTCGATTAACCGGAACAATTTTTTTCGGACTCTCGAAATATTCGTTCTGATGAAAGGTATATAAAAATTTTCGAAATTGTTTATTTTAAGAAATGAATATAAAAGACAATAAAAAAACATAAATTTTGCATAAAGCATGAAGTCGATTGGATAATTAGTTGCCGAGATATTTGGAACCGTATTTTCCACACTCTTCGATTTTTCATGACCCTGTATTTCATCCAAATTTCACTTCAAAGATATATTTTAATTGGAAATTTGACGCTTAATCAGATGCAATAAACCGCTAGTTAATAGGATTATTATTTTTGCAGTTATAAGGATGTTGCTTTCAAGCAATTCAGTAATCCAGCCTTTAAAGCTTGTGACGTCATCAAGCCACGATTTTATTTGAATTGCAATGCACTTTATAAGTAGTTTACACATTTTTATTTTAATATTTTACATTATGCATATCCATGATGGGTAAGTATTACGATGGCCCCCAACGACTAGTTTTTTCTCAATTCAAACAATGGAAATACAATTAAAATGCTTAAGATCATTAATGTTAAAGTATTACATGCAATATAGCAAAGATATTGTGTCATATATCTTTTAACACCTAAGTATTTCAACTTTTGCTTTTACCGAAAACTTCACCTTCAGTAATAATTTTTAGGCAAAATATTCTTTCAAAAAGTATTGAATTCCAATACTGTGGTATCGTTCGTGCCATGAAAAATTTTCCTGGCGCCTGGTTGTGTCACCATTTCCGAGCTCCTTTCCTTCATGATTGTAGGACATGGCTGATTGTGTCACGGATGATGTGCTGTTGGCAGATTTTTTCCTCCCTTCTGATAATGGCGGTTTCATTTTCAGCATATGATTTTAAAGATTTCCTGAATTTATTTTTGGGACCCCGTTTCTTAAATTTTTATCTTTGATCATAACAGTCAGAGTCAGTGGAGTTTGTTCTATCAATCGTTGAGGTTATGCTTAGCTAAAGAGATTGTCGTTGTTAAATTTAATAAAAATGATTGATTGCAAAGAATTTTTAAGTATTCCTACAAGATGGATTGAGGTTTTCTACAACATTTTTAGAGGAAAACAAATTTATTGCTAAATATAAGAATTAAATAAGGAAGATTTTTTATTAAAAATAATATATCAATTTTTCTACTTAATTATTACAATTTACATGAAAAATGTAAATGCTCTCTTTCTCAAATTTTTGGTTTCTGACTATTGATGTGGGAAGGGTAAATACCCAGCAGGAAGGTATTTATATTTTGGGTATTTACCCATCAAATGAAGTAACCCTTTATATGCAACTTTCAATCGTATTCAAAATGAAGAAGGTAAAAAAACTAATTCTTTGAAATTGCCAGTAAAAACTAAATGGGAAAGTTATTTGCATTGCTTTAAATGTTTAACGCTCAAGCTATTTTAATGTTTGCTTTTAATTAGGGATGCACCGAATATTCGGTATCTATTCGGTATCCGGCCATGTTACCGAATATTCGGTTAGGCCGAATATCAAACTATTCAGGCTGCCGAATATCAAACTATTCGGCCTGCCGAATATTCGGTTTGGAATATTCGGTTTGGCCGAATACTTAAAAAAACTGTTTTTAAAATCCCACAATTTCTACTTTTAACTGTCAATTAATAAAGATATTCAAAATAATTAGAAATAAAATCATATTTCAATGAATTTTTTACATTCTTCATTGTAATTAAAAAGGCATTTAAATTAAATATTTAAATGTAAAATATTGAGTTTCTTTGAAATTTAAGAATTGAAAGAAGTCTAAACATTCTAATTTTTTCTTTCTTTTACAGTAATCCATTATAACCAATAGCAATATAAGTTTTTTTTTACATCTATCTTTAATTGAAGAATAAATACCCAATAAATACCCAAAATGGGTATTTACATAGTTATATACCTTTAAAAATAAATACCCGGGTATGTTACATCACTGTTTCTGACTTTAAATAATGCTAAGTGGAGTTATTGCTACTAATGACATTCACAACTGCTAAAAATTCTATAAGATCACTTTTAACATCACACAGATCTCGGATATTCCTTAACACTAGAACTGCGATGAGGGGTCATTTTGACCTGTACCAAATGAAAAAATGTAGATTCGAACTAGAAATTTCTTACTAAAATAAGTTAGATATATGCCACACAAACATAAGTTAAATAAATAAGTTAAGTTTTAAATAAAAATTCCGGTGTGAAATATTTTTATAAAAATTTTCAGTACAATTTCCGCGGTTCTAGTGTTAAGGATGTTGTCCTTAAATATTTTTTCTCTGTTCAACCATACAAATATTTCTGACACATTCATGAACTCGTTTTATTGCCTAAAAATTTCAGACATTCGATTTCAGGTGACTGAAAACAAATAACATTGTTTATTTTTATAAATTGGATACATCTTGAGCTATAGCAAACTGCTACCTGATAACCATTATATTTCATAAGTTGGCTCAAATTACAAATTCAGTGTCATTTTCTGACAGAAGCCACTTTTAATATTTAAAAGTCAGAGCACTCTTTTCAAATCATCACAGTGAATCAGCTTTTACTATAAAAGCAGATTTTTTTAGTACTAAAGTCAATAACGGGCACCTTTTTTGGACAGAGCAGCAAAACCAAAATGCAGGTAGGATATAGCATCCTCCTGAATCAATCTGATTGAAACTCTGTAAAAAATCTCTTGATCTTGAATCTCTTTATAGGACCATACATAGAACTTAAAAAATGATATATAATTATGAAAAAGATATCACTAAATTTTATTCTTTCTGCTAAATCTGTTATTACCTGTAAATATGTATGTGCAGCTGTGGTTTTAAATGAGAATATGGTATAATATCCTTTTTTATTCATTTAGGAATGAAGGTGTGGTCTGATCCATTTGATAGAAAGAAGGATTAAATTCATGTTTTTGTTGAAAAATCTTAATTGTTAGCAAAATAATCATATACTAATAATGTAAAAATAGTTATTCTGTATAATAAAATTTTTTTATGTATATACTTAAATTATTTTTCTCATTTATTAGATGAATGTACAAATTATTACTTTGAAATCAAATGAGTGTCATTTTAAAGATGTCATGTAATGACTAAAATTTATAATAATGCTCAAAGCAAAAAAAGATTAAAATTTCCTAAACAATAGAGAATTTTTTTAAAATAAAAATATAAAACATACTCTTCTTTCAACATGTATACTTTCATAATGAAAAATTAATTAAAATTTAAAATGAACTGAGTGCATTATTTACTGAATAGACTATATCACAAAATAAAAATTTAAGTAAAGTACTAACAGAATATTTTTACTTAAAATATTTCATGCAGTGTACAAAAGATAGCACAATGCACATTTTAAATCCTAAAGAACATTTTTACATTTTTTTTTTTTTTTTTTTTTTTTTTTTTTTTTTTTTTTTCAAGGCTAATGGCTCCCTTTTTTGTCAACAATCACATGTTATAATAAGTTACTTCATTTGAAGAAATTTCTATTTCTTTGCAATAATATAAAAGTATAGTTCCTGTTAACATAGTTTGCTATTTTATTTATAAATTTTCACAGTTGCTTAATATCATTAATGCTCTTTTATTTTTATATAACTAACAGTATTTTATTAAAATACAACAATGTTAGCAAAACTAAATAACTATGAAAAGCTAGAAATAGCTTTTAGAAATGTAAAAAACTAGTAAACCATATTAACAAAGACTATACTTTCTATTGCAAAGCAGTTGAAATTTCTTTAAACAAAGATGGTTGTAATTTACTTGAACATGACACTTTAAACTAAAGATAGCCACTTGCTCAAAAGAAAAAAAAAACATAATAAAGTAATAACAAACCGGGAAAACTGTTCAGTTTAAAATGATTGGGCTGTGTTGGAGTTGTTCGCAAGAACATTATATTTATGATGTGTTTAATGCAATTTAATATTTTTTATTAAAAAAAAACAACACTATGTTTCTTAATATCTCATTTAAAAAAAAGACAGATTTTTTTTTTTTTTTTTCAAGCAGACAAAGCATTTCATATCTAAAATTCAATTAAAGTGTGTCATGCTCACTCACAGTGGTGTTAAAAATTATTTCACTTGCACCATTAATTTGATGTATTAACTACAATGGTTGTTGCTTAATGTGATTACTGCTAATATTGTTATTCACATAATTTTATTAACATTACAAAAAATGGTTTATTTCTATCAATTTATTATCATTTCATTTGCATAATTTTGTCTGTCTGAGGTAAGAGTATAAAAATTTTCTGAAACTTGTATACAAAATTTGTGTAATATTAAATAAAAGTGTATCAAAATTTTAATGAGACAGAGAAAAAATAAACAACATTTCTGTTATTTAAAATAAAATACAGTAGACTGCCAATTATTTGAACTGGAACCAAAGGTGGTTTAGATAATCAAAAGTTCAAGACCAATGTTTAACCTCTTTAAGAAGAGCTTTGTGTACATGCAATCACCAAACTTTCCTATGAGTAATTTTGCGTTATTTAATCACAGAACCTCTGTGATTAAATTAAGCACAGATTTCTATTTAGAATTACTAATTCCAAAAGATTAAAAATTGTGTATGGGACAATTGTCACAAAGAGGTTAAAATTTAGTTTAAATGAACATACAGTGGGTGATCGATTAACGAACTTAATCCATTCCAAAACAATGTTCGCTAACCGATCATAGATTTAGTATAGATTTGTGTGGGAATTCAATTAATTCGTTCTTAAAAGCTAAATAATATATAAAAATTAATGTAAATTCCCCCTAAATTTATGTAATAATAATAAAACATACATTACATACAGTCTTGTCCTTCCTTCAGTCATGCTTTTATTGAGTTTGTAGGGCATTAAATATTTGACAAAAGTTTATTTTTTCTTTTGGGAGTTGTCAATCTTCCCATATTAATAGGGTTAATATATTTCCGTATTTAATCTGGACAGATCGCAGTTTCGTGGCTTTATCCATGTCGTGCCGTACTTTAAAATAAAATGGCATGCCCTTTGTAAAAACTTTTAGGATCACATTCATTGACTACAGTATTAAATCATATCAGTTTATCACTTTGAGCTATCAAAAACTCCATTAGTTCTCTAAAAGATTGTGTTTACTGCAGAGCCCGGTAAAGCTCAAGTAGAGCCTAGAGTCTTTTAATAATTTAGGAACTAAATTTCAGTTAAAATAATTAACTTCTAATTAAAAATATTTCTTTAAAAAGGGACACAAAATATAAAACTTAATGTTTTTCTACTGTTCACTCTATTTGAGGGCCCGAACCCGCAGTTACCCCTGAATTAATTAGGCCATAAGTATACAACTGTTAAAATATTCTCCAAGTCGGTAATAGTCGATGCAATTAAATACAGCTCTGCAAATCTGAAACACAGCATTGCTTCTTCTTGATTTTTTGTGAGGTGTTCGTTATTCGAACATAAAAATCTCTCATGAAAGTGTTTGTTAACCGATTTGTTCGTAAACCAATCACCCACTGTATATGCACTTTTAACTTCCCATCACACTTTTTTTTAGGTTTAGGGCTGCTGAAATAGCCCATAGTTAAACTAAAAGTTTTTTAAATCTTAGTATTTATACTTTGGAAAGGTAATAATTTTTTTTTTTTTTTTTTATCAGTCTTATCTCGTATTCTATTATGGCAGATCAGTAATTTTCTAAGAATTGCTTCTAAGAGGGTCCATCGTCTCATTTTTATGATTCTTCAACATCATTTTCTAGTAGATCTTCATTCTCACAAGCAAACTGGGATTTTCCCTTAGTGTTAAAGAAAAGAGAATTTTCAATATCATAATAGTTTTAGAGGAAGAGGATCTGCTTGATTGTCCTGAAAAAGAATGTTTGGATAATCAGGGTTAACATAATTGACACTTTACTGCATAAGATTAACAAAACATGTGCTAAAGTTTGAGTAACAACTGCCACAGGATACAGTAAAGTACAGAGATTTGTGACAGAAAATTGCCTATCCAATGTCATCCAATCAGCATGCACTACATGTTCATCTTATCGCAGCTTATCAAAAGGAAGGATTATCCCAGTTACTGAAATTAATAGCTCAATATTGCACATTACTGTACTCACTCACAGTAAATATGATTCTAGAAGAAAACAAGAATACCCTTTTCAAAAATGGGATCAAGCAACCAATGCAGAGTTTCTATGCAAAATAAATAGCACTTGGCAGTCTTGTATATGAAAAATATTTTCCTACTCATTTGTAGGATATATCACACCCACCTACAAAGAAAAGAGATGGGAAAATTCAAAATTCTTTTAATTGTAGCAATTTAAAATTTATATATTTATATTAGTCAGTAATAATTCATATCCTTTGTTTAAAATTTAGATTGTGGTGTCTCAAAATTTATTTTAAAGAATTCTTGTAGTTCTGCTAGACTGTTCTGTTTAGTCCAATAAAATCAGATAAATATATTCACAATAACAAATAAATGAAGAATTTTTATTTACAAGACAAATTTATTGCATGTTATACATGGCAATGAATGTATCACAGTTCAGATTTAACTTCCATTACAACTGCAGAAAGAGGTTTAAATGAAAGATAAGTACTTGAATACTCTTTGGCAAGTTTTTTATCAGAAAAACAATTGTCTTTTATTTTAGTAGTATTGTTGACTATTAAAAGAGGAGTAAGCAAGTCCAAGTAAGACAGTAGAGGAAATTTTAAAAGTCCCCGATTAGATCGTTTTACAACAGCACTCAATTCTGGAACAGACATAGAAGGATGAAGACTGCTGTTTTCTACACCTTTATATCCACTTGTTTTAATAGCAGAAGGTGAATTATCTGAAATGAGATATAATAAAATAAAATTACATAACAGAAAATTATAAAATAACTAATGAAATCACATTGAATATAGATAATTTAATTTTCTTCATTTTTTGTTATCTGAAAGTATCCATTTGATTCCTTAATTAGATTTACATCATCATTTTAAAATGCACTAATATATATCTATTAATATAAATGCGGGACAATTACAACATCAAAAAGTATTACAATAATGACGTCTTACAATATTATGCTCATGTTATTATTGTAATATAGTCAACTCCATCAAATCTGCGAATCTATAATCCACAAACGCCTATAATTTGCACACTGTTTCAGAGGTAAACAAGGAAAATTTGGTTACCATAAACTCTGCAAGAGAAATTTAAAATGGCATCAATTTGATCGACTATCGGTATTCAGTTTTTTCCTCTCCAAAATTTTTGCATTTGAATGAAGTAAAACTTAATTTTTCAAATGGAAAAAAAAAAAAGTAAAAAATCAGGAGACCTTTTTTTTTTTTAATGGAGAAAATATAATTGAGTGGATGAAGCTCAAGATGAAGCTCCAGTTACAGAAAGTTTCACAGACGTTGACATTATAATAAGTACTACTCTGTTAAATTCTACTGAAAATCAGGATAATTCTGACACAGAGTCTGAAGATGAAGGTGAAAAAGTAACTCTTGAACAGGGTTTTTGGCTATGAGTTATAAATATCTGGATTTTCTTCAAAAGCAGGTTTGTTTCAGAAGAAGAAATAATGACTATACATAATACAAGAAAAAATACTAGACCAAAAATTAAAAGTTCTTAAACAAATGACAGTTGATACTATGTTTGAAAATTATAAAAACAAACAAAATAAATTATAAAATAAAATTTAAATAATTTTTCCTTCAATATAAAGTGTTTTTAAATAACCCAATGTGTTACAATGCCTTTATTTTTTATCATTTAATTTTTGCATTAATAATTAATTTACTGTACAGTTATAGGAGAAAAAATGCAAACAAAGTAATGACCTATAATCTGCACAACCCTTCGTCCCAAACTGTGTGAATTTGAGGTAGTTGACTGAATATATATACAGTAGATCTTTATAACGCAATTCTATATAATGCAATTCTCTATATAACGCACAACTTGTGAGATGTAAACAATGAATTTTGTAGTTAAGAAGCACTTGCATTCCCACTTTATAAAAAATGTTACTTTCTAGAGGACTAAATTTTATACATTAGTTCAACTTTATCACCTTAATTCAGAGCTTTTTAATGAAAAAATTGCTATTATTACAATAAAATGTTTTGAAAATGAGTAATATAATGAATGATGTGGTCCAGGCATATTTGGATTATGTTTATAAAGTAAATTTAACAATGTGTGGAATGATCTGTAATACACAAAAAATTATAATCTGCACAACTGATCCCAATGAATGCAATATAAAGATCCTCCACTGTATATTGATGTGTTTTAGACATATTTGGCCATGTTTACAAGATAAATCTAGCAATGTATGTGATCTATATAACGCAAAATTCTATATAGTGCACAACCTTGCGTTTTTAGGTTTGTGTTATAAAGATCTTCTACTGTATTATATATATTGTGCTGTCCTCTAAAAAAAAACCTAGAATGAAATGCTTCCTAAAAAAAACACCCTAGTACTTCATCAGATATTTCACTGAAGTCATTTTTTTTTTCCTGTTTTTATGCAACATTTAGACTAATAAAATTATTTTAAAATACCTAAGTAGTGCTTAATAAAATATATGAAAAAATGCACATTAAATCATAACTTACAGTAGATAAATTTTATGTAAAAACAAACAAAAAGACAAATATATAATTGACAAAACATTTCACTCAAACACAGAGAAAGGTTTTTTAAAAAAAAGTTATAAAATTATCATAATTTTTAAAATCAAATATGAATGTATCTTCCTAGCTATACTTTAAATCATTTGAATAATCTCAATAACACTTTAATACAGTGCTGGATTTATAACAATCCTTAAAGCATTAATTAAAACAACTGCACATACTTTTACATAACATCTCAAAATTTTATCCATGGATAGTTTAAAATTAGTAAACAAAAAAATATATAAATCATACAGTACATTGCTCCATAGCATTGTAAATGTAAACTGCATTAAGATGAATGATTTAAGAGTTTACTAAACTTAAATATAACATTCCATAAGCTGTATGGTAAAAAATAGTAATATTCAAAATAAAATTTTATGACACATATATTTTTTAAAGGTTTAGTAACTATTTATTGAAAAGTACTCAGTAATTTAAACAGTTAATGATTTTAAGACAGCAAAGAATCTTACTAATATTGAAGAGTGATAAATATATTAAAAAAAACATTATTACTTAAAGTTACATTATAAAGCTTATTTCAGATAAATTTAATGCAATAAATAATTTAATATTATCATTTTTTCCAATGATGAAGTAAATAACCACATATCTACTTCTACAACTTGTTACAAAATTTAATACTTACCACAATAAACTTTTTTAAGCTTCTTCAATTTTTCAGCAGCTTTTTTATTTCCTTGTTTTGCTGATTTCTTAAATAGATCAGAAGCTACTTTTTCACTTTTTTGAACACCTAAACCATTTTCATAACACAATCCAAGATAATACTGTGCATCTGGAACCTATGGAATTTTTACAAACATAATGTAATAATACACATAACAAGCATGGATTAAAATATTGCATATGAGATCACAAAAATCTTAAAATTATATTTAATAAAGCTTTTTTCTGGAGCTAATTTGTCAATATATATATATATAATGAATAAAAAATATTGTTCAAAATGCTCTTTTGAATGAATGATTGATATAATATAAATACAAGATATCTTCAAATGATCAAAATGATTTTATAAACATAATATTAGAGATATTATAATTAATAATATGTCAATGTATACTTTCATACCAATAGAAGGGTCTTACTTATCGCCATAAGTAATTTTTCAATGTTAGAATGTAAAAACGATGTGTTGATCATACTATGCCCATAATGAAGATTAACAATTACTTTTGAGGCCTCCACACTCCTTTGAGCTCACCTAATTTTTTTTCCTTTCTAAAAAAATTCAATGTGAGGATTATGTAAAATACACAAGTTTTCTTTAATCTGTCTTATAACAAGCACCTGTAGTGTTTGAGAAAATAAATCCCTTTCTCTGCCATCTTATGGTTATCATATGTCAAAAAATATTCTTATAGAAGAATCATGAAACCATTTCAATCATTTGTGCACACCCTATATAAGTTTGTGAAAAAATGCACAAACTATTTTGATATTTAAAAAAAGAAATTATAAAGCATTAAATTATATATATAACAGCGCTAAGTGTATAACACTTCCGGAGTGAACTCATCCGTATCCCGATAATCTTTCGTTGAAATCAGCCATTTTATTTTAATTTTCAAAGATTTAATTTTTTCAATAAAGCTGCATAAGATTAACCTTTTTAGAAAGATTGTGAAAGAACAAAAACATCTTGAGTGATGAGCTACATCAAAATATGCATGTTTTTGGATATATCTTGAGTTGAAAATCGATTCATCCAACCATCAGTGATAGCGATAGTAAACAATATGTGAATAATTCCTTTGAGATTCATTAAAATATAGACCATGGATGCAATACTTGAACAAATTCCATGCAACTTTCTGTTAAAATGCCAATTTAAAGCAAGCAAGGTGCTGCCATCTGTTGCTGGTAAAGTGTAATCATAACGCAGCAACGTTATCGATATTGAATATTTTATTACATTCTTCTGCACACAGGCATTTAAAAAATCTATAACCTCCAATTTCTTATAAATAAAAAAAAATGCTTGAAAAAATTGGCTGTTTTTATAACTATTTTACCCCCACATGATCTTATTAGTCAGATAAGAAAAAATTTATTATTTCATAATTCTTGCCATCTGTTGAGTAAAGAATAATCATAATATACCACAGCTACATTATCGATATTAATTTTTTTTTCTCACTCCTCTGCACACAGGCATATGCAACATAATATTTGTTAAATGATAACTGTTTGATAACTTGTCTGTTGGGTCTCACCTGACATTTTTATCTTCATAGTTATTTAATACATAACATGTCTATATTACTTTTATTCAATTTTTTTGCAAAGGATTTTTTTATTTATTGAAACTCTAATAATGTTGTTTTGAAGACATGGCTTTATTAATGTAATATGCAAATATATGTTTTGCCCAGTTAGCAAATCTTTTAAGATGAAACCTGCCTATAATAGAAACCTATATGAAACAATCATTATTTTATTTTTTAGTTTCTACTGCTCTTAGCTTTGTGATAATGTAAAATTTAAATTGTTGGCTCGAACTATTTTTAAATTTTGCATTGTTTGTTTGGTTTTCTTTTTAAACTGCAGGATGGGCAGACAATTGTTTTAAGTGTCGTAGAACTAGGCTATGCCTGTCTCTCCAATAGTTCTGATGAAGTAAAATACGGCGTGTTAAAAAGAAATTGTTAAACATAGGCATGAGTTTCTATTCTTATTATATGTTCGATATATCTCAGATGAATGAAACCTGGATATATACTGTCGAAAGCAGTCAGGTGTCTGAATCAACCATTTAGATGGGTGAAGCTCAGTGAGTATATATTATTTAACTACGTAGATTGCCGAACTAAGTAAAGATTGTGACAATATTGTGAGAGAAGATGAAACAGATTGATCATAATGATCCGCACAAAAAAGCAAACTAAAAATAGGTAAACAGTAAAATAATCATGAATTAAAAAAGTGTTTAAACATACAACAAAATAAAATAATTTTTTAATTCATCTATGTTTCAGTTCACTACAAGGTGTCTTACATAAAACCACCCTGCTTGATTTGCATGAAAACACTTTTTCTAGTAACTGTACATTGCAAAGTTGTGAATCTTCCTCATTTTGGCATTTTTTTTATTTATTTACTTTTAAAATGTGATCTAAATTGCCTTTTCCAAAATTTTTTGCTTCTTTCTTTGACCCCTCCAACACACAGTTTAAAATGGTTAAAACTCTCTAATTTTAAACCTTTTTTCTACACTATTTTTTATTTTGTAGTAATAGTAAATAAAAAATCAACTATCTAAACCCTCCTTTTACATTTTTCTTTACCCTCTTTGCCCCCCAGTACACAAAGTTTGAACTTTAATTTTTATATTCTTCTTATATACCTTATACAAACACAATTTTTCAGAGATATGATACATATTGTAAATGATACATATATGATATGATACATATTCTAGAAAAATATGAAGCGTAGGAAAAAAAGGAGAAAATTTGAACTGAATGATGCAATGATATCATCAAAAATGAACCTATCAAAGATTCATAAAAAGTTCTCAGCAAAAATATAGGTCAAAGTATTTTCCACGTTCTACAGGGACATAACATTGCTAGCAGAAATGCTTTATAATTATGAACTCCTTTCAAAACTAGATCAATAAATACAAGATAAGGTTGTTTGCTATAAAAAAAATTATGTTGAAATAAATAGTTCACTTGAGGATATCTTTCTTAAGAAAGGTAATCGTAATGATGAACCAGATAAGGAAATAAACATATGTATCACCCTGACACTTTTGATTTCATCCAAAGTGATTGGATCCTTTGATCCATCTTCATCCAGCAATTAAAATAAACTTTATTAATTTGTACATAGAATATCAAGTATACGTAAATATTAATGGTAAAACATATTGTATAATTTTTATTCACCTAACTGAAAACCTTTAGCCGTACGTAGTATTTAAAAAAAATTATTTATTATTTCTGACTCGCAATGTTTCAAGTTGTGATAGATTTATTTAGTTACAAACCCTATCATAAGTAAAGGGGAGCCTGTACTCTAATTTTTAGAAGTATAATTTTTTCCCAATTTTATTTAAATCTCCAACCTTTTTATTATGCTAATTCCCTCTTCGGAAAACGGATATAAGTAGGGAGATGGGAAGCAAAAATCACCCCCCCCCCTTTTTTTTTTCAGTTTGGCTGTTTTCTCTCCTGACAAGTATGGTGAATAGGTTAATCAGGTTGATCAACAGAAATTGATTAACTTATTCACGACTTATACAAATCTTACTATCCTCATCTTATCTTCATAACTTATAAAAAGTATATTTCGGTTGAATCAGGCCAGTTTTACATGGGACACCCCATATAATGTGAATTTTACTTTGGATTTAAAAAATCTGGCCAAACAGGTGCATCATTATTAATAGATAATTATAAGTGGTAGCTATATGCAAGTATATTTGCTTTTTTGTTTTCTTAATTAAAACAACTTACACTTTTTTGAGCTAAATCAGAAAAAATTCTCACAGCATCAGACCACTTTTTCTCTTCTAAATATAAAATTCCAAAATATAACTGTGCCTATGAAGATAATAAAATAAATGAATAAAAATTATTATTAAACATTCATATAAAAAATGCAATTATTTAAACACATAAGTAAATGAATGAAAGTAATTTCAAACTACCATTAGAAAATCTAAATATTTCAACAAAATGAAAAATTTGAAGCCACAAATATGAATAAGACTGCAACATTGATTATTCAGTTGCAATAAATAAGTTTAATTTTTGCAGATATAATATTAGAAAGAATTGGAAAAAATATTTGATAATTAATTCACAAATAAGTTTTTAAAATGGACATGTACAACCTATCAACTTTCACCAATAAACAAATATCACATAAAACTACTTTTTTCATTGCAATGTTCGTAGTAGGTTGGATTTAAACAACACTTTAAACAGATATCCCAGTTTGTTTAGTCTTTGTGCAATGGATGACCCTAACACCATAAATTAACCAACTTCAAATTTTTAATACCATATATGGTGAGAGAGAGGAATTTAAAGACAAACATGAAAATTTTTCATAATTCAGGGGCTTCCCGCTCCAAGACTAAAAACATTTATTCAAACAGTCAATGAAATAAACCAAAACATAGCTATTAAAAAATCTAAATTGTTCACTTCAGTTTCGTTCACATTCAACAGTTTTTCAATTAAAAGTGCAATTTGCTTATGATTTACAAGACATTTAAATTACAAAATTTAATGTTGCTTGAAAAACCTTTTATAGCTTTTCAATGGTTTTAATTTTAAACTCTTAAAACTTCCTGATATTCTACTCCTCAAAATTTTATTTAGTAATTTATTAAATAGATACTTTTTTAGTACGGAAGTAACTTTAAAAATATGAAAATTTTTGGAGGTTTCAGCCCTTGTTGTCCTTGCCTAAATGTGGCTCTATAAGCACACTAGGTTTTTATTTTAAATCCAATTGTAGTCAATGTTCTTTTTTCTGTATTTTAGGGTTCAAGCATTAAATTTACTAATAAACTTTATTTTTCCATAAAACATTTTCCATAAATGCCCAGTGTAATAATCCCTCTCCCCCTCCATTTCCTATTATGTTCCATCATAACATGGATGACAATTATGTGCCTGAAAGAATTTATTCTACTGCAACTATTCCAACAACTGAAAGAATTATTCTAGCCACAACAATAAATCAATATAAAAACTAAAGTAAAATACAAACACAATTTCAAAAAATCAAGTTTTAGGGCTAAAGAAAATCTTATTAAAATAATTAGAATAAAAGAAAATACCTCAGGGACATTTTTTTCAGCGGCTTCTGCTAAAAGTTCCTTAGCAATTCCGGGATCAACAGGAAGGCCTCCAATACCCTTATGAAAAAATACTGCAAGGTTGAAAGATGCAAGCCCATGTCCTTTCATTGCAGCCTTTCTATAACAATAAGCAGCCTACAATAAAAATTATGATTATATAATGATAAAGCAGCAATCCTAGATAACACTAAAAATATGAACTAAAAAATAGGAACACTAAAAAAATTGAAATCTGTCAACAAAGAGAAAAATTTTCAGTTTATGTTGAACATAAAATTAATATCATGTTAAATTGGTTGAAGAAATATGTGTTGCATCAAAATATACTAGGGACTATATCAGGAATAAACTAGTTAAATTTCAGGAATTTTGCACACTCTTCAGGAGTAAAATACTAGCATTTCAGGAACCGTACAATTTTTTTCAAGCTATGCTTTTAAATATTTTCACAAATATTCACAGAATCCTCACCGTCACCCCTTGCAGCATTTTGTACTGATCCATAAAAACAACATTGAAATAAAGGTTATATAATTCATTTTTACCTTTTAAATATAAATGATTTTTTGCAATTTATTTTGAACAAAATGGCGACCATTCAAAGTTTAAGTTCCGATTTTCACAAAAAATGTTGAACTTTGTTTATAAATAGTAAAAAAATCATCAGATCACCAAAAGGAGTGATTAATCTCTAGATAATATTGTTGTTGAAAATTGGTCAAAGAAGCGAATTGGTTGAGATTTGTTCAAGTTGCAAGTCAAGAGGAGATCACAGACTTCAAAAACATAGTTTTGAAATAAGAACATTTAAAGATTCAAGTTAAAATTTATGTATGATAGAACAAAGTAAATTAAAGCGGCATAGCTTTCTTAACTTTTATCAGATTGACTAGAAATTGCAACTGAATGTTCTTTACTAATTATACTTTCCAGAAATGAAATGAAAAAAAAAATTCATTTTTTGAAAGTTTGCAGGTAGGTATAACCCCTTAAAAATAGGAAGAGTTAGTCTTAAATCATAGGTGTGCATTATGTGCCAAAATATACTGCATTTTATTTTATAAAGTAATAATAAAATTCGGTACTTCTCCATTATCCCGTCAACTACTTTCTATTAAAAAAATCCATAATAAACAAATGGAAGAATGTTGCCATTGGAATCACAAAAAAAATACAAGAAATTCAGAAAAGCCGCACTCCCTAAACAGAAACAAAATAATTTTGGATATTTATTTATTTACATCCCTCTCGGTTGATGGATAAATGTTTGTGACGTCAGTTGAAACTGATCTCTTTTAATATCACGTCGTCGTCGCCGTTTAATGATGTAATTTTTATTTTTATTAATGAAATAAATAATAAATCAGTAAAACATCATTAAAAATCCCTTGATGACATAACAAACACGTGTAATACATCACATCTGATGTCAAGTGAATGTGGTGCCTCGATCATGCATTTTTGGTGTTAAATCATTGCCGTTTTAATCATGTTTGGCAATAGATTTTTTTATGGAAAGTAGTCGACAGGATAATGGAAAAGTATCTAAAATTGTTTCATATGATTTTTATTAGGCAAACATTCATGAAATTATGAATTTTAAGAAAATTTATATTTAAAAAAAGTATATTTATATCAGATCAAGTATTTGTAAAAAAAAAAAATTACTAAATAGAGCAAATATAAATGATAAGAATGTAAGCTACTAACTAAATTATAAAATAAGTTCTTTATAAAATAATATGGTACTTTTATGTTAGCTGGGCACAAATCTCACCAAAACTTTTTTTTTTTTCGCCAATAGCAACTTTTATTTTTTGCGTGCATAAATTGGAAACTATTCTTTGATGTTGAAATAAAATGTTTTGGTTTATGTTATTATTATATTTTAAATAAATGAGTGAAAGACATGTATTTTAAATATATGTACAGTGAAACCTCCTACAACAGTTACTCTGAACAACGGTAACCTCCGAATACCAGTCATGTTTTAGTGGTACCGAATGTCTTTCATAGAAATAACATTACACTGAACCACCAAGCAACGAATTCCGAATGGCAATTTTTAACATTATGTTTCAACTACAACTAAGACTGCAAAGAATGTACAGGAGGATTTGCTTATTTAGTTAATAGCAATAGATGATACTGAGTTAAATAATATTTTAAATAGAGCCGGAATAACCATGAAAGGCAGCAACTACGTGAATGTAGATAATGATTTGGCAGTTTTTTCTATTTTTAATACCATAGAAGAACTGATAGAAAGCAAGGTCAATAAGAATAAAAATGATGACGAAAATGAAGCAGAAGATAATATGGAATTATCACAAATTTGCAGCATAAAATCATATTCTGATGTTCTTTCTAACTTCAGAAAACTTAAAAATTTTGCACTGAATCAAAAAGATAACGAATTGTACAACAAATCTGTGGAAATTATTATGCATTTAGAGAAAGATATGCTTTTAAAAGCGAAACAATTACAAATAAATGATCTCTTTAGTGTAAAATAATAGTATATATTTTTTAACTGTAAAAAAAAAAAAAAATTGGTCAGTTATTTTGATTTTAATGTAATTTTGAACTTTTAAAATGTGGAACCTCTGAATAACGGCAACCTCCGAAGTATGGTCACTTTATCATGCTCCCAGTGGTAGCCGCTATTCAGAGGTTTTACTATAATACAGAGGCTGTTCAAACATTTCTTAGACGATCTATATTGTATTCAAAAAACTAAATTACATAAAATTCTTGTGTCTTAAATGTTCTGTTTGACGGCCCTTATTCTGAACTATCTTTCGACACTGTAATTTTCAGGATAATAATGCCTTTTGAAGTGTCAGAAGAGATATTTTATCCCATTCCTTCTGAACAGCTTTCCAGAGTCCCGTAAGGGTTGTGGGACGACGTTTGGATAATACAGATTTTAAAAGTTCGAAAGCACAAAAATCCATAAGTGATACATCGGAAGATTTAGTAGGGCTATCACAGTAAAGGGTATGACCTTGATACCAGTTTTTTGTTCCATTTTTTTTTAGGAAATTTACAGTGGATTTTGATGTGTGATTGCTAGCTTTGTTGTGATGGAGTTTCACAGATTGATGGCACTGTGGGTAAAGCGATGGTATTTCATTCAGAAAAATTTCCGATAAAATATGTTCCTGATAGTTAAGTATTTGGAGTTAATCTTGACATTTTTTTCCACTCTCTTTATTTTTAACTTGCCATTATATGAAAAACCAGCAACAATCATGAATCCCTTAGAAAAACTTTCTTTCGATTCTTTGAACCATGTACTTAAATTTTTTTCCTCCCCTTTTATGATAATAAATGGCTCTTTTTTTGCTGCAATCATTTAAATACATCCATGATTCATCTATTGTGACAATTGTTTTCCATTTTTCTTTGGATAAGTGTTTTTCATATAGAATTTTGCAGTGTGTCTTGCGTTCAGCGATATGCTTTGGAAGAAGACGATGCACATTGCATTTTTTCGATTTCTTAAGATTTAAATCAACGTTTATCATTTTGTTTACAGTGGACACCAAACATTTTAATGATTTTGCAACTGTCCTTTGAGTAGGGTGATTTTCTTTTAACATTAAACAACGTACCTTTGTAATAGTCGGAGATGTCCGTTTTTTCCTTGGATACTTGTTTGGAATTTTTGTCCCACTTGAGACTCCAATTTGACATTTTTTTCCTTTCTTGTTGACGATATTACCTATCGACGCTTTAGATATCACAAAACCATGACTCTCACATGATTTTTGGATAACGGAATATGAATATTTCTCTTCGGAAAGAGCATAAATATAGCCTTCGAACCACTGCTTTGTTAAAAACGCCATTTTGAATCAAAACAAACCTCTCAAGCCGCAGACGATAATTTTGACTTTTAAAAACATAGTACAATTGCAATTATTTCTTTTGTAGCAAACGATTTTTTATTACCGCCAACCAAAATCATCTAAAAAATGTGCGAACAGCCTCTGTATATGTATTTTAAATAAAAGTTATGTATTTTAAATGAAATGTTGGAAAGGTATATGTTTTAAATGAAATTAATGCAATATGATAATTTAATTGAAATTAATGCAATATGAATGATGGCGATGGGAGCAATATTTGGCGATTTATCACTTGTGCCCGGCTAACATAAAAGTAGGATGGAACGAATATTTGGCCACTATTCAGCACTTTTACAGAATGCTTTTGACTGAATACCTGTGGCCAAATATTGTGATATATCTTGCTATCTCACTGAATATTGCAAGATATCTTGCCGAATAAATTCAGGATATATATATTTTTTTTTTTGGTTTTTGCAATTTTTTTCTTTTAATCCAAACAGGCTACTTTTTAACACATTCATGAGAAGTCATTTTCATTCTTAATTGCACAAAATGTACAGTTATTCAGATACTACCATTATTATATACATATTTTTTTCTTTACATCTTCCGTCATTCATATTGTTGTTATCAGTTTCTGTGTATGCTTTTAATGCCTGTGGAGCAAGTTGTCAAACTTTGTGTTGTAAATTATATATGCTGGTTCAATTGTCAAAATTTTTATTAAATATATATATACTCTTACTTGCCACTTCTCTTGCTTTAATTTAATTTGTAATATAAGACTGGAGACTCATTTGTACAAATTTGTTGATAATTTGAACTCCTCACAAATAAATTTACTTGAATAAAGATTATTTCAACAAATATCTCACTAAGAATTAATTATGTGGGAGAGTAAGTATTACCACTGATTTTGAATGTAAGAGAGGATAAAAGGTATTACTGAATAATAAAAGTGAAGATAACTTACCATCCTGACTTACAGAAAATCAATTTGATATATCTAAGAATAAAGATAAAATGCAATTTTTTTTTTTTTTTTTCCTAAAGGAAATTTAAAAAGTACATTTTACAGTGATAATGACTAGTGAGTTCCTAGTTTAGTTAAAATGTTTATGAATTACTATCCTGTAGGTAAAATTATGCTATTATAATGTTATAGATGTAGTAACAGTTATTTATTATTAGCATCAAGGTGAACATTACAAGAAAAACATCAAACTAATAAAAATTTTAAACACATAAATAATAAAACCTCAATTTGTTTAATTCTTTTCCATTTTAAAAATAATATATAATCAAAAGTTCTTTTTTTTTTTTTTTTTTTTTTTTGAAAAAAAAAATGAATTAGTTAGAAAGAAAGAAAGAAAAGAGAATTAGAAAGAAAGATTTAGAAAAAGATAAAAGAAAGAAATAGTATTTGGCTTAAGATTTGACCAAATATTCGGTATTTGGCCAAATCACTATTCATCACATCCCTACATAAAAGTACCAAAAAATATATATAAAATAAACTCATTGTAAATAAATTGATTGACCATTCAAAGAAATGTTTATTTTTGTTTTTTTAATGCAAATATTTATGAACTAGTTTATAAAGTAAGCATTAAAATCATTATTTGCTAAGTGTAAAGAGATTGATAAATGATGAAATAAAAACCTAAAATATATTCAAAGAGAACAAAATTTATAAAATAGAAATACCTAATAAAGTTTTTTTTTTTTTTTTTCAGAGGAGTGAGATACATGTAAAAAGCTCTTAATTTTCATTTTATATGGAATACACAGTGAAACTGAAATAAATAAACAATATATTTATTGAATTAAGATTTAATAATAACATGCTTATTATCCATTTTCAGTTTTTTAAATAAAAATTTAAATATTAATTCTTACCATATTTAAATTTACTCTAGTTCCTTTCCCTAATTGGTAACATAAACCTAAATTATAAAATCCAGCAGCAGATCCATGGCGTGCTGCATTTTGAAAAGAACGAAAGGCTTTCTTATCATCTTTATTAATATTCCTTACACCAACTGAATTCTCGATAGCTATTGAATACTTTTCACTAAGTGATTTAATGTTTTCACCTAAAATATCAGCATCTTCTGGTACCTAAAATAAATTATACATACATAATTTATGAAAAATATACAGGTTCAGCTATGTCATAATGAAATTACATTTTAAGATCAAGAACATATTGAATAAGAATTAACATATTGAAAAATATTAATGTTCAATCAACCCGAATCAAAGAAAGTTGGAAATTATTTTATATTACTTCCTTTTTATAGAAGCCTTGGTGTTTTCTATATTGCAGGGTTTGGACACATTTCTTTAAATAAAATTCAAAAACCAAAACCATTTAAAAAACCTAAAAACTATTAAATTATAATATGCATTTTTTAATACAGGGTTTCAATTTTGGAAATACAACTTTTAAACATTCAAATGGAGTGTGTGTGGGGAGGGGATTTTGGCATGTGGTAGTAAAAATTTAGAAAATAATTACTTACTTAGCGTGCAGAAGGAAAAAGAAAGGAAGTGGGAATTCAAATTTTTGGAAGGGTGAATTATGATGATTATTTAACTATATTGTCACTGCAAAGTGTAAGGGGGGAGGGGGGTAATGGAGGAGAAGCAAAGAAAGATTTTTTTTTTAAGAGGGATAGTTTAATTAGATGATTATTTTTCATTACTATAGAGTTACAAATACGGCAAGAAAATGATTAAATATTAAAGAGTTTTAACATTTTTTAACTTTGTACAAAGGAAGGAAAAGAGAAAAGCATGAAATTTTGAGAGGGGCAGGGGGGGGGAGAGGAGGAATTTAGATGAGCGATTATTTATTAACTACAATAAAGAAACAAAGTAGTTATTTATCATTACTAACGATTTACAATTGGAACAGGAAAAAAAAATGAATGTTTTAATTTAAAGACTAAGTTTTGTGTGGTAGGAAAGAGTTAGGAGGAGGATTTTAATTTCATTATTATTGTAGCAATAAAAATAAAGTAACAAATAAAGAAAATAAAGTTTAAAAAAATAACTTTTTGTGCAAGGGGGGTGGGGGGATATGAAGAGAAGTAGAAATTTTATGGGGCCAGGAAGTTTATTGGATGATTAATTATCTATCATTAATAAAGATATATAAATATGACAGAAGAAAAATGAAAAATTAAACATTTTTAAAGACTAAAATCTTGTGTGCTAGGAAAAAGAAGGAAACTAAAGGAAAGGTGGTAATTTTGAATAGGAGTAGGATTTTAGACGGTCGATTATTTATTGTTACAATAAATTAACAAATAGAGCAGAAAAAAATTAAGACTTTTAAAGATTTTAAACTTTGTGAGCTGGTGGGTGGAAAAAGGGACAAGGGGAGAATTTTTTTTTTTTTTTTTTGGGGGGGGGGAGGGGGGAGTTTATTAGATAAATTATTTACTTTACTAAATATTTACAAATAGGGAAAAAAAATTAAATTAAAGAGTTTTAAAGATTTTAAATTTTGTGTTCTTGGTAAGAAGGAGGAGGAGGGGGGGGGGAGGCAAAGTGGAGCAATTTTTGATGGGGGTGCGGAAATTATGTGATCAATTATTTATTGTTACAATAAAACAACAGAAAGAGAGAAAAAAAAAAAAAGACTTTTAAAGATTTTAAGTTTGGTGAGCTGGGGAAGGGAAAGAGAAAAAGAGAAGCAGATTTTATTTTATTTTTTTTTTTGACAATAGAATTAATACAGTACTCGCTTGGGACCAGAGGTTGTGTGAATTTTAGAATTTTGCAGATTTCTAGTCACTGATTTGTGTAAATTTTTTAAACAGTAATTTGACTATAGTAAAGCATTGGAAATTATAATGCATCCTTACAATAAGTAAAATATGAAAATAATTGCGTAAAATATTAAAATAATTGAAGTAAATTATTAAAATAAATATGTAAAATAATAAAAATTTAAAAAAATATTAAAATAAAGGTCAAGTAAATTGTAATTAATGATGCAGTACTAAATATGTATAATAATGATGAAATATCAATCTTCCTTGTTTCATTCAACCCTATTAGCCATAATTAAGTACAAAATCATGAAAAAATGAAAATAAAAATAATTACAGATTAAAACTGAAATTAAATACTGATGCTAAGAATTAAACATAAACAATACTGTTGCAACGGTTACAGTTATTGTGAAGAAGCTACTGTTGTGCCATATTTTTACCTTAGATATGAAAATAATTTACATCATAATCATAAAATAATGAAGTTTCATTTCATTTGTATACAGATTTAATAAACAAAAAAGCTTGATTAATTAAAAATTGCCTTGGAAAAAAGATCGCGATCGCCACTGATTTTAGCACCATCTTGAATTTTTTCGGAAGAAAATTAATATTTTCTTCATGAAAAAGCTTGAGTTTGACCATATTAACCATAATAACATATTAAAATGTATACATAATAATGAATTTATATATATATATATATATATATATATATATGTATTAAAAAACAGGGAAATGAATGCAGGAAAAATAAACAATTCGGTTAGAGTTTACATTTGCGAATATTGTACAGGATACAGTATGGTAAATTTTTGCTTTAGATATGTTAATTTACATCAAAATCATAAGTAATGAAATTTTATTTAATAATTAACCAGCTGTAATAGCCAAAAGAACATCGTGATTGCTGCCGATTTCAGCGCCATCTTGAATTTTGTTCCTTCAACTTAACTGTAAGTTTAAATGTCATCTGCAATGACACACAGATTTTAGGTGTTCGCGAATTTTAGGGTGGATTTGAGGGAGTCTACTGTACATTAGGATATGTGATTAAATAAAGAGAAAATTTTAAGAAAGACTGAGCTGTATTTTTATTGCATTAATTTACTTTTATAAAACCGCCCTGCACTCATAATAAAAATCTATCACAGTTGCATATGCAATCTAATATCCCTTAGAATAAATGTATTTGTATTAAAAAGAAAATAAAACAATTACTTAAAAATAAAAATCCAGGAACTAAACTTACCTTGTCTTTTTCTAATCTACATATAGCAGTTTCTGGTGAAAATAAATCTGAAACTACCAAATCAGTTTCTTCATTTTTGCCATAAAGAGTTGGTACAAAAACTGATGAATGAGGCTTTCCATGTTCAATATGTTGCCTTGGTAAATTTTCTAAGCACTGTATTTTCTCATTTTCTATATGTTGCTTTGGTAAAAGTGCTAAGTGCTGTGTTTTTTCATTTTCAATACGACGTCTTGGCAAAGCACGAACTATGTTAGAAAATAAACAAGAGGAATGACTGTTCTCATACTCTAATACGCTGTTGATAGATTTCAAATGGTAATTGAGACAAACTGCAACTGTACCCTACAAAAATAAACAGAAAAATACATATCAGAATTACATATAATAGCAATAATAGGTAAATGTTTCTTTCCAATGAACATTTTTGAATAAGGATGTTAATAAAATTATATATATTTTTTAACTCTTAAATATAAAGTATAACCAGATGTCAATCCAAGCAAAAATTGGGTCCTCTTTAGGGCCTCTTCACAAAATTATATTTAATGAAGAAGACCCTTTCAAAAAATTCCATTTTATAAAAGAGATGTCTTCTCAAAATTCCATTCTATTAACACAAACTTTTCATTATTTTTATTTATTTTTTTTCAAATTTAAAATGCTTAATTTGAAAACAAAATAAGTTCATCAGAAAGAGAAATTTTAATGGGAAAAAAGTTATTAATAATAAAAATTTGGTTCAAATTTGAATAACAGTATTTGATCTTGCATTAAAAAATTGTATTTTTATTTTTTCAAAAAAAAAAAAAAAAAAAAAAAAAAACCTGCATTGACTCCTGATGACATAATCACAAGCAGGTTTCTACATATTACAAAAAATCTCATAGCCAGTAAAAAATATTTATTCCCTAAACCTCTATCATTCTCTCTTTTTTTGCCAGTTTTTAAATTTATAAACATGGATTTTCAAAAAGCACAAAAGTTTATGAATTGATTGAAAAAGATCATGATAAAAGATTATGAAAATAATCATGAGCACAGTAATAGTATATTTTGAACTGCCTTACTCTTCAACTCAGTTAATAAATTATTAAAATAATATAAATTTCTCAATGAAACTTATCGAAATTACATAACTTTAAAAAAAATTACATGACATATTTACATTACAAAGTTTGAGAAATAAAATATGCAATATCATAAGAAAAACAATTATTGTTTACAAAAATCATTATTTTGCTTCAAGAAAAATTTCAAACGAAATTACTTAGGCAAAATATCATTAAAATGTCAGGCTGATTTAAAGCCACTTTAGATAAAAGTTTTACAGATATTTTGTCTCACATGAATATGTGCATTTAAAAAATTTTTTAATTCTTAGCTGAAATCATTGAATGTTAACGCTTTTAGTCATCAGTTAAAATATTTTGGTCACCACTGACGACTAGGGTATCTGCATTGTGATTTTGTATCAGGCCTGAATCTCCAATCAAACACTATTATATTTTATACATAAAACCACTTAAATAAGAACCAATGAATTTGAAAAAGCATAAGATCATCGAAATTCAGTATTTACAAAATAGTTCCGGAAAATTGTAGTAAAATTTTCAGAGTAATTTTAAAATACATACATTTGTAATTTTGCTATTTGAAAAAGCATAATATCATCGAGATTCAGTATTTACAAAATAGTTCCCGGAAGACTGTAATAAAATTTTCAGAGTAATTTTAAAATACATACATTTGTAACTATACTAATTGTTTTTAAAAGAAACCCACCTCACAAACTTTAGAAATTCATAAAGATATATTTTTGTAATTTTATACAATTGTGTTAGAAATTAGATATCTAAACAAATTAAAATCAAAAACATTTTTCAACTAGCTTAAAAAATGAAGGAACCTTAAACACTTCCCATCAAATTCATTATTCTTGGCACTTTTAATGCATCATGCATGAAAACTTATACTATTCAGTAAATAAACATAATTTTTCTTTCACTCACAACCTTTTAAATCAAGAGAAAAAATTTACAAATTTTATGATTGATTGAAATTTGAGACCGATCGCCGAATTTCACAATTTTTCTACGATCTTATGATGAAATTCAGGATTTTTTGACAAAATTTTGTGATTTTTTCCATGTTTAACTGATGAAATTCATAGTTTTATTCCACAAATGATTGATGCAATTCTCAATTTTCTTTTGCTAGCAATTTTTTTTTTTAATATAACAATTCTGCAAAAATTGCAGACTGATTTTGATTCTATTTTTAAAAAAATCAAAAAAAAAAAGTGGAAATCTATGGAAAATGACATTTTTGAAAATTAAAAGTGCAAAAATAAAATCAGCAAACACAAGCTGAAAATACATTTTTCGGAAGTCACAGGTTTTAAAAAGAAAACAGGATTCTCTGAACAATGGCCCTGACTTAAAAAAAAAAAAAATCTGCAAATATAAAGATAATAAATGTCAGGTCCCAAAATGAATTATCAATTATTTTATTAAAAGCTACATTAACGATATGACTACACAATGAAAAAAACAGTATCCAAAGAAATTTCTTAACACTTTTCAGTCTATGCTCAAGCTCTACTCGAGTGCCATATCTTACTTTGTTGGGCAGTGCTTGAGTAACACTCGAGCATGATTTTATAGCTTTAAAATGCAATTTTCCTGTTACCTACTCAAGTGCAGACCTAAGGAATTCAGCAGATACTCGTTATTTGTTTTCCGAAATAAAATACAGAGGGTAGCATACGTCCTATAATTTGTTCATTTTTATGGGATGTTCTTGCACATGTATGCTGTGAGAATCAGTTAGTTGCACTTTTTTGAAATTGCATACTCTTTCTCTTTACAAAAATGCCTCGACGTCTTGTTCGTTATTATGATACTAGAAATGAAAAAGATTTATCTGAAATTATGGATATTTTAGTTGGCGAGAATTTAATGTCTGAGTGCTCTGAATTGAATTTTGATGATAATTATTTCAATTTTCGAACCAAATTCAGAAAATGATAGTAGGGTGGGTCATTCCATGTCAAATCAACACAAAAAAGTCACATTTTCTACCTGACCTCCTTATAATTTTATGATATTAAGCTCAGTTGTTGGGATCATAGAGAAATGAATAAATACCCAATAATTAGTCTCCATCTCTCTTGGTTTTGGAGATAATTAGCTTCAAAGATGGACAAAAATCAAAAATTTTTGCACTACAAATGTAGTCATATTTTGCTCTCTAATTATCACAGGGACTTCCTTTTAGTGTCATTAGAAAGTATTTGAAGTGATCTTTCATATGATATAAAAAAGTAAGCTGCGGCGCAGGCGCCCATGAGGGAGCGCACCGCACGTAGACGACCACCGAACCCAAGTCCTGAGAGACTTTTATCGCGGCAGTAGCTTTGGCTCGCTACGGCCGGTCAGGGGACCGAACCAATACAGACCCTCTAACCTTGAACCCACGTGTCGACGACGTAGGCCATTGCGATACGCGGTGAAACCATGGGGAGTCACCGCAAGACACTTGGAGACGGGCCGGCATCCCCTAACAGCTTCGGAGCTGGAAACCCAAAAGGGAACCAGGC
The DNA here is from genome assembly GCA_963931845.1 of Maratus michaelseni. Taxonomy (NCBI): domain Eukaryota; kingdom Metazoa; phylum Arthropoda; class Arachnida; order Araneae; family Salticidae; genus Maratus; species Maratus michaelseni. The sequence continues at coordinate 380,974,158 of OZ007587.1, read as the reverse complement.
CCTAGGCCTTAAGTCGGGATGTTCCAACCCGTACTTGCTCTACCACAACTCGAGGGGTGTGAAAACCTACAGAGGTAGTCACGGTTCCCTCTCGTAGTGGACCTCTTTCATATGATATATCACATGCATGTATTTTTTGTATTTTTAATTTCATGGTCAAACAGTTTGACATTTGACCTTTCTTATCTCAAAATCGGATATATATATTTTTTTTAATATTTGTTATTCTTATACGTATTTTCTATAATATCTGAATATATCATTTTGGGACAGCCATAAGATGCTGAGTTATAAATTAAAATGCAAACTGCTCTCTTAATTTCCATACAAAATGTTCTGAATTCGTAACATAAGAAGAAAAATCTATTAAGAAATAGTTCACAATGTCAGTATTTTTTTTGCTTTACGTATGAAAATTTTTTCTACTTAAAATACAGCAAATATGACTCATTTCAACCCTCTCCCCAAGAGGAAAAAAAAACCATGTTTGAAAACTTTGCAATAAAAAAGATTGTCAGTAAAAAAATGACAATAAAATAAAGATATGGTATGTACGTAAGAGTTGGCCTTCAAATTAGGACAAGCAGTTTGCATTTTAATTTATAACTCAGCATCCCATGGTTGCCCCAAAATGATATGTTCAGATGTTATAGAAAATAAATATAAGAGTCAGCGATGCCGCGGACGCGCTATAGCGTGTAAATTACATAAAAAATTAGAGTTGGGACGCAAAAAAAGTTCTTATGCGTCCCATGGGACGCGTAAATTCTTCGAAGAATCGCAAAATCCGTCCAAGGATCATTCATTCAACAAAAGTATTATTTTATCCAACAAAAATGTCCTTTTCAATAAATCCGTCCTCCCCCTCTTAAAAGAAATGCAAATATTAGTGATACTTGTTATCTTCTATACTCAAATAATCATTATTTTATAATTAAGCATTTACATTTTTAAAAAAAGGCAAAGAAAATTTCTCTTATTAGTTTTTTAAAAAATATATCCTATTTGATTGGGAAATACTGGTTTTAATTATTCATTATTTAATTATTATCAAAACAATATCTATTGCATTTCTCTTTTCCAAATAAACAAAATTCACTTGTTCCTTTAAAATATAAATTTGAATTATTATGAATGGGGACCCGCTTTTATAAAAAAGGGACACAGATATTTGAAAATTCTGGGTCCCTGGGACCCAGGATTTTTAGGTTCCAGTAACATCACTGAGAGTACTAAATATTTTTGAAAAAAAATTTAAATGTCCAATTTTGAAATATGAAAGGTCAAAATGTTTGACCTTGAAATTAAAAATTGAATAAATACATGCATGTGATATCATAGCCCAATTCAAACACTTTCTAATGACATCAAAAGTAAGTCTCTGTGGTAATTAGGGAACAAAATATGGCTTTTTTGTGTTGCATGAAATGCAAAATTTGTGTTTTTAGTCCATCTTTGAAGCTAATTATCTCAGAAACCAAGCAAGATTGGGATTTATCACTGGGTTTTTATTTATTTCTCTATGAAACTAACATTTGCGTTAAATATAATAAAATTCTGAGGAAGTCGAGATTTTAGCTGTGTTGATTTGACAAAGAATGACCCAGTAGGTAAGATTTATTTTTCTCTATCACTTTTATTTCTTCAACCTGAACTTTATGAATAGTTTAATTTAATCAGTAAATATAATTGTTTGTTTAATCAGTAAATATAATTGTTTGTTTAATCAGTAAATATATTGTTAAATTAAACAATAAATAATTTGTTATAGATACAAGCAATTTTTTTTTTTCTGTCAAAATGTAAGTAAAACTTCTTTTCTCACAATAAAACTTAGTTCATTGTTTATTGCTTATAAAATTTTTCTAACACAAATATTATTACATTATGTACATATTTTCAAAATGAAGGGTTTGAAATTTTAGATAAAAGAAAAAAAAATAGGCTATCTAAAGTTTTTTTTTTTTTTTTTTTTTTGAAAACAGGTAAAATACTCTAGTCTACTGTAGTCACTACAGCAATAAAAGGTCAGACCGGAAAGTGTTAAGAAAATTTTTAACCAGTAACAAAACTAACAACTAGTTAAAAACAAGGTATACTAACCAACCAACCAGCTGTTTCAAATACAGATGCTCTGAAAAAATGAAAACGAAAATGAGGATCATCCCAACATCGCTTGTCCTGTTTATTAGCATGTTGTTTCTTGTGACTGTCATTAGAATGGCTATAAATGGGGAAAAAAAAAATAAATACAAACGAAACTTTAATATATAAGTAGTTTTAAAGAAAATATGGATTTACCAACCTACAATCTAGATTAGATTATCTGTGTCTTATCAAACATTTTTATACATGTCTCTGTTAATAGGGAGGCACAGGAGGCATTTTGAAACTTACAATTTCTTTAATTTTAAACTTGTTTTTGCATTTATATTTCTTTAGTTACTTACAGACATTACAAAGTATTTCATCTTGTATTCTATAAATAAAAATTCTTGCTTTTGTGTCAAATAAAGTTGATTTTTTTTAAAGTGTCTCCCATTCCTCCTCACTCTCTCTTAATGATGTTCTTTATATTTGAACAATTCAGTTAAGAAACAAAATTAAAATTAATTTTAAAAAAAGAATTAAAAAATATATTACAAATGAATTACTTATTAATTGATGTTTATTTTAAGGAAATTTGCACGAAACATACCCCTCCCACCCCCCCTCGTGATATTATTTATTATATTAGGGAAAATCAATATTAAAATAAATAAATAAATAAATAAGACAACATAAAGCCATTTATGTAAATTTTAGTTAATTTTTAACAGTGATACTGCTAGACTTTTACAATCCTGGTACCTAGACATTTTTAAAAGGTGGGCCGATTTAGCATATTAGTACAAAATGTCTTCCTTTTGATTAGGGGAATTTTTTTTTTTTTTTTTTTTTTAAATTATTCAACCTAAAAGACCTATCACATTTTTTTTTAAATATATCTTCGCTAATATTTTACATAAATGATGAGTTATAACGATCTGCAACATCACTGTGTTATAGAAGAAAAATCTCATTCATATAAAACCCTACTAGTCAGATTATCCCAAAGAATGTTCAATGTTTCAAATAATGAACTAAGATACAAAAACGCAATTACCAACCCTAAAGAATAAAAATAAAATCAACGAATAAGGAAAATTTTTAAAGTGAAATAGGTTTGCGCATTTGACTTCACTAAGAAGAATAATAAAAATGAGTTATTAAAATCTATATTCTACATCAAACATGTGAGTGGTAAATGCAGCAAAATTACAGAAATGAAAATTGGGTACTTTTCGGTTAGCCGGGCGCCAGTGATATATGTACATATATAAATACATATGTATATACATGAATTTGTATATATATATACATACATATATGCATATATATGTGTATATATATATATGTATATGTAAATAGGTGTAGATATGTGTGTATGTGTATATTTAGATGTATATATATCACTGGCGCCCGGCTAACCGAAAAGTACCGAAAATTGTATCCTTTACTTAGCATTGAGTTTGTTAGATAAAATAATAAATAAAGATTAAAATATTTACAAAATAAAAATTTCCAACTGAGATTTTTAGCTATTATTTGCAGAAACTTGAAAAATTTATAAGATTTTAATAATTTTTTAGAGTTTTTATAAGTCAGGTAACTGAGGACAAAGCTATGCAAAAGATGTATTAGGCATATTATAATCTTTCCTTCCTCACAAAATATTAAAAATCAAAAACTTTTTGTGTTTGTTTGTTTAATTACAAGCTTTGATTTAGAAAACAAAAAAATAAGACACATGCTTATTTATTTATTTATTAGAGTCAACAATTAGACATCCCATATTATTATCGCAATAATTGAAACATACACTGAATGGGAAAAACCACAATAGAGCCACAGCTAGCTTACTTAAAAATTCAATATACATATATCGACAATGTAATAACGTACTACAGTATTGGTTTTGATGTGCTATTGGTTGAAAGTACAATTGGCAAAAAGAAAAAAAAGAACTTTGAATAAACTTTGTCCTTTATGATTTTTTTAATTTTGGCTTACTTTCTTTCTTTCTTTTTTTTTTTTTTTTTGGAGGGGGTAGAAGGGCATATTGCTATACTTTTTCATGCAAAAAAAAAAAAGAAAAAAGAAAGAAAGAAAGAAAATACCATTTAGCAATATGTCCTGATTTTGGAGAATACCAAATTTCGGACGTCCGGATCTGAGACTTTGTACTGTATACGGTATATAGCTTTATTTGAAAAACAGAGGGGAAAAAAGGAACTGAGTTCGTTAAAAAAAAAATCCAGAAGGTACCTGGCATATACCTACCCTCCACTACATCGCTGTTTGGCAATTAATCATATCTGTAATAGAACCAAATATGCCAGACAAAGAAAATATACACTAGAACAAATATTCTATGAAAATTTAAAGTGAGTTACTAAATGTGTTTGTGACAAAAGGTATTTCTTTTCTCAGTAGGAAAATGTAATCAGAGATAACTAACAAGTACAAAAAAAAAAAGGTTTAAAGCATATATTATTATCAGTACTAGTCAAAAATCAATTTTAAACTTTAATATCAACTTACTGTTGTTTTTCTGAATTAATACACAATACTGATGATTGTGGTTTTACAGTTTTTGATTTCTTCTCAAAGGAATTATTGTAGTTACCATGCCATCGACGACATACTGAAAAATAAACACATTATGAAATTAGAAATAAAATATTTTTGAAGAAAATAATTTTTTTCAAAGTAAAAGAGGAGTGAATTTAAGAAAAGAGACAAAAAAGAGTAGAGATGCTCAATTTTCCTTTTGTGTTCTCACAATACCTCATATCCTTCATGTTCAAAAAATAATTTCCCAGAACCTCATCATGAAATTTTGAATATCTATCTACAGACAATAAGTATAGAATTAACACATATTTTTTTTAAAAAATCACAGGAGCTGTTTTTGAAAATCTTAATTTCGAAAATTTTAAAAAAGAGTAAAAATTAGGCAGAAAATTTTGTAAAAGAAAAGAAAAAGATTTCAAACTTTGTATGGGGTGGACAAAGGGGATAACTGAATTTTCAGGGAGGGAAAAACAGTTTATATGATTGATTATATATTTAATAATTATATAAAGAAATAAAAAGTAGAAAAAATAAATAAATAAAAGAGATTTTGGCACTTCTCCATTATCCCGTCGATCACTTTTCATTAAAAAAATTATCACGAAACAGTAACGTCAAATAAACAAATGGAAGAATGTTGCCATGGGTATGTCAAAAGAAATAAATAAAATAAATTTGGAAAAAAGCCCCACTCACCAAAGTGTCAACTATCAGTAAGTTTAAACACAAAAAAAGTTACAATATATTAATGAATATAAAAAAAAATTATCTTGGATATTTATTTATTTACCTTACTGTTCTTAATTATCCTTCTCGGCTGGTGAATAAATGTTTGTGACGTCAGTTGAAATGGATCTATTGCACTTAACTATGCAACACAACATTTTTAAAATGCATTCTTTCTTTTGATATCATGGCACAGTCGTTTAAGGACGCAATTGTTATTTTAATTAACGAAATAACTAATAAATCAGTAAAACATAATGAAAAATAAGGTAAATGTCGAATTAAAAACCGCTTCATGAGATAACAAACACGTTTAAAGCTTCTGATGTCAAGTGAATGGGATTGCATTTTTGGCATTAATAATATAAATACTATAGTTTGGTGATAGTTTTTTTTTTAATGAAAAGTGGTCGACGAGATAATGGAGAAGTACCGAGATTTTATATAACCCTATGTTAGGATTGGCAAGTTTTTACTAAAGGAAAAACTGTTAAAAACCATCCCAGCAAAAATAGGTATATGTGTTATTGATGGGAATGTAATTAAGTTATTTTAACTCTAACAGTATGTAACTTTAAATTTTTTAACTTAGAATATTTGATGCATCATGGAAACAATAAACTAGATGTTATTAAGTTTTTTTTTTTTTTTTTTTAGTAAAAAATATTTTAGTTTATGCCATGGTTGCAGATGTTGGGAAAGAGGAGAATAAATAACTGTTCAGTTAATTTTTAACAAAGTCTAAGAAATATTACCCACTTTGCTGTACTATCAGAAAACAATAGTAATTGGAAGATGCAAAGTTAGAGTTTAATCTAGGAAAAAGAGATTTGTAGCTTTTTGGCTAATTGCAGCCAATAACTTTTAGCCAAATAAAAATAGCTTTAGCCAAGGAAAAAAAAAACTTATTTATACAAAATTTCTGTATAAATGAGTATTATTTGTAACTATACAATATACAAACAGTACAAAACTCTAAGATTGACCCTCTCGAGATTTGGCCATACATCACACATCAAATGCTTTTTTAAATGGAAATTCTTTTCAAACTTCCCCTTCCAAATTAATCACCATTAAGTTACTTAAATTTTTGATTGTCAGTCTTATTTCTCAAACCAGTTTTTGTTATATTCCCGAGACTCAATTCCCTTTCACAATCTGCTGTAGACAACAGAATTGTTGCTACAAATTCATACAAAGAAGTCACATTGGGAAGCATGTCAGTAATGCCATTTTTATGGAAAAAGAATACAATCAGCTGGTTTCATTTCTTTACCCCTTGTAGCCAGAACCTGCCTGAACAACTTCCATTCATGGTTTCATTTCTTAAGTTGGGATCATCAAAAAAAAATAAACAAACTCTTTTAATTTCCTCAATACTTGTTTAATGCAAATGACATCATACTATTTGTAAGATGAGTGCACAGAAAGGGCGAGACAAATTTTGAAGTGAGTTGCCGGGACAGAGGCGGTTTGAGATTTTTTTTCACGCGGCAGCTGCAGGTTTACGAAAGGCAGGAACAACAAAATGGAAATGATATATTTTTTTGGCTGTTGCTATTTGGCTAATCCACTAAATGCTTTGGGGGCAAAAGGTGCTTTCAGTTAGCTTTTTGGCTATTTGGCTAGCTCTAGATTAAACCCTAAAAGTATAATTAGTATATAATTTCTACCTCTCTCATGTATATTAATAAATTTTATCTGGTAAGTATGTATTTTTTTTTTTTTCAAAAAATTATTTTTGTAGGAATTTTAAAGAATTACCTTCATGAAGTTTAATTGTAAAAGTTATAGAGATTCAGATAAAGAGAAAATGAAGATTGATTCTGTTGTTACAAAGATGTTATACAATATATATACATATAATGTTACAAGACAAATTTTAATGTTGTAATTTTGTCTTTAATAGTTATAGGGTTTCTTGAATATATAAATTATGGGTTCAAACTTCAAAGGTTTTATATATATATATATATATATAACTTTAAGTAAAATTTAACCATTGAAACATAAGAAACTGACCACATACACTGAAATCAAGATACCAAAGAGCCCTGTCAATTTACAAATTAAAATTGTAGTCCTAATAAATGTTTTAAAATATATGTTGTATGTATTATAATAATGTTGTAAATATAATTTTTATCTTTATCTTATACTTATAAATAAAAGAACATGTCCTGACCGACTCATAATTATTGCCGTGCCTCAACCGTCGCTCCTATGACAATGAAATTTGGAAGATATGTTCCTTACTCAATGTAGGCACTCACTAAGACAGGATTTTTGAAAATTCACCCCAAATGGAGGGGTGGTCGAAAGTTTTAGGTCATTTTGTCTTTTCACCATATCTCAGCAGCAATTTTAGGTAAGAGCATGAAATTCAGGATACCCAATCTACTAAGAAAATAGTTAAACATGTATTTCAATAATTTTAGAAATTCAACCACTAAGGGGGTTAAATAGGGGGGTCGAAAGTTTTAAGTCATTTCGGCCTTTCACCATAGCAGCAGTTTTAGGTAGGAGCATGAAATTCAGGATAACAAATCTACTAACAAAATAGTTAAACATGTGTTTCAGTAATTTTAAAAATTCAGCCACAAATGGGGGTTGAATGTTTTAGGTCGTTTTGCCATATCTCAGTAGAAGTTATAGAAAGGAACGTGAAATTCAGGATAACAAATGTTCTAAAAATATTTAAATAGGTATTTCAGTGACTTTAGATATTCATCCACCAAGGGGGTTAAACAGGGGTCGAAATTTTTAGGTCATTTCGCCATATCTCAGAAGCTGTTTTAAGTACGAGCATGAAATTCAGCATTACAAATCTACTAAAAAAATAGTTAAACACATATTTCAGCTATTTAAAAGCTAGCGAGTTTGTCACCAACATCGGCTATGAGCCGATCCTGAAAGATTAGACGAATAAGACAATTATAGCTGATTTTTTTATTAGATATTTTGCACGACATTTTTCCAAAGAAGAGTTTTTTTAATACATATTTTATAAATTATTTTTTCACTTTTCGTATTTTAGAGATCGGATTTAAATTTTTATACAAAATAGAATACAATTTCCTCCTTTTCCCAAAATACATTTTTTGGATTTAAAGATTTGCCATTTAAATACTGATCGCCATATTTATGTGCTCGGGTATGCACAAGGCTGTGTTATGGTGATTGCTGTATAATCAGTTTACAGGCATGTATGTAACCCAAAGGGTTCTGTTAAAATAATTTCTTTTTAACGATTTATGCACTTTGATCACAGCATTAACAATTTATGGCCGTGAAACCACAGTGTCATGTATCTTAGGTAATCCCATTTTTTCTTTATTTTATCTTAGATAATCACAGCCAAAGCTGAGCAGTGATTTGTCAGAGGCTCACGAAAATAATTATTATTCATGTCGTGAAATCTTTATTTACGTGATTTCTTTTATATTCTGTCTTAATCATAACTCCCACATTTGTTCTGCTAGCGAAGCTATTTATGGCAGAACAAGAATAAAATTTTCTTTTTCCCTGAAAATTGCAAATTCTTCATCCCCCCCCCCCTCTTTAACTTTCCTCAATTGTTCTGCAGCAAAGCCTTTCGTTCTGTGACATTTGTTGCATTTTTGGGGGTATTCTGCTTTAAGACTTACATTCACAATTCTCATTTTCTGAATTAAAAGGAAAAAAGATCTGAAAAGCAGTATCTGAAGTTTTAAAAGGTATTTTAAAAATATCGTTACAATCACAATTTTTTCATAAAAAGAAAAATTTTTCCATTGTCTAGGAAGCTATTCTGCGTCTTTTTGGTGTTCAAACTAACAACTTAGAAAAGAAATTAGACTAAGACTAGGATTATTAATTTGAAAAAACCTTCTTTAAATTATGATTATTGTTTATCTTAACTTAATATCCTATAAATCACTGATCATTTGATTTTTTTTAAAACTTAGGAAAGAATAAAGATATTAGATTATATCAATGAAATCATAATAATGAAATACTTACTAGTTTTACGATACAGACGGAACATAATTAATGTCCTTTCTTAAGATACTAACATTACAATTACACTATTAAATCCAAACTCTCTTTTAAATCGGTACGCAAAAACATAAACACAAAAACAAAACACATGGACCATTAACTGGAACCTGGAACTGGAACCAGCCGCCACGAGTTTTTGAAAATCTCCATGATTGATGGCCTTGACCTTGAGAGGCTCGCATTGAGAGAAGAGAGGACACGCAAAATCCCCACTAAGTTCCCACTTTTTAATAAATAAATGGAATTAGAATAAATACGTAGAATTTTAGTTAATATATATAAATAAAATTCTTTTAAATAGAATAGTTTCTATTAGCTCATGGTAATCACAAAATGCTAACTGTTAACTGTGTTATAATAAGATAAACAAGGAAACTTTTATAAACAAACAAACTAAAAGCATCACAAGTGGGCGTGTATCGAATATTAGATACTGAGATAAGAATTTTTGTTTAATATCTACTTATATTAATTATGTTTTTTTTTTTATTCAATTTCAAGTATTCAATTCAAGTATTTCATTTGCAATGAATTAAAAGAATTTCTATGCAAATAAAATATTGGTTAAATGAAACAATATTACATTGATAATTATCATATTTGCGTGTTATCCTTTCAAATAACCTTATTCACTGATACTTAAATTATAAATTTCTCACAGTATCATGTACCGTAAGACTTAAACGAGTTCATATGTTTCGGTAGCAGTTACGAGTGGTACTAAAGTCATATTTGCTGTCTTTTCTTCAGCGCGCAGTAACAATTACAGCTGTTATGATATCTTGAATAAGTGATAAGCAGATAAATGACTTGCAGGATTTTTATTGCCGCTTAGCTTCTAATCGGTCATTTATTCTTTGCTGCTATAAAACTCGTCAAAACTATTATGTCTGGAATTCATGTTCAAATGCTTAAATGCATGAAAGTTTCACATTTTTCATATAGGTTTGTATATTTGTCACAAAATTCTTGCCTCCTTTTTTATTTATTTTTATTTTTTGAGGATAAAGTGTAAAAGCTCATTGAGAATTTTAACATATTGGAATTTTCTTTTTTTTTATAAAGTGAATGTACAGTAATATATTTTAATTACAACATGTTAAAATATATTTAAGTATTGTGCTTGTAATTTTTAAGATCCTCATTTATCCAAACTTGGATGAAATTCTTATTTGATGGATACTTATTACATTATTGGATCCTCATTTATCCACATAGTATAGAAGTGAATGTGATTATTAATTCTTTCTTTAGTTATATATGAATAGTTGATACTTTTATATTAGTCGGGCGCCAGTGATAGCCAAACTTTTTTATTCTTGCCAACCTTTTTTTTTTTCTTGACAATCTTTCGGCATTTACTAATAACAAATAATCAATATTTTAACATTGCATTACAATAATAATGTCTAATAAAACTTACTTAAAAATAGCTAAAATATAATCATAATAAAATATGTAAACACAAACACATCAATACAAATAACAAAATCTCAAGAATTGAATAGAAATCAAAATTCAAATCATTTGAATTGAATTGGCTGTAATTCAATTGATGCCAATTGAAACAAGATTTAGCGAGTTATCACTGTTGCCCAGCTAACATAAAAGTACTGAATTTTTTTTGAAAATGCAGAGTTCTCCCCAGGTGTAAAAAAAGACAGGGTGCTGCTGGTGGTAAAAGGACACATTTTAGATTCTCGATGGTACATTTTTGGATTTTTTTAAATTTAAAAGTCAGGGAACTCATTTCAAGTTTCAACAATGAGTCAGCTTTTACTATTTAAGCAATTTTTGTTAATAGAAAAGCAGTAAGGGGCTATTTTGAGGGTGAGAGACAAGAAGGGGGCTATTTTTGGGGTAAAGGACAAGAAGGGTGCTTTTTTTTTTGTGTGAGGGGCCAGAAGAGTGCTACTTTTTGGATGAGGGGCAAAAAGGGTGCAATATTTTAGATGAGGGGCAAAAAGGGTGCAACATTTTGGATATTTGCTATATCATTTGGTGATAAATGACACCAAATTTAATAATTAATTGATGGTGGCTGATAAGACGTTATGCCTCACTACCTTCTTAAACTCAGTAGAACTTATATTATCTATTATGAAAAAGAGTATGTTTGTGGGTTAGGCGCCACCTGAGCTGCGAAGCAGTGGTGGCTGTGGTGTGTGCTGGGATCTTTGTGGTGAAGGGTGCTTGCGTGTTGGTGGTGGAGCGTGCTGGTGTGTGGTGGTGGAATGTCAACTGTAAGACAAGGGGAATATTTTGGATTTTTTCGAAAATAATTTGGGGGACTTGAAAGTTTAGAATTTTTTTTTTTTTCAGAGAACTGTCTACTAGAGTACAATGCGAGTTTCAATGGATTTATTTTGGAGAGTTAGAAATTTTTTTATTTTAATTTAGGGTTTGAAATTATTTTGGAAAATTAGAAATTTTATTTTATTTTATTTTTTTAAATTTTAATTGGAGGACTTAGAAAATTTTGTAGCGAATTTTTTTTTTTTTTTTTCACGTAAATATGTATATACTCTAGAATGACGACGTTTAAATATTTTTTTTGTTTGATGAAACAAATAAAACTCTTTCCTATTTTCTTTTTCATGAATAAATTTAAAATTGTGTATCCTAGTGTGTGATTTCTTTTCTTCCTTTTCTCTTTTTCTTTTTTAGTAAGCAAGTTTTGAATCTTGTTTAAGTTTTATATCCATATAATATTTTAAAGATTAATCTGAAAGTTAATTCACAAGGATAGCAATTCTTTAAGATCCAATTTTAAGAAGTGATATGATCAGGGACTGATTTACTAAGGGGCATGTGCTCAGAATCCTTGGTCAAAATAACTCTTATATATGTCTTGTTTTAAGCCATCATTTAAAAAATATTAAAATATTTCTGTCATTTAAATTGTTTTTCCCATATAATCTACATTCTGAAAAAAAAAAAAATCTTCCAAAATTAATGAAAACATTCAATTTTCTGTTTACAAAATTTACATTGCTTTAGAATTATGAGATATTCTCACCTTATGAGTACAAGTTCCAAGTTCAGTCTTTTTTATAAATAATAAATATCAGTGGCCTTTTTTTTTTCTTAAAAATATTTAAAAAAAAAAAAACAGCACAACTTTGAGTTAAATAATCCCAGAAACTTCAGTAGTAGCCAGCAACTCTGTTCAGTATGCTAGCATCCATTTCATTCAAAATTTCAAAGAAATATTCTTTTCATAGACATGTGCAGATGACGAAACTGAGACTGTTTCCATGGTGATTATATGCAGAAGGACATTACAATACCTAAAACCTTGTGTTTTAGCTTTTCTGCCTAACAATATTTTTGCTTCATGAAAGTCTGTTCTCTCCTTTTCACTCGCTCTGAGAAATGTGCTGTTAATTGTATTTCCCTTTGTGGTATTTTCTTAAAGAGTGACATTTAATTTCTTTTCATCAATAGCTTTTAAAATTATTTAGTTGCTAATATAGTTCAAAATTATTTATATTAAAGTGAATGCTTTAAATTATGAATTTATTTAGGAAATGTTGAGTGTATAAACAATCCCTCATGCTATGCCACTGATAAATAAATAAATACATGTTTATTTAGTTATATAAGTTTCGAACCTATTCAGAAGCTGTGATTGTAAAAATCTTTATTCACAAACTGTTTGGCTCTGTCTTTTTCATGTAAAATTAGAAGCATATCTATATTTATCTTTAAAAAATCCAGTCATCTTATATTATTGACAAGATCACTGAGAATTGCCAAAATTCATCGGTCATAGTGAAACTAAAAATAACTTTTACACATAGGGAAAAGAAAATATATCTTCAGTGTTATGTAAACTGTATTGTGTCTGTATGTATTATCCAGTTGATTAAAAAATTCATGCAGTGATTGAGGAATCCCCATAATTTGATAGCCCTGGGTCTGGAGCCTCAAATATGTAAATCGGTCCTTGGATTTGATTATGAAATAAAATCATTTATTCAGTATAGCTGAATTTTTAACATATTTCTATTTTCTCCCCCAGAAATGCTTCCAACATACAAAGTAAATTAAAAGATAGTTACTATTTTAAACTTGGTGATGTGCCTTTGATTAGTTCTACTGTTGGTCAGTTAGTCGATGATGCAGCTGATAAAAGTGGAGATGCAATATCATTTGTTTCTGCTCATCAAAACATATCTAAAAATTATACAGAATTTAGACAAGAGGTAATATTTTAAGTTGTTTTGTTATTACTTTACAGGATTTATTTTTTTTTTTAATTTAATTTAATTTTGTGTAGTTTAACATTATATTTTATTTGTTTTTTCTCTTACACATGTGACTTTTAACTTTAGTTTACTGATGTCTTTAAAAATATCTTATTTGTAATCTTAATTTAAAGTTATTTTATTACATATGATAAATAATTAATCACAACTACAAATATATGTTGTATGAAACCTAAAAGTTGTGACTTTCCAGAAATTGTATTTTCAAGTTTAGTACTATTTTGTTTCTTTTTCTTATTTTTATCATAATTCATTATGTCACTACCAGGGGTTGGAAGGAGCAAAACTACAGTAGTCGCCACTGTTTATAGCAGTTGATAATGTAGTGTGCTACTTTTGATCAATGTAGTGTAGCAAATCGTGCGATACAAAACATCAATAGCTTGCAGCAATAGTGAAAGCCGATGCTACTTTTAATGCTACTTCAGGAAAGAAAATGTGCCTTTCTACAAATTATGTGTTCAATAACTTGCTTCTTTTGTGTAAAATTTGTTCTACTCTGCAATTTACAAATATCAGCTGCAGTATATAGCAATGCATCGCATGAAGTCATAGATTTTTCCCAATGTCACTTGCTGCTAAAATCAAGTACTAACCCACCAATGGAATTCATTTTCTTGCTGACAACACGTCTATTTAGTCGTTATTAGGTCTTCATGTTTTAATGCCAGGTTTCTTATTATTTGGAATTGTTTTATTTACAGATTTATTTATTGTTTATATTTAGAGTTATTTTTCTGTAATTTTCTAAACTATAAGATTAGACAACTCTATTAACTCTCAACTGAACTCAATGCAATTAACATAGTAAAAGTATATTGGAAAGTTAAGAAAATAAATCTATTGGTAAATATATGTCAAGGGCAATGTCATATACCAATCACCAATGCAATAATATAATTACTTTGTAAATAAAATTTATGCAGTAGTATGATTGTGCATAAATATGTTATATACAAAAGTAGCCCCTCATTATATTGCTCATTCATATATATAGCTCTGCTTTTATGCCTCCCAAAAAAATAAGCTGCAGTTTAATAACATTTTCACTTTTTGTACACAGACAGCATAAGGAAAGTAATGTAATTTTAATAAAAATCTGCTATTGAAATATTGATACATTTTTATATTTTAAGGTGCTCCAAATCCATTTTAGCTATTTTTACAATGATCCCATATGTATGTGTGGATGTATGCATGAATGTTAAAATTTCCTCACGTTTAAAGGTCCCCAGATCTCACCTTTGTAAAATTAGGATCTAAGTTTTTATTTTTTGCTACATTAGTATTTATTTGAACCCGCAGAATTCTGTAACATATTCGAAAAGTCAAGTGGATTCACTCCAGATTTTTTTAATGTAACTGCATTTAAATATTGATTGTATCATGTATACTTTATATACTTAATGCTCATCTTAATTTCGCTAAGAAATTTGTAATATGTGTATAAACATATGTGTGTTTTTTTGGAGACAAACACAAATAATTTTCTTATATATTTCCTGGCAGATGCAATATAATGATGGGTCATTGTATTATTTAATCCATGTCTTCAGTTTCCAGTGTAAATTAAAAATTGAATCATTTGGCAAAATCTGAAAGTAATGAAATAATGACTACTTTTGAAAAGTAGTTTGTAGTCGCTCGCTTTTTTTTTTATAACAAGTAATTGTTGTTAACTACATTTTCGATAGAGTAGCTGTAGTTTGTTACAGTAACAAACTAGTTTTTCTGACTCCTGGTCACTACTAATCTACCATGGACATAGTTGGGGGGTTAGGGGTCTGGGGCCCCCAAATCAGTGTAATAGACACATTTTGTCCATTTCCATAGAAAAAATGTAAGATCATAATGGTTCAGCTACCTCCTACACATCTCCCCCCCCTCCCCCCCAAAAAAAACATGATATCTCTACTGCTATCTACCTTTAACAAACAGTCTATCTGCCATTTGCACACAGCTTGTGGTTGTTGATTGCTCAATAAAAATAAATGTCTTTTATTATTATCATGGTAATGAGAAAAAAAAATCTCCAGATCCCTTTGGTAGGAGAATAAATTTATGATGGAAAAATTCATGAACACCATGTTTGAAAAATCCCAGTCATCAGTGATCATAATTTAAGATTACCATTTTTCTACCAAGTTACAATTAATTTCCATTTTATTTAAGAAACAACTGCTCATTACATTGTAGTGAAAATAATAGGAAAATAAAATGGCTTTGTTACAAAATTAAATACTATAATACATACAAAACATTTCATTTCAAATCATTGTATTGTTCATAGGCTGAGTTTGGTTGTATTAAGCTCAAATAAAGGTACAATATACTTCTTAAAATTTTACAGAATATTAAAGCAGTTGTATAAATTTGTCAAAACTTATTTAAAATATTAAAACAGCTTAAAAAAGGTGGCAAGGCCTTTATGAACCTGAAATTTTGAAATTCCAGTACCTTCATAATGTTAGATAAAGTAAGTGCAACTGCACTGATTAAAAAAAAAGTGTTGTCTTATATTTAGAATTACCAAATGGCTCTATAGCAGGCTGAAACTGCTAAGGATCAATTGAAGGAAAAGAATTCACTTCATTTTGTGATACTTTGTATCATTTTTGGAAGATTTTCTTAAAAATTTTAATTCATTATCTCTTCCACTTTTAAAATCTCTCCAACTGCTACCTTCAGTTAATATACAATACTTAAAGAAAGTATTATTGAAAAACTTTAATATATTTTTTTTAAATAAGACTGACCACTTGACTGTGACATATGCTATATATAGCACCACAGGCCATGATCCCTGTAGATTGTAGCATTGCAGAGTTTAGTTTTAGTTTAGTAACTAAAATGCAACTTCCATGGAACTTCTAGTGTTTAAGACCTCTTTTCTCTCATCTCAAATCTAGGATTGATAAATTTGTATAACCTCCTTTATAGTTCTCTACTGAATTAAGACCTATTGTTAACTTTGAAAGGATTTGCACAGTGAGAAGTGGACAAAGATTTTATTTGGAGTTTTTTATTTCTTACACTGCTGCTGACTTTTGAAAAACTTTGTGTGTTAAAATTGTTTTTCAAAAGCAAGTCTTAATTACCTAAAAGTTTAAACATTCTTATATTAACATTGCTAATTTTAATTAATAAGAAAATACTTTAACCCTTTATGTCCCAATTAGGAATTAATGAATATCTACCTTAATAGTTTCCTCCGTAATATTTGATGATAGAATAGAAAATTTATGCGATAAAATTATGAAATCTGTAGAAGTTTTTTTTCATTAAAACTAACTTATTAAATCAGTACTTATAGATCTTGTTGCAGAATATTTACAACAAGAGATTAACTAAGAAATAGTATTATTTTCAAAATCTCTTCATGCTAATAAATGTGTATTATGGTTTCATTTGGAAATGAGACTTAAAAATTTATGTTGTTCTATTCACTTGCATACAGATAACTTGTATGGTGTTGAAAGATGAGTAGTTTTTCACCATGAATCTTTACTCAACTTCACATCTTTCAAGAACGTAAAAAATTTTATATGTACATGGTTAAGAAAATATCCTTTTTAAAAAATATTGAACTTCATAAAATTGGCTTTGCTTTCTAAACAAGAATAACAGAAGTACTTTTCATGAAATGTTACATCATTGGTTATTAATAGATGTATTAAATACATTTTATCTCTAATCTTCTTTAATGTGACTTAAAAGTACTGTCAGAACATACAGCAGTAGTCCCTATGCAGACGGTGTGCGGCCCTCGAGTTCATTTCATGTGGTCCGTCAAGATGCAGACATAATTAAAATATATATAGACACATTTATTGTAAAGTGTATTTTTTAAAGACCTTGTGATTATTTTTAAAATGTAATATGATAATAATAAATATAAGGCTTCTATAATTATTTCTAATTATACCCAATATTGGAGCAGAATATCGTAAACCTGGTCTATAGCATTTCATCTCACCTTCAAGACCATCTCGTATAAGCTAATGGGCCTTATAGACCACACGTTTTATTTTATATTGTTAACATTGTTTAAAATTAATATTTACACATTAATTATTAGTATATAATAAATAGTATTTAATTATAATATATAAACATATGACTGCAAAAACACAGGTGCCATCCCTCAAGCTCACTTCTCTAACAGATTTTGGCTCTTACAGAAATTTTAGTGAGTATGACTGACATAAATGGTTATGGTCATATTTTAAAACCTTAAGATTTTTTTTTTTTTAAAGAAATTTTTCATTACAGCTGTTGATATTATGCGAATTTTTATCACACTTCTGGCCAAGCCATGCTCAGTCATCAGAAATCTCATAAACTTGCTGATCCTTGTAAAAATGATCTCTTAAAAAAATTTGCAATTGTATAGTAAGCACATAATACTTTTGATAAATAATGGCAAATGTTACTTCATAATTGTTTCAAAGACATTAAATGATCAACTTGAGAGTCTTTATGATATTCTTAAATTAAAGGTATCTTTCATTTCAATACATATTTACTATATGGTTTTACAGTAAATCTGTTTGGATTAATCAATACATTTGTTTGCATGAAAGATGAACACAATACAGATTAGGAAATAAGTTAATGTTCTTTCGTATAGGTAGTCAAGTTAGCCTCAGGTCTAATTTCTCTTGGTCTAAGGAAAGGGGATAGAATTGCATTATGGAGTCCTAATTGTTTTGAATGGCCTGTTGTTCAGTATGCATCTGCTAAAGCTGGATTGGTATTGGTGAGTCCCAAATCTTCTTTTCTTTAAATATTTTCTATAAAATACAAGTTATTTTATTTAAAATTTTAAGATTTTTAATTTAAAATGCTTTATTAGAGTTTATAAAATATGCTGTATGAAAGTGGAATGATACTCTTTAATGATCATCAGTCACATTATTATTATTTTCTTTTTCTTTTATGTCTTCACCTTCCTCCTTCCCTTTTTATGATTGTACAATAAAACTTGAGAAACAGAACCTATCTATAATGGGATCCTGAATTAAATGGAAAATTTCATTATCCCAGCAAATATAATACATTGGTAATAGACAGTTTAACTGCTAAGATGGAAACCTTTCTAAAACAGAACAAAGTGCAAAAAAACTATAATGGATTTTTTTTTTTCCAACTCAAAATTTATTGAGGATGATGAAAAAATTTAGAACTAGATCTTTTTCACCATAAAATAAACAAAGAAACACAACTTTAGGTTTGAAAGCAATTTAATTATATGCTCTGTTCATCAGGTGAGTAATGGAGAATAGTTTACCTAAGTGGAGAAAAAAAGAGGTACTTACATATTATCCGGGCCAGGAGATAGATTGCCGAAATGATTTTCAATTGCCAATCATGAACTGCATCATGTTCAAAACAGTAATTTAATATTACTAAATACATAACGTTGTTAAAAATGCAAGTAATATAAAATAAATAAATAAATAAAATTAATAAATGAACAATAATAAATAAAAATAACAAAAAACTATAAATTATAATTTTTAAAAAAAACTATAATAAATAAATAAATTATATAGTTATAAAAATTTAAGTGTATCTGACATGACCTGGATAATATGTAAGTACCAAAAAATATTCTGAAAAGAATTTTCAATTCTTTTAGCTTAAAACTGAAAATGTAAAGGGAAGAATAACTGTTCACCAATGTTATTTTAATTGCTTTGATAATCTGTGAAATAGTCACTATAATTCTCACATTTTAAGAAACAAATAAACCATTTTGAAAAAGAGTAGTTTATATCTGTCAATCAAAACCCACTTTTTTTTTTCACAGTGATGTGTCATTGTTTTGTTAGTTGTAGAATGAAAAGATAAATACACTAAGAACTGGTCATTCATTCTAATTAAAACAAATTAATTCACTTATCAGTAGTCCAGCCAAATATTCTAAATTCGTAAATACATTATTCAAATCTTAATCTTCCTTTAAATCATTATCATGATGGAAGAAAAGGGTAGCTAGAATTGTAGGTCAAAATTTACACAGGAAATGGACAGAAAGAAATGATAAAAACTTACTACCCAGTATTTTAATTGCCGAAACGTCAGTGAAGGCTTACTGTTGAGACCCGAAAAGTTTTTGGTTTCTGTCTGTCTGTTTGTCTGTCTGTTCCACGATAACTGCCGTAAAAATGATCCGATTAGGTTGATTTTTGGTGGGTATGTTGGTGAGATACTCGGAATTAGCTGTATAGTTTTTGGTTAAATTTGGTTCATTCATTCGAAAAATAGAGAACATTTCTTTTTAAATCATAATGCTTTCCTATGGGACTGCAGACAATTTTCAAATTTCATTTTTAACTGAAATGGAAATCGCATATTTGAATAATGGATTTCAACGTAAAATTATGGATGTTGATTTTCGATATGGAGGTTTTAAATATATCCAATAATTTTGAAAAATTGACGATACATTTATTAGAATTGAGATATTAATTGTTTAAATGATTGGAAATTTTTTTGCATCTGTTCCGGAAATATAAAACTTTTATTTTCATGTTTTTTACAAATTTTAAAATGCATTTTTTTTTACTTTTCTCTTTAATTTATCAGTTGCCTAGCAACGATATTTCAAAGAAGATAAAAATAATAAAAGCAACACACACTATTTTGTTCCAATAATTTATTAGCAAAATAAATTATTTTTGTATTCTATTGACATACATGAAGAATTTATTTTAATACAAGTTTTTTTTTTAATCTAAAAAGTTACAAGAATAAGAAGTTCATAAGAATTTCAGAATATCATTGCATAAACCGTGTTTAATTTAACGTTTCTAATTTCTGAAACCTTCGAAGAATTGTATATGCCTGTAAATATGTATGCAATAGAAAAAAATTAAATTGTGGATTGTAAGATGCTAAATAATATGAAAAGTGAGATTAAAAAACAGTGACTTGAGCTGACGTTGAGGCTCCTGATCTGCAGATTTACTAGTATAATTATTGGTGTCTCCAGAACCTGTAATTTCTCTCCATAGGTCTCATTATATGGACTGATCTTAGACTGTTTTATAATAATTAAATGGATATAAATTATATCTAAATAGATATTGTTGAGTTAGTATTTTTATATGTTGTTTTTTTTATTTTAGGTGAATTTAAATCCTGCATATCAAGCTTCAGAAGTTGAATATTGTTTAAAAAAGGTACTTATCATTAGTATTTAAAATAGCATTATTCTTAAAACTTTACTGAATGATTTTAATTGCTTATTTCAGTTATGAATTTAATATATTCAGATATTTAGCTAAGTATAAAAAAATATTATGCATACAAAATACATCAAAAATAGAACTGTCAAGTTTTTAATATTTATTTTTTTTTTCCTAGATGTGATCAGATTCATTTATTGCTCATTATATATTGTGCTGATTGGTGTAATCTAAACTTTTATTACTATAATGTTTGTCATACATTTATTTTCAAATTAAAAATGTTGTAAATGATAAAAACAAACGAAAAAGTAGTTAAATTACTTATTTATTTATTAAGAATATGTTATGGAATCTACTGTTTTAAGCTTTTTATAGTTAAGAAAGCAACAGCACAATGTGAAAGATTTTTTCTTTTTAAATCTACATTTAAAATTTATCTAAGAATACAAAACAGTGCTATTGAATTAAAACAAACAATATATTTATAGGAAAGGAAAATATAATTTAATAAGATAAAAAAATATATAGAGACAGAACATATTAACTCATGAGAATGCTCCAAGTGACGTGACATGACAAGTAATTTAAAAAAAGAATAAAATAAAACAGACTTCAAGTAATTATTCAAATATTTTTTTTCTTTTTTTGTCATTTATTTATTTATTTTATTGCCACAGTTGCCATATTTTAGCGAGAGTGGCTTGGCACCATACTGTTTTAGCAACCACATTTTATTGTTATCCACATTCATTTTAAACCACACTGTTGCCAGCATCACTCATGTTTCACATCCAGTAAGCAGTCATATATTAAAATTTTTGGCATATCTGTGTTAATTAAACACCATATGATGACTACTTTTAAAAAGTAGAGTTGTATTGTATACTCCTTAAAAATATTGAAATCACTTCACAGTTGGCCCATTTTTATGAAAGTTAGAACCTTGAAAGATAAAACAGCAGGCAGACAAACATGACATTTCTAGATCTTAGTAAAGTTTATATAAAACCACCATCAAAACAAATCTTTTCCAACAAAGAAAGAATTATCAGAATTGGAATATCCTTTCATAAAAGTTATATATGGACATATAAGGAATATATATATATAAATTGTATAACATCCTGTGTTTGAAATCTGTTAAAAATACATCATTTGAAAGCAATTAATTTAGACTATTACTTTTTTTGCATTTGTTTATGTATGTTTTACCGAAGAAAAAAAAATTGTTACATTGTAAAAAACAGTTACAAAAGTTTTAACATTATATGAAAAAATTAATCTTGCAAAATTAGTTTTGCCATGATTTTGAAGTCGAGGTTCCATATTTTTGCATTGTCATTTCTTCTCTGTACTGTTTATTACGTTGTTTCCCATTATACCTGAAACAAACAAACAAACAAAATTATAAAATATTAAAAAGTTTATAATAAAAAAATTCTAAATCCATAAAAATTTACTCTATTTTTGTTATAACTTGGAAAAAAAAATTGTCTTTTTTTTTTTTAAGGCATAATTTGTGGAGAATTTAATTTCCTTTATTTACCAAAAAAACAAAATGCAAATCTGGTAACTTGTTTAAAGTTATCGTTGCAAAACTGCTAAAAAACAGTATTGTAACATAATTGAGTTTAAAGTATTTAGACAATATTATTTATAGTTAAATATAATTTATATTAGTTATCTTTAGTAGGATCATAATTTTTAGATGTTTTTCTATTGTACCAACTGTAGAACATTCTTAAAGATTCAAATATAATTTAAAAAAAAAAAAAAAAAAAGTAATATATACATTGTTTGTCATTTCAAGCCTTTCTAGCAGCCCACCTCTTTCCTCCCAAAATGAACATCCATACATTTTAATCACCAAATTGCCCCAGTGAAAAATGGAAATAGCCATTCTAATGTAAATTATATCTTATTTCAATTTATGTTTAAAAAAATAAGCTTAGAGAGTTATCTCCATACTGAAATTGTAACAAACTCTGAAATTTCCAATATAAACATCTAATTTTGACATCATATTTGGATTTTTTTCTCATAAATTTTACTTTAGGACACCAAACAAGAAGTCATTAGATAGAAGACATTTATGCACAAATTATGCATATTTAAAGTTTTGAACACCTGATGTTAAATTCATTATTAATAGTTACAAAACAAATTTCAATTCATGAAATTTTTAAGGTTAGCTCTAAACCTATTAGACAGAATTACATGATACTTAAGATTCTAGACATTCATTCCTGTTAAAATTTTTATAGATGACAATACATATTTTTTTTTAATATTAATTTTAAAATATATAAATTGTGAAACTAATATTTCAAAAAATTATGTTTTGTAACCTATAAAAATTTTAACAGAAATAGATTTCTAAAAAAAAAAAAAAAATTAAACTAAACTAAACTAAACCTGCAGTGTTACAATCCATTGAGGGTCATGACCTACAGTGCCCAGTGCTGTTTTCTTGACCATAAATCCTGAAGTGCTATATAGCTTATGTCCTAGTTAGATGGTCAGCCTAACACAAGACCCTCAGTATTTAATACCTGAGCAAGTTTGGTACTCATTTTATCAACCCTGAAGGGAAAAGGTTGGGTGAACCCTGCCCAGTCCTCAATCTGGAATCTAACTGTGGATCTATAACATGGCGCACTGACCACTAAGCTGTTGGGCTTCAAAATTGATTTTTAGACACTTCAAATACAATAATCTAAAATATCACCTCATTCCACCAGATAATTTTTGAATTATGCTGAAAAAATTAGATGCATTGAAGTTTGTTTTGCAACTATTAATAATGAATTTAACATCAGGAATTCGAAACTTTAAATTTGCATAATTCCTAAACTTCTCTACCGAGTGTCTTCCCATTTGGTATCCTAATGTAAAATTTACCGAAGAATCCAACTATGTTGTCAAAATTAGGGGTTTGTATTGAAAAATTCCGAGTTTAGTACTTTCAGTACGAGGACTTCCCCCCCCCCCCCCCCCAAGCTTTTTTAGCTCACAGGCTATCAAAGCCTGAGAGCTTATGTGCCCGCCGGTTTATGTACGTATGTACGTAACGCGATAACTCTTCATAGAAATATCCGTTTTCCTTCAAATTTTGTTTATAGGTTTACTGTGTTAAGGCGCTTCCCTGATTAGTTTTCGGGATTGATTGGTTAAGTATAAAGGGGGGGAACGGGGGGCTAATCCCCCCTTAATTTATATAAATGGGTTTTTCATGCAGAATTATTCAGTTTTCCTTCAAATTTTGTTTATAGGTTCACTGTGTTAAGGCGCTTCCCTGATTAGTTTTTGGGATTGATTGGTTAAGTATAAAGGGGGGAACGGGGGGGCTAATCCCCCCCTTAATTTATATAAATGGATTTTTCATGCAGAATTATTCCGTTTTCCTTCAAATTTTGTTTATAGGTTCACTGTGTTAAGGCGCTTCCCTGATTAGTTTTCGGGATTGATTGGTCAAGTATAAAGGGGGGAACGGGGGGCTAATCCCCCCTTAATTTATATAAATGGGTTTTTCATGCAGAATTATTCCGTTTTCCTTTTAATTTTGTTTATAGGTTCACTGTGTTAAGGTGCTTCCCTGATTAGTTTTCTGGATTGATTGGTTAAGTATAAAAGGGGGGAACGGGGGGGCTAATCCCCCTTAATTTATATAAATAGGTTTTTCATGCAGAGTTATACCATTTTCTTCAAATTTTGTATATAGGTTCATTTTGAGAATGTGCTTCTGTGAATAGTTTTGGGGGTTCATTGGTTAAGTGCAAAGGTGGATAATCCCCCCCTTAATTTAGATAAAAGAGTTTTTCATGCAGAATTATCTGATTTTCCTCAAAATTTGTATATAGGTTCATTGTGATAATGTGCTTTTCTGAATAGTTTTGGGGGTTCATTGGTTAAGTATAAAGTGGGAAAGGGGGGGGGCTAATTCCCCCTTAATTTATATAAATGGGTTTTTCATGCAAAATTATTCCGTTTTCCTTCAAATTTTGTTTATAGGTTCACTGTGTTAAGGCGTTTCGCTGATTAGTTTTCGGGATTGATTGGTTAAGTATAAAGGGGATAACGGGGGGGCTAATCTCCCTTAATTTATATAAATGGGTTTTTCATGCAGAATTATACCATTTTCTTCAAATTTTGTATATAGGTTCATTTTGAGAATGCGCTTCTGTGAATAGTTTTGGGGGTTCATTGGTTAAGTATAAAAGGGGAAAAGGGGGATAATCCCCCCCCCCTTAATTTAGATAAAAGAGTTTTTCATGCAGAATTATCCGATTTTCCTCAAATTTTGTATATAGGTTCATTGTGATAATGTGCTTCTCTGAAGAGTTTTGGGCGTTCATTGGTTAAGTATAAAGTGGGAAAGGGGGGGGCTAATCCCCCCTTAATTTAGATAAATGGGTTTTTCATGCAGAATGATCAGATTTTCTTCAAATTTTGTATATATATTCATTGTAATTAGAGGATTCCCTGATTAGTTTAAGGGGTTCATTAGTTAACTATGAGGGGAGTAACGGGGAGATGACCCCCCTTAATATTATTGTCAATTTCTTTATTTTTCGAGGGGCTTATCTCAAATTCTTTGAAATAAGAGTATAATATACAATTAGTGTGAATAGCCTGTGAGCTCAATGCCCTCAGTTTAACTGGGCAGTTTTATTTTTATTTTTTTTTAAACATAAATTGAAAGAAGACAGGTTGCAGTTGAATAGCTATTTCTGTTTTTTTTTCTGGTTCAGTTTGGTAATTAAATTTTATGGATTCCCTTTTTTTTAATTACTACTTTGGCTGATTGTACTTAAACTAATTGTACTTTGCTATAGTTAAAATTTTGGACTAAAATCTTAAATTTGTTATATATATATATCATCAATATATTAATGATTATTTAAATATAGGGGTTGTTTTGAAATTTATTTTTAAAGGTCAGATGCAAAGCTATATTTTCTTGGGACATACTGAAAACTCATGATTTTTATGAAATCTTTCGTCAATTTATACCGGAGCTTCCACAGTCTAAGCTTGGGAAGATAAATTCCAAAAAGTAATACTCTTCATTATTAGCCTATAATATTTTTACAGGCATGCAAGAGTTCTGCCAAAAGGTGGAAATCCTCCTTTTAGTAAGAAATTTTGGATTTTCTTTGGATCAGTAAAAAAATGCTAAGAAAATATTTGATGGGCAGGCGGATGTGCCTGATACATTAAATCCTCAGACCTGTTGTAACCTCTGAATTTGATCCTGATCATATCTCTTCATGCACTACTGAACTGTCAAATCAAAAGTTAGCTTATAAGCATTTGAAAATTGTGTGATTATGAAGCAGGGATAAATGGAAAGAGAATACGCATAAAGTATTTTCGAGGATAGAATTCTTTGGCCTGTATATAAAGACTTTTGGATAGTTCCAGTGCAATGAAGTGAGTCAGAAATATCATTGATACAAAAATATTTAGCATGGAGGGAAAAAAAATTCCCTTATAAAGAAAGAAAAAAAAATCATAGTCTTAAAATAAGGTAAAAATTAGGACAATTATTAGCCAATTAACCAGTATGGCACTTTTGTTTGTGATGTATAAATATTCACTAAAGTATGATTAATTTACAAGAATTTGTCATCATTGTATAGTCAGAAAAATTTTCCACCTTTTTTCCTTCGAGACACTTACATGCCTGTTTATAACAATATATCAACATCATAATGATATTTTTTTGCTTTATATTTTGTATAGTTTACCTTGTTTGGAGAGAATTATAATGATTTCTAATGAAACCAAAGAGTAAGTCTTTTATTTTCATTTAATTTATGCTATAAAATAGAGTAGTTTTATTTTTCTGTGTGCTTTGTTAATGTTACAATAGTTATAAATAGTAGTTACTTACATACTACACAGACTCTGCTATGTTTCATAATCAAATATTATTCCCCAACTTTTGCCAAGACATTTTAATAATATTAAACAATTTTATTTGTTTTTCTTCTTACAATATCAATATACCATACTTAGGAAAATATATTAGTATGCATAATACTAAATAATCCAAAAGTAACCAAAAAGTTAAAATTTATACATTTGAAAACTATAGACACTAGCACAATTTGTTTTTTACAGAAATGCACACAACAGCATAAAATTTTTGATGACGAAAATTTTTATTTCCAGAATAGATACATTTTACTGACAGTTGATGCAAAAACAATCCCAAAGCTACCATATGTTGTGATTTAAACCATTATATGCCAGGAATCACAGTAGAAATCCTCTTAGATTCTCTGCAGAATGTTGTTCCATTTCTAACAGTCATTCTCATTAGTAACATTTGAACATTTGTTATCCTAGAGCTGCATTGTGAACTTTGCCACTAACTGCTGACTTAACTAAAGCACATTTTGTGGCAATTGTAACTATTCTGGCAGTAAAATTTTCATTTAAAAAAAAATCCCTTACCTTTTTGTGTATTTTTGTGAAAACCACATCATGCTGTTATCCATATTTTTCAAATTATTGAATTTGTTTCTATTATTTTTGGATCAAAAAGTGTAATAATAGAAAATATATTAATTTATATCAGACGCAATTGAGTTTTATGCAATTTTAGTAGCCATACAAAATTATCTAATATAATTTTTTTTAAATAATTTCTATAAAGTTAATGTATAAATTCAGAAAGATATGTCAAGATATTAATGAGCAGTTCCATGATGTTTATTATACCATATTTTTTGTGCACAGTTTTTTCTTCCCTCAAAATTTTCTTTAAAAATTGAGGTGTGCATGATGCATGAGTATTTGGGGTTTGACTGGCCTTCCATTGGACTGTGCATTCCATTGGTCACTGCATACCATGGTTCGGCAGCACTTTTGTATATATTTATGAAACCATTAAGCAATACGTTGTGAATACTGTACAATTTTAGCACTAATTCTTAGATTTTAATTGAATAAAATCTGTTTTTTTTTTCCTAAATGCATGTATTTAAAATTGGGATACACATGTTACACAGTGTGGCAAGCATGAAAATAAACAGCATATTATTCTAATATTTGACTGACTTTCATAATCTTTTTTTTTTCTTAAGTATATCTCTTAGAGACAACAAAATTAAATGTAGAATTTTCCTTTAAAATGTTCATAATATTATAACCTGTTAAGAATATTATATCTAAATATGATGAATTTACATATTACTATTTTACACTTCAAATTCTGCTATGCAAATTAACAGAGTCCATATATTATATGTCAGTACCAAATAATATTGTAAAACAAACAACGGTTTTTCTTGAAGGGGAACTATATCTTACAAGGATGTTTTAAATTGTGGAAATTCTGACAGCAATGAACTATTAGCTGCTACTGAAAAGTCTGTGGAATTTGATGATCCAGTCAATATTCAATTTACCTCTGTAAGTAAAATTTTAATTAGCTTCAAATACCGCCCCCCACCCCCTTTTTTCTATCTCGAAATTTCTTGTGAAAGTTTGATGACCATGTTGATATTATTTATGTTTAATAATATGCAGTAGAATCTAATTACAATCCCTACTGCTTATTTTGAAATGCATTTCAAAACTTTCTTGAGGAAGGCAAATATTATTTTATATATGGTTATGCACAGATGAGTATGTATATTTTTAAAATTAGCCAACATACTCATTAACCATAAATGTGTCTTGACAAATATTCAAATATCAATAATAATTATTAATTTCTGGGCTTAAAATGTTTATTTAATAGTATTGTTTCTATTTAATCAAATCTAATAAATTATTTTAGCATTTGTAAATTTTCTGTTTTTAATTGTGATGATTTCTACACACTGAAATATCAAATTCCTTGGAGAATGCACTTAGTCCCCCTAAAATGGCGCCACTTAGTGGAATCTTGTTGATTTGAAATGCTAATCAACTGGACATGAAAAAATTATTTGAATTGATCAAATTTTAAATTAAGTGAAAGATCACTCTTTGAAGTTTGATATCTTTATGGCATATATATTAATGAGTTTAAGCATGTTGTGTCAAAAATCAAGTGGGTTCCGTACTTTGTCACCTTATCATTCCAATTTCAAATTTTATTTACTTATTTATTTTAAAATTAGTTTAAAAAGTACTGGGTTTTATTACATACATTTCTGCGACTTGCCACTTATGACTTTTTACAGAATTTTAATTCAGTTTTTAAATTAAATCATTTATATTATCACACATGCTGGAACTGTTTTGTATAAATACTAAAAGTTGAACAACCTTTTGCAACCTGCAGCAGAAACAAAACAATGCTACTTGTTCAACTAATATATAGTTGGCAATCAACCAACCACTCAACTAATTTAACCATGAATTTAACTGAAAATCATAAACCAAATGTAAACAATTAAGATGGCTGCATGCATGTTGTTGAAGTTTATTGTTAAGACTAGTTTTATTAGTAATTTTGTCAGTAAAATTGAATAGAAGGTACCTTTTTAAATAAATGAATTATTTTACACAAAAATAAGAGTTGAAAAATGATGGAAAAAACTTAATAAAAATTGTGGTGACTATAATTGTGGTCCACTATAATGTTCTCCAGCGCATAGTGCACACCTACAATATGACACTGTATTTTTATATTTTTAGGTATAATCGCCTTATTACGCACATCCTTTTTTTAACAAGAAAAAGAAAGTTTGCGATAACTTTATGAGATTTTATGAAAATACAATAAAGAGCATTAAAAATTGTAACTGGTACAAACATAAAGAAAATAAGCAAACATGAAGTGATGACATATGCTAATGCTAAGCCAATCTGCTTGAATCCTCACAAAACTTTTGTAATCATACTTTCGTTCATTCAAATAACCATGTCTTCTTCTCACATTCATTAATATAGAAATCTCAATTCTTATGTTTCATTTTTATACCGACATATAACATGCCCTTGTAAATTTTGATCAATTTTCTTGTTTCAAAAGTGCTCTTTATGTGCCGGAATATATATAGTATACAGTTTTTTTCCTCTGAAAAATATTCAGGCCTTTCATTTGAAAAATCAGCTCAACCCAAACCCGACCTGCAAGAACCAAAACTGATCCAAACAAGACCTACATTGAAAGAAATTAGTGTTAACCTGACCTAATGGTCCTTTAAAGTTCATGTAAAATCTTACCTGATGCAGCGCTCTAGTGTCATGTTAGGGAGCAGTGTAAAGTAGGACATGGTTGCTCCTTATGTTCATCACATTCTTAAAATTATGCACAGAACTATTAAAACAGATGATTGTGACATTTCTGAAATATGTTTTCAGAAAATGGACAAATCAAACACATTTCAGTATAGATAGAAACTTCTGTGATATAATAATTTGAGTATTTTGAAATGAACCGAATTTTTGTGTGACATATTCAAATTAAAGAAAATATTTTATCACTGTTTGTATACCGGAGTTTTTCAGAGATTTAAAAAAAGGCAGTGTGTTTCTGGTGGAAAAAAGTACTTTAGATTTTTAAAGGCACATCTTAAATTTTTATGGGCATTTTTAAAGGCATTCTTTTGATTTTTAAAGGTACTTTTAATATTTAAAAGTCATTTATTTCACAACCAATACGTCAGTGTTTACTGTGCAAGATTTTTTTTTCTCATACAAAAGGAAGTAATGGCACTTTTTTTTTACTGAGGGGAAAGAAGAGTGCTATTTTTTAAACCAAACAGCAGGCAGGGTGCAGCACCCCATGAAACTATATGGGGAAAATTCTGGTATACACAATGTAACAGGACACAGGACCTTGAGTTTTATTCGAATTAATCAATTTTTTTTAAATAACATAATTTTGAATTAACAGGATTTGAATTTTTTTCCACATTTAATTCACTTAAAAAATTGTATGCTGTAAAATAAGTTTTTTATATATTTGACTTTTAAAAGCTTCAAATTAATTTTAAGAATGTGATAGAGTAAAGAAAAAAGTTTGTGTGTACTGTATTGTTTGAGGGATCAGAGAAGGATTTTTTCTTCAAATAGATTTTATCTTCTTGTTTAGTTACATTATTTATTTGCTTGATATGTCTTCTCTAAATAAAGAATGTGAAAAGTTGCATTTCTTTCGCTTCTCAAATTCTGTTTATACTTACTTATACTTATTAATCATTATTGTCATTATTTTTAAAGAGTTCTCACTGTGAAATTGAACAGAAATAATTTTTTTTTTTTCAGTGACACTCTGAATGATGTTATTGAATTATTGAAAGCTTTATTGTTTAACTTATTTGTACTTTCATTTTTTTCAGAACCTGTTCACATTTTAAAAATATATATTTATTTGTTGTCATTTAACCTAGTATCATGCTATTCGAATCCAGAGTGAACTTTGTTTTTTTCATAAAACTATTTAGAAATAAATCGGGCTAGACTTTTTTTTCTCTACTTAGTAAAGCATCTATAATACACACTTGTTTTATTAATTTCTATAACTTATAGTTCAATTTATACTAATAACTGCTCTGTAAAACAATTACAAAAAATTGGAAAACATAGAAAAGGTAAAAGAGGGTAAGGGTATGTGAGAGGGATTTAAGGAACTATTTTAGAATTAGTGTTTCACAACAAATCTGTTGCTAACATTTTTTTTTCTTTTTTCATTGGTTTTACTTCAATACTTATTTATTTAGCTAAATTGCTAAGGTTAGTCAAAAGCCAATCAGAACACTAAAAATTATTGTATGTATAATTGTTTAAAATGCTTAAAGTCAGGAAGGTAGCATCAAATTTTTGTAACCAATTTTAGTGACAATTATTTTGGTATATATGATAGATTAGGTAGTATAGATAATGAGACTACCAGTCAGCTGGCACAGGGGAGTGTTGCTATACCAACAATAAACACTGTGCTGTAATGTAAAATGAATGGCAACCTAATTACTGATGATTCTCCCATGTCAGGGTAATGTCAGTAATCGGGTTACTATTAATTTCACATTGCAATTGGCTATGTGATGTTACTGTGGCAACTCCCTTCCCCCTCCCTGGTATGCCAGCTGACTGACAGTTTTGTTATCTGTGTCATCTAATATGTCATATATAGCAAGATCATCAATGCTAAAGTTGGTTTCAAATATGTGACGCTGCCTCCCGGACTACTATTTTTAATGGAAAGTAAGTAAATTATTAATCTTGAGAAATTAGAGAATGACTTCTAAATTTTCATTAATTCAAAATGCTGATTTTTTTTTTTTTTCAGGGTACTACTGGTAGTCCAAAAGCAGCAATTCTGACTCATCATAATATTGTAAACAATGCTATGTTGTGTGGAAGGAGATCCCTGTTCCATTTGCATGTAAGTATCTATCTTTTTATGACCCTCCTCCCAAAAAAATGCACACACTCTTCGTAATTGAAGGGTTCTATTTCTGCTGTTTATTCATTTTGAGTAAGTTGTTCTTTATCCATTAAAATGTACTCAGTATTTTCTTCTTTTGTAAAATATTTTAATAAAGAAAGAAATTAAGATTAAGAATGTGTTTATAGTTTCAAAAATGATTTATATAAAAATAAGATATTTTTAGCCATATGGTATAAAACTTAAGGATGGTAAAAAATTTTATTAAATATTTAATTTGAAAATTTCTTTATTAGAATTGTACTTCATAGTCCTACATTTTGTATGTTATCTTTAGTTGAAAAATATGCCAAAGAATTGTATAAAAATTATTTTAGAAAAATGATTAAAGTATTTTTTTAATTAAATCTACTAAAATCAGTAGATAATGCAGTACTAATGATTTTTATATTTATGGCAGTATCAATTTTAAAATTCATATTTCTGTGTTTAAAAAATATCCTAAAAATTAAAGTTATAAAATTTCAACATAACCTCAAAAACATCAGTCGGCTATTTTTAAAATGTGTAATTTTTTTCTTTATTATTATTATTATTATATTATTATTAAACAATGTATTCATTCTATTGTAGAAGTCAGTTGCGTGCTGTCAAGTTCCATTATTTCACTGTTTTGGCTCTGTTTTTGCATCATTGAGTGCTGTGATATTTCATAACTCTTGTGTATTCCCTTCTATTGTATTTAATGCTAAAGAATCTTTGGAAACTATTGAAAAATATAAGTAAGTCATATTTATAGCAAATTAGAAAGGTTATTATTATTTATATTTAATTTCATCTTCATACATTTAATTAATTTTATTATTTGTTTATGTATCTTCTATTTTTCTTAATTTTCTTTCATTTCTTTGTTTTTAACACTTTCCAACATAATTAAAAAGTGTTTATGAATCCATTTTGTCTGTCTGCCATTTTTCTGTGTTCTAACTCTCATAAATATACTCAGATTGTCATGTAATTGAATATGTTATTGAGGTTTACTAGCTGTTGAAAATGAAGTGTGTAGCATTTATTATTACAGGGTTATACAAAAGGATTTTGTTACGTAATGATCTATGGGGAGGGGGGGGGATCATTTGTAGTGTATTTTAATGATGTTACACTATTTCAAACATAATGAAATTGATATACATTATTAAGGTGCACTAAGAAATGCTTACTGTAAAATATGGCATACACACATTGTATCATTCAGTTACAGGAACACACAAAATAATTTGGTTATAGGTCTATGAGCGATAATTACAGAAAGTGCTTTTTTAGTTGTGATGTGCGTTTTTACATTTAACTACATTCTTGCATATCACATGGTGTGTATGCATTCTTTTGATCACATACAAGGCAAAGAATAAATTAGTAATCAATTAATATTGTATCAATATGTATACACAAAAGAATTTCTAATTATTAGTGCCTGTGGGCATTAATTGCTTAAGGGTAGTTTTTAATTGTGTTATGTTTTTTTCTGGTGAACTATATTTAGAGAAGTTTGTGGAATATAAATAAATTCATATACAAGGCTACACAAAGAACTGGATACATAGCTGTGTGTGGTTGTTAATTGCTGAAAAAGTGAATTTAGTTACATTATGTGTTTTTTACCTGAATTAAATTTTAGTTTAATATAAACTGTGTTTAAAAATCTATAGATAATATACAGGGCTGTACAAAAGGATTTGAGTGCATTTCAGTCTATTAGCGAAAAATGGTAAAAGTGAATTTACAACTATGCTATGCGTTTTTTGATTGAACTAAGTTTTAACGTGCTATGTAGTATATATGCAAATATGTAAATCATATAAGGGCTGCACAAAAGAATTTGATTACTTTTCTGACTATGAACAGTAAATGCTGAAACTGGATTTTTAAATGTGTGATGTGTTTTCTAAACTGTTCACTTACACATCTTCTTTTACCTTATTTAACAGTGAAGTTTTGTTACAATTTTCTGGATATGTTTCAAAACGTTTCAAAATCTCTGCTTGATGCATGCTTTTTCATTCTTGTTTTTCTGTCATTTATAGAAATATTTGCCCCTGTCTTATTTTACTTTTAAGAATCCACCATGTCAATACAGTTTTATTTTCTATTATTTTTTATTAAAATGCTTGAACATATGCATTTTATCGTAAGGTTGTTGCATTATTATATATTTTTAATTCAATTTTAAATATAGAAATTTGAAGTATTGTGTTCTTCAGTTAATACCACTTTTCTCACTCATGCTAGGAACAGAAATGATGAAATAATATCTTTTTAATGTGAATTAAAATTCTTGGCAGCTTCTTAAAAATCTTCCGCAGGGGTGATAATGTATCAGTTATTCTTCAAAAATTATTTTTTGCTTAAAACAATGTCACATTCAATAACCTTTAGAACAACCAACATATGAGCCAATTTTGACTCTTAATTTTTCCAAGGAAAAATTGGTTAAGAGTATAAAATATTTCCATGTCATGGCAAACAATTTATTATATTTGCAGTTCAGTTTGGCAATATATAATTGGGTTTCACACGTCTATCTTACAGTTTTAAATGAAAAGCAATTTTATAATATGCCTTTCAACAAAGTGGAGTCTCAAGCGACTGTCTAGATGAGTAAAGCCTCCCCCCCCCCCCCCCCCCAATAATAATAATAATAATAATAATAATATATTATGAAGGAACCAAATAATGTAAGGAGTATTATTAAATTTTATAATACAAATAAAAATATGC
Organism: Maratus michaelseni; assembly: GCA_963931845.1. NCBI lineage: Eukaryota > Metazoa > Arthropoda > Arachnida > Araneae > Salticidae > Maratus > Maratus michaelseni. The sequence goes on along the minus strand of OZ007587.1, from coordinate 380,939,155 downwards.
AGAAGAGAGACGTATTGCAAATCTGATTTTAACAATGCATTAAGCCTGTTTTCAAAGAAGCTGCTTTTTGACACATTTCTGAATTCATTTTTGTTCGTAAATGCATGAAATTGGCAGGTGTTTTTATTCAGGACCTGTGTAATCAAATGGTGTTTTCCTTTTTTGTAAAGGCAGAAGATTTTTCAGAAAATACTGTCAAAGTTGGCATTTTGAACCAAATTTCCAGATGTGACAATAAGGGAAAAGATGAAAACCTGTCATCATGTGTCATTAATTACTTATAACTCGATAAGTAATTAATTCATTTGTCAAAAAAGGAAAAACACTATTCGATTCCTAATTGCTTCAATTGCCTGCTAGTACCATGCTTTTGCATTTAAAAATGAGCCCCTAAATGTGTCAGAAAGTTTTGCATTATTGACTGGGGAAATTTATTTTCAATTCACAGACCTCATATGTTGGCAAATGCATGAGTAATAATAATAATGATGATGTCTTAGTCAGATACAAATACTTGAAACCTTTTCTTATCAAGAATAGATAAATTGATGTTGTGTGGGGGAAAAACAGGGTACGGTGGTTAACTTACATAAAAAGAAATCTAGAATAACTTATAAATGAACGTAAATGAATTTGCTGTTTATAAATTAATTTAATGCATTCTGAAAGTGTTATTTATTACTTTATAACTTTTATTGGATTTATGTCATATTTGAACTTAAACAACTTTCTTGCTCACTCTTTTGCAAAATATTCTAATGTATTGAATATACATTTTTATATCTCTTTGTTGCCATTGTAACTTGACATTTATATTTATATACAAGTAGAAACTCTAAAATACGTACAATATAATAAACAGTGTACACTAGAAAATAACAAAATAATGATAAAAATAAAATAAATAAAAGCATTTAAAAAGATATTAAAGTTCCCAACAGTTTCAGCATATATTTATTTATTTATTTTTATCATTTTGTTATTTTCCATTATACACTGTTTAACATAAATAAATAAAAATATCAGGTGCGCAACTAAGTTTCCGGGTTTTCTTTATCTATAAAACATGGAAAAATTTAAGAGAAATGCAAAAAATGATTTATTCAAAGTATCGTCCCTCGCTAGCTACATATTTTTTCCATATCTCTGGCAATGCATAAATACCGCAACGATAAAAAGACGCACCTTTGGACCAAAACCATTCATCCAACCAATTTTGCACTTCTTCGAAATTGGCGAAGTGTAGCCCAGCCAAGCCATGCGCCATCGATCGGAACAAGTGATAATTAGAAGGGGCCAGGTCTGGTGAATAAGGCGGGTGCGGTAGCAGATCCCATTTCAGTGTTTTGATAGTGTCCTGGACGATGGAAGTGCGATGGCACTGAGTGTTGTTGTGCTGCAATATCACTAGTTCGTGTCTCGTGTCCCATTCTGGCCATTTTTTGAGCAATGCATGGATCAAATTATTCAGTTGTTGTCAGTAGCAATTCCATTAACAGTTTCATCTGGTTTCAGCAGCTCATAGTACATGATTCCTTTCTGGTCCCACCAAACGCAGAGCATGGTCTTCTTTCCGAAGCGATTTGGCCGTACCTTCGATGTTGATGCTCCGCCAGGTGAAAGCCACGATTTTTTGCACTTGGGATTCTTGAAATATATCCACTTCTCATCGGCAGTAACAATTCGATGCAGGAAATTTTTTCTTTCATGCCGCAAAAGCGAAATTTTGGAAGTGGATCTTTGATTTTCCATCTGTCTCTCAGTCAACTCATATGGCACCCATTTTCCTTTCTTTTGAATTTTTCCCATGGCATGTAAACGTTTGGAAATACCTTGGCGAGTCATGTTTAATGCCTCTGCAAGTTGTTCTTGTGTTTGCGTATTATTTTCATCCAATAATGCTTGCAGATTGACATCCTCAATTGTTTTTGTTCTTCCGGAGCGCTTCTTGTCCTCAGTGTCGAAATCGCCATTTCTGAAGCATTTAAACCAATTTTCACAGGTAGTTTTTGATGGTGCATGTTCGCCGTTGGCCTCCTCAAGCAAAGGACGTGCTTCAGCTGCATTTTTTTTCAAGTTAAAGCAGAAAAGCAAAGCTTCCCGCAAATGCTGTTTATTTGGCACAAAACTCGACATTTTCATTGTTTGAAAAAATATTTTTGCGTTTCGATATATGTTGTTATTATGACTGGTTATTGTTAATAGATATCCAAGCTATTAGAATAACACAACTTTAGACATGGATGTCGACTACATGGGTCATTAGCGCCATCTATGTGTGAAACCCAGAAACTTAGTTGCGCACCTAGTATTTTAAAATTCCTAACAGTTTCGGCACATATTTACACTTGTACATTTTTTAAAGTTTCTACTTGTATATTACGTGCAATATAAAGTCTTCTCTCAAGATTTTAATTGCCATTTGTATTTTTCAAACAATGTTTGCTAAGTACTTCAGTGACTATAAACTTTTTTTGAAGGTTCGGAAATATATGGCATATTTCTGAATCATATGATTAATTTCTTTCTTGTCTTTATTTAATAATTTTAAGGAGCTCTTTTTTTTTTACAGATGCACTATCATATATGGAGCTCCAACTATGTTTATGGATCTTTTACATAAATACAGGGATATTAAAACTAATGTAGAAACTCTAAAAGACGGTACTGCCTCTTCTTTTCCCTAACTTGTGTCAAATTAAAAAGGAATCGAACGTTTTTTTTTGTTTGTTTTTTTCATTAATTGAAACTTTTTTCATTTAAAATTATCTTTTGAATCTGTTCACTTATAAACTAATTATTTAAATATTAATAAGTTGCAAGCTGTTCTCATCGAGATCATTTCTTAAAAATTTCTATAATAATAATAATAACTTTCTGCTTCAGTCTCTGTATTTAAACTAAATGCACATCTACAACTTATTCCTTCCTTTTTATTCCATTTGTTATTTCTTTATCATTCTTAGAGATTATATAGAAATTAAAATATAGGTACTACAAACCAACCTTTTAGAAGTTTTTCCATTGTTGCTTCTGAAAACATTATTTATTCTGCTTAAAATATTTTCATTTCAATGCATCATAACTATTGCCTTTCATTTCTAATATTACAGTATTTTTTACTTGGAACCACATTTTGTGCTAAAAAAAGAACAAAAAGGAAAAATCCTTCTGTAAATAAAAACATCTGCATTATAGAAATTAAGTTTTATTGTATGGGAATGATTAGTCAAAAGTAGTCTTTTAATCTATTAAATTAGTCAAATTAGTCTTTTGTCATTTACTCATGTTTGTACAGTGATATCTTATTTTACTATTGTAAACACCCATCCTAGAATAGTGGGTAGAAATCGTGGTTTCCGCTTTAAATTTGAAATAATTGATAAATATACTCATGTACTAGTCATTGACAATAAAGAAAGATGTATATTGGAAGATTGTATCGTCTAACATGCTTTTGCTGTTCACGTTCAAACTCACTAAGCATTTTAAATGCTTGTTTGAAAGGATTATGAGTCATAATTTCATCTAATTTATGTGAAATATGTGGTAAACAATTTTCGTTGTGGTCATTGTTAAATTGTTCCTGTACAGCTTTCATTTTGGTACTTTTCTGTTATACCAACACCATGCCAAAATGTATGCTAATGTGCCATTTATTTCAACCCTGACTGAGCAAAGGTTTTCTACTGCAACCCATGCTAAACATTGAATTTGTTATTTATTGAATATAAAAAATTTTTTGGGGTAATTTACCATTATACAAACACCATTGTCGCCAAGTGCAATAGTTGGTGCAAAATGAAATTCATGTAAATCAAAACATTTGAAAAAAAAAACAATAAAATAATGTTAAAATGAAAGTGAGCATTTAAAAAATATAACGTTTGAAAATTACAGACATTATAAATATTGTACTGTTTTCAAAATTGACATGTTGCCTAGTATGAAGTATAGTAGACTCCTTCAAATCTGCCCCCTAAAATCCACAAATACCTAAAATATGCACATCATTTCCTATGTAAACAATGAAACTTAACAGTTAGGATGTGGGTGTAAATTTTTTTATTTTAATTTTATATCATTCTGTACACATTTTAATATGCAATTCTGGTTAATATGATTCAACTCATGTTTTCTCATGAAGGAAGTATAAATTTATTTGTGAAAATTATTCAAGATAGTGCTGATATAAGTGGCGATTGCAATATTTTTACCAAAAAAATTATATATTAATCAAGCTTTTTTGGTTACATGAAATAAAACTTTATTATTCTAAGATTTTGATGTGGATTATTAGTGTACATTTATAAGGCGAGTTTCACTGAATAATTCAAGAAAAAAATTATCATTATGGATATTTAGTTATGCATTATTAATTATTTACTTTTCTATTTTTACAGTACAATTATTTACATTTTCGTTTTCATTACAATCTTTACTTTTAATATTTTAAATGTTTTTTAATTTTCTTAATTTATATTATTTTACTTGATTATTTTACTTCATTGTAAGCATTCATTATAATTTTGAATGCATTATTAAATTCAAATTATTGTTTAAAAAATGTGAACAAAAAAGTCACCAGAAATCTGCAAAATTCTAAAAATCTGCACAACATCTAGTTTTAAGCTATACAGATTTAAAGGAGTCTACTGTAATTATAGAGTAAAACATAATTTAAATGCTTATAGGTAGTTTGGAATAATGTGTTATATTTCCAGTATTATTTTTTAAATTATTCATTCATGATAATATTCATATTACTAGTATCTTATCTTCCTTTATTTGTCATTGCAGTTATAGTAGGTGGTGCTGCATCCCCTGAATCACTTGTGACAACTCTGAAAGATGAACTAGGATTATCTCGTGTAATTGTAAGTATGCAAATTAAATATTTATAATATTTATCTTTTGTTCTACCCTTTCCTCTTAAAAATGTATATTCTTATGGTATTACTACTGAATTGTTTAAAGACACAACAGTCTGGAAGGCAGAGAAATTTTTTAGTTAATCATTTCATACAAACTTATCTATATATAAACTCTGTTTATGGCATCAGGTGCCGCCATCCAAAAAATCTACTAGAGACCAATCCATTTCTTCCTGTCAAGGGTCCATTCCTCCTCCAGACCCCTATCCTTCATGACTTTTTTTATACCATCCATCTAGGTCTTTCATGGTCTTCCTCGTTTCCTCTTTTGGTTTGTTCTATAATTAGATGCGATTTTGGGTAGTCTCTCGTCATTCATTCTTTTAACATGACCATACCAGATTAATTGCTTCTTTTGGAGATTGTCTAATATGGTTCCCTTTATTTTCATCATTTCTTTAATTCTTTCATTTCTTATTCTTTCTATTCTTGATATCCAGCATGATCTTCTTAGGGCATCCATTTCCACTGCTGCTAATTTCTTTCTTTCTGTCTCCATAATTCTCCATCCCTCTGCTCCATATAACAATATACTATTTACAATAGAATTGCATATATTATATTTTCTTTTTCTGGATATCTCCTCACTCCACCAAATAGAATTTAATATTTTTACAGCCTTTTTTCCTTGACAGATTCTGTATTTAATTTCCTGTGAGTCTGTGCCTTCTCTATTAATGTTTACACCAAGGTATCTATAATACTTGCAGCTTCCTATTTTTATGTTCAAACATGAAATTGATCTTACTTAATCACCAAAACAGTCATTAGCTGCTTTGACAACTGTGGATGTGACTTGAGGGACTGTAACATTCCCCAGTCAAAGTAAAATAAGTGAAAGCTTGATTACGGATCTTGAGAAATATATGCCAATGGTCAAAGTAACATTCATAATCAAGCTCCATTTCACTTGACTTGGAGGTGTTGCAGCCTTCAAAGCCACATCTACTGCTGTTGACACAGTTGATAGCTATTTTGGTGATAAGTAAGATCAATTACACATTTGAAGGTTAGCTAATATGAAATGGTTAACTAAAGAATGTCACTGCCTCTTGGACTATATATAAGTATTTATATCAAGAATAATAATCTTTTAAATCCCCAAAAACACAAATAAAATACACCAACATCCACTACACAGGTCAAGTTATGTGTCCAAACAATATCCATCTTCATTAAACTTAATCTCAAAGACTAGGTATTGCAACATGTACTATCATTTTCTCCTTGATTACATATTTGTTTCTTAAAATTTCTTAATCAATCTTGACTCCAACAAAAATCTTTGAAATATAACATTATATTGAAAAACTGTAACTTAATTTTTATAGATTTTTAAAATTTTTAAAGATGATTTTTTTTTAAAAATCTATTAACATGTGATTTAACTCTAGACAGTTGGCTTGTTATAATAATGTAAAGTAACATTTGTAGTAATTAAAGAAATATGTAAAACTAAATATAAATTAGCAGGGCAATTTCTACTGTCGATTTATTGCTTAAACTTGGCAAAAGCACTTTTTTCTTTTCGTTATGATAAGGCTTGTTTCCAAATGCATGATCTTTGTAAAGTAATATGTCATACAAGTATTTCTGCAATTTGTAGAGTCTGGTGTCCATTATCATTCTTTTATTCTTAAAACTCCATATGCTCTCTGTTTCTCAAATAAGGCCACTATAGCATAAAGTCTCTGGTTTCTTTTATGACTATAGCACTATTTCTTATGTATAATCATTGCTGTTCATTTTTTTTTAAATTAATGCAATGTTATTAGAAAGCTTGTAACTCAAAATTTTATTATTTATCTTACTTTTAGATTGCATATGGATCTACTGAAAATAGTCCTGCTGTTTCCGGAACAGGTTGGAATGCTGAATTTGAACATTCCATTAAAGGAATTATGACCCCCTATGAATTTCTTGAGGTGATTATGTGCATTTTGAATCTGTTAAATATATTTGTTAATATATAAAACTTAAATGTTTATCACATATGTATATATATATATTTGGTACTTTTTAGTTATTGAAATGTCATGCGATAACATACAAAAATGCTGCCATGAAATCTAAAAATATTAATGGTATACCTAGTAATGATAAAACCTAATAGTATATACAGTTCAATTAAATTGGCTATTTTATTTAATACAAAATGTACACCAAAAATTGCAAACAAGAACAATATGTTAATTTAACATATTTATATATATATGTGTGTGTGTGTGTGTGTATTAATTTATTAATGCTTGTGAATATTTGAGTGTAAATCTTTACACTAGATTAAATTTGACACAATTATTCAAATTGGTAAAGAAATCATATGAGATGTAATCGTCTCAACTGAGTGAAAAAGTCCGGGCTAGGATTCGAACTGGAGGTCCCATTACCTGTGATTTATTCTGTTGTGCTGATTCAGATATCAGACCAGATGCTATGATCATTAAGGTTAACTGGATGAATTAGTTCAGCCAAATTCGTCCGGGATTACTCAGTTGGTAGAGCATTGCAGCTTCAGCCAAGGGATCCCTAGTTCGAATCCTGGCCCGGACTTTTTCACTTAGTTGGGAAGATTACATCTCATATAAATCTTTAGTTTAAAAAAAAATGAACATCAATGCTTTCTTTTATTATTTAAATACAAATGCATTGCTTAGTTGGTAGGTATAAGTAGTATAAATATGAATTTATACATATTATACATTACAATTATTCATTTTTATACATATGTTCTTGTAAAAAAATAAAATGAAAAATCTGTATACATGGCTGATCAACAAACTATAAAAAAACATGTTGTCACACTTGGAAATGTGTACTAAACTTTTTACTATATTTGATGCAAAATTGTGATTGGTGCCTCAGTAGCTTAAAAACTGTACTTTTTCTTTGTAGAAAATTTTAAAACTTGTTAAAAGTTTTTTGGAAATGATTATATCATAAAATATTTCTTAATATTCAGATTTTATATTAGATGAGATACTGTCTTAGCTTTTATTGTGTGAAGTTGTTTTATTTGCTGATATTTTGAATGGAGCTTAATCTCAAATGCTTTAATAATTATATTATAAAATGTTTTCATTCTAAAATCATCATGTTTTAATTAGTATAGTTAAACATAATTTGGATGTTACTATTATGCCTATGTTTAATTAAAATAGATTTTTCCTCCTTGAATTTGAAAATTGTTAAATTATTTCCTGCTTTAATTGTTCTGTAGATTGGACTGTTATTTGATTTGTGATAAAAGCAGTTAATTTTGTTATTTTAAACAAGATAAATACAACAATATAATAAAATATAACACCTTGTAATAGTATATTACTTTTAAATGCTAAAGGTGTAAAATTAACAACTATAATATAAATTAAAATAACTTTTATTAGTTGTTTTACATGTTTCGACTCTTCTGAGTCATTTTCAAAAACAAAATGAGAATATTCATAATATAAGAGAATATTCTCATTTTGTTTTTGAAAATGACTCAGAAGAGTCGAAACATGTAAAACAACTAATAAAAGTTATTTTAATTTATATTATAGTTGTTAATTTTACACCTTTAGCATTTAAAAGTAATATAAGATAAATACATTTAAACAAGAATTTTTTTTTCCTCATTTTAAGCATAAAGTAAAAATAGATTTAATAGTAAAATATGCATAAAGTAAAAATAATGCTGTTTTTGATGTGATTCTGTATTTTTTCTTATACATAATTTTTAAAATATGTACGTATTGTCAGTAATGTAATTTTTATTAAGTGATTTTTTTTAACTAGTCGCAAATAATTCTTTTATAAAGGACTGTCTCTTTTTTTCAGCAAATCATTGAAGAAAGAAAACTATCTTTGCAAAATATATGCAAGTCTTTTTGTTTTTTTTTTAAGTTAGCTACAATTGTAATTAAAAGGCTTTGTTTTAAGAAGAATTTTTTAAATCAAAATCTTAGATATTTTTATCTAAACAGATTAAGCCAAACTTTTGAATTCAAAAACTGGATTCTGTTAAGGAATTCATTTATTTTCAGAAAATTTTAATCATTTATTTGTTGCTATTAAAATAATAACTATACAGTTAATATTTTAAAATAATTAATTATAAATGATAATTAGAGAGATTCACAATGCTATTGTTTACTTAAATATGCCTTTCCTTTAGCTTAAAGTTGTGGATGACAAGGGGTGTCTGCTTCCGATTAACACACAAGGAGAACTTTGTGTCCGAGGCCATGCAGTATTTATGGGTTACTTTGAAGAACCAGATAAAACAAATGAAGTAGTAGATAAATCAAGATGGTATCATACTGGGTAAATATTGCTCCATCTAAAATAAATAAGTTTTTTAATGTTCTCACTTATATATTATGTGGTGATGTTGTTTTTGCTTATATAGTGATCCAAAATATCCTTGTAGAGACTAGATCAGCCTCATTTAGCATCCTGCATTTGTTGGGTTGTACCCAAAAAATTTCTTAATATTCAGAAAAAGTTTTTCGGAAAATTTTTCAGAAAATTTTCAGTAGAAAAATTTTCGGACCCAACCCAAACCCGAAAATTCCATTTGAAGTCAACCCAACCCGATCCCGACAAAAAATGTCATCGACCCAAACCCGAAATGAAAATAAATTAATTCATGTTTTAATATAATTATGAAAAGTAATCTACAATTTGAATGCCTAAGAGGGACTGCTCAGACTGGGAACCAGATCTGTAGAGCATAGATGTCCCTCCCGGTCCCTTTATTAAGGTCTTAAAAAAAAAATACATATTTCAGCTGGAGCTGAACCCGCCAGAAAACGCGACAGGGGGCGGGGTGGAAATAGACATGCTAAGGTGATACTATCTCAATGTACATCAGCCTCACACTCCTATTTTAACTGCCCCCTTACAGCTCGCTGGCACATCCGTCGCCCCTCTTTTCCCCCTAGTGGTTGGCTAGATAATATCCTTTCCCGCCCAGCACTTTTAAATAAACTGAAAAACATCTTTAAGTTCTTGATGGATCTTTCTAACTTGACCCGCTCCTGAGATATGGACATCATTCCTGGTATGAACATCATTCAATCATAAACCATCTTCACTGCCCAGTGTCGCGCTGGAGGTATGTCTCCGGCAGTGTACCAATTTTATTTTTTATATAAAAAATGGATATATATATTCTTTAATATTCAAATATAGTAAAATCTCTGAATAGCTGATACCTTGGGATTATTGAATAGAGTCCTGCATCATGCTGGTTTGTCCATAATTTTCTGTTTTCAAGTTGGGAGGACTCTAATTTTCTTTCTGAGGACCAGGTTTACTCTAGAATATTTCTTGCAGGTCAGATTTAGGTTTTTAAAAGTCAGGTTCTTGGGATTGGGACAAAAAATTTAAGCAGAACTATGTTTCAGATGAAAATAAATACATATTTGAATATGAATGAATATATATTCTATTTACTGCATGTGAAATAAAATGTATATAAGAAATGTGGTCATAGATTATTCTTTCTTTGTGGTACAGTTAAGAACACTTTTTTCTTCTCTTGGAATAGGAAATAAATTATCAACACTTCGTTTTGATACACACAAAAACATATGTATCGTATTTGTGATATTTTATGCACACACATCTTACGTGTGTGAGGATTTGGAAGTGTCCACTATTCAAAGTTAAAAGCATACAAATATCTAAGCGTTAGGAATTGAAAAAGTGTTCGCTAAATAGAGTTGTCCGCTATTCGGGAGTGTTTGTTGTGGAGATTTTATAGTATAAAGATTTTTCACTTGAAAAAATATTTTTGACATCCTTTTGAAAAATTGGGTCAACTCAAACCTAAGCTGCTAGAGTCAAAACCCAACCCCAAAAAAATGAAAGTCAACCTGATTCACATAAAAAAAAGTAGAAGTCTACCTGACATGCAACAAAAAAATATAACACCAATCTGACTTGAACCAAACTGTAGATCTGTAGAACTGTAGGTTTAGGTAAAAGTAGGTTACCCGACCCAATGCAGGACCCTAGTCTCATGTTAGATCTAGGGGTCTAAAATCATTTATTTATTCCTAAAAAAAACTTTTTAGATCTCTTTAGGTAAAATCAATGTTGTCCCTCTCCCATCTTCCCTGGGAGTCAGAAGTAAATTTACAAAAACTATCTTTGTAAATTGTAGCTGAAAACAAAAAGAAAGAAAGAAAAGAAAAAAATAAACCTACAATATGAAATCATACTTGTAATAGAAACATTTCTTTAGATAACAATCATTTTTGAAACCTTAAGATTGATTAAAATTTAACTATAACTAAACATGTTTTATCTCATAAAAAGTTAAAATTTCAGTGCCAATTCCCCTTGCTTAACAATTAAAATTCATAAAGATACAACTAAATGTAAATATATTGCTTGAAGGTGCATAAAAACATTTAAAAGCACATTAAAGTCCTTTTAAAAAATCAAAATGTTTTCAACCGAACTTACTCGGTCATCATCAGTGAAAAACTAATAGTTAAGTTGAGTTGTTGTCTCTTCGCGTTTTCTAGCTTGCCCGGAACAAACCATTTTACTTCAAGGGTGTGGAATATAAGGTGGGATGGGAAAGGTCATTCAACATTTCAAAAATAAGTACAGTTTAATCAATCATATTAATTCATTCCAGACTGCATGGATATCATATGATAATACATCATTACAGACTATTTCTTTTTTAGATATTATTTCCAGAGACTCTTTTATGATAGCTTCCTGTTGTGTGGAATACTTGTGCGTGATTACTTGTGCGGAATATAATTTTGGATCCATTGAAATCTACTTTTATAGGCACAAACTGAACCTATAAAAGTAGATTTCAATGGATCCAAAATTATATTCTGCACAAGTAATCACCAGGAAGCTATCATAAGAAAGTCTCTGGAAATAATATCTAAAAAAGAAATAGTCTGCAACGATGTATTATCATATGATATCCCTGCAGTTTGGAATGAATTAATACATGATTGATTAACCTGTACTTATTTTTGAAATGTTTAATGACTTTTCCCATCCCATCTTATATTCCACACCCTTGAAGTAAAATGGTTTGTTCCAGGCAAGCTAGAAAACGCGAAGAGACAACAACTCAACTTAATTATTAGTTTTTCACTGATGATGACCGAGTAAATTCCGTTGAAAATGTTTTGATTTTTTAAAAGGACTTTAATGTGCTTTTAAATGTTTTTATGTATGTTTTTATGCACTTTCAAGCAATATATTTACACTTAGTTGTATCTTTATGAATTTTAATGTTTTGTCTCTCTTATTTTTTATTTAATTTGCAATATAAATTTATATAATATTTTGAAATTTATTGATTTATTTTTGTCACCTAATAAACCACTGTTTAGTGGAATTGTAAAAGGGAAAAGAAATCATTTGGATAAAATAGTAAATATGTCAGATTTTGAGATTATTATATATATAGATTTTTATTTGTTATTTATTTTCTAAATATGACCATTGGTATTAATAAAAGCATGCTTTTAAAAATGTTTTATTTATGCATACTGACAAAAATTTCATATCCGTTAAGTAAGCTTTTTTCTATATATATTATTTAAAAAAATAATTTAAAATAATTTTGAAATGACACATCATTTTTACTTGAAATATATAATAATATATGTGCGATATGAATATGTAGAGACAAGAATCATTGTGTTCTTTCAGTGATTTATGTACTATGGATGAAAATGGTTGCATCAAAATTGTTGGTAGGAAGAAAGATATGGTGATAAGAGGAGGTGAAAACTTGTTCCCCCTTGAAGTGGAGAATTTTCTTCATACACATCCTGCAATTTTGGAAGTACAGGTGAGCTACTGTAAAATAATTTTATTTAATTCTATTTACCATATATACTCGCATATAAGCCGAAAAATTTTGACCTAAAATTGCATTTTGAAAAGGGATGTCGGCTAATACACAGGTCAGATTTTTGGGAGAAAAGTTCTTTAAGCCACAAAGCTTTCTGACTGGAGAAGTGGCGCACTGCATGAGGGAAAGAAAGAAGGGAGTTTAAACATATGACTTAGCATGCTTACTGTAAGAGGGAAAGGGGAGAGAAGGTTGTTTGACCTTGGCCTCCATTCATTCATTCACACTTTCGTCTTGGATCAGATGGGCAAATAACTGTTTGCCATAACATGGCTAACATGAAATTTTTACCCTGTCTTAAAAATTTTAAATCTAAAAAAAAAAAGTGAGATGATGTGTGTAAAAGAAATTACATAAAAGTTTAAAAACTTAACTTTTCGTTTATTGAACAATTTAAACATATTAAAGCTATGAACTCAACTTGAGCTAAACATTCTTTAACTATCGGGTTATTCCTGGTACAAAACATTGTTCTAATAAGAACGGAATATGTAGAGTTCCCACACTCAAATCCTCACTCTCTCCTCTGAAATCTAAGTGAAAAGTAACAAGTATATATAGAAAGAATCATCTAGAACTAAAACATTTGCATATAAACTGTGAAATGAACAGTTACTTCTCTGGATGAATCATGGTGCAGCATACGTCACAATGTAGTAAGACATCACACATCCGCGGACCGCCTATATGCTCTGAAAAAATAACTTCTCTCATGCTGAAGCTACCACAAAACAACTCAACCTAAGATAAAATGTCGGTGAAAATGTAAACAGCCAGCAATGGCAAAAAACTAGTGTACATTCTCTGGGCAGAATTATTTTAAGGATAAATGAGCAGGATAAATCCTAATAAAATTAGCATTACAACCTTTAAGATATACCGTGATGCCCTCTGCCATTTCATTATACATGCCCTGCATTGGAAAAAACTTTTGAAACTAAAAACTCCAGCATGTAGTCTTACTTTGGTAAAAATCTATTTCTCCATGAAATTTCTTAAATTAACAGTTTTACTAAAGAAAATCACTTATTTTGAAGTTGCTGAGTTATATTGAAATCCAGTTGAAATGTCCAACATATTGATTTAAAGGTCAATCTGTATGATTAATATATATCTTTAAATGTACCAAAGAAGCATACATGTCAGAATAATATGCTACAGCTAAATACCAGTGTAATTTTGATAAAATAAATAAATTAAATAAAGGTAAAGTTTTTCTTATCATATTACTTACTCTTACAATAAAATCCCTTGAATTTAGAGATAATAACTAAGATTATTGCCATTGGAATTAGTTGCTGTGCATTTCTAAAATTTTACAATATTTTGTTATTTAATGAAGTTTAATGTTTATATCCATGTGTACCATTTTATACACATATGCAATATGTTATATTACATAAATACTTAGATGCCAAATTGTTTGATATAAAATGAGAAAACTTATTTTTATTTATTTTTCTAGGTTTTTGGTGTTCCTGATGAAAGAATGGGGGAGGAACTGTGTGCTTGGATTTGCTTGAAAAATGGTGAAAAGTTAACTGAGGAAGAACTTCGAAAATATTGTCAGGGAAAGGTAACTCGTTTATCACAAAATGAAATGTTTTAAAATCGTGTCTTCTTTTATAAATTATGACATTTTCTTGGAAGTAAAATAGTTTCATCATTATCACAAAATGAAATGTTTTAAAATCGTGTCTTCTTTTATAAATTATGAAATTTTCTTGGAAGTAAAATAGTTTAGCAGTAAAAAAAATAAAATAAAAATCAACTAATTTCTTTTTATTATTATCTATTATTGCAGTCTTTTAAAGATAAACTTCAAAAACTGTTTTTAAAGATAAATGTTTTGCAAAAACATTATCTTTTCCTCAAACGTTTTACTTTCAGAGGCATGAAATTAATTTTGGACATTCTCTGAATTGTTATAAAAATGAAAAGAAAATATTAGGAGCAAAGGGAAGGAGAGGGGGGGGGGTGTCTGGGAAATTTAATCCTCAGACATTTTGTGTACTCAAATCCTTGGAGTTTGTTTCTGAACTGTTCTACAGAAGAGCTATCAAATCAAAGGTCAGCTTATTTTATGAATATCTGAAAATCATCTTAATAAAGTTGTTTAAGTTTTTTTTCAAAGAGTAAAATTTCTTTTAGACTTTAAAAGGGAAAGAATGTTTTCATACTTTTTTTTTTTAAATAGAATATTTTTCTCTATTTATACACACTTTTGAGTAATTTCAGTGATGTATTTTTGGAGATTATTTCTAAAGCAAAGATTATTTTGACATGCATATTTATTTTATCAAAATTACACTGGTATTTAGCTGTAGCATATTATTCTGACACAGTAGGGAGAATTTTGTTTTTCTTATGCAAGAAGAAGAAAATCTTAAACAGCCAAACCATCCAGTTCAAAAAAATATTTTTTTTGAAAAATTATTGTACTCAGCGTTGAATTCAGGGGGTGACCCGGGGGAGACACCCCCCCCCCCCCTTGGAGCATTGAAATGTTCCCCCGGAAGATTTGAGATTTTATGCTTTTAATGGTTAAAAAGTGCAATCCCCCTCCCCCGGAACTTAACAATGCCCCCCCTCTAGGTATTCATTCACTTCATATGTTTATTTTAGTGCATTTTTTAGTACTTTAGCTCCTTTGTTAGCATTTTTTTTTCATTCGTAAACATTTAACCCCTTTTTAGCTCTTTTCATCATTAATTAGTTGGCAGAACTGTACCAGACCATTGCATTTTCACACAGTTTTTAAAAGACTAACTTTTCAAGGACAATCAGTATGATTAATTATAGTTGAGGATAATATAGATCTATTAAAAATTTCAGAAATTTATGCCTATGATTATTACTATCACTATTGATCAGTCAATTTTCAAGTCTGCCTTGTCATTTCCATATTTAGTTTTTCATTATAATTATTTACTTACAAGTAGTAGACAATTGTGTATTGTTTGTTCATAAATGAAAATGTGTGTCAAAAATTGATGACATGTTTCATTACATAATTTAGTTTATGAATATCTTTCAAATTTGACTTTTAGCTTATTTTTTCAAATTTATTTGATAAAGCTTTTTTTTGTCTTCTATATATGTATATATATATATATATATATATATATATATAAGCAGTAACCATCACATCACAAACAAAACAGCTATATATTCGTGTGAACAGCGCCAGAAGCTGCAAATTAGAACACACAAATTCAATATAATCCAGCAAAAACATGATTTTGGCCTGAACTAGCACCACCCCCCTCACCAAAAAACAAGACAACACAAGAAAACATTGTAGAAAATATATGTAAAAATAAACAGAAACAAGCTGCGGCCTCATCAGCAGTGGGTAAATTCAAAGGCAGCCAAGCATCCGAATAGAAAGATTAACAATTAGTGGCAGTGGGTTTCGGCCAGAGCGCTGCGTAGCAAAAATTCAAAATGTACAGAAACATATTTGAATACTACTTAACAGACGCTCCCCCCACCGTACCCTACGCCACAATATAAGCGAATGCTGTACCAATATCACAATACTGAATCACCATAGTTGAAAGAAATGTCTATTTGAAAATACACACAACCAATTCAGCCACGTTGCCACAACTAAAAAATTAAAACACGATAAACAAACCAAATCCGTTATTCAGTACACAATCCAGATTCGTTCCACGTCGGATGCCAACAAACACAGCCATCATCATAAAACCGTCCTTTTCAGGCTTTAGGAATTACGAGTCATTTACTGTTGAATGTAAGCAATCTATCAATAATGGAGGCAGTCTGCAAAATCTGAATATTTTTTGATAAATTTTAGAGGGATATTGTTTTTATAATATAAATGACTGATAAAATAAAATAGTTCCTTATTAAACAGGTTTTTATTTGAACAAATTCTGTAAAAACGGTAAATTTGACCAATTATAATATTTATATATATACGTTTGTGAATATTTGAAGACCAATGAATTAATTGATTCACAGTAAACGGAAAACTGGTACGTTTATCAAAAACTGAAATTTGTAAACCATTTTTAATCAAAATTTTTAGATCAAGATAATTAGCGAGATTGTTATCATCATTAGTTTTCTTTAATATTAAAGAGTCAGGGTAAATTTCTTGAGAAATCACCCCAAAATCCCCATCGAAATTTAAAACAATTAAATCATCTATGTATCTGTATGCAATAAATCGAACATCAGCTGTATTGATATTATATTGAAACTCATAATAAAATAAAAATAAATTAGCGGCCATAGATGAATAACTCGTACCCATCCCGATACCATTGATTTGAGAGTATATTTTGGAACCTGTATAAACATAATTGTTATAAAGACAGAAATGACATAATTTGAAAAATAAAGTAGAGTTAAAATCCAAGACATCTAAAACCAACTCAGCTGTCTTTAAAAGTGCTTCCTTTAAGCTATTAATAGGGATATTTGTAAATAAATTTTCGAAATCATAAGTTTGGATGGAATGTATATTATCACTTTTTATTTTCCTTGCTATTTCATAACTATTCGAAATTATCCAAAAGCAGTTAGTATCTTTGTATTTGTATTTTAACATGTTTAAAACTTTTTTAAGCAGCTCTTCGAATTTCTTATTGAAGTTATTACTAATACTATTGACACTACTGCATATAAACCTGTATTTAACCGGTATTTTATGAAATTTGGGGGAAATAAATAAAAATGGAAATGATAAGTTTTTATTGCAAGGAAAAGGAATTTTAGTTTGTTTAGAAAATGCCAGATGCTTTTTAATAAGTGTTTGTACTGAAGAGTTATACATTTTGTAGGTTAAACTATTATTCAGCTCTGCATTGAGCATTTCAGCATAATATTTTTTGCAAATAATTGCAAAATTGCCAGCAGCCTTATCGACTGGACAAAAAACAAAAATTTCTTTCAACTTTGTTATTTCATTTCTAATTTCCGCATTGAGATTATGATATGTATATGCAGAATTATTAATAAAACTATTTTGAAAAGATTTAAAATCATTTAAAATATGAAGTTTCCAATCAGTAAAAAGGAGGATTGGTTTATTATATTTGTAACTTAAATTTAAAATAAAAGTGTTCAATTCAGCTTTAAATATTTCCAATGATCTCTTTTGATTTAATATTTTATTAATACGATACTTAGTACCAAAATTCATTAAATTATGGAGGTATACGTTAGCAATAATGTTTAGATTTCCAGTTACAATGTGCTGACTATTGCTATCCAAGAAAGTTAAATTTTCATAGTCTTTACAATGACAATCTAAATTAAGGTAAGAGTCAAGATTTTGAGAGACATTTCTGTAATTAAAAAGCGTACTTCCTAACGTTTTAGTATATTTATAGGTTGAAATAATTGTAATATTTCTAAGTGGAAATATGCTATTATAATGAGAAATAATTTTACTCAACTGTAAATGATTAAAACTTTTCTGTTGAAATGTAGATACAAAATAAACTCTATCAGTGCTTGAAGGTTTGTATACGCCAACTTTATACAACAAAATATCAGTAACTAAATCTTTAAAATGCGAATTAGCACATTTAAAGCTTTTTAACTTATGCTGTAATTTTTTAAGAATTTTAAGTTTTAAACCAAATAAAATGGTTTTAAGTTCCTTGATATTATAACTATTGCTAAATACATTACAAAGATCCTGTAAAATAATAGAGGGGTTTATGTCAGAATATTTTCTCTGTAATAATTTATTATTGTGACTTCCACGTCTACCTCTATTATAAAGAAACAAAGGTATAAATACTGATGAAAAAAGACTATATATACATGTAGAATGTCCAGTTTGATAACTTAACTTTGTATTCAGTCCATACGGATATAAAGTTCTTAAACGAAGTATGTAAAAACTTTCACTCCTTAATCTGAAAGGATCATCTATAACTTGCTGGATTATATATATCATCATCATCATCATCATCAACCGTTTTCAATCCACTGCTGGATGTAGGTCTCCCCCAGATTTTTCCATTGTTGCCTGTCTAGTGCTTTAGTCATCCAATTAACACCGGCCACTTTTCTGATTTCGTCACTCCATCTTACTTGAGGTCGTCTTCTTGGTCGTTTTACATCTCTGGGATACCACTGTAGGGTGTTTGTGCTCCATCTATTGTCTTGTCTTCTTGCAATGTGCCCAGCCCATTTCCATTTTAGCCATTTAATTCTCTCGATAATGTCAAAAACTTTCGTCTGACTTCTTATCCACGTTATTCTCTTTCGGTCTCTTCTGCTTATGCCTAGCATACATCTTTCCATACTTCGCTGTGTTGTTTGTAATCTTTGTACCATCCGTTTTGTTAGTGTCCAAGTTTCTGCTCCATAAGTTAGTGCAGGCAAAACACATTGGTTAAACACCTTTCTTTTCAAACAAAGAGGCATGTTACTTTTCAGAATAATATTGTTCTTCCCAAAAGCACTCCATCCATTTCTTATTCTTCTATTGATTTCATTCATGATACTGTTGTCTGAAGATATTTCTTGTCCAAGGTACACATAACTTTCAACATCTTTAATCTCAGTGTTGTTGTAGACGATTTTCTTTTTTGATGCAAATGAATTGAACATCACCTTAGTCTTTTCCAAATTTATTTTTAATCCCACATTAATGCTAGCTTCTGCCAAATCTTTTAGCATATTTTTCAATTCTTCAGGGCTATTACTGAAAATTAAAATGTCATCAGCAAACCGGAGATGGCTTAAATATTCCCCATTTATTCTAATCCCTTTGTTTTCCCAATCCAGCTTCTTGAAAATACTCTCTAAGACAGCAGTAAAAAAATTAGGCGAAATGGTGTCTCCTTGTCTTACTCCTCTTTCAAGCTTGATCTTCACTTTTCCTTTGTCCAAACGGATGGTGGCTGTTGCTTTCTTGTAGATCTTCTTTATGATATTGATATAAGGTTTGTCTATACCAATGTTCTCCAGAGAAGTAATTACTGCAGATGTGTAGACCGAATCAAATGCTTTTTCATAATCAATAAAGGCAAGACAGAGAGGTAAATTATATTCTTTATGTTTTCCTATAACTTCCCTTACTGTTTGAATATGATCCATTGTGCTAAATCCACTTCGAAATCCTGCTTGTTCTCTAGGTTGAGCTGAGTCCAGAGCTGATTCAAGTCTTGTCGTTAAAACTTTGGTGAAAATTTTATAAATCACTGACAGTAAGCTGATTGGACGGTAGTTTTTAATGTTTTCCTTTTCTCCTTTCTTATAAAGTAACACCATCACAGCATTATTCCAATCTTCTGGTACATCTGATTTCTCGAGACATTTGGAAAACAGTAAGGCTAGCATTTTTGCAAATTCTTCTCCTGCTTCTTTGATAAGATCAATTGTAATTCCATCTTCGCCAGGGCATTTACCTTTTTTCATGCCTCTAATGGCTTGTACAACTTCATCTGTCATCACTGGGATTATCTCTTCAGTTTCTGTTATGTTTACTAGTGGATCACGTAGGTTGATTTCCCTTTGATCTTCACATTTATATAGATCGTTATAGAATTTTTCGACAATGTGTACTATTTCATTATTGATTTTGGTGATTGTTCCATCTGCTGTCTTCAGTGCAAAAATACCTTTTCTTCCAACACACAGTTTGCGCTTAGCTGATTTTAAACTTTTGTTATCTTCTAGAACTTTTTTGACAAGATCACAGTTAAATTTTCTGATATCTTCTGTAACACATTTTCTTACCGTTTTACATAATTCTGCATATTCAACTCTTGATTTAGGATAGTTTTTCTTCATTTTAAATTCTCTGCGTTTCTTCATCAGTCTTCTTGTTTCTTCTGTTATTTTCTTTGTTTGCTTTACTTGTGCTTCACCAGCTATCGTCCTTGCAATTTCTTGTAGAGTATTTGTTATTTTCTTGTTCACTACTGTAACATCTTGTTCTTCTTCTAAGATTGATTGAAGTACTTGAAAACGATTTTTAAGTTCTAAATTAAATTCTTCTTTATGTTTCTGGAGATTTATAATATCGACTGATTTCTTTGAGCATTGCAAAAGCTTCATTCTTTCCACTTTAGTATTTAAAAGCAGTTTGCATCTAACTAACCTGTGATCGCTTCCTGTATTGAAGTTATTGAGAACGCTGCAATCCTGAATAAGATGCTTTTTGTTTGTCAAGATGTAGTCGATTTCACTTGTTGAGCCATTTGCACTACGCCATGTCCATTTTCTTTGTGGCTTTTTCTTGAAAAATGAATTCATGATATACATCTGTTCACATTCTGCAAATTCAATCAATCTGTTTCCTCTTTCATTACGCACCCCATATCCATGAATTCCTACTGAGAACTCACCTTTCTTTTTTTCCCCAATTCTAGCATTCCAGTCTCCCATTATTAATTTTATGTAGCATTTTCCTTTTTGATGCATTGAAGCTACTTCTTCATAGAAATCCTCAATTTCTTCATCAGTATAGCTAATTGTTGGTGCATAAACTTGGGTAATTTGCAGTTTGTATCTTTTTGACACTTGTATAACTAACCTTGCAACTCTATCTGATGCACTATCATATTCTACGATGTGATTCTTCCACCTTTTATGAATCAGAAATCCTACACCACTTGTTTTTCCATCTTCTGTACCTCTGTAGTACAATACATGTCCACTGGCAAGATCAATCTTCTCTTCACCTTTTCTTCTTATTTCACATAATCCTAGGATGTCCCTGTTGATTCTTTGTATATAGATATCCCTGTTGATCCCTGAAGTTGATTCTTTCTAATTCTTCTTCAAGTTCCTGTAAACGACTTTCAGAAGATAAGGATCGTCCATTATACGTAGCCAAGGTCATCAACTTATGGCAGCCAAGCCGAGCCCGGTGATTCTTAGCACCCTCTGTCTTCATGTCTTTCTGATCGCTGCCGTAATCAGGAACATGCAGACTGCCGGGAATTGAGGGCCGTGATTTGTTTTGTGAATTCATGGTAAAATAAGGGGGGAGGTGGCCAAATTCCTCCACGCTGGCCAAGCGGGTTGGAGGAAGCCCATCCGCGTTCGTTCCCCATGCACTAGGCAAGGGTACTAACAGGCTGCACCGATGGAAGGTGCGGATTGGACATAAAGTCCCTGCTCCCAGTCAATTCCTTTAAGTCCTCCTCTGAGGCATTTAAAGGGTCTTCTCCTAGTTAACAAGCAGAGGCTATTAAACAGCCCGGATTATATATATATATATATATATATATATATATATATATATATATATATATATATATATATATATATATATATATATATATATATATATCTTAATTTAATAAAATCACATTTCTTGCTTTAATATTTGCCATTTGACTAGACATTGGTCATATTAGTTGCACTATTCAAAAGTATACATGACTGAAACTAATTTTTTCTTATGTAGATAAGCCATTTCAAAGTACCTCGATACATTATGTTTGTGGAAGATTTTCCAAGAACAGAATCTGGCAAGATAAAAAAGTATGAAATGAAGAGATTAACTATTGAAAAGCTAAATCTGTGAATCCTTCTTGTATGAATAAAAAAAAAATATTATATAAATATTTTTATAAATTTTAATATTTTTATTAATATTTTATAAATGCTTTTACATGAACTATTAGTCATTTTTAACTTGTTAAAATCCTTAGAAGTTTTATATGTAATATATTTTTAACATTTTGCTTATAAATTTTATGCAACTCATTCTATACTGTGTTCAAGATAAAGAGATAGTGAAGAAGGAAAAGAGGATGTCATTTTATACCAAGGAGTTCTAGTTTTGCACTTTCCTTGTGGAAATGATAATTTTATAAAATATTATATGAAAGTTTTTAGAAAGGCCAAGAGCAAACAAGTTAAAAATTTATTTTTCTTCTTCCTTTTTTTTTTTTTTTTTTTTTTTGTAAAATGTCTTTAAATTTTAAATGACAGACTGAATATTTTCATGCTATTATACACTTTTATTATTATTATTTTGCAGAATATTTGGCTGCACTAAAAAAGAATATGTATATATATAGAGAGAGAGATTGATTAATTGATTATAATTAATCTTGGATCAATTAGTTTTTAATACTAATAAACTTCAGTTATTAACTTTTTGTGGGGTGTGTGTATTTCATTACATTAATTTTATGTGGTAGGAAATAGTTATTTATGCAGAAATTTAATTGAAGAGAAATTGTTAAATTTAATTAATGAATAATATTTATTTAAAATTTCTGATGAAGATATTCTAAATCACATCTTTAAAATTACTTGCTTTCTTATTCAGTTTTAAGGTATGCAACAAATATGAAATATCAGGAAGAACGAACACTTGAACAAAAGCAATGATACATTGATTGTGTACTTAGCTTGCATTGATTGTAGCCAGGGCATTATTTATGTCACCAAATGTTTTTGTTTATTTCACTATCTGTTTGTTTTGAATAGATTATAAATGCTTCTTTTTTAAATACATCAATCTGTATATTCAACCTGTTTTTTACAAATTGTGCAAATGAAATTTGTAATTTACTAGTTTAATTAATTTTGTTTGTAAGAATTTATCTTGATAAATGATTGAAATGTTACAATTTAAGGGCAATAAATAAGATAAAATTCGCTAAGATAAATAATTAAATATCTTTTGATTGTTGAATGTCATTGTAGGTTTGTTTTTGTTGTAATTTATTTGTTGTATTTATTGTTTCATTAAAAAAAAAATGATTTACATGTTAATGATGTTAATGTAGCAAAATATTGAGTGTCTTTTTAATGGGTTCAATGTTGTAGTTATTTGTGTAATAAATGTAATGTCATAAAATAGTTTAGGTTCAAATCTTTAGAAAGATTTTGTATATTGATACAACTTGTCTAAAATATTTTTTTCATATTATCCTACAAAATACATACTTAATAAATAATTTTTAATATGCCTTATTTTTATTATGTTATTGTTATTACTGTTATTATTATACTTTGTCTACCTCAGAAACAGGGCATTATCAAGTATTTATATTTGGTGCTCCTTGGATGTCATTTATTCTTATGTGATAGTTTTGTATTATATACACTAATAAACAATAAATTCTTTGCCAGGGTTGTTGTTTGGTACAACAGTATTAGAAATACCAACAATTATATATAAACAATGTAGTATTTTGTTTTTATCATGTATTATATGATTAGTGGGTTGTGTTATAATAATACAACAATTACAAGTTGTCTAATTATGCATAAAAAATAAGCTTTTTTTTTTTTTTTTTCAAAGTGAAATCTTGTTTACATTTTTAAACAACAATTTTAAATGACTAAAGAGAGAATGATAAATGTGTTTCTCTTTTATGATTTTCACATTTATATTTCTCATTGTGGTCCTGACTCACTCCTGTACATTTTAATCAAAAACATAATTCTGTTTGTGTGTCTTTTTCTCCCTTTTTTACTTCAAATATTTTGCAACTTTTTTTTCCCCTTTTTAAATAGTACCATAAAAAAATAACAATTGTGCTTTAATTTTCAGGGATGAGAATCCTCCACATTGTGGCATATTTCCACCTTTTTAAATTTTTTAACTGAATTTTTCTCTCTGCTGAAATTTTGACTCCTGCCCTCCGCCTTCCAACAAATTTAAAACATTAAACTCTTTCTCTTTTTTTTTTCTTTTTTTAATAATTTTTTCTCTATTTCTATTTTTGTTGTGTAGCAATAAATAATTAACTTAATCATTTATTAAAACTTAACCCCCCCCCCCTTCCTCCTCCATTCTTCATCCATGAAAATTTAGTTTTTGCATTTCCAAAATAACTCAGAGAATCACACCTTAAAAAACAAGTTGGAAATTGTACGTCAAACGTGACATACGAGGTGCGTTCGTACTATAGCTAGTTATATAAATATTGAGACCTAGATGATTTTTAATTCTGTGAAATGAATTATATCGTCTGCATATTAATTTCTGTAATAAAATAAGTATCTCGGTCGCTTGACGATTTAACATCCATCGAAAGCTCCTCTAACAAGAAAGCACCGATTTTAAAAAAAAAAATTCAAATTTCTTAATAAATATTTTTATTAATATCTCCTAAAGTTTTGATTCGATTTTAATAAAATTTGAAATGTCTCGACAAAATTCTGCAAAGATAATATATCTTAAATTTTGAACCATTCAGTTGGGTAGTTTTTGCGTTTTTATATGCGGACGGACCAAGCAACGACAATAGGTTCTACGTATTTATATAATTACGAACGCACCTAAAAAATGCTAGCTATATCTCTGATCCAGATTGAGCGATTGACTTATCAGCATTTAAAAAACTTGATATAGGAAGTTGATATACAATTGGTTGTTTTTTAGTGGTTCACATAAAAATGGTGCTTTATTTATCTTTTATTGAATATAATTGTTTTTATATAAATATACTTACTTTTAGCTGTTCTAGAATATGTAAATTGCTAAGTATAGGGGAAAATATCCATTACATATTATAAGATTCATTTTAATATCTCTAAATCCCATGAATAAAAATTAGACTCACTATTCCTTAAATATATTTGTAATAAAGTTTAAAAAATAAATCTTTTTCCTTTATAAAATATATTTAAAGAATAATTATTTTTAATTCAGATATAGCTATCTTAAAAACATAAATTCGTAATAAACGTGTAATATTTCAGTACATATTGGTTTATTTTAAAATTATGTAACATGCCATTGGAAATATATTAAAATCTTTTTATTGTACTTTGGAATGATTTTTAAATTAAAGTTAAAATATATATATATATATATTTCACTGTTCAGCAAAGTTGCATTGTTTGATTAAATAAAGCACATTTTTTGTACCACTACCATAAAACACACAATAAATTCTGTAGATTTTGGATCGAAAAAAAAATTATCCCAACCAATATTTAAGCAATTAAAAGAGAATTGGGTTAATTTTTGTAATAAAAAATATATGCTGTGATTTATGGTAGTGATATAGAAAGTGCTTTCTTTACTCATAATTTGGCATCAGTGTCTAGGTGCCATTTTACTCATATGTCCTGTGTTTTTATATTTTGTATTAGCATGTATATTTATATGCATTTTTAAAAATTTATTATACAATGCATTTGTTAACAAGAATTTTATAAATTTCTAAACTTAATTATATATATTTTTTCTTTTTCCTTGGAAACTGACAATAAAAGAGTGCAATGGCATGTCTATGAAGCCTTAAGCCTGTAATAATTATGCTTTTTTTCATGAGTTTAGACAAGGTTTCATAACATCAAAGGTACACATACAAATCATTAGTTTATTAATTCTCCTCACAAACGCACATACAATTATAAGAAGTTGTTATGAACTTTTAAATGAAATATTATTTATTGAGTAAAATAGTCTATTTAGTGTATGAATAATAAAATTATTTTTGGAACTTAATTCTAAATCACTGAGCTTAAAGATGATAAGTCTGAAATTATTCAAATCACAAACTGTGTATTATTTCAATTTTAAGTGTAGTAAATTTGGTGCTAATTAAAGCATATAATTGATAAGTTTCTAGCTCACATTTTTTTTTCTGTGAAAAATTCGAAGTTGCTTAATTTATAGATCAGCTTTGAATTTAAAAAATATTTATTTAAAGAAAAATTTTAATTTAATTTGTAAAAATATTTCTAATTCAATCGGAATATTCTTTTTGCTAAATAATTAACTCTGTGAGGAAATTTAGAAAGTTTCACCATAAAATTTGTTGTAAATTAAAGATAAACACAATAATTCTGTCTTCTTTTCTTTTTCTTTTCTTTCTTTCTTCTTCTTCTTTTTTTTTTTTTTTTTTTTTTTTTAAATCTATAAACAATTTTACTATGTTTGTAATCACTAAAATGTTTTTATGAAATATTGTATTATGTATTATACATGTTTGTTTTAAGAATATATTTTTATGTAATATTATGTCTAATTAATGTGCCAAGATTTGTTTCATGTTATGGTTTTCTCCAATTATTTTATTTAAAAAAATTCTGGACTTACTTAATATTTACCTCTGTTATTTTAGCTATTAGAATTATTTTCCATTCAAATTTTATATGAGTATTATGTATGCTATGTTGTATGCTAATAAATAAATAAATATGCATGTGCATGTGACAAATTAAATTATTACAACTGATTTTTAATCCATCTTACAATCTCAGGAAGTAGTTGGGCAGTGAAATAATATATTTGAAATCCAATTGAAGTTTCCTTTATGGAAAGAATAAGAAGCCACTTATTCGGAAAAAAAAGTTTATACACATCCATTATAGTCTTGAAAATCTAACCTATTAAACAATACATTAGCTACCAAAAAAACATAGATAGATTACAGAATTACTATCTTATTAAACAAACATTATTTTACCCAAAATCTTTTTTGTCCTAACTCCTTTACGATGAGTATTCCATATATAATTTTTAATCTTTTAGCATAAGTATTTCCAAATAAAAATCTTTGTCTAATTTAGTTATATAAATTCTGTGAATAAATAAAGTAAAGATTACTATTCAAAAATATTGGTAGAAAAATTGCTAACCTTCTTTAAGCCAAATAAATATATTTCAGGTATGATAATTTTATTTAATGAATGGAAATATACAGTTACACCATAGAATGAAGATAATATTTAATTTTAAAAAAAATTCTGGTTCAAAGTATGTATATCTAATTTTAACCCCCACACCAAAAAAATGACAGCTATAGTTACAGTTATTTAGACAATCAAGTCTGTTTTTAAATTGCAGATTTTATGTCTAATTGCTTCTTTTTTCAATATTGTGTTCATTAACTAGAAATTTCATTAATGAAATAAATATGAAAAGAAAAACAAATGTATACAATGTGTAATATTTTACTTTGTTTCCATAAAGTAGCAAGTAAAATGTAATAATGCAAGATGTATCAGTATAAGACTAAGATATTACTTAACTAACCTATTGAAATGGTTCTATGTTTTAAGACTGTTTTACTGAATTTTAATTCAACATTAGTAGAGAAGATGATTTTCCAAAGTTAACCTGCTTATGCCCTGCCAAAAGATGACTTAGTGCTATAAATACAATTCAACTCTAAAAAATATATTTATTTCAGTGGATCAGTTTAGAAATAACACTTGCAATATTGAATTAAAAATATCTCTTAAAAATAATTTCTTTTGATATTTAACATGTTTACTCTATTTAATAAGATATTTAAATTTATCTAACAAAAATAGTGTTGTAACGCTATTGATCTTGTACTAGTATAACAAGACATTACTTGATGCAATCATAGTAAAATCTCTCAGCTTCATAAATGAGAATGCATGTTTTCTTTAGCATATGTAACAGAAAAATTTCCCTAACAATACGGGAGAAAATTCAACCTATTGGCATAACATTTAGTGAGATCAAGCCCATACAGAGGGGGGTTGAGCCGGTATAAATTACTAGGGCCCAGTTTTGGGCCTGTTTTTTAAATAAAATATCAGAAAAAGTAGACTCGTACTTTTTTACATAAAAATTTTAAATTAAAATAATTAAGACATTAAAATTCAAAAGCCGAATTTGCTAAAATGTCCATACAGGTTGGCCAGGTGTTTCAGGGGGTGGGTGGCATAGGGCCCGTATTTATCAAATACTTGACAGCTGGGCATTTTACATTCGAAAAACAGTCGAGCCTTTATTAAAAACAAAACTCACAAAGCAAAAACGCAAGTGCCAGGCAATTGGATCCGGTGAAATTTAAACAACCAATTCTCAAGTAATTCATATTTTAATAAATATTCCTATATTATGACCATTTTAGTTCTTTATTTACAGATTTTATTATCGAAATGAATCGGTCGTTAGATGCTCCGTTTTCTTCAATTTTAACATAAGTTAACTTAGGAATCTACAAGAAAGAAAAGGAGAAAAATTGATATTGCAAGTAAATAACCATTTCTGATATATTTGAATTTAAGGA
Organism: Maratus michaelseni; assembly: GCA_963931845.1. NCBI lineage: Eukaryota > Metazoa > Arthropoda > Arachnida > Araneae > Salticidae > Maratus > Maratus michaelseni. The sequence continues at coordinate 380,910,368 of OZ007587.1, read as the reverse complement.
GTCAAATACTTTTAAAATGTCATAAGTCAGTGAATGGTTAAAGATTGTTAACTAAATCTGTTAGAATCACTTGTGTGAAACTATAAAGGAATATTTTTAATATTTATAACACTCACGTAACTTAAAGGGGAGCAGAAAAGTTTAAATGAAGGAAAATGACTGCAGTTTGATCGTGGATTAGGAATCCTGTAATTAATTTAGACTATTACTTCTTTTTGAATTTATTTAAATATATATTTTATAGAACTTGTTAACTGTTGAAAAAAAAAAGTTTTGATAGCATACAACAAATTTATCTTGCGAAACTAATTTTGCCACAATTTTGAAGTCTAGGTTCCATAGTTTTGAGTGACACTTTTTTTAATGTACTACTTATTACATTATCTCTCTATTATACCTGAAAAATAAACAAAAACGTGTGGAAATTCAAAAATAATTATAATAAAAAGTTCAAAATTCATTCATTACTGCGGTCACTAAATGATCAGTCAAGCTGTCAACAAGATCATTAAGCAGGGAGGTAAAAGTAAGCTGTGCCGCAGGTGCCCATGAAGGAGCGCAGGAAGACTAGAATTTAACAAGATTTCCAACAGTTTTAAACTTTTTCCAGATTGAACAAAATTTTATTATATTTACAAATGGCTTATCCACAGACATACTAAAGAGTTGGGTAGAATACATGAAATTTTTGTCATAGCATTGAGACGCTTCGAAATATTTTAAAGTGTGACATTTTCATGCATTAAATGAGGAGAGGGATTTAATAAGGAGCACACTACAAAAGATTTAAGAGGGGAGAATGAAGTGTCATATCATGTTTTCATGTTCATACTTTAAAACCTGTAGTAAGACAGAGAGTTAGAGGTGGGATGGGATGATTTGCCATCATGAGTCATGGATTATAAGATTTGTTGTCAAGAAAAAGACAATGAAGAGAGTATCAGCCTGTGAAAGAATATACTTTATGAGATATTCTTCAAAGAGATAACGGGCTCAGTATCATTTTTTACAAATAAAACAAACTTTTGAAAAAGAAAAAAAAAATCATTGTGCATTTAAATGCAGATGTGTATTATTCATTCTCTGCTAAATGGAAAAAAAAAAAACAGCAAAAGAATAATTCAAAACTACCGAATATTCGTTTGAATGAGATAACTTCCCATTTTTATTGAATGATGGCCCCTGCCCCTACATAGAGCGTATAAATATTAATAGACCATTCTGTGCAACAGAATGAGAAAAAATAGTAATTTTTTTTTATTATTTATTTATTGCTTGACTGAATGTATAGTTTTCTTTATCTTTCATAATATGAAATGAAATTTTTAAAAAAATTTTGAAAACTCCTAGAGAAATTTGATTTAAAACGTCAATTTTCGCAGCATTTTTTAAAAGACCCCTGCCTTTGTAGAAAAAATGGATAAACTATTTGATTATTTACAGTTTCTCAGTAAGAGATATCACGAAAATATTACATGTTTCCAAACAAATATTATTTAAAAAATGAGTAATGTGCTCTTTTTTTTTTGCCAGTTTCTAACGTTGTTCAAAAGATTATGCATTTCTACATGGCCAAGTTTCGACGCAGCCCGCATAGTTTGGATGACCCAAATAGTTTCAATTTTATAATTGTATGCTTTTTTCTTTTCTACTTTATTTGAAAAACATATATATTTTAAAATAATTCATTTAACAGTTGTTAAATTTGTCTTTACTATAATGTTCCGTATTGAAACTGAAATAATAATAATAATAATAAATAACAATGAGAAAAGTAAAACAAGATTTTGATGGTGTAATTAATCGTTTTGCCAACATGATAGTGTAGAAAAAAACATTTATTTAAAAATATTATATTATGTATTTACATATATATATGTATGTGTTAGAATATCTGTAATGAACATTACCTCATTTTTTTAATAGCAAAAAAATTAATAAATAAATAAATAAAAAATATATATAGAATATATAGCTGAAAAAATTGCACAAAGTATCATAATAGTTTTTCTTTGATAGACATTCAGATATATAACTTAAAATACGATGAATTGAACAACAACAAACAATAAGGACTCTGAGATTAATGGATTTAAATGGTGGAAGGCGGCACAGAAACTAGTTTACAAATAAAATCACAGTGGCAATGTCAGGTTTTCAATGAGGCATTGTCATAAATTGATATAAAAAAATATATATTTAAATTTTTGTTTTCTACTTTTTAAGCATATGGTAATAGTTTAAATTATTTTTCTAATAAATATTAAGCAAAACTAGTGTTGTCAGGTGTCTCACGTAAATCTGGGTTCCAAATGCTTTGGACAACAGTATTTTAAAGTAAATTTCTTTGCCTTATATAACAGCAGATTTATCAGCGATTAAAGATAGCGAAATATTATGTAAGAAATTAGTGGTATCCAGAGAAATTGGAGCCCCGATTTACGCCAGACACCTGGCCACAGGCGCAGAGTTTTGAAAATTATTGATGGGGCTGAACTCGAATGTAACTATTTTCCACACAAATACGTATATGTGTGTAATATAGATTGATTACCAATTTAAGAGTCTACACTAGTCACGGGAAGAAACGCTCAAGCTAATGTTAAGTCTATGGGAAGGTTCTCGCTCGCATTTTAATATTTTTAAATGATTTTTTTTTGCATAGGATAGCCGAGGTCAATCTCCAACGTTGTTAGTTTTTACTTTTTCGATTTTTGTTGCAGTTTTTTTATAAGCGGGCATTTTTAATTTTGGAACCGGTTCTGAAAGTGAAAGTACCCTTATATAAAATAACTGGAACCAAAATCGAAAAAGTAAAAACTAACAACGTTGGAGATTGACCTCAGCTATCCTATGCAAAAAAAAAAGCATTTAAAAATATTAAAATGCGAGCGAGAACCTTCCCATAGACTTAACATTAGCGTAAGCGTTTTTCCACATGACTGATGTAGGCTCTTAAGACAGTTCTCAAAGAAATATTTTTCCCTGTTCAACAAACTTTCTGAGAAATTCTCTGACTGATGTTTGAACATAAAATCATTATACTTACAGGTATGGTTATTGACATGATTTGAAATTAAACATTTTTTTTTCCGATATTTTTCCTTCTTTGTGCTGTCAGTCCAGAAATTCTTTTCAAAGAGCCAATTTTGACAGATTTTCTGAAAGATCTTGTGCCTTTACCGAAAAATGAAGAAATCAGCTCGATAACATAGTCTCTTAATAAGAGCACCTGCCAATTTCATACGTTTGCGAACAAAAATGAATTAAAATATTTGTCAGAAAGTAGCCAGTTTGGATTTGAGAACAGTCTTGATGTTGCTTCTTGATTTCCCTTTCGCAGAAATTAAACAGAGTCATATATAGTTAAATAAATCACAAGTTGAATAAAACGTTATGACAATGTAAAAATTTTAATGTACAGCTCTGTTTATAAAAATTATATACTCGCTGCTATTTGCCAATCGTTTATAATAAAATCGCAATGTAAGTTGACTTTGAATAACATCTCCTTTCGGATTATGTTTTTTTTCCCCCCTATTTCTGTCTTTTATATGGCCATTTGACTGTACGAGTTCAAACATTTAACATTTTACTTTAATATAAAAATAGAGCTTAAAGAGAACACAAAAAAAAAAAATCTAATGTTTATCTCTGTAACAACAGAAAAAGAATATTAAAGACTCATAAAAATAGAAATCCATCTTGGGAATTATTGGTGGGGCTCCAGCTCCATGAGCCCATACAACTCTACACCTATGCACCTGGCAACACTAAGAAAAACTTAACCCGTAAAGATTTTGGTTATATTAAAATTGATAGCCTTTAAAATAAATCAAAATTGCTTTTATTATAAAAATAAACAAAATTATAAAACAAAAGTTTCACTTCCAAAAGTTACTTCTAGAATGAATAAATAAATTAAAATCCCTACCGGTTATGCCTAACAGGCACAGGTGGATTTCGAAGTTATGTACTAATTTCACCAATAGAAACTAAATCAAAATTAGAGATAAACCCAGTTTAACAATGTTATCTGATTGCTTTTGAAGAGTTTTGTTTTTTTAAATTGAAAATTGATTAAGCTGATTTTTCTTGCAATGAAAGACGACATATATAAATTGATTTGCCGTTTATTCACTTTTAAAATTTATTGGCATACGAGTTTAAAAAAAAAAAAAGAAAATTATGGACGCTTACTTTGATTTATTTTAATTATAGATTTTTTTTTTTTTTAAATGGGCATTTAACAGTGCCCAAACTGGATACACAGTGGTAACCAAAACAGGCATGACCCAATTTGGGCATATACCAAAGAATCTTTCGACCCAAATTGGGTTTTATTTTTTTCTGTGTAACGATGCCTGATTTTTAACACTTTCCAACATAGTTCAAAAGTGTTTATGAATTCGGTTTGTCTGTCTGTCCGTGCTGTAACTCGCGTACATATATTTGGATTGTCATACAATTGATGTATGTTATTGAGGCATGCTATGATATGTTCGGTATTGAAAATGACGTGTGTAGCACTTTTTTTTTTTTTTTTTTTTTTTTTAAACAGGTACACTCAAAAGATTTCCCTTACATTACGGTCTATGGGGGAAAATCGTTAGCGGTTTTATTTCAAGCATATTGAAACTTATATATATCACTAAGGTGCATTACAAGAGGCTTACTATAGAATATTGTGTGTATAGCATTCATCGTTCATTTACAGGAAAACTAAAAAAATTCAGCTACATTACGGTCTATTGAGAAAAATCGTTTGCGGTTTATATTAATGATGTTATACAATTTCAAACATATTGAAATTGATATATGTCATTAAAGTGCATGATAAGAAGCTTGTTATAGAATATTGTGTGTATACCATTCACCGTTCATTTACATGGACACACAAAAGAATTCGGTATCGTCTGTTAACAATAATTGCTGGAGGTGCTTTTTGAGTTACTGAACGCGCTTTTAAATTTAACTCATTTTTTATCTATTACTCTGTGTGCAAAAATTCTATAGATCATATACAGGACAGCACAAAAGTTCTCAAGTACATTTCCTTTCATTGAGGGAAATTTCAGAAGGGGTATTTTAAACTGTGCTACACATTTCCTAACTGAACTAAAATTTAGCATTCTATGTAGTACATACACAAATCTATAGATCATATTCAGGGCTGCACAACAAAATTGGATATTTTTCTGAATATTGTTGGTAATTTCTGAAATTGGGTTTTAAAATACATTATGCGTTTTCAAAATTGTTTACTTAGATATCATCTTTCACCTTATTAAATGGTAATGATTTGTAAAATTATTTTGGAAGTGTTGGAAAGTGTTACATAATCTATTCTTGACGCATGACTTTTCGTTATTGTTAAAATTAGCTTGAGTAATTAAAGGCCAAAGTTTTAAGTGGAAACCATATGTATAACAGTCTTCAGTAATCAGGCTGGGCATTGTCACAGTGTATATACGCGTCAATCGGCACTTCCAATTACCCAGTATTATAGGAGCCCTACCCAGACCCGTGGCCTGATTAACACAGACGCACGCGATGCATGTTTCCCAGTCCCACATTTTTAGGGAGTCATATCGTCCACTCTCTGAAAAGGCAAATTTCCATTTTTAGTTCACAGAAAAATATTTTTTCCCTCTTTTATGTAAACTATTTTCTACTTCCCTAACGGCAATGAAAAGTAAACTTTGAAATTCCGACAAGAATGGATATTAGATCAAATACTGTTCATTCAATCTCTTAGATTTAGACTTATTCTAAATAGCATACATCACAAAAAAGTTTATCTTCCCACAATTTTAGGTAGCTTTTAATATAAAAAGTGGAAAGTAACCTATTGCAGCCTTTCGGAGGAAAGCAATTCAGAAAAATTTCGGTATATTTTCAGGGATCATAACCCCCAGACCCTCTGTTCAAATGTTGCTATATATCATATATATTATTTCTCCTGTCAACATCCTTTTTTCTAAGAAACGCAGAACGACGAATGAGATACCATATGAAAGGTTTTTGAACCGGCTTCTGACATAGTACACTTACATTTTTTTAAAACATGTTTTTCGATTAAAAATTGCTGTTAATTAAAAATTAAATCTACATTGTTTTCAGAAATGAAATGAAAGGTTTTCTGAAATCAGTGTTGCCACAAAAATAAAATACTCCATTATTGGATGACGTCATCCTCTAATGCAATTAAAATATGATTGCTAATTTATTTCTTGCGCGTGCTTTTTGAAAAAATATAGATCATTTAAACGGGTTTTTTATTTAATTTTTACGCGTGCGTCACCTATTGTTTATTTGTTTTCTTTGTTTAATCATGGCTGTTTATATGCGTACTGTATCGGAATCGGAGCACCAGTAGATTACGTAATTTAAGGATTAACTTCCAACTATACATTTCATTAGGATTTACAAAAATTGTAAGTATTTATTTTTTAATATTTCATTAAGCTGTTAATATGTCAGCCAAGTCACTTAAATGGCTGCTGGACCACAAAGTTTGAACGCCCCATGTTTAAGTTCCCATAGGCTTTCAAAAGAGTGGTGTACCAAATATTGATTTGTGTATTTAAGACATTTCTTTAACAGTTTTGGAAAATCTCAGGAAATGCTTTCGGCACAGATGTCATATACGCACCACATTGGGGCGATTTCCCCCCCCCCACCCCACCCCCCGCTAATTTGGCGAAAACTTTGTTTATTTACTTTTGTTTGTTTACTTTGTTTATTTACTTTTTAAACGTTGTTTATTTACTTTTATTTTGTATTTTAATTCTAAAAATCATTGTTATTATGTAATATCCACACTTATTTATATCAAACTATCATTTATTTATTTTTATTTCCTTTTTTAAAATAATAGAAGCTATTTCATTTATTACGTTATTTTACTTTAATATTGAAATAAAAAATCATGTGCTATTATTGCATGCTATTTTTAACTAATATTCAAAAACAAAATTTTCGCCAAATTGGCGAGGGAAAAAATCGTGCCAATGTGGTGCATGTATAACATCTGTGCCATGCTGGCATATAAATTCCTCAAACGTCTGATTCAGTGTTTCAATTTTTTTATAATTCTTTTTCTTTTTTCAGTATAAGGGTCTTGGTAACCTAGAGAAATGACCTCAGCGAGAGAAGAAAATTTGGCAAAATATTTTCTGGCAATCTATTTGCACAAGCAATCATTATATATATTATTTCATTTGTCAACATCCTGTTTTCTATGCACATACAACAATGAATGAGTTATTCGAAAAGTTTTTGAACAAGTTTCTGAGAAAGTACTACATTTCGTTAAAACGTGGTGATTGATTTAAAAAAAAAAAAAAAAAATCAGTTAATTAAAAATTAGCTCTAAAACGTACCAGGAAATAAAGATTGCAGTGCGAAAGCTTCGCACGGGTCCTTCTGGTATATATATATATATATGATCTATATCATACGATAGCACTCGTATTTATAAACCCATTTGAATGAAACTAATAATGTGTATTATGCTCACCAATATCTCGAACGAGTTCGTTGGCCAGCTTGGTTCGCCATGTTGTTTCAATATGGCGGCCACTAAAAGATTTAAAACTAAAAAATATATACAAAAAATTAGAAATTCAAACTTATTTTTTATTTAAGTGTTAGGCCTTGACACAAGGATTCCGGAACTTTTTTTATTTTGCCTCTATCTTAAACAAGAACGAAAAATCATGCGTCAAGCATAGATTATGAAACACTTTTCAACACAGCTAGAAATCTGTAACGAAACTTCACCGTTAAATAAAGTGAAAGAAGATATGTAAGTAAACAGTTTACAAAACATATACCACATGGAAAACTACAGTTTTCGAAATTACCTTCCAGTGTCAAAAAAGTAGTCGAATTGTTTTGTGCAGCCCTGTATAGGATCAATAGATGTGGATATATACCATGATAAAATTTATTTCTATTAGACTATTCACATTTAGCAATTTTCGCCAATCGATGGAAATGAACACGAAATCTTTTGTACAACCCTGTATATTATTTGAAGACTTGTACACACCACATATTAAGCTAAAAGGTAACTTAAAACTCACTCGCAGCAATTACCAACCGTAAACGACAATGTATCTTTTTCTTTGCGTAGCCCTGTATATGAATTTATTTATATTCCACAAACTTCTATTAGTCTACTAAATATACACTGCTCAAAACAATTAAAGGATATTTGAAGTTTTATATAAAATAAAGATATAAACGAAATTTTTTTTGCCGAAAATAGAAGAAGAGAATCACAAATGCAAATTTTTCTGGTTTTCAAACTATGGAGTATGCAAATTTTGAGTTCGACGTCAAAAACGTCGCTTCAGCGGCAGCGAATGAAATTTGACTTTCAACTGGATAAAAGAGAATGAAGACAAGGGTGATCGGCATTCAGTGATTGCTTTGTTTCGATGAGTACGATGTCTCAGCGAAGTCATTTGACAGATTCAGAAGCTTGGAGAATTGTTGGTAGGTTAGAAGGGGCCAAACTCAAGCCGAAGTAGCGCAAGCCATTGGAGTGTCACAAAGTGTCATTTCCAGGATCTGGAACCGTTTTTTGGAGAGTGGATGTGCAGGCCGAAGACCAGGGCAAGGTCGTAGACGGGCAACAACGCCCAATGAAGATCGGTATTTAGCGTTAACAGCTCGGAGACACCGAAACATGAACGCTACTCTTCTCCAACAACACCTTCGCTCGGCTACAGGCACCACGATTTCAACTCAGACTGTCCGAAACCGGCTCCATGCTGTAGGTCTGTATGCTCGCCGACCGATGGTATGTGTTAGATTAACATCAAGGCATCGTCGCGACCGCAGGGAGGGGGCAACCGAGCATGTCAACTGGAGGAGAAATGAATGGAGCAATATTCTGTTTTCTGGCGAGTCCCGTTTTTCTGTGCATCCGGATAATAGGCGTATTTTTATCTGGAGGGACCGTGGCAGTAGGAATAATCCTGCGTTCGTGCACGAAAGTGTCAGATTTGGCGGTGGAGGAGTGTTGTTGTATGGTGGCATCTCCATTGACGGGCGCACTGACCTCTACATCATTCGAGATGGAGCTCTGACTGGTCGCCGATATAGGGATGAGATCCTCAGACCTATTGTAGTCCCTTACGCTGCAGCAATCGGAGATAACTTCATTTTAATGGACGATAACTGCAGGCCACATCGTGCAAACCTGGTGGAGGATTTCCTTTTCGAGGAAGGAATCGTTCGAATGGAATGGCCAGCGTGTTCTTCAGACATGAATCCAATCGAGCACGTTTGGAACGCTCTAGGAAGACGAGTTTCTGGCCGCCAACAACCCCCACAAACTCTCCAAGAACTGGAAAGAGCTCTTCTGGAAGAGTGGGGCAGAATACCCCAACTCGTCATTAATAGCCTCATTGAGTCCATGCCTCAAAGGTGTTCAACGTTGCTGGCCGCCCGTGGAAACCATACCCCCTACTGAAAATGATTTTCTTTGAAGAAAACACCTTTTCTTATTCTTTTTTTCTCATATGCACAAATTGTGTTTTTTTCCTTTTGTACACAAATGCGCAATAAAATGCATTTTTTTCTGCCAAACATGTGTAATTTATTCTCATATAACCTACTATGTCTGTCGACCATGTATCAATCAGCTAAAAAGTTTCCCAGATACAAAATCCACCTAAAACTGCAATATCCTTTAATTGTTTTGAGCAGTGTAATTCAGCAGGAAAATGCGTAACACAACTAAAAACTACCCTTATAAGCACTTCACTCCCATAGTCTGTAAATACTTACGGATTCCCTTGTGTAGCCCTGCATATGAACAACCGAGTTTATAAACACACAAGTATTAGGAAAAAATTTAGTTAAATTTAAAACGCAAACCAAAGTTGATAACACACTTATCACACAGATTGTAAATATCGCACATGTACGATATCTTTTGTGTGTCCCTGTTGACTTTTGTGTGTCCCTGTTGTCGGTTTGAACAAACCAATATCTTTTGTGTGTCCCTGTAAATAAACGCTTTGCACACCACACTTTAAACAGAACAATTTATAGTGCACCTCAGTAATGCATATAATTTTCATTATGTTTGAAATAGTGAAATATCGCTAAATTACACTGCAAACGATTTTTCCCCATAGAACAATGTGTAACAGAATTCTTTTGTTTGACCCTTTAAATGAATAATTAATGCTTTGCACTTCATATTCTACAAAAAGCATGTTTTAATGCTCTTCCTAATTATATATCAATTCCATCATGTTTCAAATGGCGTAACATCATCAAAGTGCACTTGAAACGATTATTTCCCATTGACTGTAATGTAACGGAATACTTTTGACTGTCCCTGTAAAAAAACTATAATTGCTACACACTTCAGGTGAAATAGGGAACATGCTATAGTAAACTACAATAACATATAACAATTTCAGGGCGATCCGAGCATATTTACGCGAGTTCGAGCACGGACAGACGGCCAGACAAACCGAAATCATGAACTCGTTTCAACTAGGTGGGAAAGTGTTCAAAATGGCTGAGATAGAGCAGTTTGAAATTCTAGGGTGACTGACATTTTAAAACAAGACTTGCTTACAAGACTTGCTTTTAAAACAAGATTGCAAAAAATCGGGTATTAATGTATGTATTTTAGCGAACGTGATTTCTTGCAAATTATTATCATCCATTGTTGTAATCATTTTCCCAATCATACGCATAAAACTATACATTTGTATCTGTTAGCGTCAAATTCTCGCCATGGTTGGAGACACTTGGTGAAATATCGCGAAATTTGGCGACTAAAATTAGCCTCCAAGCCTCCATAAATGATGCCACTTTGGCTACAGCAGGCAAATTTCTTATTCAAATTCCGTTAACGAATCTTCTGTAATTGGGTTCTTTGCATTTTAGCTTGCTGTTTTCGAGTAACATTTGCTAAAATTTTAAAGCTAAGATATGGGAATGCTACCTTTTCCTCCCGGTGCAGACGGAAGAACTTTTTTAATGTATTTGTTTATGTGTCTACAATATAATCTTTTTCATAAAATTATGGTTTAAATTTTAAACTGCATATAAAGCTGTACGATGTCATGTTTATAATCCAATTTTCTTGAGATAGATGGCCCAAACATGGCTTTTGTGACTCGGGTCCCACATAGGGTTGATAAAGAACTATCCTGACCGCGCCGCCGAGAGAAATGAATAAACTTGAAGCTGCATAGGTCGTCAATGTATGAAGGCGGTTCTCAAATTCTCTGACTCAACAACGCGAAACTTTCTGACACATTTACTGATTCATTTTTTAAAAGTAAAGGCATAAAATTGGCAGGCCTGACTGTTGAAGCGATTTGGAATCGACATGAGTTTTCCACTTTTTTGATAAATAAATTATAATCTATTTTTATCACATGACGACAAGTTTTTCTCCTTTTTCGCACTGTCGCGTCCGGAAACCTTACACAGTATTTTTTGAAAGATCTTCTCCCTTTACCATAAAATTGAAATCATCATTTGATTACATAGTTTCTGCGTTTTCAAACAAAAATGAATTCAGAAATGCTCTTTCAGATTTCAGAACAGCCTTAAACACCCCAACCCTCCCAAATCCTCTCTTTGATCTCTTTTACTTAAGAAAATCGCTTTAGAAAATTTCCGGTGAACATTTCCGTAGTCGGACTAAACATTGTCGCTGTGTAAATAGGTCTCGGCCATTATTCGCAGATAAATAATTTAACAGTGAAATTTAAATGTGATATATTTATTTTCCTATACTTTATTCAATCCTATATTTTATATCCCCGGCGTTGCCCGGGCCCGTGATAATAATTTTTTAACAAGTGGGTAAGTGTGATCGAAGATCGCTCAAAGGGTTTCGTTTAATATTCCTTTCAAAACACTTTATCCTTTCTTTAATAAATCCAAATAAATTTCATTTAGAAAAAAAAAAAAAAAAGTCATGTTTTTTATAAAGTAAAAATTTACCAGTCTATTTTTTCGTTTTTTCGAGTATCCAAACCAGCCCGATGGCGGGCGAAGCCGGCTATTATATTCTGTCATAATAATATCCGTCATACGGACTAAATGCAATATTTAAAAAAATAATTTCAAAATTAAACAAATTGTACACCTTCAAAATGTTAAAATATGCGAATATTTCCATAATCGGATTTTTATCACGATTCAATATGTTTCTTAAACTCCTACATTTACTATTCTCTATTACTCATATTGATACTCGCTTTGTATTATTCTCAAACATCTAAAAAATTCGTTAAACTTCCAATATGACGTCAGATTTTCTTTGTAATTCTCTAATGACGTGATATTAATCTGCTTTGTGTACATACACATACTCATACTCCTTGTATTATTGAGAAATCTTAGACATTTTCCGTTTTATTACTACTATGACGTCAATCAATTTTATTTCATATTTATCTTTTTTTCAATTGGTGAAACTTTTTACTTCATTTTCATTTTTCACAAGGAAATCGTCTGATAGAAAATCAATTATTGTAGAAAGAATTTCATTGTGGATTTTAAATTTTTGGCATCTGCTATAACGAAAAATTTTTAAATTTAATAGGAAAAGGCTGTTAGAATTTTGGTTTTTTATCTCTATTTATTAAAATAATACGAATTTTCCAAATTTTAATATTTTGAGCTCTTCACAGCTGGTATTCATCTATATACACAAAGTTTCAACTCTATAAGTTATATAGTTTTTGAGAATGGCTCTGTGACGGACAGACAACGGGGCGGGAGTAATAGGGTTTTGTGAGATGAACGAAACCCTAAAATATCAACTTTTTATTAATTTATATCTTTAACCTGATTTTGTATAAAATTATATTTTAGGATGAAAAATTCGCGAAAAAATATTGATCGCTCATTTTCTTGTTTTTTTTTCACGTAGGGTCGTTTCATAGTTTTAACGTAAAGTTCTTTTTGTTCGAAGTCTTTGAAATCTTTATTGGTTATAAATAAAACAGTGTTACAGTCCGTGTAAAATTTTCGTGAAAAAATATTGTTATCTAGTAGTTGCAAAAGAAATGTTTTCTTCTCGCTTTTTTGTTTATTTGATTGTTTTCACGTCAGTTGCTTTAACATAGCAATAAAAAAGAAGTTCTCATCTTCCGAACTCTCTGAAATTTCAATCGGTTATAAATATAATTGTATCCAAGCTCTCTTTAAAATTTTGCGAAAAAATATACATATTTAGAAGTGAAAATATGAGTTCTTAAAAATAAGCTTTAGCTTTCAATACAATGGCCATATTACGTCTAAATCCGTTTTCAATCAACCCTTTTCAATCTCCCCTAAGCTAAACAGGTTTCCCGTTTCTGAGGGGAGAAGCATTGAAAAAAGTTTAAGCATGCGCAATGAGACCATTTTTGTGTGGAAAAAAGAATGTGGCATCTGAGAGAATCGCTTTTCGCTTTAAATATATGGATTTACTTTTGAATTCAATATTCTCTTGTTACTTTCAGATGTTGTACTTACGATAAAGTTCTCTGGACTTCATAGACACAAACTAACCAGCTACCTGTTGCGCTTCAGCTACGAATCCTAGATTAAGCCTGGTTTGTAATATTTACTAATACTAGGAGTTCTGCTCCCTATGAGCTACGCTCGCCAACCTACGTTCTGACACCTTAAATTCTAAAAACACGCTAATTTGATCAATTCTAAAACGATTACGGAAATAAAATTATAATTAAAGTGAATTAAATTATAATTATAACCAGTGGCGACCTGCTGCAATCAGGTTTCCATTCATTTTCCTTTGACTGAGGGATTTAGGCTGGATCAACTGCTGTCGAAACAGCTAACAACTGTTTTCGTGAATGATTAAATAAGATCAATTAAACATTTGAAAATCACCTTGTGTAAAATGGTTAATTAATCAAAGTCGCTGCATTGGGGGATTTTATAACGATGCTATAAGAAAAGTGGGTACTTCTGCATTAACCCGTCAACTACTTTCCATAAAAGAAAGAAGCTGTCGCCAAAATATAGGATTTAACGCCAAAAGTGCATGACCGTGGTGTTGCTTTCAGTTGCTATCAGATACGTTACACGTGTTAGTTATGTCATCGTGTGGTTTTTAATTCGGCGTTTATCTGTATTTTTAATGATATTTTAACAATTTATCAGTTATTTCGTTAATTTAAACAATAATTACGACCTTAAACAGTGACACCATGATATTAAAAGAGAAAGAGCGTTGAAAAAATTTTGCTATGCATATAGTTACACTCGACAGATCCGTTTCAATTGACGTCATAAATACTTATTCACCAACCGAATGGGATAATTAAGAAAAATTTTATAAATAAATAAATATTTAAGGATACTTTTTTTTTTTCTTTTCACTAGGGGGCTCTGCCCCCTGCTCGCTACGCTCACCAACCCCCGGTCTGATTTCACAGCCTCTTAAAACCTGGTAATCTATCCTGTTTTAAAAAGATGATGATGATGATATCACAAACGGCGACTATCTTCTGTAATCAGGTTATAATGCTTTTACATTTAATTCTTCTTTTTTATTTTTAATATTCATGTGTAAACATAATTTTTATGACGTAATTTTCTTTATTTCCTGCTTTCAACACGTGATCATTTAATTATTAATTTAAACTTTCATTATTGTTTTTAATAGTCTCGCGCAAATACATTTTTTATTTGAGATAAAACATAATCCTTTGCGCTTATTTAGAAATTGCCAACAATATAAAAAAAATGACTTTTTCAATAAAATATTTTTTACTCGATTTTTAAGGATTTTTTGAATTTTTATTGTCCGACCGTGATAATTTTTTGAATTTCTGAAAGCTTGTTATATTTCGCGTCTGGTGGTATGATTTTCGAATCCGTAGGATGGCTAGAAAAAAAGTAATCGCTCCTCAAAAAAGTCCCTAGTAAAAAAGCGATGAGTATAACCCGGAATATCTACGCAGAATTTGATTGGTCCATTTCGTTTTTGGCTCAGTTCCAGATTACTTTTTTTTAATATAAAAGGATTAATGTATTATAAATTTTTTTGTTTAAACTTAGCGGCAGTTGACATTTTAGTGAATGGAGCTTTTTAGAATTTGGAGAATAGTTTGGCGATTTTTTTTTTTTTTTTTTTTTTTTTAATGGAAATTGTTTAACGTGGTAATAGAAATGTACCGAAAATTGTTTTCAGTAAGACTGTTTAAAGATATCGTTTTCAATATAACGTAATTTTCACCAAAGTTTTCTTCCCATTATTAAACGTAAAAATATAGTTTTTAATTGAAGGGAGATATTATTATTTACGCTGTTTTATAATTTGAAACAACAAGTAAAATATTTTGTTGAAATAAATTAATATCTCGTGTAAACATATTTTTAAATTGAAATTGATTTGAAATATTGTTATTTGAGCAATTTAAATATGGCGTAACTTTCTTCATTTAATGCTTTGAATGCGTAATAATTTAATTATTTCTCTTTTTAATATTCACGCGCAAGTACACTTTTTTATTACATAATTTTCTCCATTTACTACTTTTAACGCGTGATCATTTAATTATTTTAAAGTTTTATTTATGTTTTTAATAGTCACGTGCAAATACATTTTTTAATTGAAAGGGAATATTATTATGTGCTCTATTTTACAAATTGGCACCAATTCAAATAATGAACTTTTTGAAATATGAAATAAATCTCCATCAAAAAATTGAAAATTTTAATAAAAAATTTAAATAAAGCCTCAAAATATTAGTCAAATTAAAAAAAAAAAAAAAATTGCACTTTGCATTCTGCACACCGCAAGCTTGTCAACAATATTATTTTAAATTATGATTAAATTCCTATGCATAGTTTACGCTCCTATAAAACGTTTTAAGAGAACTATTTTGGCCGACTTTGAAATTAAATATCTTCTAAAATAATTCTTCGATTTAAAAACTGTCTGCTTAAGCGTATTTATCAAACATTTCTCAATAAAACTACCTATTTTCATATTTTTATATACATTTCTCTATAAAACTACTTATTTTCATATTTTTATATGCAATAGTTTTCTGAATATTATCCCAGAAAGACAGACCTCAAGGCAGAAAAAATGCATTGACAGCGGCTGCGGCGGTGGCGGTGGTTACTTTTTTCAATATATAGAGAAGAGATAACGAACAAGCATGTCCTTCTGTCAGTCTTACATTTTATGCGCGACACCGCTATAATTTTTTCACGCGTAGTTGCCATTTAAAAGTGTTATCAATCTATGTCTTATTTTAAACGTCATATTACTGTTTCATATTGTGTAATTCCATAAAAAATTTCTTTTTTTTTTCTTTTTGCATTCTTTTAAACATGACGACTTTTCGTATGCACCCAGATTATGAACTATAAAAATACAAGTGGGTAAGTGTGATCGAAGATCGCACAAAGGGTTTCGTTTAATATTCCTTTCAAAACTCTTTATCTTTTCTTTAATAAATCCAAATAAATTTAATAATAAAAAAAAATAATAATAAAGAAAAGTCATGTTTTTTATAAAGTAAAAATTTACCGGTCTATTTTTCTCGTTTTTCTCGAATATCTGAACCTGCCCGCTATTATACTCTGTCATAATAATATCTGTCATGTGGACTAAACGCGATATTAAAAAAAATCAATTTCAAAATTTAACATGTTGTATAGAGACCTTCAAAATGTTAAAATATGCCAATATTTCCATAATCGGGTTTTTATCATGATTCAATACGTTCCTCAAACACATATATTTACTATTCTCTATCACTCATATTGATTCTCTCTTTGTATTATTCTCAAACATTTAAAAAATCCACTAAACTTCCAATATGACGTCAGATTAATTTTCTTTTTAATTCTCTAATGACGTCATAATAATTTGCTTTCTGTTACACATACTCATACCCTTGTATTATTGAGAAATGTTTGAAAATTTCCGTTTTATTACCAATATGCGTCAATCATTTTTATTTCATATTAATCTTTTTTTCAATTGGTGAAACTTTTTATTTCATTTTCATTTTTCACGTGGAAATCTTTCAATAGAAAATTAATTATTGTAGGAAGAATTTTATTGTGGATTTTTAATTGTTGGCAACTGTTTTAGAGATTGAGCAGAGTTTTAAAAACACAGTGGTTAAGGTCTGTGGTGTGACTAAGCATATAGCACATTGAAGAAACAGTTTATGTAGAAATCAAAATTATATTTATTCATTCAACTTGAATGTTAAACTTAAATAAAGATATATACATAGACCTCCAGCCATTGCTGGGAACTTTGGTATCACATTATAGCAAATAAACATTCAGAAAGAGGGTTAATTGTCCTTCCATCACATCACCACGCCTTCCATGGAGTTGTTTCACCCTAGATATATACTAATACTACGTTCAGATCGGATAGTTAAGATATCTTAGACCGCTGAACTCACTGAGTGAGTTCCAACTTTCCATTGCTAGATACAGTCAGTACCGCTCACTCTGATTGGCTCTGGAGGCCGATTGGTTGTTGAGTTTGCTTATAACATATGCGCATGCGCACTGGACACGGTGATCTTGAGTGAGTTATCTTAAATGTGTTTCGCGGTGTGGACAGGTATTCAATTCCGGGGAGGTTCCACCTCAAAAATGGCGGTCTAAGATATCTTAAATGTCCGATGTGAACAGGGTATTACTCCGTACCTCAAACTAGAATAAAATATGCATACAGTTACAGTTAAAAGAGAGTGCCTTTACGACCGAAATGCAAAAAGAAAAACCGGTTCGGATCGATTTTACTCCCGAACAAACTACTTGACAGAGAAAGGGGGACAAGATTTTGTCCAGATTTCCAACATGCGGCCCCATCGGTCGTAAAAACTTCCTCTTTCTTTTCATAGTCAAAATCAAAAATGTTACAAATGGCTCTCTGAAATTTTATATACAGTAGAGGTTTTGTTAGAAAATCAGCCTTATTAACTTTAGAACTTACATGTTTTAACTCAAAAACATTTTCATTTATTAATTGACGAATAAATTGACACTTTATGTCAATATGCTTAGTTTTAAAGTTTTCTTGACTATTTTTAGAAAAATAAATAGCAGATTCATTATCACAGTACTGAACTGGTTTTATTTTATCACATAAATTAAGTTCATTTAAGACATTTGCATACCACGTTAGTTCTTTTACACTTTCAGTTAATGAGATAAACTCTGACTCCATAGAACTAAGTGCAATGCATTTCTGCTTTGATGATTTCCAAGCAAACGGAACGTTACTAAAGTAAATTATATAACCACTACTTGAATGTCTTTTAGTAAGGTTACATCCCCAGTTAGCATCAGAATATGCATATAAACTTGAGGATTTTACATTAGACAGGTTTATTTTATAACTTTTTGTAGCAAAAACGTAATTCATTATATCTGCCAATATCAACCAATGTTTATATGTATAACCATTACAAAATTGTGACATTATATTTACAGAAAAACTAATATCAGGTCTTGATCTATTTGATAAAAATGACAAACAACCGATTAATGATCTGTATGGATACTTTTTCATCAATTCATTTTCTACAATTTCATTTTCGTTAACTTTATCTGGTAAGATACAGCCAATTTTAAAGGGTAATTTAACATAACTTTTAGGTAAACCTTTATATTTTAATTCTAATCTTTCAATGTAAGTTTTTTGATGAATAAATAATGAATCAGCAATAAGTTCAAAGTTAACACCTAACAAATATTTCGTTAAACCCATTTCCGTAATTTCTAAGCTATTTTTTAACATATTAGTTACAGATTGCAGTATATTTTCATTTTCAGCAAACAAAACTAAATCATCTACATAGACAACTAAAATTGCATTACTTTTTAGTTTATATACGCAGTTACACCATTTTAACTTACAAAATCCTAAATTATGTAGTATATTGTCCAATTCAAAATTCCATTCTCGGCCACTTTGCCGTAAACCATAAATAGATTTATTTAACAAACAAACTTTATTTTCGGCACCTTTCATGACAAATCCTGGTGGTTGTTTCATAAATACAGTTTCTTTTAAAGACCCATATAAGTAAGCTGATTTTACATCTAATTGAATATGATACCAATTTAACATAGAAACTAATAAAATAAACATTAGTTTTATAATTGAAAAATTTACAACTGGTGAAAATATATCATTAAAATCGATACCTGGTTTCTGTTTAAAACCTTGAGCTACGAGACGTGCTTTGTACTTTTTCCCATTTTTTTCTGTGTTTTTAATATTATAAAACCATCTGCTTCCTACTATTGTGGCGTTTTTGGGTGGATCAATTAACCGCCAGACCTTTCTTTTACTCATGATTTCAAGTTCTTCCCTCATCGCGGCGTTCCATTTCCCTCTTTCTGGGTTAACTTGTGCATCCTCAAACGATTTAGGGATTTCAGTATTGTAAGTTTCATGTTGGAATATTTCACTTAAATATGAATCATCCGAATCGCTAGTTGAAGGTTCATTTAAAGTTTCTAGATTGGGATGAGTAGTTTTAGGTTTAAAGTCAAATTTATCCGGTTCATAAGCGATTTTATTTTCTTGACAATATTTTTTAACATCATTTAATGATCTCAGTCTCTTATTTGTTATCGGGGTATAATAATACACGTCAATCCTGTTACTTTTAGTTCTAGGTTTTTCAATTCTTTTCCATTCTGAAATATTTATAGAAGTTAAAGTTATTTTACTCCCCCTTTTCTCTTCGTCTCCATTTAAACTTACTCCTGGTAGTTTATGATTAAGATCTAGAGTTGCGTTACTTAAGCCATTTGATTCAATTTGAGATTCATTAAAATTCAATACAATATCCTTATACTTATTTACTCCAAATAATGTTTCTACCCCCTTTTTGGATTCATCTATACGCACATGAATAGTTTCTACAATTCGCCTTTCTTTTGGCATATACATCCTATATCCTTTTGTTTTCATGGCATAACCAACTAAAATACCGGGTAAAGCTTTAGGTTGTAGTTTATTTCGTTTAACTTTAGGAACATTAACAAATGCTAAAGAACCAAAAATTCTTAAATGTTTTACCGAAGGTTTGAATCCTGTCCATAATTTTTGGGGTGTAAGACCTTGGGTTAAACTGTGTTCGGTTCTATTTTTTGTATGAACAAACGCTAAAAGAGCTTCCCCCCAGAATGATGGTTTTAATCCGCTATCATGTAACATTGCTCGAACTGCATTCATTGCTACTTTATTGAAATTTTCAGCAACACCCACCTGTTCTGGCGTATAAATGGAGGATCTTTCTATTTGTATACCCAAATCAGTTAACAATTTCTCAAATAATTTATGAATAAATTCTAACCCATTATCAGTTCGTACACTCTTTAATTTTTTACCAGTTTGTCTCTCAGCTTTCGCTAAAAACCTTTTAAAGTATTCAAAAACTTCCGTTTTATCCTTAAGTATATACACTTCAGTCCTTCTAGAATAATCGTCAATTATTGACAAAAAGTATTTCCCCCCTCCTAACGAGTTAACTGGGCTAGGACCCCACAAATCCATATACACTCTATCAAGAATTTGACTAGAAATGCGTTTATACTGATAATTCCTTTTAAACGAATGTCTATTAGATTTTGCAATTACACAAGATTCACACATCTTATTTTTGTTTTTACAGTTAATATTTTCAATACCTTTAACACAATTATTTTTACTCATTTTTTCAAGTAAAGGCAAATTTGTATGACAAAATCTACGATGTATAATTTCTGCATTTAAACTAGTCGAAAAGGCAAAATTTTCACATTTTGAAGCATAACCTTTAACAATATACAATTTATCTACTCTAGGTACAGTAAAACAATAGCGATTAAATTTATCATACACAATCATTTTATTATTTCCCCATTGAATGTGGTTTCCTGCAATATCGATGTTGGATCCACCAATTAAATTTCTTCTCATATTTGGAGCATATAAAACATTTTTTAAGGTTATTTCTACATTACCTTTTACATCTTGTATGGTAAAGTCAATATCACCTATACCCAATACTTCCGACGAACAGTCCTTGTCTCCAATCAGCACTTGTTGGGGGGGGGGGGGAAGGTCCTTGTAGGTTACAAATAAACTCCTGTCATTCGTAAAGTGAGAAGTAGCTGCTGAGTCCAGAAGAAATTCGACAATTTTCTCATTTGAAGACATTAGGGCGGATTCCGATTGCCTTGTAGTTTCACTGTAGAAAACTTGCTTCTTCCCTCTATAGTTTCTCTTTTTGAAACACCTTGTATCTGTGTGACCAGGTCGTTTGCAGTAACTGCATATTAAACTCGGCCCCATACGAGTAGCTGGTGACGTACTAGAGCATCGAGAGGGTTCCAGGTCGCTTCCACTACTTGAAAACCATGGCTTTTTACTGGTTACGAAATTCTTCTTTGGAATGGTTGGTCTATCGGTAGGATTCTTAAACTTGGTTGTATAAGCATCACCTACACTGATAACCTCTTTACTTTCGTCCTTACGCTTTAAACAAATTCTTCCATATTCACTAATTAACTGTTTAGAAACATTTTCCAATTTAAATTCTGTATCATCTAACCTGTATAACATTTGAACGAGATTATCATATTCTTCGGGTAAACGACGGATTAACTGGAAGCATACTAACAATTCTGGCATATCAAAACCTGCATCTTTGATTTGAAACCTTTTTTCTTCAATTCTCTTGCAAAATAAACCGATGGTTTCCTCTTGCGAGTTTAACTTCATTTCAAAAAAATCATCCACTAATCCAGCTAAACGTGCCTGTGACGTTGGTTCGAAGTTTAACTTTAGGATATCCCAGGCAACTTTTCCGCTTTCGGTCTGAGCGATTAATATCTGGAATTTCCTTTCGATGGATTGATAAATCGTGGTATAAGCTCTGCGTTTACGCCATCCAAAATCACTTTTCTCTCTATCAGATGCATCCTCTTTACATGCAATATCGGGATTCGTAATAAACTCCCAGCAATTCCGATCTATCAGTACACATTTGACGTCGAGCTTCCAAGAAGAGTAGTTATAATCCGACAATTTCGGGAAAGAATAAGTTAACTCTGGAACTTGTGCCATTATACTTTTTAAGCTATGTATATTTCATCTAAAACACACCACACTGCATCTATTTGACCTTTAGCATAACATGGCCCATAACCATTTTAGAGATTGAGCAGAGTTTTAAAAACACAGTGGTTAAGGTCTGTGGTGTGACTAAGTATATAGCACATTGAAGAAACAGTTTATGTAGAAATCAGAATTATATTTATTCATTCAACTTGAATGTTAAACTTAAATAAAGATATATACATAGACCTCCAGCCATTGCTGGGAACTTTGGTATCACATTATAGCAAATAAACATTCAGAAAGAGGGTTAATTGTCCTTCCATCACATCACCACGCCTTCCATGGAGTTGTTTCACCCTAGATATATACTTACTCCGTACCTCAAACTAGAATAAAATATGCATACAGTTACAGTTAAAAGAAAGTGCCTTTACGACCGAAATGCAAAAAGAAAAACCGGTTCGGAACGATTTTACTCCCGAACAAACTACTTGACAGAGAAAGGGGGACAAGATTTTGTCCAGATTTCCAACATGCTATAACGAAAAATGTCTAAATTTAATCGGAAAAGGCTGTTAGATTTTTGTTTTTTTATATCTATATATTAAAATAAGACGTTTTTTTCAAATGTTATGATTTTGAGCTTCATAGTAGATATTCAGCTATAAATACACATAATTACATGCCTGTAAGTTGTATAGTTTCTGAGAACCGGCTTTGTGACGGACAGACAACGAAGCGGGAGTAATAGGGTTTCGTGAGATGAACGAAACCCTAAAAAGGACTAAAACCTCATGTACGCGCGTAAATAATGTATAGTTTTACATTAGCTTCATTATTATACTATGTAAAACATAAAATTATTAAAATTTTTAAATATAATTTTTAAACATAAAATTATTTAAATTTTATGGGTGAAATTGAATATTTTCACTTATGACTTCACTTTTTTATCTGACGTACATACTCTATTTAAAATTCATACATTTCGCACGTGATTTGTTAAAATTTGATACCTTATATTATCACTATTTGAATTTAATTTTTTTTATTTAGAAAATTAAGTTGGCGATGCTTAACTCGTTTGTCGAATTTTCATTAATTTATTTCTTGCTATTCTTATTAAGACAACTTTAGTAATTAATCATATCTTTACTTCCAATTCTGCAGAAAGTTACAGAAATTTTTCTGTGATTTTTATGAGGTACGTATTTATTATTTCCACTTAATTTAACGAGAAAAATTTAACGAGAGAAATTTAACGAGAGTTCGTGTATATTTTATAATAAATTAAACATTGTGTGTGTTTTATAATAAAATAATTTGTGTGTGTTTACAATAAAATAAATGCGTGTTTCATAACATAAATGTGTGTTTTACAATAAAATTGGGTACTTTTCCGTTATACGGACACCATTGTCGCCAAGCATACATTTGCATACATACATTTACATACATACATACATTTACATATATTATGCATTAGCATACATTTTGGCATGGTGAAAAATACCCAAAATTGTGTCTGTTTTATAATAAAATAACCTGTTTCATAATAGAATTAAACTAACATGCTGTTTTCGCATGCTAGGCCTAAGAGGTTTTTGAAAACGAGGTTTTCTGACCAAAATGACACACACACACACACACAAATAAAAAATCGCGCCAACCCCGGTACTTCTGCGATATCTTTTTCAGATTTTCTTACGTCTTCGATGGTCACCGAAAATAGGCAAGTTGTTTCTTACTGTGCTATTTTAGGTAGCTTTCAATACTAAAAAGTATAAAGCTACCTATTGCAGCCGTTCGGAGGAAAGCAGTTCCGGAAAAATTCGATATATTTTCACCGATCATGACCCCCAGACCCCAAAACCACCCTCCGTTCAAATGTTGATTTATATATATAGATATATCCATATATATATATATTGCCGCCATATTTAATTTTGTTTCAAGATGGCGGCCATTTAAAAATTTAAAACTAAAATAAATATACAAAAAAAATAAAAATTCAAATTTATTTTTTAATTACGTGTTAGGCCTTGATACAAGGATTCCAGAGCATTTTTTGGTTTACCTCTATCTTAAAAAATGGCTGAGATAGAGCAGTTTGAAATTCTAGGGTGGCTAACATTTTGAAACAAAACAGCACATTAGCGCGATTACTCGTAAATTATTTTCTTTCATTGTTGTAATAATTTTCCCAATCATACGAATAAAACTATATATTCATATCCGTTAGCGCCAAATTATCGCCAAAATTGGCGACATTTAGCGAAATACCGCCAAATTTGGCGACCAAAATAAGTCTTCATAAATGAAGCCAATTTGGCTATTGCTCAATAATTTGGCGAATTTCTTATTCAAATTCAGTATTAACGAATCTTTTGTAAACGTTTCTTTGCATTTTAACTTGCTGTTTTCGTCTAACATTAGCTAAAATTTTAAAACGAAGATATGGGAAAGCTACCTTTTCCTCCCGGTACAGGCCGGAAGGACTTTTTACATAAAGGCGCTAGAAACTAAAACTTGGTACTTCTCTATTATCCCGTCGACCATTTTTCATAACAAAAAACTATCGCCAAACTGTAACGCCAAATAAACCGGAGAACGTTGCCATTGGAATATCAAAATAAATTAAATAAAATATAAGAATTTAAAGACGCAATTGTTATTTTAATTAATGAAATAACTAATAAATCAGTAAAACATAATGAAAAATACACGCAAATGTCGAAGTAAAAACCACTTGATGACATAAAGACGTATAATGCTTCTGACATCAAGTAAATGGGACTGCATTTTTGGCGTTTAATCTTACAGTTTGGCGATAATTTTTTGTTATGAAAAGTGGTCGACGGGATAATAGAGAAGTACCAAAACTTGTAAGAAGAGTCCAAATACGACTCGGTATTTACATATTATCCGGGCCAGGTCAGATACAACTGTGCCAAGCATGGCGCCAATAGTATTAATTACAGTAACCTTTATCTTTTTTTTTTCTACATTCTTACTCTGTAGTTAATATTATGTAGTAAAAATATTACAGGCTATATTATATAATAAATGCAGAAGCATTTATTATATAATATAGATATAGATATAGATATAGATATAGATGCAGATATGTATATTATATTCATAGATATAGTATGTGATTAGGATATATATATCATATTTATTGCTGGTGGGTATAACATAGAGCCAAAAATAAACTACCATCGTAAATATCTTTTATAGCTAAAAGCCGTCAGTCTGATCCTATGTGTTTAATAAACGAATTCTAAATTATTATTTTGCATTATTTTATTTTGCTTTTATATTATTTAGCATTTTTAACGATGTTAAGTGTTTAATAAATGTATGTTAAATTACTGTTGTGAACGCGATTGGCCATTTACAATGCTAAACATGATTGGCGATTAACAACCATTTTTGGCGATTTATCTTCCGGGCCCGGATAATACATAAGTATCTATGACTTTTTGGGGCCCTTGGCATAGACCTGATACGGTCATGCAATTTAACTATATGTGATATTATACTCCTGATAATTAACTGATATAGACCTGATATCATTTTTGTTTATATATGTATGATCATTTAAATTTCTTTCATGAGCTTGAAATGTCATTCTATTTCACTAAGATTAAGTATGAAATACATTTTTTTTCCTTTGTTATTGTATTTTAGTATTTCTATTTATTCTATTTTACATTTATTCCTTTAATAGAAATTGATTTAATTTAAGTTTTCGTGTCAAAGAATATTTAAAAAAGTGATTATGTTACTAAATATTTTTGAGGAAATTTGTTAATTAACATGTCACTTTAGATATGATTTTTATTTGATTAGAATAATCTAAAAATCAATATAAATTATGTTTCTTTTCCAAAACAGTTTATGATATGATATTATTATATGATATTTAAAGTTATATGATATTTACAAAAGAAATTAAATGTGCTTGGAACATAAAAGTTTAAAACAGAATAAAATAAGTAGAAAAATACCTTTAACCCTCATATACTTATGGTAATTTTATTTCACAGTGCCACACGTTTAGAAGCTGTAGATCTACAAATAAAATCTAAATGTATATCATGCTCCAAAGACTTTCAAAGCCTAAATGATTATTTGATAAGCAATACAGTTGCTTATTTATTTGAATGGCGAAAACAATCTGAAAAAAGCACCCTAATTATGGAGCATTGTCATATTGATTGTTGTGTTGCAGTTTAGAACTATGGGAGTTTCGAAATTTGACAGAAATGTAGTCCAATGTGAGGCAAAAATTACACTGCCGAGATGTTTTCAACCATAGATTTAGATATTTTAAAATTATAGTAATATGAATTATATAAGTATCAGCGAAAGATAATTAATAATGCCTGGATTTTTAATTGGTTTGTTCTTTTACTTTTTTCCATAATCATGGTGCCTTTAAAAAATAGGAGTAATTTTCTTGTTTAATTCGTGGTGTTGACTCTTCTTTAAATTTCACGTGAACGATGTCAAATGCAAATTGCATTCTCCAATGAAAATCGCATATGCTAGCAACTTTTACATCGACTTTGATATATTTATTAAATTTTGTCGAAATTTAATATTCTGGAAGATTGTACGGTAAAAGGGTGTTAAAATTACGCTTTAGCGACTAATACATTCTGTGGAAATTACACTACTTTGAATAATTGCTATAAATATTGATATTTTCTGAATGAAAAGCGGCACATGATTTAAAATATGACGACACTTTCACCGGGAATAGATTTTCCTCCGAACTGATACGTGTCTAGTTAAAACAAATTATTTCACTTAATGAATCAAATATACATTTATATTTATAGATATAGTGCATGTTTATCAACTTAACGTAGGCAAAACGTTGAGCTAAATTGCTTGAAGTTTCGCTAAGTTTCTCGTAATTTTCAGATAGCCAGAATACATTATATTATGTGTAGGAAATAATACATTATGAATTACTAACTCCGCAAGAATTGTTACTTTTTGTTCTTCAGTTAATTAATTGAGAAAAACGACTTTACTTGAGTCCGTGACGTCACATGCACATTATCTATTTAAAACATGAAAGTGTTAATAATATTATTAAATACTAAATTTAACTCAGAAATTACATTTACAAACAGAATTTGCTAAAATTGCGTTTTGAAATTATGTGATTTTTGATGCAAAACATTATTTCTTAAAAATATATTGTTCTTTTAAGTATAGGATAATAATTTCGAAGCTGGTGAAATGAAAATTTCGCCACGTTGTCAAACTTATAAAAAATATATTAGTTTTTAAGATTAAAGTAAATGTTTTACATTAAAAACAATGTGTTATTTTTTTCCGATGAACCATTTTACTTGTAATCTCACTAGTTTTAACACCCATCTTTAATGAATTATTAATGGAAAATACTGTATTCTTTTCTTTAAATTCAATTTGTATAAATAGTGGGCATCTAATCTCCACCTACATCCAAGGAGCATTAATATGCCTCCTCGGTTGAAGCTCAAGCGGAAAAAAGTTACGATGTATTGATTTATAAATGTCAATATTTGACGATTTTTGATTATTTTAAAAACACAAATTGCACAAATTGTGCTTATTAGTTGCTAAAATCAGTGTAAAAATTGTTTTAAACTCATAAAAGAGCTAAAATCCTACATGTTTCGGCTTTAAACTTAAAGCCATCATCGCGGAAGAGGAACAACACAAACGACTACTGATCTTTTAATTTTCGACACGAGAAAATTGAAATCAACAGTATGGAAAAATTTAAATAAAATAAGCGGGCGCTCTCTGTTGCCAAAGAGCGAAAAACAAAACCATGAATTAACAAGGGGTCATGGTTTTGCCCCCTCATGGTTTCATGGTTTTGTTTTTCGCTCTTTGGCAACAGAGAGCGCCCGCTTATTTTATTTAAATTTTTCCATACTGTTGATTTCAATTTTCTCGTGTCGAAAATTAAAAGATCAATAGTCGTTTATGTTGTTCCTCTTCCCCGATGATGGCTTTAAGTTTAAAGCCGAAACATGTAGGATTTTAGCTCTTTTATGAGTTTAAAACAATTTTTACACTGATTTTAGCAACTAATAAGCACAATTTGTGCAATTTGTGTTTTTAAAATACTAACAGTGTAGTGTCCAAATGGATTCAATTGATTTTTGATTATGTAGAATAAATTGAAACATGAAGTTTGAATGCGCAAAAGTATGTTTTTATTTCTTAGAAAATTTACTTTAATACTATTAACAAACCAGCGAAAACAATTTGCCTTTGTAAAATTAGGAGCTAAGTTATTTATTTTTATCTCCAAACACATTTAAATAAATGTACTATGTCGTTTAAACGCACTTATAGTAATCTTTCTAATATGCGAAGAAAAAAAAAACATTATCTTCCCAAAATGACGTCAGTTTCTTATTTCAAATTATAATGAGAGAATCTGAATTTTTATTGGTTTATAAAAATATTGTCCATACGCAATTTATTTTATGGCAACGGGAAAGAAATTGGATTAGAAATTGAAATAAAAAATAGATTTCTGTAATGATAAAGTATGGGAGATGTTTGAAAAAAAAAACAAGTAAAGAATGGTCTGAGAAATTTTTTAAGTTGACAGTAATTTTACTCGTGTTCTAAAACGTATGTACATAAAATTCGTTCAAATTGGACAAAAACTTTAGATTTGTATAAGAAATATCTATACCAAGAACGGCTTTTATCTATACAGATAGATATTACATCATTTAATCTTATTTGCAATGCTTATTACTTTTTTTTTTTCGTTTTTCACGTGAACATTTTTTATGTGAAAAATAATTGTTGAGGAAAAAATATTATTCCAGGTTTCGTATTTATTGGCAACGCTAATGCTTAGCAACGAAAAATAATTAATTAAATTTTACAGGAAAAGTAATCATTGATTCTCTATATGAAAATAATGAAATTTTGAATTATTAAGAAAAATCTTTGAAAATAATAAATAACACCTACCCATATTCATTGCGTGTTTATAATTCATCTATATGCAAAGATATAGGGCCATTAAATCCTTATTTTTGAAGTTTACTTCAACCAAACATTTACACACACAATCGTATTTATAATATTATTAGGATAGGATTAGGATAGATGCCATATGAAAGCGAATTTCGCAAAATGTTATGACATTTGGTTGATTTTTTATTTCATTGTCAGGAAAATCGTATATTTTTCTATTGTATGCGCAAAGAAAACGCGCATTCTCATTGATAAAGCTGAGAAATTTTACTATGGTTGAGTCAAAGTAACGCTATTTTTTCTAAATGTCTTTTTTTTTTTTTTTTATCGATTTATGGTCGAGAATACACAAAGCTCCGTCATTGTTATTGACGTATTGTATTTTAATTTATGTTAACCCGGACAATGCCGGGTGGTTCTGATAGTATTTAAACAAATAACTTAAGTGCTAATGATCTATTTTGTCCTAATATACAACAAGACGAAACAGTAGCTTTTTTTCACGTTCCTCGGCAGTTTTTTGACGTTCGTTTTCCATTTTTTTTTTTTATAAAAACTCGGTATAGTAAATATTGTCCACTGCAATTTTTTTTAGCAATTTTTTGCGTTTTGCGGCATATACGATCAATAGAATTTATACACATCAAGTAGTAATAGGAAAAAATTAGTTAAATTTAAATATGCATACTACAACTAAAAATGCTCTTCCTGCATTGTTAATAGACAGTACTGTAGCCGAATTCTTTTGTGTCCCTGTAAATGAACGAAGAATGTTGTTATGCCACGGCCTAACTCGATCTTTCTCCTTCACCTTAAGAGAAAGATCGAGTTTGGCCGTGGCAATGCACATCATATTCTACAGTAACCCTCTTGCAGTGCAACGCAGTGTGGCATATCAATTTTAGCATGTTTGAAATAGTGTAACAGCATTAAAATAAACCGCAAACGATTTTTCCCTCACAGAGCGTAATGTAAAGGAATTCTTTTGAGTGCCCCTGTAAACGAAGTATAAATGGTACACACTTCATTTTCAATACCAAACATGCCATAGTAAACCTCAACAACATATATCAATTGCATGGCAATCCGAGTATATTTACGCGAGTTTAAGCATGGCCAGGCAGACAGACAGGACAGGCAAACCGAATTAATAAACACTTTTCAACTGTGTTGGAAAGTGATAAAAATCGGCAGTTTTACTTGAGAACCTTGAGTCAACCTACACAGAAAACAAGTAATATAAAAACTTTTTTTTAAAGTCAATTCCTACTTACGTCAAATAGAAATTTTTTTCCAGCTATCTACACGCTTCGCCACTGACGGTATTTATTCCTAAGTTTATATCCTGCTAAATATCTTACATAAGAGAAATTTTCGAAATGTATTAAAAATTAAATAAAAAATAAATACCTAAAATGCCAAAAATTAATAGCTCGAAAAGTATTTCTCACAAAATTGTTAGACAAACTGCGTTAGAAAGGTAAAAAAATTGTATTTTTCTTGATATAAATTTAAAATCTAACGATTATGCCGTTTTTCAAATATTGAATTTCAAAAATTACCAAACTTCACAATAAAGTGCCATAGCGATGTTACAGTTAGCGATAATACAGTTTTTTCAAATATTAATTAATTAATTAAATTTTATTATTTAATTTTAGTTTTTTACTTCATTTCTATTCAAAAGTATAGACTCCCTCCACATTTATAGTCTCCTTCGCCCGCGAGCCGCCTGATCTTCGTCCGTGAACAGCCCCATTATCTTTTTACGTGTGAAGGTGAGACTATAAATATGGAGTGAGTCTATACTTTTGAACAGAAATGAAATATAAAATTAAAATTAATTAATTTAATTTAATTAATGAATTAATATTTGAAAAAACTGTATTAACACCAATTGTCATCCAGTACAAGTTAAAAAAAAATTCTTTGAACTTGAATGGATGAATAGAAAATATTTTATTAACGATTGAAAATTCCAACAAGATATAGACAGTGGTGGCCAAAAGTGTGGACATTTTTTGAAAGTTTCATGTTTTTCAACTTTGTGTGCTTATAGAATATATTAATTTTCACTTAAATACAAACGTTTATATATCAAATTGAAGGTAATTTAATGTAGAATTTAATAATAAAAACAGTATTACAATATCTGTATTACAAAAAAAGTTATCTCTATAATAAAACCGTATGTCATGTGACTGTCCTCAACAGTTCCGGGATGCCGCTTCACTTTTTCATATGCCAGGCAGCCATTTTTATTCAAAATTATTTTTTCTAATAAAACTGCATAAAAGTTACATTTTTAGAAAGATCGTTCAAAATAAATTAATATTTGAGAGATGACTTACGTTCAATTATGTATACATTCTGCAATAACTTCAGTTTCAATTAGGTTCGCTGTTCAAATTCTCTATCCATGAAAGTAAACAACAACAAAAAAAAAAAGATTCATTCGTTGTGAACGTTTAAAATATTAAACCATGAATTTTTGGACCGCTGCCTGGTGTAAAAAAAAATAATCAGCACCAGTGAGACAGTCAAAGTTTACCATAATTCTGTTCCATACAACTCAACTTCCTTCGGATCTTTTCTTGATGTAAGTTGAACTCCGTGGTTGAACTCATGTAATAATATTTAATGTATCAAATTTCGAAACAAATTGTCAGCTTTTATTTTTCGTGTGTATTAATTAGAAACGATATTTTAATTTTGAAATCAAATGTTTTGATTTATGATAATATTTCTTATTTATCTATTTTCTATTTTAAAGAAAAATGTGAACGTCATGTATTTTAAATTGGAACAGCTGTCACGGACGCACCAGGGTTGGCGGAATTTTTGTTTTGCGCCATTTTGGCGAGAAAATCCCATTTTCAGGTACCTATTAGAGATTACTAAAACAGCATATACTTTTATTTTATTATGAAATAGTTTATTTTATATTAAAAACACACACACAATGATTAATTTATTATAAAGTGGGTTAAGCGGTTTTTGTCAAGAAAGATGAAATACATAACAACAAAAAATATGCGAAATGCTACCACGATCGCAAAAGTTCTTGATTTGTCTATTAGATTTTTCCGGTTTGGCGAAGGATTAAGGAAAAAAATAAATTATGAATAAAAATAATTTGTTACAATGCTTAACATACATTTAAGGGCGACCAAACTGGTCGCCAGTGGCGGCTAGTGCAACTAATAGTAAGATCTATCTTAGATTTGCATTTTTTTTAAAGTGATACTTACACAATCAATACTTAGTAGGATAACCCTTATTTTTTAAGACAGCTTCACAGCGTCTTTTCATCGAGTGAACGAGTGTTTGGAGTTCATCTTTCGTAATCACATGGTGCCAAGAATCAATTATAGCTTCAATAAGTTGTCTTTTATTGGATGGGCGTTTTTTTCGTACAAGAATTTTCAAACGTCGCCACAAATTTTCAATTGGATTGAGATCAGGGCTGTTTCCTGGCCATGGTAATATATCTATGCCTTTATTTTGAAACCATGCTTTCCATACTTTTGCTGTGTGGCATGGAGCTGAATCCCGCTGAAAAATAAATGGTGCGTTGTTGGGGAAGAGATCCCTGATGGAAGGTATCAATTTTGGTTCCAGGACAGTTTCGATGTATTTTTTGGCATTCAGGATGCCATCAATCACTTGAATTCGGCCACACCATCTGCAGACATACATGCCCAAATCATGACATTTGTTGGGTTTTTTGTAGTTGCTTCAATGCAATCAGGATGAAGTGCTTCTCCTACTCTACGTCTCACGTATTTTCTACCATCACTACCAAAGAGCGATATTTTACTCTCATCGCTCCAGATTACTTGCTTCCATTGATTTTCTGACCACTTAATGTGTTCTTTTACCCACTTAACTCGTTTTTCGCGTTGCTTTTGATTTAAATATGGTTTTTTCCTTCGAATTCTAGCTTGTAGTCCAAATCCTGATAACCTTCTTCTTATTGTTCTTGAACTTACTGCAATACCCGCTGCATTCATTTCACATCTAATGGCATCTGATGAAATTTTTCTATCTTGAAGGCATAGCCGGTTTAATTTTTCTATCGGCAGTAGCACTTGTGCATTTTTTTCGGCCTGATTTGGCCTTATTTTCCACTGATTTCGGTTTTTCATAACGTAAACAGAACTTTCGTACACCAGAACAAGTCACTGAACCACCAACTTGTCTTGCAATTTCAGCATAAGAGAGTCCATTTTCTCTCAATATGACAATTCGGCTTCTTTTTGTAGATGTCCAATTAGTTCTTCTTGTTGATGACATTGTTTCAAATTAGTTTAATTAAAAAAAACGACTTTAAATATTCAAAAACAGCAATACTCTATTTAATTGTACTAGTATGCATCATTCTGTAAAATATTTCCACAACAATAACTCTTTCACCATCCAAATAACCTAAACTATAGTTACAGACATTTGATTGGTCCTCATAACAGTGTTTGTGATTGGCTAGTACGCTTTTATTACAAAACACGTCCTTATTCAAAACGATTTGTGTTTGTTTGTTCTACTAAAATGAGCATAACTTTTTTTTGTAATACAGATATTGTAATACTGTTTTTATTATTAAATTCTACATTAAATTACCTTCAATTTGATACATAAACGTTTGTATTTAAATAAAAATTAATATATTCTACAAGCACAAAAAGTTGAAAAACATGAAACTTTCAAAAAATGTCCAAACTTTTAGCCACCACTGTAGAGAGTGTGAGCTAATAGTAGGAATTTAAAAATAAAACCCAATTTGGGTCGAAAGATTTTTTGGTATGTGCCCAAATTGGGTCATGCCTGTTTTGGTTACCACTGTGTATCCATTTTGGGCACTGTTAAATGCCCATTTTCAAAGAAAAAAAATGGTAAAAATAATTTAAAAAGTTGAAGATTTATTTAGATTTCATTTCAACTAAATGAAATGTTTTAAAGTTGCTTTAATATTATGTTTCAAATTTAAATTTAATATTTTAATATTAAATAGACTGAAGAAGATTTAATATAAAAATGCAACATTATTGTAGCATTGACTAAATAAAATAATTTTAATATCTGTCCCTTCTCGGGCTTAAAATTTTGGAAATAAATTATTTTTTTTAATTTGCTTTGCAAGTTACTTTAAAAATAAAATAAAATAAAGGCATGCTCATTTCGCTCATAACAGACGATATAATTCATTTCACTGAAATAATAACTATGATTTTTTTTTACATTGTGAAACTAGTTATAATACGAACGCACCTCAATTGTCACGTTTAAGGTACTATTTCCAACTTGATCTACTTATAAGTGCTGGTTATTTCTTTTAGTTGCATTGTTTTCATTTAACTGTTCATAACACAAATGCATTTTAACCTATACATCAAGTCATTCATATCGATTTGTTTTTCGCAATTTATGTATTGTGAACCCAGGGCTGTAGCTAGAAGTAAACAGTAGGGGGTGCTCAGGAAATCGTAGGGGGGCGGGGGGGATCATACTATTTCTCTCTCCCTCTGACACATGCACGCACAAACACAGATATATATGATCAAAGTATTATATAGAAAGGTAAATTAGTGCATTTTCATATTGTAGGCACTATGTTTCTTATTAAATTGTTTATAATAACTTTATTGGATGCTAAGAAAAGTAAAGTCTGCAGACAGGGACGTAAGGGACGATATACGGTGGATACGCCGTATACCTTCTGGATTATTTTAAGGAATATCGTATACCCTCGTCTCAAAAACACTATAGCATATACATTTTAGGGTATACCCTCTGCCTAAAGTGTATGCCCTCTGATTTTTTTTACTACTACATCACTGGCTGCAGAATGAAAATTTTCAGTGTATAATTATACTACTGAAATAATAAGTGATGATGTCAATAAGTAAATAAAAACCTGACAGTTCACCTGTTTCAAAAGAGTTGCAACCTTTATTTTTTTTTCTGAATATTCCCTGCTTTTAAGGATTCTAAAGTTATGTTTTTATATGATAAAAAACATTAGAAAAATCAAGGGTGTATTTTGCATTTTAAAATTATTTTTGTGTCCAGTCAAAAGCTAAAACCACTTGTACTTAAATTGGCTATAACTCATTAACGCTGCAAAATGACGCTGAAGTATAAAACGCTGCAAAATGAAAAATTTCAATGTATAACTGATGCAAAAGTTAATGTTTGCATCAGCAAAAGGTTGCTAATTCTGAGTATGTGCAGATAGGATGCGCGCCTATTGAAACACTTATTTGCAGTTTTTAAACAAATACTACAAGTTAGTATTTATGAAAAACTGTAAAAAGCTCCAAAAACTAAGTTCAATTTTTGAACAGAGTTTCATTTGGATTTTTGAAACAGAATTTTATTTGGTGGCCTTGGCAACTTTCCCAGGGGGGGGGGGGGGCTCAAAAATTTTCAGGGGGTGCTGAACCCCCCCTGGCACCCCCCTAGCTACGGCCCTGTGTGAACCTCCATTTAAACAACCCACGAGGAACTACACGCCGATTACTTTGTTGTAAATCACTTCTTGTTAACACTTTCCAACATAGTAGAAAAGTGTTTATGAGTTCGGTTTGTTCGGTCATCTGTCTGTCCGAGCTTTAACTCGCGTAAATGTACACAGAAAAAAATAAAACCCAATTTGGGTCGAAAGATTCTTAGGTATGGGCTCCTGTTTTGGTTACCACTGTGTATCTATTTTGGGCACTGTTAAATGCCCATTTTCAAAGCAGTGCCCAAAATGGATACACAGTGGTAACCAAAACAGGCATGACCCAATTTGGGCACATACCAAAAAATCTTCCGACCCAAATTGGGTTTTATCTTTTTCTGTGTAGGTTGATTCAAGGTTCTCAAGTAAAACTGCAATTTTTATCACTTTCCAACACAGTTGAAAAGTGTTTATTAATTCGGTTTACCTGTCTGTCTGCCTGGCCATGCTTAAACTCGCGTAAATATACTCGGATTGCCATGCAATTGATATATGTTATTGAGGTTTACTATACCTAAGAGTCTTTCGACCTAAATTGGGTTTTATTTTTTTCTGTGTAGTCGGGATGCTATGTAATTGATGTATGTTATTGAGATTTACTATGGAATGTTCGGTATTGAAAATGAAGAGTGTAGCATTTATGGTTCTTTTACAGAGGTATTCAAAAGTATTCCTTTACATTATGGGCTATGGGGAAAAATCGTTTTACAGTGTATTTAATAATGTTATACTATTTCTGATATATTGAAATTGATATATATCACTGAGGTGCATAACAAGAGGCTTACTGTTGCGTTAAGTGCACATAGCATTTATTGTTCATATACAGGGACACACTAAAGTATTCGATTACAGTACTGTCCTTGAGCGATAACTGCTGTAAGTGCATTTTTACTTTCTTCTATCTTTACAAGAAGAAAGTATTGGATTGATAAAAATTTTCGACTTCCAATTTTCGACGGATTTATACGTTTTAAAAGGTCCTGAACACTATTTGACTGTTTTTAGAAAATATCTGTCTGTGACTCTGTGACTCTGTCTGTCTGTCTGTATGTAAAAAAATTTTGTGGACGCTTTATCTCAAGAACTAATGCACGAAATTTAATAAAACTTTATATTCAGTTAGTCTCTGATATAAATTCGTGCTGATTAGTTTTTGGTGAAACTCGCCCAATAGGTGGCTCTATGCTATTGTTGACTACGAAAGGGTGAGACTGTAATTAAGTAACTATAGATAAAATTTCAACTCTGTTTACTTTAACGAACCATTTTTTATTTACGAAGTATTGGTTTTCGGAGCTCCCCATGAGACACCGTACGAAGCGAAGAACAAACGACTTCTGATTTACATTTATCGCCAAGCGATGTTAGAAGCCAAGAGTGGCGCCAACATACCCGCCAGCACTGAAATATTTATTTCAGCAACATATCTTAAACAAATGTCCTTCGTTGTAAACAATTTTTTTTAACAATAAATCTTCAATTATAATGCAAGTTTCTATTCAATCAATAATACAAATATACAGTTCAATTCAATTATAATATTAAAATACAAAGTTACTGCAAAAATTTTCAAATATAAATGCACAAGAAATATAAGAAAAATAAATATTTACATTATAATAAAGGATCATTTATGGGCAAAATGCAAAGGCTGGAAATTGCTCGTTTGAATATACCATTTGGACTTTTTACAAGCACAACCCTAATTTTACCATCGCTTTCATAAATAACGTCTTGAACGCGACCTACTGACCAGATACACATGGACAAATTACTATCCTTCAATAAAACCATAGTTCCAATTTTAATATTTTCTTTTTCAATTAACCATTTTGTACGCTGTTGGAGATTATTCAAATAATCTCTACTCCATTTTTTTTCCAAATTAATTGATTAAATTTTGTAATTTGCTGCCAATGATTAAGTTTACTATTGGCAAGGTCAGTCAAGTTTGGTTCACAGATGCTATTTATAGGACGGCCGATTAAAAAATGTCCTGGGGTTAACGTTTCGTAATCGTTTGGATCCGAAGATAAAGGTATTAGAGGCCTACTGTTTAAAATACCTTCGATTTGTTTAACGACGGTTAAAAATTCCTCAAAAGTTAGTTTTAAATCTCCAATAGTTCTTTTTAAATGGTGCTTAAAGGATTTTACTTCTGCCTCCCACAAGCCACCAAGATTAGGGGATCTAGGAGGAAGGAATTTCCAAGAAATTGAATTAGCCAATAAGTAAGCAGCCCATTCCTCGGATTGATTTTTTACAATTTTATGCAATTTTTTCAATTCTGAATTCGCACCAACAAAATTAGAGGCATTATCGGAAAAGGTAATGGCACAAATTCCACGCCTAGTTACAAATCTTTTTAAGGTAGCTATTAAGAATATTGTTTATTGGATGGAGCGGAGAGACATTGGAACGTTTTACGGGTAGGAGGAGCCTGGATTTGTTCGGATAACACAATTGTAAGAACTTTGCTTAGACGTATAATAGTGGTACCTGCATGCAGTTGAAAGAAAAGTAAAATATTTATAGTTTTGAGGACAGGATCGGTTAAAAAACCCATTTTTTCGTTTATGAATATTGTTTATTAGATGGAGAGGAGAGGCATTGGCCAGATTTTTGGGGAGGAGGAGACTGACGTTTTTCAGTTAAGAAATGCTTAAAACATTCGCGTGGACGAAGATAAGGGTTTCCAGCATGCAGTAGAGATGAAGGTACCAGACGTATCTGTTTGAGGACAGGATCGGTTAAAAAACCTTTTTTTCTTCAAAAAATATGGTTTTTTGAATCGTCTGGAGAGGCATTGGCCAGTTTTGTGGGGTGGAGTAGACTCGCGTATGCTTTGTAAAAAAAGCTTTTGAAGATTGCGTTGACGAAGATAAGGGTTAACTGTACGCAGTTGGTTGAATATACAAGATTTATGTGTCAAAAGAAAGGATCGGTTATAAAACCTTTTTTCCTTCAAAGAATAAATTTTTTTTTAATCAAGTGGAGAGGCATTGGCCAGTTTTACTGGGTGGGGGAGACTGCAGTTGTTCAGATAAAAGAATTGTAAGAATTTGCGTAGACATAGAATAGGGTTACCTGCATGCAATGGAAAGGAAAATAAAATACTTTTAGTTTTGAGGACAGAATAGGTTAAAAAAACCCATATTTTCGTTTAAGAATATTGTTTATTGGATGGAACGGAGAGGCATTGGCCAGTTTTTTGGGGTGGAGAAGACTGGCGATTTTCAGTTAAGAAATGCTTAAAACATTCGCGTAGACTTAGAATAGGGTTACCAGCATGCAGTAGAGAGGAAGATACCAGAAATATCTGATTGAGGACAGGATCGGTTAAAAAACCTTTTCTACTTCAAAGAATATGGTTTTTTGAATCGACTGGAGAGGCTTTGGCCAGTTTTATGGGGTGGAGGAGACCTGCATTTTTCAATTAAGAAATGCCTAAAACACTGGCGCCGACTTAGAATAGGGTTACAAGCATGCAGTAGAGAGGAAGATACCAGACGTATCTGTTTAAAGACAGGATCGGTTAAAAAACCTTTTTTACTTCAAAGAATATGGTTTTTTGAATCGACTGGAGAGGCTTTGGCCAGTTTTATGGGGAGGAGACTGGCGTTTTCAGTTAAGAAATATTTAAAACATTCGAATCGACGAAGAATAGGGTTACCAGCATGCAGTGGAGAGGAACGTACCAGACGTATCTGTTTGAGGACAGGATCGGTTATAAAACCATTTTTCTTCAAAGAATATGGATTTTGACTCAAGTGGAGAGGCATTGGCCAGATTTACGGGGTGAGGGAGATTGGAGTTGTTCAGATAAAACAATTGTAAGAATTTGGGAGAATAGGGTTACCTGCATGCAGTGATAAGGAAAATAAAATATTTTTAGTTTTGAGACAGCATCGGTTAAAAAAACCAATTTTTTCGTTTAAGAATATTGTTTATTGGATGGAACGGAGAGGCATTGGCCAGTTTTTTGGGGTGGAGGAGACCGGCGTTTTTCAGTTAAGAAATGCATAAAACATTGGCGGTGACTTGGAAAAGGGTTACCAGCATGCAGTAGGAGGAAGGTACTAGAAGTATCTGTTTGAGGACAGGATCGGTTAAAAAACCTCTTTTTCTTCAAATAATATGGTTTTTTGGATCGACTGGAGAGGCTTTGGCCAGTTTTATGGGGTAGAGGAGACTGGCGTTGATTTGTAAAAAAAGCTTTTGAAATTTGGGTAGACGAACATAAGGGTTAACTGCACATGCAGGTGAGAGGAATTTACAAGATTTACGTGTAAAAAGACAGGATGGGTAATAAAACCTTTTTTTTCTGCAAACAATATGGTTTTTGAATCGAGTGGAGAGGCTTTGGCCAGTTTTATGGGGTGGAGGAGACTGGCGTTGCTTTGTAAAAGAAGGTTTTGATATTTGCGTAGACGAAGATTAGGGTAACTGCACGCAGTTGCTTTAATATACAAGATTTATGTGTCCAAAGAAAGGATCAAATATAAAACCTATTTTCTTCAAAGATTATAGTTTTTTGAATCAAGTGGAGAGGCATTGGCTAGTTTTACGGGTAGGGGGAGACTGGATTTGTTCGGATAACACAATTGTAAGAACTTTGCGAAGACGTATAATAGGGATACATGCATGCAGTGAAAAGGAAAGTAAAAGATTTATAGTTTTGAATATAGGATCGAAAAAAAAACAATTTTTTCGTTTCAGAATACTGATTATTGGATGTAACGGAGAGGCTTTGGCCAGTTTTTTGGAGTGGAGGAGACTGGCGTTTTTTCACTTAAGAAATGCTTAAAACATTCGCG
Source organism: Maratus michaelseni (assembly GCA_963931845.1). NCBI lineage: Eukaryota > Metazoa > Arthropoda > Arachnida > Araneae > Salticidae > Maratus > Maratus michaelseni. The sequence goes on along the minus strand of OZ007587.1, from coordinate 380,869,921 downwards.
TCGACTAAGAATTGGGTTACGAGCATGCAGCTGAGAGGAACACACCAGACGTATCTGTTTGACGACAGGATCGGTTATAAAACCATTTTTCTTCAAAGAAAATGGTTTTTTGAATCAAGTGGAAAGGCACTGGAAATATTTACGGGGTGAGGGAGACTGGTGTTGTTCAGATAAAGCAATTGTAAGAACTTTGCGTAGACATAGAATAGGGTTACCTGCATGCAGTGGAAAGGAGTTTAAAATATTTATAGTTTTGAGTATAGGATCGAAAAATAAACAATTTTTTCGTTTAAGAATATTGTGTATTGTATGGACCGGACAGGCTTTAGCCAGTTTTTTGGATTGGAGGAGACTGGCGTTTTTCAGTTAAGAAATTCTTAAAACATTCGCGTCGACATGGATTAGGATTACCAGCATGCATTAGAGAGGAAAGTACAGAAGTATCTGTTTGAGGACAGGATCGGTTAAAAAACATTTTTTTCTTCAAAGAATATGATTTTTTGAATCGGCTGGAGAGGCTTTGGCCAGCTTTATGGGGTGGAGGAGACTGGCGTTTTTCAGTTAAGAAATGCATAAAACATCAGCGTCAACGAAGATTAGGGTTTCAGCAAGCAGTAGAGAGATTGTACCAGACGTATGTGCTTGAGGAGAGGATCGGTTAACAAATCTTTTTTCTTCAAATAATATGGTTTTTTGAATCGTCTGGAGAGGCATTGGCCAGTTTTATGGGGTAGAGGAGACTTGCGTTTTTCAGTTAAGAAATGCATAAAACATACGCGGTTACTTACAAAAGGGTTGCCAGCATGCTGTAGAGAGGAAGATGCCAGAAGTATCTGTTTGAGGTCTGAACCGGTTAAAAAACCTTTTTTTCTTCAAAGAATATGGTTTTTAAAATCCACTGGACAAATTTTGGACCGTGTTACAGGGTGGAGGAGACTCGAATTGTTCAGATAAAGCAATTGTAAGAACTTTGCGTAGACGTCGAATAGGGTTACCTGCATGCCGTGGAAGGAAAGTAAAAGATTTATAGTTTTGAGTATAGGATCGAAAAAAAACCAATTTTTTCGTTTAAGAATAATGTGTATTGCATGGACCGGAGAGGCTTTGGCCAGTTTTTTGGGGTGGAGGACACTGGCGTTTTTCACTGAAGAAATGCTCGAAAAAACTTAAGAAACGCTTCGACTAAGGATTGGGTTACCAGCATGCAGTAGAAAGGAACGTACCAGACGTATGTGTTTGAGGACAGGATCGGTTATAAAATCATTTTTCTTCAAAGAATATGGTTTTTTGACTCAAGTGGAGAGACATTGGCCAGATTTACGGGGTGAGGGATATTGGAGTTGTTCAGATAAAACAATTGTAAGAATTTGGGAGAATAGGGTTACCTGCATGCAGTGATAAGGAAAATAAAATATTTTTAGTTTTGATACAGGATCGGTTAAAAAAACCAATTTTTTCGTTTAAGAATATTGTTTATTGGATGGAACGGAGAGGCATTGGCCAGTTTTTTGGGGTGGAGGAGACTGGCGTTTTTCAGTTATGAAATGCATAAAACATTGGCGGTAACTTAGAAAAGGGTTACCAGCATGCAGTAGGAGGAAGATACTAGAAGTATCTGTTTGAGGACAGGATCGGTTAAAAACCTTTTTTTCTTCAAATAATATGGTTTTTTAAATCGACTGGAGAGACTTTGGCCAGTTTTATGGGGTGGAGGAGACTGGCGTTGATTTGTGAAAAAAGCTTTTGAAATTTGCGTAGACGAACTTAAGGGTTAACTGCATGCAGGTGAGAGGCATTTACAAGATTTACGTGTAAAAAGACAGGATGATTTATAAAACCTTTTTTTCTGCAAAGAATATGGTTTTTTGAATCGAGTGGAGAGGCTTTGGACAGTTTTATGGGGTGGAGGAGACTGGCGTTGCTTTGTAAAAGAAGGTTTTGATATTTGCGTAGACGAAGATTAGGTAACTTCACGCAGTTGCTTTAATATACAAGATTTATGTGTCCAAGGAAAGGTTCAGTTATAAAACCTTTTTTCTTCAAAGAATATAGTTTTTTGACTCAAGTGGAGAGGCATTGGCTAGTTTTACGGGTAGGGGGAGACTGGATTTGTTCGGATAACACAATTGTAAGAACTTTGCAAAGACGTATAATAGGGGTACCTGCATGCAGTTGAAAGGAAAATAAAATATTTTTATTTTTGAGACAGGATGGGTTATAAAACCTTTTTTTTCTGCAAAGAATATGGTTTTTTGAATCGAGTGGAGAGGCTTTGGCCAGTTTTATGGGGTGGAGGAGACTGGCGTTGCTTTGTAAAAGAAGGTTTTGATATTTGCGTAGACGAAGATTAGGGTTAACTGTATGCCGGTGAGAGGAATGTTCAAGATTTACGTGTCAAATGATAGGATGGGTTATAAAACCTCTTTTTTCTTCAAATAATATGGTTTTGGAATCAAGTGGAGAGGACTTGGACAGTTTTACGGGGAGGAGGAGACTGGAGTTGTTCAGATAAAGCAATTGTAAAAAACTTGCGTAGACATAGATAAGGGTTACCTGCATGCAGTGAAAAGGAAAGTAAATGATTTATAGTTTTGAGTATAGGATCGGAAAAAAAAACAATTTTTTCGTTTAAGAATACTGATTATTAGATGGAACGGAGAGGCTTTGGCCAGTTTTTTTGGGTAGAGGAGACTGGCGTTTTTTCACTTAAGAAATGCTTAAAACATTCGCGTCGACTAAGAATTGGGTTACGAGCATGCAGCTGAGAGGAATATACCAGACGTATCTGTTTGACGACAGGATCGGTAATAAAACCATTTTTCTTCAAAGAATATGGTTTTTTGAATCAAGTGGAGAGGCACTGGCCAGATTTACGGGGTGAGGGAGACTGATGTTGTTCCGATAAAACAATTGTAAGAATTTGCGTAGACATAGCATAGGGTTACCTGCAAGTAGTGCAAACGAAAATAAAATATTTTCAGTTTTGAGACAGGTTCTGTTAAAAATCTAATTTTTTCGTTTATGAATAGTGTTTATTGGGTGGAACGGAGAGGCATTGGCTAGTTTTTTGGGGTGGATGAGACTGGCGTTTTTCAGTTAAGAAATTCTTAAAACATTCGCGTCGACATGGATTAGGATTACCAGCATGCAGTAGAGAGGAAAGTACAGAAGTATTTGTTTGAGGACAGGATCGGTTAAAAAACATTTTTTTTTTCAAAGAATATGATTTTTTGAATCGGCTAAAGAGGCTTTGGCCAGCTTTATGGGGTGGAGGAGACTGGCGTTTTTCAGTTAAGAAATGCATAAAACATTGGGTGGAGAAGAAAAGGGTTACTTAGAAAAGGGTTACCAGCATGCTGTAGAGAGGAAGATACCAGAAGTATCTGTTTGAGGTCTGGACCGGTTAAAAAACCGTTTTTTCTTCAAAGAATATGGATTTTAAAATCCACTGGACAAATTTTGGACCGTGTTACGGGGTGGAGGAGACTTGAATTGTTCAGATAAAGCAATTGTAAGAACTTTGCGTAGACGTAGAATAGGGTTACCTGCATGCCGTGGAAGGAAAGTAAATGATTTATAGTTTTGAGTATAGGATCGGAAAAAAAAACAATTTTTTCGTTTAAGAATACTGATTATTAGATGGAACGGAGAGGCTTTGGCCAGTTTTTTGGGGTGGAGGACACTGGCGTTTTTCACTGAAGAAATGCTCGAAGAAACTTAAGAAACGCTTCGACTAAGGATTGGGTTACCAGCATGCAGTAGAGAGGAACGTACCAGACGTATGTGTTTGAGGACAGGATCGGTTATAAAATCATTTTTCTTCAAAGAATATGGTTTTGTGACTCAAGTGGAGAGACATTGGCCAGATTTACGGGGTGAGGGAGACTGGTGTTGTTCTCAGATAAAACAATTGTAAGAATTTGGGAGAATAGGGTTACCTGCATGCAGTGATAAGGAAAATAAAATATTTTTAGTTTTGCGACAGGATCGGTTAAAAAAACCAATTTTTTCGTTTAAGAATATTGTTTATTGGATGGAACGGAGAGGCATTGGCCAGTTTTTTGGGGTGGAGGAGATTGGTGTTTTTCAGTTAAGAAATGCATAAAACATTGGCGGTAACTTAGAAAAGGGTTACCAGCATGCAGTAGGAGGAAGATACTAGAAGTATCTGTTTGAGGACAGGATCGGTTAAAAAACCTTTTTTTCTTCAAATAATATGGTTTTTTGAATCGACTGGAGAGACTTTGGCCAGTTTTATGGGGTGGAGGAGACTGGCGTTGATTTGTAAAAAAAGCTTTTGAAATTTGCGTAGACGAACATTAGGGTTAACTGCATGCAGGTGAGAGACATTTACAAGATTTAAGTGTAAAAAGACAGGATGGTTATAAAACCTTTTTTCTGCAAATAATATCGTTTTTTGAATCGAGTGGAGAGGCTTTGGCCAGTTTTATGGTGTGGAGGGGACTGGCGTTACTTAGTAAAAGAAGGTTTTGAAATTTGCGTAGACGAAGATTAGGGTTAACTGCACGCAGTTGGTTTAATATACAAGATTTATGTGTCCAAGAAAAGGATCAGTTATAAAACCTTTTTTCTTTAAAGAATATAGTTTTTTGATTCAAGTGGAGAGGCATTGGCTAGTTTTACGGGTAGGGGGAGACTGGATTTGTTCGGATAACACAATTGTAAGAACTTTGCGTAGCCGTATAATAGGGGTACCTGCATGCAGTGGAAAGGAAAATAAAATATTTTTAGTTTTGAGACAGGATCGGTTAAAAAACCAATTTTTTCGTTTAAGAATATTTTTTATTGGATTGAGAGGCATTGGCCAGTTTTTTGGGGAGGAGGAGACTGGCGTTTTTCAGTAAAGAAATGCTTAAAACATTCGCCGCGACGAAGATTAGTGTTACCAGCATGCAGTAGAGAGGAAGATACAAGAAGTATCTGTTTGAGCACAGGATCGGTTAAAAAATCTGTTTTTCTTCATGGTTTTTTGAATCGACTGGAGAGGCTTTGGCCAGTTTTATGGGGTGGAGGATTCTGGCGTTGTTTGTAACAGAAGGTTTTGAAATTTGCGTAGACGAACATTTGGGGTAACTGCATGCAGGTGAGAGGTATTTACAAGATTTACGTGTAAAAAGACAGGATGGGTTATAAAACCTTTTTTCTGCAAAGAATATGGTTTTTTGAATCGTCTGGAGAGGCATTGGCCAGTTTTATGGGGTGGAGGAGACTGGCGTTTTTCAGTTAAGAAATGCCTAAAACACTCGCGCCGACTTAGAATAGGGTTACAAGCATGCAGTAGAGAGGAAGATACCAGACGTATCTGTTTAAAGACAGGATCGGTTAAAAAACCTTTTTTACTTCAAAGAATATGGTTTTTTGAATCGACTGGAGAGGCTTTGGCCAATTTTATAGGGAGGAGGAGACTGGCGTTTTTCAGTTAAGAAATGCTTAAAACACTCGCGCCGACTTAGAACAGGGATACGAGCATGCAGTAGAGAGGAAGATACCAGAAATTATCTGTTTGAGGAAAGGATCGGTTAAAAAAAACTGTTTTCTTCAAATAATATGGTTTTTTGAATCGACTGGAGAGGCTCTGGCCAGTTTTATGGGGTGGAGGAGACTGGCGTTGTTTTGTAAAAAAAGCTTTTGAAATTTGAGTAGACGAAGATTAGGGTTAACTGCATGCAGGTGAGAGGAACGTACCAGACGTATCTGCTTGAGGACAGGATCGGTTAAAAAACCTTTTTTTCTTCAAATAATATGGTTTTTTGAATTGTCTGGAGAGGCATTGGCCAGTGTTACGGGGTGGAGGAGACTCTAATTGTTCAGATAAAGCGATTGTAAGAACTTTGCGTAGACGTAGAATAGGGTTACCTGCATGCCGTGGAAGGAAAGTAAAAGATTTATAGTTTTCAGTATAGGATAGAAAAAAACCAAATTTTTTCGTTTTTGAATATTGTATGGACCGAATATTGTATTGAATATTGAATTGTCGTAATGCTTAAAACATTCGAATCGACGAATAATAGGGTTACCAGCATGCAGTAGAGAGGAACGTACCAGACGTATCTGTTTGTATCTGTTTAAGGACAGGATCGGTTATAAAACAATTTTTCTTCAAATAATATGGTTTTTTGAATCGTTTGGAGAGGCTTTGGCCAGTTTTTTGGGGTGGAGGACACTGGCGTTTTTCACTTAAGAAATGCTTAAAACATTCGCGTCGACTAAGGATTGGATTACCAGCATGCAGTATAGAGGAACGTACCAGACGTATATGATTGAGGACAGGATCGGTTATAAAACCATTTTTCTTCAAAGAATATGGTCTTTTGAATCAAGTGGAGAGGCACCAGCCAGATTTACGGGTTGAGGGAAATTGGAGTTGTTCAGATAAAACAATTGTAAGAATTTGCGAGAATAGAGTTACCTGCATGCAGTGAAAAGGAAAATAAAATATTTTTAGTTTTGAGACAGGATCGGTTAAAAAAATTTTTTTTTCGTTTAAGAATATTGTTTATTGTATGGAACGGACAGGCATTGTCCAGTTTTTTGGGGTGGAGCAGACTGGCGTTGATTTGTAAAAAAAGCTTTTGAAATTTGCGTAGACGAACATTAGGGTTAACTGCATGCAGGTGAGAGGCATTTACAAGATTTAAGTGTAAAAAGACAGGATGGTTATAAAACCTTTTTTCTGCAAATAATATCGTTTTTTGAATCGAGTGGAGAGGCTTTGGCCAGTTTTATGGTGTGGAGGAAACTGGCATTACTTAGTAAAAGAAGGTTTTGAAATTTGCGTAGAAGAAGATTAGTGTTAACTGCACGCAGTTGGTTTAATATACAAGATTTATGTGTCCAAGTAAAGGATCAGTTATAAAACCTTTTTTCTTTAAAGAATATAGTTTTTTGATTCAAGTGGAGAGGCATCAAGTGGAGAGGCTAGTTTTACGGGTAGGGGGAGACTGGATTTGTTCGGATAACACAATTGTAAGAACTTTGCGTAGACGTAGAATAGGGTTACCTGCATGCCGTGGAAGGAAAAGTAAAAGATTTATAGTTTTGAGTATAGGATCGAAAAAAACCCAATTTTTTCGTTTAAGAATAATGTGTATTGCATGGACCAGAGAGGCTTTGGCCAGACTTTGGAGGAGACTGGCGTTTTTCAGTTAAGAAATGCATAAAACATTGTCGGTGACTTATAAAAGGGTAATTAAAAGGTTTTGAAATTTACATAGACGAAGATTAGGGTTATCTGCGTGCAGGTGAGAGGTATGTACAAGATTTACGTGTAAAACGACAGAATGGGTTATAATACCTTTATTTTCTTCAAAGAATATATTTTTTGAATCAAATGGAGAGGACTTGGTCTTTTTAACGGGGTGGAGGAGATAGGAGTTGGTCAGATAACACAATTGTAAGAACTTTGCGTAGACGTATAATAGGGGTACCTGCATGCAGTGGAAAGGAAAATAAAATATTTTTAGTTTTGAGACAGTATGGGTTAAAAAACCAATTTTTTCGTTTAAGAATATTGTTTATTGGATTGAGAGAAATTGGCCTGATTTTGGTGTGGAGGAGACTGGCGTTTTTCAGTTAAGAAATGCTTAAAACATTCGAGTCGACTTGGAATAGGGTTACCAGCATGCAGTATAGAGGAAGGTACCAGAAGTATCTGTTTGAGGACAGGATCGGTTAATAAACCTTTTTTTTTTCAAAGAATGTGGTTTTTTGAAACGACTGGAGAGGCTTTGGCCAGTCTTATGGGGTGGAGGAGACTGGCGTTGCTTTGTAAAGAAAGCTTTTGAAATTTGCGTAGACGAAGATTAGGGTTAACTGCATGCAGGTCAGAGGAATGTGCAAGATTTACGTGTAAAAGGACTGGATGGGTTATAAAACCTTTATTTCTTTCTTCAAAGAATATGATTTTTTGAATCGAGTGGAGAAGACTTTGACAGTTTTACGGCTAGAGGAGACAGGAGTTTGTCAGATAACACAATTGTAAGAATTTTTCGTAGACGTATAATAATGGTACCTGCATGCAGTGGAAAGGAAAATAAAATATTTTTAGTTTTGAGACAGGATGGGTTACAAAAACAATTTTTTCGTTTAAGAATATTGTTTATTGGATTGAGAGGAATTGGCCTGATTTTGGTGTGGAGGAGACTGGCGTTTTTTATTAAGAAATGCTTAAAACATTCGCGTCGACGAAGATTAGGGTTACCAGCATGCAGTAGAGAGGAAGATACCAGAAGTATCTGTTTGAGGACAGGATCATTTAAAAAACCTTTTATTTCTTCAAAGAATATGGTTTTTTGAATGGAGAGGACTCTGACAGTTTTACAGGGTGTAGGAGGCTCGAATTGTTCAGATAAAGCAATTGTAAGAACTTTGCGTAGACGTAGAATAGGGTTACCTGCATGCAGTGGAAAGGAAAGTAAAAGATTTTTAGTTTTGAGTATAGGATCGAAAAAAAAACAATTTTTTCGTTTAAGAAAATTGTGTATTGCATGGACCGGACAGGCTTTGGCCAGTTTTTTGGGGTGGAGGAGACCAGTTTTTTGGGGTGGCATTTTTTCAATTAAGAAATGCTTAAAACATTCGCATGAACGAAGAATAGGGTTACCAGCATGCAGTAGAGAGGAACGTACCAGACGTATATGTTTGAGGACAGGATCGGTTATAAAACCATTTTTCTTCAAAGAATATGGTTTTTTGAATCAAGTGGAGAGGCATTGGCCAGATTTACGGAATGATTGAGATTGGAGTTGTTCAGATAAAACAATTGTAAGAATTTGCGTAGAGATAGACTAGGGTTACCTGCAAGAAGTGCAAAGGAAAATAAAATATTTTTAGTTTTGGGACAGGATCGGTTAAAAATTTAATTTTTTTCGTTTAAAAATATTGTTTACTGGATGGAACGGAGAGTTATTGGCAATTTTTTCGGGGTGGAGGAGACTGGCGTTTATCAGTTAAGAAATGCTTAAAACATTCGCGCCGACTTTGAATAGTTTTACCAGCATGCAGTAGAGAGGAATGTCCCAGATGTATCTGCTTGAGGACAGGATCGGTTAATGTTTTTTTTTAATCGGCTGGAGAGGCATTGGCCCGTTTTATGGGTGGAGGAGACTGGCGTTTTTCAGTTAAGAAATGCATAAAACATTCGCGTTGACTTAGAAAATGGGGTGGAGGAGACTGGCGTTGCTTTGTAAAAAAAAAGGATTTTGAGATTCGCGTAGACGAAGATTAGGGTTAACTGCATGCACGTGAGAGGAATTTGCAAGGTTTACGTGTAAAATGACAGGATGGGTTATAAAACCATTTTTCTTCAAAGAATATGGTTTTTTGAATCGAGTGGAGAGGACTTGGACAGTTTTACGGGATGGAGGTGGCTCGAATTGTTCAGATAAAGCAATTGTAAGAACTTTGCGTAGACGTAGAATAGGGTTACCAGCATGCAGTAGAGAGGAACGTACCAGCCGTATCTGTTTGAGGACAGGATCGGTTATAAAACCATTTTTCTTCAAAGAATATGGTTTTTGAATCAAGTGGAGAGGCATTGGCCAGATTTACGGGGTGAGGGAGATTGGAGTTGATCAGATAAAACAAGTATAAGAATTTACGAGAATAGGGTTACCTGCATGCAGTGAAAAGGAAAATAAAATATTTTTAGTTTTGAGACAGGATCGGTTAAAAAACAACTTTTTCGTTTAAGAATATTGTTTATTGGATGAAACGGAGAGGAATTGGCCAGTTCTTTGGGGTGGAGGAGACTGGCGTTTTTCAGTTAAGAAATGCATAAAACATTGGCGGTGACATAGAAAAGTGTTACCAGCATGCAGTAGAGAGGAAGATATTAGAAGGATCTGTTTGAAGACAGGATCGGTTAAAAAACATTTTTTTCTTCAATGAATATGGTTTTTTGAATCGACTGGAGAGGCTTTGGCCAGTTTTATGGGGAGGAGGAGACTGACGTTTTTCAGTTAGGAAATGCTTAAAACATTCGTATCGACGAACAATAGGGTTACCAGCATACAGTAGAGAGGAACGAACCAGACGTATCTGTTTGAGGACAGGATCTCTAATAAAACCATTTTTCTTCAAAGAATATGGTTTTTTGAATCAAGTGGTGAGGCATTGGCCAGATTTACGGGGTGAGGGAGACTGGTGTTGTTCTCAGATAAAACAATTGTAAGATTTTGCGTAGACTAAGAATAGAGTTACCTACAAGCAGTGCAAAGGAAAATAAAATATTTTTAGTTTTGAGACAGCATCTGTTAAAAAAATTATTTTTTCGTTTAAGAATATTGTTTGTTGGATGGAACGGAGAGGCATTGGCCAGTGTTTTGGGGTGGAGGAGACTGGCGTTTTTCAGTTAAGAAATGCATAAAACATTGGCTGTGACTTAGAAAAGGTTTACCAGCATTCAGTAGAGAGGAAGATACCAGAACTATCTGTTTGAGAACAGGATTGGTTAAAAAACCTTTTTTCTTCAAATAATATGGTTTTTTGAATCGTCTAGAGAGGCATTGGCCAGTTTCATGGGTTGAAGGAGACTGGCGTTTTCAGTTAAGAAATGCATAAAACATTGGCGGTGACTTATAAAAGGGTTACCAGCAAGCAGTAGAGAGGAAGATACCAGAAGTATCTGTTTGAGGACATGATTGTTTAAAAATCCTTTTTTTCTTCAAAGAATATGGTTTTTTGATTCCACTGGAGAGGCTTTGGCCAGTATTATGGGGTGGAGGAGACTGGCGTGGTTTTGTAATTAAAAGGTTTTGCAATTTACGTAGACGAAGATTAGGATTATCTGCATGCAGGTGTGAGGTATGTACAAGATTTACGTGTAAAACGACAGGATGGGTTATAAAACCTTTATTTTCTTCAAAGAATATTTTTTTTGAATCGAGTGGAGAGGACTTGGTATTTTTAACGGGGTGGAAGAATCTCGAATTGTTCAAATGAAGCAATTGTAAGAACTTTGCGTAGACGAAGAATAGGGTTACCTGCATGCAGTAGAAAGGAAAGTAAAAGATTTATAGTTTTGAGTATAGGATCGAAAAAAAAACAATTTTTTCGTTTAAGAATATTGTGTATTGCATTGACCGGACAGGCTTTGGGCAGTTTTTTGGGGTGGAGGAGACTGGCGTTTTTTCAATTAAGAAATGCTTAAAACATTCGCATGGACGAAGAATAGGGTTACCAGCATGCAGTAGAGAGGAACGTACCAGACGTATCTGTTTGAGGACAGGATCGGTTATAAAACCATTTTTCTTCAAAGAATATGGTTTTTTGAATCAAGTGGAGATACATTGGCCAGATTTACGGGGTGTAGGAGACTGGCGTTTTTCAGTTAAGAAATGCATAAAACATTCGCGTCGACTTGGAATACGGTTACCAGAATGCAGTAGAGAGGAACGTGCCAGAAGTATCTGTTTGAGGACAGGATCGGTTAAAAAACCTTTTTTTCTTCAAAGAATATGGTTTTTTGAATCGACTGGAGAGGCTTTAGCCAGTTTTATGGGGAGGAGGAGACTGGCGTTTTTCAGTTAAGAAATCCTTAAAACATTCGCATCGACGAAGAATAGGGTTACCAGCATGCAGTAGAGAGGAACGTACCAGACGTATCTGTTTGAGGACAGGATCGGTTATAAAACCATTTTTCTTCAAAGAATATGGTTTTTTTAATCAAGTGGAGAGGCATTGGTCAGATTTACGGAATGAGTGAGATTGGAGTTGTTCAGATAAAACAATTGTAAGAATTTGCGTAGAGATAGACAAGGGTTACCTGCAAGAAGTGCAAAGGAAAATAAAATATTTTTAGTTTTGGGACAGGATCGGTTAAAAATTTAATTTTTTTCGTTTAAGAATATTGTTTACTGGATGGAACGGGAACTCCGTACCTTAAACTAGAATAAAATATGCATACAGTTACAGTTAAAAGAGAGTGCCTTTACGACCGAAATGCAAAAAGAAAAACCGGTTCGGATCGATTTTACTCCCGAACAAACTACTTGACAGAGAAATGGGGACAAGATTTTGTCCAGATTTCCAACATGCGGCCCCATCGGTCGTAAAAACTTCCTCTTTCTTTTCATAGTCAAAATCAAAAACGTTACAAATGGCTCTCTGAAATTTTATATACAGTAGAGGTTTTGTTAGAAAATCAGCCTTATTAACTTTAGAACTTACATGTTTTAACTCAAAAACATTTTCATTTATTAATTGACGAATAAATTGACACTTTATGTCAATATGCTTAGTTTTAAAGTTTTCTTGACTATTTTTAGAAAAATAAATAGCAGATTCATTATCACAGTACTGAACTGGTTTTATTTTATCACATAAATTAAGTTCATTTAAGACATTTGCATACCACGTTAGTTCTTTTACACTTTCAGTTAATGAGATAAACTCTGACTCCATAGAACTAAGTGCAATGCATTTCTGCTTTGATGATTTCCAAGCAAACGGAACGTTACTAAAGTAAATTATATAACCACTACTTGAATGTCTTTTAGTAAGGTTACATCCCCAGTTAGCATCAGAATATGCATATAAACTTGAGGATTTTACATTAGACAGGTTTATTTTATAACTTTTTGTAGCAAAAACGTAATTCATTATATCTGCCAATATCAACCAATGTTTATATGTATAACCATTACAAAATTGTGACATTATATTTACAGAAAAACTAATATCAGGTCTTGATCTATTTGATAAAAATGACAAACAACCGATTAATGATCTGTATGGATACTTTTTCATCAATTCATTTTCTACAATTTCATTTTCGTTAACTTTATCTGGTAAGATACAGCCAATTTTAAAGGGTAATTTAACATAACTTTTAGGTAAACCTTTATATTTTAATTCTAATCTTTCAATGTAAGTTTTTTGATGAATAAATAATGAATCAGCAATAAGTTCAAAGTTAACACCTAACAAATATTTCGTTAAACCTATTTCCGTAATTTCTAAGCTATTTTTTAACATATTAGTTACAGATTGCAGTATATTTTCATTTTCAGCAAACAAAACTAAATCATCTACATAGACAACTAAAATTGCATTACTTTTTAGTTTATATACGCAGTTACACCATTTTAACTTACAAAATCCTAAATTATGTAGTATATTGTCCAATTCAAAATTCCATTCTCGGCCACTTTGCCGTAAACCATAAATAGATTTATTTAACAAACAAACTTTATTTTCGGCACCTTTCATGACAAATCCTGGTGGTTGTTTCATAAATACAGTTTCTTTTAAAGACCCATATAAGTAAGCTGATTTTACATCTAATTGAATATGATACCAATTTAACATAGAAACTAATAAAATAAACATTAGTTTTATAATTGAAAAATTTACAACTGGTGAAAATATATCATTAAAATCGATACCTGGTTTCTGTTTAAAACCTTGAGCTACGAGACGTGCTTTGCACTTTTTCCCATTTTTTTCTGTGTTTTTAATATTATAAAACCATCTGCTTCCTACTATTGTGGCGTTTTTGGGTGGATCAATCAACCGCCAGACCTTTCTTTTACTCATGATTTCAAGTTCTTCCCTCATCGCGGCGTTCCATTTCCCTCTTTCTGGGTTAACTTGTGCATCCTCAAACGATTTAGGGATTTCAGTATTGTAAGTTTCATGTTGGAATATTTCACTTAAATATGAATCATCCGAATCGCTAGTTGAAGGTTCATTTAAAGTTTCTAGATTGGGATGAGTAGTTTTAGGTTTAAAGTCAAATTTATCCGGTTCATAAGCGATTTTATTTTCTTGACAATATTTTTTAACATCATTTAATGATCTCAGTCTCTTATTTGTTATCGGGGTATAATAATACACGTCAATCCTGTTACTTTTAGTTCTAGGTTTTTCAATTCTTTTCCATTCTGAAATATTTATAGAAGTTAAAGTTATTTTACTCCCCCTTTTCTCTTCGTCTCCATTTAAACTTACTCCTGGTAGTTTATGATTAAGATCTAGAGTTGCGTTACTTAAGCCATTTGATTCAATTTGAGATTCATTAAAATTCAATACAATATCCTTATACTTATTTACTCCAAATAATGTTTCTACCCCCTTTTTGGATTCATCTATACGCACATGAATAGTTTCTACAATTCGCCTTTCTTTTGGCATATACATCCTATATCCTTTTGTTTTCATGGCATAACCAACTAAAATACCGGGTAAAGCTTTAGGTTGTAGTTTATTTCGTTTAACTTTAGGAACATTAACAAATGCTAAAGAACCAAAAATTCTTAAATGTTTTACCGAAGGTTTGAATCCTGTCCATAATTTTTGGGGTGTAAGACCTTGGGTTAAACTGTGTTCGGTTCTATTTTTTGTATGAACAAACGCTAAAAGAGCTTCCCCCCAGAATGATGGTTTTAATCCGCTATCATGTAACATTGCTCGAACTGCATTCATTGCTACTTTATTGAAATTTTCAGCAACACCCACCTGTTCTGGCGTATAAATGGAGGATCTTTCTATTTGTATACCCAAATCAGTTAACAATTTCTCAAATAATTTATGAATAAATTCTAACCCATTATCAGTTCGTACACTCTTTAATTTTTTACCAGTTTGTCTCTCAGCTTTCGCTAAAAACCTTTTAAAGTATTCAAAAACTTCCGTTTTATCCTTAAGTATATACACTTCAGTCCTTCTAGAATAATCGTCAATTATTGACAAAAAGTATTTCCCCCCTCCTAACGAGTTAACTGTGCTAGGACCCCACAAATCCATATACACTCTATCAAGAATTTGACTAGAAATGCGTTTATACTGATAATTCCTTTTAAACGAATGTCTATTAGATTTTGCAATTACACAAGATTCACACATCTTATTTTTGTTTTTACAGTTAATATTTTCAATACCTTTAACACAATTATTTTTACTCATTTTTTCAAGTAAAGGCAAATTTGTATGACAAAATCTACGATGTATAATTTCTGCATTTAAACTAGTCGAAAAGGCAAAATTTTCACATTTTGAAGCATAACCTTTAACAATATACAATTTATCTACTCTAGGTACAGTAAAACAATAGCGATTAAATTTATCATAGACAATCATTTTATTATTTCCCCATTGAATGTGGTTTCCTGCAATATCGATGTTGGATCCACCAATTAAATTTCTTCTCATATTTGGAGCATATAAAACATTTTTTAAGGTTATTTCTACATTACCTTTTACATCTTGTATGGTAAAGTCAATATCACCTATACCCAATACTTCCGACGAACAGTCCTTGTCTCCAATCAGCACTTGTTGGGGGGGGGAGGTCCTTGTAGGTTACAAATAAACTCCTGTCATTCGTAAAGTGAGAAGTAGCTGCTGAGTCCAGAAGAAATTCGACAATTTTCTCATTTGAAGACATTAGGGCGGATTCCGATTGCCTTGTAGTTTCACTGTAGAAAACTTGCTTCTTCCCTCTATAGTTTCTCTTTTTGAAACACCTTGTATCTGTGTGACCAGGTCGTTTGCAGTAACTGCATATTAAACTCGGCCCCATACGAGTAGCTGGTGAAGTACTAGAGCATCGAGAGGGTTCCAGGTCGCTTCCACTACTTGAAAACCATGGCTTTTTACTGGTTACGAAATTCTTCTTTGGAATGGTTGGTCTATCGGTAGGATTCTTAAACTTGGTTGTATAAGCATCACCTACACTGATAACCTCTTTACTTTCGTCCTTACGCTTTAAACAAATTCTTCCATATTCACTAATTAACTGTTTAGAAACATTTTCCAATTTAAATTCTGTATCATCTAACCTGTATAACATTTGAACGAGATTATCATATTCTTCGGGTAAACGACGGATTAACTGGAAGCATACTAACAATTCTGGCATATCAAAACCTGCATCTTTGATTTGAAACCTTTTTTCTTCAATTCTCTTGCAAAATAAACCGATGGTTTCCTCTTGCGAGTTTAACTTCATTTCAAAAAAATCATCCACTAATCCAGCTAAACGTGCCTGTGACGTTGGTTCGAAGTTTAACTTTAGGATATCCCAGGCAACTTTTCCGCTTTCGGTCTGAGCGATTAATATCTGGAATTTCCTTTCGATGGATTGATAAATCGTGGTATAAGCTCTGCGTTTACGCCATCCAAAATCACTTTTCTCTCTATCAGATGCATCCTCTTTACATGCAATATCGGGATTCGTAATAAACTCCCAGCAATTCCGATCTATCAGTACACATTTGACGTCGAGCTTCCAAGAAGAGTAGTTATAATCCGACAATTTCGGGAAAGAATAAGTTAACTCTGGAACTTGTGCCATTATACTTTTTAAGCTATGTATATTTCATCTAAAACACACCACACTGCATCTATTTGACCTTTAGCATAACATGGCCCATAACCATTTTAGAGATTGAGCAGAGTTTTAAAAACACAGTGGTTAAGGTCTGTGGTGTGACTAAGTATATAGCACATTGAAGAAACAGTTTATGTAGAAATCAGAATTATATTTATTCATTCAACTTGAATGTTAAACTTAAATAAAGATATATACATAGACCTCCAGCCATTGCTGGGAACTTTGGTATCACATTATAGCAAATAAACATTCAGAAAGAGGGTTAATTGTCCTTCCATCACATCACCACGCCTTCCATGGAGTTGTTTCACCCTAGATATATACTTACTCCGTACCTCAAACTAGAATAAAATATGCATACAGTTACAGTTAAAAGAGAGTGCCTTTACGACCGAAATGCAAAAAGAAAAACCGGTTCGGAACGATTTTACTCCCGAACAAACTACTTGACAGAGAAAGGGGGACAAGATTTTGTCCAGATTTCCAACATGCTATAACGAAAAATGTCTAAATTTAATCGGAAAAGGCTGTTAGATTTTTGGTTTTTTATATCTATATATTAAAATAAGACGATTTTTTTCAAATGTTATGATTTTGAGCTTCATAGTAGATATTCAGCTATAAATACACATAATTACATGCCTGTAAGTTGTATAGTTTCTGAGAACCGGCTTTGTGACGGACAGACAACGAAGCGGGAGTAATAGGGTTTCGTGAGATGAACGAAACCCTAAAAAGGACTAAAACCTCATGTACGCGCGTAAATAATGTATAGTTTTACATTAGCTTCATTATTATACTATGTAAAACATAAAATTATTAAAATTTTTAAATATAATTTTTAAACATAAAATTATTTAAATTTTATGGGTGAAATTGAATATTTTCACTTATGACTTCACTTTTTTATCTGACGTACATACTCTATTTAAAATTCATACATTTCGCACGTGATTTGTTAAAATTTGATACCTTATATTATCACTATTTGAATTTAATTTTTTTTATTTAGAAAATTAAGTTGGCGATGCTTAACTCGTTTGTCGAATTTTCATTAATTTATTTCTTGCTATTCTTATTAAGACAACTTTAGTAGTTAATCATATCTTTACTTCCAATTCTGCAGAAATTTACAGAAATTTTTCTGTGATTTTTATGAGGTACGTATTTATTATTTCCACTTAATTTAACGAGAAAAATTTAACGAGAGAAATTTAACGAGAGTTCGTGTATATTTTATAATAAATTAAACATTGTGTGTGTTTTATAATAAAATAATTTGTGTGTGTTTACAATAAAATAAATGCGTGTTTCATAACATAAATGTGTGTTTTACAATAAAATTGGGTACTTTTCCGTTATACGGACACCATTGTCGCCAAGCATACATTTGCATACATACATTTACATACATACATACATTTACATATATTATGCATTAGCATACATTTTGGCATGGTGAAAAATACCCAAAATTGTGTCTGTTTTATAATAAAATAACCTGTTTCATAATAGAATTAAACTAACATGCTGTTTTCGCATGCTAGGCCTAAGAGGTTTTTGAAAACGAGGTTTTCTGACCAAAATGACACACACACACACACACAAATAAAAAATCGCGCCAACCCCGGTACTTCTGCGATATCTTTTTCAGATTTTCTTACGTCTTCGATGGTCACCGAAAATAGGCAAGTTGTTTCTTACTGTGCTATTTTAGGTAGCTTTCAATACTAAAAAGTATAAAGCTACCTATTGCAGCCGTTCGGAGGAAAGCAGTTCCGGAAAAATTCGATATATTTTCACCGATCATGACCCCCAGACCCCAAAACCACCCTCCGTTCAAATGTTGATTTATATATATAGATATATCCATATATATATATATATTGCCGCCATATTTCATTTTGTTTCAAGATGGCGGCCATTTAAAAATTTAAAACTAAAATAAATATACAAAAAAAATAAAAATTCAAATTTATTTTTTAATTACGTGTTAGGCCTTGATACAAGGATTCCAGAGCATTTTTTGGTTTACCTCTATCTTAAAAAATGGCTGAGATAGAGCAGTTTGAAATTCTAGGGTGGCTAACATTTTGAAACAAAACAGCACATTAGCGCGATTACTCGTAAATTATTTTCTTTCATTGTTGTAATAATTTTCCCAATCATACGAATAAAACTATATATTCATATCCATTAGCGCCAAATTATCGCCAAAATTGGCGACATTTAGCGAAATACCGCCAAATTTGGCGACCAAAATAAGTCTTCATAAATGAAGCCAATTTGGCTATTGCTCAATAATTTGGCGAATTTCTTATTCAAATTCAGTATTAACGAATCTTTTGTAAACGTTTCTTTGCATTTTAACTTGCTGTTTTCGTCTAACATTAGCTAAAATTTTAAAACGAAGATATGGGAAAGCTACCTTTTCCTCCCGGTACAGGCCGGAAGGACTTTTTACATAAAGGCGCTAGAAACTAAAACTTGGTACTTCTCTATTATCCCGTCGACCATTTTTCATAACAAAAAACTATCGCCAAACTGTAACGCCAAATAAACCGGAGAACGTTGCCATTGGAATATCAAAATAAATAAAATAAAATATAAGAATTTAAAGACGCAATTGTTATTTTAATTAATGAAATAACTAATAAATCAGTAAAACATAATGAAAAATACACGCAAATGTCGAAGTAAAAACCACTTGATGACATAAAGACGTATAATGCTTCTGACATCAAGTAAATGGGACTGCATTTTTGGCGTTTAATCTTACAGTTTGGCGATAATTTTTTGTTATGAAAAGTGGTCGACGGGATAATAGAGAAGTACCAAAACTTGTAAGAAGAGTCCAAATACGACTCGGTATTTACATATTATCCGGGCCAGGTCAGATACAACTGTGCCAAGCATGGCGCCAATAGTATTAATTACAGTAACCTTTATCTTTTTTTTTTCTACATTCTTACTCTGTAGTTAATATTATGTAGTAGAAATATTACAGGCTATATTATATAATAAATGCAGAAGCATTTATTATATAATATAGATATAGATATAGATATAGATATAGATATAGATATAGATGCAGATATGTATATTATATTCATAGATATAGTATGTGATTAGGATATATATATCATATTTATTGCTGGTGGGTATAACATAGAGCCAAAAATAAACTACCATCGTAAATATCTTTTATAGCTAAAAGCCGTCAGTCTGATCCTATGTGTTTAATAAACGAATTCTAAATTATTATTTTGCATTATTTTATTTTGCTTTTATATTATTTAGCATTTTTAACGATGTTAAGTGTTTAATAAATGTATGTTAAATTACTGTTGTGAACGCGATTGGCCATTTACAATGCTAAACATGATTGGCGATTAACAACCATTTTTGGCGATTTATCTTCCGGGCCCGGATAATACATAAGTATCTATGACTTTTTGGGGCCCTTGGCATAGACCTGATACGGTCATGCAATTTAACTATATGTGATATTATACTCCTGATAATTAACTGATATAGACCTGATATCATTTTTGTTTATATATGTATGATCATTTAAATTTCTTTCATGAGCTTGAAATGTCATTCTATTTCACTAAGATTAAGTATGAAATACATTTTTTTTCCTTTGTTATTGTATTTTAGTATTTCTATTTATTCTATTTTACATTTATTCCTTTAATAGAAATTGATTTAATTTAAGTTTTCGTGTCAAAGAATATTTAAAAAAGTGATTATGTTACTAAATATTTTTGAGGAAATTTGTTAATTAACATGTCACTTTAGATATGATTTTTATTTGATTAGAATAATCTAAAAATCAATATAAATTATGTTTCTTTTCCAAAACAGTTTATGATATGATATTATTATATGATATTTAAAGTTATATGATATTTACAAAAGAAATTAAATGTGCTTGGAACATAAAAGTTTAAAACAGAATAAAATAAGTAGAAAAATACCTTTAACCCTCATATACTTATGGTAATTTTATTTCACAGTGCCACACGTTTAGAAGCTGTAGATCTACAAATAAAATCTAAATGTATATCATGCTCCAAAGACTTTCAAAGCCTAAATGATTATTTGATAAGCAATACAGTTGCTTATTTATTTGAATGGCGAAAACAATCTGAAAAAAGCACCCTAATTATGGAGCATTGTCATATTGATTGTTGTGTTGCAGTTTAGAACTATGGGAGTTTCGAAATTTGACAGAAATGTAGTCCAATGTGAGGCAAAAATTACACTGCCGAGATGTTTTCAACCATAGATTTAGATATTTTAAAATTATAGTAATATGAATTATATAAGTATCAGCGAAAGATAATTAATAATGCCTGGATTTTTAATTGGTTTGTTCTTTTACTTTTTTCCATAATCATGGTGCCTTTAAAAAATAGGAGTAATTTTCTTGTTTAATTCGTGGTGTTGACTCTTCTTTAAATTTCACGTGAACGATGTCAAATGCAAATTGCATTCTCCAATGAAAATCGCATATGCTAGCAACTTTTACATCGACTTTGATATATTTATTAAATTTTGTCGAAATTTAATATTCTGGAAGATTGTACGGTAAAAGGGTGTTAAAATTACGCTTTAGCGACTAATACATTCTGTGGAAATTACACTACTTTGAATAATTGCTATAAATATTGATATTTTCTGAATGAAAAGCGGCACATGATTTAAAATATGACGACACTTTCACCGGGAATAGATTTTCCTCCGAACTGATACGTGTCTAGTTAAAACAAATTATTTCACTTAATGAATCAAATATACATTTATATTTATAGATATAGTGCATGTTTATCAACTTAACGTAGGCAAAACGTTGAGCTAAATTGCTTGAAGTTTCGCTAAGTTTCTCGTAATTTTCAGATAGTCAGAATACATTATATTATGTGTAGGAAATAATACATTATGAATTACTAACTCCGCAAGAATTGTTACTTTTTGTTCTTCAGTTAATTAATTGAGAAAAACGACTTTACTTGAGTCCGTGACGTCACATGCACATTATCTATTTAAAACATGAAAGTGTTAATAATATTATTAAATACTAAATTTAACTCAGAAATTACATTTACAAACAGAATTTGCTAAAATTGCGTTTTGAAATTATGTGATTTTTGATGCAAAACATTATTTCTTAAAAATATATTGTTCTTTTAAGTATAGGATAATAATTTCGAAGCTGGTGAAATGAAAATTTCGCCACGTTGTCAAACTTATAAAAAATATATTAGTTTTTAAGATTAAAGTAAATGTTTTACATTAAAAACAATGTGTTATTTTTTTCCGATGAACCATTTTACTTGTAATCTCACTAGTTTTAACACCCATCTTTAATGAATTATTAATGGAAAATACTGTATTCTTTTCTTTAAATTCAATTTGTATAAATAGTGGGCATCTAATCTCCACCTACATCCAAGGAGCATTAATATGCCTCCTCGGTTGAAGCTCAAGCGGAAAAAAGTTACGATGTATTGATTTATAAATGTCAATATTTGACGATTTTTGATTATTTTAAAAACACAAATTGCACAAATTGTGCTTATTAGTTGCTAAAATCAGTGTAAAAATTGTTTTAAACTCATAAAAGAGCTAAAATCCTACATGTTTCGGCTTTAAACTTAAAGCCATCATCGCGGAAGAGGAACAACACAAACGACTACTGATCTTTTAATTTTCGACACGAGAAAATTGAAATCAACAGTATGGAAAAATTTAAATAAAATAAGCGGGCGCTCTCTGTTGCCAAAGAGCGAAAAACAAAACCATGAATTAACAAGGGGTCATGGTTTTGCCCCCTCATGGTTTCATGGTTTTGTTTTTCGCTCTTTGGCAACAGAGAGCGCCCGCTTATTTTATTTAAATTTTTCCATACTGTTGATTTCAATTTTCTCGTGTCGAAAATTAAAAGATCAATAGTCGTTTATGTTGTTCCTCTTCCCCGATGATGGCTTTAAGTTTAAAGCCGAAACATGTAGGATTTTAGCTCTTTTATGAGTTTAAAACAATTTTTACACTGATTTTAGCAACTAATAAGCACAATTTGTGCAATTTGTGTTTTTAAAATACTAACAGTGTAGTGTCCAAATGGATTCAATTGATTTTTGATTATGTAGAATAAATTGAAACATGAAGTTTGAATGCGCAAAAGTATGTTTTTATTTCTTAGAAAATTTACTTTAATACTATTAACAAACCAGCGAAAACAATTTGCCTTTGTAAAATTAGGAGCTAAGTTATTTATTTTTATCTCCAAACACATTTAAATAAATGTACTATGTCGTTTAAACGCACTTATAGTAATCTTTCTAATATGCGAAGAAAAAAAAAAACATTATCTTCCCAAAATGACGTCAGTTTCTTATTTCAAATTATAATGAGAGAATCTGAATTTTTATTGGTTTATAAAAATATTGTCCATACGCAATTTATTTTATGGCAACGGGAAAGAAATTGGATTAGAAATTGAAATAAAAAATAGATTTCTGTAATGATAAAGTATGGGAGATGTTTGAAAAAAAAAAAAACAAGTAAAGAATGGTCTGAGAAATTTTTTAAGTTGACAGTAATTTTACTCGTGTTCTAAAACGTATGTACATAAAATTCGTTCAAATTGGACAAAAACTTTAGATTTGTATAAGAAATATCTATACCAAGAACGGCTTTTATCTATACAGATAGATATTACATCATTTAATCTTATTTGCAATGCTTATTACTTTTTTTTTTTCGTTTTTCACGTGAACATTTTTTATGTGAAAAATAATTGTTGAGGAAAAAATATCATTCCAGGTTTCGTATTTATTGGCAACGCTAATGCTTAGCAACGAAAAATAATTAATTAAATTTTACAGGAAAAGTAATCATTGATTCTCTATATGAAAATAATGAAATTTTGAATTATTAAGAAAAATCTTTGAAAATAATAAATAAGACCTACCCATATTCATTGCGTGTTTATAATTCATCTATATGCAAAGATATAGGGCCATTAAATCCTTATTTTTGAAGTTTACTTCAACCAAACATTTACACACACAATCGTATTTATAATATTATTAGGATAGGATTAGGATAGATGCCATATGAAAGCGAATTTCGCAAAATGTTATGACATTTGGTTGATTTTTTATTTCATTGTCAGGAAAATCGTATATTTTTCTATTGTATGCGCAAAGACAACGCGCATTCTCATTGATAAAGCTGAGAAATTTTACTATGGTTGAGTCAAAGTAACGCTATTTTTTCTAAATGTCTTTTTATCGATTTATGGTCGAGAATGCACAAAGCTCCGTCATTGTTATTGACGTATTGTATTTTAATTTATGTTAACCCGGACAATGCCGGGTGGTTCTGATAGTATTTAAACAAATAACTTAAGTGCTAATGATCTATTTTGTCCTAATATACAACAAGACGAAACAGTAGCTTTTTTTCACGTTCCTCGGCAGTTTTTTGACGTTCGTTTTCCATTTTTTTAATAAAAACTCGGTATAGTAAATATTGTCCACTGCAATTTTTTTTAGCAATTTTTTGCGTTTTGCGGCATATACGATCAATAGAATTTATACACATCAAGTAGTAATAGGAAAAAATTAGTTAAATTTAAATATGCATACTACAACTAAAAATGCTCTTCCTGCATTGTTAATAGACAGTACTGTAGCCGAATTCTTTTGTGTCCCTGTAAATGAACGAAGAATGTTGTTATGCCACGGCCTAACTCGATCTTTCTCCTTCACCTTAAGAGAAAGATCGAGTTTGGCCGTGGCAATGCACATCATATTCTACAGTAACCCTCTTGCAGTGCAACGCAGTGTGGCATATCAATTTTAGCATGTTTGAAATAGTGTAACAGCATTAAAATAAACCGCAAACGATTTTTCCCTCACAGAGCGTAATGTAAAGGAATTCTTTTGAGTGCCCCTGTAAACGAAGTATAAATGGTACACACTTCATTTTCAATACCAAACATGCCATAGTAAACCTCAACAACATATATCAATTGCATGGCAATCCGAGTATATTTACGCGAGTTTAAGCATGGCCAGGCAGACAGACAGGACAGGCAAACCGAATTAATAAACACTTTTCAACTGTGTTGGAAAGTGATAAAAATCGGCAGTTTTACTTGAGAACCTTGAGTCAACCTACACAGAAAACAAGTAATATAAAAACTTTTTTTTAAAGTCAATTCCTACTTACGTCAAATAGAAATTTTTTTCCAGCTATCTACACGCTTCGCCACTGACGGTATTTATTCCTAAGTTTATATCCTGCTAAATATCTTACATAAGAGAAATTTTCGAAATGTATTAAAAATTAAATAAAAAATAAATACCTAAAATGCCAAAAATTAATAGCTCGAAAAGTATTTCTCACAAAATTGTTAGACAAACTGCGTTAGAAAGGTAAAAAAATTGTATTTTTCTTGATATAAATTTAAAATCTAACGATTATGCCGTTTTTCAAATATTGAATTTCAAAAATTACCAAACTTCACAATAAAGTGCCATAGCGATGTTACAGTTAGCGATAATACAGTTTTTTCAAATATTAATTAATTAATTAAATTTTATTATTAAATTTTAGTTTTTTACTTCATTTCTATTCAAAAGTATAGACTCCCTCCACATTTATAGTCTCCTTCGCCCGCGAGCCGCCTGATCTTCGTCCGTGAACAGCCCCATTATCTTTTTACGTGTGAAGGTGAGACTATAAATATGGAGTGAGTCTATACTTTTGAACAGAAATGAAATATAAAATTAAAATTAATTAATTTAATTTAATTAATGAATTAATATTTGAAAAAACTGTACTAACACCAATTGTCATCCAGTACAAGTTAAAAAAAAATTCTTTGAACTTGAATGGATGAATAGAAAATATTTTATTAACGATTGAAAATTCCAACAAGATATAGACAGTGGTGGCCAAAAGTGTGGACATTTTTTGAAAGTTTCATGTTTTTCAACTTTGTGTGCTTATAGAATATATTAATTTTCACTTAAATACAAACGTTTATATATCAAATTGAAGGTAATTTAATGTAGAATTTAATAATAAAAACAGTATTACAATATCTGTATTACAAAAAAAGTTATCTCTATAATAAAACCGTATGTCATGTGACTGTCCTCAACAGTTCCGGGATGCCGCTTCACTTTTTCATATGCCAGGCAGCCATTTTTATTCAAAATTATTTTTTCTAATAAAACTGCATAAAAGTTACATTTTTAGAAAGATCGTTCAAAATAAATTAATATTTGAGAGATGACTTACGTTCAATTATGTATACATTCTGCAATAACTTCAGTTTCAATTAGGTTCGCTGTTCAAATTCTCTATCCATGAAAGTAAACAACAACAACAAAAAAAAAGATTCATTCGTTGTGAACGTTTAAAATATTAAACCATGAATTTTTGGACCGCTGCCTGGTGTAAAAAAAAATAATCAGCACCAGTGAGACAGTCAAAGTTTACCATAATTCTGTTCCATACAACTCAACTTCCTTCGGATCTTTTCTTGATGTAAGTTGAACTCCGTGGTTGAACTCATGTAATAATATTTAATGTATCAAATTTCGAAACAAATTGTCAGCTTTTATTTTTCGTGTGTATTAATTAGAAACGATATTTTAATTTTGAAATCAAATGTTTTGATTTATGATAATATTTCTTATTTATCTATTTTCTATTTTAAAGAAAAATGTGAACGTCATGTATTTTAAATTGGAACAGCTGTCACGGACGCACCAGGGTTGGCGGAATTTTTGTTTTGCGCCATTTTGGCGAGAAAATCCCATTTTCAGGTACCTATTAGAGATTACTAAAACAGCATATACTTTTATTTTATTATGAAATAGTTTATTTTATATTAAAAACACACACACAATGATTAATTTATTATAAAGTGGGTTAAGCGGTTTTTGTCAAGAAAGATGAAATACATAACAACAAAAAATATGCGAAATGCTACCACGATCGCAAATGTTCTTGATTTGTCTATTAGATTTTTCCGGTTTGGCGAAGGATTAAGGAAAAAAATAAATTATGAATAAAAATAATTTGTTACAATGCTTAACATACATTTAAGGGCGACCAAACTGGTCGCCAGTGGCGGCTAGTGCAACTAATAGTAAGATCTATCTTAGATTTGCATTTTTTTTAAAGTGATACTTACACAATCAATACTTAGTAGGATAACCCTTATTTTTTAAGACAGCTTCACAGCGTCTTTTCATCGAGTGAACGAGTGTTTGGAGTTCATCTTTCGTAATCACATGGTGCCAAGAATCAATTATAGCTTCAATAAGTTGTCTTTTATTGGATGGGCGTTTTTTTCGTACAAGAATTTTCAAACGTCGCCACAAATTTTCAATTGGATTGAGATCAGGGCTGTTTCCTGGCCATGGTAATATATCTATGCCTTTATTTTGAAACCATGCTTTCCATACTTTTGCTGTGTGGCATGGAGCTGAATCCCGCTGAAAAATAAATGGTGCGTTGTTGGGGAAGAGATCCCTGATGGAAGGTATCAATTTTGGTTCCAGGACAGTTTCGATGTATTTTTTGGCATTCAGGATGCCATCAATCACTTGAATTCGGCCACACCATCTGCAGACATACATGCCCAAATCATGACATTTGTTGGGTTTTTTGTAGTTGCTTCAATGCAATCAGGATGAAGTGCTTCTCCTACTCTACGTCTCACGTATTTTCTACCATCACTACCAAAGAGCGATATTTTACTCTCATCGCTCCAGATTACTTGCTTCCATTGATTTTCTGACCACTTAATGTGTTCTTTTACCCACTTAACTCGTTTTTCGCGTTGCTTTTGATTTAAATATGGTTTTTTCCTTCGAATTCTAGCTTGTAGTCCAAATCCTGATAACCTTCTTCTTATTGTTCTTGAACTTACTGCAATACCCGCTGCATTCATTTCACATCTAATGGCATCTGATGAAATTTTTCTATCTTGAAGGCATAGCCGGTTTAATTTTTCTATCGGCAGTAGCACTTGTGCATTTTTTTCGGCCTGATTTGGCCTTATTTTCCACTGATTTCGGTTTTTCATAACGTAAACAGAACTTTCGTACACCAGAACAAGTCACTGAACCACCAACTTGTCTTGCAATTTCAGCATAAGAGAGTCCATTTTCTCTCAATATGACAATTCGGCTTCTTTTTGTAGATGTCCAATTAGTTCTTCTTGTTGATGACATTGTTTCAAATTAGTTTAATTAAAAAAAACGACTTTAAATATTCAAAAACAGCAATACTCTATTTAATTGTACTAGTATGCATCATTCTGTAAAATATTTCCACAACAATAACTCTTTCACCATCCAAATAACCTAAACTATAGTTACAGACATTTGATTGGTCCTCATAACAGTGTTTGTGATTGGCTAGTACGCTTTTATTACAAAACACGTCCTTATTCAAAACGATTTGTGTTTGTTTGTTCTACTAAAATGAGCATAACTTTTTTTTGTAATACAGATATTGTAATACTGTTTTTATTATTAAATTCTACATTAAATTACCTTCAATTTGATACATAAACGTTTGTATTTAAATAAAAATTAATATATTCTACAAGCACAAAAAGTTGAAAAACATGAAACTTTCAAAAAATGTCCAAACTTTTAGCCACCACTGTAGAGAGTGTGAGCTAATAGTAGGAATTTAAAAATAAAACCCAATTTGGGTCGAAAGATTTTTTGGTATGTGCCCAAATTGGGTCATGCCTGTTTTGGTTACCACTGTGTATCCATTTTGGGCACTGTTAAATGCCCATTTTCAAAGAAAAAAAATGGTAAAAATAATTTAAAAAGTTGAAGATTTATTTAGATTTCATTTCAACTAAATGAAATGTTTTAAAGTTGCTTTAATATTATGTTTCAAATTTAAATTTAATATTTTAATATTAAATAGACTGAAGAAGATTTAATATAAAAATGCAACATTATTGTAGCATTGACTAAATAAAATAATTTTAATATCTGTCCCTTCTCGGGCTTAAAATTTTGGAAATAAATTATTTTTTTTAATTTGCTTTGCAAGTTACTTTAAAAATAAAATAAAATAAAGGCATGCTCATTTCGCTCATAACAGACGATATAATTCATTTCACTGAAATAATAACTATGATTTTTTTTTACATTGTGAAACTAGTTATAATACGAACGCACCTCAATTGTCACGTTTAAGGTACTATTTCCAACTTGATCTACTTATAAGTGCTGGTTATTTCTTTTAGTTGCATTGTTTTCATTTAACTGTTCATAACACAAATGCATTTTAACCTATACATCAAGTCATTCATATCGATTTGTTTTTCGCAATTTATGTATTGTGAACCCAGGGCTGTAGCTAGAAGTAAACAGTAGGGGGTGCTCAGGAAATCGTAGGGGGGCGGGGGGGATCATACTATTTCTCTCTCCCTCTGACACATGCACGCACAAACACAGATATATATGATCAAAGTATTATATAGAAAGGTAAATTAGTGCATTTTCATATTGTAGGCACTATGTTTCTTATTAAATTGTTTATAATAACTTTATTGGATGCTAAGAAAAGTAAAGTCTGCAGACAGGGACGTAAGGGACGATATACGGTGGATACGCCGTATACCTTCTGGATTATTTTAAGGAATATCGTATACCCTCGTCTCAAAAACACTATAGCATATACATTTTAGGGTATACCCTCTGCCTAAAGTGTATGCCCTCTGATTTTTTTTACTACTACATCACTGGCTGCAGAATGAAAATTTTCAGTGTATAATTATACTACTGAAATAATAAGTGATGATGTCAATAAGTAAATAAAAACCTGACAGTTCACCTGTTTCAAAAGAGTTGCAACCTTTATTTTTTTTTCTGAATATTCCCTGCTTTTAAGGATTCTAAAGTTATGTTTTTATATGATAAAAAACATTAGAAAAATCAAGGGTGTATTTTGCATTTTAAAATTATTTTTGTGTCCAGTCAAAAGCTAAAACCACTTGTACTTAAATTGGCTATAACTCATTAACGCTGCAAAATGACGCTGAAGTATAAAACGCTGCAAAATGAAAAATTTCAATGTATAACTGATGCAAAAGTTAATGTTTGCATCAGCAAAAGGTTGCTAATTCTGAGTATGTGCAGATAGGATGCGCGCCTATTGAAACACTTATTTGCAGTTTTTAAACAAATACTACAAGTTAGTATTTATGAAAAACTGTAAAAAGCTCCAAAAACTAAGTTCAATTTTTGAACAGAGTTTCATTTGGATTTTTGAAACAGAATTTTATTTGGTGGCCTTGGCAACTTTCCCAGGGGGGGGGGGGGGGGCTCAAAAATTTTCAGGGGGTGCTGAACCCCCCCTGGCACCCCCCTAGCTACGGCCCTGTGTGAACCTCCATTTAAACAACCCACGAGGAACTACACGCCGATTACTTTGTTGTAAATCACTTCTTGTTAACACTTTCCAACATAGTAGAAAAGTGTTTATGAGTTCGGTTTGTTCGGTCATCTGTCTGTCCGAGCTTTAACTCGCGTAAATGTACACAGAAAAAAATAAAACCCAATTTGGGTCGAAAGATTCTTAGGTATGGGCTCCTGTTTTGGTTACCACTGTGTATCTATTTTGGGCACTGTTAAATGCCCATTTTCAAAGCAGTGCCCAAAATGGATACACAGTGGTAACCAAAACAGGCATGACCCAATTTGGGCACATACCAAAAAATCTTCCGACCCAAATTGGGTTTTATCTTTTTCTGTGTAGGTTGATTCAAGGTTCTCAAGTAAAACTGCAATTTTTATCACTTTCCAACACAGTTGAAAAGTGTTTATTAATTCGGTTTACCTGTCTGTCTGCCTGGCCATGCTTAAACTCGCGTAAATATACTCGGATTGCCATGCAATTGATATATGTTATTGAGGTTTACTATACCTAAGAGTCTTTCGACCTAAATTGGGTTTTATTTTTTTCTGTGTAGTCGGGATGCTATGTAATTGATGTATGTTATTGAGATTTACTATGGAATGTTCGGTATTGAAAATGAAGAGTGTAGCATTTATGGTTCTTTTACAGAGGTATTCAAAAGTATTCCTTTACATTATGGGCTATGGGG
The DNA here is from genome assembly GCA_963931845.1 of Maratus michaelseni. Taxonomy (NCBI): domain Eukaryota; kingdom Metazoa; phylum Arthropoda; class Arachnida; order Araneae; family Salticidae; genus Maratus; species Maratus michaelseni. Next base: position 380,839,394 of record OZ007587.1, on the reverse strand, counting down.
AAAAATCGTTTTACAGTGTATTTAATAATGTTATACTATTTCTGATATATTGAAATTGATATATATCACTGAGGTGCATAACAAGAGGCTTACTGTTGAGTTAAGTGCACATAGCATTTATTGTTCATATACAGGGACACACTAAAGTATTCGATTACAGTACTGTCCTTGAGCGATAACTGCTGTAAGTGCATTTTTACTTTCTTCTATCTTTACAAGAAGAAAGTATTGGATTGATAAAAATTTTCGACTTCCAATTTTCGACGGATTTATACGTTTTAAAAGGTCCTGAACACTATTTGACTGTTTTTAGAAAATATCTGTCTGTGACTCTGTGACTCTGTCTGTCTGTCTGTATGTAAAAAAATTTTGTGGACGCTTTATCTCAAGAACTAATGCACGAAATTTAATAAAACTTTATATTCAGTTAGTCTCTGATATAAATTCGTGCTGATTAGTTTTTGGTGAAACTCGCCCAATAGGTGGCTCTATGCTATTGTTGACTACGAAAGGGTGAGACTGTAATTAAGTAACTATAGATAAAATTTCAACTCTGTTTACTTTAACGAACCATTTTTTATTTACGAAGTATTGGTTTTCGGAGCTCCCCATGAGACACCGTACGAAGCGAAGAACAAACGACTTCTGATTTACATTTATCGCCAAGCGATGTTAGAAGCCAAGAGTGGCGCCAACATACCCGCCAGCACTGAAATATTTATTTCAGCAACATATCTTAAACAAATGTCCTTCGTTGTAAACAATTTTTTTTAACAATAAATCTTCAATTATAATGCAAGTTTCTATTCAATCAATAATACAAATATACAGTTCAATTCAATTATAATATTAAAATACAAAGTTACTGCAAAAATTTTCAAATATAAATGCACAAGAAATATAAGAAAAATAAATATTTACATTATAATAAAGGATCATTTATGGGCAAAATGCAAAGGCTGGAAATTGCTCGTTTGAATATACCATTTGGACTTTTTACAAGCACAACCCTAATTTTACCATCGCTTTCATAAATAACGTCTTGAACGCGACCTACTGACCAGATACACATGGACAAATTACTATCCTTTAATAAAACCATAGTTCCAATTTTAATATTTTCTTTTTCAATTAACCATTTTGTACGCTGTTGGAGATTATTCAAATAATCTCTACTCCATTTTTTTTTCCAAATTAATTGATTAAATTTTGTAATTTGCTGCCAATGATTAAGTTTACTATTGGCAAGGTCAGTCAAGTTTGGTTCACAGATGCTATTTATAGGACGGCCGATTAAAAAATGTCCTGGGGTTAACGTTTCGTAATCGTTTGGATCCGAAGATAAAGGTATTAGAGGCCTACTGTTTAAAATACCTTCGATTTGTTTAACGACGGTTAAAAATTCCTCAAAAGTTAGTTTTAAATCTCCAATAGTTCTTTTTAAATGGTGCTTAAAGGATTTTACTTCTGCCTCCCACAAGCCACCAAGATTAGGGGATCTAGGAGGAAGGAATTTCCAAGAAATTGAATTAGCCAATAAGTAAGCAGCCCATTCCTCGGATTGATTTTTTACAATTTTATGCAATTTTTTCAATTCTGAATTCGCACCAACAAAATTAGAGGCATTATCGGAAAAGGTAATGGCACAAATTCCACGCCTAGTTACAAATCTTTTTAAGGTAGCTATTAAGAATATTGTTTATTGGATGGAGCGGAGAGACATTGGAACGTTTTACGGGTAGGAGGAGCCTGGATTTGTTCGGATAACACAATTGTAAGAACTTTGCTTAGACGTATAATAGTGGTACCTGCATGCAGTTGAAAGAAAAGTAAAATATTTATAGTTTTGAGGACAGGATCGGTTAAAAAACCCATTTTTTCGTTTATGAATATTGTTTATTAGATGGAGAGGAGAGGCATTGGCCAGATTTTTGGGGAGGAGGAGACTGACGTTTTTCAGTTAAGAAATGCTTAAAACATTCGCGTGGACGAAGATAAGGGTTTCCAGCATGCAGTAGAGATGAAGGTACCAGACGTATCTGTTTGAGGACAGGATCGGTTAAAAAACCTTTTTTTCTTCAAAAAATATGGTTTTTTGAATCGTCTGGAGAGGCATTGGCCAGTTTTGTGGGGTGGAGGAGACTCGCGTATGCTTTGTAAAAAAAGCTTTTGAAGATTGCGTTGATGAAGATAAGGGTTAACTGTACGCAGTTGGTTGAATATACAAGATTTATGTGTCAAAAGAAAGGATCGGTTATAAAACCTTTTTTCCTTCAAAGAATAATTTTTTTTTTTAATCAAGTGGAGAGGCATTGGCCAGTTTTACTGGGTGGGGGAGACTGCAGTTGTTCAGATAAAAGAATTGTAAGAATTTGCGTAGACATAGAATAGGGTTACCTGCATGCAATGGAAAGGAAAATAAAATACTTTTAGTTTTGAGGACAGAATAGGTTAAAAAAACCCATATTTTCGTTTAAGAATATTGTTTATTGGATGGAACGGAGAGGCATTGGCCAGTTTTTTGGGGTGGAGAAGACTGGCGATTTTCAGTTAAGAAATGCTTAAAACATTCGCGTAGACTTAGAATAGGGTTACCAGCATGCAGTAGAGAGGAAGATACCAGAAATATCTGATTGAGGACAGGATCGGTTAAAAAACCTTTTCTACTTCAAAGAATATGGTTTTTTGAATCGACTGGAGAGGCTTTGGCCAGTTTTATGGGGTGGAGGAGACCTGCATTTTTCAATTAAGAAATGCCTAAAACACTCGCGCCGACTTAGAATAGGGTTACAAGCATGCAGTAGAGAGGAAGATACCAGACGTATCTGTTTAAAGACAGGATCGGTTAAAAAACCTTTTTTACTTCAAAGAATATGGTTTTTTGAATCGACTGGAGAGGCTTTGGCCAGTTTTATGGGGAGGAGACTGGCGTTTTCAGTTAAGAAATGTTTAAAACATTCGAATCGACGAAGAATAGGGTTACCAGCATGCAGTGGAGAGGAACGTACCAGACGTATCTGTTTGAGGACAGGATCGGTTATAAAACCATTTTTCTTCTGGAGTTGTTCAGATAAAGCAATTGTAAAAAACTTGCGTAGACATAGATAAGTTACCTGCAAGTAGTGCAAACGAAAATAAAATATTTTCAGTTTTGAGACAGGTTCTGTTAAAAATCTAATTTTTTCGTTTATGAATAGTGTTTATTGGGTGGAACGGAGAGGCATTGGCTAGTTTTTTGGGGTGGATGAGACTGGCGTTTTTCAGTTAAGAAATTCTTAAAACATTCGCGTCGACATGGATTAGGATTACCAGCATGCAGTAGAGAGGAAAGTACAGAAGTATTTGTTTGAGGACAGGATCGGTTAAAAAACATTTTTTTTTTCAAAGAATATGATTTTTTGAATCGGCTAAAGAGGCTTTGGCCAGCTTTATGGGGTGGAGGAGACTGGCGTTTTTCAGTTAAGAAATGCATAAAACATTCGCGGTTACTTAGAAAAGGGTTACCAGCATGCTGTAGAGAGGAAGATACCAGAAGTATCTGTTTGAGGTCTGGACCGGTTAAAAAACCGTTTTTTCTTCAAAGAATATGGATTTTAAAATCCACTGGACAAATTTTGGACCGTGTTACGGGGTGGAGGAGACTTGAATTGTTCAGATAAAGCAATTGTAAGAACTTTGCGTAGACGAAGAATAGGGTTACCTGCATGCAGTAGAAAGGAAAGTAAAAGATTTATAGTTTTGAGTATAGGATCGAAAAAAAACCAATTTTTTCGTTTAAGAATAATGTGTATTGCATGGACCGGAGAGGCTTTGGCCAGTTTTTTGGGGTGGAGGACACTGGCGTTTTTCACTGAAGAAATGCTCGAAGAAACTTAAGAAACGCTTCGACTAAGGATTGGGTTACCAGCATGCAGTAGAGAGGAACGTACCAGACGTATGTGTTTGAGGACAGGATCGGTTATAAAATCATTTTTCTTCAAAGAATATGGTTTTGTGACTCAAGTGGAGAGACATTGGCCAGATTTACGGGGTGAGGGAGACTGGTGTTGTTCTCAGATAAAACAATTGTAAGAATTTGGGAGAATAGGGTTACCTGCATGCAGTGATAAGGAAAATAAAATATTTTTAGTTTTGCGACAGGATCGGTTAAAAAAACCAATTTTTTCGTTTAAGAATATTGTTTATTGGATGGAACGGAGAGGCATTGGCCAGTTTTTTGGGGTGGAGGAGATTGGCGTTTTTCAGTTAAGAAATGCATAAAACATTGGCGGTAACTTAGAAAAGGGTTACCAGCATGCAGTAGGAGGAAGATACTAGAAGTATCTCTTTGAGGACAGGATCGGTTAAAAAACCTTTTTTTCTTCAAATAATATGGTTTTTTGAATCGACTGGAGAGACTTTGGCCAGTTTTATGGGGTGGAGGTGACTGGCGTTGATTTGTAAAAAAAGCTTTTGAAATTTGCGTAGACGAACATTAGGGTTAACTGCATGCAGGTGAGAGGCATTTACAAGATTTAAGTGTAAAAAGACAGGATGGTTATAAAACCTTTTTTCTGCAAATAATATCGTTTTTTGAATCGAGTGGAGAGGCTTTGGCCAGTTTTATGGTGTGGAGGGGACTGGCGTTACTTAGTAAAAGAAGGTTTTGAAATTTGCGTAGACGAATATTAGGGTTAACTGCACGCAGTTGGTTTAATATACAAGATTTATGTGTCCAAGAAAAGGATCAGTTATAAAACCTTTTTTCTTTAAAGAATATAGTTTTTTGATTCAAGTGGAGAGGCATTGGCTAGTTTTACGGGTAGGGGGAGACTGGATTTGTTCGGATAACACAATTGTAAGAACTTTGCGTAGCCGTATAATAGGGGTACCTGCATGCAGTGGAAAGGAAAATAAAATATTTTTAGTTTTGAGACAGGATCGGTTAATAAACCAATTTTTTCGTTTAAGAATATTTTTTATTGGATTGAGAGGCATTGGCCAGTTTTTTGGGGAGGAGGAGACTGGCGTTTTTCAGTAAAGAAATGCTTAAAACATTCGCGTCGACGAAGATTAGTGTTACCAGCATGCAGTAGAGAGGAAGATACAAGAAGTATCTGTTTGAGCACAGGATCGGTTAAAAAATCTGTTTTTCTTCATGGTTTTTTGAATCGACTGGAGAGGCTTTGGCCAGTTTTATGGGGTGGAGGATTCTGGCGTTGTTTGTAACAGAAGGTTTTGAAATTTGCGTAGACGAACATTTGGGGTAACTGCATGCAGGTGAGAGGTATTTACAAGATTTACGTGTAAAAAGACAGGATGGGTTATAAAACCTTTTTTCTGCAAAGAATATGGTTTTTTGAATCGTCTGGAGAGGCATTGGCCAGTTTTATGGGGTGGAGGAGACTGGCGTTTTTCAGTTAAGAAATGCCTAAAACACTCGCGCCGACTTAGAATAGGGTTACAAGCATGCAGTAGAGAGGAAGATACCAGACGTATCTGTTTAAAGACAGGATCGGTTAAAAAACCTTTTTTACTTCAAAGAATATGGTTTTTTGAATCGACTGGAGAGGCTTTGGCCAATTTTATAGGGAGGAGGAGACTGGCGTTTTTCAGTTAAGAAATGCTTAAAACACTCGCGCCGACTTAGAACAGGGATACGAGCATGCAGTAGAGAGGAAGATACCAGAAATTATCTGTTTGAGGAAAGGATCGGTTAAAAAAACTGTTTTCTTCAAATAATATGGTTTTTTGAATTGACTGGAGAGGCTTTGGCCAGTTTTATGGGGTGGAGGAGACTGGCGTTGTTTTGTAAAAAAAGCTTTTGAAATTTGAGTAGACGAAGATTAGGGTTAACTGCATGCAGGTGAGAGGAACGTACCAGACGTATCTGCTTGAGGTCAGGATCGGTTAAAAAACCTTTTTTTCTTCAAATAGTATGGTTTTTTGAATTGTCTGGAGAGGCATTGGCCAGTGTTACGGGGTGGAGGAGACTCTAATTGTTCAGATAAAGCGATTGTAAGAACTTTGCGTAGACGTAGAATAGGGTTACCTGCATGCCGTGGAAGGAAAGTAAAAGATTTATAGTTTTCAGTATAGGATCGAAAAAAACCAAATTTTTTCGTTTTTGAATATTGTATGGACCGAATATTGTATTGAATATTGAATTGTCGTATTGCATGGACCGGAGAGGCTTTGGCCAGTTTTTTGGGGTGGAGGACACTGGCGTTTTTCACTTAAGAAATGCTTAAAACATTCGCGTCGACTAAGGATTGGATTACCAGCATGCAGTAGAGAGGAACGTACCAGACGTATATGATTGAGGACAGGATCGGTTATAAAACCATTTTTCTTCAAAGAATATGGTCTTTTGAATCAAGTGGAGAGGCACTAGCCAGATTTACGGGTTGAGGGAAATTGGAGTTGTTCAGATAAAACAATTGTAAGAATTTGCGAGAATAGAGTTACCTGCATGCAGTGAAAAGGAAAATAAAATATTTTTAGTTTTGAGACAGGATCGGTTAAAAAAAATTTTTTTTCGTTTAAGAATATTGTTTATTGTATGGAACGGACAGGCATTGTCCAGTTTTATGGGGAGGAGGAGACTGGCGTTTTTCAGTTAAGAAATCCTTAAAACATTCGCATCGACGAAGAATAGGGTTACCAGCATGCAGTAGAGAGGAACGTACCAGACGTATCTGTTTGAGGACAGGATCGGTTATAAAACCATTTTTCTTCAAAGAATATGGTTTTTTTAATCAAGTGGAGAGGCATTGGTCAGATTTACGGAATGAATGAGATTGGAGTTGTTCAGATAAAAATTTGCGTAGAGATAGACAAGGGTTACCTGCAAGAAGTGCAAAGGAAAATAAAATATTTTTAGTTTTGGGACAGGATCGGTTAAAAATTTAATTTTTTTCGTTTAAGAATATTGTTTACTGGATGGAACGGAGAGTTATTGGCAATTTTTTCGGGGTGGAGGAGACTGGCGTTTATCAGTTAAGAAATGCTTAAAACATTCGCGCCGACTTTGAATAGTTTTACCAGCATGCAGTAGAGAGGAAGGTCCCAGATGTATCTGCTTGAGGAAAGGATCGGTTAATGTTTTTTTTTAATCGTCTGGAGAGGCATTGGCCCGTTTTATGGGTGGAGGAGACTGGCGTTTTTCAGTTAAGAAATGCATAAAACATTCGCGTTGACTTAGAAAATGGGGTGGAGGAGACTGGCGTTGCTTTGTAAAAAAAAAGGATTTTGAAATTCGCGTAGACGAAGATTAGGGTTAACTGCATGCACGTGAGAGGAATTTGCAAGGTTTACGTGTAAAATGACAGGATGGGTTATAAAACCATTTTTCTTCAAAGAATATGGTTTTTTGAATCGAGTGGAGAGGACTCGGACAGTTTTACGGGATGGAGGTGGCTCGAATTGTTCAGATAAAGCAATTGTAAGAACTTTGCGTAGACGTAGAATAGGGTTACCAGCATGCAGTAGAGAGGAACGTACCAGACGTATCTGTTTGAGGACAGGATCGGTTATAAAACCATTTTTCTTCAAAGAATATGGTTTTTTGAATCAAGTGGAGAGGCATTGGCCAGATTTACGGGGTGAGGGAGATTGGAGTTGTTCAGATAAAACAAGTATAAGAATTTACGAGAATAGGGTTACCTGCATGCAGTGAAAAGGAAAATAAAATATTTTTAGTTTTGAGACAGGATCGGTTAAAAAACAACTTTTTCGTTTAAGAATATTGTTTATTGGATGGAACGGAGAGTTATTGGCCATTTTTTTGGGGTGGAGGAGACTGGCGTTTATCAGTTAAGAAATGCTTAAAACATTCGCGCCGACTTGGAATAGGGTTACCAGCATGCGGTAGAGAGGAAGGTCCCAGATGTATCTGCTGGAGGACAGGATCGGTTAAAAACCGTTTTTTCTGAAAATAATATGTTTTTTTAATCGTCTGGAGAGGCATTGGCCCGTTTTATGGGTGGAGGAGATTGGCGTTTTTCAGTTAAGAAATGCATAAAACATTCGCGTTGACTTAGAAAATGGGGTGGAGGAGACTGGCGTTGCTTTGTAAAAAAAAGGGCTTTTTAAATTCGCGTAGACGAAGATTAGGTTAACTGCATGCACGTAAGAGGAATTTGCAAGGTTTACGTGTAAAAGGACAGGATGGGTTATAAAACCTTTTTTTCTTCAAAGAATATGGTTTTTTGAATCGAGTGGAGAGGACTTGGACAGTTTTACGGGATGGAGGTGGCTCGAATTGTTCAGATAAAGCATTTGTAAGAACTTTGCGTAGACGTAGAATAGGGTTACCAGCATGCAGTAGAGAGGAACGTACCAGACGTATCTGTTTGAGGACAGGATCGGTTATAAAACCATTTTTCTTCAAAGAATATGGTTTTTTGAATCAAGTGGAGAATGGAGAGGCATTGGCCAGATTTACGGGGTGAGGGAGACTGGCGTTTTTCAATTAAGAAACGCTTAAAACATTCGCGTCGCCTTGGAATAGGGTTACCAGCATGCAGTACAGAGGAAGGTACCAGACGTATCTGCTTGAGGAAAGGATCGGTTAAAAAAGATTTTTTTCTTCAAATAATATGGTTTTTTAATCGTCTGGAGAGGCATTGGGCAGTTTTATGGGTGGAGGAGACTGGCGTTTTTCAGTTAAGAAATGCATAAAACATTCGCGGTGACTTAGAAAAGGTTTACCAGCATGCAGTAGAGAGGAAGATACCAGAAGTATCTGTTTGAGGACAGTATCGGTTAAAAAACCTTTCTTTCTTCAAAGAATATGGTTTTGTGAATCTACTGGAGAGGCTTTGGCCAGTTTTATGGGGTGGAGGAGACTGGCGTTGCTTTGTAAAAAAAAAGGCTTTTGAAATTTGCGTAGCCGAAGATTAGGGTTAATTGCATGCAGGTGAGAGGTATGTACAAGATTTACGTGTAAAAGGACAGGATGTGTTATAAAACCTTTTTTTTCTTCAAAGAATATGGTTTTTTGAATCGAGTGGAGAGGACTTGGACAGTTTTACGGGGTGGAGGAAGCTCGAATTGTTCAGATAAATTAATTTTAAGAACTTTGCGTAGACGTAGAATAGGGTTACCTGCATGCAGTGGAAAGGAAAGTAAAATATTTTATAGTCTTGAGGACAGGATCGGATGAAAAACCCCTTTTTTCGTTTAAGAATATTGTTTATTGGATGGAGCGGAGAAAACTGGCGTTGGCCAGTTTTTTCGGGAGGAGGAGACTGGCGTTTTTCAGTTAAGAAATGCTTAAAACATTCGAATCGACGAAGAATAGGGTTACCAGCATGCAGTAGAGAGGAACGTACCAGACGTATCTGTTTGAGGACAGGATCGGTTAAAAAACCTATTTTTTCTTCAAAGAATATGGTTTTTTGAATCGACTGGAGAGGCTTTGGCCAGTTTTATAGGGTGGTTGAGACTGGCGTTTTTTAGTTAAGAAATGCTTAAAACATTCCGTCGACGAAGATTAAGGTTTCAGCATGCAGTAGAGAGGAAAGTACCAGACGTATGTGCTTGAGGACGGGATCGGTTAAAAAAATCTTTTTTTCTTCAAATAATATGGTTTTTTGAAGCGTCTGGAGAGGCATTGGCCAGTTTTTTGGGGTGGAGGAGACTGGCGTTTTTTCACTTAAGAAATGCTTAAAACATTCGCGTCGACGAAGGATTGGGTTACCAGCATGCAGTAGAGAGGAACCTACTAGACGTATCTGTTTGAGCACAGTGTCGGTTAAAAAACCATTCTTTTCGTTTAAGAATATTGTTTGTTGGATGGAGCGGAGAGGTATAGGCTAGTTTTACGGGTAGGAAGGGACTGGATTTGTTCGGATAAAACGATTGTAAGAACTTTGCGTAGACGTATAATAGGGGTACCTGCGTGCAGTTGAAAGGAAAGTAAAATATTTTATAGTCTTGAGGACAGGATCGGGTGAAAAACCCCTTTTTTCGTTTAAGAATATTGTTTATTAGATGGAGCGGAGAAAACTTGCGTTGGCCAGTTTTTTGGGGAGGAGGAGACTGGCGTTTTTCAGTTAAGAAATGCTTAAAACATTCGAATCGACGAATAATAGGGTTACCAGCATGCAGTAGAGAGGAACGTACCAGACGTATCTGTTTGTATCTGTTTAAGGACAGGATCGGTTATAAAACAATTTTTCTTCAAATAATATGGTTTTTTGAATCGTTTGGAGAGGCATTGGCCAAATTTATGGGGTGCAGGAGACTGGCGTTTTTCAGTTAAGAAATGTATAAAACATTGGCGGTGACTTAGAAAAGGGTCACCACCCTGCAGTAGAGAGGAAGATACCAGAAGTATCTGTTTGAGGACAGGATCGGTAAAAAAAACCTTTTTTTCTTCAAAGAATATGGTTTTTTGAATCAAGTGGAGAGGCATTGGCCAGATTTACGGAGTAAGGGATACTTGAGTTGTTCAGATAAAACAATTGTAAGAATTTGCGTAGAGTTAGAATAGGGTTACCTGCAGGCAGTGCAAAAGAAAATAAAATATTTTTAGTTTTGAGACAGGATCGGTTAAAAAATTATTTTTTTCGTTTAAGAATATTGTTTATTGGATGGAACGGAGAGGCATTGGCCAGTTTTTTGGGATGGGGGAGACTGGCGTTTATCAGTTAAGAAATGCTTAAAGCATTCGCGTCGACGAAGATTAGGGTTTCAGCATGCAGTAGTGAGGAACGTACCAGACGTATCTGATTTAGGACAGGATCGGTTAAAAAACCTTTTTTCTTCTAATAATATGGTTTTTTGAATCGTCTGGAGAGGCATTGGCCAGTTTTATGGGGTGGAGGAAACTGGCGTTTTTCAGTTAAGAAATGTATAAAACATTGGCGGTGACTTAGAAAAGGGTTACCACCATGCAGTAGAGAGGAAGATACCAGAAGTATCTGTTTGAGGACAGGATCGGTTAAAAAAACTTTATTTTCTTCAAAGAATAGGGTTTTTTGAATCGAGTGGAGAGGACTTGGACAGTTTTACGACGTGGAGGAGGCTCGAATTGTCCAAATAAAGTAATTGTAAGAACTTTGCGTAGACGTAGAATAGGGTTACCTGAATGCAGTTGAAAGGAACGTAAAATATTTTATAGTCTTGAGGACAGGATCGGGTGAAAAACCCATTTTTTCGTTTAAGAATACTATTTATTAGATGGAGCGGAGAGGCGTTGGTCAGTTTTTTGAGGAGGTGGAGACTGGCATTTTTCAGTTAAGAAATGCTTAAAACATTCGCATCGACGAAGAATTGGGTTACCTGCATGCAGTAGAGAGGAAGGTACCAGAAGTATCTCTTTAAGCACAGGATCGGTTAAAAAACCTATTTTTTCTTCAAAGAATATGGTTTTTTGAATCGACCGGAGAGGCTTTGGCCAGTTTTATGGGGTGGAGGAGACTGGCGTTGCTTTGTAAAAAAAAGGCTTTTGAAATTTGCGTAGACGAAGGTTAGGGTTAACTGCATGCAGGTGAGAGGTATGTACAAGATTTACGTGTAAAAGGACAGGATGGGTTATAAAACATTTATTTTCTTCAAAGAATATGGTTTTTTGAATCGAGTGGAGAGGACTTGGACAGTTTTACGGGGTTGAGGAGGCTTGAATTGTTCAGATAAAGCAATTGTAAGAACTTTGCGTAGACGTAGAATAGGGTTACCTGCATGCAGTGGAAAGAAAAGTAAAAGATTTATAGTTTTGAGTATAGGATCCAAAAAAAATATAATTTTTTCGTTTAAGAATATTGTGTATTGCACGGACCGGACAGGCTTTGGCCAGTTTTTTGAGGAGGAGGAGACTTGCGTTTTTTCACTTAAGAAATGTTTAAATAATTCGCGTCGACGAAGGATTGGGTTACCAGCATGCAGTAGAGAGGAACAGTGTTGAATCCAGGGGTTGGCCCGGGGGGAATATCCCCGCGGAGCACTGAAATGTCCCCACCAGAAGATTTGAAATTTTATGCTTTCAATGGTCTAAAGTGTAATTTCCCCAACGGAACTCTATAATGTCCCCCCGCCGGAGCCACATAAATCCCTCCCGGAGAAAAGTGTCTGAATTCAACACTGGAGAGGAACGTACTAGACGTATCTGTTTGAGCACAGGGTCGGTTAAAAAACCCCTTTTTTTTGGTTAAGAATATTGTTTATTCAATGGAGCGGAGAGGCGTTGGCCAGTTTTTTGGGGAGGAGGAGACTGGCGTTTTTCAGTTAAGAAATGCTTAAAACATTCGCATCGACGAAGGACTGGGCTACCAGTATGCAGTAGAGAGGAACGTACCAGACGTATCTGCTTGAGGACAGGATCGGTTAAAAAACCTTTTTCTCTTCAAATAATATGGTTTCTTTAATCGTCTGGAGAGGCATTTTCCAGTTTTATGGGTGGAAGAGACTGGCGTTTTTCAGTTAAGAAATGCATAAAACATTCCCGGTTACTTAGAAAAGCGTTACCAGCATGCAGTAGAGAGGAAGATACCAGAAGTATCTGTTTGAGGGCAGGATCGGTTAAAAAACCTTTTTCACTTCAAAGAATATGTTTTTTTTAATTCACTGGAGAGGCTTTGGTCAGTTTTTTGGAGCGGAGGAGACTGGCCTTTTTCAGTTAAGAAATGCTTAAAACATTCGCGTTGACTTAGAATCGGGTTACCAGCATGCAGTAGAGAGGAACGCACCAGACGTATCTGTTTGAGGACAGGATCGGTTAAAAAACCTTTTTTTCTTCAAAGAATATGTATTTTTGAATCGTCTGGAGAGCGGGGCCTCCGAGATGTCGCTGTGTGTCCTACACCGGGACTGCTACAAGTGACGTCACAACCTGCTGACGTCAAAACAGTGATCCATAATAACTTAAAAATTTTCATGTACTTTGTTCGTTTGTACGTATTGTTTACGATAGTATTTTGATTTTATTTATTGTTTTATATAGTAATTAATAATATTTTTCAGTGTATTTAGATTATAATGCTATCAATAATTATTGATTATAATTATTAAAGAAAGTGTAGATTATATCTATAAAATAATGAGAAGAAAATGTTGTGCTCCTAGTTTCTAATCTAAGTCTTCAAATTCGCTACTGATAATGAAAAGAAGAAATTTTAGCTACGAAAATTACCTTGTAATAATTATTTTAACATTTCAACAGAAGTACGTTTCAATTCGTGAAGCTAGAATTAATATGATTGTATTGAGCTTGTTGTGCAGAAAAAAAAACTTAACAACAAATGTCTAACCTACTGTAATGGAAATATTCTAGCATATTTGAATGAATTTGTACTTCCAAATCGAAAAGAGTCAAATGATCTTTAGAAAAAAAGTAAATAAATAGAAGAAGCAGACGATAAACAGTTTAAAAAATGATTTTGAAAGAAATACTGTAATAAATTGACTAATATCTGGATACATTTAGTTAGAAGTGAGTGATGTGCTTTGTTTATAAAATTAAAAGTAACTGATTTACACAACTTAGTAATTCTACGTAGTTCAATTTAACATTTTAGCTAACTTAAGTGTACAAATATATTATGAAAATAAATCTTTTGATAAGTTAATTTGAGTGGTTATTAGGTCCTAGACCAAAGTACAATAAATAGACAATTTTTAAAATAGTACAAATCAGTTACAAAGTCAAGATAGAAAATTGGGTACTTTTCGGTTAGGCGGGCGCCAGTGATATATATACATACATACACACACATATATATACACATATATCTACACACACACACACATATATATACACATATCTATACACACATATATGTATGAATTAATACATTATATTTATATATGTACATGTATCACTGGCGCCCGGCTAACCGAAAAGTACCGAAAAAGGCTTATGGCGAGAGAAGGAAAGTTGTAACATATTTCTGGCAACCTATTCGTAGTTTCATATAAATAAGTATTTTTTTTTTCAATATTTATATAATTTATTTAATATAAAGAAGCCATTTATCTCTTTTTATATGCAGGTAGAACAGAATTGTATATATAAATAATTTTATACATATATAAATAAACATAAAAGTACATTAGGTTTGTTTTCATAATTGTGTATATAATTTTAAAACATATCTAACTTTCTGAAGCCCGGATTACGCCAAAGCGTTAAAAAAAAGTGCCAAGGTCTCTATAGTTAAAAAATGTCGATTTCTGTATCTAAATTGACATTTATTGTGTTTTGATGGTTAAATTATCGTATGTAGTTGTAAAAGGGAGGAATGGGATTGATTTTGTAAAGTTTTTGGTAGATTTATTATATTTTTTGTACGTATATTTATTGTAAAATAATGTGTTTAGGAAAAGGTAAGTCAGTGGGTTCAATCTGATTTATTAATCTTAGCATTTTTTTTAATTTAAAACTTTTAATTTCCTTTAATAAAACAAGTATATTAATTCCCTTTTATTTCACGATTATGAAATTTAATATTATTTATGTAATCACAAACTATAAGAGCGAAAATGCTCTTTTTATTACATCTTTCTGCTGCGATATTTTGACCAAAGTGGATCACTACTGTGACGTCACTAATACTTGTAGCAGGCCCGGTGTAGGACACACAGCGACATCTCGGAGGCCCCGCTGGAGAGGCATTAGCCAGTTTTATGGGGTGGAGGAGACTGGCGTTGCTTTGTAAAAAAAGCTTTTGAAATTTGTGTAGACGAAGATTAGGGTTAACTACATGCAGGTGAGGGGAATGTACAAGATTTATGTGTCAAAGGATAGGATCGGTTATAAAACCTTTTTTCTTCAAAGAATATGGTTTTTTGAATGAAGTGGAGAGGCAGTGATCAGATTTACGGAATGAGGGAACTGGAGTTGTTCAGATAAAACAATTGCAAGAATTTGCGTAGAGATAGAACAGGGTTACCTGCAAGCAGTGCAAAGGAAAATAAAAAATTTTTAGTTTTGAGACAGGATCGGTTAAAAAATTAATTTTTTCGTTTAAGAATATTGTTTTTTGGATGGAACGGAGAGGCATTGGCCAGTTTTTTGGTGTGGAGGAGACTGGCGTTTATCAGTAAAGAAATGCTTGAAACATTCGCGTCGACTTGAAATAGGGTTACCAGCATGCAGTAGAGAGGAACGCACCAGACGTATCTGTTTGAGGACAGGATCGGTTAAAAAACCTTTTTTTCTTCAAAGAATATGTATTTTTGAATCGTCTGGAGAGGCATTGGCCAGTTTTATGGGCAGGAGGAGACTGGCGTTGCTTTGTAAAAAAAAAAGGCTTTTGAAATTTGCGTAGACGAAGATTAGGGTTAATTGCATGCAGGTGAGAGGTATGTACAAGATTTACGTGTAAAAGGACAGGATGTGTTATAAAACCTTTTTTTTCTTCAAAGAATATGGTTTTTTGAATGGAGAGGACTTGGACAGTTTTACAGGGTGGAGGAGGCTCGAATTGTTCAGATAAAGCAATTGTAAGAACTTTGCGTAGACGTAGAATAGGGTTACCTGCATGCAGTGGAAAGGAAAGTAAAAGATTTATAGTTTTGAGTATAGGATCGAAAAAAAAACAATTTTTTTCGTTTAAGAATATTGTGTATTGCATGGACCGGACAGGCTTTGGCCAGTTTTTTGGGGTGGAGGAGACTGGCGTTTTTTCAATTAAGAAATGCTTAAAACATTCGCATCGACGAAGAATAGGGTTACCAACATGCAGTAGAGAGGAACGTACCAGACGTATCTGTTTGAGGACAGGATCGGTTATAAAACCATTTTTCTTCAAAGAATATGGTTTTTTGAATCAAGTGGAGAGGCATTGGTCAGAATGATTGAGATTGGAGTTGTTCAGATAAAACAATTGTAAGAATTTGCGTAGAGATAGACTAGGGTTACCTGCAAGAAGTGCAAAGGAAAATAAAATATTTTTAGTTTTGGGACAGGATCAGTTAAAAATTTAATTTTTTTCGTTTAAGAATATTGTTTACTGGATGGAACGGAGAGTTATTGGCCATTTTTTTTTGGGGTGGAGGAGACTGGCGTTTATCAGTTAAGAAATGCTCAAAACATTCGCGACCAGCATGCAGTAGAGAGGAAGGTCCCAGATGTATCTGCTTGAGGACAGGATCGGTTAAAAACCGTTTTTTCTGAAAATAATATGTTTTATTTTAATCGTCTGGAGAGGCATTGGCCCGTTTTATGGGTGGAGGAGACTGGCGTTTTTCAGTTAAGAAATGCATAAAACATTCGCGTTGACTTAGAAAATGGGGTGGAGGAGACTGGCGTTGCTTTGTAAAAAAAAAGGCTTTTGAAATTCGCGTAGACGAAGATTAGGGTTAACTGCATGCACGTGAGAGGAATTTGCAAGGTTTACGTGTAAAAGGACAGGATGGGTTATAAAACCTTTTTTTCTTCAAAGAATATGGTTTTTTGAATCGAGTGGAGAGGACCAGTGGCGCAGCCAGAATTCGGTTCTAGGGGGGGTTTTGAGTTTCTGATAAAGATGATCGCCGGTTATATGAATCACCGGTTAATGGAATCAGTCTTTTAAATGAATGAAATCATAATGCTTATCTCTGCAGTTACGTTGGTTACGGTTCATTTAAACAGCGCTTACAATATTAGAGTGACAAACTATAAAATGCACCAATGAAATAATACAAAAATTGATTAGATTTATAAAGTGTTTAAAAATGATGTGGAGCAAACTTTAAGATGGAAGAGCACAGTACAGCAAATAATTTTTACATTCTGCATTCTAAAATTGCGATTTATGTGATACAATTGGTATAGAAACTTGGAATTTTGCATGATGATTACTTTTATGTAGTAAATGCTTCCTTTGAACATTTTTTTTAATTCAAAATTTAAAAGGATGAAATGACGGAAAACTTTCTAAACGCGTTCTAAATTATGGTTTAGTTGAAACTATTAGTGTTAGAAACTTGAAATTTAGTATAGAGATTACTTTTAAGATGCAAATTCTCGGCATAAAGAGTTTGAATAGTTTCACAAATGAAGTATAGTCTTTAAATTTGTGTACAGACCCCCTACGAAACAAATGATTCGAAAGAAACACTGATTGCAAAAATCTGTTCTCAATCGAAAAATAGCTTTTTATAACTTTAAAGTACTTTTTATTAATTCTTACTTTTGCAAAGATTTTTTCCTGGGTTCGCACATAGCTTGGTCTTAGTAACTGAGAGCAAAAAACGCAAAAAAGAACCGTTTGAAACTGAGAGAGACTTACAAAGTGTATGTTTTATTTTTTCCCTGGAATTCGATGGCCTGTTATTGTTTCGAACATGGAACAAAGACAGAAATGCAATTAAGAAATGGCCCACTGTATACTATATAACTCAAAGCGTACGTGTGTCAGTGGTGACGAAACTTGGCTAAACTATTATGATGTGCCGACTAAGTCTCAAAACAAAGTTTGGGTCTTTGATGATGAGGACACACCGGTAGCTGTCAGAAAATCCCGATTTGTCAAAAAAAATTATAGCTGTATTACTATTTTTCAAATCGAGTGGAATTGTTGAGCGTATCGTTTTGGACACACAGAAGACAGTTACAGCTAAGTGGTACACTGAACAGTGCCTCCCTAATGTCATGGAATCTTTGAAGAACCTGCGACCAAAGTCACGAATGAACACCTGGTTCCTCCATCATGACAAAGCTCCAGCTCACCGGGCCAAAGCCTGCACTGAATATTTGGCCACTACAGTACTGAAACTTCTTGAACACCCTCCTTACAGTCCAGATCTTGCCCTCTGTGACTTCGCACTGTTCCCGCATGTGAAAATGAAGCTGAAAGGGATTCGGTTTTCCAGTGATGAGACACTTTTGAGGGCGTGGGACAACGAGTGTGCCTTACTTCCTAGTGAAACTTGGCAGAGCTGGTTTAAGGACTGGTTTCGGAGGATGGAGAACTGTATTGCTTGTATCGGAAATTACTTTGAAAAAGTTTGATAAATAAATCCATATTGCAAAACTTTCCTATAACCCTTTGTGTATGACCCCTCTTTTACTATAAAACGTCTTGAGGTGGGCAAAATACATCGAAAAACCATTTTCGATACAAAACACAAAATACATTGGTTTTAGGGTATAAAATACAAAATACAAAATTCTTTTCAAAATTTCAAATGTCAAAATACAAAATACATGTATTTTTTAAATACATTCAAAATACAAAATACATTAATTATAATTTTAATTATCTTGCACTACGCAAAAATGTTTTAATGCAATGTCATGTTATAAATTTTTACCTACTGTATATAAACATGTTCGTAACCAAAAAAAGAGGTCTGCACGGGCTGAAATTTCCAGACCCGAACCCGTAGAAAAAAATTTGGGACCCGACCCGGTATAAAAATTAAAAGTTCGGCCCAAGGCCCGGCCGTGTCCGTACAAAAAAATCTTTGGCCCGACCCGGTATAAAAGCTAAAAGTTCGGTCCGAGTCTGGATCAGCTCATACAAAAAATTTATTGGCCCGGTTTAAATGCTAAAGTTTCGGTTCGAGCCTAGCCCTACAAAAACTTAATTGGCGCGAGTGAATTTCTACAAAAGATAAATTTTTAAGCCAATGTGGTTAAAAATTCTCTTGTATGAGGTATTCTGACAATTTTTTTTTATTTTAGCTATTTTTCATGTTTATATTCTTCATCTTTTAAAAAGCGCCCAGAGCTGCGAAGTAGAGGCACACTCGTTCCAAAATGCTGCCCTCCCTAGATTTATTTCTGCCTGTGCCCATGCAAACTATGTTTATTTTTTTTTTATGATTCTCTATTTGTACGCAAATGTCTGAGTTATTATTAATGTCATTAAACCATATTCCATGGCTTAGAGACTTATAAATCTGGAAAATTCGATACAGAAAAATCTTCTAAGACGAAATCACGTAGGAGCTAAAATAAAAGAAAACTGCCCAGTTAAACTGACGGCATTGAGCTCACAGACTATTCACACTAACTGTAAATTATATTCTTATTTCAAAGAATTTGAAATAAGCCCTCGAAAAATGAAGAAATCGGCAATATATTAAGGGGGGACCATCCCTCCGTTTCTCCTTCTTATACTTAACCAATGAACCCCCAAAACTAATCAGGGAAGCGCCTTATCACAATGAACATATATATAAAATTTGAAGAAAATCAGATAATTCTGCTTGGAAAACCCATTTATCTATATTAAGGGGGTTAGTCCCCCCCGATCCCCCCTTTATACTTAACCAGTGAACCCCCAAAACTAATCAGGGAAGTGCCTTACCACAATGAGCCTATATACAAAATTTGAAGTAAATCGGATAATTCTGCATGAAAAACCCATTTATCAAAATTAAGGGAGGGGGGGTAGCCCCCGTTTCCCTCCTTTTCACTTTACCAATGAACCCCCAAAACTAATCAGGGAAGCCCCTTACCACAATGAGCCCATATACAAAATTTGAAGAAAATCGGATAACTCTGCATGAAAAATTCATTTATCTAAATTAAGGGGGAGGACTAGCCCCCCCCCCCCCCCCGTTAGCCCCTCATACTTAACTTATGAAACCCCAAAACTAATCAGAAAATAACCTTATCCCAATGAACCTATATGCAAAATTTGAAGAAAATTGGATAATTCTGCATGAAAAAACCATTTATCTAAATTAAGGGGGTTAGCCCCCCGTTTCCCCCCTTTATCGTTAACCAATCAATCCCCAAAACTAATCAGGGAAGCACCTTATCACAAGGAACCTATAAACAAAATTGGAAGCAAAACGGTTATTTCTGCCAAGAGTTATCGCGTTACGTACATACGTACATACATACAGAACGGGCGGGCACATTAGCTCTCAGCCTTTGATAGCCTGTGAGCTAAAAATCAATTATAGACAAGTTCCCATCTTAGCTGTTACATCACTTGTTCTAAATCCATTATATTCTTTTCACACGTATTATTATATTCATTTTGTATGAATTAACACACTTTTCTGTTTAAGACAGTATTCCATCATAGACAGGTTTCTTTTCACATGTTTTCGTGCACTTTAATTTTATTGCCCAAAAATATACGAGTATGTGCTATTCTTCAAAAAGTATAAATTTAAATTTTTAATTGTGAAGAATGTTAAACCAGATCAAATTCTACTGATATCTGCACGGGCCAGGCCAGGCCAGTGACTTTTTACGATCTGGGTCGAGACTGGGCCTGAAAATTTCTTCCCGTCCAGACCTCTAGGAAGAATGTCCCGGTCCGGCTGGGTCCGGAAAAAATTAATCTGCCCCTGCCCGGACTGAGTCTTCAGGAAAAAATAAAGCCCACACCCGGTCCGGTCATAAAAGAGTGATGACCAGACTCAGTTGATTTCGACCTGAAAATAGTGTCTTGCACTAACTATCATCAAAAAATATTTTGAATTCGAGTATACTTATGTCTATCGCGTAGCGTGATGTATCACAAATAATTAATTTCCGTTCATTAAGAGTTCTTGGGTAAGTATTATCAATCTTTTCGCGCGTCTATGCAACAACTAACTGCATTACACTGCTAACATACTTTAAAAATGCAATACTCAGGAAAAGTCTGAACGATCCTACTTGTTTATCACACGACAATTTATTTTTTTGCGCATAGCAACATTAAGAATTAAAAAGCATTAGCAAAACCATTCAGCAAAAATGTTTCAGCCAAAGATAAAAATCCTTATTATGCCAAATTAAAAAAAAAAAAAATGTTCATATTAACTTCTAGAAACGAATTCAAAGACTATACAAAACAGACAAGCATGTATTTCCTGTTGTGAATCAGTAATTTGCGGTTAAAACACAAGTAGTGGTTTGAACTTTATACCAGCTTCAAGTCTGGTACGAAGTTTGAATAATCGAGAAATGTATTTTGAGTATTTTCAAAATACAAAATACATGGAAAAATAATTTCAAAATACATTACCAAAATACTTTAGTTTTATCTGTTTAAAATACAAAATACAAATGTATTTTGAAAATGTATTTCAAATACATGTATTTTCGATACTGCCCAGCTCCAGTCTTGACAAAGTGACGCAGTCCAAATAACCAGTTTTGACTTTGACTTAACCGATGCTTGTAATATGCTCTTTCACAGTTTTAAGTAGAATTTTCGCCGTTTAATTGAATCACATTGTTGAATAGAATTTGATATTTAACAAAGCGGCGGATTCCGCCAAGGCGGAAAGACCAAAAAATTTAATTTTAACTTTAGTTTTGATTCACGTAAACGGCAATTATAGTAATTTTTTTTAGCTCTGGGGGGGGGTTAACCCCCAACCCCCCCCCCCCCCTTGGCTGCGCCACTGGAGAGGATTTGGACAGTTTTACGGGATGGAGGTGGCTCGAATTGTTCAGATAAAGCAATTGTAAGAACTTTGCGTAGACGTAGAATAGGGTTACCAGCATGCAGTAGAGAGGAACGTACCAGACGTATCTGTTTGAGGACAGGATCGGTTATAAAACCTTTTTCTTCAAAGAATATGGTTTTTTGAATCAAGTGGAGAGGCATTGGCCAGATTTACGAGGTGAGGGAGACTGGCGTTTTTCAATTAAGAAACGCTTAAAACATTCGCGTCGACTTGGAATAGGGTTACCAGCATGCAGTACAGAGGAAGGTACCAGACGTATCTGCTTGAGGAAAGGATCGGTTAAAAAAGATTTTTTTCTTCAAATAATATGGTTTTTTAATCGTCTGGAGAGGCATTGGGCAGTTTTATGGGTGGAGGAGACTGGCGTTTTTCAGTTAAGAAATGCATAAAACATTCGCGGTGGCTTAGAAAAGGTTTACCAGCATGCAATAGAGAGGAAGATACCAGAAGTATCTGTTTGAGGACAGTATCGGTTAAAAAACCTTTCTTTCTTCAAAGAATATGGTTTTTTGAATCCACTGGAGAGGCTTTGGCCAGTTTTATGGGGTGGAGGAGACTGGCGTTGCTTTGTAAAAAAAAAGGCTTTTGAAATTTGCGTAGACGAAGATTAGGGTTAATTGCATGCAGGTGAGAGGTGTGTACAAGATTTACGTGTAAAAGGACAGGATGTGTTATAAAACCTTTTTTTTCTTCAAAGAATATGGTTTTTTGAATCGAGTGGAGAGAACTTGGACAGTTTTACGGGGTGGAGGAGACTGGCGTTGCTTTGTAAAAAAAAAGGCTTTTGAAATTTGCGTAGATGAAGATTAGGGTTAATTGCATGCAGGTGAGAGGTATGTACAAGATTTACGTGTAAAAGGACAGGATGTGTTATAAAACCTTTTTTTTCTTCAAAGAATATCTAAAACCATATGGTTTTTAGAATCGAGTGGAGAGGACTTGGACAGTTTTGCATGCAGTTTGCATTTTTAGGTGCATGCAGTAGAGAGGAACGTACCAGACGTATCTGTTTGAGGACAGGATAGGTTATAAAACCATTTTTCTTCAAGAAATATGGTTTTTTGAATCAAGTGGAGAGGCATTGGTCAGATTTACGGAATGAGGGAGATTGGAGTTGTTCAGATAAAACAATTGTAAGAATTAGTATCTGCTACAATAGAGATAGACTAGGGTTACCTGCAAACAATGCAAAGGAAAATAAAATATTTTTAGTTTTGGGACAGGATCGGTTAAAAATTTAATTTTTTCGTTTAAGAATATTGTTTATTGGATGGAACGGAGAGGCATTGGCCAGTTTTTTGGGGTGGAGGAGACTGGCGTTTATCAGTTAAGAAATGCTTAAAACATTCGCGCCGACTTGGAATAGGGTTACCAGCATGCAGTAGAGAGGAAGGTACCAGACGTATCTGCTTGAGGACGGGATCGGTTAAAAAAACACTTTTTCTTCAAATAATATGTTTTTTTTAATCGTCTGGAGAGGCATTGGCCCGTTTTATGGGTGGAGGAGACTGGCGTTTTTCAGTTAAGAAATGCATAAAACATTCGCGGTGACTTAGAAAATGGGGTGGAGGAGACTGGCGTTGATTTGTAAAAAAAAAGTAGACGACGATTAGGGTTAACTGCATGCAGGTGAGAGGTATGTACAAGGTTTACGTGTAAAATGACAGGATGGGTTATAAAACCATTTTTCTTCAAAGAATATGGTTTTTAGAATCGAGTGGAGAGGACTTGGACAGTTTTACGGGGTGGAAGAGGCTCGAATTGTTCAGATAAAGCAATTGTAAGAACTTTGCGTAGACATAGAATAGGGTTACCTGCATGCAGTGGAAAGGAGTTTAAAATATTTATAGTTTTGAGTATAGGATCGAAAAATAAACAATTTTTTCGTTTAAGAATATTGTGTATTGTATGGACCGGACAGGCTTTAGCCAGTTTTTTGGATTGGAGGAGACTGGCGTTTTTTCAATTAAGAAATGCTTAAAACATTCGCGTCAACGAAGGATTGGGTTACCAGCATGCAGTAGATAGGAACGTACTACGCGTATCCGTTTGAGGACAGGGTCGGTTAAAAAACCCTTTTTCTTCAAAGAATATGGTTTTTTGAATAGTCTGGGGAGGCATTGGCCAGTTATGGGGTAGAGGAGACTGGCGTTGCTTTGAAAAAAAAAGCTTTTGAAATTTGCGTAGACGAAGATTAGGGTTACCTGCATGCAGTAGAAAGGAGTTTAAAATATTTATAGTTTTGAGTATAGGATCGAAAAATAAACAATTTTTTCGTTTAAGAATATTGTGTATTGTATCGACCGGACAGGCTTTAGCCAGTTTTTTGGATTGGAGGAGACTGGCGTTTTTTCAATTAAGAAATGCTTAAAACATTCGCGTCAACGAAGGATTGGGTTACCAGCATGCAGTAGATAGGAACGTACTAGGCGTATCCGTTTGAGGACAGGGTCGGTTAAAAAACCCTTTTTCTTCAAAGAATATGGTTTTTTGAATAGTCTGGGGAGGCATTGGCCAGTTATGGGGTAGAGGAGACTGGCGTTGCTTTGAAAAAAAAAGCTTTTGAAATTTGCGTAGACGAAGATTAGGGTTAACTGCATGCAGGTGAGAGGAATATACAAGATTTATGTGCCAAAGGACTGAATGGGTTAAAAAAAACCTATTTTTTCATCCGAGAATATGTTTAATTGCATCAACTGGAGAGGTTTTGGCCAGTTTTATGGGGTGGAGGACACTGGCGTTTTTCAGTTAAGAAATGCTTAAAACATTCGCGTCGACGAAGAATGTGGTTAACAGCATACAGTATAGAGGAACTTAACAGACGTATGTGTTTGAGGACAGGATCGGTTAAAAAACATTTTTTTCTTCAAAGAATTTGGTTTTTTTTAATCGTCTAGCAAGGCATTTGCCAGTTTTATGGGGAGAAGGAGACTGGCTTTTCTTTGTAAAAAAAGATTTTGAAATTTACGTAGACGAAGATTAGGGTTAACTGCATGCAGGTGAGAGGAATGTACAAGATTTATGTGTCAAAGGACAGGATCGATTATTTCTAGTAAGAGGTTGAACGTTGTGATAGATGTATGTAGCATGGATGTGGAAAAACATAAAGTCCCAATATTATGCCTGTTTCACTGCTTTGAATAATAATAATAATAAAAGATTAGTATTTAAATTTCCACTTGCTTCAGAGTCACTTTTTGCTATTCCAAAATTTTTAAATAATTGTTTCTCTAAAACTAGATTTTTAATGCACAGAAACCGCCCAAAAATGAATATTGTATATATTTGGATATTTGTTTCCGCCAGGGCTTAATTTCCAACAAAAAAAGTACTGGAGCCCTAATATTCTGCAGTACTAATAACCGTGTAGCGTGCCCCTCCCCCCCTCTCTCCACCGTCACTCTAATCTGCATGTTTATATTTTATACATTATATGTATTTGTAAAATTTAAAACAATTTTTTTGTTTAGCAAAATAAAAATTTTAAATATATCTATCTGCATTTACTTAGCTGTCAATTATTCCACTTTTTAGTTATCACTCCGTCCGAATAGAAATCTTTGCCTAATTTTAATGTTAATTAATCGCAGAATTCTGCGATTAAATAAAGTAAGAATTGTGATTCGGAAATAGTGTTAACACAAAAAAGAATAGTTCGCAGCTATGCATTTTTATGAAAAAATGAATGAAATTTTCAAAAATAAATATTTATATGCTGAATAATCGAACAAAGTTTTTAAATTTCCTATAAAAGGGGCATATCTTAAACTATAATCGATTCCTTTCGTATAACAGTCTTTCGTGATGAGTCCTTGAAAATCAGATAAAATTAAACATTTGACACCGTGATCGGAAAAATTCGATGATTTTATAGGAAAAGGAGAACTTCTCAATTAGTTACTGTAAGAATAACATTACGTGGCAATTATATCTACTTACAAATGAAAGTGACTTCGTAAATGTGCAGAGCAGAGCCTTAGGATGGATAGTGTTCTGATGAAAGATAAATAGAAAATTTACTAACGTTATTGCATGTGTACTCGGCTGCAATAGAAGATTAAAAACTTGCACTGGGCTCCGGAGCCCAAGTATTTATGGGCTCCGGTGAATTTAGACTAATATGTTAATATTTACTAAAAGCAGAGAAGTACCAGAGCTGTGCTCCGGCGCAATTTAAGCCCCCTGGTTTCCGCTACAAAAGTTGATTTTTACCTGCTACAAAGGTAGAGATTTTTGCTACAAAATTTCTGTGAAAGTGATTTTTGCTGTTGTAAAATTCTTCTGTCCCTGTTCAAAAAATTGTTACAAATCTTTCCAAGGTAAGTGTGATCCCTGCATAGGCCCATGGAAATCGTGATGAAAGCATGATTTTAGAACTTTCTTCCCGTATTTTTAATTCGGATTTACAATACTTTCCTTACACTATATGCGTCCGGAAAGTAAAAATAATTGAAGCAGTGGAAGAGCAATCGGAGTAAATGACGCATTAATTTGATATTGGAGCGAACAAAAATAATAGAAGCAGTGGAAGAGTAATCGGAGTAAATGACGCATTAATGTGATATTGGCGCGAACAAAAATAATAGAAGCAGTGGAAGAGCAATCGGAGTAAATGACGCATTAATTTGATAGTGGCGCGAACAGAAATAATAGAAGCACAGTGGAAGAGCAATCGGAGTAAATGACGCATTAATTTGATATTGGCACGAACAAAAATAATAGAAGCAGTGGAAGAGCAATCGGAGTAAATGACGCATTAATATGATATTGGCGCGAACAAAAATAATAGAAGCATTGGAAGAGCAATCGGAGTAAATGACGCATTAATATGATATTGGCGCGAACAAAAATAATAGAAGCAGTGGAAAGGCAATCGGAGTAAATGACGCATTAATTTGATATTAGCGCGAACAAAAATATGTGTAAAGCCATATAAGGACAAAATAAACATATTTTGCTGGGGAATTTTTTCTTGGAACATGATAAAGATGCGAACTCAGTTTTTGCGCTACACGCATCGAAGCTCAGCAAAACCAATGCACTTTTTCAATCGGAAATATTTGAAATTTTGCTTCATATGACGGAGGTTATTTGCCGTGCTTCTTCAAATAGACGATCATTTTCTCTCGACTAGTCGTCTGAAATCAATTTTCGAGTTAGACTCTGAACGATTATGTTTTTTGGAATATCATATCATCATTTAGGTTTAAATGTTTGTAATTGAAAAAATGGCGCGATCATTTGAAAAAAATAAAAGATATTTTTTAAGGTTTATTTTTAAGTTTAATGCTTTATAAAAAATAGTTAATTATTAAAAATATTGCATGTTGTTGGTATAAGTTCTAAAGAATATTGTAATCTTTCGGAATCTAAATCAAAAACTGTGTTTCAGATGACAGAGTGTGAGAAAAAATGACCTCCTGATTGAATAGACAAATTAGAACACTTCATCGGGTCGGGTAAACCGATTTTAACCGACCCGACCCACGGTTCGGGTTGTCGCTATTTTTTTTCGTAGCGGCTCGGGTTGATTTTAAATGTTTCGAAGTTGGGTCGATTTCGGGTTAGGTTTTAACTGTCTTGGGTCGGGTTCGGGTTGACCCGATTTTTCAAAAAATAAATAAAATAAATCTTTTTTTTTTTTTTTTTTTTTTTTTTTTTTTTTTTTTTTATGTGTGTGTGTGTGAAAAAAAACTATATATATATGAATATTAATGAGCGTATATGTTTTCATTTTTATACAAGAAAATATAAAATTGATATCAGAGATATAATTATAGACTATTTTTCAATAATTGATTTAAAATAGGGATTAATTTTCTTTCACTTCGGGTTCGGATTTGAATGTTTCAGGTTCGGATTGAAGCGTATCCGGTAACGTTCGGGTCGGATATCGAGTTGACGAAATTTTTTTTATTGGGTTCGGGTCGGGTTGATTTAAAGCAGAGATTTTCCGGTGCAGGACTCTAAAAGGCAGGAAACATACTCTCCTTCATATTAAAATTTTTTTCCCAATGTTTTCGATTGAAAAACTCACGTCTTGTCTAAAATTCAATGAAAATGGTTAAAAAATACTGAGTTTATCATATGTATCGTTATCCTAATTCAAGAAAAATATTCCCAATAAACATTTTTTGTTGTTGTTGTTGTTCTTGTCAGGAGGGGCAAAGATAGTACACCTCTCCTTAAGTAAAACAATACAAAGAACGTTTTGTGGTTCCAGATTTGAAAATCGCTCTTAATTAGAAAAAAGCTAAAAGTTTTTTATGTAAAAAAAGTAAATATATTTAGTTATATTAAATATACCCATGTCTTTAAAAATTCTACCTTTGAAATAGCAAAGACTTTAAAAATTCTACCAATATTCGCTCTTTTAGAGGTTTTTTTTTTTTTTTTTCACTTTTGAAAACTAAATGAAGGATTTTTTCTACCCTCTTTAAGAAATCTAGGAAAAAGTTAACTGCAGTACATTGTACTTTATATTAATTATATTTACTTACTAAGATATTATATTTATCTTTGAAATATTCATTTTATTTTGTTCATCCAACGAAAATAAATATGTATAATATTTATAAAAATTGACTTTTTTTACAACCTTTTACTTTCGGCATTGAAAAAAAATATTACAAAAAGTGCGAAAAGAAAGCGAACATATACGGTATATCTATTTTTACATAAAATAATTTATAAAAATGGGATAACCAGAAGATTTAATATATCGATACTTTGATATTTGCCGAACGGCATCACCGTGCTTGTTAAATTTGTTTTCCATTGCTCAAGTCAGATGAATCCATAAAAGCTCATAATGAAAGTCAGACGTGATACGCCCATTAATGATCATTTCATTCAAATTCACACCGAAGCCTCATAATGTTCACAGTATATTACCCGCAGACGATATCAACCCCCGAAAAGAAAATTCTTTGTCAATACTGTTCACTTTTTCTTTTTTTTTCATTGTCACGCGACAGATTTTTTTTCCACTATAAAACTCATAGCAAACCCCGTGTAAGAAGCCTTACTAAAATAATACCTGTTATCAAAGATTCTTCTACTCATTCTAACTTTTTTTTTTTTTTTTAATACTTCGTAATAATTAATATTCAGTTTCATCATTTGACTGGCACAATTTGCATAACGATTTGCATTACTAGCAAAATATGTCGTGCATGCTATTGCTGAAATTGATTTACACGGGAAGATTTTCGTTTCTTCATTTTTAAATGTATTTATTTATTTACTAGCTTATTTATTAGATATGTGCAAATAATGTTGTTTGCGATCTCGGATAGTTTAAGGGGGGGGGGGGGGGCTCTACTTCTTTGGCCTAAAATTCATGTGATTTTTGCGATTTTTTTTTTTCAATTGCAAAGAAAAGAAACATAACCATCGGATTTTTTTTATTGCATTATATTTGTTGACATGTTACTTATATACACTAGTGTGCAAAACTTAAGCAACAAACACAAAATGCTAATTTCTGAACACGTGAGCACTCAAAAGGAAATTCTATAAACAGCAAGTGTACAATGAACAGAAATGTGATCTTTCATTCGTCTCATTTTTACTCTCATTTGTTCACTCCAACTGAACAGTCACCATGACTGCTGCTTTTTGACCAGTCACCAGGTGACTTTACAATGAAGTCATCTTGTGAGTCTCATGTGACTGTCATTTTGACACTCCATTGCAAAGTCATCATGATAGCTGTTCTGTGACGAGTTCCCAAGTGACAGAAAATGAAATCATCTGGTGACTTTTCACAAAGGAGTACAATAATGACTTCACAATAGAGTGTCGATCACCGGAAAGTCACCATGCGACTTCATTGTGACATTATTTGGCGACTCATCACAATGCAATGCTCACAATGACTTCAAAGTTCAGTCTTCAACTGACAGTGACTTGAGAATCACAAGGTGGCTTCATTGTAATGTCACCTGGTGACCCATCACAAATCGACAGTCACAGTGACTTTTTAGTGTTAACAATCATTTGAGAATAATAATGAGACAGTGAAATATTCATATTTTGATTTACCGTAGCGATTGTGACACTTCTAACCATGTGTGACGTCGACTGGCCGTGCTGTTAGGGTAGTACCTCTTTTCTACACTTGATCTTTATAGAATTTCTTTTTGAGTACTCACGTGTTCAGAAAGTTTTGCACGCCAGTGTATTTAAATTTTTGTGTAAAAAAAGAAAAAAAAAAATATGCCTTGTGCGACTGTTTTTCACAGGTCACAAGCACCTGAAACAAATTTGATCGCCAAATTTTGGAAAGGCATTAAATTCTCTGGAGCTTACAGCAACATTTAACTTAAAAAGTTGATTTTTGGAAAAATGGCAGTCATTTGAACAAAAAGGATATATATATATATATATATATATATATATATATATATATATATATATATATATATATATATATATATATATATATATATATATATATATAGATATAGATATATATATAATCTTTTTTCGAAAGAATTATGAAAATTTTACTTTTCCGTTGTCGTGATTTAAGCTCCAGCAAAAACGATTAGCTTTATTTTAAATAAAAAATGAAGGAATTCGGTCGAATAGTTTTCGAGAAAAATGAATGCCCAGTTTGAAAAACACTGTTTTGAGAAAAACTTTAAACTTGTTTTACAATAGTGTTACATTCAATGAGCAAAAAGTTGTAAGGAATTCTAATATCACGAAAATGTTTTAAG
Organism: Maratus michaelseni; assembly: GCA_963931845.1. Classification (NCBI taxonomy): domain Eukaryota; kingdom Metazoa; phylum Arthropoda; class Arachnida; order Araneae; family Salticidae; genus Maratus; species Maratus michaelseni. The sequence continues at coordinate 380,809,335 of OZ007587.1, read as the reverse complement.
GCAACAATCATATTTTGAGGATGCAAAAAAGTGCAAAATTTAAAAAATCGAAAATTTTAACCCAAAGAAGTAGAATCTCCCCTTAAAGCAGTGATAAATTCAGAGTATGGGGGATGGACATCTCTTCCCCGGAAGATTTGAGATTTTAAGTTTACCAGTGGTCAAAACTCTCTCCCGGAGCTCTATATTGGCCCTACCCCCCTTCCCCGGAGCCACAGTGATCTCTCCCGGAGAAAAACTAGTCGTTGGGGGCCACCGTAATACTTACCCATCATGGATATGCATAATAAAAAATATAAAAATAAATCATGTGTAAACTATTTATAAAATGCATTGCAATTCGAATAAAATCGTGGCTTGATGACGTCTTAAACTTTAAATAAATGCTCTATTACTGAATTGCGTAAAAGAAACATCTTTATAACTCCAAAATTGATAATCCTATTGACTAACGGTTTACTGCGTCGGATTAAGCGTCTCATTTCCAATTAAAATATATCTTTGAATTGGAAATTTGAATGAAATACAGGGTCATGGAAAATCGAAGAGTGTGGGAAATATAATTACAAATATATCTGCAACTAATTATCCAATCGACTTCATTCTTTATGCAAAATTTATGTTTTTTAATTGTCTTTATATTCACTCCTTAAAATAAACAATTTCGAAAAATTTTATATACTTTTTATCAGAACGAATATTTCGAGAGTACGAAAAAAATAGTTCCGGATAATAGAGGTTACTGAAATTCAGTAAGCTTCTTCCCATTACTACATACTAAGAACATACCAAATTTCAAGTTTCTATCATAATTTGTAATTGGCAACCCAATATAGTTTTCGTAGCTCACCCCCACTCACATCGCAGCCCGCCCACACTCAATTTCTACAAACAAAAATCCGATTTTTCTTAATATACAATTAAGATAATTTTAAAGAATACTGCATACATATTTAGCCGTAATTTTACCGCAAATTAAAATTTTACCATATGTTTTAGATTACTATATGTTCGCAAACCATAGAATACAGAATAGCAACATTACTAATAAAGACTCATTAAAAAAAGTAATGTAGTTTAGAATACAAGAAAAAAGATGGTTAAAAACATCATAACTTTTGTTGATGTATAATAATAATAGTAATAATTAGATTTTTGAAAATATTTCCCTGTGACTATATTTTTAAAGATTCCGTTAACGGAATTTCATTATCGCTATTACTATTTTTAAAAAACAAATTCCCTGCCGATACACCCTGGAATAAATGAAGTCGAGTTCCGGCAATGTAAGTTTGATCCCGGCTCGCCCCGTGTCCGCTGAAAAAAAAGTAAATTCGGGTTCAGACACAATGTAACTGTCCGATGCCGATCTTTGAGCTGGGTATGTTATAGTCATGACTTTTGAAACCGGGGTGGATCCAGAGAGTCCTTTTTTTTTGGGGGGGGGGGGGGGCGATACAGATTTACATATAGTCAACATAATAGTGAAAAATATTACCTGTGAAAACGAAATCTGTCTATAACAGGATCCTGTCTTAAGCAGAAAGTTTATATGGTCTCGGCGGAAGGAAAAACGTACAATTTTACCTGCTAAGCGAAACCTGTCTAAAACGAACTTTTATTCCGCTACTAGCGATTTCGTTGTCACATGTTTTAGTGTATGTAAAAGGATGTGAGTTATTGTTTTCGATAAGTCATAATTTTTACTGGTTAATTCATACAGTAGAGTCTGTGAAAACGGTACTTGTCTATGACAGAATTCTGCCTTAACCCTTTAGCGGGCGGTGGTCACAAAAAAGGACACCTAATTTTAATTCCAAAACTGACAAACGGCACCAAGAATATTTAATTATTTTTTTCCTTTTATAAAGTAAGGGAAAATTAGCAAGTTTTTATTTTCTAATAAATTCTTTTGTAAATTCTGGTGTCAGTCCATTATTTCATCATTTTAAAAACAGTATTACTCCGCGCCGGAAAGGGTTAAATAGAAAAATTTGACGGTCCCGACGGAAGGAATTCCACACAAATATACTTCCTAAAACGGAAACCTGTCTAAAACAGAATTGTTTTCCGGATTCAGAATTGTTTTCACATGTTTTACTGTATCTTGTGGTGGTTCATTAATTGTTAAATTAATACAGTAAAACCTTCTAAAACGGAATCGTAAGGGACCAAGGTTAAATCCCGTTTTAGACGAGTTTTCGTCTTAGCAGGTATAATTTTATGATATTTCTTCATGAATTTTTTTTTCCGTTTAAAGAAGGACTCGATTATAGTCAGTTTCCGTTTTCAAAAGTTCTACTGTACCATATGCATTTATATTGATTTGCAATAAGAAGTACAGTAAAACCTGTGAAACGGAATCATCTTATCAGGCATAATTAATTGCACTTTCCTGTGCTGTCAGGACCATGAAGCTTTACGTTTCAGAGCAGTAAAACCTAAGAAAATGGAAGCTGTCTATGACGGAATCTTGTCTTAAATGAAAAATAAAATCCATGCTGCGGAGAAATGAATATCAGATAACTATACCTGCTAAGTAAGGAATTTGTCAAAAACGGAACTTTTTTTCTTATCTCTAGCGATTCCACTTTAGCAGATTTTACTGTATTTTACTACCGTTTGAATAATTTTAGTTCTTTAAAAGCAGAAAAATTATGCTTCGAACATAGGCATGGAAAAATAGCACTTATTTCACCAAATATTTAAAAGCAATCATTAGGATAATCTTAATTTTCAAAACAATTTCAGTAATACGTATATCACAGTAAAGAAAAAGTAGGAGTAATAAATATTCACCGTTGCGATAGTGGTGGTGGTGGTGGTGGGGGGGGGGGATTGATTTAGGTGTTAAAAAATCAATTAGAAACGTTGTAAGGTATTGACTACTCTCGTCACGTGAGTAGGCAATGTGTGAATGAGATCGTTTTGTCCATTAACCGACTATGTGCGTACAAGTTATAAAGGCTCTCTATCTTTCTTTAACTTTCGATGGACAGCTGAATCCCTGAAATTGTGAGTCGCCGTGTAATTTCAATTATGCAGATTTTCTGGAGCTGGTCGATCGACACTGAAGTATATAAGCAACGAATTTTGACTTGAGTTCAGAGCTCAGGGGAGCTAGAGTAGACTTGGCCTGGGAAGGTTTAATATTGCGACTTAGATTGAGATTTCGATTTAGCCTTGAGAACTCTCATCGAGTCTCAGGATTAAGAATTGGCCTTAGTATTTTTATACGGAAGTTTTATGCTATTGTAGATTGATTTTCAAGACTGTATCAGCGTTCAGTAAAAGCTGGAGGATAAGAGTATTGGATCGTGATTATATATTTAAAAGGTTAAGGTTCAATGATATTGTTTCAGTTTTGTTAAAGCCACAAGTTGTTAGCAAGAACTCTTTAGTTAATTTAAACTTTTAGGAAAATTTCGTGGAGCTCGCTCAAACCCCCTGCTAATTGTGTTAATAAACCAGTTTTTGGTTTTAAAACAGTTGTACTTATTTCCTCGTGCTCTACCACACCAGCGGACATTTTAATATGGCCGCTACAACGTATAAGATAAATACAAAACACTTGTGCTGTGATACATAAGGAAGGTTAGTTAAACAACGAAAAGAAAAGCTAAATAGTTAAAACATTAGCATGAAGTTGTTTCAAGGCTTCCTTACAAGGAACCCTTTGAATGCAATATGTAAGATAAAGAGAAACAGGAGCAACACATTTTCGCTGCTGCAGTTTTTTTATTATATTTTGTCATTTCGCTGTAAAGAAGAGGGAGCTTATATGAAGGGGCGAAATAGCTAAACCTATCTAGCTGCAAGCTTAATTTATCTGGCATTTTACAATAGATTGGCTATTAAATATCCTACTAAAACCCAGGGCCTGATTATCCAAAAGGCACGTGAAGCACATACTTCCACCTCTAAAATTAAAAATTGCCCCCAAAATAACTGCGAAGAGGGCCCTCTAATTCCCATTTTCGTTTTGTTACATTGTATTTTTAATTATTATTATTATTATTTTTTTTTTTTTTTTTAAGAAAGTTTGTTTAATCCAAAAGGCAATACATGCACTTCTTCACGAAACTTATTTAACAGGGATATATGAGTGTCATCAATAGGATGTTAATTAATCATATAGCATCCTGATGTGCTTGTTTAAAAACCACCCTGAAAATTGAGCATACAGCTGTAGGTACTAAATATATACAGGGAGCATGAAAAGCTGTTTAATGAATAATAAAAAAGGAAACTTGATTACACAAGAAGAAAAGCAAATTTGTGTTGTTACATTACAAATATTAGTCATTACCCACAATAGTGAGCAATTTCTCAGAATCATCATCAGCACCGACTCTTAACAATTAACATGCGCCTGTCCAAATTTGTTATGCACATGTACGCGATCTCAGCTAAGCTATTCCCGTGAATAATATCAGTATCATTGGTGAGTTTCCATAAATAAAGAATTAAGAAAACTTTTGTCAAATGAAAGGGGGCCCCAAAATGATACTGTGCTTCCCCTAGATTCAGAGGTTAATCGGGCCCTGCTAAAACCTGTGAAAATGGAATCACTAGCGACAGGGAAAAAATACGTTTCGAAAAAGTATTATTAGCAGGTTTAATTGTATGATGTTCGTCCTGTCTGGGACTTTGAAATGTTTCTTTTGAAGACAAGATTATATTATACTCAGGCATGGCCGTAGCCAGAGAAGTAGGTCAGGTCCCGGATCGTATCTATTCATGTATATTTAAAAAGCGAAAAATTGTTCCCCCCTCCTCCCCAAAATAAAATTCTAGCATCGGTTTTGTTGCCAGGTTTTGTTTTAACAGGTATGTCGATTTTGTCTTACAAAAACTTGTCCCAAGTGAAAGCTTAGCAGGTCAAGATAAAGGGTAAAATTATATAACTATATCAGAAGAAAATTGCCGGACACTCTTGCTTTTAACTAATTCTGATTTCTTTTGTCTAATCCATTTCTCACCCACCTTATTTTCGTCGAGATGATTTTTCGAAGAACGGTAAAAATATTTAAGTCATTAGGACGGAGACAGTTGTTTAGAAGTATATTACGATTGATTGAAGAGTCTATTAGCTACCAGGCCTGCCCTGAATATATCCCACTATAATACTAACCATCGGAGAAAAGAACGACATTGTCATTCGTTCATTGGTGTCTTTCCTTTAACATTTCGTAAAAGCTTTAATGAAAAAAAGTAAGCAAGAAAAAAAAATATTTTTTCATTATAACAATGACATATACTATAAAAAAAAAGTATGAGTACGAAAGAAAACTAGTCGTTGGGGGCCACTTTAATACTTACCCATCATGGATATGCATAACATAAAATATGAAAATAAAACATGTGTGAATTATTTATAAAATGCATTGCAATTCGAATAAAATCGTAGCTTGATGACGTCCTAAACTTTAAATGCTCTACTACTAAATTGCGTAAAAGAAACATCCTTATAACTACAAAATTGATAATCATATTAACTAACGGTTTATTGCGCCTGATTAAGCGTCTTATTTTCAATTAAAATATATCTTTGAATTGAAATTTGAATGAAATACAGGGTCATGAAAAATCGTAGAGTGTGGAAAATAGGATTACAAATAGCTCGGCAACTCATTATCCGATCGACTTCATCCTTTATGCAAAATTTATTATTTCTTTTTTATTGTTTTTTATATTCACTCCTTAAAATAAAAAAATTCGAAAAAATGTATGAACCTTTTATCAGAACGAATATTTCGAGAGTCCGAAAAAATAGTTCCGGATAATCGAGGTTGCTGAAATTCAATAAGCTTCTTCCCATTATTACATACTAAGCACATACCAAATTTCAAGTCTATATCTCAATTTGTTCGGGAGACAGAGCGTTTACAGACACACACACAGACAGACGGACGGCAAGTTTTTTTTCTAAAAATATGTTTTTCGAATCTCCAGTGTCTGAAACGTGTAAATCCGTCAAATTTTTTTTTCGATTTTCAAAACGATTACAAGATTTACCTTATACTACAAGTAACAAGTCTGCTTAAAATTATTTATTTATTTATTTTACTTATTTATTTATTTGTTTGTTTATTTGGGGGGGGGGGGGGGCTGAGCGATCGCCCTCCTCCCTTTGGATCCGTGCCTGCGTTGAAAATTGTTCCTATTTTATCGACATAGTTTGATTCTTTTAAATTTGTTATATCGGGCCCGCTTAATTCTTTTATCGTTCTGGCCCGACCGTTAAAAGATTGTCTTTATTCTGCCACCCTGGTCTGTTTGCCTTCATTTTGCGGGACCCGTGCAGACTTCTAACACAGCTTTTGTTAAATAATTTATAGTTTTAAAAAACACGCCATTATTGCACAAAATAATAATAATAATAAAAGGTATGTAATAAATAAAATATGTACATGTAATTTAAAATGCTTTAAAACTGGTTTCGACTCTAATAATAAATTTCGATATTTCTGGAGAGTTTTTAAAACGTTCAAAGGATTTTTAGAAGAAAAAGATTGTTGACATAAGTGGATTTAAGAATGCTATATTGGTATAAGAATGGTATATTATTTATACCATTTAATTTAAATTCCAAACTTCCAAATGGCACCCAGAATTTTTTTAAATAAAATTTTACTTTTAATGTACCGAAGATAATTATTTATATATTTTCCAATCAATGTGTTAGGTAATTCTGGTAACATTCAATCATTTCAACATTTTAGTAACACAAAGTACTTTCCCCTTGAAATAATTAATAATAATAATAATAATTTATTAAATTAAAAAATAAAATAAGAATAAAATAAGAACGCAAAAATGTGTCGCATTTTAGAATGATCTAGAAATAAAATACTATTTCTCCAAAAAAAAAAAAAAAAAAAAAAAAAAAAAAAAGGAAATATTACGAGATACCTATACTTCTATTAATTAATTAATAATTTTAAGAACCGAATTTTTTTTTTCCTGCTTTCTTTGCTTTTCTTTACTGGGAATAAATAATTTAAAACAATAGTTTCACCGTATGAATAGTTATTAAAAATTTAATGACAAAATCAGTTTTCACCTCCCCCCCCCCCCTCCCACTAAAGCTGCAAACAGCAGATACAATAAATATATTGAAATTATAGTTTCAGATAATTGTGACAGATGGCGCTGCAGTATAACAATCGAAGACTGAAAAACGTAAATAAAAAATAAACGCAGTTCAACAACGCTACCTGTCCGTGTGCACATCTGATCAAGGTGCGTTTTGAAACTTTGGAAAGGTGGGGCTGTAGAGTGGTTTTGCCCCTCTGACACTTGTGGGATTATCAAACCACGTATGAAGAATTTTCTAAATTTTACAGATGGAATAGTGTTTTTCTGTCGCCCCAGGCTTCGAGAAATTTAAAAGGATGGGTAAGTAGAAACACCTGTTTTATAAGTGGTGACTGGAGTAGATTGTGTTTACCTTAGTTCCTACCTGTGACGATAGTTTTATGAGTGTCCAAAATCCAACTTGAGAGTTTTATCTCGATGTGTGTTTTTCGCATTTTGGATGATTACGTAAATTACTTGAAATATATATTTTTTTGCACAATATATTTCGGATAAATATTTCCTGCAGTTAAATGTAAATCTGAATCAGTTTTAAAAAATTAGAAAACAACTTGAAAATTTTAGTAAAATTGAAGTGCATTTTTTAAAAGTTTATGTTTTATATGGTATGAATAAATTTTGTGAGTGATCCTAAACGTCAAAATAAGTTTGTGTTATTTAGTATGCTGATATATATTTTTTAAATTCAATATCGCTAGAATCTATTCTTATACAACAGATGTAAAAGCCGGAAGAAAAAACAAGTTTCTCTATTGCGCAATTTTCTTAAAGTATCAAACCATTATTATTTGAAGTAATTATTGGAAGATCGTGATTTAATAAGTTGTTAAAGGCCATGAATAATTTTTAACAATCGTGCTCAGTCAATCATAAGCATTTTGTCTGTCAGAAATAATTTACGAATATAATTTATCTTTTGTTTATATTTGTCCACAGTTTATGGTCTGTATTCAATAAACATGTTTTAGCGATATAATAAATACATAATGCACTCTATAAACAATTTTATATCATCCTGTTGATAAATCAGGAATTTTATCCACGTTTTGAATTTGAATGTCATATAATTTGATTAAATAATATATAAATAATGTTTATTTCCTTCTTCAAATCTGAAAATAATACAATTTGCTTTAATTTTATATGAGTGGTGTGATTGTTTTTTAAATCTGAAAAATGTACAATTTGATTTAATTATATATAAATTATACCTATTTAAAAAAAAAAAAAATCTGAAAATTATGCATTTTGCTCTAATTATATATGAATTTATATGCGTTTAAAGCAAAATTAAATACATATGTACAATTTACTTTAATATACATAAATTATATACTTTTATTTTTCTTTTAATCTCAAAATATTGTATTCATTCTTTAAGGCCATAGTTATCATAATTTATGTTTCCATATGAAATTTGATTTGTTTACTTTAGGAGATATGTTTGTATCTTATTGATATCATTTATGTAAGTAAAGTGATGAATAAGAATTTGAGTATTTTCAAGAATCTGATTTCGATGCACTGCAAAAGCAATATTGTGATTTCAAAGTTGTTTCTTAATAATTTGATTCGTTAAAACGACTGACTCTGTTAACTGGTATAAGCAGCAAGGCCGGAACCGGAAAAATATTTCGGAGGGGGATTTGTAGGTTCAAAATTTTATTCTTATTACCGTATTTTATATTTGTTTTGTAATACTTTAATAAAGGTAAAATTATTTAAAAGTTATCTATTGTGAATTTGATTAACCAATACTTATCACAAAAGAAAATTGAATATTTGAGTCCTCTTCATTGCAAAGAAATTTAAAATTTCATTTGTGTTGAGGGTGATTCTACTTCGCCAATGTATCAACAATAGTGTCAACCAAATCTGAAGATTTCAGAAGATTTTTACATATATTTTAAAACGTCTTTTGTCAGAAATGTATTCCCAGGAGCATATGTCAAAACAGTTACGTTTGCCAATTTGTGGATATTTGGAACTAGACGCTCAAGCGTTTCAGTTAAACTAGTTGGAGAATCTATTTGAATATTCCACCAATTTGTTTGATAGCATGGATGGAATCGCGCTTTTATACAATTCCATTTCAAAATAATAATAATAAGAAGAAGAATTTTAAAACTTTCTTTTGTTTATTACCTATTTTCTAAAACTGCATTCATTTTTTCAATGTCAGATTTTTGACTTTCTTGATTGATACTTAATGACTTATTTATAGTCATCCTGAAAAAATTTCGGAAAGGGATCAAATCCTGGTGATCCCCCCCATTGGCTACGGCCTTGATAAGCAGCGTTTACTGTACAAGAATTCCGGACTACATTAAACCATCTAGGGGCCTCAAAGTAATTCAAATCTCGATGACCCTCTTTACCACACCCAACTTTCAAAACCGTATTGTAATTGTAAGTTACAATGATTTTAAATTTTATGTATCAAGTTCCCAAGTAACTCATATTAAGTATATTTCAGTAAGGTTTGAAAAAAATAGTATGCTGTTGTCATCTCAAAACTCTCTTCTGTATTATTCTAACACTAATATATTAATTAAAATAGCACTGTTATACATTAATAATTACAAAGTATAGTGCATTTATTTGAATTTAAACTTAGAGTTACAGTGATCAAATTAAAAATTCGAACAAATCATCTAATTTCGGCACCCCCACTTAGAGGGCCGCAACCAAAACTGAACGACAATCTATTCCTATCATGAGGATTCTAAATGTGATGTTTCGTTGAATTCTGTGCACATTAGCTGGAGATGTAAACATCACATAAAGTGAACAATTCATCGATTTGCGACACTCTCTCTTAGAAGATTTTGCCCAAAAACTAATCAGCAACAGTTCACATAAGGATAGAACTTCATTTACAATTTCATCCTATTCTACGAAGTATCTCGTGAGCTAAAGCGCCCACAAAATTTGTGTCACATACAAAGACACAAACTCAAGGACAGATATTCTTTATATTACTAACATTGACCACACAAAATCAGATATAATATTTCTCTTTATATCTCAACAATAACAATTCAATTCCCTTTCAAAGTGGTTTTTAAAGGATTTTAAAGCACTTTAAGAACCTTAGACATAGACTGTTGTTTCTCAAATACCAAGTTTTTTTTTTTTTCTCTCTTTTCAATTTGTGAATAAATATATATATATTTTACTTTGAGTCTGAAGCCGAAGATTGGTCTGAAAATCGAGCCCGAGCCCGTGTCGTGCTCACGAGTTTGGAATGAGCTCTTCTTATCTCTAATACGCACAAAAATCATGATTACAATACTTTCCTTACAGACGTAAAGTTATAATAATAATAAGTAACATAAAAATATATGATGAAAAAAATATATAAATTTTGCACTATGTTTTGAAAAAAATTTTAGACTCAAATATTTTGTTTCAATTTTTATATGTATTATTTATATAATAGTAATATATAGTTATCTAAATTAAGAATAGTTTTGTTAAATGGCATATGTATAAATTAAAAAAAAAAAAAAATCAGTTGCAATTAGATTGTAATTTCACAGTTCTGCGCTATCTTCTAACCTGTGTTAATTTTGTGTTCTATGAGAAATTTTTATGAATAAGAAACTCATTATACTTAGTTTTTAATTAATAGATTTAAATCCAGTAAATTATTTCAAAAATTACTATTTTTTTTTTTTCTTTTCTCGGATAATATTAAGTTTTTCCTGAATCTGCATATTCTGAGACAACATCACCAAAAGTGGCCGGTTCCTTGAAATACTTTCCTTTCCCGGAAGAAATTTACTTCTAATGTTTAATAATAATCTTCGTCTTATTTGATCGCATAATTTCTGTCATCAAATCTTTTTAAGAGTAAAATCGTCAAATTATTTTTATTAGTAATCTTCGACATAAAATGAAAATTATATTTAACTTATTTACAAAAGCATCTCGACGTGCGTGTTACATCTTTTCAGTGCAAGTGGTTAAATAAAATTTGGTCCTGTCCCTGTATGCGATTGATAATTACACAAACAAAGCCCAAAATATCCTTATTCTTCTTCTATTTATTTGTCTTGTGTGCGTGCGTGCGTCTTTTGATTCTATTTTTTAGCATTTGGGATTGAAAAGGGAAAAATAATCAATGGTACATTGTTTCTTTAAAAATGCTAAAGAATTCAATTTTGAAGGTGAATGTGCAGTTTATTTTACATTATTATTATTTTTTTTAATTGAATGCATTTTATAAAAGTGATTCTCAATTGTGGGATGGACAGGTGGCAGTACTGAGTAATTCAGTTTCCCGCGGCAAAAGTTACAACCTGTTCATTTAAAATTGACTTTTCGATTTATATTATAGCAAGGGGAGTTCTTCAGCTTCAAAAACTTGCCGCTTTCCGGAAGATGTAAAAACGCGAATCAGAGGGAGGAGGGGTTGAGGTTGATTCGCGCGATACTGTTACATAAATGCCTAGAGAAATTCGTGATCGGTACTTTATAATAGTTCTTTGTGACTAGAGGGGGAAAAAAGGGAAAATGGCAAGTACTTTGAGGTGAATTGGGGCTGAATCTTGAGTTCAGGTTCAGAACAGAGCCTGATCAACTTTATGCGTGGGCCATTGGTCGTGTCGGGGGCATCTTTTTCAAAACAATCTTATTTTACAAAATTCCTGTATTATAAAAATGACATAGAAAAAAAGTTTTATGTTCATTTTAAATTTTAAATCGTAGTTTTATCGAAAAAAAAATAATAATAAAGTTCCAGATGCATGTAATGCATTGAAATGACATTTAGTTAGTGACAGTAAAAATTAAACATTAATAAATTGTAATTATTGTTCAGTTATTCAAAAATACATAAGAGGGTTTATTTATTTATTTGTTGAAATCATATACCGAATTATTTTAAACTCTCTGGTAATAAGAGAACGGAATATTTGTGTATTCTACGGATAAATTCACAGAATTAACGATGCAACTTTTAAGATAGCTATTTTGGATTTGGTAAAATCTTCTTACCTTCTACATCCTATTTTCTATTATGCCTATTTAGAGTGAGTAAAATTTAACTGTATAGTATGGTGTGGCGCTCATAAAACTGTCTTCTATATCATCCTAAGATACTAGTTTAAGTAGAACTGTTATGTATTAACAATTACGAATACGAAGTACAGAACATTGCTTTAATTTTATGAGCTAAAAGATTATGATTATGAAAACATAATAGATATAGATTATAATTTCTACGGAAATGAAACTGCATAATTGTAAAAAGTATAAACGGTACTCTACTTGCGGTAAGTTATTAAAAAAAAAAAAAAAAAAAAAAAAAAAAAAACATTTATTAAACAAACAATAAAAAGTAACAATCCCGATTGCAAATCTCTGTTTTTAACAGAGACTCCTGCATTTCGGTTGGTTTTTCTGTATGTTCATGCATTTAAACAATTCTTATTTTACTTGTCTCTCTTTTCATGTTTTTGTATATTTTAAAACTGCATGCTAGGCCAGCAAAATCTCTATTGTAAAAGCTCTCATTTTTTAAGTTGACAGACGATATTTTTATTTAATAATGCAATTTTTCTTTTATCAGATTTTTTTTTTCAAAGATTTTGATTGCATATATTTAATTTTTCAAAATGACCCTTTCAGCATTTAAAAATTATTAATTCGAATAAAAAGTTATATTAATAAAAAAAAAAAATAGTTATTTCTAGTATTAATTGTATTTAAGTAATTAATTGTAAAATAACTAATTTTCAATAATAAAAATAATTAACAAAACGCAAAGATTTTTTTCAGTACATATTTTTGTAACGTTAGGTGTAGTTTTTTAAACATAAGACTGTAAGATTTTTAAATAAAAATGTCCTAGTTTTAATTTAGAAAAATCGCGTTGATGATATTCTAAAATGAAAATGGCTAATTTGATGCATATGTAGGGTGTTCCAAAATAAACCGATGTTTTAAATTTGCCGCCATTTTTTTCGCAGTGAAATCAAAGTAGAGACTTTTATTTGCTGTTATCTGTAACCGTTGAAGTTAAATCATAGAAAGGTGCACAATCGAACAACGCATGTAAATTGTAACAATTCGCTTTAAAAATGGTGAAAAATGTTAATGAATGTCTTTTAATCAAAAAATTAAAATGCTAGGTTATTTTATAATAACTTTTCTATATAATTTTTTTTTTCGTTTCAAATAGAAATTAGTTATTGCATAATTTTCCAAAGAAAAAAGTTGAAAATATAAAGAGAAAATGTAATTATCAAAATTTTCCCACGTAAGATTTAAAAAAGAAATCGATTCAAACATTTATGCTACAAAATATATTAGCAGTTGAAATTTGCAACAAATAAATAATTCGAAAAGTTTATACAGTTACGCAATGCGTTTCGATCGGTTACTACTCCCCCTGGTCTTGAACAATCGAGGCGCATATCCGGGGCGTGAGGTTGGGCAGGAATTACTCTTGCCTCACGCTGACCAAGATGAAAAGAAAAGCCCATTGAAGTTTTTTTGATATTCATCGCTGTCACGCACACTGCATCCTGAAGATTAAAATTTCAAACTGGAGCATTCGGAACTTACAGAAAGATCAGCAATCGTGTTGTTTTATAATTTTTAAGGGGAACGATGGGGTTTTAAATTTATTTTTCATTATTAATGTTATTCCCACAAGAAGTTCTTTAAAAAAAAGTGTGCCATGAATTCAATAATTATTTGCAAAGTTTACTAAAATTTAATTTTAAAACTATTAATGTTTTTTTTTCTCCATTTTTCTAAGTTGCTCCAAGCGTTCCAATTTTCGAAATAGCGTCATAATTTTTTCATTTTATTAAGTAAAAGTACTTTATTAAAAAAAAAAAAAAAAAAAAAAAAAAAAAAAAAAAAAAAAAAAAAATCTGTGCATCTACTTTTAATATCGCACACAGTTATTAAAATAATAATAATAAACAATAAACTAGCACGGAACTAAAGTTTCATTAGAAATTTACATGTTAATGGACTTAACTAGGGGATCCAATCCGAGCTTCCCGAATTACAGAATATAGGTGAAAATCACTTTTTTTATATATTGGAAACTCTAATAAAAGTTTTACATTTAATATATTTTTATACCTTGTCCACTAACAATACCAAAAAACATTTTTATAAGAAAAATAGCAATTATATATTCAAATAAAGTATTGAAGTTTATTAAAAGCGATACTTTCAATATAGCAAGAATCATTTGGTGATTTCTTCGGTTATTTATTCCTGCCATGCGGCTAAAAAGTCATATGGCAGGAGTAAATAGTCGAAGAAATCACCAAAGATTTCGCTACATACAGCAGCCTTTTTAATTCCGATAATTTCAGTGGTTTAAACGCGTAGGTCGATTACTCGTCTGTTAAATTTGTGTTTTATTTATATTATTATATTTATTGGTGAATTTTTAATTTCTTTATGGGATATTAGCAGGAAACAAATGCTGAACTATTTATATCATTTTAAGTGCAAACTGTTTAATCTTTCGTAATCGGACTGCACGTGAAAAAGACATATTAAAAAGAAAATCTTTCTTTGAAATTATTTTAACCCCTTGAAAGACGGTTGGATGTATTTTATCCCACTTAATTTTAATCAAGATTTGTACTAGAATTTTTGGATGAAATTTTACTTTTATAGCTTTAAAAAAAACTATAATTTTCTTATTTTCAAATAATTTTTTTCGAAATTTCTGGTTTGAATTTAACATTAAATAAACACAATTACTTGCCCCTTAAAAGGTTAGAAAACCGTTAAAAAAAAAAAAAAAAAAAATCAGCAAATTGAGATACAGTTTTCAAACAAATTGCATTTGAACAAACATTTTTTTCCCCTATTCAACGGTGCAAAAATTGAAATTGTACAATGTTTAGAAGTTAAAAAAATTGCAGTAAAACGAAATTTATTGGTCAGATGTTGCCACCGTCAGTATGGTTTCATCGTTACTCACGGACATGCTTTATAATGTAAATTTGAAGACCTTAATAAACTAACATTCCAAAAGGATGCACGGGTGCAACGTAGAATGTATTAAGATTGTCTTATAGTTATATAGATATATGTAGAAATGTAATTAAGAATTTTCAACAACAGCAAAAAAAAAAAAAAAAAAAAAAAAAAATGCGTAGAGCACTTTAAAGTTGTATACCGATTGCGAATTTTCTATTATTATTTTTTAGAACAATGCATTTGAACTACATTATGATATGTTATTTTCGTTACTTACAATTAAGAAGTATGAAAACATATCTTCTGCCACCTACTTAAATAGCAATTTATTGATACCAGATACCAGTGGACCCGTGCGAAGATTTCGCACTGCAGTCTAATAATTTTTAGCAACATCTAATATTTTTTAGATGCAGGTTTAAACTTATAAAAAAAATTAAGGATAAAAATACCTGCAAACAACATTAGTCAAGCCAGAATATCATATCATTTATTCTATCAAAGTTACAGTAAAAACTGAACGAAGATAGCAAAAGGCATGCTCGAGAAAAGAAATTGACAATTGCATTTTAACTGCGTATTAGAGGATGACGTCATCGCCTCGAGAAAAACGTGAAACAAAGAAAAATAAATTGAATGCATTTAAAATACAATTTAATCTAATATAACAAAGCATACCTTTTATTCTACAAGTGAAATATACCATTGCTTCGATCGATCGATGGTGTATTTTTCTTCTAAATATTTCAATTTCGATTTTGCTTTTTAACCATAAATATAAGATAAACCCATGCGGAGAAATCATACTTTATCTTTTTTGTACTATTATTTTTTATAATCATCGTTGAGCATATAAAATGCGGTATTTTATTTTGTGGCAACCCTAATTTGAAGAAAACTTTTGATTTCCTTTATGAAAACAATGTCGATTTATTTCGTAATTAACAGCAATTTTTAATTAAAAACTTGTTTTAACGAAATGCGAGCGTACTATGTCAGAAGTCGGTTCAAAAACCTTTCGAATGATACCTCATTCGTTGTTGTACGTTTCGTAAATTCATAGAAAAACGGATGTTCACAACAAGAATCATATCTAATGATTATTACAAAATTTTAACATAAAATCGAAAATTCGTATTAGTCATTTTGAGCTCTGGTATGCATTTTTACTATTAACTAATATTTAGTGTCTTACGCGGTGTGTAATTTCTGTATAGATAATACTATGCAGGGTTGGCATATGAAAGAATTCGCACACATTACCAACTACAGACAGCAATTGCTGCAAAGTGGATTTTTAATGTGATAATATGTGTGTTTTATAGCTTGTTTACATATCACATTTCATTGAATAATAATAATAATAATAATAATAATAATAATAAAAAAGAATGTTCTTAACAATAGTGTTTAGAAGTATTTCATAATCTATGCCTGATGCATGTTTTTTTGTTCTTATACTGTACCAACGGAGCATAACATAGCTATAAAAATAACATTAAAGGCGGATTGTGAAATAATTTTACTTCAGGAATGCCGACAGGAAACGTGTGCAATTGAACTGTTCTAATGTCAATTCCAAGGCCATTTGTCAGGTCTGTGACTTAAAAATGTTTGTTACCTTGTCGAGAAAGGTGGTGTTGAACATCGAAATTACAATTTCCATCACGAGCTAGTCTGGTTGAAAATTCATCCTTTATCGACATGAGGATTTTAATTGTTGCTAAGTTTTAAATATCATCATATTGAAAACGTTCAGTATACAAAATCAGTCCACAAAATAACAATATGTACATTCACTTACTATACAAGATGTTAAAATTCCATGAAGACCTGGGTAGCTATTAGTGCAAAATAACTATTTTGAATACGGTGACTTTGAAAATTAACATTTCACTATGAGTTTTAAACCATAGCTTTTGTTCTACTGCTAAATTTTTAATGCGGTTTTGTTTAAAATATTGCAAATTATTTAAATTTTAATACGAATTAATTAAAAATTAAAGCGTATTTAAAAATATATACATGTTACCCCCTTTATTTTTTATTCCTATTTTATTTTCTATTTGTGTTTAAAATATTTCATTATTGCAGTTCCACAGCGAGTTGGCCTTTTTTTTGCGAGTATTGTTTGACTCATAATGAACTTCATTGTAACTATAATATAAAGAATGTTTGGCGATTTATTACCTGCGGCCGGCTAACGGAGAAATGCCTTAAAATTAATTGATTCATTTACAATTAAGTTCTAAATGTATTAAAATATTGCATTGTCAAATATATATATATATATATATCAACACATCGGCTGATAAGTTCCCGGTCTGGCACACAGATGGTGTTGCAATCGCCGAACCGATGCTTTTTTTAGTAAATACTAACCTTTAAAAGGTAGCAGAAAAAATGTCATGATGATTCGCCGTGTGGATAAAACGTTAGAGTAGTTTTAGTTGAACGACTTTGTTAATAAACAAGAACTTCAAGAATTGTTATTTGATGGGAAAAAACACCGTTCAAACAAAAGCTTGGCTTGATAAGCGTTATCCGGACATTGCACCAGGTAAATCAATCATTATTGACTGGTTTGCTGAATTTAAACATGGTCGTACAGACACCAGTGATGCACCACGCAAAAGAGGTGGTTACTCCAGAAAACATAAAAAAAAGTCCACAAAATCGTTTTGGGAAACCGTAAAGTGAAGTTGCAGGAGATAGCTCAGACTCTGAAGATATCCAAGGAACGTGTAGGTTTTATTTTGAATGAATATTTGTCTATGAAAAAGCTGTTGTCAAAATGGGTGCCGCGCGTGTTGACTTTTGATCAGAAACAACAACGAATCGATGATTCTGAGCTCTGTTTGGAGCTGTTTCGTTATAAAATTATGCTATTTATTATAAAATTATTATTATTATTCATTTATTAAATTATTATTATTATTATTAAATTATTATTATTTATTATTAAAGATATGTTATTTATTAAAGTTATGTTAAAAAGTTGTGTTTTCTTTATTAGACCGGGAACTTATCAGCCCATGTGTTATAATTCTAACCTATCAGGATGTGAGTGAAAAATCGAGTACAAAATTCCATCTTTACGTAAGATAAACAAAGTTAAATTAAATAAAAGAATATAAAAAATCTATTATTATTATTATTATTATTATTATTGGCCACTTCGAAGGTATCTGACCGCTTTAAATCTAAATCAGTATGGAAATGTCTATCTAATAGGTTTATAAAATTAACAAACTATGTGAATGAACTCCTTAGAGTTAATAAAGGAAAAAAATCTCAACGGAAAATTCTTTGTTCATATAGCAATGAAGGAAGACTTGAATTAATACTTTACTTTGCTGTCTTACTTTACTCACTAAACAGGCCAGAAAAGAATGTGTTTTAACCTACTAAAAAGCATTCTTTATTGATAATATGATAACTGTGGCCTTCATACCTTAGCGGTATTTCTCCTCTCTTGTTTCCGCCATTCTCTAATGTCATTTTCTTCTTAATAAAATAAATAAATAAAATCGCCTGCCGTCTGAAAGAGAAGAGTTCAAGATTTTCGTATTTATTTGTTCATCAATAATAATACTTTTTTATTTTTATTATTGAAAGAAAAATCATTTGTGTTGCTAAGGGAGTTCTTTCGGGTGTCTCTGTAAATGAACCGTAAATGCTATATACTTCATTTACAATACCAAACATGCCATATTGATACCCAATAACTTCTAACAATTTCAAGGCAATCGGACTATATTTACATAGAAAAATATTTTTGTCCAGGATTTCGGGTCAAATACTCCACTGTGCGTCGTCTAAATAGTTAAATGATCTTATAAATATATATATATTTTTTTAATCACATGCAGACACTCTAATTTTATATTATTATTATAGATGAAGAGTGAATGCATCATAATTTTCATTTTATTACATGCAGTGAGTAACATAATATTGTAATAATAGTATAATAAATTTATACACAAGAAATTAATTTCAGCTAATCCTTCACAGCTGATCCAGAAAAATGTCGATTATAATAATGTATTTCTTTATAATAATATATTTCTAAATAAAAGTATGAATCCATTTTTTGAATTAACTAGAAATTGCGCATTGCTTCACGTTAAAATTGATCTTGAAGATTAATTTTCTACATGGAGCAAATAAAATATGATGATGATGAAGAGTGTTTAGTTACAAGAAGGGATGTTTAAATTAATTTTTAAATTGATTATTACATTTTATTTAAAAAGAAAAATGATTGTATCATAATTCTTAAAAAAAAAAAAAAAAAGACTGACAAATAAATTAATTTAATATTTTTAAACTCAAAAGATTAACAGAGGTATAAATAATGCCATAAATAGTTTTTCTGTAAAAAATGACGTCAAATTTAGCAGAAAACGGATGAACTTCTTTCATAAATTCATGACTAATTTGATATTTTTATGCCATGGTGACGTAATTTTTTGCGAATTTTTCATTTCTAAAGTGTTTAACATAGGATGACAAAGTATTTCAAGAAATTATCTTCTTTTAAATTATAGAAAAATCTATTTTCACGTTTTACATAAATCTAAAAGTTTCACTCAAATTAAGTAAATTAATTTATTTGTCTTTCAATTAAAAACTAGAAGTGTTAGTTTCCAAATAAAAAGGACAAAAATAAATTCGACAACATTTTTTGATTTAATTAAACACTATAATGTTGGTACTACAACAATCTTCCCGTTATCATTTTGTAATATTTAAAAACTCTCTAGTTTAGGTATTATATATGTCTTTTCAAATTGCTCGTAAAATGGAACACCTGCCAGAAGAAACATATAAATGTTCTGTAGCAAGTAGTACGTCAGTTGTAATTTAATAATAATTTTATTATTTCATTCATGTCTG
Source organism: Maratus michaelseni (assembly GCA_963931845.1). Taxonomy (NCBI): domain Eukaryota; kingdom Metazoa; phylum Arthropoda; class Arachnida; order Araneae; family Salticidae; genus Maratus; species Maratus michaelseni. The sequence continues at coordinate 380,789,370 of OZ007587.1, read as the reverse complement.
TTGTAATTTAATTTTTATTTGTTGTATATATGAAAAAGCAGTTGCACATATTGCACATGACAGAGGCTATAGATAATTTCCCAGTAAATCATTTTTTTAAATCAACCTGTACCATGTGTTACATTCGAAAAAACTCCCTATTGCTATAATTTTTGTATTTATAGAAAAAAAAACTGCATTAAGCGATTGACAGGAACCAATAAAAACCTACTAAACTTAGCAAGGCAGTTTATAAAATCGAATTTATTTTTTAGATGCTAGATAAAATCGAATAAAAGCTTTTTATAAAAAGAAAATATCGGTAATGATCATATTACAAATAAATTGTATAAAAAATATTTTTACTGATCATAATACATTATATAAGAAATATTTCTACGGATCATATTACATAATAACCTACTTAAAAAATAAGCCTACTTTTTTACATTTTATTTTTTCAAAGAAATTATTTAGCCATTCTGTAATAGTCTGGTTCAAAGAACTTTTTTACGTACATTGATTAGATATCCAGTACGTAAAAGTTAAATAATTATTTTCCATATAAGAAAATTAAACTTTAAATTACGTTTTCATTTGTTGCAATTTTTCCAATTTTCATAAACTTTAAAAAATGTAATGTATACGCAATTTGTATTAATTCAAACAATGGGATATACTTTAGAATTGCAACGTTATAATCCACATGTTTCTGGGTCAGCTGAAATGGCTCGCTGAAATTAATTTCTTGTATGTATAAATGTGTTATAATATTATTATAATATTATGTTATTTACTATATGTATTACATTTTTTCAATTATAGTGAACTACTTAATACTTGATTGAAAATTTTCTAATAATAATAATAATAATAATAATGTGTCCCACATTTTTAAAAGTATCGTCTGTAAGCGCTATTCAATAAAAATGCTTTTGCTTTTGATCTGCGTTTGGAAAATGCGTATATTGACAGCTGAATAATAAAATAAGTTAAATTGAGTAAACAGCGAAACGGGAAAACGTGTAGGCTAAAAACAAAATGATTTGTCGTTTTTAAATGAACAAGAACGAAAAATCCTGCATCCGGCATAGACTATGAAACACTTTCCACCACACCATTAAACAATTTAATTTTTTGATATAATGAAATCGATCATAGTTTGTTTTCTTCTTTTGTGCGTCTCTTTAAATGAACGATAAATGCTTACGCACACCTTAAGCTGTATAGAACACCAATAGTCCCCTTTTCTGATCCTTATTAATTGTATTATGTTTGAAGTATCATAACATCATTAGAATCATGTTGTAAGGAAATTTTTTTGTGCGTCCCTGTAAATGAACTATAAATGCTACTTATTCTATACTTATGAGATAGCATATTTTTGTCTACCTCAGAAATGCATATCACTTTCATTATATTTGAAGTATTGTAACATTATTAAAATTCATCGAAAACTATTTTTCCTCATGGACTGTAATGTAACGGAATTCTTTTGTGTGTCCGTGTAAACAAAGTATAAATGCAACACACTTCATTTTCAATACCGAACATTCTATATAGTAAAATCAATAGCATATAAAAATTACATGGCAGTTTGAGTGTATTTACACGTGTTAGTACTCAGTCAGCCAGCCAGACAATTCGACTTCATAAGCACGTTTCAACTATGTTGGAAAGTGTTAAAAAACACTAAAAAGTAGAAAATTAAATATAAATAAGATAATGCAATATTAAAACAAGAACGAAAAACCATGCGTCAAGCATAGATTATGTAACACTTTCCAACAGTTCCGGAATAATTTTACAAAGAAAGATCTTTGGAAAAATCGTAGCATATTTCAAAACCCAATTTCAGGAATTACCAACAATATACGGGAAAATATCCAAATTCTTTCGTGCAGCCCTGTATATGATCTATTATAGATTTGTATATGTACTACATAGAACGCTTAATTTTAGTTTAGTTCGGAAACGCGTAGAACAGTTTAAAATACCCCTTTTGGAATTATTTCTGGTCAATAAACGGAAATGTACTCGAGAACTTTTGTGCTGCCCTGTATAGGATCTATGGAATTTACACACACCAAGTAATAGACAAAAAATGAGCTAAATTTAAAAACGCGTTCAGCAACTGAAAACGCACTTACAGCAAATATTGTTAACAGACAGTACCGAATTCTTTTGTGTGTCCCTGTAAATGAACGATGGATACTATGCACACAATATACTATAGTAAGCCTCTTGTAATGCACTTTAGTACTATATATCAATTTCGATATGTTTTAAATGATGAAACATTATTAAAATAAACCGCAAACGATTTTTCTCCATAGGCAGTAATGTAACGGAATTCTTTTGACTGTCCCTGTAAAGTAACTATAAGTGCTATGCACACCATATTCTATAGTAAGCCTCTTGTAGTGCATATCAGTGATATATATAATTTTCAATATGTTTGAAATTGTGTAACATCATTAAAATAATTGATGCAATTGATTTTTCCCCGTTGTCCATAATGTAACGGAATCCTTTTGAGTGCCCCTGTAAAAAAACTATAAGTGCTACACACTTCATTTTCAATACCGAAAATGCCGTAGTAAACCTCAATAACATATATCAATTGCATGACAATCCGAATATATTTACGCGAGTTAGAGCACGGGCAGACAGACAGACAGACAAACTGAATTCATAAGCACTTTTCAACTATGTTAGAAAGACTTAAAAATACGCTTTTTTAAATTAATGGTTTGATATTAATTATGATTATACATTGAGAAAACGATTTAAAAATCCTGAATAGATCGTTTAAATAATGCTTTTTTTTTTTTTTTCAGAAGTCCTATCTTTTTTTATTAAACAAAAACGATTTTAAAGAACTTTTTATTTTACAATCCTTTATTTATTTATTTATTTATTTATTTATTTATTTTTGTGATACTCTCAATTGTCCAGAATTGCGCATATCTTCATTAGTTCGGACAATTGGAGTTTCACCGTACTTTTGTGTCATGCTTAACAATGCCGCTACTAACATGAATATGTTTATTAAAATACTCAATCGAATCAACTTAATAAAATCTCAAAGAATATAGTCAAAATCTATGTTCTAAGAATTTTTGAAATTCTTTGATGTAAATTTTTACTTTATTTTGATGTTTTATTAAATCAAAGTTTAAAAAGTACGAGGATATTTGAAAAGATTAATAATCAGATGAATATCATAAAGATGATAAATGGTATATTACAATAAATGATATATTCAAATAATAATAATAAATTAAATAATCGTACGATTCTCTCAAATTAACTAAAGTTTTCACTGCATTTTGTACTTTTTTCTAAATATAATGCACGAACGAGATGGTTTTAGAATAAAGCCATAAAACGGCTTCTTTTATATTGACCAAACAATAGGTTACTAGCACGCCGTCCTCCAAATTTGTCTACAACTCTCACGATATTTCAAAACGTAGCTTTTTTTTTTATGAAAGGAACATAAGTTAAATCTTGTACTGACACATTTACTATGAGCTTTCAATTCTTACGTGGTGTTGAATTCGGCTCTAGGAGCACGGAATAGTTCTAGTAATATATATTTAGATTTATGTATTTCTATTCTTTTCTTTTTTGGGAGAGTGTAGAATTAGAAGTTCTGGCCTTGCTTTTTCATTCCATACATACAGTAAACTCTTTGTGTGCTACTCACGTTTCGCATTCAGTTTTTAGGATTTTGATAGATTTATTATTTTTTTTATTCGTCGTTAAATTTTCAATGAATGGCCATTTATATCATAAGAAATCAGGGAAGTTCGCAGAAATTGTGAGGCCCGGTACAGATTGCGTGTATGGACCCCCCTACATATACCCTGTGCAGAGATAGCTCGGCTAATGGAAACAATTCGTTTTGGAATCACATTCGTTAACCGAAATCTTTGTTACCAAAATGTGATTTTTTGTCCAGTTAAAATGCAACGCAGGTGCGTCTATATTGTCGAGCGCATTTAATAAAACATCCGTTAGTCAAGTCAGAAAAACAGCGAAATAACGTTTCGTTAGCTGAGCAGTATATCACTGTATATGCATAGACACAAAAAACAGGGCAGTTCACAGAAATTGTGAGGCCCGGTACAGATTGAGCGTATGGAACCCCCTATATACCCTGCGCAGTGCTACCTTGGCTAACGAAGACGATTCTTTCTGAAATCACATTCGTTAACCAAAATCTTCGTTACTGGAATGTGATTTCTCTTTCAATTAAAATGCAACGCGGCTGCATTATATTATCGCGTGCATCTAATAAAACATTCGTTATAGCTGAACCTCGGAAACAGAGCGAAATAAATCTTCGTTAACCGAAATATTTGTTAGCCGAGATATCACTATACAGGACATTGACCTCGGTTTTTTTCCGGAAATATTGATAATAGACATATATTGTAAATAATATAATTAAGTAAAAAAAAAAAAAGAAAAAAATTAAACATACTTTTATTAACCTTTACAAAAAAGGCAACTTATATTATAAAGCACAAATGTGTGCGTGGCTCAATGCTGACGTCATAATGATGCGGACAACAATGTGAGTCTCCCTTAGTGGGACTTCCTTCAGCTTGGGACCCGGTACAGCTAAGGCTCCTATATAGGGTTATAGAAGCTCTAGGTACAGCTATCCCCGTTGCTCCCCTCCTTCCTCCTGTGTACGCCTCTGTATAAAAATCAGTGCTCGTAAGGAGAATTTAGTTATTTGTTTGGAAAAAAGTCTTCTTTTTATCTTTTAAATAAATTGTAGTTCCGTGATTAAGTATACTTAAAAACTCACAGGGAAAAAATAGCATATATTAATAGCATATATTTATGTTCTTTTAACTTTACTTGCTATTTAACATATTTATTTCTATAGGAAATCTATTAACTATCACAACAGAATGTATTATATGAAATTTTTGTATATAAAAATGTTCCATCTATATAAAGATGAATAGATGCGAAGAAATAATTTAAAAATAAGTCAATTGAGAAATGTGCCATTCTTGCCTTGGTAATGAGCGCAATTCTTCAGGGCAAATAGGGCACTTCAGAGCAATAAGAGCGCTACTTCATTTTAATGAAAAGCGCGCTATTCAGGACCGAAAGAAGAGCGCATTTTTATTGCTGAAGGGCAATCAATCTTTATGCGCTATTCGGATTTGAAAAAGCAGGTAAAGGTGCGTCGCTCTTCTCCTTTTTCTTCTTCAGTGAACGCTGTAGAGAAAATTATAAGCTATCTTTTAGCACAATTAATATACATGAAATTATTTCTACCCCAAGCAAATCTTTATCAATCCTCTGCCCCCCCCCCCCTAAACCTCCCGTATAAAATAATTTTAAACACATGAACGTAAAAAGAAAGATAAAACTAAAAATTATCTTCCACAAGTGGTGGGATAAGGGGATTCAGGGGGCATTCCCCAAGGAAATATTTTTGTTCCTTTTTCTTTTAATGCTTATTTATTTAAAGTCAGTTGAAAAGATATTTTTTTATTATTATACAGGGTGTACTAAAAATCCTTGAAACGTTTTACTTCTTATGATCTGAAATTTTGTTTAAGCAAATAAAAAAATTTGTTCCAAAAATTTCTCATAGATGGCGCTGCTTCTGGAAAGTTATCGAATCGGTAAAATGAATGCCTTCATACATATAAATGGCGAAAGACGCACAATGCGTATACACAGATTTTGTCTAAACCATGACAACCCACATTAAGGAACTTAACAATACTCGCCCTCCTGAGTTCGATTAGACTAAGACTCCTATAATAGGAACTGACGCATATCCATTTTGTTTCGCATTATTGGTACACAGCTCAGGATCAATCTACCGCAGCCGGAGTTGGGTTTGCCTAAGACTCGGCTCTGATTGGCTGAACCGGTTCTGATTAGCTTGGTTTTTCGACTGGGCTGCAATTCGGGTACCAAATCTGCGAGGATGCGTCAGCCTCTATTATAGGAGTTCTAGATTAGACGAGTGAGGATGGATAGACGAGTATTGGTAACTCTTAAAATTTAAATTTAAAAAGTAATATTAATGAAATATTATTTTTTTTTTAATTTTTAATGGCATTTCTATAATAGCAGCAACAAAAAATTTTCATTGCTGTGGATGATAGAGAGAAATATAGAAATGATGTCATTTTCTCATTAAAATTGAAAACCAAGGAGGAAATTTTAACCCGTTCACATTTAGTTGGACAGTTATTGTTTCATATACCCAAATTAGTCGTTTCATTAGGATTTTATACGCAGGGTAGATTTAAAAAAAAACCCTCAACAGATATGAAGAATATTTTGTTAAATAAATTTGAAATTACAAGGATGGGCAATGGTAGACTGCCCCCCCCCTCCCTCTACACACACACACACACCGTAAAAAATGCCGTACTATGCTTATAAGATTGCATCGCTAAACTGCAGAAACGGATTAGTCCATTTCTCCTTTGAGATCGTGCACCTCAATAAATTCCTATGAACGTCTTAATTTTTTTTTTTTTTTTTTATCATCTTGAATGCTGTTCATGTAATGTTTTGTACATCGTATTAAACTGGTTTTTTGCGACCCCCTTCCTGAGTAATCTTCCGCGAAGAGTTACAAAGAATAAATAGTACTTTGCTTAGTTCATGGGAGCGTGTCTGATAGGGGGGCAAAGGCTACTGCCCCGGCAATCCGCACAAGACGAGTTTCTTTCCAGGGTTACGCCCTGCCTCACTTTTGTGCCTCTGAATAAAAACTTGTTGTCGTGTTATTACTTTGTAGTTGCATCACATAATAGTCTCTCTTTTTTTTATGCATACAGTCATACATTAAGATTTATTTCTCGGTCATATACCTTCCCCAAATGCATATAACCTTGTATTAGACGATATTTTTTTGTTACTGCTGTTAAAAAAGAAAAAATACAGAAGAGCTATAAACCTTAGTTGGCGACATTTTATATAGAACTGCTATGTGGTATCGTGGTCGCATACATATAATTAAACATATCATATTAAACGAAAAAGTTTTATTTAAAAACAACCATTGTAAAATAACATGATAGTGAAAATTTAGATGATATTTACAAGACATTTTTGTAAATCTCAAGAACAACAACAAAAAAAAAAAAAACAAGGTCCGCCTCTCCGGAACTCAAAAGCCAGTCGGCCCCTCAATGGCGAAAAAATCTATCCTCTTCCCCTGTGCATAATTCACTGATCCTCCTTGATTGACACACCCTTCTTCCATCCTCCTTCCTCTTGGTATCCAGGGTTCTTCGAAATACCCTTCTTTAGTCATGCCATTCATATGAATACCTTCCTGACACATTTTAAACCCCTTCAGATAATCTTCTTATAGATAAAGTTCACACACATTTGAAAATAGAACTAATTGAAAACAGAAATAACTTTCTGAAAAGTTAAATAATTTGCTTTTTACACCCATCGAAAAACAAATTATAGGATTCAGTATTAAGTGTCAAGAAATTTTTATGTTTTACACAAAAAAAAATTTTAAATACAAAATAATTTTGCTTATTGAAAATTTTGAACATAAATGTAAGCTTGTCTGCTTTTTCATTCCTTAATCTGTTGTGCAATTTAAACGGAACTAAACCATAACCCAAAAATTTTTGTCTAATATTTTTTACCAAACATCTAATATTTTTTTAGATGCAGATTTAAACTTCTAAAGAAAAAATAAGGAAACAATCGTATTTTAACTGTATTAGAGGATGACGTCATTGCCTCGAGAAAAACACGGGACAAAGAAACATAAATTGAATACACAGAAAATACAATTTAATTTAATATAACAAAGCATATATTTTAGGCTACACGTGAAATACCACTGCTTCGATCGATCGGTGATGTCTTTTTCTTCTAAACATTTGAATTTGAATTTTTTCTTTTTAATCTTAAATATAAAATAAGCCCATGCAGAGACATCCCATTTTATCTTTTTTCGTACTATTTATTTTTTTGTAATCATTGTTGAGCACGATATAATGCAGTATTTTATTTTTGTGGCAACATAGATTGGAGAAAACCTTCCATTTCAATTATTAAAACAGTACTGATTTAGTTTTCAATCAAAAAACAATGTTTTAACGAAATGTGAATGTTTTATGCTAGAAGCCGATTCCAAAACCTTTCGAATGATACTTCATTCATTATTCTGCGTTTTCTAAATGCATAGTAATAGAAATGTTGACAACAGAAATAATATATATGATGATAAACTAGTTCAGCATGAAGAGTAGAAAAAGTTTTTCCTGAAAGAGTGTTTGACATAGAAGCGTATTTTTCGAAATTTCATTGTGTCGCCAATCGATGATAAATACCCCCCCCCCCCCCCCCCAAAAAAAAAAAAAAAAAAAAAAAAAAAAAAAACGAATTTTTCATTATTTTTTCACGGACGCTATATCGAAGTTCAGCAGGAATTTTTTTATAAACATATATAACCTCGTGACAAGATTATTCTGTTAATTTTAAAAAAAAATTCTGAGTATTCACTTATGGAGACCTTCCTTGTGACTTGTGAGACTTCCTGACCTTACAACATTCGTGATATCTCTCCAGCTTGTAGTCATATCCACAGATTAAATGTAATATACCTATAAGTAATCCCCTACCCCATGGCAAGGACGGCTAACCTATGGCACGCAAACTAATAATTTTGGCACGGCGCTATTTGTGGCTCTAAATAAGATACAGTGAGATTATACAAAATTCAAAACTTAGAAGAGATCTAGTCTAAATTCGATTAATTGGAAATTGGAGAATTTCGTCTTCCTTTTAAATGCTAAAGGTGTAAATTAACAACATAATATAAATTAAAATAACTTTTATTATCTGTTTTAAATGTTTCGACTCTTTCCGAGTCATTTTCAAAAACAAAATGAGAATATTCCAAAGTTGCACGGGCTTTGAAGTTATTATTTTCTAAAAATTATGCACGTTTATTATTTATTTATTTATTTATTTTATTATTATTTTTTTATTTGGTTGTTTATTTTCATATCTGTGACCATGGAGTAAGTCGAGCCACAGTTTCGGTAAATTAAAAGATGCCGCATCGTTACATATTGTATTTTTGCGTGTTAGTATCTCTATGGTTTCTCTTATTATGGATGGATAGTATAGACTGGAGGGAAATACCAATATTTATTAATATTTAATATACCAAAGTTATTTTAATTTATATTATGTTGTTAATTTACACCTTTAGCATTTAAAAGGAATATATTATTACAAGGTGTTATAATTTATTATATTGAATTTCGTCTTATTAAATTCCAATCTAATTATATATGGTCTCAAAAATTTATTTAAATAGAGACAAAATTTGAAAGCTTACAAAAAGAAAAAAAATATATTAGACATTAGTAAAAATGCCGTTGGTAAAATTATGCAACTTGAAATTTTTTCAGAGCTACTTAAAGAAATTGGCGTTTAACATTTTAGCAATTTTTCCGTCCATGTATGCCTGCTAATCATTATTTTTGCAAATGAATGATACAAAAAACTCAAATAGTTCACTTGTCAGATGACTCGAGTTCAGTTCGTATTCTGTTAAAATTAACTGCGTATGAACCTGGTATTAATTATTTTTCATCGAAGATGCAGCAACAGAAATCGTATTTAATCGCATTATTATTATTATTATTATTATTTAAATTTCTAATATATATTTTTTTATAATTATTATAGTGTAATAACTACATGTGTGTTATCCTTATTTTTTAAATCTTAATAAATCATTTTCAACTAATTTTGATTCATTATTTTTAATCAAAGAAATTTATTTGTTTTTTAGTTGGCACGTCATGGTCAAGTAAAATATTTTTTGAAAAAATTGGCACGCACCTATAAAAAGGTTCGCCAACCCTGACTCTGTGGTCATATCAGGAGCTTGATTTCTTAACCCTTTCGGGTCAGAACTTTTTTTTTTTTTTTTTTTTTTTCTAAGAAAAAATATTTTTACGTTCATAATATTAAAAGTAGCTATCCAAATCACAAAAGTAAAGGTTTACTGAAATTTAACAAATATGACATTTACAGAAAACTAATGAATATAACTATTTTGCGTGCTATTCTTATGATTAAGGAAGAATTTTTGAAGATGTTTCGAAAATGTGGTATTGCAACAGAAATAAGCAGACATAACAACTTTCTAGTATTTTTTTTTTTTTTTTTTTTTTTATCACAAATTATTTGTTTGGAAAAGTATTAATTATTTTAAAAGTATTTTAAAAGTATTCATTATTTTAAATTTAAAGGGTGAAACATATGTTTGATAAAAAGAATCATCAACAGTGTAAATAAAATTAAGCATTTTTTTAATTTAACTTATTATTATTAAATGCTGAAGCATAAATGAAGTTATAATAATAAATCTATAGACACATACTTTTTATCATTATTGCCATGTATTACTGCCATATGCTTTTGTATTATTACTGCTGTATGCAGATTATAAAAAAAAATATTTGTTAAGGCAAAATAATATTGAATGAAAAGACATGTACTGTTTATAGGACGCCAGACACGAAGGAGTTAAATTTTCCGGCAACAAACTCTCAAAGTCTGTCTACCAAAATCAAACTTCATACAGACTTTTATTAATCTCGATACTGAAAAATGCCTGTAAATCTACTTTTGCAACAACAACTCAATGTGCGCAGTGAAGAAATTTTCGATACTCTGTAGCAATAGAGATCCCACTAATTTCGTTGATGCATTATGTAACTAGCCGGGCATCGCCATTTTGCTGGTCGGGTTTTATAAAACGAACGGAGGATGGGGGGTTATATTAATGAATTAAAAATATCATTAACAAAATTATTAAACTTAAATTATCTAATTATTATTATGTTTAATTGATGTGCATCTTTTTAATTGTATTGATTTCGAATGTATTTTTTTTTAATACCTTGCCTGAATAAACGTGCAATAACTTCTTTAAAAATACACAGAATGCTAACATTAAAATCATAAAAAAAAACAAAAAAAAACTTTCATTCTTAAAACTTCCCTCCCCACAAAAATAAATAAATAAATAAATCTATATTAATAAAAGAAAGTTTCGCTCTGTGTGTGTGTGTGTGGGGGGGGGGGGGGTTTGTTTGTCTACGATGGCTAGCAAAATCTAGTCCACCTAGAAGTCTGAAAATTTAGGTGTGGATAGTCCAAGGTCTGGCCATGTGCACCTGAGTCTCAGAATTTTAATATTTTGATAATTACCCAAGATATTAATTAGATTCTCATTAACCATCGCTTCTAAAATGACATCTTTTAAATCAAAATGGCTAAAGAAACTAACAGGCGCATTGAATTTGCAAGCGGAAATGAACGGATTCGAAATTATTTTACTAATTAGCGAATTTTAAGAAAACTGATTGAGATATCAATTTGAAAATTTCTGAACATATGTAAAAAAAAAAAAAGTCTGCATCCGACTATGTGATTTTTGAAAAATTCGGTCGGTAATTTTTCTTAATTTATACAAAAAACTGCCAAAAATCTGCCGGCGCCAGTAAAAACAATCCGAGAAAGTTTCAGACAGGGATCTGCTTTCATTAAAAACTGAACTAAAAGAGATCTGTTTTCTGTTTCTCTGGCCGATCCCTCCATTTAGTTTGCGAAAATGAAAGGAAATAATTGCCAATTTTTACTAATGAACAAAAAATTAGGTAACTAATTAAGATATAGATTTGAAATTGAGGTCGGGAAGTGTTGTCATCTGCCGGCTATTTTAGCGTAGCGTTTTCGTTATGTTCTAATTATCAGAAAAATGTAATTCTTTTTTTAATGATAGCGTTAATGTATAGGTGACGGTGTGGTTTTCTTGAACAAATTATTCATTATATTTGCGGGTATGGGAAGGGAGGGGGGTTATCGCCTTTCTCTGAGATTGTAATTATCTCGGGCCCGGGCAACACCGGGCGGGTTAGCTAGTAAATAAATAAATAAAATAAATTGTTATTACTCGACTTATTTCTGGGAAAATACCCAGTTTTTTTTTCACCCTTTGCAACGATGATTATGCATATGCATATAGAAATAGAGAAAAGATTGCAAGACTTGATTAAGCGTATTGATGTAGTATCTAATAAATTACAGATATAATCCAATTCAGTATCAACATGTACTCTAAATTTCAATAAATGATGTTTGCTTATAAATTTTTACAAAGATAGTATAAAATTTTATAGTCTCTTTTAAAAAAGAAAAAAAAAAGAAATGAAAGAAGGAAAATACATTTGTAAGATTCAAAAGCTTCTGTCCTAAACATAAATAAATAAATAAATAAATAAATAAAATAAGATAAATAAATAAAATAATAATAATAAATAATAACGAAAAATCATCTGTCAGGCATAAATTATTAAACACTTTACAACACTAACGGAATATTGTTATAATAAATTTCATTTTTTTTTTCATACAATGAAATGAAACAATTTAAAACACATGTTAATAAAAGTGCTGTACATATCCAGTACTGTATACGAATTATTTCATGAAGCCCTGTATATGATCTCTAGAATTTAATTTACACATGCCAAGTTGTATGCAAAAAAATAATGCAATTTATACTTTTGTGCAACCATGTATATGATCTATAGAATTTAAACGGATCAATTAATATTAAAAAATATAGTTAAATTTAAAAACGCATACCACAACTGTAAACGCACTTCCAGCAATTATTGTTCATAGACAGTACTATAACCGAGTTCTTTCGTGTGTCCCTGTAAATAAACGATTAGTGCTATGCACACCCTATTCTATAGGAAACATCTCGTAATGCAGTCCAGTGATGTATATGCATTTCAATATATTTGAAATAGTGTTTCATCATTAAAATACACTACAAACGATATTTTCCTATAAATCATAATGTTACGGAATTATTTTGAGTGCCCCTACAAATGAACATGCTAGACACTCCATTTTCAGTACCAAAAATGCCATGTTAAAGCTCAGTAATATATACCACTTTATGGCAATCCGAGTTTACTTACGCGAGTTAGAGCACGGTCAGGACAGACGGGCAGACAAATTGAATTCCTAAACAGTTTTCAACTATGTTGGTAGGTGTTAAAAAAGGCTTAATAAATTCCTCTTATACGCACGTATAGTGGCCACATTAAACCGATAAATTACAAAATTGCGTAATAAAAATTGTTTAGGTTCTTTTACGAACGGGACTGTTTACTGAAAGAAGTGGCGTGTCAGTTGTTCTAATAAGTTTAAAACCGAGTATCGTGCTGTGGTTAAATTTTTGTAGGAATAGAGTCATTAATGAGGAAGATTACACAAGCTTTTTGCGAAAATTGTTGAAATGAAATTAAAGGAAAATGACGTGGAATGCTGAGTTGCGGATTTCACCTTCTGCATAACACACCTACGTAAACAATTATTGTGGCGAAAGAATGCAATAAAGAAATGAAGGTTTATGGGGCTTGACTCTACCCCCTTTCTCAGATTGTGTTCTCCAAACTGAAATCTGACCTGCATGGAAAGTGATTTAACGATTATGATGATGATGATGACATGAAAAGAACAATTATGGAACATTTTGAGAACAAATTTTGATATTACTTTTTCAGGGACACAGAATTGTTCATTAAACGATGTGAAAAATGCATCGAAGTACTAAGAAAATAAACTACGGGGTAAATGACTGCATAAAAGAATGACCAGATTTTAAAAATATAATATTTTTAAAACTATTACACATCATAATAAGTAATGTATGAAAATAAAGAAAATATTCAAAGTTTATTTATTTATTTATTTTGTCGTCGCTCAACGCTAGATTGGATGTCCGGGTAACGATGATTTACCCTTTATTCACATGGCCACCAAGATCAACGGATCAACGCCATGAGATTTCTTTTGGTGGGGTTACATGAAAGATCTCGTTTATGAACCGCCATTGCCAAAAACATTCAAAGAACTTAAAGAACGCACCAGTGCTACATATTAAGAATCGCTGACGATGTAAAACTGTAAAGTGTGTGGAACGAACTTGATTACAGGTTAGATGTTCGTCGTGTTACGAAAGGTTCACACATCAAACATTTGTAACTATAAAAAAAAAAAGAAAAAAAAAAAAAAACTTGTAATGTTATTCTTTATTTTCATATATCACTTATGAGAATATACGTAATCGTTTTGAAAATATATTTTTTTTTTAAATTCGGTCATTTATTTATGCTACCCCTGTCTTAAAAATCTCCTTTATTTCTTTTAGAAGCATATCAATCAGACCGAAAAATTTTTGATCTAACTACATAAAAGTAACGAATGTGTAATAAAAGATTTTATTATTTTTTCCTGTATAATCGGGATCGATAAATGAGTATGTGCCAAATAACCAAAAGCTATATTTAAGGTAGTTAAAAAGAAAGAAAAAAAACCTCTTAACTAATCTTAATTAATCTTGTAAACTGTCTATTACATGCTATGGCTTACTTTCCATAAATTAATTGTTCTCAAAACGTAGTACACGCTTTTTTTTTCTTTCTTTTCAATTTTTAATTAAATTTTGTGATTTATACTCGTAGATTGTGATTTATATTTGTAGTATTTCCATTCTCTCTCCGAACCCTTCTAATAATCTATATTATAAAGCAAAAACATATCCGTGAGTAGTGCTAACCAGAGATCTGTTTAGTAAATAAATTCGGTCTTTTAAACGATCCTTCACTCTTTTTTTTTCATCTCAAAACAGACCCTTCACAAAATTCTTTGTTTTTAAAATAGACCTTTCACAAAACTTTTTCTCTCTCCAGACTGAACCTTTCAAAAATTGATCATTTAAAAGTAAAATCTGATTGATTGTCACTTTTACATATATAAAGAAATGAAATGTGTGTATAGATATGACAATAATAATAAAAAACTAGTCGGATGTGCCAATCCCAAAACTTTCTTCTATCTCACACAGGTTTCACATACACCAAAAACGAATCAGAACCAATTTATATCGAGATCTAACTGAATCTAAAGTTTTGTTAATTTCCGTGCATTAGTTTTTGAGATATGACTATCGCTAAAAGCGCATAAATCAGGAAAACTGCAGCATAGCAGCGCCACTGGTTGGAATATTTACACCAAAACCTAATCAACAACAACTTATGTCAGCGTCTAACTGAATTTGAAGTTTGAGGAAAAGCTGTGCATTAGTCTTGAGATATAGCTATCGTAAAAATCATGAAAAAGTAGCAGGGCAGCGCCATCTGTTGGGCTGGTTACACCAAAACGTAATCAGCGTCTATTTATGTCATGGTCTATATAATGCATGCATGTCATGGCATGTCATGCAATTATGTCATGGTCTAACAGAATCTAAAGTTTGATGAAATTATGTGCATTAGTTCTTGAGATAGAACTATAGTGAAAACTGTAGCATAGCAGCGCCACCTGTTGGGCGATTTGCCCCAAAAACTAATCAGCACCCATTTATATGAAGGTCTAACTGAATCTAAAGTTTTATTAAATTTCGTGCATTAGTTCTTGAGATAGAGCGCCCTCAAAATTTTTGTCACATACAAACAGACAGACAGAGTCACAGACTCACAGACACACATTTTCCAAAAACAGTCAAATCGTGTTCAGGACCTTCTAAAACGTATAAATCCATCGAAAACCGGAAGTCGAAATATTTCATGAATCCAATATTTTCTTCTTGTAAAGATAGAAGAAAGTAACAACAGTTACTCCGTCCGACCATCTAAATTTCACAAATGACCGACACATTTCAGAAGAATATTTCCGTCTTGCATTGACCCCAGAAGTCATTATAGCATCCGCTCGGAGAAGTTTCATGAGCCGTCAAAGGGTCTAGTCTTCTATATTAGAGCGTATAAGAATGCGAAACTATTGGTCCTGAATAGAAATGCATTGGGCATCTTTTGTTTTTCTCCATTTCGTCACGCTTTCGTGAACTAAACCGAACAGTTTCTCAGGAAACTTATCTCTCAAGGAAGCTTGTTAGTCCACTTCATTGGCTATACGTATAAATAAAACGGTTCTTCTTATTGCAAACCAATTCTTCTTGCAGTAAGCTGACCAGCAAGTCTGTCTGGATAGAACTATTATATATCACATGAATCATCGGTAATTTGAAAACGAAAATAAATTTGTTCCCGAAGCGTAGAATTTAAAGAGACAACGAGTATCAAAATCAGGGCTCGTCATAGACTGTCTATTAGGGCTCCGGGGCAAGAATCATTCTGGGGGGCCCAATTCTTATCCATCCACACAAATTGTTCGTGATTTATGCTGAAGTGACTAATATTAAACTTCATACCTAATGTATGTATGTATAAATTTCATACCAGGCACTATTAACATCTGTATACAGGGTATCACAAGGAAGATGGTCACAACTTTAAGAATGAAGATTGGTAGGAAAAAGCTTTTGCCCAATTTCAACCATTTAGAACGACAATCCTGATTACTCACATGAGGGGGGGGGGGGGGAGAGCAACTGTCCCGCATGCCCCTACATTGGTCAGGCCCTGATGAAAATTAACAAGAAAGAAAAATCATGCATCAGGCATGGATTATTAAACACTTTCCAATACCAACGGAATATCATCAAGAAATTTCTTTTTTCCTAAAATTAAATGCGATGTTTAAATAAACAATTAAAAAAAACACACAACTCACTAAAACTCCATTTTCAGCAATTGCCGTCTGATCCGGTAATGAGTGCGAATTATTTCTTGCAGTCCTGTATATGACCTACAGAATTTATACACACCACGTAGTACACTAAGAATTAGATGAGTATAAAAATGCATAACCACAGCTGAAAACGCCCTTCCAGCAATTAGCAATCATAGTCAGCCTTACAATCGAATACTTGTGTGCGTCTCTGTAAATGAACGATAAATCCTAAAACATATTGTAGTGCACTTCAGTGATTTCATTATGTTTGAAGTATGATAATATCATTAAAATGCACTGCAATCGATTATTCCCCTTAGACCATAATGTAATAGAATTGTTTTGAGCATCACTGTAAACGAACTACAAATGCTACCTATTCTATACTCCTGAGAAGGCATGTTTTTGTCCAACTCAGTAATGCATATCAATCTTATTACGTTTGTAATATCGTAACATCAATAAAATGCACTTCAAGTGATATTTCTCCATACACCGTAAGGAAACGGAATTATTTTGAGTGTCCCTGTAAACAAACTATAAATGCTCCACACTTAATTTTCAATACCAAACATTCTATTAATAAATCTTAATAACATATAAAATTTCAATTGCAATCCGAATATATTTATTTAGACGAGTTAGAGCACGAACAGACGGCAGACAGACAGACAAACCAAATTCATAAACACTTTTGAACTATGTTGAAAAGTGTTAAAAAAATAAAATTTTTATTTTATTATACCAGGCAATCCAACCCTGTATAACCCGTGTTAAAGATCGAGCATCTTCAACACGGCCCGATACACTGCCCAATGTGCAAAACGCGCAGGTAAACATAATTCTTAATGAAAATTCTAATAGATTTTCGCAAAATTAGTACATTTGTTAAATTGTCCACAACTAGATTAAGAAACGCATAGCACAGTTGTGAATTCCCCTACAGCAATTTCCTCCAATAAATGGAAATGTACTCGAGATCTTTTGTGTAGTCCATATATATGATCTATAGAATTTATATGTACCAAGTAATATGAAAAAAAAAAAAAAAAAAGAGTTAATTTAAAAACGCGTACCACAACTGAAAACGTACTTCAAGCAAATTGTAATTCAATTAGTGACCCAATTGTTTTGTGTGTCCCTGTAAATGAACGACGAATGCTATGCACACCTTTTTCTATAGTAAATCTCTTGTAATGCACCACCAGTGATATATATCAATTTCAATATGTTTGAAATTGTGTAACTTTATTACCGCAAACAATTTTGACCGCAAACAATTTTTCCTCATAGACCGTGATGTAACGCAATTATTTTGGGTGTCCCTGTAAATGAGCTATAAATACTACACATTTCATTTTTAAGTCACAGTAAACCTCAATAACATATATCAATTGCATGGCAATCCGAGTAACATGTATACGCGAGTTAGATGACAGACAGACAAACCGAATTCATAAACACTTTTTCACTATGTTGGAAAGTGTTAAAAAGAGCCGTGTTATATAACTTTCCACGAATACACAATGTATACGTGTAAACGTTATTAGCTAGCTAATGCAATAACACGTACATTAAACAATGGTGAAAAAGACTTGGAAACTTCCTTAGCTTTTAAAATCGATCTGCCATTTAAAGATAACGTACCTTTTCTTTTTGGCGAAATTTCGCTATATTTATGTAAGATAAACAAAATTAAAACCTCAGTGAATGTGGCAACGTAAGTATTTCCCTGCAATATTAGAAAAGATGTAGATAAAAATTATGCATTTTTCCGATAAGAAAAAAAAAAAAGTTGGAAATTGTACGTTAAACGTGACAAATAAATTCGTTTCGTGCTATAATTAGTTTTACAATGTAAAAAAAAAAACATCGTTATTATTTCAGTGCAATTAATTATATCGTCTGCTATGAACGAAATAAGAATGCCTTTTTTTTAAAAAAAAATTACATATGCGAATTTTTTTTTTCGACACTAGACAGAGCTGTAAATTTGCCATGGAGTTCTAGCTTTGTGAATGATTACCTCCATGGTTAATATTTCTATGACTCACGATGAATGAATATTTTGTATATTTACTTTAATGATTGAGATATTCGGCTGTTAACCTAATTTTCACTGAAGTTATCTTAGAATCTATACATTTTTTAATGTAACTCATCTCTCAAGCAAACAATTTTTTTGAACGATCTTTCTAAAAATGTAACTTTTACGCAATTTTATTCGAAAAATTAATTTTTAATAAAAATTGCCGTTTGGCATATGGAAAAAGATGTGGTTAGCCCGTATTTGTTTTCCTCAGTCACATGAATTGCACTTTTATCATATAGATTACGTAAGATAAGATTTAATCGAATAAAGAAAACTTTTATTAATATCTTTTTAAGTTTTGATTCGATTTTCATAAAATTTGAAATGACTCGACAAAATTCTGCAGCGATTATATATATATTAAATTTTAAACCATTCGCTTGGGTAGGTTTGCGCTGTTATATGTAGACAGACGGGCGGACTAGACGACGATTATAGGTGCTACGTATTTATATAATTACGAACGCACCTAAAGATGAAATATGAAACAAATTACCAATTGCTGAAGCCAATGTTGTAAAACAACGAGATTCGTAAATCTTTTAGTTTAAAGAAATTAATTAAATAAGCTAATTCATACATATTTCAAAAAAATTATTAATTTTGAAATATACACATCATTTATTATTTTACTAGCTGGCGTAGCAACCCGATGTGTTGCACTTTTGCACGTGAAATCTTTTGATTTTTTTAAAGGGGGGGGGATTTAATTTAATTTTCCATTTAGAAAATATTTATAATATTAATTTTATTACATTTCTCATTATCAGCAAGAAATCATGTTTACAATCTCAATGAACTGAAATTTGCGAAAATTACACTTTACAAGGAACGGGATTTTGATGCAATTATAATAGAACGCCTTTGTATATATCTACAGTGTCTCACAAAAGTGATGGGACACTTGTGCTTTATAAAAAGAAACTGCAATAAAATAAATAAACAAACATGTGCAAAAATTTTTTGGGTGTGTTTCATATTTAAAGTTAGTAACAATTATTACATAACATACATTTTGTCAAAATATTAAAATATTAATTTAGTAAAAATACAATTGTTCAGAACGGAGCAAAAAATGGCTCACATAAGTGATGGGACACTTACTTTTCCATCAAATATTTATCCACAAATTTTACTTTTTAAAAGGTTTTAATATTTTGTTGGATTTCCTTTTACTTTTAAAACATGATTTAATCTTTTTGGGATGGATTCGACTATTTTTTTTTGTGATTTCTGGAGTGATTTTACCCCATTCTTCTTGAAGCACCGATTTTAGTTGTTGTTTTGAAGAAATGGTGTGTTTGCGAATTCTTGATTCCAATTCTTGCCAAATATTCTCTATGGGATTTAAGTCTGGAGATTGTGGTGGTGTTTTTATTATTTCAGGACAGTTATATAGCAGCCAGAGTCTAACGTTCAGAGCAGTGTGCTTGGGGTCATTGTCCTGGTAGAATTTAAAATCGTTATGAAGGTTCAATTTTCGTGCTGAAGATTTCAAATTTTGCTTTAAAATATCAATATACTTGTACTGATCCATTATACTGTCAATAAAAACAAAATTACCAACTCCAGCGGACGACATACACCCCCATACCATAACTCCTCCTCCACCATGTTTTACTGTTGGTACCAAGTTCTGTTTGCGAAGTTCTTCCCTGGGTTTTCTCCACACCAAGATTCTACCGTCAGAACCAAATATATTAAATTTACTCTCATCAGCAAATATAACTTTATTCCAGTAATCAGAATTCTTATTTATGTTGGATTTTGCGAAAGCTAGTCTGAGTTTTCTATTCTTTTCACTTACGAAGAATTTTTTCTTGGCTACTCTACCGTGATATCCAGCAGATCGAATTACCCTTCTAATAGTTTCAGGATTAACAATTATTCCATATAATGCTTGTAAATCAGCAGCAACTTTTGAAGCACTAATTCTTGGATTTTTTTTAATATTTCGAACGATAATTCGCTTTATTCCATTGGATAGCTTTGATGGTCAGCCAGGTCTTCTTTTATCCTGAATCATATGATTCTTTTTATATCGTTTAATGATATTGAAAACTGTTGAACGACTCAAGTTAACTGTTTCAGCAGTTTTTCTAATAGATTTTCCACGTTCAATATGCAAATTAATAACTAATTTTCGAATTTCAGGCGAAGTTTCTTTTCGTTTAGCATTCATGACTACACAGAGCTAAAAAACACAAAAATTCCAAAACAAACTGGAGAGAAATACTGCAGACGATTTTATAAATTATTGCCAATTGCTTTTAAGTAAAAATAAAACCCCAAAAAATATTTTTATTGCTTATTTCAGGCGATTTTTGTTGCATATATAATGGTGTCCCATCACTTATGTGAGCTATTTTTTGCTCCGTTCTAAACATTTGTATTTTTATTAAATTAATATTTTAATATTTTGACAAAATGTATGTTATGTAATAATCTTTACTAAATTTAAGTATGAAACACACCCACAAAAAAAATGTGTACATGTTTTTTTAATTTATTTGATTAGTTTCCTTTTGTAAAGCACAAGTGTCCCATCACTTATGTGAGACACTGTATGTAAAAATACATTAACGTCGAATTGATAACCTCCTCCTTTTTTGAGTCGGTTAATAAATGGCGACATACGAACTATAAAATTCAATTGGCCGAGAAGATTTTGGATAAAAATGTGGAGAGCTTGCCATCATTGCCAAACTAATGCTCGTTTACTTGTCTAACTCGTGTAAGCGAATTCATCAAGGCGAGTGTTGTCAAATATCTGAGCATCTGAGCATATGCTTTGTACGTATGTTCAGACTCCTTACTCAAAACTCCATGTTCTAGCACAGTCCATGCATTCATTTACATTTGTTAAAAAATTGGAAGATATGTGAATCAATAATATTCAAATATTTAAGCTTTTAATAATAATTTTAGTAAATGCGGAAGTAAATCATATGAATATTCTTTACGTTAATTTCTTTTTTTTAAAGGAATGTAAATTAAAAATCATTAAGTCAATTTATCAAAATAATAATAATAATAATAATAAAGATATTTGTTCACTATTCCGAATAGCAGACGATATCCCATTATTTACCTTTTTTTTCGGTTTTTGCCTCAAAAATGGAGTAATTTAGTTGCCATCTTTAAAGAAATTTCGTTGAAAGCTACAAAAGAAATTATATCTCAGAAATTAATTCTAATTTTAAAATTCTGAGAGCTTATATGGCATCATCGGATCCATGCGGATAATTGGTGTTTATTTTACCCCGCAGCGTTCCGTATTCTGGGAAGGAGGAGTGGTTGTGAAATGCAAACAGACAGTCAGATTTTAATAAAATAGATTCCCAAAGCATGTTGAATTCATGAAGCTATACAAAATAGATAATGTGCGAGGCTAATAAAAAAGACAGGCAGCCGCACTGCCGTTCGCGTTAGACCGCTAGAGTCATGTGATGATCTTTTTGTGCACCTGCATTCTTGTACTCCAGCATCACGTGACTTAAGCGATCTGGAAAAAAGAGACACGTGTAACGCACCGCGGTAGCTTGTCTTTTTCGTTAGCCTCGGATTAGAGTTCCTATAATAGGAGTCTTGCCTGGGATAACGTACGAGCAGGACCGTGCGAAGAGAAAACTGCGCCCGGAGCAAAGTTTCAATTTGGCGCCCCCCGCCCTTCACTTCTTCTCTTTGTGACAGGTGTCGAAAAATTGATAAAGTGCAGACACAGAAATAAATTCTATTGAATAAATATTTCGCGTTCATTTTGGAACTTTAAAAGATTTCATTTTTAATGCAGAAATTCCAAACAACTAAATAACATGAGAAAATTGTGCATATTTCTTGGAGAAATCATGTTTCGCTATAGAAAATAAGAGAATGGCGAAGAGAGAAATTGAAATAACCCTGAAAAGGATCGACGGCCAAAAAATGAATAAATAAATAAATAAAACTGTGGTTGGTTGTATAAATTTGGCGCCCCCTCAATTCCCGCGCCCGGGGCGAAGGCCCCCTTCGCCCCCCCCCCTCTTTGCACGGCCCTCTGACGTCACGAAGCAGCAGCACCCAACTCTGTGTAGGCAGCTAGCTATAGTAATTCATAATATATTATTTCCTACATATAATATAATGTATTATAATTACGTGCAAATCATGAGCAATTTAGTTCAAAGTGTTGCCTACATTGAGTTGAGTAGACACGCAACACGCCAATTTGTTGACAAACAGGCACATTATCTTATTGAATTCACTTTTAATTTTCCCCCTGAAAATTACATTTAATTCCGAAATAGAAATGATGTTTTTTATCTTACACAGCCAAAATAACACAAGTGTAGATACATTTTCCATTACTTTGAATTCATTTTTCCCCGTTGTACATTGCTTCATAATTCTGAGTCTTTTTTTTTCCCCCTTTCCTCTCATAGAATTAGAAGATTAGGGAAACTAACTTGAAAGGCTTCTTATCAGAGATTTCACCGATTTCATATTCAAGAAATGATTTCAGAACAATTGTTTCGAGTTGGGAGATAGATGGATTTACAGTTTTTGCTTTTCTCGGAAGAGAAAAAAGATTATTTTTTCTTTAAACAAAAGGAAAATTAGTTAAATATTTATCGAAAGCAGTCGTATAGGGCCGAATTTGTTATAAAAATTTAAAAATAATTGACGGTAAATCATATCAGCACAACTTATCTTTCTCATATGTTAAGGCGGTTCTCAAGAAAAAAAAATCGCCGCTGAACAACGCTAAACTGTCTGACACGTTTTCGGACTCATTTTTAAACGTAAAAGTATGATATTTGCAGGCATGATTATTGAAGGGATTTGTAATCGAAGTTTTTTTTGTTTTTCAATAAATGAACTATATCTCGATTAATAAGCTATTTGTCTCAGTATTTTTTTTTCCTTTCCCTGCGCTGTCACGTCCGGAAATTCGGTTCAAAATGCCAATTTTGACATCATTTTCTGAAAGATTTCTGCCTTTACCGAAAAACGGAATAAACAGTTCGATTACACAGTTTCTACATAGTTTAAGAGAACCTGCCAATTTGATACGTTTGCGAACAAAAATGAATTTAACAATGCGTCAGAAAGTAATTAATCTTTTATTTGAGAACAGTCTTAAGCAATACGGCCTTGATAAAGCTTTGTGGGCAATGTTTATGGAACCACTAAAGAACCACATGGGAGGGGGGGAGGTGGGGGGAGAAGTCTTATAATAAAAGACTTTGTGTAGCAGAATCTAAATTAGTTAATTTTATGGGTAATTATACAAGAAAATAATAACTTGGTGGTTTTATTTCTTGTAAACTGAATTTATTTATTAGATTTTCAATCAGGGAAAATATACGGTCAGGGGATGATTATGACTTCAGTGCATCTAGGGTCCCATATATTTGGGGCCTAAAAAAGTCACTAAAAATATCAAATATATTAAAATATCGAAAATATCAAACATCCTAATATTTTGAAAATAAATATCAAACATATGAAAATATCGGAAACATCAAACATCTTGATATTTTGAAAATAAATATCGGATAAATATCATGATACATATATCATCGAACCCTGTTTACTACCAATATTTTTGAAGAGAAATAGTCTCTTTATTGATGACCAGAAACTTCACAATAAATTAAAAGATAAAGATTGATATTACGAAAAAGTAGTATGAAATGCGACTTTTGCATTTGAAAGAGAAAATGGGTTAAGCCGGGTTCTGTTTCTGAAATTCAGTGGTCATAGCCAGATGTTACATAATTGTACATAAGATTTTTTTTTAAATATTTCTAAGATTTAACCCTATTTCAGCGTCAAGTAGGGTGAAACCCCCCAGTAACTGACACTTTGAGGATTCTTTCTTGTTCAAATCACTATTACAAAAATGTTAATCTATTTTATACTTACCTTTGCTTTTGAAAGGATAGTAGAGATACATTAAAAAAATATATATTGTTGACCAAATTTTGAAAAATTATTCATTTTATTATTAAAAATTAAATTTATTCATAAATAGGGTCAATTACTCCAGTAACTGACACCATCCCTATTTCGGAACACCACTAACTGACACAAAGTGAACCAGTGACTGGCACTTTATTTTAAAAGATTAAAATGCTTTAAAAAAGAAAACTTTATTCTTTATTATAAAAACAAAATACATTAATATTTATTATGAAAAGTGGGATTTAATAAGCTGTACTGCATTATTAGTAATACAGAGTATATAGGAGTAATATTTAGTACTGTATTATTAATAATGCAGATATCCAATAACTGACATTTATGAAGCAGTAACTGACATCTGGTGTCAGACACCTGTAAAACAACTTACATTTTAATGGTGTTTACTACAAGATAAATTTAATTTATTGTTATTCATTTTTAAACAGTTCAAATAATAGATTTCAACTTTCTTTAATATAACCAATAACTAACACCTCTGTCAGAGACTGGTGAAATGAAATTCTAGGAACTAATAACTGGCACCCCCCATTTAGCTAAATTAAATAACTATAAATCCTAAATCATGGCTCTAATATATCATATGCATCTTAAACTAATTGCTTCAGGTATAACTTTAAGAAAAAAGTTTAGGATGGTTGCATTACAAATAGATTAGAAAAACACTCCCTTAATTTTAGAAATCAGATGGTTGCTTCAAAATGGTACTTTTTTGTTGTTGTTGTTGTTGTTGTTGATTCGACCCGAGGGCCCGGTGAGCAAATACTTTTTTGTATTCTCAAAAGTTTCTTCCTCATTGAATATGTTCTTGGCCCTCTAGTGGTGAATAAATTGACTCCAAAATAAAAATAAGTGTTTCATTTACTATTACTACTAGATGACCTTACTTTGCAGACTTTCAGAACAAATGTTTAGTTTAGTTAAGACTTTTGCTCAAGTGTCAGTTACTGGTTAGGTGTCAATATTGGTGTTTCACCCTAATTGTATTTTCCTGTAACTTTGAATTCACACCAGAATTTTCGAAAATTTTTATTTGAAAATAAGGAAATGTAATTTTATAGATTTGTTTTCACCAAAGTAAAATATTAATTTAAAAAAAAAATCTGGTAGAAATCTTGATTAAAATTAAACCGTATAATAAAATATATCCCACCGCCTTTCAAGCGGTTAATGTCATTCGCGCGTTGTTACTAAACAGCACATAAGAATTTTTTTTTAAAGTGTTAATGGTAAGATTTTACTCCAATTTCTATCCAGATCTCTCTTACGTAAAGAAAAAAAAGGGGAAAAAAAAACCTGCTTCAATAACTTTCCTAAACTTTTTATAGATGAATAATCACATTTAAGCCTTTTCGAATAGCAAAGTATTCATGAGGCTCAGTTTATAGTGTATATATTATTATACTTTTGCTGAACAACTAAAAAGAGATTTTTTTTTCCCCCTCTTAAATGATTGGATTTTTCGAGGCGTTAAATTACCTCAGTCGAACGATGTCACATCCGTAGTCGAATGGTACGATTTCTAGTGTTGATTTTGAATTGAACACTAGATTCACTTTCGAAATCCATTTGTTTCAATCAGATTGTTTCGAATAATAATGATGATAACAATAAAATGCAAAGGTAAAAAACCGTATTTCTGGTAGTGCAGAGTTAATTTCAATTAGGTCGTATATGAAATAAGTATAAAAGAAAAAAATAGTTCCAAAAAATAAATAAAAAACACTCTGTTGCAGGCATTCAAATGTTTATCTTCCAAAGTACGCCTAATTTCAATAACTACAAATATTTCAATAGCTACAATACTTTAATTTGGCGTGTGTATAGTGAACTCAATTATAGAAAATTCACTGTTTTTTTACGCTGGGTAGAAAGCTCGAGCTAGTGAATATATATATATAAAAAAATATATTAATATTTGCTGTGTTTCGTTTTTAAGACGTAGCAATAGGAATTATAAAAATAAAACATCGTTTAAACTACCTTTTTAGGATTTCTAAATTGATTTCTCAACATATAATCATAATTTAATTATTATTAAACTATTAAATGATAAAATAATATGTTTTAAAATTATATATTACATTTTTTAAGGGTTTTGTTCATCTCACGAAACTTCATTACTCCCGCTTCGTTGTCTGTCCGTCACAGAGCCGGTTCTCAGAAACTATTTAACTTACAGGCATGAAATTTTGCGTACTTATAGCTGAATACCTGCTATGAAGCTCAAAATCATAAAATTTGAAAAAATCGTATTATTTTAATATAGAGAGATATAAAAAACCAAAAATCTAACAGCCTTTTCCTATTAAATTAAAAAAAATTTCGTTATAGCAGTTGCCAACCATTTAAAATCCACAATAAAATTCTTTCTACAATAATTAATTTTCTATTGAAAGTTTTCACGTGAAAAATGAAAATGAAATAAAAAGTTTTACCAATTGAAAAAAAAAAAAAAAAAAAAAAAAAGATTAATATGACGTCATATTGGTAATAAAACGGAAATTTTCAAACATTTCTCAATAATACAAGGAGTATGAGTATGTGTAAATACAGAAAGCAGCTTAATATGGCGTCATTAGAGAATTAAAAAGAAAATTAATCCGACGTCATAACGGGTTTTTCAAATGTTTGAGAATAATACAAAGAGAGTATCAATATGGTAATAGAGAATAGTAAATATATAAGTTTGAGGAACGTATTGAATCAGGATAAAAACCCGATTACGGAAATATTGGCATATTTTAACATTTTGAAGGTCTCTATACAGTATGTTTAATTTTGAACTTGATTTTTTTTTTTTTTTTAATATCGCATACAGTCTACATGACAAATATTATTATGACAGAGTATAATAACGGGAAATGAAATTTATTTGGATTTATTAAAGAAAGGATAAAGTGTTTTGGAAGGAATATTAAACGAAAACCTTTGTGCGATCTTCGATCACACTTACCCACTTGTTTTTTTTTGTTGTTGTTTATATTTTCTACTTCTGAGTGTTTAAGGCTCCCGTTGAGCAAGCACACGGGAATACGGTGCTAATGTTAAACCTTTGAAGACCATTTCGCTGATTTCTCATTGGCATTTGCATATTTTTGAATTTTTCTTTTTGCACATGATATTTAAGATCATAATACATTTCCACCGTTGATTAAATTTTCGATTTTTGTTGCTGTTTGATTATGATATTATTTACAATTTTGAAACTCGAAAAAAAGGAGGTATATTTTCATTCACTGTAAAAATTTATCCATGAAAAATTTTGAAAATTTAAGTACTAATAGCTGTAGCTTAAACCTTGAACTTTTCAGCTAATTTTGTTTTATAATTTTTGTTTCATAATTTGTTTTATATTTGGTTGTTGCAGTTTCACAGCCAGTTGACCTATTTTGGCGACCGGGGTTTGGCACATAATTAAATCCATTGTTGTTGTAACTCGTACATTGGTGTAACCATAAAGAATGTTTGGCGATTATAAACTATGGCGGGTTAACTAATAAATGCATAAAAAATAATTGATTAATTTATAATTAAGTTTTAAAAATATTGAAATGATGTATTGTTATATTGAAAACACACCTGTGTACTTAATTTTTATAATTCTAGCCTATCAGGTAATGAGTGAAAAAGCGATTACAAAATTCCATCTTTACATACAACATACAAGTTGAGTTAAATAAAAGGGTGTAAAATTGGGAGGGGGGATTGTAATCTTGAAAAAAAGTACGAATTTCAAAAATCTCTAAACAAACTATAAAAAAAAAAAAAAATATGCTACGAGATGAATACCTGAAATGAAAAAGATAATGTGAAGAAAAACACGGATAAACAGAAAAAATATATAGGGTAAGGTGGGATAATTTGGTGCCTCATTTTCAATTATTATTATCATAATCTTATTGTATGGTATGCATACAAGTACTTGCACATGTGTATTGTGCATTAAATATATCCCTATCATGTAAGTAGCACATTTTCAGGTAGAAAAAAATATTTACTGGAATCTACTAGAAACTGTGCAAAATGACCACCATTGAAAGTTTCAATATTTCTTTACTTACATGAAGCCACAGAAAAAGCAACTGAATTCATACGTCTATAACCAATTGTTCACCAGTTAGCCGATTTTCAGTTATTTTTAAAAGACCCATATATTTGTATAGTCACAAAACGAAAAATCAATATGTGTATAACAGGAATTCGTTCCAGACCTTCTCATATTCCCTGCTATAAAGGAGAGAATTGTTTCAAGATAAGAGGGTGTCTGATTGCTTTTTCCTCCAAAGTGAAACAATAGTTGCATTATATGGTGAAGCTAAAGTTTTGTGCCCTGGGAACTAATTTCACCACAGCACAGGCATTTTGTAATAGAATCTTGCGTAGAGAAGGGGGAAAAAATACTTCAGATATAAAAATGCGCTTTAAGAAATATTTAAAAAAAAAGCATCTGGAAGTTTTAGGCCTAGAGAAAGAAATTAAAAGTCCTTCCGGCCTGTACCGGGAGCAAAAGGTAGCTTCTTTATTCTTTGTTTTCGATAAATCAACCAATCTTTCTGAAACACACGAAACTAAAATGCGTGGAACCCGCAATTATAGAAGATTCCCAGTTTTCGCTAATATTGAATTTGCATGGGAATTTCGGAAAATTAGTCAGCTATCGCCAAGTTGGCTTCATTTATGACGACCTTTTTATGTCGCCAGATTTGGCATTATTCAAAGAGCTTGGTGAGAATTTCACTCTAGCGGAGATTAGTTTTATTTTATGAGAGTAGCAGCAATGGTTATAAAAATGAAAGTAAATTTGCGAGAAATCACGTTTGCTAAAATCCATAAATTAAACCCGATTATGTAAAAACTGGCTGTTTCGTTTCAAAATGGCAGCCGCCTATGAATTTCGAACTGATCTATCTCAGCCACTTTATAAGATATTAGGCGAAAAAAAGAATGACCCGGTATCCTGGTATCAAGGCTAACACTTAAGAGGGGAGGGGGGGGGTAGGGGAATTTTAAACTTTAATATTTTTTTTTTTTTTTTTTTTTAGTTTGAAATCTTTAAGTAGCCGCCATTTTGGAACAAGATGGCTTTTCAAGCTGGCCAACTAACTCGGTCGAGAACCTTGGTATGTCCTGTACACATGCTAGATATCTGCACGGACCCGGGCCTGGCCGTCACAATGAAGGCAAATTTTCAAACGGGCCGGGATCGATATTAAAAATTAACAAGCCAGGCCAGCAAAAAAATTAAGCGGGCCAACCGGCCCGATATAACAAATTTAAAAGGATCAAACTAAATTAAAATCATTAGGATGAAATGCAAATGTTCACCTTGCGTTATTTATAAAATACTAATATGAAACTGAAAAGATCTCAACTTTTACATAAAAGGTGACATTTAAATATATAGAAATAGATTTAATAGGAGGATTTTAACATATTTTAACACCGTTTTCTATATTTAAATGCCACCTTTTAAGTAAAAGTTGAGATCTTTTGAGTTTCATATTAGTATTTTAGGATCAATGCAAATAAAATAGGAACAATTTTCAATGCACAGAAAAAAATAAAACCCAATTTGGGTCGAAAGATTCTTAGGTATGTGCCCAAATTGGGCCATGCCTGTTTTGGTTACCTTTTTTTTTTTTTTTTTTTTTTTTTTTTTTTGAAAATGGGTATTTAACAGTGCCCAAAATGGATACACAGTGGTAACCAAAACAGGCAGGGCCCAATCTGGGCACATACCTAAGAATCTTTCGACCCAAATTGGGTTTTATTTTTTTCTGTGTGGACAACATGACTAGGACGAGAATAAGTATAAATGTGCTACACGAGACGATGTTAGCTTGACAACCTCAGTACAGAAATATAACATGTCCAGCGTAAAAAATCGGCATCGGACAGTTACATCGTATCTGAGTTCGGGCTTAATTTTTTGAGCGAAATCAGACAGGGTGGGATCAGGGTTACATTCCATTTTACATACTCGGACCGAGCCTGAACTGGGCTTGTTCCCAGGGCGTGTCGAACAAGCAATTTGTTTTGTAAAAATAGTAATCGCCATAATGAACTTTTGTTTAACGAAATCTTTGGAAATATAATTTAATAAATTATAGAGAAACATTTTCAAAAATTTCCTTTTTTAAGGGTTTCGTTCATCTCACGAAACCCTATTCGTCCCGCTACGTTGTCTGTCCGCCACAGAGCCGGTTCTCAAAAATTATATGACTTACAGACTTGAAATTTTGTGTAGTAATAACCAAAAAGCTACTATGAAGCTGAAAATCATAAAATTAAAATAATGGTTGTTGTTTTCGGTCGAGAATTGACCTCTTGGTGTCGACACTTAATTTTTTTTAAGCGTTTTTAACGAAATTTTGTAATTTTAGAAGAAATTTTTTTTTTTTTTTTTTTTTTGAATAGACAATAGAAATGCATAAAATCGTTACAAAAATGTTAAAGTTACAAAAAGGATAGACGCAAACTA
The DNA here is from genome assembly GCA_963931845.1 of Maratus michaelseni. Taxonomy (NCBI): domain Eukaryota; kingdom Metazoa; phylum Arthropoda; class Arachnida; order Araneae; family Salticidae; genus Maratus; species Maratus michaelseni. Next base: position 380,758,147 of record OZ007587.1, on the reverse strand, counting down.
TCAGATATGAAAAAAAGCCGAATTCAAAAATTGACGTCGGATAAGAAATCGTCTTAAAAAGCAAAAAACGTGGTCTTCAACTTTAATTTCCTCAAAATACCTTTAGCTCAGACATCAATCTAAACAAGAGTTAAAGTTATTGTAGGAAAGACCCTATAAAATATTAAGGTATATTGGTTAACATATATTGGTTAGCATATATTGATTAGCAGTTTCCCTTTATTTGCACGACTTAATTTTTACTCAATAGCGTTCAGTTGCTTCTCTTATCAAGATTTAAATATTATTATGTATCGCGCAACATTTGTCGTTTGCTGGTTCAAACATCTGCGACATCGACATGCAATAATGGAAAGGCGCATTGCTTACAATCGAATGACGAATGATTCAACGCTGTCAGGGGTGCGATGGAGAGACTGATTTTGTAGATGGTTCAGACGAATATTTTTTCGAGGGCAGGGAATATCAGGATCTCTTCAACTGCAGTAATGGAAAATGTGTTTATTTGTAGCAGTATACAACAGTTATGATAACTGCGGCGATGGTTCAGACGAAATGTTTTTACATAGTTAATCGTCGTTGTTACATATTATTACGTATCGCACAAAGTTTATTGTTAGCTGATTGAAACATCTGCGACATCAACATGCGATGATGGAGTGGCGCATTGCTTACAATCGAATGACGGATAATTTTTTTTTTTTTTTTTTTTTTTTTTTTTTTTTTAAGCTTTTGCAACATTTTCCCAATGGTTGTTGTAATTTGTTAAATTACATTTTTTTTTTTGTTTCTGTTTTCATTAATATATATTGTAAATTTTATTGTTTAAAGTTACTGATCAAATGATACTTTAGTGAATGGAGCTTTTCCTATTTTCTTTTTTCTTTTTCTTTCTTTTTTTCCTTTTCTTTCTTTCTTTTCTTTTTTTTTAATATTCTAATGGCAACATTCCTCCATTTCTTTACTGGGCGCTACAGTTTGTCGAATAATTTGGCGATAGTTTTTTTTTAATATAGAGAGATTTTTCCTATTATATTTAAACATTTTTCGTTATAGCAGTTGCCAACAATTAAAAATCCGCAATAAAATTCTTTCTACAATAATTAATTTTCGATTGAAAGATTTCCACGTGAAAAATGAAAATGAAATAAAAAGTTTCACCAATTGAAAAAAGATTATTATGACGTCATATTGGTAATAAAACGGAAATTTTCAAACATTTCTCAATAATGCAAGGAGTGTAAGTACAGAAAGCAGGTTAATATGATGTCATTAGAGAATTAAAAAGAAAATTAATCTGACGTCATATTGGAAGTTTAACGGATTTTTTCAAATGTTTGACAATAATACAAAGAGAGTATCAATATGAGTAATAGAGAAAGCAAGTAGATATGACGTCACCAAGTGATTATAACGTCATATGAGTTTCAGGAACGTATTGAATCATGATAAAAACCCGATTATGGAAATATTGGCATATTTTAACATTTTGAAGGTCAAGCATGGATTGTTTTTTTTTAATCTAACTGTATGGCAGGGCGTGCAGCTCAATTGCGGAAGCTTAATCCATGTGCCCTTAAAACGTTATAAATAGTTCAGCATTTGTTTTCGGCTAATATTCTATAGCGAAATTAAAACTTCATCAATAGTAAATGAATAAGTAAAATAAATGAAACACGAATTTGATTGACATGTCGAATTACGCGCTTAAACACAGCAATAATCAGAGTGAAAAAGTCTGCTGTAACTAGCGAAATCTTTGGCGATTTCTTCGGCTATTAACCCCTGGCATGCGGCTAATATTAAAGTATCGCTTTTAATAAATTATTTTGAATAATTAGTATTTTCATATAAAAAAAACCTTTTGGTGTTGTTAATGGACAATCTAAAAAAATATATCAAGTGTAAAAAATATCTTAGAGTTTTCAATTAAAAATGGCTTTTACCTATATTCTGTACAGACAGTATGTTTTGTAATCTGGGTAGCCCGGGTTGGACCTGCTTGTTATATTAAAAATGCAACACACAGCAATTTTTTTAGACAATTTCATATTTATAACCGCGTGGTGAGTGGATTGTTTCCTTGAGAAATAAATGTAAACAAACGGTACTTCTCTATTATTTCGTTGACCATTTTTCATAACAAAAAATTATCGCCAAACTGTAACGTCAAATAAACAATGGAAGAATGTTGCCATTGGAATCTCAATCAAACAAATAAATAAATAAAAATAAATACAAGAAATTTGGAAATGCCTCACTCACCAATGTGTCGACTTAGTAAGCTTAAACATTAAATTTTACAATATATTAATGAAAACAGAACAACAAAATCTTGGATATTTATTTATTTATATTATTTTTTTTAATTATATCCCTCTCGGCTGGTGAATAAATGTTTGTAACGTCAGTTAAAACTGATCTATTGTTACGTAACTATACATCGCAACAATTTTTCAATGCTTGTTCTCTTTTTATTATTATGACACCACCGTTTAAGGACACAATTGTTAATTAAATAACGAAATAACTAATAATTCAGTAAAACATAATGAAAAATTATAGGTAAATGTCAAATTAATAACCACTTGATGACATAGCAAATACGCATAGCAACGCTTCTGACGTCAAGTGAACGTGGCGCCACGGTCATGCATCTTTGGCCTTAAATCCTATAGTTTGGCGATAGTTTTTTGTTATGAAAAGTGGTCGACGGGATAATGGAAAAGTACCAAACAAACAAACAAATAAATAAGTAGAAAGAAGTGGAGAGAGAAAACAATTCAGAAAAGAACTTTTGCAACACAAAAGATAAACTTCAAAAATCATCAACTAAATTGATAGGTTACAAATCGCCGACTTCTTAAAATCGTGTAATTTTAACTTGCTAAATTAAATATGTATTATTATTAAATGAGCAGAAATATTACATTACATGCAAAAGAAAAAAAATATTTTTTTTTAAATAAGATGGCATCAGTTGCCTAAAATTGTTTGAATTTGCATGTGCTATTGCCAAATATGTTAAAATTGCTTTGTTTACGTTTCAAAAAGAGAAGTGATGTACTTTGTGTTATTGATAATTGTCTTCATGAGCACATTTGTATCAACATCAGATAAACACAAGTTGACTAGATATATTAAAAAATATGAAATAGTAGACTGCATTGTATCTAATCCTAGAACTAAGCGACATTTATTCAGTAAAAATGAAAGAACAACAAAATCATTTGACGCTGAAGTACGTTTCAAATCATACGATACAAATTTCCATTTGATTTTAAATGAAGACATCGCCTTTAAACAGCTGAAAGTTGAAGCTTATTCACACACTAATTCAATTCAATCAGAGAATGTTACAATCAATATGTTTGAAGGGATAATGAAAAATAAATCTGTGCGTTCATATGTCGTCGGATATTTAAAAGATGATGTGTTTACTGGTTCTGTTAATATTAACGAAACTCTCTACTTTGTCGAACCTGCCAGGAAGTTTTTCTCAAATTACACTTTTGTGAACAAGATCATTGTGTACAGAGAAGAAGATGTTGTTTATGAGAGTGTGAATGGTACCCGAAGTTTCGATTTCGTCGACGAAATGGTACTCTCTCTTGATAAAAGTATATTTCCAAAAGGAATAAATAAGACGGGAAATAAAACCGAAGATTACGCCTGTGTAACGGAATTCGTCTCAGACCATACTTTGTATGAGTATTTTAAAAAAGATACTAATGAAGTAACTGCATTTTTGTACCTCCATGGGAAATACGCCGATTTCATATTCAGACGAACAGATTTTGATGGAGACGGCAAGCGCGATCGTATAAGAATTATCGTGGATAAAATCTCCATTTACAAAAGTAGGGATGAATCCAACTATCCAATGAGTAGAGCTTCTGACATGTTTAAGTTTCTTAATAAATTTTCCTACAGAACTCAAGAGTATTGTCTAGCCATATGCATGAATGCTAGGATTTTTACTAATACAGTTATAGGGTCAGCTTTTAAAGCCAATGCCGAGGATACAGAACCACCTGGGGGTATCTGCCAAAAGCCAATTGAACCATCATATTACGATCGCGAAAAGAGATCCTTAAATACAGCAGTCCTCACCATAAAGAATGCGAAAGGAAACACCTTACCCCTGTCACTCACTCTGTTAGCCCTCGCTCATGAATTGGGACACAGTTTCGGAAGTGATCATGACACTATGGAAAATTTATTTTGCTCTCCTGGTGGTGAAAAGGGGTTCTACCTTATGCATCCTGTAACACAACCTAAACGAACATCCCTAAATTCTTTGTTTTCTCCGTGCAGCAGAAAGCAGATTGCCGGTGTTATCGCAGCAAGAGGGGAATGCCTGAAACCTCATCCCGCCACGTGTGGAAATGCTGTCCAAGAAGGTGACGAAGAGTGTGATTGTGGGAAGCGAGCATTTTGTCAGTATGTTGACCAGTGCTGTGCACCATCCGATGCAGCAGCTCCAGAGAAGGGATGCACTTTTAACAAGGCTAAAAAAGCTACTTGTAGTTCCAGAGAAGATAAATGCTGTTTAGGCAACTGTGCGATAAACAGAGATACAAACTTCCAGTGTCACAAAGATATTTCAGAGTGTAAAGCTAGTTTCTGTGATGGCGAAAGCAGGACCTGCCCTGAACCAAAGGAAGCTCCTGATAAATATCCCTGCCGCGGTACATCCAAAAGTTGTTCAGGAGGAGCGTGTAATAGTTCCGTGTGCTTAGATAACGGACTAGTTGACTGCGTTTGTGATGATATAGAATCGGAATGTTATATTTGCTGTAAGAAAAAAGATAAATGTATTACTGCTTCTTCCCTTGGTTTTAAAACTCCAGATGGACAATTGCATTATGCGTTAGAAGGCTCGCATTGCAACTCCAAACGTTATCGATGTGACGGATCAGGGCATTGCGTAAATCCTCGTCGGCGAGACTCAGTTGCAAAGAAAAGAAAAATTTCTCTACCTATTTGGGTCTACATCTTAGGAGGTGTATTAGCTCTTACTATTTTAGTATCTGTTCTAGTATATTTTTTAAAATTTTATCCTACTTAAAATTATTATTAATTGTTATTCGTTTTCTTATTTGTTGATTTTATCTCACATCATTGTCTAAAATCCTATTATTTAATTGGAATATATTTTTCAACTTTTATGTTTCACTAGTTGAAACTCTGTTTAAAGTATAACGGGTGTAAAAAAAAAAAATATAAAAACGGCACAGATGTCATATACGCACCACGTTGGCGCGTTTTTTTCCTCCCGTCAATTTGGAGAAAACTTTGTTTTTGAATATTAGTTACAAATAGCATGTAATAATAGCACGTGATTTTTTATTTCAATATAAAAATAAAATAACGTAATAAATAAATAAAATAGCTTCTATTATTTTAAAAAAGGAAGTAAAAATAAATAAATGATAGTTTGATATAAATAAATATTGATATAACATAATAAAAATAAGGTACTTTTCCATTATCCGGTCGAACACTTTTGGCGATATTTTTGTGTTATGAAAAGTGGTCCACGGGATAATGGAGAAGTACCAAAAATAATTTATAGAATTAAAATAAAAAATAAAAGTAAATAAACACAACAAACAGTTTTCGCCAAATAGACGGGAGGGGGGGGGGGGGGATTTTTTTGACATCTGTGCCAAAAAAAAAAAAAAAAAAAAAAAAGCTAGTCGGATATGCCAATTTCAAAACTTTCTTCTATCTCATACATGTTAATGCTCCAAAATTCGCTATCAAATCGCAAAAAAAAAAATATTTTTTTTCGTCATACGTCAGCTGCTTGCGAATCGTCGGATTACCTGGATACGAGCAGCCGATGTATTATACTACTAAACTACGGAAAGTCCTTCTGGCCTGTACCGACAGGAAAAGATAGCCTCCATAGTGCTTGGTTTTGAGATTTTAGCTAATTCTACTGAAAATACACGAAGCTAAAATGCGCGGAACCCGATTACAGAAGAGTCATTCCCAGTTCTCGCCAATATTTAATTTGAATGAGAATATCGCCAAATTAGACAGACATAGCCAAGTTGGCTTTATATATGGCAACGTATTTTTATTGCCAAATTTGGCGATATTTCGCCAATTGTCGCCAAGCTAGGCGAGAATTTGACGTTAGCGAATACAAACATATAGTGTTAGCATGTAAGTGTTGAAACGATGATTACAACAATGAAAGAAAATTTGACGAAACCATGTTCACTAAACTCATAAATTAAACCCGTTTATGGAGAAATCTTGCTGTATTGTTTCAAAATGTCAGCCACCCTGTAATTTCAAACTGCTATATCTCAGCCATTTTTTTAAGATAGAGCCAAAACAAAAAATTCTCTGGAATCCTTGGATCAAGGCCAAACATTTAATGCAAAAAGTTTTTATGATTTCTGTTTTTTTTTTTTTTTTTTTTGTACAACTTTTTGAAATTGAAATCTTTAAATTGCTATCACAGCGCCCTCACCAGGCGCAATATCCCCAAATTCAACTGGAACCTGTAGGCTATAGTCAAAAACACATACAAAAAATTACGTGCAATTATCTTCATAACTTCATACACTTTTCGATGATACAATAGTGAAAATCGAACAAAAATCGCGATCACAGCGCCCCCGTCGAAATATCCCCAAATTCAAGTGAGACCTGCTGGCCATAGCCAAAACCTTGGAAAAAAATTTTGGTTCAATTCGAAACATAACTTCATACACTTTTCGATGATAAAATGAGGACAGACAGACAGTTTGTAAAAACATGTTTTTCGGAATCTCTGACCCCTAAAACGTGTAAATCCGTCGAAAACAGGAAGTCAAAAAAAATTTCGATTACAATACTTTCTTCTATTATAGATAGAAGAAAGTAAAAAGCAAGCTAAATCAGAAAAATTTCTCCTCATATTCACTGAAAAGTCTTAATGGTATACAAATGATAAAAACAGTGCAGAGTCCACAAGTTACTTTTCCACAGCAGGGGCCTTGGCGTTTTATTAAAAAGCTTGGCACAATTTGGACTTCAGAAAATGAGATTTGTTGCCAAATGATATAAACAGCTATTAAAACAAAACGAATGAACTTTTATGCTTGTTTATATGTGTATATTTATATGTATATAAACATTTTATTTATGTATATGTTACGGTCAATATGATTAATCCGGTCATTATTAATAATAACCCGTTATTATTAATAATAACCAGCCATTAAACTGCAAGATTTTTCTTAATATCTGTCTTAATATATTCTGCAAGAATTTTCGGTACTTACGTATTGACGCCACCGCAGCAGAAGTTGCGCTAAAGCGCCAATAAAGAGCAATCTTGTTCGCACGCGCACGCAGTTATCTTTTGGATTCCTTGTTGCATTGTTGTTTGCTGATTTTTGACGCCATTTTTAGTGCTACAAAGATTGGCGGTACTTAAAAACCGCCAAATCTGTAGCTGCGGTGGCGTTAATACGTATGTACCGAATTTTCTTAATATCTGTCACCGTTTGCAGGTTATTGAATTTTAAAATCAGTCAGTCCATTTTGGGACATCCGGTATATTAAACAGTATGAACTGTGCCTATACGAATAGGAACGGCGAAACCTGCATTAAAACTGGTTTACGCTCTACCAATTAACACTATATCTTTTATAATGCATGAACTGTTTTCTTATTCCCTCAAAATTCCTCTAAATTCCGGGTTTATTTCCCAAAATTCCCAAGTTTATTTTCATCCCTCAAAATCAGCGGGTTTTTAGAACTGCAGATAGAAGTAGTTTTTTTTTCCCTCTTTTTAAGTGACAGTGAAGTTTGTTTGATATTTTTTAAGTTAATCTTAGTTCTTTATAAAATATTTTTTCAGGTAATGGGGGTCCCCGGCAATTGGCGTATTTTAGCGCGAGTTGATTAGCGAAATTTTTGCAGCAAATTTTTTATGGTTTCTAGGATGACCACATTGTTGCCAGAATCGCCCATGTTTGAAACCAAACATTGGCGGAGAACCCGATTAAAAATTTAAAAAAATACTCCCTTAAAAAAATAATAATAATAATAATAATAATAATAATAATTACTTTTTATGTGTTTTCACAAAACAATGGACAAAACTAATAATTAACACTTTTATGTTAGCCAGTCGCAAATCTCGCCTATAACGGTTTTATTTTTCGCGTGTGTAAATTAGAAGCAATGCTTTGATGTTGAAATAAAAAGTTTTGTAAGTGTATGTAATGTATCTATTTTAAATGAAAGGAGTGAAATAGGTTTATATTTTAAATGATATGAATGATGGGAATGAGAACCATATTTGGCGATTTATCACCCGCGTCTAGTTAACATAAAAGTGCCTAATATATTTTTCAATAATAATGCATTTTTCCAATAGGGAAACTATTGTATAAAGTATTTATCGTCATATTTTATGATAGAAACAAGCTATTCATATTTAAATGCACAGCTTAAACTTATAAAAAGGTTTGCTCCAAAGAGACACATTTACGTCATATTTTATTTCAAGAAAACAACATTTTAAAAGAAATCATTGAAATATAATGCAGATATTTCAAATATTATCATCTAGTAGAGTGTGATTTTCGGAATTTTTCCTGCATGAAACACATAATGCAAAGCTAAGCAATACTATTCCAAATATGGGTAAAATTACCAGAGCAATGTATAATCCCTTGGTAGTTTCACTTCGAAGATTACTGCTAATGCAATTTCCTGAACCATCACACTCGTACGGTCCATCACTACAGCTTATTCCCGGCTGTAAGATAAAAGGTTTGCCGTTAGAGTCAACAATACCTAATTCTGAAGCTGGAACACACCTATTTATAAAACAACACTGGAAGCATTGAATGGTTAGATCTGTACACAAGCAGTCTTTCAATCCTAGGGGTTCGCATACCGAACTATTACTACATGAAGTGCTGTTGCAAGTTAATTTTGATGAACAAAATTCTGGTACAACCCGTAATGTTGGACATTTTGGCGACTTACCATCGCAAAAACTATACAAGCAATTCTCTGCTTCACTGTTACAAAGCATGTGTTTGCTTCCTGCGACGGAGCAATTTTTATCACAGCATTCACTTTCTTTGGGGCTGCATTCAAATCCTTTCTCAGAACGAATTGCACATGGTTTCTCTGGCGGTTTTGCATCCGATGGTGTGCAGCAGGGATCTACCAAGCTACAATATTTCGCTTCTCCACAGTCGCATTCTTCGTCGCCTTCACGAATACCATTGCCACATGTCGAAGTTAAATTTTGTAAGCAACTTCCTTTCAACAGCAGAGTTTTCTTGATATCTTCCCGACTACATTTGGAGAATTTCATCGAGTTTATAGATCTATAAGATGCTAATGGATACATCAAAAAGTTCTTTAAATTTCCTGGCGAACAAAGGGGGTGGTTTAATGGATCATGAGCACTTCCGAATGCATGTCCTACTTCGTGAGTGAATGCCAGCATTGTAATTCCTAAGGGGATCGGCTTATCGTTTTGAAATTTCATATTTATAACTCCAGTGTTAAAGGATAATCCACCAAGTCCAGTATAACTTGGCAATGGCTTATCGCAGATACCTCCGATAGCCTTATTATCGCGAAATTCGGGTTTGAAAGCCTCGCCAATAGCATTGCCAGCAAACAATCTATAAAACATGGCGATGGAAAGACAATGTCTGTTACTTTGCTTTCGAGTTGTGAATAAACTTAAATAATCCGAAATAGTAGATGCTTGAACCATTGGATAATTTTCACTCTCAGCGGATTTGTAAATGGAAACTTTCCCGACAAAAATACGAATACCGTCTGGCAGGCCGTCCATGTTGAAATCGGCTCTTCTAAACACATAATCAGTGAATTTTGCATGGTAATACATAAAAGCTTTCAATTTGTCCGAATTATTCTGGTAAAAGTTATACAAAGTATGATCAGCGACTATTTCTATCTCGCAAAACAAATCTTCCGTTTGATTAAAAATATCCAAACCCGAATTCTCCACTGTGATATTTAGTGAGACATTAGGGTACCGATAAAGATCTTTCCATTCTGGAAAATTTTTTGGATAATGAGGAAATATACTTCGTCGGCGAATATCTACATCTCTATAAACTATGATCTTATTAGAAGTCGGTTGCAATTTATTAAAAAATAAGTCTGCAGGTTCGATGAAATATGTATAATTTGAGTCACTTATTTTTCCTGTCAATGAACCATTCGACAAAAAACATATAATACTTGCATTAGAGTCATCTAGTAAATTGCCTTCGTAAAATTTTGTTGGCGGACGCACTTTCTGGACGAACGTATCAGAATTTTCAAATTCGACTGGCACTTCTTGAAATGATTCATCTTCAGACAGGAGAAGATGAAAGTTTTTACCGTAAGACTTAAACTGAATTTCGAGGTCCGTTTTTTTATTTGACGAATTAGAATTAAAACTAAAAAGTGCTGATCGTTTATTTCTTTCTTCTAAAATTTGGAAATCCAGTTCTTCATACTTGTATAAAAATTCGTTATAGCCTATCGCACAACTTATGTTTGTTATCATGCCAAAAGAAACAAAAATTAAAACTTGAGTAAACATCGGGATGCTTCAGATATTTTTGTAACAAATAAATAAAAATATGCCAATAATTCGATGTTTTCATTACAGTATTTCACAAGAAATACAATGCCATACGAAGAAAACTAAATCATATATTTATTATTAAAAGCATATTGGGCCGAGGCATACAATATAAAGAAGGCATACTCATTTTCTTATAATGTGTGTATCTATCACCAGAGGACGCTATAACCTTTCTGACCAATCGTGCAAACCCGGAACTAAAACTGAAGTCTGACTCTGACCAATCCTCTATCTGGGCAGGGTAGAAATTAGCTGATTCAATGATAATTTTGGCAGGGTTTGTGCTAAACCACATGACTAAATCCGGTTACGATTTTGGCGAAATGAATTCACCTTTCTAATTACGTACTCTACGGTTGTGTATGATGAAATGTGATAAAATGGCTTTACGATCTCGTGAAACCAATGAGCAAAGTAAACACATTAATCTGCTATGGGCAAAATATCAGTGAAAATTACGTCATAGTATGCAACCATGTGGATATATTTCTTTTTTATGAATGGAAATGTACTTTCTCCCACTAGAAATGTTTTTATTTTCACAGACGAATGCTTTTCGTAAGCACTGAGATTAGGATTCTTAATATCATTGATGTAATACTAATTAATCTTTCCTTACTAAATCTGAGTTTTTAATTTCAGTATGGACGAGTTCAACCGAAAGCGAAAATTGCTTTCCCTGTCAGTATTCCGCTTTGACGCCATTTTCATATGAGGAAAGGAGGACGGGGGGTGGGAGGGATGTTATGTGAGTAAGATTGGAGATACAGCTCTCATCAAGCTTGAGTAATCCTTTGCCAGTTGTGGGAACGCTGTCCCTTTCTTCTTAGATTTGCATATTTATTTTTACTGCAAATGTTATTTTACCTATTGTACGTATTGTATTCACTGGTTAAGATATAGATTTTTTTTTTTTTTAAATCATGCTTGAAAATTATTTAAAAAAATATAAAAAATCAGTAAACTGAGCTACATTTTTCGAACATATTTTATTTTGAAAGTGCATTTTTTTGTTTTGTTCAAAGTTGTAGAAATTTTATGTGATATTTAGAACAGAATATATGTATGATAAAATCAAAAGAGACTGCACTGGTTGTCGCCATCGTTATAAAGTCGCATTAAAGACACACGTTTTTGCTTTATAATACAGATTTGATTTTTTGAGCAATTTTCCGCCTTAGTATGTGAGTTTTAAAAATATAGAAAATTCCATATATTAAACGTCAAATTCACCTTCTTAACTTGAAATAACACAACGTAAATACATTGATATAATTTAATTGTTACTATAATAGGTGCAAATACGAAAACACAGTTTTAAACATTAAAATTATTTATGATATTAAAATAAGATGTCAAAATTCATTAGCGCTTTCGGCTACATTAGCCGAAAGCACTAAGGAATTTTGACATCTGATTTTAATATCATAAATAGTTTTAATGTTTTAAAATCGTGTTTTTGTATTTGCACCTATTACAGTAACAATTAAATTATATCAATGTATTTACGTTGTGTTATGTGGGGGTTTTATTAGGATTTCACCCCATCTTTTATGATGGTTCTAGATTACATTTAAATATACCTCTTTCTTTTTCTTTTCGATTTACAAAAGCAGTTTTACTATCTGTACTCAAGTCTGTCTTCCCGTTAAAATACTTTGAAGCAATATTTTAAAAATATCAGTTTATCGCTCTTGGAAAATGTTTTCCTGTTTGTCCGATAAGTTATAAGGTTCAAAAACCTTATCTTCTCAGGTAATACATTTTTCTGCTTCAAAAATCCACTGATAAAAACTCGTTCCTGATAAGCAGCTATTATGTGAAATTTACTGTTCCATTCTTTGATTGCGTAGTCAAGTTGAGGTTTTACGAAAATGACCTTAAAGTATTGAGCTCTCAATGTAATTTTTAAAAATGTCTGGGTTTCACAATACATTTATTGAAAACATTGCTACATGATGATGCAAATGTAAATTTATTGTTGAAAGAATGCGTTCATTGCATTTCCTGTGTTACAGTTCCTGATCCGACAAAACGTTATGACAAAGTTTCTGTGTCCAAATGAGTGCGCATGGACGTTATATAACAGCGCATGATAAATTCCTAAACAGTGCTGAAGTTAAAAAAACGGAGTGTATAATCTATATAGGCAGAGAGTATACGCTATAGTTTTACTTGAGAAACAGAGAATATACAGAATTTATTTTAAAAAAATTCCAGAAGGTATACGATGTATACCACCGTATATCCTCCATTACTGCCCTCTTCCTAAAAGTATATAATAGATCAGTTTCAACTGACCTCACACCCTAGCAACCACCTTAGCAACCAGGTGGACGTTTTATTTGCCCCTCAAAGATGGTGGATTGTGATTGGTTGGCTCATAATACAGGCTACAAATCGACGATTATGATTGGTTGGATAAAATTTGGTGGGCTGGTGATCACGTGGTTGAAAATTATCTATACTATGTTCGCACTTTAAGTTAATTCAGACCTCCCCAATGCGCTCATACTCCGTTCACACCGGATATTTCATACCCCCGAACTCACTGAGAGAGTTCCACAAACTCATTTAGCGATGGGTCTAATGGCTAGATACACCCACTATCACTCTGATTAGCTATGAAGTTTCGCTTTAACTGATTGTCTGTTGGGGCACATTTTAATATATGCGCATGCGTACACTTTCAATTGTTCTAATCTCAGACACAATGACGTTCAGTGAGAGGCATTCTAATTCCTTAGCGTACCACCTTTAAAATTGGGGTCTGAGATGTCTTTATCGGGTGTGGACGTAGTATCAGTGAGTTTCACAAACTCACTTCTCAAGGAGTAGAAACCTAGAAACTTCATATGGCTAGATGCAGCCACTACCACTCACTCAGATTAGCTGTGAAAGTTCGCTTTAATTGATTGGCTGTTGAGGTTAGTTTTAACTTATGTGCATTCGCACACTTCCAATTTGTTCATATTTTAGATACAGTTGGGTTCAATGAGTTAACGTTGAAGAATTTTGAAATGTGACCAGACATTTCTTATTCTGGACGTACCACCTCCAAAATTCGAACTAAGTTAATTTAGATATCGCGGTGTGAACATAGTATAAGAGATATGATGGGGATATAAGGCTATCATTTTGTCGAATCAGAGTAGGCCTAATGGGAGAGACATGATTTTACACTGCAAAGCGTATCCTTAGACATTGGAAGTTGGAAGAATGGCGGTTAAAACCACATATTAAAACACGTGATAGCGTCCGAAAACAACAATTCATGAGGTGTCTCGTGTCTGAATACTTGAACGGCTGCAATTTTCTAGTTTAGTAAAACAAAATCGGCTATAATCTATAGCTCAATTTCCACCTCTCACAATGCATGCTAAAGCGCGTATTTTCTGAGCATAAACTTTGTACCAAATTTCCCTCGATTAGTGCGGTTAATTAATCCCGAGATATTACCGCACGAATCGATAGCGCATCTAAAAACAAAAACAAATTAGCGCACTAACTGAGTTCGCACTAAGCTATGGAAACTTGTATTATTACAATGTATGTGAGGCCCGAGAAAAAAGAAAAAAACCCGCTCAAATGTGGCCCAAGACAATTATTTCCACTCAAAACCAAATATTTTGTGTGCAGTGCATACATGAAAGTAGTTCAAAGTTAATCGACAGTTCTAAAAATGACTGCTTCTGAAACTTAAAACGATAGAAATTCACAAACTAAATTTCTCAGAGGTAATCTTTCTTTGCCTCAATAATTTTCTTGTGAATAATTAGCATTTTGGTTTAGCTCCTGTCGTTAGTTACAGCACTAATGATTAATCACAGGAATTCAAAGAAAATAAAGTGGGAAAAATGCAAGAAAATCAAACATCCAAAGAGGATTATTAAAAGATTTGTGAAAACTGTCGTAACGGAACTTAATTCTCAGACGTTCCTAACAATATTCGCATTCTTTGTTAAGGCTGGTTGCACCAATTCTCCCGCAATCATACAATTGAATAATTTAGAGGCAAGAAGACTTTAAGAAAAGGTTTATGTACATTCTGGGAGGATCGCGGATGAAGATGTTTTGTTTTTCAGTGTTTTTTTTTTAATGTAAATTATTGGAGTGTATATTTTTGTGGAGAATTAGGAACACAAAGAAACAAAAATGATGAGAAGTGTTTACCTGCATTTCTACTCTAGTATTTTAGAATTAGTACACTAGCGAAAATTAATGATCTGTTTTTGTAAGCAGTAAACTGAAAAACTGCCAGTTTAACAAAGGATTTTCTTTAACAAAATATAAATATTTCTAGATCCGTATTGCCATTTAAGTTTTATTTTTTCATAGTTTTCTCATAATGTTTATTTTTTAAAGCCTGGTTTAAGAAAATCTTTGCAGCTCTAAATTATTTTCAAAGATTTGAAGAAAAGGGGTAGGGTAACCAATTGCAAGCCCGCATGCATTGCACCCACCGCATTACCCTTGTTGCCCGATCCTGCGTACCTCGCAACATTTATCGTTAAAGGTCTTAAATATATTTTATTTGTATTTATGAGTAGCTCTTTACTGTTTATTTATTTTTATTTATTTATTTATTTATTTTATTTTATTTTTTTGCGATATTCTGATTATTCTGTAAGTTAACAAATTCCGACTTGTCATATTTTTGACTGGATTCCACCAGGTCCCGACTTAGACTATCTAGGGCCTCGGGGAAAGCATAATTCTAGGGATCCCCTATCTATCTATAGAAATTGTTCGGGAAGCATGCTGAAGTGGCTAGTACTAAACTTCATACCTATTGTATGTATACATATATTTCGTACCAGGTACTATTCACATCTGTATACAAGGTATCATAAAAAAGATAGTTACAACGGTGAGAGATGATATAATACACTAATTTTTTGTGTGTAGGAATATAAGGGCTCACGTGAGCCTTTGAAATATAAAAACAGATATTTCAGTCATTCTTGGGGACAGGAAGCGTAGGAGCCTCTTCCAAAATTTTTGAAAATGTAAGAATTTTGATAAATTTTGTCCAATTTTAACCATTTGGCACCCTTTGACGCTGATTACGCCCATGGGCCACTCCTCAAATAGGGGGCCCGGGGCAGCTGTCCTGCATGGCCCACATGCAGTCATAAATTTCGGATTTTGAGTTGCAGGCTAAGTCATTCTAAATAAAATCATTGATTTAGTTAGGAACACAGAAATTTGACAATAGATTTTAAATCTTTACGGTTTACTGTTTACGTATAAGTATCTGGTTGAATGAGCTGCACTCGTAAAAAAAATGGAAAAACTCCTGCAGTAGTTTTTGTGGGATTTCCGTAATCGGATTCAAAGTCAATTGGCATATTTAATATCGCTTATTTTATAACGCTTATATAGTTAAAACAATATTATTGCTAGCGTCATTTATGTTTGACACCACCCTTACTGTGAACCCGATTATTGAATATTAAATATTTTCTCTTTGCGGGAATGATGTATAAATAGCTTCATGTCGTATACCGTATACAATTTGCAACATTTTTATATTTCATTTCCTTTAAATTTTGGCAGTTTTCGTGCATTTTTTAGGATTTCTGCAATGATTTCTGACTTGTGTAAAGAGCAAATATCGCATGAAAATGATTTTCTCTGGAAACGACACCCTGGCAGATCGATTTTTAGACGCCGAAAAAACCCTAATCCGTTTACTTTTGTTTAATGAAAATCATTAGGGCCCATTTCGGGAATTCAAAAATACATAAATAAACAAGAATTACTCTTTTAATAGTATAAGATATATATATTTCTTTTTGAAAAATACCTTCACTTTGAACTACTCATTATAATTCAAGATTTTTTCATGATAAAATTTTATAGTGTATAAATTTTTACGTATAACTGATAATTGTTTCATATACAGGAGAAATTTTTTCAATATTTATGCAATTTATTTAATATAAAGAAGCATTTATCTATTTTTATGTACAAACAGAAGTAAATTGTATATAAACAACAATAATGATAATGCATATAAATAAAATGTTTATTATATCTCTCTCTATACTTAAAAAGAAAAAAAAAAAAAGTAACCACCGCCGCCGCTATCAAAATGAAGTTTTTGTGCCTTGGAGTCTTTCTTGACTAATATTCAGAAAACTATTGCATATAAAAATATGAAAATTGGTAGTTTTATAGAGAAATGTTCAATAAATACGCTGAAGCAGACAATTTTTAAATCGAAGAATTATTTTAAGCTATATTTAATATTAAAGTCGGTCAAAATAGTTTTCTTAAAAAAGTTTTATAGGAACGAAAACTATGCATAGGAATTTAACAATAATTTTAAAATATGTTATTGACAAGCTTGCGGTTTGCAGACTGCAATTACTTTTTTTTTTATTTGAATATTTTTTTTAAGGCTTTATTTCAATTTTTTATTCAAATTTTCATTATTTTGACGGAGATTTATTTCATATTTCAAAAAGTCCATTATTTGAATTGTTACCAATTTGTAAAATAGCGCACATAATAACATTTTCTTTCAATTAAGGAATATATTTACACGTGACTATTAAAAACAGAAATAAAACTTTAAAACAATAATTAAATGATCACGTGTTAAAAGCAGTATATGTAGAAAATTACGTAATAAAAAATATACTTGCGCGTGAATATTAAAAAAAAGAAATTATTAAATTATTACGTGTTCAAAGCGTTAAATGGGGAAACTTATGTCATATTTAAATGCTCAAATAACAATATTTCCACACAGTTTCAATTAAAAAATATATTTACATGAGAGATTAATTTATTTCGACAAAATATTCTACCTATTATTGCAAATTTTTAAACAGCGTAAATAATAATATTTCCCTTCAGTTAAAAACTATATTTTTACGTTTAGTAATTACGTTTAAATTAACGAAATAACTAATAAATTGTTAAAATATCATTAAAAATACAGATAAACGTTGAATTAAAAATTACTCGATGGCATAACTAATACGTGTAACGCATCTGATGTCAACTAAATGCGACGCCACGATCATACACTTTTGTCGTTAAATCCTATATTTTGGTGACAGTTCTTTTCTTTTATAGAAAGTAGTTGACGGGATAATGGAGAAGTTCACAATTTTCTATAGCATCGTTAAAAAATTCCCCGATGCAGAGACATTGTTTACTTAACCATTTTACACAAGTTGATTTTCAAATGTTCAATTGATCTTATTTAATCAATCACGAAACAGTTGTTAGCTATTTCGACAACAGTTGATTCGGCCTTAAAATCCCTCAGACAAGGGAAAATGAATGGAAACTCCGATTACAGCAGATCGCCTCTGATCGTTTAATTATAATTCAATCTTCCGCAATCGTTTTAGAGTTGATCAAATCAGAGTGGTTTTAAAACTTGTGCGTGTCAGAATGGTGCTGGCGATCGTAGTTCGTAGGGGGCAGAGCCCCCTAGTCTATGTATATAAAAGTTTACCAGGTTTGTTTTCATTGTTGTTTATTTCATTTTATAATATCATTTTCTGAAGCCTGAGTTACGCCAAGCTCCTAAAAAGAGAAAAACGCCAAGACTGTAAAAGTACCTCTTATTTTATCAAAAGCCTCAAACCTATACCATGCATTCAGTCTAAAAACCAATAAAAGAAATTTGAAACAGGAAATAATTACTAAATATTTGTGCCTTTTTAGGAGAACAGTAAGCTCATCAAATGAATTTATTTAAATACTCCGTAAAAAGATGGTTTACGGTCTCTAAAACAACCCAAACGGAACTGGAATCATTAGACAACGTCCAGTGCACTTTCCTCGCTCAGGGTGAAAAAAATACCTTGAGGCCCGGAATAACGAAGGTCATCTGCTACTGTCATTATCCGGACGAGAAAAATGCCAAAATAAAAGTAACTAAATTTATTCTTTGCATCAAGATTGTATCGAATAGATAAGATAATCAGCAATTGAAAGGAAGACTTGGTCAGATTAGATTCTTTTATACCGCTTGTATAAAAGTTTGGATGCAGACTTAATTAACGGGTGATCTGAAAGTTATTGCATAAAAATTAAAATTTCAATTAAAAATTGATTAAATATGTTGGAGGCAAAAAAAAGGAAGAATTATGAAGTTAGTCCTATGCAGACTAATTTCAGATGTTCAACCAACAGACTATCAAACTGATTTTGACAAATAAGATTAAAAAAAAAAAAAAAGAAAGAAAAGAAAAAAAAAAAGTCCTTCCGGCCTGTATCGGGAGGAAAAGGTAGCTTTCCTATAGCTTCGTTTTAAAATTTTAGCTAATGTTACACGAAAACAGCAAGCTAAAATGCAAAGAAAACGTTTACAAAAGATTCGTTAATACTGAATTTTAATAAGAAATTCGCCAAATTATTGAGCAATAGCCAAATTGGCTTCATTTATGAAGACTTATTTTGGTCGCCAAATTTGACGATATTTCGCCAAATGTCGCCATTTTGGCGAGAATTTGGCGCTAACGGATATGAATATATAGTTTTATGCGTATGATTGGGAAAATTATTACAACAATGAAAGAAAATAATTTGCGAGTAATCGTGTTAATGTGCTGTTTTGTTTCAAAATGTTCAAACAAAATTTTGTTTCAAGATGGCGGCCATTTAAAAATTTAAAACTAAAATAAATATACCAAAAAGTTAAAAATTCAAATTTATTTTTTAATTACGTGTTAGGCCTTGATACAAGAATTCCAGAGCATTTTTTGGTTTACCTCTATCTTTAAAAATGGCTGAGATAGAGCAGTTTGAAATTCTAGGTTGGCTGACATTTTGAAACAAAACAGCACATTAACGCGATTACTCGCAAATTATTTTCTTTCATTGTTGTAATCATTTTCCCAATCATACGCATAAAACTATATATTCATATCCGTTAGCGCCAAAATTGGCGACGTTGGCGACAAAATTGGCAAAATTTTTGACATTTGGCGAAATATCGCCAAATTTGGCGACCAAAATAAGTCTTTATAAATGAAGCCAATTTGGCTATTGCTCAATAATTTGGCGAAATTCTTATTAAAATTCAGTATTAACGAATCTTTTGTAAACGTTTCTTTGCATTTTAACTTGCTGTTTTCGTGTAACATTAGCTAAAATTTTAAAACGAAGATATAGGAAAGCTACCTTTTCCTCCCGGTACAGGCCGGAAGGACTTTTTTAATTTATTATTCTTACATATTGTTGCAAAATTTCCCAAGCAATAATGTATGAAAAATCCAACAATGAATAGTTATATAAAAATCGGTGTATTTTTCCGTGAGTTATGTCAATCTTACTTTGAGTTAAAGCTTTGAATTTTGAAGTTTTCATAAAATCAAATTTGTTCTAATCATCAGATTTTGACGAAATTCAAATGGGACCACCAGGGTGCCTTACATTTTCAAACAAAATAAAAAAAATATATTAAAATCGGTGCACATTTATGAAAGTTATGCATGAAGAGGATAAAAAAAATACATACATACGGGTAGAATTGATAACCTCCTCCTTTTTTTTAAGTTGGTTAATGAAGAATTCTTGGATTTAGCTAGCCAGTAAGAATATTATATAGGGCATATGATATAACAAAAAACTTTATACGATCTCAAAATATCGGATGTTTTTTTTTCCCACTAAATTCCACCGAAACGGGCATCAAATTAAAGATCTTGTCCAGACGCAACTGTAAAAATATTCTTTAAAAAGAACACCCGAACTTTAAATTTCAATATTTTTTTAACTATAATAAATATAAAGATAATATAAGTGGCATGTTTATAAGGTGGCTCATAAATTTTGTATACAGTAGTTTTTAAAATAGTAGTTCAAATTTTCGTCTATAGATGGCGCGGCGTTGTGTTATTTTGCAAGAATCCTTAAATTAATGTGTAATGCTGTATCAAAGTTCGCTCAGTTTTTAATCTTCATACTGTTTAGCTGTTGAAATGCGAAAAAGGTCGAAAAAAAGGTATGCATTTTCTTTTTGGAAGATGGTTTGAGCATTTTTATTGTGGCAGCATAGAGCCTAAGAACTATTGACGAAATTTTGTATTATTATTTTTTAATTACTGTATATACAATTTATCAGTTACGTTATGAAAATGCCATTTTGTATACAGTATGTCATGGTTGTATTTATTATAGTAATGAATTATTAAGTTTTAAAGTTTTGGTATCATTTTTTGAGAAACCCTGTACTTTCAAATATGTAGTATCAAACATAGACAATCAGAAAATAGAGTTCAATTTCAGAATTCTTGCGTTGTCCAAACTATGCAGTCACGAAATGGTAGATTTAGCAGTTACTAACAATGAAATACAGATTAAATTAGTTAAAAAGCAAATCGCTTATGAGTTCAGTGTACTAGCTATAAATTCTAGTACTACATACTTTTTTTAATAGTTGGCTTTACAAAGAACTGCTCTCTCTCTCATGTGCATTTTTCTCTCAAAGGGTGAAAAAAAAATTACTTTAAAGCCAGGAATAGTTAAAGCCATCAACTTACTGTCATTATCCGTTCAATAAAAAATGCCAGAAGAAAAATAGAATAAAAGGTAGAAAAATTTTCTGTATCAGCACTATGTCGAGATGATAAGATTATCAGCAGTCGAAAGGAAGGCTTGTTCAGATTAGATTTTCTTTTATGGCTTGTAAAAAAGATTAACAAAGTCTGAGGTTGGATGAAAATCTTAACGGATAGTTGAAAGTTTTCACATAAAATTTAAATTTGAATTCAAAGTGAATATCCTCCACATTCTGTTGATTAGGTGGATGTTTACTTTGATTTAGGGAAAATTACTTTGATTTTTAAATTATTTACAAACGCGACACTAATTTAACTCTCCTGGTACTAGATTTAAATTTTTGATAAGCGTCATTAATTTTGCATGATTGGAACTAGACATTTAATTCTGTTAAATGTAACTTTTTCACACGATGTGTCTATTTAATTTTATTAAGTTTAAATAATTATTATTTTTTCTGGTTCGAAAGACAAAAAACTTCAGAACAAATAAAAATTGGTGTCAAAAGAGACCCCAAATGGTACTAGGAGTGTTAGTAGTGTTATAATTTAAATTATTCACAATGCGACATTTTTTTCAAAACGTAAGAGATTTATCATGCCCGACTTTTCATAACTTATTTTGAATTAGTGATATTTGTGTTTCGAATGATATTTAATCAGTGACGTATCTAGGGGGTGGGCTGATGGGGCTTCAGCCCCCTCCGAAAATTGTAGAAAATATCGTTTAATTACGAAAGTTTAGCAAAATGTGATGAAACTTGCTAAGATAAAATTCAAAATGAACCAGACAAAAAATTCCGTTTTAGACAGATTTTCTTCTAAGAAAGTGTCTTATTTCACAAATGCCATGCGTGTATGTGCTCCAAAATGAGTCTAAGAATGTGTTGAGGGAGAGGTGGGGTAGATCGAGAATGCTGTAATATAATTTTAAATTTGCTGTTTATTTGGTTTTATTTACTATTTATTAAATACTTTTAGTAGATAATTATCAGTATTCCGTTTTAAAAAATGCTGTGTAACGATGTAATTATACTTGCGAAGACAAAAACCTGTTTAAAACGACATTTTCCCCTGTCCCATGCAATTTCATCTTAGTAGATTTGATTGTACACTAGATGCGTTACCTGCTAATAAGATAAAAACCTGTTTAAAGCGGAATTTTCCCCGTTTCTTGCAATTCCTTCTTAGAAAATTTTACTATATCTCAGCCCCATCCGAAATGATATGTCTAGATACGCCACTGTATTTAATTAATGTTTTTGCTGAAGTTTAGAGAAAAAAAAAGAAAAAAAATTCTCATCTGTTCTTTTTTTCTTTTCTTTTTTTTTTTTTTTAAATAACTTTTAAGTTAGTAAGTTGGTCGTAATGAATAGAAAACTTTTGTTCATATTCGTAGAATATTAGAAAACAACATACTATTCTTGTTTTCAAAAGTCTGATACTTTGTTAATCCTCAACTGCTGTGACAAAAATTGTCGCATAGCTACTGTGAGCGGTCTCTGAGATAGCTTGATCGAAAGATGAATAACAGGCTAGGTTAACTCATACTATACTGTTTCTGTACTTAACGTTGCGTACAGGACTATTACAATTAAAATTCACCCTTTCAGATGTCTATAGCGCTGTTAGGATAGTTTTAATTTGTGTATTTTGTGGTTGAAAAGTTTTATTCTTATGTCTCTGAACCCACGCAAAGTAAACATTTTCTGGCTATAAGGGTTAAAATATTGGGTAGATTTCGTAAGAAATACTACCTATTACATTCTCCTCTATGTTGGAATTTCTCGAAAATTTTTTGCAGATCTACACCGATCATGACTCCCAGAATCCAAAACCACCTCCAGTTCAAAACTTTATCTATCTATGTCACTTTTTTATGGACACGATAACTTGAAAAATTTTGCACAAATCTTTTCCAAACTGATACATAAAATCAAGGGGCATAAAATCTCGGTCAAGTTCGTTAATGGGCAAAATCGAACCAGCGAGGGAGGGGGGGGGGCTTTTTGTGAAAACAGAAAAATGCCCATAACTTCTTAATTACGATACGTATCGAATCCGTTTAAAATTATTAACTTCTAGGAAAAGGGCCAAAAATTTATGTATGACAGATTTTTGATATCATTAAAAATGGCCCCAAGGGGGGAGGGGGGAGGGGAGAAGGAGGATTTCAGAAGAAAAAAATTCATAACTTCGTCAATTCACAAGTTATCAAATCCGCTTACATTTATTATAAATCTTCTTAATATTATCTAAAACTTTTATACTGACAAGTTTTTTATAGGACCAACCCTTACAGCAATAATAATAATAATAATAAATAAATAAATAAATAAATAAATAAAAATAAAAAAATTCTGCCGGCTCCGCCTACTTGACACAGGTAGATTTCGAAGTGGGCGGTTCCAACTGCCGCATCATGGTAAAAAAGGTCATTTCTTCTGCAATTTCCAATAAACAGGCGCCCCACGGTCTGTGTCTTCGAAATCTACCTGTGCCTGTAGGCCGAGCCGTCAGGAATTTTTTTTTTAGTATATCAATGTTTGTTTCATTTTGATCTTTCATACCCTGAAAAGTATAAAACTCATTATTAAAAATGTATTGTCACAGAACCAGACAAATGACTAATTTCGCTTTTTGTTTTCTTGCAGGTGGATGTGCCAAATGTATGACGCGGGTGCCATACGGCACCCTCATAGCAACGATCCTGTGTTGTGCCGGCGTTATAGCCTTCCTCATATGCCTGTACAGAGCCGTACGACTCACGCTCAATATGTTCGCAGATGTCTTCACCTACAACCTTGAATGGTGAGACCTGTGCATTAGTAATATTTTAAACGTCTGACAACTACGCAAAAAAATACTTTGTAATTTATTTTCTAATTTATAAAATAGAGAAGATCTTAAAACGGGTATTAATTTGTTAATGTCTGTATATTTACTATTTATTCTCCAAATTACCAATTTACACTCGTACATTACCTAAAAACATGGTTAAAAGTTCCATTAAAAACGTCCCACATTATCAAAAATGTAAAAAAGTTTCAAATAAAAACTGTCACCATTGCATAATAGCGCTTTCACTTTGGCTGAATCAACTGAAGAATCAGATGCTTGACAGTTAACAACTGATGATGGTCTAGCCAGAGTGAAAGCGTTATTGAGCAATGGTGACAGTTTTTATTTGAAACTTTTTTACATTGTTGATAATGTGGGATGTTTTTAATGGAACTTTTAACCATGTTTTTAGATAATGTCTGTGGTAAATTGGTAATTTGGAGAATAAATAGAGAAGATCTTTTTAACGCTTTCCAATATAGTTGTAAATATATGTTACATATGTTGA
Source organism: Maratus michaelseni (assembly GCA_963931845.1). Lineage (NCBI taxonomy): Eukaryota > Metazoa > Arthropoda > Arachnida > Araneae > Salticidae > Maratus > Maratus michaelseni. The sequence goes on along the minus strand of OZ007587.1, from coordinate 380,733,626 downwards.
TATATGTTATTGTGGTTTAACATGACATGTTCGGTATTGAAAATGAAGTGTGTAGCATTTATAGTTCCTTTATAGGGACACTCAAAAGAAGTCCGTTACATTAGGGTATATGGGGAAAAATCGTTTGCGGTGTATTTTAATGATCTTACACTATTGCATACATGTTGAAATTGATATATAACACTGAGGTGCACTACCAGATACATGCGCTAAAATACGCCGTACATAGCGTTCATTTACAGGGACTCGCAAAATAATTCCGTTAGTACTGTCTAATGAACAATAATTGCTTTAAGTTCGTTTTAAGTTGTGGTACTTATTTTCCAATTAAACTAATTTTTTGCGTATTACTCTGTGTTATAGATGATATACAAGGCAGCACATAATAATTAGGATACATTTCCGACAATTTGGTTTTCAAATGTGTTATGCGTTTTACAAATTGTTTACTCGGATATCATGTTTCGCCTTATTAAACGGTGAAGTTTTGTTAAAGTTTTCTGCAAGTGCTAGAAAGTGTTTCATAATCTATGCTTGACGCGTGATTTTTCGTTCTTGTTTAAAATGTACTTGTTTCACTGTTTTATTTTTTTGTAAAATTATTTTTAATCTTTCTAGATTTATTGTAGGGAAAAAACAAATCCGTTGATAGCCGATACATTTGTGCGGATTTTTTTTTCCAATAAAATAATTTTGTGAATGTGTAAGTAATTAGAAAATATGGATTTAAGGATATCCTTGATAGATAATAGGGATAAAAGTCTAGTTATTTTGTCATTTTCTCTGAAGTTTTCGAATTTTTTATATTTTTACACTCTAAAAAAAAGTATTTTTCCAGTGCAATTTCGTTATTTTTAGATTTTTAGTGTTTGTTTATTCTTAAAAAAAAAAAAAAAAAAAAAAAAAAAAAAAAGAAAGAAAGAAAGAAAGAAAAAAAGGAAGTAACACTGTCGCTGCCGTAATGGAATTATTGTGACTGGGACTCTTTCTCGGCTTTATATTAAGAAGATTATTCCATATATATAAAGATATGAAAACTGGTAGTTTTATGGAGAAATGATATGATAAAAACGCTGAAACAGGCAGTTTTTAAATCGAAGAACTATTTTAAGCGCCGCGTTTAATGTTGAAATCGTTCAAAATAGTTTAGATAAAAGAAGTTTTAGGGGATCAAAAGCTATGCATAGAAATTTAAACATCTTTTGCAGGCCCATAAAATATATTTACACGTCAGTATTAAAAAAGAAAGAAAACTTTAAAATAATTAAATTATTACCAAATATTGTCAAACACTTTTAAATTAAAAACTACATTTACACGTGGATATTAAAAGAGAAAGAAAACTTTAAAATAATTAAATTATTACATATGAAAAGCATTAAATGGGGAAAATTACGTCAGATTTAAAACAATATATTTAAAACGGTTTTCTTATAGCGTCTAAAAAGAAACGTTTCGTCTTGCGTAATGCTGGGAAAACATAAAAAGTTAGTCTCATCTGCAAATTTCGTTGATATAACAATTTTCTTATAAATATGAATAATTTTATAATGATTTTCATTCAGTATTCCATCTTCTCTACGTAATGCTAAGAAAACATTAAAAATCTGCCTCATCTGCAAATTTCCTTGATATAGTACCTTCGATTATTTCCATTCATAATTTCATTTTCTTTACGCTATGCTGGGATAACATTAAAAATTTGACTCATCTGCAGATTTTATTCATCTGCAGGGGGGGGGGGGGGGGGGGTGCGAAAAGTACACCCCCCCCCCCGTATATAAAAATAAAAATGAAGTATTCCCGAACCTTTGACTCTCAATAGCGTTAATGAAATCTGTCAATAACACAGTTTTCTTATACACTTTTTATAAGCATTTTAAGTTCCTTCTCCTATTTTTTATACTAAAATTATGCATTCACTGCCTTGGATATGTTGCAATAAGCTTGGATGTTTCGACAAACAGCTGGTCATTTTCTAATTAGCCTAAAACTTCATAGGCTCATTGCAATAAAACAGAAAAGAAAAAAAAAATCAGGCTGATTGCGAAACTAATGCCCATTTTTAAGTGCGTTCGTAATTATATAAATACCTAGTCGTCGTCTGTCCGCATATAACAGCGCGAAAACTACCCAACCGAATGGTTGGGTTAAATAATACGGGTCCGGTTAAAAATGTGACACCAAATTACCCCTTGAGGGATAATTTGGAGTTTCCTGTTTTTAGGTGCGTTCTCAATTATATAAATACGTAGCACCTATAGTCGTCGTCTGGTCCGTCCGTGCGCATATAACAGCGCAAAAAGTACCCAACCGAATGGTTTGAAATTTAATATACATAATCGTTGCAGAATTTTGTCGAGTCATTTCAAATTTTATGAAAATCGAATCAAAAATTAAAAATATATTAATAAAAGTTTCCTTTATTCTATTAAATCCTACCGTACGCAGATAATCCATGTAATAAAAGCGCAAGTCATGTGACTGAGGAAAACAAATGCGGGCAACCCACTTCTTTTTTCATATGCCAGGCAGCCATTTTTATTCAAAATTATTGTTTCAAATAAAATGGCATAAAAATTACATTTTTAGAAAGATCGTTCAAAAAAATTGTTTGCTTGAGAGATGAGTTACATTAAAAAATGTATAAATTCTGAGATAACGTCAGTAGAAATGAGGTTAACAGCCGAATATCTCAATCCATTATAGTAAATAAACACAGGAGATTCGTTCATTATGAATCATAAAAATTTAAAACCATGGAGGTAATCATTCGCAAAACAAGATCTCCAAGGTGAATTTTGCAGCGCTGTATGGTGCAGAAAAAAGAAGTCGCATTTGTAAACATGGCATACGTAATAATAATAATAATAAAAGAAAGGCATGCTCATTTCGCTCATAGCAGACGATATAATTCATTTCACTGAAATAATACGGATGGGTTTTTTTTGCATTGTGAAACTAGTTAAAAAACGAACGCAACTCATATGTCACGTTTAAAGTACAATTTACAACTTGTTCAATCAGCCCAAGACGGTATAGGCTCTTTGAAATAAGCCTAAACAATCGAGTTGATTCAAAAACAAAAACCCTGACTCTTAGCAAACAGCCTAGGCTCTTTGTAAAGAGCCGTATTTCCCAATTAACCTCCGACATGTATAAAAGCTATAATATCATACACAAAGCTTACACAAAACTAGTCGGATGTGCCAATCCCAAAACTTTCTTCTATCTCAGCCATGTTAATACTTCAAAATTCGCTATCACATCGCCAATAAAATCAATATTTTTCGTCTTTCTGTTGTACGTCAGCTGCTTGCGAATCGTTGGGTTACCGGGATGAGATCAACTGATGTATACTAAACTACGAAAAGTCCTTCTGGCCTGTACCGACAGGAACAGATAGCCTCCCTATTCCTTGGTATTACGATTTTAGCCAATTTTACTGGAAAACACGAAGCTAAAATGCGTGGAACCCAATTAAAGAAGATTCATTCCCAGTTCTCGTCAACATTGAATTTGAATGAGAATATCGCCAAATTAGTCCTCTACAGCCAAGTTGGCTTCATTTATGGCAACCTATTTTTGTCGCCAAATTTGGCAAAATTTCGCCCACTGTCGCCAAGATTGGCGAAAATTTGACGTTGGCGAATATAAATATATAGTGTTAAGCATATAAGAATAGGAACAACGGTTATAACAGTGAAAGAAAATTTGCCGAAACCATGTTAACTAAAACTCATAAATTAAATCTGTTTATGGATGAATTCTGTAGTCTTGTATGAAAATATCAGCCACCCTAAAATTTAAAACTGCTGTATCTCAGCCATTTTTTTAAGATAGAGGCAAAATAAAAATTGCTCTTGAATCTAGGCCGAACGTTTAACGGAAAAATCTTTTCGAACTTCTAATTTTTTTGTACATCTCTTTAAATTTGAAATCATTTAAATGGCTATCACAGCGCCCCCTTCCTGCGGAATATCCCCAAATTCAAGTAGGACCTGCTGGCCATAGCCAAAAACATAGAAAAAAAATTGGTTTAATTATCTGCATAACATCATACACTTTTCGATGATACAATAGTGAAAATCGAACAAAAATCGCGATCGCAGCGCCCCTTTTCGCCTAAATATCCCCAAATTCAAGTAGGACTTGCTGGCTATAGTCAAAAATATAGAAAAAAAATTGGTTCAATTATCTGCATAACTTCATACACTTTTCGATGATACAATAGTAAAAATCGAACAAAAATCGCGATCACAGCGCCCCCTTTCGTCGAAATATCCTCAAATTTAAGTAGGACCTGCTGGCCATAGCCAAAAACATAGAAAAAAAAATTGGTTCAATTTGAAGCATAACTTCATACACTTTTCGATGATACAATGAGGACGGACAGACAGACATTTTGTAAAAACACGGTTTTCGGAATCTCTGACCCCTAAAACGTGTAAATCCGTCGAAAACCGGTAGTCGAAAAAATTTTCGATTACAATACTTTCTTCTATTATAGATAGAAGAAAATAAAAATTCGTAAGCATTACTGAGTAAGAGCGTGAATTGCTTAAAGGTTGTGTTTGAACTATGCATTTTCAAATTGATTCAATAGTAAATTGATTCATTAGTAAGCTAAGGGATGCTTGTACAGGGCTGTCACTAGCGAGTATTTTAAAATTCTACCTCGCACCACTTTCTAAAAACAAAAATATTTCACATATACTTTGACATCTTTAATTATATGGTTATTTAGGTTGTGCTCTCATGCCCTTTTTTTTAATTTTTAGGTTAAACGATGTTCGTATTATATTTATTATCGTCGGTGCCTTCATGGGTTTGCTTGCCATCACTCTTTTGATAGTGGGCATATTTTCTACTGGAGCTACCAGAACTAAAGTGTACAGAGGATGGAAGTCTAGAGTTGGGGGCAGAATTACCTCTGCTCTAGTAAGTACTCATTTATAAATTTAACATAACTTAGTCATCTTTTCAGATTTATAATAGCATTAAAAAAAAAGAAAAAAATCTCCTCCTCTCAATAATGTTTCTGCCTCTTTTACGAGATCTCAGCTCAGCACTGATTGTTGTGGAGACAATTTATTTTAGTATGGTAAAATATACACAGTATTGCAATATAACCATTCAGCTGGTAAATTAGAATTATTTGCAATTTTTACTCAAAATACTTCGGGGAAAGAGATCAATAGAGAATGAATGGCATAAGCCTCCTCAGACTAGTCCAAACGTGAAAGGATCCCAATGTAAATGTATAAGGGGGGGTTGCACAAAAAGTCGCCAAATCCGTCGCCAACTTGGCGACATTTGGCGATATATCGCCAAATTTGGCGACAAATATAAGTCGCCAAAACCATCGCCAACTTGGCGATAAACCCATTCCTTGGCGATATTCCCATAGAACTCTATTGTAAAAACGATGAGGGTGTAAGGTTGTTTTTCTTACAAAGCACCTGAGGCCTTTAGCATTGAGTTACATGATGCTCAATAGGAAATACATTAATACTGCAATTTTCACAATAATAAAATAAAATAAATTTAAACAAATGGAATATTTACAGATATATACAAAATTCATAACATTGCCCCCCTCTCAAGGACTGCACGTCCCGGGCAGTTCAACCTTTGATCGGAAAGCAAACCCGTTACCAACAAATGCTATACTATTCAAAACACATTCATGATGCTGAATTATACAAAATATACACTTATTTAAAAATAAAATAAAATTAAAGCATAGACATTATTACATACAAGTATTTAAATAATAATAACAATAATAATGATAATGCTAAGCAAAATAAATAATTACATTAATTTATATACAAGACCATGGTCATACTAATTTACATTATTTACATTACACTATTTACAATCAATGAACTAAGTACTATGGCCATAGTATGGAGCCAGCCTGTCGTAATGAACGACTCTAGGCTTCGAACTTGGTGACTAGTTCGGATCCGAATTACGACATCGTTCAGTCTGTTTAGGACTGTATAAGGACCGTCCCAGTGCGATTGCAGTTTGGGAGAAAGTCCTTTGCGTCGAGTCGGATTATAAAACCAAACCTTGTCACCTTCTTTGAATTGATGTCCCGTGGCTTTCGTGTCGTACCTGGTCTTCATCTTCTCCGTCTGTATGTTGATCCGCTCTCGAGCCAAGTTGTGGACGTCTTCAAATCGTGCCTGGAGATTCTGCACGTATCCCTCTGGCGATGAAGGCGCATCTGGAGGGCGACCAAAAATCAGATCACAAGGTAGACGAAGATCACGACCGAAAAGCATCTTAGACGGGGAATAGCCGGTCGTTTCATGGACGGCGCTGCGATAGGCGAGGAGAAACAAGGGAAGTTTTTGGTCCCAGTCTTGTTGGTTTCTTGAAACTAGCAGTGAGAGGTTGTTGAGGATGGTACGATTAAACCTCTCAACCATGCCATCCGACTGTGGATGTAAAGGCGTCGTCCTAGTTTTGTCCATTCCGAGAAGTTGACAGAGACCCTCAATCACAGCAGAGATGAAATTTCTCCCCTGGTCAGAATGCATTTGAAGGGGGACTCCATACCTTGATATCCACTGGTGTACCAAGGCATCCGCAACCGTAGAAGCTTCTTGATCAGGGATGGCATAAACTTCAGGCCATTTCGTGAAGTAGTCCATGACAACAAGGAGGTATTTGTTGCCATCAGCACTTCTTGGCAGAGGGCCTAGGATGTCAAGGGCGATGCGTTCGAAAGGTGCTCCTACATTGTAGAGATGTAATCTTCCTCGGCTACGTTTCTTTGGTCCTTTTCGAGCTGCACATGCATCGCAAGATTTGCACCATCGTTCGACGTCAGCTCTCGCTTTTCCCCAGAAGAAGCGCTCTCGGACTCTATGTAATGTTTTCATGACTCCAAAATGGCCACCAGTGGGACTGCCATGTAATTCCTTGAGGACCTCTGGTATTCGGGATCGAGGAAGTACCAACTGCCACCGACCCAGATAGCAAGCAAGGTTCCGAAAACGGTCTCTTTTCATTTTCTTTCGACTTTTCTGCGAAGGTATATTATCTTTAGCGTATATCACGGTCACAGTAATGTTTTGAATATTAGGCTTTTGGAATAACCGTCAGGAAACCTACCTTCTAAAATCATCCTTTACACTTTCATTTTCCGCGCATGCGCAACTTATTTTATCACTTTGTTAGCTGCAACTGCAAATTGTGCTTATTCATTCACCCATTGAAGGTGATATTGGCGTGCGAGTAGGTCACGTAGCATCGCTTTGCCTGTGCTGGGCTGGCTTTTCATTTACATGTGCAATCAAAATCATAGTCAATCAGAAGTATGTTAAACTATTTTGTATTGATTTAATTTGATATAGATTTATCTTATTGCAAGAACTACATACATACGCATATTTCTGTTATAGTTCTTGAAATTTCCATTTATAATATGTTTTTTATTCTTAACGAATTAATGCGAGTTCTTTAACCATACTTTCATTGCAAAATACAATAGATACAGAGTGGCATTTGTTTATGTTTATATTTTAAATTATATTATTATCGTTTATGTCATTATCTATTGATGTTCCCCAATTTTAAAATATCCATCTTATAGTTCATGTGATTAAAAATTACCTTCAAAAGTTTGAAATATTGCGTAATAATAATAATAGATTGTGTACTTGTATTTAAACTGCAATTTAGTCAAAGTTAATTATTTTTAGGCATATGTTTTATTTTCTTATAATTTAGTCATTTATATTGCATAAAATTATATCATTCAATTACGTACGTTTAAGATATAAAATTTTTATTGCATGCGTTGCTAGAATATTTTAAATTATTGTTATTTTTATTACTTTCTTTAATACATTTTATTTTCATGAATTTTAAAATATGAATTTTGATGGAAGTCAGACTATTTAAATTTTTGACGTTTCAATATACATGCTAATAATTATGAGCGATTTTTAAAATGAAGATTTACATTTTAAAGGAAAAAAGGTCTAAATAATGTTAACTGATTATTATTATTTATTTTTAATTACGGAGCATCAATAGATTTAATTCAGAGATAAATCATTCTGAAAAATTATTGTCCTTCTGTGTTAAGTAGAATGAAAACATGCTTAAAGTAAAGATTAAAAATAAACAAATAGGTAATATGCATATGATATAAAAATATTAAAAATGGAAATTGCATGTTATTTTTCTCAGTAATTATATAAATACCAAAATTTGGTTTTATATAGTTCTTAAATGGAGATAAATCTTTATCAAATTAAATTATGCAGTTATGTTTAACTTTCTTCAGTTTGTCAATCAACTAATAAATAAGAATAATTGATACTGGGTTGACCATTATCAGTTTTCAAATATGAAAACACAAAGGTAAAGACAACATAAAAACCAAGACATAAGCAATTCCCAACTCAGAAATTTAAAATATTGTGAAACTTTCAAGATAGTAGGGCTTAAGCAAAAATATAGTATACAAATTTTCTTGTTGCCTGAATTCACTGTAAAAGGAAAATATCCCCGCTTTATTTTAGACTTTATTTTAAAACTGATTAATTGTAAAAAATACAAAGATAAAAGTTATCTATTTTAATTAGTTTTGTCAAATTCAAACAAAAGTTAGGAAACTTCTGTAAAATAATTCTTACCGTTCATTCTAACAAAATGTATATTAGATTTAATTTTTTTTTTAATGTTATCAACAATTAATATTTGTAGCATACTTTAAAGGATAAAATGCAATATATTAATTAAAATATAAAAAATAAATATATTCAAATTTTAGCAATTACTTTAAAGGGAAAAAAGCAATATATTAATTAAAATATGTAACTTGCTAAATGTAATATGACTTCTTAAATATAATGTGTGCAAATAAAAATCATTATTTTCCATTTTTTTTCTTTCAATATATAAATATTATGCTAAAATTTAGTTTCCTACAGAAACAAAAGAAAAATTCTAAGTCAAGTTATTTTGATGAAAATCTCATACCTCTGTCAATTAAGATTTAAAACTAACAGATTAATCAAAACCTTTTTCATTTCCTTTATAAATGCTTATAATAAAAGCATTATTATCTACATTTGATTGTAATTCCTGTTACAATGGTCAATATGAAATCCTGTAACTAGCCTTACATTTTTACATTTTGGTATGCTTGTCCTAAAACACTTACAAAGTACCTCAGATTGTGTCAACTAGCAACCTTTTATAATCCTTTTTACAATGTTTGCAAACCTTTCAGACAAAGCCTTTAAAAAGCATCTAGTCATATACATGTAGAGGTTAGAAAAATGTTTTAAAAATCAAAAATTGTTATCTGGGGAGATGTCTTCCCATCTTCCGATTCGAATTTTCGGAACAGGACACCATTCCTGACGTGGAGGGAGTTCCAAAGAGCCCAATATTGCTTCGTCGTAGGACTGTAAGTAGAGATGTCTTTCCAACTGGGCTTCGTGCTAGAAGATTCTAATAACTCCAAGATTGGTTTGATCTCAGAGTCTGCCATTTGATCTTCTCGAATCTTCTCATCACTCCAGGGATCTGGTGGCGTCAATAGTGAAGTCTTCGTCTGGCGTATGACATATTCGGGATTATACTTGCTCTCCGCTCTGGAACAATAGCGACAGCTCTCGGGACACGGTCTTCTTGATAGGGCATCGGCGTTTCCATGCGATGAGCCTTTGCGATGCCTGATGTCAAAGTCGTATTCCTGGAGCCGTTGTATCCATCTGGCTACTTGGCCCTCTGGGTTCTTAAAATTCATCAGCCATGTTAGGGATGCGTGATCAGTACGAAGGAGAAATTTCCTGCCATAGAGATAGCGATGGAAGTGTTCTATGGCTTTCACTATAGCTAATAACTCCTTACGAGTGACGCAATAATTCCGCTCTGGTTTCGATAAACATTTGCTCCAGTATGCTACGACTCGTTCTTGGCCATCTATTTCTTGGGAAAGTACAGCGCCGACACTTTCATGACTGGCATCCGTCTCCACAATGAACTGTTTCTCGGGGTGCGGATAGGTAAGGACTGGAGAGGATGTGAGAGCTTCTTTCAGCCGCTGGAAGGAATTCTCGCATTCTTGTGTCCATAGAAACTTCTGCTTGCTTTCAGTGAGCCTATGCAATGGTCTTGCGATGTTGGAGAACCCCTGGACAAACTTTCTGTAATAAGTGCATAGTCCCAGAAAGCTTCGCAACTGATGGACATTTTCCGGACGCTTCCAGTTCTTTACTGCAGACACTTTTTCAGGATCTGTTCGAACACCTTCAGCTGAGATGATGTGTCCTAAATAATTTACTTCGCGTTGGAAGAACTTGCATTTCAGAGGGTTCAGCTTTAAATTCGCCGCTCTTAGCTTCGTTAACACTTTTCGAATATTTCCAAGATGTTCTTCAAACGTGCGGCCACCAATGATGACGTCATCTAGGTAGATGAGACAAGCTTCAAAAGTCAGGCCTTTTAACACTGTCTCCATGAGGCGCTCGAACGTTGCTGGAGCATTGCAGAGCCCGAACGGCATAACTTTAAATTGCCAAAGTCCTTGTCCAGTAGTAAATGCAGTCTTCTCTTTGTCATCAGGATGGATCTCTACCTGCCAATATCCACTCTTCAAATCAAGTGTGGAAAACCATTTATGTCCTGAAAGAGTATCTAGTGTGTCGTCTATTCTTGGTAGAGGATAGCTGTCCTTCTTCGTGATATCGTTAAGTTTACGATAATCCACACAAAATCTTGTGGAGCCATCTTTCTTTCGGACCAACACGATGGGAGAGGCCCACGGACTTGATGACGGTTCGATGATGTCACTATTCTGCATCTCTTGTAAGAGCTTAGAAACCTCTTCTTGTTTTGCGAACGGCAAGCGTCTTGGATGCTGTTTAATCGGTGGATGGTCGGCAGTATCAATTCTATGACGTGTCAGAGAAGTGCGACCTATATCATTCTCGTTTCGTGAAAACACATCCTTAAATTCCTGGAACAGTCTTTCTGCGGCATGTCTCTGTTCAGGAGATAAATTTTCATTTCGTCCAATTACAGGTGTTAAACTTGTAGGCGGCTCCGATAACGTCAAGCTCGGGTCTTTGCAAACACAGGTAACTGGAGCACAGGTTGCAAGCACTTCACCTTTCTGGATAATTCTAGACTTTTCACTTACGTTCGCAATCCTCACAGGTATCACATCTCTCGACAGATCTACCAGCGCTGATGCTATTAGCACTCCCTTTGGGCTCTTCTCAGGATATCCAGTCAAGCCATACTGGAAAATTCTTTCGTTTCCAGTTAATCCAGGTATCATCATTTCGGTTCGAGGAGGGATGGTAACATCTGCCTTGGCTGTGATCCGTTGAATGGACCCGGACTCATTTCCAAGTTTGAAAATAGTGACATCTTCTTGAGCAGAGCGTAATTCATTATTCTTAAAATCCAGTGCAAATCCATGCTCTTTTAAAAAGTCCAGTCCGAGTATGAAAGGATCTGAAATATCGGCCACATAGACTGTATGATGGTAAGCGGCGTTCCCAAACTTTATTTCCAGTGTCATTCTTCCAAATATGTCGATCTTATCTCCTGTCACAGTTTGAAGGATTACACGTGGCGGGGTCCAGGAGAGTTTTTCTTTCAGCCGCTGAGCTAGATCTTTCCGAATGATGGTCACATTGGCTCCTGTATCGATGATCATATTACAGGGCAAATCATTCACACTTCCGACTAGAAAAACTCCGTTCTCGCCGCAACTTCTTGCAGAAATTTCACATACTTGAAAATGAGGCTTCTTAAGATCTGGAAACCTCCGCCCCGCAAGATGGTCAATAATCAGTTTTCTTGCTCCTCCGTTAGCGGGTGAGCTATTACCATCGGTGCTGGGTCGTCTTGGGCAGTCGATTTGGATATGGCCTTCTCCACCGCATCTCCAGCACTTGATCTTCCTGTAAGGTTTGTTGGCCATTAAGGAGTTCATCTTTCGCATTATGTCATTCATCTGCTGCTGTAAGCACTCCACAGCTCTATCCGACGTCTCAGGCAGGTTGGCTGCTCGCACAAAGTGTCGATCTTTCCTAGTAGCTTGCTGGGCTGCCTCGAATTTCAGAGCGTAAACCAAAGCCCCTTTTAAATCATTGAGATCTGCAATCCGGAGTGCTGTCTGGATCTCAGGGTCACGCACACCATCAATAAAATATTGCAGAGCCAAACTTTCTCTAATTTCAGTCGGACAGCCAGGATAAGCAAGGTGTGAAAGTCTCTCGACATCCGTAGCAAGCTCTTGCAGGGATTCAGTGGATTTCTGCTGTCGAGATTTGAGCTGGAGTCTGCTATATTCCTTCATGCATTTCTCGCCAAAGCGTAATTCTAAGGCACTGACGAGCGTTTCAAAATCCAGCGGTTCATTTGCAGGCAAAGTCTGTAGGACGTCGGCAGCATCAGCTCGTAGAGAAGCAGCTAACTGGCAAGCCTTTGTCTGGGAATCCCACCCATTGGCGTCCGCTACGATCCCAAATTGTGTCTTAAAAACTGGACATGAGGATTTTCCGTCATAGGTCGAGAGCTTAATAAAGGCCCGAGGAAGCATATCTGGATACTTGATTTCTTCGGAATAGTTTCCGGCAGTTATCTTCTGTTTCTTGACTTTTTCCAAATCTTTTTTTACATTCTCTATGCTTTCTTCAACGGTCTTGGCGATCTTTTGAACTTTTTCTTCTACTCTTTCTTCTACGGTTTTGGCTGTCATTTGAACATTTTCTTCCATTTCTTGAAATCTTCCTTCAAATTTGTTTTCCACGGAGTCAATTCTGTCATTTAAAGATGTTATTTTATCCTCTATTAAGTCTTTCAACTGACCAAGGTTGGTTGACATATCCTTCTTCATTTCATCTTTTAAATCGCCAAGGTTGGCAGTCATTTTCTCATCCATCACTGACATATCCTTCTTCATTTCAGCCTGGTTCGCTGTCATTTCCTTCTTCATTTCATCTTTCAACTCGCCAAGGTTGGCAGTCATTTTCTCATCCATCGCTGACATATCCTTCTTCATTTCAGCCTGATTCGCAGTCATTTTCTCATCCATCTCTCCTAATTTCTCCAATAATTTAGTCAGTTGTGCCTCCATTGCTCTGGTAATCGGCATTCAATCCCACTTCTGACACCAATTGTTGTGAGCTCGGGGTTCGAAAGGATTGATGCCAATATATAAAAACAATCAGCAAGCTTTATTTATTCTAAACAGCTCGATGAGAATATAAAATATCTTCTCAAAACACAAATATTCAGTAATCTTCAATTCCAGTAAAAGCACAGCAAAATTTCATACAGAACAATGCGTTCAATATAGCGTAGTAAATACGAAATCGCGCAGAGAAACACCGTCTCAATGCAAAGCCTCTCGTGTAAATTCAATCGCAGTCAACAGAGAACTAACTAACTGAACTGGTGGAGGTCCCTTATATAGACTTCAGGGATCTTTCCAGATTATTCCAGGACTTTCTAATGCTAGAAATTACCAGAAGGTCCTCCAACTCTCGATAGAGTACTCCAAACGTGAAAGGATCCCAATGTAAATGTATAAGGGGGGGTTGCACAAAAAGTCGCCAAATCCGTCGCCAACTTGGCGACATTTGGCGATATATCGCCAAATTTGGCGACAAATATAAGTCGCCAAAACCATCGCCAACTTGGCGATAAACCCATTCCTTGGCGATATTCCCATAGAACTCTATTGTAAAAACGATGAGGGTGTAAGGTTGTTTTTCTTACAAAGCACCTGAGGCCTTTAGCATTGAGTTACATGATGCTCAATAGGAAATACATTAATACTGCAATTTTCACAATAATAAAATAAAATAAATTTAAACAAATGGAATATTTACAGATATATACAAAATTCATAACAATATATATAAAAATATGTAGTGCAAATTTAATAAATTTTAAATGATGTTTGATTAATGTGGAAGATTAAAAAATATACTCATCTCTATAGCGCAAATAGGTTTATATGTGAAAAGAAATTTTGATCAAACAAATGGTATTTAGGGTGTTTTAAATTAATCTTAAATTAATTATAAATAACAAGGCAGATTTTGTCTTTACATAAAAATATGTAAAACAATAGTAAATTCTTTAAATAACTTTTATGCGCATCTCAAATTTATATAAATATGGATTACTGATTGGATGTCGTGGGCTGCAGCTTGAATATGGCTGGTCAAAAGATAATCTTTTTACAAGGGTTTTTGCCTGTTGGACATTAATGTCAATGTAAATTTTAAAAGTGTTAAAAAAAAAGAAGAAAAAAAAGGCGGGGATGATAGGAAATAAGATCTTATTAATGAAACTGTACTGCCATACATTTTCAAACAGTTGCAGTTTTTAAATTTTTATACGACCCATCTAGACAGAATCGGATCCCCCCCCCCCCCTACTTTTACTGCATCAAGATCAAAACTGCATACCTGTACCTTTAAAATTGAATGTGTTATGCTTAGTAATTGAAAATAGATCTTTGTGAATGAGAACCATATATCAAATTAGAAATCTAAATCTGTCAGGAGTCGTATAAAAATCAGTACAAAAACCCTTGACGGGTTAAAAGTTTTGACGCAGCACTTTCTTTTGGCTCTAAGAATTTTAAATATGGGTCTTAAAAGCAATATCAAATTTGAGTGACGCTATGTTAATTTTTTTTTTAAATCATCATTTTCTTTTTACTTTTATTTATATTCACAGGTGCAATTATTATCTTAACATGAAAACATCTCTCATAAATTCAAAATATGGGTTTTAAAAGAAATTATATCAAAATTTGAGTGACACCTTGACATGAATTTAATAGGACTGTTTTAAAATTCAATTTAAATTATTTGTGGTTTGTCTTCTAAAGTATATATATTTACACATACAAACAATACTTTTACAACAATACACTGTTAAATATATTACTTTCACTGAATCTATATTATGTATTGAAATGTATTTATTTCAATAAATTGATTTATCTTTCGTGCCACGCTATCCAAAATCATAAGTAAAATTTATGTAAATGATTATTTTGCGTCCTATTATCCACTTGCATACATTTCCCTTCGTTTGGATACTATGACGCAAAATAATCATTTGCATAAATTTTACTTTTGATTTTGGATAGCGTGGCACCTTTTAATCCATTTAATTTTTTGATTATGTTTCCGTTATAAATAAGTATTTTTTAAGTGTAATTAAAATATATAAGGAAAATAAAGAGTCTATATGTACCTTATATTTTTGAATTACATTTAAAAAATACTTATTTTATTTATAATGGAAATATAATGAAAAAAATTAAATGGATTAAAAGGTGAAAGTTGAAAAAGAAATAATTACCACAATTTGAATTTTTCATAGCTAGTGAGTATATTTACAAAATATATTCATTAACTATTAAAAAATTCAAATTGTAATAATTCTTTTTTTTTTCAACTTTCGCCTTTTAATCCATTTAATTTTTTTCATTATGTTTCCATTATAAAAATATATATAAGGAATAGATAAAAACATTTTCTAATATATTAATGCAGATAAATTTTAATTTTAATATAATATTTGAATTTAACTTTGTAGTGGATAAACAATTGCAATTTAATAAAATAATGTGAAAAAAGTAATTTTCAGCCATAAAAAACAATTAATAGTTGCAGTTTACTTATGGAATAAAATTTGGATTTTTAATGATAAAAATTTCATGTAGGTTTCGTTAGGAATTTTTTTTTAAATAAAAGAAATTCTGTATTTAATTCAGGAAAAACTTTTTAAACTTTAAGTTATACAAGTTTATATGAAATTAAATAGATTGAAAAATATTATTTGTATTAATATATTTATTAACTATGAAAATTTTTAATTGTAATAATTTAGCGTTTTGAATTTTTAAAACTTTTACCCATTTTGTTTACATTATAAATGAAATGATTATTTTAAAAAATATATGATATATATATTTAATACAATTTTTGCTCATATATTAATCATTAATGGAGATAAAATTTTGATTTTCAACATAATATTTGAACTTAACTTTGAGATGAAATAAATTTTTACTTAATAGTAGAAATGTGAAAAAATATTTTTCAGATTACTGCATTTAAATACAGTAGTCTGCATTTGCTAGCATTTACTGCATACTCCATTTCACAAATAATTTAAGTAAAGCACGACGTAAGGCACGACAACTATTTTTTAAAACTGAGAAAAATGTAAAATATAAAAGCTATTATATATATATATATATATATAGTAAACGAATGGATCTATAATAATTAATAATAACAAATAACATTAAAACAGAATATATATCTAAATAATTTACCAGTAGATGGCGACAAAACAAAAAACGTAATCGATAGTACGAAGGAAACGTAAAGCCAATTCTCGCGTAGGAAAAAGTAGTAAAGCGGTCCTATGTTTTCTTATGGGAAAAAGCGTAGGAATATAGTCCAATTTTAAAAGTGGATTATATAGAAAACAAGAGTTTTCCTACGTTAAAGCAAAACCTTATTCGCTTCATCTAAAACCGATTAATGTAATATATTAATTTTAAAAAGATGTTCAACATGTTAAATTTAGCATGACTATTAAGAATTTTTACAGTTTATCTGTAACGAAAGATTTTCAAAATGACAATATGATTTTAATTATTTAAATGTGGGAACATCGAGATTTTTGGCGAATTAGCTAATTGTAACTTGGCTGCACTGTTCAGTTAAATAATGAACAATAAATTGCGTCGAACCAAACAGCACAGTACTTTATTGTAATTAAATTTGTTCGAAGAACCAGTTTTTGCAAAAATAAAAAATCTCTTATTATGTGATAGCGTGTGAAACAATCATCGGTATGCACTGCAGCAGGGTTATAAATGCATGTCTTGCAGTAAGTAATTTGTTTGGCATCTTCCACCTGATGTTGTTGGGGTTTTTTTCTACCTGATCTGACAATCTAGTCACGTTTTTTTCTTCTCTAATAATTAATGAAATGCCATTTGTTGTCCAGAGGCGATGCGGTAAAAGTGTTCGCATGAATCCCGAAAGCTACTTCACAGCAGATCAATATGGTTGCATTGCATATTACATTTCATGTCGTCTCAGAAGGTATACGGAGGGGTCGATACAGGTTTTTTTTTTTTTTCTTGGGGCTCATTTTGTGAAAAGTAAAGGTTATTTTTGTGAAAAATAGCATTTTGTAACGAAAGTTGAAATCCAGTTACTCAAATTCGAACCAAGCATTTATTAACAAAAACTTTTTAAAATCCTTTTCATGAAGTTTTCCTTTCTGGTGAACTTGTTTGTTTACAATTTAAAAACGTTTAAAAACGTCACAAAATAAATTAATTAATAAATAGTAAGTTTTTAAGGAATAGAATTTTGTGAAAGGGCCTATTTTATGAAAAGGAATTTTGTGAAGGGCCCCATTTTATCAAATTGATTTTTGTGAAGGTTCCCATTTTATCAAATTGATTTTTGTGAACGGGACCATTTTATTAAATTGATTTTTGTGAAGGGGTCTGTTTTATTAAAAGGAATTTTGTGAAGGGACCCATTTTATCAAATTGATTTTTGTGAAGGGTCCCATTTTATCAAATTGATTTTTGTGAAGGGTCCCATTTTATTAAATTGATTTTTGTGAAGGAGCCCTAAATAGGCCCCAAATTTTGCCTGGATCGACCCTTGATACGTTTTTAATGTAAACATTTAAAATAACATAGAAAGGTTTTAATGATTATTTTAATATTTAATGATTGATGATTAGTATTTAATTTTTTAGTCAATCTGTGTTTTACACAGATATAAAGTTTTAAAAATTCCAAGCTAAAAAAAAAATAATAATAATCGGAACACTGTAATTTATATAAATCTTTAAAAATTATAGTCAAAGTTCAGGTCTTTAAGGTGGTTCTCAAATTCCCTGCTCAACAACGCGAAATTTTCTTACCCATTTTCTTCGATTCATTTTTAAAGGTAAAGGCATAAAATTGACTATTGGAGTGATTTGCAAAATGCTTTCTATAGAATAGGGTGTGCAGAGGATTTATCGTCCATTTACAGGGGCACACAAAAGAATTCGGTTATAACATTGTGTACTGTCTATGAGTGATAATTGCTGGAAGTGAGTTTTCAATTGTGTTATGCGTTTATAAGTTAAAGTTAATTTTTGCATACTACTTGGTATGTATAATATTCTATAGAACATATACAGGGTTGCACACACAGAGAAGAATAAAAAAGAAAGAAAAAATCGAGTATATCTTCGTTTGTTGACAGGAATTTCTGAAAGAAAAATTTCACCTGTGTTACGCGTTTCCTAACTGAACTAAATTTTTAGCATACTATGTAATATACATACAAATATATACATCATATACAGGGTTGAACAAAAGAATGCGAGTATCTTTCCAACTATACACGGTAATTGCTGAAATTGGGTTTTGAAATGTGTTACGTGTTTTATAAATTGCTTATTTCACATATCTTCTTTCACCTCGTTAAACGGCGAAGTTTCGTTACAATATTCTGAAAATGTTTCATAATCTATGCTTGACATATGATTTTTCTTTCTTTTTACTTACCCATCATACGTAGTATAGAGTAAATCTTGTAATCGTTTTGAAAATTGAAAAAAAAAATATTGACGGATTTACACATTTCAGACACTGGAAATTCCGAAATTTTTTTTTTTAGAAATTTTTTTTTGCCGTCTGTCTGTCTGTGTGTGTCTGTAAACGCTCTATCTCCCGGACAAATTGAGATAGAGACTTGAAATGTTGTATGTATACTTAGTATTTAATAATGGGAGTAGATATAAAACAAGAGTTCTGCGCCAGAGGCGCACGAGGCGTCGACCTCTGAAGGTGAAGTTCAAGGTTACCGGAAGTGGCAGGTGTGGACACCGGATGTAGCAGGTGGGGATAACAGGCATGTTCAGACAGGAAGTGAACAGGAAGTGTAGATAGGAAGTTTAACCAGAAACGCGGCAGGAAGTGAGTGCGATAAGGGAGAGAGGGGGAGGGCTTATTTTTGTGGGGGGGGGCTTAATTTTTTTTGTTGGTTTTAATCCTTCTAGTCGAGTGGAGTTGAGTTGTAGGAATCCTGCTATCAGAATGAATTTAGTTTGAAAGTAATATTAGCAAAATGTTCGATTTTTTTTTTTTTTTTTTTTTTTTTTTTTTTTTTTTTTTTTTTCTCACCTGAAATAAAAATTTTATTTGCTAACTAACACCTAATATAAAAATGGAAATCTTTCTGACTTTGTTTTACTTTATAAAAGTTTAACGTGAAATTTATTTTTAGACTGGAAACGCGACAGGAAATAAGATCGGAAACGGGATTAGACATGCTTTTTCCAAAAAGGGTTTTCAGGAAGCAGTAAACATGTTTTAGGAACATGTTTGGGAGCGTGTTGGAACAGGAGAGGTGGTTTGTGAGACCGGAAGTAATTAAGATGAGAGAGAGATAAAGAAGGTGCATGATTAGACATATAGATTTTGTTCTTTGTAGAGGGTGAAATTTTGTTTTATTTTTTATTTAAAGTGTTTTCATTTTTTTTTAAATTTAATTTATTTAAAGCGTTTCAAATTATTTTTTATATTTTTTTTTTGTAGTGTTTTACGTATTATTTTAATTTTTAGTGACATTAGAACCTGCAATTTCCGTATCACACATGTCTTATCTTAGGTTACCAAGGATGTGTGTTGTTATCTCTTTAAATGCAAGAGATGGGGACTTCAGACCTGCGTTGAGATATCTTTATCATAGTTTTAATGAACTGCAGTAAATTGCCTTTAGCTATTGAGTAATTCGCGAGTTTTGGTTTAATATAACTGCTTTTACATCTGTTACAAGCACATTTCTCTTACAACACTCTGTCAACAGATCACTTCTATATTCGAAATAATAATTTAGAGGGAAAATTTTTACTTTCTATACGAAATGTTATTTATAGAGATTGACAAAAATAGTATGCCTAATTCTTTC
The DNA here is from genome assembly GCA_963931845.1 of Maratus michaelseni. Classification (NCBI taxonomy): domain Eukaryota; kingdom Metazoa; phylum Arthropoda; class Arachnida; order Araneae; family Salticidae; genus Maratus; species Maratus michaelseni. Next base: position 380,713,605 of record OZ007587.1, on the reverse strand, counting down.
TTGTACATTTCTTGTACAACATTATATTCGAAATAGAGTTTTGTTACCAAAAATAACGTGTTTATACATTTTAAAAACGAAAGCAAAGTGATTTTCAAAAATGTAAATATAAGCTATACACCCACGCATTTTTGTTATTGAATTAAATTACAAGGTTTAATATTGTATTCAGCGTAATATTTTCTTATAAAAACCGTTTCACAAACTTGTATACTAAAAGTAATGTGTCATTTTTAGGAGAAAAAATTAATTCAAGTCATTGAGACTAATCCTTTATGGGAGAAAAATTTGTCATACTTCTTTGTGTTACATTACATCTTCCGTTTTTTAAGTTTACAAATTTGTGGACTAACTTAAATAATCGTTTTTAGGATACTTAAACAATATATATATACTTTTTAATTATATAATTTTTTTTAATTGACTTGTAATATAGCTTTTTTTTTCTTAAAAGGGTACTGTAGAATAACTTATGTCACAAATACTACATCCTTCTTTAGTTAAATATGTTTCACGTAAGACATGACAAAGTGTCTTAGAAACATTTCATTTTGGAGTTAAGTGATTAAACAAGAAAAATATTATTTATAAAAACACAACACATAAGACCAGTGACTGAGAGGTTCTGGTTTTAAAGCTACTAGACGTTTGGGTTTAAACTTCTCTCGCGCTCGTCGACCTAACCGTTCGGAGTTTTCTTCGAACCTTGTCAATACGAGTTAGGAGCCCTTAGAATGACCCCTAGAGTGACCTATATCCCTAACGCAGATAATCGGTTTTAACAAATAACCAACCATCCACAACACATAAGACATTTTAGATCATTTTAGATCATTCCATTTAGTTAATAAGTGATTTAACGTGCAAAATATTATTCATAAAACATACAATAAGAGAATTTTAAAGAATTTTGTCTTTCAAATGAACAATTTTTAGTGACTATTTAACTTATTAAAGAGAGCGGGTATTTTGTTTAGAGTTATACGATTAAAATAAATTTTCAATAGATTTGACTTTATACAACAAACATTTTTTAAAAAAAAAGGGAATGGAATCTAGTTTTTATAAAGTAACGTTTTTCAATTTTACAAATACTTCACACCTCGTCTTTTTCCCCCCCTCTTTTAGTAGACTTTACATACATAAGACATAAAAAGCGTTTTAGAATACATCATTTAGAAATTAAGTGGTTTGATAAATAAAATATTATTTATAAAAGCAATAGATACAAAAGTAATAAAGATTTTTACTTACAAATGTACGAACTTCTGATAGGTAAGACTTTCTAAATCATTGTGCAAGAATTAAGTGGTTATTGAACTTATAACATTATAGGATGAAATAATTGTGTGACGTATTTTTAAACCAATAAAATGTCAATATTTTTAAACCAATAAAATGTCAATATTTTTAAACCAATAAAAAGTTAGTATTTTTTACACGAGCGCCCTCTATTACTATATAAATTTCAATGAAACGAGTTCATAACATTCTACTGTAACCTGGTATCGTTGTAATAGGTTGTATTTTTCGTTAAGTTAGTTTTCATTTAAGTTATTATGGAACGAGTTATGAATTCTTATGTTGGTGACGTAACCAACTTGGAGTGTCAACACTCATCACCAAAGTTAAATAATCAAGAGATGGATTCTACACTTTTATCCAAAGAAGGACTCGTTTCGAATTATGAAGTGAAACCCACCTCATCAGGACTAAAGAAACAGAAGTTACCCCATGTGTGTAAGACGTGTAACAAAGCATTTCCTCGAAAAGTTAACTTAATGTTTCACATGAAATGTCATTTAAAAGAAAAGTCTTTTCGTTGTGAGGTGTGTGCTGAAGTTTTTTCACAAAAGAGTGATTTACGTAATCATCAAAAGATTCACAAATCGCCCAAACAATACAAGTGTAGTGATTGCAACGAGATATTTTCAAGAATGGCTGACTTATTGAAACATAAGAAGACTCATAAGATTCGTAAACAACAGTCATGTACAAAGTGTAGCGAAATGTTTGATTGTGAATCAGATTTAGTACAACATTGTGATACTTTTCATAAAGTTTTACCTAATGTGAAGAAGTCACCTGATTTGTTATTTGAAAAAGTGAAACATTTTAAAAGACAACATGATGTGCGAAATATTTGTACTAAAACTATCATTGTGTCCAATGAGATGAATCAAAAAGACTTTCGTTCATTTTTTAACAGTGTTCGATCAGATGTTTTAAACGAATTAAATTATCAATTGCAAATGAAAAAGTCAATAAAATGGTATGCAGCCGTTAAAGTGGATGTATATCGTGAATCACAGGATGGTGACTTAGAGAGAGCAACCCCCTTTTTCCTTTCCAAAAGTGAACTGGAATTAACAGAACAAAACATACATGTGCATGTTGAGAATGCCTTTCTAAAGTTGTACAACGGCTTTGAAGATTTTACTGAACGAGTGTTTAATTGGACATTACAAAAAATTTTGAAATTAGAATTGATTACAGCTCAATATGACAGGCTTATTTGATTTGTATTACTTTAAATGATTAATAAATAGTTTTAATATGAAAAAGCATAGTGGTTTTTTCTTATAGTTGATGTAAATTACTTTGAACAGTTTGACAATGCAACATAAACTACTGTTTAACATTTTGAATGTCTTAGACAAAATGGGAATGAATTTGTTGAAATTATGTAAAACATGATGAAATAAATGTGATGTATTTATTATATGTTACTTAAACTACAAGAGAAATGATTGGAAATGTGTTATTTTAAATCTATGATACTTTTAATCACTAACAAAGTAAGACGTGACGTTATGAATCATCGATGGGTTTTCCTTTGAATAGGTATTAATCTTACTTATTGATAAGAAAGTTGAATTTTTCTCTTCGTTTAAACAATGACACTGCATGTTTTGATAATTTTCTCTCAACAGTCAACATCAATGTTTTTAACCTAGTTAAGAAAATTTTTAACTTAAACCGTCACTGAGTTTATCCTAGATAAGTAAATTTTTATATTTAACCTACATATAAATTAAATGATTAACTATAACCATGACTGTTTTTAAAATCTAGATAAGTAGACGTTTTTATGAAACACATCCAGTGTTCTGCTGACTTTTATCGAGATTACATCAGTTAGTGAAGCAGATTAAATTGCATAAAAATATTTTATGAAATGAATATGCGATCCCACGAAGAAGTGTTTCCACCTTCAAAGCGTCCACGCTTAGAAAAAGCTATGGAAAAATCAAATACTTGTGAGAAGGAATTAAAAGACCCAAGATTAAAACTTTCTAAAATGGACAATGACTGTGTAACTATATCACGTGATATCTCCTCTACTAAGAACTTACCAGATGTGAAACCTGAGATCGCTATGAATTTTTCAAACTTTACCGGTGGTTACGATGCAACATCCTTCGAGAATCCACATCAAGAGTCAGTTTTTGCCCAGGACTATTTAAATACATTTTTCAAAGACATAAATTTTGAAAATTTAGATTGTTCTACCCCCTTAACCTCGTTAAAGGATGAACCCTTTCAAGAACCTACGAATAATATCTTACAGACTACTGTTAAACATGAGATGAACGAGATACAAGCAAACAGCCTTTCACAAGCAAGTGGTGAAATACAAAGCATCACTACACCTACATTTGCCACTAAAAGTGACAAATTATACAATTCCAATGTGTTTCACAAAGAACTAAGTGACTGTTTCTACTTAACTTTGAAGTTAAAAAATAAACAATATTCTATACATATACGAGAATTTAAACGCAATGTATCTACTAATGAAGAAATCCCAACCAAAAACGGAGTTAATATGGATATTCATAGCTGGTATGAGTTTCAATATAAAATCCTTGCATTTAATTTAAGATACAAAAGTGCATCCTTTGTTTCTAATAACACGATTTTAGTGTTAAATCAAGATTCTATGATGCGAATTAAAAATTTGAAGAATTTTTCTCATGTTGACTTAAACGAACAACAAATGGAAAAATTAAAAGAAAGTACCTCACACTTAAATACTGTACTTTTACAACATATGTACACAAAACTATTACCCTTTCTCATTAAACAGAAATGTGTGGTGAGTAACAGATCCACAGAAAAAGAACCTGTGTTATGGTCTAAACTTAATACGTGTATCGAGAATAATATGGTAACAATACTTAACCAGTTGTATGAATGTACAGGATGTATTTTTCGACATGCAAGTCAAAGCCTTCACTCATGCTTCGCATTTAATAATAAGGAAAAATTTAATCAACTAGGTGAAGCTTTGTTAATGCTCATCGATTTCGATTATGTAATTTCAACGTTTTTGAATGGAGTTTATAGTGTTAGTGAACACTTTGTACATAAGCTTCATGAACAAACTGTTTATAATGAATTGTTTAAGACAAAATAAATGATTTGTTTTGTTAAAGATCTGTGTGTGTTTATTTCTACAAAGTGTCTCTGTGTGAATTTATTAGTTTTTTATCTAATCGAACTTTTAAGTGAAGATATGTAATTTAACTTTTTTGTATATTCCAATTCAAAAATTTCAACAATTGCAAAAAAAGATTAAACTATTGAAAAAAAAAATATCCACGTTAGAAAAAAATAAGTTATGTTGAAAAGTTAAGAAAACAATGAAAAGTAAACAAAAATATAGTTTTTAAATTAAAATTTTTTAAAGTCTTCAAGTTAATCAAAATTAACTTTTTACTTTTAACTATTGAGAGACTATGATCTAACTGTTTATCCTTGTAACCAACTGGTGCATATCAACTATATACTCTGTATCTGCATATGCGCAGAAAAACATAGACATTTACACTAACGACTTTAAAATTCGACTTTAAATTCGTTAAATTTGTTCGACTTTAAATTATTTGCCAACTTTTAAGTTTAATTACTATACACAACTCGATTACCTTTCCCACAAAACACCTTTCAGAAACAAAACAGAAATTAACACTTACCGAAAAACACGTCCACTTTGGGTGTTAGTCTTCACTCAACTAACGTTTCTCCCTTATCTTTGCTAGGGGGCGCTGCAATCGCCGCTAGAGGCGTTAGTAGTCTTCCGGTGTGTGATAAGAATAAACTTTAAATCCAGCTTACACTCGCTCAGTCATTCTTGCTTCTCTCTACCTTGCTAACAACCGTTTGCTGCTGGCTCATTGTTTGGTTGTTTAAACTTGTTGAATGACGTCATCATGTGTTTGTCTAAACTTGTCCAGTCTTGTTTTTATGCAGTACGTCTATTTAGATGAGTCATCACTCGCTTATCTTGGTTGACTTGTCCAAACTTGTTTTTGTTTGACACGTCTATTTGGGTGAGTCATCGTTCGCTTATCTTGCTTTACTTGTTTGAACTTGTCTAGTATACACCACCTCATGTCTTTTGTCATAGCTTGAATATACTTTACACCAATCACTTAAATATAAAAGTCTTGTCACAACTTACTTAAACTTTGATAAAATTATTAATTATTTATAAATTTCATCAAATTCTTATTTTTCTGATACATTTACTATGTAATTTTCGTTCAAAAATATGGTAAAGCCCGATTTTAAATCGAAGTCTAAGATAAATTCCCCAAATTTGTAACATTTTAACACTAATAATAAATATTGTAAGCACCCAGTACATACAAGTTTTGTAAAAATAATATTACTTATAGCTAACTCGTTATGTCCCATGATACAAAATTTCAATATAGCTAAAATCAGTGTTAAACGAAAATCTAATCACGTGTCTTTATATATTATTTTGAAATGCAAAGCATTATATCTAAACGAATGATATAAGGAGTAGTTAGAATAGTTCTTATATTGTTGTTAGTAAAAAATTTATACACATTATCTTACAAGGTTGCAATATTCAACACACGGTTCACCATATTTAAAAACGATTCACCATGATTTAAAAACTTAGTAACATATTTTAAATTTATAAATTTAAATTAAAACATATTTTTATAAATAAACAATTATAAATACTTAAGTATTTTTAATTTAAATTTATAAATTTAAAATATGTTACTAAGTTTTTAAATCATGGTGAATCGTTTTTAAATATGGTGAACCGTGTGTTGAATATTGCAACCTTGTAAGATAATGTGTATAAATTTTTTACTAACAACAATATAAGAACTATTCTAACTACTCCTTATATCATTCGTTTAGATATAATGCTTTGCATTTCAAAATAATATATAAAGACACGTGATTAGATTTTCGTTTAACACTGATTTTAGCTATATTGAAATTTTGTATCATGGGACATAACGAGTTAGCTATAAGTAATATTATTTTTACAAAACTTGTATGTACTGGGTGCTTACAATATTTATTATTAGTGTTAAAATGTTACAAATTTGGGGAATTTATCTTAGACTTCGATTTAAAATCGGGCTTTACCATATTTTTGAACGAAAATTACATAGTAAATGTATCAGAAAAATAAGAATTTGATGAAATTTATAAATAATTAATAATTTTATCAAAGTTTAAGTAAGTTGTGACAAGACTTTTATATTTAAGTGATTGGTGTAAAGTATATTCAAGCTATGACAAAAGACATGAGGTGGTGTATACTAGACAAGTTCAAACAAGTAAAGCAAGATAAGCGAACGATGACTCACCCAAATAGACGTGTCAAACAAAAACAAGTTTGGACAAGTCAACCAAGATAAGCGAGTGATGACTCATCTAAATAGACGTACTGCATAAAAACAAGACTGGACAAGTTTAGACAAACACATGATGACGTCATTCAACAAGTTTAAACAACCAAACAATGAGCCAGCAGCAAACGGTTGTTAGCAAGGTAGAGAGAAGCAAGAATGACTGAGCGAGTGTAAGCTGGATTTAAAGTTTATTCTTATCACACACCGGAAGACTACTAACGCCTCTAGCGGCGATTGCAGCGCCCCCTAGCAAAGATAAGGGAGAAACGTTAGTTGAGTGAAGACTAACACCCAAAGTGGACGTGTTTTTCGGTAAGTGTTAATTTCTGTTTTGTTTCTGAAAGGTGTTTTGTGGGAAAGGTAATCGAGTTGTGTATAGTAATTAAACTTAAAAGTTGGCAAATAATTTAAAGTCGAACAAATTTAACGAATTTAAAGTCGAATTTTAAAGTCGTTAGTGTAAATGTCTATGTTTTTCTGCGCATATGCAGATACAGAGTATATAGTTGATATGCACCAGTTGGTTACAAGGATAAACAGTTAGATCATAGTCTCTCAATAGTTAAAAGTAAAAAGTTAATTTTGATTAACTTGAAGACTTTAAAAAATTTTAATTTAAAAACTATATTTTTGTTTACTTTTCATTGTTTTCTTAACTTTTCAACATAACTTATTTTTTTCTAACGTGGATATTTTTTTTTTCAATAGTTTAATCTTTTTTTGCAATTGTTGAAATTTTTGAATTGGAATATACAAAAAAGTTAAATTACATATCTTCACTTAAAAGTTCGATTAGATAAAAAACTAATAAATTCACACAGAGACACTTTGTAGAAATAAACACACACAGATCTTTAACAAAACAAATCATTTATTTTGTCTTAAACAATTCATTATAAACAGTTTGTTCATGAAGCTTATGTACAAAGTGTTCACTAACACTATAAACTCCATTCAAAAACGTTGAAATTACATAATCGAAATCGATGAGCATTAACAAAGCTTCACCTAGTTGATTAAATTTTTCCTTATTATTAAATGCGAAGCATGAGTGAAGGCTTTGACTTGCATGTCGAAAAATACATCCTGTACATTCATACAACTGGTTAAGTATTGTTACCATATTATTCTCGATACACGTATTAAGTTTAGACCATAACACAGGTTCTTTTTCTGTGGATCTGTTACTCACCACACATTTCTGTTTAATGAGAAAGGGTAATAGTTTTGTGTACATATGTTGTAAAAGTACAGTATTTAAGTGTGAGGTACTTTCTTTTAATTTTTCCATTTGTTGTTCGTTTAAGTCAACATGAGAAAAATTCTTCAAATTTTTAATTCGCATCATAGAATCTTGATTTAACACTAAAATCGTGTTATTAGAAACAAAGGATGCACTTTTGTATCTTAAATTAAATGCAAGGATTTTATATTGAAACTCATACCAGCTATGAATATCCATATTAACTCCGTTTTTGGTTGGGATTTCTTCATTAGTAGATACATTGCGTTTAAATTCTCGTATATGTATAGAATATTGTTTATTTTTTAACTTCAAAGTTAAGTAGAAACAGTCACTTAGTTCTTTGTGAAACACATTGGAATTGTATAATTTGTCACTTTTAGTGGCAAATGTAGGTGTAGTGATGCTTTGTATTTCACCACTTGCTTGTGAAAGGCTGTTTGCTTGTATCTCGTTCATCTCATGTTTAACAGTAGTCTGTAAGATATTATTCGTAGGTTCTTGAAAGGGTTCATCCTTTAACGAGGTTAAGGGGGTAGAACAATCTAAATTTTCAAAATTTATGTCTTTGAAAAATGTATTTAAATAGTCCTGGGCAAAAACTGACTCTTGATGTGGATTCTCGAAGGATGTTGCATCGTAACCACCGGTAAAGTTTGAAAAATTCATAGCGATCTCAGGTTTCACATCTGGTAAGTTCTTAGTAGAGGAGATATCACGTGATATAGTTACACAGTCATTGTCCATTTTAGAAAGTTTTAATCTTGGGTCTTTTAATTCCTTCTCACAAGTATTTGATTTTTCCATAGCTTTTTCTAAGCGTGGACGCTTTGAAGGTGGAAACACTTCTTCGTGGGATCGCATATTCATTTCATAAAATATTTTTATGCAATTTAATCTGCTTCACTAACTGATGTAATCTCGATAAAAGTCAGCAGAACACTGGATGTGTTTCATAAAAACGTCTACTTATCTAGATTTTAAAAACAGTCATGGTTATAGTTAATCATTTAATTTATATGTAGGTTAAATATAAAAATTTACTTATCTAGGATAAACTCAGTGACGGTTTAAGTTAAAAATTTTCTTAACTAGGTTAAAAACATTGATGTTGACTGTTGAGAGAAAATTATCAAAACATGCAGTGTCATTGTTTAAACGAAGAGAAAAATTCAACTTTCTTATCAATAAGTAAGATTAATACCTATTCAAAGGAAAACCCATCGATGATTCATAACGTCACGTCTTACTTTGTTAGTGATTAAAAGTATCATAGATTTAAAATAACACATTTCCAATCATTTCTCTTGTAGTTTAAGTAACATATAATAAATACATCACATTTATTTCATCATGTTTTACATAATTTCAACAAATTCATTCCCATTTTGTCTAAGACATTCAAAATGTTAAACAGTAGTTTATGTTGCATTGTCAAACTGTTCAAAGTAATTTACATCAACTATAAGAAAAAACCACTATGCTTTTTCATATTAAAACTATTTATTAATCATTTAAAGTAATACAAATCAAATAAGCCTGTCATATTGAGCTGTAATCAATTCTAATTTCAAAATTTTTTGTAATGTCCAATTAAACACTCGTTCAGTAAAATCTTCAAAGCCGTTGTACAACTTTAGAAAGGCATTCTCAACATGCACATGTATGTTTTGTTCTGTTAATTCCAGTTCACTTTTGGAAAGGAAAAAGGGGGTTGCTCTCTCTAAGTCACCATCCTGTGATTCACGATATACATCCACTTTAACGGCTGCATACCATTTTATTGACTTTTTCATTTGCAATTGATAATTTAATTCGTTTAAAACATCTGATCGAACACTGTTAAAAAATGAACGAAAGTCTTTTTGATTCATCTCATTGGACACAATGATAGTTTTAGTACAAATATTTCGCACATCATGTTGTCTTTTAAAATGTTTCACTTTTTCAAATAACAAATCAGGTGACTTCTTCACATTAGGTAAAACTTTATGAAAAGTATCACAATGTTGTACTAAATCTGATTCACAATCAAACATTTCGCTACACTTTGTACATGACTGTTGTTTACGAATCTTATGAGTCTTCTTATGTTTCAATAAGTCAGCCATTCTTGAAAATATCTCGTTGCAATCACTACACTTGTATTGTTTGGGCGATTTGTGAATCTTTTGATGATTACGTAAATCACTCTTTTGTGAAAAAACTTCAGCACACACCTCACAACGAAAAGACTTTTCTTTTAAATGACATTTCATGTGAAACATTAAGTTAACTTTTCGAGGAAATGCTTTGTTACACGTCTTACACACATGGGGTAACTTCTGTTTCTTTAGTCCTGATGAGGTGGGTTTCACTTCATAATTCGAAACGAGTCCTTCTTTGGATAAAAGTGTAGAATCCATCTCTTGATTATTTAACTTTGGTGATGAGTGTTGACACTCCAAGTTGGTTACGTCACCAACATAAGAATTCATAACTCGTTCCATAATAACTTAAATGAAAACTAACTTAACGAAAAATACAACCTATTACAACGATACCAGGTTACAGTAGAATGTTATGAACTCGTTTCATTGAAATTTATATAGTAATAGAGGGCGCTCGTGTAAAAAATACTAACTTTTTATTGGTTTAAAAATATTGACATTTTATTGGTTTAAAAATATTGACATTTTATTGGTTTAAAAATACGTCACACAATTATTTCATCCTATAATGTTATAAGTTCAATAACCACTTAATTCTTGCACAATGATTTAGAAAGTCTTACCTATCAGAAGTTCGTACATTTGTAAGTAAAAATCTTTATTACTTTTGTATCTATTGCTTTTATAAATAATATTTTATTTATCAAACCACTTAATTTCTAAATGATGTATTCTAAAACGCTTTTTATGTCTTATGTATGTAAAGTCTACTAAAAGAGGGGGGGAAAAAGACGAGGTGTGAAGTATTTGTAAAATTGAAAAACGTTACTTTATAAAAACTAGATTCCATTCCCTTTTTTTTTAAAAAATGTTTGTTGTATAAAGTCAAATCTATTGAAAATTTATTTTAATCGTATAACTCTAAACAAAATACCCGCTCTCTTTAATAAGTTAAATAGTCACTAAAAATTGTTCATTTGAAAGACAAAATTCTTTAAAATTCTCTTATTGTATGTTTTATGAATAATATTTTGCACGTTAAATCACTTATTAACTAAATGGAATGATCTAAAATGATCTAAAATGTCTTATGTGTTGTGGATGGTTGGTTATTTGTTAAAACCGATTATCTGCGTTAGGGATATAGGTCACTCTAGGGGTCATTCTAAGGGCTCCTAACTCGTATTGACAAGGTTCGAAGAAAACTCCGAACGGTTAGGTCGACGAGCGCGAGAGAAGTTTAAACCCAAACGTCTAGTAGCTTTAAAACCAGAACCTCTCAGTCACTGGTCTTATGTGTTGTGTTTTTATAAATAATATTTTTCTTGTTTAATCACTTAACTCCAAAATGAAATGTTTCTAAGACACTTTGTCATGTCTTACGTGAAACATATTTAACTAAAGAAGGATGTAGTATTTGTGACATAAGTTATTCTACAGTACCCTTTTAAGAAAAAAAAAGCTATATTACAAGTCAATTAAAAAAAATTATATAATTAAAAAGTATATATATATTGTTTAAGTATCCTAAAAACGATTATTTAAGTTAGTCCACAAATTTGTAAACTTAAAAAACGGAAGATGTAATGTAACACAAAGAAGTATGACAAATTTTTCTCCCATAAAGGATTAGTCTCAATGACTTGAATTAATTTTTTCTCCTAAAAATGACACATTACTTTTAGTATACAAGTTTGTGAAACGGTTTTTATAAGAAAATATTACGCTGAATACAATATTAAACCTTGTAATTTAATTCAATAACAAAAATGCGTGGGTGTATAGCTTATATTTACATTTTTGAAAATCACTTTGCTTTCGTTTTTAAAATGTATAAACACGTTATTTTTGGTAACAAAACTCTATTTCGAATATAATGTTGTACAAGAAATGTACAAGAAAGAATTAGGCATACTATTTTTGTCAATCTCTATAAATAACATTTCGTATAGAAAGTAAAAATTTTCCCTCTAAATTATTATTTCGAATATAGAAGTGATCTGTTGACAGAGTGTTGTAAGAGAAATGTGCTTGTAACAGATGTAAAAGCAGTTATATTAAACCAAAACTCGCGAATTACTCAATAGCTAAAGGCAATTTACTGCAGTTCATTAAAACTATGATAAAGATATCTCAACGCAGGTCTGAAGTCCCCATCTCTTGCATTTAAAGAGATAACAACACACATCCTTGGTAACCTAAGATAAGACATGTGTGATACGGAAATTGCAGGTTCTAATGTCACTAAAAATTAAAATAATACGTAAAACACTACAAAAAAAAAAATATAAAAAATAATTTGAAACGCTTTAAATAAATTAAATTTAAAAAAAAATGAAAACACTTTAAATAAAAAATAAAACAAAATTTCACCCTCTACAAAGAACAAAATCTATATGTCTAATCATGCACCTTCTTTATCTCTCTCTCATCTTAATTACTTCCGGTCTCACAAACCACCTCTCCTGTTCCAACACGCTCCCAAACATGTTCCTAAAACATGTTTACTGCTTCCTGAAAACCCTTTTTGGAAAAAGCATGTCTAATCCCGTTTCCGATCTTATTTCCTGTCGCGTTTCCAGTCTAAAAATAAATTTCACGTTAAACTTTTATAAAGTAAAACAAAGTCAGAAAGATTTCCATTTTTATATTAGGTGTTAGTTAGCAAATAAAATTTTTATTTCAGGTGAGAAAAAAAAAAAAAAAAAAAAAAAAAAAAAAAAAATCGAACATTTTGCTAATATTACTTTCAAACTAAATTCATTCTGATAGCAGGATTCCTACAACTCAACTCCACTCGACTAGAAGGATTAAAACCAACAAAAAAAATTAAGCCCCCCCCCACAAAAATAAGCCCTCCCCCTCTCTCCCTTATCGCACTCACTTCCTGCCGCGTTTCTGGTTAAACTTCCTATCTACACTTCCTGTCTGAACATACCTGTTATCCCCACCTGCTACATCCGGTGTCCACACCTGCCACTTCCGGTAACCTTGAACTTCACCTTCAGAGGTCGACGCCTCGTACGCCTCTGGCGCAGAACTCTTGTTTTATATCTACTAATGGGAAGAAGCTTATTGAATTTCAGTAATTTCGGTTATCTGAAACTATGTTTTTCGTATTCTCGAAATATTTGTTCTGATAAAAGGTATATAAAAAATCTTTGAAATTTATTTTAAGGAGATATATGAATAAGGGGATATAAAAGACAATAAAAAAACATAAATTTTGCATAAAGAATGAAGTCGATCGGATAATGAGTTGCCGAGATATTTGTAATCCTATTTTTCACATTCTTCGATTTTTTATGACCCTGTATTTTATTCAAATTTCAATTCAAAGATATATTTTAATTGGAAATGAGACGCTTAATCCAACGCAGTAAACTGTTACTTAATAGGATTATCAGTTTTGGAGTTATAAGGATGTTTCTTTTACGCAATTGAGTAATAGAGCATTTAAAGTTTATGACGTCATCAAGCCACGATTTTATTAGAATTGTAATGCATTTTATAAATAGTTTACACATGTTTTATATTATGCATATCCATGATGGGTAAGTATGACGGTGCCCCCCCCCCCCCTCAACGACTAGTTTATTTAATGAGATACAATGGATGAACTCAAACGTAATCTAGGTATTTGTCTAATTAAAAAAAACATATTTTTAATTATGAAAATTGTTAATAAAATCATATTTAATTTATAATAAATTAATATTATTTTATTAATCTAAATCCTATTCATAAATATCATCTTTTATTTATTTATTTTTATCATTTCAGTGCATGGCCATAGTTTATCTTTTGACAATCATCTGGTTAGCTATGTCTTGCTGCCTTGTCGTTGTTGTTTTTGTATTTTATGTTTTGAAGAAAATGTGCGAGAGTAGCATAGACTGCATTGACCTAAAACAATTTCGTAAGTTTATTTATTCCCTTGGTAATTAATTGTTCTATATAATTGTTTTGGTTTAACGATGATTGCGGGATGTTGATTTAATTTTGACATTTATCTTTCAGATTTCATGTTTCCGAATGGAACTGACGTAAATACATTGGACATTTGTGAGAAAAAGAAAATATTTTGCACAGATACGGTAATCATAAAGAATGCTTTGCATTATTTTCACTTTTTAAATTAAGGTTGAGAAATCATTCTAACATTTTTTTTTTCCTTCTATTTTATTATGACAACAAAACATGTACTTATTTCATATGACTCAAACACTCGCACCCTCAGAGTTCCGTACCGATATGTTATATTACCGTTACAAAACGAGTCGGATGTGGCAATCCCAAAACTTTCTTCTATCTCATACATGTTAATACTTCAAAATCCGCTATCACATCGCCTATAAAATCAATACTTTTCGTCATTCTGTTGTACGTCAGCTGCTTGAGAACCGTCGGGTTACGTGGAAGCGAAGTACCTTTCGTTGCACGAGCAGCCGATGAACAACACGACTAAGAAAAGTCCTTCTGACCTGTACCGGTTGGAAAAGATAGCCTCCCTATTCCTTGGTTTTAAAATTTCAGCTAATTTTACTGGAAAACAAGAAGCTAAAATGCGTGGAACCTGATTACAGAAAATTCATTTCCAGTTCTCGTCAATATTGAATTTGAATCAGAATTTCTCCAAATTAGCTGGCTATAGCCAAATTGGCTTTATTTATGGCAACCTATTTTTGTAGTCAAATTTGGCGGCATTTGGCAAAACATCGCCAAGCTTAGCGAGAATTTGATGCTGACGAATATGAATACAGTCGAACCTCGTTAACACGAAATCGCTTAACGCGAAATTTCGCTTAACACGAAATAATTTTCAGGTCCCGTCAGATGAGTCTGAAAATCAATGTTAATTAATTCGTTTAACACGAAATAGAATTTCGGAAAATCCCGCTTAAAGCGAATTTTTTTTTTTCGCTTCAAAGTCAAAACATGATTTCTTATGCAATGTTTTCGATATTTCAAACTTAAATGTCTCATACTCTTATTAAAAGTGGAATTTTCTCATGGTTTGAAAACGATTTAAAGTGAAAAAGAGTTTCAGAAAATTCTGAAATACTGTATTCCTGAATAATCCCTGCTTTTCTTTGATCTCTGATATGCGCAAGTGTTCCCACATTAACCATATGAGCAATAGATTAGTCACAATGAAAGTTTGGGAAAGGAATTTCTTTTTTTGAAAGTGATTGTTCCATTACTCGGTTAACTGTATTAACAGTAACATAAACTATAAACCGGGGTCTGAATTCTCCTATCTGTGAGTGAAAGAAGTGACTATCTCTACTTCACTACTTAACTAACATAATGGAAACGCTGTTCATATTTGCTCTGTAGAATTCTGTGAAAGATGAGTCGGAAACAGCAAGCAGTATCTTAAGAAACCAAGCAAAAAAAAAAAAAAAAGTGCTGAAAAAATCACAAAATGCGGCGAAGTATGAGATACCTACAATTCTTCTACAATTTTAAAGAATCGCGAAAAGATTGAAGCGGTTTATGCTGTGAGTTAATTCAAACCAGTAAGAAAACGAATGTGTAGAAGAAAGAATGAATAAATTGAAATTGCTCTCTTAAAGTGGATAAAAGAGGCAATAAGCCAGAATATTGTTTTAACTTTTGCAGTTTTGAAAGATGAAGCAGAGGCTTTTGCTGATGCTCTCGGTGAGAGCGATTTCATATTTTCTAACGGATGACTGACAAGATTTAAATAGCGTCATAGACTTGCTGCAGAAAGATATGTAGCCAAAATCGGTAAATTCTTTCTTAGACATTGTTTTTTCCAAGTACTTTTGCATAGATGAAGATGTGCTGACTTCGGATGTGACGACAGGTGA
Source organism: Maratus michaelseni (assembly GCA_963931845.1). Lineage (NCBI taxonomy): Eukaryota > Metazoa > Arthropoda > Arachnida > Araneae > Salticidae > Maratus > Maratus michaelseni. The sequence continues at coordinate 380,697,683 of OZ007587.1, read as the reverse complement.
AGAAATAATTGCTGAAAAATAAAGATGACAACATTGAAGTGTCAGACGAGGAAGAAGAAATTGACACAGAACGGAAAAGTTTAGTGTCAATAAATGAATCTACTGCAGCATTGAAAACTGTACAACGTTTCCTTATGGATCAAGAGGATACTTCCCAAGCTTTGGACAAATTAGATTAGGTCCATACGTTCCTAAAAAAAAGTACTCTACAAAAATTGAAGCCAAAGTCAATAATGGACTATTTAAAAATATGATTAGCATGTAAATAAAATTATTATTGCCTAAAAAACGATAATTAATTTGCTAATAAAATTTACTATTTCTTATTAATTTATGATTTTTTGATATATTTGTAGGTTAATTTATTTAGTTTTTATATCTAACACAGATGACGCCACTATTATGACGGTTAACACGAAATTTCGGATAACACGAACAAAATTCCCAGTCCCTTCAATTTCGTGTTAACGAGGTTCGACTGTATATTGTGTTAAACATATAAGAGTTGGAACGATGGTTACAACAATGAAAGAAAATTTGTAAGAAAGCATGTTCACTAAAACTCATAAATTAAACCCTTTTATAAAGGAGTTCTGCTGTCTTGTTTCAAAATTTCAAACTACTGTATCTCAGCCATTTGTTTAAGATAGAGGCAAAACAAAAATTGCTCTTGAATCTAGGCCGAACGTTTAACGGAAAAATCTTTTCGAATTTCTAATTTTTTTTTGTACACCTCTTTAAATTTGAAATCTTTAAATGGCTATCACAGCGCCCCCTTCCGGCGGAATATAACCAAATTCAACTTAGACCTGCAGGCCATAGTCAAAAACCTATACAAAAAATTTGGATAAATTATCTGCATAACTTCATACACTTTAAGATGATAGCAATAATGAAAATGGAACAACAATCGCTATCCCAGCGCCCCCTTTCGTCGGCATATCCCCAAATTCAAGCGGGACCTGCTGGCCATAGAAAAAACTTATAAATAAAATTTGGTTCAGTTTTAGGCATAACTTCATACGCTTTTCGATGATACAAAGACGACATACGCACGACAGACGGACATTTTGTAAAAAACATGTTTTTCGGATATCTTACTTCTAAAACGTGTAAATCCGTCGAAAACCGGAAGTCGAAAAAATTATCGATTACAATACTTTCTTCTATTATAGATAGAAGAAGGTAAAAATCCGTTACAATACGTTGATTTTGCGTTAATACCGGTTATGGAAATTCATGAGTATGTCACGTAATAAATCAACATTATGCTGAATTTATAATTTTGTGTGTTAAAATCTTAGCATAACTGAGATTTTAATACCTCAAATAAAATTAAATATATATTTTAGAAATATTTTGACAACTAAGAAATAAAAAGAGACATCTTTTAAGAAGATTACATAAAAAAAAAAGTTAAAGTATTAATTTCCTGATGAAATATTTTAAAAATACAAATGCACTCTGCAAAAAAAAAAAGAAAAATTTGTTGATTTTACAATATAATATTGACATCCCAGCTGCCAGTATTATGCAGTGCATTACAGCCTCATAGGTTTAACATTAACGAGAGGAATATGAGGTCTCACTGACCAACAGCCTTAATGTCAAAGGAAAAATATCATTGGTCTGTGTTCATAGAGGCTACGCTGATGAAGCCTATTGCGGACAGTTTGGGTTGACACCGCCCAAATCTGTTGCCAAAAGAAACTGCAGCTGAATAAGCTAGTAAACATTACGTGTTCTGTGATCTTCATTTACTGTGGTAGCACGTGGATAACCTTGCTCTTACCAATGTCTGTAACATTCACTGTTTTTTTTTTTTTTTTTTTTTTAATCTATCTCGCACACTTGCAATGACATTTCTTGCCACTTCAACGGATTTTGCTACACGCTACCCTCCTATGTGTTTGTTCGGATTCTAGTTTCTTGATAATTCACCGGGCCATGGATTCTTGTAAATCCCGTTGTTGTGACAGTTTTAAAACAACTTTTCTCAGGGGAAAAAAAAAAAAAACCTTTTAACAATTTATATATTTTTTCTGGTATCTGACATCATGAATGTTGATTTGCACGTGAAGTTTATTTCTTCTTTCTGCTACACTTAGACTGTGACTATTTCGTTTTATGCTATCAGTAGACTTACTTACATAATTTCGTTTTGAGCAGTGTATAATAAACACCCCCCTCCCACATACATACCTCTCTAAATAAAAAAACCCAGAAACAAAATATTTAAATGGAGGTCCTAGTCTGTTTAGTCCTCGTGTACAAAAGATTATCGTGGCGTCCCCAACAAATCAGAAACAAAATAATACACATTCGTTGTTTTGCGTGAAATAATCATTGAATTGATAACATATTTCTATTTCACAATTTTGATATTTTTATTTATATATTTATTTGTTTTATTTCAGGTAAATTATGCCAGTGCATACTACATCATATCATATGCTGCTTCAGTTTTAGTGATCGTAAGTTTGGTAAGTGTTGTCCGTCATGGTATCATGCCTTTGGAAACTGAAATATATTTATATTTTCATCCCTCTATTGATGAAAATTCTAATTTGCTAATTTTTATTTGATAGTGTTATGGTTAGACGCCATATTTTATAATGATTTTTCAGAAAGAATTTATTAGAAAAATTCAAAACATACAGAAAATCTTTCATTTAAAAAAAATACCAGCAGGGAAGACCGAGCTATGCTCTGTTAAAATTAGCTTTGTGTTCAACTCAATATAACAATAAAAATAAATTATCTGTACAACATATAACAATCAATTCTATGTACCCTGATTGGTTGAATTCTGTTTTCTAGAACGTTCTATTGGACGCTGATTGATTGAATCATGTATCTCGGTTCCGATTGGAAATTTCTAGACAATTTCTCCAGATAAAACCAAACTTTTATTCCCACATACCACCTGAAGAAATGTGTGTGCTTCGCGTACCCTGTGTTTTTTTTTTTTTTTCTTTTAAGAATTGCGAATAATACATAAATGGAAACAAAGAAAATAACGAGTGAATGCAAATAAACATAGCTTTTATTTCATATTTTAACCCTTTCAAGAGCGGTTAGTATGTTTATGAAACCACTTAATTTTAATTCAAATATGCCACAATGACACCAGAATTTTGATATAAAATTTTCCGTTTATTATGTATGTGAAATACATATTTTCCTTATTTCCAAATAAATTCGTTCGTAAATTCCAATGTCATTCATTCATTTCAACATTTTAGCAATGGAAATTGCTTTGACCCTGAAAGGGTTAATTTAAGCTTTAGAGGTAGCAAGTTTTTTAATGTGACAGTTGCATATTTGATGTTATTTTGCTAAAGGTGAGTCATAAGTCATCATCAGCCTTTAGTATGTATTAAAATTTGGTTTTTAAAACAGTACATGAGATGAAACACCCTTTTTAAATTCCTACTATTAGCTCACACTCTCTCTATATATATCTTGTTCAAATTTTCAATCGTTAATAAAATATTTTCTATTCATCCACTCAAGTTCAAATACATTTTTTTAAACTTGTAGTGGATGACACTTTATGTCAATACAGTTTTTTTCAAATATTAATTCATTCATTAAATTTAATTAATTAATTTTAGTTTTAAATGGGAGAAAAAAATTCCTCCCATTGTTTTCATAAATGAAATGAAAGATTTATCTAAAATTAGTGATGCCACAGAAATAAAATACCGCAACGATGATTATAAAATAATGTTCAATAAAGATAACGTGAGACATTAATGCTGCACGGGTTTATTTTATATATTTATGATTAAAAAGTAGGAATTGACTTTAAAATTTTTTTTTATATTACTTGTTACTGAATCATTTAGCTGACTCACTTCGTATGCTGGTTGTGAACAAATACTCGTCACTTACCGACGTACCCCCTAGAACGTCTTCACATACTCCCCAAATAGTATGCGTACTACACTTTGGGAATCCCTGCTCACTATTAGGTGTGAGAAGCTGTGTGTTTTAAAGATCTTCTACTATAGTGAGGTACCTTCTCAAAAAGCAATGCCTTGTTAAAAGAACAACCACCTTCCTAATGCCACGTTCCGGGCCTGATTACCGCACAGGCCAACTAGGCCGCGGCCTTGGGTCCATTGGAGACAGGGGCCTCAAAATGATTAAAATTATTTAGAAAATAAATCTCCTAGAAGAAATTTTATTTCAATCTTCGATATCTAATAAACAGATACTTCTATAAATGTTTTGTCTGTACTTTTCTGTTCTCTAAAAAACAGCTTAAATTAGAAATGCTGTAAAAAAAAATATTTTTATGGGAAATTTTTTTAACGAAATATTTAAGATGAGATATTTAACGTATAAGCATCAAACAGCAAAAAGGAATTTAGATTAACCCGAGTTTCATGAGTCATGACCATTTTTATAAAATGCAGGAAAATTTCTGAATACTCCCCAAAACATTACTACTATTTTGGTTTGAGGGGGGTCGTGAAAAGCTGCAAGGCCTTGGGCCCTGGACAATCTTAATTGGGCCCTGGTCATGCTTATTGATAAGTTTAACTTTAGGACTATCATGATTAAATTACCATTCACCTTTAAAGTTACACAAATACTGCTTTTTCCTAATAAAATTGCTTGAAATGTCAATACTTGATTTTGGACCTGCAAAAATAATAGCAGAACCTTTTCTTACTAATTTATCACCCATATTACAATAATTGTAGTATGGTTATATATATACAGTGTTTAGGGTGGATTTAAAATTTTAGTTGCCAGCTCTGAATTTTTGAGTGTTTGATATGGGAAAATGTCCACCTGTTTCTCTGAATAGTTATCATTGACTTATTTATATGAAGAATTAAAGTATGGAAAAAATTCTATTTGGAAAAACTAGTGGAAATTTGCTCTTCCAATAGTCAGACACTGGCAACTGGGTTTTTTCCAACCCTGTGCCAAGAGTGATCCTATTGGCAGTAAAAATTTTGTAAAGTGGAGAATAACATTGCCAACAGAAAATTCAGTCTATATGGGAGATTGTAACAGTTTTACAGAAAGCAAGTAAAGCTGCTTGACTATCAGAGCAAATGTGTACGATCTTTTTATATATATATTTTAAGAAATTGCATGTACATATGCTAATAATAAGTAAATATAAATTTTTATTTTTTATATATTTCTTAATAAAACAATTTTTATATACTAATATGTATTTACACACAAAGAAATATCTTGCTTTAAAAAAAAGAAAAAAGCATTATGATTAGAATTATTATTATCATTATTTTCTACTTTTCAGATACATTACATTATGTGCCTTGCAGCCAATTATACCAGAATCAAAGACCAAGAGAAATTCAAAGATTTACAAGAACTTCAGTATCTACAAGAATCCGAAATGGGGACGTTACCAAAAGACCGCTTCTAGGACATAAGCCAAGAAATTTTTAAGGAAGAAAAATACTGGGGAAAACGTTGAATTAAGTTACAATAACTGAAACATCCCACTGCCAATGGTTATTTCAAGAAATTTTGATCCCCCCCCCCCCTGTCCATTTACACAATACAAAAAAACACCTTTTTATAAGCTAATTTGAAAATATATATGCTATTTAGTAAGATTTTTACAAATGGTTAATATTAGGGATTTCTAAAAAATGATGGAAAGTTATTATAATTTGACTCCAACATTTAAATTTTAAGATCTTTAATACAGAATACATTTAACCATTGTATTATTAGTAAAACTACTAATAATGCATTACTACTGATACAGTTTTCAAAGGCATACTTAGAAAATAAATTAGTTATGATATTGCTTTTCAATCAGCTGCATGTGTCAGTAGAGCGTTTAAAATAACATTAGTTGAAAAATATAATTTTTGAAGGAGATATATCCATGTTTTTGGATAGTTTGAGTTTAAATGTTGTAAGTTTGTGTGTTTTATTTATGTTTCTCTTTATCATTCTCTTGATCTCAAATACAAGTAGTTCATAGGACAATATGAACTATTTGTGATACAAATGACAATAACTTTACTAGATCTCCTATGCCTGTTCATATTCTGCTTAAATTTACTTTTATTTTCTTTAATTTTTCAAGAAATAAAATGGCAAACTACAAATGTTCTTCTCTATATTCTTCCTTGAATCTTTCTTGGCGATTCCGTGTCCTTTATCTTTTTTCATACTGACATGCATAAAATATGTCAAAAAAGCACTAAATTACACATTTTCAACATTGTATATAGGCATGCCATCTGAAAATATTTTTAATTCAAAATCATTAATCGTGTTTTATATGAAACATTGTTATACAATTGTTATATTTTAGACATAGATACATGGACTTTTTATATTAAGGTAGAGCTGAAATTGTATTGTATACACTTAATGATTGATGAAGATGTATATTAATAATTTTTCAAGTTTGATGTAATATAATTTATTGAATATTATGGATATAATGAATAGTGATTTGACTGAGCACTGAATATTTAGCTGCCAAATACTAAAATATTTTAAAATATGTATTTTGATTATATATATATATATATTAATTTAAAAATAGAAATAAAATTAAACACAAATTATCTCTCTCTCTCTTTTGTATATTTAAAAAGTTTAACAGTTTGATGTATTTTTCTGTATTATTTCAAACCCTTTTAATAAAACATGACTTTTACGAAATCTAAATTATTAATAGCTTGATTTTATCTATAGATATTTGCAATTCATAAACATTTTATCTAATATAGAAACTCATCACAACTGTTACACATGCTTTTTAAATTTATTATTTGTTTAATTTAAAAAACTCATTTCATTACAAAAAATTAAGAATTTGCATTTTATACTTAGACATATCAAACTGACTTTCTGTAAGTCAGGATGGCAAGTTATTGCCATTAAAAGGTAAAGTAAATACCTCATTTCTAGTAAATACTTCATTTACAACTCGTATCATTTCTAGTATTCAATACTTTTATTCTTTCATAAATCCGAAATTAAAGAGCCCCCACAATGCTTGCTCTCCCCTATGATTTACAATAAGATAGCTGCTGAATTACCCCTTAATCAAATAAATTTTATTGTGAGGGGTTTTGCATTTTCTATTGATCAACAAATTTGTAAGAATGAGTCTTCTTTTTTAAAAACCAGTTCCCTATCTTAAATTACATATTTAGCAAGAGATATGGTTAAAATAGAAAATAATATTTAACAAAACTTAATAGCTGAACCAGCATATACACAACACAGAAAGTTTTACAATTTTTTCTCAACATATATTGAAAGCACACAGGAACTGGGACCAACAGTATGAATGAATTTGAAACTTCTGCAATATTTTGTTTAAATACATTTATGGTTGTTCTTAAAAATAAAAGTCAATCTAAACATTCGCTAGATCATCTCAGAATCTATTGTATATTCTTGCACATTCACAAACAATTTTTATATATGAATGAAATTTACAGACATTAATACCCAGAAAGCAAGTCAGCTTTCAGCCAAATGTTAAGAGTCTAACAGCATTATTTTTTTTTATAAATGCATTGCATCTTGAGGTGTAATATATTGGTCCTTAAAGACCTATCTCTAACAGATGTATCTATAAAATTTGCTTAAATATCCAACTTTGACATAATTTCTAAAACAATCTTTGTCTTTATTAAAAGTTATTTGATTGCTTAATATTTTAATCAGAATAACTGTAAATTACATGCATTTAAGAGTGAAAATGACTTTATGAATGTGTCAGAAAATAGCCAATTTGAATTTGAAAAAAAAAAAATCTGTTATCCTGAATTTATTTAGCTAAATATCCAACAACATTTGGCCACAGATATTCACCCAACTAACTGTTCAGTATTCAGCCAAATGAATATTCAGCAAAAGTGCTGAATATTTGTTACATCCCTATTGAATATTACACTGCCCAAGCACATAAATGTTGATTTTATTATTTTTAATACTTGCCAATATGTAATGATATGATTGTATATACAATGATTTTTCTTAGTTATTGATAATTTTTATAAATATTTATTAGTTTATTCTAAAGGAATTTGTCATGTCTTTTATATTTATTTAGAGATGGAGATATTTGTTTATAGTATAGATTATGATCATAGTATATCTACGGTGCTTGATTAACCTCTTAATCATGGCTTATGTCTTGAAATGCTCCTTCAAAAATTGACTTTATTTGTTTATTTATTGGTTTATAATAATGTCTTTAAAATTAAATTTATAAAATTTCAACAAAATTCATTTCCCCAAGAAAATAATGGAAACTCAAACTCAGTACAATGCCGACAACAAATACAATGAATAACAACAAAATACAACGAATAACCATGTCAGGATGTGGTAAAGATTTAGGTAAAGGGGGATGTCAAAAGGCACAGGAAAGTTCTTAGAGATAACATCCAAGGTATCACCAAACCAGTGATTCGAAGATTGGCTCAAAGAGGAGGTGTAAAATGTATCTCCGGTTTCATCTACGAAGAGACTTGTGCGGTCCTCAAAGTGTTCTTAGAAAACATCATCCATCATCCATGATGCTGTCACATACACAGAGCACGCTAAATGTAAAACCGTCACAGCCATGGATGTTGTGCACGCTTTAGAATGCCAAGGACGTACTTTGTACGGTTTCAGAGGTTAAAGGTACCTGTTTCTCTGAGAACTATAAAAAATAATAATAATAAAAAGAAATAAATTCTATAAAATTTAATCACCATTATTTTGCATGTTAAAGGGAAACATTATTTTAGTTTTGAATTTTTCTACAGTCAATCCAATGCATTTTTTGATAAATTATTTTTAACAGCACAATTTAAAATATATTTACACATTTTTTTACTATCAAATATTGGTTAAGCACATAATATTGAATAAGTCCTTTTTAACTTTATTTAAGTTATCGATTGAATTAGAAAATCAATTTTCCTAATAATGAAATTCTTGTAAAATTAAAAGGCAATAAATAAAAAGATGTGATTTTGATGCAGTCACAGTAATTGTTATTAATTCATAAAATAAAAATATATGACATTGTATGCACTAATGTTCAGCCCATATTTTTAGAGCTCTGAAAATTCTTTAGCTAAAATAACTGCACAAAAAAATTCTGTTATTTTTATTTATTTATTTAAATAAAGAGAAATGCACATAATTCTTCATATCAATTTTTAATAAATTTTTACATTCTGTGTACAATATTTTACTTTTCTTTTCAAGAATTAATTTATGAGGCTATGTAAAAAGATTGATACTTTTTACTAACACAGTAATATTTTTTGTTCACGCATTTTTTTTAAAAGACAATCTTTGTCCATGTCATTTTATGCAATATATTTATTATTTGAATTTGTCGATATTAGCCCAAGCTATATTTTGATATTTTTCTTTATATATTATTCTGGATGTGAACTTAATTTATGTGCTGCATTTCATAAACCTATTTTTGTTTTATTATCTTTGTAAAAGGTATTTAAGCAGCTTATATGTTGTAGTTTTAGTCATTTACAAAAAGTTTAATGTCTGATGATGCAGAAATTCTGTTACAAGACTGATCAATGAAGACTACACATAATTTATATACATATGATTTTTTTTTCTATGTGTTTGGAATAAAGTATTATAAATGAATGCTAGTATGTTTCATTTTACTTTTTTATTTAAATAGCAGTGGCATATTTTTAGATCACTAGACTTAGTGGCAAGAAAGCGTCTTTCACACCAGTAAATATGAAGATAAATATATACACTCTTTCACGAGACAAATCCCTTGATAAAATAATATAAAAAATACCCTTCATTTAAAAGTGGTGGGAAATCTAAAATTTAAATTTTAACGAAGAAAATAATTTGGGCATTAATGGGTTAAATTTAAACTGATTAATTTCAGGGGAAGTGGGTAAATACTGGTCAACTACCCCCCCCCCCACCTCTCTCTAATCATAAAAGGTTTTTATTAACCTTTTTTGGGATAACCATCATGTACACAAATTTTCACAGGTTGCACACAGAACTTATTTTTAAGTTTGAGTTCACTTCATTTAATTGCAGGATTTCTGAAATTACATAAGGTGAAGATTACTAATAGGAAATAGTGGTATTAAAAAAAAAAAAATGTGTACGGATATTTTGCTTATACAAGTTTCATCCAGTTAGTATAAAAAAAAATTATCATTAATCCATAAATATGATGGTCAAAAAAATTATTTTCTCAGCATTGACAAAATCAAATGCTTCTTTATAATAAAACTAATAAAAGAAAGAAAAGAAAAATGCTTCAATAAATGTTTAATAATTTAGCCAGAAACAAATAAGCCTGAAAATGCACTGGTGAAAAAACAAATAAAAACAAAAAAAATAGAGTATGCACATAAAATAGAAGAACAAGCTAATTTTCATAAAAATAATAATAAAGAAAAGTTTAAAAAATTGTCAGGTAAACAAAGAACTGTTTTATTTCAAAGATTTTAAGATCTAAAAACAACATATATTAAGAAATTTACATATAAATAAAATATAATCTATGTAAACGTACAGCCAATTTTACTCTGACCTAACCTGATGTTTAGATCAGGTCAGTGCTATTATTTTGATTGAAAGTTGGGTTTGGGTCAGGTCAATTCTAACAGTTTCAACTTAGGTTTTGACTCTTGTGAGTTGAGTTCAGATTAACTTGATTTTTTCAAAGAAAGCCCAGAATATTCTTCAAATTTTTAAAAAACCTCTATATTTGAATATGAATGTTAACTTTTAAACATAAAAGAAAAAAATTATATTGAAGTAGAGTCCTGCATTGGGTTGGGTAATCTAATTTTCCCTCAACCTTACTTGCAATTTGGGTTCAATTGACTTTAATTCTTTCAGGTTTGGGTTGGTATTTGATTTTGGCAGGGTGGCTTCGAGTTGATCTAATTTTTCAAAATCTATATATATATATTTATAAAAACTGCATATTTGAACATTAATGAGTATATACATATATATATATATATTAGGTATGCACCGAATAGTGATTTTGGCCGAATACCGAATATTCGGCCCACAGGTGAACCGAATACTGAATATTCGGCTAGCCGAATAATAACAGTGGGGCTGAATACCGAATATTCGGCCAACCAAATAGTAACTATTTGGCCGAATACCGAATATTTTTATATTTCAAAGTTTAAAAGTATTAAAAGTTAAATTATAAAATAATTTTACATAATATTTAACACAGATACTACCATTTTATGAACTAAACATTTTTACAAGCAATATTTACATACAAAAAAAAAAAAAAAAAAAAAAAAATCTGTGCTTTGAGTTTTAACTTAAAAAGAGGATAGTCTTAAAACTTTTTAAATAAAGCTTTAAACTTCATAGCTTCTTCTGTGAATTAAAATAAATTTATAAAATGTTCTTATATTCTGAAACAAATACTTTAAAATCAAAGAAAAATTTTGAATGAATTAATTGAATTATTTTACATTGATATAGTGTTATAGGGACTAAAGTAAAACAATGAGAAAACAGCAAGGATAACTTTCCTGCTCCTTTTGATTTGGAAAGGAAGTTTTTAAATGAACCAGAGAGTAAGTGTCTGGAATAAGCTATCCTATTCAGAAGTTGTAAACATACAGGATGTTCATACATCTTGGAACAAACTTTAATAGATAATGTGGTCAAGGTAAACATTTTTTGAGCAAGAAACATTATCTCAATCCATTTATTTCATCAAAAATACAATACATTCCATCAAAAACACAGGGTATGTCACCACAAGATGAAATTGAATTTTCAGTCATATCTTATACATCAATGAAAATATTTTAGATAGATTTGCATTATATTAATTTTGCTTGTAACAAATATGATGATATTATTGGAAGTGGCTGAATTTTGGCCAGTGGTACAGTTATAAGTAGTACTGCCAGCTGCATAAAGGAAGTCTGAATAAAGGATTATCTAGTGCAGTGTTGTTTAGATATGAATGGTGGCAATTTCCAGTACTTCTTGTGATTCACAGAAATCAAAAGTAACTATGTTGAAAATATAGTTACAATATCTTCAATATTATTAAAGTAAAAAACGGAAATTCTAATTTGACCTGGAGCGAGATGCACTTTTTTTTTTTGATTGAATAAGTGTGTTGTGATCATGGTTTCCTGGATAAAAATTGTCTGTCTTGATGTCTATTATCATCTGTGAAAGTATTTTTATTTTGTTTAAAAACATGATGTTTGTGAAAAAACAAGAAACAGATTATTTACTAGACAATATTCAGGAACTTGCATTTATTTGTACATCATTAATTCCTATGAAGGTCATCATTAATGGTTAATTTTCTTAAGTGATATTTTCAAACAGCGAATAAATAACATAAAAGCATTCTCCTTCATTGAAATATGATTCTATTTCTAATTATTTTGAATATCTTTAATAATTGACAGTTAAAAGTAGAAATTGTGAGTTTTTAAAAATATTTTAAAAAAAAGCTTTTTAAGTATTCGGTTTGGCTGAATAGCTCGATATTGGGCCAAACCGAATATTCATCAGGTCAAATAGTTTGATATTTGGCAGACCTAATAGTTCGATATTCAGCCTAACCGAATATTCGGTAATATGGCCGAATACTAAATAAATAGATACCAAATATTCATAATTATATTAAGTTTTCTCTCACTTCAGGTTGGAGTTGATGAAGTTTTTTTTTTTTCTTGGGTTTCAGTTTGACTTGAAATTGAATATATGGGTTTGGGTTAGGTACAAACCAATCTGTGCAGGTCTCTATATTAGAGATGCAATTGTAGATTATTGTTTCATAATTGCATTAAAGTATTTTCCTAAACCCATGAGGAAATTTAAACAGGTGATTACTAATTGCCTAATATAATTGTCAAAATTCAGTATTCAGCGCACCATCCAAATGTGCATGTCTGACAACAATGTCTTGTAAATTGGGGTAACTTGTACTCTGATCAAGGTTACTTGGAACAGAAACAAAAAGTTTAAAATTAGTCCTGGTTCTACTGTGTTGAAAGTATTGACATAATGTAACAGTACATGGTGTACACGCCAATACTCTCAACACAGTAGATTCAGGAGCAATTCAATTTTTTTTTTTTTAATTGTTAGTTCAAGTTACACCAATATACAGTACTGCATTTTCTTTCTGAATTTTAAGTATTTTTAATGAGGCATCAAACTTTGAAATTTTTACTTGAGCAAAATTTTCAATTTTTAAATTTTATAATTATCTTGAAAAATATTTAAAATCTAAGGAGACTAATTTTTTAAAACTGCAGTATGTCAACATTGGAATCTTTTTTTTTTTCTGTTTGAGAAAATTTATTTAAAAAAAATAAACTACATATATTACTGAAAATCCAATCCTAGGGATGTCTAAATACATTTTAAGCAGAAAATTTATATTTTCGTCCATTTTTCGCAATTGAAGGGTACCAAGTTTCCTGAAGGATAAAAACTTGGTTCAAGTTTGATATGAGACCTCCCTCACATAAAACCAGTTTTATGTAAGTAAAAATCATTTAGATGTCTAAGATTATATTTTTTAAGTTAAAATTACACAAACTATAAATTGTTCTTGGTAGAAGGTTATAAACGTTTTAGATGCGTCCATTTGTTGAATAAGGTGACAGACAAGCAAGACATAGGCTTTCTTTGTATAATCAGTGCTGTAGTCATTGAAAAAAAAGTATGTTCTATTATAGTTTTACTAGAGAAACAGAGAGTAAGGGAAGGTTGGGTAAAACCAGGTACCTAACGGCTTTCCTTTGTTGACAAGAGTCTAGAAGGGCAGAAAAATCGGAACACCCCATAGAAGCGTTTGGGGACATCTGGGCCATTGAAAAACAACATCTGTTTCCACAGGAAAATTCTTCTCTACTTGGGAAAAGACATTTTCTAGAACCATCTGAAACAGCTCTGAATTTTAGGGGTAGGGTAAAAGAGACATGCGCCACAGGCCTCCCGGTGCGGGACGCACCGCACACAATCGACCACCGTTCCCAAGTCCTGAGAGACTTTTACTGCGCCAGTAGCTTTGTCTCGCTACAGCCGGCCAGAGAGCCGCACCTCACTGCGGACCCTCTAACCTAGTACCCACGGGTCGATGACATAGGTCGCTAGGACAGTAACCACACTCTGGGGAAACTCCCCACAGGACGAACCCGTGGCAAACTGGCGAAGGCCACCCGCCGACCCCGTCGCCGAAACCCCAATAGGGGAAACGGTTCCCAAGTCGTCGTGCTGCCGTGACAACTTTTGCTTTCCCACAGATGTCGATCGTTGACATGCTATGTAAGCGAGCAACTAGCCTCTTCCTCCGTGAGGTTTAGGGGTAGGGTAAAACCAAGTACTAATCAGAAATTCAGTTTTTACACTTCCACTAACAAAAAGCTTTATTGTAATAAATTTTGAATTAAACTTTAAAAAATATATACATTTTTTAAGGCCAGTAACATTTTTTTTTTCAGTTTTTTAAGCAATTTTTAATGTTGTCATGGAATGACTTTCTCAGCTTTTATTTCTCGTAACTGCTGCACCCTTCATGCACACACTCTTTGCAGACTGAACATTGTACACATCCTTCACCACTTGTTGAGAGATTAAACAATTCATTGCAGAATACAATGCAAAACCATGGGTACCTGGTTTTACCCCAACAGATGACCAAAAACTAACATGGTCATTCTCCTGGATGGCTGGACGTAGACACACTTCTATTTGGTATCAAAATATAGTGTGAAAGCTATAGAAAACAGTGATTTACTTACCTAAATAGATCCGCCAGGCTGGATTTATTTAAAGAGCAGAAAAGATGACGAAAAATTAAAGCTTTTGAAGTGAATTTCTTTTTTTCTAAAAAATCCAGAAGGCATATGGCATTTACCACTATACATACAACAACACTGTGTTTAATGCATCTCTTTTGTACTTAAATCATGTAAGAGGGCCTAATTTTCCATAACACAGTGAATTTTTTCAATGTTACATAGATGCTTCCTCATCAGAATCAGTGTATATTTAGTTTTTGAAAAATATACTTAATTTTAGAGGGAGAAATGGCTATACAGCATACTCTAAAAATGACTTGGCATAATATGTGTGCACTAACATAAAAGTTGAGTGTATAGAACAAAGGACAAATAGGAGGTGCCACCAGGGTTTGACCCCCATCCAAAATTTCTGTCAGGATGATTATAAATATACCATTAACTACTGTCAATATGATAAAAATTTAATAATCAATTACAGTCAAGATTCAAAATTCTGTGCTAGCATATTTTTATTGTTTGATTCCGTTAGTATGGTGAAAAATTAAATACATTTTCTAAGAAATCTTTAAAATTCATTCACATTTTTTTTGGCTCTATAAAAACAAAATGTAAAAATAAAATGTCGACAACAGTTTGATACAGATCGTCAGATTTGTTTAGCCCAAATTCTTGAAGAATGCAATGAAAGTCATTTAAAATATACACATACTTAGCTGTTCTGATGTTAAAGGTCTAAATGGGCCTGGGCCAATTTTCATGCACGACACTCAGGCCAAGCTGGGGCTGATCTTCACTCTCTCTGGATCAAGCCATTACTCTTCTGGGCTGGGCCCGGGTCTTACTTTTTTCCGAAGGATTGGGCTGGGCCAGGCTTAACTTGTTTTTTCAGGACCAAACCGGGACAGGACTTCATTCTTCCTACAGAATTTTTTTCAGGCCTGGTCTTGACCCAGCCTGTAGAGTTGCAAAAAACCCACAGGTTTCCAGGGACAGAAATAAACCCGAGAAAGGATCAGGGTCCATAAGCCGTGTTTTTGGCCCATGAAATAAGACTAAAATTCAACTTTGTTATACTGACTTAATTTTTTCACTTTTTAATATTAGAAGGTTTATCCTGTACGATTTCAACAATATTTTTTGCATTTTGTTCAGATTTATATAACTTACACAAGCTCAAAGTTCGTATTATTCGTAGTTTTTTATGAAAAATATGCAATTTCTCCTAATTTTACCTCAATTTTTAATATATTTTTTAATATTTTACTATGAGCGCAGCTTTGCAACACTTTTATTTTTACATATATTGTACATTTTGATGTATTTTATAATATATGTAAATAAGAAAGTGTTACACGATTGCATTCATATAAATAATTGAGGTAAAATTAGGAGAAATTGCATATTTTTCATCATACGAACTTTGAGCTTGTGTAAGTCATATAAATCCGAACAAAATGCAAAAAATACTGTTGAAATGGTACAGGATAAACCTTCTAATATTAAAAAGCGAAATAATTAAGTCAGTATAACAAAATTGAGTTTAGGCTTATTTTATGAGCCAAAAGAGAAAGCTTATGGACCCTGATCCTTTGGTGAAATATTGGAAAATTTAGGAGAATAAATTATTTAATTGAAGTTAGGATAAATACATGGAATATATCAAATATTGTACCTATAAATAGAGCATAAACCAGTTTTAATGCCTCTTTCCCTGTTCCTGTTCATTGCTACCATTTATACCTTCAAAATATTTTTTGAAACAAGATTGCTTGGCAAATTTATAGTTATTTGGTCTTTTATTTCTTCATAATTTACCTGTTTTTTATTGTTTTCCAGAAAAACAATTGATTTTAAACTTATTTAAAGTTATGTAAATTCTATTTTATACTACGAATGATGAGTTTTTTAAATAATAATTAATAGCATTAAATTATCTATTTATTGCTATGTTTAACTGATATATTTTATTTTAATTTCAATGATCTTTAATGTATTTTTTTATAAATACATTGCCTAAAAATATGAGCAATATTTGATTGAAGATCCATAGGAGACTAAAATTGAAGTCATTTAAAAAAAAAATCACGATTAAAAAATTTTAAAAACTCCCAAGAATTTTCAAAATTTGCCTCTTAAAAAAAAAAAAAAACTGTTTATTCCCAGGACTAAACCCACTTTTTTACACCATTTGCATCCTAACAGCCTGGCTTGGCCCAACAATTTTTGCAAAAAATGCATACATTTTTAAATTGCCATTATTCTACAATTCAAATTTAAAATGTATCCTTTTTAAAAATTAGTGCAGATATTTCTAGGCAATAAAATTAAAATACAGTTAAACCTCTGAAAAAGTAACTGTCTATGATGGAATCCTGTCTTAAATGGAAAAATGTGTTGGTCCATGCAAAATGAATATAATAATATGTGTGAAAAGAATAGAATACATTTACAACAGACAATGTACCTGTTAAGAAGGGAACTTGTCTATAATGGATTTTTCTTCCCTTCTATGTCTTAGAAGATTTCACTGTGTAGCATTTTTCAGATTTTTAAGTCTCCAGGCCATGGAATATGGATTAGCAATATTAATGATTGCTATTACAACTCAGGATGCTTTTTTAAAAATGAAGACTATAAACATAAAAAAAAGCTAAAATAAGTATTTTTTGTTAGAATTCTTACAAGACAAATTTTAACCATATCGATGTAAAAATCCATGTTTTGTAGAAATTCAGTTGGGCTGGGCTGAACTTTTAGCTTTTTGTATGGACTAGACCAAACTTTTATATCAGATCAAGATTTTAGCTTTTACATCAGGCTGGGTCAATAATTTTTTTATGTGTGTGGGCCAGGCAGGGCCGAACTTTGAACTTTTATACCAGGCAGGAACATGCGAAAAATTTTTTCTAAGGACTAGGCCTAGAAATTTCGACCTGTGCAGACCTCTATCCGACGTAAGCTACTAGAAAAACATTTTTTCAAATAAAACATTTGAAAACATATGTTCAAATTTCAAACATTAATGTCAATACAAGCATTTAAATGAATTATAATTTTATTTGCAATGAAAAAGGCTTAAATTTTCTTTTGTAATTATATAAAATTGAATTAAGATTAATAAAGACTCTTAACACTTGCCTCTATTCAATTAGTAAAAAAAAAAAAAAAAACTGAAATAAGACAAGAATAAAATTATAATGGGCCCCAAAATCTTCCTCCAAAATATTTTTCTGGTTATGATCTTGGTGTAATCTGAAAACTGAGCAGTGCTGTAGCACATGCTAAATTTATCTAAAATAATTTCTATGTGAAACTGCAGATTAAATGGTCATAGTAGCCATTAAAAAATGCATTAAAAGTCAAATTTTAAGCTAACAAATAAATTACTTAATCTTGAATTATTTAGAAAATTTTTAATTCAAAGACTAGAATTTTTCATCTACCTGATTGATGTTTTAAAATATCAAAATAACAAGCACACACAAGCTTGATATTTTGGAAGAAAATAGAATACAAACATTTGATATATAGAAGACAAAAACTACACTGTCTATATCATTAAAATCTTTTAATAATTACAAATTCTTAACAATTACAAAGTCATACAAGATAATATAGTATATACAACAACATTAGTAAAATATCATAAAATTTTGATATGTACATAAATTTGTAATAAAAAATTGTATAATAATTGTACAAACAATATATATAGGACTAATCCCTTTCTTTTAATGGGAAACCATTTTCAATAATAAATTAATTGAAATTGTCAATAAGAAAATTAAAGATTTAAAAGAGTTAATTTTGGCATCTGTAAAATAGCATCAAAACTATGAATAATAGCTCATTAATTCTAGCAAAACACAACAACCTATTTTGTTTTATCAAAAAGTTCATGCTACAATCTGAAGTAATAACTGTCAAAATACATCTGATTAATTGTTTAAAATTTTACTATACATTTGAGGTTAATTTTACAAAATGTTGCACTGAAAGCTATTAAATATTCCAAGTTATTTGGGACACAGTGCATTTGAAAACGTATAGTCATCATATTAGAGCATTTAAATATTGTTCAACTTTAGGAAAACAGTTCGAAATCATTGATAATACACGAGTTACAATTTAACTGTATAATTAAACACCTAGGTTACTGACAATGAACATTGTTAGGTGCAGATGCCAAAACTTCACAAATGTTATTTATTGACATTAAAAAATGCCAGGATTTAATACAGAAGATGTTTTAATAAAGAATCTTGAAATAGATCAAAATATCACAAATTTAACTACTAACTTGTTTATTATGCTATATGCACTTCAAAACAAGCAGATAGCATTAAAACCTGTAATAATAATAAATTTTAATTAGAATCTCACTGTTGTAATTTAAATAATTTCTCACTCTGGTTTGTGTTTTCTCTTTTTCAGTAATATGGATTCAGAAATTGGTACAGTAGCCATTTTGTTGCTTGAACTTTTTTGTAAAATTCAGTTGAAAAAAATAAAATCTATTGAATAGAAGGACAAAATAATTTGGCAAACATATGCATGTTGACTAGCTAATGAAGAAAGATCCTGAGGATCATCCACATGGAAAAAAAATGCATATGTGTATGTGTTACAGGTTCATGCAAAAAATAATTGCAATATTTTATTGTGTGCACATCGGAAACAAAATATTAATTACAATAAAGGAAAGAAAGCTGAATTTGGCCTGTAAATTTATTATTCTCTATAAATTGTTTGAAGAACAGATAAAAAGTTTTTCACATGTCTCATTGGGCACACATGTCATAGATTTACTACCACTGACCTAGGTTAAGAGGAAAAACTTTCTAAAGCAGCCTGTCTGAGATTCTTAGTTTAAATATGTATCTTAAAAGAATTACAAGAGGAGGTAATCCAAATTTTCAGTATTTCAGAATAAAAATTACATCATAGATTAAAAAAAAAAACTGATTTCTATTAGAATCAAGATATTACAGTAGCCCAAAAAGTTTATGATTTTTTTAAATATATCGCTCTAACTTCGCAAATATTTCACTGAATTCCATGAAATTTTAACAAAATGTCAGTAAATGTACTTTAAACAAGATTCAAATCACAGATTTGAAAAAAAAAAAAAAAAAAAAAAAAAAAAACTGAAACCAAAAAAATCTTCAGCAGTAAAAATCAGAAGTGCAACCAAAAAAGTTTATGAATTTTTTAGTATATCATGTATTTTTCTGTACAAACTTTACTCATTTGAACTGAAATAGCTTTCTTTGTAAATATAATAATATCCAATTCCATTAATTTTAAATGGGAATGGGAAAAGAAATGTATTTACCAGCAGGACAACGATCCTAAGCATTCTTCGAAACTCGTCAAGAAGTTCTTCAAGTCCAAAAAAAAAACTAATGGCATGGCCAAACCAGTCACCTGACTTAAACCCAATTGAGCACTTATGGGATGAACTCCAAGGACCTACTCAGGATATTAAAGTAAAAAATGCTGACAAAAAATTTGACGTTTTGAGCCAAGCATGGGCTAGGATTCTTCAATCGAAAATCAACAAACTTATTGAGTCAATTCCTTGAAGATGCAAAGCTGTCATAGATTGTCTTGGCTATCCGATCGAATACTGACTGTTATTTGTTAAAATTGTTGTGTATTTGACATTATCATTTATTTTGAGTGATTTTAAGGAAAAATCATAAACTTTTCACTCACACTTCTGACTTTTACTGGTAAAAATGTTTTTGGTTTCATTTTTTTTTTTTAAAATCTTTGATTTGTATCTTGTTTTAATACTTTTACTGACATTTTGTTAAAACTTCATGGAATTTGCTGAAATATTTGCGAAGTTATAGTGATATATTCAAAAAGTCATAAACTTTTTTGGGCTACTATATATACACAAACTTTTCAGTCTATAAATATTTATCATCCTCATCATGTTTTTTTTACAAGTATTCGAAAATTTTTCACCTCTTCCATAGGGGCTTTGTTTACTAATAGCACAAACAGCTCGGCAGACCTTTGTTTTCAAACTTTTTTTCACCTTCCAGCTTCCAAGCGAATGATAGAACATTTGTATTTCTGATAATTTACTGGAAACATCCTTGAATGCGACTTGTTTTTAGAGGGATACCTGGTCAACAGTTATACCCTTAATTTCATTTAGTTATGAATAAATAAGCTTTTCAAACTGAAAGCATTCCAACAAAATGTAACAAAGAACAAACTTTTAAACTCATGTTTTCGTTTTTGCTTTTTTTAATAATGCACACCACTCCAAAATATATTCCAAATCATTGTAATATCGATCCATGAGGAGAGGATACTGCACACGTGGAAGCCTGTAAGAAAATAAAGACATTTTAAATAATTCTTGTTAAAAAAGAGTAAACGAGAGAGAAAAGTATTGGTTGCATTACATGCTCTAATACAGTACAAGGTTCAAAATCCCCAGTCCTTGACAGTTCCAAATTTCATGCTTCTCTGAATTTTGGATAATTTTCAGTTTATTTGTCAAAAAAAAGGAAAAAAAAACTATTCTGAATCCTCCGCCCTTCCCCCCACAGAGTACTTACAGCAGGAAAGTATTTACAATACTAAAAAAAGATAATACTAAAGCAAATATTTTAACAGAGAAATGTTTAAAAAAAAGAGAAAAAAAAAACTTATCAGAATTGCACCAATTTTTTTTTAACTTAATTTTTTATGTGATTTTTAACGTTTTTTTTTTTCAATTTTGTGATGATTATTTCATATTAGCAAAAGTAATCCGGTTTCAATCTTTTAGCCCAATATAGTAAATGTTGACCTCCTTTCAATAAAGTTTATTCAAAATTCATACAGCAATTTCTGAATTTTTCGCAAATTTTTTAATGAGATTTTTAGAGTTTTTTTGGATTTTGCAGTGCTTTTTTGACATTTATAAAAGGAATACAGTTCCAAACTTAAAGCTTAATATAGTAAATTTTGTCCTCTGCAATTTATAGTTTTTTCTTTTTTTAGCATTTTACTGTGATGAAACTTTGGTTAGAAAAACATCCAGCTTTTGGAGAATTCCAAATTTCAGACATCTGGATTTGAGACTTTGTACTGTATAAATGTTGTTTCCTGTTTATAATAAAGATTCTATTAAAGATTAATATAGATTATAATAAAGAAGGATTGGTATTGAAAATGAAGCGTGCAACATTTACAGTTCGTTTACAGGGACACACAAAGAATTCTGTCACATTATGGTCTATGGTGAAAAATCAGTTGTGGTGGATTTTATTTATGTAATGATATTTCAAACATAATTAGATTGATATCAGTGGCGTAG
Source organism: Maratus michaelseni (assembly GCA_963931845.1). Taxonomy (NCBI): domain Eukaryota; kingdom Metazoa; phylum Arthropoda; class Arachnida; order Araneae; family Salticidae; genus Maratus; species Maratus michaelseni. The sequence goes on along the minus strand of OZ007587.1, from coordinate 380,675,564 downwards.
CCAGGATTTCCTTTCGGGAGGGGTCCAGAATTTTTCTTCAGCTTATATATATAGTAAGACCAGCCAAGATAATATCGCAAAGAGTGGTAAAAAATTCCGTTTTAGACAGTTTTTCGTCTTATCAGGTGTATGGCATTCTTTTCTATTTGACGAATGAATATTTCCGTTTAAGTCAGCATTCCGTTATAGGCAGGTTTCGTTTCCACAGGATTTGCTGTATATATGAAAATATAACTTATGTATGTAATATATATAGTAAAACCTGTCTATAGCAGATTCCTGTCTTAAACAAAAGCATTGCATGGCCCTGATATGGATAACCATACAATTAAATTTGCTGAAAACCCTGCCTGAAACGGGCTTTTTCACCGTTCTTCTGTGATTCCGATTTCGTCTTGTCAGGTTTTACCCTACTTATAAATACAGTAAAGCCTGTGAAGAAAGCGGATACTGCCTATAACGGAATCCTATCTCAAACGGAAAATTTTAGGAATCCCGACGAAACGAACAATGCGTCTTATTGAAGTATAGTGTGACAGGATTGACTGTGTGTGTGATATGCAAGAGAAGTATTTCGAGTAACTTTAAGAATTTAGATATTTCCTTATCAATTTCTTAATTTAAAAAAATAGCATGTGTAAAATGAAGTAAGATTAATCTCTATAATTGTAGCTAATAATACAGCGAAGTTACATTAATATTTACCAAAGAAACAGATTTTACAAACACTATGATATAAAAACTGAGCACACACTGAAGAGAATGCATTTAAATCAAGTTTCATATGACATAAACATTTGATTATTTTAAAGTTATGATCAAATGGTTAAGTTTATAACAGTATTTGGTTGAAACTGTTTTTTCAATTTTCATGTTTAATTTCTTGTCATTGAATTAAGAACTTGTGCTGTAATAGGTATACTGAATAATGAGTTGACATTATTGCCAATGCCGTCAGCTGTTGATTCACCATGGGAGTTTCTGAAATAAGGTTTTAATTTTTAAGAAAAAAATCTTGACATTTCGGCTACAGAAACTAGTAATGTAACAAACACATGCAACAAATATAGTTGATGTTGGGAAAAATAATTTTGTTACAATTGTCTAAAACAGCCATAATTCTTTTTCAAGTTTCACTGCTTTTGATACTAAAGTAAATATTCGACCTCAGTAGTTGTTTCCGAAATTGGTCGACACAAAAGATGTTAAATTTTTGTAAAAAAAATTAATTATGATGGATTAGCACATCTTGGGCAGTACTAGATTGCGTAAAAAATAATGGTGGTTTCTGCTATTTTACTTTTCAACCAATTTCTTTTAAGCGGTTTGAAACATTTAGAACATATACTCCAAGTTCAGCAACAAGCTTACAGACTTTGGTACGTGGATTAGCTTCTCAACCTTTGCTTTCAATTTCTCATTGTTAATAACCGAATGCCACCTACGAACTTCATATTCAAAACACTCATTGCCATCATGAAATTTCTGAAAGCAATGTTAAACTGTGAGTTTAAAAGTCGTACTTCGGTCAAATGTAACGTTGAATTCAGACATTTTTCTCCAGGAGGGATTTCTTCGGAGGGTACCATTTTTCTCCGGAATAGGTACACTGTGGAGTTTAGGGAAGGAGAGAGATTGCACTCCTAAGCATAAAATCTCAAATTTTCCGAGGGGTCATTTCGATGCTCCGGGGTGGATGCCCCACCTCCGCTCTCCTGAATTCAACGCTGTAGCGTGGGTGATATACAAGCTGTTTCCACCGATTTTCGTACCATTTTGAATTAGTAAAAATATCGTAATATACAACGTAATATTACATTAACAGTTTATTAAAAATAGCTCAGGTTGAAAAGTTTCATAACAAGAATCACCATTATTTTGTACAAACCCAGATGAATATCAAAATCTTTCAATATCCCTCTATTCTTTTCTTTAGCGATTAACGAATAACGAGATTAGAAATAAAAGTTACAAAAGGAGGAAGAAAATTGATCTTCCGAAATACTCTTCAAGTTTGACACTGAATCAGATGTATCTGATGGTCAACTTGACAAGGAATATGTGTGACTAAAGAAAATTGTGTCAGAGTTTTCTTTAGCAAAAGACTGTGCTCTCTTGAACAGGTCAGAAAACTTTTGAACACCAATCTCCTCTTCCTTGCTTATTGATTAATGTAAAGTTTCATAAAGCTGAAAAATGACATCATCAGCATGTTTTACAGCAGAAGACAAATTACAGTCAGATGCAGGTATTTTGAAAGTGGCAATGTATAACAGCTTTGAATAAGAATTCACAAATATCTAGTCGAAGAATAAAGTGCCTTTTTTTAAAATTCTAGCCAGCAGATTTAAAGTAAATGATAATATTGCTCGATATATAATTATGAAATGAACAAAGATAAGGGTCGCCAAACTCTGATTAATGTGCTGTTATTGCATTCGTGTAAACTCGTCTTTACCCATAAGTGTTGGCAACAGTTGGGCCGATCGAAATCTCTGTTGAAGAAGTTTTGCGTTTAATCTAGTTACATTAAAATCTATGAAAACGGAATCGGCAGGGATCGTTAAAAAATTCCGTTGTAGAGAGATTCCCGTCATATCAGGTATACTTGTACAGTTATCCTTCTGTCATCGAGACCATGAAATGTTTTGGTTTACGAGAGAATTCCGTTTTCACAGAAAACCTGCCAAGAAGGATTCACAACCAGAAAAAGTTCCATTTTAGATATGTTGCAAATCTTAACAAGTATAAATATGTTGCGTTGTTTTCGTTGAACTTTGAACTTTTGCTGTATATGATAGCTCTCATCTTCTCAGATTTTATTGTAATACATCTATGCTTTTCAGAAGTATACTATAGAGTGGATTCGTTTTAACAGTTTTAGAGGATACCTCACAAATGGACGTGTCTATTACAAAAACCTGTCTTAAACGAACAAATTTCATAACCACTGCGAAAGACATACCTTTAAATAATACTTTCTAAGTCAAACACCTGTCTAAAGGGGAATTTTTCATTGCTTCTTTCCGATTCCGTCTTGTCAGTTTTTAATATTGTTGTATCTATGACTCAGTAAACCAGTTCTTCAGTCGGGGTTCGGGGAGGGTCCGGACCCCCTGGACCCCCCCCCTTGGCTACGCCACTGATTGATATATATCCCTGAGATGGTCTACAAGATGCTTTCTCAGGAGTGTAGAATGGGTTGCATTTACAGGGATGCATAAAAGAATTCCATTACATTGTAATTTAAGGTAAAAAATTGTTTGCAGTGCATTTTAATGTGATTTCTATAGATTATGAAGTGTATAGCATTTACAGACACACAAAAGAATTTGATTACAGAACTGACTAAGACACCGATCATTTCTGAATGTGTGGTATGCATTTTTTAACTTATCCAGTTTTGAATGTATCAGGTTGTGTGTATAAAATCTATACATCGAGTACAGGGCAACAAAAAATAATTTGCACACATTAAGTGGCTATAGACAGCATTTGCTGAAAATGGACTTTTACTGAGTTATCTGTTTTTGTAAATTGCTTAGTTAGATACCTCATTTCATTTTATGAAAAAAAAAAATGAAATTTCTTAATAATATTCTGTTAACGTTGGAAAGTGTTTTACAGTCTATGCCTGATTTTTTATTCTTGTTTTTATTTCTCAGAGATTTTTTGGGAATTTGTTTAGGGTTCTCCAGAAAAATAGATAAAAATTTAATGAAATTAAAGTAGTGTTCACTCTAGAAAGAAAAAGGGCAGGATGCTAGTAACTAAAAAGGGCACCACTGAAGCAGAAAAGTGCAAAAGAAAATATATTATTGTGCATAGCAACGATAAAAAAAAAGAAATAGAAAACATGTAATTTTTCAATATGGTAAAGTCTTATTAATTGCAAATGATTTTATGATTTGTGAATTTTTAACCCTCTAAGCGTGTAGAACGTAACATTCCGTTCACTAAGCTCCAGGTTTCACTGCAATATATGCAATGTTTAAGATAATATAATTTTATAGATTTAATGAATTTTCAAAACATTGAAGAATGATTAATAGTATCAAGGGTTATATTCATATTTGTAATTATGTTTTATTTATAATGCTGAAAGAATCATATTTTTTTAGCATTTAAAACAAAATGCAGTAAAAACAACATTACAATTTTACCCTTTTTCAAAACGCTCAGAGGGTTAAAAAAGTACAATTAAATTACAACATGATTTAATAATCTCCTTTATTCTTATATCTCCTTCTCCTTTCTTTATATGTATATATATAGATAAAGAAATAAGATCCTTTATATTCTTGTTGTTGTCTCATCAACAGTGTAAGATATATTGTAATGCAAATACAGGGTGTTTCAAAAAGAATAATCGAATTTTAAAAAAAACGTACCTATTCAGCTTTTAAAACGTTTAATAGGTAGAAAGAGGGAAATCTCGAGTTTTATACAGTTACTGACCGGTAGCGCTGATGCCCTTGTGTATTAGTGGCCTGCCACTTCAGTATTTGTCTGGCCTCCAACATCGCCAGACCTCTCAGTGTGCAATTTCTTCTTGTGGGGGTTTATAAAAGACTATGTTTATGTGCCTCCACTTCCAACTACGTTAGCCAAACTGAAGATATGTATAAAAGCAGCCGTGGAAGCAGTGGATGCAAACATGCTCACAAAAGTTTGGGACAAATTTTACCACTGTATATGCCGTGAATCCAAAGGTGGACATATTGTGCACCTTTAATTTGGTTGGTAAAAAAACTTTATGATTAGCAATGTAATATAAATTAATTTTAAGTGACTATGTTCAATATTTTTCATAATATACGTATTTCAAATCAGGCGATTCTTTTTTAAACACTCTGTAGTTTGATTAAATGAACCTGGTAGAACTTTTAATGTGTGGCCAAGCTTTGACAACATCATCATGTGTATTAGTGGAGTAGAGAATAAACTGGACTTAATAGAATAGACTAGAATAGAGGACTGTTATAGTAAATTTCAAAGTTTTAAGACTATAATTTCATTGTATGTGAACTTTACAAAGTATATTCCCTTACTATTTGTCACCTCGTTTTCCACTTCATAAAATTACTTCTAAACAAAACTAATTTCTAAAACATAGGCCTGAAATTTCTGCCATAGAAATTCATTGAGCTCTGCACAAGTAAAAAAAGTTGGTAACCACAGCTCAAATTAATCGTTCCTGTCACAGAACAATGACAAAACAACACAGGAGCAATAATCAAATTTGAAATGTGTTCGGTCAGCTCTGTACCATCATATACAGCCAAAAAATAAACTTTTCACATTCTCTGAGCTGATTTCTTTTCTGTTCATGAAGACATGAAAATACTCATGAACATAAACATAATAAAAAGAGAAATATTTTACTAACAGTTCCTGTGTATTAGCATCTTTAAAGCAGACCCTGCTATTATCTTGCATGGAAATGTCCATCTGGACATCATCTTTATACATGGCTATGATCCATCCTCTGTCCACCTAATTTGAAAAGAGAACATATAGATAAATTATTTACAGACATGATAAAGATATACAACAAAACTTCATTAATTCAAAACCCCCAAAGCAGAATATGCTTAAAAGTGCGACGTACGTCGCAGAACAATGGCCTTCCCTACAGAACATTTCAAATTATCAGTTTCAAGAAAAATAACAATTCAATCGAAGGAAAATTGCAAAATTCGCCACTCAATGGCCGGGGGGAAAATATCAAAATTCTTTAATCGTTCATTTAAAAAGATTGCGGAATTCATCAATGGGTTGTGAAAAAATCTTGCGCAGTACGATAGTCAATCATGGAGAACAAATCATGAAATTCATCAGCCTGTTGTGCAAAAACATGCAAAATTTGATGAACAGTCATGGAAAAACATCCACGATTTTCGGCAATCGGTCGCAGGTAAAAAACACCGCAGAATTCGCCAGCGCATTGCCGGAAGAAACTGTGACAAAACCCATGCTTTTCTTTAATCGGTCACAAGAAAAAGCCTCAAAATTTGGCTACAGTACAAGGAAAAAATTTGAAAAATTTGCAATTCGGTCGCAGTTAAAAAATCGCGAAATTAGAAAGAAACTGCGAACATTAGAGGGAAAAACTCACAATCTTCTCCAATTGGTCTGAAGAAAAAGCTACAAAAATTTGTCTATTGGTACCTGAAAAATATCGCGAAATTTAAAAATTGGTCACAGGAAAATAAACGCGAAATTTGTCAGTGGATTGTCAGAAAAAATCAAAAATTCATTAATTAGTCGTGAAAAAATTCAAGAATTGGCCAATAGATTGCAAAAACACGACAAAGTTTTCCAATCAACAAACAGAAAAAAAGCTACAAAAATTTGTCTATTGGTACAAGAAAAATATCGTGAAATTTTAAAATTGATCACAGGTAAAAGAAAAAAAAAATCGCGAAATTTGTCAGTGGATTGTCGGAAAAAATCGAAAATTCATCAATTAGTCGTGAAAAAATTCAAGAATTGGCCAATAGATTGCAAAAAAGCAACAAAGTTTTCCAATCAACAGACAGAAAATATCGCTAAATTCGCCGATCTGTCATGGGTAAAATAAGAAATTGGTCGCTCGGTCGCAGAAAAAAACGTGATTCTTATCAATCGTTCGCAAGAAAAGCAAAAACAATTAGCCAATCAGTAGAAAGAAAATGTCACGGAATTCGTCGATCTGTAATGAAAAAAAAAAAAAAAAAGCAAGATTTTCTTCGATGGGCCACAAGAAGCTGCTGCAAAATTTGCCTATTGGTACAAGGAAAATTTTGCAAAATTCCCCAATCGGTTGTAAAAAAAAAAAAAAAAAAAAAAAAAAAAAAAAAACGAAATAAATCAGTGTTAACGTGAGAAAAAATCAGAAATTCATCGATCAGTCATGGAAAAAATCTCCAATTTTTGTCAATTAGTCACAAAAAAAAAAACCCGACAAAGTTTGTCAATCGGTAGAAAGTAAAAAAATATCGCAAAATTGAGCTATCGGTCGCGGCTAAAAAAAATTGTGAAATCTTTTAGTGGATTGTTGGAAAAAATTGGAAATTCGTCGATCCAATCACTCGCAAGAAAAACAGTAAAAAATTGCCAATCGATAAAAAGAAAATGTAATGAAATTCGCCTATCAGTCGCGTGTAAAAAAAAATTTTAAACGTCAGGGAAATCACAAAATTTTTCCATCAGTCATAGAAAAAAATCCACGGTATTTTCCAATCTCTCGCAAGAAAAAGCTGGAATATTTGCCAATAAGTCGTCGGTAAAAATCACGAAATTCGTGGATCAGTTGCATGAAAAAAACTATGAATTTCGCCAATCGGTCCAAGAAAAATATTGCAAAATTCGCCCATTGGTTGAAGTTAAAAAAAAAAACAAAATTCGTCAGTGAACTGTTGAAAGTATCTCGAAATTCTTCAATCAGTCGCGGGAAATTTTTTTTACGAAATTCGACAATTGGGTTCGAGAAAAAAACGCGAAATTTGCCAGTTGACATAGGGAAAAATCTGCAATATTGTAAAAATTGTCAATCAATTGTTGGAAGAAACCACAAAATTCATTATTCGATCAGGTAAAATCGCAAAATTCGCCATTAGTTTCTTTCGTGTGTGTATGTCAGCATTTTACAAAATGGCTTTTGCATTTCTAAAAAAGATGCAATTGCACTTCTTCATATATAAGAAAATATCCCTGTGTCTTTATTTTTTATTCCCGCAGAACATTTTTTATCAACTGAAGTTCGTTGCAAAACATTGCAAAGTATTCTGCTTTTGGGTTCAAAACCTATTTTTAGTTTGAATTTTCAGGCAACCGAAATTTTTCTATTCTTTAAAAAATTTCTGTTCTAGTAAAAACTATAACATGCCTAACATTCATGCTTGTGAAAATCTGGTTTATTTTAAATTTCATCTTGGAAAATTTGAATAGATTTTCTTTGTATAAATAAGTAAAAAGAAAAGAATAAGGGGAAAAAATACAAAATGAGGTGATAAAGAAATAAATAATTCATTATTGTGATTTGGAAAGTTCATTATTTTCAGTAAATTATTCAAATTTTGCAGATAGATTTGGAAAATGATGTCTTACTTTTCTTCTTTTTTAAATTTTCACTGATAAATATACAGATATCAGCTTAAAATATTCAATTATTCATACGACTCCTTAAGGTTAAGGGTAATATAATGCATTCATATCATACATATAAAATATTAGGTGATATTTCTTCATATAATATAAGGTGATATTCCTCATATATTCACATAAGCTTTTGAAATGTCTTTAAAACTTTTAATTCTTCTAAAAATATACATTTCTTTTTAACTTCATCTAATGAAATTAACATAATATTAGTGAATTTTAATTCAAAATATATTCTAAATTAAAATTCAAGTTGCAAAATTCTATTTAAAGATTACAAATTTTCAATACTAATATAGAATAATTCCAATATTTAAATTTTACATTCTCTTATAGCTCTTTCTTGACATAGTATAACACTTCAGAGAATTCTGAGTTTTAACTAAAATCATTTAATTAAAGTTTGAATCTTTGAAGAATTTCTGGACAGATAAAAGAAAACAATGGATACAGTACTTAATCAAACACCCAAAGGAGGCAGACACTGTAAAGCCAAGAAGTAAACAAGCATTATTAAATTATGTAGCTTTTAATTTTTATTTACTATGAAATTTAATTTCCAAAAAAGAAGTAATTTTATTCTATCATAAAGAATGTGTCTATACCCTGTGCGTCTAAAGTTTAAGCACAACAACAATTTTTAAATAAAACTTTGAATATTCACTTTACTTAAATATCTTATTATATGTTAATAATTGCAGTTTTAACACCATATTCAACAAAATTGTGCTATGAGGTGGTGTTAAAAATATAAAATATGAGAGCAAAACATAAGTCCATTAAAAAAAAGCAAAATGGGGAATTAATCAAGTTTTGGCTTGTAGTGACAATTTTAAACAAAATCCCATTCAGGAAGGCCACGAAAGACCACTTTCCATGAAAACCGCCACATCAGAAACTTGGCTTTAACTGGTAATTATTCTTTTTCGCAAATAAAACAAACAGTTGGAGGTCAAATATAAAAGGAAAATGTTCATAGAGGAGTTTTGTAATTAGGATACACCAAAACCCATAAATGGCTCAGTTATTATGTTTGAAACCTCACCATAAAGAAGCTAGATTACAGTCAGCCAAACAGAAGATGCCATTTGGTGATAAGTGGCTGAATGTCATCACATTAAGGGATGCAAAAAAAATGGAACCTCAATGACCCTGATAGTGATGGGTTTAAATACTATTGAAATGATCTCTACTGGTCAGACGTCCCTAGCATTCATCAGAGGTCGTGAAAACTCTAACAACTATCAGGAGACATTTGCCAATCATTTGCTCCCTGCTGGCGAGATTTTAAACAGAAGATAAATGGATTTTTCGACATGATAATGCTTCAATTCATACCTCAAACTCAGCTTCAATGTGGTTTAAGTTGAACAAGGTATCAGTTTGAAATGGCTGGCAATCAACCCTGATTTAAACTCTATAGAAAATATGTGGAGTATTCTCACACACACAGTGTATCCAAATGGTAAGCAGTATTCTTCAGTTTAAAAAGACTTGAAAGATGACATTGGGAATGCTTGGTTTAAAATTGAACCGGAAACAATACAGAACTTCATTTTATCGATAGAAGACCATATATTTAAACTCATTTAACAGAATGGAGCAATAATCAAGTTTTTTTTTTAATTACTATTCTTGTTCTATTAAAGACTGAAGAACTAGTGTAGTTAAACTTTCAACATGCTCGTTTTTGTTCTTTTGATAAATTCAATTGTTTGATATGAATTTTAAACCATAATTTGGTTAAATATCTTTTTAAAGCTACAATTTGTAGCTCATAAAGGAATGTAACTTGCAGTCAATAATTAAATTTTATTTTGAAATTTGCTGCTGTACTTAAACTTTTGACATACACTGAATAGGATCTTATTAAAAGCTACATTTCTCTCCCTAACAAAAATGAGAGGGAAAAAAAAAAAAAAAAAAAAAAAATATATATATATATATATATATATATATATATATATATATATATATATATATATATACAAAATTTGCAAGTTAAAGGATGTTCAAATAATGTTGCAAAAATGAGAAATAACATTTTAACATTTCATGAACAATTCAATAATCCTTAAGTTTTTGGATTTTGAACATAAGCTAGAGTCCTGCATTGTCTCTTGGATTGAATTGTATTTTTTGTATTATTGTTATTGGTATGAAAGAGAAGTCCTCTATATATAGTAGTGTGCAAATTAATTGGGAAAAGGTATATTTTATCTGGAAGTAGATAAAAAGTCTGGATATAGAACATGAAAATTCAGAAAGTTATTTATTGGCAATATAGTGAGCTGAATTTCAGTTACTTACACTGAATTTTCACTGGAAAGTGTGAGATCAAGCAAGTTTTTTAGATGATCGAAAATGGAAAATATACTTTATTTGATATTTCTTAAGAAATTTGAAAAGATGCCTGAAATTGAAAACTCAATCATTTTGTCCAAATGTACCAATTAATTTGCACACTACAGTACATACCAATTCTTATGTGGCACCATGAGGTGTATTTGACGCCAGCCATCTGAAAGGCAAGGCAATTTTTAAACTATCATGGATTATATTATATTCTTCAGTGTATTTTCAAGACCCAATATTTTTCTTAACAATGTTACTCATGAGAAATTTATTTGTGCTTTTCTGTAGCACAGTTTTTAATGTGTCTGGTTGGAATCATTGATTTCATAGTACTTCCTATGTAATGAAAGATATTTTCAGGTTTTGCAAGATGTAGAACATCATCTTTTAGTATATTGAAAGTACCATAGGATCCATATGAAAAATTAATCTCCAAAAGTATATATAAAAAGGCTCATGTGAGTAACAGTGTTAGGAAAGTCTTAAAAGAAAATACATAGAAAGACATAACGTAATTTCTGTGAGTTAAAAAATTACCATGTTTTATTAAAGATGGGTGGGGTTAAATAGGCCCTATGGATACAAGTATTAATAGAATATTTGTCATTTATACTTTTTTATCACTACACAAAGTTAGGCTTAAATGCTAAATTTGTAAGTACAAAAAATATAAATTTGCTGTAAATATATTTAATACTTTTTTTTTAAAGGTTAATTAGATTTAAAGAGGCTATTTAGATTTTGACTTACTTTAAAAGAGTGAGAATGTAAGACACACCAATATGACAAATCAATGTTCTTCACATACTGATACTATAGATTTAGTACATCCAGAATACAAATTACGCAAAATTCTATGAAAATTAGTTTTGGAAAATTTAGACAAAGGAATATGGAATTATTTAACATGATTGAGTATAGTTAAGAAAAGTTAAACCATTTATATGCAACCAAATAAACAATGCACTTATTTATGAAAAGTATGAGAAAAGAACCATATTAAGTATTTTTACAGCAAATTTTCATTTTTTTGTACTTACACCATTTGTGTATTTTATGGCTCATTTTTGATAAATAAAAGTAATTCTAGATTTCTAAATCATATAAAACTCAAGGAAATAAATTCACATGCATCCAAACTTTCTACACGAGAGGAAATGTTGGCCATATTCTTGGAAGAACTTGTACCCTTCTCGCTTGAATTAGGAATTGATATACTTCTCTGAAAGGTATTTTGAAAGGCACTGTTTTCTGTAACTGTAGAAACATCGGATTTTTTTACCTGAAATATATGGAAAGATTAAAATAGAAGTATTTTTTTAAAAAATATTACAAAAATAAAAGGTACAATTTATTTTTACAGCTGAGACAGTCAAAGTCACATTTTCCCATCACATACTAAAAATGTTCTAATGTATGCTAATGCAGTAATATAAATATCTTCTGGCGCTATCTACAGGCAGTTTAGTGAAATTATGATTCATAATGTTCTTCCTATTAACAGTTTGATATAGTGTTCCTATTAGATGTATTTTAAAGGGTGCTGCACCCTATCCCCTTTTCTCAAAGTAGTGATGCATCCAGCCCTTTTTAGCGAAAAAATGCACCCTATACTTTTTCCAGCATCAAAATTTTACCATGTAATGTTTATAAAAGTATTTTACCTATTTAAAATATAGAATACAATTTAAATTAAGTTGTTGAATGGACTGGTGTGATACATAAATAAATGGAAAAAACTTCTTAATAACACCATAAAGTGCATTTCTTATTTTTATGGTGTGATTAATAAAATAATTTTTATTGCATTTATTTACAGTTTAAATGCAAAAACAAATTAAATAAATAAATAAATAAAATAAAAAATAAATAAATGATTAAGACCAGCAATTAGGCAACATATTACAGTGGAACCCCGATTTTACGTTTTTCACGGGACCAGCAGAAAAAAACGTACGAAACGGGAAAACGTAAAATCGGGGTCAAATAGGGAAAAACACTTCAAGAAAACAAATTATACAAAAATAAACTTACCAATACCATATTAGTATTTTAAAAAGTCTGTTATTCTTTATTGCGTTTTCTTTTTAAGTGTAATTTCACATATACTCTATTTTCAATACATGCAAGTTTTTGCTATTTTTTTTCTTAATTTTCATGTCCAGTTAAAATTTCTTTAACATTTTTAAACTCGCAATGGCCTCTGCCGATGTGGGCACGATACTTCATCAATATCCTCCTCACTTCAATATTGCGAAATCAAATCGGAAATAGTCTGAATGTCTGTGGTAGCGATAACATCCTTATCGCAATCAATGTACTCATCAACATTCATACAAGTATAAATTCATACTCTTTTGTCTTCCATAAAGAGCTCTTCCGGCGGCACTTCACTGTTAATTTCGGATTTTGAAAATTCTCCCTTCAGAAAAGCATTTGACATGCATTTTTCATCTACACCATTCCACGAGCCGATGAGATGAAATGAAATGCATCCAGCACATTTAGCTTTGTTTTCTAAGCATCTTGAAGCTCAACTGAATCAAGTGAAAGGCCTTTTCTTACCAATTTCTTTCTATAATGCATTTTGGAGGATCTGTTTATTCCCAAGTCACATGGCCAAAGTAAACTGGTACAGTTGTGTGGGGAAAAATCTATACGCATATTCTTCAAATTCAGATTAACATGAGTGCACTGGTCTGCGAATAAAATTATTTTTCGCTTTTGTAAGCTCATTTTTATATTCAATTTTCTTACAAAATCTTCAAAAAGATTTAAGGTCAGCCAAGCATTGTAATCTGTCGGCAAACTTTTAATGTTTTTGAAGCAACGGGGCGTCTTGGATTTACCAATCACAAAGGTTGTTAGATTCTCAGTTCCGTAATAAGAAAACTGTTAATCGCACTTTTGATAGCTTCCGACTGTGCGACGTTTCTCCTTTCACGGTGTATGTTCTATCAGGGAAGAGATTAAAAAAAAAATAATCCGATCTCATCTGCGTTAAAGTTGGCTGTTTTGAGTAATTACACGCAAGAGAAGGCAAAGTTTTTGTCCATCCATTCCTCAGCGACCGCAGTATTTACTCCATCTGCCTCACTACAAATAAAGTTGTAAGACAAATTCTTCTTCTTCTTGAATCTGTCGATCCAACCGTTGGATGCCATGAAATTCTGCATTTCAAGTCGAGAAGAAATTTCAAGAGCCTTTTCTTACAAAATTGAGCCATTGATTGGAATCTTGGCAGCACGGGCTTGTTTAAACCACTCGTATAAAATATTTTCTAGTTCCTTAAAAGGAGAGGTTTCGAATGTTTTTCTTTTACGTATTTGACAAATATCCCAGTTTTTCAGATTTTAATTTCACAGAGACCTCTTGTTTTAGGATGGTTTGTAAAGTGGAATAAGCGATACCGAACGATTTTACGCGATCCCCTTTAAATCCTTTGGAAACTTTGGATTTTTCGATAATTCCTGTCTTTTCGGCTACAGACAAACCTTTTCTTTTAGACATGCTGCTTTTTACTGGCAATCACTAAGAGATAGCAAAAGAACCCCCCCCCCTTCTGATATCACATGACACAGGTTTGGTCAAGTGCTGATAGACGAATAATAGTTCTTCGTTATTTTGAACTGTTTTTGGTAACAAACAACCAGTTGACCAAGTGGAAAGTATTTTTGTTCTTTTGAAAATTTTTCCATGAGTGAAAAAAGATCAAATTTCCTGAGGTACTTCGCCTAAAATGACGTACCAAGCGGGAAACGCTAAGAGTAAATAACGTAGAATCGAGGTACTTTTAACATTATCGGAATAGGAATTTTCTGGGACCGACGAAAAATAACGTAGGAAGCGGGATAACGTACGAAACGGGTTACGTAAAATCAGGGTTCCACTGTATATAATTTATTTTAGATTAAGTTTTTTGCTATTCAACAATTCAATTCATAATGCATGCTGCAAGTATAAATAATCTGGTGGAAGCAAAGCTCTTTCCATAAATCCTCTCTGTCCATTTAAAAAGACATGTGAACACAAGTTGGATATGTCTAGATAGATACCCTCCATCAACTCATCAACAATTTCCAAAACTAGTGACATACGTCAAAATGACTTTAACAGTCTTATTTACAAGCTATTTTTTTTTGTCATTAAAGATAGCTAAGGGGCAGATTAAGTATATTGGATATGATGTTAAGTAGCCTCAAATGCTTTGTTCAAAAACAACAAATTTTGATTGTTTTCTAAACTCTGAACTTTGTAAAGTTTCAAGCATAATTTTACTTGAAAGTTTCAACACTGGTATTGCTAATATTTTTACAAAACATTGTAAGTTTTCTTTTATCTGAAAAACATAATTATGTTTTTTATTGGCAAATGTGTAAGTAGCATAAAATTTCCAGTATATGAAACTTCAAATTTCTCTAAAAAGAGGTGGGTTATTTAAAATAGCAAACCTTCAATCCAAATACCTCTTTTAGCAGTTTAATCATGTGGTAACCACAAGTATAGACTGTAAGCAGGGTGTTCCAAAGTTATCCAATGCATTTCTTCAAGTTTTTCTTGGGATAAAGCTGTCTTATTCATTTGGGAATTGTCATGAGAGAGAATAACATTCTTGATCTGTCAGAACAGGAATCTTGCGCCATGTGAGATCAATCTGACATGGGTCAATCAAATATAAACCAGAATTCTGTCCCCACAAATACTGGAAATGTGATAGTAAATCGGAGTGTATAGATATAGTTGTTGAGGATATCAGACAACTAGCTTATCAATGGTTGACCCTTCTCAAGCTGGATTTTCAGTCAGCATTATGATGAGAGAGAGAGAGAGAGAGAGAGAGAGAGCAGTAAATACATACTATACTCCTTTTATGCAATGTGCATTTATCAAATTTCTTGCATTTTCTCCCCACTCCCCCTAATTCGGATTTTTCACAGACTTAAAGAGCAATTCCCAAATACTTGACCAAAGAAATCTCAGGTCCATAAATGGCATAAAAATAATTATGAAGAACAGTAAGCTGTTGAAAAAAGGATTATCAAGCTGAGTCTCAGCTGTCTGCCAGCAAGATTCTTATGGTGATATTCTGGGCTTTTTAAAGGAGTTTTGCTTATTGAATTTTTGTCATGATTGTCAAACTGTCAATGCAATATATTACAGTCAGCGGCTCAACAGGAGAAAATTTGCATATTGACAAAAAAGATGCAGATTTTAGATCAGAAATGTTATCTTCTTGCATGACAATTCCCAAGTTTAAAAGTCAGCTTTAACTCAAGAAAAACTTGAAGCAATGCATTAGATAACTTTGGAACACCCTGCCTACAATCCATACTTATGATTATCACATGTTTAGGCAGCTAAAAGAGAAGAGACATTTGGATGTCTTAGATTGAGAATATTGCAGCCAAGACATTTTTGCACAGTTGGCTAGAGAACCAGCCTATTAAATTTTATGATAATGGAATATAAAAAATACCTATCTGCTTGTGAAAATTGTGTTTTGAAATCAGAAGATTATGTAGAAAAATAATATTACATTAATAATTTCATATCTTGTGCCAAAAATTTTGCAATAATAAATTCTGGTTTATATTTAATCAACCCTTGTACATTAACAAATGACTTCGAGAATTCGACACAACAAGACTTCAAGAATTCAACACAATGACACTTCAAGAATTTGACACAACGAGACATTGAGAATTTGACACAACGAGAATTCAAGAATTTGACACATCAAGACTTCAAGAATTCGACACGACGACACTTTGAGAATTCGACACAACGACACTTTGAGAATTCGACACGACACTTTGAGAATTCGACACAACGACACTTTGAGAATTCGACACAACGACACTTTGAGAATTCGACACGACGACACTTTGAGAATTCGACACGACGACACTTTGAGAATTCGACACGACGACACTTTGAGAATTCGACACAACGACACTTTGAGAATTCGACACAACGACACTTTGAGAATTCGACACTTCGAGAATTCGACAAAATGAGACTTCGAGAATTCGACATAAGACTTTGAGAATTCAAAACGAGACTTCGAGAATTCGACACAACGAGACTTCAAGTATTTGACACAATAAGACTTTGAGAATTTGACACAACCAGACTTCGACACAATGAGACTTCGAGAATTCAACACTTCGAGACAATGAGACTTCCACTCCGAGAAAACGAGACTTCTACATAACGAGACTTCGACAATTCAACACAATGAGACTTCGAGAATTCGACACAACGAGACTTCGAGAATTCAACACAACGAGACTTCGAGAATTCGACACAACGAGACTTCGAGAATTCGACACAACGAGACTTTGAGAATTCGACACAACGAAACTTCAAGAATTCGACACAATGAGACTTCGAGAATTCGACACAACGAGAATAATTATCAAAACAAACTCAGTTTAGGTCCATTGAAGAATGATTTTTCCTATTTTGTTAACGTAGAAATTGAAGATGATTTTTCTAAATTAAAAGAAAATATTTTAGATCAAGATCAGATTTAATTACGTTATGCATACTTTTAGTTAAAGAAGACACTGTGTATTGAATAAAAATGGTTTTAAAATATTATGTACTAAAATTTTTAAGTGGGTCCTCATTTTTTTTTTTTTTTTCACCATCTCTCAATAAAAAGGTTAATATTCATAATGAAAGAACGTCATTAAGCTTTAAATTGTTCAATAAATGTAGCAAAGAAAGAAATTTTTGTAGTTAAAAAAGCACACACACACAAAAAAAAAAAAAAAAAAAAAAAAAAAAAAACTGAAATTGAAAAATTTTTGAAGCTCCAAATTTTCGAATTAAAAATTGTTTTCCAAAATTAACATTTTATTTATTTATTTATTTTAGAGCAATTGTCAGATTGCACTGAAAAACACTGATTGCAAAGTTTCAAAATATACAAAGCAGTTTTAAAGTTTCAAAAGAAATGATCTTTTATTTAATAAACAAACATGGGGAAAAAAAACATAAAATACACCAACGATTGTTTTTTAAAACTATTACTAGCTTTACTAGCATCTAAAATATGTAAATTGTTTTCAGTCACAACCATATAAAAACTATATATTTCTACTTATTTTTAAGCATTAATAAATCAGAAATAGAAGATTATCTAGATTAAAATATAGCTGAACCTGAAAGTGTTAGAACAATTTCAGATTTAATAACTTAGTTTTAACCATTAAAAATAGAAGAATGGTCTAGGTCTAGGGTCTTCAATCTTGAATACCTTTTGATAAAAGGTTTGATATGCTAGCTATGAATGTACTTTTTAAAAATTAACAATTTATTTTAGAATATAATTTATTTAATAAATATAAGAAAAAATATTTCAGAATCATATCAGAAAACACACAACATTTGGAAAATTATCTATTGACATTAGAAAAAATAATATTAACCTAAACAGAACATGGAAAATATTAGTTGTTATTTGAAGAATTTTTATTAAATTAATAAGAAAATTGCGGCACTGTATTTTTTAAATAATAAATTTTATCATTTTTTTAAAAATATTTTTTAACATCCTTAAAATAATAATAATAATCTGTAATTGTTTAAAATATTTCAAAATTTTAATAGCCATTTAAAAATATGAAAATGATACTTTTATAATACAAATTAATCTTACACCAGAGTTTACTCCATTTGAAGAAGGTGGTATATTTTCCTTGTTGTTGTCTGTTACTCTTTTACTTTTATCTGGCTTTCTAAAAACAAAATAATTCAGCAAATTTAAAAAACGAAAATCAAGTTAAGAAGGCCATACTGTTAAACAATAATAATTATATCAAAGCAAAAGTAATAAAATTTCTTACTTTCCAAGAATAGCTGGGAAATTTGCATCTTGAAATCTTTGAACATTTTTTTCATGCATTATGCACTTTTGCTTCATCTGTAAATTAAAATTAATTGAGAAATTTAATTTTATTTGTTTAAATTTAAGTATGCCATTTAGAATACAGTATCCATACATCAAAATGACTTGGTGATTTCATGCACTTAAAATAAATATAGAATATCTATGAATATGCATAAACAAATTAAAAAACTTCTTAAACTATCATGAATGCAAAAAGAAAAGCAAGCAAAAAGGATCCCTGTTCTGCTGTTTAAATTGTATTATCTATGATACTGTGATGTAATCAATGTTTATGCAATGGATATCAGCTGGAAAATATGTTAACGAAAAACCCCTCCCGCTATATTTCCCCATGCAATTAGTGAAGCTTATATATATATTTTTTAATGCACTTGTTTATATACAGGATGGCCATAAAATAGTGTTTTGAGCCCTTTAGCAGGTAATCTATTCGGGAAAAATGTAAAACCATGTGCACAGTAAAGTGTGTGGTTTCGATTTCTAAAGGAAAAACAATTAGTACCAAAAGTTGCCATCACACAAAATTTTGGCACTGTTCTGAAAGAAAAATGAAGTGTCAGCTTTCAATGTTAAATCTTTGTATATTCAACATGCTGCATGAGCTTGCATCAATGTAAGATAACAACTGTTTTGTTTAATTAAAACCTGCAAATTGCAACAAACAGCTTTTGTGTTTCAACATTTCATTTAAACAGATGTCGGTTCAGGAGTTTTCAAGAATTTGCTGTTTAAGTTTACTGTGAGGATCTAATAAATTGAAATTTTAGGTAGCTGTGGTAAGTCATTTATCCCATGCAACCATTAAAGTATCAGAACAAAAGTCGTGTTGAACTGTATTTGTAATTAACAATAATTGTTGCCATTTATTACTAATATATCTCCTTCAGAAATCAAAAGTACATCCTTCTCCTTCACTGTGTACATTAGATGAGGTGGGCTCAGACCGAGCCTGTGCTTGATTTTTATATCTGTCTTTGAGCTCGGGCTCATTCTCTCTGAAACTGAAAATTTTATTTATTCACATATAGTAAAAATTAAAAGAACCTTTCTTTCTTCCCCCCCCCCCCCCCTAAAAATTACATATTCCATTTTAAGTCATTTTAATGCTATTTGGATGAGGATGAAGGGAAAACAGAAATCCTGTTTTTCTATTCTAGTAATACTTGCAGATTTATGTCTGGCATTGGTGGCGGCAACACGTTAATATGGTGCAAATCAGAAGAGACACAATGATTTACTTTAGTTCAATTTTTGCTTGTGACAGTAAGTAATTTTGTAATTGGATCGTTTATTACAGCATTTCTTAAACTTTGTGATCTCGCGGACCCCCTTTTGATGTGATACGCATTTCGGGGACCCCCCAACAATATTTTTCTTAATATAAGATAAGAAATTATTTTAACGTATACACGTTATTTGTTTTTCATTACACATATTCTATATTTAATCAACGGTGTTAGAAAAATCAGCTACATTAATACAAGAAAAATAATAATAGCAATATATATAGAGGAAAAATAACAACAAGAAAAATAATTATAATTTACATTTTAAGACAGTTAAAATACACATAGTACTATTTGCTATGGGTTTGCTAATGTTTACGTAAGACTGGTTCAACATGCCGTCGAGTTCTACAGTTGTTCTTCATAATTTTCTTGTATGAAACTGTTTAAACATGTGAATAGCGCTGCATTTGTTTTGTAAGTTGGAAGGGATTTGCAAAACAAAAAATCGTCACATATCTTACCACCAAATTCATAATGAAAGAAAACTCACAAATTTACAGTATTAGAGATATCTAAACACTCATCTAGTTGCAATGCGTAATAAAGGCTGATTATTCACATGTAGAATCAATCGGTTCTTAATATTTTCACACATAAGAAATTATAGATATAAGAATATTCCACCTTCAGAGCATTGAAAAGTCTCCTCCAAAGCATTTGTAGTTTTATGCTTACTAATGATCTAGACTTGCAAATCCCCCTCTTCTGGAGCTACAAAAAATTTTCCCGAAGAAAAAAAAAATCTAAAATCAACATTGGGCTTGAGGACCCCCGGCTGTAAGCTCACGGACCCCCAGGGGTCCGCGGACCACAGTTTAAGAAACGCTGGTTTATTATATATTTTTTATTTGAAGATCTACCACGAAAATAATATGGTCTTCTGTTTTTAGTCAACCAGCATTAGTTTGAGGAGGTTTGCAAAGTTTTAAATCTTCTATTGTGTATGAGTCATAATCGCTCTTCATATGAAAATAACGTTAGAGATTCTTATACAGTGTACTCTCGATATCTTGAACTTTAATATCTCGAAAAAATATTTATCCACTTGACATTACATATTCCTCCAATGTTAATTTCAACTCTTATGCCAAAGTGTTTCCGTTCAAAACCTTGTTATGTTAAATTTTTTTGGAATTAAAAACTGAATTTTTTTTTGAAGAATCACTGTTTTACCATGCAGTGGTTTAGTTTTGTTGAAGCAAATAGAGGTATGCTTCACAGAATCTGTCAAACCCTTCATTATCTTTCTGAGTGGTCAGGGATGATTCTGAGAAGTCCATCTGGTTGAATGGCAAACAAAGACAGTGAAAACAGGTGTTCCCGCATTGTATGGTTGGCATTTTTTGGGAGAAAATGAGGTGGGTAAGATGTGTCTGCAAGCATGTCTTGCCAATTCACATGTCTGGACAATGGAAAACTATCCAATCATTTGTCACTTATGGTTATTGCTTAGTTAGGTGTGTTGTTCTAAATTGTTCAGAATTTCCTGCACATTGTTAAAGGTCAGTTTATATGCTTGCTAAGCAAGTCTTCCTAAGAGAGTCATAAATCTTTTGACTGCTCTTTTCAAAAGGTGTTGTGGTCATCAACAAAAGAAAGGGGAGTCTCAACAAAAGAAAGGGGAGGAGTGCAGCCTGTCTGCAATGTCCTCTGAAGAACCCTAAGGAAGTCATAAAACATGAAACAGGTCGCTTTACCACATGAAAGGGAGCAATCATAGTCTGGAGCAACTTTTAGTCAGTCCGCAAAAAACTTTAGTGAAGTGATAAAAAGTGTTAGTGAATTGCCAGTACTAGTCTCAAAAGTGGAAAACAATTCCAAAGAAAACAAAAGAATTAAGAAAACATTGAATGTGTTGACAATTGAAAATAATATAATAATTTTAGAGGTTGTAGATAAAGATGGAAATAAAGGAAAATCTCTAAGGATTTCAAAGTTCCAGCATCGAATTATCACCAATATTGAAAGACAAAAACAAATTTGAGAAACTTTTTGAGTAGTGAAAGTAGGGAGCCATGAAGTAGATTTGAATTGCTGGATTTAAGATTTATACAAATGCCTCATAAAATGGTTTAAACAGTGCAGAGATCGTAATGTCCTTCTTGGAGGCCGAACAGGTTGCAGAAAAGCTATGGCACAAGGATTTCAAAAGCAGAAATTGATGCTGGAGAACTGTAAAAACGCCACAATATTTATTTTTCAAAAGTTGTGCGGCGAGAGCCAATCACAGGGCAATTAGCCTTGTTTGGAATGGATTAAATATCATACTTGTCTTTTGAAAGAATATTCCTCAACAACATTTTCAATGCTGATGAGACGGGGCTTTTCGTTCAAGTACTGCTGGACAAAACTGCAGTTTTCAAAGGAGAAACATGCCAAAGATGAAAACAGAGTAAAGAGCAAGCAACATTACTGTCAATAAAAATATGTGCACACAAAAAAAAAAAATCATTCTTTTTATCAACAATTGCAATACTCACAGCATTATCCCAGAAATAAAATCAGTAAAACTAGTTTTCCTCCCACCAAACACCACTTCAAAGCTGCAACCTCACGATCAAGGGATAATCACAAGTTTCAATGTTCGATACCAGCACTAAACTTGAAAATGAAATACAGTGCGAAGAATGGAAGAAAATTTCAAAAGCAGTTAATCTTTCCGAAAACTTAACATTTCACTGAATCAGACTCTAAAGTTGAAGTTTCTGGAGTGTGGACCCATGATGAAATCATTTCACAATCGATTTCTTCTCCGCCATCTGATGATGAGAAAGAAGTGAATTTTCTACAATCATCACCTAGCGCTACTGCAGCCCAAGCTAAATATGTTGTCCACATACTGCAACACTTCATGGAATGCTCGGAAAATGTGGAAAACCAATGACTTTGCGACTATTTTTTGAGTATTGGTGGAAGAACAATTTTCAAAATATATGTGGCAAGGTCACAATATTGGACTTTTTAAAGAAATTCTAGCAATGTAAGTCCATTTATGTATGTACTAATTCTTTTCAATTTAATTCAATTATTTTCTTCTGGTTTAAAAATTAAAATTATCATTGCTATATTTAGACTTATTCTCAACTATCATTGCATATTTACACTTACTCTCATCTATTATTACTCCAATTTTTTATTTTATTATTCCGTATATTGTATTTTTATGTGATTCTTTATGTTATGGTTGTGGGCTTGTTATCTCGATTTTTTTTTTTTCTTTTTTTCCTTGCGTCTTTTTGACTTTGAGATATCGAGAGTATACTGTATCTATTTTTCACCCTGTACTCTGCTCATGCTAAAGCTCTGCTCTGCACATTTACAAAGCCACTTTCTTTTGCAAGTACATATAATTGCCATGTATTGTTATTCCAATACAAAACAATCGAGCAGTGTTTCTTCTTTTCCTATAAAAGCATAGCATCTTTCAGATAAAGGTGTCACATTTTTTATTTAAGCTGATTTTCAGAGACATGACAATCACGAAACATTGTTATGAGAAAGGAATAGATTAGTATAGTTTAAAATTTATGCCTTTTATAGGAAAATGAAAAACATTCTCCATCATATAAATAGTAATTTCTGCAAATTTCATACATTCAGTCATAAAACACATTTTGTTAATGTGTCCATCAGATTTGCTTGTTGAGGGAGATAGAATATGAGAAACCTTTTGATTAAATGAAATTTAAATGTTCATAAAATTAATTGTGTGCTAGGGATTAACAGTTATTTCTATGTAAGAAGTTGTTTAAAAATGAGATATTACTTTTGAAACAATCTTTAAATAATATGAATTTTTTTTCTATTGCATACTTTCGGTGTCGGGCTCGGGGTAGGCTCAGAATTAAAATTGACGGGCTCGGGCTTTAAAAAAAAGAGCTTGAACTCATCTGTAGTGTACATACTAGATCTGACCCAATGGATTACCTACTAGAAAGCTCAGAACAGATTGTGTTATTTTGCAATAAAATTAAGAATAGGCTGCTACCTCTGGCACATACATTTTTTTTAAGCTAAGCCTATTTTTTTTTCAGGAATTCATAAAATAATATAATTTTAATAAAAATGAAACAAAATTAATGCATGTGATTTAAAAAATAATATTTTTTATCATATTTATAATAATATTTATAAATTTATATTAACTTATAAGACATTTTTAGGTGACTTTGCAGTTGATGGACCAGACAGATTCATACTGATGTCTTGCAAAAACATTAGTTTACTCTACTAGTTTTTCTAAAATGCTTTCAAAGAAAAGCAAATTAAAAAGTTAATTTCAGATTCTAAATTCTATACTATCATCAGTATTAGTTATGGTTTTCCTGTAAAATTCATTTTAGGCAATTCCTCATTATCTGTTTTCCATTTGGAAAAATGAGAGGAAATTGAACAATTGTCCTCTTCTGATTCGGAGTGCAAAGAATTTGAACCATCTGAAAAGCTCATATAAACTGTCATTTAATTGTCATCTTCTGATATGTCACGATTAAGTTCGTTTTTAAATTTAGCAATTCCTTTTTGAGAGAGGTAACATAGTTTTGTCAACAAGTGAACAGACTAAAACTGGAAGCAATAATCTCTCTGCTTGCAGGTTTCCCATCCTTACTAAGTAAATAGATGAGCGAGATTGCAAAAATGAAAATGTAAACAACAGCGCTGATTGATTTAAAGAACAACTCACATGTTTCTGTTTAAATCGGCAGAACATTTAAAATGGCCCAACAAAACTTTGTTATGACCTTCAAGCAAGAAGGTCCTCGACTGGTTTGTTTTTTTGAATACCACTTTTTCCAAACAATAATTTTTGTGGCAGGTTTCAACAACATTCAAAATAGAAATATGCCACAAAGATTATTGTATGGAAATAGTGGCATTCAAAAGGAAGACAAATAAGAGCCATGGGCAAGAGAATTTTCTCTCTGCAGCATAACTGTTTAAAAAATATGGACAAGTAACACATTTATTATAATGTGTTATATGGTGTGTCCTAAAACTTCCTGTACTCCAACTTCAAGAACTCATTGTCTGTGAGTTTTTCTGAAACATTAAATTTTATCGTCTGTTTATCATTGCATCAGTTCTTGAGTTTTTATCGTTTGGTTCTTTTCGCACTCAATTGGTGCGATAATAAAGTTCTATGTTATTTTGTTCTTCATAGGGAAATGAGTTTATCACACATTCAGAGAATTTCACTGCTCCAAACTTAATTTGAATGTAAATCAGATGAAAGGTAAAAATATGTTTGGCGATATTAATATCCAAATGATGCAATACCGAGTAAAGATACACTATATCGGCTGGTTCGACTATTTTGTAATATAGGTTCAGTGGAAGACAAGCACAGGAATGGAAGGCCGAAAGTTGTTACACC
This sequence comes from Maratus michaelseni, assembly GCA_963931845.1. Taxonomy (NCBI): domain Eukaryota; kingdom Metazoa; phylum Arthropoda; class Arachnida; order Araneae; family Salticidae; genus Maratus; species Maratus michaelseni. The sequence goes on along the minus strand of OZ007587.1, from coordinate 380,650,486 downwards.
AGCCTTTCTGCAAAACACTCAACGAAAGACATTGCAAACTCCTCAAAAATCCGTAAGGCATTTGGCACAAGAAACGGGTGAATCTTGTGGATCAAAACATGAGACTTTAAGATCTTTGCATTTTCATGCTTATCGTGTAAAAATAGTATGAGAGATAAAGCCACCAGACTTTGAGAAGCGGATTCATTATTGCCGGAATGAAGAATTTTTTGGCAATCGACTCACCTCAAAAAATGTTTGGCCAGCTCGATCCCTTGACCTGAGCATGCCAGACTTTTTTCGGTGGGGATATTTAAAGAACAAAGTTTATGCAAATAATCCTCAAACAATAGATGATCTGAAAATTGACATTACTCAAAGGATACAAGAAGTCAAGTGTTTCTACAAACATGCACAAACGAGTTCAGCTTTACCTCCTAGAAAGGGGTGGACATTTTGAACATTTATTATAAATGTAAGTTCAGTATTTTTTTCTATGTGATGTTAAAAGTGCTTTTTATCATTAGCATAAAAGTAATCATTTTAAAGTTTGTTGTTTTGTGAATAATAAATACATATGTCATCAGTACGGGAACTTTTAGGACACTCGGTATTTAAATAAAATGTTCTAATTACAAATGCATGTCCTCATAAAACTTTTGAACCTTTGGGCAGGAAAGGAGAATTTTTTTGGATGCAAATGTGCAGCCTTATAGACCGGGAGGCGACCGCATAAACTACCACCTCATCGAGTTGATGGATGAAATTAATGCACTAAATAGAGCTCGATTAGCATATTAAAATGGAACTGGTCTGCCACCTCATATCTTGGTGGAACACCCGGGCAGATTGAATTTTAGTGGTTGAATTTCAGGTCCCCAACCACCTCATCGGTTCAATGATGAAATTCCTGCACTAAATAGCACTCGATTAGCACAATGAAATGGAACTGGCCTGCCACCTCATATCTTGGTGGAACATCCAGGCAGACTGGATTTTAGTGGTTGAATTTCAGGTCCCCAACCACCTCATCGAGATCACGGATGAAATTCATGCACTAAATAGAGCTCGATTATCATATTAAAATGGAACTGGTCTGCCACCTCATATCTTGGTGGAACACCCGGGCAGACTGGATTTAAGTGGTTGAATTTCAAGTCCTCAACCACCTCATCGAGTTAACGGATGAAATTCATGCACTAAATAGAGCTCGATTATCATATTAAAATGGAACTGGTCTGCCACCTCATATCTTGGTGGTACACCCGGGCAGACTGGATTTTGGTGGTTGAATTTCAGGTCCCCAACCACCTTATCGAGTTCAAGGATGAAATTCATGCACTAAATAGAGCTCGATTATCATATTAAACTGGAACTGGTCTGCCACCTCATATCTTGGTGGAACACCCGGGCAGACTGGATTTTAGTGGTTGAATTTCAGGTCCCCAACCACCTCATCGGTTCAATGATGAAATTCATGCACTAAATAGAGCTCGATTATCATATTAAAATGGAACTGGTCTGCCACCTCATATCTTGGTGGAACACCCGGACAGACTGGATTTTAGTGGTTGAATTTCAGGTCCCCAACCACCTCATCGGTTCAATGATGAAATTCATGCACTAAATAGCACTCGATTAGCACAATGAAATGGAACTGGTCTGCCACCTCTTATCTTGGTGGAACATCCAGGCAGACTGGATTTTAGTCGTTGAATTTCAGGTACCCAACCACCTCATCGAATTCACGGATGAAATTCATGCACTAAATAGAGCTCGATTAGCATATTAAAATGGAACTGGTCTGCCACCTCATATCTTGGTAGAACACCCAGGCAGACTGGTTTTTAGTGGTTGAATTTCAGGTCCACAACCACCTCATCGAGATCACAGATGAAAATTATGCACTAAATAGAGCTCGATTAGTACAATGAAATGGAACTGGTCTGTTTTTTTATACTGTGAACACAAAACGGAAAGTGCTTTGTTAATTTTCATCCCCGAATATTATTTAAAAGGTTTATAATTATGCGTTATATTAGTTTATGTATAGTACATATTAGGTTTTTATGCGTCATATGAAATCCATGCGGTTAATTATACACAATACGAAATGAAGCATAAAATTAATTATTTAGTTAAAATATAATTAAATATTTACAAAAAAAGGATTGTTACTTATTTAACAAGGTGATTCGATATGCTTTTAAAGTAAATATGATGAGAGCCATTTCCTCTTAAAATATTATTCAGAGGTTTGAACGAATTCAAATTATTAAAAATATTATTATATTTATTTAAATTACTGTACTATTTTTTAATTACATTAAAACAAACTTGTTACTTTCTTTGTAAAAAAATTAAATGTGTATGATTGTTATAAAAAAGAGATTTAATATATTAAACATCATAAAGTAGCAAAACATTTAAATAAAAATTACTCTCCAGGTACCAATAAATATTTGCGATTTTTCATCTGTACGTCTTAAGAATATCAACAGTAAGAACATTTCTTGAACTTGTAAAAATAAAATATTCGTAAATATTTACAGTATACCAATTCTAATTGCGCATTTGAATTTCATTATAAATTATTTATTTCATTAAAGACAATTTTTTAGATTGCTATTTGTTCAGCTTATATTGGTCACTCATAATTTACTCCAAAAGAGAACTAGTCGGGTGTCTAAATGCTAAAACTTTCTTCTATCTTAAAGACGTTTTACTTCAAAATTCGCTGTCAAAGTGCCAAAATTAGGCCCATCATGAGGATACTAAAAGTATAGGTTTGAGAACTGTATGAACTGAAAAAAGGAGATATAAAAATCGTATTGTTTAAAGAAATCAATAAATTTCAGCAACCACACACTGAGATGTCTGCAATGAAAAATCCCAACACAATGATAACAAGTAATGTAAATTTTTTTAAAAAGACAACTCCTACTTTTTAATCATAAATATATAAAATAAACTCGTGCAGCATTAATGTCCCATGTTATCTTTATTGAACATTATTTTATAATCAGCGTTGCGGTATTTTATTTCTGTAGCATCACTCATTTGAGATAAATCTTTCATTTCATTTAAAAACAATGGGAGGAATTTTTTTTCTCCCATTTAAAACTAAAATTAATTAATTAAATTTAATTAATGAATTAATATTTGAAAAAAACTGTATTAACATAAAGTGTCATCCACTAGAAGTTTAAAAAAAATTTATTTGAACTTCAGTGGATGAATAGAAAATATTTTATTAACGATTGAAAATTTGAACAACAGATATATATAGACAGTGTGAGCTAATAGTAGGAATTTAATAAAAGAGACACATGTTAGGATGTATACACTCAAACCTATTAAGAATTTATTTATCTGAAAGTGTAACTGAATATGAAGTTTGATTAAATTCTGTGCATTAGTCTTTGATAGATAGCTAGACGCGAAAATCATGAAAAATGCAGCATAGCAACGCCAGCTTTTATTTTACAGCAAAACCTAACCAGAACTAACTAAGTTCAATGTCTAACAGAATGCTAAGTTTGATGAAAATCCATGCTTTATTCCTTGAGTAGAGCAATTGCGGAATTCGTATTGAAACGTCACCTGTTGGGTGATTTATACAAAAACCTAAAATGCACCAAGTTACTGAATATAAACTTTTATTAAATGCACTGCATTAGTTCTTGAGATAGAGCGTCATTTTGTGTGACCTTTTTGTCACATACAGACAGAAACGCAGAAACACACTTTCTAAAAACTGTCAAAATGTGTTTAAAACCTTCTAAAACGTATAATTAAGTCAAAAAAGCATCTATTACTTTCTTATGAAAAGAGAAGTAACTACAAATTAATCTCAACCACAAAAAATCGGTCTTGTCACGTATTCCACAAAGATATGACATGCCAGAGCAGTTCCATTTCATTGTGCTAATCGAGCTCTATTTAGTGCATTAATTTCATCCGTGAACTCGATGAGGTGGTTGAGGACCTGAAATTCAACCACTAAAATACAGTCTGCCCGGGTGTTCCACCAAGATATGAGGTGGCAGACCAGTTCCATTTCATTGTACTAATCGAGCTCTATTTAGTGCATGAATTTCATCCGTGAACACGATGAGGTGGTTGGGGAACTGAAATTTAACCACTAAAATCCAGTCTGTCCGGGTGTTCCACCAAGATATGAGGTGGCAGACCAGTTCCATTTTAATATGATAATCGAGCTCTATTTAGTGCATAAATTTCATCCGTGAATTCGATGCGGTGGTTGGGTACCTGAAATTCAACCACTAAAATCCAGTCTGCCCGGGTGTTCCACCAAGATATGAGGCGGCAGACCGGTTCTGTTTAATTGTGCTAATCGAGCTCTATTCAGTGCATTAATTTCATCCATGAACTCGATGAGGTGGTTGGGGACCTAAAATTCAACCACTAAAATCAAGTCTGCCCGGATGTTCCACCAAGATATGAGGTGGCAGACCAGTTCCATTTCATTGTGCTAATCGAGCTCTACTTAGTGCATGAATTTCATCCGTGATCTCGGTGAGGTGGTTGGGGACCTGAAATTCAACCACTAAAATCCAGTCTGCGCAGGTGTTCCACCAAGATATGAGGTGGCAGACCAGTTCCATTTTAATATGCTAATCAAGCTCTATTTAGTGCATTAATTTCATCCATCAACTCGATGAGGTGGTAGTTTATGCGGTCCCCTCCCGGTCTATTATTCACAAAGGTTTTTAAATTGAAAATACTGTCTATAGCAGGATACGAAAGTAGGGATGCACTGAATATTTGGTATTAGGCTGTACTACAGAATATTCAGTTAGGCTGAATATCAAACTATTTGGTCTACAGAATATCAAAATATTTGGCCAAACTGAATACTTAAAAACATTTTTTTAAATATTTTTAAAAACCTTACGCAATTTCTATTTTTAACTGTCATTCTGTCATTTAATAGATATCCAGAATAATTAGAAATAGAATCATATTTAAATAATAGAAAATGCTTTTACATTATTTATTTGCTGTTTGAAAAGTGTCACTTAAGAAAATTAACCTTTAATGACCACCTTCATGGGAATTAATTCCTATGTTCCCCTTCTTTCCCCTAGAGCTACAGAAATCATTCCAAAAAGAATGTGTCTGAATTCAATATTGTTCATAATTTTTTTAATCGTTTAGCAACAAAAACCTGAATTGTGCCCAGGCCCCTATAACAGGGAAGTACCAAAACAAAATGCCAGCCTGAAATTCATAAACTTTGAATTTTACAAGAAAATAGAGTACATGTAAGTGTTATGTGACGGCTGTAAATTGATACTAATTTTAATATTTTAAAAATCATTATTTTAAATCTTTAGTAATTTAAATATTTTAAAATTAATATTTTAATAATTCCTATTTTAAATCATTTTAAAATTCTTTATTTCAAATATTAATTGTAAATTTGTCATTCAAATTATTCCTCATTGCAAAATTACTTTATTAAATATATCATGTTCCTAAAATATTAATTCCGAAAGCTCGATTCTAGCTGATCCATTTTAACCCAGATGTAAGTAAAATTCTTCCTTAGTACTTCTTCAAAAGCGATGCCTTTTTACAAGATAACGTTCGTAAGAGGTCAATGACTCTTCCTCCCTTACATTTTGTGTTTCGACGCGAATTTTCGATTGGCCTGTTGGTTTTTAGAATGTGTTGACGGTCTCGGAGCTTGGAAACCTCGTAACTTTTCCAGCTCTCTTCCTTTAAAATCTTCAAGACGATCGGACGTATTTTTGTCCATGTCTACGAATTTTCGGCATATTGGGCGGGGACTAAGTAGGTTCTCGTCCGATATAGCCATGAAAATAATATCTTATTAATTAAAACAATAGAAATATAAAATATCCAAAGAATTCTGTACTGTTCGTAGTTTGTTTGAGTCTTCACAAATCTGCTTATCAACGATGTGTTCCGGACTCCACAGTTCGTGGAGATGCGGAGTGCTGTGCCGTTATGTTACGATGACGCTAAGTTCCCGCTAATGAGTGTGAGTTGCTAATGTCCGTATGATGAATGCGTAAGATGTTTTCATTGGAGTGTACTCTGGTATGTTACTATTTCAATTTATATTTTAAATATGAAGACTGCACGGGGGGATATGTGCAAATAATAAAGTTAAGCGATTAATTCACATATATATTTATGCAATTCTGTGGACTTCCTTCAGCACAATTGAAATTTGAGTAGGACGTTCATTTTGAACAATTCTGAATCATTGGAGAATATTGTTTGAAAAAAATCTCTCTTTCAATGTAGCAATACAACGATCTTGATTGATGTTAGCCTGTCTTGTGAAAGTATTTTCAGAAAATATGATTGTCATACTTCGTACATCATAATATTGTTTCCTTTCTGATATGATTTAAATATTGTATTACTTAAGTTCTTGATAAGGGTCTGCGCAGATTTCTTTTATTATTATTATTAATATCATGTAATAAAAAGAATTATTCTGTTGAAATATTCTATTTGTTTTATTTATTTCAGCTGTGTGATTTATATATACTAATTTCAAGATATATTTATATGTACCTTAAATTCAATCTAAAGATATAATTAATAATTCAAATTATGATAATTCAATAAATGGAAATTTTTTCAGGATTCGTTGGCACGATATATATAATAAATAATATGAATATAATAACATACAAACTCAAATTAAGATTTATTTACAGTAATATAAGTATGATTCATATTAAATATAAAATTTATTAAGGCACAAAATTCAGGTATGTTGGATCAATGTTTTCAGCGTATCGTTCTCATACTGGCTATTTGTATTTCAAGATCAGGTAAGATAATTTTGTTATTCACCATGATGCTCTTTAATTAATATTTATCATTATTTTTAATATTTCTTCCTTTCAGTACTACCACTAAATTATGACAGTATTTTTTTATCACTGGCTCATTCTCAAAATTCAACCGCTTCTCATTTTAATAATATTCAAATTTAGATATCTCCCAATTTCTTCCTCTTTCCCCCACTTTTAATTATCCTTAATTATCTCAACATTTTAATTTATATTAATTAACCCCATAATCCTTTTCTCTTTGTAACATTTAAGCAGATTTGTGAAGACTCAAACAAACCATGAACAATACAGAATTCTTTGAATTTTTTATATTTCTATTGTTTTAATATTTTAATTAATAAGATATTATTTTCCTGGCTATATCGGACGAGAACCTATTTAGTGCCCATCCGATATGACGAAAATTCGTAGACGCAGACAAAAATACCGATTGTCTTGAAGATTTTTAAGGAAGAGAGCGGAAAAAGTTACGAGGATTTCAAGCTCAGAGACTGTCAACACATTCCAGAAGCGAACAGGCCAATCAAAAATTCCCGCCGAAACACAAAATGTAAGGGAGGAAGAGTCATTGACCTCTTACGAACATTATCCTGTAAAAAGGCATTGCTTTTGAAGAAGTACTGAGGAAGAATTTTACTTACATCTGGGTTAAAATGGATCAGCTAGAATCGAGCTTTCGGAATTAATATTTTAGGAACATGATATATTTAATAAAGTAATTTTGCAATGAGGAATAATTTGTATGACAAATTTATGATTAATATTTGAAATAAAGAATTTTAAAATGACTTAAAATAGGAATTATTAAAATATTAATTTTAAAATATTTTAATTACTAGAGATTTAAAATAATGATTTTTAAAATATTAAAATTAGTATCAATTTACAGCCGTCACGTAACAGTAAGAACAACTCAGAATAGAACATCTAAGCAAAAGGTATAAAACTGAGCTCAGCCACCAGGCACCCGTGAGGCACATCAACCGAAATTCCCAAGTTCTGAAGAACTTTTAACGAGCATGACCTGGAGAGTACTGTGTGCTCTACAGCCAGTCGGGGTGCTGCCACCTGCTGACCATCCCCATTCTCCCAAGAGATTGACGATGTAGGTCGCTGCGATTCACGGAGGATCCCACCTTCTTGAGAAACCACCACTTTTACACTTGGTGACGAGTCGAAGTCCTCCAACAGCTTCAGATACCGGACTCCCAGAAGGGAGCCGGGCACTAGTCCTTAAGCCAGGTTTCCCCGACCTGTACTTGCTGTACCATACCTCTAGGAACTAGCAGGGGTCTGTCCAGACTTTTTTCACAGGGTCCTGTTTTTGTGAAATTGTGAACAGTATTTTATATTTGTGAAAAATCTAATCATAATTTTGTGAATTTGAAATGGTCGCTATATTCAGGTTCTTGTTTATGCATTTTTAAGAAGATATATGGATATAAAATATATTTTCTTTATATATGTAAAAGTGACAGGTCAGATTTTACTTTTAAATGATTAATTTGTGAAATGTTTGGTTTAAACAATGAAAAATTTTGTGAAAGACCTATTTTTAAGACAAAGAATTTTGTGAAGGGTCCTGTTTTAGGGAAAATAATTTTGTGAAGGGTCCTTTTTTAAATGAAAAATTTTGTGAAGAGCCCTTTAAAGGACCCAATTTTTTCCTAAACAGATCCCTGACTAGTAAAAAAAAAAGCATTACACACCTTTTCAAATTCATTCTCCATAAAATATTTATCATCATTGTTTGTAACAACAGAGCCATTTTTATCTGTAAATGTTTTATTTGATTCACTTTCAGTTATTTGACATCCTAAAATAAAAATTAAAAATAATAAAAATATGTTTTTCAATATATCCAACATAAAATTGAGAAATTATAAGAAAAGGATAAGGACATTATACATATAGAGTAAAAAAATTTTTTTTTTTTTTAAATTTCAATATGCTATATTTTTCAAAAGTTGCCTTTGATCAAAATAAAGACAGAAATTAAACATCAGCATAATTGGATTATGTTTAATGTGCCATAAGAAGGGTAAACTCTAGGTTTTTATTAAAATTTTGACAAATTTCGCAATTATGTTAAACTTGACAACTGAGTACTGAATACACTTGTAGCATAAAAGAGTAAAAAAAAAATATATATATATATGCATTGCTTTTAGTCAGAAAACATTCTAAACTGACAATGTAGTACATTTTACTTCATAAAAATAGTTCAAATAGAGGCAAATGGGCGGGACACTTAAAAGACACTCTGACAAGACATTATCTCTCTCCTCCAAGTTCGAGTTTTTGTTCCGTCAGCCCTAGGCATCACAGTGTTGCCCACGCGTGTTTCACAGTCATGTGCTTATCTGCTTAACTTTATTTAGGTCAGTGCACGAAATAGTCTCATTCTGTGATGTTTTCCCTGTTAGAATGATACTAAATTTAAATTCTTTCAACATTATATTATGTGTTTCTGTTTGTGTGTTAAAATTTAGACTGTTTCGATAACTATTTTCATCTAACAGTGGAACTAAAATGGCATTGTCAAAATCAGTTTTAACGAAGACAAATGTCAGAATGCCTGATTTTCAGGTATTCAAAAGAATTAAGCGAATTATTTTTGCCAACGATTAAAGACATTATGAAGTAGGCTGTTGGCTTTGAACTAAAAAAATATAATAATGGCTAAAGATACGGTTTTTATCCTCTGATGATGGCTAATGTTTAGCTGAAAGTGCTTAGGTATTTTTGACCTGATTTTACACCATAAATAGTTTCAATGCTTTAAAACTGTGTTTTAGTATTTGCACTTATTATAGTAACAAATAAATTTTTATCAATGTGTTTGCATTGTGTTCTTTCAAGTTTAAGAAGGTGAATTTGACGTTTTTACTATATGGAATTTTCTATATTTTTAATTACTAATTAGTTTTATTGTAAAAAATTTTATTAATTAAATGTTTTTTCTTTATCTGTGGAGTGGGGCAAAGTCATTCTGGTTGACAGTATTATTAAATTACTAGTGACTGTTAGCACTGAAGGTTTCACAGAATAAAAAATAACCACAAAAAAGAGAGATTTCGCAATTTTATTTATTTATTTATTTTTACAAAAATGAGTCCCAAAAAATAAAATCTGGATTGACCTTTGCAATTAATATTGGTTTCAAATTGTAGTCAATATAAATTTGAAATTCAGTAAACACCATAAATTAAATAATGCTGAATATATAAAATGGCATCACAGGGACTGAAAGAGAAATATGCTATTTAGAAAATTAATCATCATCGGAATCTGATATTGGCTGCAAATCAGGTTGGTTGCAATTGTTGCAATTATAACAGAAACATAGTACAGTGCAAAGTAAATCTGGTGCACAGCAGGTACACAAGAGTTTTTCATAGGATGTTTTCTTGCATTTGCAGTTAATTTGTTGCAGAAAAGATTTTGGAACTGGTTTATTTGCCATCCAATCAATTTTTAAAAGGGCATCACAAATTTTCCAACCATGATGGGCAGGAGAAGGTAACAGACATTCTAGCTATCAGACTTCTATAAATTCCTGCTTGGTTGTTGGCATGCTGCATGTGTTTAAATAAACAGTCTTTATTTGGAGTAAGCAGGGTGTCACCTTAACTTCCAAGCCACAACCAATCATGATGGCATATGGCACTACTTTTGGAATTTTTTCTGCCATAAATTTCACATGTGAACATTTCTAAATTTTCCATAAAATCATTACTTATTATCCATAACATACCCAGTTCTTAGAATGTTGGGATGTATTTTGCTGTTTCACACATAATTTTGAAAGACTTTATTTTGCTTTTTCCTTTAACCCTTTCCGGCACAGAGTAAGTCTGTTTTTAAAATGATGAAATTATAGAGACACCAGAATTTACAAAAGAATTCCTTAGTAAATAAAAACTTGCTTATTTTCCTGTACTTTATAAAAGGAAAAAATCAATTAAATATTCTTGGTGCCGTTTGCCAGTTTTGGAATTAAAATTAGGTGTCCTTTTTTGTGGACACCACCTGCTAAAGGGTTAAAACTACTCACTGAATCACAGCCAGTGTATACATGCAATCCTGTTAGCGCCTGGCAAATGTTGTCTCCAAGATATTTATTTATAGTTTTAATATATATTACTTTTATCCCTTTTATCAGTTGAACAAAATATATCGATGCTTTTATAAATGGAGAAAAGACAGAGATAATAAGAAAACATCTGTATCTGGACTCAAAATAACAATACTTTTATAGAGGGATGAGGTTTGAGCTGCATGCAACAATAAATCTTGTGTCAGCTTCTTCGTAATCACTTTCAAGCTCTTTTATTTCACTATTTATTTACTTTATTTATTTATTTATTCACTTTTATTTCAGCTTTTCGTCTAAAATTTCTAAACCATGACATTGACTTCCATGCGTAATAACTACCATATCACCAAAGGAATTGGGACTTAAGTTTTTCCAAACTGGAAAAAAAAAAAAGCTCAACTAAAGCTTCTCTATTTAAGCCAGAAGCTAAAACCTTCTTAAACTGTGCTGGCATTTTTTTATTTGGATTTTTTATTTTAATAACTTGAATTCCTGTTGATGCTCTATGATCTCTTTCCATTCTTTTTACACTTAATGTGTGGATTGGATATATATTGGTTATGAAGTCACCACGCTTGCATTTGAATTTTTCAGCCAGATTCAAAATAGAATTTAAAATGCTTTGTGTAAAATCTACAAATGTTAGATGAATCCTCTTTGTTTGCTGAATGAGTGCCATGCCATCAATCAACAACACTGCTTCAGATGGGATATCTTCAACTGATGTAATGCTGCACTCATATGTTTTTTCAATGTAATGTAATAGTAATGCTTTATTTGTTCTGGTTTTGCTTCCGTCATTGTAACTTTATAGTTAATATTATGTACTAGAAATTTTAAAAACAATTCCAGAAGCATTTTCATATAACTGTACAATTTAATATAATTTATATTATATTCATAGATAATAGTATAATAGTATGTGATTAGAATATATATATATATATATATATATATATATATATATATATATATATATATATCATATTCATTCTGGTGGATGTAACAGCCAAAAATAAAACTACTATCATAAATATCTTAGCTAAAAGCTATCAATCTGATGTTATGTATGTAATAAATGTATATTAAATTACTATTTTGAACACAATTGGCCATTGAGAATCGTAAATATGATTGGCGATTAACAATTTTCGGTGATCTATCTTCCTGGCACGAATGTTACATAAATACAAAAGTAATTACCACATTAACTGACGATTCGTTTTGGAATTTGATTCATTAAATATTATTGCATGAATTGGGTTTATGTACATTTAACTTATGCCAGGAAAAGATTGCAAAGGAAGTTGAGTTGTATAGCACTTATTATGCTAAACTTTGATTGAGTTATAGGCATGGATTATTTTTCTGACACCAGTCAGTGCTGCAAAATTCATGGCTAAAAAACTTATTTTGCGAATAATTACTTTTAGGGTTAAAAAATTTTATCGCTCACGATGAATAAATCTTTTGTGTTGGTTTACTTTGGTGGAATGAGATATAGGGCTGTCAACCTAATTTTAACTGAAGTTATCTCAGAACATATACATATTTGAATATAACTCCTCTCTCAAGCATTAATATTTTTCAAACGATCTTTGTAAAAATGGCAGCTTGGGATATGAAAAGCAAAGTGGTCAGCCCGTATCTGTTTATGACAGTCACATGACTCGCATTATTATTATATAATTCTACACCAGAGAATTATATTTCTCTACTCTTGTATTCTAAGAAAACCTGAAGAAAATCACTTGTATTTTAAACATAATAACTGAACTTTAAATGAAAAGCAGGTAATGTAGAATATTGGTGATAGATAGGACTAAATAAGAAAAATGGCTGAGAAAACTCAAATATGCATTCATATGGCAAAACAATTAAGTCTTTTCTCGACTGACACTTATATGTGTATGTAAGTAGAATACCCTATTTTTTTTTTCTTTGTAACAAAAATATTATTATTTTCAACAGACATTAAACCTACTTTTTAATTATACAAAAAAGATAAATTTTTATTTCACAACATAGCCTTTTTAATATTTCCCAACACTGTTCAAAAGTGTTTATGAATTTGATTTGTCTGTCATCTGTCTAACCATGCTCTAACCTTTAACTCATGTAAATATATATATATAATATATTCGGACTGCCATGTAATTAATATATGTTATTGGAATTTACTATGGCATGCTCGGTATTGAAAATTAAGTGTGTAGCATTTATAGTTTATTTACAGGGACACTCAAAAGAATTCTATTACAGTATGGTCTGGGGGGAAAATCGTTTACAATGTATGTTAATGATATTACACTATTTCAAACATTTAAAAATTGATATACATCACTGGGGTGTGCTACCAGATGCTTAATTCAGACTATGGTATACATAGCATTTAATGTCCATTTACACAGACACCCAAAAGAATTCGGTTACAGTACCATCAATGAGCAATAATTGCTGGAAGAGTATTTTCAGTTATGATATGAGTTTTTAAATGTAGCTAATTTTTTGCATATTACTTTGTGTGTATAATTCTATAGATCATATACAGGACTGACTGCACAAAAGAATTTGAGTACATTTCCGTTTATTGATGAAAAAAATTGAAGGGGAATTTTCAACTATGTTATGAGTTTCCTAACTGAACTAAATTTTAGCATACTATGTGGTATATATACAAATTTATAGATCATATACAGGTCTACACAACAGAATTAATGTATTTTCCTATAGTAGATGGCAATTGCTGAAATTGAGTTTTCAAAAGTATTAGGTGCTATCTAAATTGTTTACTTGGATAACATCGTTCATCTTATTAAATGGCGAAATTTTGTTACAGTATTCTAATTCTAAATGTGTTGGAAAGTGTTTTATAATCTATGCTTTGATGCATGATTTTTTTCTTGTTTTGATAATTACTTTAATTATGCAGATTGTGCCCAGAACACATCAGTTTGGATAATTGAGTTCTACTGTAGATGAAATTATTTGCATTCTGAAAACAGAATTTTTTTATAATCAAAACATGTAATAAGGAATTTGGTCTAAGTTCACGAACTTATAAATGAAAAATGTACCAATAAAGCTTCACAATATACGAAAAATTCACAAATACACCACAAAATTATGAATAGAAATTTAAAATAAAAACAAGAGATAAATACCATTATAGAAATTCATTTCATAGTTAGGATTTGGAGTATTTTCCATCATTATACATTTAGCATGTTCACCATAAATAATAACTTTTGGAGTGAAGCCTCTGATTCGATCAACATAAAATTTTGCAATCCGATATTTTTTACAGTATATATTAGGTAAATTTTCAAAAGTAAAGTGTTGAACTTCATCTTCTTCAGAGTGCGGAAGTGGAGGAGGTCCATCTGGGTTCAAAATTATTTTCTGTTTAAGTTTATATATAGTTATCTGAAATAAAAAAGCAGGGGGAGTTTAATACAATAACAGAAAATTAAATAAATAAGTAAAATTTTTCAAAAATAGAAAAATGAAAGAAATACACTTTTAAGCAAACTTTTGTGATTAAATATATAAAAAAAAACATAAAATAAAAAATCACAACAAGGTGATATATGAAGATAATTTCAGATAAAAACACTAAAATTAAACAAAAAATATAAATTGGTGACAAAAAGAAAGAGAAAAAAACTTTTTTAAAAAACAAGTATTTTTATCAGCTTGTCAACAAAATAACAATATATCAGAATTTCCACTCAGTAACATACTATTTATAAAATACATAAATAACAATATATCAGAATTTCCACCCAGTAACATACTATTTATAAAATACATATAAACGTAATCATTATCTTTATCGAGTTTTAGCATAACTATTTCCTTTTTGTTAAAATACAGGTTCATTCAGTAAACATATTTTTACAAATGATCAATATTTTATATTTAAATAACATCTTATCTTATTTTCTTTGCGGGGCTGAAATTTTTCTTTTTAAAATGTACTTAATTTATGTACTTAATTTATAGTAGAATCCTGATTATCTCAAAATTATGGGATTCAAGCAATTTTGGTTAAAAGAGGTTCCATAGAATTTTTCAGAGAACCGAGAATTTTTTTTCTTATTTGTATTTGTCAACAAATAACTAGAATAACAGATATTATTCACATACTTCGCTTACATATTCTTGTACATATTAATACTTCAAAATTCCCTATCACAGTGCCAATAAAATCAATATTTTTTGTCATTCTGTTGTACGTCAGCTGTTTGGGAATCGTCGAGTTACCGGGATGAGATCAACTGATGTATACTAAACTACGTAAAGTCCTTCTGGCCTGTACCGACAGGAACAGATAGCCTCCCTATTCCTTGGTTTTACGATTTTAGTTAATTTTACTGGAAAACACGAAGCTAAAATGCGTGGAGCCTAATTAAAGAAGATTCAATCCCAGTTCTCGTCAACATTGAATTTGAATGAGAATATCGACAAATTTGTCCTCTACAGCCAAGTTGGCTTCATTTATGGCAACCTATTTTTGTCGCTAAACTTGGTGATATTTCGCCAACTGTCACCAAGTTTGGCGAGAATTTGACGTTGCTTGCAAATCACTGTGTTATCGGGATGTGAAGCATCCTCCGTTGCACGAGCAGTTTATGTATAACACAACTACGAAAAATAGAGAAAATTGCACACAAATTGCTGTCACAGCGCTCCCTTCTGGCAAAATATCTTCAAATTCAAGTGGGACTTACTGGCCACAGTCAAAAACATATAAATGAAATTTGGTTCAATTCTATGCATTTCATACACTTATCGATGATACAATAATGAAAATGGAACAAAAATTGCTATCACATCACCTCTTTCCGGCAGAATATATCAAATTCAACTGGGACCTGCAGGCCATAGTCAAAAACATATAAATGAAATTTGGTTCAATTCTATCCATAACTTCATACACTTTTCAAAGATACAAGGAGGACACACACATGGACAGACAGACATTTTGTAAAAACATGTTTTTCGGGATCACTGACCCCTAAAACTGTAAATCTTTCGAAAACTGGAAGTCGAAAAAAATTTTGATTACAATACTTTCTTTTATTATAGATAGAAGTAAGTAATAAGATGCATTTACAGGGGATGCCCATAAAATAAAAAAAATAACAAAATTAAATGATATAAATATTGTTAGATGCTTTTTTATTTCATTATTATTGATGACATTATCATTGTATATTTTCAGATAAATTATTATAAATATTTACAATAATTACATTACATATTACATTTTCATTTATATATAAAAAGATTATTTGTGTAAACATATCTATACTAATAAAAGAAAGTTTCGCTCTGTGTGTGTGTGTGTGTGTGTGTGTATGTGTCTGTTGGCGATGGCCAGGAAAATCTAGCCCACCTAGAAGGCTGGAAATTTAGGTGTGGATAGTCCAAGGTCTGACCATGTGCACCTGAGCCTCAGAATTTTAATATTTTGATAATTAGCCTAGATATTAATTAGATTGTCATTAACTATCGCTTCTAAAATATCATCTGTTAAATCAAAATGGCGAAAGAAAAGGACAGGTGCATTGGATTTGCAACCGGAAATGAACGAATTCGAAATTATTTAACTAATTAGCGAATTTTAAGAAAACTAATTGAGATATCAAATTGCAAATTTCTGAGCATATGTAAAAAAATATTCTGTATCTGACTATGTGATTTTTGAAAAATTCAGTTGGTAAATTTTTTTTTATAATTTACACAAAAAACTGCCAAAAATCTTTCGGCGCCAGTGAAAACGATCCGAGAAATTTTCAGACAGGGATCGGCTTTCATTAAAAACTGAACTACAAAGAGATCTGTTTCTCTGGCTGATCCCTCTCATTTAGTTTGCGAAAATGAAAGGAAATAATTGCCAAATTTTACTAATGAACAAATATACTAATTAAGGTAACTAATTAAGATATAGATTTGAAATTGAGGTCGGGAAGGGGTGTCATCTGCCGGCTATATTAGTGTAGCGTCTTCGTTATGTTCTAATTATCAGAAAAATGTAATTCTTTTTTTAATGATCGCGTTAATGTACGTGACGGTGGTTCTCTTGAACAAATTATTTATTATATTTGTGGGTATGGGGAGGGAGGGGGTTAACGCCTTTCTCTGAGATTGTCTGTCTGGGGACCGAGCAATGCCGGGCGGGTTAGCTAGTAAGGAATAAAAAACACATACCTGAAGACCATTCCCAGAAATTAAGCAAACGAGGTGCACATATTTTAAGCCTTCCTTTAATTTGAAGTATTGTAAGCAAACTTGCCCATCAGTTAAGATAGATATCTAAGAAAAAAATTTAACAAAATTCATCATTCATGACACTATTTATTGCATGCACACAAAATACAAAATGGCACAAAAATAACATTAGTTTACACAATTTCCTGAACTGATAAGTCAATATGTGTTGGATAAAGAATTTCTAATGCTGTAACAGTAAAAAAGGCTTTCATAGCTTTCTCTCCATTGCCAGGATAAGTTTGCCTCAAGATTAGTTTGTTGTGACCATCACAAAACTGTCTTCTATATAAATCAAATCATCTGCAACAAAAATTAAATGACAATCCATACATTTTTCAGATATAGCTACCGCGGAAACTGGAAAAAACAGAGCATAGTAATGATACCTGTTCACCCAAACAAAATAAGGATCTATTTTTGTCAAGGTCATAGAATATGAAGTTTGGTGAAGTTCTTGAGATATAGCTATGGTGTAAAATGTGAAAAATGCAACATAGCAGTGTCACATGTAAGGCAACTTACACCAAAACCTAATCAGTATCTATTTATGTCAAGGACTAACAGAATATGACATTTGATGAAATTCTGTGTATTAGTTCTTAAGATATAGCTATCGTTAAAATCATGAAAAATGCAGCATAGAAGCGCCACCTGTTGGGCAATTTACACCAAAACTTAGTCAGCACCAATTTATGTCAAAGTCTAATAAAATATGAAATTTGATGAAAATCCGTGCATTAGCACTTGAGATAGAGCTATTCCGGACACCATGAAAAATACAGCATAGAAGCGCCATTTGTTGGGCAATTTACACCAAAAACTAATCAGCACCAATTTATAATCTAACTTTATATTTAGGTCTAACTGAATCTAAAGTTTTATTAAATTCCATGCATTAGTTCTAGAGGTAGAGCACCAACAAAATTTTTGTCACATACAGATACACACAGCCATTTCCTAAAAACTGTCAAATCGTGTTCTCAGGACCTGATAAAACATATAAATCCATCGAAAACTGGAAGTCGAAATTTCTCATGAATCCAATACTTTTAAGAAGAAAATAAAAATATGCTAAGTAGTGAAACAAACTTGTCAGAGATCAAAGGGGAAAACAAAAGCAGGTGTAAAATAATAATAATAACTGCTAAATAGGAAGAAAATTTTAAAATTAAAAAAGAAAAAAATATATGAAATTGAATTTGTTATAAAGAGGTCACAGATTATAATTTAAAAATTAAATTTAAAAAAAGGGAATAAAAATTTTAACATTACACACAATTTAATATTATTAAAGTATGTCTTTCATAGGAACATGGATAAAATGTGAAGAAATGAATTAAATGAAAATAAAACAATAAAAAACTAAATAAAATAAAAAATAGTAAGATCAACAGAACCTAATATTAACTTATTACTAAAAAATTTTCAAAACTTTTGAATTTTAGATTTTTTATTACTTTAATTAATTTAACAGCTGCAGTAACATTTTAAAATTAATAATGATAACCATACCAGAGTCAATTTCGATTAATATTAAATGTATAAATAATCACTTTAAACTTTATTTACTATAACAATAACATATTACTGGTAATTTGAACAGTCAAAAATTTTTACAGCTAGTATTAGTTTGAAATATAATAATGTATCAATAACTGTTGTCAGATTAGATGATATACCTCAAAATTATCCTTATTAAATATTATTTTAGAAATTTAAATTTCAATCTATAAGATGAAAAAGTGTTAAATAAGAAAATATTCTTGTTGAATAAAAATATTATATTAAAATTAATGAAAATAAAGGACATTAGAAGAGAGAATATATATTTTCATTAACTTTTATAAAGTTTATATATATATATATATATATATAATTTCATTCATTCAATTTTTAATTTAATTTCTTCTTCTTTTAAATAAGTTTTTGGTATCTATATTCAGCGTGTTGGGGAATACTTTCGTTGTCAACTAATTATTTATATATATATATATATATATATATATATATGTAATGTATTCCGCACTGGCATCTGTTTTTATTTTCATGGTGTAGTCGTGGCTTAATTAATAACAAAGTCTTTTCCAGGGATCTGACTTTATTCTTTTTTATATACAGTATGATCCTTTGGCAAGTCAGACCCAGGAGTTTGAGAGTCAATCACTGTTTTAACGGCTCATGATTTAGGAGTACTGAGCCTAGTCAGTTAATTTTCAGGACGGCCAAGCAGCATTCATTTGTAGATGGAGGAAAGACTGAAAAAGCTAAAAAGCCCCAGAAAAAAACCCTGCTCTCTGTTTTTATTTGGCATTTCTCATATTCTCTAGCAGAGGGCGAACTAATCAAATATAGGCGGGAACTTACTTTTAATTGGGGCTTGATTAATATGGTCTTATGATGTAATAGGTTTTGCCAAGTGCATCACAACAGTCATTTCTAAATTTAATGTTAATGGTTATTTATGACCAAATCATATTAATAACTGTCAAACAGACAAAAGTTAATTTGGATATACAACCTAAAATATACTCACCAATTTCTTATTTTGACAATAATTTGAATTTATTGTCTGGACATAATTATTTACTTTGATTTCTTAATCTGAATGCAATAACTGTCGTTCTGGGGAAAATTTATTAAACTTTATGATCTAGAAGTAATTTTGAACTGCAATAATAATATGTTGTTTATAATTTGTTTCCTAAATAATCATGCATCACAAGAACAACTCAATTTGTTTACATTACAAAATATTATGATGCAATTCTGATAAGAAATGTCTACTTTGATTACATTCTTGGTTCATATAATAACTGTCATGTTTATGAGAGCTGATTAAAATTTATGGCTAAAGATCTTTATGCCTGGTAAATCAGTTTTAAGTATTGGTTTTTTGCGTGTTAGAAATAATGTTTTGGGGATTTTAACTTTTAGATTTTCACTTTTATGTTTTAATGTAACAAAGATTTACTTTTATCCTTTCATATATATATATATCCTCTTTAAAAAAAAGCTATGCGTTGCTGACTGGGATTTTTGATAACCGTTGCCACAGATTAATCTCGGAAAATGAAACATTTGAAGTTGCTGGAAAAATTAATAGCTCGAAAAGTATTTGTTAGAAAATTGTTAGACAAACTTCGTTAGAAAGGTAAAAATTGTATTTTTCTTGATATAAATTTCAAATCTAATGATTATGCCATTTTTCAAATATTGCCAAATTTTACAATGGAGTACCATAGCGAAATCTTCACACGTAAAAAGATAACGATAACGGCCATGTATCCTGACGTATACAGACTATAGCACGAGTCACAAATTATAGTAGCCTTACTATTCTGTTAAAATACAAAAGTGAATTATGATGCCACGAGTGCATAATTTTCATTTAATTTTAATATAATCATCTTAGAAACAAGGTTTTGGGAAATTTTTTCGAATAGGACTAATAAATTGACCAATACTGTATATTATTTTAAGCTTAAAAGAGGAAAGGTGGGAGAGCGCTTTATATTATTTAGGTTTCCTCAGGAACTTTTGCTCAGAATTGAAAATTTAATATATCAAAACGTCAGAAATTAAATTGACATTAAATCGGCAATAACTATAACGACTGTCCTTCAGTTCGTTTGTATAGATTTTCATTTAAAAATGTAAAATCGTTCAACATTGATTTCAGGTATTTTTAAGGTTATTATCACGGGCCCAGGCAATGCAGGGCATGTTAGCTAGTATATATATATATACATATATATATACTCTCTATGCTGTGAGTTAGTATTTACATTATTGTAATTTAAAATAAATTTACAATTACTTCTTTTGATTCCAATTCCTTTCGATGGTAACTTAATCTTGCTGTGTTTAATGGATCCACAATGTTCTTTAAGCCTTCTTCAACTGTATTTCTTACATTTGAGTTATATCCTGAAGAAGAACAGGCATTACTTCTCATTTGCCGACAACAACAACTTAATTTATGACAACAATTATTCTCAGAACAATATTGATCATGGCTGCATGAAGGATTTTTCACAGTACCATCAACATAATTGTCAACACAACTGAAAAATAATATAGATATAAAAACAATCTAAAATGCATTAATAAATGCTAACATAAAATAAAAGACTTGTGAAGCAAAAACTAGAATGTCCGTCCCATGAAGACGTTTACATAGAAATTTTGGAAATATGATTTGGATGCATTTACAAAATTCAATATGTTGCATTGAAGTATCATATTCTCTTCTTTTTAAGTATCTAAATACTTTATTTTGATAGTAAACACAAAAACAAAAATACCCAGCCCCTACTAAACATAAAACAAAGAAAAAATTATAAAAAGAAAAAAAAGTCCTTCAAACATGTACCAGGATGAAAAGGTAGCTTCCCTACTTACAAGGGAAACATTTTTGGTGCAGCTCGCACCTAGCATTGAGACCTGGTGTATTTTAAAGCCCCATATTTGCAAAGTTTGAGAATCGATAAAGTTTTTCTGTTAAAATGATATTTTTTGATTTTACAGCAGCATAACTTTCTGAAAATGCAATTTTTGAGACCACTTATCAGATTATTAACATAGAAGTTTTTTATTTTTTTAAAGCAGTTAAAAATACAAATTAGACAGTAATAAGTATAAAATATTGAAAAAAGTTTAAAAATTCCTTCAAGAACCTAAGAATTTGATTTTGAAAAATTACAACATTATATTTACATTTTTGGCAGGGAAAAGTTAGCTTTATTCATTACCGTAGAATTTTCTCTGGCAACCCTGGCCGAATGCCATAGTCGTCTGATGTGTGTGAATAGTAGTTTGGATTCGTAGTGCCCTATTTGGCTTAACTCAATTTTGGTGTGAAATTAACAATTAAAAATCCAATAATAAAAAATTAAGAGCAGAAAGTAATAAATAAATATGATTTTAACAGAGAAATTTTATTGGTTGGTATCTTCTTTTATGTATAGGGCTACAAAATGTACCCGGTCTCGATGCTAGGTGGGAGCTGCACCAAAAGTGGTTCCTTTGTTAGACTTTTATTAGTCATTTTCTTAACTTAAAAAAAAAAAAAAAAAAAAAACTAGTCGGATGTGCCAAACCCAAAACTTTTTTCAATCTCGTACATGTTAATACTTCAAAAAGCATAATTTTTTAATTATGCATTTTTAGAATTTAAAAAAATGCAACACAGCAGCTCCACCTATGATATGATTTACATGTAAACCTAATCAGCAATAACTTATGCCAAGCTCTAACAGAATATGAAGTTTGATGAAATTCTGTATATTAATTCTCCAAATATGACTATCACTAAAATCGTGTAAATCCTGAAAAATGCAGCATAGCAGCGCCACCTGTTGGGTGATTTACATCAAAAACTAATAGGCACTAATTTATATCAAGATGTAACTAAATCTAAAGTTTTATTAAATTCTGTGTATTAGTTCTTGAGATAGAGCACCCACAAAATTTTTGTCACATACAGACAGACATTTTCTAAAAACAGTCAAATCATGTCCAAGACCTTCTAAAACATATAAATCCGTCGAAAATTTTCAGAATCAAATACTTTCTTCTTGTAAAGATAAAAGAAAGTAAAAATTATTAGTATTATTATAATTTATAATTAATCTATAATTCTAAAAAGGTTTTTAACTCCCATACACTTGAAACCACATTGTTGCTGCTATCATCACTCATATTTGACATCAACCTTGGCTGATAGATCAAACTTCCAGATCAAGTGATTTACATAAATATTCTGTGTGATAATTTTTAAATAGGCAATAGTTGTCTCTAAATGAATCTGCTAATCTCCCATAATTATGTTCATAGCTAAGATTGGCGTCAAACATGAGCTATTCTAGCAACAATGTAGTTTCAAGTTTATGAGAGTTACATCAATGGTTACAACAAAGAAAAATGTTTTGGAATCCTTGTATAAAGTCCTACAACATAAAATGGAAATGTTTTTGGATTTCTACAATTTTTTTAAGTTTGAAATCTTTAAATGGCTGCCATTTTGAAATAATTTGGCAAATCAAGCTGGCCAACAAAGTAACTTGGCATTTCATCAACTTAATATGGATGCAGTGTTTCATCTAAATCAGTTTATAAATATGAAGACTATTGTATACCATAAAATCTGATAAATACATATGTATAAATCAACATTTGAACAGAAGCTGTGAAGTCCGGGGGTCATGTGCCAAAATTGTATAAAAAAAATTCTGGAATTGCTTTCCTCTGGATAACTGTAAGAGGTAGCTTCTTACTTATGGTAATGGAAGGCACTTTAAATGTTTAATATGACCAACTATGTTTACAATAAGTTGATAATTTACAGGTTGAGTTTATAAATTTATCTGAAATTAGATTGAATCTTTAGTTTGATTTTAATAATTTTGTATGTTTTCAAGAAGGGTATTTATTCTTCCTATGCTTGTTTTTATTTTCCCAGTTATTATTTGTATTAAAAAGGTTTAAACAAAAAGATTTAATCCATTTAAAAGCCATTCTCAAAAACATTTTTTAATGATTAAAAATTGCAAATAAGAAAGTTTTCATTAATAAAATATTGTTAACTAACAATTGCTGCTAAAAATACATATACTTCAATTGTTGATTATATTATTTCTTACACTTTTGTTTATTGCTGCAGAACATCAAAAAATGAAATAATTCATTCATAATAGATAGGGCATAATGTCCTTTACTTATATTTAAAAATATGACTTTTTTTTATGTCATAGCTATTTAAGTTCATTAATAATAATTTTTTTAAAAATTGGAACTTTATAAGCTTTTATTTTCTTGATTTCCTTGAAGTTAATATCAAGATACAGAATAAATTGTATATTTTATAGTTGTTAGCCTTTTGTCAATCAGAATTTATTAGAAATTTACTCTAATCATTTATTGGAAAATCATCATCAACTATTATATTTATCCCATTTTACTGATAATTATAATAATCTATTTTGCAAATTTGTCTGTGTTGTAAAATCTATTTCGTATTAAAAATAGGTGTTCATGTCTGTACATATATTTATTCATACACTTTACCAATTTCTCTCAGACATTACTTACAAAGAAGTATGGTTAAAAAATTTTCATTAAAAATGTCCTTTATTTAAAAAAAAAAAATTAAAAACAGTCTCTAATAAAAACATTCACCATCTAACAAGAGCGCTTTCACCCCCCGCCAGGGCATCATCACAACTGATGATGAATGTTTTTATTAGAGACTGTTTTTAATTTTTTTTTTTTTTTTTTTAAATAAAGGACATTTTTAATGAAAATTTTTTAACCATACTTCTTTGTAAGTTATGTCTGAGAGAAATTGGTAAAGTGTATGAATAAATATCTATTTCGTATTTTTTTTAAAACTGAAATCAAGTAAACTATTTTATAAATATTTTTAAATATTTTTATCTTTTTTTGAAACTTTGTGCTATGTACGAGATGTGTCCGAAAAATATCTGACTTTCATAAAAAATTCTCACATTCAGATACAACAATCTTACACTAATCTCCATCAAAGTAGTCCCCTAGGGCTGCCACACACTTCTCCCAATGGTTCTACCACTGTTGGAAGCAGTGTTACAACAGCTCTTTTGAAATGGTGTTCAGCTGGTCATTGCATTCTGCATGTCTTCTCTTGACTGGAATCTGATCCCTTTAAGGAGCATTTTCAACTTGGTAAAAAGCCAGAAGTCACGCAGAGCCATGTCAGGAGAGTAGGGAGCCTGGTGAAGCACAAGAGTATTATGTTTGTATTGGAAACTCTGTATCAAATGTGAAGAATGGGCAGGTGTATTATCGTGATGGAGCTGCAAATTGCCCGCTGCTGACAGGTCTGGTCATTTGCATCTCACAGTGTCACAAAAGCGATGCAGAACCTCTTCGTAGTACTCCTTTATGCTAGTTCAATGATCCTGCATCACCAGAGTCCTCACTTGGTGAATTACAATCTCATTTTTAGATGTTGAGTGCCTATCAGAGGGCCTGTGCTTTACTCTCCACTGAAGTGTGGTCATCTTTGAAGAGGTTGTAACACTCCTTTATCTGTGTGGTGCCCATTGCTTCATTCCGGAAGGCCTGTTGAATCTTGTGGATCGTTTCAACTTCAGAATCACCAAGCTTTATGTAAAATTTAATGCAATAGTGTTGTTCCAGTTTTTCTGTCACTTCTTAAATACTAAAATTCAACGAAGCTCACTTATACTTCCTCTCTCATCGGCAGTCCGACAGCAATTGACAGCTTCTGCAGACAGGAAAAAATTCACTCATGTGCATTAGGATTGCCTACATTCGTACACCAAACTGCACTTTCCGAGCTTTTTTTTTTTTTTTCACTCAAAAAAAATTATGGTTGAATATTTTTTTAACACACTTTATATGCCATTTAGCACATACCAAAATTATAAAGTTTACAAATGAATATAACAATACTGAACATTAAACTTTATTATAACACTAGCATTTGCCATACTTAATAATACCTGAAGCCATTGATTCATAAATTATGTGTAAACATTTGTTTAAATAAATAAATAAATAATAAAAATAAATTATCAATTGTATGACTTCCTTTCTTTCAAGTCTGACTAACTTGAAAAAATTGAAATTGCTCTAAGCTAAAAATTGTTTTTGACTTAAAAGAAAAACACTGCTTTACATAGTTTTATGCTGAAAGTATCAAAAAGGAAGATACAAGGGACATTTATTTCTATCACCCATTTTTATCATTAAAATATTTATTAGGGAGAGAACTTTAAAAACTCTAACCTGTTTTGTCTGTAATCACTATCATGTTTGGAGCTATTACTGTGTTTTCTTGAATGGTTTTTGGAGCTATAACCACTATGACTTTTTTGAACATTCAAGCTTCTTTCTTCAAAATACTGCAAATCAGCTGAATTTGAAGGGCATTTGAGACGATTTTTAATTGGAGTATCATATTGAAATTTACAACTGAAATAAAAATACATTGTGTGAAAATGTTTTTAAAAATGGGAATTGTTTAACAGAAAAATTAGACAAAATGTTTTTTATTTTGTAAATTTAATTTTGAAGATACCTGTATATATATAAAATTCAATTTAAACTGACAAAGAATTATTTAAACAAAATTAATGTAGAACACAAATACAGTTACTCTGTAAAAAACAGATTGCTATAATATTTAATAATATATCATAAAATTACAAAATTTAAAATTTAATTTTACATATTATACAATTATATTGATGTATTTAAAAAAAAAAAAAAAACTATTTTTTTATATATATATACTTTAAATAATACTTTTCAATTTAGGTATCTTATTTTTTCAGTATTTATTTCCATTAACATAGAGTTATTCCCAGTAGCAGAAATTGTACAGCATGGCAAAGGATGCTTGAGATTATTTTAGACCTTATAGATTAAGTTAGGGGCTTTAAAAAAGCACCTAAATAATTTAGACAAATGACTGATGCGTTTTAGAAACAGTAAGGAAAGATTAGTATTATAATTTTTGTATTTAAATTATTTAGCTTAATTTTGTATATGAGTTTTTTTCCTCCCTCTTTTAAGTATATTGTATTAACTATAATCACTATTTTGAATTGGTAAAATATTTTGTGTGTACAGTTAGTTTTTATATCCACTATATATTTGTAAATAAAAATTTTGCTTACTATTGAGTTGGTCAGGGTTATTTGAGTATAATTATTATACATGATTATCTATATGGTTCTCTAAAAAAATTCCAACTGATACAGTGGGAAACATGGTATAATCATATGGCATAAATTGAATAATTCTAAAAACATATTAGGCTTAGTAAAAGAAAGAAAGTAAAAGAAAATGCAATTTTTGTACTTATTACCTCACTATACTCAAATTGTCTCGACCAACCCTACGGGTTATTACCATTTCTATAATAATAAAACAGATCCAGCATCACTTTTGATTGCAGATAAATTTTGTTGCTGCAGCTTGATACAAATAATTTTGCAACTGAGTTCTTATTTCCTATTTTTAACTTTTGGGACTGGGGTTCCCCTAAACTTATGAGCATGCCTACAAGATTCAGAATGGAACAAATAGAAAATGGGTGCATAATCATATAATAAGATCACTGATAATTAAAATATAAATAAAAATGCTTAAATGATACAAACAGAACACGAAAAGGCTTATAAAAACCTTATAATATAAAGATCATATGTTTCAATGCTCAAATGATGCCATTATCAAGAACTACAAAGATAAACTATTGGTTCACGGATAATAGATGGGAAATAAATTCTTGATGGATAAATTATTTTAGTACTTTTAAAATCAATTTTTAAAGTCTTGGTAAAACCGAGACTTTAGATAATTTGAATAACTTCTCGGTAAAATGGAGACTTTAAAAATTGAGTTTAAAAATAGTAAAATAATTTATCCATCAAGAGTTTATTTCCCATCTATTATTCGTGAATCAATAGAAATCTATATGCATAACGAGAACATCTCATTTGATTTACCTAAAATTTGGCACAAGATATTTTTCAGTTTTAAAAAAGCGATAAAGAAATATTAATTTTCATGTTTTACAGTTGACTAGTTTAAGCACATACTTTTTTTACATATATGACCTTGTGATTTATGTTTTTCAAGTTTATTTTCAAAAATTTGCGAGAATAGTTTGGTTATTGTTGTAGTTCTTGATAATGGCACCATTTGAGCGTTGAAACATATGTCGATCTTTATATTAAAAAGTTTTTATAAGCTTTTTTGTGTTCTGTTTGTATCACTTAAGCATTTTTATCTATATTTTAGAAAATGGTGGTTCAACTTTTCTAAAGCATACAAGATGAACTAAAGCACTTGTTATTAGTTTTAGAGGAGAATGGCTTGAAGGACTTGCTTCTATATTTTCCCATCTCCCACTGAAAAAAAAAGAAAAAAAAATTGCTTTGAACTAGATATTTTATCTATATTATAATGACACAAATCACGTGACTGTCATAAACAGGTGAACCGCTTCACATTTCATATGCCCGGTGGTCATTTTTATTAAAAATTTATCATATTTATTTTTACTACAACTTATTTATTTAAATAAAACTGCATAAAAGTTACATTTTTAGAAAGATCGATAAATTTTTTTTTTTTTTTTTTTTTTTTTTTTTTGAGAGAGATGTGCTTTTTTCTAAAATGTATATATTTAGAGTTATTGACATTCAAACTTTCATTCCTAACATAAAGAAACAATTAGAAAAGAAACTGAATTGATTGTGATTTTTTTCTTTCTGAAAACCATACTAAACAATACATACTTATTCACTTGCAGAAAATTAAATCAGAAAAGACCCTTGACCACATTTGCCTATGAACCACTGAGCTGAAAATTATTGCAGAAACAAAAATGATTTTGAAAGTTTTTTGCTCTATTGATAATCTTGCTAGCTAAGGCAGTTAATTTAATTAGACACATTCTCTTAATGAAAATGACTAGCTTTGTCATGAATGAATTCAACATTAAGATACCTAGCTTTGGTATAATGCTTCTTTTTTTTTTTGCTACATGATTATCAGATGATAGTCTCTATTTAGGTAAGTCATTTTTTTAATGCTTGTAAGTTCTGTGTATAAAATGAAAAATTATTTTTTTTTTCTCTTTAAAACATTTTGCAAGTTAACTTTTTAACAAATTGAATCAAATTTGGGTACTTTTATGTTAGCCGGGAACAAATTTGCCAAAAGCATTTTTTTTTTTTTTTTTTTTTTTATTGCCAACGGAAGTTTTTATTTCACATGTGTAAATTAGAAACAACGATCTGAAGTTAAAATAAAATGTTTTGGTTTATGGTTTTATTATGGCACTTTTCTGTTATACCAAATCAACATGATTGTCACCAAGCATAATAGTTGGTGCCAAAGGACCATTAAATTTTTTCATTTTATTGTGAACGCAAAAAAATGGCACAAACTTATCTCATATAAATATTCCAGTCTACTGTCATGTAGTTTCTTTAAAGTTGAAGCTCACAAAACTCAATCAAAGTCAGCTCTTGGCACCACAAATATATAAATCTCAAACATTAAAAAAAGTGAATTGTGATGCTTCAAACCATGTTTACTTTTGTATTTCTATGTTTTCTCGGCCTGATCGTAAGCTTCATCTCCATTGCGGATAAAATTCTGAACTCATTTATAATTTCATTTAATGGTATTTTGAACAAAACTTTCTTTATGTATATCTGTGTGGGTTCAATAGTCCTGAAACAATTTTATTTCAACTTCCTTATCAACAGGTAAATGCAAAATTATAAAATCCATCTCAGCGACAGTGAAAAATGTAAGTTATAACTTAATAAAAAATATTTTAAAGGTATATACTTAATAAAAGATATACATATATATATCAAATCTATATCAAAAATTGGCTTTGTAAAAAAAACATTACAAGTACTACAAAGATCATTCTGTAAGGATTTTTTTTTTTTAAACAGTCTTCTATAGACTAGCGCTGGTTTCGGTCTAAAATTGTTATATAAGTTTGTGCACTTAAACATACTAGTGAATATAATGATTAAAATTTAGGACAACTAAAAAAGAAAAAAGTTTTCAAAAAATCCTAAAAATATTATGAGAAAATGGATATAAGGAGTAGTAAGTCTCATTTAATGTTTTCAGTTAATTTTATATACGTTAAAATCTGTCTAACTTAAATGTACCCAATTTATAGTTGAATATAAACATATATATATGAAAAGAATGTGAAAAAGTATGAAAGAATTTTGAATGTGAACGAATGTGGATTGATATGAAAGGATAGTTAGTTAAACCCATTCCAAATCAGAAACTAAAATATAAAAATTCAAAGTTTAAAATCCCTAAATCGTGTGTCAAAATTTTAAAGTTTTGCCTTCATTTCTAGTTGCTCCTGTAACTTAACTTTCCTTACGATACATTTATTACGAACAGATATCAATTTTGAATCATCGTTAAGATTAAAAGTGCTGACGTTAGCGCATCTCTCTCCTACCGGTGGTTAGATCTTGCATGAATAATTATCTGGGCTGCTTACCCAGATATGAGTCAAGGGCTAATTAGCCAATTAAATTACATTATTTCATAAGTTGCAAAGCGGTCTCTGGCAGTAGTTTCGATGTATATAATGTGAGGAGCACGTTTTTTGCGTGGCCTTTGAGTCTAATCACTCTCCCCAATAACTACGGCCGTTATAAGTCCGATAATTCGCTGATCTCCGGCTGATAAGATGATGTTTTCCCGGTGAAAGACTCCTCAAACTCTGGCCTGGGCCTAGCTTAATCAAAGAGACTTGTAATTGGAATAAAAGCTAGTTCCCAGGAAAATGCCTGTTTATTTCTCCTACTTGTGCAAGAACTACATTAACGATGGATATCTATTACTGGGATGTGTGATAGCAGCGATCGGCAATGGACCGTTCGTTACAGAGGGATCCAGTGGCGGCGCTAGACGAAACGTGGACGTCGGCAACATCATCTTTGCGAGGCCTCTTTCATTTTCCAGTCAGAAAGAAAATGTTAAATGAGCTGAATTATAGGGCAGTTGCAATTTACATCATGTTGGAAGTCACACATTACAAATAGGCAGTTCTGATTGGTGGAACTACCCTGACCTTCAATTGAAGTACAATGGTTGATCAGCTGATTGCAACTTCTTTATATACTATTAATAATTATACACTAATTTTATGAGTATACTATACAAGTATTATTGCTAATCAAATAATGAAAAAAAGTTACAAATTAAAATAGACGAACTTTACGGCTTTCGCCTCACTGAATTTTTTTAAAGATTACATCATAGTTAATACCAGCCGCTATTTAGCTTCAATTGATAGTACCCGGGGGCACTTTTTATTTTATTTCGACACCCATCATGTGATATATTATTAGAAAGTCTTTTGACCATTCTTTCATATTATGCATCAGCCTTCCCCCCTCCTCCACTTTCAGCCCTCAGGGTGCACTTTTCTGAAATATTTCGTTAATATTTCTTATTTATTTTTGGTTTTTTCTTTGTTATTTAGTTTGTGCTTTTTGCAATCATATTGACCGCATTCTCTCCTTCATCTTCAACAAAGTTATGGAAAGATATATAAATTGCACAAGGCGGAAGATATTTTCCATTGAAATTCAAATATGAACATGGATGTCACAGCAGAAATCTACAATGAAGCGGTGATAATGATTGATGATTTGTGCTTAGAAATCGCGCACAAAGTTCTCAATCAATTGGGAATGCCATCACCGAATCGATCTGCATCATGCTGCTTCGTTCGATGCAGAATTTCGTTGTGAACAAAATTTTAACACGGGTGATCTTTTGTCGTATGTGCAATCAAATATTCCTAAGCTAACGCTTTTGCAAAAAAATCATTTACGATCAAATAATGCAAACTGTCAATAACTGGATTTGAGAAATCTTCCTCTTAGATGCGCCAGGAGGAACTGGTAAAACGTTCCTAATAAGATTGGTTCTGGGAACAATTCGATCCCAAAATGACATAGCATGAGCTATTGCGTTGTCTGGAATAGCTGCGACATTGCTACCAGGTAGAAGAACTGCTCATTCTGCTTTGAAATTGCCATTGAACATGTAATTAATTGTAACTACCACGTGCAATATTTTCAAAGCATCCAGCATGGGAAAAGTATTGCAGAAATGCAAACTTATTGTTTGGGAAGAACGCACAATGGCACAAAAAAATCCCTCTAGGCTCTTGATCGATCATTGCAAGATTTTTCATGGAAACATCAGACCATTTGGGAACACATTAATATTGCTTGCAGAAGATTTCAGGCAAACATTACCTGTAATTCCTCATCAACACCATCGGACGAAATAAAAGCTTGCCTGAAATACACTAATTTGTGGCGACACGTAAAGACTTTAAAATTAACTACAAATATACATGTCCAGCTGCAAAACAGTGGATCAGCTGAAATATTCCACATCAATTGCTGTAAATTGGAAACGGAAAGGTGCCGGTTGATCTGACTTCAGGACGAATTTCATTGCCTCATAATTTCTGCAATTTAGTGACGTCAAAATAAGAGTTGAAAAAGCGTTTTCCAATTGTAAGAATCACGATCAGTTGAGTGAACGAGCTATTCTTGCGGCCAAGAACAAAGACGTCTACGAACTTAAAAATATTATTCAGTAACATCACATAACATTCAAAGCGAGGCAGTCACATCCGTCGATAGTGTTGTCAAAGCAGATGAAGCGGTTAATTATCCAACAGAATTTATTCACTCGATCTGCCAGGGATGCCACCACAGGTACTGCAACTGAATATCGGTGTGCCAACTATCATGTTGCGAAATATCAACCAGCCAAAGCTTTGCAACGGCAAACGACTTGCTGTAAAAAAATAAATAGTGAGCAATGTCGTAGAAGCAGCAATCTTGACAGGACCTTTCAAAGGTGAAGATGTCCTCATTCCTCGCATTGCTATGATTTCAACGGATATGTCATTTCAATTCAAGGGATTGGAATTCTCAATTCGATTGGCGTTTGCAGTCACCATCAACAAAGCTTAGGACCAATTTGTAAAATCGTTCGTTTTAGATCTAGACACGGATTGCTTCTCACATGGACAATTATTTATATGTTGCGTATTCTGGAGTGTCGGCAGACCAGACAATCTCTATATCTGCACAGAGAATAGAACAAAAAAAAATACTGTATACCCGCAAGCATTGTGAAGTTAAACGTATTAGAAATGTGCACTTTTTCTTTTCTTTCTTTTCCATTTAACCAGGCTGAGCCACAGCAACGCGTGACTGGATACAGCTAGTATGAAATAAATCACAACACTATGATAAATGTATAAAAATATAATAACTTCTTTAAAAATAAACAATTTTTAACTTATGTTAATAATGAAAAGAAACATAGCCAGAAATTTTACGCATGAGAGTCTCCGAGTTTTGTGACAGATGATTGAATGATGTAGAAAGAATTAACGATTCGGGGATTTCCCGAGTCTCGCGCGCGGAATCGCCTAAATTTCATGTTGTTGCCAGACAACTCTAGATATGTACTGCTACACTCGTACGGAAATAAATACGAATAACTATATAACAAAATTTTTAACAACTTGAAAAACTTTTTTGCGAGGCCCCCACAGGCCATCGGCGGTTGCCGACGTAGTCGACGCCCAACCACTGGAGGGATCCGAGGTGCTCTCGTTATAGAGAGCGATATATTACAGTGAGTCGGCAGGATGAGAAGTCTCCTGTGCGGGTAACAAGTGTTTTCAACTCTCCAATTCATGAGTTCAGCGTTTCTACCGTAAGAAAATGACTTTCTGATAAACTGCCATTCTGATAAGCTGTGGAAAACAAAACCAGAAATAGATTTATTTTAGGTACAAAAGCAGTTATGAGGATGAAATAAATTAAAAAACCTTTTTTTTTTTTCTTATTTATGCAATCACTAAAACTGCATTAAGCTATTAAATATTAGGCTGTGCTTCGGATCATCTATCAAGCAATTTTTTTCCCCTTTTCCTCTCGGATAAACATTTTATTTCGTTGCCGACTTAAAATAAACAATTTTTCATTCAGTGCTTCACTCCAAAAGACCTCTTTCCAATTGACCTACTTATCAACAAAGAGTGTGTCGTCACAGACAACAGATGTTCTGCGTTAAGGTCAAGTGTAAAGTTCAACCGTACACACTCTAAGTCATCAACGAGACTGTAAACAGCTGGAAAGAAAAAGAGATAGTGTTCCGCGGTTTTCTACACAGTTATAATAATTTTTTTCTTTCCTTTTATTTATTTATTATTATTTTTTTTTTATCAAGTATTGTGGTGCATTAAGAAAAATGGATTTAAGACAAAAAGGAAAAAACCAGGTACGTTACGATTTTGTTATTTTTTAAGAAGAAGTTAAAAACGGAAAGAGACTATTTTTTTTTTTTTTTTTTTGAACAGTAAAAGGATTTTATAGAAAAACAAGTTGAAATTTTATTTTTTAAGTGTTATTTTTATTATTTTATTATTATGGTTATTATTATCTCTTTCTTTTACAAATTAAGTGATTACATGAAGCAGGTTATTTTTGTTTATTATTTTGGAAATTTAAACGGGATTTGATGAAAATTTAAGATTTAATTAAAATTAAAATTTTTTTAGAAAAAAAAAATGGATTTTTTCTAGTAAATATATATATTTTTTTATATTTTGTTTAATGAGAGTGTAAAAATAAGTAATAAAAATGAGTGCAGAAGACAAATCCACTCAAGTGAGTGAGGTAGATGAATCTTTAAAGGAAAAAAATACAGAAATTGAGGGAAGTGGGAATCCCCTTGAAAGTCCTCCAAATACGGAAATTCATGAAAGTGCCCCCTGTAAATATGAATGGAGCTATCAGTCAAGAGAGCCAACAACCTCTTCAAAATCAGGCCCTATCCCCTGAAATAGAGTCAACCAAAAAGGCTGCTGTAGGTAGCTATGCAGCAAATATTGAGGAAAAAACAACGAAAGAGCCAGAGATTATCCCGTTTTTGCCGGAGGCGAAGATGATCTTTGCCTCTTGGCTTGCTTATTTTGAGGCTGTATGTATTGAATCTAGAAAAGATGATGTTTGGAAGATAAGAAACATCCAGAAATTTTTAAAAGATAGTGCCCTTACCCTGTACATTAATAACTGTCTTAATGTTTTACACTGGAATGAGTTTGTTTCACTATTCCATGAAAATTTTTCTACCCCAGATACTCTATCACTAAGCGACTTTGCTAGTATTCGGTATAGGTCAGGTGATGACCTCAACGAGTACTACCAAAAGAAAACGAAAATGGGTCGTAATCTGGGTTTGGACAACAAATTCATTCTGGAAGGGTTATCAGAAGGTTTGCCAATTTCTATGCAGAGACTTATTGTGACTAATGCCCCTAAAACTGCCACAGAATGGAGAGAATTAGTGTTTAAACTTACTAAGCTTGAAGTAGCAGGCAAGAGTCCTGAAAATAAACCAGACTCAACTCCTCAAAATCAGTTCAGACAATGGCGACCATATCGCCCTAATACCACTGAGCAGAATTTTCCAATGCGATCCTGGAATTATAGATACCCTTATCAAAACCCCCAGAATCGCCCAAGTGTGACTAACCCTCAAAGAACTTTCCAAAATGCGAGACCATTTCAACCGTCTCCTCCCAGACCAAATATACACTACCAAACTACATTGCCACCATCGCCATGCCGTGTATGCCTTAATCTTAATATTCCAAATGGTTACCATTGGGTACGAGATTGTCCTTTTCGAAAGCAATCTTTAGAGGCCTCCTCTCTAACCCAACAACCAAACATTCAAACCCAAAATCCAAATCAGACACAAAGTGATTTTTCTGCAAACCCAAGTAGTAATCAATGACAACTAATAGTACCCGGGTACATAGAAAAAAGAAAAGGATCCAAAGAAAACCCAAAGAAACGTCAAATTACTACGCTAGGGATACCGGAAAACTCAATACCCTGTTTGATCGACTCAGGAAGCTCGTTAAGTGTCATTCCATTACATTTAGTCCAAAAATTCCAATTAAACACTTCCAATATTCGTAAAGGTCTATCGGTCGCTCAAACACAAGGCATTCTCACCTTGCAGGAAAAATGTCGTGTTAATTTGAAAATTGGCCGCATATCCAAATATGTTGATCTTTATGTTATTGATAATAAATTACCCTATACCCTTATTGGACTTAACCATTGCCAAAGTTTCCAGTTAAAT
Organism: Maratus michaelseni; assembly: GCA_963931845.1. NCBI lineage: Eukaryota > Metazoa > Arthropoda > Arachnida > Araneae > Salticidae > Maratus > Maratus michaelseni. Next base: position 380,614,498 of record OZ007587.1, on the reverse strand, counting down.
ATTGATTGTGTTAAGATGCAAATTTTCCAAAATAACCAAAGAGTGCCTCTCGTGAACCAATTACGAAATATTCCAACAGTTAATTCCTTGCACGTGTCAGAACCTAATGAAGATGTCTCAGAAAAGGAAAATGCAGGGATATTTGGCGAAAATTATGAGCCGGGGTTTGTCAACGCCACTGAACCTATCCAAGTTCAGTCTGCACCTAACAAAATAAAAGCTAGTTCTCTTAGCCAAATATGTCGGTATTTTTGCCAAAGATAAATATGATGTAGGATGTGTCAACATGGAACCCCAGAGAATACATTTAACTTCCGACTTACCAATTTCACTTAGAGCTTATCGTACTTCCCCTAAGGAAGAAGAAGAAATTAGAGAACAAGTTCAAAATTTGTTAAAAGCCAGTATCATCAAAGAAAGTCATTCTCCTTATTCCTCATCTGTAACCTTAGTTTATAAACGTGAAGAAGGAAAGAAAACTCAGTTGTGTGTCGATTTCCGAAAATTAAATGCCATAACCAAAACAGATGCAGAACCCTTACCCAGAATCGACACTTTATTGGACAAATTGGTGCAAGCTAAAGTGTTTTCCACTCTCGATTTAGCAAGTGGATATTGGCATATACCTATCCACCCTAAAGATACTGAAAAACTAGCTTTTGCCACAACGTTTGGCTTATTTGAGTGGAAGAGGCTCGCGTTCGGCTTGAAAAATGCGCCTGCAAATTTCAACCGTATCCTTTGAAGAATCCTAAATAAATATAAAATTGACTTTGCATGCAGTTATTTTGATGATATTATTGTATTCTCACAAAATGAAGAAGAACATTACAATCATTTGGAAATCATTTTTGATATTTGTGTCCAGGAAAATCTTAAATTAAAGCTGTCTAAATGTAATTTTGTTAAAAAAACAATTAATTTTCTTGGATATGAAGTGTCGAATGGTTGTATTACACCCGATAACCCGAATATTGAAACCATCAAGAGGTTAAAACCACCAACCAATGTTAAAGAGTTACAACGATTTTTGGGATCTATTAATGTTTATAATAAATTCATTCATAAATATGCTGAGGTTAGATATCCTCTTAATAATTTGTTAAAGAAAAATGTTCCCTATGTATGGGACCAGGACTGTCAAAATTCTTTTGAAAAATTAAAAGCAGCTCTAATTCAAAAACCTATCTTAAGATTGTTTGATCCCAAAACACCTTGTAATTTATTTGTAGATGCATCTAGTCTTGGAGTGGGATGTGTTGTGAAACAGGCTGATGAAAATGGTATTTTGCACCCCATAGCATATCATTCTAGAAATCTTCGTGACTATGAAAAAAATTATGCAATTACTGAACTCGAATGTTTGGCAATCGTGGATGCTCTAGATAAATTTTACCATTATTTACACGGTCAAAAATTTGTCATTCATACAGACCATGCGGCTCTCACTTGGCTCAAAAATGTTAAAAACCTAAGAGGACGTCTTTTCCGCTGGTCCCTTAAACTGAGTATGTTTGACTATGATATTAAATATAAAAAGGGCTCCACTAATGTAGAAGCTGATATGCTGTCTAGATTACCTGTTTCAGAAGACCCCCCACATCATACACATTTACTCAACTTGAATGATATCAGAGAAAATCAGTTATTGATAATAAATTACCCTATACCCTTATTGGACTTAACCATTGCCAAAGTTTCCAGTTAAATATTGATTGTGTTAAGATGCAAATTTTCCAAAATAACCAAAGAGTGCCTCTCCTGAACCAATTACGAAATATTCCAACAGTTAATTCCTTGCACGTGTCAGAACCTAATGAAGATGTCTCAGAAAAGGAAAATGCAGGGATATTTGGCGAAAATTATGAGCCGGGGTTTGTCAACGCCACTGAACCTATCCAAGTTCAGTCTGCACCTAACAAAATAAAAGCTAGTTCTCTTAGCCAAATATGTCGGTATTTTTGCCAAAGATAAATATGATGTAGGATGTGTCAACATGGAACCCCAGAGAATACATTTAACTTCCGACTTACCAATTTCACTAAGAGCTTATCGTACTTCCCCTAAGATGTTGAAATTAATGATGTTATTGTGATTAAAAAGAAAAGTTTGTATAAGATTGTCGTCCCCATGGCTTTACGTTTACCCCTCTTGGAAAAAGCCCACACAGATTTTGGACATCCTGGAATTTATAAGATGATAAATTTAATTACAAATCAATATTATTGGCCTAATCTTAATAAAGATATTGAAAATTTTGTAAAACATTGTCATACCTGCCAAATCAACAAAAAAAGTAGGCAAAAAAGATTTGGTTTGTTGCAGCTCATGCCCCCAACGGATATACCTTTTGAATGCTTGGCATTGGACTCTGTTGGCGGATTTAATCATTATAATTCCGCAAAGAAATATCTGCATTTGGTCATAGACCATGCAACTCGCTATGTGTGGGGTTTCGCGTCAAAAAGTGTAATAACTGAAACTTATACAAACATTTTGAAACAATTATTTCAAACTCAAGTACCAGAAAAAATACTTACTGATAGAAATGGAGCATTTACAGCTTCTAGATTTAAACGTTTTCTTAATAATTATAATGTAAAACACCGGTTAACATCCAGTCATCACCCAGAAACGAATGGGAAAATTGAACGTTTGAATCAAACTATTGTCACCAGATTAAAATGTATTGTAAATTCATCCCCAACTAAATTACCTTGGACAAAATTTTTAGATGAAGTATTGTACCAATATAATGCTACTCCACATTCTGTAACTCAATTCCCACCTAGTTATTTGCTGTTAGGAAAATTACCTTATGATCTTCTTTTGCCAGATAATGATTATTACCCTCCTGTTGAAGAAGCTAGAAAATTGGCTAAGGAAAGAACAATAGCTTACCATATAAGAAACAAAATCCATTATGATGCTCGTTTTCTTCCTGTAAAGTTTAAAGTTGGTGACATTGTAATGTATGAAGAATTCCACTATCCTAATATGCGTAAATTGACTCCACCATATTCAGGACCATATACTATCTTAAAACAACTATCTGATGTAAGTTTTGAAATTGATAAACCCAGTACACATTTTAAGAGAGATTCTGAAATAGTGTACACGCCTCTAAGTTGAGATTCTATAACCCTCCTCAAAATTTAAAACTCTACCATGAATAACCCCGTCTATCCCTTTCATCTTTCAATTTTTTTATTTTTGCTTTCCTATCGTCCCTCTATCATTTTAGTATTTGGATGAGGACCCAGCTGGATGTTAAACTAAAACCCAGCGGTGTAGTTGGCGGAGCAGTTTTAAAGTACTGCTAACCTTTTTATTTTTTTTATTACTTATACAATGACAAAGTTAGGAACACGTTAGGGGTCCTCCGCTCCGTGGCCTCCCGTCTATAGTCGAACTGTTTTCCCATTTTCTCTGTCCATGTAGAATGGAGAATTTGGCAAAACTGCTTCGCTTTCCCTTTGTAGGTGATTATCGGGCATCCACTTTTCCTTTTTTCCTTGTGCAAGAGACACATTTTTTGGATGATAATCACCTCAGAGTTTTGAAATCCATGTCTCACTGAGCATGGTGGAAAGGATAGTTTAAATTTGTTTTATTTTTTGGTTAGAATTTCCTATTTTTACAAAGTTTTCAAGTTCAATTTTTTTTTTCTCCTGAGAATAATTCCCACTAGAGTGTCCTATAAGCCCAAAGATGCTTATAAATAGATAAGTTGGAGTAGTGACAGAGCTTGTAACTGCTCATATGACATTTTCATGTTTGTGTTGTTTTTATTGCATTTGTAGTAATTGTTTTGTCCTATATTTACAATATATTTGAAATATCTTTTATGTTATATTTTTGAAATTTAATGTTTTGAATAAGTGTTTATATCATGTTGAAATATTTTTACAAGTTTAAGTGCATATTTTAATTGTTTGTGTTTTGTAAATAATAAGTATTTGCCATATTATATTTCTGTTTTCAAGTATCATATTATTTAGTTTTTACTGCATTGTATGTTTAAAGAAAGGTGCAATGTTTACCTTTCCTGATGAACCAACACCCAAGAACAATTCTTACAGGACATGTTGGGTAACAAAAACTTTCGCAATGTGCTAAAAGACTTTGTGTTTTGTTTACAGTATGTTTAATCTTCAGTGTATATCATCAAATAGTACCAATATTTTATGTAAAAGTAAGCCCAAGCAGTTTGAGAGTCTGATTAGAATTCAGTAGAGGAAAAAAAAAAATGATAGCCTAGTTTAAAATGAGTTTAACTTATGGGGTTGAGCACCACAGCCCTTGCTGACAAGTACTGTGGCACTCATTTTTAAAGGGGGGGGGGGGGATGTGAAATGAATGTAAAAAAGTATGAAAAAATTTTGAATGTGAATGAATGTGGATTGATATGAAAGGATAGTTAGTTAAACCCATTCCAAATCAGAAACTAAAATATAAAAATTCAAAGTTTAAAATCCCTAAATCGTGTGTCAAAATTTTAAAGTTTTGCCTTCATTTCTAGTTGCTTCTGTAACTTAACTTTCCTTACGATACATTTATTACGAACAGATATCAATTTTGAATCGTCGTTAAGATTAAAAGTGCTGACGTTAGCGCATCTCTCTTCTACCGGTGGTTAGATCTTGCATGAATAATTATCTGGGCTGCTTACCCAGATATGAGTCAAGGGCTAATTAGCCAATTAAATTACATTATTTCATAAGTTGCAAAGCGGTCTCTGGCGGTAGTTTCGATGTATATAATGTGAGGAGCACGTTTTTTGCGTGGCCTTTGAGTCTAATCACTCTCCCCAATAACTACGGCCGTTATAAGTCTGATAATTCGCCGATCTCCGGCCGATAAGACGATGTTTTCCCGGTGAAAGACTCCTCAAACTCTGGCCTGGGCCTAGCTTAATCAAAGAGACTTGTAATTAATTGGAATAAAAGCTAGTTCCCAGGAAAATGCCTTTTTATTTCTCCTACTTGTGCACGACTACATTAACGATGGATATCTATTACTGGGATGTGTGATAGCGGCGATCGGCAATGGACAGTTCGTTACAGAGGGATCCGAGGTGCGCTCGTTACAGAGGCGTATCTTACACACATATATATATATTAAATGTAATTTATTTATTTCTTTGATTTCATCTAAATAGCACTTTATAAATAGTAAAATTCTTTTGTAACTGACATTAATTACCCCGTTTCTTAGTCATAAACAATGTTAAGTAATTTCTTTCTTTCTTTGATTTCATTTAAATAGATTATTATAATAATAGATATAATAATTCTTTTGTAATGACATTTATTGCTTCTTTTCTTAATCATTTAAACAAAACAATATAGAGTTAACTTATTTCAGATGTATTTTAAAAGCATGTAGCAATCTGATTATATAATGTAAATACATAAATATTCAAGTGTTAACTTAATTTCAATCTGGTGGTCTGTTTTTTTTTTTTATGATGGACTTCATTTTCAATATTTATTATTTGTTTAGAATAAGTTGGTTATCAATGTAGATTCGTTTGGATTACTTCTTTTTTCTTCTTTATTTCTCGCAAAGCATAAGGACAGATTTTCATTTTTGTCACAATAATTATGTAAAATGTGAGTACAATTTTCAATTTTCTCCGGTTTTCTTTTGTTTTATTCTTTCGATGCATTATATCGGCAGAAACAGACAATTCTTGGTAAGTTTGCCAGTCTGTTATATGACATAATGCATTTTTTTGTGACAAGTGGTGTTCTGCCGACAGATGATTAGACATCCACATGTTGCTTTAGTTTTTTTTAATTTCTATCGTTATTTGATATCTATATTCCATTTGTTATTCCGATTTATACTTCGATAATATTTATTTCAATTTAACTTTCTTCAAATGTCATATATTTTTGTTCCCTATTATATTGAAATTTCCTAACGAGTTTTATTTGTTATATTTTGCAATTTTTCTGTGGCAAATGTATCAGACAAAATTATATGACGTCTCCAGGGTTGTTTGATTTAAATCAAATGATTTTTTAAAAAAAATCTTTGATTTAAATAATTTTTTTTAACATTCATATTTACTGGCTGAATAAGGATCAAATTCCTCATTCATGTTAAAATAAAAGTTAAAATCATTCATTTCAGATTAAAAATTACCTTTTAATAACATTAAGTAAAACTTTTATAGATTAAAAATACTATTATATTATGAAAGTAAATGCAACACTGCATTAAAAATATTATCTATCCATAGTACATTCTCCAAAACTACTGATAAATACTTACTAATTTTTAAAGTTTTTTTTTTCTTAGTCACTTCCATTTTCAAAATGCTGAAGCTAAAGTTAAATCTATTTAATATAATAGTATTTTCAGTGGAGAGTCACTTTCTCTAAAGCAAATTATACATAATTCATAAGTTTGTTTTACATTTACCTGCAAATTACAATATCCTGTATGTTGATGTATTGATCATATAATGTGATCAATACATGAACTAATTAAAACATAAATATTTAGACTGTTTGTCTAACATAGAATTAATTCCAGTTTCACGTTACTTCTATAATTGAAAATACTTTAATCCCTGTAACTGATCCCTTTCCTCTTTCTTTTCCTAGAATTCATTGCTTATTGCAATGGAAAAAAATAAGAAATGTTATTGTACTATGCTAAGCGCTAAGCAGTCATATTTGTATTGTCAAATAAGCAAGATTGTTTTCTAAAATTGATCATGGCTGAGTAAGGGGGGAGGGGGGGGCAATAACACTGATAATTGATAGCTTCACACTTTTAGTTATAGGATTACCTTGCATTTGGTGCCTTAGAATAGTATAGTGTGAATTTGACTAATGATGAAAAAAAGAAAGCCTTACTTTTTGCTAAAGACATTTCACACTTTCAATTACTCACACAGTTCACATTTTATATCAGTGATAATGAAATTTCAAGGAAAATCTTATTCCTTTTCTGAATTTTTGTTTGATGAAGACATCGTAACAAAGATTTCTCCCCTAGATTGGTGGAAAACACACTTTGATTCAGAAATTTGTGTATCAGATGGTGAGGGGAGTGTAAAGAAAGCCATAGAGCAACTGCTTACAGCAACAGCTACTTCTTCCTCCATGAAACAGATTTTTTTTCAACATATGGTTTAGTTCAATCTAAACTTAGAAATAAATTAGAAAATGATAAAGCAGCCAAATTGGCGTTCTTATACAAAACCTTAAATGCATAAATAGTTTAAAATGCTAATATAATTACATATATGTAAATAATTACAAAATAAAAACCAGATTTTGTAAGAGATTGAATTGTAATCTAATGTTAAACTATAATTTTATATTAATGATTTAAACAATTATCTGTTTATAGATATTCACCAATGTTAAACTGTTTCTATTTAATATTTTGTCATAACTTAAAAATTATAGAATTGTTCTTGCATGATGCATAATAAATATATACCCATATGCATTTAGCATTCTTTTTGTATTTATTACACGTTGTTATATAAAATATGTGTTATTTGGAGTAATACACGAAAGAAAATTTTAATTACTTTTAAATTAAATAGAAATTTATACATATAACACACATATTTATATGTATAACAATTTAATATTAGAATGTTTTAAATTTTAAATGAATCATCTAAATTTGTTTGCAACAATTTTAAATTTAAATTATTTTGAATTCATATCTAGAAATTGTAATGAAATTAATAGAAATATGTAAATCTATGCAGAAAATATAAATAAATATGTGCAGAGTACACAAATAATATTATACTATAAGAATATTTAAAAAAATCAAAAAAATCCGATTTAAATAAAAAAAATCTGATTTAAATAAAAAAAATCAGATTTTTTTGATTTTTTTAAAAAAAAATCACGATTTTTAACAACCTTGGACGTCTCTAAATTGAAGTTTTGGTCATTTATTGATAAAATATTTTAGCTTTTGATTTCAAGTCAGTTATTCCATATATTAATTAAATGCATGCCATCTTTAAATTAAAGATCAGGTCAAATTTAGTAAAAGAACTTGTTCATTGTCTTTTGAATTCAAAGATATTATATATATATATATATGTATATAACCAGGGCTTGACAAATAAAGTCATAAGATGCCACTGATGACCAAATTTTTTTTAACTGGCAACCAAGTTATTAAAGCTGGCCTCTTTTTTTTTTTTTTTTTTTTTTTTTTTTTTTTTTTTTTTTTTTTTTTGTGTGTGTGTGTGTGTGTGTGTGTGTGTACAAAAACTAATTTTAGAAATGAGCACAAATGTCATTTTTTCTCTCCCTCATCCCTACTCGTGTGCGGAAAGCATCGATCTTTCTATTATCTCATGCACAGAAAACACCATTCTTTTTCGTTCTAGCCAACTAGCTTGTCATGTGATTAGAATGTGTGGGGGTTGGGGAGAGAGATTTCAATAAAACAGTAAGAAATAGTGTCAATCCAGCCTCTGTGGCATGTAAAATTGGATACAGTGCTAAAAAATGCTCCAGTTTTTTCATAAGTTTCAAATTAGATTTTTGTGTTTAGAATTAAAACTGATTAATCTATCACATTTATTTTAAGGAATAATAACATATAAGTCATTATCAGTAATTCATATTAAAATTCACATAAAATGTCTTATTATAGATCTTGCAAAGTTACAAAATAGTAAGAAATAAATTTAGAAATTATATTGAAACAAAAAATATTTTTACTAAAATAAATTTTGAAAAAAATTACAAAAATAAATTCATCAAATGCAAATTTTAAAATAATAAAACCAATATTATTTTACTGACTTCTACCGGAAAATAGGTAAAAATTGTTTTCCTGTTTCTCTATTTTATCACTCCCTCATCAGATATAGATTTTGTAGCACTCAACTATCCAGACATTTGAAGCATTCAGCAATTAACATTTACCAAACATGCCGGTTAATTCAGTCTTTACAGTATTTCTTTCTTTTTTTCAGACATATATAATTTTGATAAGTTTCATTAGAAAATTTATATTAAAATTTAAGTTTATATTATCTTTATAAATTATGCACAACTTCAATATATGTAACTAATATTTCTAAACAATGTTTGTTATTATTTTTTCTCAATTAATTCTTGAAAAACTAGTGTGATTTTGAAAATCAATAAGGGAGGGTGGGGGGTATAATTTTTAACTGGCAACAAGAATTTTTTGCTAGCTACCAGATTTTATTAACAAATTTGTAAAACCTTGTGTATAATATACATAATATAGATATAAACACTTTTCTACAACAGCATTTAATTTAACAAAAGTTTATAGTAGATACTTACCGTGACGGGAGAATAGAAAATTTATCTTTATTTTGACTGGTACGACTGGGAGAATTTGAACTGAAAAAATAAAATGATGCATATAATTATGTAAAATAGTATAACTTTTATACACATACATAAAAAAGTACTTTTAATTAAAAAAAAAAAAAAAAAATTAAATTAAAATAAAATTAAATAAATATTTGTACTACGCTTTAAAGCTTGTTCTTTTTCATTTCTAGACAGATAAAAAAGTAAGATTTAAAAAAAAATCCACCTTATACCACTAGAGTTGAAATCATGAATCCAAAGAAAGTGAATTTTTGATAAAGAATAATTCAAACTGCAGTTAAATGGGAAGAAAAATTGTGCCTTCTTAGGGCAAATCTGTAACTACAAACTTTTACATTTTTTTTTTTTTCATATCAAATAAACTTGTTTTGAACCATGGCACCAACATTAGGCTGCCCTGATTTAGACCATGGAGAAATGATTTATAAAGAAAAAAAAAATTATATTTTTGACCATCAGAGGCAAAAGTGGTACTTCAGGCTGATTTTGGGAAATAAAATAGCCATGAAACTAAAAAAAGGAACGCTTTATGTCATTGAGAACATTTAATGGATATTTTAACGCAGATTTTTTTTTTAGCAGTATCATTTTATTTTTATCATTTAACTAAATTTTCATACATTTGCAATTCACTTGCTGTCTTTACAAATCAGAACTTGAAAAATCAGTTTGTTGTGCAACTTTTACCTTTGGTGCTGAAAATGTGAACTATATTTTTATTGATTTCCCGTGGTCTGTATACAAAATGGTATTGTATTTGACCGAGTACATTCTTTATAATTAAGCTCTAAACACCTATACTTTAGTTATAGTAACCCTGTACATCATATAAAATATTGATGATCCAGTGACAGCAGAGTTGAATTTATTTAAATCAACACTACTACTACTAATAATAATATTAAATGCAAATAATACTAATATAATATTAAATACTACTACTTACTAATTTATCTAAATTTGTTTCTAAGCTACAAGACATTTAGTATTATATAACTAGTAGCAATTGAAAAGACGAAGCATAAAAAGTAAAAAAAAGAAGCATCTATACTAATAAAAGAAAGATGTGTGTGTGTGTGTGACGGTGTGTCTGCGACGGTTAGAGACCACACATAGAGGTCTGAATATTTGGATGAGGATAGTTCAAGGCAGGTCCAAATGAATCTAAGGATCAGATTTTTTCCTTTTTTGTTAATTAACCAAAATATTAATTAAAAATCCTAATGAACATTGTAAAATGCCACATTGACACTAATCACAGCGAATTCCAAAGCTTTCAGCTAACTCACCACTGTTGATTAGCAGAAAAGATCCAATGAATGTTTTTAAGTTTACATTGGTTTAAATATTCGAAATACAAAAATAAAAAATAAATACATGCTTAAATTTCATACTTTATACTTTCTAACAATGTAATCCATTAAATATATATATATGGTTATTATATTAACCCTTTCAAAAAAATTATTTTTGAAACGTCAACTTTGTGGTGTTTTTTCATATTTTTTCAAACGTGCATTGGTATAGATATTCAAAACACAGAAAAACACAAATATCAATGTAATACATTTAAAATGTATTAATATTAACCCATTCAAATAAATGCATTTCCAAATGTTGCTTTGGAGTTTTTTTTTTTTTTCAATGTTTAAACATTTCAACCGGCTTTGGAAATCAAAATATGAAATAATAAAAAATATCAAACCATATCTACATACATTTTCCTTTCGAATAACGTCTTTGGTTAAAAAAACTATTAACTCTTTCAAAAGTCACTTTTGGAATTTTTGTTTTTTCTGCAATGTTTAAAATTCTGCATCTGCAATACTTCCTCGAAACAGAAAAAAAAAACAAAAAAAAAAAACAATACCCACTTAACCAGTGTATATTTTCCTTTAAAATGACATCTTCAGTTTAAAACAAAAAAAAATTAACATTAACCCTTTAAAAAAATTCATTTCCAAAAACCACTTCAGACACATTTGGTTTTTCTGCAATAATTAAAAATTGGCAGCGGCTTTGAAAAAAAAAAAAAAAAAAAAAAAAAAAAAATTAAAAATACCCATTTAACCAGCATACATTTACTTTTAAAACAACATCTTCAGTTTAAAAAAATACTAATATTAACCTTTTAATTTCTAGAACTCACTTCACAATTTCACCAACTTTCTTTTTTTATGCATTGCGGGTGATTTGATGTTTCAATCTACTTCTGAAGTTTTCAAGCAATGTTTTTACAATTAAATATCAATATTATAGCACAAAAATTATACACAGACTTCGGAAACATTATACTTATAGCTTATAAAAATTTCAAAGAGTTTGGACAATAAGAATTTTTTTTTCAACTTTATATTCAATGTAATATCCTATGGGGAAAAATAAAAATGAGAAGAAAAACACTTTTTCCAAACACTTTTACCACTAAATATCAATATTTTAAATATTTTTCACATAGATTGGATACATATTTTATGTAACACTAGATCAGGGACCCTTACCTTGTTTGGAAAGATTTTCATTTGAAAATGTAAAATCATACGAATTCGAGGTTGTATGCTGCTGAAGGTAGTGGAGGCCACCCAAAATTAAGTTAATTTAGAAAGATTTTCATTTAAAAATATAAATTCTTTCAACACTGATTTTAGATACATTTAAAGTTATTATCATGGATGCAGTCTATGTCTGTCCTTTGATTAAAAATATAAAATCAAAACAGACTGGAGCATGCCCAGTGTATGCTGCCAAAGGCAAAGGTTCCCTAAACTCTAGGTTCGTTTCCATAGTTTTTCATTTTAAAATATAAAATCATATAAATTCGAGAGTGTACATTGCCAAAGGCAGGAGTTCCCCCAAACATTAGGTTCATTTAGAAAGATTTTTGTTTAAAAATATAAAGTCAAAATAGCTCAGAGCATACATAGCACTCCCGGTGTGGGTGTACACTACTGAAGGCAGTGGGGCCGCCCCCAATGTTAGTTTCATTTGGAAAGAGTTTTGTTTAAAAATATAAAATCAAAACAGACCAGAAAGTGCATAGCACACCTGGTGTGTACATTGCCAAAGGAAGTGAGGCTCCCAATTCTAGGTTCCATTGGATATAATTTCACTTAAAAATATAAAATCATACAAATTCGAGGGTGTACGCTGCCAAAGGCAGTAAGGCCCCAAACATTAGGTTCTTTCAGACAGATTTTTGTTTAAAAATATAAAATAATCTAACACTGATTTTAGGTATATTTAAGATTATTATCATGGGCAGCGCTGGGTGGGTGGGTCAGCTAGTTCTTAATAAAAATACTTGAAAACAAATGAAAATTTATAAAAACATTATTATTAAATTTTATAATTCAAATTTCAAAACTTGAGTAAATTCAGAATGTAATAATAACAGTCCTGAATTATATATTTTTTGCCAAGTAGTACAGTTATATTTTTCACCTAGAGAAAAAATAATGCTTTCTTCTGATAAGAGCAAGGACTTTATTTAAATAAGATAATAATTGAAAATTTTGTTGTGTGTTAACAACATAGTTGCAAACTTTTGATTTTTCCCAAGCCAAATAAAGATATTTCGAACAAGAAATGTTACATAATAAATGAAATCAAATAAGTAGCAAATAGGAACAAGACACATTTTATTAAATAAATTTTCTGGTTTAAAACATGCTAGTTTATTTGATTTGGGAAGAAAAAAATAATAAATTGAGAGTTGGCAGCTATGCAACAGTATTTTTGTCATTAAAATTTTTTTTACAATTATAGATGTTTTGAATAAAATTAAATTTCAGCAATAAATGTGAATAGTGTTCATTAAAGTGGGGAAAAAAGGAAATAGGATTCACACAAGACTATAATTTTCTTTATATATAAGGGGGGGGGGGGAGAGAATCAAAAATTATATTTAAAATTTTAGTTAAAATAGGAAAATTTTATCTTATTAATTTTAAGAGTGTGTGAACCCTGGAAAATACTAAAACAACATACATACCTATCTTGATATGGTGAAAATGTTTGTTTCTGAGAAATTCGATCATCATCTTGATAATTAAATTTTGTATTATCATGGGAATTGTTACGGCTTCTTGCAATAGGAGCATTTTTCACCTGCCTATTCTTTCGTTCTTTTTGAGTTATATGATGGTTTGATCCATTGTCATATTCTGCAGATGTATGGGTAGACTGAGACTTCTTGGAGCCAGAGGATAAAGAACTCAAACCACTATCTCTACGATTTTTTTGCCAATTGTGCTAAGGAGAAAAATTAATCAAAAAAAATGTTGAATTTACTACTGCAGTTTTTAAATTGGTTTAATTAAATTGGCAGACATAAATTATATTATATTACCTAATTTTTATATTTTTTTGAAGGCTATAAATACAATACATATTTATTTGTTCATTATACAGGTTGTCTCATGTCCATTTACATTTTAAAAAATCATAAAAAATGAAAATCAAATGACTACAAACTTCTATATTAGAATATGGTTTCCACCACAAGACTTGTTAAGTGGTCAGCTTTTTTGTGGCAAAAGGAAATAATAATAATAATAATATAATAATAAAATAAAATAAAATAAATTGAACTATTTTTTGCTACAAAAATTCCCATTATTTGGCAAGTCTTATGGTGAAAACTATACTCTGATACTACAATTTGTTAATTTTTTCTGAAGTGAACTCCTTGAATTATTTTTTTTCTAGAAAGAGATAAAATGCTGGAACATAGAAGACAGACTGAAATCACTATAAAACAATTAGAAGAAGTGCACAAAATCATTACATACAAAAAATAAATAAATAATTATTTTTTTAATTAAAAGAGCTATGGAGTAGTGTAAAATCTAGAAAGTTGAAGACTTATCGGAAATAGAAAATATCAACTTAATGTATTCAAAGTTTAAAGGAATCATAAAGGGCTACCAGCCATGCACTCTTTTACATAAAGACAGGCATGATGAACTTATTGGAGGATATGCAAATGTGATAGATTAATGAGCAGAATATTTTGAAGAATTGTTAAACAGACAGACAAGTGATGAAAGAGAAACACAGTTTAAAAATGATTAATGTTATGTGAACCAAGAAAACTGTAAACTACCAACTGTAGATGAAAAAAGAGATGCTATTGCAAAATTAAGACATGGATGAACACCTGGTGAAGATTTGATAAATGCTGAATTTTTGAAATATGGAGGAGGGAAGTTTGTATAAATGTTGCATGATTTAATAGATTTGGTGTAATGAAACTATGCAAATGATAGTGCTATTAATATCCCAATGCATAAAAAGAGAAATATCTTAAACTTACACAATTTTATAGGCATAGCCTTATTAAGTGTTACATATAAAGTGTAGGCAAATATAATTGCAAAGCGATTGTAGCCGTATGCTGATATGTTAATAGGTGACTAGAAGGAGGGGGGAGGGGATTAGGACTTGAGGTTAATAAAGAAAAAACAAAAATACATGAAAATGGACAGAAAGAATTCACAGACAACACCCACATTAGTTAGAAATAATGAATTACAATTAAAACTAGTCGTTAGGGGCCACCGTAATACTTAACCATCATGGATATGCATAATGTAAAATATGAAAATAAAACATGTATAAACTGTTTATAAAATGCATTGCAATTTGAATAAAATCGTGGCTTGATGACATCATAATACAGACGCACACACACACAGACAGACGGACAGCAAAATTTTTTTTTTCTAAAATTATGTTTTTTCAGAATCTTTAGTGTCTGAAATGTGTAAATCCATCAAAACAAATTTCCGATTATTAAAACGATCATAAGACTTACCCTATACTATGTATGATGGGTATAGACTATGATGACTTGCGATAATATGGAAGAAACACAGATTAAAGCTTGACTTACAGCAGAAAACAGATGTTATTTTTCTCTTCGAAATATTCTGAAATCATCTTTATTTTCCCAAGCAACTAAACTTAAAATTTAAAAACTGTTATAAAACCTATAGTAATGTATGGCGGTGAGACCGGGACCATTACAGAAAAAGATGAAAAGTTACTCATTACTTGGGAAGTAGCAGTGCAATAACTGGTGAATCAGATCAAATATGGACACTGAACAGCTATATGGTGAAAAGGACATTATAAATACCATTAAAATAAGAAGAATGCAATGGCTAGGCCACTTAATTAGAATGAAGGATGACTGAAGCACAAATATATACAGTGGAAAATTAATGGGGAAAAGGAGTGTTGGTAGACCCAGGAAGAGATGATTGGAAGAGGGTAGAGAAAGACCTGGCACAAAACCAAATTATAAATTAAAGGTCAGGGGTCAGAAGGTCTGGCGAGGTATATTAAGGGAGGCCAAAATTCTTCATGGATTGTAGAGTCATTGTGTATGAAGTTGCCAAAGAAGTACAGAATACGACCAAGGCAATGCAGAAAGGCACACATAACAAAAATGATGAAGCCAGTTTTTTAGAGTTTGATACTTTGGAGGTCGAATCAGAACATATGCAAGCTGTTTAAAGATCAAAAGCAGACATTGTTAGCTCCCATTATTTAATGGAAGAAGATCAAAGCATTTTTTTGCTTCATAGGTATCTGGAAATAAAAAAGCTCTTCATTAAGTACAATACACTGCTTTCATCCTCTGGTCCAGTCGAGAGACTTTTTTTCTTTTTCTACTATGACAAAATATACTAAAGTCTCATAAGCTTTCAGGTGAAATGTTTGAAAAGAGAACTATACTCAAATCAAACTTAAAATAAAATAAAAACTAAGTAAACATTTTTAAGTTAATCTATGTTTAATAATTAATAATTAAATTTATGTTTAAATTTTTATGACTTTTAGACTAATGCAGACCTGCCAACCTTTAAAAATGAGAAATAGTAGCACACCAAATTCAAATTTATCTGTAGGTTGGTTGGTTGGTTTGTGGCTGTTTTTTATGCTCAAATTTTAACCGAACAAATACTAATCAATTAAACGCATGTGTATATGCATCAAGGGTGATTCTGAGTAAAAAAAAAAAAAAATTCTGAAATTCACAACAAATTTTCTGAAAGGTTACAACAAGGGGGGGAGGGGAATCCACTCCCGGCACTAACTGTTATTTTCCTGTGATCCTTTGACAAAACTTGCCATTTTTTCGCGATCCTTTGACGAAACTTGCCATTTTTTCGCGATCCTTTGACGAAACTTGGTGTTTTTTCGCGATCCTTTGACGAAACTTGGCGTTTTTTCGCGATCCTTTGACGAAATTTGCCGTTTTTTCGCGATCCTTTGACGAAATATGTGGTTTATTTCCGATGTTTTGACGAAATTTGCCGTTTTTTCGAGATCCTTTGACGAAATATGTGGTTTATTTGCGATGTTTTGACGAAATTTGCAGTTTTTTCGCGATCCTTTGAAGAAATATGTGGTTTATTTGCGATGCCTTGACGAAATTTGAGGTTTTTCGTGATCTTTTGATGAAATTTGCCGTTTTTTTCGACTAAATTTGTCCTTTTCGCGATCCTTTGACGAAATATGTGGTTTTTTCGCGATCCTTTGACAAAATTTGCCGTTTTTTCACGATCTTTTGACGAAATTTATAGTTTTTTGCAATTTTTTGATGAAATTTATAGTTTTTCAGGATTTTTTGACGAAATTTATAGTTTTTCGCGATTTTTTGAAGAAATATGCGGTTTTTTCGCGATCCTTTCATGAAATTCACGTTTATTTGCACGATCCTGTGACGAAATTTGCGTGATCATGTGACAAAATTCACGTTTTTTCGAGCAATTCTGTGACGAAATTCGCGTTTCTTTTTTTTTTTGCAGAAAATCGTAGTTTTAGACAGATTTTCGTAGCATCGTAGTTTTTGGCTCAAAATCGTAGTAACTACGATTTTTTCGTAGCAGTTGGCAGCTCTGCTAATGGGTGTTTTTTAAAAATAGAAGTTTATCTAATTGTATGATCTTATACTTTTATTCCAACTAAACTTCCAGATTGACTTATTATGCAAACTGATGGAGAAAAACAGCAAAAACACAACAAAAGAGACGAACAAAACTGTTGTATAGTTCCTAAAAAAAAAAAAAAAAAAACCCAAAAGTCCCCTCCAACATTATATTCAGCTACTTTCCTTTTACAAAAGTTATATTTATAATTCCACTCTCTTCACCGAAAAACACATCACTCATCATCAGCTATTGGGCCTATATTTCTTAAAGAATGAGGTTTTTTTTTTTGGTTTTTTTTTAAATGTCTAACTCTTTTTAATGATTGTACATTTTATCTTAAATATTGGCAAAATATAACTTGTCTATACCAATTAATATTTAAATATAGTTCATACAAATATATAAGAGAAAGTTCTTTTACAATTTTGTTTACAATCTGCACTTTTTTCAAGAAATTAAATTTTATTTACAAGCCTCTCCATTATTTTGTTCATATCTCAGGTTGCCAAAAAGAGGAGATGGAGCTATTTTCCAAACTTTACAATAATAATTTATAACATACTCAAGTAATCGTAATTGCAATTACAGATTATTAATCTATAAAACGATTTATTTTCAGATTACTTTTTTAATCTGTAATCTTGATTAAGAATTACAAAATGTAAACATAATCTGTAATTGTTAATCTGATTACATTCTACACAACATTCGCAAGAACACTGAGTAGAATAGAAGAATACTTTATATTTTAATGGAAATAAATCCCTATCCCTATCCTGACTTACAAAAAGTCAATTTGATATGTCTAATTATAAAAAGATAAAGTGCAAATGCTGAATTTTTCTTTCACAACATTCTTTCAATGCTATGAAAACTGTTTAGCTTTCTAGCAATTTTTTTTTTTTTACCCCCTAAGGGTTTTTTTTTTTTTTTTTTTGTGACAATTTGGAGATTAAAATGTATTATGGGATGTTCTCTCTCTCTCTCTTTTTTTTTTTTTTTTTTTTTTTTTTTTGCCAACTTTACACATACTTTCATGATATCATTATTGACCAATTCCATTTTAGCAAGAAATATTTTAAAAGCCCTGTTCTTTCACACAAAAACAAATAAGTTTAACATACACGTGGCTTTAAATCTATCAGATCAATATTATTTAATATAAAGACTGCAGTGGAAAAAAAAATCGGAAGCATGTTTCAGGAAGAAAGTGAAATATTCAACAGCTTGTCATTTTCTTATTACTTATTATATGAAAACAACAACAACAACAAAAAAAATCTGACAAATATGTGGCTATTTGCAATCTGCCAGACAAAGATTTTATTTAATAAAGACTAAAACTTTAAATAATAATAATTAAAAATGATGTTTGATGAAGAAAATGACTAAAGAAAACACACACACAGGCTAGTTTGAAAAATACTTTTGGTCAAATATATTAGCCAAGATATTAAGAAAGCACATATTTCTTTACTACTTGTATAAATTCCAGTAAAATCTTCAATAAGAAAAGTAAAACACAAATTCTGGATTATAAATTAGCATAATTAAACATTACTTGGACTAAAATTGTATTGTAAGAGCTAAGATTTTACTTCACATATTTCTATTCAACATTTAATTTAATACTAAGATATTTTATAAGGACAAAATTTCGTTCTTGGCACTCAGTCTATGAGTACAATAATAATTCTTTTTTCATTATATAGGATAATTCAAAAAGAAGTATGCAGCTTCCAAATGCTGTTAAATTAATAACAGTTGAAGACATGGACCATAACTGCAAGTTGTTTATGTACTCATAAGTTTTGTGTTTCACGACTTAGAAAATAATGTAGGCAACAATATGTGTGTCATGTGACTAATCAATCAAAAAAGCAGCATCTGCTGTGGAAATGCTGTTTTGCGTTCTTGTATTATATTTATCAATTGGATGATGCTCCACCATACTAGCCAGGAAAAGTGTGAAATTACCTCAATGTGCATCTTCCTCACTGATTGGTTGAACAAGCTGCAGACTACAAAATGCCACTGACACAAAAGCCTTAACCTAACACCTTGTGATATTTTCCTGTAAAGTATATAAAAGACAACGTGTTTGTTCCTCACTGTTTATATGTCAGAACTGAAAGAGCATATCATAGTCACTATCATTACACTTAATTCAGACATCTTAACTCATATCTGGGCAGAGCTGCTCATAAAGGAGAACATCTTAACTCATATCTGGACAGAGCTGCTCATAAAGGAGAACAACTTTAACAAATGGTGGGGGGAAGGGGTACATGGAGCTCATGACAAAAAAAAATCTTTTCTATTAATTTTTCTTTACTCAATTGTGATCTTTTTTTTAAAGTTTGAAATTAAGCTGAACTGCCTGTTGTAGTAACATGTTTTTCATGTACTATAGGTGGCCCTGATGTAGGCTTGATGTTTGTCATGTGACTAAAACTGCACACTTAGAATACATGTGTATGTCTCTAAAAAAACTTGAAACATTTATTTCCCTACTATTCTTTTGTAAGTAACATAAAATATTTTAGCAGAATTCATATTGATTGTCAAAGAAAAAAATTGTTAATTTTTCCTTCAATTACTTACCAGTAGCAAATTTTTCAATATAAAAAAATCAATGGCAAAGCTTGATGAATAACAATGATTGTTGACTTAACTTTCAAAATAGACTGCATATTTTTTTTCCAAAGTAACTGAAAAGTTTTTTCAGGTTTTGAGGGAAATTGAAGATTTGTTCTTGAGGTTTCACTGAGATTTTAAGGGCAAAACATTTTCTCTGAGTATTCTCTGATTTTTAGATTCTCAGTGAGGAATATGAACCCTGCTTACATTGTTCTTCTTTTGTAAAGTGCTGAAACTGTATAAGCAGTGCCATCTCTGCCTCTGTTATTATTATTAATTAAACAGTTATTATTTAACAAATAAGTTTTAACATCTCTTTTAAAAAACTAGATCTACTGTCTGAAAATCAAAATTCATATACAATCAAAAATTTACACTTTTCGGGAATTGAAAAACTAACATTTTGAACATTATATATTATTGTCAACCAGATTGTGAAAAAAGTATAAAAATATTTTATTTTACCTCATTTATGTCACCATTTTTGTCATATTTTTGCAAGAGATCAGATTTCAAAGCTTCTGAAATAGCAATTAAAAAGATTATGTATCAAATGCATCACTAAAAGAAGCAACTAGATGAGATTTTATAGCAGAATTTTCTCCATTAAGAATTATCATTTAAATTTAACAGATTCTTAAATGATAAAAAAAGAAAAGAAAACTGCATAAATAATGGTTCAAAAGAGTTTAAAGTTTATAGCAGTAATAAAGTTTAAAAAATAAACTAAATAGAAAATTAATAACAGTAAATTAAAATAACAGTATTCTTTCTTCTTTTTTTGTTGAGAATGAGAAATAAAGAGTTCAAAAGAAATGTTTCATATTAGTGAGCTATAATGCATGAAATAGATTGAATAAAAGTAAATATCATGCAAAATATTCTAAAAAGTATATATATACATAAGATGTAATCACTTTAAACACAAAATTAATGTACAATAACCCCTTCACGATGAGTGTTCCTTGCACAATTTTTAATATATAGCCACCAGTATTTCCCAATATTATTTCCACCAGTATTTCCAATTTAATCACAGGAATTCTGTAAATAAATAAGGAAATTACTATTTTAAAATACTGGTAGGAAAAATGAAGGATTTTAAGCACCCTATATGTCATGTATACATGACAAATGTTGTGAAGGGTTAAATAAAAAAGATGCATAGTCTGGAAAAAAAAACTGAAATAGCCATTCAACTGGAAATTACATCTTTTATCATTTTACGTTAAAAAATATAAACGAACAGGGTACAGCTGTCACAGATGCACCAGGCATCTTTTTGGCACCAAAATGATGATTTTATGCCTGGGCAACCTGGCAGTTTTGGCGAGATTTTGCTTAATATGGCAACCTGGTAGAGCAGATTGCGTGTGTTTCATATTAAATTAAACATTGTGTGTTTTATAATAAATTAATCACTGTGTGTTTTATAACAAATTAATCACTGTGTGTGTTTTATAATAAATTAATCACTGTGTGTGTTTTATAATAAAATAATTTGTGTGTGTTTTATAATAAAATTGGGCATTTTTTATAATAAAATAACATGTTTCATAACAAAATAAAACTAACCTGCTGTTTTCGCTGACAGACACACAAAAAAGTGGGTTTTCTCACCAAAATGGGGCAAAACAAAGATCTTACCAACCCCGGTGCACCTGCAACATCTGTTCAGCTTACAGTGTCATCTTCATAATGAAATCATACCTAACTCTGAATTTTTCGATATGAACATCTAATTTTGAAATCGTATTTGACTTTTTCAGTAAATTGTACCTTAATATATCAAACAGGATGTCATTTAACCAAGTAATTTGGGATATATGATGGTTCAAAGTTTAGAACTCCTAATATTAAATTCATTGGTAATCATTGCAAAACAGATTGCACTGCGCGAAGTTTTTTAAGCATAAGTCAAAAACTACTTAGTGGAACAAGCTGTTATTTTAGACTCACATATTTGGAATTTCTAGAAATTGATTTCTGTTTTAAAAAAATTTCTAGATTACAATTCATGTTTGTTTTGAAAATGTATTTCGAAAGTACGTATTTTCTTAAATTAATTTTCGAAAACAATTTTAATTATAACCTATAAATTTTTTAACAGAAATCGATTTCTAGAAGCTTTAAATATGCGAATCTTAAATAACAGCTCATTATGCTAAGTAGTTTTTGAGTATCGCTTTAAAACTACCCACCGTGCAATCTGTTTTGGAACAATTACTAATGAATTTATCATTAGGAATTCTAAACTTTAAATCTTCATAAATCCTAAATTACTTGACTAAATGACTTCCTATTTGGTATCTTAAGGTAAAATTTACCGAAAAAGTAAAATATGATGTCAAAATGAGGTGTCCACAATGAGTTTGGTACAATTTCAGAATGAAGACAACCCCGTAAGCTTATAATTTTTAACATAAAATGAAGAAAATACCTAATTTCCAATTGCATGGCTATTTCTTTCTTTTTTTTTTTTTTTTTTCTGTGACAGTTGAAGATTAAACTTGCGTGGGGGGGGGGGGGGGTCCTTTTTGTTTTTTGCCTGACTGTACATTGTTTATGGTTACCACAACCATTTTTTTTTTTTTTTTTTTTACTGTGATATATAGTTTTATAAACCATATTTCTTAGGAATATTTAAAAATCCTCATTAGACTATGTTTATGATTTACATACTTTTATTTACTACAATTTTAATTTAACACAGCACATCTTTTTCTGTAGTTCTAAAGTGATAATTTGATTTTTTTTTAATAAGTCTATTTTAAGAGATAAGAAAAAGAAAATTGTATCATTGAGAATCTACTTTCTATTATTGTTGAAAAATAAAAAAATTCATCAGGATTAATGATAGAAGTTAAGCATTTTTAAGCAATGTGAGAATTGAGAATAAATTATTTTTTAAAGTCATAAAGTACTTTTTTCACCCCCATAAAACTTGAAAAGGCTTAACTAATCAAAAAGTGAAAGAAGCATATAAACAAGTGGGTAAGTGTGATCGAAGATCGCTCAAAGAGTTTCGTTTAATATTCCTTTCAAAACACTTTATCCTTTCTTTAATAAATCCAAATAAATTTCATTTAGCAACAAAAAAATCATATTTTTTATTAAGTAAAAATTTACCGGTCTATTTTTTTGTTTTTTCGAATATCTAAACCAGCCGATAGCGGGTGAAACTCGCTATTATATTCTGTCATAATAATATCTGCCATGCGGACTAAATGTGATATTTAAAAAAATTATTTCAAAATTAAACATGTTGTACACCTTTAAAATGTTAAAATATGCGAATATTTCCATAATCAGAATTTTATCACAATTCAATATGTTTCTCAAACTCATATATTTACTATTCTCAAATTACTCATATTGATACTCGCTTTGTATTATTCTCAAACATTTGAAAAATTCGTTAAACTTCCAATATAATGTCAGATTTTCTTTTTAATTCTCTAATGATGTGATATTAATCTGCTTTGTGTACATACTCATACTCCTTGTATTATCGAGAAATCTTAGAAATTTTCCGTTTTATTACTACTATGACGTCAATCAATTTTATTTCATATTTATCTTTTTTTCAATTGGTGAAACTTTTTATTTCATTTTTCACGTGGAAATTGTTCAATAGAAAATTAATTATTGTAGAAAGAATTTCATTGTGGATTTTTAATTTTTGGCAACTCCTATAACAAAACATGCTTAAATTTAACCCTCTAAGCGTGTGGAACGTAATATTCCGTTCACTAAGCTCCAGGTTTCACTGCAATATATGCAATGTTTAAGATAACATAATTCTATAGATTTAATGAATTTTCAAAACATTGAAGAATGATTAATAGTATCAAGGGTTACATTCATATTTGTAATTAAGTTTTATTTATAATGCTGAAAGAATCATATTTTTTTAGCATTTAAAACAAAATGCAGAGAAAACAACCTTACAATTTTACCCTTTTTCAAAACGCTCAGAGGGTTAATAGGAAAAGGCTGTTAGAATTTTAGTTTTTTGTCTCTATTTGTTAAAATAATACGATTTTTTCAATTTTTACTATTTTGAGCTTCATAGCTGGTATTCATCTATATATACGCAAAGTTTCAACTCTGTAAGTTATATAATTTCTGAGAATAGCTCTGTGACAGACAGACAACAGAGCGGGAGTAATAGGGTTTCATGAGATGAACGAAACCCTAAAAAGAGTCCAAATAAAATAATCAGTTTTATTACAATACTTCAATTACACCACAAGAGCGACTAAGATTAATAAATACTTTTACATTTTTATTTTAAAAGATTTATTTTGCTACTATGGCGTGTAAATGAAATCTCATCAAAAAGTCACCTGTAAAAAATGCAGCCAAGTCTCGTAACTCATTTACCGTAAAAAGTACTGAAGTTATTACACCTTACTATGTTATGGGATGGGATAATTTAATTAAGGCAAATTATATACGCACAGGGAAGTTATTACACCTTAATATGTTATAGTATTATTTGATTAAGACTAACTATATACATCACATTCTCGTGCTACGTAATTGCCAAGTCACAAAATAATAATTAACTAAAGATGTAGAGACTAGGAGTGATTTGTGAATGAAAATTTCAGAGTTAATAAGATAGTTAAACTTGGCTTTATACAATCTCAGTACTTTTTACGGTAAATGAGTTACGAGACTTGGCTGCATTTTTTACATGTGACTTTTTGATGAGATTTCACTTCTTTTTGTAAGTAATCCTCCTTTTCTTGATTTTGGGCTTTTTTTGGAGATCATCCACAGATTTTTGAAGAAGTTACCTTAAAGAAATTTCAAGTAACTAGGCAAGCACTAAGTTATGGGAGGGGGGAGTCAAAAGTACTCTCAATTCCTTCCAGGAAAGGTGCTATCCATCTGAGATATTACTCGCAGCCTAGATACTTCATATTTAGCACAAAAGTACTGTTTAGGATAAAAAGAAAACTAAAATTAAAATCTCTGGAAATTTTCAATAAATCAAACTATATTGAATTTTTCAAACCATATTCGATTTTTTTTTTCTTCCGGATTTTTAAATTTTTTCTTACTTTGTATCCTAAACCCTACCTTTCTGCCAAATGTCAAGTTGGTAGGACTACAAAATCGAATTATTTTCAAACCTTCGACTTTTTATAAATTTATTGATTTTTCGATTTTACTTCTAAGTTTCCCGATTGTCATGCCAATATAGTAATTCTTTGATACGTCTTCTTAGGATCATTTAGGTTCAATTTAAAGATAAATCAAGATGATCTTAGAGTCACCATGATTTTATTTAGAAAGGACTATCAAGCCATAACCAGCCAGTAATGTCGGGAGGAGAGGGAGAGCTGTGAAAAATTTTTTGGAGCTAACATCATTTAAGAATCCATATTTCATATACAAATTAAATAGAGTATAACCTGTGAAAGAAAACTAACATGTCTATAAAGAAACTGCCCATAATGTAGCCGGTCTATAGCGGAACTTTTCTATACCGAAATTCGTAAACAAAAAGAAAAAAATAGCCTAATCCGGAGAAAAAAACATAAAACAATTAGGGGTGGTGTACTAGCTAATAGGACAATTATCTTAAAACTCATGTTTCTAGCACTACAAAATCGAATTGTTTTCGAATTTTCATTTTTTTACAGATACAGTAGACGATCTTTATAACGCAAACCTAAAAACATGAGGTTGTGCATTATATAGAATTTTGCACTATATAGATCACATTTCACACATCATTAAATTTATCTTGTAAAACATGGCCAAATATGTGTGAAACATACCAAAATACATTAGAGTATCTTTATATTGCATTCTTTATTACTAGGAGTTATATATTATAATTTTTTGCATAATATAGATCATTCCACACATTGTTAAATTTACTTTATAAACATTGTCCAAACTGTATTAAATCATAGTAATTTTTTCAGTAATTAGCTCTGAATTAAGGAGATAAAGTTAAATTAATGTATCAGATTTAGTCCTCTAGAGAATAGCAACTATTTATAATGTAAGAATTCAGGTGTTTCTTAACTGAAAATTCACTGTTTACATCTGAGAAGTTGTGTGTTATATGGAGAATTGCATTATATAGAATTGCGTTATAAAGATCTTCTACTGTATGCCGATTTTTCGATTTTACTTTCGAAATTTACAAATTTTTAAAAGTTTCTTTTTTGAATCGTAAATATTACCTTTACAGTACATTTTAAGTCTCTAAGACTACAAGATCGAATTATTTTCAATTTTGGTTTTTTTCGAATTTTTTTTTCTAATTTTCTGGATTTTTTCATTTTTCCTTACTTTGTATCCTAAATACTACCTTTAATACAATTTTCAAGTTTCTAGAGCTACAAAATCGAATTATTTTCAAATTTCGATTTTTTAAATTTTATTTTCGAATTTATTGTGTTTTAATTTTTCCTTTTTCTGTATCCTAAATGACTATAGTACCTTTATGCTGAATTTTCAGTTTCTAAAGCTACAAGATCGATTTTTTTTTTAATTTTCCAGATTTGTTAATTTTTTCTTTTTTGTATCCTAATACTACCTTTAATATAATTTTCTAGTTTGTAGCGCTACAAAATCGAATAATTTTCAAATTTTCGATTTTTTTAAATTTTATTTTTGAATTTATTGTGTTTTAATTTTTCTTTTTTCTGTATCCTAAATGACTATAGTACCTTTACGCTGAATTTTCAGTTTCTAAAGCTACAAGATCGATTTTTTTTTCAATTTTTTTTTTAATTTTCCAGATTTGTTACTTTTTTCTTTTTTTGTATACCTTTATTCCACATTTCAAGTTCATAGCGCTACAAAATCGAATTATTTTCAAATTTTCGGTTTTTTAAATTTTATTTTCAAATTTATTGTGTTTTAATTTTTCCCTTTTCTGTATAACACTACCTTTACAATGAATCTTTAGTTTCTAAAGCTACAAGATCAATTTTTTTTTCAATGTTTCAAATTTTCCAGATTTTTTCATTTTTTTTTTTATCCTAAATACTACCTTTGTTCCAAATTTCAAGTTTTTAGCTCTAAAAAATCGAATTATTTTCAAATTTTCGTTTTTTTACTATTTTTCAGATTTTTTTATTTTATTTTCGCTTTTTGTTGTGTTTTTAGTTTTTTTTTTCTTTTTCTGAATTCCTTTACACAAATTTTCTGTTTCTAATACTACAAGATCAAATTATTTTCAATTTCTCTTTTTTTTTCAAATTTTTCAAATTTTTTTTTTTAATTTTTCGTATTTTTAAATTTTTCCTTAAATAGCATTCTAAACATTACCTTTATTCCAAATTTCAAGTTTCTAGCGCTATAAAATCTAATTATTTTCAAATTTTCTGATTTTATTTTCGAATTTTATTGTGTTTTTCATTTTACCTTATTTTGAAACCTAAACACTATCTTTACGCCGAATTTTAAGTTTCTAAGGCTAAAAGATAAAATTATTTTCAATTTTTCAATTTTTTCGACTTTTTTAAATTTTGTTTTCGAATTTTCCGGATTTTTAAATTTTTTCTTCTTTTGTATCCTAAATACTACCTTTATTCCAAATTCCAAGTTTCTAGCGCAACAAAATCGGATTATTTTCAAATTTTTGATTTTTTTTATTTTATTTTCGATTTTTATTGTGTTTTTGATGGGTTTTTTCCCTGAATTCTAAACACTACCTTTACACCAAATTTTAAGTTTCTAAGACTACAAGATCGTATTATTTTCAATTTTCAATTTTGTTGGAATTTGTTAAATTTTCAAATGCCTTTTTTCCGAATTTTCTGGATTTTATAATTTTTTTTTCTTTGTATCCTAAACACTACCTTTTTCCAAATTTCAAGTTTTCAGGCCCAGGGGATCCACCTAATATTTTTGATGACGCGTGAGTGAGTGAGTGAGTGACAAAAAATCGAAATTTCCGGTTCATATATCATTCACACAAGAAAAGACATAAATGTAAAAATTTAAATTTTGGTCTTACTTGCCACATACTCTATATAAACGAAGTTTCAGGTTTTTGGGATACACCAGCTCAAAGATATGGGAGGTCAAAAGTGCCCTGAGTTGCTTCCAGAAAAGGATGCTTACAGCTGTGCTCTCTCAACTTGGCGGAGGCACTGCCGTGCCTCCAGATATAAAATTAAAGGTTCAGGAAAATTCCAACAAATTAATCTTTTTTTTTGATTTTTTCAAATTTTTGAAATTTTTTTTTTGAATTTTCAAGATTTTTTTTTTTTTTTTATTCTAAGTACTACCTATATTCCAAATTTCAAGTTTCTTGTTCTAAAAAATCGAATTATTTTCAAATTTTCGATTTTTTAATTTTATTTTTGGTTTTTATTGGGTTTTTAATTTTTCCTTATTGTGAATTCCAAACACTACCTTTATGCCAAATTTTAAGTTTCTAAGGTTAAAAGATCAAATTATTTTCATTTTTTCAATTTTCTTCAAATTTTTGATTTTTTTTTCGAATTTTCACGATTTTTTTCATTTTTTCTATTTTTGTATCCTAAATACTACCTTTATTTCAAATATCAAGTTTCTAGCACTACAAAATCAAATTATTTTCAAATTTTCGATGTTTTTCGATTTTTAAATTTTAATTTCGATTTTTATTGGGTTTTTAATTTTTCCTTATTCTAAATTCCAAACACTACCTTTACGCCGAATTTTAAATGTCTAAGGTTAAAAGATCAAATTATTTTCAAATTTTCTATTTTTTTCGAATTTTTTTTTTTTTTTTGAATTTTTTGGATTTTTTCTTTTACTGTATCCTAAATACTACTTTTATTCCAAATTTGAAATTTCTAGCGCAACAAAATCAGATTGTCTTCAAATTTTCGTTTTTTTTCAATTTTTTCAATTTTGTTTTCGATTTTTTTTGTGTTTTTGATGTTTTCTTTTTCTAGATGCTAAACACTACCATCACACCAAATTTTTAGTTCCTAAGACTACAAGACCGTATAACTTTCAATTTTCAATTTTGATGAAATTTCTTGAATTTTCTAATGTTTTTTTTTTTTTTTTTTTCGAATTTTCCAGATTTTATGATTTTTTCTTTTTTTGTATCCTAAACACTACCTTTTTTCCAAATGTCAAGTTTCTAGGGCTACGGGATCTACCTAATCTTTTTGATGACGAGTGAATGAGTGACAAAGAATCGAATGTTTGAGTTCAAATATCGTCTGAACTAGAAAAGACAGAAACTTGCAATTTTAAATTTTGGTCCTGTGTGCCAAATACTCTAGAAAAACGAAGTTCCAGGTTTTTGGGAAACTCCAGCGCAGAGATATGGGGGGATTAAAAATGCCCTAAGTTGCCTCCAGAAAAGGATGCTTACGGCTGTGCTTTCTCGACTTGGCGGAGGCACTGCCGTGCCTCCAGATCTGCAGATGATTCAGATTTTAAAGGTTTTGCAATGAAAATTTAAAAATTTTTAACTAAAAACTTTCACAAGAGATCAAAATTATACTATGATGCTATAACAATGTGTAGTGTATATTTATATGTTATGGCAAAAATGCTTTGACTTGTCTAAAAGAAACAACTACCCTGTTGCTAAAACTAAATAAATGACAAAAACATCAGTTACTTTTTACTTAACTCTTTAAAACAAATTACCCATTCATCTTCCACTCTTTGGATCTTTTTTAATTAATCAACATTTTTAATTTGAATAATAACCACTTTTGAAATGAATATGAGATATATGCTTGCTATTAGTTATACCAGTATTTCTGATAAATAATTTTCACTTTATTTAATCGCAGAATTTCTGTGATTAAATAAAGGTACAAAAAATAATAGTGCTAAATAATAAGGAATGTATATGTCCTGTGAAAACTTGCATGTGTGATAATCACTCCAAAATAGGTTTCTATATAAAAATTAATTAATAAGCTTTTTTTTTTTCCAGATTACACAAATATTTTGCAGAAATAAAAAATGTTATGAATGTAGAATTTGATTTTCTTCTGAAATTTCACAGTATAAAAGCCACTAATTGTAGCACAAAAAGAATTTCCTCATCAAAATATTAATAATAAAATTTATAATACCTTTCATATCAATTCGTAGCGTTGAATCTTTATTTAGCAAAGACTTTAAAAGCTTTTTAGCTTCAATACTAGCATAATCAGGGAATATAAGTTGAGAATGCTTCACATTTTGTACTATATTTTGTTTTATCTTATCATTAAAAGGAGGTGATCCATATAAAAGAGCATACAGCACACAACCAACACCCCAACAGTCAATTTTAAAATCATAGGAAGAATGATTCACAACTTCCCTAGAAAATAAATATGATAATGATAATAGTCATTTTTTGTACTAATAAAATTTTCTTATAAATAGAATACAAATTATTGTTGAAATCTGATAATATATTTAAAATAACATTTACACAATTTATTCTAGTGTAAAATAATTCATGAAAATTTAAAAGTTTTTAAAAGAATTTATTTGTTTTAAAGCAAACTTAGAAACAAATTAGTAAGCAATAATATAGAATTTTTCATTTTTTCGTGGAATGAATCAAATGCTTTTCAAATGAGAAAACAAATGGAAATAAATGCATTGCAAATAGGGAGAAAAATTGATTGAAATACAAATTGGTGTAACATGATTGCTTAAATAAATATTAGATATAACAAAGGTATGATAATCTTTCAGATGTCATTTTTATTTATTATCATATTTAAAAATCAAAATAATAAGTCAATATTTTAATACTTATACATTCAGAAGAATTAAATAATAATAATTGTAAATTGCAATGCAAGAAAGCTCTATATATTGTGAATATATATTATATATAAACAAGGCGCTATAAATAGGGTAAAATCTAGTAGCCAACTGAAACTTTTAGTTGCTAGTAAAAAAACATCTGTGGCTCCTCCCCACACACAATTAATTCAATCCCAGATTTTCAAAAGTCACAAATTGATTGAGGAAGAATAATTACTAGTATAGTAATGATATATCCACAATTTCTTTAACTTTTTAACTCAGTTAATGAATTAACTTTTAAAAGTAATATAAACAATTGTCAGTTAAAATATTTTGATAGCCAACTGTGATCTGAGACCACATTTGTTGATTCCTGTACATGAATATGCACATTTCATAATTAACACTTTGGCTGTTGGTTCCGAAGTATGTTCAGAGTGAAAGATCTGTCCCTGTGTGCCGGGTCCGAACACCCTTCAGAGCTCATCTTTATCTTTACAGGGACTCTCCCCACCACCGGCACATGCCTATACTCTTCCTACTTTAGGGTGGCACTCAGTATCGCCTATCTTTTTGTGCTACAATGTTGGTTTGAGCAAGACTTTTATTTTTTACTTTTTACGACGAAATTTAATTACGACAAAAATAAAAATATAATTTATGTATTTCTTATTATTGTATTTCTTTTCTTTATAGAAATCTACTTTCACTATAAAAAATACAGGTAAATAATAATTTATGAAAAAAAGATAGGGTGAAATAAATTGGTCTGGAGCTGACACACATGTAGAAAAAGATCTATCGTGTGCCAGATCCAAAGGATTTTTCGACCAATTAAAAAATTATTTAGAACACATACATACATACTTATATGCATCATGGTAACGTTTTTTATTTGTAAGAATTATGTAGGAAGAGAATAAAATAAGTGGCACCAGGGGGACAGATTTTAAAAAATGTGTCAAAGTGTTAACTGCAAATAATATTAAATTTTGAGAATGTAAAAAGAAAAACAAGGTTTTACTATAAATATTTATACAATTTACGTCTACTGATAATATATTTTCATTCAATCATTATCTTAAATCTTTATAAGTTAATAGACAAGGATTTTCTATGAGTCTTTTAAAGTACATAATTTATTTTATTTTTTCTATTAAACGTAAGTCTTTATTACAGAATTAAGAAATTGTTAAAATTAAGATCTCATACTCAGCAAGAATATTATTCATGAAAAAAAGAAAGAAAAAATCACACGGAAAAGGTAATATGATAAAATCAGGCTACTAATAGAAATTGATAATCACGGGAAGAATTAGAAACTGACATATGTAGTAGAGGAGATTAAATGCATATAAAATTAGGATCAGCCTTCCAAGCTAAGAACATTAAGACATTTGTCAAGAGAAATTATTATAATGTATTTCTGTGGCACTCGCAATACTAAAAGAAAAGAAAAGAAAAAACAAAATAAAATGTATGCATCTGAGCATAATGCGAACTGTTGTGTAGCAATGATCAGCAGGATATTATAATGTAAAATTACAAAAAAGCAACTTCATTATTAGATATTTGCAATGCACAGAAAAAGGGTAAAATTCAGCTTTTAGGAAGAAAAGACATATTTATTACAATGCATAGAGCTTACAAAAAATCCAATTCTGTAAGAAATGGTACTTTCCCTTTATACCAACACCGTGCCAAAATATATGCTAATGCATTATTTATTTCCACCCTGACTGTTCGAAGGATTTTTATTGCAAAATGTGCTAAACATTGTGACTCTCTATTTAGTAACCATGAATCTTTTATAATATATATGTAGTAGGGTGATCTGCGAAATGTAAATTTGTTATTGTATGTCTTTATTCAAAAAATGAAATGTTCATTGCAGCTGCAATGCTATGAGACATTTACAATTTCATGCCTGTGGTTTAAATTGAGTTTTATTTTATTATTTTATTGTATAATATTTATTTGTTATTTTATTTTACTTTAAGTATATATTTATATTGATATAATAAAATAGTTTGTGAAAATCTAATTTTGAAATGTTACATTTCTTAAATGATCACTTTTCAAATGTTTCATTTGGCTCCAACTATTACATTTGGTGGCAATGGTGTTGATATAATGGAAAAGTACACAAAAAACAACAAATGTTTTAATAATACAAATGTGTATTACAATAAAATTATACTGTTTTTAATTTTATATAAACAAACACAGCTTAATAAAAAGTTTAGTTAACTAATCATTGATTTTTCATTTACAACATTTATTATAAAATAAAAAATATATATTGTATCAAAATAGATTTAAACATGCTTTAATTTTTTATCTATTGAGTTGTTATTTCATATAAGTTGGCGATGTGAATTGCAAAAATGTTTAAAATAAAATTGCATTAATAAAATAAATTTCAAATAATTATACTTTTTAAGTTTCTATATCATCCCTCTAGAAAAAATTGGTTAATTAGATCTTTTTTTTCCTTGAACAAGATCATTACAAAAAATCCACATACTGATATATTTAAAATTAACTGAATTACATTATAGTAAAAAACTAACTAGTACAACTTTTTGTACTATTTTAAAAATGTCATTTAATCAGTAAAAATAGGGACTAGATATAAACTGATCATGGTGTTTTTTTAGATAAAAACTATGTTAACACCTGTGAAAAAATGCATCATAACATTTCTTCGCCATTAATATTATTGTAAGCTCAATTATCTTTTGTTTAAAATCAACAGCATACAGAGGATGTTTACACATTTTTAGAACAATTTTGGGGTCCTTTTTTAACATTTAAAATGTAAAAACTAATTTTTTTTAAATGTTTAATCTAATAATCTTGTGTCTGGTCTATCAGCCTGCATCATTCTTTCCATGACAGAAGGGCTTTTTATAAAATTTACAGGGTTTTACAAGCTTGCCATCTCTCTTTCACTACTTTCCAGAGCCCATCAATCGAGTGGGTTTGTACTTAGAAAAAGCTTTTCAGCAGACCAAAGGAACAATAGTCCACAGGTGAAACATCGTGGACTTTGCAAGAATATGTTGAAAAGGTATATATGAAATACTTGTGTCAGTTTTCATTTCTTCAAGGTATGCATTGATAGTTTTTGAAGTATGACTGACTGGTGGTTTTGTCTTGGTGCAATTTTTTTCACTGAAAGTTGTTGGGATAAACAAATGGATTTCTTCTGTAAATATCAGAATTAAAATATTTTCCTGATAGCATAGTGAGTTGATTTTAGCTTTTTTTTTTTTTTTTTCACTCTCCTTATTTTTAATTTCCCATTGTAAGAAAAACCAATCAAAGCAATCAAAAGTGGCAATCAAAGTATTTACTTAAACTTTCTTTGCATTCTTAGAAACAGGTTTGGACATATTTTTCTCCGTGTTTTCGATAGTTCTTTTTTTAGATGCAGTCACTTAAATAAACCCATGCTTCATCAACAGCTACAGTATATTTCTATATATCTCCTGGTAAATGGTTTTCATACACAGCTTTACAAAATGTCTGGCATTGAGCCACATGCATCGATGAAGGATGGTGAACATTATGTTGTTTTAAATTTTTTGAAGCTGTAAGTCTTGGTTTATTATTTTGTTTACTGTAGCTACATTTGTAATCAAAGACCTTTAATAATATTTCTGTCCTGGTGGATTTTCTCTTGTTACCAGCGATTTCAGTTTAGAAACATTTGAAAAAGTACGAACCCTTTAAGGATATTCATTTGGAGTCTTCTTTCCATGCAGAAGTATTGACTGATGGCCTTTTCCTTTCCAATTAATAATGTTGCTTATTTTGCCCTTAGAAATTTTTATACCTTGCGTTTTGCTACATTTTTTAGTTGCAGAATAAAAAAGCACAAAAAATGTATCCTTCGATCCACAGCTTATTTGCATGTGTCATTTTGAAAGAAGAATTAAATTTGAAAGTATCAGATGATTATTTTAATTTAAAATACAGTAAAACCTCTATAACGGACACTCCCGAATAGCGGACACCTCTATTTAACGGACAGTTTTCCAATCCCCACTCCCAAAACCCAAATTTTTGCATGTTTAACCTCTGAATAACGGACATTCCGAATAGCGGACAGTAATTTTGGCAGTAAAGGATGAAAAATTATTTTTCTAATGAGAAAGAAAATGGGAAAAAAAGTAAAAAGCCTCTAAATTTATCAGGGCAATTTGACCCAAGTTCTTTGACAATAGATAAATGTAGGGGGTGGCCTGGGGAAAATCCCCTCCCTCCGTTGGAGAATAAAGCGTCCCTCATTGGAAGATTTTGGATTTTATGCTGACTTTGGATAATGTATAGAAGTACCAATTTCTCCCTCCCCAGAATTCCATAATACACCATACATCATTTTCTATTTATTTATAAATGTGATTAAAAAAACTTTGTTCACAATTGTCTTGAAATTTTAGGATAGATAATATGCTGACTATTTTTGTTTCATTGTACCCAAGCTCAAACAATTTTCCAGATAAGCTTATAAAGTGTCTAAAAACAAAACAAAAAAAAAAGAATATATTTTCATTTTAAGAGGGCTTGTTCGTAAAATCTAAAAAGTGATTAACTGGATTGCATCGTTGCATAACATAGAAGAGAGAAATCAGACGTCACAGGGCATCATATAATCTGAGCAAAAGAAAAATAATCACTGAATATCTAACATAAGATTTTATTTATTTATTTTTACTTTTGTTTTTTATATAAAAAAGAAAAGAGTTACTCTATTTTTTATTTTTTTTATTTAATGGGAAATTGTGAACTGATTTTTTGGGGGTGGGAATTAAAGGAGGCAAGAAAGCCACGAGTACAGAAGAAAAAACTAGTTCGCAATGTCGATAGCTGTTTGATTCGGGACTCTTAACTGGCACTCAAAACACACTATTGAAAGCGCAAAATATGTTAACACCATTTTTATCATTTTCTGAAAATATTGAATTCTTCGTACTCTGAATTTAGAGTCTTGTTTCTGATTAATGTTTCGAGAATGGCCTCTAAACGAAAATGATTAACTTTAAAAGAAAAAATTGAAATTGTAAATATATCAGATAAAGAGAAATTGAGTTTACAGATACTTGCTGAACGTTTTAAAATAGGTAAAACACAAGTGGGAGAAATTTTACGAAATAAAGAAGTAAGAAATTTGTGGATTAGTAACTCTAACGAGAACACCAAAAATGTGAAATTGAGGAAGACACATTTCATTGGAATTGATTCTATAATTCTGAATTGGTTTACTTCACTTTGTTAAAAAAAATTCCTATCAGTGTGCCTGATTCAGGAAAAGGCTTTAGAAGTCGCTAAAGAACTCGGATTCTACGATCTTAAGGCTTCCAGTGGATGGCGGGAAAAGTTCCAGTTTCGACACAACATCTCTTTCAAAACAATATGTGGAGAAGAAAAATCTGTTGATCTTAAAGAAGTGGAGGATTGTCATGAATGACTGCAATCAATTTGTGAAGGTTATTAGTAGAGAAATATTTTAATGCTGATGAAACCGGACTCTTTTTCAGAATTTTTCAGAATATGTGTTTTAAAAAGGATGACTGTATCGGCAAAAAAATGTCAAAAGAGCGACTCACTATTTTATTATGTTGCAATGTATTAGAAGAATTTGAAGTCCCTCTTATAATTGGAAAATCTCTGAA
The DNA here is from genome assembly GCA_963931845.1 of Maratus michaelseni. Lineage (NCBI taxonomy): Eukaryota > Metazoa > Arthropoda > Arachnida > Araneae > Salticidae > Maratus > Maratus michaelseni. The sequence goes on along the minus strand of OZ007587.1, from coordinate 380,578,123 downwards.
ACCCAGATGTTTCCCAAATAACATCCAATTTAATAAATTTGGTATTATGTGGAGAGTGAATAAAAGAGCGTGGATGACCAGTTCTTTAATGTTTGAATGGTTAACTTCCTTTAATAATAGGTTGAAAAAACAACAAAGAAAAGTGCTATTGTTTTTGGGCAATGCAACTATCCATCCAAAACATTTGAAATTCGACAATGTTGAAATTGTGTTTTTTCTCCCAAACACAACTTCGGTATGCCAGCCACTTGATCAAGGCTTAATACACAATTTTAAAGCCTGGTATAGAAAGCTTTTATTACGTTTCATTCTTTCAAAGTTAGCTTCTATGAATACACTTGAGAACTGCCTAAAATTAGTTAATGCTCTCGATGCTATAATTTGTATTTCCTCAGCTGTAAAAAACACAAAACTGGAAAACGTACGACAATGTTTCAGAAAAGCAGGCCTTATATTAAAGGAAAATGAAACACATATTTCTGACACAAATGAAGAATTAAGCGAAATAAGTGAATTAATGAAATGCATCAGAAACTCGAATTTTTCATTAATATTGATGATGAGTTACCTACTGAAGAAGAATCAGTTGATGTATGCCATTATATTCCTTCAGAATCTTCGACAAAAGCTGACTCTAATAGTGATAATAAAACAGGTACTGAAACTGGAGATGCTTGTAATATCGAGAATTTCCAAGAAGCGGCAAAATACAGTGAACAGTTACACAACTTTTTTTTGTAAAAAAAAATGATTCAGTAGGATTAAAAAACTTCACATAGAAAAACACATTAAATGTAATCGTAAGCAAAAGCAAACTTTTGTAATGGAATTTTTTCGCAAGAATGTAATAAACAGTTGATAAAGGTATGCACAATTTCATTTCAATTTTATTGATTAGAAAAATAATTTTAATTTCATATTAATTGTATGATGGAGGTTTTAGGACACATAAAAGTCAATGAATGAAACATTAAGCATTTCTTAGCAATTTTGTAAATCTATGAGGTTTTCCCAATAGCGGACACCTCCTAATAGCGGACAGTTTCCACGCTCCCGAGGTGTCCGTTATTTAGAGGTTTTACTGTAATGTGCTGTTGCCCAAAATTTTTCTCAAAAAATATTTGCATTTTTTTAAAAAATCTTTTTAAATCATTCTAAAAATGTGTAACCACTCCTATAAACAGAATGTCCTCCGTGTATATACTATTGCCCACATTTTGTCTTTCTTGCACTATCTTGTAGATTTATATTTCTAATTCAATGTATGTTCACATTCTTAATTTCTAATTTTCACAAGCATAACTTATTCAATTTTAAATATACAGGTATACAATTTTTGTGATGATCTTGTTGCAAAGGAAAATTTTTGTGTAATTTTGTTTAGGGAGAAAGGGAGATAGGAGGGGTGGGGGTCGTACAAAATTTTACAAAGTGAAACTTTTTTTAAATTAATGGCAGGACTATTTTATTAAAATAATCTTATTTCCTACCTTCATTTTGAATACATTTGTAATTTTAAATTGCCTAGTTATCTTCTATAGGTAAAAAATTAAAGCATGTTTCAGTCGTTATGGGACACCCAGTATTCAATCTAAAAATATGCTGCATATTGAAATTTTTTGAGTTTTGAATGGAATGTCTTTGAAGGCAAAAAGAAAAAATTGAAACTTACGGTGACATAAAATTTGCCGTTCCCAACACAGTATTTGTTTTTTCATCAGAATGGTTAAACTGCATAGATAAACCAAAGTCTGCTATTTTCTAAAAAGGAAGATAAAATACAATTTTTTTTTTTTTGTCATGACACACAGATCTATTTTTCAAATAAATTATTATTTCAGTGGGCAGAATAAATATACTTACAACGACATCGTTATCTGTAAGCAAGAGATTTTTCAGAGACAAATCTCTATGGATAATGAGTTCAGAATGTAAATACTGTACACCTTTAATAACTTGTCTGATCAGATTAACAGCTAAAATATTAATAATAATATTAATAATACTGATAAAAGAGGTTTTTTAGTTATTACACTCTTTATTTTTTATTTATATATTATTTTCTACTTTTTATTGTTTAAAATATTTCAGTGTTGCAGTTTCACAGCCATTTGGCCTATTTTAGCGAGCGTGGTTTGGCACATAATTAGGTATATTATATACAGTTGTAACTAGGGGTATAACGAATATTCAGCCTTTTTGCCAAGTATTTGGCTGGCTGAATATTGAAGGCTAGTTAGCTGAATACCTGCAGCCAAATATTGTGAGGTATCTATCTCGCCAAATATTTTTTAATATCTTGCCAAAAAAATTCAGAATAATAATTTTTTTGTTTGTTTTTGCAATTTTTTTCTTTAATCAAATCCAAACTGGTTACTTATTTTCTGACTTATTCATGAATTCATTTTCATTCTTAATTTCTCAAAATGTAGTTATTTGGATACTAAAAAATCATATCGCATTTTTCTATTCCCTATAAAAGTTATGAATCTTTTAGAAAATGGTGACCAAACTGGAGATTTAAGCTGAATTTAGAGACACGACTGTCCAGGAAAAGTCTTCATTATGGAATGATAGATTACAACAAGATGTAAATACTCTTATGGAAAAATGAAAAACACTGTTCGATTCTAACACACTTGAATATTCATTAATGTTTGCAAATTTCATGCACGTGTTAAAAGAGCTTCATGAATATGTCAAAAAGATTTATTTGCAATTTTCAGCATTTTTTTAAGGAAAATTTACAGATATATTTAATGCAAAATATTGCATTATATTTCAGTATACTAAAATATCACTGAACACTAACCCATTTTTATTTTGTTTATAAGTTTAGATTTTATTATTAAGTTGTTTAAGGTCTACTTAAAAGTGCATGTATGCTCACTATAAATTATGAGAAAGAAAGTATTATCATTGATTTTGAATAGGGGGTTTTTAAGCGAAGGGCCACTTACAACAAGTGGATAAGTGTGATCAAAGATCGCTCAAAGGGTTTTGTTTAATATTCCTTTCAAAACACTGTATCCTTTCTTTAATAAATCCAAATAAATTTCATTTAGCAACCAAAAAAAAAAGTCATGTTTTTTATAAAATAAAAATTTACCGGTCTATTTTTCTTGTTTTTTCGAATATCTAAACCAGCCCGATAGCGGGCAAAGCCCGCTATTATATTCTGTCATAATAATATTTGTCATGTGGACTAAATGCAAAATTAAAAAAAAAAAAATTTCAAAATTAAACATGTTGTACACCTTTAAAATGTTAAAATATGCGAATATTTCCATAATCGGGTTTTATCATGATTCAACACGTTCCTCAAACTCATATATTTACTATTCTCTATTACTCATATTGATACTCGCTTTGTATTATTCTGAAACATTTGAAAAATCTGTTAAACTTCCGATATGACGTCAGATTTTCTTTTTAATTCTCTAATGACGTAATATTAATCTGCTTTGTGTACATACACATACTCATACTCCTTGTATTATTGAGAAATCTTTCCGTTTTATTACCACTATTACGTCAATCAATTTCATTTCATATTAATCTTTTTTTCAATTGGTGAAACTTTTTATTTCATTTTCATTTTTTACGTGGAAATCGTCTGATAGAAAATTTATTATTGTAGACAGAATTTCATCGTGGATTTTTAATTTTTGGCATCTGCTATAACGAAAAATGTTTAAATTTAATAGGAAAAGGCTGTTAGAATTTTGGGTTTGTTATCTCTATTTATTAAAATAATACAAATTTTTCAAATTTTAATATTTTGAGCTCTTTATAGCCGCTATTCAGCTATATACACAAAGTTTCAACTCCGTAAGTTACATAGTTTTTGAGAATGGCTCTGTGACAGACAGACAACGGAGTGGGAGTAATAGGGTTTCGTGAGATGAACAAAACCCTAAAAATGACTGGGTTGTCGAGGGCCACCATTGCACAGAGAGAATTTTATTTCGAGGAGGTGGGGGGGGGGGGGGGGGGGGGGAATCTAAGTCTACAATCAGATTAAAGAAACATCAATTTCGAAAGGGTAGTTTTAGTCCCCTAGGTTCCTTCCTTTCCAGTCAACATATTCAGTTCTGTTGGCAAGGCAGTATCAACAGTTTACGTTTGTATTTATAAAAGAGATATCGCTAAGATTATTTTCAAAGAGAGAAAATACTCTTTGACTTTAGTGAAGGAGTAAATTTAGCTTTACAGGTTGCCAGCGCCGAAAAAAAAATGTGCTTTCATGAATGAAGGTGGGGAGGAGGAGCAACATATATTATTATAAATTGTACTTCTTATCATATTCAGTCATAAAATGTGGATATCAAGAAGGGGTGCACAACTTTTATAAGAGGAGGGTCAGTCACAAAAATGAGTGGATTGTCGAGAGCCAACATCCGTAGTGTAGACAAAATTTTGTTTCGGGGAAGGATCGGCCTAAAAGTTCATAAAATTGCTAATTTTAAAAGGAGGGTTAGCCCCGTATACTCAACCACCTCCTTAGTCAGCATAACCCAATTCAGTTGGCAAGGATGAAAAAAAAGCGATCGACAATATTCACAGTTTTTTCCTAATGATTGATGAAATTCCCGATATTTACGCGCCCGATCGGTGAAATTTGCGATTTTTTCGCACCCGATCGGCGAAATTTGCGATTTTTTTTGCACCCGATCGGCGAAATTTGTGATTTTTTTGCACCCGATAGACAAAATTCACGATTTATATGCACTTGATCGGCAAAATTCGTGATTTTTAAGTACATAATTGGCGAAATTTGTGATTTTTACGCATGTGATCGGCAAAATTCGTGATTTATATGCACCCGATAGGTAAAATTCATTATTTTTACGCGTCCGATCGGCGAAATTCGTGATTTTTACGCACCCGATCGGCGAAATTCGTCATTTTTACGCGCCAGATCGGTAAAATTTGTGATTTTTATGCGTCCGATCGCCGAAATTCGTGATTTTTACATGTCTGATCGGTGAAATTCACGATTTTTTTACGCATACGATCGCCGAAATTGATCCACCGGCCACTAGTAATCCCATCGCGGGCCACAGATTGTGCATCGCTAATTTTGAATATAAGAAAGGTAAAAGTATCATTGGATAGCAAAAGTGATGTATATTCTCTATATTTGAATGGAAATAACTTAACTTACCGTCCTGACTTACAGAAAATCAATTTGATATATATGTATCAGAATAAAAGGCAATTTCTTAATTTTTTTTGCTAAAATAAATTTTCTAAATAAAAAAAGTTAATTTAAAAAGTACATTTAACAGTTGTAATAACTAATGAGCTCCTATTTAAGATGAAATGTTTATGAACTACTTTCTTGTAGGTAAAATTATCATGTTATAATTTAGGTGTAGTAAAAGTTGCTTTATTACTATCATCAAGGTGTTTGTAATACTATAAAGGAATACATCAAGCTATTAAAAAATTTATATATACATAAATAATAAACCATTAATTTGTGTTTAATTCTTTTTCTATTTTAAAATTTAAAAAATATATATATGCTCAAAAGTTATTTTCTTTTTTGGGGGGGGGAGGGGGAGAAAGTTGGTATTTGGCTTAAAATTTGGCCAAATATTCAATATTCAGCCAAATCACTATTCATCACATCTCTAGTTTAACAATAAAGATTATTGGGTAATTTTTCAACTGAGACCAGATAACAGAAAAATTTCTTAAATTTAATTTATTAATTTATAATTAAATTCTAAAAATAGTAAAATGTTGTATTGTCATTGGAAACACAACTGTGTACGTAATTTTTATAATTCTAGCATATCAAGAAATGAGTGAGAAATCAATTACAAAATTCCAACTTTACATACATGAACCAAGTTAAATAAGATTGCAATAATAATAACATGATTTAAAACTAATACAGTAAAACCTCTTAATAGCAGACACTCCGGACCACAGAATTTGCCCGCTATTTGTATTTGAAGATGGCTGCTTTTCAGCCATAAAAATATACAGATATGTATGTGTTGTAGATTAAAAAAATTGTTCACTAAATAGCTATTTGAGAGTGTCCATTATAGAGGTTTTACTGTATTAAATTACGTGCATTTGCTTTTCTTTCTACAAAAAAAATGTAGTCTACATTACCTTTTTCTTCAGATAAATGGCCATTTCGTTTTATGTATTCATGAAATGATCCACCAGTACATAACTCCAAGACAAGATACCAATACTCTTCATCTTCAAATGATGCGTGAAGCTGTAATATAGTTATAATTAGTCATGCAATATTTGATCTGATTAATAAAATGGTTAAAGTCGTAAAATATAATAATAAACATACAATTTCTTTTAATATATTGTAAACCAGAAAAGGGGACATTTCCACTTGAAAATTTGCTGTCTCAGGAAATATATAACATATGATAGGATGATTATTTTTAAATGAGAAAATTTTGCACTCTACTTGAACAATGTATCAAAAATGATGATCCCTTAAATCTTTTTAACAATGAAAACCATAATCTTCAATAATCATCGCTCTCAGACTTTGCAATAATTTCATTAATGTCAGATGATCAGATTTTCTCAGATACAAATGAGAACATGTGTCTAATTTTACATATATAACTTCAAAGAATCTGTATCGTTGGCATCTCTGATATATTCAAATTTAATAGCAATTTGCCTTTTTTGTGGAGACAATAAATTGTAAAATCTACTTCAATTAGAAAAAAAAATAAAACTACAGATAAAATAATTATTTCAAAATGGAAAAAAGTGCATCTAAGTTTAACCTCATATCATGATCAAACAGACAAACAAACATTTTTGGATTCTAGAGTTTTGCAGGATATCACTAGGAAAATAAATCCCCCCCCCCCCCCCCCACACACAAAAAAAAAAGAAATCCTTTAAAGTTATACAGGAGTTATACGTCATAAAAAATTTATATTATATTATTGATATATATATAAATATTAAAAGTAAAGGTAAAGTAAATAATTAATAATCCATAATTAAATATGCATAATGATGATAATTTTTTCTTGAATTATTCAGTGAAACTCGCCTCATAAATGTACACTAATCATTTACATAAAAATCTTAAAACAACAAAGTTTTAGTTCATGTTTAGCCATGCTTAGTAACCAAAAAAAGCTTGATTATTACATAAATTATTTGGTAAAATCTTAATAAATCTTTTTAAAATATCGTGATCACCACTGATATCAACACCATCTTGAATTTTTTCAGAAATAAATTTATACTTCCTTCATGAGAAAACATGAGTTGAATCATATTAATTACAATTACATATTAAAATGTGTACAAAATGATATAAAAATTTTAAAAACTTGAATTTTACACCTACATTTTAACTGTAAGTTTCATTGTTTACATCGGAAACTGTGTGGATTTTAGGGTGCCGGATTTGAGGGAGCCTACTGTATATATTTTTTGTTGCCTTTTCCATCCATTTTTTATATTTATTAGTGTTTTCTACTATGCATTCTTTCACAATAGCTGTTCAGAAGATCATGTTCTTCATTCTCTTTTAGCTCCAATTTGTTGTTATATATTTGCAAAGTTTCCAGCAGGTTTAAAAAAGGGCAGTGTGCGGTTGGCAGGGAAAGGGAACTGTTTAGATTTGTAAGGGCAGTTTTTAGATTCTTAAGGGCACATTTTGAATTCTTATGAACACTTATTTTTTTAAGGCAATTTTAATATGCAAAAGTCGGGGACACACTTTTCAAAATACAAGTCGCTTTTTACTGTGTAAGCAAATGTTTTAATACAAAAGGCAGATGAATTTTTTTTTTTTACTGAGGGGCAAAAACAATGCTATTTTTGGCTGAGGAGCAAGTAGGGTGCTAATTTTTAAACCAAAGGGTAGGCACAGCAGGGTGCAGCCCTATCCTGAAACTGCCTTTTAGAGGTTTTGAAATTTGTAAAAGTTGAATGTGAAAATAAGAAAATCATTCTTTTATCTAGCAAAACGTTAGAAATTTATTATGTTTGTTCAGCTCATTTTATATATAAGAATGAATAATTTGATTACTCGAAGTTATTATGACAAAGTCAATTATAATAGATTTATAATCAAATGTCAATTTTAAATGAAAATTTTTTATGCCTGATGAAAATTTATTATTTATAATCTTTTATTAATTTTAATATTATTTTAATATTATTTAATATTATTTATAATATTTTATGTGTAGTTTTATTTATTGAAAAAAAATAATAAAACTACACTTTATTCTTTACAAACTTAAAGTGCTTTTAAAAGCTTCTTTCTTTTATTTAATAGGCGATCTTTTGAAACATTGCAAAATATGTTTATACATTTTAATCAATGATTTTTTAAAAATCATTTGATTAAAATCACGATTTAAATCATTGTTTTTAATCATTTACTTAAAATCATTGACACACTATTTTTAACAGTATTGCATACTGAGACAGATCATTTAATACAGGTGTAGGATATAAATAAATAAATAAATAAACAACCTTGACAAAAGCAGAGTGATTAGAAAGCTGTTTATGAATTGCAATTTCATCCTTACATCTTCGTTTAGTAACCGGGGTTTTATAGATCTGAAAGAAAGAGACAAAGATTAATTTAAAAAGTAAATCAGGTTGAGATAAACAATTAGACAAAAATACAGGAAACCTTATAAGAATTTATAAATATATAACTTTATTTTTTGTTTTTCTTTACCAAGTTTAAGCAATTTTTTATTTGCTGATAATTTATAATGCAGGAAACAGTTGAAAGTGACAAAAAAAAAAAACAGAGAGCAGGAATTAAGCAAAAAGCACACATCAGCAATAAATTAAATGTACATATTTACAATTTGACATGGGATTAAAAGAAGTCGTGATATTAAATTCAAAAAGCATTTTGAACGCCGATTACTCTTTTATGGTTACAGAATGTAAGGGTTTCTTTTCATGAGTTTTTATAGCATGTAATATGAAGTTTTTTTTTTTCTTTCTTTTCAGACCATTGGTATTATGAAATTAACTTATTTCCTTACCTTTAATCTTAATTGTTTTTTACATTACACGTTTTTTAGGGTTTCGCTCATCTCACAAAACACTATTCGTCTCACTCCTTTGTCTGTCTGTCACAGTATCCATTCTCAGAAACTGTATAAGTTAGAGACTTAAAATTTTGTGTACTTACAGCTGAATACCTACTGTCACACTAGAAATCATAAATTTTTGAAGAAGTCTTAATTAATGCAATATATTAATTAAAAAGTCATTCATTAATGGAAAATATTTAACTAAAGCAAGGAATTTAATCAAACTGCAAAGAAAATTCATTCTGAAACTCCAGAAGAGAGGGAAGGGTTGCCATAGCACAGCATTGCAATGGCGATAACAGACTGGACGTTTTCAAAGATACCTCTCAGAAACTATTCCACCTAGGAACGTGAAATTTCAGACACACACGCAAAAAAGAAATTAGCTTTCATAATTCCTAAAAAAATTTTAATTACTCCCACTAGAAGTATAAATAACAATTAAAAGTCAGTTTGAATAAATTCATTCACCCCCAGGCGGTGGAATTTCCTATCTCAGGTTCTATGGGCCCGATTACAATGGAGTTTGGCTCATTCGACTGGATTTCGATATCCTTAAAGATTTCAGTTATGTTCGTATAGAACAGATTGCACCCACAGGCGGTGGAAGGTGGAACTAATGGGCTTTGCAGCGCATGCGCAGCACACCTGCTATATGGTGTCGCAGGCAGCGGGGACACGTGTCTGAAGTTTGTTTAGATTGTAATGTCCTGGCGGTGGAAGGTGGATTCTCATATTCGAGAAAAGGTTGAAATAAAGCCAGAACTACTTTTGATTTAATATTGCAATTTGTCCACATGACAGATATTATTGTGATAGAGAGTAGATGGCTGCGCTTTCTTATCTCGGGTTCTATGGGCCCTGATTATGACAGGGTGTAGCTCATTCAACTTGATATCAATAGCCTTATATATTTTGATCCACTTTCTACCACCAGGGGCGCACTCCTGTCTCAAGTTCTATGGGCTCGATCACAAGGGGCTTGGCTCATTCAACTTGGTTTTCAATGATTTCGTTAGGATACAGGTTTGCTTAAAAGGTTTGTGTCCCCTGGCCATGAAAGTCAGAACTAAAAGATTTTGCAGCACGTGCTGCTATACGGTGCCGCAGGCAGCAGGGACGCTTGTCACTTTTTTTGTCTTTAGAAATTACATATTTTATTAAATATTCACTACATTTTTTAAATTTCAGAATTTTGAATTTTATTTAAATAATTTGACTCGAATATTTTTAACTTGATTGAAAAAATAACTTCCTTTTATAATCATCTTAAAATTAAATTTATTGATGCTACCATCTATGTAAGGATTTAATAATTATAAATTAACAATTTGGATTTAATAATTATAAATTAACAATTTGGATTTATTAATTAAAGAATAAAGTGTTTTGAAAGGAATATTAACTAAACCTTTTTGTGCAATTTGCGATCACACTTATCCACTTGTTTTAATCCATATAGATCAGGTTTTTAACATACTGATTACTTCTGGCATAACTATAGAGTATATGGATTTAGAAATTTTATAAGAAAGCAGTAAGATTTTTTTTTTTTTTTTTTTTAATTATGTATTCTACCAGAATACACTGATTTAAATCAGATTGATTGAAATCACTGACTTTCTTAAATCCTTGATTTAAATAAAAATTTTATTCTTTAGGTATATGTAGTTTTGCCTCAATTTGGAATATAATAAAATTTAAACAATCTACATGTTATTTAGATCAAAAAAGCCAAAATAGAAAAATAGGCCTAAGAGTGATTCTGTTAGATTCCCAATTGTAGCTATCTGTATCTGATGTTTTTTTTTCCCCCTTGAGAACACTAACTGAAGAGATGACAGTATTCCCCATAGAAGATATCCCTGATGGCATTTCCAGAACAAAAGTGGTCCAAAATTTATTTTGCCACTATCCCAGTGGCAAATACAGTGCAGTGGGCACAGCAGATTGTTTCAGACCTTGCAGATTAATTTAACAGCTTAAAAAGAAATTTGAAGCTTTAAAAAAGTGCTAAAATGTACTTTATGCTTCTAGATTTGTTGTATCTCCTAATTACACTTTCATCATGTATGCAAATTTGTTTATTTTATGGATTACTAAAATTTGTCATGATAGGGGAAGATCGGGTAGCCCCGGACACTTGGATAAATTGAAAATAGAAAACAAATGAATGAAATTTCTGTCTTTATTTTATACTTAAAATAAAATTATGAACTTTTTTAATGATTTGAATTACACATTGCTAATAATATCGAATTATTTAACAAAATATACTGAAAATAGTTTGGAATTATTTTTTTGGCATCACAAGGAGCAGCATGTAGCCTCGGACATATTAATCAATGGTGACCCAACCATTTTTTGGCCTTACAAACATCACAATTATAATAAAAATCCGATGCATCTATATAAACACAATCTTAATGTCTAATAAAGATCATCTAAAATAAGATCTAATTAATCTTTCTTAATAACCTGCAATAAAGTTTGACAGCAGTAATGAAAATTTATTGATGAAAACAAAACACTCACTCGCGACTAACTTACTCGGTGCCCACATCGCAATTAAACTGTATTTGTTTCAACTCTAGAGGGAGTTCTTTTACAATAACTCTTTATTTACGCAATGCTTTGAATTTCTTAGAAATTGAAATGTCCGCAGTTACCCGCCGTCCACGGCTACACAACTTTCCCCTACTAGCTAGCATTGTTGGATCACAGATAAATTTTGATTTGCTACAGATTGTCACAGAAAATTCTGCTACTAGGGCTAGCATATGGCCTTTTAACCAAGGCCATTTTTAATAGTGTGTGCATTACATAAATGCTAGTCGAGATGACATTGTTATAAATTGCTTGATAAAATAATATTTTTAACTTATTTAAAAATATCTTGCAAATGTTTTATTGATGATTACTTTGCAGGCTATAAAAGCACCGAAAAACAGAATAACATCAATTAATATCGAAAGGATGTTAATCGATTGCAGGAAAAAATCGCTAATTTCGTCAAAATGTCGTGAAATTCAATTAGTCGCAAACAGGAGTGTTGTGTTGTAAACAACATTTAATTTTTGAACTATTTAAATGTCTTCTAAATCAATTATGTAGTAGTAAATATATTTTTTGATTTAATTAATTCAGGGTTGTTTTTAAAGTCACAGTTACAGTTTTGCAGGATAATTAAAAGTTATTTAAAGTATCAAATGTTTCAATTATTATTTTACTGGCACAGAATTTTTTGTTAATTTATTTGGAAATTTTCACAGTGTCCACCAAGCTTAATCAAAAAATATAATGTATATTTGGTAATACATATTGAAACAATTGTATTTGTTGAAATAATGTTTTTTTTTAAATTGGCTCTTGAGAAGTGGAAACAGCACACCTTCTTCTTGTCAATAGTGAATTTTAAGAATTGTTATTGTCATCATTGTTTTCAAAATAAGTATTTTAAAAAATATTAGTTATGTAATATTTTGGAGCTACTGGGGTTTATTTGATTAGTTGTATAATATTATGGAGATAAGGTGCCTCTCAAAATTATATGGACAGGTGATTTTTCGAAATAGCAGCTAAGAAAATAAAGCAATAATCACGAAAAAAATAATTAGCATATGGAATCATAACATAAGTTTATTACGATACAGAAATGTTATGTTTATGTCACAGATTGTTTGTAAAAAAATAAAATTCAAAATAAGCTGTCTCAAAAATATATGGGCAATGAAACGAATTGCTTTTATTACCACCGTATCAGAAAAATTTGCATTTTCTGCGTTCTGTACTTGTGACGTAACCACTTTGAAATATAAAATCACTGCTCTTTCTTCAATTGTTGAACAGTTGGAAAATGCCTCGCAACGTTGAATTCTCTGCTGCTGATACTGCTAAAATTTGGCGTTTAAAGACTCAAAATGTTAAAGTTTCTGATATTGCAAAACAAATTAAGCATAGTAGATGTGTAATATATGCAATTTTATCAAAAAATGACAATACGATTGCAAAAAAGCATTCAGGTCGACCAAGAAAAACATCTCTAAGACAAGATAGAGAAATTTTGCAGGCAGTTACAACTCAAAAGAAGTCTGTTCGTGAAATTGCGAGGACTTTGGCATTTCCTATTTCCAGATCTACTGTTCACCGTCGCATACAGGTAAGCGAAAATCATAATTATCGCAGAATGTGTCGAAAACCTATGCTGAAAGTGCACCATAGAAAGACTCGAGTTCTTTGGGCTAAAAAACACATGCATTGGACGTATGAATGGTTGTGTTTTCTTTAGGGATGAAAAAAATTTCATTTGGATGACCCTGATGGTTGGGTATACTATTGGCATGACTTGCGAAAAGAACCTCACGAGTTCTTTAGTCGACAAAAAGGAGGGGGTTCACTAATGGTGTGGGGTGCATTCTGTTTCAACGGAATAACGGATATTGCTTTTCTTAATGGTCAACAGTGCTCTGAGGATTATCAAAATGCCCTTTAAAGCAATCTACTTCCAATCGTTAACATCTTAGGGGTTGGAAAACTGGAAATTCCAACAGGATAATGCGTCGATACACACCTCCCACTCAACAACAGCTTATTTTAAACAGAATCAAGTGACTGTTATAGACTGCCCAGCCATCAGCCCAGACTTAAATCCAATTGAAAACCTTTGGGGGAGTACTTGCACGAGATGTGTATGCCTATGGTCAGCAGTTTTCTACTATTCAGGAATTACAGCAACAAGTAGAGCAGAGTTGGTTCTCCATACTGCCGCACATACTCCAAACACTAGTTGGAAGAATGCCTGATAGGGTTTTCAAGATAATTAAAAGGAATGGATACAAAATTTGAATTTAAATACAAAATATTCAAAAATTCCATATATTTTTGGGACAGCCTATTTTTATTTTTTTACAAAAAATCTGTAACATTTATACTTTATTTCTTTGCTGAAATAAATTTATGTTATGATACTATATGCATATTATTTTTTTCATGATTATTTCTTTATTTTTTGAACTGTTATTTCAAAAAATCGCCTGTCCATATACTTTTGAGACGCACTATAATACTGAAGTTATTTAAATATTTGGCATCTACTGATATTTTAATTAATGTTTATTTTATTATTATTTTTGGGGATATTTTCTGTCTTTATCTATTTTATTAAGTTTTTCTGCCTTTTCTACCTGTAATGGCAGAACCATTTCAGTCAACTTGGATTTCACATGGAAAGTTGAAGTCATCCATGTGACCATGCTGCTAGGTAGCATCACCCCATGTGACATGCTGCACAGGATATCGTCAATTCAAAATTTCCAGGAATCGTGAATGCATGTATTTCTACAAAATCAAGTATTTCTGAAAATACCCACAGCATGTTTCAGCAGAGTTTTAAGTTTTAATACAGTTTCCATCAAGATTATTTCTTTGCATTGTTATTCTGCAATGCACTACTTTTCATGTGTGCATGCGTCAAAAAGAAGAGAAGTGATCAAAGAGGTAGCATGGGGGATGCGAAATTGTCATTCAAATGCCAACGAAGAAACATCGCTGCTCTGCTTGAGGACCCTCAACTAGGGATGCACCGAATATTCGGTATTCGTCCTATTCGGCCATATTACCGAATATTCGGTTAGGCCAAATATCAAACTATTCGGTCTGCTGAATATTCGGCTTGGCCGAATATCGAAATATTCAACCAAACCGAATACTTAAAAAAAACTTTTTTTTAAATATTTTATAATTATTAGAATTTTATAACCTTTTTTAGAGATTGTGTTTTTTTAACTGTTTCCATGATCTTTGGAGGTAGTTTGAATTTTAGGTACTTTTCGGTTAGCCGGGCGCCAGTGATATATGTACATATATAAATATATATGTATGTACATATATATGTATATATATACATGCATATATGTATATATATGTATGTGTATATATGTATACGTAGATATGTGTATATGTGTGTATATATACATGTATATATATCACTGGCGCACGGCTAACTAAAAAGTACCGAATTTTACAATAATACACAGCTGTCCAAAAATTAAGGGGCAGTGACCGGATACTTTTGCTTTTTACACGGTTTGTCGAATATCTACTGAAATTCTTGACAATTTGTTCTTGAAATTCGAGGATGTAAAGCACATGTTTGACTTCAAGAACAGTATACTGCAATTAAAATTTAATATATTGATTATTTGATGAGATATGGGCATTTGTATGAAATATTTTATAACTGTGCATGCCCAAACTATACCAAAAAAATTTTCTTCATGATTATTAGTCAATTCTATAGAGCAGGGGTTCCCAAACTTTTAGACCGATGTACCACTAAATTTCTGTTCATACTTCTGCGTACCACCAGGTAACAAACGTAAAGCTAATATAGAAAAACCTGTAAAAAGAAACCTGTCTAAAATGAAATATATATCCGGTCTTTTGTTTTTCCGTCTTAGCAGATTTTTTTATATTTGAAAATGAATGATTATTTTACTAAATTTATACTTAGACTGACGTTTTATAATAACATTCAAGTAAAGGTACTATCATCATTAATTTTTAATAATTCACACAATATCAAAATACAGTATTTTGATACAGGAAAAAAGCTACAATACGTAATGACATATTGACGCACACTGATTCATATACTGTTATATTAGGCTGATTGCACCTATTCATTTCTATCGCTAATTAAAAGGATGCACTTCTATTATCAAGCACAGCTTCCTCATATCTGGCTCAATATTAGGTAGTTTTAGTCATAAGTCAGATTCGATGTTTAGTTTATTCCTGTATTTGTTTTTCATATAAAGAAGGGGGGAAAGCACATTCACAGAGACAGGTTGTGCTAAACACAAGTAGACTTTGACGATTTCAGATGGTATTCAAATATTCTCACCAACGAAAATTCTGTTACATTTATCCTTTTGAATGCAGACTCCAGTAATCCTTCACAGGAGAGCTGAATAAGCTCACTTCTTACTTCTCGAGAGAGAGACAGTTGCAGGGTGTCTCAAATGAGAACCGAATTTCTTACCCAAAGCTTAGTTAGCGCATTTAACATAGGCTAAATACAACTGTATTAATAATGTGCATACCATTAAATGCGACAATAATGTCGTGCACTAGGCAAAAATTTGCCAGTTTCTTTATAAATTTATGTATATACCACTCAATACATATGTACAAAGCTTTAGCTCAGATACTCACTGCATATGACCACAGTTTTTGTTTGATTTCAGATCACCATTTTAAATGTACTTACTCTGTTAAAAAATGATTCCCAGGAAATAGAAAGAAACTATACACATTTTGTACAAGAGAAGAAAAATGTTTCTATCAACAGAATGAATTAATTTATGAATTATTTTTGAAATAAAACTTTTATTTCAACACCTCCTAGAAGCTTTTCAAGTACAGAGAGAACAATGGGTTATATATTACACTTGGAATTCTATTATGTTTTAAATCCCCCTACTCGAACAAGCTCCTCCTACTTCCAAGCATCTAGAATTCACCTTCAGATAATTGAAGTTATAAAACATGTTTAAAAACAGTTTTTCCACTAATTAAAAATAGCTCATTCATTAATTTTAAAATGAGGTCTTTATTAAAATATTCAATTTTTAATCATATAAATCTAATAATTATGTTTTAAATTCTAGAAAACCGATTGTATCATTAGCGCTGTGTGCTAATTTCAGCAAGTCAGCTATAACAAACATTTCTCATAACAAAAATATAGAAAAGTGTTTACAGATCCTAAATCCAATTTGAATTTTTTTAAAAATTTTCCAAGTGAATAAAGACAAGCCTTTTTTGATTCCATAATAATATGCTGCACTCTGTATTTTATTCCACGTACCAGTATTCGACGTCTGTGTACCAGTAGCCAGAGCTTCGCGTACCAGTACTGGTACGCGTACCATAGTTTGAGAACCCCTGCTATAGAGTAATTCATATACAAAAATCAGTCAAATATCGTTAAAACTCAGAAAGATGCCAGCAATACAGTAAGCTAATTGACAAATTCGGGGGGAAATCCCATATAATCCAATGAGATTTCCCCCCCACATTTCAGAACACTATGCGTGTGGAGTGTATAAAAATCTATACAGGTACCTATCAATCATATGCAGGGCTACACAAAAGACTTTGAATACATCACTCTCTAGTGTCAATGGTCAGTAATTGCTAAAAGTAGATTTTTAACTAACAAGGAGAGTGCCAAACTTGGTAATCACAGAATTTGATTTTTTTTATATATGTTGTAGGGTAGAAGCCCCTTAGTCTCAGGTTCAATGGATTTTATACAACGCTCCTTAGTTCTCGAGAAATGGGAGGTCTAATATTATAACACAACTTAAATACTTACTTTGTAACAAATAACTGCGTTGGTCGTAGCTCAGTTGATATGGCGTCTGCTCGTTTATTGCCATGACTGAAAACTTTTCTGAGTATGAGGAATAACTAAATGGAAACGGACTAGACGATTTCTATGTCTTGCATTATGGCTAAAAATTGATATCTTGCAGAAAAAGATAGTGATTAAAAGTTCTTGATAGTAAAATTGCTATTATTAATTATATAAAAGTATAATTTACTATTAATCAAAAATCTCTCCAGGACTGAAATCAGTCCTGAGACTAAAGACTTGCACCCATGCTTCTTACTTTAAAAACAGAGTAGTATTATCATCGCATTGACTTCCCTTGTTAAGGCAATTGATAAATGATGTTTCTTTACAATCACGAATTGACACAATTGTTCAATATCATTGCATCGATAAAGCATATATGAAATACATTTTAAAAGTGATTTTTTTAAAAAATAACCGTTTAATGATGTTTTATACAACGATTCAGTTACAGATAAAAAAATAAATAGGTTAACATTATAATTAATGCACAATATTATAATTTTTAATTGAGATTATTAAATTAATAAATACAAGTATATTTATTAAAAAAAATGAGAAAAAAAATGTAGCACGCTCCGGCCTTGAACCCGGGCCCTCGGATCAGCGAGCAGATGCTATATCAACTGAGCTATGACCAACGCAGTTATTTTGTTACAAAGTAAGTATTTAAGTTGTATTATAATATTAGATCCCCCATTTCTTGAGAACTAAGGAGCGTTGTATAAAATCCATTGAACCTGAGACTAAGGGGCTTCTACCCTACAATATATATAAAAATAATCAAAATCTATGATTACCAAGCTTGGTACTCTCCTTGTAAGATATCTCCCTTCTTTGCATAATAATGTGAAGCAACATTCTGATGATGATGGAAAATGTTTCAATTCAATGAGTAATGCATGATTTTTCTTTCTCCTCCTGGACCACCTCCTCTCTAAAAAAGGAAATGCCAAAAGAACAGGTTTATTTTCACTATGAAAAAAAATTGAAAAAGTGTGGTTTGGCTTGCAGGGAAATTTAAGAATTTGAAATTCCAATTTTTAAGAAATTTAAGATATTGCAGCTAAGCTAAGATTTTCAGTGAAATAAATAAATCATAATATAATTCCATACTTACTTTTTTAATTGCAACATAGCTATCTTTAAAACCATTATTCTTGCACTTAGCTTTAAAAACTTCAGCAAATCCACCAGATCCAATTTTTTCTTGAAATTCAAAGTCCTGTGAAAATTCAGTCTGGCAATTAATCAAACATATTCAAATAAAAATTAGATCAAATAGAATATGTTATGTGTGATATGAGTGAGAAAATTCAATTGTGACACCTCTATTTTACATTTCTCATCTGAAATGATTTTCTATCTTGTTTGATTTATTTTTTTCTTTTTTTACTTTGTTATTTCAGCATTTAACTTTATTTATAAAAATGCTTCAAATTTAATACTTTATTAAAGTGTTTATTTTCCCATAAAGCAGTTAATATACATATGAAATATAATTGATACGCATGAAATTCCATCTAAGAGAATGTTGCACATGGCACATTTCGCAGACACATACTTCTGTGTTCTTGGTTAATTGTGACTAGAGCGACATCTCCCACATTCGCTCTGACTGCAACCATAACTGAACTATCTTAACCAGAGAAAGAAAATGGGAAAAATAAAGAACTTTATTAATGATGGAATATGAACCGTAAGAGCATTTGATAACAGACATTAAAAGTTGCTATTTACAGCATTTGTAAATAATGTATTATAATAACTTTTCTGTACGTAATTACGGGTTCTGCCCTCTATGAGGTACGCTTGCCAACCTCCATCCAGACCCCACAACTACACTAATTTGGTCTGCTTTTAAAAGATTACCCGATTATGGAAGATTGAATGATGTCACAACAGTGGCGATCTTCTGTAATTGAGTTGCCATTCATTTTCCTTTGACTGAGGAATTTTTCACTTCCCAAGGCCAACATCCACCGTTGTCACAACAGCTGACTGCTGTTTTTGCAATTGATTAAGATTAAGATCATTTACACAATTGAAAAATGGCTTATATAAAATGGTTAAGTAAAAAATATCGCTGTCTCCCGAATTTTTATAACAATGCTATAAGAAAATTATTTTAAATATAATGTTTTAAATATGATGTAATTTTCACTATTAAATGCTTTTAGCAAGTAATAATTTAATTTAATTATTTTAA
This sequence comes from Maratus michaelseni, assembly GCA_963931845.1. NCBI lineage: Eukaryota > Metazoa > Arthropoda > Arachnida > Araneae > Salticidae > Maratus > Maratus michaelseni. Next base: position 380,558,409 of record OZ007587.1, on the reverse strand, counting down.
AGTTAACAAATTTAATTATTTTAAAGTTTGATCCATTTTAATATTTATGTGTAAATATAATTTTCACTTCAAAAGCGTTTGTTAATATTATTATTGTTTTGAATTTAAAAAATCTGGCTGCAGTAGGTGAAGAAAGGTTATTTCAAACTATGAATTAAATCTCTATTCAGATAATGAAATTTTTAATAAAATATTAGAGAAAAAAACTTAAAAAATGAGGCAAATTAAAAAAATTGTTGGACATTCCAAACCATAATCTAGTCAAATAGTATATGCATGTAAAAAATGGTTAAACTGCTATGCAAAGTTTTTGATCCTATAAAACCAAGGCTGATGAGTCGGTGGAAAAAATGTTCGACGCAGACTCCTGAAATTTTAAAGGAACCGACTCTGACTCCGGGATGGCTAAAGTATTGTCCAAAAAACCGAGAGCAAAGACTATATATACTAAATATAAAATATCAACTAGAGTTTTCAATTAAAAACAGTTTTCATAATGTTGTACACTGGACAGTATACAACCATTGAAGTGAAATTGGTTTAATTTCATTTCAAACTGTCTAAATAACAAGCTGGAGTTGGAGTGTTTTTCAGCGACTCCAACTCCGACTCTTTTGCCCAAAAATAGGCCTGACTCCGACTCCACAGCCCTGTATAAAACTTATTTAAATGAACTATCTTGAATGATTTCACCATTAAATAACACTTAAATTAATTCTTCAATTTAAAAACTGTCTGATTCAGCATGTTTATGATACATTCATCTATATAACTACCAATTTTCATGTTTTTATATGCAATAGTTTTTGCAGTATAAGACAAGAAAGTGAAAAGGTCACAATAAATTCAATTACAGCAGCAGCAGCATAAGCATTAGTTACTTTTTTTTAACAGCGAGATAAAAGTTAATACAATATTTAATCTAGTATTATACAGAAGTCTTTAATTCGCAATAGTGTCATGAGTCATTTTTCTGCATTGTATACTCACATCGCCGGGGGTTTCCAGAAAATACAGGGGAGTTTTTTCATATGTTTTTTGATTATTAAGTAATTTTGAATTCAGAATAGAAATCCTGGAGAAGGGATAGCACCAAAACGATAGATCAAAAACAATAAAAGGAAAATACAAAAGAATATAAGTTTTTACAAATCTTTTATCCGTAGCAACATGAGACCATTTATAACACTAGTTTACAAAATTAAACTTTTTGTCTGTTGCCGCGAATTCTGTGGTTGATAATGTTCACTTCTGACTTGTTTTTGTCAAATCTACCCTCAAAATTTTTTGAGCAGCTCGAGTTACTTTGTTTTTTATTTTTATCATTTAAGCATATATATTAATCGATAACAGGCGTATTTTACTGTGTTAAGATTAGTTTCTCAAGTTTTTGCGTCATGAGTAGTTCAAGGAGACGTTGTTTAAACAATCCAGATCATTTTTGCTATATATGTGGAGAATATGTGTTTAACAATTGTAGAAAAGTTACATCAGAGTTGGTGAAAAATACCTATTTTGAGTATTTTGGGATGCTCTTGGATAAAAATGAGAAGTCTTGGGCTCCCAATTGTGTTTGTAAATCGTGTGTGGAATATTTAAGATTATGGAAAAGTGGTAAAAGAAGTGCTTTTAAATTTGGAACACCGACTATTTGGCGAGAACCACGAAATCATCTCGAAGACTGTTATTTTTGTAGCGTGAACGTAAATGGTTTAAACACTAAAAATCGAGCTAAATGGCAGTAACCAAGTACTAGTTGTGTTCAACGTCCAGTGCAGCATTCACCTGACTCTTCAGAGCCTAAAAATATATCTGAACCATTAGAACAAGACATTGAAGGACCAAGCTTATCACAAAATGATGCTGATTTTGAAGGTATGTCAAATGAGCCAAAATGCTTTTCACAAAATGAGTTAGATGATCTTATAAGAGATTTAAATTTTTCTAAATAAGCTTCAGAATTGTTAGCATCAAGACTAAAAGAAAAAAATTTGCTTTCCTCAGATACTAAAATAAGTTTTTATCGTGAAAGAGATACAGAATTACGGCGTTATTTTTCAGAAGAAAACGGTATTACCTTTTGTTCAGATATCAAAAACTTGTTGATAAAAATGGGCTTGAAACAATACGGACCAAACGACTGCCGAAGAGCTGGGAGAGCGTATGCATCAGAACTTACACGTCATGAAAGAGCGACAAGCGTCTGGGGGAGAGAACGACTGCTAATGGTATGACTTAGAAAATTTTGGCTTCTGATTAACTCATTTCTGCGCATGCGTCAGCAGAGGCGAAAACGGAAAAAATGCTTTGATTTCTTCCCTTGAGTACCGTACTGAGATATGGATCTTCCCTTTTTGTTGTGTATTTGTTTATGAGGTGTTTGAAAAAGTTAAAGCGAAGTACATTTCAGCGTTTATGTGATTTTAACTTTAAGCTTTTATGCGATATAAACTCAGTGAGCAATGCAAAAGCATTAAATGGTTTTAAAAGTTTATATATACATATATATATATATATATATTCTGGTTGTAAGGTTAGCGCTCTTTAACACAAATGACAAATAAAAACAACACTAAACTTGGACAAGATTGGAAGACAATTAGTAAACTACAGTTTTTTACATTTTGTTATAATCTGCTTTATTTACACAGTTCTTCTGAAATATTATTAAATACAAAATTTTAAATGTTATAAATGACTGAATCTGTAAAAAAAAAAAAAAAAAAAAAAAAAAAATGTATATGTGTTGAGCTATTTATAATTTATTTAGAGAATTTAAAAGTTTTAAAAAAGAGATACATTTCCATTAGCATCAGTTAAATAATAAATTGTTACCAGTAATCAGAAATAAAAGGATTTCGAGGTTAACCATCCCCCCCCCCCCCCCCCCCAAGCATTTAAAAACTGATTAAATATATACAAAACTCCTTGTAATAAAATTAAAATATGATGTGTAAAAACGATGGTGAAGAAAAAAATAAGAAGCATAAAATGTTTACCATTCATCTGTTTCAAGACCTCATAATAGGAACCTCTATTTCAACATAAAATTAAAGACTAAGTGAGAAGCAATAGTAGCAAAATAATACATTTATGTTACTGCTACTGTTCTTTTTGATGTTTTTCTTTGAAAATTGAAGAAGATTTTCTTTTATGAACCTTTTAACACCTAAATGCTAAATTTTTTAATGGTTGCATGTACTTTTCATTACGTCAGTCTTATATTTATTAAACACTGTTTTATGGGCATGTAACACAACAAAATTGTTCATCTAATGAATAACAATCACAAACCCTCCCAGATGAAGATTCTGGCTGCACCACTGAGTCAGACACTTAAAAAACTTATTGAATAATTTAATTGAATTTAAGGTGATTTCTCTCTATTGTGATAAATAGTTCACATTTTCTTCTTTTTATATTATGTATTTTTAGAGGGGATTAAAAAGAAATTTTATCTTTAAAATTATTAATCATAAAAGTTAACACAGATAAAAATGCCTGTTATGAATACATTTTTTTTCTTTTTTTTCTCTTGTCTGTAAAAGATTTAACTGTAACTAATGTGTTTAAATGGATTAATAAAAATTGATGTCTTAAAGAAACTAAATTGATGTTTTAACAGTAATGTAACTGTTAGAGCATATTTTAATTTAGTTGGAACAAGAACGAAAAATCATGCGTGAAGCATAGATTATGTAGCACTTTCCAACGCTTCTAAAATAATTTTACAAATCATTACCGTTTAATAAGCTGAAAGATGACATCTAAGTAAACAATTTGGAAAACGCATAACATATTTAAAAACATAATTTCAGGAATTTTCAATATATACAATATTCGGAAAAATATCCGAATACTTTTATGTAGCCCTGTATATGATCTATAGATTTGTATATATACATAGGATGTTAAATTTTAGTTTAGTTAGGAAACGCGTAGCACCGTTTAAATTCTCCTTCTGGAGTTTCTGTCACTAAACGGAAATGTGTTCGCGAACTTTTGTGCTGCCCTGTATAGGATCTACAGAATTTATACACACCACGTAATAGACAAAAAGCTAGTTAAGATTAAAATCGCGTTTAGTAATTTAAAACGCACTTCCAGGAATTATTGTTAACAGACAGTAGAGAATTCTTTTGTGTGTCCCTGTAAATGAACGATGACTGCTATACACACACTATTCTGTAGTAAGCCTCTTGTAATGCACCTTAGTAATATATATAAACTTCAATGCGTTTAAAATAGTGGAACATTATTTAAATAAGCCGCAGACGATTTTTCTCCATAGACGTAATGTAACGGAATTATTTTGACTGTCCCTGTAAAGTAACTCTAAGTGCTATACACCTACTATTCCATATTAAGCTTCTTCTAATGCATCTTAGTGATCTATATAAATTTCAATACGTTTAGAATAGTGAAACATTTTTAAAATAAACCGCAAATGATTTTTCCCCATAGACCGCAATTTAACGGAATTCTTTTGAGTGTCCCTGTAAGAAAACTATAAGTGCTACACACTTCAGTTGAAATAGGGAACGTGCCATAGATAACGACAATAACATATAAAAATTGCAGAGCAATCCGAGCATATTTACGGGAGTTAGAGCACGGACAGACGGCCAGACAAACCGAAGTCATAAGCACTTTTCAACTAGGTTGGAAAGTGCTAAAAATTAGGCTCCAAAACAGAGAATATCCATGGTCAAAGTTATAATAATGGAGCAAATATAAAAAGGGTCGAATTTAGATGTGCAAAGCACATTTTAAAATGGAAATTATAAAAGATATTTTCCTTTGCCCTGTTGATGCTATTCATCGAATTTAGTTATAAATAATGCTACAAAACAATTCAATGTTTTTTTTTGTTTTGTTTTTATTCTAAAAAATTTTTTAATGTCTGTTTTTAGACTGGATACTCAGAGTTACACCAGCACATAACTTCTTTAACTTTAAAACATATTAATATGATTTGATTAGGAAGTTGAGTTAACACTCTCTAAAGCTTCTCATGTATGATTTATCCACTATACATGGACCATTAGGCGTTAATAAAAAATTCTTAGACAGGTTAAGAGAAATTCGGGCAGTATAATAAATCACTAGATAAGAAAATAACAAAATTTGTTTACGTATAAGTACTATGACATAAAATTTTTATAAAACCTAATCTAGTGTTATAAATTTTAGGAAACCTGAACACCAGATTATATTACAATTTTAGACTGTCAATATCTTTTTACAAACTTTCGCATTAAAGGCTTACAACATATCTCGATTTTCAAAAAACAAGTTATGAGCAATGTGGAAATAAATTTGAGCGTGTAAGAATTAAGACAAAGTTGCATTGTTTGCTAATGAAGAAATAGATATATTGACATCAATGACTTATTAAGAACAAAAACTGTTTTTTTTTTTTTTTTTTAGTTTAATAATTTTATTATTATTTTTTTCATGAAAGAGAATCGTCTTCAATTTTCAAAGAAAAACATAAGAAAGAACAGTAGCAGTAACATAAATATATTATTCTGCTATTATTGCTTCTCATTTTGTCTTTAATTTTATGTTGAAATAAAGGTTCCTATTATGAGGTCTTGAAACAGATGAATGGTAAACATTTTATGCTTTTTATGTTTTTCTTTACTATCGTTTTTACACATCATATTTAAATTTTATCACAAGGAGTTTTGTATATATTTAATCAGTTTTTAAATGCTTTGGGGGGGGGGGGGGGGTTAATCTCGAAAATCCTTTTATTTCTGATTACTGGTAACAATTTATTACTTAACTGATGTTAATGGAAATGTATCACCATTCCAACATTGTTTCAGATGTAAACAATGAAACTTACAGTTAAGATGTCGGTGAAAAATTCCAAGTTTTTTTTTTTTTTTTTCATATCATTCTGTATATATTTTAATATGTAATTTTGGGTAATATGATTGAACTCATGAAGGAAGTATACATTTATTTCAGAGAAAATTCAAGATAGTACTGCTATCAGTGGCAATTGGGATCTTTTTACTCAAATACATTTATATATCAATCAAGCGTTTTTGGTTATTTAGTATGGATGTCGTTATGGATGTTAAGTCTGGATGTTTTTAAGATAATTACATTTGTAAATAAAATGTAAGCATTTTAAATGTAATAATCAAATTTATTAAGGGAGATAATAAATAATATCAGTGATAATGGAAGATTGTAAGAAACTTAATGCTCTTTATTAGTCAAAAAACATACAGATATATGTATCCATTTTTTTCCCCCATTTCATTGATGTCAATTCATCAGACCAGCCATATATAAACCTTAATGCAGAATAAAAGTTAACGTGGAATTATCAAACTAGTTTATTTTTCTAATAGATATCCTTTTATCACAGATTTTAATATTACAGTGCCCTTGTTTATCGATTTACAAATAAAGTTTCATATATGCATTAATTTTTTTATGACATAATTCCATAGTTTTGAAAATAATTTATTGCTTCAAGTTCTGTAGAAGATCCCAAATCTGTATCATATTTTCTCAAAATGCAATATAAAGCAGAGAAATAGAAATCAGCAAAAAATATTCACTAGAAAACAAATCTCACATCCACAAAATAATTAAAAATAGAGTGCATAGATCATATGCTAGTGTTTTATTTAAAATCAAACATGATGTCACACTTTGAAATTAATCTATTATGTTTTTCCCCTTTTAATATCATGAGGTAATCATTTATTGAAATAATTTTTATTTTAAATAACTAAAGAACAATAAATCTGTAAAACATAAATAAAAATACAAATAAAACGACTAATTAAAAATCACCTTATGACATAATAAACACATGTAGCGTGTTTAATGTCAAGTGAATGTAAAATTAACGATCATCCATTATTGGCATTTAATCTTATAGTTTGGCAATTGTTTTTTGGTCAACGGGATAATCAAGTAGTACCAAAATATTTCCAGGGACCATTTATTAAATAAGTCCGAACTTTAAAAATAATATTTTTTTAAATATCATTTAAATACTTACTAAAAACACCTAAAATCCACCTATTTTTATTTTATAATCTGTTAAAGAAAACTTGTACATTTGGTATAAAAAATAAATTTAATAGCACCTCCACCTTTGATTGATAATGCATTTTTTGTTAATTCATTATTTTTCACAAAAAAATATTGATTTTAAAGATTAAATATAAGATATTTTTTTTACACAAGAAAAATGTTTTAAACGTAACAATATATATATTTTTTCATAATCTACGTAACCTATTTATCATGCATAAATTATTTGAAGATGATTTGTTAATTAGATACTGAAACATGAATTTATTCATAACGCAATATCCTTTAAAAATCGAACTTCAAAAATGTCAACTCATGGCAATTTTTCAAAATTTTAATTTCTTTTTCCTTAAAAACTAATTTACCAAGGAGCAAAAAAATTTACTGGTGATTCTATCTTAATAGTATGAACAAACACACCGAGTTTCATTGAAATCTGTGATACTGGGTTAACTATTGATTTTTTACTACCTGATTTGATGTGGAATGTCCCTTAAACGTTTATTACAAGTCATTGTTTTAAACTTTTCATATAATAATATTTACTTACATCGATGCTATTGCCATAAGCACTTTTTTTATCATTCATTTCTAAAATTATTTAAAATCCAAGTTTAATTTCGAATCATCCAATTGAAAAATTAAAAAATACATCTTTTTGTATAACATGATCGTTTGAAAATTGAATATTTCCGCCTGATTTTTTTATACTACAGCAACAACAATAATAAAAAAGCCGTTGCCATAAAATGCTCGATAAATTTTACTAGCCTGTTGATGAGATGAGAACCGATGAGAACGCTGTTCAAACCCGTATTCTCCGTTTGGGTTCGAGGCTACGATTTCCGAAATGTTTCCGCTCCGCCCTCCCCAAAGCAGGATTCTTTTTGGAAGTGGCTAGACGTCCGACCATTCGGACTTTTAGCTATTTAGGCACAACGTCCGACCATCGTTTGCGCAGGCGCAGATGTTTCTTTACAGCTAGAAACGTGTCAAGCGATCGGATGGTTTTTGGAGTTTGTGAAAATGTTAAGCAAGAAGTTTTCTTAGTTTGCTCACTACAGAATAAATATAATTATTAACAACAATGAATATTATTGATAAAAAATAATTTGTTAAATATTATGAACATTTATTATTATTTATCTAAAATAAACTAATTGTATAACATAATAAAAAAACTGCAAACAGTTTATAATTATATTCATAATATATAGTTTATAATTATTAAATTATTAATTAATATATTATTATTAAATTAATACTATAATATATAATAATTATTAAATAAAAATTATTAAAATAATATAAATAATTATTAAATAATTAATAATATAAAAATAATAGTCATAATAAATAAATAATAAATAACTACAATAATAATAATAATAATATAACCCAAATAATAATAACATTATGAAAATAGAAACAAATATTTAGTTCATTTAATTATACATTAATTGCATTTAAAATTGCAGTATCAAATTCGTATAAAATAAATTTCTATTTGAAGAAACTATTTAATAAATAAAAACAATATCGTTTAACAAAATAATGTAAAATAATTAATTAAATATAAATATTACTAAATTATTATTTATAAATATACTTTGCCTTTTAAAATAAAATAGTTAATTTAATTTCTTTTTAATACACGTTAAATGAATTTATGCCATATTGGGCTCATTTGCTTTTATAAAAGCAAATATCTTCTATAGAAGAAAGTTATTTAATGTATTTTGTATATTTATAAATACTAATTTAGTAATATTTGTCTTCAATTAACTAATTTAATTAATTTTTTTAAACGTTATATTGTTACACAATATTGTTTTATTTATTAAATAGGTTCTTAAAATATAAATTTATTTCATACAAATTTGATACTGCATTTTTAAATGCAATTAATTTTTAATTAAGTGTACTAAATGTATGTTTCTATTTTCAAATTGTTATTTATTATATTATTATAGTTATTTATTATATCATTATTTAATATTTCAAATTAAAGCATGTTGTTTAAGAAAAACTGTCCAAAATTAAAATTTTATCCAAATTTTTAGGTGAAAACTTGTTTGTTCTTAACTATCCAACTTTAGAAAATAACGCTCTGCTGGCATTGATGCATCGGGAATACAAAGATATTTGAGATGTAATTTATAATGTTCTGAAACGGTTAACAACTTTAAAAGTTTACCATTAAAATTTCTACAAAAAAAATCTCAAAGTTAAAAAAATATATATATGCAAAAAGAAAACATTATGACAATTTGAATCTTCAAAAGCATGAAAAAGAAAAGAGATTGTTCGCAGTGCTGTGAATTATAACACGTTATCATTAATAAAAGTAGAGTGATGAGCAGAAAATAAACATTTGATTGAAAGAAAAAAAACGATGTGTCACTACTCAACTCATTCAGTTTGAATACCCTATATATGAAACAATTTATTCTGTTTTTCATTTGCCAGATAACCATTATAAAATATAGCGGCACAGTTTAGTTTTTTTTTCTTTTCTAGAAGAAGTTGTAAACTTCTTCCAAAAAATACTTGTTTATTGTGTATAAAAAATATTTTGTACTGAATATACATCGCATTATAAAACCAACATACAGAAAAGCCCAAATGCTTAGTAATAATTTAGCATACAACTTTTACAGCTTTAAAAGCTCTCACCCCCAATTGAGGAAGATAGTTTATTATTATTATTAAAAGCAATATGCTGAATTCTTTCAAATTTTTGTGCTTTTCTTTATATTGGTTTTTATACATTATAACAAAAAGGGTCTTATTTTTATTTATTTATTTTTAATTAATTATCGGTGTCTTGGAAAAGGTTTAAGTTTTTTAATTACCCCCCCCCCCCCCCCAAGCGCGCCCCTTCCTCCTCTGCGCCTTTGGAATGATAATTTGAAATATTAGCTATTTTAGATTTTCTTTAAATCAAAATCTTTTTATTTCCATAACATTGAATACACAGTTGTAAAAGCTTGGAAATAAAATTCAGCTCAAGTCAAGGAATAACCTTTGATTTTTTAGAAAAGGTAATTTTAAATATTACCAAACATGCAAAATCTTAAATATATATTTGTTTAAATGCACACTATAGAACAAATATAATTATTAAAAATAATGAATATTACTGATAGAAAATAATTTGTTAAATAGTATAAACATTTATTATTATTTATTTAAAATAAACTAATTATATAATATAAAAAATTTCAAACAGTTTTTAATTATAAAATTAGCAATATAATTAATAAATAATTATTAAATTAATAATATAATAAAAAAAATATTATTAAAATAATGATATAATAAATAACTATAATAATATAACCCTAATAATAAAAACAATTCGAAAATAGAAACATACATTTAGTACACTTAATTATCAATTAACTGCATTTAAAAATGCAGTATCAAATTTGTATGAAATAAATTTATATTTTAAGAAACTATTTAATAAATAAAAACAATATTGTGTAACAACATAACGTTTAAAAAAGTAATTAAATTAGTTAATTGAAGACAAATATTACTAAATTAGTATTTATAAATATACAAAATACATCAAATAACTTTCTTCTAAAAGCAAATGAGCCCAATATGGCATAAATTAATTTAATGTGTATTAAAAAGAAATTAAATTAACAATTTTATTTTAAAAGGTGAAGTATATTTATGAATTATAATTTATTAATATTTGTAGTTAATTAATTATTTTACATTATTTTGTTAAACGATATTGTTTTTAATTATTAAATAGTTTCTTCAAATAAAAATTTATTTTATACGAATTTGATACTGCATTTTTAAATGCAATTAATTTATAATTAAGTGAACTAAATATTTGTTTCTATTTTCATAATGTTATTATTATTTGGGTTATATTATTATTATTATTATAGTTATTTATTATTTATTTATTATGACTATTATTTATTATATTATTAATTATTTAATAATAATTATTTATATTATTTTAATAATTATTATTTAATAATAATTATTTATATTATTTTAATAATTTTTATTTAATAATTATTATATATTATAGTATTAATTTAATAATAATATATTAATCAATAATTTAATAATTATTTTTTAATAATTATAAACTATATATTATGAATATTATTATAAACTGTTTGCATTTTTTTTATTATACAATTAGTTTATTTTAAATAAATAATAATAAATGTTCATACTATTTAAGAAATTATTTTTATCAATAATATTCATTGTTGTTAATAATTATACTTATTCTGTAGTGAGCAAACTAAGAAAACTTCTTGCATAACATTTTCACAAACTCTAAAAAACAACCGATCGCATGACACGTCTCTAGCTGTAAAGAAACATCCGCGCATGCGCAAACGATGGTCGGACGTTGTGCCTAAATAGCTAAAAGTCCGAATGGTCGGACGTCTAGCCACTTCCATTATTTTTGAGAGGATCATAGCGGGGCCTCCGAACAGCAACATCTCGGCACCGATTTGAGACAAAGCCGCCGCTGGTGGAAGCATAAGTCTCAAGCTGCATGCCAACCAACCAATCAACCACATCCTTATTATCAAATAAACAATAAATACCCTTTCAAATTACAAATCAAATCATTTTAACAAAAATAGAGAGGAAATTGCAGACATTTAAGATATCTTAAATGTCTTTGGGAAATTAGATATGAACGAACATTCCTGCTATCACTGAGTCTTTTCTTAAAATAAAATTGCTATGAAAAAACAAGAAAGCAATAAATCATGAATCGTCTGCACATTCGACGCGTCTAATTATTGAATTTGAATGGCATCAAGCTAACGTTCTCCAAAAGAAAAAAGTCATAATTTTCTTTAAAAAATACTGGTACCGTACGTATCGAAAATCTAACTGTCTGCAAAATAGTATAGTATCGTGGAAATGCACTTTATGCAATTTATATTTTTGCATGTCCCTGTAGATGAATAATAAATGTCTAGCACACCACCTTTTGATAAATACACAAAAAATAATGTATATGAACAATGTACATAATTTTCCAATGTTTAGAGTAGGGCAACATAATTAAAAGGTAGTATAACAATTATCGCACATCGAAAGCGATAGATCCGATGACTTTTATGAAGTCCTGTACATAAACATTAAATACTATGAAAACCATTTTTGATTGGGTCAGTGTTAAAGTGAACCTGAGGATCATATATTGAATTAATATCTAACACATGGGATTTTTTGTCATTTTTAATTATACTAACCGTTAATAGATGACAGGATCATCGAATTAATTTTTAGCCTGTTGTCAGTCCAAATATCTCCTGCAGTTAGCCTGAAAAAACAGTCACACTGTTTATAATCGTTGCATTACAATAACTAGTGGCCCGTCCCGGCTCTGCATGAGTAGACAATGTGTTGACCACAATGTAGGATAGAGAAGTGTAAGTACTTTAAAAAAGTTGTTCTAAATTGGATAAAAGTGGGAGTGAGACAAAATTGCAGTATTTAGAAATTTTGAAAATTAAAAGCTTGTAAAAATGTGATAAATAAATTTTTCTGTTTATGTACATATTAAAACTAATAAATAATACACGGCCCATGGAAGGACATAGCAACTATATGCGTTCATGTAGAATGTGTTTTCCTGAATTTCACGCTCCTACCTAAATCTGCTGCTGAGATATGGCAAAATGACCTAAAAGTTTTGAGGAATTTTAGAAATCGTCGAAATAAGTGTTTAACCAATTTTTTAGTAGATTTTTTAAAATTAATTTCGCCCTCCTACATTAAAGCTGAGATATGGCAAAATGACCTAAAAAATTCGACCTCTCCCTTTAACCACCTTCTTGGGGAAATTTCCAAAATTGCTGAAATACGTGTTTTATTCATTTTTTAGTCGATTTGTTTTCCTGATTTTCACGCTCCTAAAATAAAACTGCTGCTGAGATATGACGAAATGATCTAAAACTTTCGAACCCCTTGTAACACCCTTTGGGGAGAAATGTCTAAAATCGCTGAAATACGTGTTTAACCAATTTTTTAGTAGATTTGTTTTCCTTAATTTCGCACTCCTACATAAAACGGCTGCTGAGATATGGCGAAATGACCTAAAACATTCGACCACCCCCTTTCTAAAATCATTGAAATACGTGTTTAATCATTTTTTAGTAGATTTGTTTTCCTGATTTTTGAGCTCCTACCTATAACTGCTGCTGAGATATGGCGAAATAACCTAAAACATTTGACCACTCCCCTTAACCCCCTTCTGGGGGGGGGGGAATTTCTAAAATCACTGAAATAAGTGTTTAATCACTTTTTAGTAGATTTGTTTTCCTGATTTTCGCGCTTCTACCTATAACTGCTGCTGAGATATGGCGAAATGGCCTAAAACATTCGACCCCCCTTTAACCACCTCCGGGAGGGGAATTTCTATAATCGCTGAAATACATGTTTAATTATTTTTTTTAATAGATTTGTTTTCCTGATTTTTTTCGACCACCCCCCATGAACACCTTCGGGGGGGGGGGGGGGGTTAATTTCCAAAATCATTGAAATACATGCTGAGTCATGTTTTTAGTAGATTTGTTTTCCTGATTTTTGCACTCTTAACTAAAATTGCTGCTGAGATATGGCCAAATGACCTAAAACATTTGACTCCCCTTTAACCCCCTCCGGGAGGGGAATTTCTAAAATCACTTAAATACATGTTTAATCATTTTTTAGTAGATTTGATTTCCTGATTTATGCGCTCTTAACTAAAATTGCTGCTGAGATATGGTGAAATGACCTAAAACATTCAACCCCCTTCTGGGGGGAATTTCTAAAATCGCTGAAATAGGTGTTTAATCATTTTTTTAGTAGATTTGTTTTCCTGATTTTCGTACTCCTACCTATAACTGCTGCTGAGATATGGCGAAATGACCTAAAACATTCGACCACACCCTTTAACCCCCTTTGGGGGGGGGGAATTTCTGAAATTGCTTAAATAGGTGTTTAATCATTTTTTTAGTAGATTTATTTTCCTGATTTACGCGCTCCTACCTATAACTGCAGCTGAGATATCGCAAAATGACCTAAAATATTCGACCCCCCCCCTTTAACCCCCTTCTGGGGGGAATTTCTAAAATCGCTGAAATAGGTGTTTAATCATTTTTTTAGTAGATTTGTTTTCCTGATTTTCGTGCTCCTACTTATAACTGCTGCTGAGATATGGCGAAATGACCTAAAATATTCGAACCCCCCTTTAACCTCCTTCTGGGAGGAATTTTCAAAAATCCCTTCTTATTGCTTGCCTAGGCCATAACAGAAACCTACAGTCCAAATATTGTAACCTTGACTTTAATAATTTCGGCTGGGTGTTGATCAGTCAGTCAGTCACCGTTTCCTCTTTATATAATAGTATAGATTATTTGCACGAGCATAAAAAGCATTTCAAATTTTCGTTTAAGAAACAAATAATATCATTATCTGATTTTCATCTGGATTTTGCTGATATGATTAAGGTATCTTAAGGGAAAAAAAAAAATTCTGAATGTGGAGTCTTCTGATTTGAGCTGTGCTTCCGTGAAACTTTTTGAAGAATATTATTTGGATCACATTTTGATGTCCAGAGAAAAGTCTTGAGTTTCGAACTAGTAATACAGTCTCTGCGATTTTCAAGTATGTCTTCGTATATGATAGATTGTGTTGTCAATGTCATCATTTTTAGAGCTGGTCTCTTTTAATTTTTAACCAGTTCTAGATGAGAGACCTGCACCTGGATTGGCACCCCCACGCTTATTCTAAACTAGGAGGACAGTGGAGCCACGAACACGGGCTCCAGTGTCCATTTTACGTTCACCAGCACCCATTAACATACACGGTCCCACAGCAGCCGCAGTCGAGAGAGAGGTTGTCACCCTCCCAAACATTGACCATAGTCGATGCTGCTTTATTTTTGGTGATCTTGATGGGAACTGAGCTTAATCGCCTCCGCCACTGTGGGACAAGTCCTGAGTTTCGATCTAGTAATATAATCTCTGCAATTCTCAACTATGTCATCATATATGATAGATTGTGTTGGGCTTGTCCTCTGTAATACTATTCATTTTTAACTTTTGGGACAGGTCCTTTGTAATACTATTCATTTTTCATAACAGATTCTATAGTTTTTGTAAGGTGATGTCTACGTCTTATAGTGATCAACAAAGCCAGCAGAAACAAAGAATTACAGAAATCAAAGTGACAAATAATGAGGAGAAAAAAAGAAAATTATAAGAAAGAGAAAATAAGTTAAGAAAGATTCAGCAAGAGCTAAGCGAAGCAATGCTGTAAAAAACAAAATTGTGAAATCCACGAGCAAAAATTTACATTACCAAAGCTAAATCAAAAGCGAGTAATCTATGTATTTGTGATTAACATGTAACATTATAACTCAGATTAATAAAAATTGACAAAAAGTATTAAATTGTAATCTTGTCGAAAATAAAACAATGAGAGGTACTTTTATATTAGCTGGCCACAGGTGATAAATCTCCAATTATTGTTCCCATTGCTATCCTTTGTATTGCATTTTCCATTTAAAATATAAATCTTTCACTTATTTCACTTAAATTCATAACATTAATTTGAAATATGTTACATACATTTAAAATACATGTCTTTCATTCATTTCATTTAAAATACAAAATAATAATAATATTAAAAAATACCATAAACCGAAACATTTTAATTCATCATCAAAGTGTCTTGTTTCTAATTTACACATGCAAAAAATAAAAGTATCTCTTGGCGAGAAAAAAAAAATGTTAGGCAAGATTTGCGCCCAGCTAACATAAAAGTACTCTTAAATGTATATTAATAGCTTTTAGGAACTAAAAGAACCATTTATAAAAAAATCTTGAGCACTTTACACTTTGTTCAACTTGTGATTTTGCAATTTTCGCTTGTTATGCTTCAGATTTCAATAAGATTTGCAATTCTTAGTAGTATAATAAATGTAAGTTATAATTCAATAATAAATATTTTTTATTCAAAAAATAGCAAATTAAGATGTTTGGCAATGTTACGATTAAATAATCTCCACTGTAACCACCAATGAATTTTTTGTGTCCGGTGGTCTTTCTATTCTAATATTAAGAAAATTATAGCATATAAAAATATGAAAATTGGTAGTCTTCATAGAGAAAATAGCAAGCTACAACCGCTACGCTGGTCAGTTTCTCTTAATGAACCTTTAATCAAATGAAATATTGACCTTGTGTCTTAAAACCATATGGACGTTTATTTGGAATGTCCTTCTGCATTTCTGAAAACTATACGAATGCCATCGCGTTATAACATTTGTAATGTGTCAGTCAAAATTTGGGCTGTGAAGCACAAACGCTTTTTGTTGATAATTTACGGTAGGATTTGGTAAATAATGATAAAACGATATGCTATATACTATAACCATCTTTGAAAACTCATCTAACTAACACTGAAGGTTCCGTCAAAAGCCATTTGGCACAATATTTTTAAAAGGCTAAGCTTTCATAATCGGGTTCATCTGATTATAAAACTTTCCCCCATAATTCTATAACTAAGCAAAGTAGAACAATATGCGAGATACTAAAGCTATCTCTGATAAATTATATAACAGTGCAAGTCCTGGCAAAATCCATTCTGCAAGATTAGTAAACATTTCCTTTTTGAATCAGCAAAAAATGTAAGTTATAACTTAATAAAAAGTATTTACGATTCAAAAAATAGTAAATTAAAATGTTTTGCATGCTTACAATTAAATAATAATTTTCAAAAAAAGAGATTCACGTTGAATAAATAGCGAGTCACAATGCTTGGCCCGGTTTGAAATAAAAATTATTTTCACATTCAGGGTTGAAATAAATGACGCGTTAGCATACATTTTGGCATGATGTTGGTATAACGGAAAAGTACCAAAAGGTATCCAAAAAACTTTGTCCCAAATTAGGCCAATTCTCTGTAGACTCTATTATGGAATAGGTCAGCTTTAAAAAAAAAAGGAATAATTGTGTTACATTATGGTGTCTATGGGGAAAAATCATTTCCGTTGGATTTTAATGAAGTTACAATACTTCAAATATAATGAAATTGTTATGCCTCACTGAGGTGGACAAAAATATGCTGTTTGTTGAGAATTAAATAAAAATCATGCACTTGTGACATCATAATTCACTTTTATATTTTAACAGAATAATAAGGCTACTATAATTTGTGAATCGTGCTATAGTCAATATGCATGTTAGGACACATTGCTGTTATCATTATCTTTGTACGCATGTAGATTTCGCTATGGTACTCCCTTATGAAATTTAGTAATTTTTTAATTCAATATTTGAAAAACGGCATAATCATTAGATTTGAAATTTATATAAAGAAAAATAGAATTTTTTACCTTTCTAACGCAGTTTGTCTAACAATTTTCTGACAAATATTTTTTAAGCTATCAATTTTTTCAATAACTTCAAATGTTTCATTTTCTGAGATTAATCTGTGGCAACAATTAGAGAAAAAGCCAGTCGTCAGCAACATGTAGCTTTTCATTAAAGAGGATTCCTTTTCCCACATCCCTTCAATAATGTTTAATTCTTTCCATTCCTGAAACACCATTTAATAACTACCTAGAAATCCACTTTCTTTAGCACGTTCAATCATTTTCTCATGACGCATTGAAGATATATTTTTGTTATCTGGCAAATGATTAGTTTTGTGTTTCCAAGGTAACTCTAATTCATACTTACCATCAGGAAGTATTGATAATTTGTTTTCAAAATCAATCTTTTCCTCAACCATTTGATTTTTTATTTTAACATTTTCAATAGGCTCTGAGATATGTAAAGCCTCTAACTCCCACAGGTATTTTACTGAAATATCTCGCACATGCAAAGATAGACTCTCTAACAGAGTTATCTCTAACATATTCCTCATTTCTTTGTTTACCCATGAGAACCCACCTAAGTCTAGTTTTGACAGCAGTGAGTCCCAAAGACAGTTGTGCAAATTCCTTCGTTAATGATTTCCCAATAACATCTGCACCTAACATCAAATCATTTTTTTTCCCTTACATACACTATCAGTAATTTTTATTTTCCTCTGTTTTAATTCCTGCAGAATTTTAGGATCATTAACAATGGGTAGAAAACCACATAATTTTTTTTCTGAAAACGCTTAAAAACAAAGTTTAAAAGTTCTATCTAAATCCCCTAGTTACACAGAGAAAACTGAATGGGATAATGGCTCCATCACTTTTCCCTCAAATAAACAATGAATAATTTTCTCTTCCTGACTCGGGTCTACTCTCATTTTCCAAAATACCCTTTTGGCCACATAGGTATGTTGTGAGCCGGAATCTATAAGAGCTTGAATTTTCTTTCTTTTATCTTTAACAACAATATTTATACATAAACTTTGCAAATAAACATTCTCATTACTATTATTGGAAAGAGAAACCTCAGCTTTTGAATTATTTTATTTATAATCATTTTCTTTTACATTCTTTGAACACATCAACTTTAAATGATTACCATTAGAAGTAAAACATTTAATATTAGCTTTACATCGATGTCTTAAATGACCAATTCTTAAATATGCAAAACAAGCCCTTTTCTTTTGTAGAATCAATTTTTTATAACTAAAACTTATTTTCTCTGCTTTAAAACATTTTGCACTAGAATGTGGTTTATCACAAAAAGTACAAGTAAAAGATAACTTACCATTAAAAATCTCATTTGTAGTTACAGTAGAACCTCGCTTATTTGATGTAATTGGGACTGAACCTACATCGGATAATCGAGAATTTATCAATAATCATCTTGTTTACTATGTAATATCGTCATTGAACTGCTATTATGACTATTTAAACTGCTAAATAACTATCTAAATTCAAATTATACATGAAAATAAATTTATTTTGAAATGAAAACTTACAATGATTTAAATGGAAGCCTCATCTGGCATAAATTGGCTATCCTTTGCCGTGCAACTCTGTCACGAAGTTTTCTTTAAAACATTACTTCAGAGGAATGTCATTGTTCTTGTTGTTCCAACCAATCAAGGATTTTTGAGAAACACTAAAAATCACCATTGTTACCAATCTTTACTTTGGAATCATTCTCGTCTTCATCATCATCTTCTTCATTTTCTTTTGGAGAATGTCGGACCTCTGCAATAATTTCCTCATCATTAAGCAACTGGAAGCCTGCATCTCCTGCATCTAAACTCAATCTGTGATTTCTTTGATCCCACAGTTTTCAAAACCTGGCATCATGCTAAAATGGTTTGAAAATTCAGTAGCACCATCTATCTCAATGTCTGTAACATTTTCATCTGCGCCAGTTGAAAAATGCGGCAAAAGTCTTTAATGTCAATTGCGGCATAGATTCCCATTCTTTACTGATCATATAAATGCAGTGGTCATGTAAATGATCATATAAGTAAAAAAAAAATCAGAAAATCGATATTGATTTACGGAGAGTTCCGGTTAAACAAGTGTTGGATAATCGAGGTTCTACTGTATTAACATAGTTGCAGTTGACACATCTAAATATTCCCTACTAACATTTTTATTACAAACACGTTTCACAATATTACCAGTAAAACCAGTTTGAGCTAATTTAATAATCTCATCAGATTCCACTTCATGGCAAAGGAAATTATAAGATTATAGATAGTCCTTTCAGAATTCTTTGGCACTCTATCTTCAGGAACATGACTTCTCTCCCGTGCTCTAAATATACTTTCAGGTAGGCAAGATTCCACTAGAGGCCTGAGAAAATAAGCAAACTTTTCTTTAGTCCGCCCAAGACTTTCTATGCTGTCATATAGAACAGCCAAATCCGTAGCAGTACGTTGAGTAGTAACAGTCTTCATTACAAGACTCAATAGATCCTGAACATATATTTGAACTAATACATCATTACATCTGAAACATTCTTTCAGTTGTTGCACAGCTTTCAGATAATTAGTAGTCATCAGGGGAAAACTGCTTATCAACTGAGCTGCTTGGGAATTCGGTATCACACACTGAGCCAGGTATTGAAATTTATTTTCAACAACTAAGTTCGGATCATCATGAAATTTAGAAAAATGGTTCCAAAAGCCCAAGAATTCTCTAGCATCTCCAGAATTTTTTCTCAGCTCCAATTCAGGAAGTTTAAATTTCCTATTCTTCTCTTCAGACACTGCATTCGAGGGTAAAGATAAAACTTGTTCGACCACATTCGACTTATGTTCTTCTATTTTATATTCTAGCTTAACTTTCAAACTTAAATATAAGTCTCTATCGGCTTTGGCTGAATTAAATTGTTTCAAAATCATTTTCATTAAGTAATTCCATAATCTTCTCTTCAGTAAAACTCAGCATGTTAAATTTATCGTTTAATTGATTTAACAAAATCTGACAGTTAATAAGATGAAAATCTCCAGTCTTGATTTCCACTTTCACATTTTCAGCAAATGGAATAAATGCTGCCTTTTCATTTTTCTTTTTGACTCAAAGACTTTAACATTTTCAATTAATATAAGCAACAGATCTTATATTTATATAAAACAAACGGTCCTGTCATTGCGGATGCCAAAACAAATGTTGCAGTAGAAATAAAGTTCAACTAACTCTATTTAAAACAGTAAAGACAAAAAACAAAAAAACATAGCTTACTTCTTAAGCATCTACCCGATGTTACCGTCTGTTTGAAGAATTAAATAAAGATCTCCAATTAACAAAACTAAACATTTATTTCAACAAAAACTAATCGAAAACATTTCTCAAAATATATTACATCTTCACGTTGCAAACTACATTTTAAAAACTTCTAGAACATCTACTATTCCTTTTTAAATTAAATGATAAAACATAAAGTTGCAATATCACAAAAATAAATTGCAATAATAAAATAAAATTAATAATTCAATGAGTTTTTACATCAAGCAGATACAAGCAAATGAAAAAACATGTCATGTGATCCTTCTCTCAGCGAAGCTAAAATTAAAAGGTTTACGCAACATACTTGTTTTGTAAATTTGAAAACAAAATTGCCAGTGAACTATTTCATGCAGGGACCAATGGCCATATATACAGAAAGATTTATATATATATATATTCTTTTAAAATCTAATAGCTAGTCCTTAAATTACAAAGTATTCACAATGCATTGCTTAATGGTTTTGTAAATTTATGTACAAAATTGCCATGAACTATTTTATGCAGTGACGAATGGGCATATATGCAGAGGGATTTATATAGATATTCTTTTAAAATCTAATAGCTAGTGCTTTAATTATAAAGATTCACAATACATTGCTTACTGCTTTTTGTAAATTTGAATGCAAATTTGCCAGTGAACTACTTTATGCAGTGACCAATGGCCATATATACAGAGGCGAGTCAAATCCCAAATATTCATCAAGTATCACACGCACCTAGATTTTAAAAGTAAGTTTTAGAGGGAAAAACAATGCTGCATATACAAAGAAAAAAAAATCAGTATTTTAACTTCATTATTTTTCTTTTTAGAATGACAGTAATCACTTAAACTTTATATTTGTAAACATAAGATTTTTATTATTTTACTTATTTAATACTTTAGCAGGCGCTGTCCACAAAAAAGGACACCTTATTTTAATTCCAAAACTGACAAACAGCACCAAGAATATTAAATTAAGTTTTTCCTTTTATAAACTACGGGAAAATAAGCAAGTTTTTATTTTCTAATAAATTATTTTGTAAATTCTGGTGTCAGTCGATAATTTAATCATTTTAAAAACAGACTTACTTCGTGTCAGAAAGGGTTAAAGGTTAATTTCTTCCAAGACATACATGCTTAAGCAGTATTATTCTCCATGTAATATGTTTTCAATTTCTTCCCTTGTATACTTCAATTAAATAATTTTTCAACACTAAATTATACTTCATGATAATTTAAGGAGTATTTTGTTTATTTAAGGAGTTCTAAGTACTCCTTGAAAACTTTTTCATTTCTAAGTAGTCTGTATGAACTCTGTCTGTTTGACATATTATTAAACGATTTTACGAAGGAGAATGAATGAATGATAAAGAAAATTAAAAAACTAAATAAATGAAATGTCATCCAAGGCTTGACATAGGCGGTCTCCACTGGCGACAATTTTTTTTTAATTTGGCAGGTTTTTTTGTACCAAAACTGACCTAAGAAATAGGTACAAACATCATTTTTTCTCTCCCCCACACCTACTAGTGTGTGGCAAGCAGTGATCTCCCTGTTCTCTTGTACTTTTAATGGAAGAAACAAGTTTAAAAGGCATTTTCCATATCATGCACAGAAAATGACATTATTTTATGCTTTAGCCAGCTAGCATGCCACGTGATTAGAATGTGGGGGGTCTTCAATAAAACAGTACGAAATAATATCAATCCAGCCTCTGTGGCATCTAAAATTGCATACAATGATAAAAAATGCTCAAGTTTTTTTTGTATGTTTCAAATCAGATTTTTGTGTTCAGAATTAAAACTGATTGCTGGTTAATTCTGCCTTTCCAGTGCTTTTTTTTTTTTTTTTTTTTTCTCAGAGACATATAATTTTAAATAGTTTCATTATAAAACATAGTTTATATTATCTTTTTAAATTATGTACTGTTCTAAACTATATAACTAATATTTCTAAACTATGCTTGTTATTATAAGCAACCAATTTTTTTTAATGAAATTTGTAAAGCCCTAGTCATATCATATGCAAAAATACTAACATTTATTTTTAAAAAATCAACTATTTATATTACTGAAAATACAATCCCTAATTTTATTAAATGCCCCTTAAAAACCATCCCCTCCCTCTCCTTACAAAAAAGGCAAGTCAATTGAAAAGTATGTGTTGAAGTTATAGCATTTTGATCATACTGATGAAACACAAACTAAGAAAAAATAATTTACGGATTTCAAGATTTAAAAGTAAATGGATGCAATAAAAAAAAAAAACTTTTACACATATTTATGTAAAGATTTATAACTATCAAATCTTTACATAACTTTGTCTGAAAGACACTAAGAATGTCTAAAATACATTTTAAGCAAAAAATTGGAAAATTTATATTTTTGCCATTTTTCACCAAATGAAGGATACCATGTTACTTTAAGTATAGAAATATGAGTTCATGTTTAATATGAGACCTCCCTCTCATACAAAACTAGTTTTATGTAAGTAAAAATCCTTTAGATGTTTAAGATTATATTTTTACAGTTTAAATTACACAAATTATAAACTGTACTTGGCCACGGCCTAACTCGATTTTCTCCTTCCCTTTATACGGCCGTAACAAAAAGTCATTTTCCCTTTGTTCAAGAGGAATAAGAGTTTCTCCCCGGAAGAACGTAGGGGGCGCTATTACTTACCATTACTAATGGAGAATTTCCTTATCTTTGCGTTTCGTTCGTCAAAACTATTTATGAATTGATATATCCAAGACTAATAAAAAACCCTTTAGGGGAATGAGACTTAAACGAGCATAAAATAAATATATGCTCATTAATATGTGCAAAATTCTTGCCCTTCATTAAAAAAAAATATGGCAAGGTATTTTACAAATGAAACCAATTTATCTGCATGTAAGAACTCTTTATCAAGAAAAATTTTAAAGTTTACTTAATTTTAATTTTATAATATTTAATGTATATTTCACTGTAAAAATTATCAATGTTTAAAGTCTAATCAAGAAATAGAAAATGCATATACCTATAGATACATATATATATACAAGTAGGGTGGATAGATTTATGAATTAATATTTTAAAAATCTGAAAAAATATTCTAATTTCTGTAACCACACAATATTCAAAAATTTCCACAAAAACTATCCTCTCATAAATGGAGTACATAATGCTACAGCAAAAACTTGTTCATTCTCTAAAATAATAAAACCTGAAAAATTATTATGAATTTGTTAAATAATCCATGTTTTGAGAAAAAAAAAGCGATGTGAGTTGATTGCCGGATATTGGCGAAATATGTTTTCTTATTCTGTTGATATTATGAAACATGAAAGTATATTTTTATTTTTATATACATACTTTTATACCATGACTTTCCAGAAGTAGAATATAATATTTAATTTTATATGTAATTCTATATTTCTATATGCTTATATATTTCAGATCAGTACCTATAATGGTTAAATTTATTAAAAATTGTTTTGAATGTACACATATATACATATATTTTAAATAATTCAGAATCGTGTAAAAATAATCCATGTTTTGAGGAAAAAAAATCGATATGAGTTTATTGCCGGATATTGGCGAAGTTGCTTAATTTTCTTACTACTATTATGAAACCAGTAATTATTATTATTATTATTTTTTTTTTTTTGCTGTGTATTTTACGCTCAGAATTATCAATGTTTCAAGTAATCCAGAATTTTAATGTATTGAAATTTACTTATAATGTTTGTTTTACATTTTGTAGTAGGATGTTATTTAAACTATTTTTAATTGCTTAAAGCATTGTATTTAGTTATTTTATCTCTAAATCTTTTAGTTTTTCCTGTTTGTCCTGTTTGTTTTGTTTAGTTTTTTCCTTTTAGTTTTTCCTGTTTGTAGTAAAGAAAACGCCGAAGTAAAAGATAGATATGTTACATATATTGCTTATATATTTCAGATCAGTACCTATAATGATTAAATTTATTGAAAATTGTTTTGAATATACATATATATATACATATTTTAAATAATTAAGAATCGTGTAAAAATAATCCATGTTTTGAGAAAAAAAAATCGATATGAGTTCATTGCCGGATATTGGCGAACTTGCTTAATTTTCTTACTACTATTATGAAGCTTGTAATTATTTTTTAAATTTTTTATTGTGCATTTTGCGCTCAGAATTATCAATGTTTCAAGTAATCAAGAATTTAAATGTATATAAATATAGAAATTTACTTATAATGTTTGTTTTGCATTTTATAGTAGCGTGTTATTTAAACTATTTTTAATTGCTGAAAGCATTGTATTTATTTATTTTATCTCTAAATCTTTTAGTTTTTCCTGTTTGTAGTAAAGAAAATGCCGAAACAAAAGATACATATGTTATATATACCTTTTATAATGAATATATTGCAAATATTCTTGTATTTTTATGTATAGAAGTAACATTTACTAAGCATTATTTATGGTAAGTATATCGCGCCATCTACCGGCGAAGCAGCCTTTTAACGATTCCGAAACTAAGGGGTGATTGTGAAGGCCGTATGAGGGGAGGGAGAATCGAGTTTGGCCGTGACTTGGCAGAAGAAGGCTGAACTTTTCCAGGGTTAGAAGCTTTTTTATCAGAACTAGTGTATATTTAGTTTTTGACAAACATACTTAATTTTAGTGGGGGGGGGGGGGGATAACACAGCATATTATAAAAATGACATAGCATAATATGCATGCACTAATATAAAAGTTCGGTACATAGAACAAAGGCACAAGGCCGTAGCCAACAGGAGGACCACCAGCAGGGCCGGCACTAGACATTTCACTACCTGAGGCGAGCATTATTTTGCTGCCCATAAGCCGTGATTGTTTTTTCACCAGTACTCAAACTTTTTTTAAGAATAAGTAAATTAATATGCTAACAGTAATTTATTTAAAATAAAACAAATATATATAAAATTAATTTACATTTAAGAAATTTAGAATAATCAAATTACTTAAGAAGTTTTGCTTCAAAAACTTTTCGAATGATACCTCATTTGTTGTTGTGCATTTCGTAAATTCATAGAAAAATGGATGTTGACAACAGAAACAGTACATATCAGTGGACCAGTGAGAGGATCAAGATTCGAAAATCAGCTACAGTCAATAATCAAAGTTCTGTGCTAGCATATGTATATTGTTTGATTCAGTTAGTATTTTGAAAAAATAAATACATTCTCTAAGAAATCTTAATGGAATGGGACTTGATAAAAGCAGAATGTAAAAAGAAAATACATTCTCTAAGAAATCTTAATGGGACTTGATAAAAGCAGAATGTAAAAAGAAAATGTCTACACTTTGATACAGATTGTCAGACTTGTATAGCTCAAATTCTTGAAGAATACAATGAAAGTCATTTAAAATATTCACAAACAGCTATTCCACTGAATGCTACTAGGAAAACATTTCTGACAATAAAAGATTTAAAAACATACATACAAAATTTCAAACATTAATTTGGTTGACTTGTCACTAGTGTCAATATGTTACCGAACAAGCATTTAAATGAGATTATAGTTTTCTATCTAAAAGGTGGATTAAACTTTGTGCCGTTATATTAAAAATAAATGTACAACGTTAAAATAGCACAAATTAAAATCATGTATACTGGCAAACAGCTGTATCAAAGCCCTTAAGCTCCATCTTCAGTGCCAATTCAAAAGATCAAAACGAATTAAAACCTATTAAATCTATCAAAATTAAATCTATTAAAATTTTTAATAGATTATAGTTTTATTTGCAATCAAAAAGGCATAAATTTTCTTTTGTATTTATACTAAATTGAATTATTTGAATTACAATTAATAAAGACACTTAACACTTGCCTCTATTCAATTAGTAAAAAACAAGTCTGAAATAAGACGAAAATAAAATTCTGGACCCAAATCCCCATTTGAAATATTTTTCTGGCTACGATCTTGAACCCAGAAAATCCAACAGTGCTGCAGAGGTGTGCACGGATCGAAATATCCAAGCATAGGCACAGGCCTGGCCCGACTCAAACAAAAAAAAATTTGTGCCCGGCATGGCCTGTACAAAAATTTTATTGGCCCGGACGGGTATAAAAGCAAAAAGTTTGGCATGTACAAATTTTTGTTTGGCCTGTCCCAACCCAGTCCAACAGCTAAAAGTTCAGCCTGAGCCCAGCCCGAAAAGAATGATCGCTAAGCCCGTTCCATGGTTGCAGACAAAATTAAGGCATGGGCCCAGTCAGAGTCTCATGAATGAAAATTGGCCAGAGCTCGGCCAAGGCAGACGTTTACAGCGCTGCACAATGCTAAGTTTTATCTAAAATAATTTCAACACGAAATTGCATATTAATTAGTCATAGTAACCATTAAAAAATTTATTAAAAGTCAAGATTAGTAAAAAATTTAAAGCTAACAAATTAATTATTTAATCTTAAATCATTTAGAAAAATGTTCATTCAAAAACTAGAATTTTTCATATACCTCATTGTTGCTTTAAAATATCAAGCACACACAAGTTTGATATTTTGAAGTACAAACATTTGAGACGCAGTAAACAAAAACTACATTGTCTATATCATTAAAATCTTTTAATAATTACAAGTTCTTAACAATTACAAAATCATACAAAATAATATATATATATATATATACACAAAATGTCATAAAATTTGGATATGTACATAAATTTGAAATTTAAAAAATTTATAATAATTGTACAAACAGAATACATAGGACTAATGCATTTTTCTTTTCCTTTCTTCTAATGGGATTTCTCATTTTAGATAATAAATTAATTGAAATTGTCAATAAGAAAATTAAAGTCTTAAAAGAATTAATTCTGCCATCTATAAATAGCATCAAAACTATGAATTTTGGCTCATTAATCCTACCAAAACACATCAGCCTATTTTGTTTTATAAAAAAGTATATGCTACAATCCAAAGTAATAACTGAGAAAACACATCTGATTAACTGTTTAAAATTTTACCCTACATTTGAGGCTAATTTAAAAAAAAACATTACACTGAAAGCTATTGGGGAGACAGCAAGCATTTGAAAACTTATAGCCATGATATTGCACCATTTAAATCTTGTTTAATTTTAGAAAATCAGTTCCACATCATTGATAATATGAGTTACAATTTAACTATATAATTAAACATCTAGATTAGTGACAGTGAACTTTGTTAGGTGCATATGCCAAAACTTCATAAATATTATTTATTGACATTGAAAAATGCCAGAATTTGATACAGAAGATGTTCAAATAAGGAATTGAACTTTACTGATACACATTAAATTATCACAAACTTAACTCCTAACTTGTTTATTATGCTATATGCTCTCCAAAATAAGCAGGTGGTATTAAAATCCATATTAACAATTTTTAATCAGAATCTTGCTGTTCTTCTTGTTCATGTTTTTTTTTTTTTTCAGTAATATGGATACAGAAATTGGTACAGTAGCCATTTTGTTGCTTGAACCATTTTGTAAAATTCAGTCGAAAAAATAAAATCTGTTAAATTCATAGTACAATATAATTTGACAAACATGTTTTTTGACTAGTTAGTGAAGAAACGTATCAACCGCATGGAAAAACAAAAGGATATGTGTATGTGTTAAAGGTTCATGCAATATTTTATTAGGTGCAAATGTGAAACAAAATACTACTTACAGTTGAGAAAAGAAAACTGAATTTAGCCTATAAATTTATTATTCTCTAAAAATAGTTTGCATACTAAATAAAATTTTGTACATGTCTCATTGGGCACACATGTCATAGGTTTACCACCACTGACCTAGGTTAAGAGAAAAAATTTGCTGAAACAGCCTGACTTCTGAGATTCTTATTTTAAAGGAGTTCATTTACATGAGGAAATATTTCTTGATTTTCAGTATTTAAGAGGAAAAATTACATTTTATTTTAAATTAATAAATAAAAAACTGATATTAGAGCCAAAAGATATATATATATATAAACTTTTTCTGTCTCAAAATATTTATCACTCTCCCCATGTATTTTTACAAGCATTCAATTTTTTTTTCTTTCACCTCTGCCATAGTGGCTTAGTTCACCAATAGCACAAACAGCTTGGCAGACCTTTGTTTTCCAACTTTTTTTCACCCTTCAAGTGAATGATAGAACATTCGTATTTCTGATAATTTGCTGGAAACATCCTTGTATGTGACTTGTGATGAAAGCCTTCACAGAGATACCTAGTCAATAGTTACAGCCTTAATTTCATTTAGTTATGAATGAGCTTTTCAAACTGAGAAGCATTCCAACAAAATGTAACAAGG
This sequence comes from Maratus michaelseni, assembly GCA_963931845.1. Lineage (NCBI taxonomy): Eukaryota > Metazoa > Arthropoda > Arachnida > Araneae > Salticidae > Maratus > Maratus michaelseni. The sequence goes on along the minus strand of OZ007587.1, from coordinate 380,529,372 downwards.
AACAAACTTTTAAACTCATGTTTTCAGCTTTTCTAATGCCCATCGTAGAATATCTTGTGAATCATTCTTAAATCGTTCCCTGAGGTAAGGAAACTCTGTAGATGGAAACCTGTAAAAAAACAAAACTATTTTAAATAATTATAGATAAAAAACACAGAGTAAATAAGAGAGAATAGAGAGTCTTGGTTGCATTACATGCTCTATTACATTATTGGTTGTAATACATTCTTTAAAACCACTAATACATTTGCAATAAATCAAAATAATTTTTGTCACAGAATTAATTTCATTTCAGTAATCTAAATTTTTTCAGATACTCAAATAATAACACAGTAGATAAAACAGTTTTAATACAAGAAATTATTTAAGGAACAGTAAAGTAAAATGAGAAAAAAACAAAAAACTGTATTTAAAAGTTTAATTTTGTAACAAAAAATAAATAAGAAAATATTCAATAAAGCTTTTGGAATTTTAAATTTAAATTATTTGAATTATTCTAATTAGAGCACTGTTTTTTTAAATAGTGAACATTTCAATATTCAATACTTAAATTATAATCAATATTTAAATTAATAAAATTTTATCAGAATTGACAGTGACTGATATTGTTAAAAATTACCAGAACTAGTCGTTGGGGGCCACCGTAATACTTACCCATCATGGATATGCATAATGTAAAATATTAAAATAAAAATGTGTAAACTACTTATAAAATGCATTGCAATTCAAAAAATAAAATCGTGGCTTGATGACGTCACAAACTTTAAAGGCTCGATTACTGAATTGCTTGAAAGAGGATTTTCCTTATAACTCCAAAAATAATAATCCTGTTAACTAGCGGTTTATTGCATCTGATTAAGCGTCAAATTTCCAATTAAAATATATCTTTGAAGTGAAATTTGGATGAAATACAGGGTCATGAAAAATCGAAGAGTGTGGAAAATAGGATTCCAAATATCTCGGCAACTAATTATCCGATCGACTTCATGCTTTATTCAAAATTTATGTTTTTTTATTGTCTTTTATATTCATTTCTTAAAATAAACAATTTCGAAAATTTTTATATACCTTTCATCAGAACGAATATTTCAAGAGTCCGAAAAAAATTGTTCCGGTTAATCGAGGTTATTGAAATGAAATAGGCTTCTTCCCATTATTACATACTAAGTACATACCAAATTGCAAGTCTCTATCTCAATTTTTTCGGGAGATAGAGCGTTTACAGACACACACACAGACGGACGGCAAAATTTTTTTTCTAAAAATATGTTTTTCGGAATCTCCAGTGTCAGAAACGTGTAAATCCGTCAAAAATTTTTTTTTGATTTTCAAAACGATTACAAGACTTACCCTATACTACGTATGATGGGTAAGTAAAAATAATTTGCATGTAAAAATAAACTTCCCGTAAATATTGCTTGAATTTATATTAATTTTTTATTAATTTGACAATTAATTTTCAGCAGATCATGGTTTTTATTATGACAATCTACCTAAATACTATCATAATAAAAGCTTATGGCTATACAATTTTTCTACGAGATACTAAGAACAATCAAATACACCCACCAAATGTATTCAATATATCTTCTTTTACTACAACTATCTATCAAGAAAAAGGGTAGGCAGCTGGTTGGTTTAACATCTAATAAACACTTCCATGAAACTATTGGTTTCTCTTGATTAAAGCAATTAATTGATCCTACGATATTACTGTGCTAATCGAAACATACATTCAATTGAAAAAACTACAATAGATCCACAGTCAACTTTTTAAAAATCCAATATAATAATGCACTACGATATTGTTTTCGATGTGTTATTGTTAGAAAGTACATATTACAGCTTGATTTAAAACTTAAATAATTTATCAAAATTACATGAACTTTCATTAACATTAACATGTGAGCTAATTTAATAAGCGATAATCAAGAGTTAAGTTTATTATAAGTTCAATTCTGCATCATTCACTCATTCTGTGCTTTGTGCACTGATCAAAATTTTCTTCTCTCTCACAGTTAAATAATAATAACAAGAACAAAAAATCATGCGTAAAGCATACCAACGCTTCCAAAATAATTTTACAAATCATTACCATTTAATAAACTGAAATATAACATCTAAGTAAACAATTTGGAAAACGCATAACATATTTAAAAACGTAATTTCAGGAATTTCCAACATATACAATATTCGGAAAATTATCCGAATACTTTTATTCACCCCTGTATATGATACATAGATTTGTATATATACTACATAAGATGCTAAATTTTAATTTAGTTAGGAAACGCATAGCACAGTTTAAAATTCTACTTCTGGAGTTTCTGTCAATAAACGGAAATGTGTTCACGAACTTTTGCGCTTCCCTGTATATGAAATACAGAATTTATACACACCAAGTAATAGAAAAAAGTGAGTTAAATTTAAAATTGCGTTCAGCAACTTAAAACGCACTTCCAGGAATTATTTTTAACAGACAGTATAGAATTGTTTTGTGTGTCCCTGTAAATGAACGATGACTGCTATACACAATATTCTGTAGTAAGCCTCTTGTAATGCACCGTAGTGATATATATATATATTTCAATGCATTTAAAATAGTGAAACATTATTTAATTAAACCGCAAACAAAATTTCACCATAGACGTAATGTAACGGAATTCTTTTGACTGTCCCTGTAAAGTAACTATAAGTGCTATGCTCACCCTATTCCATATTAAGCTTCTTGTAATGCACCTTAGTGACATATATCAATTACAATGTGTTTGAAATTGTGTAACGTCATTAAAATAAACTGCAAATGATTTTTCCCCATAGACCGTAATGTAGCGGAATTCTTTTGAGTGTCCCTGTAAAAAAACTATAACAGTTTAAATAGGAAACATGCTATAGATAACGACAGTAACATATAAAAATTGCAGGGCAATCCGAGCATATTTACGGGAGTTAGAGCACAGACAGACGGCAGACGGCCAGACAAACCGAAGTCATAAACACTTTTCAACTAGGTTGGAAAGTGTTAATAAAAAAAGTGGTGAGATGTGGAAGCAGCAAAATTTTCCAACAGAGACGCTACATTACATAAGGCATATTCCTAGGATATTCTTTAAAAGTACTTCATTGAAATATTGTAATTAATATAAATACATATTTTTTTTCTGAGAATAAGTGAATAATTAAGTCTTCAATAGGTACATTTAATCTGTTATAGTAAGAAGAGACTTTTTCTGTTTCTACTACTTCTTTTTACTTACCAGGGGCTGTGTGACAGCTCCAGGAAATAAAATAAAAATTAAATAAAATCTTTTTTTTTTTTTTTTTTTAAGAAAGAATCAAAAGAAAGAAACAAACTAACAAACAGAATCAAAATAAGAAACTTGAAAATTTATTTTGAATTGAAACCTGTCAAAACATGACATAATGATTCTCAAGAGAAGATGCTTACAGCTTGATGACGTTATATGGGTACTGAATGTGTTCAGTAGGAACAAAACAACCAGCTTAAACACAATGGAATACAGGTCTATATGGATTTGACATTTCTCAGTGAGCTAGATATATTGTTTGTCCACCTGAGTTTTGGCTGCACTTACAAGATTAATTCAAAGTCTTATCTCAGAAAGCAAAATTAGTATAGCTGCTTTCCACAACTACACATTGATGTAAGTGGGATTCTCCATTTATATAGCAACTCAAACAAAATATAGAAACTGCTTAAATGTAGAATCAGACATTTGCCTGCATTATTATTAATCACACCTGATATAAGAAAACTAACAAAAATTACAACCACACATATTAACCCTTTCAATGTAGTTTTCACATGTATATTCCATTTAGCGTGCATATGATTTAATTTTTTAGTACCAGATTATTTTAGTCATAATCTTTACTTTGTCTGATCAAAGAATTCTTGGATTAAATAAGGCAAAAAATGCTATACAGAATAACTGGTATTAAAAATTAAAATGTCATTAAATGATGCTCATCCTGAAGGTGTTAAATGTTTATATGTCACTTTTTTATCATTGTCGTTGCTATCATCAACAGTGTAAGATATATTGTAATGCAAATAGTTTGATTAATTAAATTGAACTAAGAACTTTTATGTGTTGTCAAGTTTTGACATCATCATCACATGCATTAGTAGAGTAGAAAATAAACGGACTGTTGTGGTAAATTTCAAAGCTTTAAAAATGTAATTTCATTGTGTGTGAACTTTGAAAAGTATTTATTTCACATTCTCTTACTATTTATCATATTTTCCCCTGCTCCATAAAATTATTTTTAAAACAAGACTAATTTCTAAGACATAGGCATAAGATATCTGCCATAGAAATTCTCTGCACAAGTAAAAAAAGTTGGGAACCATTGTTCTAATCAACCGTTCATGTCACCGAATAATGACAAAACTACACAGGAATAATAATCAAATTTGAAATGTGTTCAGTCAGCTTTGCACCTTCATATACAGTTCAAACATAAACATTTCACATTCCCTGAGCCGATTCCTTTTCTGTTCATGAAGACATGAAAATAATCATAAATATAAATACCAAAGAAAGGAAATTATGTTACTAACGGCAATTGTGTTTTAGAATCTATAAAGATCGAACTATAATCTTCCAAGGAAATCCACATCTGGACATCATCTTCATACTCAGCTATGATGTATCTGCTGTTCATCTAATTTAAAAAAAATAATACATATATAGATAAATTATTTACAGACATGATACAGATATACAAAAAATGTTTATTAATTCAAAACCTATTTTCAGTTTGAATTTTTAGACAACCAAAATTTTTCTATTTTAAAAATTTCTGTTCTAGTAAAAAATATAACTTGACGAACATTCAAGCTCATGAAAATCTGGTTTATTTGAAAGTTCACCTTGAAAACTTTGAACAGAAGATTTTTTCTTTTCTTCTCAGTTTTCACTGTTAAATATACAGATATCAGATTAAAATTCTCCAATTACACATAATATGGCTTCCTTAAACTTTGGTGCAATATAATGCATTTATATCATCCATATAAAAGATTATAGTAAATATTTCCTCAAATATTATTCTCTCACATGAGCTTTTGAAATGATTTCTTTAAAACTTTTAATTCTAAAAATATGTAATGTTCTTTATTTAAACCTCATCTAATGACATTACAAAAATATTAGTGAATTTTAATTTAAAATACATTCTAAATTAAAATTCAAGTTGCAAGTTGCAAGTTTAATTAAAATTCAAAACTATAAACATTTCATTCTACTTAATAATGAAAAATTTTCAATACCAATATCCAATAATTCCAATATTTAAATTATACATTTTTTTAGAGCTCATCTTTGACATGGCATAAAACCACAGAAGTCTAAGTTTTAACTAAAGCCATTTAATTAAATTTTGAATCATTCTTTAAAGAATAGATAAAAGAAAATATTGAATGCAGTACTTAATCAAACACTCATAGGAGAAAGGCATTGTAAAACCAAGAATTAAACAAGCATTATTAAATTATGCAGCATTTAATTTTTAATTTACTATGAAATTAAATTTTCAAAATAGAAGAAATTTTATTCTATCATTGAGAATGTGTCCGTATAGGATCTTATAAATAGTTAGAGCTTTGTTCTTCCCACAAACAAAAATAAGAAAAAATATATATATATATATACAAAATTTGCATGTTAAAGGATGTCCAAATGATGTTGCAAAAATGAGAACTAACTATTAAAACATTTCATGAATAATTCAATAATTCTTAAGCTTTGGGTTTTAAACATAAGCTAAAGATTTTACATATAACATATATCGTATAACATATAATATTGTTCCACTGCGCATGCGCGAATTCAATCAAAATATACTGTGTATAATATATTAGCTAAATGTATAGACCAACTTTTATGAAAGTCTCAAAAACATAGCTTGAAAATTCTGATAGTAATCGTCAATAGAATAAGCTCGAATTTCGCTGTTACCAAAAGGAAGCAAAAAGATGAGGGGTTGTATCATAATATACTAGCTTATGAAAGTTGACATAATAAGAATGAAGTGTCTCTCATTTTATATTTGATACAACCCCTCATCTTTTTGCTTCCTTTTGGGAACAGTGAATTTCGAGCTTATTCTATCGACGATTACTATCAGAATTTTCAAGCTATGTTTTTGAGACTTTCATAAAAGTTGGTCTATACATTTAGCTAATATATTATGCACAGATTATTTTGATTGAATTCGCGCATGCACAGTGAAACAATATTTAGTAAATCTGCTCATTTTTCATAGAATTTTTATTATTTTTTAATTCTGATTGCAGGGTATTGTGTATAATTTTGTTTGTCATATTTTCTGAAAATAACTTGTTTTTATATTAAAAACTCTGCAAATTATAAGCAAAAAACTTGGTAAAATTTGGGACTGCTTTTATAAAAACGTGAATTTCTCTTCGATTATACATGCTATCTTCATAAAAATGAACCCACATTATTATAATAAGCCACTTAATCATAATCTACAGTTTGAATGCTTTTTGCAACATTAGTTTTTACAGGGTTATTCAAAAGATATTCGTTTTTCTTCAATTTGTTGACGGCCCCTTATGGGGTTTCGGGAAAAAAATCTTCGCAGAAATATATGACGTTTATTATGTTGTTTACATTCCTGAAGTTTCAGGATAATTCCTCATGTATCTTTCCAGATATTTAATAAATTATAATAAAAACAACTGCGTCTAATAATTTGGCCAAGGACTGTAGGGATGTAGTAGAAGGTATATACTATGGATTTCTTTAAAAAACTCTTCATGCCTTGTGTTACTCAAATAAAGCTATTGCATATACTCTCTAGGGTATATCCTCCGCCTACAGTGTATACTATCAAGAGTTTTTTTCATGACATCACTGGTCCTCTGCAGTAGTATGCAAATTAATTGGAAAAAAAGTAGATAAACTTTTATAAAAAGTCCAGTTAAATAGCATGAAAATTCAGAAAGATACTCAGGTATTTTTCTGTTATACCAACACCATGCCAAAATGTATGCTAATGCACCATTTTATTTAACCCTGATAGTGCAAAGGATTTTTACTGCAAACTGTACCTAACATTGTGGTTTGCTATTTATTGAGCATGAATCACTTTTTAAAAATAACTTTGCAACACATCTTAATTCGTTATTTTTCTAGTAGAAAATATTTATTAAGTTATGACTTACATTTAGATATTGACGCTAAGATGGATTTTACCATTTGACAGTTACTTGATAATGAGGAAACTGGAATAAAATTGTTTCAGGACTTTGGATACATAAAAATAGTTTTTATTAAAAAAAAAAAAAAAAAAAAAAAAAAAAAAAACCATGAACGTTTTTATATGAAATATTTATTGCAATGCTAAAAGACATTTACAATTTCATGCCTGAAGTTTAAATTGAGCTTTATTTTACTACTTTATTGTATGATATTCATATGTTCTTTTATTTTAATTATAGATATATTTGTATTGATTTAAATAGTTTGTAAATTTTCAAATGTTATATTTTTTAAATGCTCAATTTCGTGTCAACAATGTTATTTTTTCTCAGATTCCTTTCATATGAATTTCATTTTGCACCAACTATTACGCTTGGCGACAATGGCATTGGTATAACGGAAAAATACCGATATTTATTGGCAATATAGTGAGCTAAATTTCAGTTTCTTTTTAAAAATAATTTCTTTTTTAATTTGTTGTTCACTCCCTAAATGCACTTCAGACTGAATTTTCTCTGGAAAGTGAGAGAGGAAGTGGATTCTTTCTTTACATGATCAAAATTGAAAAATATTTTATTGGCCTTGGAAAAAATGGCCTGAAATCAAAAGTTAATTCATTTTGTCTAACTGTCCCAATTTGCACACTACTGTACATATCACCAATTCTTATGTGGTACTATGGGGTATTTGATCCCATCTGAAAGACATGGCAATTTTTAAACTATTATGGATTATATTAAGTTCTTCTGTGTATTTTTCAAGACCTAATCTCTTTACTAACAATGTTACACATGGGAAATTTAGTTCTGCTTTTCCGTAGCACAGTTTTTAATGTGTTTGGAGGTGGGGGTCATTAATTTCATAGTACTTTCTATGTAATAGAAGATATTTTCAGGTTTTTGAAAAGAGTAGAGCATCACCTTTTATGATATAGAATACACACACAGGGTCAATATAATAACCTTAATCTGAATATATACAATAAGCTCACATGAATAACAATGCTAGTGAAGTCTTAAAAGAAAATACATACAAAGACATAACATAATTCCTGAGAATTAAAAAAATACCATGTTTTAATGAAAGATGGCTGAGGTTAAAACATGCTTCATGAACACAAGGATTAATAAAATATTTGTCTAATTATTAAAATTTATATATGCTAGATTAATTTATTTATTTTAAATTTAAATGATTTATTTCACATTTTTATATTATTTCCAATTTTCTAAATTTATTTTCATTTGATCGGCAACCATAACGTTAATTTCTTTATTCTCTTAATTTGTAAACAATCGCCATTTAAATTCAATCAGCGGTTGCCAATCGTATATTAACTTTTTTCCATCGACGCACTAGCTTTAGCGATCGCAAACTTGCGTTGCGAGTCGTTACGTTTAATCTTTAAGCATTTTTCCTGTGGCATTATCAGCTCCGGAGTTTTTGAACGCCGTAGAAGCGTGGAGGTCTCTGATTGGCTATTATAGTTTCGGCGCGAAATGGGGGACTTCAATGCATCTCCGATAGCGTCTGATCCTTTTTCGCTTCTGGACATGGGTGTGGTAACAAGTCCGCACTCTGCGCTCCTCAAAAAATACTTTTTCCGTAATAGGCCTACTGTTGGACTAAACAGGTTCAGCAGTAGAGTCCTATCGGAAATTATTTCACAGTCTTTCTTTTTTTTGAATTAACACTTTAAAGCATTTAACTTAAAATTTTAATAAGAAGAAATATGAGTTATGTACACTCAAAGATGCTGTTCAGTTGATGGATTCAACGATGACACTCTGTTGGAAATTGTATGATACTTTCATCAACGATTCTTACCGGAGGCTAACTGGATCATCTCAGCCCCTTTTTGAAACCTACAAAATGCTCTGAGAGACGGTAATATGAATTTGTATTTTTTCTCTGAAGTATATCAGGAGAGTAACCTTCTTGAATCGTGTACAAACCTCGCTCTGTGGTTGATTCATAAGATGAGGATAATTTAAGACTCTACTCACCAATGATGTTATGAGAATGTGACTTTTCGTGATTTTCCAGCATATAATTTAATTTCAATCATAATGAAAAGATCAATACCGATTCATCAGTTCGATAAACGAACTCTATTGCCTTCAGATGGTAAAGTGATTAAATGTATATTCCAACTGATTATTGTTTTACTCTTTGAGAGACATTATTCACAACATCACAGCTCATTAATCCATCTAAGTATTCATAAAGTAATTTCATTCACAGAAAATGTAAAATGTAATAGGTTTTCACTTCTAGCTGATAAGAAAAATTGTAATGTTTGTAATATTTATATTTAATTTTGGCATCGAATGTGACTTTTCGTGATTTTCCAGCACATAATTTAATTTCAATCATAATGAAAAGATCAATACCGATTTATCAGTTCTATAAACAAACTCTATTGCCTTCAGATGGTAAAGTGATTAAATGTATTGTGCTGTCCTCTAAAAAAAACCCATTTTTTGAATTTATCTTTATATAAAGTCTAGTAAGGAATACAAAAAAATTCAACATAGCTATATTTTCACGGCTTGATCTGACTAAGATTTTAATGTTGAGCATTTTTCATTCTATCAATATGTTACAAAATGACAGCCAATTAAGCAAGAAATTGAAAAAAACCCACTTTTTCCCAAAAAAACCCATGTTACCTAAAAAAAACCCACATGTAAAAATACTTGGAAATAAAATTATTTGACAGTAAAATATTTTTTTTTTCATTATTATTTATTTTTAAACCACAATTCTGCAAAAAAATATTAAATATTTCATTATTTTGTAAATTGAAGGAATTTCAAATGCAAAATATAATTATTTGTAAATTCGCTCCAGACTTTTCACATTTCTTTGCATACATCTTCAGTAAATTTAAGAAGAAAATTATTAAATAGCATTTGTAAAATCTCCGAGAGTTTATTAATGGAGAAGCATTAGTAACAGCCACATTTTGATTTCTTTTGTTCTGAATAATATAGTGATTAGATTCAAACTTGAGTATTCTTAATTTTTGTCGGCATTAAGCAATTTATTTGACGATCATCATTTACTTCTTCAGTAATAATAACACGAAACTTTATATCATCTTATTTAATAATCACTTACTGGCCACATTGTAACTTCTCAGCTTCTTGTACAGAACAGAATAAATCATTGTCTGCATTATCAGTAATATCACTTGCGGTGTTCAAAATTGCAGCTTCTTCTGTATTATGCATATCTGTATCTGATAAATCTGAGCTCCATAAAGATTTATTACTTTCCTGACTGCCATCTTCACTAGTAGTAGTACTTTCATTCTCCATGCTTGTTTTTGAATGCAGCAAAGAGTGATTACAATGCTTTTAAGTGCTTGGAAATTAGTGTGATTTTAACACTTCATCTATTTCTTTTTGTGTCATAACTGAAACACTCATCTTTATTCTTTCCTTACATCTTGTACGAGCTGTAGTTTGTGTTTATTAAATTGATCAGTGTCAATCTAGAAAAAAAAAATGTATCTAATTGATATTAAAAAATATTGAGTACTTAGGTAATACAAGGAATGGATTGGTGCTGTTTCTAGAACATCTGCCAACATTGCCACACAAAATCTTATTTTACTAATTACATTTCTTCAACATTTTTGCATGTGCAGATTTTTATGCTTTTACTTTTTCCTACCATTGATGCAGTAACCTTAATGGCAGCAAGTATCAACTCATACTATCGTACCTGAACCTTTAGCCCAGATTTGGCACCAAATAAATTTCCATTGCCTTTACTAAATACGTCTGCCAGCGGCCACATTATGGCACTTTTCCCACAAGGAGAGAGTAAAATTTTCTTGCATTTTATCAAGGATTCTACTTTTGCTGGTTGCAATATGTTTATATTAACATATTTATTTGGGCTATTTAATTTTAGATTAATACTAATAAAAATTTTAACAAAAGTTTACTGTAACATTTTTAAATAAAAAAGTGGCTACTAGTTTAAAGTTAGTGGCCACTTATAAAACTACTACCACTGGCCACTAATGAAATTTCCCAATTTTGCCTTTTACCTAATATTATTAGTCCTTGTTGGTCTACCTAATATTAGGCTTGTATTGGTTTAAACATGGAAAATAACAGTTTTAACTTTCCTGGTCAAAATATGTTTTGATCATCAGTAATTAAGACTCATTTTGATTTGGAAAAAGAGATTAAAATTTATTTTATTAAAATAAATTTAATACAACATGTGTTACTTATAAAGTAATGACTTTTTCTGTATTAAGGCTAACTCAGATCAAACTTTGAAAATTATCTTTATTGCTGAAGAGTTTGCATAACAATTCACCAGGTGCATTGTGAAATCCAAAAATGTCAAATGTCTTTTTAATAGAGTTTCAATTACTTTTGAGTGGTTGAAGCAAATTCGACCACTTTTAAATGGTTAAAACCAGTTTTGACCACAATCCTGGTTAAAATGAGTTTTGACTGATCAAAATTACAACCCTGGCTTTACCTTCTCAGATGATAAAGCAAAGATAATGAAGTTCATCGATGACACAGAAAGGGTGTTCTTGAAAGAAAATTTGCTGATTAAATTGCTGCCACTCCCTTCCTGAATTGTATTAAGATTTTCTTCTGTGGTATATTTTAAATTACATAAGGGGGAATGCATCAGATTTCAATTTTTACCTTTTATGCAAAAGACAAAATGATATTTTGCAATTCACTTACTGTGTTTTGCACAAAACTGCACAAACTTACAGTTCATCTGTATGCTTAGAAGATAAATAGTACAAATTAGCAGCTATGCATCAATATTAGTTATTCCTAACTTAAGTAAAATATTTTGCATTAAACAGTTAAAAGAGTTAATAAAATAAAATAAATAAAAGTTTGAAAACATCAAAATAATGTGTAAAATACAAGTGAAGGGTATCTGTGTGTAAAAAAGATTGATGGGTTTTAATTTTGCAAACATGGAATTTTTTTTTATGACATACTAAAAAAAAAAAAATCCTTAGAAATGCCTTCAATATACATTAAATTTGCATAATTTAATTATGTTCCTTAAAAATAAATGTATTTTTTTTTAAAAAATTGTATATTTTATCATTTATTTATTGAAAAAATTTTTGGGTTTTTTTAAATTCCACCATGGGGTTTTTTTAGCTCCATTTTCAAAGGTCGTCAGCCGAGCCCTACATGACATAATCAGCTTTAAAATGTACTATTTTATTCACATTTTAATGGTTTAACATAAAAACATTTCAAAATTGATGTACATCATTCTAACATAACGTATTATAACAAGCAAATATGTGAAAATTAAGCTCATGTTTTGCCAAAATTCTGCATTATTAGAATAAATTCTTTTAAAACTAAATAAACACTCCTTAGGCATTATCAAATGTTTTTATTGTTGCAAATGGTGTATAGAAACAGCACAAAACCAAAAATTGACTTCAGTGAAAATATTTGATAAAATACTAGGGTGGGTTTTTTTTAGGAAACATTTCACACTGGGTTTTTTTTAGAGGACAGCACAATATATTCCAACTGATTATTGTTTTACTCTTTGAGAGACATTATTCACAGCTCATTAATCCGTCTAAGTATTCATAAAGTAATTTTCATTCACAGAAAATGTAAAATGTAATAGATTATTACTTCTAGCTGATAAGAAAGATTGTAATGTTTGTAATGTTGATATTTAATTTTGGCATCGATATGATAAAAGAATTGCAATAAATAATTTAATAATGTTTGTAAGGTTGTGCACACGCCAAATAATGAACATATATATATATTTTTTAAATGAATATTTATATAAGAATAAAAATGTGTTGTTCAACCTATGTCTCTTTCTTTTGTGTTTTTAAAATTTATTATATATCTGATATTTATAACACATTTTCCACAGAACAGAGTGCCTTTAACTTAAAATAGTAAATATCATAATCTCAAATTCAATATAGCTTCCAATAGTTAACTCATATTCAATAATGTGAAATTTCAATTTAATGATGAAAGTACAGTAAAAGTTCAATTTGTTTTAATTTGACAATGTAAAGATGTTATATGTAATCTCTAAATGGAATCTCTAATGGCACTATAAAAAGGTTGACAATATATATGTTTTCAGTGTTGCAGTATTTCTCAGTTCAGGTAAGAATTGTTATTATATTTTATCATGAAGAACTCATTAATTGATTTTTATTATATTCTAAATTTCTTTCTTTTCACAAAGCAGTGTTTTTATTTTTATTTCCTTGCACTTTCGATCATTGGATAAATTATTGTTCATCTATTTTAGGAAAATACAAAATTTAAAATTACATTTACAATATTCAAAATTCTCTCTAACTTCTATGTCAGTAAACCCTAAAATCCAACTTTCCTATGTTTATCTTTTATTTTCTATTTTTTTTCATTACACATACTATTTTATTACTATACAAAGCTAGGCCTAAATATCAAACCTGTAAGTATAAAAAAATGAAAAAAATGCTGTAAAAATGTTTAATACATTTTTAGATTCGTTAGATTTAGAGGGCTATTTAGATTTTTACTTATTTAAAAGATTGAGGATATAAGATACACCAATACATTAAATCAGTATTCTCTACATACTATATACGTTTCGAACACCCAGAATACAAATGGCACAAGGAAAGTGGTTTTGTGAAATTTAGACAAAGAAATATGGAATTATTTAACATGACTGAGTAGTTTATAAAAAGTTAAGCCATTTATATTCAACCAAATAAATTATGAGCCTATTTATAAAAGTATGAGAAGAGGGGGAAAAAAGTATTAAACAATTTTACAGTAACTATTTATTTTTTGCACTTATACCATTTGTATATTGCACAATTCATTTAATATAAATAAAAGTAATTCTAGAATTATAAATCAAACAAAACCCAAGGAAATAAATTATAACATGCCTCCAAACGTTTCAGATGAGAAGGAATGTTGTTCGCATTCGTGGAAGGACCTGTACTCTTCTCGCTTGAATAAGGAGTTGATGTACTTTTTGGACAGGTATTTTGAAGGCCACTATTTTCTGGAGCTATAGTAATAATGCATTGTCTTACCTGAAACATATAGAAAGATTAAAATAAAAGCATCTTTTTAAAAAATATTGTAAAAGATAAAGACACTATTTTTTTTTTTAATTGGAGCCAGTTAAGTCAGAGTCACATTTTCCCATTACATACTAAAAATGTTCTAATGTATGCCAATGAGATACTTTTTCTCAAAGTAGTGATGCATCCAGCCCTTTTTAGTAAAATATGCACCCTATCCTTTTTCCACCATCAACTTTTCACTGTGTAATGTTTTCAAAAGTAATTGGCTTTAAAAAAAAATATAGATTGCAGTTTAAATTAAATTGCTGAATGAACTGGTGGGATGCATTAATAAAAGCAAAAAATTTCTTAATAACACCATAAAACACATTTCTTATTTTTATGGTGTTATTAAGAAGTTTTTTGCTTTTATTTACAGTTTAATTGTTTAAAAATACATATAAAAACCAGCAATAAGGCAACATATTGTGTAACTTCTTTCAGATTAAGTTGTTTGCTGTTCTATAATTCAATATATAATAAATATTGTAAGTAAAAATAATCCAATGGAAGCCAAGCTCTTTTGATAAAAACTCTCCGCCCATCTAAAAAGAAATGTGAACACAAGTTGGATATGTCTAGATAACCTCTATGAACACATCAACAATTTCCAAAATTAGTGATTTACATCAAAATGACTTTAACAGACTTATTTATAAAATATTTTTTGTCATTGAAGATAGCTAAGGTGTAGATTAAGTATGGTGTAAGTATATTGGATATGATAAGCAGCCTCAGATGAGTTGTTCACAAACAGCAAATTCTGATTGTTATCTAAATTCTGAATCTTGATAAGTTTCAATAATATTTTAACTTAAAAGTTTCAACACTGGTATTACTAATATTTTTACAAAATATTGTTTTTTTTTTTTTTTTTTTTTTTTAATCTGAAAAACATAATTGACTACACTTTTTATTGGACAAATGGAATATTTAAAATAGCCAACCTATAGATCAATCTCACATGGATCGATCAAATATGAACCCGAATTCTGTTCTTATAAATACCAGAAGTTTGATAGTAAGTCAAGGTGTGTAGATGTAGTTTTTGAGGATATCAGGCAATTAGCTCAACAACAGCTGACCCTTCTCAAGCTAGTTTTTCCAATCAGCATTACGATGACAGAGCAGTAAATACATACTTCCTTTGTGCAACGTGTATTTATCAAATTTCGTAAGCCCCCCCCCCCCCCCTTCACCAATTCGAAATTTTCTTATTATTAAAACACAATTCACCTGGCTCAAAAATCGTAGATCAAAGACTGGCATAAAAAAATTATGAAGAACAGGAAGCTGTTGGAAAAAAAAAAAAAAGTTCACAATCAAGCTGAATCTTAGTTGCCTGCTGGCAAGATTCTTATGGTAATATTCTTTAAATTTAAAGAAGTTTTGCTTATTAAATTTTTTTGTGACTGTCATACTGTCAATGCAGTATATTACAGCCAACTGCGTAACAAGACAAAACTTGCATATTGCCAAAAAAAAAAAAAAAAAAAAAAAATTCAGATTTCAGATCAGGAATGTTATCCTCTTCCATGACAATTCTAAAGCCCATAACACAGCTTTTTCCCAAGAAAAACTTGAAGAAATTCATTGAATAACTTTATCCTGACTACAGTCCATACTTGTGATTATCACATGTTTAGACTGCTAAAACAGACATTTGGATCTCTCATTTTGAGAATAATACAGTCGCCAAGATGTTTTTTGGCAATATGCAAGTTGGCTAGAGAATCAGCCTCCTTCATTTTATGATAATGGAACATGAAAAACAACTATCTGCTGGAAAAAATGTGTTTTGAAATCAGGAGATTATGTAGAAAAATAACATTACATTGATAATTTTACATCTTATGCCCCAAAATTTAAAATAATAAATTCTGGTTTACATTTGATCGATTCTTGCACATTGACAAATAATTATCAAAACAAACTCATTTTAGGTTTATTAACGCATTATTTTTCATATTTTGTTAATGTAGAAAACTGACTCAGAGGATGATTTATCTAAATAATAATAATAAAAAACTATTTTAGATCAAGATTAGATTTGATTACGCTCTCTCTTAATAAAGTGGTTAATTTTCATGATGAAAAAAGTCATTAAATTTTAAATTGTTCAATAAGTAGAGCAAAAAAAAAAGTAAAATAACAAAAAAGCTAAATATCTAAAATGGAAAAACCCTCAGTTCTGAATTTTTTAATTTCAAACTATTCTCCAAAATTAACATTTTATTATTTATTTATTTATTTATTTATTATAAAGCCATTGTCAATTTGTGCTGAAAACCACTGATTAAAAATTTACAGTTAAAATATACAAAGCAGTTTTAAAGTTTCAAAAGAAATTACCTTTTCTTAAATAAATATGGAAAAAAAAGCATAAAATATAACAATGTTTGTTTATTCAAATTATTATTAAAATTACTAGCAGCTAAAAAAAATGTAATTTCTTTTGCTTAAAATATTTCAATAATTTTAATAGTCATTTACAGATATGAAAATGATATTTTTATAATATAAATTAATCTTACATTAGAGCTTACTGCATTTGAAGAAGGTGGTATATTTTCCCTGTTATTGTCTGATGTTGCTATTCTTTGTTGCTGCTTATCTGGCTTTCTAAAAACAAAACAATTTAGAAGATTTAAAAAATGAAAAACAAGTTAAGAAGTTCATACTGTTAAACAGTAATCATAATCATATCAAAAAGCAAAAGTAATAAAATTTCTTACTTTCCACCAACAATTGGGAAATTTGAGAGTTTAGTCTTTTCAAAAAAGTTTTCAATCTTTCTGCACTTTTCCTTCATCTGTAAATTAAAATTAAATTAGAAATTTGATTTTATTTGTTTCAATTTAAGTATGTCATTTACAATACCGTATCCATACATAAAAATGGCTTTGCAATTTCATGCACTTAAAATAAATATGAAAAGAATATTCATGAAAATGCATATACAAATTGAAAAACTTCTTAAACTATAATGAATGCAAAAAGAAAAGCAAGCAAAAAAAGATCTCTGTTCTGCTGTTTAAATTGTACTATCTATGGTAGTGTGATATAATCAATGTCGTATGCAATGAATATTAGCTGGAAAATATGTTAACAGATACCCCCACTCCCTCCTTCCCCAAGGAATTGATGAAGTTTATGCATTTTTAATGTACTCATTTATATACAATATGGCCATAAAATAAAGTGATTTGAGAACTTTAACAGGTAATCTACTGTGCAAATGTAACACCAACAACAATTTCTTTTTGAGAGAAATAACACAATTTTTTTCACTATGGTGAACAGACTAAAACTGGAAGCAATAATCTTCCTGCTCACAGATTTCCCATCTTTACCAAATAAATAGATGAGTGAGATAACAAAAATGAAAATGTAAACAACAGCTCTGATTGATTTAAAGAAGAACTCACATGTTTCTGTTTACATCAGCAGAACAGTGAATATGACCCAATAAAACTTTGCTATGACCTTCGGGCAAGCAGTGATCAGGGCTCCCACTCAACTTTTGCAGTTAAAAATGGAAAAAAGGGACCATTTTTTTCAAAAAAGGGGACCAAAAGGGACCATTTTTTATTTCAAAAAAGGGACCGAAAAGGACCACATATTTGTTAAGAAGGGACCTATTCTGGCAAATCACAAATAAAATAAACACACAACACCTCCTCCCTCCCTTATTTGTTACTTATTTATAAATGTTCAAAGTATAATTTGTTATATTTGCTCCGATTCAAATTCATTTAATTCTGAAATTCATTATCTGAAAGATCAGAGATTACAGAGATTACAAACTTCTATTATTAATACAACTTTATTTAAATTACAATGGTCAGTCAGTAAGTTAGTTGCACTGTTTAAGAAAACATGATCGAAATTTTACAATAACTTTATTTGTATCCTAAAGTTTCATATAAAATCTACTTTTCAACATCCATTATTTAAACATTTATCGAGACATGACACAAGTTTTTTAATGGCTTCTGCAAAGAAATCCTGTCCAATATCCAGCAATAATTTTATGCACACTTACATGAGAAATATTAATTTCATTTGAGATTTCGTCTATTGTTATGCGTCTGTTTGCAAAGATGCATTCACGAGAGCAGCGATCTCATAATTTTATGCAGGTGATGGTCTTCCGTTGCGCTCAGCGTCGTCAATATCTGTACGTCCATTCTAAAATGTGTTGCACTGCTTCGCGATAACTTTATGTGACAGCATTTTCACTATACACTGCATGAAACTGATGATAAATTTCAATGCAGTTACACCTTTTCGCCCACAAAAAATGAATCACTGCATTCATTTCCCATTTGGATGCCACTTGCAGCTGCCGAGATATGTTTACAACTGATTATCAGATAAACTGAAACTACTTACTGTGTGAAAGCCCAAAATCATATTTACACAAAATGAAAAACGGCAATTTTCATATCCTTATGATGGAACAAAAAATTTGAAAGTTTTGTAACCTACTGATGATGTCTGTGTGCTGATTTTAGCAGGACTGATTGAATTTCACGAATTTTCCCATGATCATTTGAAGAAATTCATGTTTCTTTTGCAATCCTTTGACGAAATTTGCATTTTTTTTTGCAATCCTTTGACGAAATTTGTGATGTTTTCGCGATCTTTTGACGTAATTCACGGTGCTTTCATGAACCTTTGACAAAATTCGCGGTTTCGACACGATCTTTTGACGAAATTCACAATGTTTCCGCAATCTTGTCACGAAATTCACAATCTTTTGACGAAATTAGTGTTCTTTTTTGCGATTTTTTGAAGAAATTCGTGATATTTTCGACGTACTTCGCGTTATTTTTGCGATCTTTTGACGTAATTCGCGTTATTCTCGCGATCTTTTGACGTAATGCGCGTTATTCTCGCGATCTTTTGACGTAATTCGCGTTATTTTTGCGATCTTTTGACGTAATTCGCGTTATTCTCGCGATCTTTTGACGTAATGCACGTTATTCTCGCGATCTTTCGACGTAATTCGTGTTATTTTCGTGATCTTTTGACGTAATTCGCGTTATGTTCGCGATCTTTTGACGTAATTCGCGTTATTCTCGCGATCTTTTGACGTAATTCGCGATCTTTTGACGTAATTCGAGTTATTTTCGCAATCTTTTGACGTAATTCGCGTTATTTTCGCGATCTTTTGACGAAATTTGCGGGTTTTTTCGCGATATTTTGACGAAATTCGCATTATTTTCGCGATCCTTTGACGAAATTTGCATTTTTGTCGTGATCTTTTGACGAAATCCGTGTTATTTTCTCAATCCTTTGACAAAATTCGCGTTATTTTCTCGATCTTTTGACGAAATTCGCGAGGTTTTTTGCGATCTTTTGACAAAATTCATGGTTTTTTAGCGATCTTTTGACGAAATTAGTATTTTTTCGCGATCTTTTGACGGAATTTGCGGTTTTCGCGATCTGTTGTTGACGAAAATCCCATTGTTTTCGCGATTCTTTGACGAAATTTGCGTTTTTTCGCGATCTTTTGACGTAATCAGTGTTATTTTCTGAATCCTTTGCCGAAATTCGCGGTTTTTTATCGATCTTTTGAAGAAATTAGTGTGTTTTTTTGCGATCTTTTGAGAAAATTTGTGTTTTTTTACTTTCTTTTGACGAAATTCGTGGTTTTTTCGCGATCCTTTGATGAAATTCGTGCTTTTTCGCGATTCTTTGACGAAATTAATGA
Organism: Maratus michaelseni; assembly: GCA_963931845.1. Taxonomy (NCBI): domain Eukaryota; kingdom Metazoa; phylum Arthropoda; class Arachnida; order Araneae; family Salticidae; genus Maratus; species Maratus michaelseni. The sequence goes on along the minus strand of OZ007587.1, from coordinate 380,509,274 downwards.
CGTTTTCCCGATCTTCGAAACACGCGATTTTTCCGCAAGGCATGGCTAAATACCGAATATCAATAAAATTTAAAATAAAGGTCGTTTAACAGTATCGAAAAATGGACTTAAGGGACCTAATGATGAAAAAACGGACCAAAACGGACTTGAAGGAAAAAAAACGGACCAATTCCTTAAAAACGGACCTAGTGGGAGCACTGAGTGATTCATTTTTAGAATACTACTCTTTCCAAACAATAATCTTTGTGGTAAGTTTCTACAACATTCGCAACAGAAATATACCATGAAGATTATTGTATGGAAATAGTGGCCATCAAAAGGTTGACCAGCAAGAGCTATGGGCAAGAGAACTTTCTCTCTGCAGCATAATCGTTGAAAAAAATATGGACAAGTAACACCATCTTGTATTTAAATATAATGTTCCTATTGTAAATGATGCATACACAGGGCTTAATTTCTAAAAAAAAAAAAGTACCGGACCCCTAATATTCTGCAGTACTAACACCCGTAGCATACCTCCTTCCTCCGCCGTCACACCAATCTCCATATTTATATTTCGTACATTATTTTCAAAATTTAAAGCATTGTTTTTTATTTAGCAAAATAAAAATTTTAAATACATCTATCTGCATATACTTAGCTATCAACTATTCCACTTTTTAGTTATGACTACTTCCAAATAGAAACCTTTGCCTAATCTTAATGCTATTAATAGCAGAATTCTGCAATTAAATAAGCTCAGGATTATGATTTGGAAATAGTGTTAACACAAAAAAGGAATAGTTCGCAGCTATGCATCTATATATAAATAACGAATTAACAAATACCAAAAACATTGATAAGGAAAATTTTCAGACAATCTAATGCACCAAGGAATTATTATTATTATTATTCAAGAAGCAATTTCTGGGAAAGAACCTCATTTTGTGGTAGAACATGGTGAGCTTTGGTTAGTATTTAAATATTCACTGAAATACAGAAGCTCGGCACAAATTAAGCACTGATTGTACGTCATTTGACATTCTTCTTAAAATTTAAACTGACAGTACAAAACAGGCATCAGTATCGGAAAGATTCAATGCTTTTATAGAACAAGGGGAGACACTGCTCGATTGCTTTCTATCAAAATAACAATATATGACAATTATATCTACTTACAAATGAAAGTGACTTCGTAAATGCGCACAGCAGAGCCTTAACATGGGCAGCGTTTATGATGAAAAATAGAAAAATCACTAACGTTATTTTCATGCTCATACACAATAGAAGTCTAAAAACCTCAAACAAACAAAATCTCAAGCTGATGCTCACTGACTAAAAACAGAGGAAAATATTCTTTTGGGGTTAGATATAAAAATAAAAAAAATAAAAGATCCAATTAAAAAATATCCTACTGTCACAAAAGAAAATCGAACTGAAAGCAAATTCATTGTTCGATCTTTTGAGTGGCGCTATACCAACACGTCATCAGACATAAATCTGTAAATAGAACTAGAATAGAAAAAGATTATTTCTGTTTACTCTTTATTCTGATCAAAATAGCATTAAAATGATTTGAAATGGAATATAAGAGGGAGAAGGGTCTTTTTTTTCTATACATGAATAAATAAAATTTTGAATTTAAGACAGATTGAGTTTGAGTCTGCCCAAACCCGAAGACTGATATAAAAATCGAATTTGAAATGGAATATGAGGGAAAAGATTTTTTTTTCTATAATGGATAAATAAAATTTTGAATTTAAGACAGATTGAGCTCGAGTCTGCCCAAACCCGAAGACTAATATAAAAATCGAGCCCGTTTCATCTCCATTTCTTACATGTGTGACACATTATATCGCATATAAGTGTTTTGATACAAAAGAAGGCAAAAAATTGGAGGTGGGAGGGGAAAGGAAATGATAATTTAGGATTCGTTTTTTGGAAGCGTTATTACACTGGGCTCAGTATTTAGGAGCTCCGGTGAATTCTAGCCAATATTTAAACTTTTACTAAAAACAGAGAAGTACCGGAGCTTATCTTCGGTGGGCTCTGGCACAAATTAAGCCCTGTGTATACACACTCTTGGTCCTCATTGAAGCTTTTGAGCCTTTAGTCTGGAGAGGAGAATTTTTTAGGATGCAAATGTACAGCTTTAGCCGCAAAGGAATTACAATTGTAAAAATTTTCTGCAGCAGTGGTTACCAACGTGGGGTGTACGCCCCATTTCATTTTTTAAGTGGGCAATACCAAATATGTTACTAAACCATTCTTGGTCCCCCTTTTTTTATTGTTGTTGTTTTATTTCGGAAAAATAATGTTGTAGGTTAAAAATAAAAGTAATAAGTACAAAAAAAAAAAAGTTTTTATTGAATATTTAAAGAAATTACCTACAAAAGTTGAAAATACTACAAAAAAAGAATAATTATATGAAAAAGTATTTAATAATTTTAGGCATAAATTTATAGTTGTTGTTGCTAAAATGTTTTAAATTTTTTCTGGTTTTAATTGTATTAAAATTTTCAAACTATTTATTTCGATTATGTATTGCGTTTGTATTTGTTCTGCTATACACGAAGTAACATATACATGAAGAAACTTTTACACATAAAACTGCTTAACACTAGAATGACGGACGGGGCCAATTTGGCTCCTATCGATGTTTGCAAATATGTATTTCCTATACTATTGAAGTATATATTTCTATATTTCATGACTTTTGCTTATTTGGCTTCCAGTCCATATATCTGAAATAACTTTTTCGAAACTTCCATAGAATCCCGTATTTCGAACTGTATACCTAGAAAGACGGCAAGGGCCAAACTGGCCCTCATTAAGACTCCTACAATAGGAGCTGACGCATATCCATTTTGTTTCGGATTATTGGTACGCAGTTCAGCATCAATCTACCGCAGCCGGAGTTGGGGTTGTCTAAGACTCGGTTCTGATTAGCTTGGTTTTTCGACTGGGCTCGAATTCGGGTACAAAATCTGCGAGGATGCGTCAGCCTCTATTATAGGAGTTCTAACCCTCACTAATCACTCCCTGCATTAACGTCGCACCGTTTCATTCTTAGAATTACCTTGGAAATAACATTCCCAGTAATTTGAGTTCCTTTTCTCCCTTTACATTCTGTATGCTTCCCCCCCCCCTATGTAAAATGGCTTTTACCGATAGAGTGGTGCGACTGAGTTACGCGCCTAAAGATTTACCCACGTGACCAACGGAATGATAACATATTGTCAGTTGCTTTAGTAGTAAAGAACAGAAGAGATGTCTCGTAAACGCGGTCTCACTCATGAAGAGATTTTGAAAGAATAACAACAATTAGATGAAATGGAGTTAGGCGATGGTGATAACAGCAGTTTACATGAAGATAAAGACTATATTCCTTCAAAAGAAGATACAAAAAGTAGCAGTACCAGTGATGATAAAATTGAAATGATTTCTCAAAATAGTGTTTCCGTACAAAAATCAGAAGAATGTAGAAATGAGATTAGGATAGAAGAATCAAAGAAAAAATACAGGAAAAAAAGTCACATTTCTGATAATTCTGTATCACATAAATTGCAGTCGGTTGAAAACGAAGTTATCCATGAAAGTGATTCAGATTGTGATTTTTCCAGAAATTATTCACAGCTTTCGACATCTAAGGCAGGAGGACGAATGTTTTCTCGTACGTGTGGTCAAAATCTTTGTCAGAAAACATTTGTTGGTCTTCTTGATGCACCTTCTGTTGGTCATGAAGAAACTGCCGTTGACGGGGCAATTTGGAAAGTGATTGAACATTCTGCGACTAAAGGACGTCGTACAACACAGAACGTATTGGGGGAATCTCAAGAGCTGACTTTGTATGCAAAAACTATGATAATGTGATTAGTGCGTGGCGTCTAATGTTCAGTCATAAAATGGTGCGCCATATAGAACAATGTACAGAAGCAGAGGCTCACCATAAACTTGAAGATGACACATGGATAGTATAATTAGATGAATTGGACGGTGTGTTTTCTATTATGTATGCAAGAGGATTATATGGGGCAAAAAATTTCCCAGTAAATACATTATGGTCATCAGTTTGGAGACCGGCGTATTTTTTAACAAACTATGCCAAGAGATCGTTTCAAAGATATTATTCGATTTTTTCGTTTTGATTCGTAAACAGAAAGAACAGAGAGATTGAAGACAGATAAGTTTGCATTGGCATCCTGTGGAATTCGTTCATTGAAAACTGTGCAGCTTGCTACAATCCAGGAGAAAATCTCACAGTTCATGAACAATTGTCGCCATCAAAGGCCAAATGTCCTTTTACTCAGTACATTCCAAATAAACCTGACAAATTCGGTATAAAATTTTGGCTAATTGTCTATGTAGATTCGAAATATATCCTCAATGGATTCTCATATACTGGTCAGGATATCAGCAGACCTACTGATCAAGCTGTACATGAACATGTAGTGATGAAGCTCACTGAAGGATATTTAGCGAAAGGTAGAAATATAACTATGGACAATTATTTTACTGTGTGAAAAATTAAGAGCCAATTCAACAAGCTTAGTTGGAACACTTAGAAAAGATCGTAAAGAAGTGCCACCAATGGCCAATATAGGAAAACAAACATTATACTCTACAACTTTATTCAAGAAGGACAATGATATAATGATCACATCGTATCAAGGAAAGAAGAATAAACATGTTTTGATACTAAGTTCCCTCCATCCTAATGTTGTCATTGACAATAATGAGAAAAAGACATCCGAGACAGTTCAGTTTTATAACAAGACAAAGTATGGAGTGGACATTGTAGACCAAATCTTACGCCTGTATACCACCAAATCTGGAACACGTCGTTGGCCGATGCACGTCTTTTATAATGTTTTAGATATGTCTGCAGTGAATGCTTGGATTTTATATAAAGAAGTGACGTGAAAGGAGAAACTTAGTCAGAGAAATTTTATTCTGCAACTATGTGAAGATCTGCGAGCTACATATATAGAATCCCCATTTAGTACAGCATCTAATATGACTCCAGCAAATTATATAAAAGACATCAGTGGAATGAAAATGTTCAAATGTAAAGTTAAATCAAGTTGCAAAGGAAATCATACAAGGAACACTTGTATCGAATGTACAAAACCAGTTTGTGGCAAATGCAGATATACAGAAGTTTGATGTACTTGTTGCTTAAAAAAAAAAAAAAGTACAATTTAAATAAAGGTCAGTATAAAAATTATTCGCATATTCTATAATTTTTCTCATTTTTCTTCCTATTATATACATTTTACCATTGTTAAGACATCAAGAATTATCGAAGGGCCAAATTGGCACTTTTCGTCTTTCTAGGTATAAGGCTCAACCATCTTTCGAGTGTTAAGGGTATATCTAAAACTTACTGTCTTGAACACATTTAATCTAAAAAATAATTAAAATAGCTGTACAGATCTTAAAAAATGTATAAATGTCAAATGTGGATCAAAAAAAGATAAATAGTAATTTTTTTTATAGCTCTAGTGCAGATTCATACACAGTAAATAAATATATATAATGACATATACATTGAATTATAAAACCAGACTAAACACACATGTTATGATGAGTAATAGAAATGGTTACATAAAATTGACAAAGACAACAATCCAGAAATGTTTCTTGATCTTGTGTATTGTATTACATATAATGAAATCTTAGTGTGTCCAAAAATATTCCACTAGTTGCTAATGATTTATTAAATTCTGTTATAAAATGTATAAATGCTATTAAATTTAATGCCAATAGTAAAAATCTCTGTACAGAAGGATCGACAAAACTCTTTATGAGATAAAAGCAAAGATCTATAGTCTCAGTGCATTTACAGAGTTATGCTAAAAGCATATTTGGGACAGAAAAATTACCTGTTTGATAAGCTAAGAAAAAATGTGAAATGACTTGTTATAGTTAAAGATCTCTATTCAAATAAAAAAATATATATGTTATACAGGAAATGGAGGAAGGAGCTTCATGATTTTACAGATGCTTTGGAGGGGTGTGGGCAATAAAAAGTTAGGAATCACTGGTCTACAGCAACATACGAAAGATCAGATAACCAGTAAATAATTAAGACCAAATAATTCATTCTTTCCATTATAGAATTCTTAAAAATATGAATTTCTCCCTCTCTTATACACATAGATTAAAAAGATAGAAAAATGCAGGTACTTTCCTGTTACATTGGCCTTGGCAAGAGAAGGAAAATTTTTACATGAATTTTCTGGCAATCTATTCACTGTTTCATACACACAAACTATTTTTTCAGCATGTATAATTTATTTTTATTATACAGAAGTTAGGGGTCGGAAAAACTACTTTTTTATTGTAGCGAACTACAACTACAACTACTTGTTTTAAAAAGTAGCGACTATAAACTACTTTTCAAAAGTAGTCACTACTTCACTACTTTCAGATTTTGTCAAAGGGCATTAGAAACTGAAGAAACGGATTAAATAATAAAGCGACCCCTCGTTATATCACGTCTGCCAGCATATAATTAAATAAATGCGAGATAACAGAGGACATTAAACAAATTAAAAAGATAACATACAATAAAATGTTTTGCATTTGTCTCCAAGATGTTAGTTTATACACACATTAGAAATTTCGTAGGAAAATTTAGAGAGATATTACAATCTAGAAAATTACATAGAGACAACTCTAAACACAAACAACATATAAATCTGCAAATAAAGCAATTCCGTATAATAAGAAACGTAGCGTTAAAACAGGAAGACCTAGTAACGAGTAAATAGACAAATGTTGCCAGCAAGAAAAATAATTTCTTTGGTGGGTTAGAATTTGATTTTAGCAGCAAATGTCAATAGTAAAAATCTATGCTTCATGCATTGCGTTGTTATACACTGCGGCTGAGATTCCCAAATTGTTCAGCAGGATAAATTATTCAGAAGAGAATCAAGTTTCGGTCACATGATTTGCAGAATACTACATTTTTTCCCTGAAGTAGCGTTACAGGGTGGTCACAAATATCTTATGTTAAAATTCCATGATATTTCCATGGATTTTTAGGATCCAGTGACATCACTGAGAACTCTTTGCGCAATCAGGGTATCCTCTTTAAGATTGTCAATGAGACAATCTGAATTAATTAAAAAACCTCTTTCTACATTGGCATTTCCATGAAATAATACTATGACTATCTTCATGACCATATTTATACCCTAACAATCACCAAACTTATTAAATATATCTCTCCAAAATATGTCAATCCTGGAATCTTGATGTTCGTAAGCTTTCAGTTTTTCTTTGGTGTCAATGTCAAAGCATACCTTTAAATATTCTCTTTCAGCATTGTGGACTTCATTATCACTGATAATTTGGCTGTCTACTAAAATTGTCAAAAGATTTTTTTATGCGTTTTTTGATGAGTTTCATTTCTGGCTACATCTGGGTCAAAACCAGTTTATGCTAGAGGATAAATAAGGGGGGGGGGGGATCTTTGCAATAACTTTAAGCATAATGTTTTAGACAAGATACAAAATTTTTGAGGAATTGTAAAATCTTATAAGAAATTTTCTGTTTGTTTCTTCTTTTAAAAGCACTCCATGTGCCATAACCTAAAAGTCAATTGTAGATGCTGATTCAAGTTTTTATTATTAGACAAACCTATTTTATGAATACAACCATCAATTCTCTTTAACAAATTTTGACATTATATTTCTAACTATTGATGTTAGAGAATTACAAAGAAAAGGTGTCATTGGAACATCTGTTTGATACTCTTTCAAAAAAAAGTTTGACTTCCTTTGAGAGAGATTTGAAAAAAGCCAATTTGGCTTCTAAAAGTTCATCTTCCATAAAATTTGCTACAGTTTTGAAGCTAGCACAAGCTGTTTCTTTTTCGTCTTTTCTTGCACACTGAACGAATTTTCTAATATGTGACAAATTATCAATAGCACATTGACACACATGACTAACTATTCTGCAGCCAACTAATTGAACAAATTTTTTTAGGATATAGATCTAAATCTGTATATTCAGAATATAGATTTAGAGGAGCTGGTACATCTTTAAACAAATTATAGAGGCTATGGAAAAGACTGATTAATGACCAATTGGTCACTTGAATACCTTTCATAAAGGCTCCATACAAAATATGTAAATCACAGGTATCAATGCTCAGTAAAATTGGGTACCAATCTTTGGCGCACTCTAGTTCAGTTTTTAAATCTTTGTAAAACTTTAAACATTAGGTCCATCCATTGAAATCTGAACTATAGTTTTCAAGTTTAAAGAAGATAAAGCAGTTTTAAAGCTTTCTCGAATTTTATCAATGTTGAACTACCTAAAAAAGTTAAAGTTAAGTAACATGCACATATACTTGATTTTCATCAAAACACCAAAATCTTACATTTACATCCATTTGAGTTTTCTGTTATATTTTATTTAAAGATTCATAAAATCCAACTGTTATGTATTTATATTTTGATAATTTATACAACAGTTCATTTTGAAAATATGGCGAGATTCCATACACAGTAGGCCCCGTATTTAATGAGGAGCTCGGGACACGGAAAAATGCTCGTTAAATCCGAATCCAAGTTAATAAGTAGTATGTATATAAAAAACAACTTACATGAATTGCTGCTTGATAATCTTTAATGAGAATTGCAAAACTATTCATCCAAAGTTGATTGTTTGACTTTATAAAATTTCGTTTCATTTATTTTTCGTCGTAAAACTTTAATGCATTTAAATGTTGCATCATCAATATTTTTCATTGCTTCAAAAAACTGTTCAAGATTTTGTAATGACTCTGCAGCACCATCATGTGACGGTTTTTTAATTACAGTTTCTTCTTTCGAGTCACTATCATTTGCATTTTCCTGTTCCTGCGCGTTTACCACTTTCATGTCGATATCCTCATTGGAGGGAATGCCCTAGGTTAAGACATCATAATCAACGTTATTGTACTCATTGATGTTTAACCCCTTAGTCGTCGTGCCCGAGACATTCACGGGCAGCGTAGGCTATGCCTGTTTTATTTGGATTGTTTTATTCCCACCAGTTTTTTTAAATTAGTGTATTTGTCTTTATTCTCGCATTATTTAATCTGTCCATTAAATAAGGCGAATATTTCTACTTAAAAAAAAGTGGTGGTAATCAAACAATCTGATTTTTTTAAAGTAGCCTACACTTATTGGGCGCGATGATTAAGGGGTTAAAACATCGTTAAACTGATCAATGCTATTTTGTTACAAACAGACTGAGAGTCAGAAGTCATCTTCATCTTCGAAGTCACCATCAGTTCTGTCAATCCATCCAGCTTTCCTGTAACAGTTTTGGATACAGGATTGAGTCACACTTCCAAAAGCATCTGTCATCAGGTGTATAGCGTCAAGAACAGAAATTTTAAGATCCTGACATGTTTCATTTGTCTCTAACATCATCAGAATCAATTGCTTTCTATAATAGCATTTGAAATTGCGAATAAGAACAAGTTCGAGAGGCTGCAACACCGAGGCTGAGTTGGGCGGTAAAAAAACAACTTTTATGTTTTTTTAAATTGCTGACCAGCGGGATAGCAGAACAATTCTCAACGATGAGTGCAATCTTTGTTTTCTTTTTTCGGAGAACTTTATCCCAATCGTGAAAATAGAATAAAAATAATTCTTAAGTCATCCATGCTTTTTTGTTCGTTTTGTAAGTCACTAATAGGCTTTTTACCTCTTTAAAGCATCTTGGATTTGCAGATTTACCGACGATAAAAAAGTTTTTATTGGCTCTGCCTTACATGTTACAACACATTAACAAAGTTAAGTGATTTTTCAGCAACTTACTACCCACACATTTTTCACCTTTAAACTTCATCGTTTGATAAGGGATTAGATTGTAAAAGACGCCGGACTTATCGGCATTGTCGATGTCATTTTCAGTATAATTTTCAAGGCAATCTTTCCATGTGCAATCCAAACAGTCTTTCACGTCCTTGTCATTCACATTGGAGCCTCGCCGATAATTTTTCCTGCACAGATATGTTATGCCGTTGCTTGAAACGATGTAGCCCATCCATTAGAGCATAAAAAATTTGTGTAACCTACCTCAGCTTCGAAATTTTCAGCTTGGATTTTAATGATGGGCCCAGTTATGGGCAAACAAGTTCTGTTGCTGACAAACCATTTTAACAGAGCTTCATCCAAGTCCTCTTTTTCACACATCGCAATCGTTTGCGCAGGAGTTGCGTTCGAGTTGGCACAGTTGAACTACTTACATATTGCAACATTTTTTTCACCTTTATCTAAGAGTTTTATAATTTTCCCTTTTTCTCTTACGGATAAAACTTTACTTTTCGACATTTTAAACAGCAGAATAAAAAACACGCTCTCAAGAAAAGGCACAAGCCGAAAAGAGTACACATAGTTCTGAAACAAGTAATTACACCTGATTTGGATTAGATCAAGCTATTGAAGGAAGGAGTCGTCATAAATGATGTCAGTTGACGCCGTTCCTACCCCTCTGCATCCGCCATCTTTAACTGCGATAAATCACCAAGTGAATTGGAATTCCAATCCTTATCAGTTGGGATTATTTCATTCTCCCTTTTACCCTTACTCTAAAAGGGGCAATGCGACAGGCGCCCAATTCACACCACCTCCCTTCCAAGAAAAGATACCTGCCTCTGATGGTTTCAACTGTTGTTGGATAACTTTAAAGAATGGTTATTTTTTCTTTACAAAAAGAATGGGGGAATTCTAAGAAAGCTGTGTGTTTTTCCTTTTTTCAATCATTATTTCTGTAATTATTTCTTGCTTTTACAATTATTTTCCTCGCTAAATCCGAGGAAAGTAGAAAAATTTGCTCGCTAAAAGAGTATACTGAATACATTTATAAACATTGTACCGAACAAAACTCTCCATTTTCCTCACTAAATCTGGAATCTCATTAAATGCGGGCTCGTTATAAACGGGTTCGACTATAGTACAGAAATATGCAATTTTACTCTTTCTCAATTTCATATGCTATGTCGCTATCTAGAAAAGTGTTTGAAATAGTGAAACATCCCTTTCTGACATTCCCATTGATTTATGTGTCACTACTGAATGAATGCACCATAATATTTTAGCTTTTAACACATTTTCATTAAAAAGTAGAGACTTTAAGCCACGAGGCATGGAAACTGTTAATTGAGTTATGTTTTCTGCAAATGAAACATTTTCTGAAATGAGAGTATTATCAATGTCCTCAGTTGATGAATAAGAAATGGAAGGTATGGATGTTTTAGATGATTTTGAGCACAATGAACCTGCAATAGATGATGGAAAGGAATTGGATGAAACCCCAACACTCAATGATTTAGATGAATCTAACCTACTCTAATTATGTTTCTCCTCTACTCAAACTTCACAAACCTACTGCCAATGAAATATGATCTATCTAACCTCACCTTTGAAGAGCTGTGAAGTGCTAGTGCAATGGAGAAAGTTTTTCTTTTTTCCCTTTTAAGATTACAGTTGAACTTACACTTATCATTACAGGAAACAGATGAAATTGCTCACTTTCAATAAGCAATATGCAAAAACATTTCAGAATTCCCAAATGTTATATATACTGAATAGCCCTTTCTGTTTTCTGAAATGATTACACATAACACATTTCACAGTAAACGGAAATTAAAATTTGTTTGGATGAATTTCCAGGATTGAGTTGAATTTCCATGATTTTTCCATGATATTTCCAGGTGAACAAAATTCCCTGATATTTCCATGTTTTCCAGGTCTGTGACCACCCTGCGTTAAAAGTAGCGTCGGTTCTCGTTACAAACTACTGATGTTTTGTATCACGCTACTTGCTACACTACATTGTTCAAAAAGTAGTGCGCTACACTACAAACTACTGTAAAAAGTAGCGACTACTGTAGTTTCGCTACTTGTAGCCATTACCTGTTATTATATACAAACAGAAGTCATTTATCTAATAAGTGTGATCAGAAACAATTTTTTTGTAATACCTACATGAAACAAATTTTTTGTAATACCTACATACACAAGCCTAATAATTTATCAGTTTTGCTTTCATAGAAGTGATGAATTTAGAAGGTGGCCTGGCCTGGGGGAAGAGAAGGGAAAAATCCTCCTAGAAGGTTTCAGATTTTGTGTTTGAATATGGCTTAGAAGTGCAAATTCTCCCCTAGGAACTTCACAATGACCCCCCCCCCCCCCACCACTGGAGCTTCAGAAATCCCTCTCAAGGGCAAGTGTCTAAATTCAATACTGATCACATCATTTAGCAACAAAAGCCTGAATTGTGCCAAGGCCCCTATAACAGGGAAGTATTAAAACAAACTGCCAGACTGAAATTTATAATCTTTGAACTGTACATCTAAAAATAACTCAGAATAGAACATCTAAACAACAACAACAACAAAAAACAGCATTACATACTTTTTCAAATTCCCTCTCCATAAAATAATTATCATTGTTGGTAACTTCACAGCCATTTTTGTCTTTAATTGTTTTCTCTGATCTACTTTCAGTTATTTGATATCCTATAATAAAAATAAAAATATTGTTTTTAATATATCCAACATAAATATAAGAAATTATAAAAGAAAGGGGGCACTAATACAATCCATGCATAGTAAATTCTTGATGTGTAAAAAATATATTTAAAAAGACACAACAAATGAAATTATCTATTTAAAATATCATTTTCCAAAGAATAACAACAACAAAAACTTTATTTTACTTGTTTTTTGTCTCTTTCTGTTTAAACTTTTACAGAAATGATTACTGCATGAAATTTATTAATCATAATAAATGGAATTTCAAACATTATCAGGAAATAAATATATAAATAAAATAACATAACTAGCCTGCAAAAAAATCTTTCCCATTTGTGAATTTTTGCCTGCCTATTATATATGAAAAAGAAAATAAAAAGAAAATAAAATTTTAACAACAATGTAAACTAGCTTCACATAATTTACAATAATTATAAATTTGAACATTTCTAGATAAATTTCTGTGTTACATAACATTTTTAAGAATACCCTAACAGTTACTACCATAAAATTAAACTTTCCTTTTCAATAGCCTCCATTTCAATAGCCAATTTTGAATCAATATTATACAAGATTCAAAATCATTAAGTTGTATTTCAGTTTTTTGAATTCCCAACCAATCAAATTCATAAATAAAAAACCAGTATTACCAATTTTTATAAGCAGGCATTATATAGATAGTCATTAAAAACACGAGTCATTAAAAATGGCTAACTGTTTTCATAAAAAACATCACTACACAATAACGTTTTCATCTCCAGTTCGGCATTTCCTCACTTGTAAATGCAGGAACCTCTGTGCCGTTTATTAGGTCTTTGGGGATTGAGAGATTTCCTTTACTACACCTTCTTTTCCCTTTATTTGTTTATCCTATATTTTTTCTCCCTTTATTTCTCCTTCTCCCTCCCTTTTCCCTTGAGTTTTTCTTCTTCTTGTTCGTTCAGCATTATCATCCAATGGGGGTCAGTAATGGAATGTGTCATATCATTACCGTAAAATACCGATTGTAAGCCCCCTTTTCAAAACCAAAAAGGGTTGAATGTGGGAGGGGGGCTTATAATCAGGATTTTTTAAAAATCATTTAAAAACCTGTTTTATCATTAATTTAGAAGTAAAAAGGGGCGAGAATCTTCTGTATTTCGGCAGATTTTCACTAAAAAATAAATATATAAAATCCCCCACCCTAAAATTTGCCGCCCCCCCCCCAAAAAAAAAAAATTAAATCTTAATTTTTTTTTTATATTTTTTAATTTGTTATTTGATTGTTACAATGAATAATCAATCATCTAAATCCCCCTCAAAATTACTGTTTCCCCCTTTGCCCCCCCCCCTCTAGTACCAAAACCCCATAGTTTAATCTTTATAACTGTTTAATTTTAAATTTCTTTTCAGACTTATATGATACTTTATATCAGGCATGTCAAACTCGCTTGCCGCCGCGGGCCAAATTAAGCATTATATACAAAGATGCGGGCCACATTAAAAAAGTAGATAATCTTATTACCATTGCACAGAATAAAATTTGTACGTAAAAAACACAGCCATATTTAAGACATATTCATTCAAAGTTCCAAAATTATTATTATACATAGTTTATTTTATTTTATTAACAACAAAAAAAAAAACTTTTAATTACTTTAAACCAACCAAATCTATGACATTTAATTGAATTTTCTAAATTGTATTAATTTTCGGTCTGTTTCCAACATAGTTTAAAAGTGTTTATAAATTCGGTCTACTTGTCTGTCTGTCAGTGTGTTTACTCTTCTTTAGTTGTGATAAGACACAACAAGTGCTCTAACTCCGTAACTATACTCTGATTTCTATGAAATTGATATGTGTTACCGAGGTTTATTATGATATGTTCGGTATTGAAAATGAAGTATTTAACATTTATAGCCCCTTTTTAGAGACATAGTTGTCAAGTTTCCAGTGTGCAATATGCAATTATTTTTTTTAAATTTTTGATTCAAATTTTCATAATTCTGATAGAAATTTATTTCATATTTCGAAAAGTCCATTTTTAGGGTTTCGTTCATCTCACGAAACCCTATTACTCCAGCTCTGTTGTCTGCCCGTCACAGAGCCATTCTCAGAAACTATATAACTTACAGGCATAAAAATGTGTGTACTTATAGCTAAATACCTACTATGAAGCTCAAAATATTAAAATTTGAAAAAATCGTATTATTTTAATATAGAGAGATAAAAAAACCAAAATTCTAACAACCTTTTCCTATTAAATTGAAACATTTTTCGTTATAGCAGTTGCCAACATATAAAATTCTTTCTACAATAATTAATTTTCTATTGAACGATTTCCACGTGAAAAAAGAAAATGAAATAAAAAGTTTCACCCATTGAAAAAAAAAAAAAATAATAGGACGTCCTATTGGTAAAAAAACGGAAATTTTCAAACATTTCTCAATAATATAAGGAGTATGAGTATGTGTATGTACAGAAAGCATAGTAATATCATGTCATTAGAGAATTAAAAAGAAAATAAATCTGTCGTCCTGTTGGAAGTTTAACGGATTTTTCAAATGTTTGAGAATAATACAAAGCAAGTATCAATATAAGTAATAGAGAATAGTAAATATAGAAGTTTGAGGAACGTATTGAATCATGATAAAAACCCGATTATGGAAATATTCGCATATTTTAACATTTTGAATGTGTACAACATGTTTAATTTTGATTTTTTTTTTAAATATTGCATTTTGTCCACATGACAGATATTATTATGACAGAGTATAATAGCGGGCTTCGCCCACTATCAGGCCTGTTCAGATATTCGAAAAAACAAGAGTTTTGTTATAAACAAAGTTACATATGTTTTTAATTATCGGGGTGAAATGTTTTCCTTAATTAATGCATTTATTTTTCTTTTAATTTTACGTGAACTACGTCACGGGTAATAACGAGTAAAATATAAAATAACTAATCTTCCATAATCTGTGGGCAAGGTTAGCTCCAAACATGGGCGTTTGCTAGCAAAAATATAGTTTAAAATCAATGCAGATACTTTTAAAGAACTGTCACAAAAAGCAATTTGCCAGTAGGATCTGGATTACAGAGGATTACGCAATAGGTTTAAATATCTATTTTATATAAACTATTTTTTTTAAATCGCATTTAATCCACATGACAGATATTGTTATGGCAGAGTATAATAGCGGGCTTCGCCCACTATTGGGCCGGTTTAGATATTCATAAAAACAAAAAAATAGACCAGCAAATTTTTACTTTATGAAAAACATGACTTTTTTTTTGTTGCTAAATGAAATTTATTTGGATTTATTAAAGAAAGGATAAAGTGTTTTGAAAGGAATATTAAACAAAACCCTTTGTACGATCTTCGATCACACTTACCCACTTGTTTCTATTGTTGCCGATTTGTAAAATAGTGCAAATAATAATATTCCTTTTCAAACCAAAAAATGTATTTACACATGACTATTAAAAACAGAATAAAACTTTAAAATAATAATTAAATAATTACATGTTAAAAGCAGTAAATGGAAAAAATTACGTCATAAAAATATACTTGCACGGAAATATTAAAAAGAGAAATAAAACTTTAAAATAACAATTAAATTATTACGCGTTAAAAGCAGTAAATGGAGAAAATTACGCCAGATTTAAAACACTCAAATATTATTCCAAAACAGTTTTCAATTTAAAAATAAATTTAAAATGGGGAGATTTATTTATTTTAAAAAAAATATATTTTTTATTGTTGTAAATTTTAAAAGAGCGCAAATAATAATATTTCCTTTCAATTAAAAACTGTATTTTTACGTTAATATTAAAAGTAGGAAGAAAACTTTTGTGAAAATTACGTCTTATTGGAAACGGTGCATTTAAAACGTCTTATTTAAAACAATTTTCTTATAGTGTCGTTAATAAAATTCCTTAAGGTAGCGACATTGTTTACTTAGCCATTTTATACAAACTAAATTTCAAATGTTTAATTGATCTTATTTAATGAGTCACGAAAACAGTCGTTAGCTGTCTGCATATTTATATTACTAATCTTTAGTTAATGGTTTGTCTACTCATTTATAATTTATTTTTATTATAATAAATATTGATGTTTATCCGTTTAAGGCTGTATTTTGCTATACAGAGATGTGTAATCGACGATTTTTATACAAATGGGTTTCGTTTTACATTAAATGTTTTAAATCTACTCCCCCCCCCCACCCCATTCCATATTGAATAATTTCTTCATAATTAATAATTAGCCATTGAATCTTTTAATATTATTTGATGATAGTTTTCATATAAGGCTGTTCTCAATCCACACTAGTTACTTTCTGACACTTGCCTGAATGATTTTTATTTCTTAAACACGTAAAAGCAGCAGGTGTTATTGATTTAAAATTAAGAAATCGATCAATGTTTCGCTATTCGATTCTAAATCATTTCAATCGCCATGACAGAAATTTTTATATATTTAACTAGGGGGTCTACCCCCTGCGAGCTATGCTCGCCAACCCCCGCTCAGACTTCGAGAACTCTAAAAACATGACAGCGTGCTTTATTTTAAAAATATTGGTAAATCTGTAATTGGGTTGCCATGCTTTTAACGTTTTAATGGGGCATTTTTTGATTATCATGGCCTCATACACAGCTGTTGCGACAACTGACGACTTTTTTCGGGATTGATAAGTAAAATCAATTACAACTTGAAAACCAACTTGTATAAAATGGTAAGGTTTAAATTGTGGCTACTTCTCGGACTTTTATAACAACGATCTGTATTCTATTCTTCCTTTGCGTTTAAGGATGAGAAAAATTCCATCTGCTTGTGAATAACATTAAGAACCACGATATTGAAAAGTACTATGTTATAGACATTTTCAGTAACAGGTTATAATTTTCTCTCTATTTTAGTGCACCATCATGCATATTTTCATGTTATTTTAAATATGTAAATTATTTATTTTAATTAATATGTATATACGAATTTTCTAATAATTATTTATCATACAAAATTAATTAAATATTTTGCGCATGCATGCCTGCATTTATTCGATATCAATTGATAAGATATTTAAACAAATTTGCTATCCGCGATAATTTTACACCATGTTATGTCACTTGAATATTGTCCATAAGAAAATCGGGTACTTTTCCAGTATAGGATCCTTTGCTTTTAGGTTTGGCGTAATTCGAGTTTCAAAAAGGGATTGATTCGTTAATATACATAGATTTGTTGCCAAAAGTTATGAAAACAAACCCAATGAACTTTTGGTGCTTTTCTATTATAGGGGTCTTGGCGCTTTTTTAAAAAGTTTGGCGGAAAAAACCAAGCAGGATAAAAAACCAAGCAGGATATTTTATTCTCCTTCCGTTCAGTTGGGCAATTATTATTTTATATATCCGTTTCAAATATCCAAATTAGTGATTTTATAAATTCGTTTAATTAAATTTTACAAAAAAATAACAAAATGATATCAATAAATAATAATTACTATTAATTCCTTTCCCTTTCCTTTCTTTTACGTTTACATAAATGACGTCATTTGGACGAATTTATTCAAAATATTTTCAGTTTATAAATTATATTAAATGCTGACAGACGATTGAATCCTGACGATAGAAATGTGATTTTTTTTTCAAATTTTCCTGAAAAACATAATTTAATCACAATCTTGTCTTCATTATCGATTGAAATAAAAGATAAATTCAATTTCAATTTGAAAATGACGACTAAAAAGAAATCAATAATCCCTATCGGGATACTTTTCAATTTTTTTCCCTTTTTTGTCACAAAAAAACTGAGAATTAGTTGCCATCATTACAGAAATGTCATTAAAATTAGAAAAAAATTAATATCTCGAAAACTAATTCCAATTTCAAAATTCTATTACCAGTTTTGACATCCGCGGATTTTTATGGACAATTGGTATTAATTTCACCATCAAGCGTTTAATATTTTATTAAAAATAGTCCTGAAACATAATCAGTCGTTTAATCAGTTGTTTCATAAAATCGTTTCATAAAATCGTTTCACAAATTCGTTTCATTAGGATTTTATATATATAGGGTAGATGTATGTGAATGTTTTCGATATGTTTAGCGGGAAAAATAGTTTTGGGGAACAGCTTTAATGCTAGTTTTCGTTATAGACAAGTTTCGTCTTGCACGTTTTATTGTTTTCAGTAAATAATGAGCATTTGTATTAAAAATACTCGGTAATTAAAAAAAAAAATACTATATACACTAAAACCTGCTGAGACGGAATCGCAAGAAACCGCGGAAAAGGTCCATAAACTTTGAAAATTTTATGAGTTTTATGAAATAATATCACCAAAATAATAAAAAAAGTATTTCAGTGATTCGTGCTCCAACCAACATGACAACTATTTGCACTATAATTGCCTTTTTAAAAAAAGATATAAAAAAAACTGTATTCAAATAATGCATTAAAATTTAATGGAATTTATACTGTAATTTGTATTTTCACTTAAAAGATGTTTTTAATTCAGAATATTACTAGATTCTGAACAGACTTTTATTTAATGATAGAATAAATAAGACAAATGTACTATTCAAAAATAGTGCTAGCATTCTGAATTAACTAACAACTAAAACAACTAAATTAAACTTAGGAAAACGGCCAAAGGGTTCTCGGGCCACAGTTAAGTTGTCAGCGGGCCAGTTGTGGTCCGCGGGCCATGTGTTTGACATGCCTGCTCTATATTAACAATAAATAAACCTAATCTACCACCTACATCAACCCCTCCTACTGTTAGTACAATAGACCTCTGGTCGCAGTGCTAGGTTCTTCGAACCCCCCATCTTTAAGTCTAAGTCTACCCCCTCCTACTAAAATCTCTGCTTTTCTCCCCCTGCCCCCCCCCCCAGCCTCATCACATGAAAACCCTGCCCCTGCAAATGCATCTCATTAAATTTTAAATATTTTCTTAATTTCTTTCTGCTTCATTTGGTTTTTTTTTGTAACAATATTTAAATAACAATCTAATTTATTCTGCTCCTCTCCCCCCCCCAAAAGTCCTCTTTATTTTCCTTGCCCCCCCCCCCCCCAAGTATATACTTTAAAATCTTTAATTTTTTTTCTACAACTAGGGGGCTCTGCCCCCTATGAGCTACGCTCGCCAACCCCCGTTCTGACACCGCATGATTTAAAAAGACTCTGATTTGATCAACTCTAAAACAATTACGGAAGATTGTATTATGATTAAACGACCAGTGGCGATCTGCTGTAACCGGGTTTTCCATTAATTTTCCTTTGACTGAAGGATTTTAAGTTCGAATCAACTGCTCTCGAAACAGCTAACAACTGTTTTCCTGATTTATTAAATAAGATGAATTAAACATTTAAAAATCAACTTGTGGGAAATGGTTAAGTAAACTATGTCGCTGCATTGGAGAATTTTATAACAATGCTATAGAAAATTGGTTACTTCTCCATTATCCCGTCGACTACTTTCTATAAAAAGAAAAGAACTGTTGCCAGAATATATCATTTAACACCAAACGTGCATGTTCGTGGCGTCGCGTTGCATTCAGTTGGCATCAGATGCGTTACACGCATTAGTTATTTCATTGAGGGATTTTTAATTCAAAGTTTATTTGTCTTTTTGATACTTCTCCATTATCCCGTCGATCAATTTTCATTTAAAAAAAAGAAAAAAAAAACTATCACCAAACTATAACGCCAAATAAACAAATAGAAGAATTTTGGGCACAGGTGTCATATACGCACCACGTTGGCGAGATTTTTTTCAACCGCCAATTTGGCGATAACTTTGTTTTTGAATAAATTGTTGTCTATTTACTTTTATTTTTTATTTTAATTCTATAAATTATTTTTATTATGTATATCAATATTTATTTATATCAAACTATCATTTATTTATTTCCTTTTTTAAAGTAATAGAAGCTATTTCATTTATTACGTTATTCTGTTTTTATATTCAAATAAAAAATCAAGTGTTATTATTGCATGCTATTTGAAACTAATATTGAAAAACAAAGATTTCGCCAAATTTGCAGTTGAAAAAAATCATGCCAACATGGTGCGTATATGACATTTGTGCCGAATTTTGCCATAGGAATCTTAAAAAAATAAAAATAAAATAAATAAATAAACAAACAAATAAATAAAATACAAGAAATTCGGAAAACCCCACTCACCAAAGTGTCAACTATCAGTAAGTTTAAACAATAAAATTTACAATATATTAATGAAAACAGAAAAAAATAGTCTTGGATCTTTAGATTATTTTTCTTAATTATCTCTCTCGGCTAGTGAATAAATGTTTGTGACGTCAGTTGAAACCGATCTATTGTATGTAACTGTTCATCGCAACATTTTCAATGCCTTTTCTTTTTTAATATCAGGTCACTGCCGTTTAAGAATGCAATTGTTATTTTAATTAATGAAATAATTAATAAATCAGTGCAACAGAATGAAAAATATATGTATATGTCGAATTAAAAACCACTTGATGCTATAACAAACACATGTATTGTCTCTAACGTCAAGTGAATGGTGACACCACTTTCATGCATTTTTGGTGTTAAATCCTACTAGATGGAACCCGTCAAAATTTGACGGCAAACAACTTGATAGTACCATAAAAATAAAATTTATAGTTGCTTTAACTTGACAAATTTCATAGTGGGGAGCATAATATGATTATGCGGTCACAGACCTTTCCATCGATATATCACATGAGGGGTGAGTGCAAAATTTAGAAAAGTAGCCCCTTGGGGGGTCAAAGTGGGGGATGGACATGGGAGATGCATAATATGATTAACTGGTCACAGACCTTTCCAGTGATATATAACATGAGGGTTGTGTGCAAAATTTAGAAAGTACCCCTTGGGGGGGGGGGGGGGGGCAAAGTGGGGAGATGGACATCGGAGATGCATATGATTAAGCAGTCACAGACCTTTCCAACAATATATGACATGAGGGGTGTCAACAAAATTTAGGAAAGTGCCCCCCTTAGGGGGGGGGGGAGTGGCAGGATGGACCCCGGAGATGCATAACATGAATAAGCGGTCAAAGACTTTTTCAGCAATATATCACATGAGGGGTGTGTGCAAAATTTAGAAAAGTGTCCCACTTGGGGGGGAGTGGGTGGGATGGACCCAAGAGATGCATAACATGAAAAAGAGGTCACAGGCGTTTCAACTTGCAACTTGGCATTTGACAATATTAATTTTTTTTTTACCCAAGACAATTTAACAATATTCTTAATTTTTTTGCGTAATTCGTCAAACGTTCATGGAAAAAATCATGAAATTCGCTAATCAATAGTTGATAAATTATAAAATTCAACAATCGATAGCAGTAAAATTGGTCAATCGATAACGGAAAAATCACGAAATTCATCAAATGGTCTCCCATAAAAAATTGTCCTGCACACTGATGTGATGATCAAAAGGGTTTTGAAAGTATAGGACAAAATTAGCACTTGCCAAACAGCGAGTAATACTGAAAATTTGACAATGGATTTTATTGCCACCACTGGTCAAACATAATAGTCACACTAACTTTTTATTTTTATCCAAGATTGAATTTATTTGGACTGGAACTTTTTTGAGAAAAATATATATAGTACAGTAGAACTCTAATTATTCAAACTTTAATTATCCAGATCAATATCATAAGCATAATTTTTCTTCTATTGAAATTTGAAGTTTTTGTATTCATTTCTAAAATTATAATTTACTTGAAATTCCTATTTAAAACAACATTAAAATTTTGGCTTAACTGGAACTTTTTAAGTTTATATTTGGATAATTCGAAGCCAATACTTTACCAATTTCAGAAAATTACATTTCTCTATTCTAAGATAATCTGAAGAATTCCTTTGTATTTTAGAAGTGTTTCTGAATGATAGCTGAACTTTAAATGAAAAGCAGCTAATGTAGCATATTGGTGATAGGACTAAATAAGAAAAATGGCTGAGAAGATTCAAATATGCATTCAATTTCTTGCTATGCCGAAACAATTAAGTCGTTTTGACTGACACTTATATGTGTATGTAAGTACCATATCATATTTTTCTTCTGTTTATAGCAAAAAAAAAATAAAATGAAATTTTAGCCTACTATGTAGTATATGTACAAATCTTTAGATCATATACAGAACTACACAACAGAATTCACAGACTTTTACTGTAGATGGCAATTGCTGAAATTGGGTTTTCAAATGTATTATGCGCTTTCTAAATTGTTTACTTGGATATCATCTTTCACCTTATTAAATGGAGAAATTTAGTTACACTATTCTGAATGTGTTTTATAATCTATGTTCCATGTATAATTTATCTTTCTTGTTTTGATGATTACTTTAATTATTTGGATTGTGAACAGAACATATTAGCCTGGATGTTTGAGTGCCACTGCACATGAAATTATTTGTGTTCTAAAAAAGAAATTTTTTATAATCAAAACATATAAGGAATTTGGCCTATGTTTATGAACTTATGAATGAAAAATGTACCAATACAGCTCAACAATATAAGTACATTTTAAAAATACTCCACAAAATTATGAATAAAAATTTTAAATAAAAACAAGAGATAAATACCATTATAGAAATTCATTTCAAAGTTAGGATTTGGAGTATTTTCCATCATTATACATGCAGCATGTTCACCATAAATAATAACTTTTGGAGTGAAGCCTCTGACACTATCAACAAAAACTTTTGCAAGCCGATATTTTTTCCAGTATATATTGGGCAAATTTTCAAAAGTAAAGTACTGAAGTTCATCTTCATGCTCATTGTGTGGAAGTAGAGGAGTTTGATCTGGGTTTAAAAGTATTCTCTTTTTAGGCTTGTATATAGTTATCTAAGGAAAAAAAAAAGTTTAATAAATAAGAGTCAGAATAAAATAAATTGAAAGACAAAAGAAACAAACTTATGTTATTAAATATATAACATAACATAAAATAAAACAAGGTGATATACACATTTTTACAAATAATCAATATTTTAAATTTAAATGTAACTTTTTTATTTATTTTTGCTGAAACTTTTTCTTTAAAAATCAGAATATACTTCATATCAGGGTGTCTATTCCAGATCAGCAATGAATTTCCCTGACATTTCCAGGTTTTCCACACCAATAAAAGAAAAATTGCAGGTATCGAGATTTTGTGATGTTACACTCAAAAAACCTTAAAAGTTGTCAATTTGAGAGTGAAACTTTCACAACTGATTCTAATACCCAAATTACTGATTTGTTACATAATTTTTTGCAAAATTTACAAATTGTTGAACTTTTTACATGCTAAACATTTTGCAGATACACACTTTTAGTATCAGGTTCTATCCATTTTGTAAAATCAGCAAGAAATTCTTTGTCACGCCAGTCACAGTTAAATACAGATTGCTTTGACATATTTTAATACAAGCAATAAGTATTCAATAAATTAAGCTAACAAATGTTCAGTTCCCAAACAAAAATAAGTAAGCAGAGTGAAACACATAATCAATCCTACAACATTCAGTAGAAAGTTTAAGTGAAAATGGAACGGAAAATTTCCGAATTACAAAGAAGGACTGAAAGGGGGTAGACCAAATGGTTTGCAAGAGAGGTTGAAATACTCTTTACAGTACTTATGATGAGCAAAGTTTGATTTTAATAGCATTGCAATTTCAAATCCTTAGTTTTATAAGGAACATTTTTCTTAAGTTCAAAATTTTCTAACTTTTTCTTAGAATTAAAATTTTTTTCTGACTTTAGAAATGGTAAATTTTCTTGACTTTTCCAGTCAACATAAATTTCCCTGACTTTTCCAGGAGGCTAGACACCCTCATATATAGCAAAATCCTGGGTATCTGAAAAGCATGGAATCGAAGCAATTTTAGTTAAACAAGGCTCCATAGAATTTTTCAGAAAACCCAGAATCTTTTTCCTTATCTTTATTTGTTAACAGATAACTAGAATAATAGACCATTCACATATTTTGCTTCAGTATGAAACCACTTTCTGCATAATGCTGTATTAGTATATAAATAATGTATTATGTAATAAACATATTTCAGTTTTACCCGCAGGATATACTTTTTGAATGTATTTTTTTTTAAATGCTTCAATATAATATTTCTCAAAAATATACATAAAATTCATATTTATACATTTAGGGTAATATGCGCATAAATATTTTAATTACAAAAAGTACTATTATTATGTCTATATTCATATGTAATAGAAACAGAAACACAGAAAGTCTTTTAGTTAAATAATGCTGCATGCAAGGATAATGTCCATTCTTGTTTAAAAGATGAAAACTACTCACCCTCAATATGTTAAGCTGATTTTTTTATAACCGATTTTTAATTGCAATGATATATATATCATATCATGAAAAAGATGATGTAAACGTAATCTGCAGTTCAGAAAATTTGCAATAATATTAAACACTCAGGTAAGTTATCAGAACATTTTAAACAGGGATGTAATGGAGGATATATGATGGTATATTCTGTATACCTACACCCTGGATTTTTTTTAAAGAAGCTTCATATACACCCAATTTCTCAAGTAAAGCTACAGCATATACTCTTGTTTTTTTATGACTTCAGCACTGATTTTAAAACACTGTAATATCATATGTGCAATTTAATAATCATGTTGTGTTGTTATATTATAAATAAGATGCACTAACAGTGAATGCCCATAAAGTAACAAAATAGCAAAAGTTGGCAATCTAAATTTTACCAGATGCTTTATTATACCATTATTATTGTATATTTTCAGATAAATTATTATAAATGCTTACATTAATTATATTATGTATTATTTTCATTTATATATAAAAAAGATTATTTGTATCAACATATAAGGAATAAAACAAACCTCAAGACCATTGCCAGAAATGTAGTAAACGAGGTGCACATATTTTTCGGCCTTCTTGAGTTTGTAGTACTCTAAGCAAACTTTCCCATCACTTAAGATAGATACCTAAGAAAAAAGTTAACAAAACTCATCATTCATATTTAGTATTTATTGTATGCACAAAAAATACTAAATGACACAAAAAAAAAAAAAATGTTTACACTAGTGATGGGCAATGTTGATATTTTTTATCAATTTTATCAAAATTATGGCCAACTCAATACAATTTTATCGATACTATCAATTTTCTTATAGATGTCTCCAGTAGTGATGGGTGATATTGATTATGTTTTATCAATTTGCCATTTGTATCTGATTCCAATATCAAACCCGATCTTATTCTTATTGAACAAGAAAAGAACAACAAATAATATTCAAAATAAGAATGATTTGCTTAGGGAACAAAAAAATCATAATAAGAACACTTCAATTTTGCTATTGGGTCTAGCCCAGCCATACTCAACCTGCGGCCCAGCAACCTTTTGTATGCAGCCCGAGGCACATAGTCATTAATCCATATTTATAAAATTAACTGAGATGTGCATAAAATGTATTCAAGGCCTTCACAAGTGATTTATATTTTTTCATAAGAAGATGAAATCTGTCATGTCATTTCTAATTAATTTTAAATTATGTTATGTATGTTATGTTTATGTTAAATGACATTTCCTTAGTCAAAAGTTCTTTTTGCATGTAGTCCTATTTGATTTACAGTAGTGTATACATTTCTTAATCTTCAACACTAATCAAATTCACTATTCTAAATTAGTTAAACTTGTATTATACATTTTTAAAATTAAAAAAACTAATAAATAATAAGCTTTTACATTGAGAAAAAGATTGATAGAAAAGATAGATAGATAAAAAAATTTGTCATTTTCTCTTTTAGAACTTGTTTTGGTAACATTTCTTCTGCGAAAAACGTTCAACCCTACTGATAATACTAACTTTGTTATATTGTTTTGTTATACTACTTATATTATCTTACTATTTTATTTACCCTTTTTTTGCAGACCGCATAACATTACAAATCTTTGTTTGTGACCTGCAAGAAAAAAAGTTTGAGCATGGCTGGTCTAGCCCATTTTGTCTGATCCCAGGTGTAGAGTAGCAGGCTTTGAATGATTCAATGATTTCATAAATCTTTTAGCATTGGATGTTTCTATTTTAGAAACAGAGTTACTAGTACTAGGTTTCATAGCTGGGACAGGATATAGGATTATTTTCACTGTTTCCTATTTATGGTTTTAGTGACAGAGTTTCTGTATAGGGACTTCTGTATTAAGGGTTTAGCTTTATTAATTTCTGAACCATTGCCACCCAAATACAGTGAACTCTCACTTATGTGCCGACCCAAGGGACCAACAGAAAAAAGCACTAAGTGAGAGAGACGCATAAAAAGGGTCTAATCAAATTCTGAAACACAGCATAAATTGCAATGAGAGCATGAATAAGAATGTTTCTAAAGATTATATGTTGATATTTATAATGATTTGGTAATTACTGTAACTATACAAAAAAAATAAGTAAACGAAAAAAAAATAATACATCAAGTGTAACATACCTAATAATAATTTATTTATTTTCAAAATAACCCGGAATAGGTGTTTGTTTTTGTTTTTGCCAATGAATTTGTAAAACAGTTTTGTCAAGTTCATCCAAATAAGAAAAGGGAGTTTCAGCAGCTGAATTAAATTCCAAATAGTCCCGAATAGTGTCCAAAGCTTCTAACGCTTTCGTATGTTTTGGAGGAACTTTTGCATCATCTTCTTCATTATCATCATCTCCATCACCATCAGCCATTTCATTAGCGATGTCTTCAATATCTCTTAATTTGGTTGTTACTAAATTATCGTCAATATCAACAAATTCATTAAAACAAACAAGTCCATCAGATACAGTTTGCCATTCGTCATCACAATCTTCTTCATTTTCGTTAATGTGATCACAACATTCATATTCATCAGGAAATAAAAAACCGACTTTTTTAAAGCCGGCCTTATGGTATAATCACCGATACTTCTCCATGCAGCACATATCATATTCATAGCATCAATAATTGAAATTTTTACATCGACTGCAGCTGAATTGCCTGTTTCTAATTTGGCAAGATATCAACGAATCAAAGTTTTCCTATAATGCACTTTTAAGCAACGGATTACACTTAAATCTAAAGGCTGTAGCTTACTCGTACAGTTTGCGGGAAAAAACACTACTTTTATATGATCAAAATTTGGCAGATCTCGTGGATGAGCAGGACATTGATCCATAAATAGGAGAACTTTTCTTTTTCCTTTTTCCATTTTTTTTTTTTGTCAAATTTATGAAGCCGCTTTATGTTTTTAAAACAGCGAGGTTTTTTTTTATTTCCCAATGATTAAAGCGGGTTGTTTTTCAGATCCATCTGCATTACAGCATAACAAAACAGTTAATCTTTCTTTACTGTTTTTTCCACCGTGACAGGATTCCACTTTAATTGCCAATGTTTTTTAGGCATCATCTTGATAAACAAGCCAGTCTCATCACAATTAAAAATGACTTTAGGTTTATATCCTTTCATTAAAGATGGTAAGTCCTCTTTCCATTGCTCTACAGTTTTTTCATCAACACTAGTACTTTCTCCAGATAGAGTATGAAATTCTAAGTCGTGCCGAATCTTGAATTTCTCCACCCATCCATGTGATGCAGCAAAGTTTTCAATTTTCAAAGTCTCTCAGAGATGAAGAGCTTTCTGCCTGAGAAGCTCAATGTTAACCGGTATGTTAGAAGCACGGGCTTTTTTAAACTATTGTAACAAAACACTTTCTAATTCTTGAAACTTTCCTCCTTGAATTCGGCTTCTCTTCGAGGATTAAATTCCGCATTCTCGTTGAGCAGTTAGAATTGCTTCCCTTTTTAAAAAAATTCCTTTTAAAGTTGACTCGGGAATTTGAAAATGATCAGCTAAAGCTTTTTTAGTATTTGATGGATTTTCTTCAATTTTTTTAAAACGGTCACTTTGAAAGTCAAGCACAATTTCTTTCGTTTTGCCATTTCGTTGAGAGACAAAACTTAAATGTTGCACAAGCTAAAGTTTATTAGCTACTAAACCGTTAAAACTCAAATAAAAAAAGAAAGCTTAAGACTCAGTTAAAATCGTCTGTCTTATGATAAAGCAATAAAACGCGTTGAAGAAAAGAAGGCGTGGATTCGACAAAAGATGGGAAAATTTCAACAATGGGTTAAACATTGGAAGCGAGATAAGGGGATTAGATCGAAATTGAACTAAGGTCTCCCTTTTGTAAGACGTCCAGGACTTCTCCAGTATGTCATATGAAAGACGCAGCGTAATCGCAAGAAAGTGTTCACTTACCAGATCAAAAAGAGTGAAAACGGATAGATAATGTATTCTAAGCAGAAAATCTTTGACGTTACCCATGCCGCAGATAAGATTGTTTGATTACTGTTTTGTCACTAAACAGACCACCCCCTTTCATTTACCGAGATAAGGGAAGATGTATGACCCCTTACTCTTATAAACAGCATTAGAAATGGGGATAGGACAATAGCAATAGTAAATGTCTTTTCCTTCAAGATGAATGGATTTTCAATGTGGGTGGTGTAACAGATTAGACACCCATTCGAAATTCATTTGTTTACTGAAAGAATATCTTTCTAGAAACAACAAAGGTAGAAAGGGTACATTGCGAATTGACGAAAATAAACTATTGCACTGTATCGGGCAACACATTTTTGCTATTGTAAAAAATGTTACTGTAAAAAAAAATTTTGCCGCATAAGTGAAATATTTATTTTCGCAGCGATTCATAAACGAATGATGATTATCATTATTTTCCTATATAATCAGCCGGGACCACTGAAAATCGTCGTATAAATGAAAAAGAGGCATAAAAGAGACGGTGTATAAGTGAGAGTTCACTGTAATTGGAATTAATGTCTAAAGTCTTAATATTTCCCATTGTATTCATATGTAGTCCTCTTCTCAAAATTTAGCATCAGAGAGGCAATTCAATATTAAACATTTTCAACTGTTGCCAACTTTTTATTCGACTTTTAAACTTTTGCCCACAACTCAGTTAAGAATTGAACCTTAGTTACATCTTACTGCATTCAATTTTTTTCCACTCTTGTTTTGCTCTCTAGGGTTCCCAACAAAAAATTTCTATTTTGGCTAATAGCTTCTTCCATTTTGCCCCCCCCCCTCACTTAGCTTGATAGAAAGCTCTCCAGCTCCACCAATTTTTAAAGTATCAAAGTTTACTTCATGTGGCCCCTGAGGCTCTATACTTTTGTGTTTTTTTGGAAAATAGCTTTAGCAGCCCATACCTTCCTTGTTTTTTGTCGCACTCTCAAAAAATTACAAATTAGGGCAAGAATGAATCCCGAAAAGAAAATAATATTCAAAATAAGAACAATTTGCATGGGAACAGAAGAAGAAGGGGGAAGATAGAGAAGGCTAACTGTATTTTAGCTAGAATTCACTGTCTAATTTTGAACAAAAAATTAGGAGGTGGAAGGGCTGAGGCCCTAGGTGTTTAAAATGAAAAATTTCAGGAAAGATTTCAAATGAAACGGGCCAATTTTAAGAAAGTAGTGATTTGGGGGAGTGAGTAAGAGAACAAACTTTAGAATTACAACGTAACCAACAAGAACTCCCAGTAATATGGCTCCAAACCTGAGATGGAATGTTTAATCTGGAAAAGACAAATTTTTAATTATTGTTCATAAATAGTGACTACTAAGTGATGCAGAAATAATATCATGTTTAGTTGATAGCCAAAGGACTCGGGGGAAATGTCAGAAAAAGTCCCAAGTGAATCAGACCCAAAATAAGGATGTTATAATTTGGGAGGGGTAAACTTGAGAGATACAACTTAACTAATGAGAATCTTGAGTAATGTGGCTTTAAACCAAGGATAGCTTTAAACCAAGTTTGAACTGGAAAAAAGTTGAAAATTTTGCCTATTTTTCATAAATAGTTGTTACCAAGAAATGTAGAAATAATATCAATATTTAGTTGGAATGTCAAAAAAGGTCCCATTCAAATTGGACCATAATTAAGAAAGTTATGATTTGGGCGAGAAGGGGAAAGGGGACGAACTTGAAAGAATAAATATATTGCTATGAAATTAGTGCTAGAAATATCGATCTATTAACTCTCCGTTATCACAATTCACGACCAAATTTCCTGTCAATTGATCACTAAGTTTTGGAATTACAGTAGAGTGCCAATTATCTGAACTCTAATTAACCAAACTGTCCAATTATCCGAACACCTCAATTTTTGTCTGATATTTTCTTCAAGACAGCCCTTGAAATCAAAAACGTTTTCCAGATCAGTGGATCGATGGGAGCAAAGTCTAATGCATAACAGCAACATTCTGCTCAAGTTTATCGCAAATTTTTTCAAGCCGGCCCGAACCTATTCAACTTATGTATTTAAGAAGAATTCTTGATTTGGCAGCATTGGAAAGAATATCTTCTTTAAAGCAAAAAACAATCCAAAGATTTTTTGATTAAATTTAAAATTTTGCAGTTCAGAAAATGATAAAAAAGGCAAAAGACCAAAAACACAATTTTTAAACATTCCCTAACAGCTCCTAGTAAAATGTGAAGGAAAATTGTTTACACACAAAATAATTTTTTTAATCCACCTATCCACAACTATACTTAAAAATTGTATTTGTTCCGCAGAAAAAAAAAAAAAAAAACTGTTACACATAAAAAATGCATTTTAACCATTTTTGCATAGTCTGGAACATTCCTAAAATTGCACAATTATCTGAATTGTCCAATTATCCGAACTTTTGCCTATCTGAACTTGCACTGGTCCTGACAGGTTCAGATAATCGGCGCTCTACTGTACTGTTTTTAGCTTATCTGTGTGAGTATCGATTTTAGAACATCCGATACAAGAATTTGGGAATAGATTCTTATTGTGATCAATGCTGTTTTATACGTTCTTTATCGATACTCGATTTTTCCAAAATTGTCAATCACTAGTTTACACAATTTTCTGAGCTGATAACACTATAAAGTCACATTTTCTAGCTATACAACTTTAAAGACATAAATTATGAAATTAATATTAAAAAATATATATGCATTGCAAATATTTTAACAGAAATCGATTTCTATAAACTGTACACATATGCAAATCCAAAATTACAGTTCATTACACCAAGCAGTTTTTCAGTTATACTTAAAAAAAAAAAACTAGCAGCATTGCAGTAAATATATATTAAAATTATAAAATACAAATCAGAATAAAATTATATCAAAATGTAATAGCAAGGTTACACCCTCTTTAATATTTTAGAGTGAATTTCCCAAGTGTTTCAACAAAAAAAGTTGTGTGTTATTAACATTTTTAATAATTCCTTTGCATTTGATATTTATTTTTATACAACATTTCTATTTTTTTTTTTTTTTTTTTTTTTTTTAAATAAATGAATTACTTTTACATCAATTTTCATATCAGTAGTAAGGAAATGAATGAATCTCTACGGCCTCAAATTCAATATCAGAGGAATGAAAGATTGTTGAAAATAATTAACACAACTTTATGTTTTCTCTTAAACATGACTTTTTTTTTTTTATTGATAAAAGTCCCCCACTTTCTGCCATTAGGATCTTTGCAGTACAGGAGTAGTGTTTAAGAGCTCTTTGAGTCTAATTTCAGTATAGGAGGAATGAAAACCAATATAAATTACATCATCTAGACACAATCGTAGAAAAATGTTTCAGTTTTATAAATGCAACAGTACATTTTCAGTTGTATGCCTCGATAGGTAAAAACGCTTTCCTCTTGCAAATTTGTCCTCTATTTTCAAAGCTGACAGAATGAAAAATCGCTGAAAATTATGTCATTTTGACACAATTGTAGGAAAATGTCGCAGTTTCATATTTTTAAACGGATGCTTTCCTTTAAAAATTATTTCAGGTAACTTTTAGGACCCTTGAACTTCTTGATGATCTTATGCACCATCTATTGAAATTAAAAATAAAATTTCTTTATACAGTACAAAGTCTCAAATCTGAACCTATAAAATTCAGAATTCTTCAAAATCCAGACATTTTGCAATTTTTTTTTTTTTTAAATTAATTTTTTATACGATTTGTAATGTTTTCTCACATTCTGCAGTTATTT
This sequence comes from Maratus michaelseni, assembly GCA_963931845.1. NCBI lineage: Eukaryota > Metazoa > Arthropoda > Arachnida > Araneae > Salticidae > Maratus > Maratus michaelseni. The sequence continues at coordinate 380,476,708 of OZ007587.1, read as the reverse complement.
TTCCATATTGGTAAATGGAATCCAGTTTTATTCTTTTTTCTAATATAGTAAACTTTGTTTTCTTTTCAAAAAGTTTATTCGGAATTCATACAGTGATTTTTAAATTTTTTAATGCAAATTTTTATATTTTCTTCACATTCTATAAAATGAATTTGGTTAAACTGTTAGCTTAATATAGTAAATTTTGTCCTCAGCAATTTTTGATTTTTTTTTAAAGTGATTTTTCGACATTTGTGAAAGAATTCTAGTTTTTTACCTTTAAAAAAAATTATTTAGCAATTTTAAGAGATTTTCAATGCAATTGATTGACATTCGCGAAAGAATTCTGGCTACAATGTATTAGCCCACTATAGTAAATTTTGTCCTCTGCGATTTTTTATGATTTGTAGTATTTTTCAACATTTTGCAGCAATTTTTCAACATTAGTAAAAGGAATCCATTCTCAATCTTTTAGCCCATTATAGTAAATGTTGTCCTATTTTCTTTAAGATTTATTGGCAATTCATATGGTGATGTTTGAATTTTGTGTGTTTTTTATGAGTCGTAGCGTCATTTTGCGACAATTTTTTGACATTCGTAATACGAATTTGTATTCAAACTTTTAGCTTAACAGTTAATTTTGTCCTCTCCAATTATGTATTTTTTTGACATTTGTGAAAGAATTCTGTTTTTTTTTTTTACTTTTTTAAAATAAAATATTTCTCTTTTAACCCATTAGGCACCATTGCTCCCATTTTGGGAACATTGCTTTAAGATTTTTTTCTGAAGTGCGTATTTTATAAATTGTTAAAATGTTCATGTTATTTGCATTTTGAATATATTAGATGACATTTGAAATTTTTTTGTTAAGTTTCATTAGAAATTTCTAATTTTTAAAACGTGTTAAAAAAGGCGAAAAATAGCTTTTTGGCAGTATTCGAAAAAAAAAAAAATTAAAAAAAAAAAAAAACTTTATAATAAAAATTATATTTTTTAGTTAAAATATGTTCATAACAGTGTATTATGTTAAACAACGTCAATCCGGAATTAATATGTATAATAGATCAATCACAATTACCGAAAGAATAAGATGTTCCCAAAATGGGAGCAATGGCGCCTAATGGGGGTAAGGTTTTTGAAAACTTGTACATATGCCTCCGTGCATTTGTGGTATTTATTTTTCAACTTATTAGCTATAGAAGGTATAATATCATTCTGAAACTAATATTTTAAGAAGATTTCATATAAATTAGTCCAACTTTCACATTTATAATAAAAAACAAAATGAAATTACCAGTTCCATAAGCATTTTCACTATCCATCTCTCTATTTTTCATCATTTCATAATTTTTTCTGATTATTTTACATGGAAGATGATTCAACAATTTTTTAGATTTGGATGATTTTTCGGATGTTCCGGAAATCGTTTGTTTGCCACCCGATTGCAGTATTGTAACATATGAGGAAGATATCTTCCTCATATGTATGTCGCATAAATTATTTTCTATTACATATGTAATAGAAAATAATTTATGTGATGATTTATCCCATGTTATATTTGGTGGAGTAGAACTTTCTGTAAATTCTAAATCAAGAGACAATCAAGAAATATCTAATTTAGTGTTTAAAAAAGACAAAGTATTAAACACAGGCTTGATATTTTAGATGAAAGTTCAGGCGAACTTCAAATTGGAATATGGAAAAAACTAAACAAAATGCAAAAACAAAAAAAAATATTGTTAAGAAACCAATTTCCGAAAACGAAAAAAATGTAATATAATGCTGCATAAAAAATGTTCAATCATTTTCATGTAAAATAGTAGGACAAAAATTATGTATTGAAGAAAAATAAAGAGGTGGATAGTGAAAATGCTTATGGAATCGGAAATTTTATTTTTTATTTTTATTATAAATGTAGATGTTGGACTAATTTATATGAATTAATAGTAAAATATCAGTTTCAGAATGATATTATCCCTTTTATAGCGAAAAAACTGAGAAATAACAAACATAAATGCACGGAGGCATAAGTAAAATTTGTGAAAAAATTTACCCCCATTAGGCGCGCCATTGCTCCCATTTTGGAAACATGCTATTTTTTCTAAATATTCGAATTTTTTAAATTTTTTTCTTCAGAAATACCTTAAAGACTTTCTATTCATAAATAAAAAACAACTGTTTCATTAAAAAATTGCTTAATATATATAGCGGCGCCTAATGGGTTAAAATATCTGCTGTTTATATTATCTTTTTTTAGTATTGCAAATGTGCTCCTGCATACATAATTTGCAGGGTTAAGGAGGTGGTGGTGGTGGTGGTGGGGAGGGAGGGGGAGGAATTAGATTAGGTTTTTTTGATTGACAAATGAACTGCAAATGATCCACAATTCAGAATAGCTGAGTCGAGAGGATTCCAGATTTTGGACTTTGTACTCCACATGTAATGAGAAAAAGTCATCAATAAATATATAAAGAATAAAGATAAAATAAAAAAAGACCACAACCTTTTACGTTACCATAATTTAAATAAACTTACAACTAAATTCTTTGTATTATAATCCTTTCGACGGCAACTTAGTCTTGTTGTATTTAATGGATCCAAAGTGTTCTTTGAGCAATTTTCAACAGCTGTATTTCTTGCAGATGTGAAATTTCCTAAAGAAGAAGAGGCATCACTTCTCATTTGTCGATTGTTAACAAATCTGAAAATTAATATAGATATAAAATCAATCAAAAAGCATAGGTCAGAGTGACCAATTCATAAAATATATTTTCACGAAAAATAGAGGACATATATAGGACATTTAAAAAATAGCGTTATAGGAAATATTTTGCTATAAAATTTTATACGGTGAAAAAAATCCAAGATGGCCGCCACTAGCCTATCAGCTTCAGTCGTCCCAAGATCTTGCATAAGCCGCGGCTTATCTAATGCTACTAATTTTTTTCACAACAATTTAATAAGCTGCGGCTTATCTACATGAAATTACGGTACTTTTAAACTATATTGTTGCTGCTATGATCATCTATGTTTGACACATCAACCTTGGCCAATAGATCAAATTTTCAGATCAAGTGAATTACATAAATATTCTGTGAGATAATTTATAAATACACAACACAGTGAAACCCCTCTTAAAGACCATCCGTCATAAAGGGCACAATTTCATTCCATGGATTTTATAGTTCATAGACTTAAACCTGCCTCCTATTATGCAACCACAACCCTTCTTAATGATCAGCATTTGTGCATCATTTTCCACAAGTATCTTTATTTTTTTCACTGAAATTTCAACACATCAGGTAAGGTCTGACTTTTTGATTTACAAAGCTATTTATCAACCTCCATTTATCTGCATTGGACAGCTGTCTGTCAATCATGTGACAAACAGGTGCAGCCCAATTACATGCCTATCTGTTTACACCCCCCCCCATTGCTATTCTTAGAAATGGCTGTTGGGGAGGGAGAAGCATACAAGGGTTACTGAGTAAATAGAAATAATTGAGTTATCTCATTGACAGGGCCTGATTACTGACGAGGCAAACTTTCACCAGTAAATTTAAATAGAAACTTTTGGCTTTTTAAAACACTTTATTCATACAATATTTCTGTGAAAAATAAGGCAAAATATTCTATTTGTTTTTACAGGAGGAAGTTTGCCTCACCAGTAATCAGGCCCTGCTTGTTGACTGTTCATAAAGCCATAGCTTCTAAGAAAATTGCTCTCAGTTTGAAAGAAAAAAATCAAAGTTACAGACTTTTAAATTTTAATTACTTAAAAGTCGTATAGCCAACATAGTGAAAAAGTACCCAAGCTGGGACTTGAACCTAGGTCATCAGTATTGCGCACTGACATTCTACCAACTGAACGTCAGTGCGGTATACTGATGACCCGGGTTCGAGTCCTGGCTTGGGTACTTTTTTTACTATGTTGGCTCTATGCCTTTTAAGCAATTAAAATTTGAAATATTATGAATGCAAGGCGTGAGAAAATTTCCAAGTTTTAAATATAGATTTACAGACTTTCATAATGAATGGAAAGTCTGAACGAAAATTAGCAAAACTATTTCAATGTGGAAAAACTAAAAAAAAAAAAACCTCAATTTAAAAAACTCAGGATGCAATTAAGAAAGATTTTGAAGAAAACTGTAGCCATGGTCTTCTAAACGAAAATTTTCCAGAAGTAAATATAGTGTTTGAATGGTTGAAATGTGCAAGATAAAAAAAAGATCGCTATTTATGGAACGATACTGAAAGAAAAAACATTACAATTGCACAATCATTAGGAATTGAAGATTTTGGAGCTAGGAATGGCTGGTTAGAATGTTTTTAAAGTTTGACATAACATAAATGTTTGTAAGGCTTGTGGGGAATCAGCTGATGTAAATAATTATGACTGTGATGACTAGAAGAAATATCTGCCAACTTGTGACATTTTTATCACAATTGCAATATCGGCGTTTTCACATGGTGCAACTCCAAATTTTTATCATTAATTTTAATATTCTCCCCTCAAAATTTAATTAATCTGGTATTTTCTTTGTTCTGTATTTATTATTACCTTTAATTTAACGCCTAATTTATCAATTTCTGATGCTTCGTTCATACTTTGACCTTGTGTCACAGTGATCGTTTTTTTAATCTATTTCCTCTCCCATTTCTTCTGTTTTCATCTGACCAAGTATTAACCATCTTGGCTTCAACCTCACGGTATAGGTGCAGATTCCCAAAATTTGGAAGGAGTCACTGGCTCCTAAACCCAAAAAATCCAGTGGCCACAATTGTAAAACAAATGCATAAAAACAATAGTCTTTATATGGGGTAAAAAAAAAAAAAATTCAAAGTGTCAAGTAATTTATTTATTATAAATACATATACAACAAAATTTGAATATTAATTAAATCTTAAATCATGTACAGTCAGAAGATAAAGTTGGGCAAGATACGGTTTAAAAAAAAAAAAAAAATGTATAAGCATAAGCTAAGTAATCATGGTAGCGGGGAATATAAAAAAAAGCAATATTTCTTCTTTTGATTTTGCCAGACAGAAGTACATATGAAAGAAAATCTGAATTTGTGAGATTTATTTTGCACTAGAAAAATCAAAACACACTTCAAACATTTGTTTATATATATATATATAAATCACAGTCTATGTAAAATTATCAGATTCAAACTGTTACGAATAACATTGCTATTAGAATATATTTAATAGTGTGCTGTGTTAAACAGATCATTCTGAAATGTTATTAAAAGATAATAATAATGTTTGTTATGTGTTTTGGTCTTAATCTTTAAAAAAAAAATTAACATTTCACGATGGAGACTGGGAATACCAGAAATGGATTACTTTTAAATCACATGGCGACTTAAACACCGAAAGTTAGTGGCCACAGCAAAAAAATTAGTCGCCACGTGGCGACTGGCGACCGTGAATCTGCACCTATACCTCACGGTTGCTTGTTTCCTCTTTCTAGGCGCTAGCTCGATATGCACGCAATGGGTATTACAGCAAAACAAGTTTATTGATTTGCCGGTTTTCTTCGCCAAGCTGCGACGAGACCCACACTTTTCGATCAGCCATTGTTAGTTATGTCTCTGCAGCACTGGTAGTAGGTGGTGTTTGGTTTTTGGAGTATGTCGATTCGTCAAGAGATGACAGTCATGGGGTGTCTCATTTTTCTTCAAGTTCTAGTTATTAAAAACTAAAGTAAAACAAATTCAAGTTTCTTTTCTTCACTTCACATGTCTACATTTATCACACAAGACGCATCAAGATGTCTGTGACGCACTTAATGCTACATGCTTCAACTTCATGGTAAGACTGTTCTGTATTTTTTATTACTTACAAAGCCTAAATCAAAAGAGAACTTTTAATGAATTTATAAACCTGGAACATTTTTAAAAAGAATAATTGTTTAGCCTTTTTAATTAACTTTCTTCATTAAAAACGATCATGTGGTGCTCATAGGTCTTATCGGTCGAGCACGTGGCCTCACACTTCAAATTAATTAACTAAGCAATATATCTTTGTCATGACTCATTAATTTATTAATCCGACAAATGGTGCCTTTACCAACTCACACATTCTCTCAAATATATATAGTGCAATAGAAGTTTCATATAAAATAAATAAATAAATAAAAATAATTTACATAATTTAAGAATTTGTGATATCAGTAAAATATGGTGATAGTGCAATATGAAGACATATCAGAATTATTTATATATTTTTTCAATAATTATCAATATTAAAGTACATATTTATTGTATTGAAAGACCATCTTTAAAATGTTAACATTTATAATTTTTTTAACAAAGTAATTCAAGAATTCCGTTTGTGAAAATTTATCAGAAGAATTTTTCTTATATATATGTTTTTATATATGTTAAAATTCTAAAATTTACCAATAATTAACATTGATTCAAGTAAAGGTGTGAGGAGGAGCTCAATCTAAGAAATTATTAATGCTAGTCATGTATTTATATTATTGTCATTGAAGATCTTCTGGCATACAATTTTTTTCATCAAGTTCCTTTTCTTCAACTTCATGCCATTTTTCTACATTTTATCCTGGGATTTTTCCTTCTCATAAGACCATTACAGAATATTTAAGTTTTTTCCCCTACACACCAACCAGTCTGTGTGACTTAACTCGCACTCAATCATTTTTTTTTTACATGCACAATATTTTCGCAATTTTATTCTCTTTTCTAAATTTATAAAGCATAATTATGACTAACAACACTATTACTGAACAGAGCTCACATTGGCAAAAAGTGCCAGGCTTTGTTCTTTTAGACAACTTGGTAACACAGCTTTATGATAGAATTGAAGATGACATAAAGTAGAGTGTCAACTCATAAAGTACACATGATAATCCAGCATTGCTGGAACAATACAGTGAAATTATGAAGACAATAAAATTCTGTGTTGAACATTTTACACATTTGTTCAGTGAGCATACAGAGTTTACACAGTTAGTTATCGATAATGAGAATCTAAAGGATTAAGGATCCCAAAAAGAATTAGCAGGAGTAGTCAAAGGATTAGCAGAACTGAACAAATTTCCACATTTGTTGTCAGTGACACACTGACTTTTTCAATCAACCAACCAAAACATGTAACTCAACATAAACAAACCAGTTGGTGACCACTACTTGTGAAGATTCAGATACGCGTGGCAGCCACCAAAACCACAATTCAACCATGAATTGTTCATTTCAATCCACAGCCACAATAGACTGCTCTTTCTCCTCAAGCACCTCTACATTTTAACAAAAATCCTAGTTTACAACTTAAAAGAAGAAATGGATGCACTGGATATTATCCAAGCCATATATGACTGCATAGAACACACCATTCCAGCCATTATATTCATAAAGATATTTAAACGTAAAAACACAAACAATTATGACATTTAAATACCATCTAATATTGCAAGATTGGTAACCAGTCAACGTGTACTAAAAGTTAGAGGCCAATTATGCCCCGTGAAGAGATTATCAGTGTCATGAGGTTCTACAAATGTCAGGGTTAGAACCACAAAGCAAGTTCGTGCACCAAGGATAAAATTTGTGCTTGGTGTAGTGAGCTACATGAAGCAGATAAATGCACAAAACCTCCTAAATGCAACAATTGCATCAAAAGTAACAAGTCTCATCACCGCAACTTCAATACAGATCATCCAGCATTCACGAGAAATTGTGAGGTGCAGAAGTATTAAATTATGCGGGTTCTACTTAGATTAAATGCCAAATCTTTAACATGAAGTCTAGACCACTTCCAGCAATTTAAGTGATTCAGTGCTCCACATTAGAGGTCTGCACGGGCCGAAATTTCCAGGCCCGGGCCCGGCCCGACCCATACAAAAAAAAATTTGGCCCGGCCCGGCCCGATAGAAAAATTAAAAGTTCGGCCCGAGCCCGGCCCGGCCCGAACAAAAAAAATATTGGCCCGGCCCGGCCCGATTTAAAAGTTAAAAGTTCGGCCCGAGCCCGGCCCGGCCCGGAAAAAAGTTAAAATCTCGGCCCGAGTAAATTTCTACAAAACATAATTTTTACGTCGATTTGGTTAAAAATTTGCCTCGTAGGAGGAGATCTAACCAAACATTTCTATCTTAGCCTTCTTTTTTTTCATGTTTATAATCTACATTTTTATAGAGGTGCCGGAAGCTGGAATGTGTATTTTTTAAATAAATCTCTATTTGTTGTATGTATGTGTTTAAGTTATCATCAATATTGTTAATCCATATTCCATTTATTGAAGTGTTAAAAATCAGAAAAATGCTATACAGTAAAATCTTCTAAGATGGAATTGCATAGGGAAGAAAAAAATGAGTTATAGACAATTTGCCTTCTTATCAGGTGTAAATGTATTATTATATTCTTTTCTTACGTATTAGTATATTCATTTTTAATGGATCAACACATTTTTCAGTTTAAGACAGGATTCCGTCATAAGCAGGTTCTTTTTCACACGTTTTACTATATTTTAATTTAGCCATATTTTAATAAGTGTATAAATCTACTATTCTTTAAAAAGAATAAATTTTAATGTTTAATTATAAAATAATGGCGATTTAAAAATGTATGCATGTTTTGCAAAGATTTTTATGCCAGATCTTATTTTACTGACCTTCGAACGGACCAGGCACGCCGAGACAATGATTTCCATACGGGTCAAAACCAGGACTAAAAATTTTGAGGCGTGAAGACTAGGAAAAATGAAACCAGTCCCGGCTCTGTACGGAAAAAATAATTTAAGGCACGGCCTTATTCTTCAGGAAAAAAAGTAAGGCCCGGCCCGGCCCGTAAAGAGTAATCACTCGGCCTGGCCCGGCCCGAGCCTTCAGAAAAAAATATGGCCCGGGCCCGGCCCGGCCCGAGTGCCGTGAAGAAAAATAGGCCCGAGCCCGGCCCGCGGGCCGGGCCGAGTACGGGCTTCGGGCCTTGGCCCGGCCCGTGCAGATCTCTACTCCACATCAGTTTTTTTCATTTTTATCCTAACTCATAATTGTTGTGCCTGGCAAGTTTTCTGTAGAGCCCAATGGAGTGGCTCTGTCATGATCCAATTTCTTGACGACTATTGGCTCCTGTCAGCCAAGAACAAAGCATTTATATCAGTGTAACACAGCAATAGTTAATTAAAGTAAATATATAACTTCTTACAGATCTTCTCCAGATCAGCAACAAATTCACAGTCAACATTTCTGTAATACATAATGTGTTTTCCTCAGTTCTACTGATAGAGACTGTTTGCCATTTGCAGAATGGATTTTTTTTTTAAATTAAAAATTTAATAAAATATATATAAATGTTATTACCAAAATGCATTGTAGTTAACGAATTATTTCTGCAGTCGCATAAATTTTGTCATAACAATTTTTAACTGTATGTTGCACCTTACTAGCTGGTAAACCAAATCCTTGGCTGGCAAGATTTTCTGATAATTCCCTACCCTGTATATAAATATAATGGCTTTGTAGAAAAAAATACAAGTACTACAAAAATCATTTAGTAAAGTTTGTTTTTCTTAAACAAGCTGCTGTAGACTTCTGCTTGTCTTGGTCAAAAATTGCAATAAAAGATTATGCACATAAACAAACTAGTGAATAAAATTATTAAAGCTTAGAACAACTAAAGCAGAAAATAGTTTACGATGAAAAAATGGACATAAAGAGAAGTAATTCTCATTTAATTTTATACACATTAAAATCTACATAAGTTAAAAATTGCCTCAATTTATATTTGATTGTACAAATATATATATATAAAAGCTAAAAAAAGATTAAAAATAAAATTAAAAATAAAATCCATGCGATAAGCGCTATAGCTGCAAATAACCACACAGATTAAATATAGCACATTATGTATAAAATGCATTGGGTTTGCCGAATGCATTTTATACATAATGTGCGGTGTATATATATATATATATATATATGTCTTTTATTTTTTTCTATTTACTATTTTATTTTCAGAATCTAACATTTTTGGATATATTCCTTTACATTGTATTATAATTATCAGTTCTTATATTGTTGATTATTTCTGTGATTTGATGGTTATTATTAACAAAAGTTTTATTATATATATATATATATATATATAATACATAAACACTTTTTACAACAGCATTAAATTTAACAAAAGTTAACAGTAAAATACTTACTGTGATGGGTGAGCAGCACTTGTAATATTTTGACTGACGAAATTGTGAGGAATTTGACTAAAAAATAAAACAATACATGTAATGAGATAAAATAGTACAACTTTTATAAAGATTATACTATTTTCTGATAATTCAACAACCCTGTATTAAAATATATTGCCTTTGTAAAAAAATAATTACAAAAATCATTCAGTAAAATTTGTTTTTTTTTAAACAATCTCTATAGAACTCTGTTTGTCTTGGTCTCAAATTATAATAAAAGATTATGCCCACAAACAAACTAGTGAATAAAATTATTAAAGCTTAGAACAACTAAAGAAGAAAATAGTTTATGATGAAAAAATGGACATAAAGAGAAGTAAGTCTCATTTAATTTTATACACATTAAAATCTACATAAGTTAAAAATTGCCTCAATTTATATTTGATTGTACAAATATATATATATAAAAGCTAAAAAAAGATTAAAAATAAAATTAAAAATAAAATCCATGCGATAAGCGTTATAGCTGCAAATAACCACACAGATTAAATATAGCACATTATGTATAAAATGCATTGGGTTTGCCGAATGCATTTTATACATAATGTGTGGTGTATATATATATATATATATATGTCTTTTATTTTTTTCTATTTACTATTTTATTTTCAGAATCTAACATTTTTGGATATATTCCTTTACATTGTATTATAATTATCAGTTCTTATATTGTTGATTATTTCTGTGATTTGATGGTTATTATTAACAAAAGTTTTATTATATATATATATATATATATAATACATAAACACTTTTTACAACAGCATTAAATTTAACAAAAGTTAACAGTAAAATACTTACTGTGATGGGTGAGCAGCACTTGTAATATTTTGACTGACGAAATTGTGAGGAATTTGACTAAAAAATAAAACAATACATGTAATGAGATAAAATAGTACAACTTTTATAAAGATTATACTATTTTCTGATAATTCAACAACCCTGTATTAAAATATATTGCCTTTGTAAAAAAATAATTACAAAAATCATTCAGTAAAATTTGTTTTTTTTTAAACAATCTCTATAGAACTCTGTTTGTCTTGGTCTCAAATTATAATAAAAGATTATGCCCACAAACAAACTAGTGAATAAAATTATTAAAGCTTAGAACAACTAAAGAAGAAAATAGTTTATGATGAAAAAATGGACATAAAGAGAAGTAAGTCTCATTTAATTTTATACACATTAAAATCTACATAAGTTAAAAATTGCCTCAATTTATATTTGATTGTACAAATATATATATATAAAAGCTAAAAAAAGATTAAAAATAAAATTAAAAATAAAATCCATGCGATAAGCGTTATAGCTGCAAATAACCACACAGATTAAATATAGCACATTATGTATAAAATGCATTGGGTTTGCCGAATGCATTTTATACATAATGTGTGGTGTATATATATATATATATATATATGTCTTTTATTTTTTTCTATTTACTATTTTATTTTCAGAATCTAACATTTTTGGATATATTCCTTTACATTGTATTATAATTATCAGTTCTTATATTGTTGATTATTTCTGTGATTTGATGGTTATTATTAACAAAAGTTTTATTATATATATATATATATATATAATACATAAACACTTTCTACAACAGCATTAAATTTAACAAAAGTTAACAGTAAAATACTTACTGTGATGGGTGAGCAGCACTTGTAATATTTTGACTGACGAAATTGTGAGGAATTTGACTAAAAAATAAAACAATACATGTAATGAGATAAAATAGTACAACTTTTATAAAGATTATACTATTTTCTGATAATTCAACAACCCTGTATTAAAATATATTGCCTTTGTAAAAAAATAATTACAAAAATCATTCAGTAAAATTTGTTTTTTTTTAAACAATCTCTATAGAACTCTGTTTGTCTTGGTCTCAAATTATAATAAAAGATTATGCCCACAAACAAACTAGTGAATAAAATTATTAAAGCTTAGAACAACTAAAGAAGAAAATAGTTTATGATGAAAAAATGGACATAAAGAGAAGTAAGTCTCATTTAATTTTATACACATTAAAATCTACATAAGTTAAAAATTGCCTCAATTTATATTTGATTGTACAAATATATATATATAAAAGCTAAAAAAAGATTAAAAATAAAATTAAAAATAAAATCCATGCGATAAGCGTTATAGCTGCAAATAACCACACAGATTAAATATAGCACATTATGTATAAAATGCATTGGGTTTGCCGAATGCATTTTATACATAATGTGTGGTGTATATATATATATATGTCTTTTATTTTTTTCTATTTACTATTTTATTTTCAGAATCTAACATTTTTGGATATATTCCTTTACATTGTATTATAATTATCAGTTCTTATATTGTTGATTATTTATGTGATTTGATGGTTATTATCAGAGTTGTATAATATAGACGCACGCGCGCACACCGTGCGCGTAAAATTTTCTGCAAAATTCGGAACTTTGCAGAAAATATTTTTAGGTAATTTTTTTTTTTTTTTTTTAATACCAAAAAACCCCGTGGCAGAATGTATGCGACGGGCATCGCAGACTTTTTAGGGCACCTGCAGACAGAAATACATTCAGCGCTATAGTGCGTAATTTACGCGAAAAAACGGCAAACTTCGTCGAAGAATCGCGGAAAAAACGCGAAATTTATTTAAAGATCGCCAAAAATGGCTAATTTTGTTAACAGATCGCGAAAAAAACGCAAATTTAGTCAAAAGGCTGTGAAAAAACGTGAATTTCGTCAAAAGGCCGTCAAAAAAACGTTAGTTTCGTTGAAAGATCTGCAAAAAATGCTTATTTTGCCGAAGGGCTACGGAGAAAACGCCAACTTCGTCAAAGGATCGTGGAAAAGACTGTTAATTTCGTCGAAGGATCACGAAAAAACGGTCAATTTCGTCGAAGAAAAGACAAATTTCGTCGTCGGATCGCAAAAAAAACCGGAGAATTCTGCCGACAGATCGCGAAAAAACGGCAAATTTCTTGAAAGAACTCGAAAAAATGGTAAATTTTGTTGAACGATCTCGAAAAAACGGCAAATTTCGTCGAAGTATCTCGAAAAGACTGTTAATTTCGTCAAAGGATCACGAAAAAACAGTCAATTTCGTCAAAGAAACGGCAAATTTCGTCGTCGGATCGCAAAAAAACGGAGAATTCTGCCGACAGATCGCGAAAAAACGGCAAATTTCGTCGAAGGATTGCCAAAAAACGGTAAATTTCGTTGAAGGAACTCGAAAAAACGGTAAATTTCGTCAAAGGAACTCTAAAAAATCTGCAAATTTCGTCGAAGTATATCGAAAAAAAAAAAAAAAAAACGGCAAATTTCGTCGACGTATCTAAAAAAAACGGTAAATTTCGTCGAAGGATCTCGAAAAAATGGTAAATTTCGTCGAATGATCTCGAAAAAACGGCAAATTTTGTCGAAGTATCTCGAAAAAACGGCAAATTTCGTCGGAGGATCGCGGAAAAAACGCGAATTTTGTATGATATATTGCGTATTGCAGACTATTTTTGAAAACATTATTAGCGTTGCAGACACTTGAAGATAGTTCTGTCACTGGGCCAAAAAATTAAAAATATCCCCCAATTTATGTACGTTTATGTACGATTTATTTACTGTTTGCGTACAATTCAAAATTTTAAAGATGCAAAACATTGTTGTGACATTACAGACGCTTGCAAAGTGGTCAAAATATTAAGGATTGGGTTGTTTCTAAGTGCATTGAAAAAATTTAATTGATAAGAATTCAGCTCTTCCTATCATGGATTTTTAGTTTTATTATTATTTTTAACCAAAATAATAATTCTTTAATTAATATTAATTAATTTTAAATGGTAATTATTTTAAACTACTGTTTTTAATTTATATCGCCCAAATAATATAACACGTAATTTTATTAAACATTAAATTAATTTGCAGAAAGTTTTTGACTCAATATTTATGTGCGCAGAAAGTTTTTGGTTTTATACAAGTCTGGTTATTATTAACAAAAGTTTTATTATATATATATATATATATATATATAATACATAAACACTTTTTACAACAGCATTAAATTTAACAAAAGTTAACAGTAAAATACTTACTGTGATGGGTGAGCAGCACTTGTAATATTTTGACTGACGAAATTGTGAGGAATTTGACTAAAAAATAAAACAATACATGTAATGAGATAAAATAGTACAACTTTTATAAAGATTATACTATTTTCTGATAATTCAACAACCCTGTATTAAAATATATTGCCTTTGTAAAAAAATAATTACAAAAATCATTCAGTAAAATTTGTTTTTTTTAAACAATCTCTATAGAACTCTGTTTGTCTTGGTCTCAAATTATAATAAAAGATTATGCCCACAAACAAACTAGTGAATAAAATTATTAAAGCTTAGAACAACTAAAGAAGAAATACAAAATATGATGAGAAAATGGACATAAAGAGAAGTAAGTCTCATTTATTTTATCTGCTTTCAGTTAATTTTATACATATAAAAATCTACATAAGTAAAAAATTCACCCAATTTACATTTGATCTCTCTCTCACTCACTCACTCACTCACACACACATAGTATGTTGATAAGTGAAATTATGTTGATTATATATATATATATTGTGGTAGCGTGAGACGTTGTATATATAATTAATAAATTCCATTTATCGTTTGAAACGAAAAAACTTTATTTTAAATTAACACATTAAAAAAACAAAAGTAAAAAATGAAAAATTATGATAAGCATCCATGCTGTAAATTTACATGGTCAGCCAAATTCCGATTCTGACGTCCGCTCAAAGTGGAACCTCACTCTCCAGTATTCCAAATCCAACTGCCGTCTTTCGTATCCCCTCGCATTCCTTCCTCTCCGGCAAAACAGGTATTTTTCTCTCCATAAGGAAAGAAACGCCCTCTGGCCTTCCTATGAATGACAGCTATCTTAATCCCATACTTATCCAGTTAGAATTTCCAACTCATATGGGCTAGATCCATTGTATCCAAAGAATGCCATTCACATTTCTTATCCACCCATTCAGATAACATATCATTCAATACAAAGCATGTATTGCAGCTTGGCTTATCTCAGAGTGAAAATGAAATTCACACTATTGATAGAATTTTTCTCAATAGAGATCAATCTGTCAGATTATCTTCATTCCAGAGAGATTATCCTTTTTCCACAAATAAGGGAGGAGTTGAAACATGTCAACTCATCACAACACCTACCCCTAAGAAAAAATTTCTAGAAGAAACTTGGCATATATATTAATAGAATAAGCTCCTTCAATCAATTTCTAAAGAGGTCAACAAAGTATAAAGGAATTTAGAATAACACATGAAAAATCCCTATAGAATACAAACACATTCCCATACTCAGTATTTGATAGACCACACTGTCAATAGGATTTACTATACTCCCTCACCTACAATACCTAAGTATAATTCCAGGAATAATTTATACAATTGATGCCCTAAGAAACAATTTTGAAATACTTCACATACATATAATACGAAATACAGATTACACTTTACATGATTCTAACAAAAAAAAAGTAATAATAAAAAAAAAGAAAAAAATCTATATACAACACAATGCCTAAAACGATTCTCTTAAAAACTTGCTTAAAAGCCTAAATTTAGACACTCCTACAAACAAAAAGAAAGCATACTAAATTATGCAATTATTAAATTAATGAAGTTTTACTATTACGAAAATAATATTAAGCATTAAATGATAAATAAACACAATACAGATATTACAATAATGAGTACTCCCAAATTTTAGAACAGAACTTAATTTAGAGTATTCCTCCGAAAACCCATATCTATATTACTTCTATCAGAAAATCTTTTCGACAATAATTTTCGCCTCACAACTTCATAATCATGATTTTTCCTTTCAAAATCTTGTTTGATTTCAATAAATCTTTCTTTGTGATCCGTTTTAAAAGAAGAATGGTCCATTCTTTTTAACTTTGATTTCTTATTCTCATCTTCTTGGCATTTAGCCCCCCAATTTACTCTATTATTTTCCTTCATCCTAGAGTTAAATTTACTGGCCACAGTCATAGATGAACTCAATTTCTTTCTAATTCTATTTCTAACATGTATAAATCCCATACTACCAACAAAATACCTGGGTATATTTACATCATGCTCAGAATTCTTTTCCCGAAATTGACCTCCAATACCTGACCTTTTATCACCATCCTTTTTAGACGCACCCTCTTTTGTATCGATCAATTTAGACCCTTTTCAAAAATACCTATCAGTCACGTCTTCCAGTGAATTTACCTCTATCTCATTAACAGACTTATTATCCCTTTCACAGATTTCATTCACAACCATTTTTCTAACAACCCTTTGCTCATGATCGCTAGATAATCTGAGGGTTCCCTGCCCATTTAATTCTCTCTGATTTTCCACTTATTTACACACTGAATTTTGCTTATCCATACTTCCAAATTTTAATAAGTCATAAACAACGGGCGTTATCAGTGGAGGAGAATTTAGTTTTCTCACAACTGCAACCACCACATTCTTTTCAACGTACTCTTTTTCATCCTCAATCAAAGCAATCGGCACGGACACCAAATCCGCCTTTTGTCTATTTCCGAGAGCCGGTATAAGAAAGATATTTCCCACTTTCTTAGCACTCCACGGAATGTCATTAGCATCAAAAACCGCAATTTGCGCACCTGTGTCCTTAATCGCTTTTACTTTCTTACCATTCACGCAAAAATTAACCATAGGCAATTCGGTTTCCACACCTTCCCTATTATTTTCACTTTTCCCATCACTAGTAATGATCCAAGCTATGCTTTTATCCTCATAATTAGTTTTACTTTTTAACAATTCCGGACAATTTGGACGGATGTGGCCCACTGCCAAACAATTATAACATTGGACTTGTCTTTGCTTTTCGAAAGCATTGTCCTTCTTGAATTGATCAAATTTCCCACACTCTTTTGTATTCTCAAATTCCGATTTTGGTTTAATTTCCTTTCTACTTTTAGAATTAAAGCTGTCTTTTTGCTTATCCTGAAAAGATTTATTTTCCCAAGGTTTTCTATCCGACCTCTTAAATTCCCTTCTTATACTCTCAAACTTATCCGATTTTTCCGCGAGTTTAGAAGCAATCTTTATTTCCTCCCAATCATCAATAAATTTTTCTTTTATCTCAAAAGGGACACGTTTTTTCAATTGTTCCGTGAGCATTAGTTCTTTTAAGGATTCAAAATCTCTCACTTCTAATGACTCTAACCAATTATCCAGATAACCCCTTAACTTATAAATCAGATCTACCCGTAATTCACCATATTTTCTTTGATGAGTTTCAAATTTCTGTTTTAAGGCGCCTGTACTTAGCCTAAACCTATCTAACAAAACTTTCTTTATATGCAGAAAATCATCACATTTGTCTGC
This sequence comes from Maratus michaelseni, assembly GCA_963931845.1. Lineage (NCBI taxonomy): Eukaryota > Metazoa > Arthropoda > Arachnida > Araneae > Salticidae > Maratus > Maratus michaelseni. The sequence goes on along the minus strand of OZ007587.1, from coordinate 380,459,099 downwards.
TGGTTGTTTTACTATAATTTCGGCAATATCAGAAGGTAATAAAGGAATTAATTGACTAACCAAATCTTCCTGAGAAACTTTAGCTTTCTCGGCTTGCCTTTCAAAAATCATAAAGAAAAGAGTTATATCAATTAATTTAGAATCAAAACGCGGAACCAAATCCTTTAAATTTACCTTAGGAGTTCTATGAAAATCTACATTTGATTCATTAGATGAAACGCTAACAACATCCGCAGAATTTTGAATACGCAATTTTTCTAATTCAAATTGCTGTTGTTTCTCAAGTTTATCTACCTTAAGTTGTTTTTCAAGTTTATCTAACTCAAATTTCCTAAGTTTATCTTTTTCCTCTTGCACAATCCTATCTAATTCAATTTGCCTCTCTCTTTCTTTACGATCTTTTTCAATTTGTCTCTCTTGTTCTTTACGATCTTTTTCGATTTGTTTTTCCTGTTCTTTCCGCTCTGCCTCCTGTTCAAGAATATATTGCAAGCGAAGTTTTGCGTAACTTTCTTTATAATCTTCAGCACTAACAATGGCCTGAATTATAGCTTGATTTTTACACGTTTTTGACACACTGGTCTCAAATTCCTCTGCTAATAATAGCAAGACGTTTTTATTATATTTTACTAAATAGTCTGCCATATTTTCCCCCAAAATATAATAAATTTCAAAATAACAGATATATTCAATTTACAATAATACAATAAATACAGAAATAGAATTTTCTTCACTATACGTATAATAATGTATTCAAAAACGACACAATTTCAATATAGCAAATTCTCATGCAACAGTGACGTCTTTCAAACTGAGTATATCCCCCAAAATAAATTTTATACCCAACAGTACAGTATAACATCAATTTATTTTGAAACATTAGTCATAATCATCCACAGTATACCCATAAAATTAAGCTATAACTTTATTACAAAATTATGATTACAAAAATTATGTTTTATACAAAATTATGATTAAAATACCCTGATTAATAATAATCTCAATTAATCAATAACAATTTACTATACCCCAAGTAAATTTTAACATATACATAAGTATATAATTTTATTAACCCAATATTATACCAAACAGATACCAGAAAATCAACAAACATAAAAATTCTAACCAAAATTTAAATACCAAATTAATAGCTTCCCTAGAATTCTTAAATTTCACATAGAGTTTTGTTCCCCAAAATTAAAATTTATACACAAAATTTAATTTAAAACAGACCTCTCTAGAAGATTTCATAAAAGAGCTTACCTCCAGATGCAGATATTTCCTCCACACTGATACCAGGCTTCCAAGCACTTTTAAAAGATGATATACACACAGATGTTTGAGGACTTGAAGATATTAATTTCACTGATGAGGCACTAATTTCAACTTAGATCCATATGTAGGAAACTCAGATGGTACACCGCCTATCTTCATTCCACTGATATATTTTGAAGCACACACAAATAGCACCAAGTCTATAGTTGACTGTTCATACACCTCACAGCTTTAGTCAATAAAGTTCTTTGACCAGTTCTCTACTTGCTAGAACTCCCGAGAACAAACACGACTCCAATTATACTTCAAAACTCCACAATTCTGCTCGTCCGTTTTTCACTGGCTCTTCATCTGTTTAATCAGGTTAACATAGATCCGTAATCTAATTTATTCTAGATTACATATCCCACTGCTGCCACCAATTAATTATACATACTATTGCTGTGGTAGCGTGAGACGTTGTATATATAATTAATAAATTCCATTTATCGTTTGAAACGAAAAAACTTTATTTTAAATTAACACATTAAAAAAACAAAAGTAAAAAATGAAAAATTATGATAAGCATCCATGCTGTAAATTTACATGGTCAGCCAAATTCCGATTCTGACGTCCGCTCAAAGTGGAACCTCACTCTCCAGTATTCCAAATCCAACTGCCGTCTTTCGTATCCCCTCGCATTCCTTCCTCTCCGGCAAAACAGGTATTTTTCTCTCCATAAGGAAAGAAACGCCCTCTGGCCTTCCTATGAGTGACAGCTATCTTAATCCCATACTTATCCAGTTAGAATTTCCAACTCATATGGGCTAGATCCATTGTATCCAAAGAATGCCATTCACATTTCTTATCCACCCATTCAGATAACATATCATTCAATACAAAGCATGTATTGCAGCTTGGCTTATCTCAGAGTGAAAATGAAATTCATACTATTGATAGAATTTTTCTCAATAGAGATCAATCTGTCAGATTATCTTCATTCCAGAGAGATTATCCTTTTTCCACAAATAAGGGAGGAGTTGAAACATGTCAACTCATCACAATATAAGAAAGTCCTAACTGGGGAGATAATCAACGCACAGCCCAAACTACTGAACCTAGAAAGATGAAAATTGGGGACAAAATACTTCTTATAGAGGTGCACTAAGAAAGGACTTTCTAAAATTCCCCTAAGTAGGTAAAACGGGGAACAAACATTTAAAAAATTCATTAAAAATCAGCTATTATAGTTATGTGACAAATAATAACGTATTTTAATGTATTTCTGTATGCTAAATTGAATGGTACCAAGTACATTCTTCTATTTCCATTAGTTTGTGAGATATTGCATATTATTCTAACTTGGTGATATTTTTGGCGCTAAAACCTCAAAATTCTAACTTTACAAATGATAATTTCTAAAAATAAATTATTTATTATAGCAACGGAAGAAATTCAAATAGTAAAAAGGGGAACAAACTTTAAAAGAATTCCTTAAAAAGCAGATATTATAGTTATGTGCCAAATTTCGGAAGAAATTGAAACACGAGGGACTTCTCATTGTTATAATATAATGTGATAAAATTAGAATTATGGGTGTAATTTCTATAATTGAATAAACCGGATTATGAAAGATAGGTCAAAAACTTAAGTTATGATAAAACATACTCTTTGAATCTGTATTCACCTTGTACTACAAATACTAATTAAAAACAACACAAATGTACTAAAAACATATACATACGATTTCATAAAATATTTTACTGAAGGTGTTTTGACTCCATATACAAAACTGTATTTTACATATACAATCGAGCGCTTTCAAGCAAACCTTTGCTCATCATCAGTGTTACAAAAAAAAAAAAAAAAAAAAAAAAGTAAGTACACAAACGGCAAAAAACCAGTAAGAACATCGTTCATTGCTGGAGAATGGAACAAACCATTAAAACAGACTAACAGGGATTGGAGGCATCGGGAGAGATGTGATAATCATATTTCGCCTTGAACAATTCCTAAGAGTATTTATATCATATTTATATCATAATTTGGGAATATTGTAGGATAATGAATCATTGCATGTTTTATATTTTTAAGTTAAAATTTCTATGGATTCATTGATAGTTGCTTCATAAAAGGTTGATGTATGCTTAATTATTTTAGCTTGATCAAAATGTATTTTGACTGATACTTCTTGTTTTAATCTTCAATGTGCTGTTTTAGTTCTATTGAAATTTTTATATCAGAAATATGCTTTTTTAAATGAGTTTTAAACTTTTTTAAGGTCATACCTATATAAGTCTTTTACTTTATAACACTTCTTACCATTTTCATTTATTTTCATAGTGATTTGAATTCTGTAGATTCCTGACGATTCTTAAGTCAGTACAGAATCGATCTTTTTATTTAATAACGTTTTCAATTTTGCAGGAGGGGATGCTATAAAATTTATATCACATTTCTTTAAATTAGTTAGGTAATATTTTAGGGAAACTTTTGTTACATAAAATTGCGTTGTTTAGTTACAAACTTATGTCTCAGATGTATCAGTTTATGAAAGTTTAACTCTTTTAAAAGGATTCTGTTAAATGTATTTTGATGGTGCATGCACTTTTTAGATTATTTTTCAGGGAAGGTTTTAGTATATAACATACCATTCTACATTGCTTAGTTCAAGAATTATGGGGAAAATTTCTCTAATCAGGTTTGGAGAAACTGACCAGTGTAGCAGGCAAAGCTTGCTAGTATTTAAATAATTACAAGCCAATGAAATAATACAAACTGAAATTTAATCCTTGACGATAAATAATTTTACAATCTGCTATACTTAGCCTTTCAAATATATCAAGATAAATATTTAGAAATCGTAATTTCTACAATAGCTGTAGAATGTTCCAATTAGGCCTAATACAGCCAATTACTTTCTAAACCATTTTTGGTTCATGTTTCATGAATGATGGAAAATATAGGACCCTGCATTTCTGATTTTGAAGGTCTAAAGCTATGCTCTTGATACAGTAATTTTGCTTTCACATCTCATGCTTTCAAGATTTTGACAATAAATAAAAAAACCCAGAGAGTTATTCAATTCACTGATACATCATAAGTAAGATAAAATCAAATCCTACATATATACTACATACTATATATACTACATACTATATATACTACTACTAAACTACATGCATCTTTATACATACTATAGACATATATATGTATATATATATACCGTAAAATCCTGACTGTAAGCCCCCCCCCTCTCTGGTACCAAAAACGCATAGTGTAACCTTTATAATTACAATGGCATAGCTATTAATGGCAGAGAGAAGATTTTTTTTTTTTTTCTTTTAGTTTGGCTGTTTTTACAGCTCATATTTTGTTAACGGATGGGGAGTTATTTTAGAGAACATATTTATTTCAAAACATAATCTATACACGTCATTTAGAGAAAAACAGCCAAACTGCAAAAAATATGAAAATTTTTGCTTTCCTCTCACATATTTAGAAATCTACGCCTTTCCTTTGGGAGAATAGAACAGAACAAAAATTTCTAAAGGGATGATGATTTTAGATGAGTGATACTTATATGCGATGATGTAGATGAGATGAGTTACCTTACTACAAAAGAGCAACAAATAGAGCATAATTTTTATAAAGAATTTTAAAGATTTTAAACTTATACTGAGGGGGAAGGGCATAAATTTTGGCTGAAGGAGGAGATTGCAATTTAGAGGATTGATTTTTTACTAATTGTTACGTTACTACTGAGCAGGAAGAAGGACAGAAGGAATTAAGATTCTCAAGTTTTCAAACTTTTTATGTTGAGGTGGGCAGAGAAGGGAAACAGACATTTGATGTGTGGGGGGGGGTTCATTAATATCATATAAAAACGTAAGTGGAAATCTGCCAAAAATGTCAAAAGATTGAAAATTCCCTTTAAAATAAATTTTTTGTGCATAAAAAATTTTGTGTGTGTGTGTGTGTGTGGGGGGGGGCTTACTTTCGGGATTTTACGGTATACATGTATATATATATATATATATATATATATATATATATATATATTCAGTATGTTGGAGAATACTTTCATTGTCAACTAATTATTACATACTAAATCATTATTTCATAGTTTAAGTTGGTGTTATGGTAATGTTTCATTCATGGTTATATATATATATATATATATACATACATGTATATATATAATATATATATATATGTATATATACATACATGTATATATATATATATGTATATATAATACATAAACACTTTTTACAACAGCTATAATGATATCTGGGGATTGTGATGAATATAAAAAGAAAAATTAACAAAAGGGTGAATCACCAGTGACTAGCACCGGAGTGACTCCGAATACCTAAAAGTAATTTAGACAAAACATATATTCAATACTTTCCCCAAACACCATTATAGGCGCAAACGATAGTGGTAGTACACGAAGCGAAGTCATAAAAATTAAAGTTTAAGTATAAATTATAAGTTAGACCACATCCTTATGAGATACAAATTAATACTCCACCGTTGGTTTAAATATGAAATTGATAAATGATATAATAAATAAAAGAAGAAGACAAACTCACCCAGATAAAGTCAATCTGATATTTATTCAAATATAAGTGCACCAAAATCAAATAAACAAATCACTAACTAACATCAACACAGACATCTTAATCATATATGTAGCGAGATACGAGCTCTTCTAATAATACGAATGCATTAAGAATAACAAGGATTGTGAAGTCACTGACAAATGTAATCTAATATCTTTAGGATATATTATTTCAAATATTAGATACAGTTTATTATCATAATATTCTATTTTCTTTAAATAAAATTTGCAGTTCTTAGTAGATATAATAAAGTTATATTGAATTAGTGTTGTTGGCTCAGTCCAGTGTATACAGTTATTCTTTAGATATCTTTGACAGTTCTTATAAGTTGTTACTGATCAAAGGAAGATGAAGGTTTTTAAGATATGAACAGCAAAAATTAGGAAGCTAGATTAATTTCTGAGAAGCAGCTACGTTTGGTGACAGGATGACAGATGGGCACGGATATCTCATCAATACACTCCTAAGTCTCAACACTTAAGAAATCAAATGTCCGTCAGTAAAACTTGACAATCAAACTGTTGAATCAGGCATATATGAAGATTAAGAAGTAGAATTTTTGAAGGAGAATTACTTGAAGAACATTTAAATTGCTGATTCAGCCACAGAATTAATGAACTAACATATTAAGTGAAGATTCAAGAATTAATGAACACACATATCAAGTGAATATCCAATCGCAGCTTATATTTGAGATCCAGCGTCTCCATCCATCAGGAAGATATCATTTGTAGATTTAAATTTAACCTATTGTTCAATTCATTACGTTAAAAAAATTATTCAATAGCTGGATACATTGTATTACTAAAATCACACATTAATATCATCCTTGAGTCCTGACTTTCGCCAAAGAAAATGGCAGAAGCCCGGATAACGAAAAATCGCAGCGACTACATCTTTTAGAATCTTGAGTAGAACTGAATACTCTTTACAATCTCCCACTCAGGTAAAAAATTCCAGCGGTTACGGAATAACCAATGAGAAAATAGGAACCGGATGAATGTTACTGAACAAGCCCCAACAGACCGTAGTCAAAGTTACAGCTAGAACTCTCACTGACGCGTCTACCCCTAGCAACAGCATTTAAATAGTATTTCGAAGATTCGATTGCGACCTTGGAGTGCTACCAAAACGACCTTGCGCAAAATACGCGGGGAAAAAGGTTCTTGTTTACATGAAGACATCTGAAAATCTGTCAATGGACTCTCGTAGCGAAAATGTACCATCTTCAAAATAAAATAAAAGAAAATAATTAAAAATCGATAACTGCCAAACTTATGGATGAAAATAAATGAATTTTAACAAATGAAATAAAATAAAAAGTTCTTTCCACCAGATATGCTTTGAAAGTAAAAATATTTAATTTAAGGAATTTTGAAAAATGATTATTGGACTTAGAAATTTTGAAATGATATTTGGAAAAGTTTCGCGATTCTGAAAGATTTTGCATTGATCAAAATCAGTGAATTTGAACTTTCTGAAAAGAATAAAATTAGCGATTAACCATTTTTTAATAATTATTATTAAAAAGGAAATACGCTATATTTTGGAATAATTATTAATTTTATACTGTCTGTTATTTAAGAAAAATGGATATTATTTAAAAGTTAGAAAAAGTAAGTCAGAAATATTTTTATTTTAGATAATTTGAAATGAAGTTTAATTAATATTGCAAAGTGAATAAATTGTAAATTAAATTTGAAATGAATATCCTAAAACATATGTAATGGAAAGATTCTGAAATTAAATTATACTCTCACCAAAAGTAAACAATTTAAAAAGAATGTTTGATTTAAAATGCAAAAATGAAACTTAGCTTAATTAATTTAAATGAATTTAATGAGTTTAATTAAATGGATGAATAAGTTAAAGTTAAATATTAAAATACTGAATAAATTAAAAGTAAAATTTTAAATCATAACATTTTACCTCCAGATAATGGAAAAAAAAAAAGAGTAAAAAAAAATTTTTTGCCAAAGGGTTGAAATTTTTTTAAAATTTTGCATAAGACACACTGAATTGAACCAGATACTAAGAGCAAAATGAAATAATAACATTACAAAACAATCACCTGAAAACACTGAAGTATGACATTTACCATCTGAAAAATATAAGTAATATACAAAATTTCTAGAAAATATCTATTGCACTTTTAAGAAATAATTTATCCTTTGCAAAATACATAAACAAATAATAAAATTATACCATTTACAAAACACAGCATATTATATAGGTATACGAATCTGAGAAGAATTATATATATATATATATACAGCAGATAAGAAAGACTGCAAGTGACTTGCAAGTAAATAAAATTGAAAATTTACAGATGTCATCCAAATTGAAGTCATAAGAATCAAACAGTTGTAAGTAATGAATATAAATCAATTAGAAAATAAATACAATTTCAGAATAAATTTTATATTGCAACAGAAATGCGAAATACATTTTACAAGGTATGTGTACTAAGAAGTTAGTGAGGTATATGTAACTATGTAAAAAATGAATATGACTCTCCAAGATTGCAATTAAAAGTAATAAAAATTTTACATAAATAAATAATATTGTGAATCATTGTTGTTCAATGATTTCTAGATGAACTATAAAAATTTTTTAAATGAATAAATAAACATTCTAGAGCTCCCAAATTTTGCACACACTCCAAATCACCAAAGATACTGTTCGGCCAATAAACAATATCCTTAATAACCCAAAATCCTACGCAAAATCTATCAGTAAAGTTATGTAAAAGGGAATTTTATTAAAGAAAATCAGTTGTAGAAATGCAGATCCATAAAATTTAAAATAGGTAAAAATTGATTTGTATAAAAGTAAAAATGATTTGCTGAGGATAATAAAAGCCGAAAAACATTGAGACTACCATATCTTAATGGTTCGTACACTTCGCCTATTGCTCTGTGGTAAAGAACTTACCGATCTCAGCATAGTATTTACCAACAATGGCGGAAAACAAGTCATGATTAAATTTGTATCTCTTGGATACATAAGCCATCCACAATTTATTAAAGTGTGCACACTGTAAAAGGAAGAAACTGTTTGTTGTACCCAAAATTAGAGTAGCCCGCGCGTAAGCTATTGATCTCCAAAATTAGCTAAACTTCACAAGAATCTTAAAAAAAATTACAATTCGCCTCAATTTGATAGATACTGTCAGATCATACTACACTATGTATGACAGCCTGAGGGAAAGGAAAAAATTTTGAATGATCATGACATTATATATATATATACATTTTATTCTATTTTTTATTTATCTTTATTTACAATCTTTTCTTCATCACATTTCTCCAGTCTCAATAAAATCTTTTCATCATATTAATTTTCCTTTAGGAATTATGAGCTGTACTCATTTTATATATAATGATGAATTTTTTATTTACAAGTAAATTTAAACATTATTCCCCAGCGAAATCTAAATCTCTATGACACCCAAAAAAAAATTAAAATATATTGTACAAATAGAGGAAATCAAAAATATAAAAAGGTAAAGTTGAACTATAGCAAATAAATTTAGAAAAAAAAAAATCAAATTTTTTTACTGAAGTCCTATGCCATCATCCGAAAACAAGTAGGTCCAATGAGGCGCATTCTCATGTGTGCGGATCCTATGTTATCCGGAACAAATTATTGTTTCAATTTTACCAGACAGCACAAAACAAAAGCAAAAGTAGGAAATTAAATTTAATCTATATGATCAACAGAAACGCTTCATGATTTAAAGGCACCTGAGATTTCACACTAGTGACAACTCTCAAGGGTTAACACAATACATTTTCACAATATAAATATTGACTTGTGCCTTTTAAGTGGCAGTAGATGCAAGAGCACTTTCCTAGTAATAAAAAACTATATATATCTTAAATATATGAAAAATAATAGGGAGGAATAATTTTAAATTGCTATAGTTAAAAAAAAATATATATAATTCTAAGGAATAATGGTGTCATGAGTTAATTTTACAAAAGTTGTTTAACAGTTGAATTTTTTAAATATTTTTAATAGTTTTTTAATCAAAATAGTAATTTTATATCCAAAATGTTTCAAAAATATATCAGAATTTCCAAGATCAATCATGTTCACTCTAAATCATAAGGATTCACCGTGAAGGATTTGTCAGAGGGGAAGAATGTGTCATTCTCCTTTAATTCCCATGCTAGGCTGAGTTTCCCTTCTGTGTGTGTTTTCCTACTACAACTCTTTGTAAACAAATAAAATTCAGAAAAACCTCTATACTCCATGTTTCAAATTAAATATAAATAGTATTTTATTTTAAATATATTTTAAAGAAAATCTTTTATTACCAAAATATCACTTTTATGATTCAAAGAAGTATTTAGAGTTTAATAAATAATATTTTTTTATTAATTTTAAAGTCAAAGTAAAATTAAAACCACTTTTCGCTTCTGAAAATATAAATTATTATTTTAAGCCATTTTTTCTCCTAGATTTAATAATTAATTATAAATAATATGGATTTAAAGTATTTGCCAGAAGATTCTACTTAACCTGATTTTCACTGAAATAGAAAATTTATAGATTTAAATTTATTATATTATTATTGAAATTATTGAAAATTTAAAATATTCAGTTGAAATAATTGACAGAAAAAAAAATTATTAGTCTTTATATAGTTTTTGTTTAAAATTTCTGTAGCAGAATATCTATTAAAGAATATAATCATATCAATCTTTTAATGGAGAGTCAACAAATTAAAATTTTTTTAATATTGCACTTTTAAACTTATTGTAAATGAGTAGAGTCACATATGAAATAAGTAAAATTAATTTCAATTCTAAATTAGATAAATAATCTATAAAAAATTTATGTACACATTGAAAATAAAATTGCACAAGTTTATATTCCACACAATACAAATTACTTCCAACCTAGATGCTATTTCAAAAATTTTTTTTTTAAATTTAACATTTTATATGAATGAAATAAATTTTATAAGTATGATTTCTTTTAAATCAATCATAAAATTAGTTTAATAATTTATAATATTTATCATTTTAATATACATAATTTAATATTGCCAGTATTAGAAATTACCAAATATATATATTAAAAAAAAAGATGCATACCATATTATTTACCTGTAAACACATTGAAAAATAACAAAAATCAGACCCAATTTATTTTTACCAACAGTGCCATCTAAATCTTTCATATTATAAATTTATTTTGAAAATAATAATTTTTAAATAATTGTTAATAATTATGTTATCACAATATCTACTCTTAAAAAAAAATAAGTTGAAATTACCATTTCCAAATACTTTAATAAATAAATTTATTATGTTTTAATTTATTTCAAAAGTAATAGTATTTTTATGTAAAGTTAATTTTATCTGCAATTAATCAATTAATTTATTTTGAATATCTGTTATCATAGACAAAAATATTTTAACAACGGCAACCACTAGACAAATTCAAATAATGTTACTGTTTGCTCTTAATAAAATAAAATAAGTTTCAGAAATGGCACAATAATAATCATTAAAGTTTGAGAAGTAAAACATAATAAAAATGAGATTCACATAATATTGCATGAAAAACTAAACACCAAGTCACTGACTGGTTCACGGCGCCAATAAATATAATGATATCTGGGGATTGTGATGAATATAAAAAGAAAAATTAACAAAAGGGTGAATCACCGGAGTGACTCCGAATACCTAAAAGTAATTTAGACAAAATATATATTCAATACTTTCCCCAAACACCATTACAGGCGCGAACGATAGTGGTAGTACACGAAGCGAAGTCATAAAAATTAAAGTTTAAGTATAAATTATAAGTTAGACCACATCTTTATCAGATACAAATTAATACTTCACCGTTGGTTTAAATATGAAATTGATAAATGATATAATAAATAAAAGAAGAAGACAAACTCACCCAGATAAAGTCAATATGATATTTATTCAAATATAAGTGCACCAAAATCAAATAAACAAATCACTAACTAACATCAACACAGACATCTTAATCATATATGTAGCGATACGAGCTCTTCTAATAATACGAATGCATTAAGAATAACAAGGATTGTGAAGTCACTGACAAATGTAATCTAATATCTTTAGGATATATTATTTCAAATATTAGATACAGTTTATTATCATAATATTCTATTTTCTTTAAATAAAATTTGCAGTTCTTAGTAGATATAATAAAGTTATATTGAATTAGTATTGTTGGCTCAGTCCAGTGTATACAGTTATTCTTTAGATATCTTTGACAGTTCCTATAAGTTGTTACTGATCAAAGGAAGATGAAGGTTTTTAAGATATGAACAGCAAAAATTAGGAAGCTAGATTAATTTCTGAGAAGCAGCTACGTTTGGTGACAGGATGACAGATGGGTACGGATATCTCATCAATACACTCCTAAGTCTCAACACTTAAGAAATCAAATGTCCGTCAGTAAAACTTGACAATCAAACTGTTGAATCAGGCATATATGAAGATTAAGAAGTAGAATTTTTGAAGGAGAATTACTTGAAGAACATTTAAATTGCTGATTCAGCCACAGAATTAATGAACTAACATATTAAGTGAAGATTCAAGAATTAATGAACACACATATCAAGTGAATATCCAATCGCAGCTTATATTTGAGATTCAGTGTCTCCATCCATCAGGAAGATATCATTTGTAGATTTAAATTTAACCTATTGTTCAATTCATTACGTTAAAAAAATTATTCAATAGCTGGATACATTGTATTACTAAAATCACACATTAATATCATCCTTGAGTCCTGACTTTCGCCAAAGAAAATGGCAGAAGCTCGGATAACGAAAAATCGCAGCGACTACATCTTTTAGAATCTTGAGTAGAACTGAATACTCTTTACAATCTCCCACTCAGGTAAAAAATTCCAGCGGTTACGGAATAACCAATGAGAAAATAGGAACCGGATGAATGTTACTGAACAAGCCCCAACAGACCGTAGTCAAAGTTACAGCTAGAACTCTTACTGACGCGTCTACCCCTAGCAACAGCATTTAAATAGTATTTCGAACATTCGATCGCGACCTTGGAGTGCTACCAAAACGACCTTGCGCAAAATACGCGGGAAAAAAGGTTCTTGTTTACATGAAGACAGCTGAAAATCTGTCAATGGACTCTCGTAGCGAAAATGTACCATCTTCAAAATAAAATAAAAGAAAATAATTAAAAATCGATAACTGCCAAACTTATGGATGAAAATAAATGAATTTTAACAAATGAAATAAAATAAAAAGTTCTTTCCACCAGATATGCTTTGAAAGTAAAAATATTTAATTTAAGGAATTTTGAAAAATGATTATTGGACTTAGAAATTTTGAAATGATATTTGGAAAAGTTTCGCGATTCTGAAAGATTTTGCATTGATCAAAATCAGTGAATTTGAACTTTCTGAAAAGAATAAAATTAGCGATTAACCATTTTTTAATAATTATTATTAAAAAGGAAATACGCTATATTTTGGAATAATTATTAATTTTATACTGTCTGTTATTTAAGAAAAATGGATATTATTTAAAAGTTAGAAAAAGTAAGTCAGAAATATTTTTATTTTAGATAATTTGAAATGAAGTTTAATTAATATTGCAAAGTGAATAAATTGTAAATTAAATTTGAAATGAATATCCTAAAACATATGTAATGGAAAGATTCTGAAATTAAATTATACTCTCACCAAAAGTAAACAATTTAAAAAGAATGTTTGATTTAAAATGCAAAAATGAAACTTAGCTTAATTAATTTAAATGAATTTAATGAGTTTAATTAAATGGATGAATAAATTAAAGTTAAATATTAAAATACTGAATAAATTAAAAGTAAAATTTTAAATCATAACAACAGCATTAAATTTAACAAAAGTTAACAGTAAGATACTTACTGTGATGGGTGAGCAGCACTTGTAATATTTTGGCTCACGAAACTGTGAGGATTTTGACTGACAAAACTGTGAGGATTTTGACTAAAAAATAAAATAATGCAGGTGAGTATATAAAATAGTATAAATTTTATACATTTGCACAAAAAAAAGGTCATTATTATTAATGTTCGTAAATGTCTATCTGTACCCGGATAAACGCTACTAGCTGCAAGGTGATTTTGGTATAAAAAAATTCTTAAAAATCCGGGCCTCCAGGAATTACAGTTTCGAAGCAGTTGGCTCCTAATTAAGAACGTTATTAATTAAAAACCTCATCAAAATTAGCAAAACAAGGAACAGTTTTATCGAAACCCAAAAAGAAAATTTCCGTTTTGATAATTGCAGACATCCAAACTGTCTCTTTTTAACACATCATCGAATAAAGAAAAATCTACTGGAGGTATCAATCCGAAAATCAGGGTATACACTCGGCTGATTTTTGTCGTTCTAAAAACTCAAATTTTTTTATATTTGGACCGTAACTTTTCTTTATTTCGGCCAAAAACTGACCAGACATCCAACATTGACCCCAGACGGGAAAAAGGTTGCTGTAAAGAACGCCAGGTTGACACATCCGAGATCAAATCGCTCCATTCCTTTTTGAAACAAGTGGAAATAATTACTCTGCATTCACGAAAATTTGCAAACATTTGTAAAAAAAAAATCGCAAATTCAACAAAAAAAAAATCATAAAAATCGACCAGTAACTTTTAAAGATAGCAATTAAAACTCATTAATGAAAATGGAAAATAAATTTATTTCTATTTCAATTGGGCAGAAGCAAAATATTTGCAGGTGTTCTCATCAGACATTTGGACGCCTTTCTGCCAAAAGAGATAAATTGATAAAAAGATGCATTTTAAATTGATTCCAGTTTTTATGGGCAATATATATATTTTTTAAATATCGGATTTTCAAATCTGAAAAATATGCATCCTTGCTTAGAGTGGGCTAACATTTCAGGGATTCAAAAAATTTTCGAATTCGGACCATAATTTTTGATTTTAGCAAAATTCCGACTTTTGTAAAGGAGAGAAAAAAAAAAAAGAAAAAGGCTAAAGAATTTGCTATTTTTTTTTTAAATATCTCCCGTCGTATGGTTCCCTTCGCGACGCAGTTTGGCTCATTCGACTCGACATCAATAGAGCTTACAGATTTTAGTTCCGAGTTCCACCACCAGGAAGCGCTTCTGTAAATCGGGTTCTATGGGCCCGATTATGACAGGGTTTGGCTCATTCGACTGGATTTCGATAGCTTTACAGATTTCGGTTATGTTCGTATAGAACAGATTGTGTCCCCTGGCAGTGGAAGGTGTAATTAAAGATGTTTCAGCACCAGGGTGCGCTTTCCTTTCTCTGGTTCTAAGAGCCCAATCACGACGAGGTATGGCTCATTCGACTCGACGTCAACAGCCTCAAAGATTTCGGTTATGTTCGTATAGAGCAGATTGCGCCTCCTGGTGGTAGAATGTGTAACTAAAGGATTTTTCAGCTAACTCGGGTTCTATGGGTACCATCATGATGTGGTTTTGCTCATTCGACTACATCGATAAAGCTTACCAATTTTAGTTCATATTTTCACCACCAGGGGCACTTTCCTATCTCTGGTTCTATGGGCATGAACATGACGGGGTATAGCTCATTCGACTCGACATCGAAAGCCTTAATGATTTCAGTTATGATCGTATGAACAGTTGCGCCCCCCGGCGGTGGAAGATGGAACTAGGGAATTATCCGGTGCGTGCATAACACGACCGGTATATGGCATCGAAGGCAGCAGGGACCCGAGTCAGTCGTTTGATTAGAGGTTTATACTATTCGATGTGCAAATTAAGGGATTATTCGGTGCGTGTAGCACGACTGGTATACGGTGCCGAAGGCAGCGGGGACCCGGGTCGGAGGATCGTTTGGTTCGAGCGGGACGCGAGCCGGAGGTTCGTTTGTTTTGAGGTTTTATACAAATGGATAATTCAAAAGATTCGAGGCACCAATGTAAATTAGGGGCTCGCGAGGGGGCGAAGCCAGCTAGTTTGATAATAAAACAGTCAACCTTTTTTTTCCCCTTTTTGAAATGAATATTTGTACTCTTTAAATTTTGTTCTTTTTAAATCAATTTTTTGCATAAAAAAAGTTTGTGTATGTGTGTGTGTGGGGGGGGGAGGGGGAGGAAGTGGGACTTATTCAGGGATGGAAAATAAAATCAAAATTGCTTAAAAGTGAGTAGAGGGGCTTACATTCGAGAGGAATCTTACAATCATGATTTTATGGTATATAAACATGCTTGGGAGAATTTTCACCATTTTGCTTCCCATTGGCAAATGTAATTTTAGGCAATCTTTAAAAACTACAGGCTAAAGAGAACATTCCAAAATTTTTGTATATGTTTTTATTTATTAACCATATTTTGCATCTCTTCATAATGTCGCAATCTAAACAATTTCTAAGTTCTATCCCATTATAAACTTTTTTCACTTGTATTTCTTATTTATATATGTATAAATACGAACATGTTACTGCCAAAATACATTACACTAATGAATTATTTCTGCAGTCATGTAAATTTTGTCATAACAGTTTTCAACTTAATGCTGCACCTTGCTCTGGTAAAATAAATCCTTCGCTGGCAAGATTTTCTGATAATTCCCCACCCCTGTATATAAATATATTGGCTTTGTAAAAAAAATTACAATTACACCAAAAATCATTGAGTAAAGTTTTTTTTAAAACAATTTTCTATAGACTTCTGCTTGACATGGTCTAAAATTGTAATAGAACATTATACACATACACAAACTAGTGAATAAAATTATTAAAGCTTAGAACAACTAAAGAACAAAATAGTAAAAAAAAAAAAAGAAAAAAAAAACATACAGAATAGGATGAGAAAATAGACATAAAGAGAAGTAAGCCTCATTTAATCTCAATTAGTTTTGTATACCTTAAAATCTACATAAGTTAAATTCAACCACTTTAAATTTGATTAATATATATATATATATATATATATATGAAAGGATAAAAGCTAAACCCCTTTTTAAAATGCAAAATCCCTTTTTGCCCCTTTTAAAATTTTAAATTACCGTTTTAAAAAATAGAAATTTAAATCAAAACTTTTAAATGCTTTAATAATTGTGTTTCAATTGATTGAAAATGCCGTCGCCCCTGTTAAATTAGTTTTCCTGCATCGCATCTTATAACTTTCAAAGATCGTTTTCTGACTCTTCATAAGAATATTTGTGCTGACGCTAACGCAATTTTAAGGTCTTGCGGCATCCGATCGGCCGATGGAGCCAACGCCTTTATTCCGCACAATCAATCACTCAGCTCGCGGCCAATTAAAATTAAAAATACGCCTCTTTTGACTTAGACGACCTCTAGCAGAAATAATGCAAAAACCTCATATTTATACCATTGCAATGCTATCAGGAGCGAACTTTTTACGATTTCCCTCATCTAAACAAATCCACGCCAATCTGCTCTCTCGGAATTGCCTCGCGATGGACGAACCTTCGATGTCCAGACAGACTTAAAAAGCAGCTCTCACGCCAATATGGGCCTGGTTTAAAAGGATGCATGTAAGAAAAAGAAATAAACCAGGTTCCGTAATAGACGGTGTCTTCCTTTAAACAGACATACATTCACTCGGAATTTAACCAAATCCCGCTTACGGCCCAGGACTACACGAACATGCAAGGGAATCAGAATGAGCGCTTTGACGTACGGAGCCGCCATCAGTCCGCGCAGCCACCGGCCCGGCCCGGCGATCAAGGACCCACCGACGGAGCAACACGCTTCGTTTCAGAAGTCGAGTAGGACAGTTCATCTCAACGGGAAAATCCCAAAAACTAAACAGTTACGTAATCTACGCCCGTCAATCACAGCGAATACCTCCGTGAAAAATTCTTACAGCATACGGTGAAAGACTTACGGAATTTATCCCAAGAACTCAAAAGTACTTAATCTCCCTTCGTCAAAAGGAAAGTGAATCATTAACTTTCTCTTCATTCTCAATCTTGTGCAGTATTTCATTCTGCCGGCAAGAATCAAGTGTTTAGAAAGATCTAGGTCAAATACACAGCTGTTTTCAATTTTCAAGAGCGCGCTGATAAAGAAATGAACTCAAGTGACCTATTAAGCGCCAGATGTTTGAGTTTTGGTTTGTGGACTATAGAAAAAAGGAAAGAAAATAAATCATTTGGTTAATGATCAGAGAAATCTTTCTGCGAAAGTTATTTTTTTATTATTGTTTCGCGTCGCCGTGAAAAAAAAAAAAAAAAAAAAAAAAGTAAGAGGTAAATTTTTCATGGATTTATTTAAAGCAAAGCCGTATAAAGGTATGTACTTTTGATATTAACGTACAGAAAAAAAAAAAAAAAAAAAAAAAAAAAAAAAAATTTTTTTTTTTTTAAGATCTTTTTAGTGAGAGGCAGTGGTTCTCAAACTTTTTATTTAATTTTTTATGCATGCCAAAAATAAATTAAAGAGGATTATTTTATTATGCTATTACTTGTGTGAAAATTTTAATTATTTTTAAGTCAGCTATTTAAGTTCAAATATATAATTGTTTATGTATTGTGTTTAACGTAATTTTAAAGAGATGAAAGAGTAAGAATGGTGATTTTTATGAAAATTCTTTAGTTGTGTTGAACTGATAATTACGATTTTAATGAAAAATAACATTAACTAAACCTCATATTAAAATCATTTTTCTAGACAGTTTGAAAATATTTTAGCAGAAGTGAAAATTTTATTATTATTATAATATTTTTATTATTAAGTGTTAAACTTTTTAAAGATGATTTATATGCAACGTACTTTATAGTTAGTGAGGTTATTTAAATTTTTTTTTATTGAATTCAAGTTATTAAAAAAAAAAAAAAAAAGAAAAAAAAAAAAAAAAAAAATTATTAAGGTGGATTTTAATTTTAAAAAGATGATTTTAACAGATATTTACAGATATAGTGTTACAAATTTTAAATAGTTTGAAAGATTTTTTCATTTTTATTCTTATGTGCTTTAATTGTGTATTATATTTCTGTGTAATTCAGTGATATTTAGTATTTATATCTATCATGAGTAACCCAACACCTCCCAAAGAAGTAGAGGATTTAACAGACAAATCAGGTGACCCCGAAAAAGAAAAAAATCAAATTTCGAGCAAAGATGATAATCCCGTTAATAATCCTGAAGAGAAAAATAATCAGAAGTCTAGTCAGGAATCTGGAGGTGCACCAGAGACATCTGGTGTAACAATGTTAGGTGGACAGACCCTGTCAGCTCAAGCTGGGTCTGGTCACACTTCAGTATCCGCTAACCCAAAAATGTCAGTAGACCCCGATATCGTTGCGTTTTCTCCGCAAGATGGAATGTCTTGGATACCATGGTTAGCCTATTTCGAGAGTGTCTGTATAGGACAGGGAAAAGACGAGTGCTGGAAAATTAGGCACATACAGAAGTATTTAAAGGACAGTGCACTTACATTGTACATTAATAATTGTCTAAATGTACTTCATTGGTCCGAATTTGTCACTTTGTTTAATGAACACTACGAAATTCCAGATACCCTTTCTCTTACTGATTTTTCACGTATTAGATATAAAGTTGGAGAGGACTTGAACGAATATTATCAAAAAAAGACTAAAGTAGGCCGAACCTTAGGTTTAGAGCAGAAACTTATCCTGGAAGGGTTAACGGAGGGCTTGCCATTAGAAATGCAGAAGTTAGTTATTGCAGGCAACCCCTCAACTACACATGCATGGCGTGAATTAGTTTTCAGAATTAGCAAACTGCAACTGGACAGAAAGGGAAATGAGAGCAAATTTGAAGCAAGCCCCCAAAACCCCAATCAGTATCGCCAATGGCGACCAAACCGACCTCCATATGAGAATGGACAGAATTTTAACAGGCAGTGGAACTACAGAGTTCCCTATCAAACACACCCCATTCGACCTTTTCCATCAAATCAAGCCAGAAATCCCCAAAATACGTTTAGACCGACTTCAAATGTTCCACCACGACCTAATGTACACCACCAGACCACTTTGCCGCCCTATCCATGCAAAGTTTGTCTTAATATCGGAATACCAAATGCGTATCATTGGGTGGGAAACTGCCCTTTTCGACAACAAGTGTTAGCAGTACCAACCCCTAGTCACAATATGACTTTGCCGAACCCCAACCAAGATCATAGCGCTAATGAGTCATCCCAAAATACATCTAGTAATCAATGACGATTTCTTATGTCCGGACATATACAAAAAGAAAAAGCTAGCTATAAAAAATCAAATAGAGATTGTCATAAAGTTACTTATGTAAAAAATGAAGACTCACTACCTTGTTTGATCGATACTGGGAGTTCGATTAGTGTTATTCCTTGTCATTTAGCCCATAAACTTAACCTAAAAATATGTAAAGTTCAGCAGAGTATACCAGTCACCTAAACACAAGGTGTTCTTGCTTTGAAAGAAAAATGCCTTGTTAGTTTGCAATTAGGACGTATCTCTAAGAGAATTGAACTTTTTATAATTAACAATCAGTTACCTTATGCTTTGATTGGGCTACCCCATTGCAAACTGTTTAGATTAAATATTGACTGTGTTAAAATGCAAATAACTCAAGATAATAAGAAAGTACCTCTCATGGACCATATTCCAACAAATGCGTCTCACCATACTTTACATTTATCAGAAGTATATACTAACCAGCCAGCAATTGAAAATGCAGAGATATTCGAAGAAAATTTTGAGCCGGAGTTGTTCGAGACCACTGACCATGTGCAAAATGTTCAGTCTGTCAGAGAACAATTACCTGCTCTTCTAGCCAAATATGTCTGTATTTTCGCCAAAGATAAATATGATATAGGCTGTGTAAACATGGAACCCCAGAGAATACAGTTAACATCAGATCTCCCCGTTTCTTTAAGAGCATATCGCACTTCCCCTAAGGAAGAAGAGGAAATTAAAGAACAAATTCAAAATTTATTGCGAGCCGGTATCATTAAAGAAAGCTATTCCCCTTATTCATCACCCGTAACTTTGGTGTATAAACGTGAAGAAGGGAAGAAAACCCGGTTATGTATTGACTTCCGAAAATTAAATGCCATTACAAAAACAGATGCAGAACCCTTACCTCGAATCAACACCCTGTTAGATAAATTGGCGCATGCTAAAATTTTTTCCACTCTTGATTTAGCTAGTGGATATTGGCACATTCCTATCCACCCTCGAGACACTGAGAAGCTGGCATTTGCCACCACCTTTGGATTATATGAGTGGAATCGTTTACCGTTTGGATGGAAAAACTCACCTGCTTGGTTTAACCGTACCCTCCGTAGAATTCTTAATAAATACAAAATTGACTTTGCCTGTAGTTACTTTGATGATGTTATTGTATTCTCCCAAAATGAAGAGGAACATTTATGTCATTTAGAGACATTATTTAATATATGTGTTCAAGAAAACCTTAAACTCAAATTGTCAAAGTGTAATTTTGTGAAATCCAAAATTAACTTTCTAGGATATGAAGTTTCGAACGGTTGTATCACACCTGACAACCCTAATATAGAGACGATTAAGAAATTAACACCACCAACGAATGTAAAAGAATTACAACGTTTTTTGGGATCTATAAATGTTTATCACAAATTTATTCCAAAGTATGCTAACATTCGATACCCTCTCAACAATTTGTTGAAGAAAAATGTCCCGTATGTGTGGGACCAAAATTGTCAAAATTCTTTTGAAAAATTAAAAAATGCTTTAATTGAAAAACCAATCTTAAAGTTGTTTGATCCCAAAACACCTTGTCATTTGTTTGTAGACGCATCAAGTCATGGAGTGGGATGTGTAGTGAAACAAGTTGATGAAAAAGGAACATTACATCCTATAGCATATCACTCTAGAAATCTTCGCGATTATGAAAAAAATTATGCAATTATTGAGTTAGAATGTTTGGCGATTGTGGATGCTTTAGATAAATTTTATCATTATTTACACGGTCAAAAATTTGTCATACATACAGATCATGCGGCACTTACCTGGCTCAAAAGTGTTAAAAATTTAAGAGGACGTCTTTTCCGCTGGTCCCTAAAACTTAGTATGTTTGACTATGAAATTAAATACCAGAAAGGCTCCACTAATGTTGAAGCTGATATGCTATCTAGACAACCTGTTTCAGAAAATTTACCCCATATTATACATCTCCTTGACTTGAATGAAGTAAGAGACAATCAGAAGAAAGAAAATGTAACAATTGATGGTAAAAAGTACACTGAGATAAATGATGTTGTTGTTATTAAAAAGAAAGGTTTGTATAAGATTGTGGTCCCCATGTCTTTACGTTTACCCCTATTAGAAAAAACCCACACACAATTTGGCCACCCTGGAATTTATAAAATGATAAATTTAATCTCTCCGCAATATTATTGGCCTAACTTTAATCAGGACATTGAAAATTTTGTAAAACACTGCCACACTTGTCAGATAAACAAAAAATGTAGACAAAAAAGATTTGGCTTATTGCAATTAATGCCCCCAACAGAGATACCTTTTGAATGTTTGGCAGTAGACTCTGTTGGCGGATTTAATTATTACAATTCTACAAAAAAATATTTGCATTTAGTCGTTGACCATGCAACTCGCTATGTGTGGGGTTTTCCTTCAAAAAGTGTAACTACCGAAACTTATACAAACATTTTGAAACAATTATTTCAGATACAAGTACCAGATAGATTGTTAACCGACAGAAATGGAGCATTTACAGCTTCCAGGTTTAGGAGATTTCTTCGTAATTACAATATAAAACACAGATTGACGAGCAGCCATCACCCGGAAACGAATGGGAAAATTGAACGACTAAATCAGACTATTGTCACTAGATTAAAATGTAAAGTCAATTCCACATCCAAGAAAATACCCTGGACTAAGCTTTTAGATGAAGTCTTATATGAATATAATAACACCCCTCATTCTGTAACCCAATTCACCCCTAGCTATTTATTTTTAGGAAATTTACCATATGATCCCCCTTTACCAAATAATAGTTACTATCCCCCTGTGGAAGAAGCTAGAAAATTGGCTAAAGAGAGAACAATTGCTTACCATAAAAAGAATAAAGTCCGTTATGATGCTCGTTTCCTTCCTGTAAAGTTTAAAGTTGGTGACATTGTGATGTATGAAGAATTTCACTATCCGAATACCCGTAAATTGACTGCACCATATTCTGGCCCATACACCATTTTAAAACAACTTTCTGATGTATCCTTTGAAATTGATAAACCCAGCCCACATTTTAAGAGAAATTCCGAAATTGTCCATTCCTCCAAGTTAAGATACTACCACCCTCCTCAAAATCTTAAACTCAGCCATGAATAAACCCCATCTATCTCTTTCAGCTGTCAATTTTTTTAATTTTTGCTTTCCTATCGTCCCCCTTACTCGTAGCATTTGGATGAGGACCCAGCTGGGCGTGTAACCTATCTCCCCAGCAGTGTAGAATGATGGTGACAGTTTAAAAGTACTGTTAGAATTTTTATTATTTTTTTTTTAAATATTATAATGACGAATTGATGACACATGAAGGGGTCCTCCGCTCCGTGGCCACCCATCTTTAGCCGGACTGTTTTCCCAGATTCTCTTTCCAGGTTGAACGGAGAATCTGGCAAAACTGCTTCGCTTCCCCTCTGCAGGTGAATATCGATTACCCACTTTTCTTTTTCTGTCGTGCAAGTGGCACATTTTTGGGTGATATTTCCCTCAGAGTATTAAAACCCATATCGCACTGACCCTGCGCATGGTGAAAATTATAGCAAGTGTATATTTAGTTTTTATTAGCTGTAGTTTTCTTTTTTTTTTAAACAACTTAGTGTTGTTTTTTCATGGATATAAACCTAAGGCTGCATCATAGAAGTAGCTAAGTCCCGAACAAAACGGAAAGGTATACGAAGAAATATAATTTGTTTTTGTTATTAGTATTTTAGGATATTTTACTGTTATTTTATCTCAGTGTGAAAATTCAATATTTCTAGAAATGCAAGCTTTTCAAATTGCATTTGAGATACAATATATTTTGTTGATAGTATTAGTGCATATTTTGTATTATTGAATATTTTATATTTTTGAATAATTTGTATTTGTGAATATATTTTACATTTTAATATTTTGTATTTGTGAATATTTTTTTTTACATTTGAACATTGTCTATTATTGAATATTTTTTACATTTGCATATGTTGTATAGTTTTCAGTATGTTTACCTGTGAATATTTTAATATATTATATAGTTTATGGTTGCAATTTGCAATTATACACAAAAGGATGTTTCCCAACAAACTATATCAAAAACTTTAAAACAAAAACTGGAAAGAAAGGGAAACACTACAAACACAGTTATGTTATGACAACTGTTATAATCAAGATATGTCGTCTCGAGACACATTATTGTTTTGCTGCAGCACCATTGAAAGAATTCCAATATTTTAGTGTAACCAATATTTTTATGTAAATTTGATATATAAATGTAAAAATAGGTCCAATTGACTTGAGAGCTGAAGTAAATACTGAAGAGCTGGAGAAATTACTTGAGAGCTGGAGAAAATAAGAATCTAAAAAACATGGGTTAAATTCACGAGATAAGACCCACAGGTCTTGCAGGCGAGCCCTGTGGCTCTTGTTTTAGTGGGGGGGGATATGAAAGGATAAAAGCTAAACCCCTTTTTAAAATGCAAAATCCCTTTTTGCCCCTTTTAAAATTTTAAATTACCGTTTTAAAAAATAGAAATTTAAATCAAAACTTTTAAATGCTTTAATAATTGTGTTTCAATTGATTGAAAATGCCGTCGCCCCTGTTAAATTAGTTTTCCTGCATCGCATCTTATAACTTTCAAAGATCGTTTTCTGACTCTTCATAAGAATATTTGTGCTGACGCTAACGCAATTTTAAGGTCTTGCGGCATCCGATCGGCCGATGGAGCCAACGCCTTTATTCCGCACAATCAATCACTCAGCTCGCGGCCAATTAAAATTAAAAATACGCCTCTTTTGACTTAGACGACCTCTAGCAGAAATAATGCAAAAACCTCATATTTATACCATTGCAATGCTATCAGGAGCGAACTTTTTACGATTTCCCTCATCTAAACAAATCCACGCCAATCTGCTCTCTCGGAATTGCCTCGCGATGGACGAACCTTCGATGTCCAGACAGACTTAAAAAGCAGCTCTCACGCCAATATGGGCCTGGTTTAAAAGGATGCATGTAAGAAAAAGAAATAAACCAGGTTCCGTAATAGACGGTGTCTTCCTTTAAACAGACATACATTCACTCGGAATTTAACCAAATCCCGCTTACGGCCCAGGACTACACGAACATGCAAGGGAATCAGAATGAGCGCTTTGACGTACGGAGCCGCCATCAGTCCGCGCAGCCACCGGCCCGGCCCGGCGATCAAGGACCCACCGACGGAGCAACACGCTTCGTTTCATATATATATATATATATATATATATATATATAAAATACATAAACACTTTTTTAAAGCAACACAAATTTAAGAAAAGTTAACAGTAAGATACTTACTGTGATGGGAGAGCAGAACTTGTAATATTTTGACTGAAGAAACTGGGAGAATTTTGACTTAAAAAATAAAACAATGCATGCAATTGGGTAAAATAGTATACATTTTATACACATACACAAAAAATTAAGTTTGATAATAAAACAGTCAAGCTTTTTTTTTTCCTTTTTGAAATAAATATTTGTACTCTTCAAAGCCTTCCCCCCCCCCCCCCCCCCATTTCTAGACAGATAAAAATTAAGATTTTAAACATAATGGATTACATTGAATTTTTTAAATCAATATTTTGCACAAAAAAAGTTTGTGTGTGTGGGGGTCATTCAGGAATGAAAAATACAATTAAAATTGTGTCAAAGTGGCTGAGAGGGTTACTTTCGAGGGGAATCTTAAAATCAGGATTTTACGGTATATACATACATGCTTGAGAGAATTTGCTCGATTTTGCTCGCCATTGGCAAATGGAATTTTCGACAAGGCGAATGAAATTTTAGGCAGTCTTTAAAAACTACAGGCTAAAGAGAACATTCCAAAATTTTTGCATTATGTTTTTATTTATTAGCCATATTTTCATATTGCCACAATGTAAACAATTTCAAAGTTCTATTCTATAATAAACTTTTTAAAGTTATATTTCTTATATATAAATATATATATAAATACGAAAATGTTACTGCGAAAATGCATTATAGTTGTGTTTCTGCAGTCAGGTAAATTTTGTCAAAATTTTCAAATGAATGTTGTACCATAATAGCTGGTAAAGTAAATTCTTCGCAGGATTATCTGATAATTCCCCACCCCCTCTATAAATATATTGGCTTTGTAAAAAAATTACAAGTACTACAAAAATCATTCAGTAAAGTTTTTTTTTTTTTTTTTTTTTTTTAACAATCCTCTATAGACTTCTGGTCTTGGTCTAAAATTGTAATAGAAGATTATGCACTTAAACTAGTGAATAAAATTATTAAAGTTTAGTAAAAATCATACAGAAAATAATGAGAAAATAGACATAAAGAGAAGTAAGTCTAATTTAATCTTAGTTAATTTTGTATACATTAAAATATGCATAAGTTAAATTCATCCAATTTATATTTGATTTTACAAATAATATATACAGGGTGTCCAGAAAGTCTGAAAACAGTCAAATAACTTGAGAAATATACATCGGATTGAAAAACGAAAAATATGGGTACAATATTTTTTAAAAATCTATTCAGCGATATCAAAGTTGCCTCCCCCCCCTCCCAACTGTGCCTCCTATGTAGGAAAGGGGGCCAACTTTGAAATCTTAAATAATAACACTGCTTTTTCATTGCAGATTTGGATTCTACGGGAAAAAATACACAACTTTTGTAATTAACATTTTCTTCTGAAAATCATAGATGGCGCTGTAATTCAGTAAAATACAGTGAGAATCGTTTCCATTGAAAAAGTCTTGAAACGGTTGTATAACTTGAGAAATATACATCGAATTGAAAGACGGAAAAATAAGTGTTTAATATTTTAGAAAAATCTATTTAAGGATATCAAAGTTGCCATTAAAAAAAAAAGTATTGAACACATATTTTTCCTGTTTTTCAATCTGATTTATATTTTTTGAGATATTCTACTATTTTTGGACTTTTTAATGAAAACAATTCTCACTGCATTTTACTTGGATAACAGCGCTATCTACAATTTTCCGAAGATAATGTTAAATACAAAAGTTATGTATTTTTTCCCATAAAATCCAAATCTGCAATGAAAAAAAAAATAAAATAATAATAAAATAAATAAAGAAGGGTGGGGGTGGAGAGTTATCATTTAAGATTTTAAAGTCCTTTCCCTCAGGGAGCAGAGTTGGCAGGATCAACTTTGATATCCCTAAATAGATTTTTCAAAAATATTGAACACATATTTTTCATATTTCAATCCGATGTATATTTCTCAAGTTATTCAACCGTATCCAGACTTTTCGGACACTGTGTATACATATAACACATAAACACTTTTTTAGAAGAGCATTAAATTTAACAAAAGTTAACAGAAAGATACTTACTGTGATGGTAGAGCAGTACTTGTAATATTTTGACTGACGAAACTGGGAGAATTAAAGCTAGAAAATAAAATAATGTAAGTAAAATAGTAAGTTTACATATACACAAAATAGTAAGTTTGATAATAAAACAGTCAAGCTTTTTTTTCTGTGTGAAATGAAAATTAGTACTCCTTAAAGTTTGCTCTTTTTCCATTTCTAGACAGATAAAAATTTAAGATTTTAAACATTTTAATGGATTACATTGGATTTTTTAAATCAATATTTTGCGCAAAAAAGTGTGTGGTGTGTGTGTGGGGGGGGGGGGGGGGACTTGGCTTACATTCGAGAATGGTAAATACAATAAAAATTGTTTAAAAAAGGGTAGAAGGGTTACTTTTGAGGGAAATCTTAAAATCGGGATTTTATGGTATATAAACATGCTTGGGAGATTTGCACCATTTTGCACGCCATTGGCATATGGAATTTTTGACAAGGCAAATGAAATTTTAGGCAGTCTTTGAAAATTGCAGGCTAAAGATAACATTCCAAAACTTTTGTATATGTTTTTATTTATTAGCCATATTTTGTATCTCTTCATATTGTCGCGATGTAAACATTTTTTCTAAGTTCTATCCTATAATAAACTTTTTAAGTCGTATTTCTTATATATATATGAAAATGTTATTGCCAAAATGCATTATAATAATGAATTACTTCTGTAGTCATGTAAATTTTGTCATAATAATTTTCAACTGAATGTTGCACCATGCTATCTGGTTAAATAAATTCTTCGCTGGCAAGATTATCTGATATTCCCCTCACCCGTATATAAATATATTGGCTTTGTAAAAATAATTACAAGTACTACAAAAATCATTCAGTAAAGTTTTTTTTTTAAACAATCCTCTATATACTTCGGCTTGTCTTGGTCTAACACTGTAATAGAAGATTATGCACATAAACAAATTAGTGAATAAAATTATTAAACCTTAGAAAAAATCATACATATATATATATTTGATTATACAAATATATATATATATATATATATATATATATCAGGGTGGTCACAAATATCTTATGTTAAAATTCCCTGATATTTCCAGGTTAGCGTTAAAATAATGAAATTTTCATAGATAATTTCTTTTACAACATTACTCTAATGCATACAATCATTACTTAGTAAAAGTTTATATTTAAAAAAAAAAAAAAAACACACACTAAAAGTTCTTGCATAGTTAATCAAATATAGACATTACTGCTTGTTATATCTTGTGGTACTGTACAAGGTAAGAATACTGTCATATCAAAACAAGATCTAGTGGGGAGTTGAATAAAAAATTACTGTGCATCACGGTAATGACAATAGAGATGAACTTCAAATAAGGATAATTGGTACTTGTCTATTATCCCGTCGACCACTTTTCATAGAAAAAAAAAAAAGAGTTTACACATGTTTGTTATGTCAAGAGATTTTTAATTTCATGTTTTCTCTGTATTTTTAATGATGTTTTACTAATTTTTTAGTTCTTTTGTTAATTAAAATAACAATTATGTCATTAAATGATGTCATGATAATAAATCAGAAAAACACTGCAAAAATATTGCGATGCGTAGAATCTATAAATTTTAACTGACGTCACAAACGTTTATCCACAAGCCGAAATGATAATTAAGAAAAAATAATTAAGAACTGTTGGATTTAACTCCAAAATAATGAAAGGGTAAAATAATGTTTGATTTTAAATACAAAGCTAGCACATGATGTACATTTACCTACCATTTTTATTTATTTTGACGATAAGTCAATTTAGTGTTTCTAATGAACAATATTAGTTAACTAACTTCTATTTCCATGCTTTCTCTTGCATTTTGAGAAAAAGTTATACAGATCTGTGATCAGTCATCTAAAGAAAATAGGTCAATAACCTATTTTTAAAAATATGGAATTCTGCCATAAAAAAAAAGTGTGTATTGATGGGCATGATATGAGACTATCTACAAACTGATAAACAGTGATGGTCTAATCTGAAAAACTGCAATAAAAAAATATTCATTAGAAAAGAAGCTCGTTGGATGGCTCCAAATTAACATTTGTAACTGCATTAAGGTTCATTTATACCTGGTCTGATGAATCAACATCAATAAAATAGAGAAAAAAGAAATTGGATTTAAGTCATTGTATAGCTATTGATTGGAATAATTATCTCAGAAGTTGGTATATCTAAACTTCTAACAAGCCCCAAAGCTGAATATTTTGCAATGTTCTGCAACGAACCTTCAGCTGATCAAAAATGTTCTGCAGGAATAAAGAAGTAAAACAGAGGGAGATTTTCTTGTATATGTAGGAGTGCGATTTCATTTTGTATAGAAATGCTAAAGACATTTCGTAAAACGCTAACACACACACAAACCAAAGAAATGACGAATTTCATGATTTTACTCCGATTGAATGACGAATTTCGCGGGGGTTTTTCTCGTACTCAATAGATGATTTTTGCAATATTTTTGAGATTTTTCTCTCTGGTATCTGGCAAATTTCACAATTTTTTCTCAGAACCGATCATCGAACTCTGCAATCGTTTCCCACGACTGATTGGAGAATTGAGAGATATTTTCCAACACTTCACTGATGAATTTCACATTTTTTTTTAAAACTGACAACAGATTGTTAAATTTTGCGATATTTTCTTTATTGATCCATAAATGTTGAGAATTTTCTTGTGACAGAATGGAAAAAATTGTGGGTTTTTACACGACTGATTGATGAAGTTTGTGATTTTTTTCTTCTGACAATCCACTGATGAATTTAGTTTTTTAACCTGCGACTGATAGGCAAAATTCGTATTATTTTCTTTTTACCAATTGGAAAATTTTGTCGCTTTATCTTGCAACCAATCGACGAAAATCAAGGGATTTCACAAAACTGATGAACTAATTTAGTATTTTCTTTTAGCCGCGACCAATAGCTAAATTTTGTGATATTTACTTGCTGCCGATTAGACAATCTTGTGACCGATTGGATAAAATTGTGTGGGGTTTTTTTTTCGCTACTGATCGACGAATTTTACATTTTTCTCGACGATCCACAGACAAATTTCATGGTTTTTACCCACAACCGATTGACAAATTTTTTCGCTTTTTCTTGGTGAAAAACATGAAATTTCAATCAAAAATCACCCGGTTGATAGACGAATTTCACATTTTTTGACTCGCGACTGATAGGTGAATTTTGCAAGATTTTCTTTGTACAGAATGGCAAATTTTGTCACTTTTTTGTGACCAATTGGCAAAAGTTGCAGGGTTTTTACATGACTGACTGGTGAATTTCAGATTTTTTTTCCAATGATCCACTGACGAAATTGATGTTTTTATTTTTTAAAGCCGCGCCAGCTGAAGAATTTCACGATTTCATCTCGTGATCGACTGACAAATTGCGTGAGCTTTTCCTGTGACCAATTGATGAATTTCACAATCTTTTTCAACGAACGATTGAAGTTTTTCAGGTGATTGACAGACTAATTTAGTGCTTTTTCCAACGAATGAATAGTGAATTTTGTTGAAAGTGAGAATTTGAAATGTTCTGCAGAGAAGTTCGTTGTTTTGCGACGTACGTTGCACTCTTAAGCATATTCTGCTTTGGGGCTAACAAGAAAATCTGGAAAAATTGGACGGTCAAAAACATTTGTATATATTGATAAAAGTTTCTTGTATAAGCAAAAAAAAAAAAAAAAAAAAAAAAAGAAGCCAGTCATATTATTTATTAGCAATGTTTGTTTGGAGCATTATTCTGAGAAACTGATGAATGTTTTATAGTAAAAGTTCCTAACAGAACTGATGGGAGAAATAAAAGAATATATAGAAGATGGCTCTGAATTTATTTCAAATTCATGGCAGGCTTATAAAACTGACTAAATTAAATGCTGCAGGATTCGCAAAATCATTATAATTTTGTAGATCCAGATACTGGTGCACAAACACAAAACATCGAATGCCTTTGGGGCTCAGCTAAATGGTGAAATAAGAAACAACGACGAACAGCACATCAACACTTAGATTCATGCTTAACTGTGTTTATATGGCATCTAATGCATAGAAAGGATGATTATTTTTTCACTATTTTGAATGGCATTAGAGATTTTTGGCCTTCGGTATAATTACTGCAAAATTTGACTTTTTTTCTTTTTATAATTTCAAGGTTTAATGTAATGTTTATGAAATGATCATTAAAATTTTTTTAATACAAATGAAATGTGCATTAAAAGATAGTTTCTTACTGCTTATATTAACTTTTTTATATGTATCATTAAATATGTAAAACAAAATATTCATGTTTCATCCATAAATGCAATATCTTTAAAAAAAATCGTATTTTTGTTTAATTTAATAATTCTACATTTAAATTCTAAAACTAGTAAATCTTCATATCAGAGGCCACAATGTCAATTTTTGAAAACAGTTCATCTCGCTTCGCATAATATATGACACCTTGAAATCCACAGTTAATAATGTTAGATTATTTGTAAATTTCTAAGTATATAAGTTTTCTTAAAAGTTCAGAAAATCTAATTTTTAAGAATGTCAAATTAGCCTGATTTTATTAAATTTCCCTTTCTGATATGCTAAAAAATTCATTAACTAGACAACTGTTAAATTTAAAAAATATCATTAAAAAGACATACATATTATTTCAAAATTGTAAAATGATAAAGAAAAATCTTACATATATAATCTTATTTATATAATCTTAATATTTTTTGAGCATATGCATAAAATTCCATAAAATAATATAGAAAATTATGAAAGGCCAAGGAAATTATTGAAAAAATTTCAAACAGATTTGATTAACTTAGACATAGCATAGCAAAAATTTAGCATTCATAATGTAACACCAATTATTCTAAACATTCTTTTGTCCAAAATAGTCTGAACAAATTAAATTTTATATCTGGTATGTCGATATATTCGTATGTTAGGTACATCGACATACCAGACATAAAAGTTCATTTGTTCGGGCAATTTTGAGCAAAAGAATGTTTAGAATAATTGACGTTACATTATGAATGCTAAATTTTTGCGATGTAAAAGTCACTGTTTTCATTCCGCTAAAATATCATTGTACAATTATGGCAGAAAGATATTAGTTCTGTTTTTCAATAAACAAAGGACTTCAAACAGAAGAAAAATATCTCAGGGCTTCTTTATGTTACTAACAGTGACTGTGAAAAGACTTCAAAATCAGGAAGAATATTTCTCTTTATATGACATTATTATCAATTCAGTTTACTTTCAGTTTTTAAAGGATTGTAAAACACTGTAAGAAACTTAGGCCACATTCTTGTTTCTCAAATAACAAGTTTTTTTTCTTTTTTTCCATTTTTATATAAATAAAATTTTCACCATGAGGCTGAGCCCAAAGACTGGTATAAAAATAGAGTCTAAGCTGGTTTCAGGCACGGACTGATTTCGAGAGCTGAGATTATTTTTTTTTTCTTCCAGATTACCACAATCGTAATGGAAATTAACATTTGTTTCAATGAATTTCCAGGTTTAGTTTGAATTTCCCTGATATTTCCATGATATTTCCAGGTTAACAAAATTTGCTGATATTTCCATGTTTTCCAGGTTTTCGAGGTCTGTGACCACCCTGAATATATATATATGATACATAAACACTTTTTTACAACAACATTAAATTTAAGAAAAGTTAACAGTAAGTTACTTACTGTGATGGGAGAGCAGGACTTGTAATATTTTGACTGACAAAACTGGGAGAATTTAGACTAAAAAATAAAATAATGCATGTAAAATAGTATAACTTTTTTACATTATACACAATACAGGGCTAGCACTAGGATTTTTCAAAATTTTAGGGAGGAATTTTAGGAATTTTTTTCCAAATTTTAGGAAAATTTTAGGGGCATTTGCGATATTTTTAACATTACAAGTATGTAATAACAGTATTTTCGTGCTAGACAGGCACATGTGGTACACTGCCAAAGAATATTCCCATCATTCCAATGAATTCAGCCCTTGTTCCATGTGCTTGTGTTGTTTGTTGCGAATGAGGGCATTTAAATTTGCACAATAACCGGCTTGATATTACAAACCGTTTTGACAACTTATGCTTACTGCAATTATATTAATTAGAATTTTTAATTCCTGTATCATTGAGCCTAACCAGAATGAATGCTCTCTTTCTCTCTCTTTTGGATGTTCTCGGTGAACCTAGAGAACAAGAGGCAGGAAGCAGGGGTGATTATGAGAAAAAAAAATTCTGAAACTAACAGAAAAACTTCTGAAAGGTTTTTTTCACACTTCTTTGTCGAAATTTGCATTTTTTTCCTGTTTTTTTTTTGATGAAACATGCATTTTTTCGCAATTCTTTCATGATGTATTGACAAACTTACATGTTTTTTCGTGATCTTTTGACGGAATTTACGTTTTTTTCAATAACTTTTGTCGGAATTCGTGTTTCTTTCGCAACCTTTTGACGGAATTTGCTTTTTTTCGCGACCTTTTGACGGAATTTGCTTTTTTCTGCAATCTTTTGACAAAATTTGCGATTTCCCCGCAATCTTTTGACGAAATTTGTATTTTTGTGCAATCGTTTGACGAAATTCGCCTTATATGCACGATTGATTGACAAAATTTCATGATCCTTCAACGAAATTGGCGTTTTTTTACCACAATTTTTTGATGAAATTCACATTTTCTCCATGATTCTTAGACAAAATTATCTTTTTTCCTTGATTTTTGGATGAAATTGGAGGGGTTTTTCACGATTTTTTTTTTAAATCGAAATTCACGTTTATTCCACGATCTTTTTAAGAAATTCTAGTTTTTTTTTCCCTGAGATGTTTTTAAAAAATTTACAATCCTTTGAAGAATTTAGTGTTTGTCGCGATCCTTAGATGAGTTTTCTTTCAGGATTGTTTGTCGAAATTAGCTTTTTTTCTCCCACGATATCCTTGGATGAAATTTAAGTTTTCCTCCCTATTCTTTGTCGAAATTTGCTTTTTTCCGCAATCTTTTGACGAAATTTGCGTTGTTTTAGTGATCTTTTGACAAAATTTGTGTTATTTTAGCGATCTTTTGACGAAATTTGCGTTTTTTTAGCAATTTTTTGACAAAATACGTGTCTTTTTCGGTGACCATTTGTCGAAATTCGCGATATTTTTCGGTGAAATTTTGTCGATTTCGAATTTTTAGGAAGAAGAAAATTTTAGGAGAATTTTAGGAATTTTAGGGGATAAAATAATATTTAGGAAATTTAGGAATTTTAGGGGGAATGCTAGCCCTGACAATAAAATAAGTTTGATAGCAAAACAGTCAAGCTTTTTTTTCTGTGTGAAATGAATATTTGTACTCCTTAAAGCTTGTTCTTTTTTTGTTTCTAGACAGATAAAAATTTAAGATTTTAAACATTATAATGTAACATTGGATATAAACATTGGATTTTTTAAATCAACATTTGGTGCAAAAAAAGTTTGTGTGTGAAGGGCGGGAGGGGGGGGGGGGGGGGGCATACATTAGAAAATGGAAAATACAATAAAAATTGCTTAAAAGTGGGTGGGAGGCTTACTTAAAATTTCAGGCAGTCTTTAAAAACTACAGGCTAAAGATAATACACCAAATTTTTTGTATATGTTTTTATTTATTAGCCATATTTTGCACTTCTTCATGTTGCCATTATGTAAACAGTTTCTAAGTTTTATACTATACTAAACTTTTTTCAGCTGTATATCTTATATATATACATAAATACAGAAATGTTACAAACAAAATGCATTATAGCAATGAATTATTTTTCAGTCATGTAAATTTTTGTCATAACAATATTCAATTGAATGTTGCACGTTGCTAGCTGGTAAACTAAATCATTGGCTGGCAGGATTTTCTGATAATTCCCTACTTCTGTATATAAATATATTGGCTTTGTAGAAAAAAATTACAAGTACTACAAAAATCAACCAGTAAAGATTGTTTTTCTTGAATAAAACTTTATAGACTACTGCTTGTTTTGGTCTTAGGTTGTAATAAAATATAATGCACATAAACAAACTAGTGAATAAAATGATTATTAAAGCTTAGAACAACTAAAGAAAAAAAAAATAAAAATAATAATAAATTATGCAAAATATGAACAGAAAATGGACATAAGGAGAAGTGAGTCTCATTTCATCTGTTTTCAGTTAATTCTGTATACATTATAATCTACATAAGTTGAATTCACCAATTTATAGTTGTTTGTACAAATATATATATATGTAAGATATCGCCTCTGTATAACGTGCGCACCTCGATATAACGAACACACATCGATCTCTCTGTAACGAGCGGTCGATCACCGCTATCACACATCCCAGTAATAGATATCCATCGTTAATGTAGTCGTGCACAAGTAGGAGAAATAAACAGGCATTTTCCTGGGAACTAGCGTTTATTCCTTTGTAATTACAAGTCTCTCTTTAAGCTAGGCCCAGGGGACAGTTTGAAGAGTCTTTTACCGAGGAAACATCGTCTTATCGTTCATATTTCGGCGAATTGCCGGACTTACACCGGCAAGGATGCCGTCGCACTTCGAAGAATATTGGCCGTAGTTTTTGTGGAGAGTGATTAGAGTCAAAAAGCCATGCAAAAAACGTGCTCCTGACATTATATACGGCCGGACCACCGCTAGGGACCGCTTTGCAACTTATGAAATAATGTCATTTAATTGGCTAATTACTTTTGACTCATATCTGGGTAAGCAGCCCAGATAATTAACATGCAAGATGTAGCCACCGGGAGAAGAGAGATGCGCTACCGTCAGCACTTTTAATCTTAACGAGGATTCAAAATTGATATCTGTTCGTAATAAATGTATCGTAAGGAAAGTTAAGTTACAGGGGCAACTAGAAATGAAGGCAAAACTTTAAAATTTTGACACACGATTTAGGGATTTTAAACTTTGAATTTTTATCTTTTAGCTTCTGATTTGGAATGGGTTTAACTAAACTATCCTTTCATATCAATCCACATTCGTTCACATTCAAAATTCTTTCATACTTTTTCACATTCATTTCACACCCCCCCCCCTTTAAAAATGAGCGCCACAGTACTTGCCAGCAAGGGCTGTGGGGCTCAACCCCATAAGTTAAACACATTTTAAACTAGGCTATCGATTTTTTTTTTTTTTTTTCTACGGAATTCTAATTAGACTCTCAAACTGCTTGGGCTTACTTTTACATAAAATACTGGTACTATTTGATGATATACACTGAAGATTAAACATATGACATATATTGTAAACAAAACACACAGCTGCAGCAAAAAAAAAAAAAAAATTGAACATTTCTTGCGAGAACATTGTGTGCTATTTTTTTAAAAGTCTTTTAGCACATTTCAAAAGTTTCTGTTAACCAATATGTCCTGTTAGAATTGTTCGTGGATTATATTTGGTTCATCAGGAAAGGGAAACATTTGCACCTTTCTTCAAACATACAATACAATAAAAACTAAATAATATGATACTTTAAAGCAGAAATATAATATGGCAATTACTTATATTATTTGCAAACACAAACAATTAAAATATGCACTTAAACTTATAAAAATACTTCAACATGATATAAACACTTATTCAAAACATTAAATTAAAAAAATATAGCATAAAAGATATTTCAAATATATTGTAAATATAGGACAAAACAATTACTATAAATGTAATAAAAACAACACAAACATGAAAATGTCATATGAGCAGTTACAAGGTCTGTTACTACTCCAAAATATCTACTTACAAGCATCTTTGGGCTTATAGGACACTAGTGGGAATTATTCTCAGGAGAGAAAAAAATATTGAACTTGAAAACTTTGTAAAAATAGGAAATTCTAACCAAAAAATAAAAAAAATTTAGGTTATCCTTTCCACCATGCTCAGTGAGACATGGATTTCTAAACTCTGAGGTGATTACCATCCAAAAAAAATGTGTCTCTTGCACAAGGAAAAAGGAAAAGTGGATGCCCGATAATCACCTACAGAGGGAAAGCGAAGCAGTTTTGCCAAATTCTCCATTCTACATGGAAAGAGAAAATGGGAAAACAGTTCGACTATAGACGGGAGGCCACGGAGCGGAGGACCCCTAACGTGTTCCTAGTTTTGTCATTGTATAATAAAAAAAATAAAAAGGTTAGCAGTACTTTAAAACTGCTCCGCCAACTACACCGCTGGGTTTTAAATTAACATCCAGCTGGGTCCTCATCCAAACACTAAAATGATAGAGGGACGATAGGAAAGCAAAAATAAAAAATTGAAAGATGAAAGGGATAGACGGGGGTTATTCATGGTAGAGTTTTAAATTTTGAGGAGGGTTATAGAATCTCAACTTGGAAGCATGCACTATTTCAGAATCTCTCTTAAAATGTATACTGGGTTTATCAATTTCAAAACTTACATCAGATAGTTGTTTTAAGATAGTATATGGTCCAGAATATGGTGGAGTCAATTTACGTGTATTAGGATAGTGGAATTCTTCATACATTACAATGTCACCAACTTTAAACTTTACAGGAAGAAAACGAGCATCGTAATGGATTTTATTTTTTTCATGGTAAGCTATTGTTCTTTCCTTAGCTAATTTTCTAGCTTCTTCAACAGGAGGGTAATAATCATTATCTGGCAAAAGAGGATCATAAGGTAATTTTCCTAACAGCAAATAACTAGGTGGAAATTGAGTTACAGAATGTGGAGTAGCATTATATTGATACAATACTTCATCTAAAAATTTTGTCCAAGGTAATTTAGTTGGTGATGAATTTACAATACATTTTAATCTGGTGACAATAGTTTGATTCAAACGCTCAATTTTCCCATTCGTTTCCAGGTGATGACTGGAGGTTAATCGGTGTTTGATATTATAATTACGAAGAAAACGTTTAAATCTAGAAGCTGTAAATGCTCCATTTCTATCAGTAAGTATTTTTTTCTGGTACTTGAGTTTGAAATAATTGTTTCAAAATGTTTGTATAAGTTTCAGTTGTTACACTTTTTGACGCGAAACCCCACACATAGCGAGTTGCATGGTCTATGACCAAATGCAGATATTTCTTTGCCGAATTATAATGATTAAATCCGCCAACAGAGTCCAATGCCAAGCATTCAAAAGGTATATCCGTTGGGGGCATGAGCTGCAACAAACCAAATCTTTTTTGCCTACTTTTTTTGTTGATTTGGCAGGTATGACAATGTTTTACAAAATTTTCAATATCTTTATTAAGATTAGGCCAATAATATTGATTTGTAATTAAATTTATCATCTTATAAATTCCAGCATGTCCAAAATCTGTGTGGGCTTTTTCCAAGAGGGGTAAACGTAAAGCCATGGGGACGACAATCTTATACAAACTTTTCTTTTTAATCACAATAACATCATTAATTTCAACATATTTTTTACCATCTACCTTGACATTTTCTTTTTTCTGATTTTCTCTGATATCATTCAAGTTGAGTAAATGGGTATGATGTGGGGGGTCTTCTGAAACAGGTAATCTAGACAGCATATCAGCCTCTACATTAGTGGAGCCCTTTTTATATTTAATATCGTAGTCAAACATACTCAGTTTAAGGGACCAGCGGAAAAGACGTCCTCTTAAGTTTTTAACATTTTTTAGCCAAGTGAGAGCCGCATGGTCTGTATGAATGACAAATTTTTGACCGTGTAGATAATGGTAAAATTTATCTAGAGCATCCACGATTGCCAAACATTCGAGTTCAGTAATTGCATAATTTTTTTCATAGTCGCGAAGATTTCTAGAATGATATGCTATGGGGTGCAAAATACCATTTTCATCAGCCTGTTTCACAACACATCCCACTCCAAGACTTGATGCATCAACAAATAAATTACAAGGTGTTTTGGGATCAAACAATCTTAAGATAGGTTTTTGAATTAGAGCTGCTTTTAATTTTTCAAAAGAATTTTGACAGTCCTGGTCCCATACATAAGGAACATTTTTCTTTAGCAAATTATTTAGAGGATATCTAACCTCAGCATATTTATGAATGAATTTATTATAAACATTAATAGATCCCAAAAAGTGTTGTAACTCTTTAACATTAGTTGGTGGTTTTAACCTCTTGATGGTTTCAATATTCGGGTTATCGGGTGTAATACAACCATTCGACACTTCATATCCAAGAAAATTAATTGTTTTTTTAACAAAATTACATTTAGACAGCTTTAGTTTAAGATTTTCATGGACACAAATATCAAAAATGGTTTCCAAATGATGGTAATGTTCTTCTTCATTTTGTGAGAATACAATAATATCATCAAAATAACTGCATGCAAAGTCAATTTTATATTTATTTAGGATTCTTCGAAGGATACGGTTAAAATTCGCGGGCGCATTTTTCAAGCCGAAGGCGAGCCTCTTCCACTCAAATAAGCCAAACGTTGTGGCAAAAGCTAATTTTTCAGTATCTTTAGGGTGGATAGGTATATGCCAATATCCACTTGCTAAATCGAGAGTGGAAAACACTTTAGCTTGCACCAATTTGTCCAATAAAGTGTCGATTCGGGGCAAGGGTTCTGCATCTGTTTTGGTTATGGCATTTAATTTTCGGAAATCGACACACAACCGAGTTTTCTTTCCTTCTTCACGTTTATAAACTAGGGTTACAGGTGAGGAATAAGGGGAATGACTTTCTTTGATGATACCGGCTTTTAACAAATTTTTAACTTGTTCTCTAATTTCTTCTTCTTCCTTAGGGGAAGTACGATAAGCTCTAAGCGAAATTGGTAAGTCAGAAGTTAAATGTATTCTCTGTGGTTCCATGTTGACACATCCTACATCATATTTATCTTTGGCAAAAATACCGACATATTTGGCTAAGAGAGTAGGCAGTTTGTTAGGTGCAGACTGAACTTGGATAGGTTCAGTGGCGTTTACAAACTCCGGCTCATAATTTTCGCCAAATATCCCTGCATTTTCCTTTTCTGAGATATCTTCATTAGGTTCTGACACGTGCAAGGAATTAATGGTTGGAATATTTCGTAATTGGTTCAGGAGAGGCACTCTTTGGTTATTTTGGAAAATTTGCATCTTAACACAATCAATATTTAACTGGAAACTTTGGCAATGGTTAAGTCCAATAAGGGTATAGGGTAATTTATTATCAATAACATAAAGATCAACATATTTGGATATGCGGCCAATTTTCAAATTAACACGCCATTTTTCCTGCAAGGTGAGAATGCCTTGTGTTTGAGCGACCGATAGACCTTTACGAATTTTGGAAGTGTTTAATTGGAATTTTTGGACTAAATGTAATGGAATGACACTTAACGAGCTTCCTGAGTCGATCAAACATGGTATTGAGTTTTCCGGTATCCTTAGAGTAGTAATTTGACGTTTCTTTGGGTTTTCTTTGGATCCTTTTCTTTTTTCTATGTACCCGGGTACTATTAGTTGTCATTGATTACTACTTGGGTTTGCGGAAAAATCACTTTGTGTCTGATTTGGATTTTGGATTTGAATGTTTGGTTGTTGGGTTAGAGAGGAGGCCTCTAAAGATTGCTTTCGAAAAGGACAATCTCGTACCCAATGGTAAGCATTTGGAATATTAAGATTAAGACATACACGGCATGGCGATGGTGCCAGTGTAGCTTGGTAGTGTATATTTGGTCTGGGAGGAGACGGTTGAAATGGTCTCACATTTTGGAATGTTCTTTGAGAGTTAGGCACATTTGGGCGATTCTGGGGGTTTTGATAAGGGTATCTATAATTCCAGGATCGCATTGGAAAATTCTGCTCAGCGGTATTAGGGCGATATGGTCGCCATTGTCTCAAATGATTTTGGGGAGTTGGGTCTGGTTTATTTTCAGGACTCTTGCCTGCTACTTCAAGCTTAGTAAGTTTAAAAACCAATTCTCTCCATTCTGTGGCAGATTTAGGGGCATTAGTCACAATTAATCTTTGCATAGAAATTGGCAAACCTTCGGATAACCCTTCTAGAATGAATTTGTTATATAAACCCAGATTACGACCCATTTTCGTTTTCTTTTGGTAGTACTCGTTGAGGTCATCACCTGACCTATACCGAATACTAGCAAAGTCGCTTAGTGATAGTGTATCTGGGGTAGAAAAATTTTCATGGAATAGTGAAACAAACTCATTCCAGTGTAAAACATTAAGACAGTTGTTAATGTATAGGGTAAGGGCACTATCTTTTAAAAATTTCTGGATGTTTCTTATCTTCCAAACATCATCTTTTCTGGATTCAATACATACAGCCTCAAAATAAGCAAGCCAGGAAGCAAAGATCATCTTTGTTTCCGGTGAAAATGGGATAATTTCCGGATCTTTCGTTGTTTTTTCCCCACTATTTGCTGCATAGCTACCTACAGCGGCCTTTTTTATTGACTCTAATTCAGGGGTTGGGGCCTGATTTTTAACAGGTTGTTGGCTCTCTTGACTGATAGCTCCATTTATATTTACAGGGGAACTTTCTTTAAAAGGGTTTCTACTTTCATCAACTTCTGTGTTTTTTTCTTTTAAAGATTCGCTACCTTCACCTACTTGAGTGGATTTATCTTCTACACTCATTTTTATTACTTATTTTTACAATCTCATTAAACAAAATATAAAAAAATTACTTTTATTAGATTTTTTTTTTTTTTTTTTTTTCCTAAAAAATTTGCTTTTTTTTCTCTCTTAATTTTTCATCAAATCCCGTTTAAATTTCCAACATAATAAACAAAAATAACCTGCTTCATTAAATCACTTAATTTGTAAAAGAAAGAGATAATAATAACCATAATAATAAAATAATAAAAATAATAGTAATAATAATAATAAAATAATTATAATACTAGTAACAATAAAAATATATTTCATAAAAATAACACTTTAAAAACAAATAAAATTTCAAATTGCTTTTCTTCAATTGTTTTTCTCTCTTACTGCTTCAAAAAATAAAAATAAAAAGTTTCTGTCCGCTTTTAAATTCTTCTTAAAAAATAACAAAATCGAACATACCTATTTCTTCTTTTCCTTTTAAATCCATTTGATTGCACAGAATACTCACGTGAAAAAAAAAGAAAAAAAAATTAAATTATCACCATTTAAACTGAAACCGAAAGAAACACCAACGAAACACAAAAAAAAAGAACAGCCCTCCTTCTGCTGGAGATCATTACTGCATTGAACTTTGACCTTGATCTTAACACAAAACAAGTGGTTGTCTGTGACACACTTTTTGCTCTTCTCTCTGCAGCAAACTAGGTCATCTGAGATACCGTCTTTTGAAAGTGAAGTAGGAGAAAACCCATGCAATAAAAAATGTTTTTCTTTTGAATGAGCAAGGAAATGTTTTCTTGTTTTCTAAATATCCGAGATGAAAAGGAAGAAAAAAAAAATGTTTGATAGATGATCAGAAACACAGAATATTATTTGATAACTTAATGAGTGAAGCAGGAGCTCTTTCATTGACTGACTGTAGATATTTATTTCATCTTCATAACTGCTTTTGTACCGAAAATAAATCTATTTCCGATTTCACTTTCCACAGTTCAGAAAATCGTTTATCAGAAAGTCGTTTTCTTACGGTAGAAA
Organism: Maratus michaelseni; assembly: GCA_963931845.1. Taxonomy (NCBI): domain Eukaryota; kingdom Metazoa; phylum Arthropoda; class Arachnida; order Araneae; family Salticidae; genus Maratus; species Maratus michaelseni. The sequence continues at coordinate 380,416,079 of OZ007587.1, read as the reverse complement.
CGCTGAACTCATGAATTGGAGAGTTGAAAACACTTGTTACCCGCACAGGAGCCTTCTCATCCTTACCAGACTCTCTGTAATATATCGATTCTGTATAACGGGCGCACCTCGATATAACGAACACACATCGATCTCTCTGTAACGAGCGGTCGATCACCGCTATCACACATCCCAGTAATAGATATCCATCATTAATGTAGTCGTGCACAAGTAGGAGAAATAAGCAGGCATTTTCCTGGGAACTAGCGTTTATTCCTTTGTAATTACAAGTCTCTCTTTAAGCTAGGCCCAGGGGACAGTTTGAAGAGTCTTTTACCGAGGAAACATCGTCTTATCGTTCATATTTCGGCGAATTGCCGGACTTACACCGGCAAGGATGCCGTCGCACTTCGAAGAATATTGGCCGTAGTTTTTGTGGAGAGTGATTAGAGTCAAAAAGCCATGCAAAAAACGTGCTCCTGACATTATATACGGCCGGACCACCGCTAGGGACCGCTTTGCAACTTATGAAATAATGTCATTTAATTGGCTAATTACTTTTGACTCATATCTGGGTAAGCAGCCCAGATAATTAACATGCAAGATGTAGCCACCGGGAGAAGAGAGATGCGCTACCGTCAGCACTTTTAATCTTAACGAGGATTCAAAATTGATATCTGTTCGTAATAAATGTATCGTAAGGAAAGTTAAGTTACAGGGGCAACTAGAAATGAAGGCAAAACTTTAAAATTTTGACACACGATTTAGGGATTTTAAACTTTGAATTTTTATCTTTTAGCTTCTGATTTGGAATGGGTTTAACTAAACTATCCTTTCATATCAATCCACATTCGTTCACATTCAAAATTCTTTCATACTTTTTCACATTCATTTCATATATATATATATATATAATACATAAACACTTTATTACAACATCATTAAATTTAACAGAAGTTAACAGTACGATACTTACTGTGATGAGCGAGTAGCACCTGTAACAGTTTGGCTGCCGAAACTAAGAGAATTTTGACTAAATATAAAACAATACATGTAATTAGGTAAAGTAGTATAACTTTGATACATGTACACAAAATAGTAAGTTTGATAATAAAACATTCAAGCTTTTTATTTCTAGACAGATGAAAATTGAAGATTTTAAACATTTTCCACTGTATACCACAAGAGTTGAAATCATAAATAAGAAGGAAAATAAAATAAGAGTGAACTATTATACATCTGAAATTTCCAGCATTTTTTACAGCATGTTTTTTTGTTATTAATTTTTTCTAAAAGTTGGAAAGCACATGCATGATAAATTGAAAACTAAATATTTATTTATAGTTTTATACTGCATGTTCTTTTAACATTTATACATAAAAGATTTTAATTTGCATCATTTCTTTTCAGGCAAATAACCTACTATCAAATTCTCATAGCTTATAAATTAAAAACAAAATATACCATTATTGCATATTATAGGGGGTCTTTAAACCATGCCCTGAACGCCTTGGGTGGCGTGCCAATAGTATTTTAGTGGCTGCTGTGTTATTTAGAATATTAAGAACAAAATGTTTTTAATGACATTGGATGATTTTTGAAGTGCCTTCTTAGGGCAATTCCACAGCTGTAAACTTTTTTTTTTCATGTTAAATAAACTTGTTTTGTATCAGAAAATTTATTTAAGGTTTCTTGTTTTCACGGGACACTTATTTGATTTCATTTATTAAGTAAAATTTCTTTTTCAAAATGTTTACTTAACTAAAAAAAAAAAAAAGCATAAAATCAGGTAGTTATGGCAATTTTCTTCTTTAGATAAAAAAATTAACAAACAAGGAAAAACTCACTTGATAATGTAAATTTTTTTCTACATCAACTCAAATGCCATTGAAATGAATTTACTTCTTTCGTACCATAAAAAGACGGACGTTTTCCTAAGTTTTTCTCCTGGGTCACTTTAAGCTAACAACACTTGATGGCATAAATGTATTTTTTTTAATCTGTCATTATGGTACATAGTAAAAACCCTAGTGCTAGCTAGTGATGTGGAAAGGGTAAATAAGCAGCTGGTCAGTATTATTTATTTTTTTGGTCATACCCAGGTATTTACCCAAGCCTGGAGTAAATATCCAAAAATTGAGTATTTTCACATTTCACAAAATAATAATAATAATAATAATAATAAACTGGATTTTTTTTTAATTATTATTATAGCTCACAATGCTTCAAATATGATAGCAGCTTTCAACTTGATTAAAGAAAAATACCTACATGTTGTCTGATTGCATGGCCTTGACCATCTTTTACATTTACTGTTTTCTGATATTTTAAGAGCTTTTTTTTTTTTTTTTTTTTTTTTTTTTTTTACAAATGTAATGATATAGTGAAGACCATTAATTAAATTTTCTAAGGGGAATTTCTAAATATGGAGGGGGGGGGGGGGGAGAGAGAGATAGAGAGCAAAGTATTTAAATTTTTTTTTTGTAGTTTGGCCTATTCTCACTCTTGTTTGACTTCAGGAACTGTTCCTGCAGAAATATTTTGCTGTTAATAAAGTTTGTTGCAGAAAGTGTATTAATTTTCTGCCACAGGATCCTTCTGATTTTTTTTTTTTTTTTTTTTTTTTTTTTTTTTAAATAATTTATTGCTAATTTTTTAAGCTTTTCATATATTTCATGGCTGCTGAGAGCCTGTTGTCCCATGTTGCTCAGTGAAAATGTTCGCCATAAATGACATTGATACCCTGTATGGATCATATTCAACACATGAATTCTAGATTAAATTTTTTACCTGTACAGTTCAAAATAAAAGTAGTTTTAAACCAGCACATTTTAATAAGAAATATAATATTTTGAAGACTTTTTCATGCTTTTGAATAAACAAATTGAAGTGTAATCGCTCGATATTACTGACAAGAATTCACAAATAATGTTCATCGGTTTCAAAACAAATCTGAAGCTGTTATCAAATGCAGACTTCATGAGTGAAGAATAGTTACCCCATGGTGGGGGGGGGGGGGGGGGGGGGGGTGACAAACAAAAAAACAAACAAACAAAATTCAAAGAGCCCCTTGAAGTAAGTAGACACACATTTAGTTTCATGACCTTGGGATGCTAGAAGATGTGTCTAGTGTCTGAACGGATTTCGCCTAACTTTAGAAGGTGCGGCTAATTTCCAATTTCATGCCTCACGATGTTAGAAGAGAAGACATGTCTTAGTTTGATTTCATTATGGCATCACAAAGCATGCAATTTCCTAGAGTAGTCAATCGTTTCGTCAGGTTTGCCAAGGTTGTGGGTATTTTTTTGGATTATCCCCTGAGGTTCTCCAAAGATTCCACAACCAAAACTTTTCTCCTGAGTTTTCCGTGAATCCCATAATCCCTGAAGCGTAAAAACTACAAACCCTTATTAATACATTTTTTTACACATTTGCAATTAACTTGTTAACTTCAGAATTCATAATTTGAGAAACCAGTTTGCAACTTTACCCCTGGTGCTGAAAATATGAACTATTATTTTATAGAAATTTATTTCCTCTGGTCAAAATAACATATATGAAATGATGTTGCATTTGTCCTAGTACATTCTTTATAAAAGAGCTCTAAACACCCATACTTTAATTATGGCCATCCTATACATTATATAAAATATCTATGGTCCAGTGACGACATAGTTGAATTTCTTAAAAATTCAAAATAGTAAGGAAATTGCAAAAGAGAATTATGCAATTTACTTTTATACTGAAGGACATTTACTATTATATAATTAGTAGCAATTGAAAAGATACAGAAGTATCAAAAGTAGAAAAGCATTCTTAATAAAAATACTTGAAAGCAGATGAAAAATTATAAAAAATATTATTATTAAATTTTATAATTAAAATTTAAAAATGAGTAAATTCAGAATATAATAATATTATTAATAACAATCTTTGAAACTGAATTATACATTTTTTTTTTTTGTCAAGTACAGTTGTATTTTTCTCCTAGAGTTTAATATGTTTTCTTTTGATAAGAGCAAGGAACTTTACATAAAAAAGAAGATAATAATTAAAAATTTTGTTGCGAGTTAACAACATACTAGTTACAAACTTCTGATTTTTTCCCCCCAAAAAACATATTTTGAAGCAGAAATTTTATTTAATAAATGAAATCAAGTAAGTACCGCATAGGAATAAGGCGTTTTAAATACATTTTCAGGTTTGAAACAAATTTATTTGACTTGGGAAAGAAAATAATAAAAAACCAAAAGTTGGCAGCTATGTAGCAATATTTTTGACATTACATCCATTTCCACAGTTCTAGGAGTCCCACAAGAACATAATTTTCTTAATATTAAAATAATAATAATAATAATAATATTTAAAATTTTAGTTAAGATAAGAAAATTTTATCTTAATTACTTTCCCAGTATGTGAACCTAGGTCCTAGGGCAATACTAATACAATGTTCATACCTTTCTTGAAATGGTGCATCTTGAAACCCTGATGAATTGTCTTGGCTTTTTGCAATAGGAGCATTTCTCACATGCCTACTTTTCCTTTCTTTTTGAGGTCTGTGGTGTTTTGATCCATTGCCATGCTCTGCAGATGTATAGGTAGATCTAGACTTCTTGGAACAAGAGTTACGTAAAGAACTCAAACCACTATCACCATTTTTGTGCTCTCTGCTCTAAAGAGAAAAATAAATTAAAAAATATGTTAACTTTAATACAGCAGTTTTTAAATAGGTTAATTAATGTAACAGACACAAATTATAGATCGTTTAATTTTTTTCTGTGTTTTGAAGGCTATAAATTATTATTTATTTATTCATTCATTATACAGGGTGCCTTATGTCTATTCACATTTTAAAAAATTATAAAAAATAAAATAAAACCCAAATCCTTACAAATTGGCAACTTGGAATGTGGTTTGCACCATAAGACTTGTTAAGTGGTCAGATTTTTTATGGCAAAAGCAAAAAATAATTCAAATCGAACAAATTTCTGCTACAAAAATTCAGACTATTTAACAAATGTTATGGTAAAAACCGTATTCTGATACGACAATTTGCCGGGTTTATACAGACTTGAAAAGAAAAAAATCCAAGGAGTATAGAAAAATTCTAAGGAGTACAAGAATTAATGATTTACCATATTTTTTTATGTATGCCATGCTCTCACATAACACACACACAAATTTTTTAAACCTCATTTAGAGAGAAAATTGATTTTATTTTATTAAAATCTAATAGCTAGTACTAAAATTACAAAGCATTAGCAATGTAGTGATTACTGGTTTTATAAATTTGAATACAAAATTGCCAGCGAACTATTTTACAGTGACTAATGGCTATATATAAGGATACCAGACAAATCTCAAATACTCATCATGTATACAGGCCTAAGAGTGGTGAGCTACTCTTGAAAAAGAGATAAAAGAGATTAAATATCGGAAAAAAAAAGACCAAAAAGAGACAAAGATTAAAAAGAAACAAAAGAGCCAATTTTTATGCTCTACATAAATGTTTTGGGTAAACAGACAGAGACACTATAGTTTTATGAGTTGTAATTTTCCAACTGGGCGAAAAATGTCCAGGCCAGGATTTGAACAAACTCTTGGCTAAAGCTGCGAATGTTCTGCCAACTGAGCTATCCTTGATGAAAATAATTACAAAAATAAATAAATAAAATGCCAGTTCAATGTGGTCTTGGGGCAAAGAATAAAGTCCAAGCCTATCTCAGTCCAGGAAAAAGAAGTCTGAACCAGCCTGGCCACCCCATATATTTTAATCTCCAAACTGTCATAGAAAAAAGCAGTATTAGCTTTTGACTGAAATTACGTCTTCTTTCAATTTATGTTGCATAAAGAAAATAATTAGGGGGTTGTCTGCATAATGATATTGTACCAAATTCTGAAATTTTTAATATGAAAACATAATTTTGACACCATATTTGTGTTTGTTTGGTAAATTTTAGGATACCAAACGGGAAGACATTCGATTAAGTAGTTTAAGATTTATGAAGGTTTAAAATTTAGAACGCCTAATGTTAAATTTACTTGTAATCTTTTCAAAACAGAAAGTAACTAGAATGCAGGTAGTGTTTTAAGCATAACTCAAAAACTACTTATTGGAATGAGTTGTAATTTTGAAGCCACATATTTGAGGCTACTAGAAATCGATTTCTGTCAAAATATTTATAGGTTACAATTCATGTTTGTTTTGAAAAAAATATATTTTTTAGATGTTTAAAAAAAAATAATTGTAATCTACGAATTTTTTAATAGAAGCAGACTTTTAGAAGCTTCAAACATAAAATCCAAAATTACAGCTCATTTCTTCAAGAAGTTTTTGAGTTATGTTTAAAATACTACCTGCATTATAATCTTATTTACAATGACTACAAATGACTATAACATGAGGATTTACAAACTTTAAACTTGTGATGTAATGAATATTAGGTCACTATTCGTTATTTGGCCATTTTGCCGAATACTTCGGCTATTGGATATTTAGCCAAATAAATTTATGACAGTATATATATATATTCATGCAATGCTTTCCAAATTGATCCAAATTGACTATTTTCTGATACATTCATAAAGCCATCTTCATTCTTAACTGCACAAAATTTTCAGATACTAAGAAATCAAATAAAATTTTCTACAGATCTTAATGGGGTCAAAGTTGAGAATTTAAACCAATTTTACAGATGCAACTGTAAGAAAAGGGTCTTCATTGGCAAACAATTGATTAGAACTCAAAATGTAATACATTTATAGAAAAATATTATTAAATTCTAAAGTACTTGGATATTAAGGTATTTAAATTTCATGCACATATGAAAATAGCCTTGTGTTTGTGTTACAAAAATTCGCATTGTTCAGCAGTATTTTTTAAAACACAGCTTCAAAAATATATTTAATACAAAATATTGTAGACAATTCCGGAATATTCATACTGTTGGTCTCAGTTTCTGTGTGTACTTTCAATATGTGTTCAGTAGGCTGTTGAACATTCTGTGTTGTGCATATGCTGGTTCAGCTGCTAAAAGTTTGAATAAATATGTATTTTCTACTTCTTACAAATTTGTTGACCAATAGCAACACAAACTCCTTACAATACAATTTACTTGACCAAAGGCTATTTCAGGAAGTGTTGTGAATGATGTAGGAGAGGAAGCATTGTGAGGGGCTCACTAATTTGGAATGAAAGAAAGGATAAAAGTATTTCTGAATAACAGAAGTGAAGAATTAACAATTTAATGGAAATATTAACTTACCACCCAGACTTACAGAAAGTCAATTTGATATGTCTACGTATAATGAGATAAGATACAAATTCTGAATTTTTCTAAATTAAAAAATAATAAATTTGAAAAGCACATTTAACAGCAATAATGAGTTCTTGTATTAGATAAAATGTACAGAAATTGCAAGCATCTATAGATAAAATTATGATGTTAGTAATCCAGACTTAATAATAGTCAGGTTTTATTATTAGCATGATGGTGTTTGAAATATTACAAACATATATATCAAGATGTTAAAATTTTAAAGCATACAAATAACAACAACCTATTTTATAATTTGTGTTTAATTGTATTTCTATGTTTATATTAATATGTTTATGCAATTTATATATATATATTCAAAATGCATATTTAAAAAATATATACATTACTATTTAGACTAAAATTTGTCCTAATATTTGGTTAAAATCACTATTCGTCACATCCCTATTTTAAACCTTCATAATTCCTAAACTACTTGAACTAATAATGACTTCCCATTTGGTATCCCAAAGTAAAATTGACAAGAACGAAAAATCATGCTTCAAGCATAGATTATGTAACACTTTCCAACGCTTCCAAAATAATTTTACAAATCATACCGTTTAATAAGCTAGAAGATAACATCTAAGTAATCCGAATACTTTTATTCAGCCCTGTATAGGATCTATAGATTTGTATATATACTACATAGGATAATAAATTTTAGTTCAGTTAGGAAACGCGTAGCACAGTTTAAAATTCTCAGTCTGGAGTTAAATAATACGGAAATGTTTTCGCGAACTTTTGTGCTTCCCTGTATAGGATCTACAGAATTTATACACACCACGTAATAGACAAAAAGCGAGTTAAAATTAAAATCGCTTTCAGTAACTTAAAACGCACTTCGAGGAATTATTGTTAACAGACAGTAGAGAATTCTTTTGTGTGTCCCTGTAAATGAATGATAACTGCTATACGATATTCTGTAGTAAGCCTCTTGTAATGCACCTCATACAAATTTCAATGCGTTTTAAATAGGGAAACATTATTTAAATAAACCGCAGACGATTTTTCTCCATAGACGTAATGTAACGTAATTCTTTTGACTGTCCCTGTATATTAACTATAAGTGCTATGCACACCCTATTCCATGTTAAGCTTCTTCTAATGCACCTTAGTGATATATATAAATTTCAATGCGTTTAAAATAGTGAAACATTATTTAAATAAACCGCAAATGATTTTCCCCCATAGACCGCAATGTAATGGAATTCTTTTGAGTGCCCCTGTAAAAAAACTATAAGTGCTACACACTTCCGTTGAAATAGGGAACATGCTATAGATAACGACTATAACATATAAAAATTGCAGAGCAATCCGAGCATATTTACGGCAGTTAGAGGACGGCCAGACAAACCGAAGTCATAAACACTTTTCAACTAGGTTGGAAAGTGTTAATAAAAAAAGCCACATATGGTGTCAAAATAAGATGCTCGTATTGAAAATTTCAGAGTTTGGTACAATTTCTCTATGATGATGCACCCCCACCTCCCAATCTTTACTTTATAAGATAAATTGTAAGAAATAATTTCCAGTTGAATGGCTAGTTCTGTATTTTTTTTTCCCCCCTGTGACAATTTGGAGATTAAAATGTATGGTGTGTTCTCTCTCTCTTTTTTTTGGCCAAGTGTACATATACTTTGACAATATCATTGTATGACTAATTTCATCTTAGTAAGAAATCTTTTGAATTTTAAATTCTCTCACACAAAAATAAATATGTTTGACATACATGTGGCATATCAATTTATCAGATCATTATTTTGTTTAATAAAAAGACAGAAGAAGAAAAAAAAATGGAGACAAATATGTGGCTGTTTGCAATTTGCCAGACTGATATTTTATTTAATAAAAAGACTAAAACTTAAATAATAATAATTAAAAATGATGTTTGATGAAGAAAATCACTAAAGAACACACGCACAGGCTAGTTAGAAAAATACTTTTGGTCAAATGTAGTTAGTCACACCAAGATATTAAGAAAGCATTGATGTCTCAGTCTGTGAGTGCAATAATAATTCTTTTATTATATTAAGTAATTAAAAAATAAATATACAGTTTCAAAATGTTGTTAAATTAGTAACAGTTGAAGACATGGACCACAACTGCAAGCTGTTGGATAGATGTACTCATAAAGTTTGTTTTGCAACTTAGAAAATAATATAGGTGATAATATGTGTGTCATGTAACTAATCAATCAAAAGAGCATCTGCCGTGGAAAGGCCGTTTTGTATTATTGTATTATATTGTCCAATTGGATGATGCTCTGCCATACTAGCCTTGTAATGTGTGAGATTACCTCCATGAACATCTTCTTCACTAATTGATTAGATGAGTTGCAAACTACACTGACTCAAAAACCTTAACCTAACACCTTGTGATATTATCCTGTATGGTATGTGAAAAACAAAGTATTCGTCCCTCACCTTGCATGCAGTTTATATGGCAGAACTAAAAAAAGCATATCATAGTCACTACATTGCACTTAATTCAGGCATCTTAACTCGTATCTGGGCAGAGCTGCTCATAAAGGGGAGTAACCTTAACAAACAGTGGGGAGAGGGGGTGTATGTGGCCTACGGCAAAAAATTCTTTTCTATCAATTTTTCTTTATTCAATTAGGATTTTTTTCCAAGTTTGAAATTAAATCTGAACTGCCTGTAGCAGTAACATGTTCTCCATGTTCAGCCAATATGTGGAGCTATTTAAAAACATTTCATTCATTCATTCAATCTTTGTCAACACAGCATTTATTTACTGGTTGCATGTAAAATTTATTATCTAGTAAGGTATTGTAGATTCAATATTTCTAATAACTGAAAAACTACTATCTGTTGAGATAGTTTGGCACCCCCCCCCCCCTTCATAGAAAATTTAACTGGGAGTTCATGAAAACCCCAGTAGCAGAAAGTTATGGTTGTGTTTGCGACAGCAGCAATTTAGTGGGATGAAAATCGTCTGCAGATATCACGTGCTGCAATTTTCTTATATACATTATAAGTGTGTTTAAAAAATATGGTTCTTACTGATTAATGTTATAAAAATATAACTATATTATATAGGTCATAATTTTATAGCAATGACACCTTGAAAAAAAAAAAAATTCTGAATGAGAATAATTTTTTAGATACACTGGAAGAAAATCTAATTTCATTGAATAATATGCCTAACATAATATCTTTCTTATTAAATCAAACCAACAATATAAAACAAATTAAAATGAACTGTAAAAATTGCTCTGAAAACCTCTATATACAAATGCACAAAGAAAATCATTTCAAATCAAAAAAATTTTGTTATCTTTTTTTTTTTTTTTTTATGTGTCATATTTTTATGACATACAGTTTAAAACAAGGTAGACATTCAGAATTATTCATAATTTTTGAAATAACATTTTATACAATGTTTTTGTTAAATTGTGCAGAAATGTTAGGTGACACCTGGAAAAACTAAATAAATGTTATGAAAAAAAAAAAAAATCTGAAAGAGAATAACTTTTTAGATACACTGGAAGAAAATCTAATTTCATTGAATAATATGAATAACATAATACAGATATGGTACAAGCTCACTATAACGGTATCTGAGGATCGTGATGAATATAAAAGGAAAAATTAATAAAGTGTGAATCACCAGCGACTCGCACCGGAGTGATTCAGAAAACCTAAAAATTTAGACAAAACATATATTCAACACTTTCCCCAAACACCATTATAGGCATGATCGTAAGTAGCAGCACATAATGCGATGCCAAAAAGTTAAGTTTAAAATTACGTTAAATTCATAAAGTTAATTCTTAAGTTAAAATATACTTATATAAATTAGGAAATAGAACTTTTTCCATTACTTCAAACATAGCTGAAACACATAAATATAAATAATAGAAAAAGACAAACTCACCAAGATGAAGTTAAACTGTAATTTATTCACAAAATAGTGCACCAAAATAAATAAAACACTTAATAACTTCAAACGTAAAATCATTATCACCACATTGCTGATTGTGCTTCCTTTTAACAATATTATTGAATTATGAAAATACAAGATTGTAAAATTTATACCACATTCCTAGTTGTCAGCATCAAGAGAAATCTCTATTATTCATTATTACATTTTATTCTATTATATCTATTCTATACAAAGTAATTAATTCTCCATGTATGTGATAAAGTGAGTCATAAGAATCAATGATCCAATTCAGATTAGGGTATGGTATATTATTATGGAGATCGATGTAAGTTCATCTTATCAAATCAGGATATTTAAAGTTAAAAGTTATTGTTGAAGTAAGTTCATCTTAACAGAACGAGATATTGAAGGTTAAAAGTTATTATCGAAATAAGTTCATCATAGCAGATCGTGATATTCGAAGTTCAGAGTTGTTATTTATGTTTAAGAAGATATGGCTGTAGTACATCATTAGTGAACTAAAGAAACGCTCCATCAGCAAGGTGAAGAAAACCATACACTAAATACGAAATGCATCTCGAAAACCGAAGGATGAAGAAATTAATCCAATAATCTTACTACTGACTGTATGTGAACATCTTGACAGGAGAATGAAAATTGATGAAGAAGAAATGCTGATTCATCACTAAAAAAACGGACATCTTGAGATGAAAGCCAAAACGTAATTCACAGAGGAAGTAGTATCAAACTTCTATCACTCTAGTAAGTCATTTTTACAATGACATGTCCAGTATATTTTAGATTACATTATTATTAAATTATTTATTTTATTAAAAATTATAAGATATTATTTATAAAGAATTATCAGAACTCCGCACTCTATTGTTATTCATCATCCCTAACTCTCGCCAAAAATGGCTCAATCCCGGAGAGCAAGATTTTCTGCCTTGCTACATCTTAAGATTATTTCAGAAGACTGATAGACTCTCTAGAATTTCCCTCTCAGGTAAAGGTTCCAGGCGGTTACGCAACAACCAATCAAAAAATCCGAACCGTCCGAAAGTCACTGAACAAGCCCCAACAGACCATAGTCAAAGTTACAGTCAGACGTTTCCCTGACACTTCCAACCCTAGCAACAGCATTAAATAGCATTTAGAACATTCGATCGCGACCTTGGAATACTGTCAAAATGACCTTGTTCAAAATCCGCGGGAAGAAAGGTTCTTGTTTACTTGAAACATCTAAACACTCATCAATGGCGTCTGATCGCAAATCTCGACGAAATTCAAAACAGAAAAAACGAAAGTAATTAAAAATCTATAACTGCCAAACTAATGGATGAAAACAAATGAAATTTTAGCAATCTAAATAAAATTAAAATTTCTTTCCACCAGATATGTTTTTGAAAGTAAAATATTTAAATTAAGAAATTTTGAAAAATGATTATTGGACTTAGAAATTATGAAATGAAATATGGAAAAGTTCGTTATTCTGAAAGAATTTGCCTGAATTAAAATAAATGAATTTGAACTTTCTGAAAAGAATAAAATTAACAATTAACCAATTTTTTAATCAATATTATTAAAAGGGAAATACACTATATTATAGAATAATTTATTTTAGACTGTATATTATTTAAAAGTTAGAAAAAGTAAGTTATAAATATTTTTATTTTAGATCATTTGAAATGAAGTTTAATTAATATTGCAAAGTGAATAAAATGTAAATTAAATTGAATGAATAAATATCCTAAAACATATGTAATGGAAAGATTCTGAAATTAATTTATATTCTCACCAAAAGTAAACAATATAGAAAGAATGTTAGATTTAAAATGCAAAAATGAAATTTAGCTTAATTAATTTAAATGAATTTAAAAAGGAGCGTCAGATATTATGAAAATCACCTTTACTCAATAGATGGCGCTGACTTTCGCATGGGCGAATAACTTCTGTTCTTGGTAGCCCTATTTTCTAGGAAACGTCACTTCCCGTTTGAAGCCGATTCTGAGTAAACACAGAGGCTCTGTGCCAAGTAAATGTAAGTTAGAAGATTAGAGATTAGCTTTTGGTTATAGATCTGTATAGAGGATGGGTTTTGGTTTTGGACTTTACTTTCTGGGGACTCCGGAACAAGATCGCTTAATTCGGGCCGGGCCCAGTTGTGAATATTTCAGCCCATGCAAATCTCAGCGCGGTTTAAGCCATTTTTTTTTTTTTTTTTTTTTTAAATTTAATAGATATCGACTGGTCAATTGTAATCTCATGTTATTGAGAGAAACACAGGGTTTAGCTATAATTAAAAAGGGATTTTGTAATGTAACAGGAGGAAAATAGCTGCGCTAAATAACAATAACGCTTTTAAATTAAAGGATCTAGATTCAGAATTTCCGAAATATTGATATGTTTTAATTATATTTCCTCAAATTTGGAGTTAAATTGCTAATGTATTTAGCTATCCAAATTAATGGTTCAATGTTTTTTTGGGGGGGGGGGGGGGGGGGAGCATTGTACATCAATATTTCTGCTTACCCATATCAATAGAAACCCAGTAATCCGAACCGAAATTGAAAAAAAAAAAAGTAATCAAGATTAAGCGAAGCTTTGTAAATATAAATTTAATTAAACACAAAAAATATTTAGAATTTTAAATATATGATAATTATCAGTAAATATATTTTATTAAATATTATTACATAATGCATTTGTTTTATTTTCTGACTTAATTTTTTTGCATATACATTTTATTTACTTAAGGCTGTTCTGAAATCCAAACTGTGCACTTTCTGACACATTTTTTAATTGATTTTTTTAAATTCCTACTATTAGCTCACACTCTCTCTGTATATATCTTGTTCAAATTTTCAATCGTTAATAAAATATTTTCTATTCATCCACTAAAGTTCAAATAATTTTTTTTAAACTTGTAGTGGATGACACTTTATGTTAATACAGTTTTTTTCAAATATTAATTCATTCATTAAATTTAATTAATTAATTTTAGTTTTAAATGGGAGAAAAAAATTCCTCCCATTGTTTTCATAAATGAAATGAAAGATTTATCTCAAATGAGTGATGCCACAGAAATAAAATACCGCAACGATGATTATAAAATAGTGTTCAATAAAGATAACGTGGGACATTAATGCTGCACGGGTTTATTTTATATATTTATGATTAAAAAGTAGGAATTGACTTTTTTTTTTTTAAATTATATTACTTGTTATTCACAAACTTATTAAGAAACTATGTAATATATATTTTTTTTCATTTTCCTGTAAAGGCAAAAGATTTTCAAATAATGCTGTCAAAGTTGTCATTTTAAACTGAATTTTAGGACTTGACAGCGCAGGAAAGGAACAAATTGCCGTCCTTAGACAATAATAGCCTATAGCTCAAGATGTAATTCCTTTATTTGAAAATAAAGAACTGTTCAATCATTTCAATAATCATGCTTGCAAGTAGTATTATGCTTTTATGCTTAAAAATGAATCAGAAAATCGCTAGCAGCAATACATTTACTAACAGTACCATTTGATACACGTGAAAGCTCTTCTACGATGTTTGCATAGCTGCCAACTTTTACGCTGTTTTCCTTCTACTATTTTTTAACATCAAAATCACCTTAAAGTAATCAAAAATTTAAAACACAGTTCGATTTATTACAGGAATTATATAAACTAAAAATAAATTACAAAATAACTGTGATAAGAGACCGATTTATTTTTTAGGTAGATTTCGTAAGAAATACTACCTATTACATTCTCACCTAAGTTGGAATTTTTGAAAAATTTTTGCAGATCTACGCCGATCATGACTCCCAGAACCCAAAACCACCCCCAGTTCAAAACTTTATCTATCTATCTATCTATCTATGTCACTTTTTTATGGACACGATAACTGCAATAATTCTACACAAATCTCTTCCAAATTGATACATAAAATCAAGGGGCATAAAATCTCGGTCAAGTTCGTTAATGGGCAAAATCGAACCAGGGGGTGGGGCTTTTTTTTAAAACAGAAAAAAACCCATTATATCTTAATTATGATACGTATCGAATCCGTTTGAAGTTATTATTACTTTTAGGAGAAGGGCCGAAAATGTATGTATGACAGATTTTTGATAGAATTAAAAATGACCCCGAGGGCGGGAAAAAAGGGGGGTTTTAGAAGAAAAAAAATCATAACTTCATCAATTCACAAGATATCAAATCCGCTTAAATGTATTAGTAATCCTCTTAATATTATCTAAAACTTTTATATTGACAAGTTTTTTATAGGACCAACCCTTATAGCAAAAAAAAAAATTAAAAACAAAAAAAATCCCTGCCGGCTCCGTCTGCAAACACGTTATTTTTCGAAGTAGACGGTTCCAACTCCCGCATCGTTTCGAAACTGATACATAAAATCAAGGGGCATAAAATCTCGGTCAAGTTCGTTAATGGGCAAAATCGAACCAGGGGGTGGGGCTTTTTTTTTAAAACAGAAAAAAACCCATTATATCTTAATTATGATACGTATCGAATCCGTTTGAAGTTATTATTACTTTTAGGAGAAGGGCCGAAAATGTATGTATGACAGATTTTTGATATAATTAAAAATGGCCCCGAGGGCGGGAAAAAAGGGGGGTTTTAGAAGAAAAAAAATCATAACTTCGTCAATTCCCAAGATTTCAAATCCGCTTAAATTTATTATAAATCCTCTTAATATTATCTAAAACTTTTATATTGACAAGTTTTTTATAGGACCAACTCTTATAGCAGAAAAAAAAAATCCCTGTTGGCTCCGCCTGCCAACAAGTTAGGTTTTGAAGTAGGCGGTTCCAACTGCCGCATCATGGCAAAAAGGTCATTTCTTCCGCTATTCCCAACATACAGGCGCCCCACGATCTGCGTCTTCGAAATCTACCAGTGCCTGTAGGCCGAGCTGTCAGGGATTTTTCATATATAAATTACTTGAGTTGCAATTATACCTAATTGTATGTATTTTAATATTTTATATAGACTTTCATCTTAAGAATAAAAATTTATGTAATATTTCATATTAGAAGTTTTAGATTTATCATACAATAAGTTATCATTTCTGACTTCCTTGTACTTACATATGCTTTAAAATTTTACATGAGTTAATCATATGTATTATTTCTGTTGCCAACATCCCTTTTTCTATGCATTTACAAAATGCACAAAAATGAATGACCTATCATTCGAAAGGTTTTTGAACAGGCGTCTGAGATAGTATACTCATATTTCTTTAAAACACGTTTTTTGATTAAAAATTACAGTTAATTAAAAATTATATCAGCTTTTTTTTTCAATGAAATGTTTTTTTTTTCCTCAAACCATTGTTGCCATAAAAAATATATATATACTACATTATATTGTGCTCAACAATAATTAAAGATAAATAAATAAATAGCACAATAAAAGATAAAGCGGGACGCACGGGTTTATTTTATATTTATGATTAAAAAGCAAAATTCAAATTCAAATGTTTGGAGAAAAAGACACCATCGATCGATCGAAGCAGTGGTATTTTACGTGTAGTCTAAAATGTATGTTATGTTATATTATATTAAATTCTATTTTATATGTGCTCAATTTATTTTTTTTGTCCCGTGTTTTTCCCGAAGTGGATGACGTCATCTTCCAATGAAGTTAAATTACGATTGTTATTTTTTTTTCTCGTGCGTGCCTCTTGCTATCTTTGATTAGTTTTTACTTCAATTTTGATGGGATGAATGACATGATATTCTGGCTTGACTAATGTTGTTTGCAGATATTTTCATCCTTAATTTTTCTTTTAGAAATTTAAACTTGCATCTAAAAAATATTAGACTGCAGTGCGAAATCATCGCACAGGTGTACTGGTAAATTTATAATTACCTTATCTGTAGAATTTATATTTTCTTTGGTACACGTACATTTTAGGATTGTGTGGCATCAATTCATGTGTATATTATATCATATTTAAATCTGCCAAATTAATTTTTTTTATAAAGAAATCTTAATGTTACTAAGAACATAACTGATGTGGCCAGTGATTCTTAGTTTTTCATTTACATTTTTACTTTTCGATCACATCTAGTGCTGGGAAAATGGTTGTAATCATTATAAAAACCTTATTATGGAAATATTTATATATCTTTACATTTTGAGGATGTCTTTAAATGTTGAAGGTTTGATATTTTTTACAATTATTCCGTAATGTATACGTGAATGTTGGTATTTTTTCGTTTTCAGACCATGTGTGTCTTTTTATGGTACTTTTATGATGATGCCTATATATGTATTTGTATATATGTGAGTGAACACAATAGCGTCTAAACATTGCTTTTGATTGAGCTCCCATTTGGCGCATATGATATATCAACTGTCGTAAGAACTGTACTCATTTTTATCGGACAACGTGTTTAGTGTTTGATCATTTTTTTTAAGATTTCGTAAGAAATACTACCTATTACATTCTCCACTCTGCTGGAATTTCTGGAAAATTTTTGCAGATCTACACCGATCATGACTCCCAGAACCCAAAACCACCCCCAGTTCAAAACTTTATCTATCTACCTATCTATCTATCAATCTATCTATGCAACTTTTTTATGGACACGATAACTTGAAAAATTCTACATAAATGTCTTCCAAACTGATACATGGAATCAAGGGGCATAAAATCTCTGTCAAGTTTGTTAATGGGCAAAATCGAACCAAGGGGGGGGGGAGGCCTTTTTGTGAAAACAGAAAATCCCCATAAATCTTAATTATGATACGTATCGAATCCGTTTAAAGCTATTATTACTTCTAGGAAAACGGCCAAAAATTTATGTATGACAGATTTTTGATATCATTAAAAATGGCCCCGAGGTGGGGAAAAATAGTAGTTTCAGAAGAAAAAAATTCATAACTTTGTCAATTCACAAGATATCAAATCCGCTTAAATGTATTATTAATCCTCTTAATATTATCTACAACTTTTATACTGGCAAGTTTTTTATAGGATCAACCCTTACAGCAAAATAATAATAATAATAGAGCTGCTTATAAATAAATAAGACATAATACATTTTACACATTTCACGCAATTGAATAATCTATACTATACAAAGAATTCATAATGTAGGTTATACTTTACAGTTTCATTCGAAATACATATCCGTTTCCTTCAGAAATTAAAAAAAAAAGTGTTCGAGGATTCAAGAGTGCAGCCGATTATAAGTAAATAAGACGTGATACAGTTTACACATTTTACGCAATTGAAAAATCTACAAAGAATTTATAATATAGGTTTTACTTTACAGTTTCATTCAGACAGTTTTTGTATAGGAAACCAGGTTCTAATCCATTTATTCAAATACAGAGTATTTCACTTCAAGCCGAACTTGAATTTTTTCCCAACTTTAATTATAGTAAAGATATTGTTACGATATTTTTATCAGACTTACACTGCTTTATCTGAAATATGATATTACGAAAAGTGGTAGAAACGAAATTTGTATTAATTTATTTTAATTCACATAGAAAGCCAAAGTTAAAAGCGTTATTTACAAGTATTAAAATTATAATCTTATTTAATAATTCGAAACAGATTTTTTTCCCTTCTCTTTTTAGTGTAAAGTTTACTTGTGAGAAAGTAATGTTCATAAAAATAGGAATAAAGTTAAAAGTTAGAGAAAAAATTAAAATTGAGGCAGCATTTGTATTAAATATGAGATAAAGCGATTTTAATATTTAACCTTTTAATATTTTAACCCTGGAACATTGGAGTATTCAGCCGACCGAATATTCGGTATTCGGCTTACTTGTGTGTGTCGAATTTACATTGGGCGCAATTTACATTGTTTAGACGTTAAATTCTCTTTCACACAAAAATGTACATTAATTTCTTTCAATTAAAAATTGTGTACATCTAATGCAATGTCAACTAAAGGTAACAAGGAATGAAAACTATTTTTTTAAAGGGAAAAGTTATACAACGAATGTATTTGAAGGGAAAAATCAAAGAAACAAAAATCGCCTGCTTCACTTTATTTTTAGAAAGTAAAACTTTCGCTAACAGAAAGTTACCCATTTTGAAGATATCCCTTCGCAAACCTAGTTATACTGAAAATCTGAAACCTTCGGAACATAGAGAGTGGGTCAGGAGGTCAGGGGTCAACCAACAGT
This sequence comes from Maratus michaelseni, assembly GCA_963931845.1. Classification (NCBI taxonomy): domain Eukaryota; kingdom Metazoa; phylum Arthropoda; class Arachnida; order Araneae; family Salticidae; genus Maratus; species Maratus michaelseni. The sequence continues at coordinate 380,396,713 of OZ007587.1, read as the reverse complement.
TCCCTTTCCCAGATTCAATAAATGCTTTCTACAAAGCAGACAAATTTCCTTTTAGAGAGAAAAAAGCAAATGACCACAAATGTAACCCCCCCCCCCTCCTCCCGTTCCCTTCCCTTTCAAAGGCAAACGTGGAGAAAAAGGTGATATCGGAAATCTCAACGGAAGTGTTTTAGGGTTGCTGAAAATTTGGGAAAATTTCTCTTTCTGACATGGCAGCTGGGAATGAAATTACTGCAGCAAAGGCAAAAATGCTTGTTGAACGATATTTTTTATATAATATCGTGTAAAAAATACCCCTTATTAAATTTATAACAAGATAATGACAACAATTAACAAGAAAATATATAAAAACTGCCTGAGACAATCGTTTTGTAACCTATGCCGAAAATCTGCAGCACCCGTAGTGCCCTCTGGTGAAATCTATTGAAAACAAATTAAAAATTTTAAAATTTAAATTAAAAAAAGGGTAATTACATCTCATTTATGAAATTTGCGTCGTTTCAAAGAAATAAGTCATATTTATCACCAAAAATTTTTTTAAATAAATCGGTTCAATAGTAAATGCGCAATTCTGATGTTAAAAATATAGCATTAGCAGTATAAGGAAAATATAAGTGACGATCACCCTTAATGAATTTAATTAAATTGATGAATAAATGAAGGTTAAATATTAAAATACTGAATAAATTAAGAGTCAAATTTTTAAATCATAACACTCACCAAAAAAAAAAAGCTGAACTTTCACAGCCTCACGCAACCCCCCCCCCCCCCCCTGATGGTCTTTTCACAAAACTCACGTTTTTCAGCAGCCCTTTGACGAAATTTGAGTTTTTTTCGCGATCTGACAATGAAATTAGCCATTTCCCAAGAGATCCTTTGATGATTTTCGCGTTTTCCCCGCGATCTTTCGACAAAATTCGCCGATTGTTTTCAAAATCCTTCGACGAGATTCGCCGTTTTCTTTTCCAAGATCCTTCGACAAAATTTGCCGTTTTTTTTTTTCGAGATCCTTCGACAAAATTTGTGTTTTTCGCGATCCTTCGACAAAATTTGCCGTTTTTTCGAGATTCTTCGACGAAATTTGTCGTTTTTTGCTGATCCTTCGACAAAATTTGCCATTTTTTTTAGATCCTTCGACGAAATTTGTCGTTTTTTGCCGATCTTTTCGACAAAATTTGCCGTTTTTTCGAGATCCATCGACAAAATTTGTGTTTTTTCGCGATCCTTCGACGAAATTTGCTTTTTTCGAGATCTTTCGACGAAATTTGTCGTTTTTTGGCGATCTTTCAACGAAATTTGTTGTTTTTTTAAGATAGTTTGCAGAATTTGCCGTTTTTAGCGCTCCTACAACGAAATTGGCCGTTTTTCCACGACGCTTTGACCAAATTTGCATTTTATTTTTTTCATGATCTTTCAACCAAATTAGCCATTTTTCACATTTCTTTAATGAATTTCGCGTTCTTTCCTCGGCCGAAATTCGCGTTTTATCCGTGATTCTTCAACGAAATTTGCCATTTTTTCACGATCCTTCGACAAAATTTGCGATTATTCGGCAAAATTTGCCTTTTTCCGCAATTCTTCGATGAAGTTTGCCGTTTTTTTAAAATCCTACAACGAAATCTGCCTTTTTTCGCGATCCTACGACGAAATTCGCTGTTTTTACGGATTCTTTGATGAAATTTGCCATTTTTTCTCGATCCTTCGACAAAATTAGTCTTTTTTCTGCGGCTCTTTGACGAAATTTGTCTTCTTTCTGTGATTCTTCTATGAAATTTGGAAATTTTTTTTGCAATTCCTCGACGAAATTAGTCTTTTTCAGCAATCCTTTGAAGAAATTCGCCGTTTTTTCGCAATCCTTGGATGGAATTTGCATTTAGTTTGCGATTTTTCGAAGAATTTACACGTGTAAAAACAGAGGGACCGGCGTAAGAACAATTTGTTTGCGTCCCAACTCAAATTAAAAAAAAAAAAAAAAAAAAAAAAGATTAGTGGCTTGATGTGTGTCATGTGACTAAAACTACACACTTAAGGCATTCGTGATTGTCTCTAAAAATTTTCAAACATTTCCCCACAATTCTTTTGCAGGTAACATAAAATATTTTACCTGGAATTCTTATTAATTTTCAAAAAAAAAAAAAAAAAAAAAAAAAAAAATGCTTAGTTTGCCTTCAATTATTTACTAGTAACAAAAATTTTCAACATCAAAAATCAATGACAAAGAAATAAATAACAATGATTGTTGGCCGTTAACTTTCAAAATAGACCACATTTTTTTCCCCCAAAGTAAATGAAAAGTTTTTTTCAGGTTTTGAGGGAAATTGAAGATATGTCTTGAGGTTTCCCTGAGATTTTAAGACCAAAACATTTTTTCTGAGTATTTCCTGATTCAATGAGGAATATGAACCCTGCTTACATTGTTCTTTTGTAGAGTGCTGAAACCGTATACTTCTTTATGGATAAATCTGTATAAGCAGCTCCATATGAGTGCAGCAGTGTCTGCCTATATTATTATTATTAATTATAATTAATTATTATTACATTCCAGATAAGTGAAATTATTTGCATTAAAAGCAAGACTTTTGCAGCCCTCGCTAAAGATGCCTGTAGACTCCTTGCAGTATGTGAACCACAGTTTAAAAACCACTGTACAAGCATTTTAAAAACACAAAACTTCAAAATGTTTGAGAAATATCTACTATCTTAAATCTAGAGCTTAGTTACTTAGGTAAAACACAATTATTATTTAAAAAATAGGTTTTAACATCTCTTTTAAATAACTAGATCTACAACCTGAAAATCAAAATTCAAAGAACACTTTTTGGAAATTGTAAAACTAACATTTTGAACATTATACATTATTGACATCCAAATTGTGAAAAATGTGTAAAATGTATGCAATTTTACCTCATATATGTCACTGTCACTAGTTTGGTTATATTTTTTCAAGAGATCAGATTTCAAAGCTTCTGAAATAACAATTGAAAATATTATATATCAAATGCATCAATAAAAAAAGCAACAAGATGAGGTTTTATAACAGAAATTTCTCCATTACGAATTAATATTTAAATTTAACAGATTTTTAAATGATAAAAAAGAAAAAAAAAAGAAAACTGTACAAATAATGGTTCAAAAGATTCATTGAGTTTATAGCTCTAATAAAGTTTAAAAAACAAACTAAATAGAAAATTAATAACAGTAAATTAAAATAAGTGTTCTTACTTTTAGTGAGCTATGATGCATGAAATAGATTTAATAAAAGTAAATATCATGCAAAATATTCTAAAAAGTATATACAGTATGGGATCTCAAATCTGGACGGGCAGGGGACACAATCGTCCCAGATTAAAGGTCCTCAAACAAAACAATAAAGAAACATACGCTGCTTCTTGGCCTTTTGGCTAAGATCAAAGTATAGTGACCATGCTGTAATGATTAATCTTGGCCAAAAGGATTGATTAACAAGCCTAGTATTGATTTTATAGCAGGAACTTATTCTTGGATAATCTTTCCTGACTCTGACCTTCGTGTGACCTGCCAACCAGCATCACAGTCACTTGCCTTCGCCAGCAGAGTCCGGTCTTTAGTAAGCCATGCTTCCTGACCTGTGGGCGGATGCCGTATACCTCCTGTCGCTTTTACTGCAGTCAGATCCTGGAGTAGTCCGTTGCTACAGATCCTCGACCCCATAGTACAGCCAACCATGTACTCAACCACATATATTTTCTAAGTGTAGATCACTTCAAAATTCTTCAATTAAGTGTTGAAATACACCTCCAGAAGTGAAAATATACTCATACATTATGGGTATTTGAATATCTCACTACAGATTCTGCAATATTTTAAAGGATGCAAGCAGATATTTCCAAAGATTGATTCATGCAAGTTATCCGAATTCAGTCCATGTGCTACAAATTCCAGCAAATTTCTCTGAATTTTCTCAACTGAATACTGAAACACTTTTACAGATTTAAAAATATGATCGTCTAATTATGATTTCTGCATTTACTTGCTCCTGTGTTACAAGTGCACATAGTGCCACCTATGTGTGTTTTCAGGAATTAATTATTCCAGTTCTATAGCAGAATTTTGATTTCCTTATTCATTCCGGATTTTATGTCTTCTGGATTTGACGTCCCATACTGCATACAAGATTCAATTATTTTAAACACAAAATTCATGCACAATAACCCCTTCACAATGTGCTTTCCACATAAAATTTTTAATCTTTAGGTAGCAGTATTTCCAAATAGAAATCTACGAGTAATTTAAGCATAGGAATTCTGTGATTAAATAAGACAATTACTATTCTAAAATACTGGTAGGAAAAATTAAGGGTTTTTTGCATCCTATATGTTACATATACATGATGCTCATTGTGAAGGATTAAATAAATAGAATGTACAGTCGACAAAAACAAAATAAGAGAAGAAATAACTCCCATACATTTTTCAAATCCCCCATAATCTCAAAATTATCACAGAAAAAAAAAAAAAAAAAAAATAGCGATTTGACTGGAAATTTTTTTTTTTTCATTTTTTGTTAAAAAAATAAGGCACATGTAGAGTAGAGTCTGGGCCTGAGCTCAGGCTGAACCTGTCTTATCTCTAGTCACCTGAGCTTTACTTCTTTAAAACCTAGGAAGAGCTCTAGGAAAGCAGGGAGATGTGTTGGTATTTGAAAGGTATTAATTATGCTCATCCTCCACTCAAATGTCACAAGCAAGGCTGTTAACAAAATATGATCTGTTTATTTACATTTTTGAAGAGAGATTAACCACCATAAAGCGCCAGTGCTATAACAGATTTTTTTTTTTTTCCTTTTCAGATTACTGTAATTGTAATAAAATTTTTAATTTGTTTTGACAAATTTCCAGGATTGAGTTTAAATCTTGCTGATATTTCCAGGTCAACAAAATTCCCTGATAGTTACATATTTTCCAGGTCTGTGACCCCCTGTTGATGAGAAAGTATTATCGAGCTATGGTTTTCTATGATTTTAAAGAGGGGCTAAATCAAGAAGAATGCTTCAATGTCTAGAATTAGCATATGGAAATGAAGTTCCATCTGATGCCACTATATTCAGATGGTTTATAGAATTTAGAAGAGGTTGAAATTTTCTCCTGGATAAAGAACACACAGGAAGACTTTTGTCAGTTGTAGTCTCCCAAAATATGTTGGCCGTACGAAAAATGTTAATTGATGCTAATCACTGTATCCACTAAATAATATAGGAGGAACTTAATATTGGATCTGCAGCTACACAAAAGGATTACAGTCAAATTTTTTGAACAAAATAATAAAAAGTGATAGAACATCAACCCTATTACCCTGATCTTGTTACATGTGACTTTTGCTAATTTTTAATAATGAAAATAATAATAATAATAAATGTACCTAACAGCATATTTTACATCTATTCAAAGAAATAGATGGCTTCATGCATTTAATCTTTGGAAAATTTGCCTACAAAATTGCATTGGTTTAGGAGGGAAGTACTTTTATAACTTTTAAAAATTGGTGCATTTAACTTGTATGATTTAACTGTACCTCAAAAATTTCAATGTGACCCTTGTATATTCCTTTTCAGTTTTTAATACCAGCATTTCAGGATAATATTCTTCATTTTATTTAATCACAGAATTTCTGTTATTAAATAAAGGTAAAGAAAATGATAATACTAAATAATAAGGACTGTCTTGTGAAAATTCATATACATGATAATCATTTCAATAAAGGTTTACATATAAAAATTAATTAACAAACAGAATTTTCTTCCAAATTACACAAAAAATTAGAAAAATTAAAATTGTTATGAATACAGATTTTTTTTTTTTTTTTTTTTAAATTTTACATACACTACAAAAGCCATTAATTCTAGAACAGAAAGAATTTCCTCATAAAATATAAATAATAAAATTTATAGCATGTCATACTTGTCATATCAATTCGTTCATTTGGATTTTTATTTAGCAAAGACTTTAAAAGGTCTTGAGCTTCAATACTAGCAAAATGAGGGAACGTAAGTGGAAAATGCTTCACACTTGCGTTGTCCTTAAAAGGAGCTGATCCATATAAGAGAGAATACAGTACACAACCAACACTCCAACTGTCAGTTTTATAATTATAGGGTTCATGGTTGACAATTTCTCTAGAAAATAAAGATGATAATGGTGATAGTTACTTTCTTATATAAGATTTTATTATAAATACAATACAAATATACTACAGATTAAATTTGAATAGCAATAAATTTAAAATACATTTGCACAATTTATTTCAGTTTATAAAGTAATTCATTAAGATTTTAATTGAAAACTTTTTAAAAGAATTTGTTTGTTTTAAAACAAACTTAGAAAGAAATTGTTAAGCAATAAATATAGCATTTTCATATTTTAGTGGAAATAATCAAATGTCTTTTAAATGCGAAAACAAATGCAGGTAAAATGCATTGAAAATAGGGAAAACATTTGATTGAAATGAAAGTTGGTTTAACATGATTGCTTGAATAAATATTACAGTACCTAAGTAGACAAAGCACAGCTCAATGATTTTTTATTAAGTTTACTAAAAGAAAAATGGTTAAACATGTATTTCAGTGATTTTAGAAATTCACCCTCTAAGGGAGTTAGATTTGGAGGGGGTCAAATGTTTTACGTCATTTCGCCATATCTCACCAGCAGTTTTAGGTACGAGCATGAAATTCAGGATAGCAAATCTACTAAAAAAATAGTTAAACACATATTTCAGCGATTTAAAAAAAATCACCAATTGGATTAAACATCGGATATGAATCTGATTATGGAAGATTAGATGAATAAGACAACTATTGCAGATTTTTGATTAGATATTTTGTGTACGACATTTTAAAATGAAAATACATTGTAGTCGACACATTGTTCACCTGCGCGAGGCCGGGCCGCTAGTGTTTTATAAAAATTAAAAAGATTCTTGTACAGCCAGTATCCAAGTCAATCAAGTTTGGTAGCAAACATTCTAATTGACCAATTTTGTTTAGGGAGTGGGGGAGGGTCGTACTAAATTTTACAAAGCATAACTTTGAAAATTAACGGCAAAACTAATTTACTAAACTAATCATATTTTCTACCTTTTTTTGAATACTTCTGAGATTTAGATTGCCTAGTTATTTTTAACAGATAAAAAATTAAAGCATGTTTCAATCATTTTGAGACACCCAGTATTAAATCTAAAAATCATGATGTACTTTGAAAAATTTTTGAGTGCTGAATGGAATATCGTAAGAGGCAAAAGGAAAGATAGAAACTTACGGTGACATAAAATTTGCAGTTCCCAGCACGGTATTTGTCTTATCAGAAAAATGGCTAAACTTCATAGCTAAACCAAAGTCTGCTATTTTCTAAAAAGGGAAAAAAAAAAAAAAAAAAAAAAAAAATTCATGACACACATATTTTTTTTTTTTTTACTCAGAAATTATTATTTAAGTGGGCAGAATAAATATATACTTACAACTTCATGTTTATCTGTAAGCAAGATATTTCTCAAAGATAAATCTCGGTGCATAATGTGATGACAATGCAAAAACTGCACACCCATAAGAACTTGTTTGATCAGCATAACAGCTAAAATAACAAAAATAATCATAATAATAATAAAAGAGTATTTAAAAAAATTATTACACTCTTAATTTTTTTATATATGTTATTTCTACTTTTTAGTATTTAAAATACTTCTTTGTTGCAGTTTCACAGCCATTTGGCCTATATTAGTGAGTATTTAAAAAAAAAATAAATGAAAATAAATAGGGGGGGGGGGGGGGAATCACACCAACGTGGTGCGTATATGACATCTGTGCCATTTTCACCTTATCTTTGCTTTCAAGCTCATAAAATTGCAAAATTTCCTATCTTTTGCAATGATAAATTTCATGATCTGGTGACAGGCCAATTATTTATAAGATTTTGAAAGTCAGTCTTTGTAATTTCAACAGACTATTTTTTAAAGAATCCTCTTTAATAAAAAGGTATGCGTTGCTGACGACTGGGATTTTCGCTAATCGTTGCCACAGATTAATCTCGGAAAATAAAACATTTGAAGTTACTGAAAAAATTAATTGCTCGAAAAGTATTTGTCAGAAAATTGTTAGACAAACTGTGTTAGAAAGGTAAAAAATTGTATTTTTCTTGATATAAATTTCAAATCCACTGATTATGCCATTTTTCAAATAATGAATTTTAAAAATTACCAAATTTCACAATGGAGTACCATAGCAAAAACTTCACGCGTAAAAAAATAATAATAACAGCAATGTGTCAGCACGAGTCACAAATTATAGTGACCGTATTATTCTGTTAAAATATAAAAGTGAATTATGATGTCACAAGTGCATGATTTTTATTTAATTCTCAACAAATACTTGATGCGCCATTTCTTTTTAGTTGTGAATAATATAGGTTAATTCACGTTATTAAAAAATGTAGCTATAAAACATATAAATCAATGGAAAACGGTAAGTAATAAACTATATACGTAATAATAAACCGTATTAAAAAAACATAACTTAGTGAAATAAGTATCCGTTATGTTATTTTAAGATATTCCAGGTAAAGGTACAGATTACTTTAAAATATAAGGTTAAATTCACCGATATATTTCGTTTGATTCAAGGTTCTTTTGGAGAAACCGACCAGCGCAGCGGGCGTAGTCTGCTAGTGTATTATATATGTTGACATCTTGGGTACCGTACCTATCCATGTCCAAAATAAACAATAACAACAACAACAAAAAAATGTGTCATAACAAGTGAAACAAAAAGTGTTGGAGAATTTGGCACAGTTACCCAAAAGCAAATATATAAAAAAAATCTAATAAATTAGAAAATTGGTCTTTTAAAGTTGTAAAAGAGATGTTTAAAAGTACATTATCTCAGATACTGTATTGCACAAACACAAGTTATTCATTTTAGTCATGTTTTCCTATCAGGAAACAAAATGGCTAAGATGAAGTTAACAGAAAAATCGATAAAATTGGCTGTTTTAGTCAAGAAATGTGCTGTTTGGTGCAGTGCAGGTCTTGAATGTCTGGATAGATTATACTGGAATGGCCAAGTTTTTTTATTGTTGTTTTATATTTCCTCCACACATATTGCAATATTAATTTGGAAAAGCTAGAAGTTTTTTTTTTTTTTTCAAAAAGTCCCTATTTCATAAAATAGTTGCCTATTTGACAGAAATAGTTGCTTTTCATCCCTTTTTCACTTAAAGAAGTTGCCACAGTCTCCTGGAGCTGAAAATAGTAGCATGTTAGTAGCCCTGCCATTGAATAGCAGCCCTGCAATTACAAAATTTCATCTTTACTTACACTAACCAAGTTAAATAAAATTGGTAATAATAATAACATGATTTAAAATTAATACAGTAAAATCCCTCTATAGTAGTCACCTCGTGACCACAGAATTTGTCTGCTTTTTAACGTAAAAGTATACAAATATGTATATGTTGTAGATTGAAAAGGTTCTCTAAACAGATATGTTTATTTGAGAGTGTCCGTTATGGAAATTTTGCTGTATTAAATTATGCACATGTGCTTTTCTATTCTACAGAAAAAAAAAAAAAAAAAAAAAAAAAAAAGAAAATCTACATTACCTTCTTCTTCAGGTAAACAGACATGTCGTTTTAGGTATTTTTCAAATGTTTCAGTACATAATTCCAAGACGAGATACCAATACTCTTCATCTTCAAATGATGTGAAACACTATAAGATAGTTATAATTAGTCATGAAACGTTCGATCCGATTAATAAAATTGTTAAAACTGCAAAATATAGTGACATATACAATTTCTTTTAATATATTGTAAGCCAGAGAAACACACATTTCTATTTGAAAATTTGATGTGTCTCAGGGGTAAAAAAAAAAAGGTGATAGGACGATTATTTTTAAATCAGAAAATTTTGCACTCTACTTGAACAATATGTCAAAAGTGCTGACCCCTGAACACTTTTGAAGGATAAAAAACATAAATTTCAATAACTTGCTTTCAGACTTTGCACTAATTTTGTTATTCATGTAAGATGATCAGCTTTTTTCAGATACAAATGGGAACAAGTATCTAATTTTACATAAAAGAAACATTAATTAATACCTTCAGAGAATCTATATCATTGGCATCTCTGATATATTCAAATTGAATAGCAATTTCAGCCTTTTTTGTGGAAATATTTTGTAATCTATTTAGAGTTAATAATAATAATAATAAATATGTATAGTAAAATAATTATTTCAAAATGGAAAAAGTGCATCTATAAATATCCAAATTTCATGAAAATTGTGCTATTTCAAAGAAAATTCGATCTTTCAAAGAAAGATGGTCAAGTAGACAGACAGACAAACATTTTCGGATCCTAAAGAGTAGGGGTGCACAACCTGTGGCCCGCGATCGGATTACTGGTGGCCCGCGGATCAATTTCGCCGATCGGACGCGGAAAAAATCACGAATTTCGCCGATCAGGTGCGTAGAAATCGCGAATTTTGCCAAATTTCGTCCATCGGGTGCGTAAAAATCGCAAATTTTGCCGAGCGAGTGCATATAAATCGCGAATTTTACCAATTGGGTGCGTATAAATCGTAAATTTCGCCGATCGCCTGCGTAAAAATCGCGAATTTTGCCGATCGGGCCCGTAAAACTCGCGAAATCTGCCGATAGGGTGCGTATAAATCGCGAATTTTGCCGATCAGGTGCGTATAAATCGTAAATTTCGTCGATCGTATGCGTATAAATCGCGAATTTAGCCGATCAGGTGCGTATAAATCGTAAATTTTGTTGATCGGGTGCATAAAAATTGCGAATTTTGCCGATCGGGTGCGTATAAATCGTAAATTTCGTCGATCGTATGCGTAAAAATCACGAATTTTGCCGATCGGGCCCGTAAAAATCGCGAAATCTGCCGATAGGGCCCGTAAAAATCGCGAAATCTGCCGATAGGGTGCGTATAAATCGTGAATTTTGCCGATCGGGCCCGTAAAAATCTTGAATTTTGCGAATCGGGCCCATAAAAATCGTTAATTTTGTCGATCGGGTGTAATTGTAAATTTTGGCGATCGTCTTGCGTAAAAATTGCAAATTTTGCAGATCAGAGGCGTAAAAATCGCAAATTTTGCCGATTATGCTTGTAAAAATTGCAAATTTTGCCAATCGGGTGCATAGAAATCGCAAATTTTGCCAATCGGGTGCGTATAAATCGTAAATTTCGTCGATCGTATGCGTAAAAAGCGCGAATTTTGCCGATCGGGCCCGTAAAAATTGCGAAATCTGCCGATAGGTGCGTATAAATCGTGAATTTTGCCGATCGGGCCCGTAAAAATCGCGAAATCTGCCGATAGGGTGCGTATAAATCGTGAATTTTGCCGATCGGGCCCGTAAAAATCGCGAATTTTGCGGATCGGGCCCATAAAAATCGCGAATTTTGTCGATCGGGTGCATAAAAATTGCGAATTTTGCCGATCAGGTGCGTGTAAATTGTAAATTTTGCCGATCGTCTTCGTAAAAATTGCAAATTTTGCTGATCGTCTGCGTAAAAATTTCAAATTTTGCCGATCAGTGGCGTAAAAATCGCAAATTTTGTCGATTAGGCGCGTAAAAATCGCGAATTTTGCCAATCGGGTGCATATAAATCGCGAATTTTGCCGATCAGGTGCGTATAAATCGTAAATTTCGTCGATCGTATGCGTAAAAATCACGAATTTTGCCGATCGGGTGCATATAAATTGTGAATTTTGTCGATCAGGTGCATATAAATTGCGAATTTTGCCGATCGGGAGCGTGTAAATTGTAAATTTTGCCGATCGTCCGTGTAAAAATCGCAAATTCTGCCGATTGGGATCGTAAAAATCGCGAATTCCGACGATCGAGCGCATAATAATCATGAATTTCGCCGATCGGGCATGTAAAAATCGCGAATTTTGCCGATCGGGCGCGTAAAAATCGCAAATTTCGCCGAACGTGTGCAATAATCGTGAATTTCGTCAATCACTAGGAAAAAACTATGAATATTGTCAATCGCGCATGGAAAAAAAATGCAAGTTTTTTTCATCCTTTCCAATTGAATTGGGTTATGCTGACTAAGGAGGTGGTTGAGTATAGGGAGCTAACCCTCCTTTTAAAATTAGCAATTTTATGATCTTTTCGACCCCCCCTCCCTCCTTGCCCGAAACAAAATTTTGTCCACCCTATGGATGTTGGCTTTCGACAATCCAGTCATTTTTGTGACTGCCCCTCCTCTTATAAAGGTTGTGCACCCCTTTGATATCCACATTTTATGACTGAATATGTTAAGAAGTACAATTTAGAATATGTTTCTCCTCCTTCCCACCTTCATTCATGAGAACACAATTTTTTTTCGGCACTGACAACCTTTAAAGCTAAATTTACTCCTTCAAATAAAGTCAAAGAGTATTTTCACTCTTTGAAAATAATCTTAGCTATATCTCTTGTATAAATACTAACGTAAACTGTTGATATATCATTGCCAAAACTGAATGTGTTGACTGGAAGGAAGGAACTGGGGGGGTGGGGGGGGGGCTAGGGCTAAATCTACCCTTCCGAAATTTATGTTTTTTGTTTTAATCTGATCTCTGATGCTTTTTATGCCTGATAAAAACTTATTGTTTACAATTTTACTGTACTTTATTCTTTACAAACTTAAGGGTTTTTTAAAAGCTTCTTTCATTTATTTAATGGGCAAAATATCTTTCAAACATTGTAAATTATTTCAAATAGACAAACATGATATGCCTGAATAAGTAATAAACCCTTAAAAATACATTAAAATCGTTCAGTTACATTCCAAAACGTCATCAAAGATTGTACATCTATCTTGTAAAAGGGATTTTCTAATATGGTGTAAGACTTCAAGGGTCATTGCCTCTATCTTTTGGTGTCAATCCACTTGTAAATTCTGCTCTCGGAAAGAAGATTATGCTGTCCACGAGTTTTCACTTTAACTTGGCAGCTATAACTTTAAGTTTCAGTGTTTTGAAATCATGTAAAAGATTACTGCATTTTCAACTTCAGAACCTGCTTATGTCTATTGATCCAAGTGATAGTTTAAATATAATTTCTTATCTCACAGCTATTAATACCAACCAAAGGAAATGTTTGAATTTTAAACACTCCGTTAAGTTTGAAAAGTTGGTTTCTCATACTTTTTCTACTTCTGTGAATGTTAAGGTTCACAAGTAATTATTGGGTACAGATGTTTCAGATGCACCAGGGTATCTCTTGGCACCAAAATGTCGATTTTATGCTTTGCTAACCCAGCAATTTTGCTTTGTACGTCAACCTAGTAGAGCAGATTGTGTGTGTTTTATATTAAATTAAACATTATGTGTTTTATAATAAAATAATGTGTGTGTGTTTTATAATAAAATTGTATTTTTTTAAAAATAAAATAAACTATGTCATAATAAAATAAAACTAACATGCTGTTTTCACAAGCTTGGCTTAACAGGTACCTGAAAACAGGTTTTTCTCGCCAAAATGGCGCAAAACAAAAATATCACCTGCGACACCTGTTTCCATAATTGGACCTTGAACCTTTCATCCCATGTTTTTACTGATGATGAGTTGAACCTGTTGGATAGAAGTTTAAACTTTGCACGGTTAGTGGTGCTAAAATTGGTATTCCCAAGTTAAAAGTGTCTATCGAGCCAGTTATGTCTGTTCAACATGGTGCTACTAGACATCATTTGAGATCTGAACTGTCCGGGTTAATATTAAGAAATAAGTATTTTAAACTTAATAGAGATTCAAAATTCGAAGGTTAGGCAGGTTAATAGGGTGATTTGATAAGTTCTCAACCTGGCAGTGAAAGTACAAGATTTTTCACATAATTTCATATTATTTTTCAATGTGAAATCATCGTGGTTCATCATCGTCCCTTGCAACTTAATGCGTTTAAGACACACTCTTGTGTGCAAATTCTTTAGTGCAGCCTTGTTTGAGGGTGGTACGAACAGTTTTCGGCCTGACAAAGAAAATACAAGATTTTTGACAGTATTTCATTTTATTTTTTAACTTGCAACACAGTACATTTCAGAAGACTTTTGAGAGATGTTCATTCTTTGACGTTTTTGGTCGACGTTCAACAAACGTGGCATGCATTGAGCGGAAAGCTTTTAGGTAGATTTCGTAAGAAATACTACCTATTACATTCTCACCTAAGTTGGAAATTCTGAAAAATTTTTGCAGATCTACGCCGATCATGACTCCCAGAACCCAAAACAACCCCCAGTTCAAAACTTTATATATCTATCTATCTATCTATCTATGTCACTTTTTTCTGACCACGATAACTGGAAAAATTCTGCATAAATCTCTTCCAAACTGATACATAAAATCAAGCAGGGGTGATTGTGACACAAGGTAAAAAACCCTGAAAATTATTGACACACAGGTGAAAAATCCTGAAAATTACCGATGCAAAATACTGATATCCATTTACACTATAACTTATTATATAACTGCATTTCTCTGTGGCCCTTTGATGAAATTCGCATTTTTTCCACGATCCTTCAACAAAACTCATGTTTTTTTTAGTCTTTTGACGAAAATAAAGTTTTTCCGCAGCTCTTTGACGAAATTTGCGTTTTTATTGCAATCTGTCAACAAAATTAGCCATTTTCTCAGATCCTTTGATGAATTTCGAGTTTTTTCTTTGGCCTTTGGACAAAATTCGCAATGTTTCCGCGATCCTTCGGCGAAATTTGCCGTTTTTTCGAGATCATTCGACGAAATGTACCGTTTTTTGATGATCCTTCGACGAAATTTTCTGTTTTTTCGAGATCCTTCGATGAAATTTACCGTTTTTTTTTGGCTATCATTCGACGAAATTGGCCGTTTTTCTGCGATCTGTCGGCAGAATTCTCCGTTTTTCGCGATCTGACGACGAAATTTGCCGTTTCTTCGACGAAATTGACCGTTTCTTCCCCACGATCCTTTGACAAAGTTGGTGTTTTCTTCGTAACCCTTTGGCAAAATTCGCATTTTTCCGCGATCCTTCGACGAAATTTTCCATTTTTTTTAGATCCTTCGACGAAATTTACCATTTTTTGGCGATCATTCGACGAAATTTGCTGTTTTTTCGCGATCTGCCGGCAGAATTCTCCATTTTTCGCGATCCGCCGATGAAATTGACCGTTTTTTCCATGATCCTTTAACGAAGTTGGCGTTTTCTCCGTAACCCTTCGGCAAAATTCGCATTTTTCCGCGATCCTTCAACAAAACTCATGTTTTTTTTGACGACCTTTTGACGAAATTCACGTTTTTCCACGGCCTTTTGACTAAATTTGCGTTTTTTTCGCGATCTGTCAACGAAATTAGTCATTTTTCGCGATCTTTAAATGAATTTCATGGTTTTTCGACGAAATTCGCCATTTTTTTTAACGATCCTTCGACGAAGTTTGCCGTTTTTTTGCGTAATTTATGTGCTATAGCGCATCGCTGTATGTTTTTAGTCTGCGGGTGCCCTAAAAAGTCTGCAACGCCCGTCGCATACATTCTGCCACAGGGACTGTAAAATTATCCCATAAATATAGAATCGTATACAGTCGAACCTCGTTAACACGAAATTGAAGGGACTGGGAATTTTTTTCGTGTTATCTGAAATTTTGTGTTAACCGTCATAATAGTGGCGCCATCTATGTTAGATATAAAAACTAAATAAATTAACCTACAAATATATCCCTGCTCAAAAAATCCTAAATTAATAAGAAATAGTAAATTTCATTAACAAATTAATTATCGTTTTTTAAGCAATAATAATTTTATTTACATGCTAATCATATTTTTAAATAGTCCGTTATTGACTTTGGCTTTAATTTTTGTAGAGTACTTTTTTTAGGAACGTATGGACCTAATATAATTTGTCCAAAGCTGGGGAAGTATCCTCTTGATCCATAAGGAAATGTTGTACAGTTTTCAATGCTGCGGTAAATTCATTTATTGACACTATACTTTTCCGTTCTGTGTCAATTTCTTCTTCCTCATCTTACACTTCAATGTTGTCATCTTAATTTTTCAGCAATTATTTTTTCATCTGTCGTCACATCTGAAGTCAGCACATCTTCATCTATGCAAATGTACTTGGAAAAAATAATGTCTAAGAAAGAATTTACCGATTTTGGCTACATATCTTTCTGCAGACAAGTCTATGACGCTATTTAAATCTTGTCAGTCATCCGTTAGAAAACATGAAATCGCTCTCACCGAGAGCATCAGCAAAAACCTCTACTTCATCTTGCAAAACTGCAAAAGTTAAAACAATGTTCTGGCTTATTGCCTTTTTTATCCACCGCAAGAGAGCAATTTCAATTTATTCATTCTTTCTTCTATACATTCGTTTTCTTACTGGTTTGAATTAACTCACAGCATAAACCGCTTCAATCTTTTCGCGATTCTTTAAAATTGTAGAAGAATTGTAGGTATCCCATACTTATTTTGCCGCATTTTGTGATTTTTTCAGCACATTATCGCTAACTTCATTTAATTTTTTTGCTTGGTTTCTTAAGATACTGCTTGCTGTTTTCGACTCATCTTTCACAGAATTCTACAGAGCAACTGTGAACAGCGTTTCCATTATGTTAGTTAGGTAGTGAAGTAGAGATAGTCACTTCTTTTGCTCACAGATAGGAGAATTCAGACCCCCGGTTTATAGTTTATGTTACTGTCAATACAGTCAACCGAGTAATGGAACAATCACTTTCAAAAAAAGAAATTCCTTCCCCAAACTTTCATTGTGACTAATCTATTGTTCATATGGTTAATGTGGGAACACTTGCACATATCAGAGATCAAAGAAAAGCAGGGATTATTCAGAAATTCAGTATTTCAGAATTTTCTGAAACCCTTTTTCACTTTAAATCGTTTTCAAACCATGAGAAAATTCCACTTTTAATAAGAGTATGTGATATTTAAGTTTGAAATATCGAAAACATTGCATAAGGAATCATGTTTTGACTTTGAAGCGAAAAAAAAAATTTCGCCATAAGCGGGATTTTCCGAAATTCTATTTCGTGTTAAACGAATTAATTAACATTGATTTTCAGAGTCATCTGACGGGACCTGAAAATTATTTCGTGTTAAGCGAAATTTCACGTTAAGCGATTTTGTGTTAACGAGGTTCGACTGTATATAGAATCATAAATATAGAATTGTATGTTAAGAAAAATCTGATTTTTTTTGTAGATATTGAGTCAGGCGTGGTTTAATGGATTTTCCACGGGCCGGGCCTGTTTTCACTGAATTTTGTACGGGCTGGGAAAAGGTAGCTTTCGTTCGGCTCGACCCTGGAAATTCCGGCCTGTGCAGACCCTAATCTACAGTCTACTTATTTTTTTCTTCTTTTCAAATTATGCTCTACCGAGAGCCATTTCGCCATAGAAAAGCGCAAATTTCGAGGGGAAGGGTATTGAATGAAGGCTTACGAAAAATATGCACTCATTGACATCTGGTGCAGCCCATAACAGAATTTGGGGGAGGATCAGCATTGTTAAACGAAAGGGAAGGGGGGGGGGGGAGGAGATGAAGATTCATACTCAGGTATATTTTAAAAGACTGGTTTTTGTCTCCTGGTTAGGGGTAGGACAAAGAATATCTTTCAGTATCGGTATTCTCGTTTATATTCTTTGGTTAAAACAAGACAAGGGGTTAGGAAAACGCAGGGCAGAGGGTTTGCTAGTTTCACTCCGATCAGGCTCCGGGTAAGAGTTGCCGTAACTGAAACGTTTGTCGCTAATTTGGCGAATGTTTTGCACTCTTTGCAACATATTTTCAGTTTCGATTCGTTTTTTTCCCTAAACAGGATGATTTTATGAACCCGGAAGAGCCGAAAGAAAAACCCGGAAATCCGGGGTACCCCCGGAGCACAATCACCCCTGATCAAGGGTCATAAAATCTCGGTCAAGTTCGTTAATGGGCAAAATCGAACCAAGGGGGGGAAAATGGGGAGGCTTTTTGTGAAAACAGAAAAACCCCCATAATTTCTTTATTATTATACATATCGAATCCGTTTAAAGTTATTATTACTTCTAGGAAAAGGGCCGAAAATTTATGTATGACAGATTTTTTATATAATTAAAAATGGCCCCAAGAGGGGGAAAAAAGGGGGGTTTTAGAAGAAAAAAAATCATAGCTTCGTCAATTCACAAGATATCAAATCCGCGTAAATTTATTATTAATCCT
This sequence comes from Maratus michaelseni, assembly GCA_963931845.1. NCBI lineage: Eukaryota > Metazoa > Arthropoda > Arachnida > Araneae > Salticidae > Maratus > Maratus michaelseni. The sequence goes on along the minus strand of OZ007587.1, from coordinate 380,378,499 downwards.
CTTAGTATTATCTAAAACTTTTATATTGACAAGCTTTTTATAGGACCAACCGTTATAGCAAAAAAAAAAAAAATTAAAAACAAAAAAAATCCCTGCTGGCTCCGCCTGCAAACAAGTTATTTTTCGAAGTAGGCGGTTCCAACTCCCGCATCTTTTGGAAACTGATACATAAAATCAAGGGGCATAAAATCTCGGTCAAGTTCGTTAATGGGCAAAATCGAACCAAGGAGGGGGGGGACTTGGGTTTTAGAAGAAAAAAATTCATAATTTCGTCAATTCCCAAGATTTCAAATCCGCTTCAATTTATTATAAATCCTCTTAATATTATCTAAAACTTTTATATTGACAAGTTTTTTATAGGACCAACCGTTATAGCAAAAAAAAAAATTAAAAACAAAAAAATCCCTGCCGGCTCCGCCTGCAAACAAGTTATTTTTCGAAGTACGTGGTTCCAACTGCCGCATCTTTTCGAAACTGATACATAAAATCAAGGGGCATAAAATCTCGGTCAAGTTTGTTAATGGGCAAAATCGAACCAGGGGGTGGGGGGGAAACTTTTTGTGAAAACAGAAAAAACCCCATAATTTCTTAATTATGATACATATCGAATCCGTTTGAAGTTATTATTACTTCTAGGAGAAGGGCCGAAAATTTATGTATGACAGATTTTTGATATAATTAAAAATTGTCTTAAGGGGGGGGGGGGGGGGGGGAAGGGGGGTTTTAGAAGAAAAAAATTCATAACTTCATCAATTCCCAAAATTTCAAATCCACTTAAATTTATTATAAATCCTCTTAATATTATCTAAAACTTTTATATTGACATGTTTTTTATAGGGCCAACTCTTATAGCAAAAAAAAAAAAAAAAAAAAAAAAATCCTTGCTGGCTCCGCCTGCAAACAAGTTTGGTTTCGAAGTATGTGGTTCCAACTGCAGCATCATCGCAAAAAGGTCATTTCTTCCGCAATTCCCGACAAACAGGTGCGCCACGGTCTGCGTCTTCGAAATCTGTCTGTGCCTTTAGGCCGAGCCGTCAGAGATTTTTTTTATACCTAAAACCTCGTGTAAAATGTGGTGGACACGGTCTATCGAGATGTTTGCAATGTCAGCAAGTTCGTGTATCTTCAACTGGCAATCATTCAAAACTGTGAATTTCTGAGGCAATTTCGTTGGTCATAGCAGTTTTTGGGCATCCTGAGGGTTCATCATCGTGAATTGATTTCCCACCATGTTTAAACTCTGCAGTCCACTTTTTTATCGTCGAATATGAAGGACAAGAATCCTTTAAGTTGGAATGTAACTCTTTTTGTAACTGTATGGGGGTTAAATCTTTTTTTAACAAAGTATTTTATGACAGTTAGAACTTTAATTTTTTTCCATTTTTAGAAAATGTCATAACTTGTTTACTTTACTTTATCGCCCAGTAATAACCAAGAAACTCTCGTGTCTGTAACTCGGCAGCATGTCACCTAAAGGATCATACTTTACAAACACCATTGTCATTTGGTCATACTTTTTCCATCTCTGTATCAGGCCGAGAACTTATCAAACTACCCTCGTATAGCTATGGATACTTCTATTATTATTACTGGAGCAAATAAGAGCTTTAATTCTTGATAAATCAGATTATATCAATAAATCTCTAATGTTATTGAATGATACCTCTAAATATATGGTTTTAAAGAAACCCTGCTAATAAAAGTTTGAAATGCTATAAAAGCAATGTTCCAGATTTTTATGGTCTTTCTAAAATACATAAGTCTGGTTACCCTCTTAGACATATTGTAGATTATAGAAGATCTCCTGTTTATAATGTATTTAAGCATTTATCTGCATTATTAAAATCGTTAACAGTTATGCCAGTTCATAGTTTAAAATCCTCTTTTCAGTTTTTGGATGATTTAGATATGTTCCATTTTCCTTCTGGTTTTGATATGGCCTCACTTGATGTAGAGTCACTTTTACTTCGATACCTATTGTTACTTATTGTTATTCCATACCTATTGTTGTATATTTACCCGGTGTCATTAAAAAAGTCTGGCCAAATTATAGTGTTTCACCCAGTTTGGACGTTTGTGTTATCGTTGATCTAGTATGCTTCTGTCTGACTTCCAGTTGTTTTGTTTACAGCGATATTTTTATGAAGAAATAAATAAATATAAATAAATAAATAAAATATATGAAGAAATAAATATTATGAAGAAATAAATAAAGAAAATATAAATCGTCAAGTAATTTTAACTTTGGTTTATCGCAAAAAAAAAAAAAAAAAAAAAAAAATTTGGGGGCAATATTTGAATTTCAACTCGGAGAATCCAGTTTCTCACGAAGTTGCTGTTATCAAGTCCATAGAGCAAGAAAATATTGTAAAGATGAGGCCCTTCAGTTTGAAAAAGAAAGAATTTTTGCTGATTTGAAATCTAATGGCTATCCTACTCGTTGGATGGAGAGTTTTTCAGAACTGTCTACTTCTTCCTCCTGTATTCGCATGAATTCTACAGGTTACGTATCGATTCGATACCACACTACAAGAACTTATCAGAAAAGTCTCCTCTTTATTTAAATCAGTCAATACCAATATTGCTTATAAATCACAAAATGTTATGAAAGATATAATTTGTAATTTCAAACAGAAGATTCCCCCTTCGAGTTATTGGTGTTATTTACAGTATTTCCATGTAAGGACTTTAATTCAGTGTATATATGTGAAACTGGGTGTACTCGTTTATAAGAGCATAAACTTACATATAAGAATTTAAGTCTACAATTGAAATTTGTAAATCACTTGCCAGAAGCTGATCATGTTCTGGATTTTGAAAACATAAAAATAAAGTCAAAATGCAACAATTATATGTAAGTCCAGTTCTCCTCAAAGGCTGGTTCATGCAATTACAAGGATCTCCCTCAATGAAGCTAGTTCAGTTCCACCTGAATATGTGGCACTGCTGTGATGTATAATCTAGGATGTGTATGTTGGATGCATTTTTCAATTGTAAGTTACTTGTATGTTAGCTATGGCAGTTGATCGTTTGTTGTACTGATGAGGGGTTTTGGTAAAGCTTGAAAGGTTTACAATGTTCTTGTATCTTGTATTTTGTGCAATTTTATTAAATGTTTGATTTTAAAATGTAAATTATGTTTATATTAGATTTTAATAATTTTTCATATCATTTTAAAATTTAATCAATTTTTTTTTAAATCATCTGATTAAAATCACAATTAAATTCTAAGATTTTAATCATGATTAAAATTGTTGACATCATATTTTTATATTGTGTACTGAGTAGGGATGCAATGAATATTTGGTATCTATTCAGTATTCGGCCATACTACCAAATATTTGGTTAGGCCAAATATGAAACTATTTGGTCTGCCAAATATTCGGTTTGGCCGAATAGTTCAATATCCGGCCAAACCGAATACTTAAAAAAACTTTTTTTAATTATTATTATTTTATAAAACCTTACACAACTTCTACTTTTAACAATCATTCAATAAAGATATTCAAAATAATTAGAATCATATTTAAATAAAAGAGAAGGCCTTTACACTATTCATTTGCTATTTGAAAAGTGTCACTTAAGAAAATTAACCATTAATGACATGACATCCTTCATAGGAATTTAATGATGTACAAATGGAAATTCCTGAATGTTATTTAGTAAATAATCTGTTTCTGGCTTCTAAAAAAAAGGAAAAAACTTTCAGTGGTGATAATATACATCAAGACAGAGGATTTTATAAACGAACGAAAACCCAGATTGCAATGCACTTACTCAGTCAAAAATACAGTGTATCTCATTCTAGGCCAATCTTGGATTTTTGTTTGTTACTTTGACAATAATGAAGATATTGTAAGTATACTTTTAGCAGAATTAATTTGATTTCTGTGAAATATTGTAAATAATGATGAGAGGTGCTGAAAATTGCCACCATTCATATCTAAACAACACTGAGCAAGACATTCCTTTTTCCAGAATGCAGCTAACGGTACTTATATACTGTCTCACGTGCCAACTTTTAGCCACTTCCAATGATATCATCACATTTTATACAAATAAAATTAATGTGATGTAAATCTCGCTAAAATATTTTCCTTATTGTTAAAGTTGTAAACATAAATTCAGTTTCCACTTGTAGCAGACCTGCCAACCTTTGAAAATGAGAAATAGTAGCACACAAAATTAAAATTAATCTGGAGGTTGGTTGGTTGGTTGCTGTTTTTTAAAAGATTTGTATGAAAATTTTAAGTGAACAAATACTAATTAATTGAACGTATTTGTTTTTGCATAAGCGAGCGCACATAGTAGCAGACTCTTTTGTTTTTGCTAATTTTTTTGTTGCAGGTGGGGTTGATTAAATGCAATTCTCTCCATTCAATTAATGTTCTGTCCACTCCTAAGCCAAATTTCTGAACTTCACAATAAATTTTTTGAGAGATTCCCTTCCCTTGACAGAACTACAGTTTTTTCTCCCAGAGAAAAATGTCTGAATTAGAGTCCCGACCCAACACTGCATGATGGGTCTGTGCTAAATGGGTTTTTTTTATCGCAGATCTGGTTAACCCAACTTTTCAAAAAATAGTTCAGTAGATTGTTTTAGATTAAAAACTGTATCTATCATAATAAACATAGATGTTTGTCTCTGTGTGTGCTGTTTTGTGACACTGCTGCGATACGCACAGAGCTACAAGATTTGGCTGGAAGATATCGATATGTCTGAAGTTATGAACCTTGAAGCCAGTTTTTTGATTTTTTGAATAAATTTTTTTTATGCGGCGAATTTTCTAGATTAGTAAAAGGAATCCAATTTCAATCTTTTAACCCAATACAGTAAATTTTAAAGAAATTCGTGTTTTTTCAGAGATTTTTAGACGAAATTTGCGTTTTTTAGCGATCTTTTGGCGAAATTTACGTTTTTCATATGATCCTTTGGTGAAATTCCCATTTTTTTCGCAATCTTTTGGCAAAATTAGTGTTTTTTTCTGCAATTTTTTGGCAAAATTAAATTTTTTCTGCGATCTTTTGGCGAAATTTGCTTTTTTCACACGATTCTTTTACGAAATTCACGGTTTTGACACGATTCTTTGACGAAATTCTTTTTTTTTTACGCAATCCTTTAGCAAAATCCACATTTTATCAACGATCCTTTAACAAAATTCCCATTTTCAGTGATCCTTTGATGAAATTCAGATTTTTTCAGTGATCCTTTTGCAAAATTCGCGCTCTTTGGTACGACCCTTTGACGAAATGAGTGTTTTTTCAGCGACCGTTTGGCAAAATTAGCATTTTCCATACGATTCTTTAACGAAACTCATGTTTTTCCACGATCCTTTAACGAAATTTGCGCTTTTTCTGCGATCCTTTGAAGAAATTTGCACTTTTTCCACTATCTTTTGACGAAATTTGCATTCTTTTTAGAAAATCGTAGTTTTAGAGCAATTTTCGTAGCATCGTAGTTTTTAGCTCCAAATCGTAGCAACTACGATTTTTTTGTAGCAGTTGACAGCTCTGGTTTGTAGTGACATACCCTGTATTTTTGATGGAATAAGTGGATTGGGATGTTGTTTCTTGTTCAAAAAATATTTGTCTTAACTACATTATATCTCCTGAAAGTTTGTTACAAGATTTTAGGAGCAACCTGTATGTTTACAACTGAAAATAATCGTTCACCCCAGACACTGCTCTTTGGTGCACATTTAAAAATTTCCTCGCTAAATCAAAAGGAACAAATATATTATCCTTGCTGAGTTACCACCATTTGATAGATTGTATTAGATATTTATTTTTTACTTTAGTCATTTCATGACAAACAAACAATGTATGACTGATAATTTTTTCCTCCAATTCCTTCAAAACTTCTCTTTGATTTTAAAGTATTTGTTTTAGAATATAACATTTTATTCATTTGTTTTAACTCACAAAAGAAGCCATGATATTAAAAGTTTTATTAATTAAAAAGTTTTAAAACTATTCTCGTCTTAAATAATAACTCAGTGAATAGATTTTTTTAGTGTAAAGTTTGTAAAAAGGTCTTGTTATCAAAATGAAAATATCTGTGTTAAATATTATGAAATATTGTTTTCAAATTGAAATTTTTGATATACCTTTAAACTCTGAAATAGAAAAGTATTTGGTCAGGCGAATATTCGGTATTCGACTAGCCGAATATTCGGTGCATCCCTAGTACTGAGACAGATTATTTAATATGGGTACAGGATATATATATAAATTAAATAACCTGGAGAACAGCAGGGTAGGGGGATTTAGAAAGCTGGCGATTAATTTCAATTTCATTCTGAATTCTCTTCTTACATTTTCGTTTAGCAACAAGATTTTTATTGATCTGAAAGAAAGAGACAAACATTAATTTAAAATGTAAATCAGGTTAAAATAAACAATTAGACAAAAATATAGAAAACTTTTTAAAAATTTATAATTTTAAAATTGATAAAAGAGTAGGAACAAAGCAAGTAGCACATATTAACAAAAGATTAAATTTTATAATTTGACACATGATTAAAAAAAATTATGATATCAAATTCAAAATATTTTTAATGCTGATTACTTTTTCTATGACTACAGAATGCATGAGTCTCTTTTCATAAAATCTATCAAAATTTTTATCTAATCAAAAAACAACTCTCTGTAAACGGCTAAGCCATAAACTTTAAACATCAGCCATTAAAAAAAAGAAATGGTAATTATAAATGAAAAAATAGTTCTTTTGGAATTTTCTTTAGATACACAAAATGCATATGAAAATCTCTGTTTAAGACATTTAGATAAAATTTCTAATGATAAAAAAAAAAGCTAATTTTAATTTATTATTTTTAATTTTTAAAAATGAAGATGCTATTGGTATTATGCTCTTAAATTAACATTCATAATTATTTTCTACTTCATTAAACAGTTTTTAAAAATCCATTTGGATCAGGTCTTTTAATTAATTACATACTGATTGTTTCTGGTATAACAATAGAGTTCATGAATTTTCTTTAAGAAATTTTATAAAAGAGCAGCAAGAATTTTTTTATGTTTATTATTTCTTACAGGGTACACCAATTTAAATCACTCCATTTTTTTAAATCATTGATTTAACAACTCAATATTGTAATTTTATTCTTTTGGACTATTCAGCTTTGCCTTGATTTGGATAAATAATAACATTTAAACAATCTGCAGGTTATTTAAATCAAATAATAATAATAAAATAAATATAAAAAATCAATTGCCTAAGAATTTTTTTTTTTTTTTTTTTTTTTACATCCCTGATTGCAGCTATCTGTATCACCCCCCCCCCCCCTCCTTGAGAACACTGACTGTGAAAAGATGACAGTATTCATGATAGGAGAGATATTCCTAATGGCATTTCCAGAATAAAAGTGCCCCAAAATTCATTGTGCCATTATGGTCTTCTTACCAAGCCATTATTACCATTATATGCATCACTTAAATGTTATTTGAGATGAGATGACATTGTTATAATTTGCTTAAAAAAATAATATTTTTAACTTACTTTAAAATACCTTGCAACTGTTTTACCTATGATTGTGTCAGATTATGAGAGCACAAAGATAATGGAAGTTGTGAGTCTACAAATGTTTATAACTGATCAATTTTTGAAAAAAATGTTGAATGTTTTATCTTGGACAAAAACATTTTAATTCTTTTGGTAACAAATAGATAAGATTTATCATGTAATTGATTTGATCTATACTAATATAATAAGAGAGAACTCCTGACTGACTGACTCATCAATGCAGAGCTGAAATAACTAAAGTCAAGATCGACTAAAACAATAGTTAAACTGCATATTTCAGGGATTTTAGAAATGCCAACCATGGGTGTTAAATGGGGGTGTTGGAAGTTTTAGGTCATTTCATCATATCTCAGCAGAAGTTTAAGGTAGGACCATAAAATGCAGCATAACGAATCTACTAAAAAAATATAGTTAAACGTGTATTTTAGAGATTTTAGAAATTCAATCACTAAAGGGGTTTAAATGGGGGTCGAAAGTTTAAAGTCATTTCTCCAGCTGCAGTTTTAGGTAGGAAAACATAAAATACAGGTAAACCAATCTGCTAAAGAAATAATTAAACACATATTTCAGCGATTTCATCACCAGCATTGGCTATGAACCAATTATGGAAGATTAGACGAATAAGACAGTTATTGTTGATTTCTGATTAGATATTTTGCACAAGACCTTTTTCTAAAGATTTTTTTTTTATTTATTTATTTTATAATATATATAAATGCCAAACAAAATAGTTTTGCTAAATAATATGCTATTTGGTAGGGTTTTTTTTCGTATTGTTAGGCAAATTGTATATTTTTCTACTACATGCACCAAAGAAAATGCACATTCTCATTTATAAAGCCAAGGTTTTTTCCTATGATTGTGTCAAAGCAACTTCTTTTTTTCCTGGTTGTCTTTTAACAATTTATGAGCAAGAATGTACAGAGCTCCATTATTGTGATTGCCATACTATTGCATTTTTATTTGTTTTATCTGTAAGACCCTCAAAATTAACATAGGCAAAATTAGGTGGTTGCGCTAGTTACATATATGTAGATAATAAATTTTTAACATCTTGATAAAGTACCTGGCAAGATATGATCACTATAATATTGTACATACACCAATGCTTCTATTAAAAAATAACAATAATAAATAAAATACAAAACAAAAGTTAAGGTATACAAACAGATTTAGAAAGATTCTTGCCTCAAAATGAAAAAAGAAAAACAAACAAAAAATAGTTGGAAAGTTTCTTGGATGTACAAAATGCTTTACATAAAAACTAGATACAAGCTGGCAAAAAAAGTAAATTTTAACTATGTTATTTGAGTTATATTAAAAGAAAAGATGCAGAAAAATGTTTTTAAAAAAAAGCTTTCGTGTGCATGTAAAAAAATTGGAAAGGATACTTTTGGAAATGAGAAATATTTTGTTTTTCTAAACTAATTTTTACAGTAAACAATTTTTATCAAAATACTGTCTTAGTTTACTTTAAACGTCATCTTAGACTTCTTACTACACAATATCTATGCATTATCTTTGAAAATAGATGTTAATTTTTTTATTCTCCTTTAGATTTAACAGTAGTGATAATATTGAGTTCTTATTTTAGCTAAAATGTATATGAATTACATCTACAGATAAAATTAAACTATTAGCAATTCATATTTAGTAAAAGTCCACTTTTATTTAATTAGCATCAAGGTGTTTCAAATATTATAAAAAATACATCAAGTTGCTAAAATTTTTAAACACATAATTATATAACATAAATTTTTATTTTACTTTATTTCCAATTTTGACATTTAAAAAACATTTTCCTCCATACATATACATCCCCCCCCCTTTTCAAAAGCAAAAACAGTTAAAGGGCTTATAATCGGGAGGAAGGAGGACTTATAATCGAGATAAAAAAAATAAGTTAAAACCTATTTTTACCATTAATTTAGAAGTAAAAAAAAGTTAATTTCAGGGGTAAGAATCTCCCATATTTCTGTATTCCCACTTTAAAAAAATCATCTAAATGCCCCCCCCCCCCCCCACCAAAAAAAAAAAAAAATCCTCAAAATAAAAAACCCCTAAACAATTTTTTTTTTTAATTTTAAATGTTTTTTTTTTTTTTTTCTTTCTTCTTTGATACTTTCTTGTAACAATAAAAAATCAATCAACTACCCCCCACTCCTAGTAAATTACTGCTTCCTCCTTTGCATCCCCCCCCCCTCTCTGGTACCAAACACGCCAAGTTTAACCTTTATAATTCTTTAATTTTAAATTTATTTTCTAACCTATTTAATACTCTATAGCGGCCAACCTCAATCTTTATATCTCGCGGGCCGCAAACATATATTTGCAACGTTAGGCGGGCTGCAGCACACTTAAAAAAGGGTAAAAAAAAAGTAATTAAAATAGTAAATACATAAGTAGTATAGCAAAGTTAATATTGTCAGTAGGGTTGAACGTTTGTTGCGGAAGAAATGTTACCAAAAAAATTTAACACCAGTATTTCCAAACAATAAACTTCGTGGTAGATTTCTACTGCAAATGTTGTATAAATATGCCGCGAAGTTTGTTGTTTGTAAATAGCCTTGTAAAAATAGTTTGGTTCCAATTTTTTCCCGCGACAAAGGTTCAACCCTAAAAAAGCAGTATTAGCTATATATAAAGCACAAAATGTAACAATATAGAATTTCTGAAGAAAAAAAATCAGGGGATTTTCTCTAATACATCAGTCTTTGCTCAATGCAAAAACTTTGTATTAATTTTTTTAATTGTAAAAATATACATTACACATTTAATTAATTTTGAATAATGTTTGATTAGTGTTGAAGATTAAGAAACGTTTACATCACTGTAGCATAAATAGAACTACATGTAAGAAGAACTTTTGACTAAGAAAACAGAATTTAAGATGTTTTAACACAATTTTAAATTAATTATAAATAACAGAACAGGTGTTGTCTTCCCATGAAAATATATAAAACAGCAGTGAACATCTTAAATATTTTTATGCACATCTCAATTAATTTTATAAATATGAATTAATGATTATTTGTCTCGGATCGCATATAAAATGTCGCCGGGCCACATGTGGCCCGCAGGCTGCAGTTTGAGTATGGCTGCTCTATAGTAATAATAAATAAATAATCTGTCACCCAAATTATCCCCTTCTCCCCAAATCTCTGCTTCTCTTCCCTTGTTCCCCATCTTCTTCCCATGAAGATGACTCTCACCCTCCACCCCATATCTCATGCAGTTTAAAATCTTTAGTATAATTCTTTAATTTCTTTCTGTTCTCTTTGCGATTTTGCGGTAACTATAGTTAAATAAACATTTAAATTATCCCCCCCCCTCCTCCTCCAAGCACACACAGTTTAAAATCTTAAATAATTGTTTTGTTTTTGCTCTATTTTTATAACTTTTTTGTAACAATAATTAATTATCTAAATTACTTCTCCTCACCAAAGAAATTCTGCTTCCAAGCACACAAATTTTAAATTCTTTAAAACTCTATTTTTTTTAAAAAAATTTTATGCTGTAATGTTAGATTGTAGAAATTATAAATAAATAATCATCTAACTCTTATTGTTACTTGCGAACAACAAATAAGACAGAAGAATTTAAGATTATGAAGATTTTAAACTTTTTATATCGGGGGGAGGGGAATTTCATTGAAATTATATAAAAACATAAGAGAAAATTTGCTAAAAATGTGAAAAGACGAAAACTTATCTTATTTGGATTTTTAAATAAAGTTTTTGCACAAAAAAGTTTAGAGAGAGAGAGAGAGGGGGGGGGGGGGGGAGTTATATTTGGGAATGGAAAAAGAAAATAAAAATTGCTTAATAATGGATAGGAGGCTGACAATTGGGATTTTACGGTTATCAATATATACTTAAACAAAAAAAAATTATTTTCTCAGCTGCCAAATATTTGGTATTTAACATAAAATTTGCCCGAATATTCTGTATTCAGACAAATCAATATTCATTACATTCGTATATTATAATAGATGTAGGTAAAATATAAATAATATACAAGGTTGCACAAAAGAATTCAGACATTACTGTTGTCTGGATAGCAACTACCATAACTGCAATTTCAACTGTGTAATGCATTTTCCAGTTGAATTACATTTCGGAACGCTATGCATGGAGTGTACAAAAATCTATAATAGGTACCTATAAATCATATAAAGGGCTACTTGAGGCTCTGGCACCCCTTCTTTCAGAGAAGTGCCTTGGCACTTTCTCTGACATGCCAACAACAACAGGGCTACATACGAGACTTTGAATACATCACTGTCTAGTGTCTATGGTCAGTAATTGCTAAAAGTAGATTTTTAACTGTGGTATGTATTTTCTAAATTGCTTATTTAGCTATCCCTAAGGGTGGGGAATTACATCATTTTACTCGCCACTAGCAAGTAGGTTTTCTGACAAGGTGAGTGAACTGTTAAGCAGTCTTTTAAAAACTGCAGGCTGTAGATGATATGTTTTCTCTTGTTAGCTATATTTTGCATTTCTTCCAAAATTACCACGACATAAATATGGTACTACTCATTTCTATCCTATACTAAACTTTCCTCTGTTGTATGTATTTCTTAATTTTACAGAGAAAAAAAATATGAAAATGTATTGAAGTAAGAGTAATGAATTCTTTTTGCATTTGCGTAAATTCTGTCATAACAGTTTTGAAATGTATGTTATTTCTTGCTGGCTGATAAGCTTTTCTAAAAATTCCCTTTACCCCTGGATAACCCCATTTTTTGCATAATGTGAAGGAACATGATGATGATGAAAAATGTTTCAATTCTGTGAGTGATGCATGATTTTTCTTTCTCCTCTCCTACCACTTCTTCTCTAAAGAAGGAAATGCCAAAAGAAAAGGTTATTTTCACTATGAAAAAAAATTTGAAAAAGAGCGGCTCAGCTAGCAGGGAAATTTAAGAATTTGAAACTCTAATTAAAAAAATATTTAACATATTGCAGCTGAGATTTTTAGTGAAATAAATCACAATATAATTCCATACTTACTTTTTTAATTGCAACATATCTATGTTTAAAACCAGCCTTCTTGCACTTAGCTATAAAAACTTCAGCAAATCCACCATGTCCAATTTTCTCTCCTAATTCAAAGTCCTATGAAAATACATTATGGCAATAAATCAAACACATTCAAATAAAACTTAGATCAAATAGAATGTGTAATTAACAAAACATGAATGAGAAATTTCAACTGTGGCACCTTTATTTTACATTTGTCACCTGAAATTATTTTCTATCTTGTATGATTTAGTGTTTCACCTACTACAGCTTTTGCCATTTGATATAGCTGAAAAATGCCACATTGTGGACAGTTTAGTTCATTGTTATTGTAAAAATTGTATATTTTTGTTTAAAGTGTTGTGAAATTCATCTGATTGGAATTCTATCTGTTGCACTGTAAACTCAGGGTGTTTTTCTGGAAAACTTTATAGTACCAATTTATTAAATACTGTCACTGCATACCTATCATAATGGTTATAATCAGAGATCATGACATAAGGCTCAGAACTGACATCAGTAGCTTTGGTATTAAAACGATAATAGACCAATAGTAGTATAGTGTAAAAGGTGTATTCTGGCAATGTGCAGACTGAATTTCATCCTGACTAGTGTGAGAGTAAATTTTGTTAAATTCAGCTTGAATTTAAAGCTTTCCATAAGCCAGATTCTGTTTTAAATTTATAAAGAATTTAGACTGTGTGCACTTTACAACTAATCTCAGAAAACTGTTAATAGATGTAAAAAGAAGTGTTAATTATTTATATTTGATGGAATTTTTTGATTTATTTAGTTTTTTTTTTTAAATATTAATGATATTTTCTTTTGAAAAGTATTAAACGTTTTTGTAATGATTTCACTTTACAGACGACCTCTAAAATTAACTCAATTTTTAATATTGAATATATCAAGAACTGATCATAGAAACTTCACAAAAATTTATAACTAGGCTAAAATAAAGTTAAGTATTCTTTGGCTTTTTTTCCCCCAAGCACTTTTTTTATCTACTGGAATCTGGATGAAACAAATATGCATTTAATTAATTTTTATGAATGCATGGAACAAATATACGTTACTGATCAAAAGTTGTGTTAATAAGATGAATTTTTGCGATATTAACAATTGGATGAAAATATTTTCTTAACTAGAAATCTTAATTTGAAAATATTCTTTTTAATATTTATAGGTTTTAAATATTCGGCGAGAGATGCAATCCAGTAATTATTATTAATAATGAAAATGCTAACTCACCTCTGTGTAGCTTCATGTTAAATGAAAGCAGGTGATTTTGAAACTGACATTTTTTTTAATTAAATAGACAAAGTTTACACGTTACAGTGTAATTACCAAAGACAGGTTGTTCGATAACTTTACTTTGGTTTGTTTTATCACTAAGAGTCAATGGAAAAATCAATGACACTGCAACTGAGATTTGTCAATGACATTCGCAAATTGTTGCACAAAATATACTTTGTAAAAAAAAAAAGCGAGTTATGATTAAGTGATTAGAAAAATGGTATTTTTTCCTCCTTTCCAAGTAGCGTACAAGGTCGCTTTTCAGGAATGTCCATTATGGAGGTCTTATTGTATACATATTTTTAACTTGCAAAAATATTGTAGACATTCTTTTGGAAAAACGGGTCAACCCGAACCCAACCTGGAAGAGCCAAAACCCAACTGAAACAATCAAAGTCAACCCGACCTACATCATAAAGTAGAAGTCTTATTTTAATAAGCCAAAGCTGACCTCATAAAATAAATAAATAAATTTCTCTACTCAACAACACAAAATTTTCTGACCCATTCACAGAGTCATTTGTAAATGTAAAAGCATGAAATTTTTAGACATGATCCCTGAAGTTATTTGAAAATGAACAGTACTTTTAATTGAAAAAAAAAATCATTTATAATTTATTGCTGTCTCATGAAGACCTGTTCTGACCAGAGGTGCAGAAAATGTTTTTACTCCCAACATTTCCCCCAATCCATATGAAAATTTCCCCAAAATGTTACGATATGTTATAGACTTACATAGTATTACCGTAGGTATAGTAAATTTTGCAACATACAAGTCGCATCTTTAAAAACCTATAGACTGAACTTTAGGGTGGTCCAAAAAAACTTTTTTTGAGCTAGAGTCCGGGCCACCCCCTACTTTTTTTAGACTCATCAATAATATAATGCTGGTAAATTTTTAGCTTTCTACTCAAATTCTAAGAGGGTGCTCAATGACTTCCAACAATTTAACATTAGCAGGAGTATAGGAAATCCAACAGATATTTTACACTTCAAACTTAGATTTAATTTTTGTCAGAAATTTTTAGTAGAAATTTATTTTGTTGTATTATATATATATATTTAAATATTTCTAAAATATTTTATTGTATGTAACATTTTTTCTGATAATTATTTACTTACATAAATATAAAAGGAATTTAACGGCAACACTAAACCAAAACTAGAATTCTACCAACGCATTTTACTACCAATTGAAAACAATTTTTAAGAGAAACATTTAATTTTTATGGTAATTTTTTTTTTAAATAATTATCTTATATATTTTCAAATTCTGCATCTAGCAACAAACAACTCTTCCATAGTTGTTTACATTTTGCACATGGCTATTTCTAAGTGAAAGGTAACAAAGGAAAGTAATATTTAAAATGGATTTAATTATTTATTGTAGGAATTTTTGCTTTCAAATAAGTATCAAGTCTTATATTTATGTTACATTTTTATATTGAATATTAATCTACTGTGTTATGTGATGCTAACATTATTTATGTTACAATTCATAAGTTGGGTTGGGTTGGGTTGATTATTGACGGCCAATTATCGACACTAGGGATATAGGCCCGGGGGGAGTGCCCTTCGTGGGGGTCTTTCTAAGGGAACCTAATCCGTATTTACGCATGGAGAAAATCCACGGCTCGAAAGAAAACCACGAAAACTCCGAGCGATTAGGCCGACGGGCGCGATTGGGATCGAACCCAGCACCTCCCGTCTACCAGCTTCGAGAGCACAACCTCTCAGCCACTGGTGGGGCTACAATTCATAAGACAAACACTATTCCTAATGCGAAATAAAATAATCACAAAATTTGTGAATTGATCAATAATTTTAATTTTATGAAATATAGCCATTCTTTTCTGCTTAAAGAAATTTTATAGCTAAAAATTTGTGATGGCTTTAGTTTCAACTCGCCATAGTAATGAAATTTTTCTGATTGGTCTAAGAGCAATAGATCCATTGACTGCACTGAAACAATTAGCTACGACAAGACAAGTACTTCAGCGCTTTCATTATCATTTGAAAGAATCAAAATTGGTACGATCTGCTAGCCATTTAACAGTTGAAGAACTAATGCAGCTATGGCAGAAATCTGCAATTCCTACAAAACTAAAGAAACATATAATTGAAAAGCTTGAAAACATTCATTCTCATTGGCTCTTGTTAAAAAAAATAAAAGACATTCTTCTACAACCCAACAACAACGAGTGGATAGATTTCTTGAAGATTTAGACATTCTTTTTGATATTGCTCAAGCCAATGCTATGAAAATAATAAGAATTAAAGAAGATTATGAATTTCTTCAGGATCAAAGAACCAGTCATAAGATCTACATGGGTTTCGAAGATAAAGAGCTAAAGGAAAAGTGTAAACGTTCTCTTTAGAGACAAAAAGAGGAGGAAGAACGATGCATTAGAGCCTCTTTACCCTCAGCTGCTGTCTGCTCATTTGATATTTGTCTAATTAGTGAAACGGAAAACTCTGGAACTTCTGATTTTAAATCAGACGATGAATTTATTCCATCACAATTAAAGATGAAGTGTCAGCTTTTGAAATTGGAAGAACACACACAGATAGTGTCTAAAAAAGAACTTTTTACTCCTCATGTTACCAGTGCCTTAAACAGAAATAAAATATCTGATCGTGAAGCATCTCGTCTAATTGTTCCACTCGCAACAGCTCTTGGTCACAATCTGTCTTGCCTTCCAGTTTCAAGAAGTACTATCCGACGAACACATAAAAAAGCATGGAAGAAATATGCAGAATCAATAAAAGGTGAATTCAGACCAGATTTCCCTTTAGTGGTTCACTGGGCTGCTGCCTGAAATTTTTGGATGTGGAAACGTTGATCGACTACCAGTATTTGTATCTGGAGATGGTCTTAATAAGCTCCTTGGAGTGCCAAAACTGATTGCTGGAACTGGAAAAAAGGCAGCCAATGCTATACATATTTTACTGAAAGAGTGGAATGTCAAAAAAATTGCTCAAGTAATATGCTTTGACTCAACAAGCATGAACACTGGTTATTTAAATGGAACCTGTGTTTTACTTGAAAAAATACTTCAATGTGAACTCTTCTGGTTAGCTTTGTCGCCATCATATAATGGAATTGGTCTTGGCAAAAACATTTACTTTGTGTTTTGGATCTTCAAGTTCTCCAGATATTCCAATCTTTAAAAGATTCAAGGATGTTTGGAATGGTGTTGTGAGGGATAGTTATAGAGCACTAGAACTAAATGCAGAAACGAAATAAGAAGCCTAATGTGAGAGGTGAACCTGAGATTTTCAAATAAGATGATGTGCGATTGAAAGACTTTGCGAAAAGAAGAACAGCAGTATGAATATAGGGAAATCATTTTTAAGCCTCTGCCCTGATAAATGGAATGATAATGATGACTATTGTAAAGGAAAAGAATGGCTGCAAAAATTGCAAACAGAAAATGTATTCATCAGATACTAAAATCAGTTTTAGACAGTATTTTGTAATATTAAAGAGCAAATTATACTTACAGTTCTATTTTTCACTTCTATATTGTTTTATTCTTTTGTCAGAAATTGTAAAATAAAAAAATATATGCACAAATTTTGGAGGATTTTATTTTTTAAACAAATATATAGAAATATTACAATAGAATACACTAACTTATAAAGTTTGTGGGGATTGAGCACCCTCTTGCAGTTGAAATATGAAGTTTAAATTTTACCAGAATATTACTGTACACAAGTCTAAAAAATTTGAGGGGTGGCCTGGTATTTATATAAAACTTTATTTTTTTACATATACAGCTGGACCACCCTACTGAACTTGTAGCATGCCTAGTTATTGGAAAGGTAAATTAAGTTAATGCAGTGTAAGTTTTAATCTAATTCTTATGCCTAATATTTATTAATAAGTACACAGTTTTAACCAACAAATACAATGTTTTTGATAACCTTTTCTGATAAATTGTCAATTATTGAGAAACTGCAATCTTCCACTCTCTTTGTGGATGTTGCCAATCATTTTTGATGTTTTGTAGACCTTGAGTCTGTTTCTTGAAGAAAATCTAGTAAAATGATAATTTCCACCATGAAAATGTCTGTTTAACCCTTCTTTGCATGAGTTTTTCTTTTACAATTGTGTTTTTTTATACATATATTAAATATTAGACACCAGAAATTTTAAGATAGATTTTAAAATTTGTTCAGCAACATAGTTCACGGGAAATTTACTGGATTAATATTTCTATATAAATATAGTGGTGGCGAAGAAGTTGATTTATTTATTAAAAGTTAAATAAAAAGTGATGGAAATTTACATCACTATGCAATTAAGGGTTAAGGATGCTTTTAATAGTTCCGTAGCTTTATGCACTGGTGGTCATTCCATGATATAAACACTTCATGAAAAAGAATATCAGATTTTAGGGTTCTGTTATAAATGTGTTTTCCAATAATAGAGCCAACAGATTCACAAACACAGTCACTGTAAATTTTCAAGCAGTTTTCAAGGAGCTAAAGTATTTCTGGTACCGCTGTCTTGATCTAGAAGTGATGGTTTCTTTTCAGAATTTAGGATTATTTTATTAAATTAAGTTTTTAGAATAATTTTCTTCCAAGTTGTCCATAGATTAAAAATATTTTTCTCATTATTAAATTTAAATTATTTTCTATTTTTGCTCACCCATTCAGTGAGAGCTTGTAGTGAGTTTTCCCACCAGTGATGGGTGTGTGATCTTCTTGATTTGATTCTCTTTCTAAAGTTTTCTCTTTCCTGATTTTTTTTTTTTTTTTTGTCAGAAAATTATCTTTAAAAAAAATTTTTCTAAGGTAATTCATTAGAAAAGAACTTAGAAATTTCGATTATTGCAATTGCAGAATTACTCCGGAGCATCGGCATTTTTCTATTCCAAAAATAAATTTCGACTTTTTTGTCCCATGTATAAAGTTGACCTCCCTCCCCTACTTTGAAGCAGATTATTTTTCCAAAATTTCTCGACTTATACGTGAGTATATACGGTACATATTATTCTCAGATCGATTTTGTGAAAGTCGCCATACGGATCTTTTTATTTGTAGGGAAACATTTTTCTATCTCGGGGAATTATGTAATTCATTGTTAAAATTGAAATCAATTGTATATTTTTCCGAAAAATTTCCCCCAATCCTAGATCGCCGGATCGGACATATTCTGCACCCCTGGTTCTGACCAGTTGCATGTCAAAAATCCAATTTAAAATACTCTGACAGCATTTTCTGAAAGATCCTTTAATTTTATAGAAAAAAATGGAGAATGCTTTTAAATTTCTTGGTTTCTGAATAATAACAACAGCAAATTTTATGCATTTAAACAAGTTTGGATTTAGAACAGTCTGGCATTCTTTCTTTTATTTGCTCTTTAATTTAGATGGTAAAAAGATGAGTCTTTTAATATATTCACAGATAATTTCTGTGTGAAGTAAATAGATATAGAAATGGTAATGTTTAAATTGGACATTCAGTGGACTGATAAATAGCCCACCGATACACTTCCTAACATGCTGCCCAGAGGCGTCGTTTCTTACATATTATGTTCAGGTTATGTTCTCTAGTATCTGGTCCTTTTATTTTAAATGTATTGGATTCGTGTCACATTTTGTCCAGTTCAGTCAAGCTCAGGGGGAGGACAGGGATTTAGAACATAATTTTGTACACACATAAGCCATTGTCCCTTAGACCTCAAAGATTATAAGCTTAATCTACTGAAAAAAAGAGGGTAAAGTGAATCATCCACCACTGCTTGGCGTGCTAGCGCGCGCGCGCGATAGCGGACTGAGTCTTGCAGTCCTCGTCATTCCTCTAGTGGAGATTTCTTTTTGTTCAATCGATAAATGCTCCAAGAGTATCTTGTTTTCGCGCATGTTCAATTCGATCTTTTGTTTTCGCCTGTTTCATTGGACAAAAAGAGGAACTTTCTAGAAGAAATTTTTAGAATTGGTCGTTAGCACGTTAGCAGCGTCCTTTTTAGAATTTGAATTCCGTTCTCTCGCGGGAGCATTTTAAAAACGTGATTGCTGTTTATAATTAAAACTTTCCTTTTAATCGTTTTAATTTAAATGTGATATGTGTCTAGTATACTTCTTTAAAAACGCTCATTTATTAAATATTTTTAAATTAAAAAGTTTGTTTTTTATTCTACAGTAGGCGATATAACTTTTGTCCGTATAGCAGTTGCTTTGAATGCAATTTAGTTTGAATTTAGTAATTTAGTTACGTTTAACAGTAAAAAATGATTATTTGCCATCAAAGCTGTATAAGATTCTTAAAAAACTTCTTAATTTACGTTTCCTAATTAAAAAAAAGAAACAGTTTGTTTTGTAAGTAAATGTGTGTTATTTTCGGTACTTACGTATTATCCGTGCCAGTTTTAAGCCAAGTATGGAGCCAATATAACTAATTATAGTAACCCTTATATATTTTTTTCTTGCTACATGGTACATGCCTGGGAATAATCTACTTTTTTTAGTAGGGGTCATTCCTATACGTAGTAAGATTAACAAAATTAACTTTCTAGAATATATAATATTATTTACAATTTCTTGTATTATTTATTATTCTTTCTTATTTACTATGTTATTTACCATTTATTAATTTTACTAAAATAATGGTATTTACTATTTTTAGCAATGTTATAAATTTAATAAACATACTACATTTTATTTATTTTATATTAATTACCAATTTTAACAATGTTGTTTGATAATGTTAAATTACTGTGTTTGAAAACATGATTGACAACGATAAACAAGTTTGGTACTTGGCAACCATTTTTGGCGATCCATCTCCTGGCACGGATAATACATAAGTACCTTATTTTCTTTTGTCTGTTGACCATTGTTCAATGTTATTTGAAATTTATCCTTGTTTTATGCAATATGATACCGGGGGGGGGGGGGGGGGGGTGTTCAGGGGGGCAGAGCCCCCTGACAAAAAAGTAAAAAAAAAAAATTGACACCCCCATAAATTCTATAGAAAAATCATTATTTTTAAAGCTTTCTAGGTAAGTGAGAACATTGGTTTTAAAGCTTTCTAGGTAAGTGAGATCATTGGTTTTTTCTTTTATCTATACTAATATTATAAAGGAGTAAAGATTGTTTGTTTGTTTGTTTGTAGGGGGTAATCTCTGAAACTACCGAACCGATTTCAAAAGTGATGGTGGCAAATTGATGCTGACAATCCCTGCTCCAACATAGGCTATATTTTATGTCGGTGCCACTAACCCCAGGGGGTGCAGGAGCAAAAAAACGTTCTAAAATTGCCATTTTTTAGCTATCAAACTGGCTATCAAGCCCTGAGAGCTTGCCAGCCGGTTTTGTATGTATGTATGTACGTACGTAATGCGATAACTCTTCATAGAAATATCTGTTTTCCTTCAAATCTTGTTTATAGGTTCACTGTGTTAAGGCGCTTCCCTGATTAGTTTTTGGGATTGATTAGTTAAGTATAAGGGGGGGGGGGGGGGGGGGATCGGGGCGGCTAATACCCCCTTTAATTTATATAAATGGGTTTTCATGCAGAATTATTCCGTTTTCCTTCAAATTTTGTTTATAGGTTCATTGAGTTAAGACGCTTCCCTGATTACTTTTCTGGATTGATTGGTTAAGTATAAAGGGGGGAACGGGGGAATAATCCCTCCTTAATTTATATAAATGGGTTTTTCAAGCAGAATTATTCCGTTTTCTTTCAAATTTTGGTTAAAGGTTCACTGTGTTAAGACGCTTCCCTAATTAGTTTTTGGGATTGATTGGTTAAGTATAAAGGGGGGCTAATCCCCCCTCATTTTATATAAATGGGTTTTTCATGCAGAATTATTCTGTTTTCCTTCAAATTTTGTTTATAGGTTCACTGTGTTAAGGCGCTTCCCTGATTAGTTTTCGGGATTGATTGGTTAAGTATAAAGGGAGGGAACGGGGGGATAATCCCCCCCTTAATTTATATAAATGGGTTTTTCATGCAGAATTATTCCGTTTTTCTTCAAATTTTGTTTATAGGTTCACTGTGTTAAGGCGCTTCCCTGATTAGTTTTCGGGATTGATTGGATAAGTATAAAGGAGGGAACGGGGGGCATATCCCCCTTATTTTATATAAATGGGTTTTTCATGCAGAATTATTCCGTTTCCTTCAAATTTTATTTATAGGTTCATTGGGTTAAGACACTTCCCTGATTAGTTTTCGGGATTGATTAAGTATAAAGGGGGGGGGGGGGAACGGGAACTAATACTCCCCTTAATTTATATAAATGGGTTTTTCATGCAGAATTATTCCGTTTTCCTTCAAATTTTGTTTATAGGTTCACTGTGCTAAGGCGTTTCCCTGATTAGTTTTCGGGATTGATTCGTTAAGTATAAAGGAGGGAACGGGGGGCATATCCCCCTTATTTTATATAAATAGGTTTTTCATGCAGAATTATCCCATTTCCTTCAAATTTTATTTATAGGTTCATTGGGTTAAGACACTTCCCTGATTAGTTTTTGGGATTGATTGATTAAGTATAAAATGGGGGAACGGGGGGCTAATACTCCCCTTAATTTATATAAATGGGTTTTTCATGCAGAATTATCCCATTTCCTTCAAATTTTATTTATAGGTTCACTGCGTTAAGGCGCATCCCTGATTAGTTTTCAGGATTGATTGGTTAAGTATAAAGGGGGGAACAGAGGCCTAATACCCCCTTATTTTATATAAATGGGTTTTTCATGCAGAATTATTCAGTTTTCCTTCAAATTTTGTTTATAGGTTCACTGTGTTAAGGCACTTCCCTGATTAGTTTTCGGAATTGATTGGTTAAGTATAAAGGGGGGGGGGAACGGGAGGGCTAATCCCCCCCCCTTTAATTTATATAAATGGGTTTTTCATGCAGAATTATCCCATTTGCTTCAAAATTTGTTTATAGGTTCATTGGGTTAAGACGCTTCCCTGATTAGTTTTCGTTTTCGGGATTGATTGGTTAAGTATAAAGGGGGGAACGGAGGGCTAATCCCCCCTTATTTTATATAAATGGGTTTTTCATGCAGAATTATTCCGTTTTCCTTCAAATTTTGTTTATAGGTTCATTGTGTTAAGGCACTTCCCTGATTAGTTTTCGGGATTGATTGGTTAAGTATAAAGGGGGGGGGGGCTAATCCCCTCCCCCTTAATTTATATAAATGGGTTTTTCATGCAGAATTATCCCATTTGCTTCAAAATTTGTTTATAGGTTCATTGGGTTAAGACGCTTCCCTGATTAGTTTTCGGGATTGATTGGTTAAGTATAAAGTGGGGGAACGAAGGGGGCTAATCCCGCCTTAATTTATATAAATGGGTTTTTCATGTAGAATTATCTGATTTTCTTCAAATTTTGTATATATATTCATTGTAATTAGAGATTTACCTGATTAGTTTAAGGGGTTCATTAGTTAACTATGGGGGGGGGGGGGTAACGGGGGGATGAACCCCCCCCCACCCTCTAATATATTGTTTATTTCTTTATTTTTCGATGGGTTTATTTCAAATTCTTTGAAATAAGAGTATAATATACAATTAGTGTGAATAGCCTGTGAACTCAATGCCCTCAGTTTAACTGGGCAGTTTTATTTTTATTTTTTATACTGAAGGAGCTAGAAATTTGAAATTTGTCATTGTAGTTACTTATAAGATGTAAATGCTCTCTAAGAACAAAATAAAAAAGAAATTGAAATTTAAAAGGGTGAAATGAGCGAAAAGCGTTCTAAAAACAGTCTAAATTACAATTTCTATTAAATCTCTGGAACTACAGAACCGATTTCAAAAGTAATGGTGGCAAATTGATGGGGACAATCCCTACTCCAACATAGGCTATATTTTATGTCGGTGCCACTAACATCAATGGGGTGCAGGATCGAAAAATATTCGAAAATTGCGACTTTTTTATACGGAAGGGGCAAGAAATTTGAAATTTAGCTTTGTAGTTACTTCTAAGATGTAAATGCTCTCTAAGAATAAATTTTTAAAAAAATCTAAATTTAAATGGGTGAAATGAGCGAAAAGCGTTCTGAAGTCATTCTAAATTACAATTTCTATGGAATCTCTGGAACCACGGAACCGATTTCAAAAGTGATGGTGGCAAATTGGTGGTGACAATCCCTGCTCCAACAGCCTCTTTAATAAAAAACTATGCGTTGCTGACGACTGGGTTTTTCGCTAATTGTTGCAACAGATTAATCTCGGAAAATGAAACATTTGAAGTTACTGAAAAAAATGATAGCTCAAAAAGTATTTGTCAGAAAATTGTTAGACAAACTGCGTTTGAAAGGTAAAAAATTGTATTTTTCTTGATATAAATTTCAAATCTAATGATTATGCCGTTTTTCAAATATTGAATTTAAAAAATTACCAAATTTTCCAATGGAGTACCATAGCGAAACCTTCATGCGTAAAAAGATAATAAGGGCGACGTATCCTGACGTGTATATTGGCTATAGCACGAGTCACAAATTATAGTAGCCTGATTATTCTGTTAAAATATAAAAGTTATTTATGAAATGTCAATATTTTGTTTGATTAAAGGTTCGTTAAAAGAAATTGACCAGCGTAGCGTGCTAG
Source organism: Maratus michaelseni (assembly GCA_963931845.1). NCBI lineage: Eukaryota > Metazoa > Arthropoda > Arachnida > Araneae > Salticidae > Maratus > Maratus michaelseni. Next base: position 380,354,064 of record OZ007587.1, on the reverse strand, counting down.
TTCTTCAAGACGTAATTTTCTTGTTATTTTGCTGTTCAATGATTTAAATTATGTATTTTTGCTTTTATTTTGATTCTCGCGATTTCAATTTGCATGTTTTCGGAATAATCCGCACAAGAAATTTTCTTTAAATACAAAATCTGTTTTTAAAAACGTTATTTTGATGTTATTTTGCTTTTAAATGTTTTAAAGTATGTACTTTTGCTTTATTTTGATTGTTGCCATTTCTATTTGCGCGCTTTTGCATGTTGTCTTCTGCAGGTTGCCACTCCGGGAGACAACATGCAAAAACGCGCCAATTTGGCGAATTTTTGAAAATTATGCCAAGCAGTGGTGAACCCCTCACTTGCACCAAAAGATGCCTTTTTACAAATATAATACAAATACAAAGGAATATTGTTAACAGTTCACCTGTTCCCAAAACACATTTTAATCAACTAAATGCTTTATGAGTGTCAAAAAGCATTAAAATAAATACTCATGAAAGAGCTTAACAAATCTTCATAATACAGTTCAGTGGTAAAAAATGTTTTTCTTTTGACAGAAAATTAATTGTATACTTCCGCTGAAAGGTCTTCTATACTCATGTGTTGTCTGTCACTGCTACACTTATCATTTAAAAAAAAAATCACTTTGTGAGCATAAAAAAAAAAAGGTTATCAGCGATTAAAAAAATAAATGAGTAATGAAATAGAATAATGGAAATTGGGGCTTAGATGCTTTACACTCACGCTAAAAAAAATTAATTAATCGATTAAAAAAAAGAAAAAAGTCGCCAAATTTAGGGGATTTTTTCCTTTAATGGCAACCTAGCCATTATTCGTTTGGCGCAGTCTTGGAAATCGCGCCAACCAAACAGTCGCCAATCTTTTGTTTACATTTTAGCGTGAGTGTAACACATCTGTTCCGAAATTGGGTGGGCTTGGGGCCCATATAAGTTCGCGACACTGAGTGTAGCTGTATAAGGCACAAAATAAAAAAACACAAAAATAACAGCTCGTGTCAATTTTTTTTTAAAGACCTTCATGAATATAACAAATATACAACTTTTTAAAGCAGTAGAGCAAAAGAAGAAGAAAAAAAATCCAATACTTAATACGGCAGAATCCAAGAACAAGCGAATACCTTTTCAGAAAGTTTGTAAAACATAGAAATTTATTTACAATTATTTTTCAACAATTTATAAATACACAGAAGTTCAAATAGTTTTGGTACTTTTCGGTTAGCCGGGTGCCAGTGATAATATATATACATGTATATACACACACACATATATATCTACGTATACATATATATGTAATATGTATATACACATGTATTTATATATGTACATATATCACTGGCGCCTGGCTAACCGAAAAGTACCGTTTTAACTAACAAACCTAATTTACAAATCACTTGTAAGCGTTGATCACAAGTTCGTTATTTTAAAATTTTTATATACTGATATTATACTTACGTTGATGCTATCGCCATAAGGGCTTCTTTCTTTACTCATTTCTAAAATTATTTATAATCCAAGTTTAATTTTGAATCATTCAATTGAAAATTTAAAAAATATCTTTTTTTGTACAACATGATCGTCTAAATATTTAATATTTCCGCCTGAATTTTTCAATAAGCGGCAACAACAATAATAAAAAAAACCGTTGCCATAAAATACTCGATAAATTTTTTAGAACAATAAACAGATTTTCATTTTATTTCATCGTTATTCAAAGCTGCCAATAATTTATGTTATATGAATAATTTATAAGTATTTAAATTAGATAGAAAGAAAATTCAATTTCTATTTTTTTTTTATTGTTTCCGAATCTCTCAACTTATCTTGCTTTCAGCTCAGCTCGGCTCCGAGTGTGGAGCGGAAACCGCAGGCCGATGCAAATGTAGTGCGCTTTTGTTTATATTAAATTTGTTTTGATGTTTCTTTTCTAGGAATTCTTATTTTTATCATTGCGGTGAACTTTTTATTTGAGAATAACTTCCAAAATGTCAGCCATCGGCATTGATTTTGGAAACGAAACCTGTTATATCGCTGTTGCTCGAGCAGGCGGCATTGAAACTATTACAAATGATTACAGTCAGCGTGCAACTCCGTAAGTTTATCAATTTTGAAGCATAAATTAACTACAAATTGTTATATTAACAGTTATTTTCCGTTAACAGTAAATATTAAATTTCAGTTTATGATCATTATAATTATTCAGCGCAAACAATCCGATTTATCTTTTATTACTTACATTTAATGAATTGTGTTTATCTAATTAAAAATTGTATTTTATTTAGTTACAGCTTATTTCACTAGTGTTGATGTATTTACAGCTATAGAAAGAGACAGAATATTAATTTAAGTAAAAGTTAAAAGTTACAGTATCTCGATATAGCCTTTTAAAAGTAGTTTTAAATTAATGTGCCGGATAGTTCTTCGATTTATATTTTTGTAATTAAAGCAAAACTTTATTATTATTATTATTTTTTGTTCTGAAGTCAAACTAGCCTTTTTATACTCAATTCATATTTAATATTTAGGAAATAAACTGAGCTAGTTAAGAGCTTGCGCTGATCACTTTAAATATGCGATTCTGGAGTGATGCGATCCATGAGTCGGAAAAATGTGGGTCAAACTTAAGGACATTTTTTTTTTTAATCGAAAAAAGCCAGAGTTTTACATTTGAAGTTTTTTTGCTTTCAAATATAAATTAAGTATGACTTATGACAGTATTTTATAAATTGCCTTAAAACGTTACAGAAAATGTACATAACAGATATAAGACTACTGAGAAAATGTCAGAAGTATGAAAACTTTCAGAAACAAGTATACTACTAAAGTAGTATTCAACAATTGCATGATAATAATGTTGTTTTTTAAATATTGTTTTATAAAAACTTGCCTAAAACACAAAAACTAATTTTAGATGTATTTCTTGTGTTCAATATTTAAATTTCAAGTCAATTTGTGTATTTTTCCTTCGAAAGACAGCACAAGTAGACAGGAAAATGCACACAAGCTGACCCTTCCTCAGATGCTAACAAAACTTATTCAGAGTCATTTTGAAAACACACTAACAAACAAAAAATAATCAAAGTTGGTGCACTTAATCCAAGTGAAGCCTGGTGATGCTTTGAAAAAGTATTAACAAAATTAAATTGAAATATATCTGTAAAAGAAGTCTTTTTTTTCTTCCCCCCCCCCCCCCTTCATAGTGTAGCATCATGAACAGGGCTTGACAAATGCAGTCGCCACTGGCAACCAAGATATTATATCACTTTTTAGGTGCGTTCATAGTTATATAAATACGTACTTAAGGGCAAAACTGGGAAATTTCATTAGTGGGGCAGTAGTAGCAGTTTTATAAGTAGCCACTTTTTTATTTTAAAGTGCTTAAAAAGTAAACTTTTGTTAAAATATCTGTTAGATTAATCTGAAATTATATAGCCCAAATAAATATGTTAATATAAACATATTGCAGCCTGCAAAAGTAGAATCCTTGATAGAATGCAAGAAAATTTTACCCTCTTTTTCTAGGAAAGTGGCCATATGGTGGCTGCTGACAGACAATTTTTTTAATAGCCACTTTTTTCATTTAATTTCCCTGTGCCCAGTAGCAGAAAATTCTCAGAGTTCTCTGCAACGGATATTTCAGGGGCAAAAAATAAACTGCAGGTAAACTATGTTACAATTCCTGATTGGCTGTTTTTTGATAGTTTTAACCATCATGTCAAAAACCTCAAATACCACATTGATATATAAAATTTTACATTAAATGTTGCACCTATTACATAAAACAGTACAACATTACATGTAATATTTAAAAAATCTATCCACTGTATATCAATAATTTACTGTTACAAGCAATTTTTTTGGTAAAATTTTTATTTAAAAATTTGTTGGATTAAATCAGGCATGTCAAACTCATTTACCGCCACGGGCCAAACTAAGCATTATATATAAAGCCGCGGGCCCCATAAAAAGATTAGTAACTATTGCGCAGAATAAATTTTGTACGTATAAAACGCAGCCATGTTAAAAAAATATTTATGCAATGTTCCAAAGTTATTATTATAGTACATTGTTTATTTTATTTTTCGAAGAAATATTCATACTTACATTTCATCAACCAAATCTAGAAAATTTAAATAAATTTTCTAAATTGTATTAATTTTAAAAATTAATTGTACACTTTAGTCTGTTACTCTTGATTTGGCTAAGACATAGTGGTCAATCTTCTGTGTTTCCTTCAAGTAAAAAATAAAAATAATTTTAATCAGAAAATTCATTTCTTGTATCCAGGCGCTACTTATTTAATTTCATTTATTAAATACATTTTCTGATTAAAATTATGTTTATTTGACTTGAAAAATAACAAAAGATTGTCAGCTACGCACATTATGTTGTATAAATGTGCACTACTGAACATAGCTAAAGTATGCCTAATTGCACACTATACTATAAAAATTCAGTCTATTGATGAATAATTACAAAAATTTGGAAATCCCATATCTATATATTTTTACTCTAATATGGGATTTCACTAAATTTTGATTAACTGTATACTTTTGTTTAAATTGTATACAACAATTACAACACCAATCATTAGAGGGGAAGTTAGTGGAATAAACTGATTTTCATATTTCTTGAAATTCAAAAATCCTCTTTTGAATTAATTTGTTTATATTTTTTCAAAGAAATCTTCTAAAAATTTCCACTTAGATGATTTTTGTAATAATGCCCAGCGGCAATATTTAAAAGTAAATATATTTTCTTTTTGAAAATTGTTTTGCCAAAGTAAACTTCAACTTCAAGGCAAATTTCATGCTGCTATCTTGTTACTTCAAAATGTTAATATTATCAGATAACAAGATAGCAGTATGAAATTTGCCTTGAAGTTCAAGTTTATTCAGGTGCTTTGTAATTTCAAATGAAAACTCCATGTACTTGTCTATTAGTATATTCCACATTCATAATTTGTTCTTTTTAACAGGCATGTCAAACTCGCTTACCTCCGAAGGCCAAATTAATCATTGTATACAAAGCCGCGGGCCACATTAAAAAATAAAACAAAAAAGGCAAATTTATTATATTGCCATCGCACAGAATGAAATTTGAATGTACAAAATACAACTTTATTAATAAAAGGAAAAATGAATAAATAAGAAAAAATTCCAAAGCTGTCTACCAGAAAAATTAGAAATTTCGTCAAAAGATCGCGAAAAACGGCAAATTTCGTCAAAAGATCGCGAAAAACGGCAAATTTCATCAAAAACATTGCGAAAAAAGGCAAATTTCGTCAATAGATCATGAAAAAACGGCAAATTTCGTCAAAAAGATAGCGAAAAAACGGCAAATTTCGTCTAAAGATCGCAAATTTCGTCAAAAGATCGCAAAAAACGGCAAATTTCGTCAAACATTGCGAAAAACGGCAAATTTCGTCAATAGATCGCGAAGAATGGCAAATTTCGTCAAAAGATTGCGAAAAAACGGCAAATTTCGTCAATAGATCGCGAAAAAGCGGCAAATTTCGTCAAAAGATCGTGAAAAAACGGCAAATTTCATAAAAAGATCGCAAAAAACGGCAAATTTCGTCAAAAGATCGCGAAAAAGTGGCAAATTTCGTCAAAAGATCGTGAAAAAACGGCAAATTTCATAAAAAAGATCGCGAAAAACGGCAAATTTCGTCAAAAGATCGCGAAAAAACGGCAAATTTCGTCAAAAGATCGCGAAAAAACAGCAAATTTCGTCAAAAACATTGCGAAAAACGGCAAAGTTCGTCAATAAATATCGCGAAAAACAGCAAAGTTCGTCAATAAATATCGCGAAAAAACGGCAAAGTTCGTCAAAAAATCACGAAAAAACGGCAAAGTTCGTCAAAAACTTTGCGAAAAACGGCAAATTTCGTCAAAAAATCGCGAAAAAAGGCAAATTTCGTCAAAAACATTGCGAAAAACGGCAAATTTCGTCAATAGATCGCGGAAAAACGGCAAATTTCGTCAAAAACATTGCGAAAAACGGCAAATTTCGTCAAAAACATTGTGAAAAATGAAAATTTCGTCAATAGATCGTGAAAAACGGCAAATTTCGTCAAAAACATTGCAAAAAACGGCAAATTTCGTTAAAAGATTGCGAAAAAACGGCACATTTCATCAAAAGATCGCATTAAAAGGCAAATTTCGTCAAAAACATTGCGAAAAACGGCAAATTTCGTCAATAGATTGCGGAAAAACGGCAAATTTCGTCAAAAACATTGCGAAAAACGGCAAATTTCGTCAAAAACATTGTGAAAAATGGAAATTTCGTCAATAGATCGTGAAAAACGGCAAATTTAGTCAAAAACATTGCAAAAAACGGCAAATTTCATTAAAAGATTGCGAAAAAACGGCACATTTCATCAAAAGATCGCGATAAAAGGCAAATTTCGTCAAAAGATCGCGAAAAACGACGAATTTCGTCAAAAAATCGCGAATAAACAGCAAAGTTTATCAAAAGAACGTGAAAAAACGCAAATTTCGTCAAAGGGACGCAAAAAAAAAAAAAAGCGTGAGTGGACCCCCCCCCTCCTCCCCTCTGTTGTAACTTTTCAGAAAATTTGCTGTGAATTTCAGAAATTTTTTTTACTCAGAATCACACCTATGATATTCTTCCGCACTTGATAGCAGAATTTCAGGATTGTTTTTTGTGATCGATTGACTAAATTTGCTGTATTTTCCTGCAACTGATTGCAATTTTTGTGGGTTTTTTCTTCTTGGGACCAATTTGTGAATTTTGGGATTATTTTTCGAGTCTTGCTATCGAAACTCACAGGGTTTTTTTCCTGCGATCGTAGACAAATTTTGTGATTTCTTTTCCCAACAATCGACTGACGAATTTCGTAATTTTTTTCATTTGACTGATTGATGAATTTTGAGATATTTTTCCATGGCGATTGACAAATTCTTAGGTTTTTTCCGCAACCCATTAGTGATATTCGCAGGTTGAAATAAGCTGTTGGCAAATTTTTGCAAACCAAACATGAGCAGGGCACATTTGCAGCTATAAAAAATGAACAGGGCCCACTTTTTGTGGATTTTTTCAACTGCTTATCATGTTTTTTCTCTTTTGAACTTACCGCTGAGATCTGCACACAGTATATGAGCAAAAGCTGTTGGCTCAGAGAGCATGGCTATCGAAGTGAAAAAATTGGCATTAACTTGCAATGAATGATAATTTGCACAGTATATCGTCGGGCTCTTCTGGATGTGAAGCGAAAGTGTCAATGTAGCACTGCGCTTGCTGACAAAGGGAAAAAAATCTACAGAAGGAAAAGAAAAATCTGTGAGCCAAAAAAAGTTCCATGGAAAAACATCTGTGATGTCAGTCACCTGCCTCGAACTTAACTTTCTGCTACCAGGGCCTTGTGGCTAGTGCTAATTTTGCCCTTTACGTTCATTATCTGGTCCGTCCCTGGTCTGCTTTATCATTTATGCATGCAAATGCAATTTATTATCACATATGTATACTATAGTTGTAGTATACTGTAGTTTTAGTTTGTTTTGCAGTTATTATCGAAGAGATGTAGCAAACGTGATAGCAGATATTTCACTGTGAAATTATGAACTCCCAAATGCACTTTGCAATCTTTAAAGATAAAATTCTTTGCAATACAATACCTTCAGATGCGTTTCCTGGAGAGCAAAAGAGAACAAAAATTTGGAGATACATTGGAAACTCATTCTGTCGAAATTTAATCCTTTATTTTTGATGAGACAAGTGACGCAATAATAATCCATTTAAATAGGTGGCTGGCTCGCTCCATAGCAGTGGCAGAGAAAGTGTTGTTACATCAACATTTCAGCAAAGAATAATGATCATAATATCATTACAATGTTTAGATGTTAGTGAGCAGTTTTGTGACAAATCACAATTGGCCAGACTCATTAACGCCAGACAAAAACATCCGTTATGATGAGAGAGATATATATTTAAATTTGGTGATCAAAGAGGGGGTTGTAATTTCACAAAGTACATAGTAACTTTTCTGTGGTTTTTAGATCCTGAGAGACATCTGCAATCAGCGTAAATATACTGAGGCAGAAATAACATTTTGTACAAACAGAAAATTCATATATATATAATTTTGTGTTAAAGTGAAGTAATTACAAGATTAAAAAGTTAAATGTATTTTGATAACTGGAGGATGTTCAAAGTTCAAAATTAAATAAATAAAGAAAATGATTTTGGACAAAGTCTGTTTCTCACAAAGTGTGAAACATATAGGTAATTGTTCTACATTTTGGGTTTCAGTGTACATATAACATCAAAATAACAAGAACGAATTAAATTTTAAAAATCAAAAAACCCGACTGCGTAAAAAGTGAACTAAAAGCAGAGCTTCTGACTGTAAAATAGTCTAGGAAACATAGTCTTCATTTTGAAAGACCTATCCAATGATGTGCCACTCAATATGGTGTGTACATTTTTTTTTTTTTTTCGTCTCTATCGACATTTTGTATTTTACGGTCGCCATTTTGAATTTATGAAAACAAAATCTAGCCTATAACCATTGGACGGTTAAGACGAATCGATAGAGACCTTTTTCATTAAAATCCGTCCAGCCATTGGGATGTTTCGAGGGTATAAAAAAATCCATATACCCAGATACGCGTCAAACACATAACCCTTCTTGGTTTGGTAGTCGGGTAAAAAGACAAGAAATGTGAGAGTAAACTGCATCTGCATGCATAAAGGATAAAGTGTTTATCTATTAATAAACGAGATATGATTTTGGAATAAAAAGGGAAAGGGAAGAGATCATTTTAACAAATGAATTAAAAGATGTAGTTTCTCTTTATTAATATAAAATGCATATATATGGATCTATGCCATAGTTGATGACCCTTGTTTTAGCTGATAACCTGGGTTTCTAATATCAGAAAATTGTCTTTGCCTATATTTTCTTCTTTTGTGTGATTGTTTGCCCTTTATCTAGTATTGTAAGTGATTTTCACATTCATTAGAAAATTAAAATAAACATTTCAAAATACAAAAAACTCAAACGACAGTTTAAAAAAAATAAATCATGGATGTCTTTTAAAATGTATTATGAGCATTTTAAAAATGTGTATAAATAATAATAGTATTAAATAAAATTTTACTTTTTCAGATCATATGTGGCTTTTGGTCCAACACGCAGAGATATTGGAACTTCAGCAAAAAACAAATTTATTACAAATTTGAAGAATACAGTTACTAGTTTTAAGCGTCTTGTTGGAAAGAATTTTAAGGATCCAACACTGAACTATGAACTGTCTTATTTACCATATGCAGTTCATGAGTTACCTAATGGAAGTGTTGGGGTTAAGGTAAATTTTGTTTTATAATTTTCTATTTTGATAGTGTATTTGATGCTTCATAGAATTTCTTCCATTCTTTGTTAAAGATTTTCTTTTTAAGATATTTCTTTTATTTATTTAATTAGGTATCTTACTTGGGTCATGATGTTCTCTTCACTGTTCCTCAAGTAACAGCAATGCTTATGACTAAGTTAAAACAGATTACCGAAGCTTCTGTAGGAGTTAAAATGACTGATTGTGTGATATCTGTAAGTTTTGTTACTGATTTATGATATCTTGTAATTTTATACTGAACTGCAATATGTTAAAAAATTATTATCACTCTTTTATCTGTATTTTAAGGTATAGATTGAAATATTTGTAGGTGTATGTGTAGGTACAAGGTTATAGTATGTTCGTACAAATTGTGAATTATTCCAATAACTAATCTTTAAGTAATAAATATATCCTATTCTGTTTGCAAACATATATAAATGAAATATACTACTTAAGTTACTGTTTTTCATAGAATAAAGTAATTTGTGTTATTTTATAAACAGCACTGCATGATAAAGAAGATATGTCAAAAACTTTATATTTTGTACTAGTTAGCTATATATTTTTCAACTTTCCAAATTACCGCGATGTGAACATGGTATTAAGTTCTATCCCATACTAAACTTTCCTCTGTTATGTATATTTCTTAATTTTCTAGCAGAAAAAAAAAAATGAAAATTCATTGTAGTAATAGTAATTATTTTTGCAGTCACATACATTTTGTCATATAGCAATTTGCAACTACTTGTTGCCTGGTAAAATAAATCCTTGGCTATTAAGATTTTGTGAAAATTCTCCACTCCTGATTGGAACAATTACTTAAGATAATTAGGATATCGCTATTATTACTTTTTTTTTTTTTTTTTTTTTACCAACCCTGTCTCTAGTTTATTCAAAAATGCATAGCAACAGAATCTGTTATATGCTGCTGAAGTTTATGATAAAGGCATTTTTAACACTGTCTGACCAAAATCTTTTTATTAACATTGAATGTAATAAGGTCATTAAAACCGATTCTCTCACTCTTTTAAGTACTTCAAGTAAAAGAAATCTGATAGAAATTATTCTGAATCTTCCTAAATTTTATCCACTTCATTTACATTGTATTCAGAAATTACCAGAATTTTCTTTAAATAAGTGAATATTCATTTTTACTTTGAATATGCATTTCTACTGTAAGAAATTTGAAATGAAATGATTTTATTTCATATTTGATATTAAAAATTGATTATGACTTTTATTATTATAAAGTTATTTTCTAGCAATTTATGTACTATAGTATAGTTTTTTAAATACTAAATTGTATTTTGATAGGTACCTGTATTTTTTACGGATATTGACAGAAGAACAATGTTGGACATTTGCAAAATTGCTGGCCTTAATGTTCTGAGACTTTTAAATGAACCTGCTGCAGGTATATTTTCCATTCTATTATGTTATTTTGTATTATCAGCAGGGCTGCCAATTACTACACATTAGGTGTGGAAACTAAACATCGGTCTGCTAAAGTTGTTTCTTAACAGGATATGTACTCTTGTCATGTTTCTATTTTTTTTTTTTCACTTTTCAAGATGTATAAATTTCTCAATATGTATCTAAATTGTAGATTGTGTGAAATATTTTAAATAAAAATATTCAATTGATATTTTAGTCAAAATTTTTATCATGTGATGTTAAATAAAAATGTATACTTTATTCAACTTACAAAAGATTTGAATTTGGGGGGGGAAATAACAATGAAGAAAGATATATATGCATATTTGTATAATGCTTTTGCATTTTTATTAGTGAAATTTTTCTTTCTGCTGTGTGAGATTTTGATGTGTAATACTTTAATGCACTTCATAAAAAAAAAAGTTCATTTTAACACTATTATTATCTTTTAGATTTTTCGAGCATGTTCTTAATTTTAGTGACCACACTTGACACCTTAAAATTACACATTTTTTGAATATAAATACATATTAGTGGTCACAAACTTGGCAGACCTGTATCAGTTAAATATTGGTTTTTATTTCTTTATTATTAAAATATATTTTCACTTATGTTTTGTTATTCTACTTTGCAAGTTATGTGATGTAAATGATGATATGTGTATATAATATAATGGTGTCACTTTTTGACAACATTCAATCTTACATATAATTAAACTTAAAAAATATACCATACTTCTTTGCACTGTTTTTCAGTGTTTTTTAAACAACTCATGTAAGTCACAACAAAATGTTAAAAATGTCTTTTGATAATGATTTTGGTGTATTCTAAGACAATGTGAAAAGCAGTCTATTACCACAAAAAGCCATCACAAATGTTTTAATTTTTTTTATTTTATTTCTTTAAGTAGTGCAAATTATGCCACAGGAGTGAGTTACTTAAGCATTAATTACTTTAAAACAAGTCCATTTTTTGGAACAGTGGAGTCCTACTTATTTTATTTTATTTTTTATTTTTTTGGTTACCTTATAGCATTACGTGAAACTTGACAGCAAGGGGATTTTTACTCGTTTATTTAACTCAACCTGGTTTTTGTATGTAAAGGTGGAATTTTGTAATCACTTTTTAACCCACTTCCCGATATGCTAGAATTACAAAAATTATGTTCACAGGAGCATTTTCGATGACAATACAACATTTTAATATTTTTAGAACTTACCTTTAGCCCATCACAAGTGATAAATTGCCAAATATTCTCTATGACTTGTACAATTGTATACAAATGGAAACAACAATGGATTTAATTATGTGCCAATAAATATTTGTCAAAATATGCCAAATAGCTGTGAGTCAGACTACAACAATGAAACACTTTAAAGGCTAAAACATAGAAATAATTTATAAATAAAAAAAATGAAGAGTGCAATATTTAAAAAAGTACATTTTTATGAATTAATAGTTTAATAATTATTTTATGATTATATGTTGTGAAATCAATTTAGAAATCCTATAAAGATAGTTTAAATGTTTAATTTTTCTTTCTTTCCTGTTGCCCTATCAAAACAAACAAACAAGCAAAAAACCCCAGAAATTATTTAATTTTAATAAATTGCTGCTTTTTCGATCAAGTGTAAAAAAAAACAGTTAATTTTTCATAACAGAGTTCAGTGCCTATGCAAAATTTATAGATTGTAGCGGAAATTTTTGGGAAAAACATGAATTACACTAAAAAAATTTAGGCTGGATTTTCAAAATGAATATTGAATGCTTAACAAAAAAAAAATTTTTACTTATTTTTTATTTTTTATTTTTTTTTTACTAAAATGCAGTTTGTCATATTTATACTCTTTTATTTAACTTAACTTTGTTCATGTATTTAAAGATAGAGTTTTGCACTCGCTTCCTGATATACTAGAAGAATTATAAAAATTATGTGCACATGTGTGCATCTGATGACAATACAAGATTTTAATATTTTTACATTAAATTATAAATTAATAACTTAATTTTAAGGCTTTTTTTCCATTAACCGGCACAGGTAGTAAATTGCCAAATACTCTTGATTGTTACAACTGTATATCAGTTACAACAACAATAGAGTTATTTATGTTTTAAACCCCATTCGCTAAAATATGCCAACTGGCTGTGAAATTGCAATGAAATATTTTAAACACTAAAAAGCATAACAAAAAAGTGTAATAATTTTTTAAATACTTTTATCAATTAATAGCTTAATATTAATTAAATTGTATGTTGAGAGAAGACAATTTAGAAATCCTGATTAGATAGTTTAAATAATTTTTTATTTTATTCTTTCCTTGCCACATCTTGAAAATCACTCTACCTTGCTAAAATACCCATTTCTTGTTTAGAAGTTAGCACCACCCTTTTGGCGCTTAAAATCCAGTTTTCATTCAGAAAATTTTAAGAATTGTATATAATTATACAAAGTGGTTATAATTTTTGCAGGCTTTATTGGCCACATATACATAAGTTTAATATCTTTTTCTCGTACAATTTTCCATAATTTTGATTTTACTAAAACTTAATAAGTATATTAAGTTGATGCAAAATTTATCAGCATTGAGTCTAGGTGAGTCTAGTCCTGTGACATCTTTCACATGAAATTTAAAGAGCCAGTGCCACTAATTAAGCAAGAAATTCTCCTCTGCCCCCTATTTATAATGGCACCTTCATTGTGGAAAAGCTCAAAAAAAAAAAAAAAAAAAAAAAAAAAAAGAGAGAGTATTAAATCCTTGTATTAATCAGCTATCATCTCCCAACACTTATCGGTTATTCTGGGTAAGTGAAAAGGAATAACTTATTTCTTTAAAACCCAGAACCTTGGTGAATTCTTTTATTTAACAGGGTTTTTCAGCGACATGGAAAGTCAGGGAATTTCAAAGTAGTCAGGGAATTTCATGGAAATTTAAAAATATATAGGAAAAGTCAGAGAATTTAGAAATATTCCCTAAAAAGTCATGGAAAGGTCTGTGGGGAAAAGAAAAATTGAATTTGAAATAATTTTTTATTTTTTTTCAGAAAAGTGTTACTATATTTCTTGCTACATGACGCTTCTGAAAAATTTCTAGACTCTTCTCAGTTTCAAGATCGAGAAATTCCTTCAAATGCAATGCCGAAAAACCATAATATGCACAAAAGTTTTCTAAATTTTTTAGACTTTTTCGTGACATTTCACATTCTAGACTTTGTTGTACGGCATTCATTTGAAAACTAGCAAAGATGAAGTTTTCTTGCATTATCGTATTAGTATTTTATAGAATTTCATTTTGCAATTTTCTTGAAAGGTGGTTGAATTTTCTCCTGGGAAAAGAGTATGAACCCTGTTATTATGATACAAATTTATGATTTTTTAATGCTGTTTGTTATTTTGTGTTATTTAAAGCAGATTTTGTGTATGCCTGTTTGGTCATAGAATTTTTTTGGATTTGATCAGGGAAAATCATCGAAAGTCAGGGAAATTACCAGACATGTTTTGCTGGGAACCCTGTTTAATTAATGTATTGATTTGACTTTAAATCTTACGTAAACAAAGTTATGAGTAACAATTAGTATGTAATATAGCAAATATACCTAAAAACAAAAAACTGTTGTAAAAAATTATAGGTGCACGTTATAAATCGGAGTGCGTTATATGCCAGAATATGTGGTAATTCATTTTAGTTACTATTTTCTGTATAAATCATTTTGAGTTCACACCCACAAATTAAAAAAAAAAAATTTATTATTAGATAATTAAATATATAAATTTTTCCTCATACTTTCATTTTATGTTTCAGTTGCTCTTGCTTATGGTTTTTATCGACAAGACTTGTCTGAAGACAAGCCGAAAAAAGTTGCATTTGTTGATATAGGTCATTCAGCTATTCAGACATCTGTTTGTGAATTTTACAAAGGTAGATTAAAGGTAAAAAAACTTTAAATATTCTTGAAGGGTCTTCATATGCATGCATATATATTAAAAAGCAACAAAATTCTTGAATATTGTTCGCAGTTTACTCAAAATTTGTCTTGTACATCAAGATGACAATTAAAGCATGACGACTTGGAAAGAATAAGAAACTCATAGCAAGTCTAGTAGTCCAGGCATTTGGTAGAAAATAAAGGAAAGTTTTGGTGTAGTTTTTTTTGTGGGGTCCCTTTATGTTTTTCGGGTCGCTGAACACGAATCCGAAGTTTTCCAACAAAATTTTTTTCGGGAAATATGTTTTTTTTTTTTAGGAAAAACGTGTAAAAAAACGGACTTTTTTCCGTTTTTTCAAAATAATTCCAAAATTATACATTTTACGTGAAAGTCGGCAATATATGAATTAAAGAAAATAAAATTTCTTACATTTTATGTATTGAAAGTTTTTTTCTCTGATCAATAGTTTAGCCGTGAGAGTGCCTCAAAAATGGGTGGAAAAAACAAAAAACTGTAAAAAAAAAAAACGTGAATTACGGTACTGTATGCCAATGTAACATAGAAACTAATCCTTTTACGCAAATGTTAACTATTAATGTTACTAAAGATTATATGTTTGACTATATTTTATGCATTTGAGGTAGAGGAAAAGTGCGGATCCGACACCAGGGGAAGGTGGGAGCAGTGGGGCAGATCCAGCTACTCTCATGAGTCAAAGTTGCTACTTCTCCGGAGAGCTCGTATTCTAAGAGGCAGTAACATTGTAGTCCCGTAGAAATAGCATTTTACCTTACAAAAATTTGGGTAGTTCTGATTTTTGGGTATGTTATAAAGGTTGACCCTCTAATAAAAAACCAAGTTTTCGACCTTCTAGACCTTGTGCGTTTTTCACAATATTGGAAAAACCAATATTTTTCGGCACTTTTTTCGATTTTTCTTAAATAACTTAAATTTTAGTGCATTTTACAGACAAAAGCAGAGTTACCATTTTGTAGAGCATAAAATTATCTACAACATGCAGTATTCATATTTGTAAATTGTCCAAATAGGGGGTAAGATATGGAGCCGGGAAAATAGGGTTAAATTTGGAAAAAATGTAAAAATCCACAAATGACGTTAGTTTTTGCTTAATAACCTACTTTTAGTGCGTTTTAGAGAAAAAAGCACTTTCAACATTTTGTAGAGCAGAAAATTCTCTACAACATGCAGTATTCAGGTTTGTAAATTGTCCAAATAGGGGGTAAGATATGGAGCCGAGAAATAGGGTTAAATTTGGAAAAAAATGTAAAAATCCACAAATGATGTTAGTTTTTGCTTAATAATTTACTTTTAGTTCGTTTTAAAGACAAAAACACTTTCACCATTTTGTAGAGCATAAAATTCTCTACAACATGCAGTATTCATGTTTGTAAATTGTCCAAATAGGGGGTAAGTTATAGCAAAAACTAACGTCATTTGTGGATTTTTACATTTTTTTCGCAATTTAACCCTATTTTTCGGCTCCGTATCTTACCCCCTATTTGGACAATTTACAAACATGCATACTGCATGTTGTAGAGAATTTTATGCTCTACAAAATGGTGAAAGTGCTTTTGTCTCTAAAACGTACTAAAAGTAGATTATTAAGCAAAAACTTACGTCATTTGTGGATTTTTACATTTTTTCCAAATTTAACACTATTTTCCTGGCTCCGTAGCTTACCTCCTATTTGGACAATTTACAAACATGAATACTGCATGTTGTAGAGAATTTTATGCTCTACAAAATGGTGAAAGTGCTTTTGTCTCTAAAATGTACTAAAAGTAGATTATTAAGCAAAAACTTACGTCATTTGTGGATTTTTACATTTTTTCCAAATTTAACACTATTTTCCTGGCTTCGTAGCTTACCCCCTATTTGGACAATTTACAAACATGAATACTGCATGTTGTAGAGAATTTTATGCTCTACAAAATGGTGAAAGTGCTTTTGTCTCTAAAACGTACTAAAAGTAGATTATTAAGCAAAAACTTACGTCATTTGTGGATTTTTGCAAATTTTACCCAATTTTCCCGGCTCCGTATCTAACCCCCTATTTGGACAATTTGCAAACCTGAATACTGCATGTTGTAGAGAATTTTATGCTCTACAAAATGGTAAGGTGCTTTTTTCTGTAAAATGCACTAAACTTGAGTTTTTTAAGAAAAATCGAAAAAAGTGCCGAAAAATATAGGTTTTTTCAATATTGTAAATACATGTTACATCGACATACAGAGTCATAATTCCCGTTTTTTACAGTTTTTTGTCTTTTACACCTCCCAATTTTACAGTATGAGCACTCCGGCGGAGGAGTACCTTCGACTCATGAGAGAAGGTGGAACTGCTCCACTGCTCCCACCTTCCCCTGGCGCAGGATCCGCACTTTTCCTCTACCTCAAATGCATAAAATATAGTCAAACATATAATCTTTAGTATCATTAATGGTTACCGTTTGCGTAAAATGGTTAGTTTTATGTTACATCGACATACACTACCGTAATTCCCGTTTTTTTATAGTTTTTTGTTTTTAACACCCTTTTTTGCGGCACTCTCACGGCTAAACCATTGATCAGAGAAAAAAACTTTCATTACATAAAATATAGGAAATTTTATTTTCTTTAATTCATATATTGCCGACTTTCACGTAAAATGCACAATTTTAAAATTATTTTGAGAAAACGGAAAAAAGTCCGTTTTTTTACACGTTTTTTGTAAAAAAAACATATTTCCCGAAAAAAATTTTGTTGGAAAACCTCGGATTCGTGTTCAGCGACCCAAAAAACATAAAGGGACCCCCCCAAAAAAACTACACCAAAACTTTCCTTTATTTGCTCTTTTTTATCCCCTAATGCCTGGACTATAGTTACATTATCAGTGAACATCATGGTTTTAGTTAGTAATGGCAGTGTTATGATGTGGCTGGATTTCCTTTGTACTACTGCTGTACCAATATGAATTTCTAGCAAGGAGGTGTTGTAACAGGGTTTAAATATAAAATATATTTTACATTTTATTAATTAAAGTTATGATGTTTGTATGAATGCATGATGCTTAAACAGGCAGCAAGAAAAATAATTTGGTAATTTTATGTTAGCCGGGCGGCAGTGATATATATACACATATGTAATACATATACTCATATAAATGTATGTTTGGGAGACTGGTACACAGTGGACCACTTTTTCAGTTAATTTTTTTTTTTCTTTAATGGACAAATAGATCTTAATGAAAATATTTTTGAATATTCCTTAAACTTTTATACATTCATCATAATTTTCTCAGAATTTAGTTTTCAATACATTTAAAAAAATAAAAAAAAATCTTTTATATGCACCCGTAAAGTGGACCAGTGTGCCCCAGAAGTGGGGCACAGTGGACCGCTATTAAGTATTATCTGAAACACAATATAAATGTATTTTTCATTAATCTAATTCTTGTTTATTTCCCCTTTACCCATAAAATAACATAGTAATATAAATTTACAAGTAACATTTTGAAACAAAAAAGATTTTTTTTTTTTTTTTTTTTTTTTTTTTTTTAAATAATAACAGATTAATACAGGAACAATTGCAATTTAGTTGAAGTTATTACTTAAGTACAAAAAAAAGAAATCAGTGCACATTAAAATTTGCAAATTAAATTCCAAAATACTTATGGGTAAGATTGAGCCTGGAATTTTCCTGAAATACCTTTGGGTCTGGGAGCAAAATTATGAAATCATTGACATCAACAACAGATTCATCTACAGTTTCAGGAAAAATAAACTGATTTCCATTCAAATTGTGTCTCATGAATCTTACTTGAATAGAATGATTACCAATTAGACTACAGTTATATTTATCAAAGGCAGTAAATGCAAAACAAAATATGTCTTACTATGTTAAATAAATTGTTATTTTTCTTTGTTTACTTTATTTTACAGTTAAATAACTACTTTAAAACAATATTTCTTTATAGAAAGTAAGCAATTATTAAATATTTTGAGCATTCTGCATTACAGGAGCAGAGTGGATTGTGGACCACTGTATCCCAGGAGTGGGTGGTCCACTGTGTCCCATGCTGAAGTTCAATAAATAATCATATTAATATTGTTTATAGCTTTCTTTTAAACATATTAACTTTAAAGTTAAATAAAAACAAGTATCTTAGCTTTGCAAAAAAGCTGTTTTATCATACTTATCTAGAACCTTTAATTACTAAAAAGATAAAAATATGATGATGAAAAATTTTACTTTTAGAAGCTCAAAACAACCAATCGGGATAAAATAGCTCAATCTGAGCTAAACATATTTTCTGAAAGCTATAAATAATCAGTGCAGTGCTGTTGTCTATTAGGATAGAAGAGAAGCTTAAAAAAAAAAAAAAATTAATAAATAAAATATTAGGTGGTGGTCTACTGTGCCCATAGGTCCAGTATCTATCTATATATATATATATATATATATCATTCGTGCCCGGCTAACATAAAAGTACCAAATTATTTTATTTATATAGCATTATTACCTATATTTTTTTAGAACATTAGCAACATAGCAATTTTACTTAAACTTTTGAGTTAGTGTTAAGGGATTTGTTTAATATTATACTGAAATTTAATTCTGCAATATTTTGTATTTATTATATTATATTTAAGGTTGTTCTTTAAAAAAATAATAATAATATTGCTGAATATCACAAATCTTTTTGACACATTAACAAAGTCATTTTTATATGAGTATTAAATTTGTGGACATTAATATTCAAATGCCTTAGGTAGCATTTTTCATTTTTACGATACATGTCTTACATATTTAATCATTTGTTCTCTAACTGTTGTCTCTAAAATCAGCTTAAATCTACAACTTTGACATTTTCTGAAAGATTTTTAGCCTTTAAAAGAAAAAGAGAAATTTTGATTGACTTCTTAGTGTATAAATAAGATAATATCTGCAATTTTTCATCATTTAACAATAAAAATTATTGCACGAATATGTCAGAAAATAGCACAGTTGGATTTGAGGAAAGCATTGGGGAAAAAATATTTTAATCCCAAATTTATTCAACTAAATATCCAATAGTATTCTGCAACAGAACTTAATATTGAATGCATATCTAGTCGTTATTCTAGTAAGTTGTGCAGTTATGATAACTCCAAGCTTGCAGTTAGAATTTTGCCAAGCTCTTGAATCAGTAATTTGTATAAAAATAACATAATAATAAACAAAGTTTACCCTAGACAAGTTCATGAGGAAGCCCTACCTGCCTGTTTGTTTAAAACTTTGCCTTAATTAAAAATATAGTGCTTTTCTTAGTTGTCTGCCAAAAAACACCACCTAATTTTTTGTAGTTAAAATTGAAAATTGCTTGTAGTTAAAATCGACTTATTTTCTTGACTTGATAAAAAGTATCCCATTTTTAAACATTAAAACTGGCTTTAGAAATAAAAAAAATATATGCCTTTAAAAATCAAAAGGTTCCCTTAATATGTAAAAAGTACTCTTTTCCCACCAGCAGCACCCTGTTTTTAAACCTGTGGGAAACTGCAATAAATAATGTAACACTATGTTTATAGTAGGCATGAAAGTTTTTCAGCTCTTTCACTGAAATCAGCTTTTATTAAATATCATTTTGTTTGTTTTTGAGATTGATGTAAAAATGTGGAAAAAATCTGACATGAAATTTTTGAGGGGGGGAGTGAAATAGATAAAATTGTAATTTTATACAAATTCCATACTTCTATAATTTTCTTCTTGTAACACATATAAATTTTTTTATATAAAACAGTAATAAAAAAAGTAATAAGCTTAAAAATTATTTTAAGATGCATAACAAAATAATTAATGTGGCTATGTGTGTCCACTGCTTTTCTAGTGTTTCCAGTTTCATCAAATACTTTTTCAAATATAAATTAAGTGGGTTAGGGGAATCTAAAATAAAGAAAAAAGAATACTTAAAAAAAAAAATCTTTAAGAATCACTAAACTAAAATGCATTATTTTTTAAATTGTATTTTATGCTTATAGTGCATGCACATGTAAATTTTCTAATAACTGTTTTTTGTTTTAGTAGGTTTTCTTGCATCAATGTTGTTTGCTTCACTTGGAATAGCTGTGCTAATAATATAGTGCAGATATTTTAACACAGGGATATGTTTAAACCCATAATATAGTGTAAATAAAAAAAAATAATGGGTTTAATGTATATTTTAACTTTACTTGCATAGTTATTTTACATATTATATACCTAATTCAGTTATTTATTTATTTTTTTTTTAATTTAATAATATTTATTTCTGTATGTTCATGTGAATTGATAATGTAACAACTTAGTATTCAGTACATAGTTTAACTTTTTTGGTAAGCTTCAACTTTTATGCATGTTACAGGAATATTTTTGCAATGTTTCATAACAGTTTTATAACATATTCCATAATAGTTTCTCACAATGTATCATAAAAATATTATTAATAATCTTTGATAATAATATCACATGCTAGATTATAGGGCACATTTCTGAAATTGTTTTCGATAATTCATCAAAAACATTTGACATGCTTTTATTTAATTTAGTTTATTGTCTCTCTGGACCAAATCTTTCAATTGATTTTTGGTCCACTTTTGTCGAGCTCATTTTCTTGCATAGATATTGCACACATTCCTTGTTGGTGACAATGCAATAGTCATATATTTTCAGGACTATTATTCTATTAAGAATTAGTAATTTTACTAAATAAACAGCACAATCTATAAGTCAGAAACCTAAATGTTTATTGCACATGCTTAAAAAATAAAATAAATAAAAAATAATATAAACATCCATGGCCAAAGGATAAGTAGACTGGCAATAGAAAACCTATGGATGCTAAGTATATGCATAACAAACAGGAAAATCTAAATGCACCAGAAATACTAAAGCAGAAAAACAAACAAAAATAGCTTGCTGGAAAGAGCAGCCAGTGATCCAGGTTCAGAGAATAAGTAGATTGGCAATGGAAAAACCTGTTGATATTGCATGTGTGAAACCATGAAAGTTCTCAGCATTTTTTTTTTTTTTCCTTTTTTGAGCTTGTACCACATTTGATTATGAACAATGAACTCATGGTGATGTCAAAATTGCACAAATAGCTGTAAAAATGTTTTGTTTGTGATTAAAACACACTTAAGAAGAATCTATTATAATTTTGGTTTCTTGTTTTTCCCTAGATTTTGGCATGTACGTGGGATTATTGTCTTGGTGGCCGTGACATTGATAATTGTTTGGTCAGATATTTTAGTGAAGAATTTAAGACAAAATACAATTTAAATGTGTTGTCAAATAACCGTGCAATTGTTCGTTTACTTCAAGAATGTGAGAAATTAAAAACTCAGTTGAGTGCTAATCCACATGTTTTACCACTGAATATTGAATGTTTTATGGATGATCTCGATGTTAGCAGCAGTTTAGGAAGGTAAGATCTTTATATTTTTGTTACCTTTTTTTATCCTGCTTGCATATCATTTAATTCTTTGTTGAATATTTTCCCCTTCTATCCAATATCTTAAAGTTATCTGTAATGTATTTATAATAAAGTGTTTTTAATACATTTCTTTTCTATACGTTGTTATCAATCGTACATAGTATTTTCTTGATCTTAAAGCATTCCTGTATACAACAATGTTAAAATGTTCGTTTATTACATCACTTGCTGTGAAGATTCCTAGTAGGCCTCATAAAGATTATTCCTCATTTTAATTACAAGCAATTTCACTGCCCAAATAATAGAAAATAATTTGGTATTTTTCCGTTATACCAAACCATGCCAAAATTTATGTTAATGCACCATTTGTTTCAGCTCTGATCATGCAAAGTTTTTTTTATTGCAAACTATGTCAAACATTGTGACTCACTATTTATTGAATGTGAATCTTTTTAAAAATTATTATTTAATTGTAACCACTCAAAGCATCTTAATTTGTTATTTTTCGAATCAAAAGTATTTTTCATTAAGTTATAATTTACATTATTTGCTAATGATAAGATGTATTTTACCATTTAACAGTTACCTTATGGTAAGGAAGCTGCAATAAAATTGTTTCAGGGCTATGGAATTATATATAAAAAAAGTTTTACGAGATGCTGGCTATGAACATTTTTCAGTAAATAATAAATATAAGTTTGTTGACCTTAACACTGGATGCCATACTATTGGAAGATTATGGGCATGGCAAAATGACCTTATAAAAGAACTCATGGCACTGTTCGTCATTCACAATCCTATCTCATATGTTGCAATGCTAAGAGACATAAAATATATGTTTATATTGATATAATAAAATAGTTCATGAATGTCTGTAATTTTAAAATGTTTCATTTAGTACCGACTATTATGTGTGGTAGGGCTGGGTTATTTATCAATATATAGGTCACATATTGATATTTTTTAACTATCACAATATCGATATCTAAGCTCTTATTCTGACAATATATCCTAATAATGATAGCTAAGTTCTGACTCTACCGATCTATCCCAATAAATGTTTTTTTCCCGCAGTGTGACTTTGAAATCCTAAAAAAAAGTACCAAATATTCCGTACTAATATCGGAATAATCCTTTCTATCTTCCCATGCATTTATTGCTGAGTTACCATGCCAGGCAAAAAATTGTCATTTTGGTGCCAAAAAGAAACCATGTTGTGTCTATGGCATCTGTACCCAAATTTAATCTTTAAGCAATCTCTCGTAAAACTGAATCATGAGTCTAGCCATATTCGTTCTTTCTCCAGTTCATTTGTCATTAAAATAATAAAATTGAAAATAAAAACAATAATGCAATATTTGATATATATAATTTTTGCTTCATAATTTTTATTTACAGAGATTATTAATTTTTATTCAAATGCAAAATGGGTAGTAAAATTCATTACTGGAACCTCCTTCAATTTTCTCAAATTAATCAGGTTCAAACCTTAAACATTCCTAGAGTATGAAAAACAAATTTGCACTGTCAGGTGTTTATTCTTATCACCTTAATAAAATGTTAGAAAATCAAAATATATTTTCTTTTTCTTTCATTTATACATTCTTTTTCTATTTTATTGCAAACTTAACACTTTTTGTTTAAAAAAAAGTAAAAAAATGTGGGAATGAAAGCTATTCTATTTTATCTTAAGCACATCTTTTTATTCATTGCAGAGAAAAACTTGAGGAAATCTGTGCAGACATTTTAAATAGAATAGAAACTGTTTTAAGGAGATTAGTTCTTGAAGCCAGTAAGTTTTAAATACTTTTAGAAATTACTGTTTTATGATGTTTTATGTCTTTAAATTTAATACTCCCATAAATTTGAAATTCTGTATTGAATTATTCCTATTTGAATTTTATTAGAGAATAAAAGAAAAAAAAAAATCTGATTTTCTGCTTTATTGTTCATTTGAGAAGTTTTCGATTTTTCACATTTTCAAACAACACAATTGTGGTACTCCTTGCTTTGCAAAAAATGACAAATATAATAATTTTTCTAAATTTTTGCTTAATACAGTGAAACCTCTCTGTAAGGGCCACCTGCCGTTCCATTGAAAATTGGCCCTTATGAGGGGTGACAAAAAAAAACAAACTAAAATAAAGAAATCAAAACCTATATAGGTGAAAAAGCTGATTGAAAAATTTTTCTATTGAAGTTTGTTTACTTTTCATAATTTTTTCACAGACAATTTTGGTTTCTAATGATTCTTTTATTTTATGGATCAAATTACTTAAATTTGCATCATTTCTTAATGCCTTAGAATGATATATTAATTTATTTATTTATGTTAGCGTTTTCTGACAGAATATATTCACACCTACAG
This sequence comes from Maratus michaelseni, assembly GCA_963931845.1. Taxonomy (NCBI): domain Eukaryota; kingdom Metazoa; phylum Arthropoda; class Arachnida; order Araneae; family Salticidae; genus Maratus; species Maratus michaelseni. The sequence continues at coordinate 380,329,522 of OZ007587.1, read as the reverse complement.
ACTCATCAGACTCATTATCATTATCTGAATCAGATTGAACTCCTGAAATAAAAAATTAAAAACAAATTTGAAAGTGAAAAAAATAACACTTTTTTTAAGTTTAAAACAATAATCTTTTATGTTTTACTTGTATCTATTTCATCTATAATTTTTTTCTCCCAATCTTCTGATAAATCATCATAGCATTGCATTTTCATATTTATCTGAATCTGGATCATATTCAATTTCAGCAGCTTTCGAAAGTTGAACCTATTTAGGATTTTAGGCACATGTAAAAAAAATGGCCTTTATGAGGGGTAGGTGTGGCCCCTATTAGGAGTAAAATTAACATTAGGTCTAAAGGAAAAATTTTCATTCCTAAAAATATTGGCCCTTAATAGAGGTGGCCCTTGAATAGGGCCTTTAAAAGAAGTGTGACTGTATGTATTCAGACATCCCTAGCATAGTCTGGCAAAAGTTATACAAAGATTCGATGATTACTGAAAACTATATCACTGTATTGGGAATAAATGTACGGGTACGCCTCAATTGGTGCATTTTCAGTTAGTGTTTTTTTTTTTTTTTTTCCCCAGACACCCCTTTGATTATAGGGATTTTCAACAAAATTGGCTGTGTATCTATTGCAGTTTTCTCCTTAAATGTGTTTTTCGATTCGTGTAGTAATATCACAGGATTAATTAACTCTGGGTTCATACAAACTAACTAGAAATTCTTTAGAAATGAAAAAATTTCCAAGGAATACTTAGAACTTCTTAAATAAACAAAATACTTCTTAACCCTCCTTAAATTATCTTGAAGTATAATTTAGCATTGAACAATGATTTAATTGAATTACACGAGAGTAGAAAATAGAAACATATATTATGCAGTGAATAACATTGCTTAAGCATGTATGTCGTGACAGACCTTTAAAGGAAGTAAAATAAAAATCTTCTGATGTTTACAAAGGTAAAGTTCAAGTGATTACTGCCATTCTAAAAATAGAAGTTACTTTATTTTTTGTATATGCCCTACAAAATTTACTTTTAAAATTTAGGTGTAGTGTTCCCGCTAGGCTTTTTTTTAAGGGCACAGCGCCCTGCCCTTTTTAAAATCGACAATATGCACCCTGCCCTTTTTTAAATCGGCAAAATGTGCCCTTCCTTTTTTAAAACTAGTCAAAAGTGCCCAATTTTGAGAATCTCCATTTCTTCCAGGCGTGATTCTGGTCCAAATTTTCCGAAAAATTAAGGCAATGATTTCCAAAATATATATATATATATATATATATATATATATATATATCGGTCATAAATCCGAAAATTCGGGCATAAAATGTATCGATAATTCGGCAAATGATTGCCGAAAAACTCAATCTCATCATTTGTTCGAAGAAAAGTCACCAATTTTGTCAAAGGATCGCAGAAAAAACATGACTTTCGTCAAAAAATCACGAAAAAACGGCAAATTTCATCAAAAACATTGCAAAAAGCGGCGAATTTCATCAAAAGATCGCAAAAAAAGGCAAATTTTGTCAACAAATCGCGGGAAAAACGTGACTTTCGTCAGAGAATCGTGAAAAAAACGACAAATTTCGTCAAAAACATTGCGAAAGTGGCAAATTTTGTCAACAAATCGCGGGAAAAAACGTGACTTTCGTTAGAGAATCGCAAAAAACGGCAAATTTCGTCAAAAGATCATGAGAAAACGGCAAATTTCGTCAAAAGCATTGCGAAAAACAGCAAATTTTGTCAAAAACATTGCGAAAAACGGCAAATTTCGTCAAAAGATTGTGAGAAAACGACAAATTTCGTCAAAAGATCGCGAAAAAACAACAAATTTTGTCAACAGATCGCGGAAAAACGTGACTTTTGTCAGAAAATCGCGATAAAACGGCAAATTTCGTCAAAAACATTGCAAAAAACAGCAAATTTCGTCAAAAGATCGCGAAAAAACAAAAAATTTTGTCAACAGATCGCGGAAAAAACTACTTTTGTCAGAGAATCGCGATAAAACGGCAAATTTTTTAAAAAACATTGCAAAAAACAGCAAATTTAGTCAAAAAAATGTTAAATTTTGTCAACAGATCGCAAAAAACGGTATATTTCGTCAAAAATATAGCAAAAAAAAACCTTGCAAATTTTATCAACAGATCTTGAAAAAACTGCAAAATTTTGTCAAAAGATCGCGATAAGACACAAATTTCGTCAAAGGGATGCAACCCCCCCCTAACACCCTGGGGGGGAAAAACTCATCTTTTGCTCTCCCAGCTCACCAAGCTTAAAAGCCTTATCTTTTTTTTTTTTTTTTTTTAAACTTTTTCTGCTCTGTCACTTTATTATAGCAAATAATCGATCAAGTAATTTTCCACACCCTCACCCAAAATTGATGCCCCCCCCCCCTTTCTTTCCAAGCACACGAAATTTAAAGTTAAAACTTATTTATTTTTTTTTGTCCTATTTTTAAATCTTTAGTAAGGTAACTAAATCAGTCATCATAAGTTCAAAATTTCTGCTTCCCCCTTAAAATTCATAGTTTAGAGGTGGCTAATAATTTTATATCCACATATGTTAACCTAATTACTTACTAGAACCTTAAAATATCAATTTAATAAAAATGTATTTCTATAATTTATGTTACTAAATGTGTGTACAAACAGTGATGAATATATGATGAACAATAATGAGTTTCTTATATTGGTTCCGAAAATGTATACTTTTTTTATGAAACAATGCCCTTTTTCGCTGAAACTAGTGCCTTTTTTATGCTTTAATAGTGCCCTTTTTGTGACTAGCACCCTACCCTTTTTTTTTCTAGAGTGAACACTGGTGCATGATGAATATTTGGGACTTGATTAGCCTTTGTATATATGGCCATTGGTAGCTGCATAAAATAATTTGCTGGAAATTTTGTATTCAAATTTACAAAACCAGTAAGCAATGCATTGTGCAGGGCTGCCATTTGCAACTAAAATGCTACTAAAAGCGACTATTTTCAGCATCAGGCAACTATGGCTACTATTTTAGCCCAAAAACCTTCAAAAGCGACTATTTTGGGAGAGAACCAAAAAAAAAGGAGACTATTTTCCAATTCCAGCTACTATTTTTGTAAAAAATAAAATATATAATTCACCAGTCTCAGAATTACAAATTTTTTAACCCAATATTCCAACCTAATATTTCCGTATAAATTTATTTTTTATTCAATTTTTAAAATATGTAAACTTCCAATTGAAATTTAAAAAAAAAAAATTACTTTTTCAATCTAAATATAGTTTAAATATATCAATTATTCAAATTTCAGTAGGAAAACTAATTACTGATTTTTGGTTTGGCTACCACCCATAAGCCTTATGCTTTACAGTATATTTGTCCAATTTTTGATTGTTTTTAAAGGTATTTAACCCTTTAACTGCCGTATGAACCACAAACGATTAACTAGATTTGTTCACTAGGCAGCGTGAATCGTATTTGTTTCTAACCTTTTATAAATGTTTCATACCAAAAATTTTAATTAATAAACGAGCTGAAATAAATCCTACTTAGAAATAAGAAAATCTTGTTTTCTATCGCAATTTTTCAATTTAATAACAGATTTAAAATATTGAGGAAAACATTTAAAATATTGCCTTTCTTACTTATTTAGATAGCTTTATTTGGCCCATTGGTGTCTATAAAATCACACTTTATTTATGCCGATTTTGCTATTTTATTTTACATAAATTTCTTCTAAAGAATAGATTAGTTATATACACCTATTTTCTTTATCAAATGCATCCTTTTTTGATAAAGTCACTTTTTATTGGCAGATTTCTTGCTGCAGTTTTATTTTGTTTACAAAATGGAATTAAAATTGCAGCTAATAACATACAATAAAAGTTTTATAGTTTTCAGTTACATCAGAGTAATGCTCAAGTACAAGCTAAGCATATATTAAATTTAGTTTGGGAAAACCAAATTGCATTCTGATCCTATATTTCAGATGATAATTTAAATAATTTAAAAGTTTCTTTTCTCTTTCCGTTTTTGTGTGTGTGTGATTTTATAATTAAAATACAAAAAGTATTAAATTTGGATGGTAACATGCAAGGTAACTGTAGAGAAAGATGTGGATTTTCATTATGTTATTTTTATGGCAAATAAGGATTCTTGCCCCTCTTTTCTTAAGTTAGAATGCAACTATTTTGGCTACTATTTTTGTACAAATGCTACCATTTTGGCTACTATTTTTTTCATAGTAGGCTACTAAAGCAACTATTTTTGATGCCATTAGGCAGTGGCAGCCCTGATTGTGAATATTTTGTAATTTTAGCACTAGCTATTAGATTTTAATAGAATAAAATCAGTTTTCTCTCTAAAATGGTATTAAAAATTCAGGTGGGTGTGCATGTTACACAAGGGTGCATACATGAAAAAATACGGTATGTCCTTTAAGATTCTCGTACTCTTTGGATTTTTTTCTTCTCAAGTCCTGTATGAATCTTGTTTACAGCACTAATCAGGGGATACCTATGTTTGAAAAGGGATTTTTACTGCATCTATTTCCCTTTAAATGTGTCAAAGTTGCAATCTTTAAAATAATCCCCCCCCCCCCCCCCTCCTCCTCTATTAATATGTTCAGAAAGCTAAAGCTTCAACGTATACTTTTCAGTTGGCTCACTACTTTTTGGGTGATTCTTAAAAGCTGTATTTCATGAAATTAGGAATAAGATTTTCAATAGTATAAATAGTTTCTTATTTTTAAATAAAAATGTTACATAAATAGCCATTTTTACTGTATTTTTACATGTTGTGAGTTTTTACTATTTTTTTTTAAACTAATTAAATTTTTTGAAATTTTGTCCCTAACATAGCATTATATAACATATGTATAATAACAAAGAAAGTTTTTGAAAGTTTAAAGTTTTAGGATAAATAGTTTTAGAATTAATCTAAATTTAAAAATTTTATTGTAAAAATTGTATTTTTTCGTGATTAAATCATTTTTTTTCATCATAAAACCATTTAATAATATGTTGGAAAAGTATTATATAACATTGAAATTTTAAAGTTCAAAGGGTTCCAAGTTTCCTTAAAAATGCATAAAATGATTCTTCACTTTTCTAAATTTATGTCTGTCCTTATCAGTTACATTTAACTTTTTATTGTAATTTTAAAGGATTAAAGTTTAATGATACTACATAAAGATAATGATTGTTTAGCATTTATTTTCTGAATATAAATTAATCTTGCATTTGAATTCTGATTAAATGATCTTTATTTTATTAAATGCCTACTTTTTTCTATTAGATTTACATGATGGTGAATTGAGTGCAGTTGAAATAATTGGTGGTACTACGCGAATGCCAGCAGTTAAAAATATAATTAAAAAAGTATTTGGAATGGAGCCTAGTACAACATTAAATTTAGATGAAGCTGTTGCTAAAGGCTGTGCTCTGCAGGTTAGTTTGCATTTTCTACTTACATATAATTCTATTCTTATTGAAATTTTAGTAGTGTTCACATAATACATTTTGGTACTTCGAAGTACACTAAAAATCACTGGCTACTTTCGATTTTAGATGACTCTCGATTCTCGAGAAACACTTGATGAATTCTTCTGTAACTTCAGGAATATAAAGAACATGTTTAGTTGAAAACCCTGCATGCTATAAATAAAAAACATGTGGAAATTTCTTGAATTTTTCAAAGAAACATTTATATTTCCATGATTATACATGCCATTCTTACACAAATGTTGTACAATATGCACATAGTTGTGTGCTACAGATCACTTTGAGAATTTTATTTTACAGAATAATTGCAAATATATATATATATTTTTTTATTCACTTTGTTGTTGGTCCTTTTAATTTGACTCAAGATTAAACCTTCGTGGAAAAATATGAGGTCAGACATGTTTTTTATATTTCTGAAGTTCCAGAAGATTGTTTCAAGTATTTCTTTAGAAATTCAACAAAGCATCTAAAATCGAAAATGTCCAGTCACTTTTGGCTATATAGTGTATATCTTAATGAATGTAAATCAAATATTCTGTAATAAGATACCCACAGAAATGTGTAAAAACCCCCGCTAAAATTTATTATTTTTATGTTAAATGGTTTTTTCCTGTCCTCTCCATTAGTGGATTTAACCCTTTCTGGCACAGACAAATTCTGTTCGTAAAATGCGAAATTACTGACTGACACCGGAATTTACAAACGACTTTTTAAAAAATTATGAACTCCTTATTTTAAGCTTTCATTGTAAAAGCAAAATTTTATTAAAATATTCTTGGTGCCGAATGCAAGTTAGGAATTAAAATTAGGTGTGCCCGGAGTGGGACCACTGTGCCGGAAAGGGTTAAAGCTGCTGTTGTCTTACAGAATCTCTTGGGCCTCATTGTTTCTCCTGCCCACCTTTATTTGCATCTGCTTTCATGTATTTTAATTAATGAATACTTATCAAAGAGATTTCCGGTGGAACTTCTGTAGTCATGGTGCCTTCTCTGACAGAATGGGGATTCCATTGATGGTTTCACAATGACTGACTGTGGTTCATTCTTCTTAGCAATGCGATTCAACTTTGGTACCTTCTTGGTAACGAATCTAAAGTAGAGATATTTTAAAAGATTTTTTTGTTTTTGTGACTCTTACAATGTTTTTAAAAGGGATGATTTTAAAGCTTTAGAATTCCAATATTATAGAATGAGTCATAAATATACAGAGATGTTGCTAGGCCTCTTTTGAAATTCCAGGTCTCTGGGATCCTTGCTCTTCCAAAAAGCTGGATTCTTTTTTACAAAAGTGGGTCCTTATTTTAGAAATTTCAGATTCACTGTATTTAATGCAAAATATGCTTTTTTGTGACCTTTTGAGGGAAAAATTGTGCATTCTGAAGGACCCATCATAATGTAAGAATCCTTTCTTCAATTGTTTACTTAAATGATTTCGTATAACTCATGCCTAGCATCATTGAATATAGATAATCATCCATTTCATGTTGCCTGTATCCATTCCATCAAAGAATTTAAAAACTGATAAAAAGAAATATCTGTCAAAGTACACAGCAGTATTTAGATTCTAATTTAATTAAATGACATGGTGCTAGCTGTTTGAGGAACACAGTTGTTTGTTGCTATTATAATAACTGTAATTGATGTTTGTTTGTAGTAATTTTCGAATGATTTTACAATAGCTGCTGAGATAACTAATGTAAAATGAAAATGCGTCTTTAGTAATATAATAGTATTTTTAAATTTTACATGTGTATTTTATTGAATGCAAGAGCAAGATGCAATCAGAGTTGGAATTTTAATCATCCTATGGCCCTTTTGTTCGTTCATATAATTTCAGGATTTTTTTTAATAAGGCAGTAAATATCCTTGTTTGTGAACCTTTCTGGATTGCAGCATAATGCAGATTTATTTATTTATTTTTCATATGTATTAACTAGTTGTAGTAGGCTAAATTTCTACATCAGGCAAATTTTTAAATAAAAATTATCATTAAAACATTAGAAGTTGAATATATGTTAGCTGTATATTCTTATGTATTAAAATTATCATATTTTATGTAATATGTATGACTATTCTAATATTTATTTTTCATTAATAAAAAAAAAAATCTTCATAAAATTTCTTTCTTTCTATTTAGGCTGCTATGCTGTCACCAGGTGTAAAAGCTAGAGAGTTTTTTATAACAGATATACAACCATTTACTATTAAGTTAGTATGGAACATTTCCAAAGGTGAAAGTGGGTATGTATATGTATTAATAAATTGGATTTTAAATGTTCTTGATAAAAGTTATCTAAAAATATGAATTTTGAATTACAGTTTTGCATGAAAACTTTAGATCCTATTGAACCGATTCCGATTAGAACCTATCTCATTTTGTTTGTACTGAAAAATCTAGAATATAATTGTTTTTAAAATGCAAATGAGAAATAATTTAGTATAGAAGCATACTTTGGTATAAATTGCGAAAAAACATGTTTTGGGCCCATAACAACAAGGTGCAAAATATTAATATAATTGAACTATTGTGTATATTTTCTTGGTACAAAAATTTTACTAATGTATTCAACTTGTAGATAAGATAAAACTGTTATTTTTACTGGGACACTTAATATTTAGAATAAACTAAGCTAATGCAAATAAAACTTATGTTGATTAATATTCAATCAAAAGTGTTATATGACATCATCCACTTCATGGTACTAATAATATTAATCCATCAAAATTTGACAAAAATGGAGAATAAAAAAAGAAGAAAAAATCAGTATGGAAATGCATAGAAGCATTTAAATTCTTATTTAATCATATTTATTATATCTGATGCGAAATTGCTTTTTCAATGCACATACAAAACTCACAATGATGAAGGAGGTATTATTCGAAAGGCTTTTGGCATGGAACACTTGCATTTCATTAAAACACATTTGATAAAAAAAAAAAAAAAAAAAAAAAAAAAAGCAGTTAATTAAAAGTTAATGAGAAAAAGCATCATCAAATAATCTCAAAGATTGCATTTTGAAAGCCTTGCATGGATCTACTGGTTAAATTATAAGAAAAGCTTCTTTAAAGAAAGACATTATTTAAGGGGGAGAATAAAAAGATAATAATAAACATCTGAGGTTCTTTCCTCTTCTAAAGCAAACTTTAATCTAAAGTAGACTTAAAAATCAACTCAACAAGTTGTTCCGATAGATTGGGAAATGCCATTCCATCATTCCTATATATATTTTTTAAGAAGTGATGCATTTTTTTAAAGTAACAGAAAAAAAATACATATAACAAAAAAAATTTCATGAAGATATTGTAGTTTTAAGCATAATCTGTTTTTCGATGATCATTAAGGTGCTATACTTATAATTTTCAGTTTGAGTGCAAAAATTATTTAATTACTATTTTCATGTCATTATAATCTAAATCATTATTAAAATGCACTAACTTAAAAAATGGTCCTTTTAGTTACCTATATTTCTTGTAAGAAAAACATACTACACTAGATGCAAGAGTACTCATAGCTACAAACTCAACTAATATTAAAAAATACATTATTTTCTGTAAGATAATTATGAACAAAATGAAACTTTTTTTGTTATTGGCTTACAAGACAAAGTTACTAGAGGTATATTTGTATAATATGTAAAATACCACATACTCTTATAAACTATATCAATAAACTTACGTTCAATCATGTGTTTGCCCATTTATTTAACTTGTAACTCAACAAAAATTATCGTGGCAAAACAGTGTATTTCTTGAAAATCTCATGTCAACCATTCTAAAATCAAAATTAGGTACTTTTCGGTTAGCCAGGCGCCAGTGAAATATATATATTCAGAAGTATGTTAAATTGAAAATAGGGTTTAATCTAGAGCTAGCCAAATAGCCAAAAAGCTAACTGAAAGCACCTTTTGCCCCCAAAGCATTTAGTGGATTAGCCAAATAGCAACAGCCAAAAATATATATATCATTTCCACTTTGTTGTTCCTGCCTTTCGTAAACCTGCATTTGCCGCGTGAAAAAAAATCTCAAACTGCCTCTGTCCTGGCAACTCACTTCAATATTTGTCTCGTCCTCTCTGTGCAAGCATCTTACAAATAGTATGACGTCATTTGCATTAAACAAGTATTGAGGAAATTAAAAGAGTTTGTTTATTTTTTGTTGATGATCCCAACTTAGGAAATGAAACCAAAACGGTTGATGAATGGAAGTTGTTCAGGCAGGTTCTGGCTACAAGGGGTCAAGAAATGAAACCAGCTGATTGTATTCTTTTTCCATAAAAATGGCATTACTGACATGCTTCCCAATGTGACTTCTTTGTATGAATTTGTAGCAACAATTCTGTTGTCTACAGCAGATTGTGAAAGGGGATTGTGTCTTGTGAATATAACAAAAACTCACTTGAGAAATAGACTGACAATCAAAAATTTAAGTAACTTAATGGTGATTAATTTGGAAGGGGAAGTTTGAAAAGAATTTCCATTTAAAAAAGCATTTGATGTGTGATGTATGGCCAAATCTCGAGAGGGTCAATCTTACAGAGTGGTGTAATGTTTATATATTGTATAATTACAAATAATACTCATTTATACAGAAATTTTGTATAAATAAAAGTTTTTTTTCTTGGCTAAAGCTATTTTTATTTGGCTAACAGTTATTGGCTGCAATTAGCCAAAAAACTACAAATCTCTTTTTCCTAGATTAAACTCTAGAAAAAGAGTAAGCTTGATTTATCTTATTTAACTGATCTATTTTGTTTCTTAAGATGTTATTCATTATTATTATTATTTTTTTAATAATATGTTAAATTTATTTATATACTTAATCAAATAACCTTTACTTTAAATTTTCAATTAAAATTTTGTTACTAAAACTAAACTAAACTAAACCTGCAGTGCTAAAATCCAATAAGAATCATTGCCTACAGTGCCCAGCTTTGTTTTTCTTGACCATGGGCCCTGAGGTGCTATATGTCCCAGTCATGTGGGCAGCCTAACGTGGGACCTTCAGTGTTTAGTCTCCAAGCAAGGTTAGTACTCATTTTATCAACCATGAAAGGATGAAAATTAGAGTGAACCCTGCCCAGTCTGCAGTCTGGAATCAAACTGTGGACCTGTAGCATGGTAGTGCAGCACACTAACCAATAAGCTTCTGGGATTATGCAGTCAAACCAAAAGTGGAAATTTTCTATCAACCAAATGCAGGTTGTAAGCCCGATTTTCTACCAACCAGTTGCAGAAATTACCCAGCCATAAATCAGAGGAGTAGAATATGTTTCATAAAATAGTTTTGATGATGTACAGTAATACCTCAACTTACGTCAGCAATTTGTTCCAAGACTAGCGACGTAAGTCGAGGTACATTTAGATAAGCAAAAAAGGATAAGTACTCCTAATGATAAGATCATATATTTGTTAATACAAGGTATTTAAAATTAATTGCTGCTGTAAATTATATTCTTTAAGTCCTTTTAAGAAGATTTAAAATCTAAAAATCTATTTTCTTTTAGGCAGAAATTTAATAGTTTTTATTTCTTTTCACCCCATCTATAAAGTTTTTATCGAATAATAAAAGTAATTTAACTTTTTCTCTTGCGTCTAACATTATCAACTCTTTCAGGCTTCTGCAGATAAAATAGAACATTCATTTTAACATTTCACCATCTCTCTGTCACATCCATTTCAATGTAATACAATAAACAAAATAAGATAAAATTCGCTTTTCTCAAAATGTTTAGTCTTAAAGGCACCTAGACGCATCTACTTTTTTTATTTGTTTGTCACTATCATGTGACTGTTGCTGGAAATTTTCCCTTCATAGAATCAAGTTTTCAAAAAAGTTCAAAGTGCGTCCTAATTAAGAAATTTTTTTTCTCCAGGCCAGACGACGTAAAATGTGGGGTGACGTAAGTTGATGGGACGTAAGTCGGGTACTACTGTACTTTGTAAAATTTTGTTACAAAAAAAAACTAAAACTCTCTAAATTTATATATCAGTATTCCTTAATTCACCTAAGTTGTAAAAATTATGTAGATTTTTGAGCGATGGCTTATCAAGGTTTTACTGTATTACATTTTATTATAAGTGTTTATCTTTGTTCATAATTGTGTTTTCCCTCCACAAATTTTGAGATTTTTTTTAACTTTTACTTTTGTATCCATAATTTTTGAACTTTTTTTTAGTGATGCTGAAGTATTTCCTCGATGCCACCCTGTTCCTTTTTCTAAGCTTTACACATTTTTCCGGAAAGAAGATTTTACCTTAGATGCAGTGTATTTAGTTTCAAGAGACAAAAATGTTCCTGATATTCCTATTGGTATGTTTATCCATTTTATTATTTCCAAGCTTGTTTATTTTTACCCTAATTTTAAGTAATAGAAAGTTTGAGAACATAATCATCGTAAATTGCAGTATAATAAATTTGAATTTAAAAACTGTTTTAAAGAGAAAAGAAAGTGGTGGTGTGTATATTACCTTTTTCTTTGGTACTTGTGTATTATTTGTGCCAGGCCAGATACAATGTGCCCACAATGGTGCCAAATTATACTAAATACAGTAACTGTTTTTTTCTTTTTCTTTCTACATTGTAACTGCATTTTATATTATGTATTTTTAGTTGAGACATTCATTTTAACTTATTTTTCTTTCTACATTTTAAATAATGTGTTTGAAGGCTTTCCAAAGATCTGAAACAGAAGCTATTCATTATTTTCAGAAATGTGGTACTATTATATAAAAAAAAGGGGTATATTCGGATTCACACAAAATGAAATAGTACATTAATAATTATATTTTGTGAAGATGCAATATGGGTAAATACAGACAGCGTATTTGACTCAAAAAAGACAGTTTGTATGAGGAAAGTAGAATTTCATTCAAAAATACTTTTTAAAATTTATGCATTTCTGGAGCAAAGAACTGACTAAATAAGTTTTTCTGCTGTGGCTCCAAATTTCGTATACTTTGCCATAAATCTTAGCTAACTTATTAAACCAATATTTATAAAAAATATATTTGTTTTTTAGTTTTTCAGATGCTTTTTCTTTAGTCGCATTTTAGTTTTACAGTATTTAAGAATCCTTATTGTTTAAAATTTGATTAATAAATAAGCCATAGTCATAAATTTAAATAGTGAAATTTAACATAAGAAAACACCATGTTCAATGATATTTGTTCATTTTTGTCAAGATTTATATAATGTGATAATATTTCATATATGTGTAGTTACATCTTTTAATGACTTAATAATTCTGGAGCAATGTTAATGTGATTTCGAATCATAAATAGAAGCCACACATAAACATGATTGGCTATTGGCAGTCATTTCTGTCAATCTATCTTCCTGGCATGGATAATACATAAGTCCTTTTTTTCTCCTTTCTTTCCTGCTTTTAACTAGTTTCAATTCAATAGGTGTAACTGAATTCAGTAGCAGTATTTTTTAATTGTATATTTGTGTGACTTCAGAATGAATGAAAAAAAAAATTATGCATATTTTTTCTTTATTATGAGAGCTTATTTTATATATGGTCATACATCTATTTTTATTGGTGTTAGATGATGAGTTATCTGTCTGTTTACCAACCCATTCATGTTCTAACTTTCATAAAATATATTTAAATTACCACAATTTTCACATATTTTTTTTAAGTGCAACATTTTTAATCTTAAAAATAGTCATATAATGTGTATGGATATTTGAGAAGACAGTATATTTATATATTTTTGTTTTTATTGTTATATTCTTATTTTTAACTAGCATGCTACGCCCGCTGCGCTGGGCCATTTTTCTAAATGTACCTTAAATCAAACAAATTGGCTCTGTATTTTAAAGGAATATGGATCTTCACCTACGGATGCTTCCCTAGTCAAAATTTTCAAACGAACCTTGAATCAAACGAATTATATCAATGAATTTGAGCATGTATTTTAAAGCAATAGGGATGTTCACCTGGTTTTTTCCTTTAATATTGCTGTAAACGATGTGAACGACATTGCTCTATATTATATTATACATTTGACAAAATTTGGGCTAATAAGAAGCAACTCATTTAGTTGATTATAGTAGAGTTTGGTAGGGAAATGAGGCCATTATGAGATTATGACAGCAGGAACTAAAATGTTCTTCAGTCAACATACTGCTAAAAAAGAGAGCATTACAATGATTGCATAGATTGACCATTGAACTTAAGTAATGTTTGGGTGATTCATTTTCCTCTGTAGGTTCTTGTCTCTGTGATGTTCTGGTAACATAAGTACAATCTCACTCTATGTTACGTTATATATCGTAATATACGTCCTCTTCTGGCAAGTCTACTACGATTTTCCATCTTTCGATTCCGGCAGAGTAAAAATGTAATAAATTGTTTGCACATAAAAAACAGAGTTTAACTTTCATATTTAAAACAAAATGGTGAAACATAAAAAGTGCATTTTTAAAGCTGAATACTTTGAATAAAATTAAAATGATGCCCTTTTCACCGTCTTTCCTTTTTTTAGAACAGTTGCATTTTTGTAACCATTAACCTGAAAAAAAAAAAAAACCCGGAGATTAACTCTGGTAGAAGAATAAACCTCTAGTTTGCATCCAATAAAATCTTCAGAATCTTCCATAATCTTTTCAATATTCAAGTTTGATGTCAAACATTAGAAGTGCTGGAAACGATATGGTTACTAATGTACCAGAGTTAGTTACAAAACAAAGTTATTTACGTGCCAAACTATGTTCCATTAAATAATGTCAAATTGCTGTTAATTCAATTATAGATCTTTCATTGACAAAATTCCATACCTTAAATAAAACTGACAATGATAAAGTTAGTTATGCAAAATGTTTAGTCATAATCTTTTTGGTGAATACCTAAACTGAAGATTTTCTTTGCATTTCTGTAAAGAGTAAATTACACACAGAAAAAGATTCATTTGTCACTATGTTTAGCTGCTAGGTCTGTATGCTAGTCGAAAATGCTTTATAATGATCGAAAAGTTATCTAATTAGAATTTCAGGTACTCATGTTTCTTATCCAGGCTGAAATGATAAATCGACAAATATTATTTATTCCATTCGCCAACATTTGCATTAAAAAGTTTTCTCTACATTAGAAGCATCGCTTTTTTGGTAAAACTTTGCTTCATAATGAAAAAAAAAAAACAAATTTAGCAATCGCTAATTTCAAAAGTCGTCTAATCTTCTGTAATCTGAATCGTCATCCAGAGTAACCTTCAAACACAAACAAAACATCCAACAATATGGTAAAAATGCCAACTGGCAGGTGGCCGGAATACGGACGATTAGTCCAATATCTTTTAAAAACCTTCCTGAAAGAAGGGGAGATATGCAGAAAAAACTAAAAAGAAATGACGAATCAAAAAGAGCATAAAAAATTTATTTTAGTTAGCAATTTTTATTGCAAAATGTCGCCTTTTGTGATAGTAGTAACGCGTAATTGCACACATCTCCTTAAGAATATCCTTTAGTTCCTAACTTTTGACACAGTGAATATTTCTAGAAGTGAAATTGGTGATATATATAAAATAAATAAATAAATAAAAGAATAGACAATATTCAATAATCTGAGTTCGAGGCTATAAAAATCATATGTTTGGTGAAAACAAACCGGCATGTTTCCGTAGTAAATTTTTAAATGTCTAAAATTCAATTACTTTACAATATGTGTTTTGAGTGGCAGACATTCACTAAAATTTAAATATTTGATCCCATATTTATAACAATAGCTGCTATTTATATAATTTATATTTGAATATAAATATTTACTTCAAAAAGGATCTTGTATACACGAAAAAACACTATTATTGCTAATATCTCTCAAGCTGATGCATTTTTGGATTAAAATCACATTGTTTGGCGACAAAAGTAAAATCAAAATAGTAAATAAACAAATAACATGTAACTCATAAATGCAGTCCTTTTTACAATTACTTTTAAGTCACATGATAGGGGAGTTATATAAAAAAAATAACAGAAAGAAAAAAATGTCACTCATATTTTACCTAATCGAATTATTTGTTGCATTTTTTTTAACCTGACGCAAACGATAAATCGCTAAATATTGACTTAATTCTAATCTCATACATTTCAAATATTTTTAAGCATTACAAACATTCTTTTGGGGTTTAAATTAAATAGTTTCGCTTTATAATATTATTTCTCATTAAAACAGATTTTTTTTTCGGAAGGGGGGATTTTAAATAAAATTTTTCTATTTTATTTTTCTATGTGTTTGCATTTATTTCTGATATAGCCGTTTCAATTCTTTTGTCAACGATAATGGTCGGCAAAAAATTAGCAATGGTAACCTTTTCGGCCAAAATAACAGAACTTTCTATCATAATTCTGTAACTAATGTACGTAGAACCATATGTTATATACTAACATCTTCCCTGAAAAATTATCTATCGAACAACGCAATTTTCATCAAAATGCATTCAGTGGAACTCAAGTTATAAAGGAACAGAACGAAATTTCCATTTGTGTTTTATATATATAGTAGATGTGGTACTTTGATGCTGTGTGACACTGCCTATGTAATTATACTAATGCTTACTCCTGAAAAATGTTAGTTTATGATAAACTTGTATAATCTTAAATGTAAAACAATTTAAGAATTAAGTTTTATCTTGATAGTAGATACTAAAAAATATTAATTACTGTCATTGTCTTTATTACTGATGCACAATCTGTGGCCCACAGAGACCCTAAATGCCAACATCTCCAGAAATTGCAAATTTTGCCAATTTGTCGTGAAAAAATTGCAAATTGTGTCCATAGGTCACAGAAAAACAGCATGCATTTAGTTAATCGCACGCATAAGAATCTTGAACTTCGACGATCAGGTGCTTAAAAATTGTGAATTTCGACAATCGGGCAGCAAAAATTCGGAATTTTGCCAATCGAGCACATAAAAATTGTGAATTTCTCCGGTCGAGCTCGTAAAAATCATGAATTTCGCTGATCAAAAATTGCAAATTTCGCCGATCGGGTGCAGAAAAATCATGAATTTCGTCAAACTGGTCAGATGGTGGTCCTCGACAAGTCAGTCATTTTTATGAGTGGCCCTCCTCTTATAAGAAACACAAGTTAGGGAAATCCATCGCATGTAGAGGTCTGCAAATGTGGATAAGGATAGTTGAAGATAGGTCCGAGTGCATCTGAGCCTTTTTTTTATTATTATTATTAGATTTTTTGTCATTTTTAATTGGATGGGAAACATTTTGTATTCAGTTTGTTGCTGATTTTGAGCCAGTCATAAAAGCAAATAAAATTCTATATTTTAGCCCAATTTAGTAAATTTTGTTCTTTTTTCAATAAAGTTTCTCCGGAATTTGCACAGTGACTTTTGAATTTTTCACTATTTATTTATTTATTTATTTTCATTGAATTCCCATTTCATCGAAATTGAGAAATTTGTTTCTTTTGGGAATAGATTAAAATGTAATAATAATTTGAATTCATATGAATTTTTAATAACTTTAAGAAAAAAGAAATTTTCAATGACCAAATAAAGTTCCAAAAGAGGTGTATCTAAAGTTACCTTTTATCGTCTGACAGCCTGTTATAGTTATTTCCTTCTTAATTGAAAGATAAGTGACTACGTCATGTGATCTTACAACAGTTGAAATTTTTTGGTTAGTTTTCTTTTTGCGAAAACTTTTTAAATGTTTATTATTATAAAGTTGTTATATTGCAATGCGAGGTATATATAGTAAACCTATATGAATAAAAACTTAATTTTTTAAAATTATTTTCTAGGTTCTTTTAAAATTAAAAATGTGAATCAGTTACCTTCTGGAGAAAGTGCCAAAATAATTGTAAAAATACGTATTAATATTCATGGAATATTTACTGTATGTTCAGCTGTAATGGTTGATAAAGACTTTAAAGAGAATTCAACTCTTGATCAGAGAGCTGAAGACCTTATGGACATTCAAATGAAAAACTGTGCAATTCCTCTTGACTCTCAAATAACTGAGGTTTGTTTCTACAATGTGTTTTCTTTTTAAATAATTATTTTACATTGTATTAATAGATGTTTTATTTAATTTCAGTGTAAGCTTTATAAAATTCTGAGTATATTTTTGTACATTCATAGTAAAATAGGGAGATATTCAAAAAAGAAATAAATTGGAATATAACTCCAAATTCTGTTTAAAAAGTTTCTCTCACATATTTTCTTTTTTTATTAATTTCAATAAAATGTTCTGCTTTAGAATTTTATACTCATAAACTTTTTTGGTGAAATGATTTATTGTTGTCATAATTAATGGATTAGTGGCTTTAATACATGTATGTCTAATGTCAATTGTTATTTATAATCTTGCATTATGTCTAACAGTATTCATTATTTTTTATCTCTTCAATATTATAAAATTGGCTTGAGAATCTTTACTCACTGCTCTTCGTAAAGCCATTTAACTATGTGGATTACCCAACAAAAGTTATTGTGGTTCTGTTCAGAATCGTATTTTTTTATATATGGTTAGATCATTCTATAGAAAATGGTACTTTCTGAGCATAAAAATTTAATAAATTTAACCCCCCTAAAATTTATACTACAGGGTTCCCAGCGACATGGAAAATCTGGAAAGTCAGGGCATTTCAAAGTAGTCAAGGAAATTTTGAAATATATTGGAAAAGTCAGGGAATTTACAAATATTTCCTGAAAGGTCTGGAGGTGAGGGGGATTTGAATTTGAAATAATTTCTTTTTCAGAAAAGTGTTACTATATTTCTCGCTACATGGCAGTTCTGAAAAATCTCTAGACCAGCCATACTCAACCTGTGGCCCTGCGACCTTTTATTTGCGGCCTGAGACATGCAATCATTAATCCATATTTATAAAAGAGAATTAAAGAATTTAAGATCTTCATCGTTAATCTTTAAAATTTAGAAATTTTGCAGTATTTCATTATCTTGTTTTATACTTATTATATAGCTAAAGGTATATAAAGTATATAGGATAGTAAGCTAACTATATTTTGTTACACTGCTTTGTTATTTCTATTATAACTACATTTTTAACATTATTATATAAGTATAGTGTGCTGCGGCCCGCCTAATGAAGCAAACTTATATCTGCGGCCCAAGCGGAAAAAAGGTTGATTATGGCTGGCTGCTCTAGACTCTTGTCGGTTTCAAGATCGAGAAATTCCTACAAATGCAATGATGAAAAACCATAATATGAACAAAAGTTTTCTATATATATTTTTTCTTTTTCATGGTATTTTACATTCTAGACTTTCTTGTATGACATTCATTTGAAAACTGGCAAAGATGAAGTTTTTTTACATTATAGTATTATAGAATTTCATCTAGCAATTTTCTAGAAAGGTGCTTGAATTTTCTCCTGGGAAAAGAGATTAAACCCTGTTATGATACAAATTTCTGATTTTTTTTTTTTTTTTTTTTTTTTTTTGCTGTTTGTTATTTTGTGTTATTTAAAGCAGATTTTGTGTATGCCTGTTTGGTCATGACATTTTTTTGGATTTTTAGTCAGGGAAAATCATGGAAAGTCAGATAAATTGCCAGACATGTTTTGCTGGGACCCCTATACTAATATCCAAACCATAATACGAACAAAAGTTTTCTATATATTTTTTTTCTTTTTCATGGTATTTTACATTCTAGACTTTCTTGTATGGCATTCATTTGAAAACTGGCAAAGATGAAGTTTTTTTACATTATAGTATTATAGAATTTCATCTAGCAATTTTCTAGAAAGGTGCTTGAATTTTCTAGAAAGGTGCTTGAATTTTCTCCTGGGAAAAGAGATTAAACCCTGTTATGATACAAATTTCTGATTTTTTTTTTTTTTTTGCTGTTTGTTATTTTGTGTTATTTAAAGCAGATTTTGTGTATGCCTGTTTGGTCATGAAATTTTTTTGGATTTTTAGTCAGGGAAAATCATGGAAAGTCAGAGAAATTGCCAGACATGTTTTGCTGGGACCCCTATACTAACATCCATAGTTCATCTTTCACCTCTTATAAGATTTGTGTAGGTGGTTGTATAGTCTTTTCATTATTTGGTGCTTCTTTTATTTTATGAGCATTAACAGGGTAATTTCCTTAATAATATTGTGACAGAAGATACATCTATGGAGGATATAAATACATAATGTTTTATTTTATAATTCCAAGCTTATTTAATGTAAAATATGAAACAAAGTAAATATCTCAATGAAAGCTTTATGTACATGAATTAAAAACTTATTTTTATTAAATATATGATGCTTACTTTTTAAATCAAGAACAAAGGATACATAAAGTTTATGACCATTTCTAGTTCAGTGATAATATTGAACTTGAACATGCTTCTAAATTAACATGATGGATGACAAACTACTTCAAACGTGTGACAAATGACAATGTACCCTTTCATGAGTAACGGTAGGGTAGAGTCCTACATCGTGTCAGGTTGACACTAATTTGTTTTTTTGTGCGTCAGATTGACTTTAAATGGTTCAGGTTTAGGTTTTGTTTCTTTCAGGGTTGAGTTCAGGTTTACCTGATATTTCAAAGAAAGACCTGATTATTTTTCAAATGAAAAAGCTATATATTTGAATATTAATGAGTGTATATGTGTTTATTTTTATACAAAAATGATAAACTTGATATCAGAGATATAAATTGTAAGCTAATTTTTCCAAATTTGTATTAAAATATGGATTTTTTTTTTTTTCACTTCAGATTTTGGTTTGGATATTTAGGGTCATCTGATCCAAGCAGGACTCTAGCTAACAGCTAAAATTCAAAAGGGGATACCTCCTTCCTCTGAATATTTTTATTATTTAAGAAATGCTATTATATTTTGCAAATTATTGTAACGAAGGATACAAGAAAGGCTTATAACAATAAATCAAGCATAACTTTAAAAAAAAAAAGTTTCAATAAAATTTAATTTATGTGTAAAGTTATTTTCAGAGAAAAAAAAAACATTATTAAGTAAATAATGTTACGCATATTACTCATTTAATAATGTGCTCTCATTCTCCAAATAAGTGAAGATGACAATACAGGAAATCTAAGTTATAACATGTAATGGAATTTAAAAAATAATAATAATCTTTTTTCACCAAATACATATTTTTAGTGTTTTCTATTATGTAAAATCTCTAAAACATTATAAATATATATTCTGCCAATAATTAACTACCACATACTAAAAAACTAACATATTTTTAAAAGAAAGAAACTGAGAAGTATTTCAACGTTCATGGCTGCAAGTGATGTCTTAGAAGGTTCATGTTGTTGAGGCAGCAGGAAATTTTTATTTGAGAATTTCCCTTAAGCTAAATTGAAGCGACAATTTTAGTAAAGTATGGAAATGCGGAGGGGGTAGGGGGTAAAAAGAAGATAAAAAAAATGTGTTCAATTCTTTTTACTTACGCATCATACGTATTATAGGGTAAGTCTTGTAATCGTTTTGAAAATCGAAAAAAAAATTTTGACGGATTTACACGTTTCAGACACTGGAGATTCCGAAAAACATATTTTTAGAAAAAAAAATTTGCCGTCCGTCTGTGTGTGTGTCTGTGTGTGTGTCTGTAAATGCTCTATCTCCCGAAAAAATTGAGATAGAGACTTGCAATTTGGTATGTACTTAGTATGTAATAATGGGAAGAAGCCTATTTCATTTCAGTAACCTCGATTAACCGGAACAATTTTTTTCGGACTCTCGAAATATTCGTTCTGATGAAAGGTATATAAAAATTTTCGAAATTGTTTATTTTAAGAAATGAATATAAAAGACAATAAAAAAACATAAATTTTGAATAAAGCATGAAGTCGATCGGATAATTAGTTGCCGAGATATTTGGAATCCTATTTTCCACACTCTTCGATTTTTCATGACCCTGTATTTCATCCAAATTTCACTTCAAAGATATATTTTAATTGGAAATTTGACGCTTAATCAGATGCAATAAACCGCTAGTTAATAGGATTATTATTTTTGGAGTTATAAGGATGTTTCTTTCAAGCAATTCAGTAATCGAGCCTTTAAAGTTTGTGACGTCATCAAGCCACGATTTTATTTGAATTGCAATGCATTTTATAAGTAGTTTACACATTTTTATTTTAATATTTTACATTATGCATATCCATGATGGGTAAGTATTACGGTGGCCCCCAACGACTAGTTTTATTGGAGTTAATTTATAATTTTATAGAACTTGCAGCTTGAAAAAAATTAATTTGATTTTTTTTTACTTATTTTTTCAGTATAACTAAATAGATAATTAATTAGCTTCATGCTAGTAATATTTAAAAAAATATTCTTTCATAAATAGAATAAATAAACTTTTTATAAATTTATACTTGCAATTGCATTATGATATTTTTTTTTTCAAAGAACTTGTCTGTACCCTGCAATTTAAAATGATCTTGTTCATCCTTTGCAAACTGCTCATCCCTTGCAATCTTTATTTTTTTTTTTAATAAATTTAATTGCAGGAAAAAAGGAGAGATTTCTTTTCTTTAAAAAAACACAAAAAATCCTCACCTGGTGTTGAACTTCAGGTTGAAGCCAAAGTTCCTCAGTTGACTGAGAGTGAGTTGAAAACATTCATTGAATCAGAGGTGTGTATTTAAGTTTTTCTATTATTATAATTTAAAAATACTTTACATTAAATTGTATGTTCTTGAGTCATGTGTTTGCTATGCTATTTCACATATGGATAAAATTGTTATTTATTAGCATTCTTTTTATTTACTTAGGATTATTTTATTTATTAGCTTTCTTTTATTTACTTAGAATTATTTTATTTTCATTTATCTATGAGGTTGAAGCCTTTTTGCTATAATTTATATATGACAATATTTTGATTTTTGGTGGAATTGTTCTGCAATTCTCTTTAATATTTTCTCAAAGTGATTAATTTCATCTGCAGTCTGCTTCTGCTTACACATAAACTCAGCCAAATATGAAGGCAAGTTATGTGACAATCTTTGAGACGTCATTAGTTACAGCATCATTTAGCATATCCACACACACACTTATTTTTTATGAGTAGGCTCCTGTTTCAGAATCCACAGAATAATATATATGATTGATTTTGAAGTGAAACCAGCATGTTTGAGTTCATTCTACTGTAACCATTCCAAAAATTAAAAAAGATCATGGAACTTTCTACAGCATTTTCCTTATGCAGTACAGTAATTAGAACATGTTTTCATGAATCTACAATTAACTATAGTTTATTCAAAAATAAGAGGTGGAAAATAAATAAAACCATGTGCTTATTGTTGGATTTTATTATGCTTTGGCTACAATCAATGCCAGGAAAGTGTCAATTGTTGCCAAAGTTACAATCATTGCTGTGCTGTAAAAGAAAACATAGTTTTTTTCTTTGATTTTGGTCAGTATTTGTTTATATTGTTTAAAATCTATACTAATAAAAAAAAGATGTTTGTATGTAAATCTATGTAAAGTTGTTTGCAGGGTTAGAAATTGGGAATTCTACGTAAGGCGTCAAATGACGCCTGCAATTTTTTTTTTCAAGGTGCCAAACTGCATTTCATGGTTGCAATTTTGTTATATCATATTTTCTCATTTCTTTTCGAACCCACATTAACAATAATATTGTAATTATCTTTATGTGTTAAAGGCGAGGGGGCTCTACATATTAAACATTTTATCTTGGTGTGGGGGGGGGGGGGGGATTTCCTCTCTCAGCACTATTTTTGTTGTTGCTGCAGGTCGGATTAACTTGCGATTTTAGGCTGAGTGTAGATTCCTTCAAATTTGGTTCGAGTTAACCTGATTTTTCAAAAATTAGCTCAGTATATTGTTTCAGATTAAAAACTATGCCTATATTAACAAGCATATAGAGCTTTGTGTGTCTGCTGTTTTCTAAAGAAATGCTGCATCTTTTCTGAGACTATTTCACAAAATTCATGTTTTTTTCGTAAATTTTTGTTGAAATTTGTGGTTTTTTTCCCGCAATCCTTTGGCGAAATTCACGTTTTTTTCATGGCCCTTTGACGAAATTAGAGCTTTTTCCATGAACCTTTGACAAAATTAACAGTTTTTTCCATGATCATTTGACGAAATTGGCGTTTTTTCTGTGGCCATTTGACGAAATTTGCATTTTCTCTGTGGCTCTTTGATGAAATTCGCATTTATTCCGCGATCCTTTGACAAAACTCGTGTTTTTTTTAACGGTCTTTTGGCGAAATTCACGTCTTTCTGTGACCCTTTGACGAAATTTGCATTTTTATCACGATCTGTCAACAAAATTAGCAATTTTCGAGATCCTTTGATGAATTTTGCGTTTTTTCCTTGGCTTTTGGATGAAATTCACATTTTTTCCGCAATCCTTTGACGAAATTTGCTGCTTTTTTGCAATCCTTCGACAGAATTCATCGTTTTTTCGCAATCCGAAGGCGAAATTTGCCGTTTCTTCAACGAAATTGGCCATTTTTCCGTGATCCTTCGATGAAATTAGCAGTTTTTTCTACAATCCTTTGACAAAGTTGCCTTTTCTCCGTGGCCCTTCGGCGAAATTCGCATTTTTCTGCGATCATTCAATGAAACTCGTGTTTTTTCTTTTCTTACGGCCTTTTGATGAAATTCACGTTTTTCCACGGCCCTTTAACTAAATTTGTGTTTTTTTCGCGATCTTCCAACGAAATTAGCCATTTTCCGCAATCTTTTATTAATTAATTTCGCGTTTTTTTCCCGATCCTTCGACAAAATTCGCCATTTTTTTTGCAGTTCTTCGACGAAGTTTGCCGTTTTTTCGCGATCCTTCGACAGAATTCGCCGATTTTTAATGATCCTTTGATGAAGTTTGCCGTTTTTTCGCAATCCTACGGCGAAATTCGCTGTTTTTTTCGGATCATTCGACAAAATAATTTCACGCTTCTTCGAAGAATTTACGCGTGTAAAAATTACACGTCCCATGGGACGCGTAAGGACTTTTTTTTTTTTTGCGTCCCAACTCCAATTTTTTGCGTAACTTACGCACTATAACACGCCCGCGGCATCTGTAAAAAAAAAAAAAAATGAATAAAAGGAGAAAAAAAAAAAGCTAGGCGTCAAATTTGACGACCAGGTATAATTTTGTGGTCGTCAAATGCAATAATTTAGTTACATTTGGCGACTAACGACCGCTAATTTCTAACCCTGGTTGTTTGTAAAATCTACCATGCATAGAGGTCTGGAAATTTCTATAAGGCTAATCCAAGGCAGGTCCTAATGCACCTGAGGTTAAGATTTTTCACTGTTTGATAATTAGCCAAGATATTAATTAAAAACCTCAACAAACATCGTATCAAAAGGACATTCTTTTTTTTTCAAAATGGCACTCAGCAGCCAAACCCTTCAAAATATGGAAAAATATAAATGCACACTTAAATGTTGTACTTTTTACTTTCAAATGGTACAATCTACATAGTTTTTTATCTTCCAAAACTTGCATCAGGCTCAGAGATACGGTAAAACAAAAAATACCCTCTTAAACCAGATACTTTTTCTATACGATAGTGCAAACTACATTTTCAAAACACTTTTAAAAAATTCGCAATTAGAACAGAAGCCACTTCATGGCTTTTTTTTCTATGCTAAAAGTAAATAGATGTCTGTATTTTATCACAATCTTTTTACACATTCTTTGTACACTTGATTTACATTATATATAAAAATCTCAAAACATTCTGTCAATTAGAATTACTAAAAAAAAAAAAAAAAAAGTCGGCAAAATTTTTTTTTAGAATATCAGTACACAGATGGCTTTTACTCATGTTTTTACAACTAAATATCCATATTTTTGTACGAAAGTTATATGTAGGCTCCCAAAATATTTATAACTCACAAAAATTTCAAAGAATTTGGACGATAAGAACTGTTCTGTTTTTAATATTAAATGTGTGTGCGTAGGGGCATCTGGGGTGAAAGAAAACACAATTCTTTTACAACTTAATATATTGTTTCATGAATTTTTTACACATTCTTCAAAAGCTTCATATTTATAACTGATAACAATATCATAGAGTTTGGACAATAAGAACTATTTTCTTTTAAATATTAAATAACATTATAAAAAAATAAGAAGTCTGTACACTTTAAATTTCTGAATCCGCTATTTTTTGTCGGAATACAGAGAAGCATATAACACCCACTTAAAAAGCATAAATTTTACTTTGTGATGCATTCAATCTTAAGAAATATAAATATTGTGCGGCCCCAATGCGATGTTTCTTTAAAAAGATTTTTGTTCAAAAGTATAAACTCTTACAAAATTGGGTTAAAGATATAAATTTATACAAATTTGAGCTTTATTTAAGATTATTATCACAAGCCCAAGCAATGCCGAACGGATCAGCTAGTAGATAAATAAGACAAAAAAAAACAACTTTGTCATGCCATAAAAGAAAAAAAAAAAAGAATTTGTTTTTTAGTGAAGCTGAGAAGAAAATGACTTTATATACTTATAAAGTTATTTAAGACTTAATCCTGAAATTTCAATAATGTATGTTGATGATGTTGTGAAATAAAATTCATTAAACACTTGAAATAACTATTTAATTTGATTAGTTAAATTTTAAGCATTAAATATTTATCAACAAATTTTTTCCTTTTTTTGGAGGGAGAGGGGGAAGAATATATATATATTTTTTTTTTATATAGAATTAACAAATAAACAAGAAAACTGAAACTCCATGGCATAAATTGGCAATCTTTATAAGTTTATTTAAATTCTCTCTCAATTTGAATGAACTATAGTAGTTTCATCTAAAGATAAGTATAATTAATATTATTAGTGCCATTCTGAGGGAATCATTACATTATTTTCTTTCTGGCCGGATTATATACAAGTACTGTAAATAATAAAACACCAATTTCCTTTCTCAATATTGAGGAAAATTCCCTTGTTTCAAGTACAAAAGATGACTGCTGCACTATTTCTCAATTCACTATCTCTAAGTTATATCATGAATTTGTTAAGTTCATGACAAGCCACCAAAATTGTTGTTATTCAAAGTTTTGTATATGACTGTATTGTCAAACAGCGGCATTAATAAGTAACAAAACAGACATTCTCTTTGTAAAAAGTGCTAATATATATATATATTTATATATATGAAACGAAGCGGGACTCCTTCGGTGGTTGGGGCCCTCGATCGTGGCTTCGCTGGGCCGGTGGCTGCGCGGACTGATGGCGGCTCCGTACTTACGTCAAAGCGCTCACTCGAAGTTACGAGCATATTCCTCTGTAGTCATGGGCCGTGAGTGTTTGTTATTCGGGACTCAATCACAGTCCGAGTGAATAGTCATACTGATGTTAAATGAAGACACAGTTTATTACGGAACCTGGTTTATTTCTCTTTATTACATGAGTCCTTTTAAACCAGGCCCATATTGGCGTGAGAGCTGCTTTTTAAGTCTGTCTGGACATCGAAGGTTCGTACATCGCGAGGCAATTTCGAAAGAGCAGATTGGCGTGGATTGGTTAGATGAGGGAAGTCGTAAAAAGTTCGCTTCTGATAGCCGTGCAATGGTATAAATATGAGGTTTTGCATTATTTCTGCTAGAGGTCGTCGAAGTCAAAAGAGGCGTATTTTTTATTTTAATTGGCCGCAAGCTAAGTGATTGATTGTGTGGAACAAAGGTGTTGGCTCAATCGGCTCACGGGAAGCAGCAAGACTTTAAAGTTGCGCTTATATCAGCAAAAATATTCTTATGAAGAGTCAGAAAACGATCTTTGAAAGTTATAAGATGCGATGCAGGAAATCTAATTTAACAGGGGCAACGGGAATTTCAATCAATTGAAACACAATTATTAAAGCATTTAAAAAGTTTTAATTTAAATTTCTATTTTTTAAAACGGTAATTTAAAATTTTAAAAGGGGCAAAAAGGGATTTTGCATTTTAAAAAGGGGTTTATCTTTTATCCTTTCATATATATATAACAGGAAATTGAAAATTAAAATAAAACTGAAAAAGCTTAATAAAAATAATTATAATTTTAGAAATAGCACAAAAGCAACCTAGAAAAAATATAAAAAGCTGCAAAAAATAATTTTTAAAATAATGTTTAAATATTTTAAATTTTAAATCAAGCCTGTTATACCTTTTAAAAATAAAGAATTATATTAGCTGTCAGGAAAAAAAATACTTGCAAACATTGATTAGTTACATTCTTAATTAGTGGAAAAGGCTGTGAAGATAAATCTTTGTTTCAAAAGTGCATCAATGCATTTTTTTAACATACGTTTTAAAAGCTAAAAGGCAGCTTCACTGAAACATCCCAATTGCTAAATCCCATGTTAAACTATAGGAAAGCTTCAAAGTGTGATTACTCATTACTTAATCTAATTATCGAAATAAGGTTTTCACCATCAGAAAATAGACATGAGATGCTAACAATGGGCTTTTTTTTTTTTTTTAAACTCTCATCTTCAGCCTATGACGTTTACTTTCTGATGGTGAAAACCATATTTCTATAGTTATATAAGGTGAGCACAGTCTTTTCCTGATTACAAAACATTAGTATGAAAAAACTGTCGAAGGTAGTAATATAAAATTTTTATCATTACATTGCCCTGTTCTTAAAGTTTTTCTGTTGTTGAATAGACAACCAGTCCATAGTGCAACCAGTCCATAAACTTAAGTAGTGAATCAAAAGTGGATTTTTAACAAAATGGCTTTGATGAAAGAAGAAGTACAGTGCGTTTTCAGGTTTTATGAAACCAAATCCCTTATTTTTGTTCAACAGGAGTTCAGACCTTGTTATAGACACAATTATGCAGATGTCATGACCATAAAGCAATAGTATAAAAAGTTTAAAGAAACTGGTAACGTTGGTGAACTTCCAAGAAGTGATATGCCATTTTGTTAAAAATTAAATTTTGATTTACTGGTTACATTAATGCATGGGTTCTGCCAGTTTTCTGATGATAAAAAATCTTAAAGAACAGGGTGCTAACATTTTGTAATCATGGAAAAACTTTGTGCTCAGCCTGTATTGGGTAATGAGTAATCGTACTTTTAAGTTTTCCCTTAGATTAACATAGGATTTAGTGATTAGAGAGTTTCAATGAAGCAGCCCCTTAATGAAAAAACAAATAGTAAAAATTAAAAAAATAAGAATTATCTTTAAAAACATGAAAATGTTTAATGATATTAAATTCCTGTTATGTTTTCATTGAAAGGAGCCTGCTCAACCTAATGGTTATTGTGAGTGCAAAAATGCATATACATTAAGGAAAAGATAAAAGTGTAAGATTACTATTTGTTCTATGCATTAATTTTCAATTTTAAAAGTGTGCAAAATCTCTCAGTTATTCTAATGTCGATTATGAACTTTTATACAATAAATTAAAATTCTTAATAACCCTTAATTTTTAACAAAATATGTCTCATGGCTGAATTCTTTTTCCAGTAAGGAAAAGCAAATAGTTTTATTAGAGCAGCAAACCCTCTGTTTTTTTCCCCCGTACCATCATTTTCACATAGCAATATTTCTCTTATTTAATCATAAATTTATCATTAAGGAAAGCAAATATTTCTATTTGGAAATAGTGGTGTTAAAAAATCTGGAGAGTTGGCTGCTCTATGTTAATACTATGGAATAATTATTTATTTATTTTATTGTAGCAAAAAATGATTCTCCAAGATTCTGGTGAAGAAAAAAGGATAAATGCCAAAAATTCTGTTGAAGAATTTGTATATGAACTTAGAGGTCTTTTATCTGAAGAGCTTAAAAATTTCACTGATAATCAGGTATGTATTGTTATAACACATGGCTGCTTGCTACAATATAATTTGCTTTTGTAAAAAAATAGTTACATGCTTGTAATATGTAGAATTTTAAGTTGTATAAAAGTTTTACCTAGTACAGTATTTTGCCAAAGTGACATCTACTCTCTCTTTCTAATTTTTAAGATGCATGTAAATTTTATTTTTATAGGAACGTGATGACTTTCTACATAAATTAACCTCTGTTGAAGACTGGTTATATGGTGAAGGAGAAGAACAACCAGAAGCTGTTTACAAAGAAAGATTGAATGAATTAAAGGTACGGTTTAGTTGTTTTCTTATTGTTGATCTTTTTTAATGTAATCAGATGAATTAATTTATGACAATGTAAAACTTAAAAACAGTATGCTTTCTGTTAAAATCATCATCAATTCAACTATTCAACTTCTTACTTCTCCTGCTGGTGTTTGGAATTTTAAAGATCTAACCTTAATTATATGTATATAGTTTCAAAAGTATTTTTTTTTTTAATATAAAAGTGAAAAAAAAAGTTAAACATTAAATGATAAATAAAAAAAAAAAAAAAAAAAAAAAAAAAAAAAAAAAAAAAACTTTGTTATAATGAATAATAAAACTGTAGCAAAATTGTAACTATTAGAGGTGTACTAAGTACTCAGCCAAATTTTGACTATGTACTAGGGTAATATTGAGCAGTTGCAAAATTTTGCTTTCTTTTTGTTTTAAGCTTCATTAAAGACAATAAAATTCATACCCAAGTGATTTGTAAAAATTGTTCCAAATATAAATATTGATATATAATATAAAGAATAATTCATAAAAACTATTACTAAGTACATAAAAATGTATCTACACAAAATTTTTAATTAACGTTGATGAAACATAGAATTAATGTATAAAATAAATTAATGATTAGATTAATAAAAATAAATGAACAAATAAGTTTTTAAAACAGCCGGAAGGTGTGGGTAAAATAGTGTTTGTGGATAAAGAATAATTCATAGAAATAGAAAATACAATAAATGCTTCTAAAAAGAATTAAATTTGTTGTATCTCAAATTATTAATGCAAAAATACCAAACATTCTACATTTTTAGCAGATGAAGATTTAACAGATGTGTGTACACACATATCTTGATGCTGCAATGTTCAACGACAAAGTTCTGCAACAATTCATAAAAGCATACATTTTGTGCATCTAATCGCATTTTAAACAGGTATTTAGCAAAGTTTATAGTTAATATAATAATCTAAAAATATTTTTATATAATACTATTGTAAATGCTGTGCGCATGAAAAAATTTAAGGACCTCTAATGCCAATAAATACTTTTCATAATTTTTGTAAACTACAAATTATTTTTAAAATCAAGGGAAGATAAAGTAAAATTACAAAATATGAAATATTTTATATTCAATAAACATTTAACTTCTTAATATCAAAATTGTTACAGTAAGTAGTAATAATTTTCGTTAGTATCAGAAACTGCAGTAATGGGTTGAAGTATCAATTTATATTTTTTTATTAATTAGTTATACTTTTGTGTATCATTCTCTTTTTCACAACTTTTCAAATAATGTGACTAATTTGGAATTAAAATGAATTTTGGAAATTACTTGCATACTCAAAATGTATGTTTTTAAGTAGTGCAGAACTTATGCATTTAACTGTGTATGTGTATTAGGGATAAGACAGGTTTAGCCCAAGCCCATACTCTTTTTAAAAAATTATCATACTTTATACATTTATTTTTTCTTTCACAAGATTTTGTCAAATATTTATATGTAATTATCATCCAAGATTATTATTAAATTATGCTCATTACTTGGTATACAATTCTGTCTATCATAATGATGATGATATCAGCTTTGCTGCGAATTCTATGTGTTAACGACTACAGAATTCAAGTGGACTGTAAATTATACAACTATCGATAAAAATTTCAACTCTATTTACAAACAAACCATTTTTTTTAATTAACAAACTATTGTTTTACGGAGCTCCCAACTGGAGACAACTGAACAAAACAACAAACAAGCGACTTCTGAGTTACATTTATCGCCAAGCGATGTTAGAAGCCAAGAGTGGCGCCAACATACCGGCCACCACTGAAATATTTATTTCAGCAACATAACTTAAACAAATGTCCTTCGTTGTAAACAATTAATTTATATATTTTTTTAACAATAAATCTTCAATTATAATACAAGTTTCAGTTCAATCAATAATACAAATATACAATTCAATTCAATTATAATATTAAAATACAAAGTTACTGCAAAAATTTTCAAATATAAATGCACAGAAATACAAGAAAAATAAATATTTACATTGTAATAAAGGATCATTTATGGGCAGAATACTAACATTAGAAATTGCTCGTTTGAATCTACCATTTGGAGTTTTTACAAGCACAACCCTAATTTTACCATCGCTCCCATAAATAACGTCTTGAATGCGACCGACTGATCAGGTACACATGGACAAATTACTATCCTTTAATAAAACCATTGTTCCAATTTTAATATTTTCTTTTTCAAATAACCATTTTGTTCGCTGTTGTAGATTATTTAAATAATCTCTACTCCATTTTTTCCAAATTAATTGATTAATTTTTGTAATTTGCTGCCAATGACTAAGTTTATTATTGGCAAGGTCAGTCAAGTTTGGTTCTTATAGGGCGGCCTATTAAAAAATGTCCTGGGGTTAACGTTTCGAAATCGTTTGGATCCGAAGATAAAGGTATTAGAGGCCTACTGTTTAAAATACCTTCGATTTGATTAACGACAGTTAAAAATTCCTCAAAAGTTAGTTTTAAATCTCCAGTAGTTCTTTTTAAATGGTGCTTAAAGGATTTTACTCCTGCCTCCCACAAGCCACCAAAATTAGGGGATCTAGGAGGAAGGAATTTCCAAGAAATTGAATTAGCCAATAAATAAGCAGCCAATTCCTCGGATTGATTTTTTACAATTTTATGCAATTTTTTCAATTCTGAATTCGCATCAACAAAATTAGAGGCATTATCGGAAAAGATGGTGGCACAAATTCTGCGCCTAGCTACAAATCTTTTTAAGGTGGCTATTAAGGCTTCAGAAGTTAAATCTGTTATTATTTCTAAATGAATTGCATGAGTAGCAAAACAGACGAAAATTGCGACATAAATTTTACTAAAAACTCCTTTACGTTGGTTTTTGTATTTTATAAAAAATGGGCCACATAAATCAATGCCTGAATTTGTGAAAGGGGGATTTATATTTACCCTTTCTTTAGGTAACGAGGCCATGATTTGTTCTGCAATTTTAGGTTTGTTTTTAAAACAATGCAATTATGCACGATTTTTCTAGCTATGTTTCTGCCATTTAAGGGCCAGAATTCTTGTCTCACAAAATAAAGCAATGTTTGAGCACCAACATGCAAATTTTTTAAGTGAAAATACTGGAAAATTAAAAGTGTAAGCCTATGATCTTTCGGTAAAAAAATCGGATGTTTTTTATCATAAGATAAATTCGATTGATCTAAACGACCACCAACCCTAATAATTTCATCCCTATCAAGAAAAGGATTTAAATTACTTATTCGACTATCCTTTAGTTTCTCACCTTTCTTGAGCGCCTTCATTTTCCTGTCGAAGTACATTACCTGAACCAATTTGACTAATTTAATCTTTGCTTGGTAAAATTTCTCCTTTGTTATAGGCCCTACCATCCTTTCTTTGTGCTTGCAATTATAAATAAATCTATAAATATAAACTAAAATACAAATTAACTTAAAATAACTGTTACTTAAATTACAAAATTTGTTAAGAAAATGATTAAAGTCCTGATTAATAAGATGCAAATTAATAGTACTGTTCGATTTAAGTTCATCTAAATATGCATCATCATTTGGAAAGTCAGTTTTTTCCTCTTTTTCTGTCAAGTCCAAGATATTATTAATCAATAATGGACCTTTCCACCACAGTTCCATATCTGATAGTTCCTGAGGAAATGTTCCACGAGATATTATATCAGTTGGATTATCACTAGAAGGAATGTGTTTCCAATAAAATTGTTCTGTGAGAGACTGAATCTTTGAGACTCTATTTGCGATGAAAGTTTTTAATAGATGAGCAGAGGTTTTTATCCATGCCAATGCTATAGTTGAGTCTGAGAATAAAATTACTCCTTGAATGTCTAGTTGTAAGGAAGGGAGAATTTTGGCCACAAGTTGAGAAAGAAGCAAACAGGAACATAGTTCCAGTCTTGGCACAGAAATGGTCTTTAGAGGTGACACTCTTGATTTGCTTGCAATGAGGTTTGATGTGGTCGAGTTGGATGAATTTAAACAATAGACATAAACTGCAGCACCATAAGCTGTTATGGAAGCGTCAGCGAAACCAAAAACAAATATTGCTTCTGTGGAAGGAATTAAAATGTATCGACTAATTGTTATATTTTCTATAGTTTTTAGTTGACTTACGAAGTTACACCAATCACTAGCAAGAGGTTCCGGAAGGTTCTCGTCCCATCCTAGTTTACACAACCACAATTTTTGAAGATAACACTTAGCTTTGGAAATAATTGGGCCAATGAGCCCAAGCGGATCATACAATTTTGCTATGACAGAAAGAACCTGTCTTTTGGTGTATGATTTTTGTTCTTTCACCGAAACTCTAAACACAAATTGGTCTTGATTGGATTGCCAAACCATACCTAAAGTCTTAGCTGAAGTGTCAGACTTAGTGCAAAAGGAAACGTCTTTGATTTCATCATGATTTAAAAGCTCATTCAAATTTGAGTTCCATTTGTGCAAAGCCATTCCACAAGAACGAAATATGTCAATTAATTGATTTTTCAGGGCAATTGCCGACTCTGAATCAGGGGATCCAGTCATGATGTCATCCATATAGCTATCAGACAGAATAGCTTTTGCTGCAAGAGGAAATCTGTCCTTCTCATCTAAGGCCAATTGTTTGATGCACCTTATGGCCAAAAAAGGGGCGCATTTAGATCCATAAGTGACCGTGTTCAATTTAAAGGCAATTGTGGAATTATTTTCGTAATCCTTCCAAAGAATGCGTAGAAGATCCCTTTGCAAAGGATCTATCAAAATCTGCCGAAACATTTTTTTAATGTCCGCAGTTAAAGCAAACTTATATTTTCGAAATCTTAACAAAATATCAAAAAGATCTTCCTTACTTCACCGGAAAGCAAAATATCATTCAAGCTTTTTCCGGTTGTGGTAGGTGCAGAGGCATTAAAGACAACCCTTAATTTTGTAGAGGATTTTTCCAGTTTAAAAATGCCATGATGATGCATGTAATAAACTCATATGCTTCATATTCATTTAAAAATTCGCAATAAAGTTTTTTCATAGTACTATTATTTTCCAATTTCTTTACTGTTTGTTGTAAATGCCTTTCTGCTAAATTTCTCGAATTTCTCAATGAATTTAATTGATCAGTTTGAATCGGCATTTCGACAATAAACCTTCCGGTATTATTCCGTTTGTGCGTTTTTTGAAAATGAGATTCACAAAATTCTTCTTCTTTACTTAGAAAACAGTCAGGTGAAATATTTTCTATTTCCCAAAATTTTTTAAGATTAGATTCAATGTTCTCAATTTCAGAATTAAATGTTAATCCACAATATGAGTTAGAACTCTTGATTTTAACAGTTCCAGTAGCAATAAGGCCAAACACCGAATTTTGAAGCATTAAATTTGGTGAAATGTGATTTTTTCCTTCTTTTATTATCTCATAAAAGAGTTCTGCCCCAATTATTAAATGAATTTTTCCCAGTATGTCAAAGGTAGGATCAGCTAGCAAAACCCTATTTGGTAACAATGCTTTATCAATTTTAATATTTGAAGAAGGTACACAATCAGTAATTTTCGAAACAACAAAAAATTTGCTAGGTGAAGAGAATGAAGCATTTTTATTACGAATTATCTTATTAACTTTCCGTTTAATATTAAAGGCATTTCCACCTAATCCACTAACGGAAACATTTATTCTTTCTTTTTTCAAGCCCAAATAGGAGGCCATTTCTTCCGTAATATAGTTAGCTTGGCTCGCACTATCGAGGATTGCCCTTGCCTGAACGAAGCATTTATGTAACGGACTATAAATATAAATATGTGCCGTAGACAAAAGAACTGCTTTTTTACTTTCATTATTATGTGATGAAAAACTCTGAGATATTTCCGATAAATTTTGTTTATTTGTTTCATCATTTTCTTTACCAGAACGTCCATCTGGCGCCAATGATATTCCAAGTTCAGAATCAGGGCTTTTTAATGACGTTTTATTTTGAAATGATTTATTTTTATCACGATGAAGTAATACGTTATGTCTGAGAAAGCACCGCTGACAGCTATATTTTGAACCGCATTTCGAAAGCAGATGCGAGTCATTTAAACAATTTATACAAAGTTTATTCTTTTTTACTTCATCAAATCTTTGAATTGGAGTCATTTTTAGAAATACAGGGCACTGGTGAATTGCATGTAATGTTTTACAAACAAGGCATGAATTAGATTTCAGAATAAAAGTTTTTTGTTTGTTCTGGGTTTTAAATTTTTGCGAATTTATTTGTGTTCCTTGTAGGTTTTCTAATATTTGAACACAATTTTGCAAGAATTCGATAAAATTGTCCCATCGAGGTAAATCTGTCGTTGTTAATGTCATTTCGAATTCCTTACATGTTCTATCCAATTTTGTCAAAATAATATTAAATCAATAAATTTTCACTAAAATTGTTCATTTCAACATTTAACACCTTTAAAGCTCTTACATGCTTTAAAATACAATCAAGCAGCATTCTTAATTTTTCAGCTGAATCAGTACAAATATTATCTAACATTAATAAAGATTTAATATGACTGTTAACTATTAATCTTTTATTGTCAAATCTTTTTTTAAGTGCTTCAAATAATGACTCATATGTGTCATCAGTACTTTGGATTTGTTTCGCTGTCCCCACAAGAGAGGATTGCAAATTAAAAAGTTTCTGATCATTAGTTAACAATTCGTTCGAATCAATTATACTATTAAATTGAGTCTTAAAGTTATTCCAATTTTCATACGAAACATCGAATTTCGGCAATGGAATTTCAGGTAATTTCACATTTAAATTTTTTGAATTATTAACACCATTATTTTCATTTATTAGATCAACATTTTTACTTTTAGAATTCTCAATAAGCCTTTTAAATCTTACCTTGAGGTTTTGGAGATCTTTTTAGATTTCTTCAAATTCAGCATCACACTTATCGATTTCTTCATCTTTCAAAATTTTATAGAACTCCATTTTCAAGTCATCTAATTTATCTTCTAATTTCTTCAAATTTTCGATTTTATTTAATATATCCACTGAGTCTTTTTCTTGTGCCTCATCGGCTATAAAGTTTGACAATTTTGTCAATTGGGCCTTTATGTTGCCCCTTCTTCGATTCAACACCTTTACATCCATTGTTATTGTTCCGATTTTTTTTTTTTTTCTCTTTAAACAAAACGCAATATAATCCTATGATGGCTGATTATTCTCCGCGAGCGGTACCATGATTATGACTACGAAATTCAAGTGGACTGTAAATTATACAACTATCGATAAAAATTTCAACTCTATTTACAAACGAACCATTTTTTTTAACAGAAAAATTTTGAAACGAAATTAAAGTGGAATGAAAAATTCACCTTGTATTTAAATCAATAAAAAAATATATATTAAAACATGCTTAAAAGGTGATAAAAATATGTTAAAAACATAAAATATACTCATTTACATCCCAAGACTTTCAATCACTAATGTGATCATCTTCAGGGGAACCGTTGACTGAGTTGAGTGTACGTATGTCGCTTTCACTGTGCTAGCATATAACAGAGTTTTAAAGGAGGCTAGTCTATTATTCTGTAGGGGTGTATCAGGAAAAGTCCATTAGTTCCGGCGCTGGGGTTCTTGATAATTTCAAAATATTAAACCATATTTTAGGTACATTATAGGATAGGCAATCATTACAGACTCTATTTCCTTTACATAAAATCTCCAAAGACTCTCTGATTTTAGCTGTAAACTCGTTATTTGCAGGAACTATAATTTTTGCGTTTTGAAAATCAATATTTATAATCTGTCGTTGATTTAATCTCGATAAAGCTGTGGATGGACGGTTAAACTTAATGTCAGAAATGTGTTCTTTTAATCTTTCTTTAAGTTTCCGGGTGGTCATCCCTATATAGGATAAACCAGTTTGTGTTTCTGTACTAAATGGGATAGAGTATATTCCTGCGATGTTCTTATTGGGTATGGGATCAATTTTATTATGAACTAAAACTTTCAATTTATGCGGGGGGTTTTGCAATCAAACTGATATCAAATTTCTTTAAAGTATATCATAATCTTTCGTATAACTGTGGTATGTAATCGAATTTGCATAATTTAAGAGTCCTCTTGTGAATAATATCCTTAGGAATTTTCTTCTCTGCTTCATAAATTAACTTATTTATGCAATGGGGGGGGGGGGACCATTTTCTGCTGCAATATATCTAATTTTATTGAACTCTTTATATAAGTATTGTTCTGTACAAATGTCGAAAGCACGTTTTATATAGAATCTGTAAGCTGCAATTTTATAATTAAACGGAGAATTACTGTCATAAGCGATGGTATTATTTGACCTGCATTGTTTTCTGTATACTTTTCTTTCTATCATTCTTTTGTTTATGTTTCTTATTAGTTCAATATCTAGAAAAGGTAAAATCTTGTCCTTCTCCAATTCCAACGTGAACTTAATATTCATGTCAATTTCATTAACTTTTTTAACAAAATCGTTTAGAGATTGGATGTCATGGTCCCAGATTACGAAAATGTCATCCACATAGCGCAGCCATAGCGTAGGTTTTAAATTGAAATTTTCCATAATATGCTTTTCAAAGGATCTAAGTTTCAGTTCTGCCATTAAACCGGAGATGGGTGATCCCATTGGGGCCCCCATTGTTTGCCTGTAAAACTTTTGGTTGAATATAAATACATTATTATGTGTGATAAGATTAATAGCTGATTTAAGCGTGATCCGTGTGTCATGATTAAAAGTATGGTTGTTATCGATGGCTTCTTCTATGACTTTGACTATTTCATTAACATCTATTGATGGGTAGAGGAATACAACGTCTAAACTTGCAAGTATACTGTTCTGATCTATGGTAATATCTTTAATTTTCCTTATAAATTCGGATGTGGAATCTATTACGTTATCCGATGGTGGGAGAATGGTTTTAAGAAAAGGTACAAATGCTTTTTCGATTCCATAGGTGGGGGCTAACTGTTTCGATACAATTGGTCTAAGGGGGTAGTCCATTTTGTGATCTTTGAGACGACCAATTAACCTGGGTGTAATCGCAGTTTTATTGATCTTTATGCTATCTTTCATCCCTGTTGGCCATTTACCATTCTTGATAAGCTCTTGTGTTTTTCGACTGATGTTCGTATTAGGGTCTTTGTTCAGTTCAATACATTTCATACTATTAATGCATAATTCCATTTTTTTTACATAATCACTGGTGTTCAGGATAGCTAGTTTATTTGACTTGTCTGTTTGTATAATAGTAATTTCCAGGTCTGATTTTAGTTGTTTGGTGATTTTATAATGTTTGTACTGTTGGTTTACTGGTTTCTTTAAATAAGCACGGACATTATTATGAAGGATGCTCCTAACCTCCTCTCTCTTTTCTGGTGGAACAAATCGTGAAATTCTTTCACAGTTTACAACGATAGATTTCAGATTAATCTTGTTCCTAAACATATGTTTAGGACCTAATCCCAAAAGATTATGTTCATCCTCATTTATGACTTTATCCGATAAATTAATATATGGAACTGCTTTCTTAATTGGTTTGATAAGTGTTGATATTATTAATCTGTTTATTTTCTCATAAATAATGTTCTCCTTTGTGTGTTGTTTAAAGTTCCTAAATAGTTCCAAAATGCACTGAAATTCATCAAAGTCATCAATATGCAGTACCTCCGCCAATTTGATATACAAATTCAAACATTTTATTGATAAATGATTCACCAATTTAAATTTATATCTAATGTATGACTTAAAGCATTTGTTCTCAAAATCCATTTTAACCGTTGGTAGTTGCTGGTTGACAAGTTGATTATGACATTTTAAGAATTTCGGAATAACTCCATTATACTTGCACAGTTGTTGTAATTATGGAATGCAGTTTACTGAAAAGATACAAGTACGAGTGTTTAAGACTAGATAGAGAAGTCGTGAATTTAAGATTCTTACAACTGTGCAAGTATAATGGAGTTATTCCGAAATTCTTAAAATATCGTAATCAACTTGTCAACCAGCAACTACCAACGGTTAAAATGGATTTTGAGAACAAATGCTTAAAGGCATACATCAGAAATAAATTTAAATTGGTGAATCATTTATCAATAAAATGTTTGAATTTGTATTTCAAATTGGCGGAGGTACTGCATATTGATGACTGTGATGAATTTCAGCGCAT
The DNA here is from genome assembly GCA_963931845.1 of Maratus michaelseni. Taxonomy (NCBI): domain Eukaryota; kingdom Metazoa; phylum Arthropoda; class Arachnida; order Araneae; family Salticidae; genus Maratus; species Maratus michaelseni. The sequence continues at coordinate 380,289,822 of OZ007587.1, read as the reverse complement.
TTTGGAACTATTTAGGAACTTTAAACAACACACAAAGGAGAACATTATTTATGAGAAAATAAACAGATTAATAGTATCAACACCTATCCAACCAATTAAGAAAGCAGTTCCATTTATTAATTTATCGGATAAAGTCATAAATGAGGATGAACATAATCTTTTGGGATTAGGCCCTAAACATATGTTTAGGAACAAGATTGATCTGAAATCTATCGTTGTAAACTGTGAAAGAATTTCACAATTTGTTCCACCAGAAAAGAGATAGGAGGTTAGGAGCATCCTTCATAATAATGTCCGTGCTTATTTAAAGAAACCTGTAAACCAACAGTACAAACATTATAAAATCATCAAACAACTAAAATCAGACCCGGAAATTACTATTATACAAACAGACAAGTCAAATAAACTAGCTATTCTGAACACTAGTGATTATGTCAAAAAAATGGAATTATGCATTAATAGTATGAAATGTATTGAACTGAATAAAGACCCTGATACGAACATCAGTCGAAAAACACAAGAGCTTATCAAGAATGGTAAATGGCCAACAGGGATGAAAGATATCATAAAGATCAATAAAACTGCGATTACACCCAGGTTAATTGGTCGTCTCAAAGATCACAAAATGGACTACCCCCTTAGACTGATTGTATTGAAACAGTTAGCCCCCACCTATGGAATCGAAAAAGCATTTGTACCTTTTCTTAAAACCATTCTCCCACCATCGGATTATATAATAGATTCCACATCCGAATTTATAAGGAGAATTAAAGATATTACCATAGATCAGAACAGTATACTTGCAAGTTTAGACGTTGTGTCCCTCTACCCATCAATAGATGTGAATGAAATAGTCAAAGTCATAGAAGAAGCCATCGATAACAACCATACTTTTAATCATGACACACGGATCACGCTTAAATCAACTATTAATCTTATCACACATAATAATGTGTTTATATTCAACCAAAAGTTTTACAGGCAAACAATGGGGGCCCCAATGGGATATCCCATCTCCAGTTTAATGGCAGAACTGAAACTTAGACCCTTTGAAAAGCATATTATGGAAAATTTCAATTTAAAACCTACACTATGGCTGTGCTATGTGGATGACATTTTCGTAATCTGGGACCATGACATCCAATCTCTAAACGATTTTGTTTAAAAAGTTAATGAAATTGACATGAATATTAAGTTCACGTTGGAATTGGAGAAGGACAAGATTTTACCTTTTCTAGATATTGAACTAATAAGAAACATAAACAAAGGAACGATAGAAAGAAAAGTATACAGAAAACAATGCAGGTCAAATAATACCATCGCTTATTGTGATATGAAATCTCACGATGTTTAAATGTTATAGGGATGACCACCCGGAAACTTAAAGAAAGATTAAAAGAACACATTTCTGACATTAAGTTTAACCGTCCATCCACAGCTTTATCGAGATTAAATCAACGACAGATTATAAATATTGATTTTCAAAACGCAAAAATTATAGTTCCTGCAAATAACGAGTTTACAGCTAAAATCAGAGAGTCTTTGGAGATTTTATGTAAAGGAAATAGAGTCTGTAATGATTGCCTATCCTATAATGTACCTAAAATATGGTTTAATATTTTGAAATTATCAAGAACCCCAGCGCCGTAACTAATGGACTTTTCCTGATACACCCCTACAGAATAATAGACTAGCCTCGTTTAAAACTCCGTTATATGCTAGCACAGTGAAAGCGACATACGTACACTCAACTCACTCAATGGTTCCCCTGAAGATGATCACGTTAGTGATTGAAAGTCTTGGGATGTAAATGAGTATATTTTACATTTTTAACATCTTTTGATCACCTTTTAAGCATGTTTTAATATATATATTTTTATTCATTTTTTTTTTATTAACAAACTGTTGTTTTACGGAACTCCCAACTGGAGACAACTGAACGAAACAACGAACAAGCGACTTCTGAGTTACATTTATCGCCAAGCGATGTTAGAAGCCAAGAGTGGTGCCAACACTATGTTCATATCCTAAATAAGGCTTAGTTTAAAAAGTATCTAAAATGAGTTTTATAATTTTAAAAAGTTACAAATTATTGGTAATTTTTCTACCATTATTGCAGCATTTAAGAACAACATTATGGAGATTGAAGGCTCTGTTGACTGCATTTTTGCACAGTCCTATAAATTCTTAAACCTGTCTTCTTTGTAAGTTATAATTAACATTTTTTGTAGTGGCTGTACTAAGCCATTTATCTGGTATTTCACACCATATGACATTACAGACAGCAAAAGTTGCTCTTGACCTTGCTGAAGGAAAACATTTTGTTGCATATTGCTTGCACAACTTTTCAGAGATCACATCAGAAAAATTGGATGCTCATTCAGCACTCAATCAACTGAACTAACAGGAATGAAGGTAGGATTTCAGAAGCAAGAAAACACCCCAAAGATATGCAAACTTATCAGGTATCTCTCTCCGTTCAACACACTAGCCCCACCAGTGGCTGAGAGGTTCTGCTCTCGAAGCTGGTAGACGGGAAGTGCTGGGTTCGATCCCAATCACGCCCGTCGGCCTAATCGTTCAGAGTTTTCGTGGTTTTCTTCGAGCCGTGGATTTATCCATGCGTAAATACGGGTTAGGATCCTTTAGAAAGACCCCCACGAAGGGCACTCCCCCGGGCCTATATCCCAAGTGTAGATAATTGGCCGTCAATAATCAACCCAACCCATTTAACACACTATAAATAACCTAACAAAAAGTTTGAAGAATCTGTTTACTCAACAAGCTAACCAAACATGTTTTGTGAAATATTTGTTGTTCATCTTTTCCCATCTGATATGGCCATAACAGTTGTAAAGTGATTCATTTATGTTATTATAATAACAAAAACAACAAGATGAGTTTAATTTATAACTTTTTTCTTTTCCCTCCCAAGAATATGGCAGATCCAATATTTAAAAGAAAGTATGAAGAGGAGCAACGAGTGCCTGCTATTGCTGAGTTACAAAACTTAATAGAAAGCACACACAAAATCCTAGAAGCTTATTTAACTGGGGCCCAACAGTATGCTCATATTGAGCCAAAAAAAATGGAGTTGGTAATTTACTATTTTACTGTTATTATTAATTTACTATTATTGATATTATATATTAAATATTTTGATGAGGATGTTTTTTTGTTTGACTAACTAATCTTTTTCAAAAGAAGAAATATATATAAAAGCTATTTTATCTTCCATTTTATTTTTCAGCTAATTATTTGCCCCCCACCCCCCTAAAAAAGTAATTAATTTGCATTGTTTAAAACAATAATTATGAAGATTTTGCTCAGTGCTCAGTGAGTTTGCTCTTTATTGGCTTTGTTAGTGTTTTCTTAGAGCAAACTGTCTTTTTACTTCTACTAACACATGGGCTGACAAGTTCCTGGTCTGGCACACAGATGGCATTGCAATCGCCGAACCGATGCTTTTTTTAGTAAATACTAACCTCTAAAAGGTAGCAGAAAAAATGTCATGACGATTCACCGTGTGGATAAAATGTTAGAGTGGTTTTATTTGAACAACTTTATTGATAAACAAAAAAAAATGGATAAACAAGAATTTCAAGAATTGTTATTTGATGGGAAAAAACACTGTTGAAACTGCTTGGCTTGATAAGCGTTATCCGGACACTGCACCAGTAAATCAACCATTATTGACTGGTTTGCTGAATTTAAACGTGGTCATACGGACACCAGTGATACACCACGCAAAAGAGGTGGTTACTCTGGAAAACATAAAAAAAGTCCAAAAATTCATTTTGGGGAACTGTAATGTGAAGTTGCAGGAGATAGCTCAGAATCTGAAGATATACAAGCAACGTGTAGGTTTTATTTTGAATGAACATTTGTCGATGAAAAAGCTGTTGTCAAAGTGGCTGCCGCACGTGTTGACCTTTGACCAAAAACAACAACGAGTCGATGATTCTGAGCACTGTTTGGAGCTTTTTCGTTATAAAATTATGTTATTTATTATTAAATTATTATTATTTATTTATTAAATTATTATTATTTATTTATTAAATTATTATTATTTATTTAATAAATTATTATTAAATTATTATTATTATTAAATTATTATTTATTATTAAAGTTATGTTATTTATTAAAGTTATAAAGTCATAAAGTTTTGTTAAAAAGTTGTGTTTTCTTTATTAGACCGGGAACTTATCAGCCCATGTGTTATTTGTGTTAGATTGTTAATCTTCCATTTACTCCTGTTTCATTATTATAAACAATATTTATCAACTTGGTAAAACAAGGTATAAAATTAATTCTTAAAGTGCACATGCCCTGAATGAAGGTTGTTGATACATCAATTTTTATTAATGTGTATTATTCATCGTTTTGTGTGTCTTTGTTTGGTATGTATGTATGCATCTCTATGCAAATATCAAAAGAGATGACAACAAGGATTCAGTATATTTTCTTTGAACTAATCCAAATTTTAAAATTTTCATTTGCACGGTATTTGATATTAGTATAGTTTTAAAGTTCTTCCTATAATTGGATTTGTGACTTTTTTTCAAGTTTTTCGCAAGGATCTTTAGTTGGGAACAAAAAGAATGCAATAGGAAATCTTTTGCCCGAAGAAAGTTATTTTCTGTGATGTCTTGATGAACACCTAACTGCTTTATTACAAAAAAATAATAATCCTAAACTCTGTTAAATGCTCCTATACACTATTAAACAATATAAGTGCATAAGAGTGAAATAATGTTTTCATTTTGTTGTAAATGGGATACCTCTTGAATCTTAATGTAATCAGTTGCTCTCTAAGAATGATCTTTCCAGACTAAAATTGCAGAAATCTGCTTAAAATGGGAACAATAACAGCATGTCTGAGATATCTTTATAGAAGAATGCAAACCACTATTCAGTTGGGTGATCAGCCTACCTGGAAAAGTCAGGGAATTTTGATTTAAAAACCCATCGAAAGTCAGGGAGTTTTCATTGAAACCTAGAAAATTTAATGCAGTGTTGCAGTTAACTGCTAATGACACAATTTCATGAGAGAATGACAACCTTATACCTGCCTTATTCTTTATTATTCTTACTAGGATATTTATAGAAAATGACTTGGTAAAGTCAGGGAAAATTACCTGGAAAAGTCTGGCAATATGAAATAGTCTAAGTGCTAGTCACCCTGATCAATTTATAGTTATCTGAATAATAATAGCCAGAAATTTTATGTATATACTGATGATGACAACTTTGTAAATATAGCCATCTTCGATTTGAGAGGAAAATTTTAATTTGGGAGCAGTTAAAAACAATATTTTCTTTCCCTCTCCCCTGCACAATGTACTCTTAAAACAAGCAAGCAAACAAACAAAAACTTATTTCTTAATTTGAAAAGAATTCTTAAATTTCTTTTTTACTTTTCAGGTGCAGCAATTAGTTGATGAAAAAAGGAATTGGCTTGAACAGCAAAAGTCTCTATTAAAAGACCATAAACAGTATGAAAATCCTCCTGTCTTAGTGGAACATTTTATTAATGAGTATCAAGTATGTACATTAAGGATACTTTAAGTTTCATGCATATTGCAGTATTTCACGTATAATTTATGAAAAATTAGAAGTTTTCAAGAATGGAATCACTTGTTTATTTTGACCACATATTTTCTTAAAAAAGTCTTAACTGTCCTATTTTTTTCTTTAAATTTATTACACTCTTGTTTAATTGGATTAATCTTACTTTTGGTAACAGACTCAAGATGATATTTTTTTTATTGTTTAATTTTTTATATTGATAAATGAATTAATTTTGTTGCAAATATATAAAGTGTATGTTAGAGGAAAAGGTGAATCACTCATCTTTATTTTATAAGGAACATAGAAAAAAATTAATAAACACGAATTCAATGTAGTTATTTCCATCAAAATACAAAATAAATGAAACAATTTTTTTAAGAACTGTTGTGTCGTTTTGTTTATTTTAATATGAATTGTTGTTTTTCATTGTTAAAGTTAAAGTTACGGTTTGCAGGTTGATTTAAAAGCTAAAGTTGGTTAATTTTAATTTATATTCTTCTGGCACAGAATTTTTATTTATATTTCTCACACTGCCCACCAAAATTTATGTTAAATTAATTATACATTTATCATTTGGATTTAATGACCAAACAATTGTGTTGGTGAAATTGATATTTTTTAATTGGCTCTTGGGAAGATGAAAAGTGCGCAATTTCTTCTTCTCAATTGTGGAATTTTCAGGTATTATGTTTCTCTAATTCATTTATGGTTTTATTTCCAAAAGATATATTTGTCATGCAATAACTTTGGAAATTAGGAGTTACTGGAGTTAATTGTGGTTGAATAACATTTATGGAGCTACTGAGTTTTATCAACGTTTTTGGAGTCTTAATATTTTTATTAACGTTTTTGGAGTCTATTTATATTTTTATTAACATTTCTGTTATAATATGTTTTTCTATTCTTATCTGTTTTCTTATTCTTTAAAATGGCAACAAGATCACAATTCCCGCGCAAAGAATAGCGTCACCACGTGACCACGCCACAACAACGCGTCCCCATGTGACCGGATATTCACGCAAGAATTCACACCTATTAAATTAAATTATGTAATTGAGTAAAGTTTAATTTAAATGAATGTCTAGGTAATTTAGTTATCTTGTTTTGGTGTATGTAAGGTTTAATGAGAAGTAAGATAAGATACAACAGAACATACACACACATATATACATAATGTATAGATTATTTTCTTCAGACATTTTGTGCAGTATAGATAGTATATTTTAAAGCAAAAAGTGATATGCATAAATCCACTTCACAGTCTTTACACCATATCTTGTTTCTTTACGTACTTTTTTTCCGCACGCTGATTTTCTACAGCATACTGTACGTCCTCTCTTTGGTTCTTGATTTGCAATTGTGGGTGGGTATGTACTGATCTGGTTATCCCAGATTTTTTTTGACATGGTACGTGATATTTCTTTACTATATTTTCTATCAAATGTAATCTGAAAGCAAGATGATCCAAAGAACCTCCGTGCTTTTATCATCAAATAAACCTGAATAAACATTTCAGAATTACTTGTCAGTTCGAATAGCCTTTAACTTTTGAAGACCCTGAAATATATGTATGTCATTTTATACTGTGTGTATTCTCAAAAAGAAATATTTGAATATTTATTTCTTATCAGGAGAAATTGTATTTGAATGCCATTTAGTGTTATCATTTATTGGTGAAAGAATTAATCACTTTAGAATGCGGTAAATGTGTTTCACAATATTTCTTTACTATATTTTCTATCAAATGTAATCTGAAAGCAAGATGATCCAAAGAACCTCCGTGCTTTTATCATCAAATAAACCTGAATAAACATTTCAGAATTACTTGTCAGTTCGAATAGCCTTTAACTTTTGAAGACCCTGAAATATATGTATGTCATTTTATACTGTGTGTATTCTCAAAAAGAAATATCTGAATATTTATTTCTTATCAGGAGAAATTGTATTTGAATGCCATTTAGTGTTATCATTTATTGGTGAAAGAATTAATCACTTTAGAATGCGGTAAATGTGTTTCACAACATTCTCAAAGCATTTAAAGAAATAGATAAATGTTTACAGAGTGTCCATAACGTTGGGAGCGGGGAGGGGTAGGCTCAGATGACGGTGTCAGTGTGTTCATAATGGTCAAAGGGTTAAACAACTCTAAATTTTACAACAGCCATACTAAACCTTTTTTTTAAAAGCTCACAGGCCGCAAACATATGTTTGATATTCTAGGTAGGCTGCAACACATCATTTTCATACAATAATGTTGAAAAGAAGTTAATATAATCACAATGGTAATTATAATAGTAAGATAATAAAAAAAAACAATATAACAAAACAATAAGACAACATTGATATAATCAGTATTAGTTGTGTAATAATAAGTATCAAATGTAATATAATAATGTAGAATTTCCATATACTAAAAAAAAAAAAAAAAAACAGATACTCTTTAAGAATTTCAATTTTTTAATTTTTTCTCAATGCGACATCTTCTTATTTTTTTAAATGTGAAAATATATTGTGCAAATTTAATTAATGGTTGAAATTGTATGTGACTGTAACTTAAACAGAAAATTAAAAAAAAAAATGTTGACTAAGCTAATGATGTTTGGGATGTTTTAACATAATTTTAAATTGATTTAGGGCAGCTTTCATCCCATAAAAAATTATATAAGTAAATGTCTTCGAAATTATTTATGCACATCTCAAATTTTTATACATATGGATATGGATTAAGGTGGTTCTCAAATGAACAACGCAAAACTTTCTTACTCATTTTTAGACGCAAAGGCATAAAATTGACTGACCTGACTATTGAAGCGATTTGGAATTGAAATGAGTTTTCCATTTTATGATAAATAAATTACTTATTGAGTTATAAGTGATCTGTGTTACGTGACAACACGTTTGTCTTCTTTCAGGTGCTGAAGCATCAGGCATTCTGTTCAGAACGCCGACTTTGACGATATTTTCTGAAAGATCTGTCTTTATCAAAAAAATGGAAAACGTGTTTCGATAACAAAGTTTCTGAATTACAAATTATGTCTAAAAGTAGCCCCTTTGGATTTGCCTTAATAATTGTATGTTGGACAAACGTATGTTTCGGACAACCTATAAGAGGTTGTTAGGTCACATGCAAAGAGACTTGCATTTAATTGCTTCGTGTCTTTTTTTTTTTTATTATTTGCATTTTAAAGTTGCATTTAATTGCCACTTATTTGTGGATAGAACATAAAAAATTAGTTTTTTTTATTAAACTTAATTAGGCTTTTTTTTTTACTTTATAACAGAAGTTAATTTTTCTGTGACAGACGGATTTTATGTAATATTGAAATTTTAATCAGGGATGAAAATCTTCTGTAGATTTGTAATTTTCTGCTTTTTATTAGTCTTTTTTTCTGCTATTTTATCATTTATTTTATTTTTATTATTATTTATTTATTTAGGTGTTTCTTTTCCCTCAAATTATTTTAACAATTTTCACAGCAAAATAAAATGGCAGAAACCAGATGCCAATTCTATTGATTTTGACAGGATATATACCTGATTTTGGGCCTAACTTCTACCTATGTGCTTTACAGCATATTTCTTCATATTCTTTATTATTCTTAAAGAAATTTAATCTTTCCTTTCAGTTTGTTGCCAAAAGCCATATCTTCATTTGCTATGCTCAATCCTTCTCTATCCCATGCATGAATGTGTTCGTTCATGTTAAACTTACTTCAGTAAAATCTTAAGACCAAAAATAAAATGATACAATATTTTGAATATATCATATTTATTTTGTATATTTTTTTTGTGATTTTTAATTTTTATTGCAATGTTAAATGTGTGATAAGATTCATTGCTAAATCTTTCACTTTGTTCTTTATCGATCAGATGAAAAACGTAAGATTCTATAAAGTGTGTAGAATAAATTTGCATTAGGTGGATACTGTCATCTTAATAGAATATTAAAAAAAATAATAATAAATATCTCCCTTTCTTTCTTAAAAAATTTTTTTTAAATGCTTGCGGTTTTTATTCCTGATTAATAACAAGAAACTTGTTATCAAAAGAAAAAAATAACAATGAATGTTACAAAAGGTCAAGGGAGGTCTGCTACATTAAAAGAAAAAAAAATCATATGTCACAGGTGATAAAATCTCATTTATTGTTGGAGTTTTAGAAAAACTTATTAAGTTAGGGCAGATTTTGTTATTGATATGTTAACTAAAGTTGTTACTCATATAATCTTGTTTGAAGAATTCTTAATTATAAAAAATCTGTATAACGATGAAAGAAAGATAACCATTACTAATGACACTAATGCATCTAATAATCCACAAAACAAAAGAAAATTTTCTAAAATTTGCTTACCTGTATTACTGTAGATGAAAAAAAAGAAAAAAAAAAAAAGAAGACAGAGACTATTTGAATAATACTAGACCATGTGCGCTAAAATTGAGTCATTTCTTTTTATTTACAACTTGATGTGTGAAAATTATTAGCGGGAAACATGATGTTGATGGGGATACCACTTAAGTCATAAAAGCAATTTAAAAGAAACATGGTAATTTAAAACACTTTGTAGTCTGAAGACTTTCATGCCTACAACAGTCTTATGACCAAACATTGGCGATCCCGCTCATTCGCATCAACAGTTCCGCTATCCAAACTTACTACTAATGATAAAAGTCAAAACGTGTTGTTAGAAGGGTGATTGGTGAGAAACAAAACAAAATGAATGGCAACAGAGAATGACCCCGCAGGGAAAATGTGACGTATACGACATCGGTCAGTGATTCTTTTACCAATTATGTGGAAACATATGTGGAAAAAGAATGCACTTCAAAATGGTGATCCATGATAAAAAAAAAAAAGCAACACACCAGAATTTAAAAAAAAAAAAAAAAAAAAAAAAAAAAACCTAGGAACTTAAAACATAAACGGGGGGATAAAAATGAATGAATAGGAATGGTTTTAAATTAAAGGGGATTATTGTAGATTAACAAGTGGAAACAATGACAAATGATCTTCAAAATTAATTAATAGCTGAAATATTAAAAGGCAATGTCACCTGTTGTCATTGTAATAAGAATTTTAAAGTTTTAAAAGAAAACTTTTTTGGCGTATATATTTAAATGTTATATTTATGTTTTTTAATCTATAAATGCAATTAGATTTCCAATAACATTGCTTACAAGACAAATAAAATAAACCCATTTTACCATGGTTATCATTCTAATGAGGTTTTCTGAGATGCATTACTTGACAGTGAAAAAAAATGTAACAATAATGATTACAAGATAACTTATCTTGTAAAAAAGTATAAGATAAGTAAATATAAAATGTAGATAAGTAAATACAAATTACACTATGTCTGTTTGGTTGATCGTAAGTTTAACTATTAGTATTTGTCATAACATTTACAATAAGAGGACTAATTGTTTTGTGTAAATTTTATAAACATACTTTTGTTTATAAATATGTATAAATTTTTTGTTCATCATTAAAATAATTTGCATTTTGTTTTATTTTGTTTTAGCATCTGAAACAAGAAATACTCCCTATACTTAATTCGCCAAGACCACCACCTGAAAATCCTGTCTCCAAATCACAATCTGAAAGTGAAGATATAAAATGTTGATACTTTATTCACTGTACATAAATCCATTTATATTTATTTCATTTGTGATTATTGATGCAACAAGAGAGGCAAAGCTTGTTTTAGAGCTCATTTTTATGCATCTTTGCATCGTTAGTTTAAAAGATCTTCTTTCAGCTTTTTTATTCTGTTTCAAATGTCTGATTCCTTCAGTTAGTGTTGGAAAGATTTTTTAATTGTGTTATCAAAGTATAGAGAGACTTTTCAATCATGCATAATAACACATATCGTCTATTGTACTTATTTATAGCATTATGTTTTATAAAATTCACATTTCCAATTCCTTGTCCATAAAATAAATAAAACAGCATCTAAATAAAAAAAAAAAAATCTTTATTTAAATATTTTATCTAGTTTATATTTAAGTTTATCTAGATTCTCTGGTTAACTCTTTTAATTATGATTTACTATATTTATTATGTAACTTCTACTTGATACTGGTGTTATTAATAAAAATCATTTACAGAGTGCAAAAAAAGTTCTTATTTTTTCCCTTCTGACAATATAAGAGGGAAAAAACAATTTGAACTTTATTAAGATCAGTGCATATAAAGTAAATTCTGGCCTTTAAAGTAGTTAATAGGTTATACTTAATGTTCTATGTGCCTGGGGGCTTCTTATATTTCCATAAAACTATTCATTGACTTTTGGTCAATTAAAATTTTGTTTGGCATATTAGCTGTAAAATACTGTACATACTCTTTTTTATCTTAAATACTTGTTAAAATGTTGAAAATATTTTTGTTTACAATTAATTTAATCCAAACTCATTAAATGAAAAATATGAGAAAGTTACCCAGAAGATTAAAAATTTATTCTTAATAACAATGTCAGTATGATAATTGTATACTTATTTGTATAAAAACATATAGCTTACTGCATAACCAACTAAAGAATTTTATTATTATAACACAATTTCAATTCAATAATTTTCATCATCAGTTAATTGAACTTTCTGGTTCAATTTCATTAAATGAATTCAACTTTAATTACTTTACTGTATCTTAACTTAAGCTTTATTTTCTTACATCACTACTAAATCTTCCGATGAGGGGCCTCAACGTCAATTTTGCAAGAAATTTTAATTTTCATCTCACGTCACACAATATCTAACATCCTGAAAGCTGCGATTCAATAATGTGAGTTTGTTGTATGCAGAAATGCTCAGATCAATTTAGTTACTACTGTATCTTCCATCAAATCAGGACAAACCAATAACGATAGGAAGTATACTTTTCTGACAAGGAAGCATTTCATACATTTTGTATTGTTATATACTTCAGCTTTCTAATACACAGCTTGACAAAAACTACTTTACTTATTCACTATGCCAGTGATGCTCCAAAATTTTCATTTGCAATTTAGTTGCAACACTTGTTTAAACCTAATGCATAATCTTCTGTAATCAAGTCCATTGCCATTGCCGTACTTTACAAGTGGGATTTGCACAGTAGAGTGGTTTTGATGACTGTTCTTTAATAGTATCTACATTCATTTTAAACTATGTTGTTGCTAGCATTGCTCATGTTTACCGTAACCTTGTAAGTTGATTAAATTACGGGAGATTAGTTATTTTATATTTTATTTAAACTTTTTCTTATAAATCTTCTGTACTCAACAAAGTCGCAATAAACAAATTATTTTAATAAATTTTCTTTTTCTGACACTTATGAAATAGGGTTGCTAGGCAACTAATAAATTAAAACAGAAAAAAAATAATTACTTATGATAACAAAAGTATAAAATTGAAAAGTTAAAAGGCTTTATATTTTTAGAACAGATGAACATAATTCCATCTAAAAATATATAGATAATTTAGACATATATATTGAAATTAGTCTGACATATATGCTGACAAAATTTCAAAGTAATTTAAGACCCACCTCCCCATTGTAAAATTTTAGCATCTATAATTTAACATTTAAATCAATTGTTCAAATGTGTCATTTTCTTTTCAATTAATTGTGAAATTTGAAAATCATCTGAATTCCTATAGAAAAGCATCATGGTATAAAAGAAAATGTTCTATACTTTTCGACCTCATTTAACTAACACTAAACAGCTAATTCCAGATAAGTCTTTAACATAGCTACCCAATTACTGACTAATCAGACGATTTTTTGTGGTAGTTGCAAAATATACACACAGACACCAAAAACTTTTTGGATCTCCACAGTTAGCCTCAACTGGCCTTTTGACAATAAATAAATATTCACCACCTGTAGTGGAAGTTAAAATAACATACTGAAATAGAAAATTGATATTGATCATAAATGTCATTTCTTTTTGATCTTTAATTATATAGCAGTTATTATGTTTTTCATACATATAATAGTAATCTTGTGGGAATGATTAATCCACTAAAATTAAGTTTTTTTCAGCAAATGTTTTTGGAAGTGTGATTTTTATATATAAAATGTACCTAACAGCATAATTTTAATAAATTGATTATTTAAAGGCTCATATGTATGTATCATTAAAATAGCACATTTATGTTATAAAACATGCTTTTTAGTTTTACTGTTTGAATATTGACTGTGTTCAGTATGTTGCAAGTTACTATGTACTTTAAACATACAAATACAAAATAATCAAGCAGACAAAGCTTGGTTGTAGTTGTATTTAATTCTTTTATGAAACCTGCTCAAAAAATATGGTAGTGATATAAGGAGTTGTTCATATTATTCAATAGTTGTTTTACAAAAATTAAGACTTCTTCATAATTAGTTTGATGTGGTTTTATTATTATTAGTTTTTTATGAGCATAAACTAATTTGGTTGTATTTGTTGCAAATACTAATTAAATGTTTGTCGTATTGAGATATTTTTGGTGCTGTTATATTTATGATAAAGTACCAGCCTGATCTCTTTGCACACTGTTAAATATGATTAATTTTATTATTGTTATAGTTTTTATTAATTTATGTTTCTTAGTTTTTGTTTGTCTGTTTAAATGTGTTAGGTTCTCTTGTTGAAAATGAACATAATTTTAATTTAGAATAATTAATTCAGTATAAGAATCCTATTGCAATTATAACCATATTTATTAGAAATTCGTGTGAAATTGGTAAATAACTTTCACTTTTACTTAGACTCTTAGATAACTTATATTTCTAATTAAGTCTTCATTTTAGATATTTATGTTTTTACATTCTTATTTGTGACTCCTATTATTTTACTGCTTTTTAAAAAAAAATATTCTAATTTAAAAGAATGCTAAATAACCTGTGAAAACATAACCTGTATATAATCGGATGAAAATATTCTATGGATCAACAGTTTTTCATGTTTAAAATCTTTGTTTTCCTTTATTGTTTTGAGCAGTTTTTCTCATTACACTTATTTTGACAACTTTCACAAGTGAAATGAAATGGCAAAACAGATGCACTACTGCAACAGCTCTGCTGATTTTCCCATTTACATGCTTTACAACATCCAGTGTTGCTATGTTAAACGAACAACTTAGAAAAGTCAGGGAATTCGATAAATTATCATAGCCATCACCAAATAAACATGATTTTTGTTCCATAAGGATGGAGAATCTTCCATATTTTGGTAAATTTCTTTTTTTTTTCTTCATTTAAGGATTTTGTACTGTTGTTGCCGAAATGTTCAGCACACAAATATTGTATAGCAAGTTTTTATTGTTTGGAGAAAACTTCATTTGAAAGTTTGTCTTAAGTTAAGGAAAGGAAATTCTTGTTATCGTGAAAGCAACTTTTTTTGGAGGGATTCAAAAGAGGAGCTTTTAATCAATATTATCTGTAATTGGAAAAATTTAGTATTTTCGAGCGATACAATATTTATTTTTCCCATAATGTATCCAGTACACACTACACTGCTTAATTGGAATTCTGAAAAAGCCTAATTTCATTCTCCTATATGAGTTGTAACCCTGATATCTCTCTCTCTTTTTTTTTTCCCTTTTTTTTTTATTATTAAATTATTGAAGAAATTTAACCTTTGCCACAACCAGTTTCATTACTTGCTAAATTCAGTTCTTCTCCATCAGCAGCATTTGGAAGTCATCATTTATTTTATACTTACTTCATTAACACATACATTTTCTTCTGTTTTGGGTGCTTGATGTTTTCATCCTGGATACAATGGAATCCGGCCTTAAACAAAAAATGTCATTTTCCAAGTGAAAGGAATGAGATACAATTATAAGAAAGAGTACACCTGTTATGCAAACCTGTAGTTTGGTCCTCTTATATGTATAGAGTAATTATGTTTTAAACATAACTGATCTGTAAAAATGCTATTTCATAGAAAGAGAAAGGAGACTTACAATTTTATTCTTGAGTTTTATGTTTAAAGGTGCACAATCATTGTTAAATTTTCAGCTTTCATTCTCATTGAACAGTATTTTACTAATGATTTTAATAGTGTATAAATATTTTAAACTTACTTAATTGGGATTGATGAAGCATTCTTCTGTGTGCTAAAATATGTGAAACTTGTTTGGAATCTGACAGTAAGCTTTTGTTTTCTTTCATTGTATCTTGCATTACTCTATGTCCTTTGTTTATGTCTTTTTGTGTTATAATACTTGTTATATACTTGTATTAAGCATTTTAATAAAACTTCTTTAATTCAAAATTATATATATATAATAGACACTGTAAAATGCAGTATTTTCTTTTCAAAATAATTTCTGTTTTTAAGTTGTTTTTATTTTATGCAGGTATATTTATTTTTTATTTACTTTTTCAAGATTTTGAAAAAGAAAATATCTAAAATAATTAATATTTATGTAATTTAAATTTTTATATATCATTTGTGCAAATGTTATCTTTAAAAAAAAAAAAAAAAAAGATGTTTCCTTATTTTAATCATTTAATTTTTTAAGTTATAATTTTCTTAATTCTGCTTCAGTTTGAAGATTAAAATTGCTTGTTAATGTTCAACACAAAATAATTAGAAAGAAAAAAAGTTTATTTGAACATTTGGCAATACTCTTAAAAATAGTAAATGTTTCTTAAAAGTTTTTGGATGTTTATCTTGTGTTCCTTGGAAGAAAAGAACTCAGTGTGTTTCCTTGAATGATTATGTAACTAGACAGTCAGTTTCCTTCAAAAACAATTATTTTTCTGAGGTAATAGTAAGCCTTATACTTTAATTTAAAGAGTGATAAGAAGCTGTTAGGATAATGAAATAAGGTTATTGCATATACGTGTTGTTAATGCATTTGTTATATCATCTGCTGTTATTTGCTCTCAAATAATGGCTCTATAACAATTAACACTTTGCATTAAGCAGTTTTAAGTTGATCTATCTGCTATTACCCCCTCCCCCCCCCTTTTTTTTTTTTTTTTTTTGTAAATAGAAAAAATTAATTATTGTATTTTAGATCAAATTAAATTTGGAACAATTATTTTATTTAAAAATAAATGTATAGATTGAATTATAAGTCTGTTAAATTTTCAGCGATTATTGTAATGTTATTTTTATTTTAGGCTGGAAAAAAAAATAGTAATTCATTGCAGAAAGATGAAGATTTTATGCATTTTTTTCCCAGTGTATGGTTCTATGCATAAAAGTCATGACTTTACATGTTTATAAATTTTATTGCTGTGACAAGAATTTGGTATTATTTTATTAAAGTTTCTAATGCAATGTTTTTTATTCTTTAAAATTCTTGGTTACGTATGTTAAGTAATGTCTTATGATGGAAAGTGATCTGCATTTCAGACTGTTTATCTGCATCCTTCTGCATTCTTGATGAAATCTGCAAATTAACTCTTTTATGAAGAAAATTTATAAAAGTGTTTATGTAACTAAATTTTGTACTTCCCTGTTATCAGGGCCTTGGCAAGATAGAGAAAATGACCTTATCAAGAGACATAAATGTTTCATATGTATTCAAAGGTAACCTATTCACTGCTTCATACACACAAGCAAATTTTTCAATATTCATACATTTTATTCAATGTACAGAAGCCATATTTTTAGTAAACAAGCACAACAGTTCATCAATTTTGTTTTCGTATCTGTTTCTATCATTTGGCAACAAATCTCATTTTCTGAAGCCCCAATTGTGTCAAGCTTTTTTGATTAGGCAAACAACAGCAACAAAAAACACACAGAGACCCGTGTAACAGGAAAATACCCCAAATTTAAATTGTGATGAAGATTCCTATAAAAATATTGTATTTAAAAAAAATATGCAATTAAGAGTGCTTGTCTAAAGTTGTATTTTTAAGAATTTTGTCATGTTTAATTTTAAAAAATTGAGAGTTAGCATTATCTCAGTTTCAAAATGATGTAATCAGTTAATGTTCTTCTTTTAAACATATAAAGTTAACCCTACAGCAGCAACTACATTTTTTTTTTTCTCTTTTAATTGAATTATGTTAATGTTTTGTGTATATTTTATTTTGTTACTTTTTAACACATTTTTTGAAGAATTGTTTGGAAATTTTATTGCTATGTTAGTATTAACAGTAGGGCTTAATATTAATTGCTGAAAGAAAAAATTGTTTATAGTTTGAATAACAGGATTTCTGGCAATACATTTTGAAATTATTGTGTGGTTCTGCATTAATTTATTGCAGCATTCATACTAACATTAGATAATTCTATTATAATATTATTATTTTTGCTTTACTTGTTTAGGAATGCAAAATAATATATTTATTTGGTACTAATATCAAGATATTGAATTGAATTTTTTTTGTTTTTAATTTAAGGATTGTATTATGAATATTTCTAATATACATACTTGCTTGAATCTTTTGAAAGTGCAATTAAGAGTTTATACTTTGAAGAATTTAGAGGTAGCTGGTATGATTCTTTAATGAGATTTTGTAATGCACATCATATTTATTATATACAAGATTTCAAATCAAAATTTAAGTATATGAGTTTGTTTTTTCATCCAAGGAGATATTTCTTCTTGCATCTGTACCTATCTTTATCTTAGCCCAGGTGAAATTTTAAATTTGTTATTTATATTCCACATGCTGTGTTCACTTATTTATCTCTACTTCCAGCGGTGGAAGTAATAATTGTATCCATTTTATTTAGAGTGCATAAAATTTATAGTTTTAGTGTTCAATATTCCCTTTGTAAATATCACTGGTTAAGTTATAAAATTTTTCTACAAGTTTTGAGATAATGAGCATTATGAAGAGTACTTAATTTGCTTCTAGTGTAAACATATGAATCTTGTCTGGAATGTGACTTGTTAGAAATTTTTAGCAGTATATCTTTTTAAATAATACTAAGAAAATATCACTTTTTGTTTCAGTAACTGTAAGTGTCTAAAATTCTATGTACAAAGTAAATGAAAATATGTAAAATTTAAATGCAGTTATTGATGTTACTTCAATGTAAAAAATATTTTAACACTATATTAATAATATTGTTATAAAGATTCAATAAAACTATCTGTTTACTTCCTCTTTTGGACTTGTTAATTTTTTTCCGTACACTAAGCTTCTATAAACATCGTATACATGCCACACACCTTATATGTGACAAATTTACTGGAGAGACTGTGAGAGAAATAAACTGGACTTGGGACTTCACTTTGGGATCAGACTCTTTTATTTGCCTTTCCATTGTACAGTTGTAGTCGCAAGTTCGATCAGAGTCCCCACAAGTCATTTATATGTTACCTTTTAGAGACCTACATAGTCGTAGCTTTTACAAGCTTCTCAAATCTGCAAAATCTTTCCTGTTGGTGGGGTGCACGTGAGTTTTGTTAAGCATTTAAGATATTTTACAGCAGAAGGCAAAAGTGTCAAGTTGGGAGGGTAATGTAATTGAATTGGTCAATTAGCTCTTGATTGATGTCTGAGGTCTTATGATGACAACAAGGTTTGATTACGACCTGGATGTTACAAACCACAAACACCTGCAAGAAGCACCAATTCAGAACTTTTTATCTTAAAGATGATTTGATTATGAGAGATGAGTGCTATGCTGTATAAATAAACTTAACAGGGGGCAAGTTAGATTTAACTATGGGATTTCAACAGTGCAAATATATTGTTTTTTCTTTCGCTGGCAGCGTGTCAGAGTGTGATAGTGCTGAAATATAATATTCAGTATCTGGATTATCATCATCAGTATCCAAAGCTTTGGATGCATGTGCATTTTCTGCCAAAATTTTAAGATTGCTTTGTCTTTAAGACATCTGAATCTTACAACATTGCTTATAATTATTGTTTAGTAGGAAAGAATCTATATATACATTACGCTATTGTACGTGGCTCAGAAATCACAATTATTTATTAATTGTTTAATGGCAACACCCAAATGAAACACATCTCATTGGTTTGGTGCTGCCATCTACAGGAATAAAAGCAAAACAAACAATGATTTCTTGATTTTTATACGTTTTCATTTGAAATATTGATTTTTGTAAGCATTTAATATTTATAATTTACACAATACAATTAGCAATTTAAAATTTAAACAAAGCAATGATTTTTAAAAAGGGATTTTTAGTAAAAAGGGTAAAGTAAGTGTAATAATTTTCCCTCACCGTATCATTTTTTAAATGTAACTATTTTACAGGGTGATTTTTTTTAAAGTTGTGAAAGTAAAACCCTATAACAAAAGAACCACTGATCCAAATTACCTGAAATTTTACTAGTGTGCTTCCAAAGCAATGGGAATTTTTTAGACGTGGTTAAAAAAAAAAACTTAAAATCCCGCCAACAAATGACACTGTATTAGCAGCAAAGTCGGGAGACACGCTTGTGCACGACACACATACTGTGGCAATAAAAGCGTGAAGCACATACACCTCGTGTTCATTATTCCACGGATATCCTTGCAATGACTGTGCCATTAACGGACTGTATGTTGTTGGGGAAACTGTATTATCTGAATAATGATAGCGCAGAAACTCCTCTTAAGAGATTTAGGACACTTAAGAATTTAACAAAAGGTCCAATGACGATAGAATATATACGGAAGATGGTTTTGAAATTTGAACAGACTGCTTCACTGAGCCTAAAACCCAGTAGAGGAAGGAAACCAGTTGATATTAACCTACATCGCCATCTGTCGGTGCATGTTTAAGGGTTTTTTTTAACTACGCCTAAAAAATTCCCATTGCTTTGGGAACATACTGGTGAAATTTCCGGTCATTTGGATCAAGGGTTCTTTTGTTATAGGGTTTTACTTTCACAACTTTAAAAAAAATCACCCTGTACTTTGAAATTTTAGCTCTTATTTAATTTTTTTACAAGTTTTTAGTATAAATATTATTCAGTTTTTTTTTTTATGAAGTCCACTCCACTGTTATATTTCTCAGGGACAGTCTGCCCGAGCAATGCCGGGCGGGTCAGCTAGTATTATTTAAAAGAAGAAAATATATTCTTTTACCAACTTCTCAGGTTTAGAACAATACTAGAAATATTAAATGAACAAAACAGGAAAGCAAGTTTTAAAGTAATATATTTTTAAAAACACACTTTTACAAGCATTCAATGTTTATCTTAAAAATCATGCCTAATTTCATTAATGCAATTCATGTAGTTCCAAAAAAATTTCGTTACCATATGCTAATTTGGTATGACTCCCGATTATTGAAAATTCACACTTGATATACAGTTTAAAATAGTGAGTTTATTAACAATTATAATTTTTGCTCTATTTCTATTTTAAGGTATGATAACAGCAAAAGAAAAAAGCATTATTTTAAACTTTCAGTATTTCTATTTGTTTCCCTCAACATATAAATATAATTTAATTAACTAGGGGATTCTACCCGCTATGAGCACAGCCACCTTCTCTAAAACTATGCTATTTTTTTCTGTTTTAAAACGATCATGACCAGTGACGATCTTCTGTAATTGAGCTGCCATTCATTTCCCTTTGACTGAGCCCTATTTTTCAATGGTCAAAGCCACATTCACTGTTGCCGTGACAGATGAAGGCTGTTTTCGTGATTAAGATCAATTACACATTTGAAAATCAGCTTGTATAAAATTGGACACTGCACACCATAATCTAGTCAAGTATGTTCCTGTAAACTACAAGTTTTATATGCAATAGTTTTATTATTATTATTATTATTATAAGTTGAGTAAGTAAAAAGTTCATATATTCAATTATGGCGAATTCAATGAAACAAAATTCATAAAAATCGTTGGACTATTTATAGACTATATAATTTTTATTAAATATTTAATTTTATATATTTTTATATATTTTTTAAATATTGGAGTGGGTTGGGATTTCATAGTTTCAAAAAACTTTTGAATTTGGCACATAGTTTTTGATTTTAGCAAAATCCTGATTTTTGTATAGAAAAAAGAAAAATTTAAGGATTTTGCTATTTCAATTCAAATTATCTTGGGTTGTATGGGTCATTCGACACAATGTCAATAGAAGTTACCGAGTTACACCACCAAGGGGTGCTTTCTTATTTCTTGTTCTATGGGACGATCATGACGGGGTATGGCTCATTCGATTCGACATCGACAGCCTCAAAGATTTCAGTTATGTTCGTGTGAACAGAGTGCGCCCCCTGGCAGTAGAAGGTAGAACTAATGAATTTTGCAGCTGTCTCGGGTCTTTGGTTCTATGGGTCCCATCGCAACATGGTTTGCCTCATTCGACTCGATATCAACCGAACTTACAGATTTTAGTTCCAAGTTTCACCACCAAGAGCGCTTTCCTATCTTGGGTTCAATGAGCTGCATTATGTCAGGGTTTGTCTCATTTGATTGGATTTCAATAGCTTTACAGATTTCGGTTATGTTCGTATAGAACAGATTGTATCCTTGGCGGTGGAAGGTGGAACTAATGGATTTTGCTGTGCATGCACAGCACGCTTGCTATACAGTGCCACAGGCAGCAGGGACACGTGCCTGAAATTCATATAGAACAGATTGCACCCCATGGTGGTGGAAGGACCCGAGCCGGAGGTTCGTTCGATTCGAAGTTGTATATATGGTTCAAGGTTTTACAAGATTCGAGACTCCAATGTAAATTAGGAGCCTGCTAGTGTGCAAAGCCAGCTAGTAATTTAATAAAATTAATATTATAAATATTTTCTAAATGTAGAATTAAATTAGATTTCTTTTCTCCCAAAAAATCGAAACATCTCGTGTCATGCAAAAGCTGCAACACATCAAGTTTCTACTCCAGCTAACCTACTATATAAAAATCCTATTGCCTATTTGTATTTCACAACTACTACTTCTAGAATATAGAACGCAGCATGATGAAATTAATATTTGTTATCCACATGGATCCAAAGATATGTAATCTCACAGAATTTTTAAATTTGAATTAGTTTCCGATATATATATTTGTAGCTTTTAATGAAGCTTCTCTAAAAATGGCAACTAAATTACTCCATTTTTGTAAATTAAAAAAAAGGAAAGAAAACGGTAAATGGGATATTATCTACAATCAGAAATGACGAACAAATATCTTTATTACTTACCCATCATACGTAGTATAGGGTAAATCTTGTAATCGTTTTGAAAATCGGAAAAAAAATTTTGACGGATTTACACGTTTCAGACACTGGAGATTCCGAAAAACATATTTTTAGAAAAAAAATTTACCGTCCGTCTGTGTGTCTGTAAACTGTGTGTCTCCCGAAAAAATTGAGATAGACTTGCAATTTGGTATGTACTTAGCATGTAATAATGGGAAGAAGCCTATTTCATTTCAATAACCTCGATTAACCGGAACTATTTTTTTCGGACTCTCGAAATATTCGTTCTGATAAAAGGTATATAAAAATTTTCGAAATTGTTTATTTTAAGAAATGAATATAAAAGACAATAAAAAAACATAAATTTTGCATAAAGCATGAAGTTGATCGCATGATTAGTTGCCAAGATATTTGGAATCCTATTTTCCACACTCTTCGATTTTTCATGACCCTGTATTTCCTCCAAATTTCACTTCAAAGATATATTTTAATTGGAAATTTGACGTTTAATCAGATGCAATAAACCGCTAGTTAATAGGATTATTATTTTTGGAGTTATAAGGATGTTTCTTTCAAGCAATTCAGTAATCGAGCCTTTAAAGCTTATGACGTCATCAAACCACGATTTTATTTGAATTGCAATGCATTTTATAAGTAGTTTACACATTTTTATTTTAATATTTTACATTATGCATATTCATGATGGGTAAGTATTACGGTGGCTCCCAACGACTAGTTTTTGTTTTGTTTGATAAATCGATTTAATAATATTAGTTTACATTATCTTTTAAAACAATGTAATGTAAGGAATATTCGTATCACTTACTTCCACATTTATTAAAATTATTATAAAGAAACTGAAAGATTTTAATATTATTGATCCGCATGAAATAATATCTTCTTAATTTGTTTAAAATATAAATAAATGGACTGTGATGATTCTATTCTAGACAATGAACTTTTTCACGTCCGCGTGCCAATTTTTTAAAAAAAAAAGATTTTGCATGACCATAACATGCCAACTGCCAACAACCCACCTCCTTTCTCCCCGAAAAAAGTGGATGAGAATTATTTGAATTTTTCTTTATTAGAATTACAAAATATGGGGGTAACATACATGTAAGTATACGATCCTGCTTTTCGGTCCTTCTTCAAATCTTCTCTTAATGTGCATACTTGCCAGCCATCCGGTTTTTTCAAGCCATAAAAATGTAATTTGAATCAAAAAAATTATTTAATGAAATGTTTTTATTTAATTTATTTTATTAAAAATAGTTAATAGTTTCATTTGATTGAAAAAAATAGTGTATGTTGTGGCCATTACAAAATTTTCTTCTACGTAAATCAAATCCTATGCAACCAAAATTAATTGATAATTTATTTGCTCTTGAGCGATACTTTATCATGAAAATTGTGAAAAACAAGAGCATAGTAGTGACACTTGTTGGGGAATTTATACCAAGACCTAATCAGCAACAACTTATGTCAAGGCCTAACAGAATATGAAGTTTGGTGAAATTCCGTGCATTAGTTCTTGAGACATAGCTATCGCGGAAATCGTGAAAAATGCAGCATATCGGCACCACTGTTTGGTGATTTACACCAAGACCTAATCAGCAACAACTTATGTCAAGGCCTAACAGAATATGAAGTTTGGTGAAATTCCGTGCATTAGTTCTTGAGACATAGCTATCGCGGAAATCGTGAAAAATGCAGCATATCGGCACCACTGTTTGGTGATTTACACCAAAGCCTAATCATCATCAATTTATGTCAATGTCTAACTGAATCTGAAGTCTTATATTCCGTGCATTAGTTTTTGAGATAGAGCGCCCACAAAATTTGTGTCACATACAGACAGATACTTTCTAAAACCAGTCAAAGCATACTCAAGATCTTCTAAAATGTATAAATCCGTTCGAAAATTTTCTCGAATACAATACTTTCTTCTTGTAAACATAGAAGAACGTAAGAAACTGGAAGGTTGACAGGTAAGACTTTGATAAATTAATGAACCAATAATTGAAATAGATTGGAATTCAATGAGTTTAATTTCAGAAAAACAAAAAAAATTAGAAAAGCCCAGTTTGTTTACATTTGTGTATTATGTTTAATTATATTCTTTGTTTAAGAATCTCCATCAATGCCATGCCAAAAATATTCTGTCGCGTGGACGTGTCATGCATTCGTGGTCCCTGTCCTATACTGTAATAAAACTTGGATTTTTTTTTTAGCATGGTGTGTGGACATACGTACAGAGTATATGTTAAAAGTTTTTCTACAGAACTTGATGATACTCGCCTGGACAAATTCACCCAACCATTCGGCCCACCAATTTTTGGGCAAATTCGCTTAGACGAGCTAGAAAAGTAAACAAATAATGGCAAGCTCTCCAAATTTTTATTTAAAATCCCTCTCAACAAATGGAATTTTATTGTCCACGTGTCGCCATTTCCTTATAAAGGCATTCTACTGCATCAATATCACGTAATTTCCAAAATGTAATTTTTAGTTCATTTACATTGTAAAAATGATTTCTTGCTGATAATTAGAAATTTAACCCTCCTAGTACCATTGTTGACCCCATTATTTTTTGTTTTGAAGTTTTTTATGTTTCAAGCCAGAAAAAAATATAACTTAAACTTAATAAATGAAATCAAATATAAACACTTCATAGGAAGAAGTTAAAATTAATAGAATAATAGAATTAAATTTCTGGTTTAAGTCATGCAAAACTAAGAATGCTCGTCAAAATTTAAAACCTGGCATACTAGGAGGGTTAATAGAATTAATACTATAAATCTTTTGTATGTAGAATTAAATCAGATTTCTTTCTGCCTTACAAAAAAATCGAACGATCTCATGCAATGCAAATGCAACACATCAGGTTGCTACATCAGCTAGTGTTACCTCTTATTATCTTTGCAATGCAGTCAGCTAGATATGATTCAATTTATAATTCAAAGAAAATTCTGACATATGTGACCAGCCATAATCAACATGCGGCCCGCGGGCCGCATGTGGCCCGGTGACCATTTATATGCGGCCTGAGACACATAATGATTACTCCCAATTTATAAAATTAATTGAGATGTGTATAAAAAGTTTTTAATATTTTTACTGCTATTTTATATATTTCATAGGAAAAAAATTTCCTGTAATTTATAATTACTAATATAAAATTACCTCAAAATATCTTAAATGATGTTTCCTTAGTCAAAGTTCTTTTTACATGTAGTTTTACTTGTGCTATAGTAGTGTATACATTTCTTAATCCTGAAAACTAAACAAACATTATTCCAAATTGATTTAATTTGCACTATATATTTCTACTTAAAAAAAGTTTTTGTATTGAGAAAAAAACTGATTTATAAAAAAAAAAAAAAAAAAATTCTTGATTTTTTTTTTGACAGTTTGGGATTGTTGCTTTGTTATATTGTTACGTTTTATACTTATATACCTAATAAAGTTTTTAGGGTTAAATATTTGTCGCAGAAAAAAATTGGAGCAAAACGTTTTATACCACTATTTTAAAACAATAATTTTCGCGACATTTGTAATAGAAATCGATATTTTTTTCCATTATTATACAAGTGTGTTGCGGCCCGCCTAACGTGGCAAATATATGTTTGCGGCCCGCGATAAAAAAAGGTTGAGTACGGCTGTATGTGACTATTGAATTAGGATTATAAGACTATTGAAGCTTTACTATTACAGGAAATTTTTAATGAGTGCTACCATGCTTTTTTAAATGAAAGTATTTCACATTGTTATAATTTATAAATATTTTATTACAATATACAAACATCAAAATATACAATACAAAAGCACTAAAATCTTTGGTATACATTTAAAATATGTAAAACAACAATTCAGTTTTACTCAATGGCACATTATTTTTAACAAACAGGTAGGTATTCTGTTTTTCTTTAAATTGGAATATTCTAAAGGCTACATAAATGCTGGAATTTATGTAGAGAAGTCTAACCCATTTGCATCTTCAATGCATACATTTGTGCAATTTCCCGAAATGTGTATATTGGATTTATTTAGTAGTCTTTATTATAGAAAAAATATATGGAGCTTTTAAATTTTTATTCATAACAAAATGTCCTGCATTCTTCGATATTACATTGCGAATTTAGTTGTATAAAGCAAATTATTCCTATCATTATTATGAACTAGAGCATCCTTCCCGGGATAGAAAATATAGGTAAAAACCTTTTTTTTTTTTTTTTTTTTTTTTTTTTTTTACTGAAAACTCTAATAGACTTTTTACATTTAACTTTTTTTTTTTTTTTTTTTTTTTTTTTTTTACAGTGCCCCCTAAAAACACCAAAGAGCATTCTTACATGAAATATGTCAATTATATATTCAAATAAAATTTAGAATTTTTTTAAAAGCGGTAATTGGCTTTGTGCCAGAAGTTAATAGCCGAAGAAATTGCTAAAAATTTCGTTATATACAGCAGTTTTTCTTATTTTGATAATTTCAGTGGTTTTAAGCGCTTATTTTGAACAGATGTCTGTTAAATTTCTGTTTTATTTATACTATTTTATTTATTACTTAATGAAGTTTTAATTTCGCTAGGGAATATTAGCTGGAAATAAAGGCTGAATTTTTTATATTGTTTATAAAGTGAAAACGGATTAGTATTTTGTAATCGTCTGCAAGCGATAGAGATGGATTAAAAAAAAAATCATGCCTGACATTTAATTTAAATGTTGTAATAAATGAGTCAATTGCGATATAGTTTTCAAACAAATTGTATTTGAATGTAGAGTAGATTTTTTCCCCTCTTTAACGGCGTAAAAATTTAAAATGTGCGACGTTTAGAAATTAAAAAAATTGCAGTAGCAAAATTCGCAAAACCGAAATTTCATCGTCAACTGTTGCCATTCGCAAAATGACGTCAGCGTTACGCACGGACACGTTTGTCCTTTATAATATAGATAGATAGATAGATAGATAATACGGTTATGTGTTCAGGTCCTGATTATCGCAAACTTTTATGTGGCAGCTGCGCCGGGCGTAAAAGTCAGTGAATGTTGAATTCATACATGCATCTCCGGGAGGGAGTTCTGGGTGGGTGGGGGCAGGCATTGCACTTCTAGATTTCGTTTCGTTTATTCGTTTCCTCTGTATAAAATAATGAAATTTTTGCTCTAGATTTACTTTTAAATGTTATTTCGTGGGAAAAAAAAAAAAAAAAAAGAGTTAATAAGCATAAAATCGAACCTCTCAAAAATATTAGTGCTTAAAACTTTTTCTGGTACATTTAAAAAAATGATTATAAACTGAGATTGAAAAAATGTCGTAAGGGTTTGCTCCAAGTCAACCTTTGCCACAGGGCCGGCGCAAGCATCGGGCAGATGGGGCGGCTGTCGTGGGCCCCGCGCCAATTGGGATCTTGTTAAGGGCCCCGAGTCTTTCTATACAATTCAAAATAAAGTTTCCTCTGTATAAAATAATAATATTCTTGCTCTAGATTTGTTTTTAAATGTTTTTTCGTGAAAAAAAAAGTTAGTATTAACTTTATTTTTTACAAGGCAAGTTGATATAATTGTCGGCGAATGTCTAGATTCGACGATCCCGAAAGTAACCGTGAACGCAAACAATAAATATTGTAAAGGATAGAATATTTTGCGAAATTATATAAAAATAATTAGGCACATTAAATGCGAAATTAGTGGTATTTTTCATGCATTTTTTTATATACTATATGGTATATTATTCTATGATATATACAATTTAAAAATACATTTTATTAGTCCAGTATTGCTGTATACGTTGGAACTCACTAAATGCTTTGTCAGAGCCCTGCGCGATTTTGCGCAGGCGGTCCTCAATAGCTTAGACATTCCCTGTACATGTTACAGTGTCTTTGAGAGATTTCGTCAATCTTATATATTTTTTATTACGTTTTTGTTTCTGCTTTTTATTATAGAGTGTTGAATTTTCGCGTAGTTGAAATAAGATGTGTACAAATCGATGTAATATGAAGCTTTTCTTTATTTTTTGAAAATTTTCTATTTATCAAACGAAAGACTATGATAAAGACATTATTATCATTTTCTTTTATGATGCAAATGGGTTAATATTTATACAGAAATATTAAAACTTTATTGAAAATAGTTTTTTTTTCTACAGATAATAAATATTTAACAATGCAACTTCTTTTATATACTCTAGAAAAAAACTAAATATGCTTCTATAATAGCTGTTAATTTTAACGATCACTAAAAATGTTATTCCGATCATTAAAATAATTTTCCACTTTTATTTTTAAATAAAACATGTGAATGATTTATACATCTACTGGCATGAAACAAAAATATATCTGAACAAACGTTATCAATAAGTTGATGCATTTGTTTTATAGATATATATACCACCTTTCCTTTTCTCATCCTTTTCTAATCGGCCTGAGAGACATAGTTGCAATATGTAAATTTCAAAAAAGTTGTTTTTAAAGTTTTTGCTTTCTGCAGGAATCTGTAAAAAATATTTTTTTAAATTAAAAGACGTTGCAACATAAACGGTATTCATCACTGTGTTCAGTTTCTGCCATAATGTTTTTCATTATGGTCTCGAAATTACATCACTATTTAGGATAAGCTCTTTAATCGAAATAATGAAAAATGTCCTTTAATGCCTACGAAATGATTGAAACAAATATAATATTCTTATGAAGAGTCTTGGAATTTGCATTGATAATTTATGCACATATATTTATGTATGTTCTGTGCATGATGCCCTTCTAATTTTATAAATTAACATTTGTTGCGATGTGCTAATATGACAGGTGTGAAAATGGGACAATTTATGTAAGGGGCCTAGCACTTGAAGTTTGTTCAAAATTTAGTGGAAATTGGCTGTGAAAGGCCTCCTTATATTACATATAAACATAAATCTCGAAGATATGTATATGTTCATTGTTTTTTTGTTTTTTTTTTTGAAAACCTGTCTACTTGAAGCATGAACATCCACTTTGTACATTTTTGAAGCATTATTTTCTAAAATATGAATTAAGTGGCTATCTTTAAAAGATCACCATTATTTAGAATCAGTTCATTGGGAATGCATCATATGAAAACGACGCACACGAATACAAAATTTTCAATAAGATCTCCGCATTAAATGTGACTAGAGTTTTTCAAAAGATTAGATTACAAATCAAAAGCGATTAATCCAACCTTCTTGCAACTAAACTTTTAAATTTATAACAGTGCTTTGATTTTTCAAAACATTCTTCAGATCCACCTTGAAAATGTATCAAAATTTTTATTAATCTGTGAATAACTAATCTTTAAAAAGCGAAAACAAATTCACTAAGCCGTAACTCGGGAATCAAACATATGTATTTGCCAGTTCTGTTGCTACCAGAAATAAAATAAGTTATTTTTATATCTTCTTTCTTGTATTAACGTTTTTGTCTTTTTTTTCCATTGGTCCTTTGGAAATAACTGATGTGTTTGTTGTAATTTTGGGTGTTGCTCTACCCAGATCTTTCTTGTCTTTGATAAACTTAATATTTCCGTTGTGATTTATAGTAATTTTTTCGCCACTACCAGTTTTATTTAAATTCCGCCCCTGTCCTTGTTGATCCTTAACTAGTTTTACGTTGGTACTCAAACTGCATATGGAAGAGACACTAGATGACTGACTTGAGGAATCTTTTCGGGTTCTTTCCAAATTACCATTTAGAAGAGTTTTTGATTTTAAATCTTTATTATTCCCATTTGGTTTTTTGGAAAGAGACGGTGATGGGATATTAGACGGTGAAAATTTTGGTGATTTATGTAATTTTCCATTAATAGTCACATTTTCGTATTTAGGTCTCTGGATTGTTCTACTGATAGTCACATTTTCGTATCTAGGTCTCTGGATTGTTTGATGTACTTTAACATTCTGTGTAGTTTTTATAACACTTGATGTTACATTAGTCTTTTTGTTTGCACTACTTGAAGCTGCAGTAGTTTTAGAATTTTGAGTTGGTGCTGATTTGACGGAAGTTTTCCTAGATTCGGTACTTATTGTTACTTTATGTGTTATGTGACCATTCATTTTTGGAGTCTGCGTAGTATCTTTTTTGACATTATTATCATTATTTGTGTTATTATTATTATCTGGAGGATTTGAATTAGCATTATTAGTATCACGAGCACTCAAATCCTCTCTTATGTCATGATTTTCACCAATTGTTTCCTGGGTAGTTTGAAACGCTTCATTGAGCACAGGTCCATTTTTAGTTTTCGATGTCTCAGTTGTTTCACCAGCTCTGTTTTCACCTAAAACAGGCTTCTCTTCATCTACGGGAGATGTAACAGGAGTTGTAAGTGAATCTATTCTTCTTGCTAATCTTGATTGCCGTGATCTCAGAGATGTGTTTCTGTTTCTGTTAAATGCACTAGAATCGAGCCTTTCTATTGATGTGCAACTGACAGATGATGCACAACTCTCTCTCCGAATTTCCGATTTAGCCATATCATCGGATTGTAAATCTGAGCTATCACAAATCTGACCACTTTCAGGACTATTTGAATCCAAACTCGATTTCGAATCTTTCTTTATTGCGATTTCTTCGGGAGGTTGCAAGAAATCTGTTTTGGTTACGCTTCCGTTTTCACTGTTAATGGGAGAAGACGGTTCAACTACGTTTTCTACTTTTTTTATTGGACTTATTTCGGAAAATTGTAACAAGTCTGTTTTGGCTGTGTTCTCCTTTTCACTGATAATTGGAGAAGACGTTTTAATTACATCCTCTGCTTCTTTCACCAGAGTTTTTTCAGAAGATTGTGAGGAATTTGAACTGATTGTGTTTTCTGCATCACATTTAGTTGGAGAAGGCAGCTTAATTACGTTCTCCGCTTCTAACCTCATTTCTTTCAGTTTCAAGCGTCTCTGCGTCTTTCGTGAGGATGCAAAGCGATCAAAATTGCCGAGATGATTCAAATTAGAAAATGTTTCTTTATATTGTTCATTGCCAGAATTTGAATCAGAGTGCACTTCTTTTTTCTCAAGTAGTGAATTTTCTTTCTCACTAGAACTATTTATTTCCGTGTCATCTTTAGCTTTATTTTCAAGCTCATGCTTTTTACTGCTAATTTCTCTTGTGCTGTGATACAGTTTCGACCTTTCAAAAGATTTTTGAGTGTTTGATGAAGAATTCAAAAGGTTTAAAATTTTTTGGGTGAAGTTATCATTCTGTCTAGATATTGAATTTCTTGTTATTCTGGGCGTTTGAGTGTTCTTTTCGCAAGTATTTTCAGGAAGACCATCTTGCGTTTTGCGTAAAATGTTTCCTTCTATATTTTCACCGATCGAAGTTATCGTACCATTGATCTGCTGTCGTTTTAGCATTTTAAGTTGCAATTCTCTATCCCGTTTCTGTTCTTTTTCATTCTGCAACATCCAGTCATTTATTTTAGACTTTAATTTTTGTTTTTCTGAAAGTTCGGCATCTTCTTCAGGAGCAGGTAGGGCAACTGGAGGTGGTGAGGAACCAATACGTTCTCGCGTTTGAACTTCCCCATTCAAAATGTCACCTCTCTTGCGTCTTCCAGACCTTCTTAGGGGCACACGTTCAAGTAAAAAGTCGTCAGTGCTCCCAAGTGATTCCCCAGGATTTTGAAGAAACCCTATTATTTCATCTCCAGTGGACTCATCAAGGAATCTTGCTCGTCTACTTT
This sequence comes from Maratus michaelseni, assembly GCA_963931845.1. Lineage (NCBI taxonomy): Eukaryota > Metazoa > Arthropoda > Arachnida > Araneae > Salticidae > Maratus > Maratus michaelseni. The sequence goes on along the minus strand of OZ007587.1, from coordinate 380,257,511 downwards.
TAACATTCAATCTTTCGTCACTCTTGTTAATGTTTTCTAATTTAGAAAACATAGTTGGATCACTGTGACGTTTCATAGCTGTCTGGTTTTTGTGTTTCAGATCTTCAAAACGGTTAGTGAACATATCAATGTCATCTTGATCTGGCCTGCTCTTGCTCCTTCTGTACATTTCACCGAGTCTTCGCTCAGGGAAACCACTTCTTATGTCACCTAGCAATTGATCCATTATATGGTCAGCATCACTACCAGTACGGGAGTCAGGAACTGAAAGTAAAACATATAAATTAGTGCAGTTATAAACTGGTTCCTTTAGATTTAAGTTGAAAAAAATTTATATACTTATATATAAAAGGATAAAACAATAAAACCTTTTTAAAATTAAAATCTCCAGTCTTTTTTTTTTCTAACTTAAAATTTTATCTTCAAAACCCGTTTCGCCCCTGTTAACTTTGTTTCTCAGCCCGCCATTTATTACTTTCAAAACTCAAATTCGAACTAACTTTAATTTAAAATGTGCTGAGTTTATGCATCTTGCAAGCGTTTGCGGTTAGTGTTATCCAGGTCTTTGCCAAGCCCATAAATCCCCAGACATCAATCAAGAGTTAATTAACCAATAAAGTGAAATTATCCTCCCAGGTTGACACGTTCGCCCTCTGCTGGAAAATATTCCAAATTCTTAGTAAATTTTTTTTTTACTTTCGCGAAAAATTCAGTTTCTAGAGATTTGAGCCTGCTCTAATAACCTCATAATGTGATTTATTAAAATATACGGTTTCTCGGGCCCTCCGGCGAACTCGCGACTACCATTGAATATGCGAACTGGACAATTAATGAAATTAGTTCAAGAAGTGAGATCCCGAGTCAAATTATTCTAATACTGCAGTTACAACTCTCTCAACAATTTAGATTTACCAAATAAATCCTAATTTGTGACAGAAAACACCCGGTAATCGGACTATATTTGACATAATTGAAAATAAAAGCATGCAAAAGAAAGTTATGATGCACATAAGTTTGACGTTGTAAAAACATAATATCACATAAATTTAGCTGGAAATGAATAGTAATGTAACATATAAATATTTCAGCAGGGTTTTCTTTTAGTAATTTTTGAATCAATGCCTTTATATTTACAAAGTTTACACCAAAATTAAATTAAAAATGTTTTAATTATGTAAAGATATAAAAATGTACAGAATAATAAACGTTTGTTTTGTTAATAAGTGTTTGAAAATGTACGTTGAACATTTATTCGGGAAATTTAAAGTTCCTACAGTAGTTGCGACCATGTCTTGACAAGTGCGAACAAAATATTTTATATGGCAATTATGTTTTTGGCATGATATGTTTTTTTTTTTTTTTTTTTTTTTTTTTTACACTATTTTATAAGCATGTAAAACGTTTTATTATGTCAGTCACAGCTTAAATATTATTTTTCACAATCAACATGTTTACGCCAATTACTTCTCTATAATTTCTATCAAGAGCAGCATCAGTTACTGATCTTAGTCACGATGGTAAAACAAAATCCTTATGAGATGTCTCAGTATAGATGTTGTAATGTTACAAAATGTTAAGAAATAAACTTAAAAATTATATAGAATTTTTTTTTTTAATTGGGTAAAAATAAGTTTTTCAAATAGAAAATTTAAAATAACAAAAGCAGAATTATTTGACTGATCTTGACCTGAAAGTAGGCGAAAACGTGTTTTCCTGCTTCTCTGTTACATTAATGACCCCCCCCCCCCCCCCGTTCATGTTTTTTGTAGTGCTCAACTAGCCGAACAAGAATCCAGAAATCAGCGTGTCCCTAACATGACGGTAAGTTAGGCTTTTACTGACTTTTATTTCTTTAAATTATGTACGCTTATAAACTACACTTTTTATTATTCTGTCTGAATTAATTCATAAAAACTGTTGTTCTTTTTGGAAATCAATTATTAAATTTAAAGTACTGAAACTGACAACGAACTGTGCGTGTGGAATTTTGGTAAATATATTTTACTGGCGAATAGAATTTTTTGCTGGCTAGCAGATTTCTTCCAATTTGTAGAACCCTGGCTGCGAGTTAAGAGTACTGATAATTCTGATTCTGCCTTCCTTTTAAATATCAGAACGTTTATTTGAACACAAACACTTGTTGACTTTTCGGCATTTTCAACTTAAGCATCTGCTACAATCCCAGTAGTCTTGAACTTGAATATTCAAGGCACTTGTTGCATTCCTTTGTGGCATTGTTTGTTTCCGAAATCTTTTTCGGAAATTTCGAATGGTGAGTGACCACACAATTTATAATTAATTTCAGTAAATACTTGTTGATCAAAAGTATAATGGGGCCATTTTGACTAATTTCGCTCGAATAATAATTAAAAAAAATTATCAAGCACTACAAAAATATAAATAATGAAATAATAAAACTGAAATAATAAAACTGAAATAAAAGCTACTTTTATTACTTTTGTTTTTATACTTTTGCCCCTTAAATTAGACTTATTGTATTTGAAAATTATTCTATTCCAGCTGTTTATTTATTTATTTATTTATTTATCTGCCGCTAATATTGAAACTAGTGAGCTCATCGTCAGCACATTGACTGAAACATAGCTGCCAACTTTTACGCTTTTTTCCTACCACTAAAATTTTATAGTACATTTAACCTTATTAAATCGCCGAAATCATGTAATTCGATAAGGCAAAAATTTCTATTAATTTTTAGTGGTATCAAAAAAGCGTAAAAGTTGGCAGCTATGCTGAAACATCATACTTACGTTCCAGACTTCTTCTCTTCAAAGCAATTTGTTCCTCCCGTTGTTTTCTCCTAGCTTCGGCAAGCATTTCTTGCTTTCGTCGTTTCTCATTTTCCTATAAAGATACAGATTGACATGTTAAATTTTAAAATGTTGTGAAAACATTAAAACATATATATTAAGTTTTAAAGGATTAGGGGGCTCTCCCCCTACAAGCCTCGTTCGCCAACCCCCGTCCACACATCACAGGCTCTAAAATCATGCTAAGTTGTTCTATTTTGAAAAAGATTACCCGATTACAAATATTAAATGATATTATCAGGAATAGTGGTGATCTTCTGTGATCGGGTTGCCATTCCTTTCCGTTTGACTGGGAAATTTTTCGGTGTCTAAGGCCGTATCGACCGTTGTCGCGACAGCTGACGGCTATTTTTGTGATTGATTAAAAAAGAACAATTACACATTTGAAAATCAGCTTGTATAAGATGGTTAAATAAAAAATGTCAGTGTCTCCCGGTCTTTTGTAACATTTAGAAGAAAAGTTTTCTTTTAGATGCTTATTAAGAAGATAGTTTTTATTTTGACAATTTAAACATATCGTTTTATATATGGCGTACTTTTCACCACTAAATGTTTTTCGTACGTAATAAATAAACTATTTAAAAGTTTTCTTTCTTTTTCGATAGTTACGTATAAATATATATTTCAATTAAAAATTACAGTGTTCGGAAACGCTATGAGAAAATAGTTTTAAATATGACATTTTATATCGTTTTAAATGGGACGTAATTTTCACCGTTAAATGTTTTTTATACGAAATAACTCATTTTAATTTAAAGGTTTCTTGCTTTTTAAAATTTCACGTGTAAATATTTTGTGCAATTGAAAAGTGTTTGTAAATATTATTTGAGATATTTAAAATTTGGCAACAGTAGGTAAAACAAAAGTTTATTTCAAACTATAAATTTAATCTCTTTTCAGCCAATGAAATTTTGAATAAAAAAGTGAAAAAAAATTAGACAAATTAAAAAAAAAAATGTTTAAATATGCACACCACAATCTAGTCAAGTATGTGCCTGCAAAAGATGGTTAAGATGCTAATCATAGTTTTTTATTCTATAAAATTTATTTAACTGAATTACTTTGACCAATTTAAACACTAAATAGCGCTGAAAATAATTCTCCGATTTAAAAACTGCCTGCTTCAGCGTGTTTATCATACATTTTTCTATAAAATTACCAGTTTTCATGTTTTTATATGCCATAGTTTTTATTATTACTATTATTATAATCCGAGAAAGTCAAAAGATCACATTAAACTCAATTACGGCAGCAGTGGCGCAGCAGTGTTAGTTACTTTTTTTTTAAGAAATGAGCTATGCTAGATTTCTGTTATATTAAAATATGTTTGTCTGTTTGTATTTCTTCACTACTTCTCCTATAATATCGAACGTTAGACGAAGATACTAACACTAGTTATCCGTATGAATCCGAGCATGTCATATAAGGTCTCAGAACTTTAAAATTTGAGTTAATTCCAGATTTTTTTTTTTTTTTTTTTAGTGGTGGCAACTGTATTTATTGATAAAAAAAAAGAGGTAAGGGGAAATGATAAGGATTATTAGATTTTTTTAAAATTCATTTTCTAAAATTTAAATTATTTTCAATTTAAATGGATGGTTTAAAAAAAATCTTGATAAAATTAAATTTTTCAAGAAAATTCGAAGAAATAAAAGCATATTTTTCAATATTCAAGTTTCATGAAAGAATTTATTCTACAGAAACAAAAATCGTTAATCGATATAAGACGTAATAACACGACATAACAACTTAAGACGATCGCCATTAGAAATCATTACATGGTAGATTTCTTTCAGCTTTACATTCAACCAAGGAGGAAGAGTTAGACTTCTTGGATTTAGATGGACAATCATTGACCCCTATTCACAAGAATTGAATTTAAAGAAAAAGCCTATAGTATTTTCAATTAATTGTTTTTGGACGATGGCGGTTAAAACGTTTCATAAAGGCACTAAATGTGAAATGGTTTATCGGGTAAAAATTAGATACAGTGGGTGATCGGTTAACGAACTTAATCCGTTCCAAAACAATGTTCGTTAACCGAATTGTTCGTTAACCGATCATAGATTTAGTATAGATTTGTATGGGAATTCGATTAATTCGTTCTTAGAAGCCAAATAGTATATAAAAATTAATATAAATTCTCCCTAAATTTTTCCATATTTAATATGAACAGGTCGTATTTTGATGGCTTTGTCCGTGTTGTGCTGTACTTAAAAATAAATAAATAAATAAATGACATGCCCTTTGTAAAAACTTTTAGGAACACGTTCATTGACTACAGCATTAAATTATATCAATTTATCACTTTGACCTATCAAAAACTCAATTAGTTCTCTAAACGATCGTGTTTACTGCAGGGCCCGATAAAGCTCAAGTGGAGCCTAGAACCTGTTAATAATTTAAGATCTAAATTTCAATTAAAATAATTAATTTCCAGTTAAAAATATTTATTTAAAAAGGGACACAAAACATAAAAAATAATTTTTTAATCTGATCATTCTAATTTGGTGGCCCTAAAATATAGACCCCGACCCTTGGTAGTCCATGAATTAATTAAGACATAAGTATACAACTGTTAAAATGTTGTCTAAATCGATAATAGATGCAATTAAATATAGTTCTGCGAATTTGAATCGCAGCATTGCTTTTTCTTCGCTTTGTTTTGTGAGGTGTTCGTTATCCGAACATAAAAATTTCTCGCGGAAGTGTTCGTTAACTGATCTGTTCGTAAACCGAACAGTTCGTTAACCGATCACCCACTGTACTTTTTATTTCCTTGTAAAGCATTCATTTTAATTTTTATCTGTCAAGGATTACATTGATTCATTGTTATTTTATGATACACTAGCAAGCTACGCCCGCTACGCTGGTCAATTTCTCTTAACGAACCTTTAATCAAACAAAATATTGATATTTCATAATTTACTTTTATATTTTAACAGAATAATAAGGCTACTATAATTTGTGACTCGTGCGAAAGCCAATATACACGTCAGGACACGTCGCCCTTATCATTATCTTTTTACGCGTGAAAGTTTCGCTATGGTACTCCATTATGAAATTTGGTAATTTTTGAAATTCGATATTTGAAAAACGGCATAATCATTAGATTTGAAATTTATATCAAGAAAAATACAATTTTTTACCTTTTAAACGCAGTTTGTCTAACAATTTTCTGAAAAATACTTTTCGAGCTATTATTTTTTTCAGTAACTTCAAATGTTTCATTTTCCGAGATTAATCTGTGGCAACGATTAGCGAAAAACCCAGTCGTCAGTAACGCATAGCTTTTTATTAAACAGGATGTTGGAGCAGGGATTGTCACAATCAATTTGCCATCATCACTTTTGAAATCGGTTCTGTAGTTCCAGAGATTCCATAGAAATTGTAATTTAGAATGATATTGGAATGCTTTTCGCTCATTTCACCCTTTTAAATTTCGAATTTTCTTTTATTGATTCTTAGAGAGCATCTACATCTCATGAGTAACTACAATGCCAAATTTCAAATTTCTAGCTCCTTCAGTATAAAAAAAGTCGCAATTTTCGAACATTTTTCGCTCCTGCACCCCCCTGGGGTTAGTGGCATCGACATAAAATATAGCCTATGTTGGGGTAGGGATTGTTACCATCAATTCGCCACCATTGCTTTTGAAATCGGTTCTGTAGTTCCAGAGATTCCTTAGAAATGACAATTTAGAATGTTTTTAGAACGCTTTTCGCTCATCTCACCCTTTTAAATTTCGAATTTTTTTAGAATGTGTTCTTAGAGGGCATTTACATCTTATAAGTAACTACCATGCCAAATTTCATGTTTCTAGCTCCTTCAGTATAAAAAAATCGAAATTTTAGAACGTTTTTCGCTCTTGCACCCCCCTGGGGGTACTGGCACCGACATGAAATATAGCCTATGTTGGAGTAGGGATTGTCACCATCAATTTGCAACCATCACTTTTGAAATCGCTTCAGTAGTTCCAGAGATTACCCTCTACAAAAAAACAAACAAAAAAAACAATCTTTACTGCTTTATAATATTAGTATAGATTCACAATATTACATCCCCCCCCCCCCCCCAAAAACAAAAAGTGAAAAACTACTGAAATTTTATTAGCATAATACTGAAATATTTTTTCCGTGTAGTGTCAAAATACAAAAGCTAACATATTATCTTTATAAAAAGAATAATGAAATTTTGAAAGGGTCCTAAAACATGTAATTTGAACTAGTAATTGTTATTCATATCAGTAATTTTTATTCACTTTTATGTTTCTAGAAAATATCACTCAGGAAATAAATTAAAATTTAAACTAAATTTTACTTAAATTTTTTAACTTAGGACTAAAATTTTTAAAAGCTGTTTTTATCATTTTTACTTTCCGAACACATAGTGTAAGGAAATGTGATTATGATTTATGTGTGTATGTGCGTGCGCGCGCACGCGAGTGAGTGAGTGAGTGAGTGAACATGATAATTCCCAAACGGTACTTCTGATCAAGCTCCCACTTGGAGAATATGTTATACACACTGTAGCAAAAACTGTTTAGATTTTCGTAAAAATTGGCCAAAGGATTAGATATTTAATCCTATTTTTAAACCATTTTCCGATCGATACTGTAGAGAAAATCACCAAGGAAATAGGACAGAGTATAAGTGATAAGTATTGCGACGATGTAATCAAGTATTAGTGACGCGAAAATAACGTCTCCACTTTCAAAACTAAAGGACCAGCATTCGAATTCAGCTGATTCCATTGTATAAAATCACCTCCCCCCCCCCCTTTTTATTTTCTGGACATGTGCGAAAAATTCACTCCATTTTCTTTTCAGTGAAAAAAAAGGGGGAGGGATGGTTGCATTTTTTTTAATTTTCTAAAACAAAATAAATAAATTTAGTTATTGACATACCTGAATGGCTGCCTTGAATCTCGTACAGAAATTATGGAACACCTTGAAACAATCTTCTAATTTAAAGCTATCGATGTCCTCACACAGAAAGTTGGCTAACTTTTGCCTTAAGGTCTCCAAGTTATTAATATCATTTTGCAGCGTTTCAACTTTATTCTCAGCAAACTAGAAAGCAAAAAGAATAATTAATGAAAGTTTTTGTACGAAATATAATGATTATCAACAAAACCCAGTGAGCTTCATATATAACAGGAGCTCTGTGTCAGAAGCTTGCAAGGCAAATGAAGCATGCAACGTAAAGGTACAAAAAAAAGTCCGCGTTGTCAATATCAGATATTAGTGTTCTCATTTACTATTATCCTAATTTATGATTATCTAATTAAGCTATGCTTATCTAATTAATAAATGATTATTTAATCATATAAGGGAATACGATAAATAGCATGGTTTGCCACGAATGCTAACTAAAATTATCATCGCTGTATCCTTCCGCGATGACAGCTGGAAATCACGTTGGGGAATAGGAAGACAGATCTGCTGTTATTACAGGGTGTTCCAAAATTCGACAGACAAATTAAGAAGGGTGATAGAAGGCGTCAAGAGGGCGAAAACTTACCATAGCACATGGGGTCGCAAACCACGTTTAGTGGGAGAAAATCGCAAAAGTATTTATGAAGGGTGTGACGTCGAGTGGAACAAAAGGGCCAGTAATAAATAGAGAAACATTTATTTGGCGTAAAGCATGATTACAACGCATTACAGTTCAACGTCAGAAAGGAGACGACGATACATTTTTATAGGAATATGATTTAACACGCCCCGCAATCCTTCGTTCGTCGGTGTCGGCTGTGCAATGACATTCGTGGCCGCAACTTCGAACAATTTCTATAAAAATGTGTCGTCGTCTCCTTTTTGAAGTTGAACTGCAATGGATTTTAATCATGCTTGACGTCATATAAATGTTTTTTTCTACTTATTATTGGCCCTTTTTGTTCCACTCGACGTCACACCCTTCATAAATATTTTTGCGATTTTCTCCCACTAAACGTGGTTTGCGACTCCATGTTTTGCAGTAAGTTTTCATCCTCTTGATGCCTTCTATCATCCCTCTTAATTTCTCGGTCGAATTTTGGAACACCCTGTATATAGAGCTTAGTATTAAAACCATGTTGCACTACTGCCAATAGTTATTACACTATTGAAACTAGTTTGCAAGTATGCTGTTAATTTTAATGCTTAAAACGTGATATTACTAATTACTAAAATGAATAATTGCAATTGTTTGATAAAATCGGAAAAAAATGTGTATCAAACAAAAAAGTTTCAGTTTTCTTTAGTCAGAAAACTATAGTCCGCTCATGATAATTTTGGATGGTAATTTTAAGAGTTAGCAATGGTACTGTAAAAGAAAGTTGCTAACAAGTAGAAATAGTGTAGGAAATACTATATTTAATTAAAAACTAGATTCTGCTATTTGCTATATTAGAAAGATCACTGTAAAAAAAAAAAAAAAAAAAAAAAAAAAAGAGAAATATTTCTGGATCTAGCGAAACTTTATGAAAATGCAACACAACCTCTTCCGCGTTATCCACGATTTTGAAAAGCGTTCCTTTATCTCCGGAAACCTCAGAAACCAATAGATTTTCGAGATTTAAAGAAGCATTTTTTAAACAAAAGTTTCTTTTGCTGCCCGATGAATAAATAAATAAATAAATAAAAAACATGGAAACATCTCTGAGTGGTTTTTACAGTGGTATTAATTGGTTTTTTTCTCGGCTACTATTGGCGAACTATTGGTTTTTTGGATGCTATCAATTCTCAAGTAAACATTTTCAGCTATACGCAAAAGAATTTATAAATCCAAGAGTAACAAAATATTGTTACTGTTAATGTTAATGCTATATTAATATTAATATTAATGTTAAAATTATTCAGCATGTTTGTCCACTGAATATGTTGCTGAACATGAAAATGTTGACTTAAGAATGGCTAGCATCTGTTAAACCAATATTTTACATTGAGAAAACGGGTTAATACCGTAAAAAATACTCAAAAACGTTTCTTTTCTTTTTTTCTTTTCCTTCTTTCTTTCTTTGCTTTTCGTTTTTTTTTTTTTTTTTTTTTTTTTTTTTAGCGGGCAGCAAAAGAAATTTTTGTATCAAAAATGCATACTTTAAATGTCGGAAATTTATTGGTTTTTGAAGATAAAGAAACGATTTTTTGGAATCGTGGATGACTGGGAAGAGGTTATGTTACAGTTTCGTAAAGTTTTGCTAGATCCAGAAACATTTATCTTTTTTTACAGCATAGTTATTATAACTTTAATCCATTTGTATCCGAAGTGCATATATGCATCCGTTTCATGATTTTTTTTTTTAAATTATTATTCAAAATTCGGAAAGAGTAATTTTTACTTAATGTAATCACGAAACATCTGTCATTTAATAAAGAAAAAATTATTATTCAGAATTTCTGGTATGAATTCGGATTTTCTGAATAAAAATAAATTCCTGAAATACACACTTCGGATGCAATTGGGTTATTAAATAACGAATAAATTCACCTAAATATGCGTTTCTCATTGATTAATTTATCGTGCGCGGGCTATAGTCAAAATACTTAAAAATACACGTAAATGCATTTATACAAAAAATCATCTGTAATAAAAAAGTTTCATTTCTAATATACTGGTAAAAATTAAACTAATATTATCGAAACTAACCAAAAGAAAATCTTGCATTTGTGACTTGATTTGGTCCTCCGCTACAGCGACTTGTGAAGAAACTTTTGAAACTCTTTGGCTTAGCGAAGAAACGTCCGTTTTAAGTGTTTCCATGGAGATTCTGCAATGTAAATTTATTCTTAAGAAACAAAAGAGAAAATTTAACAATACTTTTTAAGCAAAAAATGAAAAATAATTTATTTTAATTATTTAGCATTACAGTACACATTTTAAGAGAGAAAAACTCGTGTTTGTTAATTTATAGTGATGCATTAGAAACTAGATGTTTTCTACCAGAATGTTTAATGCTGGTATGTAATGTATTCATTTATTATTTCGTTAGTTATTGCTATATATTGACCTTTCGGGGCATATATAATGTGATTTCTTCAGATTAATGCTTTAAGAAATCATTTTTAAAGTTGATTTCTAAATGTTTTATAATAAATCTATAAAATTACTTTTATTCCTGATCAAAAAACCTAAAAATTATTAAAACACACCTTTATTGAAAGTATTATAAACCCATAGGTTTTCAGTATAGAGAGAAGAAACTATTTTTAAAAAAAATCTTGTACAACTGACAGAAAAACTGTTATTTGGAAAATCAGTAAAAACTATTTATTTTAACATTTAAAAAAAATATATTTTAACAGCCCAATACTGTTTTTTTTTTTTCGATTAAAAAACAGAATCTTTCTTTAAAATAAACAGACGTTTAATGTCACTTCAGCTGACAATTTGTTTTTCTGTCAGTTTTACAGAATTTTAATTACAGTGTATATATATATTTTAAAAAGTCTAAAAGCTAAAATTTTATTTCAATGATTTTTATAAAAGATTCTATATTAAATGCACTATTTTCTTTAACAACTTTTATTCAATAATTAGTAAAATACATTGTATAGTTTTGTCTTGTATGCAACAGGCTGTTATTTTGAAAAGATTCCCTCAAAATTACTTGAAGAAATTTACAATTAAGCTAGAGTGCGACACTATTTTGTACATTTTAGCCTTTTTTTTGTACTTTTAAAAATTATTTTGAAAATATTAGCATATTTAGATAGATATAAAAAATTCTTAGTTTTTTTTTTCATTAATTACTTTTTATCCCTAATAACTATTTTTGAAATATTTTTTTTTTGTTACGTTCTTTCATGGCAATATGAATAATTAAAGAGCAGTTCCATTTTAGATTTTTACATAAGTGAGATCTCTGAAGTTTTAATACTTTCGTATAACACTATTATTAGTATTTTGTTTGAGGTATAAATGTTAATTTATTTAACTTTTAAAACTAAACGTATCTCTTAAAATTACAAGTGCGTAAAAGATTCAATTACTATTAATTTCTTTCAACATTTGAATTTACTTTTTGGTAAAAACACACTAAACAACAGACAACTTAAGATTTAAAATAACATCTTTAAGCATTTGCTTAAGGAAGTTGCGTTGTTGGCTTTAAAAACGTATTATTTTAACATTTACTAAATATTTTAATTACAGTCAAAGAAGCCCAAGAAATTATAGTACATTAAATCTTTTAAAACTGAAATTATTTTCAAAGTAATTTCTTTCTTTTCAAATTAACACTTAATAACATTTAAAGTTCCTTAAGATTGCCACGTAATTTTTATATGTTATTGATGTTTACTATAGAATGTTCAGTATTGAAAATGAAACGTGTAGCATTTATAGTTCGTTTACAGGGACATACAAAATATTTACATTACATTATTGTCTACGGAGGAAAATCGTTTGCGGTGCATTTTTTTTTATGCTACGATATTTCAAACATAATGAGATTGATATGCATCGCTGAGGTGGACTACAACATGCTTTCCCAGGAGTATAGTATAAGTAGTATTTATAGTTCATTTACAGAGATGCTCAAAATAATTTAATTACTTTATGATCTATTGGGGAGAAATCGCTTGCGTCGCATTTTAATGATGATATAATATTTCAACCACAATGAAATTGAAAGGGATAACTGAGGTTCACTATAACGTGTTTTCTATAGATTATGGAGTACGTAATGGGATCCACCGCGTATCGCAACGACCTATGTCGTCAATACATGGTGTGATGAGTTGACATGTTTCAACTCCTCCCTTATTTGTGGTAAAAGGATAATCTCTGTGGAATGAAAATAATCTGACAGATTGATCTCTATTGAGAAAAATTCTATCAATAGTGTGAATTTCCTTTTCACTTTGAGATAAGCCAAGCTGCAATACATGCTTTGTATTGAATGATATGTTATCTGAATGAGTAGATAAGAATTGTAAAGTATTGTTCTTTTGGATACAAAGAACTGGGCCCCTACGAAATGCAATGTTTTCTGGGAAATTCCTGGAATGCAAGGAAAGCCCCTGGGAAGTGAAATTGCTGACGGGAGTTGAAGGTGGAAGGAGTTGAATGTTGAATCAGTTGGTTGTGAAACAAGCTAGAGTGAGCTTGTCTTTGAGCAGACTTCAGAATCTTAGGATTTTCTGAAATTGTAATTTCACAGCATGAATATGAATAATCATATTTTTCATTTTTACTTTTGTTTTCTTTTTTTAATGTGTTAATTTAAAATAAAGTTTTTTCGTTTCAAACGATAAATGGAATTTATTAATTATATATACAACGTCTCACGCTACCACAGCAATAGTATATATAATTAATTGGTGGCAGCAAATGGGATATGTAATCTAGAATAAATTAGATTACGGATCTATGTTAACCTGATTAAACAGATGAAGAGCCAGTGAAAAACGGATAAGCAGAATTGTGGAGTTTTGAAGTATAATTGGAGTCGTGGTTTTTTCTCGGAGTTCTAGCAAGCAGAGAACTGGTAAAAGAACTTTATCGACAAAAGCTGTGTAGTGTATGAACAGTCAACTATAGATTTGGTGATACGTGTTTGTGCTTCTTAATATATCCAGCGGAATGAAGATATGCGGCGTACCATCTGAGTTGTTTACATACGGATCTAAGGTGCAATTAGTGCCTTTTCAGTGAATTGAGTGTCTTCAAATCTTCATAAATCTGCGTGCGTGTCATCTTTAAAAGTGCTTGGAAGCCTGGTATCAGTGTGGAGGAAATATCTGCATCTGGAGGTAAGCTCTTTTATGAAATCTTCTATAGAGGTCTGTTTTAAATTAAATTTTGTGTATAAATTTTAATTTTGGGGAACAAAACTCTATGTGAAATTTAAGAATTCTGGGAAAGCTATTAATTTGGTATTTAAATTTTAGTTAGAATTTTTATGTTTGTTGATTTTCTGGTATCTGTTTGGTATCATATTGGGTTAAGAAAATTATATACTTATGTATATGTTAAAATTTACTTGGGGTATAGTAAATTGTTATTGATTAATTGAGATTATTAATCAGGGTATTTTAATCATAATTTTGTATAGAGATTTTGAAAATAAGAGTTTTGTTTATATACATTTTATTTCTTACAGTAATAAAGTTATAGCTTAATTTTATGGGTATACTGTGGATGATTATGATTAATGTTTCAAAATAAATTGATGTTATACTGTACTGTTGGGTATAAAATTTATTTTGGGGGGTATACTCAGTTTGAAAGACGTCACTGTTGCATGAGAATTTGCTATATTAAAATTGTGTCGTGTTTGAATACATTATTATACGTATAGTGAAGAAAATTCTATTTCTGTATTTATTGTATTATTGTAAATTGAATATATCTGATATTTTGAAATTTATTATATTTTGGGGGAAAATATGGCAGACTATTTAGTAAAATATAATAAAAACGTCTTGCTATTATTAGCAGAGGAATTTGAGACCAGTGTGTCAAAAACGTGTAAAAATCAAGCTATAATTCAGGCTATCGTTAGTGCTGAGGATTATAAAGAAAGTTACGCAAAACTTCGCTTGCAATATATTCTTGAACAGGAGGCAGAGCGGAAAGAACAGGAAAAACAAATTGAAAAAGATCGTAAAGAACAAGAGAGACAAATTGAAAAAGATCGTAAAGAAAGAGAGAGGCAAATTGAATTAGATAGGATTGCGCAAGAGGAAAAAGATAAGCTTAGGAAATTTGAGTTAGATAAACTTGAAAAACAACTTGAGGTAGATAAACTTGAAAAACAACTTGAGGCAGATAAACTCGAAAAACAGCAACAACTTGAATTACAAAAACTTGAAAAAGAGCAGCAATTTGAATTAGAAAAATTGCGTATTCAAAATTCTGCGGATGTTGTTAGTGTTTCATCTAATGAATCAAATGTAGATTTTCATAGAACTCCTATGGTAAATTTAAAGGATTTGGTTCCGCGTTTTGATTCTAAATTAATTGATATAACTCTTTTCTTTATGATTTTTGAAAGGCAAGCCGAGAAAGCTTAAATTTCTCAGGAAGATTTGGTCAGTCAATTAATTCCTTTATTACCTTCTGACATTGCCGAAATTATAGTTAAACAACCGTCAGACAAATGTGATGATTTTCAACATATAAAGAAGGTTTTGTTAGATAGGTTTAGGCTAAGTACAGGCGCCTTAAAACAAAAATTTGAAACTCATCAAAGAAAATCGGGTGAATTATGGGTAGATCTGATTTACGAGTTAAGGGGTTATCTAGATAATTGGTTAGAGTCATTAGAAGTGAGGGATTTTGAGTCCTTAAAAGAACTAATGCTCACGGAACAATTGAAAAAACGTGTCCCTTTTGAGATAAAAGAAAAATTTATGGATGATTGGGAGGAAATAAAGATTGCTTCTAAACTCGCGGAAAAATCGGATAAATTTGAGAGTATAAGAAGAGAATTTAAGAGGTCGGATAGAAAACCTTGGGAAAATAAATCTTTTCAGGATAATCAAAAAGATAACTTTAACTCTAAAAGTAGAAAGGAAATTAAACCAAAATCGGAATTTGAGAATACGAAAGAGTGTGGGAAATTTGATCAATTTAAGAAGGACAATGCTTTCGAAAAGCAAAGACAAGTCCAATGTTATAATTGTTTGGCAGTGGGCCACATCCGTCCAAATTGTCCGGAATTGTTAAAAAGTAAAACTAATTATGAAGATAAAAGCATAGCTTGGATCATTACTAGTGATGGGAAAAGTGAAAATAATAAGGAAGGTGTGGAAACCGAGTTGCCTATGGTTGATTTATGCGTGAATGGTAAGAAAGTAAAAGCGATTAAGGACACAGGTGCGCAAATTGCGGTTTTTGATGCTAATGACATTCCGTGGAGTGCTAAGAAAGTGGGAAAGGTCTTTCTTATACCGGCCCTCGGAAATAGACAAAAAGCGGATTTGGTGTCAGTGCCGGTTGCTTTGATGGAAGGTGAAAAAGAGTATGTTGAAAAAAATGTGGTTGTTGCAGTTGTGAGAAAACTAAATTCTCCGCCCCTTATAACACCAGCTGTTTATGAATTATTAAAGTTAGGAAATATGGATAAGCAAAATTCAGTGTGTAAACGGGTGGAAAATCAGAGAGAATTAAATGGGCAGGGAACCTTCGGATTGTCTAGCGATCATGAGCAAAAATTTGTTAGAAAAATGGTTGGAAATGAAATCTGTGAAAGGGATAGTAAGTCTGTTAATGAAATAGAGGTAAATTCATCGGGAGACGTGACTGATAGGAATTTGGCAAAAGGGTGTAAATTGATCGATACAAAAGATGATGCGTCTCAAACGAATAATGATAAAATGTCATGTAAGGGAGGTCAATTTCGGGAAAATAATTCTGAGCATGCTTTAAATATAACCAGGTATTTTGTTGGTAGTATGGGAGTTGAGCATGTTAGAAAGAGAATTAGAAAGAAATTGAGTTCACCTATGACTGTGGCCAGAAAAATTAACTCTGTGATGAAAGATAATGATAGAGAAAATTGGGGGGCTAAATGCCAAGAAAATGAATATAGAAATTCAAAGTTAAAAAGAATGGAGCATTCTGCTTTTAAAACGGATCATAAAGAAAGCTTTATTAAAGTCAAAGAAGATTTTGAAAGGAAAAATTATGATCATGAAGTTGTAAAGCGAAATTTATTGTCGAAAAGATTTTCTAATAGAAGTAATTTAGATATTGGTTTTTGGGAGAATTCTCTAAATTAAATTTTATTCTAAATTTGGGAGTACTCATTATTGTAATATCTGTAATGTGTTTAATTATCATTTAATGCTTAATATTTTCGTTATAATAAAACTTCATTAATTTAATGATTGCATAATTTAGTATGCTTTCTTTTGTTTGTAGAAGTGTCCAAAATTAAGCTTTTAAGCAAGTGTTTTCTTAAGAGAATTGTTTTAGGCATTGTGTTGTATATAGGTTTATACTTTCTTTTTATTATTATTTTTTTTTGTTAGAATCATGTAAAGTGTAATCTGTATTTGGTATTATAGGTATGTGAAATATTTCAAAATTGTTTCTTAGGGCATCAATTGTATAAATTATTCCTGGAATTATACTTAGGTATTGTAGTTATGGGATTATAGTAAATCCTGTTGACAGTGTGGTCTATCAAATACTGAGTATGGGAATGTGTTTGTATACTATAGGGATTTTTCATGTGTTATTCAAAATTCCTTTGTGCTTTGATGACCTCTTTAGAAATTGATTGAAGGAGCTTATTCTATTAATATATATGCCAAATTTCTTCTAGAAATTTTTCCTTAGGGGGAGGTGTTGTGATGAGTTGACATGTTTCAACTCCTCCCTTATTTGTGGAAAAAGGATAATCTCTGTGGAATGAAAATAATCTGACAGATTGATCTCTATTGAGAAAAATTCTATCAATAGTGTGAATTTCATTTTCACTTTGAGATAAGCCAAGCTGCAATACATGCTTTGTATTGAATGATATGTTATCTGAATGAGTAGATAAGAATTGTAAAGTATTGTTCTTTTGGATACAAAGAACTGGGCCCCTACGAAATGCAATGTTTTCTGGGAAATTCCTGGAATGCAAGGAAAGCCCCTGGGAAGTGAAATTGCTGACGGGAGTTGAAGGTGGAAGGAGTTGAATGTTGAATCAGTTGGTTGTGAAACAAGCTAGAGTGAGCTTGTCTTTGAGCAGACTTCAGAATCTTAGGATTTTCTGAAATTGTAATTTCACAGCATGAATATGAATAATCATATTTTTTCATTTTTACTTTTGTTTTCTTTTTTTAATGTGTTAATTTAAAATAAAGTTTTTTCGTTTCAAACGATAAATGGAATTTATTAATTATATATACAACGTCTCACGCTACCACAATGGGTTCAATCGGGGTGATGCGCAGGTGGCGATGCTCCGATCTGTCGCAGGGTCGTGTGCGTTATATGTCCCTCAGGACATGGGTGCGACGGTTCACGTGCTGACGGGCGCAGCTCAGTATTTATCGTTCATTTACAGAGACGCACAAAATAATTCGATTACATAACTGACTATGATCGATAATTGTTGAAAAAAAATGTTTTCCACTGTGGTAGGCATTTTTAAACTTATTTAGTTATCAGTGCATTATTTGGTATGTAAAATTCTATATATCATATACAAGGCTGCACAAAAGGATTCGCACACATTACCGGATATGGGCAGTGATTACGAAAAAGAGATTTTTACTGAGTTATGTGTTTATTAAATTGCTTATTTAGATATTTCATTTTATTGTATGAAAAAATTAAATTTCTTAATAATATACTGTTTGTGTTGGAAAGCGTTTCATAATCTATGCCTAATGCATGATTTTTCTTTATCGTTTTCATTTTTATTTTTCTTAATAATAAACTGTTTGTGTCGGAAAGTGTTTCATAATCTATGCATGATGCATGATTTTTCTTTATCGTTTTTATTTTTATTTTTCTTAATAATATACTGTTTGTGTTTGAAAGTGTTTCATAATCTATGCCTGATGCATGATTTTTCTTTATCGTTTTCATTTTTATTTGAATAATCGAGTATACTTAATAAAATCCATTCATACTTACTTAGAAGCTTCTTCTAAATTTTGAACTTCTTCCAAAAATTCAAGGAGATCTGACCTTTTCTTTGTTGCTTGCTGTAAAATATACAAATAATACATGTATACATATTTTAAATAAACAACTTATTTAAATAAGAATATGTGTCAAATAAAATATAAATGAATGGTCAAAACCATAGAAGTACCTCTGCAACGTAATGAATAAGTGTAACACTCGGTTTATTGGCACGGATATCTGTCAGTTTCAAAAGCGACATCATCTTGAATCCTGCTGCATTACCAGCATAACCACCCTGTAAAATAATTGGAAAAAATGGTGGTAAAATAAGTTAGACGCATACACTGTAATAATAATAAGAATAATAAAGTTTCTTAATCTACGAAGTATAATGTACCATGTACGAAAATTTGAAATAACCTCTTCCGAATTACCCACGATTCCGAAAAAGCGTTCTTTATCTTTAGAAACTTCAGAAAGCAATACATGTTCGAGATTTAAAGAAGCATTTATAGAAACAAAGTTTTTTTTCTTAGATGCCCTGATTTTTGGAAACGTTTCCGAGTAGTTTTTAGAAGGTATTAATCAGTTTTCCGAAACCATAATATTGGTGTTTAGGACGCTATCAATTCTGAAGTAAAAATACAAGCAAGAGTAACCAAATAAAATAATGTTAATGTTAATTCTGTTAATTTATCATGTTTGTCTGTAAAATATGTTTGTCGAACATGTAAATGTTTACATTAGCATCTGATAAACCTATATTCTGGGTAGAGAAAACTGATTATTACGCTGTAAAAAGCAGCTGGGGAACTTCGAAAATCAGTGGCAGCAAAATAAACGATGTTTTTATAAAAGCGTCTTTAAATCTCGAAAATATATTAGTTTCTGAGGTTTCTGATGATAAAGAACGCTTTCCGTAATCGTGGGTAATTCGGAAGAGGTTATTGTATATTTACAGCTATGTTACATTTTCCTAGATTAAGAAACATTTGTCTTTATTATTATTATTATTATTATTATTATTATTTTACAGTGTACCCATAAAAAAATGTGGTATCATTCAGTGTGTACTTAGCCACGTGTCGGGACATACAAGTATGTCACGGAGATTCCTCACGTGTGTAGCGAAAATTTTAAAATGTTCGTACTGTTTTAACAGATTCTGTGTTCATATTTGAATTGTATTTCGTCTGGATCACCGAAGAAAGAAATTAGATATTAGGTTTAAAACGTCTGGCGTACAAACGTAAGGATATATGAATGTACGTACGGCAGGATGGTAGAACATAAATTTCAAACTCAAATGTATGGAAATATAGGTTTGAGTTCCAGTGGAAACTTATTTTTAATTTAAAAAAAAAAAAAAAAAAAAAAAAGGGATATTTACGCTCATCAACAAATATTCATCACATAATAAAATTAGTATTGAAATCTATAAGGTAAATCAAAACAAATTAGGAATTTACGTCAAACGTGACAAATGAGGTGCATTCGTACTATAACTAGTTTTTATAAATATTCAGATCTTGGTGCAACAGTTTTTGCACTCTTATGCAAAAATGCATCAATACAAAATTTATTTTATTTGCAGATTGTCATATTAGAGTTATTAATTTTATTTTATGAAATTAAGTTTCAATTCACTTTTACAATTATTAATTACAATGCTGTTACATTAGCATTGTACTATGTGCAAATATCCAATACAAGGCAATAAAAAAAAAAAAAAAAAAAAAAATCATCGTTATTATTTCACTGAAAAAATGAATTATATCGTCTACTATTATGATAGGATTCATTTCCGTAATAAAATAAGTACATTTTAAGCTGGCAACATTTTATCTTTTGTTGACATTTACTGAAAATTCTAATGGGAAACTTAAGCCTAAGCTTTGAAAATTTCAAATCTTGAAATCCATATTTAGACTCTTTTTCCATTTAATATCTATTTCTCCGGAAACATCTATCCAAAAAACTATCGGTAGATTGTATGATTACTGTAATTAAAGAATTTTAGTACATAAATTAGGTTTTTAAATTCAGCAATACGGAAATAATATGGCTCCGTCTTAAATAGGACGTAACCACCATATGGCAGACTAGATTTCAAATCATTCGGTTGGGTAGCTTTTGTGCTGTTATTATGCGGTCAGACGGACGGATCAGACGTCGACTATAGGTGCTACGTAATTATATACGAACGCACCTAAAAAAGGTACATCTAAAATGACCTACATGTTGGCTATATGTATAGACAAACAAATCAATTCTAATTCATTAACCCTTTAAGGGGCAAGTTATTGTGTTTCTTTAATATTGAATTTACACCAGTATTTACGAAAATTTTTATTCGAAAATCAGGAAATGTTATATATAGCTTTTTTTTTCACAAAAGTTATAAAAGGAAAATTTTATCCAAACATTCTGGTACAAATTCGGATTAAATTTAAGTGTGATAAAATATATGCCCACTGCCCTTCAAGCGGAAGGAATTTGCAATGGAAAAAAAAAAAAAAAAAAAGAAGAAGATTAATATTGACATTACTTACTGCATTTAAGAAATTTCCAGCCACAAGTACCATATACAAAATTTCATGAAGTTTTTTACATTCTTCCAGTTCTGAAACAAAATAATAATAAAAGTGACTTAGTAATAATGATAATAATAATAATAATAATGATAAAATGGAATTAAAAAATATATACATTAAACTCGTCATTTTTTATTGTTTTGTTTTTTACTTTTTGTTGTTAAAAATATTTCATTGTTACAATTTATCAGCCAGTTGACTTAATTTAGCGAGCGTGGTTTGGCCAACCTAGAATTTGAAATAGCCCTTTTTTAAGATATAGGGGGGAAAAAAATCCGGGGTCTTTGTATTAAGACCGAACATTTAAGGCTGCTCGTGAATAAACTTTCCGATTCCCCTTGCTAATGTTAATCCTATGGGCGTAGGATGCATTCGTATATTTAACCGTTTGAGTGCTGAAAATTCGGCCTATAATCCACGGAACAAACAATTGTGTTTCAACCCAGAAATTGTATCTTATAAAATGTAACTCACTAGATCGCTGTAAATACTTCTACTGTTGAATAAAAATTAAATCGTTTCAATTATTGAATAAAATTTCTGGGTTGAAACAAAATTTATTTGATCCGCAGATACATTGCGGCGCTATCGCGCTTCTTAGCACTCAAACGGTTAAATATCTCCTCGGGAAATTAATATTTTTAACTTCTGTTTTCTTTGTACTGTTCTTAAAGGATGTCTCTTTTTTTTTCTTAGTTGTCAGAATGTTTCTAAAATATGTGCTCAATTTATAATTTTATGCGTTAAAATCTTAGCGAAACTGAATAAGATTTTAACACGTCACATAAAATTAAGCCCATATTTTAGAAACATTCTGACAACTAAGAAAAAAAGAGACATCCCTTAAGAATAGTACAAAGAAAACAGAAGTTAAAAATATTAATTTCCTGAGGAGATATTTTAAATATACGAATGTACCATACGTCGATAAGATTAAAATTACCGAGGAGAATCAGGAAGTTTACTGACGAGCCAGCACTAAGGGTAAAAACATTTTAGATTTGTAATTTTTTTGTACATCTTTTTGAATTGGAAATTTTTAAGTGGCCGCCATTTTGAAACAAGATAGCGGATGAAGCTGGCCAACGAACTCGGCCGAGACCTTGGTAAGTCTTATACACATTCAAATCGGCTCATGAAAACGAGTACTATCGCATGGCAAAAAACATATGAATATAAATATATATAAATATACATTTGAATGGAGGGTGGTTTTGGGGCCTGGGGATTATGGTCGGTAAAAATATGCCGAAATTTTCCGGAATTGCTTTCTTGCGGACGGCTGCAACAGGTAGCTTCTTACTTTTTGCAATGGAAGCTACCTAGCAAGATTTTGTATTAGTATGGTTCATTGCGACATTTTATAAATAAAGATTGTGGTTAATGAAGTGTGAAAATAAATGGTAAACAAAACAACATTCATATCAAGCCAAGTAATACAGAATAACATTATTTATTTACGATTTCATGACAAACAGTTTACTTTCAGCCGTAGCAAAAGAAATATGAAAGAAGAAAGGGAAAAATTCTCACCTTGCACGGCACATCTTATTGTTTCAATACTGCTCTCCAAGAATTCTTGGTTAGCTATAAATTCCTCTTTCAACAGCATACTTTCGATTCGGAGCTTGTAACTTTGAAAATTAAAAAGAGAAAATAAATTAAAAAATTATACAATGAATATAAAGTAGATGGTAATAACCATTAAGTAGAAAAGCTATAGCCTAGAAGTATGAGAATATTCGAATGCAAATGTTTAATGAAAAGCGTTACCATTATTACCTTCTGATTGACAAGTACTCATTTAATGAACTGCAGCTTTTTTAATGCAGTTATTTGAAATGATACATTATTTACAGCAGTTTTTAAATATAAAGATTTTGACCCCCCCCCTCCTCTGCAACCCAAATCAAGGACCTCAGGACCACTGTCCAGTTGACTTTTGCTTTAATCAGAACCTGTTCAGACATGCTCTAATTCCTCCAGCGCCAGTAGAAAATTCCCATGAACGTCCAAGGCTAACCAATCTTAAAGGATTTTTAAAAGTATTAGGTTATCCGGAAAGTTCGTGCCGGTTGGGAAAATCAATTCGTACCGGAAAATTCTGCCAGTTAATTATTAAATATTATATACCCGAATCAATGTCTAATAATTAATCATAGAATTTTCCGGTACGAATTGATTTTCCCAACCGGCACGAACTTTCCGGGCAACCCAATACTTAATTATTATTTAAAATGTTTTCGATTTTCTCTCGTAGTTTCTTATAAACGTGTTAGCAGGTCATTATTACTAGTATATTATCACATATTTGTAAGGAATATTTGCAATATGACACGCTTCTTGCTGAATTATTGATTTTTACTTTGTTATAAATCTATTTTAAAATTAGGATTCGGTAGTGTGTTAGAAATACTACTGATAAATATACAGCCATCCATATGAAATTATTTATAAATACTGTTGAAATGCTGATAACTAATAACCCAATCACTCACTATATCTTCAAACTGAACGCGTTATAATGATGGCCAAATTGTGAAATAACTGTATGAACCATATATCTTACTAGCAGTATATATTTTTAATACATTTAAAAATAGCTTTAAATTGTTACTTTTCTTAATTAAATTTAACATATAAACAGTATATATCTATCAGTCTTTCTTCCCTTCTGTCAATAACTCTAAATTTAAAATTGACACTGTATAATCGGATCTGTGCTATCACTTGCTTATATGTGACAAATATTCTTCTCCTGACATTGAGCATGAGTGATTCAGTGGCATGTTCAGCTATGTTCAACTTTAGGCATGTTCAAAATGTTCCCTTTCCCAGTGGGCTGTTTGGTTCAATTCTTGATAGTAATAATATGCGTCTCCACCCAAGTTAATTTCACATAATTTTTAAATTAAAGACTTATCTTATTATAATATAATTTACAAGTTGGTAATTGAAAATAAATAAATGTTTTAAAATGTGTAACTGATTTTAAATATTTTTAATCCATTTCTTAACTGGAATAGATTGGGGGAAAAAAAAGCTTCATATTACAAGTGAATGTCTTGTCAACCAAATTAAACCACATTACACATGTATATTTTTAAAAAATGTTTTAAACTGATAATGTTTTCTCCCTGATAATTTAAATTTGAAAAAAAAAATATATTAAATAAAATATAAAATAAAATTAGTATAGTTCCTTTTCATACCTTGGTACTTCCAGTAATTTCAGAAGAAATTTTTCAGCATTACCCAGTCTACTCTTTTCTCCGTCGAAATTTCGCAACATCTCCGCCTATAAAATAAAAATATGCCCTTGATGTATTACAATGAAGTGAAGCGCGTACTTTTTTACAATAAATTTTAGTTCTAAGAAAGCCCTTTATTTGCATTGAAATATTATTGTTAATACTGTCATATAAATATAATAACCCGAGTAAAAGTGCAGTAAATAAATGTTTATGACGATCATTAATAAAATATGAAATAGAAATTTAAGTCAATCATAATAATTTATAAATTAAAATTTATTTTTATAATTTTACTTCATCAGATTCGGGTAAAATCTTGAGTAAACCCCGAAGTCTTTCGGCACCAAGATCTTCATGAGTCCCTTCCTGCAATATTCTTACTATGTCTTCATGAGAGCTGCAAAACAAAGATTCAATTAGAAAAGATAGAATTCCAATTATACTTTTAGCAACTGCATTTCGCGAGTATTCATTATAGAAATAAGAAACAAAAACAAGGCAAGATGGAATGTTTTAAAAACGGTACGGTATACTTAAGAGCCTACATCAGTCATGGGAAAAAACGCGCAAGCTAATGTTAAGTCTATGGGGAGGTTCTTGCGCGATTTCTCGCTCGCATTTTAATATTTTTAAATGATTTTTTTTTGCATAGGATAGTGGACGTCGATCTCTAACGTCGTTAGTTTTTACTTTTTCGATTTTGGTTCTAGTTTTTTTTTTTTTTTATAAGGGTACTTTCATTTTTAGAACCGGTTCTGAAAGTGAAAGTACCCTTATATAAAAAAACTGGAACCAAAATAAAAAAAAGTAAAAACTAACAACGTTAGAGATCGACCTCAGCTATCCTATGCAAGAAAAATCATTTAAAAATATGAAAATGCGAGCGACAAATCGCGCAAGAACCTACCCATGCAGGGTCTTAAATATTGGCATATTGCAATTGGAAAACTATAAGACGCACTGGAAAATCGACATGGTGACGCGCTGTTTTTAAATATACATTAAACTCTGACGAAGGCAGAATCGATCGAGACCGAGAATTTTTCCCTTTGTAGACAGTATTCCACCTTAGATAAAGTTTACTTTATTGAAAATTGTCCATTGTGACTTTTAAATCTTTCCACGTTATATAGATTTCCGTATTATACAAAATTCGCCTTAGACAAAATTTACCGTATTTGGAATTATTGGTACACATTTTTATTAGTACTGTTTCATTAGTTTGGAATCAGTAGTAGATTTGGAATTATTAGTACATGCCACTTTAGTGGGGACAAAAGAGATTATTAGCAATGTATCAGTCATAGAAGTAGGATTAGTATAATTAGAAGGAAGACACCGTTGTGAAAAGCTCTGAAGCGCGCTGGGGCTTATGGGATAGATGGACCCATGAGCTGTCTGCAACACTACTGCTGTTAGAGAAAACTTGGCTGTTTAAGGCACACAATAGAAATTTGGTGGCAAAGATCCCTATGGGTGAGAAAAAAAAGGCGTTGGTGGCACTGAAACGGGTGATTGATGCACCCACATGATAAAAAAGGGGAACGTCGCAGATTAACAAAGTAACAATCAATCAAACGTTTAAATAGAGAAAATTTAATAGCCATACTATATATGTAACGAATACATGTCTCTCTCTCTGTACGATATCCCATTAATAGATATCACGTCGTCGAAGTCGATATCGGCGATCGCTCGTTCATCTGAACACTTAGCATTTAATCTACAGATTGGAACTTATTACGTTGTAGTCAGGCGAGTCAATGAGAAATAAGTAGAGTTTTTCCTGGGAACTAGCTTTTATTTTCTTTGCATTACAAGTTTCCTTTTACTCTAGACCCAGTGCACAGTTTGAAGAGTCTTTCACCGGGAAAACTTCTTTCTTGTCGGCCGTAGCTCGGCGAATTACCGGCCTTATAACGGCAAGGGTGCCGTCTCATTTCGAGGAATAACGGGCCGTGTTTTTTGTGGAAATTGATGAGAGTAGAAGCCACGCGAAAAGCGTGCTGCGCGTGTTATATACGGCGAAACTACTGCTAGAGAACGTTTTGCAAATTATGAAATAGAGTAATTTAATTGGTTAATTAGCTTTTGACTTATGTCTGGGTCAGAACTTGCAAAGCATCCCCGGGGATAGCTGATGCCGACTCTAACCACACATAAAGGAGAAATGTCCAAAATCAGCACTTTTTATCTTAAAGAGGAGTCAAAATTGATATCTGTTCATAATAAATGTATTGTAAGAAAAGTTAAGTTACAGGGCAAACTAGAAATGAAGGCAGGATTTTGAAATTTAGACACACAATTTAGGGATTTTAAACTATGAATTTTTATATTTCAATTTCTGATTTGGAATGGGTTTAACTAAATATCCTTTCATATCTATCCACATTCGTTCACAATCAAAATTCTTTCATATTCTTTCACATTAATTTCATATATATATACAGTGGTGGCCAAAAGTGTGGACATTTTTTGAAAGTTTCATGTTTTTCAACTTCGTGTGCTTGTAGAATATATTAATTTTCACTTAAATACGAACGTTTATATATCAATTGAAGGTAATTTAATGTAGAATATAATAATAAAAACAGTATTACAACATCTGTATTACAAAAAAAGTTATGCAACTAATAGTAAGATCTATCTTAGATTTGCATTTTTTAAAAGTACTTACACAATCAATACTTAGTAGGATAACCCTTATTTTTTAAGACAGCTTCACAGCGTCTTTTCAACGAGTGAACGAGTGTTTGGACGAGTTCATCTTTCGTAATCACATGGTACCAAGAATCAATTATAGCTTCAATAATTTGTCTTTTATTGGATGGACGTTTTTTTCGTACAAGAATTTTCAAACGTCGCCACAAATTTTCAATTGAATTGAGATCAGGGCTGTTTCCTGGCCATGATAATATATCTATGCCTTTATTTTGAAACCACGCTTTGCATACTTTTGCTGCGTGGCATGGAGCTGAATCCTGCTGAAAAATAAATGGTGCGTTGTTGGGGAAGAGATCACCTGATGGAAGGTATCAATTTTGGTTCCAGGACAGTTTCGATGTATTTTTTGGCATTCAGAATGCCATCAATCACTTGAATTCGGCCCACACCATCTGCAGACATACATGCCCAAATCATGACATTTGTTGGGGTTTTTGTAGTTGCTTCAATGCAATCAGGATGAAGTGCTTCTCCTACTCTACGTCTCACGTATTTTCTACCATCACTATCAAAGAGCGATATTTTACTCTCATCGCTCCAGATTACTTGCTTCCATTGATTTTCCGACCATTTAAGGTGTTCTTTTGCCCACTTAACTCGTTTTTCGCGTTGCTTTTGATTTAAATATGGTTTTTTTCTTGGAATTCTAGCTTGTAGTCCAAATCCTGATAACCTTCTTCTTATTGTTCTTGAACTTACTGCAATACCCGCTGCATTCATTTCACATCTAATGGTATCTGATGAAATTTTTCTATCTTGAAGGCACAGCCGTTTAATTTTTTTATCGACAGTAGCACTTGTGCATTTTTGTCGGCCTGATTTGGCCCTATTTTCCACTGATTTCGTTTTCTCATAACGTAAACAGAACTTTCGTACACCAGAACAAGTCACTGAACCACCAACTTGTCTTGCAATTTCAGCATAAGAGAGGCCATTTTCTCTCAATATGACAATTCGGCTTCTTTTTGTAGATGTCCAATTAGTTCTTCTTGTTGATGACATTGTTTAAAATTAGTTTAATTAAAAAACAAGGACTTTAAATATTCAAAAACAGCAATACTCTATTTAATTGTACTAGTATGCATCATTCCGCAAAATATTTCCACAACAATAACTCTTTTACCATCCAAATAACCTAAACTATAGTTACAGACATTTGATTGGTCCTCAGAACAGTTTTTGTGATTGGCTAGTACGCTTTTATTACAAAACACGTCCTTATTCAAAACGATTTGTGTTTGTTTGTTCTACTAAAATGAACAGATATTGTAATATTGTTTTTATTATTAAATTCTACATTAAATTACCTTCAATTTGATATATAAATGTTTGTATTTAAGGGAAAATTAATATATTCTACAAGCACACAAAGTTGAAAAACATGAAACTTTCAAAAAATGTCCAAACTTTTGGCCACCACTGTATATAATATATATATATATATATTCCCTCTCCTTAAGGGATTTATGAGTATCAGGGATCCTGAAAGAAATCCAGTGGCACCGAGTCTCTGCGTACTTCTAGCATAAAACAGCGTTATCTTCCTTCTAGTGTAATGCAACTCCTTTGGTATCAGTACCTGCTTTCCTATTTCCTAGACATAATACAGGCTAGGGTGTCCGAAAAGTCTTTCTCTCCCTGATTATAAAATTTATTCATATCCGCTAAATATAAGATAGAAATGTGAAACTAGTGCCAAATTGATGAAAAACTAAGTTTTTCTTTTAGTTGCATTGCAAGTTTCATTAGCTTGGCTGTAGCGTAGTCAGTGTCCAGGAAACCGGTCCACGTACCGAGAACTGGCCGACTATCAACCTCAGCTACAAGGATGGAAGAAGTGAGGCAGACTTTTGTGCGAAGTCTCTAGAAATCAGTGAGTATGACCTCACGTGAATTACAGATGCCAGAAGGGTCTCGTGATATCAGAGAACACACTGAGTTCTTTCCTGATTTGTGAACATTTCCGTTTTCCTGGACATTGACACGACTGCACTACAGCCACGTTACGGAGGTTAATTTTCCAATATTTTGGTACCGATTTCACATATCTATCTTATATATCGCGGATATGAATAAATTTTGTAATCAGGGAAAGACTTTTAGGACATCCTGTATGAGCCTATGACTAAACTTTCTAGAGACCCAGATCATACAAGTTTTAAATTGCATTGAAATTGATTATGTAAGTAGGTTCGCAAGAATGTTTATGTTTAGGAATTCTAACACTCTAAATCAAACCTTAGATAATGTGATAAATATAAAAATATTTGTAAAGCGTTTCTGATTTCCAGCACATTTTTATAAAATCTTTCATCTGTTTATACCTAAAAATATAGTTTTGAGTAAATTTTGTTTCACAATTAGAAGCATCTTTTATCCTTTATACTTGTGTGAAAATATGAAATAATTTTGCTCCAATTCTAAAGAAATAGTCGTCTATTTCTATTAGCTCATTACTACTTTTTGGTAATCCAAAAATTGGTTTAACTCTTAACCTCTTAACAGTTTGAGAGTATACTTTGATTCGTTACTAAAAGCTTTTGGATACCACTAATTTTTAACTGTAATTTTCGCTTTATTAATTGACAGACATTTTTCGATTATACAAGGCAGATATTTTAGTAAGCAAAAAGTGGTGTGTTGTCCCTATTTTTAGTTTATTGTGTTAAAAAGAAAACAAAACTGTTAAGGGGTTAACTACTGTTAGCGGTCCCACAGACCGCTGCTTTTTTCAATCTTCACAGTTTAACTTCTAATTTTCAGTTTAACTAAATATACTAGTGAAATTGTTTCGTTTGAAACTCTATTACTATCGCTAGACTTCTGAACAGATTAATTTTAATTATAGCCCCCCCCCCCCCCGTACATAAAATTTAGTACATAATCAGTATACTATGATTTAATCAAGCCTTTTATTCATTTTTCGATCAAGCACTCTCAAAGACTGCTCATAGTAGCTATATGACAAATTTTGACACAGCAGTTAACAAGGGTTAAAACCTCAATTTTGATGATATTTTTTAATAATATATTAAATAATAAGAAATATATTACAACTATAGGTAATTGAAAAAAAGTTTTGAACCTGAATTAGGATATATCTGAAACTTTTCTGAATACATGAATGAAAACTGTTTCGAAATTGTAGTTGAAAATAACGTGTTTATATTTAAAAGGGACTTATAAATTGCGACCAGGTGCCCTCGTAGACAAAGAAAAATCACTTAAAAAGAAGATTAAAAGCGAACCGGGAAGGAAGGGAAAAGAGCAGTAGAAACTATTCTATTTCACGGCTAAATTCCAGATTAGAATAGTTTAACAGTTTATATCACAACCTTAAATATCCTTTAAAAAAGTTATAAATCAGAATTAATCCGTGAAGGTCATCTCGATTCTATAAAGAAATTTAAGTGTAACCGCCATGCTGGAATGAGACATAATCAATTATGATCTAGTAAACGTTTACAAGAAGTGAATATGTAATTCCAGTCATTAGGAGAGCACTCAACTGGTATTTCTTGTGAGACAAGTTCTTTTCACCGCTAACAACGCTACATTGGCCTATTGTTCCCAATAAAAACTAGCGCTTGCCGGCAGAAAACTTTTTTTAAATGAAACTTTCGGGTGCCTATCAATCATTCATAAATTTTATCTGGGGAAAAAAGACCCGCTGTCTCACCCGTGAGAGCTGGAATGAGAACGAAGAGAGCGGGCAAGGTTAACTTAAGCGGACATGTTTGTGCTGTAAGATGCTAAAGCCTTGACTTATCTTAGAACAAAAAAGGCTGTGATTGATTTGTTTAAGTAGGTGTGTGTTTGTGATCTTTGTATGGTAAAAACAAGAAGTTGATTAAAACCTATAAATCACATTTTTAACTAGAGAGCAAACAAATAAAAAAACTGGTATAAATCATTAATTGGAGAATAAAACAAATATTAAAATTAAAAAATAATGCTACAAACAAAACTTCCTAACATTAGTAATGCTTGAAAAAAGCAATTACTTTTGGAAAAAAAAATCATAATTATTTTTGTCAGATAAAACACGTAGGATACATTAAAATTAGAAACGGTAATAAAGAGGCTGACTTGCTTTCCATCTTTTATGCGGCGAGTTCCATATGCAGTGATCAAAATAAGTTTTCGACATACATGTAGTTTTCAATGTTTTGTCTTATATCTTTATAAAAATGAACAAAACCAAATATATTCTAGTAGTCAAAATTTAAATTATGGCATCTACTTTTTTTTTATTTCATTCAATGATTTGTGAAAATTTTTTAACAATGACAAAAAATTAGCAATTAATTCATTAACATTCGTAATGACAAAACAAAGAAAAGTATTCGTCAAGTATCTTTGAAATTATTTATTTATGTTAAAAAACAATGCTAATACCTTGTAGCTTTTCCTCAGTGGTGAATCACATCTTTTAAACGATTTGGCATCGATTTGAGTAACTAAAAGGTAACATTTTTGACAATTGTTTGGCATTCTTCTATCAACACTTCGTTCACTCCGTTTTAGAAGAAAAATGACGTTCGCGTAATTTATTTTCCAATGACTCCACATGTGTTCTTTGGGGTTTAAATATGGAGACTGAGCCGGAGTTGTATAGCAACCAAAGGGGCGATATGTTTAGGATCATTATCCTGGTAAAACTTATAAGTTGGCGTAAGACCTAATTTATTTGCACTTTGTTGCAATATTTTTTTTTATGTTATCAATGTATGAGTAGTGGATCATGGTACCTTCTATTACAACTAAATTTCCGACACCCGAACCTCGCATACATCCCCATAGCAGCACTTCCCCACCACCGTGCTGTATACCGTGGACACCATATTCTTTTCCTCGAGCTCTGTATTTAGTTTTCTATAGACTAAAATTTCGCTATTACATCCAAAAAGATTGAACTTCGATTCGTCTGCAAATATAACATCCATCCAGAAATTTACAGGATTTTTAACGTGCGCTTTAGCAACTCTAGTCTAGCCAGCCTGTTTTTCTTGGAGATATGGCTTCTTCCGGGCAGATCTTGCATGAAAATTCAATTTTTTTAAAAAGTATTTCGAATTGTTTGAGGAGTAACACTAAAGCTCATATTGTCTGATGCAATTTTTGCTAACTTGGGTGCATTGACTCCAGGATCTTTTTTAACTTCTCACATAATCCATCTTTCATCTGTCTCAGACGGTTTCTTAGGTCAAACATTTCTAGGCTTATTTTCCACCGTTTCACCTGATATATACTTTTTAATTAGATAGTGGATAGTTGTTCTAGGCTTTTGCACAATTTCAGCAATAGCATTTTCGGTTTTTCCTTGAAGAAAATGGTGAATTATAGTATTTTTGAGTTCAGTTGGTGTCCCTTTGCTTTTTTGCCCAATTTTTCACAAATTATTAAACAAAATGCATCAAACAAATACAAATTAATCTTGTCAAACTACATGTTTGTAATTTTCAAAACTTTACAGGCTGACTTTTAGCAAAGAGACAGGATTTTTAACACTTTCCAACCTAGTTGAAAAGTGTTTATGACTTCGGTTTGACTGGCCGTCTGCCGTCTGGCCGACTGTCCGTTCTCTAACTCCCGTAAATATGCTCGGATTGCCCTGCAATTTTTATATGTTATCGTCCTTATCTATAGCATGTTCCCTATTTCAACTGAAGTGTGTAGCACTTATAGTTTTTTTTTACATGGACACTCAAAAGAATTCCGTTACATTACGGTCTATGGGGAAAAATCATTTGAGGTTTATTTTAATGATGTTACACAATTTCAAATACATTGTAATTGATATATATCACTAAGGTGCATTACAAGAAGCTTAATGTGGAATATGGTGTGTATAGCACTTATAGTTACTTTACAGGGAAAGTCAAAATAATTCCGTTACATTACGTCTATGGAGAAAAATCGTTTGCAGTTTAATTAAATAATGTTTCACTATTTTAAACGCATTGAAATTTATATATATCACTAAGGTGCATTACAAGAGGCTTACCACAGAATATTGTGCAGATAATTCTATAGCAGATAAATTCTGTATTTCATATACAGGGCAGCACAAAAGTTCGCGAACACATTTCCATTTATTGACAGAAACTCCAGAAGTAGAATTTTAAACTGTGCTACGCGTTTCCTAACTAAACTAAAATTTAGCATCCTATGTAGTATAAATACAAATCTATAGATTATATGCAGGACTGAATAAAAGTATTCGGATAATTTTCCGAATATTGTATATGTTGAAAATTTATGAAATTACGTTTTTAAATATGTTATGCGTTTTCCAAATTGTTTACTTAGATGTTATCTTTCAGCTTATTAAACTGTAATGATTTGTAAAATTATTTTGGAAGCGTTGGAAAGTGTTACATAATCTATGCTTGATGCATGGTTTTTCGCTCTTGTTTGACAATATTACTGCTGTCGAATACTCTTTTGATCTTGTAATTATAGGTGTTGATGAATTAATTGCTATTTTTCGTTATTTCTTAAATTTCTTAAGGTAATATTGATTGAAATAAAAAACAGCTATTGTTAGTTAATGCACATAAACTGGAATCTAGAGGTTTTTTCATTTTTTTTTCTTAAATATAAGACAAAACATTGGAAACTTCATGCATGTCGAATACTTATTTTGACACTGTATGTAAGCTTTCTTTTCTTTCTTTTCTTTTCTTTTTTCTTTTCTTTTTTTTTCTTTTCATTATTTTTTTTAATTTATTTTGCATTTAAATAGACGGCACTTTTGATATTTTTAGACCTTAATTATAAGTAAATAAATTAATTTTAAGGTATTTTTTCGTTAGCAGGCCACAAATGATAAACCGCCCAAATATTCTTTATGGTTACAATTGTATATGAGTTATACTACAACAATGGATTTAATTATGTGCCTAACCACTTTTGCCAAAAATACCAACTGGCTATGAAACTGCAACAACAACAAATTTTAAACACTAAAAAGTAGAAAATATAAATAAAAAATACAGTGTGAAATGTATATATTTTAAAAATACGCTTTAATCAATTAATAGTTGCAAATTCATTAAATTATGATTATATGTTGAGAAATCAATTTAGAAATCTTAAAATAGGTAGTTTAAATAATGCATTTTGTTTCCTTTCCTGTCGTCCTATCTTAAAAAAGAAACAGCGCAAAAAATTAATTTTTTAAATAAATTTAATAGTTTGCGCTTTCTATTAAGCCTAAATCAAAGCGGCGAATTTTCAATAAACGGAGGACTCGCCAAATTAACGTATCGTAATGAAAATTTGTTGGAACGCACATCCGCGGCAGCGTATTACTGCTTATTTTACTGTTTATTACTGTTAATTTTCCGGTATAATACTGGCAGCTGGAATGCTAGTGTTATACTGTAAAATCAACATTTTTTTTTTTTTTTTTTTTTTTTTTTTCAGTGTGCCCAACCCAAATTAATGTGCTGTAGTAGAAATTTTTGGGTAAAAACATGAAATGAGCCATGTTTTTCAAAATAAACATTGAATGCTTATAAAAAAAAATAGAGTCTTTACTTTTATACTTAATTTAGAGTTACTTAATGTTATTTTTGGGACCAAAAACGTCAATTCTCCAATTACATATTCAATAAATGTATAGATGCATGAATTTTACTTTACTGCCCGAGAGGGACACTGTTCAGACTAGGAACCAAATCTGTAGAGCATAGATATCCCTACAAGTCCCCTTTATTGAGATTTAAAAAAAAAAAAACTACAAAAAATACAAAATCCTGCCGGTAAGCGCGACCGCGGACGGGGTGGTGAAGAACAGATAAATGAATATATGAATAAAACGGAAACAATATTTGTAAAAAAGACAATAGCACAAAATGATATCACTGCTCGAGAATACAAAGCTCCGATCCGACAAAGGGCAGTGAATAAGGAGGAACCCCAGTCCCTGGTACAGTGATGGATTAAGGTAGAAATGTCACATAGAAAGTTAGCACTTAATATACCAGGGGGGGGGGGGATTCCTGAGGACCCAGAATGTTATTTTTCATGATTTTGCCGTATCTATAACAACTATTTTTCTCTTGATTTTTCTATGTGTTCAGAATCGGATTAACATAAATAATGTGTAATTTTACTTATAAAATGTTCTATAAAATTAACGTATCAAAAAACAGTGGGGTTCCACCAAGATCTCACTTCGTATACTACGCTAAAAATTCTGATCCTTGTTCTTTACAAATTCTGAAGGTTGTAAATTTTGAAAAATGCCCCATAAAGGACTGTCAGAAGATAAAATTCGTCAGCTGATGAATGACAGTGATTTGAGTGGAAAATGTCTTGAGCGAATCTGATGAGGAATATTTTCCATTAGTGGACGTGTCAGAATCTGAAGACAATCTTGACGTGAATTCTGAAGAAAGTGAAACTGCCAGCGCATAATCTGATGATAATTCGGATGAAGATGAAGAGTTCATTGCAAAATCAGAAAGAGTATGGAGAAGTCCCGTGTCACTGGTTACTCGGCGTCAACAGTGTATAACATTGCCAGAGGAACATCTGGGCCAACGCACTCAATTGATGGTACGACCACAATATTCGAAGATTTCAACTTGTTTCTTGATGGTAAAATTGTTGATACTATATGCACTTTCACCAATGCTGATACAAATACTGCTCCGAACACAATAAGAATTTGGACAGATGTAGTTCCTGTTGAAATAAGATATTTTTTTGGTGTACTTACTGACCTTCAGATTCAGAAATCGAGAAAACCTAACTTTGGTAATTTACCCTTCAAACAGTTAGAATTTAGCGGTAAACATGGACGATGTTTCGTTTTAGCTGGTGTCTTCAGAATACCCCAGCGTGGTAAAATACGTTGACAAGGTTAGGCTTGGTATATTAAAGGTTAAAGATGTTTTTAAGCTTTGAGAGCAAAGCCGGACGCGATAAAATATTAGCCTATCTGTATAAGAATGTTATGCGAGTGACATCTGTGAGTGAAACATCGGATTAAATTGGTAGACGTCGCTATTTAGTCTGTCGATAGCATCGTTTCTGTGACCTGAAATGTTTCCATATTATTATTTGCATAGCAAAGCAAATCATTGAAAAACCGAAAAAGATTGACGTCTTATGTTATGGAAACGCTGTTATAACCAGGGATTATAATCCTGGATGATTTTGATCTGGGAAATCCGAGGCTTTTCGGGATTGATAAGACAAATCTATGAAGAAATCTATCAATTCACCTGCACAAAAAGTGAAAAAAAGCATCTAACTTTTCGAAAAATCTATCACTTGTCATAGTTATCATGTAAAACTATTTGAAATTATTTATTAGATGATTGATACTTTTAGACTAAAATATATAATTTCAAATACTTCAACAATCGTCTATCTCAACTAGAGGTATCTGCACGGACCAGATTTTCCAGGCACGGGCTCACCTCGAACGAAAGCTTATATCTTGGCCCGGCTGATGTAAAAATTAAAAGTTCGGCTCGGTACCCAGCCCGTGCAAAAATCAGTGAAAACATGCCCGGCCCGTGCAAAAATTAATGAAATCAGGCCCAGCCCGGTGCGACCTGACTCAATTTCTAAAACAAATCACGATTTTTCTTAATATATAATTAAAGTTATTTTAATGACTACTGCATACGTATTTATGGGGAATTTTGAAAGTATATTTTAGATTATTATATCTTTACAAGCTGTAGAAAACCGAATAGCAACATTAATGCTCACTTAGACTCTGTCTTAACCTATTACATTCAAATAAAGACATTAAAAAAATCAATGTAGTTTAGAATAAAAGAAAAAAAGATAGTTAAAAACATCAATAACTTTTGTTGCTGTATAATACAAAAAGTGGATTTTTGAAACTGTTTCTCTATAATTTATTAATGTATATTTCCAAAGATTCCATTAAGAGAAGTTCATTATAGTAATTACTATTTTTACAAAACAAATTGCTTGTTCGACACGCCCTGGGAACAATTAAGTTCAGTTCCGTCCCGGTTTGAGTATGTAGAATAGAGTGTAAGCCTGATCGCAATGTTATATTTCTGTATTGATGTTGTCAAGCTAGCATCGGATCGTGCAGCACATTTATAATGATTCTAGTTCTAGTCATGGCCATTGAAAATTCTTCCTATTTTATTTGCATTGATCCTAAAATACTAATATGAAACTCAAAAGTGCTCAACTTTTACTTAAACGGTCACATTTAAATATAGAAATATGGATTCTAAAAGATGTTAAATTCCTCCTATTACATCTATTTTTATATTTAAATGTCACTTTTACTTATCCATCATACGTAGTATAGGGTAAGTCTTGTAATTGTTTTGAAAATCGAAATTTTTTTTTTGACGGATTTACATGTTTCAGACACTGGAGATTCCGAAAAACACATTTTTAGAAACAAATTTTTGCAGCCCGTCTGTCTCTCTGTGTTTGTGTCTGTAAACGCTCTATCTCCCGAACAAATTGAGATGGAGACTTTAAATTTGGTGTGTACTTAGCACGTAATAATGGAAAGAAGCTTATTGAATTTCAGTAACGTCGATTATCCAGAACTATTTTTTTCTTACTCTCGAAATATTCGTTCTGATAAAAGGTATATAAATTTTTTCAAAATTGTTTAGTTTAAGGAGTGAATATAAAATACAACAAAAAAAACATAAATTTTGCATAAAGAATGAAGTCGATCGGATAATGAGTTGCGGAGATATTTGTAATCCTATTTTCCACACTCTTCGATTTTTCATGATCCTGTATTTCATTCAAATTTCAATTCAAAGATATATTTTAATTGGAAATGAGACGCTTAATCCGACGCAGTAAACCAGTAGTTAATACTATTATCAATTTTGGAATTATAAGGATGTTTCTTTTACTCAATTCAGTATTAGAGCATTTAAAGCGAGGTTAAAGTTTATGACGTCATCAAGTCACGATTCTATTCGAATTGCAATTCATTTTATAAATAGTTTACACATGTTTTATTTTCATATTTTATATTATGCATATCCATGATGGGTAAGTATTATGGTGGTCTCCAACGACTAGTTTAAGTAAAAGTTGGGATCTTTTGAGTTTCATATTAGCATTTTATAAATAACGCAAGGTGAAAAATTTTTGCATTTCACCCTATAATTTTAATTTAGTTTGACTCTTTTAAGTATCGTTTGTAAGAATAATGCATTGCAGAGAGATATAAAAAGCAAAAAGCAAAGTTAATGATATACGACATCCAGTGAAATATCATTTAATGGGGTTCATCAGTTTTACAGTACCATTAATTGCAAGATTATTTACTTTTATTTCATATATCATAGTTTTTTTTCAGATTTATTTGTTTTAAACCAGAATGTTATTCTTCAGTAACTTCAAAAATTATTCTTTACAGTCTAATTATTACATTCCCTGATCCATTTTAATATCAATGAATAAAAGTTTCATTTTCAGTTTTCATTAACTGAGAATATAAACTTAGAATTCTTCTTTTGTAAAATATGCGATGTAAATTTATGTGTTATGATTAGAATGTATCTTTGAATGTGGTATTTTCCATAATTCAATTATATATTCTTCTCCATTAAAATATTTTTCATGTAATCTGAAACTTTTAGATTACATGATTACACAATATATCTAATATATTTACATTAATAAAAACTCAAAACTGAAACTAATAATTAGTTTTGTGACTGTATGGTTGTGTGCAACAATTACATTGAAATTTATTTTTTGTAATAAATGGTGAATATTTTCCGTGTCATTAATAAAGTTTTTTTCATTGATATTAGATTGGAATATAATAATGAGACTGTAAAGAATAATGTCTGAAGAATATAGGTTTAAATTGAATAAATCTGAAAAAAAAAACTATGATATATGAAAGAAAAAAGAAAAATCATGCATCAAGCATAGATTACGAAACACTTTTCAACACATTCAGAATAGTGTAGCAAAACTTTACGGTTTATTAAGGAGAAATATTATAGCTACATAAATAATTTGGAAAACGAATGACACATTTGACAACCCGATTTTAGCATTTACGATTTATAGCCAGAAAAGTATTAGAATTCTGTTGTGCAGCCCTGTATATGATCTACAGATTTGTATGTATATTACATAGTATTATGCTAAAATCTAGTTCAATTACGAAACACGCAACACAGTTCAAAATTCCTCTTCAGCAATTTCCGTCAATAAACGGGAATCTGCTTGAATCCTTTTGTGCAGCCCTGTATATGATCTATAGAATTTAAACACACCAAGTAATATGCAAAAAATTATTTACATTAAAAAAGGGCATAACACAATTGAAAAGGTTACTTCCAGCTATCATAGACAGTACGTTTCATAGACAGTACTGTAACCAATTTTTTTTGTGTACCTGTAAATGAATGTTAAATGTTATGTTCGCCATAATAAACATCTTGTAGTGCACCCCAGTCCTGCCTATCAATTTCAATATGTTCGAAATAGTTTAATATCATTAAAATACACTGCAAACGATTTTTCCCGATAAACCATAATGTAATGAAATTCTTCTGAGTGCCCCTGTAAACGAACTATAAATTTTACACAAGTCATTTTCAATACTGAACAAGCCATGGTAAACTTCAATAACATATCTCAATTACATAACAATATGAGTATATTTACGCGAGTTAGAGCACGGACAGACACACAAACCAAATTCTTATGCACTTTTCAACTTTGTTGGAAAGTGTTAAAAAGGTAAAAAAAAAAAAAATCTTGCAATTAAATCATATGAGTTGTAATTTTCCAACTGGACGAAAAATGTCCGATACATTTTTCGGACCAGTTTCTGGACATTTTTCGTCCAGTTGAAAAATTACAACTCATATGATTTTTTTACCAATTTGAATAATTGTGTTAAAATTAATCTAGTGTAATCACGTATCCAGCGTTTACTGGAGTTCCATTACCTGCGATCTATTCTGTTCAGCTGATTCAAATATCAGACCAGATGAT
Source organism: Maratus michaelseni (assembly GCA_963931845.1). Lineage (NCBI taxonomy): Eukaryota > Metazoa > Arthropoda > Arachnida > Araneae > Salticidae > Maratus > Maratus michaelseni. The sequence continues at coordinate 380,217,552 of OZ007587.1, read as the reverse complement.
ATGATCAATAAGGTTAACTGGATGAATTATGCCCTCCAGATTCGATCGGGATAGCTCAGTTGGTAGAGCATGGCAGCTTCAGCCAAGAGTTCCCAGGTTCGAATTCTGGCCCGGACATTTTTCGTCCAGTTGGAAAAATACAACTCATAGAGGGATGGTATTTCTGAGAATGAATGAATTCGAGAAGTATTTAGAATATGAATGCGTGGATTACGCATATGCGAATGCCTTTTGGCAGTAGTTGAATTGGGCCAAATTGCCAAGAGCTGTCTTCGAAGAGGACTTTCTGAAGAGAAAGTACAAGTAAAATTCACCTGAAGCGAGAATACTCAAATTCTCATTTAGTAGATATAAGACTGAAACTTTTACTCCTTCACAGCATTCACTCATATTAGTCGCCTGAAACTGACTGAAAACCGAAATTGAAATTTTCATTTTTAGGTGCGTTCCTAATTATATAAATACATAGCACCTACAGTCGTCGACTGGTCCGTCCATCTGTCCATACGTCCGCATAACACCGCAAAAACTACCCAACCGAATAGTTTGAAATTTAATATATATAATCGTTGCAGAATTTTGTCTAGTCATTTCAAATTTTATGAAAATCGACTCGAAACTTAAAAAGAGAAAGATATTAATAAAAATATTAATAAAAATATAAGAAAATACTGATACTTTAATTTTCTTTTTACTGTTTTTTCTCTTATCTGTCGCCACACTAATTTATACAATCCCGAATTTCCGGGAGTGGAAATTAGATTCAGGATATGATTCTCTAGTTGTAACACATAGAGCTCCCACATGTGATTGAGGAGTTTCTGGACATATTAATAAAAGCGTGTTATTTAGGGCGAAGGCATGTACTAATTATTGCAGTTTAGGAAAATATTTGTGAAACAACCTTTATAAAGTAAAGAAAAATACAACATATGGTGAGTACTGGAAAATATAAACAAATGAAGAGTACTGAAAAATATAAACATATGATGAGTACGCAATAAAATAGTGTTTTGCATTTTGCTATGAAAAATAAGTTACTTACCTTCGAAACTGCTTTAAAAATATATTTATATTAAGACTTCTCTTTCCATCAAGAAGGTTGATCTATTTGAAGGAAACAAGAACAGAAAAATCGTTAAAGTTCAGCAAATAAATTTAGCCTACAATATAAAAAGAATCCAGAATTAATTATTAGAAGAAAACATTATAAAGAAAGGAACTTTAATAAAAGTTTGATCAGCAGACCCAATGGTGTAAAACCCAATGGCTTTGATGTAAGGAATGCCTCTGGATATTTTTCAGTTCCTACTATTAGCTCACACTCTCTATATATTTATATATCTTGTTCAAATTTTCAATCGTTAATAAAATATTTTCTATGCATCCACTCAAGTTCAAATACATTTTTTTAAACTTATAGTGGATGACACTTGATGTTAATACAGTTTTTTCAAATATTAATTCATTAATTAAATTAAATTAATTAATTTTAGTTTTATATGGGAGAAAAAAATTTCTCCCATTGTTTTCATAAATGAAATGAAAGATTTTCCTCAAATTAGTGATGCCCCAAAAATAAAATACCGCAACGATGATTATAAAAAAATGTTCAATAAAGATAACGTAGGACATTAATGCTGCATGGATTTATTTTATATATTTATGATTAAAAAGTAGGAATTGACTTAATTTTTTTTTATATTACTTGTTATAAAATGAAAACACTTGGATAATCCCATAAAATATTTCCAAATCTTGAAGAAAATTGAAAACCTTACGTTTCAATGCATAACATCAGTGGTTACCTTAAAATTCTAAAGGTCAGGTGCAAAATTTGTCAACGACGCAGTGAATTTCATCCAAAATGTTATTCAGAGGAACAAACACTAAGCTATTTTCTTTGTAACAATTTCATCTGCTATTTCAGATGAAATTACAAATTGAATTACCAAAAATTTTTAATAGCTAATAGCATTAGTTTGAAGTCTATTAAAATGTGTGTTGATGAAGTGTCTATTTATTTTAAACTGAAAGCTGCCGATCTAAATAAAAGCTCTGTAAAATTCGAGCGAACACTATGAATATTTGAAATTCATTACAAATCATAATAATAACGTCTGTAACAAACTTTTGCTGAAGTAAATATGTAGAAATTTTAATGAGACTTTGATATAATGTGGAGATAGACTGAAAATAAACATAATGTACTGAAAAGTGTAACATAGTGTAGGTATGCGCGAAACATTCAATACTTTTGCTTAATTCCTGCGGCGTTTTTTTCAAAAGGCGCCAAATAATGTTTTCACGCGCTACAGAAAATCCATACGCGACTCGCTGGCTTTGTATTTAAGTTATAATTACTACCTACTGATAATTTGTCATTAAGTTGAATAGTTTTAGGCAGTTTCTTTATTTCCATATAATGAATCTTCGATAGGTGATGAAAAAAAATATTAAATAATTTCATAAAATATTTATCATCTTTGAATTGTTTCAGAGCAAAAGCTAAATCAAACTATAACATTCGAAATTGTACACTTTATGGAAAGCATTCATGAATTCAATAAATTTGATAGACAGTATTAATTAAAGATGAAATCTGAAAGCACAAACATATAATAATTTTTTTTCGCCGTGTAACATCAGTGAAAGAATTACATAACATTCCCTAAGCAGTGACAGAGAAATATCGTAGATGAATTTTCACTACATTTGTGTTTTACACGTTTTGTAATTTCCCATCACAATGAAAACGTTAACAAAACAATTTTATCCAAAATACTTTCTAAGATGTTTGCATATGTATTTTTCACATTTTCAAGAATAGCAATTTCCGAGCTAATATTTATAGATTGAAAAAAATAAATGCATAACTTTGTTATATCACATGATACTGATCACCTACCTATACAGGATGTCCCATTAAGGACTATACATAAATTCTGCAGAGTGGGAATTTCTTCTCTGCGAAATTCTGTAATCCTGTATCTGTTAGGTGGCATTTTGTAAGCCATTCTACTGTGAGCATAACCATGTTTCTGTATGTGCAAAGGGTATTTTTGTGAACTTACGCAAACTTAATGTCATATACAATAATTGAAGTTTATGTTTTCAATATATTTTCGGTGCACTATAGATGATATCATATTTTTCTGCTAGCATTTTCATAAAAACCTATGGGTCATATAGGTTTTTATTGTATGGCCGAAATGGGACATTTGTGTAAAAATATACTAATAATAATAAAGCTAGGTGGAAAAATACCTCTTGGGCTTCTTTCTTCTTTTTATCATTCCCATCGACTGAATCCCCAGTTTTTGGTGATACTTGGCTGTTCGAGGTAGGCTGCTGGCAAAACAGACCTTCCATCACGTCAAAGTCCAAATCATTTTTGCTTCCTTTATGATTTTTGGCAACTCTCGACCAGAGATTGTCTTTACCGAATACTTTTGACAAAGGAATCTTACTCCAGTTGAAAGACTTCATTTTTGTTTTGGGTTTAGGAATATTTTGTTGCGGAAGCTCAGTTTCTACTACTTGAGGCTTTTTCGCTTTGACGAAATTTAAATTTGAAGCAGGTGGTGGCGGCGGAGGTGGAGGAGGTGGTGGACCTACATAGTTTCTTGGCATTAGAGGAGGAGGTGGTGGTGGGGGAGGCGGAGGAGGTGGTGGGATAACATAGTTTTTTGGCATTAAAGGCGGTGGTGGAGGAGTAGGAGAAGCAGCAGCCGCAGCAGGTGCAGGATCAGATGAAGGAGAATTTGTTTCAGAATTGCCAGAACAGTTTACATTGGACGGAACTACTGATGCAGCAATGTCTGATGAAACAATGTCTGATGAAGCAAAGTCTGATGAAGCAATGTCTTTGGATTCAATATTATCACAGTTTTCAGAGGCACTTTTGGCATTTTCTTGATTTTTTTGTTCTGTTGTGATTGATTTTTCGCTATCATCACTCTGAGGAGAATTTGTATGACTCAAACTAGTCTTGCATGTTACGAATGATTCATCCAGATTTTCACAATTAATTTCTCTTCTAAGGCGTGATGAGTCTAGTTTAAATAGAGATCCTTTACACGAAGAATTGGAACCACCAGCACAACTGACTGTTGAACTTATATTTGGAGTTTTTTCGTATGGTGTAGGTGGGGGCATGCTTTGATTAGGTGATAACAGGCCAGGAGTTCTAGTACCATCAGATGAACAAAATGATAAGCTGTTTGGTTTGTTTCGCTTTAATGGCGTACCCTCGCATTCTTCAGTTACATTGCCAGTTACCTTGTAGTGGCAAGAACAGTGGCAACGCATTAGTCCACCAAGATTTGATGCTCGCAGAAGCCTGTCAGCTTCTTGCTTGCTTTCAAGAAGTGTTGCTCTATGAACCAGAGTTTCAGCTGATTCCCACACGACTTCTGACAGAGGCTGGTTGATGTCTGTACGCAATAAGTGTTGAAGGATACTTAAAAATGGTAATTCTTGGGGTGTTTCAGATACCTAAAAATACAAAGGAGAAATTTTAGAAGAAATGGAAATAGAGATACTATTTTATGAGCCATAACTAGAAATGATCGTTAAGAAATAATGAGTTGTGTAGAATTTCATTCGACCAGTTTTTTGAACACCACTTTTTTCAAAGAAAAATATTCCTTTTAGATTTCTCTTGATTTTTTTTTCAAAAAACATACCCCGAAGGCTATTTTCGTTGCAAATGTTGTAAAAACCTACCACGAAAAATTTTCTTCAGAAATACGGGTGTTCAAAAAACGGACCTGTGAGGGCCTTGATTATGCCATGCAATATCGGAAATGTATATCGAGAATTGTTTAATTAAACGTAATTTCCCCCCGATCTACCTGTAGATCTAAAATAAATTATAAAAAAAAAAAAAAGAATTTATAAAGTAACTAATTTCGAAAAAAAATATTTTTCGTAATCTATTTTTTTTTTTTTTTTTTTTTTTTTTAGTAAAATTGAAATTACTTAGATTTTATATTACATAAAATTTACCTTTATGAAAACATAACTGTTAATTTTGTTTAAAATATTTAAAATAAAGTTTTAAAAGTAACCATTCACATTAATTTTAATTTTGGAAATATATGTTCTTTTCATGATGTTTTTAATTTATTAATAAATCCATCTTTCATTTACAACAAACGGTACTTCCAAGTTATAGCGGTCCCCACAATTACAATTATGCCAAGATTGCAGTTACGATTTCACCAAAATCAGAGCAAAACTTATATATGCCTCATATAAACGCATATATATACTTCCTAACGCTCATATTACTGCTTATTTTACTGTTTATTACTGTTAATTTTACGGTATAATACTGGCAGCTGGGGTGCCAGTATTATACTGTAAAATCAACAGTTTTTTTTCTTTTTTCAGTGTAGAGATAAATCTGGGCTGTCCAATGAAAAAAACAATCGTTTAAAAGTATTGAAATGCAAACGAGATATTGTAAAATAACTGTCCCATAGGACATTATCGTGTGGGTGTTTTCGCGTGAGGGAACGAGACCCTTAAGGACCTTTTGTCTTATAGAAATAAAGGCTTGAAAATTTATGTATTGATGGGAATACCTGTCTAAGAATGGCAAAGAAAACGTCCATGGGCGAGCTGAGGTCTACACCGTCTGGTCCCGAGAGTTGTCCTTCATCGGTGGATCGCTGTTCATCAAACACGTCTAACTGAACAGCAAGATCAGAGTATGATCCATCTTTGCACTGTTTCCTATATCGGAGAAAGAGAAAGCAAAGCAATGAAACAGTTCTAAGCTAAAAAGAATCTATATTATAAAGCAAAAAACATCTCCATGAGTAACGTTGACATCATATCGACAGTGGCAACAATTTAAGAAATCCATTTCCATTTTTCCCGAAAATTTAATTTCTTCTAACATCGCTTAGTTCTAATTTTTACACCCTCAAATTTCCGAAAAAGAAAATGTTAAATAAAAATGTTAATACTTTCAAATGCAATTTGTTTGAAAACTGTATCTCAATTTACTGATTTTTTTATGGTTTTAAAAATAATTTTCAAGCGTAATTCATAAATAATCATAATTCGTTTTCATAAATAATTTTAAAGACAAAAATCTATCTCTATCGCATGCAACTTGATTACCGAAAATTAACCCGTTTGCTCTTAAAATAATACAAATAGTTCAGCGTTTGTCTCAGGCTAATATTAAAAAACGAAATTAATACTTCATCAATAAATAAATAAACAAAATAATATAAATAAAACTCAAATTTAACAGATATGTAATTGAAATAACGCACTTAAGCAGTGTAAGAAACAGAATAATAATAATAATAATAATAATAATAATAATAATGATGTGGACAATCTAAAATATACATATATTTAATGCAAAAATCTGTTAGTTTTCAAAAAGAAAAAAAACATGTTTTCACCTATATTTTGTGCTCTGAACAGCATGTTCTGTAACCAGGGAAGCCCGGGTTGGCAGGGCCTGATTACCGCAGGGGCAAACGGGGCAGCTGCCCCGGGCCCCCATCTCAAGGGGGCCCCCAAACGAAAAATTTTCGTATTCCAATGTTTATGTTCCTGCATATAAGAAAAAATGAAAAAAATAGAAAAAAAAACTTTTGCATTTTCTTTATATAAGATCTATGATTTGTGAGATCTACAATCAGCTGATCAACCCTTGTACTTAAACTGGAGGTCAGGGTAGTTCCAAATTTTCCAGGATTCTACAGGAAATTTAGAGCAGCTATCTCCCTTATTTACATCTTTAATAGAAATTATTAAATTTGTGAGAGACAATTTTGATATGTATGAGAGTGAAGCTGTAAAAATTTCACCACAATCTGTTACCTATGAGGTTACAAGAAAAAAGATGACTCCAAGAAGTAGATGTTTGGATGATACAAATAGTACTGAGGTTCACTTTGAACCACGTGATAAATTTATAAAAACATGCCATTATGTACTTTGTGACTCCTTAATAAGCCATCTCTCAAACCGCAAACAGCCGTATGATAAATTGACAAAAAAGTTTTCTGCTCTTATAAATTTGCATTCAAATGCTTCGCTACATGAAGATGCAAAATCTCTACAACAAAGCTATCCATCAGATTTAGAAGAAGAATTTTCTGATGAACTGAATCAATTTAGCTCATTTGTAAACAAAGAGGATATTCTTCTCCAAAAGTTAAAGACATTACAAAACCCTCATTTATCTTCAGCATTTCCTAATGTAGAAACTGCTTTACGAATTTTTTTAACAATGCCTAATTGCTCAGGAGAAAGATCATTTTCTTTACTGAAAAGGTTAAAATCTCCCCTTCAATCCTATCTTCATCAGAAAAAGCTCTCATGCTTAGCTATATTATCCTTAAATGGAGATGTTACTAATAAACTTGATTATAACGATATAATAGATTCTTTTGCTGAATGCAAAATTAGAAAAAAACCTCTAAAAATAAAATAAGAAAGATGTTCAACACCATTACAAGGCTTAAAAAAACAAGTGAATTAAATTAACCAAATACATATAATATATTTTTGTAATTGAAAATACGTTGACGATTCCATAATTAATTTTAAGAAAATAAGACAATTATACAATATTGATATTGCATATATTTGCATGTGAAATGTATAAAATGGAATTTTCTGATATTTATATTTAACAATAAAAAATTTTCTGTGTATATATGGGGGATCTTTTTGGTATATGTGTTTATCGAAGAGTTTTTTTGTAATTTTATCTTTAATTCCATAATTATCCATGTCGCATCTAACTCAATGCATCAGTGCCGAAACTAGCCTTTGTGGCGCCCGGGGCAAACATGGATTTTGCCCCCCCCCCCCACCCACCCACCCACCCTCCTCCGAAAAGAAAATTTCCAAAGCGAATTTTTTCTAAGTTTCTAAAATTTAAAGTATATAATCAGATAATCTGTAATACTGAACTAAGTAATCAGCTTTGTCAAATACTGATTCATTAAAACCTTGAAAATGGAACCGAAAAATATTCCGCTTTATACAGGTTTTCATCTTAGGAATTATAATTATTGATATTCTCGGGGGCGGATTTAAGGGCTTTCGAGGGGCTCCGTATCCAAAGGGCCCCCAAAATCCTCTTTTGAGTTCAGCGAGAAAATTATTTTTTGATCAAAGGATTTTCTTAGCACTTTAAAAAAAAAAAATTAGTATTACAAGATAATTTTCATGTAATTTAAATAGAATATTTTTTATTACCATTTGCTATTCCCAGATATTTTTTAGATGTGTTTAAATGTTTTTCCTTGTCTTCTTTTCTATTAGCAATTAGCAGAACTGTGAACGGTTGTGGAGGGTTGGGGTAAGACTCAAACTTGGATCTGAGCTGAAAGGAACCTTGTTATTGTTAGAGACTTTTATGACGATTTAATTGCACAGATTCAGATTCTAATTAAATCAGATCTGATAAATCTAAATCTGGATCATGACACTAAGGTCCCTCATTTAGGGGTCCCCCACACTTGGTGTGCTGTTTACATAAAGCTGATATTTAGAATGCATTTGACTTTGTTACTGATTATAATCGATATTTTGCATTTTTAGAGTAGGATAAGATTAAAAACAAAAATAAATTGAGCTTGACAGGGGCACACGATGTATTTGCCCCGGAAATTTACATCTGGATCTAAAAAAATAATTACAGCAAAAGAATGGGGCGGCAAAACACGTAAAAATGGGAAAAAGACAAAAAAAAAATTTAATTTTTTTTTTTTTTTTGCAAAGATAAAGGCAGAGACGATTTTATTACCATGGCACCCTGTGCGAGGTTCTTTTCTGCGTCTCTACAAATGCTATATTCTTAAAAAAGAAAAATGGGGAGGAGAGGTTACTATTTTATCTTGCATATGTTTCATCTCCTTAGTTTTTAGTGTCGTTAGCAATAGCCTACCTCGCGCCCTTTAAAGCCGGATCTGTATGTAAAAAAGTAATTGTAACAAATGATTTGGCGGCATTTTTCAGGAAATGGCCAAAGGACGAGAAAATAATTTGGGAGGATAAAGCCAGGGGCGGCTGCGGTTTTACTAGTCATAGCAACTTGGGTATGGTTTACTCCCTGTACCCCTACAAATGACTTTTTTTTTCAAAAAAAAGTTTTAACAAAGAGTTTTATTTTGCGTTTTTTTTCAAATTATCCTTTCAAATATTATTTGTGTTTAGTATCCCAGGCAGTCGCCCAACCTCGCCCCCTCTAATAATACTAGATTGGATCTGGATGAAAAAGTAATTTCAGCAGAAGTAACAGGCCGGCATATTCCAGTTGCCGCCAAGGACGTCAAAACGTTAGAATACTTTCGCAAAAAGAGGAGTAAAAAACTTTTTGGAAGATAAAGCCAGGGGCAGCTCCGGCTTTACTAGCCATGCCGACCTGTACGAGATTTTTTACTGTACCTCTACAAATGCTATACTTAAAAGAAAAAGATTTTACTGAGAATTTTACTTTGGGTATTCATCCCCCAATTTGTGTTTATTGTCCAGGGCAGTCACCCCTCGCCCATGACAAAATGGAAAAAGAAGAAAGCTCCACGCTGTGAGAAAAGGGAAAAAATAGAACAGCCTTCATGGAATATTTTTATCTAATAGAAAAGTCAAAGTGGGGGAATCGTTTGCAATTATCCATGCTGGACAGTGCACTACCGTATCCAGACGACGTTGAACAGTGTCATACACAGACATGAGTAGGGACTGACCTTGAAAAATGTTAGTGATTCTCCTAAACCACAGAAAGAGATTTAAATGATAGCCGGCATAGACATGATACATTTGGAATGGGAGAAAGAAAATAGCCTAAATGAACAGTTCGTTTTTTTATTCATTTGCTATCTTGTATTGTAGACGAATCTTTTTATCTATTTGTTTATTTTAATGCATTTGGTTCAGTTTTTCTTTTGGATTTTCCGGCTGTGAGACTTTTTATACAAATTTCATATATATATACATTCCTATATCAAACAACAAACAAAACCTGCATTTGGCGCCCCCTTCATCTTCTATTCTGCTGGCGCCCGGGGCACGTGCCCCTCTGCCCCCCCTTAGTTTCGGCCCTGCAATGCATCATAACAACAGGTGATTCATTTTAGTTGTGCATTAATTCTTAAAAAAATATTTTATGCTCCTTAAAACATTACATAAATTTTAAGATATTTACTTAAATTTTGCTCTTCTACTTCTTAAATGATAATTTTTTTTCTTTTTGCATTTTCAGTTCACAACCTTATAAGATGTTATTTAATTTGCATTTGTTTTAATCGACCTATTTTTACATAAAGTAATAATGAATTTTATTTACTGTCTTGTTACCTGGTGTAAAGAATAAAACGACTGATTTTTAATATTTAAATTGGGGTCAGGTTGGGGAAAGTCAGGATAAAATCAAGCCTTTTTTTTTTTTAAGAGAAGGTGCTAAAACAAAACAAATATATATATTTTTTAACTTTTGGTGCATTTTATATACATTGGATTCATATAGATTAAACATGAAGCATATAAACATTCAATTTTCTTTGTTTTTTCTCAGTGATGTATTTAAAACCGCATATTTTGATACCATCACTTTACCCCATGGTGAAAGTAGTTCTAAAATTAGTGTATATTTAAATAAAAGTATGTAAATATTATTTTTGAGATAAAAATACATTGAAATAAATGTATCTTAATTATATTTAAGGGTACAAATGCACAAAAAATATTTTTCACATATTATTTAATTAAAGAAATTATGTCCACAGCTATCAAAATTAGGTTCACTTAGTATGTTAATTTTTAAGAAATATTTTATGTTCCTTAGCAACATATTACATAAATTTTAAGATATTTCCTTAAATTTTGCTCTAGTACTTGTTAAATGTTAAATTCACAAATAATTTTTTGCATTTTCAGTTCATAACCTTGTAAAATGTTGTTTAATTTGTATTTGTTTTGATACACATTTTACATAAATAAAGTAATGGTAAATTTTATATACTGTCATATTACCTGGTGTAAAGAATAAAACGATTGATTTTTGATATTTAAATTATACTTTTTAATATAATATTTTTCTAAATAGAATATTTATCAGACAGTAATCAGTTTTTTTGTGTTAATACTGAAAATAGCTGACAAGTAAGTGAAGTATATGCGAGTTTGCAGGTGTCATTTCCAGGGCTTTTTTCTCCTTTTTATTTTGTGGAAAGTAAAGGTTATTTTTATGAAAAATAACATTTTATAACAAAAGTTGAAATCCAGTTATTCAAATTTGAACTAAGCATTTATTAACAAAAACTTTTTAAAATCCTTTTGCTGCAGCTTTCCTCTCTGGTGAACTTGTTTGTTTAAAAAATACACATTTTAAAACATCACAAAAAGTAAATTGTGAGTTTTTATGGAATATAATTTTATGAAAGCTCCTATTTTATTAAAAGGAATTTTGTGAAGAGGCCTTTTTTATTAAATAGAATTTTGTGAAGAGTCTCCAAATTTTGCCTGGATCAACCCTTGATTTGTAAACATTGGTAAATTCATTCGTGCTTTGGTAAAAGAAGACAAAATGCCTGAATAGTTTTTGGGTTTATTTATTGCTATCTAAAATCGTTTCTTGCAAATGACTAATGTATTAACGATGAAATTTTGTGTCTTATGTAGCATAATCTTATGTGATTGGGAAAATTTCAGCCCAATCCAACTAGTAGAAGCCAAGATATCAAATCAGAATGTATAGTTTTAAATTTGTTCTATAATTTCAAAAATTATAATGTATAAAAACACTTTATATGTGCAATGGGTACTTTTCCATTAGCCGGGTGCCAGTTAAAGGGAAAAACTGGGAAATTTCATTAGTGGCCAGTGGTAGCAGTTTTATAAGTGGCCACTTTCTTTATATTAGTGGGCACATTTTTATTCAAAAGTTCTAAACACTAAACTTTTATTAAAATTTCAATTAGTGTTAATCTAAAATTAAATAGCCCAAATAAAAAATGTGTTACAAACATATTTCAACCAGCAAAAATAGAATCCTTGATGAAATGCAAAAAATGTTTACTCTTTCCTTGTAAGACGGTGGCCCTGTAGCTGGTGGCTAGTGCTAATTTTGTCCCTTAACACCACTGATATATATACACATCTATACACATGTATTTATATGTATATACACATGTGTATATATATGTGTGTATATGTATATCACTGGCGCTCCGCTAATGGAAAAATACTGTGTAATGTTATCTTAGCAAAAATATTGCAAATGAAAATTTTGGTAAAGGGGGGCCCCCCAAAAATTGAAGTCTGCCCCGGGCCCCAAAGGAGCTTAGTCGGGCCCTGCGGGTTGGTTCCTCTGTTTTTATGAAAAAGCAATAAGGACTGAAATCTCGAGTCTTTATCAATTTTTGTTTTCCTACAAGCTTTTTTTTTTTAATTTTTAATCAACAGTAGTAAAAAAGATGAGTTTGTCTGTCTCTGTCTGAACAGTATCTGAACAGCAATTTTAGAATATTCTTATTTGTCTTGATAAAGACTATGATGAAGCCGAAACATGTAGATAATTTATTAAAACTTTTTTTTACTGTTTTTATGGGTTTTAAGATTTTGTTCATCTGACGAAACACTATTTGTCTCACTTCTCTGTCTGTCTGTAACGGAGTTCATTCTCGGAAACTGCAAGAGTGAGAGACTTGAAATTTTGCATACTCGTAGCTGAATACCTCCCACACACACACACACAAAATGTGTGTCACAAGTATGATGTGCCACAGTCTGATGTGTTGTATGATGTGTCACAAGTATGATGTGTCACAAGACAAATCATAACATTTTGAAAAAAAAAAAAGTCATGATTTTAATGAAATGAAATAATTTAATGGCATTCGAACATTTCTGCGATTTTTTTTTAGATTTTAAAACAGAACCTTAAATTCAGTCTTTTTCGCGTAGGCTAGGTGGTTCAGTGGTAGTGTGTTTTCCTCCTAACCAAAAGGTTTCTGGTTCTATATTCTCGACGACGGAAATTTATATTTTCTATTTTTACATTTCATTGTCCGATGGATTTAATTAAAAGAATTTTCGTTATTTTTTTGCCGTTTTAAGGGTTTTGTTTTTTCTTTTCTTTACGTTTTTTTTTAATTTTCCCTTCTTTTAAGCTAAAATTAAATTAGGTAATTAAATATGTTTTTCAGATATACAAACAATTGTAACAATTGACTGAAATGCAGTTGTTGAATATTTTTAATTTGATTTAAAAAATAACTCCCTCTTGTTATCATTTTATTAATAAATTTAATGGTGCTGCCATCTGTGTTCTTATTGATAAAGCATAGTCTTAAATGATAAATATAATTATACATTAATGATTTAAATTTATTGATTAAAAGCTCAATTGTGGTGAAAAAAATATTAAACGAAACCCTTTGTGTGATCTTCGATCACACTTATTCATTTAACACCTTTTAGCAATTTATGAAGCATAGTATCTCGATGAGGTTCAAATTTGTTATATATTTAGAAAATCTTATGATGAAGACTATATACTATAATGTGAATATAATTAGAAAATATTTAAATATTTTCTCTAGAATTCGTTGTGTACCGCAGAAAACCAAGGTCCATCTGTTTAAAAGAAAATAACTTTCTGAAAGCATAATATAAATTAAATCCACAAACTTAATAGCATTTTAAAATATTTTATTTTAGAAAATAAAGTCCAAGATGAATAGGAAAGACGTGGGTGGTTCCCAAATCATCGTAACAATATCGATAACTACATGCTTGTTGCTAGAGTGATCAGAGGGGAATGATGAATATGATAAGCCACAAATTGTTACTATGACTTATTAGCAAATTTTATTCGGCAAGATTTATAAGATATACGTTACATATTAACATATGGAAACTTTAAAATTTATTAGTATAAACTTGATAAGTTAGCAAGACTGAAAGCATGCCAACAGTACATTACACAAATTTTTTTCTAATCACGTGAGAAGCGCACAGGTAGACAAAAAAAATCCCTGACGGCTCGGCGTACAGGCAGAGGTAGACTTCGAGTACGCTGACCGTGGGGCGCCTGTTTATTGGGAATTGCAGAAGAAGGACCTTTTTGCCATGATGCGGCAGTTGGGACCACCCACTTAGAAATCTACCTGTGTCTGTAAGCGGAGCCAGCAGGGATTTTTTTGTTTTTATTTATTATTTATTTTTTTTATTTTTGTCTTGCTGTAAGAATTGGTCTTATAAAAAACTTTTCAGTATAAAAGTTGTAGATAATATTAAGAAGATTTATAATAAATTTAAGCGGATTTGATATCTTGTGAATTGACGAATTTATGAATTGTCCCTCCCCCCTCACCCCCTTCCCCCCTTGAGGCCATTTTCAATGATATAAAAAATTTGTCATACATAAATTTTGGCTCTTTTCCTAGAAGTAATAATAATTTTAAACAGATTCGATATATATCATAATTAATAAGTTGTGGTTTTTTTTCTGTTTTCACAACCCTACCCATCCCCCCCCCCCTGGTCCGATTTTGCCTATTAACGAACTTGACCGAGATTTTATGCCCCCTGAATCAGTTTGGAAAAAAGATTTGTGCAGAATTATGGAAGTTATCGTGTCCATAAAAACGCGATATAGATAGATAGATAGATAGATAACGTTTTGACCAGGGGGTGGGTTTGGGTTCTAGGAGTCATGATCGACGTAGATCTGCAAATTTTTTCAGAAATTTCAACATACGGGCGAATGTAATAGGCCTTTGAAATTTACATTTCATTCTTACAAAATTTACCAAAAAGAAAAGAGGCTAACCGCTTAGCTATTATATGATTCTGAAAGAAACAAATGCGTGAAAGATAAATTGTAACGAATTTTAAAAGAGAAGTAGATTTACTTCTGTAGCCGGGTTATTTATTTTATTACTTTTTACATGAAAATGTGGTCGATCTCGCATTATGATTAAAGATTAGGATATTTGCGTGGGAGTGGTTAACGATAGAAATAGCTTAATTATATCTTTCATTTATCTAAAACAGGAAAACATAGTGTTTAAAGAAAAACTAAAATAAATTACTCAATTAATTAAAAAAGGAAATATTTTAATAAAGGGAAAGGGACTGGTTTAAAGCCATATGTGATTTCACATCACGCATATATACCAAAGTTAAAAAAAAAAAGGTTCAAGTTTGCATTTGAATGCTGGCATTTAAAAAGCTATTGAAAAGGAAAATAAATGCAGAATAAACATCTTCATTCCTGCTTGTCAAAGCGAGATTTGAAAAATCAGTACGAAGGTGTGATTTTAGTCCACAAAGCTTTTTACATTTATTACCACTCTCAGAGAAGTTCTTTTTTCCTATCAATTTTAAATTCAACTCATGATTCTGTTTGTGTACAAAAAGGCATATTTTGACAAAGAAAACATTCCTTTTCCACAGAACATTATATAAGCAATCGCTTGGTGTTATTCAATGATTAATAACCGAAAGATTTATGAACTTAAAAACTCTAAAAGGACGTGTCTAGAACTTGACAGAATGTTAATTTTTCAAGATCAGAGTAGATGATGTCTTATCTTTGACAATGGACAAAACTATTTCACTTGAAATGTTATTGGCCTTATCCTCTGAATAGTAAAAGAAAGTTCACTTCGTGAAATGTGTTTTGACAATTTTTTTCCCTCTTGCAAAACAAGGACTGAATGCTTGGAAGACATTTTTGAGGGTTTATATTGCAAGGCAAGTCGGCAAACACGTCGTCTTGAATTCCTCTGCTAATCATAATAAATCATAGCTATAGATACCGAACCGTATTTCATCCAAGATGCATTCATATTCTTAAAAGATCTGGAGTTTCAGCTCCGATTGAGTAATGTATCCCTTTCAGTAGCATTGACACTGGGAACAAACATACCATGGCTGACATTTATGTAAAGTCTTTGTTAGTTTTCTGCTGTTTTAATTCTATTTAATTGAAATTATGCAAACGACGCAAAATGAAACTATTTAACTCGCAATAAATTCTTGTTAGTATCCTCAGCAAAGACGTAGAAGAAAAAGTCTCATTATCTTTTGAAATGTGTATGTAATTGATTTCTATAAGCGATGGAACTCAAAAAAAAAAAAAAAAAAAAAAAAAAAAAAAATTTTTTTTTTTTTTTTTTTTTTTTTTTTTTTTACTTTCAGTTGTTGATTAAAGTAAGCGAAGGTAAGTGAATTTTTTTGTTTCGGTTATTTACACCAAATATTTTAATGAATAAAATATTTAAACTGGCCGAAACAACTGGTCTTAAACGACTTCTGTATGCGGAAGAAAGGATATTTTTAAAAAATAAAAACGTATTATGTTTTTATTTAATTATTTATTTTTATTTTTTGCAGATGTACTATAAATATAATTGTTGGAATTGGTTACAGAATTAATTACTTTTTGTTTTAATTGTATTTTTTAAAGTATGTAAGCCTCTGAAATACTGTAGCCAATTTGAAAAATGAATTTTTTAAATTGAACACATAGTTTACTGTTGCAAACATCGATTATCTTTTGTTTAAGGTCAACTGCATATGTATTACCGTCCATGTTTCCTTTTTCATGCAATAACTTACAGATATATATTTCTCATTTTATGTATCAACCCCATTCACAAGTTAATTTTTTACTAAGCATAAATCGTTTAGTTTCAAACATACACATATGCAGTTTTTTAGGTAGCTTTCAATACAAAAAAGTATAAAGCTACCTATTGCAGCCGTTCGGAGGAAAGCAGTTCCGGAAAATTTCGATATATTTTCACCGATCATGACCCCCAGACCCCAAAACCACCCTCCGTCCAAATGTTGATTTATATATATAGATATATCCATATATATATATATATATATATATATATATATATATATATATATATATATATATATATATATATATATATCTGACCTATGTCATACGATAACGCCCGTAATTATGAATCGATTTTGATGAAACTAATTGTGTGTATTAAGGTCACTAATGTCTCGACCGAGTTCGTTGGCCAGCTTGGTCCGCCATCTTGTTTCAAGATGGCGGCCATTTAAAGATGTAAAATAACTTAAAATCTAAAATAAATATACAAAAAATTTAAAATTTCAAATTTATTTTTTAATTACGTGTTAGGCCTTGATACAAGGATTCCAGAGCTTTTTTTGGTTTACCTCTATCTTAAAAAATGGCTGAGATAGAGCAGTTTGAAATTCTAGGGTGGCTGACATTTTGAAACAAAACAGCACATTAACACGATTACTCGCAAATTATTTTCTTTCATTGTTGTAATAATTTTCCCAATCATACGCATAAAACTATATATTCATATCCGTTAACGCCAAAATTGGCGACATTGGCGACAAAATTGGCAAAATTGGGCGACATTTGGCGAAATATCGCCAAATTTGGCGATCAAAATAAGTCTTCATAAATGAAGCCAATTTGGCTATTGCTCAATAATTTGGCGAATTTCTTATTCAAATTCAGTATTAACGAATCTTTTGTAAACGTTTCTTTGCATTTTAGCTTGCTGTTTTCGTGTAACATTAGCTAAAATTTTAAAACGAAGATATAGGAAAGCTACCTTTTCCTCCCGCTACAGGCCGGAAGGACTTTTTTTATAATGATCTTGTTACAGAAAACGAAAATTTTCCTAAATGACCCATTTTGTGTAGTGGGGTTGGGTAAAAATTTTAAAAAGTGTAACTTTTTGAAAATTAAATGGTATTACATTTCATACAATGAATTCACTAATATAATCTTATTTTGTTACTTATTTTATGAACTTTTTTTTTTCAATTTACATTGCCTTACTAATCTACAAGAGGTAGAAAACTAAATTGTGTTTGAATCTTTTTGGTAACAACCCCCCTGCGTAATAAACAAGAATGAAAAATCATACATCAGGAATAGATTATGAAACACTTTCCAACAGTAGCAGACTATTATTAAGGAATTTCATTTTTTCATCGAATGAAATGAGATTTCTAACTAAGTAATTAAAAAAACACGCAACGCATTAAAAGTTCATTTTCAACAATTGCTATCCGTATCCGGTATGTGTACCACCAACACTGTCGTACAGTCCGTAATATGATCTATAGAATTTATACGCACCACGTAATACGTTAAAAATGAGATAAGTTTAAAAATGCATACTACAGCGGAAAATGCACTTCCAGTAATTATCGGTCGTAGTCAGTCTTGTAACCAAATTCTTTTGTGCGTCTCTGTAAATAACGACATATGTTACGCACTCCATAATAGCTAGAAAACATCTTGTAGTGCATATCACAAGGAAGGTCTCCTTAAAATTTGGCGCAAAAAGACGCGATTTGGCGAGCAACACTTTTTCCTCGCCAAATGCAAGCGATTTTAATGCATTTTAAAATTTTTAGTTAAATTATTGTTTAAATGCACAGTACTTTATGAATTAAAACTTAAAAGATGAAATAATTTATTTTTTCTATAAGCATATATAATAAAAGTTGTGTGTTGCTGAATTTATTTAATTATACACGGTTTCACCGGCTGAATAAATTTTAGGTGTATTTTAATAGTAACTGAACGATTAAGAAAGCCCTCCAATTTACATATCGATATTGAATAAGTCGTTGTTTCCCTGGCAACAATAGTTTTCTCTTGTTGTCTCCGACACTAACAATACCGAAGTGAAATTGACGATGCTCAGAATCGGAGTTTTAATTTTTAATTTGAAACATTTTTAATCAATTTAAATTTTGTTCTAAATCGTAGAATACGATGGTTAAATTTCATTACATATGTATCTAAATGTATATGACAAAACTGTAGTTATAAAAGTGTATCTCTTTAAGTTAAACTTACTTAAACTAGCTAAGTATGAAGGCTAGAAAAATATTTTCCTTAAAGAGCCTTTATCATGAAAGCGTTTTTTAAAAAAAATCATTGGGTCGCCAACCGATGATAAATCACCAAATACTGAAATTTTCATTATATTTTTTACGGACGCTATATCGAGGTTCCACAGAAATTTCTTTTATAGACATATATCCTTAAGCGAAGAATATTATGTAATTTTTTTCAAATTTTTCTGAGTATATGCTTATGGAGACATTCCTTGTCAGTACTCCTTTGTAATTTTATTATGTTTGCAGTATCATAGTATCATTAAAATGCAACGGTACCGAGTTTTTTCCATAGATCATAATGTAATGGAATTCTTTTGTGCGTCCTTGTTAAACGAACTAAAAATGCTACTTGTTCTATACTCCTGAGATAGAATTTTGTAGTCCACCTTAGTGATGCATATCAGTCTCGTTATGTTTCAAAAATCGTAACATCAATCAGATTTTTCACCATAGAGCGTAAATGATTTTTCACCATAGAGCATAATGTACCGGAATTATTTTGTGTGTCCCTGGAAACTGGCTGCAAATGGTGCACATTTAATTTTTAATATAAGATATTATATACAAAACCTCTATAACATACAAAAGTTACATGTCAATCCGAGTGTATTTACGAGAGATAGATCACGGGTAGCTAGACAGACAAACTGAATTCATAAACACTTTTCAACTTTGTTGGAAGTTTTCAAAGACGTATGTTTGTACCAATCGGGCTTTTTTCCAGTGTAAACAGGAGGTTACAATGTGGTTACTGGAGGTTACACTCTGCTAAGAAATCTTACGAGGAAATTTTCAATTCCAGCAAAGTGAAAAATATTTAGGCCAAATTAAATTAAAACTGGATTAAATATTTTCATGCTAAAACTTACTAGAAAAATAAAGTTTTATTTAAGCATACATATACAGTAGACTTCCTCAAATCCACCACCCTATAATCCGCAAATACAGGGTGATTTTTTTTTAAAGTTGTGAAAGTAAAACCCTATAACAAAAGAACCACTGATCCAAATGACCTGAAATTTCACCAGTATGTTCCCAAAACATTGGGAAATTTTTAGGCGTGGTTAAAAAAAACCCCCTTAAAATCGCACCGACAGATGGCGCTGTATATGCAGTACAGTCGGGAGACTAGCTTGCGCACGACATACGCAGAGTGGATACTCTTCGATCTGTTGTGGAACATGCGGTTTCAGGTTTCCAACTCGTAGCTGAAAACGGTGGATAGCACATTGAAAATCTTATGCGTTAGTTGCGGAGTTCTATACGAAAGTTTTACTCCAATTTTTAATTCGTTCTGTTTCTGCGAAGCTATTCGCGGTTCTTTTTCCCAATTACTGCATTCTGTATGTTTTTGATATGCGTAATAAAGTTTTCTTTTTCTCAAAGTACCGTCCATTGTTTTCGTCCCACTGACGATATTCTTTGTTTCTGTTAAATTACAGCGCCATCTGTCAGTGCGATTTTAAGTTTTTTTAATCACTCCTAAAAAATTCCCATTGTTTTGGGAGCATACTGGTGAAATTTCAGGTCATTTGGACCAGTAGCTAGCTCTTTTGTTAAAGGGTTTTACTTTCACAACTTAAAAAAAAATCACCCTGTACCTAAAATCCGCACATTGTTTCCGATATAAACTCAGTTAAGATGAAACTCAGTTAAGATGTAAGTGTAAAATTCAAACTTTTTTTGTAACATCATTCTGTACATATTTCAACATGCAATTCTGGTTAATAGGATTCAACTCATGTTTTCTAATGAAGGAGGTATAAATTTATATTTGTAAAATATTCAAGATAGTGCTGATATCACTGGTGATTGCAATATTTTTACTAAAATAATTTATGTATGAATCAAGCTTTTTTTTGGTTATTAAGTATAGCTAAACGTGAAATAAAACGTTGTTATTTTAAGATTTTGATGTGAATTATTAGTGTGCATTTATAAGGCGAGTTTCA
The DNA here is from genome assembly GCA_963931845.1 of Maratus michaelseni. Taxonomy (NCBI): domain Eukaryota; kingdom Metazoa; phylum Arthropoda; class Arachnida; order Araneae; family Salticidae; genus Maratus; species Maratus michaelseni. The sequence goes on along the minus strand of OZ007587.1, from coordinate 380,196,685 downwards.
CTGAATAATTCAAGAACAGATTATCTCATCATCATTATGCCTATTTAGTTATGAATAATTAATTATTTACTTGATCTTTACTTTTAATATTTTAAATGTTTTTTTCTTTAATTTCTAAATTTCTATTATTTTACTTTATTGTAAGCATTTATTATAATTTCGCGTGCATTGTTAAATTGAGATTATTGTTTAAAAAATGTAAACAGAACTGCGACGAGAAACCCGCAAAATTCTGAAATCCGCACAACCTCTGCTTTTAAGCTATGCGGGTTTAAGGGAGTCTATTGTAGTATTTTTACCAAATAATTTATATATGAATCAAGCTTTTTTTTTTGGTTATTAAGTATAGCTAAACATGAAATAAAACGTTGTTATTTTAAGATTTTGGTGAGAATTATGAGCGTACATTTATAAGGCGAGTTTTACTGAATAATTCAAAAAAAGATTATCCCATCATCATTATGCCTATTTAGTTATGAATAATTAATTATTTACTTGATCTTTACTTTTAATATTTGAAATGTTTTTTTTAATTTCTTAATTTCTATTATTTTACTTTATTATAAGCATTCATTGTAATTTCCAGTGCATTGTTAAATTGAGATTATTGTTTGAAAAATGTAAACAAAAATGCGACCACACTGCCAAAAAATTGTTGATTTTACAGTATAATACTAGCACTCCAGCTGCCAGTATTATACCGTAAAATTAACAGTAATAAACAGTAAAAAAAGCAGTAATACGCTACCGCGCTACTGTTTATTACTGTTAATTTTACGGTATAATACTGGCAGCTGGAGTGTCAGTATTATACTGTAAAATCAACAATTTTTTTTTGCAGTGCAGAAAGTCCGAACGAAATCCAGAAAATTTCTAAAATCCGCACAACCTCTGGTTTTAAGCTATGCTGATTTAAGGGAGTCTGCTGTAGATTCAAACATACATTCTTTATTAAACATTTCTTATACGCCGACCCACCTTATTTCAGCTTGCGCGCCTCGCACTTTGATAATCCCTGGTATATAAAACAATTTATGCTTAGTCACATTACTTTTTTCTTTAAAATGAATCGATGAAAAAAGAACAGCAAAATAATTCAAATAATTTATGAAGATAATTCAGCCTTCGCAGGTTCACTGTCAGTCTTGAAGTGATACTTTGTTTTAGCGGGTGATGAATGGTTTCGGAATACAAAGATCAAATACATCCTACTTAAATCTAACCATGAAGGGAATTCCTTTTTAAGCAGTGACAACAACATTTTTGAGTAGGAAGGGTTTAATGCTCCTTCTGTCCCGGTATAAATCAAGAAAACGAAATAAAACATTTCAGCAGTCTCTGCTTTTATGGATAATATATAATTTAACCTCTCGGCTATCACGGTATCCATTTTCTCTACTGGCAAACTTTTCTTTTTATGCACGGTGTTTCCTCTGACTAAGAATGATGATTTCTAAACCGTAAGTTTAAGAAGTGTAATTCCAAGCAAACATGTTTCAAATTTACTAAAAATATTTTTACACACAGAAAACGCTGAAAACTTCTAAATTTCAAAGTATCATAAAGCAATAAGTTTTTGTCGTAGAAGACTGGGATTTATTTATTGAATTAATTATTTTTGCATTACTTTTTTAGAGCATGGAGAGTGTTTTACTGAAGAATTCAGGGACGGTATGCAAATTTAAATTTCGCAACTTTTACAAAAATAACTATATTAGCGTAAATGGCTGTTAATATGATGGAGAAGGACGTTTGATACACTTTTGCAGTACCTATATTATAATGCAAAAACATGTCCGTGAATAACTCTGACGTCATATTGACGCTGTCAACACCTGACGTATTAGATTACATAAATTATTAAATTTTCATTCAATTTAATACGTCTGGTTCTGTGGAACTTCCTAATTATGTGAGTACTTTTAAGTGAGCACTTTTGAAATTATGTAACTTTTGCATCTTCAACAAATAACAGTGTCATATGACAAACTATGGAGGCCCTGACTTATTTTGAAGTCTAGATTAAATAGATTTTTTTTGACATATGGACCGAATTTTTCATCATAATACATACACGTAAATTAAGAAAAACAAAATAAACAGATAAAAATATTTTCCTAATGCTAAAAGCATTTTGCCAGCTGTTTTCATCGGAAAATCAGCAGGGCTGTCTCCAATAAGATAAATTTCCCGGAATAAATCATTTTTTACTCTCGTGATAAATAGAAACTTGATAAATCTGAAAGTGATAACCTACATTTGTTTTCGTAATCCCTGCAGGTTTTCAAAGCTAAAACAGAGATTTTACTGAATTATAGATGTTGTAACAATGAAAGCAGTAAATGAAAAAGTCGTCGTTTACTGGATCCGCTGATATGAGAACAGTTTGCATTCGCGAGCTTTAAATTTAGAATTGTTTAAGTAAAATTAATATAAAAAAATATTTTTCGAAAATAATTTTCAAATATATATTAATTGTAGCCTATGAATTTTTTTCGGAAATCGAATTCTAGAAGCTTCAAATATGTGAAACCAAAAACAGCTCATCCCACCAAGTAGTTTTTGAGTTATGCTTAAAAAACTACCCGGACTGAATATTTGTTTAGCAATCATTAAAAATAAATGTAACATTAGGAGTTCCAAAGTTTAAACCTTTATAATTCCTAAATTACTTGACCGAATGATTTTTTGTTTGGTATCCGAAGGTACAAATTACCACATAATCCTAATATGATGTCAAAATTGGGTGTCAGTATTGAAAATTTTAAAGTTTTTTACAATTTCCATATGTAAACGATCCCTAAATAAAATTTAAGTATAACATTAATTAATAGAGGCTATTACTAATCGGTTGGTACTAGTTACATTATTTATTCGATGATTTTCAGCGTCGTTAGTAGGGATGTATCTTTTTTTTTTCTTTCTTTTTGACACGGACGTTTTCCGATACATAAATGAAAGAACATGTTAAGTACAAAAAACCATTAAAATCCTTCTTCATTAGAAGAACTAGTCTATGTCAATTAAACCCCAACATTCTAAATGCTATATCTTCAAAAGAGTACGGGGGAAACTTTAATTGAGAGAAGTAACAACAAAACAACAAACAAAAAAAATCATCCCCATAAAGGATCAGGGTCCATAAACCGTGTTTTTGACCCATTGACTAAAATTCGATTTTGTTATTCTGACTTAAATATTTCACTTTTTAATATTATAAGTTTTATCCTGTACGATTTCAACAATAGTTTTTGCATTTTGTATGTAAAAATAAAAGTGTTGCAAAGCTGCGCTCATAGTAAAATATTAAAAATAGAGAGTAACTGCATTTCCTCACGTCACTAAGAGACTAGAATGCAGCAACGTGTTTAAACCTGCTAAAATAAACGTAACTATTTCTAATAACAGCATGTCTTCACATTAGCATGCCACAGGTGATAAATCGCCAAATATCCTTTAGGGTTATAATTGTATACGAGTTAAAGAAACAATTAATTTAATGATGCACCAAACCACGCTCGCCAAAAAAGGCCACCTGGCTGTAACTGCAACAATGCAATATTTTAAACACTAAAAAGTAGAAAATTTCATAAAAATAAAAAATAAACAGTGAAGTAAAAAACACACTTTTATCAATAAACAGTTTAATATTCATTAAATTATGATTATACTTTGAGATAACAATTTACAAATTCTGAATAGGTAGTTTAAATGCTGCTTTTGTTTTCTTTATTGTTGCAATATCTTGAAAAATAACAAAAATAATCTATTTTTTAATACATTTACTAGCTCGCGCTTTCTGCTAAGCATAAAAATAAGCAGTGAATTTTCCATAATATTGTTCGGTGCCTACGCTAAATTAATGTACTGTAACGGAATTGTTTTGGATAAATCATGAATTGTAGTCATAAAATTAGTCGTGATTTTCAAGATAAACATTGAATTCTTATAAAAGAACATTAAAAAAATATTTTTTTTTTTTTTACTTTTATACTTATTGTTAAATAAAAGCATAATTTGTAGAAATATTTAAATTTATGGAGGCCCCCAAGTGTTTTAGCCATTTTCCTTCTCTTATATCTCGCTATGGATACCACAACTATATCTAACATCTCTTTTTGTTTAATCAAAATAAAATTCAATATTATAAATTATTTTTATTTTATCATACAATGAATAATAAATAATTTTATATCTTACCTGAAACGATTCAAAACTTCTAAAATTTTGAGACCTGAAAAAAAAAGTAAAATTTTATGTCTCAGTGCTTATTTCTAAACTATAAGAAAACAAAATTCAGAGATATACGTTACAAATATACCCCAGAGTTTTAGGTTAATGAATTTTATAATGTTTTAAAAGTATAAAAGAAATTAAAAGGTTAAATAAAATGTCACATTTTTAAAATGCAACATAAACAAATGCTATGTTTCCCATATTCTTTATTAATATAACAGTATGTTTTTGGTCCAGCATAAACATTTTTGTAATCTCCGCCCCTCCAAATAGAAATATATCTTTATAAATTCTAAGCGATATAAATGTAATCTAACCAAGCAATTCACCGTCAACTTTAACTGCAGGTTAAGTGCTTCTCTCTGGTTGAACCTGAAATCCAATTCACCATTAATTTAACATGCCCTTATAAATGTATCAGCATTTCTAATCTCTGGGTCTAAATTTGTGAATGAACAAAACCATTAAATTAAATAGTAATTCCAAATTTATTTGTAAGCTTTATTTATCTAAACATTAAACGTGATAAGTATGCACTTTCAATACTCGTTTTAGTTTCGTTATTGAAAAGAAACAGATAAAGATCGAGCGAGGATCGAACGCATACGAGTAATGACAAAGTAAAAGTACAAAATACGAGAACATAACAAATAACACCAGATGAGTCAAGACTGGATATACATGATGGCCAGAACTGTCTAATTCAGTCATACTCAACCTTTTTTCCGTGCGGTCCGTAAACATAAGTATGTTACTTTGAGTGAACCGCAACAAACTAATAGTTATATAAGAATGTAAAAAAATGGGCTATTTAAAATAGTAACATAACAAAATCAGTATAACTATGCAATATAAGAAAATTAATATAGTCAGTATCAGCTTTATAATAAGTGTAAAAGTAATAATATAACAGTGCACAATTTCTAAGTTCTAAATTTGAAAGAAAATCAGATTTTTTTTTTTTTTTTTTTTAATACAATTTTTACTTAATTCAATTAGTGGTGCATATTTAAAAATATATACACTTCTGTAATGCAAATTGGACTACATGTAAGAAGAACTTTTGACTAATCAGATGACATACTTTTAAATTATAAATACAGGGGAAAATTTTGTCTTTCTATATATATATATAAATATTGTAGATCTTAAATTCCTTTTATTCGCCTCTTGGCTATATATATATATATATATATATTTATAAATATTTATGATTGTGCGTCTGGGGCCGCACGTAAAAGACCACCAGGCCACATGTGGTTCGCGGGGCCCAGGGTGAGTATAGCTCTCTAATCAGACGATAATCTGGAAATTTTACCTCTCATCTTATTGGCACTATTATAACCTACGTCAGGGGTTCTCAAACTTTTAGACCGACGTACCACTAAATCGAAGTTCATACTTCCGCGTACCACCAGGTAACAAACGTAAAGCTAAAATAGAACGACCTGTCTAAAACGAAACATCTCTCGGGTCTTTTGTATTTCCTTCATAGCAGATTTTGATGCATTTAAAAATGAATTATTACATTACTAAATTAACTGCTTTATAATAAACATTCAAGTAAAAAGTAGTATCATCATTAAATTTTAATAATGAATACAATATCAAAATACAGTATATTGGTATAGTAAAAAATCCACACTACTTAACAACATATTGGCGCACACTGATTCATATACTTTTATAGTACGCCAAAGAAAAGGGTGGGCTTGTTTCATCAAGCACAACTTCCTCATGTCTGGCTCAATATTAAGAAGTTTTAGTCATAAGTCGGATTAGATGTTTAGTTTATTCCTATATTTGTTTTTCATATAACAAAGGGCGGAAAAGAACATTCACAGAGATATGTTGTCCTAAACACAAACAGATTTTGACAATATAAGACGGTACTCTGATATTCTCGTCAGCGAAAATTCTGCTACATTCATCCTTTTGAATGTGGACTCTAGTAATCCATCACAGGAGATGAGAGCTGAATAAGTTTACTCCTTTCCTCTCTCGTGAGATACAGTGGCAGGGTGTCTCAAATGAGAAACTAATTTCCAGAGCCCGATTAAGGTCATGTGGAGCCCAAGACCCAGTACCTTTTCAGAGCCAGTCTCAAACCAAGATAATAGCTATCAATATTTTTGGGGAATATTCGGTGGTTATCCTTAGATATTATGATATGGTTACCAAGTTAATCAAAATCTTTTTTGGCGTTGGGGAAATAATTGCAAAAAACTGCATTTTTAATAAACTTTTTGCAAACAATTTTATTTATTTTGGAGGGCTTCATTAGTGGTGGGCCCTAGGCTACGGTCTAGTCGGCCTCTGCATTAATCCGGCCCTGCGAATTTTATATCTCAAGCTTAGTTAGCGCATTTAACATGGGCTGAATACAACCGTATTAATAATCTGCATACCTTTAAATGCGACAATAATGTCGCTCAGTAGGCAAACACGTGAAAGTTTCTTCATACATTTAATTATATACCACCTCAATCCATATGTACAATCTTTACCTCAAATCCGCATTGCATATAACTACAGTTTTTGTTTGATTTAGTAATCTTACTCTCTTGACTATTTTAAATATATTATTTTCACGAAATAGGGGGAATCTATAACACTTTTTGCACAAGAGAAGAAAAATATTTCAATCAACACAATGAATCAATTTATGGATTATGTTTGAAATAAGACTTTTATTTCAACACCTAGAAGCTCTGCTAGTGCAAAGAGAACAATGGGTTGTAAATTACACTTGGAATGTAATTTTGTTTTAATTCCCCCTACTCACACAAGCACCTCCTACTTGCAAGCATTCAGACCTTCAGATAATTCAATTCATAAAGCACGTTTAAAAATAGTTCTTCCGCTAATTAAAAATACTTCATTCATTTATTAATTTTAAAAATAGGTCTTTATTACAAAATTCAACTTTGATCTATATAAATCTTATAATTGTGTTTTTAATTCTGGAAAACTTATTGTATTGTAAGCGTTGTGTTAGAATTTCAGCAAGTCTTTTATAACAAATATTTCTGGTAACAAAAAAAAAATAAATAGAAAAAGCGTTTACAAATCTTAAATCGCGTTCGAAATTTTTAAAAAACATTTCCAAGTTAATAAAGACAAGACGTTTTCGATTCCATAATAATATGCCGCATTATTTCACGTACCAGTAACGGACTTCTGCGTACCAGTAAGCAGAGCTTCACGTACCAGTACTGGTACGCGTACCATAGTTTGAGAACCCCTGACCTACGTAGTCAAAAAATTTTAATGAAGGCATTTAGATGAGTTATTCTAATTCTTGGCGACATAGAAAAATGGATATTTCCATATATTGGTGGCATAAAGTTTTATTTTATTCTTCTTATCCTTTTATGCCTTTTATTTTATTTTAGTATTTTGGGGGAGGGGGAAATTTTTACTTTCCATCTCTAAATGAAACAGCTGCCAATTTCATGGTAGATCAACCTACAGGAAGCTTTGAATAGCATAAGTTTAATGATCATTCAATATATCTAATTTTTTTCTAAGCTACCAAGTTATTTCCTATGAATTATGTTTGACTGCTAATAGAAAACAGCTAATCAGTTAGAGAAATTTTTACTTATTTGCTGGTTAGACAGTACTAGTTCTCTAGTCTTTGTAAATCGGCTGCAAAATAGTATGCTAATGCCGCCAAACTTAATCTGATGCTTCAGACACATTTTCAATGAATCAAGATTTATTTTATTCTTCTTATCCTTTATTTATTTATTTATTTGGGGGGGGGGGTTACTTTCCATCTCCAAATTAATCAGCTGCCAATTTCGTGGTAGATCAATCTACAAGAAACTTTGAATTGCATAAGTTTAACGATTATCCAATATATCGATTTTTTTTTCTAAGCTACGAAGTTATTTCCTATATTATGTTTGACTGCTAATAGAAAACAGCTTTAACAGCTTCAAGCTAGTCGATTAGAGAAATTTTTACTTATTTGATGGTGAGGTAGTACTAGTTCTCAAGCCTTTATAAATCAGCTGCAAAATATGCAAACTCAATCTGATGCTTCACACCCATTTTGAATATATCTCCACTGCCAATGCACATAAATCCTTGAGTCGGGAAAAAACACGATGAATGAATGTATTAGAGAGTAGGCGAAAGAATCCAGGATGAACAAATATTTACCGAGAAACTCGTTCCGGATGCGAACCCTTTCATTGAGCGAAGCAAGGGAAATAATGACGCAATTCACAAAGGCCACCAGTGCTGTTGAATACTCCACAACCTCGGACGCTTTCATCTCGTCGATCACAAACTGGAAGCGATACTTGTATTTCTTCAGATTCTATGGGAAAGAAAGAAAGTAACAGAAATGAATTTTTAATTCACCCACGTGATAATGTCCCTTTGTATTTATGATAACATTTTTAACCCATGCGAGACCGGCAGCTTTTACACAAATTTTATTCGGTTGGCACCACTTTTTTTTAGAAAGCTACCTTTAGGTAAACTATCACAAAAATGCTCTAATTAGAGAAAGTAAATATTACTTTTATTTTTTACTGGTGCCTAAAACAAATTTTGTATGCTCTTTTTGAGGGTGCATATATGCACCCAAGATCCTGAACGGGTTAATACAGACAATTTTAAATAGACAAACCCAGCATGAGTGAAAAAGCCAGGACACGAACCTGGGACCTTCAGCGTAACGTGCTGATGCCCTGCCACTGAGCAACCCCTGGTCGATATCCTAGTCCGGCAATTTCTCATATTTATACATGTTGGAAAGAGTCACCGGCTAGCATTTAGCAGCTTCAGATGACACAACAACGATGAATTAATATTTATTCATCAGTCCATAATTACACTTTAAAGCACATATATACAATATATCTGATCACTTTATTTATAATAACATTTTTAATTCAAACAATTTTAAATACACAAACCCAGTATGAGTGAAAAAATGAACGGGGCCAGGACACGAACCTGGGACCTTCAGCGTAACGTGCTGATGCTCTGCCACTGAGCAATCCCTGGTCGATATCCTAGCCCGGCATCTTCTCATATTTATACATGTTGGAAATAGTCACCGGCTAGCATTTAGCAGCTTCAGATGACACAACAACGATGAATTAATAATTATTCATAGGTCCATAATGGCATTTAAGGCACATATACACTGAGAAAAATGACACTTTCAAATCTGAGTATATCAATGTTTTCATTTTGTAATGAAACTTTTTGTTTCAAATAGGACGAACCAATGCTTTCAATTCTGAAATACCAGAAATACTCAGAATATTGAAACATGGACATACTCAAAACTGAGCACACAGAGGTCAGTTTATACTCATTTTTGAAACATGGACATAATGATTAGAATCAGTTCAAACTCATTTTTGAAACATGGATATACTCAAAAATGAAGCACATAGACATCAGTTCATACTCATTTTTGAAACATGGACATACTCAAATAGGACCACATGATGTTTTTTTATTGAGTGTGTGCATGTTTTCAGAAATGAGTATACGTATACATGTTTCAAAATTGAGTCCTTTTGATTCGGAGCCATTTTGACTATGCGACATACTCAGATTTGAGTATTTTTTGCTCAGTTTTGAAAATGTCGTTTTTAGAGTGTATATACAATACGTCTGATCACTTTATTTATAATAACATTTTTAATGCAGAGAATTTTAAATACACAAACCCAACATGACTGGGCCCGGTCATTTGTTCTCTCATGTTGGGTTTGTGTATTTAAAATTCTCTGCATTAAAAATGTTATTATAAATAAAGTGATCAGACGTATTGTATATATGTGCTTTAATATCTCTTTGTAATGTTGTCCCCTTATCTAAGTTGACCACTTTAAAAGTGAATAAAACGTGACTTTTTATAAATTTGGTACCTTTATAGGTTGCCCATTTGTTTAACGGTTGCACCGCTGGTGGTCAACTCATAGAGTTTTCACCGTATTTGCACTTAAAAGGGCTTCTCAATTTTTACTTTCCGAACACATAGTGTAAGGAAAGTATAGTAATCATGATTTCTGTGTAAGTTTGAGTGAACATGATAATTCCAAAACGGTACTTCTTGAGCTTCCGTTGGGAGAATATGTTATAAACCACTGCCGCAAAACTGTATAGATTTTCCCACATATCGGCCGACGGATTAGGTATTTAATCCATTTTTAAACCGTTTTCAAACTATTTTTCGATCGATTCTATAGGAAAAATCACTAAGGAAATATGACAGAGAATAAGTTGATAAATATTGTGGTGATGTCGTCAAGCATTAGAGCGAACTAGTGAATTTATTTAAAAAAAATTATAATATTTACGCTGTATTTTTCTTTTTTTTATAAATATGGTAAGAGGAAAGAAAAGAAAGTGGTATTTAAATATCAGTTCAGAATGTCTAAGTTGTTTTCTTAAAGCATAATCATAATTTAATTAACGTTAAACTACTAATTGATAAAACCATATTTTTTCAAAAATTATTGCACTCTTTATGTTTTATTTTCAAAATTTTTGTGTTTAAAATATTTTATTGTTGCAGTTTCACAGCTAGTTGCGCACCTTGACGTGCGTGGGGAACATAATTAACCCCTTGAGGACGAGTGACACGTATACGTGCCGCATAAGATGCTCAGAATCCTCAATTATTCCCACCAGTTATTTTTTATTGTAAGCTTTGCCTAATTAAATCACAGCCTTTCTGCGATTCAATTAGGCGAAAATGTCTGTTTTGAAAAACCGGTGTGAAAAGATTAAAAATTCTGTAAAGGACGCTCGTCGCGAAGGGGTTAACTCCATCACTGTTGCAACTATAGTATATTTGTAACCCAAAAGAATATTTGGCGAGTTATCATCTGCAGCCGTCTAACGAAAAAAAAAAGATACTTTAAAATTAATTTCTTAATTTAAAACGAGCAGGGAAGACCGAGCTATGCTCGGTTAAAATTAGCTTTGAGTTCATGACCAAAATGACCACCTAATCGAATTTCCTCGAACAAGTGACCTAGCCCAACAATCTTCTCGTGCCCGAAAACCATAGGATGCAAAATTTAGCCTAAATAGTCCAAAGCCATTTTTAGATACAATTAGCTTGACCCACAATGACCCAAAAATGACCCACTAATCGAATTTTCTCAGACATGTGACCTAGCCCAATGATTTTCTCGTGGCCGAAACTCGTAGGATACAAAATTTAATCAAAATAGTTACAGCCGTTTTTCAGATAAAATTAACTTGACCCGCCTATACCCAAAAATGACCCACAAATCGAAAGTTCTCGAGCGTGTGAGCCAGCCTAATAGTCTTCTCGTGCCCGAAATTGGTAGGATACAAAATTTAGTCAAAATCGTTTGAACCGTTTTTTAGATACAATTAGCTTGACCCTGACCCATGGTGACCCAAAATGACCCTCTAACCGAATTTTCTTGAACATATGACCTAGCCCAATAGTTTTCTGGTGCGCCAAAACGGTAGGATACAAAACTTCGTCAAATCGTTAGAGCCGTTTTAAAGTTAAAATTTGCATATATATGTAACCACACACACACAAGATTTGCTCGTATTAGAATATATATGATTACGTTCTATGAATACTAAAATTTTTATTGTCACCGGAAACACAATTGCGTGCTTAATTCTTACACTCTTTTATTTAACTCAACCTGTTGTTTTTTGTATGTTTAGATAGAATTTGGTAATAATATTTTTAACTCACTTCCTGATATACTAGAATTATAAAAATTACGTTCAAAGGTGTGTTTCCGATGACAATACAATATTTTATCACTTTTAGAACTTAATTATAAATTAATGCAATAACTTTAAGGCATTTTTTTCGTTTAGCCCGCCACAGACGATAAATCGCCATATATTCTCCGTAATTCCTACAATTGTATACGAGTTGAAAGAACAATGGATTTAATTATGTGTTCAATTCACGCTCGTCAAAATAGGCCAAAAGGCTATTAAACTGTAACATTGAAACATTTTAAAGGCTAAAAAGCAAAGAAATAAAATAAAAAAAACAAAGAATGTAACATAAAAAATACGCTTTTATCAATTAAAAGTTTAATATTAATTAATTTACGATTGTAAGTCGAGAAATCAATTTAGAAATACTAAAAAGATAGTTTAAATAATGTTCCATTTTTTCCCCTGCTGTCATATCTTAAAAAAGAAATAGAGCAAAAAAAAAATAATATATATTTTTTAATAAATTCACTTGCTTGACTTTTCTACCATGCTTTAAAAAAAAAAAAAAAAAAAAAAAAAAAAAAAAAAAAAAAAAAAAAATCAATCAAAAAACTTGATGATAAATATGTTTTCTGTTAAAATTTTTTAGTTAAGAAGTTTAATTTATACGGCAGTAGCAATTTATTGTTGTACAATGGGACTTACAGCTCTATTTAGATCATTTTGAGGCTTACTAATTTATATTGAAAAAAAAAAAAAATATTTAACTGTACTTAATCAATGCGATAGATACGAAATGTTTCCCTCTTACTGCTGACGTCAACAACCAGCCAGAAGGCTTTCTACTCTAGGTGGCATTGATCGAGATCGGTGCCCACGCCAAAATAATGTATTATAACGGAAATTTTTGGGAAAAATCATGAATTGCAATCATGAAATTAGGTGTGATTTTAAAAGATAAACATTGAATGCTTATAAAAGTGTGTTTTATAAAAAATGCTATTGTTATTTTCTTCTATCTTTAGAAGAAGAAAGTATTAGATTCATAAAAATTTACGACTTCCGGTTTTCGACGGATTTATACGTTTTAGAAGGTCCTGATCACGATTTGACGGTTTTTAGTAAATGTCTGTCTTTCTGTATGTATGGGACAAAGATTTTGTAGGCACTCTATCTCAAGAACTAATGCACGGAATTTAATAAAACTGTAGAATCAGTTAGACATTGACATAAGTTGGTACTCATTAGTTTTTGGTGTAAATATCCTAGCAGGTGTCGTTACTACACTGCATTATTGCCGATTTTCAAGATTGCTCTATCTCAAGAACTGATTCACGGATCATCAAACTTCAGATTCAGTTAGACGTTGACATAAGTTGTTGCTGATTAGGTTTTGATGTAAATAGTCCTACAGGTGGCGCTTCTGTGATACGTTTTTCAGGATTTACACGATTTTAGCGATAATCATATCTCAAGAATTAATGCACGGAATGTCATCAAACTTCATATTCTGTTATTTTAAAATATTAACATGTATGCGATAGAAGAAAGTTTTGGAATTGCAACATCCGACTAGTTACTTTTAGACTTATTATAATTCTAGCATATCAGGAAGTTTGAGCAAAATATATTACACGATTCCATCTTTGCGTACATGAACCAAGTTAAGTTAAACTAGTCGGATGTGGCAGTCCCAAAACTTTCTTCTATCTCATATAGGTTTTACATACGCCAAAAACGAAACAGAACCAATTTATATTAAGATCTAACTCAATCTAAAATTCTAATAAATTCCGCGCATTAGTTCTTGAGATATGACTATCGCTAAAATCATGTAAATCCTGAAAAATGCAGCATTGTAGTGCCACCTTTTGGGTGATTTACACCAAAACCTAATCAACAACAACTTATGTCAACGTCTAATTGAATTTGAAGTTTGGTGGAATTCTGCGTATTAGTTTTTGAGATATAGGTATCGTGAAAATCATGAAAAAAGTAGCATAGCAGTGTTGGTTACACCAAAACATAATTAGCGTCTATTTATGTCAAGATCTAACGGAATCTTATGTTTGATGAAATTCTGTGCATTAGTTCTTGAGATAGAGCTACCGTGAAAATCATGAAAAAAGTAACATAGCAGCGCCACCTGTTGGGCTATTTACACCAAAACGTAATCAGCGTCTATTTATGTCAATGTCTAACTGAATCTAAAGTTATTAAATCCCGTGCATTAGTTCTGGAGATAGAGCGCCTACAAATTTTTTTTCACATACAGAGAAACACACAGACAGACAGACAGACGGACAGACATTTTCTAAAAACAGTGAAATCATGTTCAAGACCTTCTAAAACTTATAAATCTATTGAAAACCGGAAGTCGAAAATTTTCATGAATCAATACTTTCTTCTTGTAAAGATAGAAGAAAGTAATAAAAAAAAAAGTGCAAAAATTGTTTTCGGAAAAATAGGGAAATCATAATTGTCACTGTACAATATGCGTATTTTTATGATTTTTTTTTTTTTTTACCTTGTAAATTAATGCTACATATTGTAACTCTTAGTATATTCCCTACTCTATGATGACATTTGTCAGTCTCATTTGATCCGTATCGCCTGGTGACACATTCTTACAAAATATTATTTCATATGTCTATAAATCTGATTTTTTTTTTTACTACTTCATCTCATATGGAGGAAGTCGATAAATTAATCTCTGTTATCGTAATATAAAAAAAAAAAAATAACTAAAAATTCCCGAATTCCTGGAACGGTCATTCATAATATACAATCAGGAAGTAGCCATTTGGTCATTTTTTTTTATATAGTTCTTCCTCTAACAAATGCAGTAAATTTTGTTAATGTAATAAACGTAACTCCTGAAACAGAACTTGTCTTCAAAAATGTTTTTGTTAAAAAATAAAAATCATTTAGAGACCGAAGTGCTGTCACAAAGAAGTAATGTCCCAAGCTCTTATTGGAATTAGTGTTTCCTTGTGTCAATTATGGCATTTATGTAAGTTACTTTTGTATAAAAATGAATCGCAGCTGGACGTATAACAAACAATTATAGAGAAGCACAGCTGGAAGCGTAATAAATAATTATGCCTGTTGTGTGTCGAATGATTACACTTGTCACAAATTGTTTGCCTCGATTTTTTTAATTATTTAAAACCTAGAAAGAGGAAACTAGTTAATCACAGTAAGAAGTCTCTGTTTTTACACACGTTTATTGCCGGTCAGTGAGGATTTTTCGCGTCTATTTGCATACTTGGCGATAACTGCTGCAAAAAATGCATCCGATTAGCTTGTAATTACGTAGGTATATGAATGAAGTACCCGGAATTTTCGAAAAATATGTCGGCATAAGACTTTTCTATTAGAATTCAGGTGGTTTTCATATTTTATCATTCAATGAAATGAAAATGGGACATTTGGATGGTCTATTTAAATGTTACATTATGTATGCTAATTTTTTGTTGCCGAAACGTCAGTAAGACTTACTGTGGAAACCCGAAAAGTTTTTCGCCTCTGTATGTCTCGCGATAACTGCCGCAAAATGCATCTGATTAGTTTGTAATTACAGGTAGGTAGTTAGAGAGGTACCCTGAATTAGCTGAATTAGGGTAAATATGGTTCATTCGTTTCGAAAATATGGAACATTTTACCTTTCGTCATAATGCTTTTCTAATGTCAATTCAGACGATTTTCATATTTTATCATTCACTGAAAGGAAAATGGAACATTTGAATGGTCGATTTATATGTTACATTATGGATGCTAAATATTTGTTGCTGAAACATTAGTGAGACTTATACTTTAGAAACCTGAAAAGTTTTTCGTGTCTGTAAGGTCTCGTGATAACTGCCGCGAAATGCACCCGATTAGCTTGTAATTACAGGTAGGTAGTTAGTGAGGTACCCGGAATTAGCTTCATAGTATTTGCTTAAATTTGGTTCATTCAATCTAAAAATATAGAACATTTTATCTTTCGTCATAATGCTTTTCTATAACAATTCAGACGATTTTTATATAATTCACTGAAATGAAAATGGAACATTTGAATGGTCGATTTATATGTTGCATTATAGATGCTAAATTTTGTTGCTGAAACGTCAGTGAGACTTACTGCGGAAACCCGAAAAGTTTTGTATGTCTCACGATAACTACCGCAAAATGCATCCGATTAGCTTGTAATTAAGTACGTAAGGTATGTTAGAGGCGTATCCAGAATTAGCTGCATAGTTTTTTCTTAAATTTGGTTCATTCGTTAAGAAAAATATAGGACATTTTCATTTTCGTCGTAATGCTTTTCTATGAGAATTTCGACGATTTTCATATTTTATCATTCATTGTAATAAAAATGGAACATTTGAATGGTTGATTTAATTAAATGCTACATTATGGATGCTAAATGTGTGTTGCCGAAACGTCAGTGAGACTTACTGCGGAGATCCGAAAGGTTTTTCGTATCTGTCTGTATGTTTCGCGCGATAACTGCTGCAAAATGCATCCGATTCGCTAGTAATTAAGTAGGTAAGGTATGTTAGTGGCGTATCCAGAATTAGCTGCATAGTTTTTGCTTAAATTTGGTTAATTCGTTTAGAAAAATAGCCCCTCTCACTAAAGTGTCGTCTATCAATAATTTTAAGCAATGAAATTTACAATATATTAATGAAAACAGAAAAAAAAATCTTTGATATTTAATTGTTTTATATTTTTCTTAATTATCCCTCTCAGCTGGAGCATAAATGTTTGTGGCGGGAGTTGAAGCTGACCTTATTTTTGTACGTAAACTATGCATCGCAACATTTTTTTTTCAATCCTTTTTCTCTTTTAATATCATGACATCGCTGTTTAACTATGGAATTGTTACTTTAATTAATGAAATCTATGATAATAAGGAAAGAAGTTTGTGTGTATTTAATAAATCAGCAAAACATAATTAAAAATACAGATAAATACTGAATTAAAAATCACTTGATGACATACGAAACGCGTGTAATGCATCTGATGTCAAGTGAATGATGTGACGCTACGATCACAAATTTTTGGCGTTAAATCCTATAGTTTGGCGATTGTTTTTTCTTTATAGAAAGTAGTCGACGGGATAATGGAGAAGTACCATAAATTAAAACATTAATTTTAAGGCATTTTTCGTTATCCGTGTGCAAGCGATAAATCGCCAAATAATCTGTAATGGTTACAACGTTTACGAGTTACAAAAACAATGAAGTTAAAATGCGCCAAACCACGCTCTCCAAAGTATGCCAACTGACTGTGAAACTGCAACACCGAAATATTACACTAAAAAGTAGTTACAAATAAAGAATGTAATTAAAAAAATACTCTTTTATCATTTAAAAGTTTGATATTAATTAGATTATGTATATACGTTGAGAAAACAATTTAAAAATCCTGAATAGATAGCTTAAATAATGCATCCCCCCCCCCCTCCCTGAATCCTGAGTAACTCAGAAGAAGCACTTTGCTCTCAAAGCTGGTAGACGAGAAGTGCTGGGTTTGAACCCATATCGAGCTCGTCGAACCAACTGTTCGAAGTTTGCCGTATTTTTCTTCGAACCTTGCCGTACCTACGGGTTAGGTTCCCTTAGACCACTACGGAAGGTAATCCCCTCCCCGGGCCATATCCCTCGCGTTGATAATCGGACGCAACAAACAAAAAATAGCTTTAAATTATTTAAATGGCACCTAAGATATTTCGTAATAAAATTATATTGATTTCTTAATAGGTATGGAATAATAATAATAATTTTAAAAAATCAGTGTGTAAGTCACTGTATTTGTGTATTAGAAATGTTAAGTGAAAAAATAAAATAAAATGAAGTAAATACAATTTAATTTACAACAACTCAGGTAGAAAAGTATTGTTTCATATCAAGCTGAATTAATAAAGTTGACATCATTTATTACGGTCGATGAACGATTTTCTGATAATATATGAAAAGAAAAGAAAACATAAATCCATGATAAACGTTATATTTATCCTCTTTTTAAAAAGATATAAAACATAAAAATGTGTTTTATGCAAAAATTACCAGAAATCACAAATGCTGGAATTTAATGTAACTTAATAACTAAAAAGTGATCAGAGAGCAATTTTCTTGTCTTCCTGTTTCTTCTTTCTTTTCTTTTTTTCTTTTTCTTTTCTTTAAGACTTCAGTCTCATTCATTGCAATTATTACTCATCTTTTTACTCACTATTTAAGAGTACGTTTTGGAATCCTATCAAATATTCACCTCGTTTCAACCTGACAGAAATCTGATGTAATTTAGTCTATGTTATTTCCACGCGTTCTATATTTACATCCAGGTAACAACATCTGGCTTCAAGAGTGATTTAAAATGCAGAAATTTTTCTTTAAAAAATAGTTGTAAAAATATGTGTCTGCTATTTTTAATATCAACTGATATAAAAACTTTTTGAAAGAACTAAGGCTATTTTTGATATATCTGCATCTTACTATAAGAATGTTTACTCAACACTTGGTTCCAATGAAGCTTGTGAATGAAGAATATAAATTCCAAAGTCTTGGTGACGATTTTATGATACTCTTGCCAAGCCAATAACAATAATTAATTAGCAGCAAAGATAATACGAGTCGTATGACTATGAAATTTTGCTAATATACTAAAGGACAAACTTTCAAAAAATGCATTTTTTAACTGCATTTTCTGAAAATACAATTAGTAAAGGATATTCATTTACATTTTCTTAGTCGATCTGAGAAAAATTAATAAAGTTACGCAACTTACTTTGTTCTACCATACATAAATCTTTAAACGCGATTACCTCAAAACTATGTTTTTAAAGTCGATGATCACGATAACTCAAACAAATTTGAACCACTCTTCTTCAAATTTTGACTAATTTTTAACAACACTATTATCTAGTGAGTAATCGTTCTTTTTGACAATCTGATGATTTTTTTCTATATTTTATAAACAATCAAAAACTCTTTTTTTTTTTTTTTTTTTTTTTTTTTTTTTTTGTGAAAATTGGTATTTTAATTTTGAATATCCATCATTTTGTTTAAAATTAATTTTTCCCAAAACTGAACATTCTAGTTTTAAGTGGTAAAGACATTATGCTTTTTTATAATTTCAGATAATATTTGACAGAGTTACAGTAATCACTGTGCATGGTTACTAGAAGGACACTACCATCTCCGGGAAGCCAGTCTGCTGGGGACACCCAACTTTATTTTGTCATTATCAATTTATTTTCTTTAAAGTGTAATAAATGAAATACCAAAGAGTTTTCCAAATGTCTTGTTTCATTTTCCAGAAAAAAAAATCCCCAAAAATACATATTATTTTTAGCTGGGCACCTAACTTTATTTCGTCATTACAAAAATCAATTTATTTTCTTTAAAGTCTAATAAATGAAATACCAAAAGAGTTTTCCAAATGTCTTGTTTCATTTTCCAGAAACAAATTCCCAAAAATACACATTTTTCTCGCTGGGGACACCCAACTTTATTTCGTCATTACAAAAATAAAGAAAATTTTCTTTTCTTTAAAGTGTAATAAATAAATACCAAAAGAATTTAGGCATTTAGGTTAAAAAAGTAAACTTATAAACTAACTAGAAAAATACTAAACTATATAAATGGATTTTTTTAATAGCCTTATGTGAAACCAATTTATAAATTTTCTGTTTATTATTTATATGATTTATTATTCTATTTATCATTTATTTGAATATTTTTTTAAAGCTGTAGAACTCTTTTGAATCAACATTAACAATAGAAATTATTATCAATAACAAATTATTAAGTGCTCACACGAATTAGAATATAGGTGAACAAACATAATAATTTAACGGCTTTTATAAAAGAAGATATTATTCGATAATAACTACATTAAGACTTAGATAAGCAACAATATTATCCCATTTAGGGCAAAATCACAAAAGTAAATTCTCAAAATTACCTCAAAATAACACCATAAGATCTGACAGATGCTTGGAACTACATAGAAGTAAAGTTCTAAGTTCAGTAAAACTAAGCTCAGTAAAGCCCTACCCACGAAAAAGAATTTTCGATACAATATTTTTTTTAGCGTCATTATTCACAGACTTCCATACATTTGCTGAATTTTTCAATGTTAAATAAATAATAAATTATCTATCCACATTTGAATTTGAATCCATTGGAAATGACTTTTCATTGTGATGCAACAGTGAGTCATTGGCTGCTAGGATATTACACTATTTTATCAATTAATCATTGACTAAAGATACGGAAAACTTTTCATTGGAATTTGATATTTTTAGACAGTGTTCTTTGTTGTGTAATTTTACTTTCATTTCAGTGTAAATTAGACTCTTGCACGGGTCGGGTTACCCGAACTCGAAAATTCTGCTTAAACTCAACGCGAAATCCAACCCGAACCTGGCACACTTCAACCCGAACCCGAAATATTCAAACCCGAACTCGAAGTGAAAGAAAATTAATCCATATTTTATTTATATTATGGAAAAGTAATCTACAATTATATCCATAATAACAAGTTTTTTTTCTTTTTCTTTTTTTTTTTTTTTTTTTTTTTTGTGTACAAAAATGAACATGTATACACTCATTAATATTCAAATATATAGTTTTTTTCCCCTTGGAAAAATATTCAGGATTTTCTTTTGAAAAATTGGGTAAACCTGAACCCGATCCGAAATTATCAAAACTCAACACGAAACCGAAACCTTTAAAGTCACCTTTAAAGAACCCGATCCGACGGGTCGGGTTCGGGTGAAATCGGGATATCCGAGCTGATACAGGACTTATATGTAAATCATATAAATTGCGATCTTGCAAGATTTAAAAAAAAATGACAGAAGACAACACTGCTTTAACAGAATGTCAGAAAATAACTCGACTTTTTTATAAATTATACCTAATATCTATTTACAATTACAGACTAGTATTTTTTTCTATGAGGATCAGCTCTTTTGAATGTATGGAATACGTTTATTTCAAGTCTAAAAACATGTATGGAACCAGAATTTTTTTTAATTAAAATTATCTCTTGTTTCTATTAGACATTTATTTTATTTCATTTAATAATTAAAATTCCTGGTTAAACGTATTTTTTTAATACCGGAAATTTCGCCAGATATGCTAGTAGTGCAATA
This sequence comes from Maratus michaelseni, assembly GCA_963931845.1. Taxonomy (NCBI): domain Eukaryota; kingdom Metazoa; phylum Arthropoda; class Arachnida; order Araneae; family Salticidae; genus Maratus; species Maratus michaelseni. Next base: position 380,175,597 of record OZ007587.1, on the reverse strand, counting down.
GACAGAGTAATGTTGCAAAATTTATCAGCAACTGCGAAAAATGTGTTTTTTTAAATAAATTTTATGGATTTTCTGACCTAACCTGAGACGAGTTAACTAAATTAAAATTTAAATGATTCTTTATTATGAAGCACAATATTCAATAAGCTCATAAAGGGTATTTCAGAATTATATAAGTATGAAGAATATGTTTTACTTATGGAATGTGTGGGAACCATTAAAATCTCGAACATTATATTGATCTTGGGTATATAGTTATTTTAATTTTCTTTAAAAATTCCCATCTTTCTTATAAATACTGTTACAAACAATTGGATGTTGTACGACAATAGCCTCTATTTTTAATACTAAAACTTTTTATTTTGATTCTACTTTTTAACACTTTCCAACATAGCTGAAAAGTATTTATTAATTCGGTTTGTCTGTCTGTCTGTTTGCTGTCTGCCGTTTATCTGTCAGTATTCTAACTCCCGTAAATACACCCGGATTACCATGTACGTGATATATATTATTGTTTTTTACTATAAAATGTTCGATATTAAAAAAGTAATGTGTAGCATTTATAGATCGTTTACAGGGATACATACAATAATTCTGTTACATTATGGGAAAATTCATTTCCGGTGCATTTTAATGATGCTACAATACTTGAAACGTAATGAAATTGAAATGAATCACTGAGGTGGACTAAAACATGATTTCCCCAGGAATATAGAATAAGTAGCATTTATAGTTCGTTTACAGAAAAGCACAAAAGAATTCCATTGCATTAGGATCTATGGGGAAAAACCGGTCGCGAAGCATTCTAATGATGCTATGATACTTCAAACATAATGAAAAAAATGCACTGCAGTATGTAGTGCATACATTCCAATGATGTTATGATACTTCAAACAAAATGAAAAAAATGCACTACAGCATGTTTTCCATAGATTAAGGCGTGCGTAAGAATTTACAGAGACGCACAAAACAGTTCGGTTAGAGGACGGATTATGATCAATTTCACTGTTATAAAAAATGAAAATTTTAAATAATATTCTATTAGTGTTGGAAAATGTTTCATAATCTATGTCTAATTCATTATTTTTCGTTCTTATAATAAAACTTTTTCTTTTGTTTTTAACAGAACAAACGGATCCTTCAAATTCTTGACGACATTACAGTTACTGTTTTACGATCAAGTAATGAGGTTTTTAAAATGTATGGCGTCATTGAAATTTGAAATTTTACAGAATTACAATAAAACTCTTCATTGAAAAATAACTCTCGTACGTTTAAGAAAATGCATCGCACAAAATTATAAAAACTAAATGAAATTCCGAATATTCTGTTAGTGTAGTGTTGGTAAGTGTTTCATATTCTATGCCTAATGCATTATTTTTCGTTCTAAATATAATAAAGAGTTTCATTTTGTTTTTAATAGAACAAATAGGTCCTTCAAATTCTTCAAGGAACTACAATTACTATTTTACGGTCAAATAACGACCTTTTTAAAAAGTATGGCGTCGTTGAAAATTCAAACATTATATAATTACAATAAAACTCTTCATTGTAGCAATAACTCTCGTACGTTTAAAAAGGCGTCGCACAAAAAAAACTAGTCGCTGGGGGCCATCGTAATACTTACCTATCATGGATATGTATAATATAAAATATGAGAATCAAACATGTGTAAACAATTTATAAAATGCATTGCAATTCCAAAATAAAATTTAAACGTAATTACTGAATTGCGTAAAAGAAACATCCTAATAAATTTAATAGGCTTTGTCGCACTATTACATTCTAAGTACATACCAAATTTCAAGCCTCTATTTCAATTTGTCGGTTAGATAGAGTGTTTAAAATCGTGACTTGATGACGTAAATGCTCTATTATTGAATTGCGTAAAAGAAACATCCTTATAACTCCAAAAATGATAATCTTATTAACTAAGAGTTTACTGCGTCGGATTAAGCGTCTCATTTCCAATTAAAATATATCTTTGAATTGAAATTGGAATGAAATACAGGGTCATGAAAAATCGAAGAGTGTGAAAAAATAGGATTACAAATATCTCGGCAACTTATTATCCGATCGACTTCATTCTTTATGCAAAATTTATGTTTTTGTACTGTCTTTTATATTTATTCCTTAAAATAAGCAATTTCGAAAATTTTTATATACTTTTATCAGAACGAATATTTCGAGAGTCTGAAAAAAATAGTTCCGGATAATCGAAGTCACTGAAATTCAATAGACTTCTTCTCATTATTACATACTAAGTACATACCAAATTTCAAGTCTCTCACTCAATTTGTTCGTGAGCTAGAGCGTTTATAGACGCACAAACAGACGGACGGCAAATTTTTTATTTTCTAAAAATATGTTTTTCGGAATCTCCAGTGTCTTAAACGTGTAAATCCGTCATTTTTTTTTCTATTTTTAAAACGATCACAAGACTTACCCTATATTACCTATGTCACGTAAAAAAAAAAAAATTAAATTTTCTTAATAATAATTATATGTTAGTGTTTGTAAGTGTTTCATAATTTATGTGCTTTATTTTTCGTACTTGTTACAATAAAGCTTTTTATTTTGCTTTTAAACAAATAGTTCCTTCAAATTCTTGATGGCAATTTCTATTTTATCGTCAAATAATGAGTTTTTAAAATTGTATGCCGTCATTAAAAATTCAAATTTTACAGAATTACAATAAAACTCTTCATTGTAGCAATGACTTTCGTACTTTTAAAAGAAGGATTCTCATAAAATTATAAAAAGAAACTTAACAAGCTTTTATTAGTATAAAAATAAACTCTTCTAGACTCTTTTTTTTTTTTTTTTTTTTCATATTTTTACTCGACATGGCACGCCGGAATTCATTTTCATAAGTTCAGCGAACTTGAAACTGCTTTGAGATAATGAAAATGCAAGTTAGTGACTGTGCCAAACTGAATCCAGTCAAACGTTTTTGACAGTTTTCCAACTCTATTACTTTTTGAGTTTTTAAAGCTACCTCCTCAAATGTTAAAATAAAATAAAACGAAATTAACCAATTTCCCTTTCATTGCTTTAAAATTGTACTGAAAATAAATTTGCGCATATATAATCTGGGAAAAGAAAATAAATAAACGAGGTCAATGAAAAATTAGAAAAGTTAGGTTACTTTTTTTTTTTAACATTTTCCAACATAGTTAAAAAATGTTTATGAATTCCGCTAGTTTGTCTAGCCGTCCGTCCGGCTGTATGTCTGGCGTCTGTCCGTGCTCTAACTCGCGTAAATAAACTCGGATTGTCATGCAATTGGTATATCTTATTCAGGGGTTGGAAGTAGCGAAACTACAGTAGTCACTACTTTTTACAGTAGTTTATAGTGTAGCTCGCTACATTTTGAACAATTTAATGTAGTGAGTAGCGCGATACAAAAAAATCAGTAGTTTGTAGCAAGAACCGACGCTACTTTTAACGCTACTTAAGGGGGGAAAATGTGCCAATCTGCAAATCACGTGGTTCAAACTTGTTTCGTTTGTGCAAATTTTGTTCTGCTCTACAATTTGCAAATCTCAGCTGCAGTTCATAGAAACGCATCGCATGAAGTCATAGATTTTTTCCAATGACACTTGCTGCTAAAATCAAACACTAAGCCACCAAGTAAAATAGTTTTCTTGCTGGCAACACTTGTCTATTTAGGCCTTCATGTTTTAATGCCTGGTTTCTTATTATTCGGAATTGCTTTATTTACAGATTTATTTATTATTTGCATTTAGAGTTGTTTTTCTGTAATTTTCCAGATTATAATACCTCTCTTAATTTTTCTACGAAATGTGTAATGTGTGTATAAACGTTTTCTTATATGTTATCCTCGGTTGTGTCGCATTAATTTAATTGTATCCCAGCAAACGCGATATAACGAGGGGTCGCTGTATTATTTAATTCAGGTCTTCAGTTTCAAATATAAACCCTTGACCAAATTTGAAAGTAGCGAAGTAGTGACTACTTGAAAAGTAGTTTGTAGTCGCTACTTTTTAAAACAAGTAGTTGTAGTTGAAACCCTTGACCAAATTTGAAAGTAGCGAAGTAGTGACTACTTGAAAAGTAGTTTGTAGTCGCTACTTTTTAAAACAAGTAGTTGTAGTTGTAGTTAACTACATTTTTGATAAAGTAGATGTAGTTGTAGTTCGCAACAATGAAAAAGTAGTTTTTCCGATCTTGAATCTTATTGAGTATGGCATATTCGGTATTGAAAACGAAGTGTAGCGTTTATAGTTCATTTACAGGGACACTCAAAAGAATTCCATTATATTGTATGGTCTATGGGGAAAAATCGTTTGTGGTGTATTCTAATAATGTTACATTATTTCAAACAAATTGAAATTGATATATATCACTGCGGTGCACACAAAAAAAAAAGGCTTACTATATCCGCGGCGCATGGCATTCAGTGTTGAATTCAGGGGGTGGCCCGGGGGGGTATGTCCCCCCCGGAGCATGGAAATGTCCCCCCCGGAAGATTTGAGATTTTATGCTTTCAATGGGCAAAAAGTGTAATTTCCCACCCGGAACTCTATTATGTCCCCCCCGGAGCTGCAGAAATCCCTCCCGGAGAAAAGTGTCTGAATTCAACACTGATGGCATTCATTTACAGGGACACACAAAAGAATTCAATTACAGTACTGTCTATTAACAATAATTAGTAAAGGTACGTTTTAAGTTGTGGTACGCATTTTTAAATTAAACTTATTTTTTTTTATTACTTGGTGTACATAAATTCTGTAGATGATATACAAGACTAATACGAAAGTATCGCTTTTAATAAATTTCCAAACTTTATTTGAATATGTTTATTAATATTTTATATATAAAAGTAATTTTTGGTGTTGCCAGTAGGCAATTTGAAAAAAAAAAATACATAAAAAACTCTATTGAGTTTTCAATAATAATAATAAAAAAAAATGTTTTACCTGTGTTTTTCCTATGGTTTACCAATGGCTTTTCCCTAATGGTTTTACCAATGGTTTTCACCTATATTCTGTAACAGGGAAAGTCCGGGTTTAATTTATAATAACTGGGATCCAACCCGGGCGTCCCAGGTTATAGAATATAGGCGAAAACCTTTTATTATTATTTTTATTGAAAACTCTTATAGATTTCTTTAATATATTTTTTTAGACTGCCCACTAACAACACCAAAAAATATTTTTTACACGAAAAATAGCGATTATTTATCCAAATAAAGTTTCGAAATTTATTAAAAGCGATAATTTCATGGTATTCAAGCCGGAAAGAAGTGCTGAACAATTTATATTATTTCAAGTACAAACGGATTTATCTTTCGTAATCGTGTGCATGCGATAGAGATAGATTTATAAAAAAAATCATGCTTGAAAATTATTTAAAAAATTGTAAAAAAGAGCAAATTGCGATACAGTTTTCAAACAAATTGCGATACAGTTATCTATATATATATATATATTACGCTATCGTACGTGACACACAGGAATCGCGATTATTTATCAATTGCCGATGGCAACGAGAGGTTTGTTTTAACTAATTTGCGAATATTAAGAAAAGTATCTGAGGTATCGATTTAAAAATCACCACACATACGTAGAATTTTTTTTTTTTTTTTTTTTTTTTTTTTTTTTTTTTTTTTTTGCATCCGAAAATACAATTTTTGTAAAAATTGGCTGGTAGTTTTTCTTATTTATTTAAAAAAAAACTAGCTACTTTCTAAAATGGAAAGAAAATAAAGTGCGAAATCAAACCAAGAAACGCGCCATTTTGTTATTAATTAAAGCATTAACTCCATTGTTGTACCTTATGCATTTTTAACCTCATTGTTGTCCGCATCGTTATGACGTCAATGTTACGGATGCACATATTTGTTATTAATAATATGGATTGAGTAATAACAAATAAATAATAACAAATAATAATAAATGAATAAAATAATCTTATTGGGTGGAAATTTCCATCAAGTCAGTCCTACCTGTCATTTTTAGAGGTTCAAGATCATCAACAGTTTCAAGTTGCACAAAGAAGAGAAGATTTTACATTATGCAACTTACAGAAAATATGCGTGCTCTTCAAACAGAGAGAGAGTTAGCAAGTTGGCTGTTACAGGTTGGTGAATGTCAAAGTGGGGAAACTATTAAGTTGCCCTCAATTTGCTATCCAAATATACAAGATCCAGTGCAGCAACTTTTCAGTAACATTGATTTTTTAACGGTGACACCTCAAAAGCTTAAAGGACGAACCAACAGTGACAAACAATTTGTCAATTGAATTGAAGTCAAGACGTTTTCGATGCAGAATATATATATATATATATATATATATATATATATATATATATATATATATATATATGGGCTGTTTAATAGCCTCTGCTTGTTAACTAGGAGAAGACCCTTTAAATGCCTCAGAGGAGGACTTAAAGGAATCGACTGGGAGCAGGGACTTGATGTCCAATCCGCACCTTCCATCGGTGCAGCCTGTTAGTACCCTTGCCTAGTGCATGGGGAACGAACGCGGATGGGCTTCCTCCAACCCTTATTTTACCATAAATTCACAAAACAAATCACGGCCCTCAATTCCCGGCAGTCTGCATGTTCCTGATTACGGCAGCGATCAGAAAGACATGAAGACAGAGGGTGCTAAGAATCACCGGGCTCGGCTTGGCTGCCATAAGTTGATGACCTTGGCTACGTATAATGGACGATCCTTATCTTCTGAAAGTCGTTTACAGGAACTTGAAGAAGAATTAGAAAGAATCAACTGGGGCATCCTAGGATTATGCGAAATAAGAAGAAAAGGTGAAGAGAAGATTGATCTTGCCAGTGGACATGTATTGTACTACAGAGGTACAGAAGATGGAAAAACAAGTGGTGTAGGATTTCTGATTCATAAAAGGTGGAAGAATCACATCGTAGAATATGATCATGTGCATCAGATAGAGTTGCAAGGTTAGTTATACAAGTGTCAAAAAGATACAAACTGCAAATTACCCAAGTTTATGCACCAACAATTAGCTATACTGATGAAGAAATTGAGGATTTCTATGAAGAAGTAGCTTCAATGCATCAAAAAGGGAAATGCTACATAAAATTAATAATGGGAGACTGGAATGCTAGAATTGGGGAAAAAAAGAAAGGTGAGTTCTCAGTAGGAAATCATGGATATGGGGTGCGTAATGAAAGAGGAAACAGATTGATTGAATTTGCAGAATGTGAACAGATGTATATCATGAATTCATTTTTCAAGAAAAAGCCACAAAGAAAATGGACATGGCGTAGTGCAAATGGCTCAACAAGTGAAATCGACTACATCTTGACAAACAAAAAGCATCTTATTCAGGATTGCAGCGTTCTCAATAACTTCAATACAGGAAGCGATCACAGGTTAGTTAGATGCAAACTGCTTTTAAATACTAAAGTGGAAAGAATGAAGCTTTTGCAATGCTCAAAGAAATCAGTCGATATTATAAATCTCCAGAAACATAAAGAAGAATTTAATTTAGAACTTAAAAATCGTTTTCAAGTACTTCAATCAATCTTAGAAGAAGAACAAGATGTTACAGTAGTGAACAAGAAAATAACAAATACTCTACAAGAAATTGCAAGGACGATAGCTGGTGAAGCAGAAGTAAAACAAACAGAAAAAATAACAGAAGAAACAAGAAGACTGATGAAGAAACGCAGAGAATTTAAAATGAAGAAAAACTATCCTAAATCAAGAGTTAAATATGCAGAATTATGTAAAACGATAAGAAAATGTGTTACAGAAGATATCAGAAAATTTAACTGTGATCTTGTCAAAAAAGTTCTAGAAGATAACAAAAGTTTAAAATCAGCTAAGCGCAAACTGTGTGTTGGAAGAAAAGGTATTTTTGCACTGAAGAGAGCAGATGGAACAATCACCAAAATCAATAATGAAATAGTACACATTGTCGAAAAATTCTATAACGATCTATATAAATGTGAAGATCAAAGGGAAATCAACCTACGTGATCCACTAGTAAACATAACAGAAACTGAAGAGATAATCCCAGTGATGACAGATGAAGTTGTACAAGCCATTAGAGGCATGAAAAAAGGTAAATGCCCTGGCGAAGATGGAATTACAATTGACCTTATCAAAGAAGCAGGAGAAGAATTTGCAAAAATGCTAGCCTTACTGTTTTCCAAATGTCTCGAGAAATCAGATGTACCAGAAGATTGGAATAATGCTGTGATGGTGTTACTTTATAAGAAAGGAGAAAAGGAAAACATTGAAAACTACCGTCCAATCAGCTTACTGTCAGTGATTTATAAAATTTTCACCAAAGTTTTAACGACAAGACTTGAATCAGCTCTGGACTCAGCTCAACCTAGAGAACAAGCAGGATTTCGAAGTGGATTTAGCACAATGGATCATATTCAAACAGTAAGGGAAGTTATAGGAAAACATAAAGAATATAATTTACCTCTCTGTCTTGCCTTTATTGATTATGAAAAAGCATTTGATTCGGTCTACACATCTGCAGTAATTACTTCTCTGGAGGACATTGGTATAGACAAACCTTATATCAATATCATAAAGAAGATCTACAAGAAAGCAACAGCCACCATCCGTTTGGACAAAGGAAAAGCGAAGATCAAGCTTGGAAGAGGAGTAAGACAAGGAGACACCATTTCGCCTAAGCTTTTTACTGCTGTCTTAGAGAGTATTTTCAAGAAGCTGCATTGGGAAAACAAAGGGATTAGAATAAATGGGGAATATTTAAGCCATCTCCGGTTTGCTGATGACATTTTAATTTTCAGTAATAGCCCTGAAGAATTGCAAAATATGCTAAAAGATTTGGCAGAAGCTAGCAATAATGTGGGATTAAAAATAAATTTGGAAAAGACTAAGGTGATGTTCAATTCATTTGCATCAAAAAAGAAAATCGTCTACAACAACACTGAGATTAAAGATGTTGAAAGTTATGTGTACCTTGGACAAGAAATATCCTCAGACAACAGTATCATGAATGAAATCAATAGAAGAATAAGAAATGGATGGAGTGCTTTTGGGAAGAACAATATTATTCTGAAAAGTAACATGCCTCTTTGTTTGAAAAGAAAGGTGTTTAACTAATGTGTTTTGCCTGCACTAACTTATGGAGCAGAAACTTGGACACTAACAAAACGGATAGTACAAAGATTACAAACAACACAGCGAAGTATGGAAAGATGTATGCTAGGCATAACCAGAAGAGACCGAAAGAGAATAACGTGGATAAGAAGTCAGACGAAAGTTTTTGACATTATCGAGAGAATTAAACGGCTAAAATGGAAATGGGCTGGGCACATTGCAAGAAGACAAGACAATAGATGGAGCACAAACACCCTACAGTGGTATCCCAGAGATGTAAAACGACTTAGAAGACGACCTCAAGTAAGATGGAGTGACGAAATCAGAAAAGTGGCCGGTGTTAATTGGATGACTAAAGCACTAGACAGGCAACAATGGAAAAATCTGGGGGAGACCTACATCCAGCAGTGGATTGGAAACGGTTGATGATGATGATGATGATGATATATATATATATATATATATATATATCCTAATTGTGAATGGTGTACATATTTTCAATGTAATATGTATACACTTTTTTAATTTTAAAGAGTATCCAGCAACTATTGGGTGCATGCAAATGTTTTTATATGCACGATACTGAAAAAATACCTCCGTTTTTCATATTTCTAAATGGTGTCCATATCTTATGACGAGTACAAATTTTTTATTTCAAAGTACCCAGTCTTAAGTGGAGAAGTTTTTATGTATGATATTTACACATATAATGCTGAAATTCGTGTATTCTAATATGCATATAGTATTTGAAAGAGTAGACACTAGAGTGCAGACACTCTGCGCGGGATCAGCTAGTCAAACAAATTGCGATACAGTTTTCAAACAAATTGCGTTTGAAAATACATTTTTTCCCCCATTCGACGGTGTAAAAATTGAAAATGTGCGATGTTTAAATGTTTAAAAAATTGCAGTAAAAGCGAAATTTAATTGTCTGGTGTTGCCAACATCAAAATGACGCCAACGTTACGCACGGACACGTTTGTCCTTTATAATATAAATAGACAGATTAGTGAGTTCGAGTTCTATACATATGACCACAACAATAATTGTAACATCAATAAAATATTTATTTTTGTAAAAGTAATTTATTGTAATATCAATAACAGTACAGTTATTAGTGATAAGAGTTAGTGATGATGATAATAATAATAACAATAATAATAATTATTATTATTATTATCAAAGTTAATTTATTTCTAAAAGCTATTATTAAGTTTTATTTTTAATTATTAAACTCGAAGATTTTTGTAAAAATTTAAATAGTCGTTTCAATACATTTATAATCAATATTTGATGATCCATAACTTCCTAACGGAAATAACATACAAAAGGTCTTATACAAAAAAAAAAACTGTATTATAGAAATGATAAATGTTCGCTTACAAGAAGAAATGTTAGCGCGTACCACAGCGGAAAAAGATGTAATAGCAGGATTTTGATTTGCATACAGGGTCGCGTCAGCTGAGATCAAACCCATAGGTAACTAAAAAAGAAGTCGATTCTTTATTTTTATCCCTTTCCGTTTCCTCGTCTTAGGAAGATGGGGGGGGGGGTATCAAAGTCCCCCTCTGTTAACAGAGAGGGGAGGTCTTAAAATGTCGGTCTTTGTTTATAAATATTTGTTTGAGAAAAGTTGCAAACAGTTCATTTACATTGAAATTTGTCGCAAAATAGTGCTAAACTTGAAGATTGTTGTTTTTCTGTAATACATAAAGATTAGAATTATGTTTTTTTTAAACATTATTTTAAATTATTTTTAGTGCTGTTATATATCAAAATTACTTCATAAGCCTGAGACGAATTTGCTGTAACTTTTGATCAATTGTTTAATAAATAAATAAATAAATAAATAAATACAGTTTTTTTTTTTACATTAAATTTTAAATGCAAAGTTTTAAATGCAACATTTTTAGACTGAATAATTTTTTAATCCAATTTAAAGATTATGAATAAAAAGTATGATGATGTAATTTGGCAAAATCATACTTTTTGGCAGCATAGTGTCATTTTTACTGTTTCTTAAGTTTTTGGAACGACTGTGAAATTTTGATACAAAAATTCGGGGAAAGAACTGTCGATCAGTTAAGAAAATCATTTTAACGGTCTGGTATATTATTATTATTATTATTATTATTATTATTATTATTATTAATTTTTACTATTATTTAAACACAACACAGCTAGACACATGTTCGCTAGATACTACAGCATATTCGAAGGAAAAAAAGTACTACATTCATTGGATAAAGACGCGTAAAAATAATTACAAATAACATGAATAAATTTAGTTTACGGTTGTTTCAAAGCTTTATAAATATATATACACTAGGGGGCCTACCCCCTGCGAGCTACGCTCGCCAACCCCCGCTCAGACTTCGAGGCCTCTAAAAACATGACAGCGTGCTTTGTTTTAAAAATATTAGTAAATCTGTAATTGGGTTGCCATGCTTTTAACGTTTTAATGGGGCATTTTTTGATTATCATGGGCCTCATACACAGATGTTGCGACAACTGACGACTGTTTTCGGGATTGATAAGTAAAATCAATTACAACTTGAAAACCAGCTTGAATAAAATGATTAGGTTTAAATTGTGGCTACCTCTCGGATTTTTATAACAATGATCTGTATTCTATTTTTCCTTTGCGTTTAAGGATGAGAAAAATTCCATCTGCTTGTGAATAACATTAAGAACGACGGTATTGAAAAGTACTATGTTATAGACATTTTCAGTAACAGGTTTTAATTTTCTCTCTATTTTAGTGCACCATCATGCATATTATCATGTTATTTTAAATATGTAAATTATTTATTTTAATTAATATGTATATGCGAATTTTCTAAAAAATATTTATCATACAAAATTAATTAAATATTTTGTGCATGCATGCCTGCATTTATTCGGCATCAATTGATGAAATATTTAAACCAATTTGCTATCCGCGATAATTTTACACAATGTTATGTCACTTGAATATTGTCCATAAGAAAATCGGGTACTTTTCCAGTATAGGATCCTTTGCTTTTAGGTTTGGCGTAATTCGAGCTTCAAAAAGGGATAGATTCGTTAATATACACAGATTTGTTGCCAAAAGTTATGAAAACAAACCCAACGAACTTTTGGTGCTTTTCTATTATAGGGGTCTTGACGCTTTTTTAAAAAGCTTCGCGCAATTTGGGCATCAGAAAGTGAGATTTGGTGCCAAATGACATAAACAGCCATGGAAACAAATTCGACGATTTTTTTGTTTATATGCGTATTTTAATTATACGTATATTATTATTGTTTTTTCTATACAAATTACTTCCGATTATATATAAAATAGGATAAATGACATTTTACGCTAAACAAATTGTATAAATATTGAAAAAATGCTTCTGTATATGAAATGACAAAGTGAATAGGTTGACATAAAGTATGTTGCCAAATTTCCTTTTCCGCCAAGGCTATTTTCTTGGTTTCGTCAAGGCCCCATATACTGGAAAAGCACCGAAGTTTTAGGCTTGTTTATACATGTATTTATATGTGTATATACAATTTATTTATAATTGTCTTTCAATTTACCTCTTTTTAATTTCAATTTGAAAATGACGAATAAAAAGAAATCAATAATCCCTATCCGGATCCTTTTCATTTTTTTTCCCTTTTTTGTCACAAAAAAACTGAGTAATTAGTTGCCATCATTACAGAAATGTCATTAAAATTAGAAAAAAATTAATATCTCGAAAACTAATTCCAATTTCAAATTTCTATTACCAGTTTTGACATCAGCGGATTTTTATGGACAATTGGTACTAATTTCACAATCAAGCGTTTAATATTTTATTAAAAATAGCCCTGAAACATAATCAGTCGTTTAATCAGTCGTTTCATAAAATCGTTTCATAAATTCGTTTCATAAAATCGTTTCATAAAATTGTTTCACAAATTCGTTTCATTAGGATTTTATATATATATAGGGTAGATATATATATATATATATATTTTTTAAGAAGAAGAGAAAAATAAGAGCAGAATTTTTTTTATAAGTGTTTATGAATTCGGTTTGTCTGTCCGTCTGTCTGTCTCTCTGTCCGCGCTCTAACTAGCGTAAATGAAGGCGGATTGCCATGTAATTGATATATGTTATTGAGGTTGACCATAGCATGTTCGGTATTGAAAATGAAGTGTGTAGCATTTGTGGTTAGATTACAGGGGCAATCAAAAGTATTCCCATACATTACGCGGTAAACGGGGGAAAATCATTTTCAATCATAACAAAATTGATATGCGTCACTGAGGTAGACGACAACATGTTTTTTATAGAGTATAGCATAAGTAGCGATTATAATTCGTTTACATGGACACTTAAAAGTATTCTGTTACATTACGGTCAATGGGGAAAAATCATTTGTAGTACATTTTAATAATGTTGCACTATTTCAAACAAAAGAAAATTTATATGCATCACTGAGGTGGCTGGCAATATGATTTGTATAGAGTAAGTAGAACTTATATTTCGTTTACAGGAATGCACAAAACTATTCCATTGCATTAATATATGTGGGGGAAAAATCGTTTCCAGTGTATTTTAATGAAGTTGATATACATTACTGAGGTAAATTAGAGCATGTTTTCTGTAGATTTATTGAGTGCGTAGAATATTTCGTTTATTTACAGACACACTCAAAATATTTCGGTTATAGAACTGACTATGAGCCATAACTGCTGGATTAAGTTTTAAGCTGTGATATGCAATTAAAATGTTATTTTTAGAGTATTATGAGGTGTGTATTTCATATACAGGGTTGCACGATATAGAATTCACGAATTATGTTATGGGTCCTTCTAAACGAGCTATAAATGTTACTTATTCTATACTCTATATAAATTATATTGCCAACCACCTCAGTGACGTATATAAATTTTCTTATGTTTGAAATAGTGTAACATCATTAAAATGTACTGTAAACGATATTTCCCCCTAGACCATAATATAATACAATTATTTTGTGTGTCCCTGCACTGTTAAAAATTTGCAGCAAACTGTCCGGTCATTCGAACGTTTTTATAGAAAACGGTTACATAACCGTCATTTAACTCTATTCTGACCATAATATGGGCAATAATATGGTCAGAATAGAGATAAATTACGGTTATGTAACCTTTTTCTATAAAAACGGTCAAATGACTGGACAGTTTGCTGCAAATTTTTAACAGTGTGTAAACAAACTATAAATGCTAGACACTTCATTTTCAATGCCGAACACGCTATAGTAAACCTCAATAACATATAAAAATTTTATGGCAGTCCAAGTCTATTTACACAAGTTAGAGCACGGACAGACAGATGGCAGACAGACAAACCGAATTCATAAATACTTTTCAACTATGTTGGAAAGGTTTTAAAAATTAGTCAGGAAATGTGTCAGAAAACTTTGGTGAAAAAAATTTTTTTTTTTGAGAACCGCCTTAAATCTTTTAAAATATAATATTTTTCCTTTATACAATAGCTTGAAAATAGAGTATATCTAAACAGATTTTCTTCATTTAGCATTCCACCTACGTAGGGTGAGGAAGCCTTCGACAGCATTTGACGTCCGTCTGTCTTTTGGGTGACGGATGCAGCTGCAGTCACGGTGTAAGGAAATCAAGGGGGTGGTCTTCCCATCAATGTTTCACGATGCTTGCTACTCAAAATCTGACAAGAAAATTGGAGGATGGGGATGAAGAATGATGTAAATTCAAGTAAAAACTTTGTGTTTTGTTTCAGCTACTAAACAGAGAGCTTTTATCGCGTTTCAGATGCTTAAAAATTTATGGAGAATCGTGTTCAGATATTTCAACGCCGTAAATTGGAATAAACTTAAAATAAAAATTATATAAGATGCGTTTTTTTTATTAGTAGTTATTTTTAAATTAAATAAATGTATTTCTTTTAAATAGATGTACAGGATAATGATGGAGAAGCGTAAAAAAATACACTTAAAAAAAAAGGGCAAATGTTTCTTCAACCCTCAAAATCAGTATTATTAATAAATTTAGATTTAGTCCTTTTGTGCAGATTGTCTCGGGTTCTAAACATAAGGAAGAGTGACTGCTGCATTGTTCTAATATAGGTAAAACAAGAACGAAAAATCCTGCATCAAACATAGATTATGTATCACTTTCCAACACTTCCAATGTACTTTTAGAAATCTTTACCGTTTAATAAGGTAAAAGACGATGTCTAAGTAAACAAATGAAATGAAATGAAATCACCCTCTCGTGGGGATCCAACCGTTAAGCAAGACTGCGGACTGGGACATGTACATCCCACTGACCGATACATCGGTCAGTGTTATGTATATGTCCCATCCCGTAGTCAAAGGGTTAAAATTCTGTCCAACAACCATAAAACAGTGTTTTTCCTTTTCTTTCTCCATTTTTTACGAACTGCAAATTAAGCTCTAACCTTTTCTAAGAACTAAACTATTAAATCAATTAACATTTAAATTAATGAAAAACATTTAAATTTATTTACCACTTTTATTATATAGTGATTTATTAACTAGCTAATTAATTATTTTTATTCCTACCTCTTTTTAAAAAAAAAATCTTTTTCTAACTTAAAAAAAAAATGTCATTTTTTCTTAATAAAACTGTATTTTTTAATTAAAATTTTATCCCATTTTAAAAACAAAACATAAACTGGGTCTCTAAAATCTTGAATTATTATCAATTTAATTAAAAAATAAATTAAAGTTTTCAAAAATAAATTCGTTTAAACCGTACCGTCATATTAAACCTCAAATTACCCATTTTAATAACATGAATTCTGGATAAATTTCAGTAAACGTTATATATTTTGAAATGCATAAAATAATATTTAATGATAAATTATTCCTTATATCACACAACAGAGGCAAAGGTATACAAAATATCACCTTTTCACTTCTATCAAGTTAAAAACTAAACGGTTACCTTAAAATGTTCTAATGTATCCAGAGCACGGACGTGTCCATCTGTTCTGTAAACACATAAAGCTGACAACAATTCGAATACTTGTTTCTTGACTGGAATGTCATCCGTGTCCAAAGCTGAAAATTAATAAGAAGTTAGATTAATTAATGATATTAATAACGACCATAGAAAGAAAATAAAACAAGAATGAAAAATTATGCGTCACTCATAAGTTATGAAACACTTTCCAACTGTAATAGAATACTACTAGTAAATTCCAATTAATTTTTCAGGAGTGAAATTCACCCGAAACTACTGAGTAACAAACAAGTGGATTTTTCATTGCTAAACGGAGTGTTAAAGCCGACGGAGTGAAAAATGTCCAAAGTCGAGACTGGAACCCGGGACCCCAGATAGCACTCTGAAGCTCTACCTCTGAGCTACAAGGAACGATTTCCCAACTCGGCATCTCTCACACTTTATGTCGGAAAGGCTGCAACTTCAGCCAGTTTCCATCTTGTGCTGCGGTTGCGGCCTTTTCGAGTTGGGATATCGTTCCTTGTAGTTCAGTGGTAGAGCCTCAGAGCGCTATTCTGGGGTCCCGGGTTCGATTCCCGGCTTGGGACATTTTTCACTCTGTCGGCTTAACGCTCAGTTTAGCAATGAAAAATCCACTTGTTTGTTACTCAGTAGAATACTATTATCAAGAAATTTTATTTTTTCATACAATGAAATGAGATATCTAAATACGTAATTTAAAAAACGCATAACTCGGTAAAAATCCATTTTTAGCAATTGTTGTCCGTATGCGATAATGTGTGCGAATTATTTCGTTCAGCTTAGTATATGATCTATAGAATTTATTCACATCACATAATACACTAAAAATTAGATACCACAGCGGAAGACCATTTCCAGCAATTATTGATCATAGTCAGTCTTGTAACGGAAATATTTTGTGCGTCTCTGTAAATGAACGATAAATACTACACCCACCCATATTGTATAGAAAAACAAGTTGTGCACCTCAGTGCCCTTTATTATTTCATTATGTTTGAAGTATCATAACATCATTAAAATGCACACCGCAACCGATTTTTAACCATTACATTCTAAAAACGACATTTTCAAAACTGAGCAAACAATACTGAAATCTGAGTGTGTCGCAATGTCAAAATGGTTCCGAATCAAAATGACTCAAGTTTGAAACATAAACATGTATATACTCATTTCTGAAAACATTCACACACTCAAAAATAATAGATCATGTGCTCATAGTTGAGTATGTCCATGTTTCAAAAATGAGTATGAACTGACTTCTATGTGCTCATTTTTTAGTATGTCCATGTTTCAAAAATGAATTTGAACTTATTCATTTTGAGTATGTCCATGTGTCAAAAATAAGTATGAACTGACCTCTATGCGCTCAGTTTTGAGTAGGACCATGTTTCAATATTCTGAACATTTCTGGTATTTCAGAATTGAAAGCATTGAGTCGTCCTATTTGAAACAAAAAGTTTCATAACAAAATGAAAACATCGATTTACTCAGATTTGAAAGTGTCATTTTTCTCGGTTTAGATCATAAAATAATCGAGTTGTTTTGTGCGTACCTGTAAACGAACTATAAATGCTACTTATTCATGAGAAAGACCCATAAGAAAGCATGTTTTTGTTCATCTTATTGATGTCTATCAATCTCATTATGTTTGAAATAGCGTAACATCAATAAAATACACCGTAAACTATCCCCTCCCTCCCTCCCATAGGCTATAGCATAACGTTATTCTTCTGTGTATCCCTGTAAATGAACTATAAATGCTACATACTTCATTTTTCATTACCGAACATTCTATACTAAACCTCAATAACATACAAAAATTACATGGCAATTCAAGTATATTTACGAGAATTGGAGTATGGCCAGACGGCCAGACAAACCGAATTCATAAACACTTTTCAAGTATGTTGGAAAGTGTTACAAATTATGTAATGTACTAAAATATCTAGATAATAAGTTGAACTAGTAAGAAAATCGTTGCACTGGCATGACATCATGCGTTTTACAAGGCTCACTTGTAAAATTGCAGTGGTTTTTTTTTTTAAGTCTAGCTTTGATTTTTTTTTTTTTTAAGTATATAAATTATATACTTTTTCATCGTTTGGACAATATCATTCATTTGATATCCATGTCAGTGACATTCAAAGAATGCTTTCTCTTTCTGGCCAATATTTTGATGACAACCATATTAAATTTTTTATGATATCATATCCTATATGCAGTTTTCTGTGTCAAGATGAAGCCGACAGTACTTTATTTGTCAGGACTGGTCCAAAAGTCTCTCGAAAGAAACTACATGAAACAAACGAAAATATACTTTGTTTTCTGATGCATTGAGTAATGTAATCAATGTGGCTGCTCACTTATACACTTGTAAACTCGTAAATTTAAACATCCAATCGAAATATTTTTAATTAGAAAGACGCAGCTAACTATAAATACTTTTATAATTATCGTTTAATTCTCGAATAACAGTAACTTTATATCAGATCCAACAATTTACCATCTTTAAAACTTACATATGATTAGTTTTTCCAGATCCACTGTCACAAAAAAGCGGGACAGTGGCTTCTACATCGGGACATAAAAATACAGTAAATCCTATGAAACGGTACCTGCCTAAATAATGACTGTCTTAAACGTAAAATGTCCATAGTCCAGGAGAAAAGTATAACCTAAAAATCTACATCCTAAGACGGAAACCTGTCTAAAAAGGAATTTTTTTTATTACTTCCGTTTTTGTCTTCGTATGTTTTCTGTATTAAGTAAACGAGAGAGTAAAATAAGAGTAACTTAGAGAGTAAAAATCTTTGAAAGAGAAAACGCTAGTGACCGAAATAAAATTTCGTATTAGAGAGGTTTTCGATTGAGCAGTTATAATTGTATGGTATTCTTTATGTAGGGAGCGGGAAAATATGCCGTTTTAGATAGGTTTCTGTCTGAGCAGGTAGATTCATTTCGGCATATTTTTCCGTTATGGACAAGAATTATGATAGGAAAACTCTGTTTTTGCAGGATTTACTGAACTAATAACAGTAAAACATGTAAAAACATAATCGCCAGGTACCGAAAATATATTCTGTTTTATATAGGTTTCTGTCTGAGCCGGTAGATTCATTTCGACGAGGCTATAATATTTTCCCGTTATAGACAGGATTTGTTATAGGCAAGGTCTGGTTTACAGGATTTACTGAACTAATAACAGTAAAACCTGTAAAAACAGAATCGCCAGGGACCGAAAAATAATCTGTTTTATATAAGTTTCTGTCTGGGCAGGTAGATTCATTTCGACGAGGCTATAATATTTTCCCGTTATAGACAGGATTTGTTATAGGCAAGGTCTGGTTTACAGGATTTACTGAACTAATAACAGTAAAACCTGTAAAAACAGAATCGCCAGGGACCGAAAAATAATCTTTTTTATATAAGTTTCTGTCTGGGCAAGTAGATTCATTTCGACGAGGCTATAATATTTTCCCGTTATAGACAGGATTTGTTATAGGCAAGGTCTGGTTTACAGGATTTACTGAACTAATAACAGTAAAACCTGTAAAAACAGAATCGCCAGGGACCGAAAAATAATCTGTTTTATATATGTTTCTGTCTGGGCAGGTAGATTCATTTCGACGAGGCTATAATATTTTCCCGTTATAGACAGGATTTGTTATAGGCAAGGTCTGGTTTACAGAATTTACTGAACTAATAACAGTAAAACCTGTAAAAACAGAATCGCCAGGGACCGAAAAATAATCTGTTTTATATAAGTTTCTGTCTGGGCAGGTAGATTCATTTCGACGAGGCTATAATATTTTCCCGTTATAGACAGGATTTGTTATAGGCAAGGTCTGGTTTACAGGATTTACTGAACTAATAACAGTAAAACCTGTAAAAACAGAATCGCCAGGGACCGAAAAATAATCTTTTTTATATAAGTTTCTGTCTGGGCAAGTAGATTCATTTCGACGAGGCTATAATATTTTCCCGTTATAGACAGGATTTGTTATAGGCAAGGTCTGGTTTACAGGATTTACTGAACTAATAACAGTAAAACCTGTAAAAACAGAATCGCCAGGGACCGAAAAATAATCTGTTTTATATATGTTTCTGTTTGGGAAGGTAGATTCATTTCGACGAGGCTATAATATTTTCCCGTTATAGACAGGATTTGTTATAGGCAAGGTCTGGTTTACAGGATTTACTGAACTAATAACAGTAAAACCTGTAAAAACAGAATCGCCAGGGACCGAAAAATAATCTGTTTTATATATGTTTCTGTCTGGGCAGGTAGATTCATTTCGACGAGGCTATAATATTTTCCCGTTATAGACAGGATTTGTTATAGGCAAGGTCTGGTTTACAGGATTTACTGAACTAATAACAGTAAAACCTGTAAAAACAGAATCGCCAGGGACCGAAAAATAATCTGTTTTATATATGTTTCTGTCTGGGCAGGTAGATTCATTTCGACGAGGCTATAATATTTTCCCGTTATAGACAGGATTTGTTATAGGCAAGGTCTGGTTTACAGGATTTACTGTACTAATAACAGTAAAACCTGTAAAAACAGAATCGCCAGGGACCGAAAAATAATCTTTTTTATATAAGTTTCTGTCTGGGCAAGTAGATTCATTTCGACGAGGCTATAATATTTTCCCGTTATAGACAGGATTTGTTATAGGCAAGGTCTGGTTTACAGGATTTACTGAACTAATAACAGTAAAACCTGTAAAAACAGAATCGCCAGGGACCGAAAAATAATCTGTTTTATATATGTTTCTGTCTGGGCAGGTAGATTCATTTCGACGAGGCTATAATATTTTCCCGTTATAGACAGGATTTGTTATAGGCAAGGTCTGGTTTACAGGATTTACTGAACTAATAACAGTAAAACCTGTAAAAACAGAATCGCCAGGGACCGAAAAATAATCTGTTTTATATAAGTTTCTGTCTGGGCAGGTAGATTCATTTCGACGAGGCTATAATATTTTCCCGTTATAGACAGGATTTGTTATAGGCAAGGTCTGGTTTACAGGATTTACTGAACTAATAACAGTAAAACCTGTAAAAACAGAATCGCCAGGGACCGAAAAATAATCTGTTTTATATAAGTTTCTGTCTGGGCAGGTAGATTTATTTCGACGAGGCTATAATATTTTCCCGTTATAGACAGCATTTGTTATAGGCAAGGTCTGGTTTACAGGATTTACTGTACTAATAACAGTAAAACCTGTAAAAACAGAATCGCCAGGGACCGAAAAATAATCTGTTTTATATAAGTTTCTGTCTGGGCAAGTAGATTAATTTGGACGAGGCTATAATATTTTCCTGTTATAGACAGGATTTGTTATAGGCAAGGTCTGGTTTACAGGATTTACTGAACTAATAACAGTAAAACCTGTAAAAACAGAATCGCCAGGGACCGAAAAATAATTTGTTTTATATAAGTTTCTGTCTGGGCAGGTAGATTCATTTCGACGAGGCTATAATATTTTCCCGTTATAGACAGGATTTGTTATAGGCAAGGTCTGGTTTACAGGATTTACTGAACTAATAACAGTAAAACCTGTAAAAACAGAATCGCCAGGGACCGAAAAATAATCTGTTTTATATAAGTTTCTGTCTGGGCAGCTAGATTCATTTCGACGAGGCTATAATGTTTTCCCGTTATAGACAGGATTTGTTATAGGCAAGGTCTGGTTTACAGGATTTACTGTACTAATAACAGTAAAACCTGTAAAAACAGAATCGCCAGGGACCGAAAAATAATCTGTTTTATATAAGTTTCTGTCTGGGCAAGTAGATTAATTTGGACGAGGCTATAATATTTTCCTGTTATAGACAGGATTTGTTATAGGCAAGGTCTGGTTTACAGGATTTACTGAACTAATAACAGTAAAACCTGTAAAAACAGAATCGCCAGGGACCGAAAAATAATCTGTTTTATATAAGTTTCTGTCTGGGCAGGTAGATTCATTTCGACGAGGCTATAATATTTTCCGTTATAGACAGGATTTGTTATAGGCAAGGTCTGGTTTACAGGATTTACTGAACTAATAACAGTAAAACCTGTAAAAACAGAATCGCCAGGGACCGAAAAATAATCTGTTTTATATAAGTTTCTGTCTGGGCAGCTAGATTCATTTCGACGAGGCTATAATGTTTTCCCGTTATAGACAGGATTTGTTATAGGCAAGGTCTGGTTTACAGGATTTACTGTACTAATAACAGTAAAACCTGTAAAAACAGAATCGTCAGGGACCGAAAAATAATCTGTTTTATATAAGTTTCTGTCTGGGCAGGTAGATTAATTTCGACGAGGCTATAATATTTTCCCGTTATAGACAGGATTTGTTATAGGCAAGGTCTGGTTTACAGGATTTACTGAACTAATAACAGTAAAACCTGTAAAAACAGAATCGCCAGGGACCGAAAAATAATCTGTTTTATATAAGTTTCTGTCTGGGCAGGTAGATTTATTTCGACGAGGCTATAATATTTTCCCGTTATAGACAGGATTTGTTATAGGCAAGGTCTGGTTAACAGGATTTACTGAACTAATAACAGTAAAACCTGTAAAAACAGAATCGCCAGGGACCGAAAAATAATCTGTTTTATATAAGTTTCTGTCTGGGCAGGTAGATTCATTTCGACGAGGCTATAATATTTTCCCGTTATAGACAGGATTTTTTATAGGCAAGGTCTGGTTTACAGGATTTACTGAACTAATAACAGTAAAACCTGTAAAAACAGAATCGCCAGGGACCGAAAAATAATCTGTTTTATATAAGTTTCTGTCTGGGCAGGTAGATTCATTTCGACGAGGCTATAATATTTTCCCGTTATAGACAGGATTTGTTATAGGCAAGGTCTGGTTTACAGGATTTACTGAACTAATAACAGTAAAACCTGTAAAAACAGAATCGCCAGGGACCGAAAAATAATCTGTTTTATATAAGTTTCTGTCTGGGCAGGTAGATTCATTTCGACGAGGCTATAATATTTTCCCGTTATAGACAGCATTTGTTATAGGCAAGGTCTGGTTTACAGGATTTACTAAACTAATAACAGTAAAACCTGTAAAAACAGAATCGCCAGGGACCGAAAAATAATCTGTTTTATATAAGTTTCTGTCTGGGCAGGTAGATTCATTTCGAGGAGGCTATAATATTTTCCCGTTATAGACAGGATTTGTTATAGGCAAGGTCTGGTTTACAGGATTTACTGAACTACTAACAGTAAAACCTGTAAAAACAGAATCGCCAGGGACCGAAAAATAATCTGTTTTATATAAGTTTCTGTCTGGGCAGGTAGATTCATTTCGACGAGGCTATAATATTTTCCCGTTATAGGCAGGTGTTATTATAAAATGTTTACTGCATAATGTTCTACTCGATGTAGACTAATGAATAGCACGATACTAAAAGAAATTTAAAAGAATTCGTACATCATGAAACTAGTCATTGAGGGCCACCGTAATACTTACCCATCATGGATAGGCATAATATAAAATATAAAAATAAAACATGTGTAAACTACTTATAAAATGCATTGCAATTCGAATAAAATCATGGCTTGATGACGTCATAAACTTTAAATGCTCTATTACTGAATTGCGTAAAAGAAACATCCTTATAACTCCAAAATTGATAATCCTATTAACTAACGGTTTACTGCGTCGGATTAAGCGTCTCATTTCCAATTAAAATATATCTTTGAATTGAAATTTGAATTAAATACAGGGTCATGAAAAATCGAAGAGTGTGGAAAATAGGATTACAAATATCTCGGCAACTCCTTATCCGATCGACTTCATTCTTTATGCAAAATTTATGTTTTTTTATTGTCTTTTACATTCACTCCTTAAAATAAACAATTTCGAAAATTTTTACATACTTTTTATCAGAACGAATATTTCGAGAGTCCGAAAAAAATAGTTCCGGATAATCGAGGTTACTTAAATTCAATAAGCTTCCTCTCATTATTATATACTAAGTACATACCAAATTTCAAGTCTCTATCTCAATTTGTGCGGGAGATAGAGCGTTTACAGACACACACACACAGACGGACGGACGGCTTTTTTTTTTTTTTTTCTAAAAATATGTTTTTCGGAATCTCCAGTGTATGAATCGTGTAAATCCGTCAAAATTTTTTTTCGATTTTCAAAACGATTACAAGAGTTAACACGAGGCTAATGAAAAAGACAGGCTACCGCGGTGCATTCCACTTCTCTTTTTTTACAGACCGCTAGAGTGATGTGATGCTCTTTTCGCACACCTTCATAGGTGGATTCGAACATCACGTGACTCCGGTGGTCTGCAAAAAAAGATACGCGTAAAGAACCGCGGTAGCCTTTTTTTTTCGTTAGCCTCGGATTTAACTTATACTACGTATGATGGGCTAGACCAACATATGATCCTAAAAGACCCGACCATTCGCCGATTTTCTGCGTGCTAGTTTCGGAATGCGGCGTTTGCCGTCTCGTGGTCAGCACTAGAACAACAAACTGCAGTTTATAGAACACGTGAATGTTATAGTTATGTGATTTTTTTTTATTCTGGTTGCTATATCCTTATAAATATGAGGTGTTGTGTGCCTTTCTGTAGTATTGAGAGTCGGGCAGACTATTTTGACCCTGATGATAATAAAATTTCGATGCATTATTTTCCAAAAGAGGAAAAAATAAACAAGCATGGATTCAAGCAATAGGCAGGCAAGGTATGCTTATTTACCTTTTACTATTTTATTTAAGTTTATTAAATGTTAATTATGCATTTAATCTAATAATATGGCTCATAATTTTACTATAAAAGGAACAGAAACTTATAGAATAATAAAATATCTGTTCTAAACATTATGGCTATTAAAATAAAACTGCTTTTTTTTTTTTCATCACAAGCACGCCATACCTATAGACCCACATGTGTGGCTAGTGCTATACATTTGTAAAATCATAAATCTTTAAAACATTCTAATATTAAGAATTTATACAATCAAACTTTTCTTTTATCTATCACTGTAGCCAAGGGATGTGCATAGAAAATTATCCTGATTTCTGTATTTTTTGGCTTTTGTATTTCAGGAATTTTTTTATTAATTTTAAGTGACGTTTATAATAATTCACCCATGTGTAACATAATCTTTTGAATTAAAAACTTTTATTGCGATGACGTTTTAAATTAATCTTTTTGCAACTTGAATCATTCAAAGATAATCAATATTTTATATTTTAATGAGTAAATTTTGAATTTTCTCAGAATTTTTAATTTATTTTGTACAATTGAAACTTTTGAAAACCAATGATAGAAAACAAAAAATTTTAGAATAGCTTTAATATCACAATATTACTTGCATAATACTGCGTTAATTTCCTTTTATATGTCTATTAATAATGCAAGCATATATTCAGTATTTAGGATTGTCAGCATCTGGTAACGTATTCCCAAAGAAACATTATTTGCCTGATTCCTATCACTTTAATTCTTTAAGGAAATGTCCATTTTTTGTCTTTCTTTCTTTCTTTATTTATTTTTGTGTGTGTGCAGGGGTCGATGCAGGTTTTTTTTCTGGTGGCCTATTTTGTGAAAAGTAAAGGTTATTTTTGTGAAATTTTATTATATTTTTGTGAAAAATAACATTTTGTAATGAAAGTCAAAATCCAACTACTCAAATTCGAACCAAGCGTTTATTAACAAAAACTTTTTAAAATACTTTTGCTTAAGTTTTCCTCTCTGGTGAACTTGTTTGTTTACAAATTACACATTTTAAAAGTCAAAGAATAATAAATAAATAATAAATAGTAAGTTTTTATGAAATGGAATTTTGTGAAGGGGCCTATTTTGTTAAAAGGAATTTTGTGAAGGGGCCCATTTTATCAAATTGATTTTTATGAAGAGACCCATTTTATTATATTGATTTTTGTGAAGGAGCCCTAAAAAGGCCCCAAATTTTGTCTGGATCGACCCTTGGTGTGTAAGTTGTAATGCTGTTAGTCGATTTTTTAGTGAAAGATTTTTTTTTTTTTATTGTTGCACTGTTTTGTTTTAATGAAGTTATTTTTGTGAAGGTTTTCTTTTATATAATGAACTTTTTAAATTACAAGTTATATATTTAAAATCTTATGGATATGAAATATTTATGAAGTGTTTACTTTCATGGGATGAAATTTTGTCAGGGGCATCAAAGCGGGGACCCAGTTTTTTCTCAAATTCATACAGAAGATGTAAAGCAAACTTTCCCTTAAAAGTTGAAAATAGTTTTTAAGGTGCTTAAAAGTGATTACTTTTTTCTGTAAAGTTCATATTTAAAAAAAAAAAAACGTTTCAAGGATATTTACTGGTCAAAATATGATGAAAGGGGTAAATACTATTGGCCTTCAATGAATGTTAGCTTATTGCTTTTCAATCAGCGCCTGAAGGAAACATGGGCTGAGGCTCTAGGGCACTTCCAATTTTAGTGCACAATTTTCATAAACCTGATGTTTTAAATCCATTTTGATTTTGCACTGTTTACAATAAATGTTTTCAAGGGTCGATCCAGACAAAATTTGGGGTCTATTTAGGGCCCCTTCACAAAAATAAATTTAATGAAATGGGTCCCTTCACAAAAATAAATTTGATAAAATGGGTCCCTTCACAAAATTCCTTTTAACAAAATCGGCACTATTACAAAATTCCATTTCATAAAAACTTACTATTTATTATTTTTTTACTTTTAAAATGTATAATTTGTAAACAAACAAAATCACAAGAGATATCCCTTCAGTAACAGTACATTTACATTTCATATGCACTAAAAATAATAAACATGTTTATTAAAATAGCACATCTGCAAAGAATTCTAATTTATTGACTCATATCCAGTGCCATTAGTTTTTGGATAGAATAAGCAATTGCATATCATTTAAAAAAAGACTTAAATAAGGGGAATATATTGAAACATCTTAATAGATTGGGGTGGGGGGGTAGTTGGTAAAACTGATATAATCGATCTTTAAATAAGGGAAATTTTTTTATAAAATAACATATCAATGTTAGTAATGTTAAAAATGAATTTTATAAATTGCAACTGGGCCATAGGCACACCTGTTAAAAAACTTTGCCCCTCCCTAGATTTTATTTTGCCGGTGCTCATATTTTTTAGTATTTGTCCCCAACAAAATTAACTCTCAAATCATTGTGTATTATATATGTAAGCAATAATTTAAATATGTAAAATCGAAGCAATTATAGAATAGTCGTGAAATTACTTTTATCCTAAAATAAAGGAGGAAATTATAAAAGGATATATAATAGAACCACGCCAAAACGCAATTTCTGAGATGGATCTTTAAATTATTGATATATTGTATTTGTCTCAAAAATGAAAATCCTAGATATTGTTGAAATATTTAAAAACTTATCTTAATTGAGCTCTTACATCATATCTAGTAGTTTACTAATCAGATATTCTTTTTACACAATATGAAAATTTATTAATAAATAAACACTTTTTGCAATGAGACTTTAATTCTCGACTTTAAATATGTTCTTTTCACCAGTTTCATCCATCCTGAATAGAAATATATGCTAAAAATATTAATAAACAGATAACATTACTAACGTATTTAAAGGGAAAAACGCGGAATGTTGTTCTATTATTCTACGCTATCTGCTAGCAGACGACGGAGAAACGGGCACGTTTTTATGAATGGAAAGTCGGCGAATGGGCAGGTCTTTAGGATCGTATGTTGGTCTAGATGATGGGTAAGTAAAATCCAGACTTTTGGCGTCCCGCTCACTGGTTCCGTGCGACAGATCTTAAAAGCCGTAAAAATCGGGACATCCCGCATAAATCGGGACACCTGGTAACACTACATATGAGAGACAACCAATTTTACCAATTTTACTTTTGCATAGAACTCGCAACTAAACGAGCTAAACCGTTTCAGTCAACCAGTTTCAACCATGCGAGAATCATAAGATATTTCTAGAGATTCACGGGAAAAAGAAAAAACAAAACAAAACAGCATTTTCAAAATTTGTTATAGTAACTTAAAACAAAAGTCCACTCATTCACAAGTTGTGCAGTAATCGAAATCAACTTAACTATATATATACAGTAAAATCTCGTTATAACGAATTACTGGAGACCACCGATTAAATTCGTTATACTGAAATTTTAATGTGGCGTTTTTATAAAAAAAAAAGAAAATTGCGTGAACACTGAATAAAAATATATATTATTACTACAGTTATATCGAATTTCGGTAATATGCAAACATGTTAGTAAATAATAAAGATACAATACTTTATTGTTGTGAACTCACCCCCCCCCCCTAGTTAGAAATAAGATAATTATTCAGTTCATTAGGTTTCAATATATTAATCGTATATGTTATAAAGGAATTATAATTTATTTTACATGTCTGATGGATTCAAAAACCTCACTGACATCTGCCGTTAATGTAACTATTTATTTACAAACAAATCAGAAGTTTTTTCACTTCTAAAGTTGACAATGCATTTTTCAGACCAAATTGCATAAAATATTTTCGGAACATTATTTTGCTGAGAGAATTTCCTTTTGATAGTACTACATAGTAGACAATCATCATCAGATACATTTTCACTGTCGTCTGCCTCCCTATCATTAATGATCGAAAGTTTTTTTTTTAAATTCTGGTTTTTCAATAGAGATATTTTTTTCTTGCCAATTTAACATTCATTAAACTCAAATGACTATTTGTTTTTAGCCTTAAATAAATTCGTTAATTTGAAAATTTCATTAACATGAAATTCGTTAAAGTGGATACATTTATAATGTGAAAGCATAGGATATTTTTTAACAATCAAAAAATTAGTCGTTAAATTGAAAAATTCGATAAAGTGACATTCGTTATAACGAGATTCTTCTGTATATATAATAAAACTTTTGTAAATAATAACCATTAAACCACATAACTAATCGACAATAGATAAACCGATAATTACAATACAATACACAAACATATCCAAAAATTTAAGATTCTCAAAATTAAAATAAGTGGGAAAAATACTTAAAGATATGTAGAGAAAAAAACCCAATATGCAGAAAGTGAAAATCATTACAAGAGCAATTGGAAACTTATATAGTGGAACACTTTTTCAAGGGCAATATTCCACTAATATAAGTAAAATGTAATTGATTTCTGTCTGAGTTAATAGCCACGAACTTAATTTATTAACTCAAATTGCCCAATCAATTACTAAATGAAATTTAAAGAGAATTGAATAAAAATAGACAAAAATTGAGAACCTGAACATGATATGCTCAAAATTAATTAATAGTGAGTATTATTAAAATACAAAAACATATTTAAACAAGTTGGAAATTGTACGTCAAACGTTACAAACGAGGTGCGTTCGTACGCACGTTTTAGAATTAAATTCATGATATCCCGTGCGTAGAACGGGTTAAACAGCTAGTTAAGTATATATTTTATGACACTGTTCATACAAATATCTTAACTAGTTATATAAATATTCAGATATATATGTATCAGCTAGTTATATAAATATTCAGATCTTGATGATTTTTAATTCTGTGAAATGAATTATATCGTCTGCAGATTAATTTCTGTAATAAAATAAGTATCTCGGTCGCTTGACGATTTAACATCCATCGGAAGCTCATATAACAAAAAAGCACCGATTTAAAAAAAAATCAAATTTCTTAATAAATATTTTTATTAATATCTCCTAAAGTTTTGATTCGATTTTGATAAAATTTGAAATGTCTCGACAAATTTATGCAAAGATAATATATTTCAAATTGCAAACCATTTGGTTGGGTAGTTTTTGCGTTGTTATATGCGGACAGACAGACAGACGGACGGACAGACAGACAGACGGACGGACAGACGGACGGACCAAACGACGACTATAGGTGCTACGTATTTATATAATTACGAACGCACCTAATAAACAAGTTGGAAATTGTACGTCAAACGTTACAAACGAGGTGCGTTCGTACGCACGTTTTAGAATTAAATTCATGATATCCCGTGCGTAGAACGGGTTAAACAGCTAGTTAAGTATATATTTTATGACACTGTTCATACAAATATCTTAACTAGTTATATAAATATTCAGATATATATGTATCAGCTAGTTATATAAATATTCAGATCTTGATGATTTTTAATTCTGTGAAATGAATTATATCGTCTGCAGATTAATTTCTGTATTAAAATGAGTATCTCGCTCGCTTGACGATTAAACTTCGGAAGCTCCTATAACAAACAAGTTGGAAATTGTACGTCAAACGTTACAAACGAGGTGCGTTCGTACGCACGTTTTAGAATTAAATTCATGATATCCCGTGCGTAGAACGGGTTAAACAGCTAGTTAAGTATATATTTTATGACACTGTTCATACAAATATCTTAACTAGTTATATAAATATTCAGATATATATGTATCAGCTAGTTATATAAATATTCAGATCTTGATGATTTTTAATTCTGTGAAATGAATTATATCGTCTGCAGATTAATTTCTGTAATAAAATAAGTATCTCGGTCGCTTGACGATTTAACATCCATCGGAAGCTCATATAACAAAAAAGCACCGATTTAAAAAAAAATCAAATTTCTTAATAAATATTTTTATTAATATCTCCTAAAGTTTTGATTCGATTTTGATAAAATTTGAAATGTCTCGACAAATTTATGCAAAGATAATATATTTCAAATTGCAAACCATTTGGTTGGGTAGTTTTTGCGTTGTTATATGCGGACAGACAGACAGACGGACGGACAGACAGACAGACGGACGGACAGACGGACGGACCAAACGACGACTATAGGTGCTACGTATTTATATAATTACGAACGCACCTAAAAAGCACAGATTTAAAAACAAATTCAAATTTCTTAATAAATATTTTTATTAATATCTCCTAAAGTTTTGATTCGATTTTAATAAAATTTGAAATGTCTCGACAAAATTCTGCAAAGATAATATATTTAAAATTGCAAACCATTTGGTTGGGTAGTTTTTGCGTTGTTATATGCGGACAGACAGACAGACAGACGGACGGACAGACGGACGGACCAAACGACGACTATAGGTGCTACGTATTTATATAATTACGAACGCACCTAAAAAGATTTTTTCCCTCACTGTTCTTCCGTAATATGTAGATTAAATTGACCAAGTTTAACAACATTTCGTACCAGAAAAATTATTTGATGAATCTTTATTTAATTAATTTCAGATTTCTATATGTAATATATTTAATTACATTTCTTAAAAAATTTCTGGTGCGAAACATATTAAACCTGGTTTAAATTAACCCACATATTACGGAAGATTAGAGATAGCACAGCACCTCTGTGCATATATATATATATATATATATATAATATCTTTGAATTTCAAAAAACTATATATATATATATATATATATATATATATATATATATATATATATATATATATACATATATATATACAAATTTAAATATCTTCTCAATTTAATAATTTTGTTTAATAAATTAATTCAACAATCATAACTTAATTGATTATATTTGTCTGCATGATTGATTAAGTTGTCGCACTCTTAATTTATTTATCCCGTTCTCTCTACAACTATTTAATTAAAACCAATGAAACGTTATAAACTTTAATTAACAAATAATTAGTAAATGGTCCATGCATCTTCTCATGACCAGAGGCTTGATTCCGAATGCTATTAAAAAGAAAAGGCAAAAAAGCTTGAAATTCTATTTGTTAAAAATCAAAATACCAAGAAAAATTGCACACTATTTCAACAAAAATGTCAAACCAATTTAAATATTAATATACATATTTTTTTAATTTGAACGGGAAAAATTCTCTTTTACATATCTATAACATTCCAGTACTTAACTATTATGCAATCAAATGCAATATATAAATTAAATGTAATATAAGACGTTGCGCAAGTACTTGAAACGTTAAGATAATGAGTAGTCTTTTTATTTAAACGTTATCACACAATATTCAATCATAAGATCTTTTATCAAAACACATAAAAAAAAAAAGTTGTTAAAAAAAGAAATGTAAATTTGCTAACATGTTTTTTTTAATGAAATTGCATCTCAATAAACCGCATCTCTAATGATAGTAATAACAATGCAGATAAGATCGCTTTCCCGTTGACAGACTGCACTAATTGAAATTTGCATAACAATTTACAGAGAAGAAAGAAATCTTACAATGAGCGTAAACTTCCTAGGCATAACTTAAGTTTTTTGCCGTCGACGACCCAGAGATTTTTTTTTGCCTAATATTCCCGCCACTCCTGATGAGAAGAGATACGCCCAACGTTAAACTGGAATACTCGCGGTAAAACGGCAATTACCTCGCAAGTGAAACACCTGAACTTAATAAAATCAACAAAGTAGGAATGAGTGTTTTTTTTCTTTTTTTCGCGCACTTTCTTCGAGATTGAAGAGATAGAAAGATGCTGAAATGCGGTAAAAACTTGAGGAATTTTTGGAACCTTTACAGAGATTATTCTCATTTACCGGTACAAAATAGCAAAGAATCTGTTTTATAAAAGTATGTAAAACATAAAAATATAATAAATTATAGCGCCTTGTAATAATATAATTATTTAAATTACTAAAAGGCGTACCAGTAAAATAAGTTTTATTAGACTGTTGACATGTTTCGGCTCCATCTGAGACATTATCAAAACAAATAAGAATATTCTATAATTGCACGGTCTATGAAGTTATTATTTGTAACGCCACCATTTAATTTTTCACGTATTTTTTCAAATTACGCACCTTATTTTTACTTGAATGTTTATTTCCATATTTGTGACCAGTAACTAACTCGAGCCACAATTTTGGTAAATTAAATGATGCTGCAGTGTTACATATTGTATGTGTACGTGTTACAATATCTATGGTTTCTCTTATAATGGATGGATAGTAAAGATTGAAGGGAAGGATTATCTACTTTCATTTAAATTTATTTGGATGGTTTCTTCTTGATATAATCTTGCCATGGCTTTGCCATGTAGTTTTCTTAATTATACTTAATATCAGCTATATGCTCATTTCCTTTAACTCAATTTTATGCTTGTCATGCCAATATAGTAATGGTGTTCTTTAATAAATGATATTTCATGTACTCCTGAATAATTCTCAAAGTTAATTAGGTCAGTTTTACTGCAAATGATATTCTTTAATTTCTGAGAGGGTTTGGCTATTAAACAGATATTGAAACCTTTAAGGCTGTATTTCAATTTTTCAAAAAAAGCTTGGATAATATTGAAGAGTATAAAGTTTGTATTTTTGCGAATAAAATCTGTTTTCTGGTTTCTTATTATTGGCGATATCCACGATTAATTTATTAATATGGTGTATCTTAAAACCATTATTACAAGCAATTTTACGAATATTATCTAATTCATTATTCAATTTATTTTCAGTACATACTATAAAATTTCGTCTTATGAAAAATCCGTAGTCTGAAATTTTGTACGTAAATGGAGAACATGCGTTGTTTGGTATGGTGGATTGGTTAGCCATGCTTTTTTAGAAAACAGATCTGTCGATAGATTTATCTGTTCTGGTTAACATTACATCAAGAAATGGAAGACTTTTATTATCGTTCAATTTCAATAGTGAATTTAATGTTATGTCAATTGACAATCTGTTTTATTTGTTGCAGATATCTTCCAACACAGCATCAATTAATATAAATTGCTCATAGAATGTAATTTTCTGTTTATTGCAGATGTGGAAAAAATACCTTTAATATATTTTTATTTTTTATGTTCTAAAATTTAAAAAAATATTTTTTACATACTTAAAATGATGTATTCTAACATCTGAGTAAATATTTTTCAAATCGGAGTTCTTGAATCTCAAAGGGTTAATGGATTTTGAATTTTTTATTATAATTTTTTTTCTGGTATGATCGGGAGACAGCGTAATAAGCAGATAACTAAGAAATGATGACTCACATAGGTAACTTGGACTTCAAAATCGTAACAAAAACTTCTTTTGCATGATTAATTTTGTCGTAAATATATTAAAACGTTTGTTATTTTTTAAAATATAAATTAACAAATATATTTTATTTCTATAAAAGATAAATAAATAACTGCAAAACGAAGTAATAATCTAAAATACTTGCAGTCTTCCTAATAATCCGCGATTAAACTTCAGTCGATTTTCGTCGTTTCAAATCTTTCTGGTACCTAAATACATGAAATTACTGATTTTCTAGATTGACTGTAACCGACTGATTGAGATGATTTAGTCTTTTCAGTGAGGAGATTTATACAAATAATATAAAATAAATATTTATATGGATAAAGAGGCACACCCAACATTAAATTGGGATAGGAATGCTTGCGGTAAAACGGCAATTATTTAGTGCAACTGAAACACCTGAACTTAATAAAATCAACAAAATAGAAATGAGAGATATTTCTTTTTTTCAAATAATATCTTTGTGAACAACGGCAGGTTGTAAAATAACCAGCTTAAACAGTTTAGGCAGCTGTGTAAAAATGATGAAATGTAGGAAAAAATCTGAAAAATATCGGAATGCTTTATAGATGTTTTCCTATATTGTTAGTCAGCTGCTCTAAGGTTTCAAATTTTCTGAGACTTATGTACATTAAAACTTTTCCTTTGAATTAAAACTATGTGAGGTTTGTTGTACTGTTTCTCTTCAGAGTTAATTTACCAATCAGACCAGTTTACTCCATGCTGGAGAACAGCTAGTGGCACATATCTATGTCAGAGTGTTGTCTCCGCGAAAAATCGTTTTCACCTAATATCTGCTCGTCGCACAGTTGGAAATCATTGTAGAAAGCATAAAAAGTGTACAAGAACTGCTAAAAATTGAAATGGCTTATACGAATTTTGCAAATGGTAGGTGGAATACGAAATGAAACAACTTATTATGTTATACTCGCTCAGAGAAAATAGCTAATATTCCGTAATCAGATCCACAGGCAAGGTTGGCGTCAAACAAAAATGGTGCTATCAATAATACTGTTTAAACTGTATAAGCGTAATAACAACATTAAATGTGTCAATTGCCTTTGGATTAATTAGGAACTTTCTCCCGGAAAACAACTGCAGAAGAAGTTTTTCCCAATTTTCTCCAGTGAAGCTCGGTCAACCAAGTACCGACAATTAAAGTAAAAAATCAACCGATTGTAGAATGTTTTTCTGAGAAGCATTCCTTATAAGACATCATGATCAAATGTGATTAACACTTTCATCTGCCTAAAATCCTGCTTCTCATAACTAACAGATTTTCGACAGAAAAATAAAGATAGTACTTGATAATGCGAAGGAAACACCATCTACAACAGTTAATTCTTTCTGTATCCCATCACACATAAGACCGTTATTCTAGATCGATAAGCTACAGAATTGAGTTACTTATGCATTTTGCTTGTTAGCTTATCCACCAACTTTGTTTATCCCATGTTATTCAAGAGCAATAGCGATGTTTTTATTAATCGAAACACGAAAGCTATGTTACAGATGTTCTTAGGTTTCTTATAGTTACAACAACAACAATATTAAATAATAATAATAATAATAATAATAACTACTATGCTGTGGCCATCACAAAACTTTCTCCATACCATTCTAATATATCATTTTATAATAGTATCAACGATTATAAATATACAGTATAGTGGTACTTCGAATTTAACACACATTTACAGTGTTGAGTGAATTAAACTGTTGGGTACTAATATATAAAATTAGTCATCAACATATAGATTGTTAATCATATACGCTTTCAGTCGTGACCTCAGTCATGACGTTTTGCTTGGAAATTGACTCCAAACAAACGGTTGCTATGTTGTATTTTCTATTATGTTTGTATATTATAGCTATATCGTGTAGCTATAGCTCACAGCAAAGTTTTTTAATACATTATATACAGTGGTGCCATTGTCTACAATTTATACTTAATAAGAAATGAAACATAGCAACCGTTTGTTGGAGTCAGTACCCAACCAAAACGTTATGACTGACATCACACTCAAAGCGTGTATTAAACTCGAATATAAAATTTGGTGCATTTCTACACAATAGAAAATAAGATACAGCTATAATGTTCATCACAAAAAGCATAGGGCATTTTGTAATCGGGACAACAGCCACAAGTTGGCGTCAAATATGGGCGATTCTGGCTGCAATGTCGTTAAAAGTGGATAAGAATTACAAGAAGTGTTCATAATACTGCAGACCAACTAATAAAGATAATTCTGCAGCGGATACAAAAAATTTGTCACACACTGACTAATAGACATACATACAGACAGGCATTTTACAAAAATAGTCAAATCGTGTTCACATCCCCTAAACGTGTATGTACATCCTTCAAAAAACGGAAGTCGGAAAATTTCGTGATTCCAATGCTTTCTTCGCAAGTAGATAGAAGAAAGTAATAATGATAATGATAATAATAATAACAATAAAAAGACTATTACATATATCTAGCGATGAAATTTTATTAGACACCAACTACTTCAGTTCCTTTTTGGCTACACATTGCCTTAGAAGAAGTATTTTAAGGAAAGAATTTTTCAATTACTTGAATTCCCGTAATATTTGAAAACCTTATCTAGTTTTAGAACTACGAGAAATCAAACCTATATGAACACCAACACTTAATAATCATAGAAAGATATTTATTCTGCTGACCACTGTATTGTTATGATAAAGATATTAAACATTTCTCCCTTTTTTATAAGTTAAAGTTGTTATACTTAATTAAATATTTTGAATTATGTAATCAAGCAGAAAGAATATCAAATAAAAATCGATATATAATAACACTGACTAACCTCACATCTATTATTCGGATGATTCTACGGTTATTTTGTCAGTTTCTGCACTTTTGTGTGTAAAAGGGTATGTTAAACGTCAGTATTGTAACTTCATAATTAAATAGTATATGGGAAAAATTGTTGAAACTTAAATAAGCGATAATTGCTTACATTTAAATAAAAAAAATTGCATTACTTTAATATTTCCCATGGCAACAACATCTGGTCGAATATTTGTCGAATGTTTTGTAGAAAATAAGAGAATTAAATATTAAGAATTGAATTCTTTTGGAGATTTTAATTTCATTTAATTCAATCGTGCATTTCCCTTCCATTTGATTAATTCCATTGCTGCTTTATAGGCTAGCTTTTACCGATTATCTTTACATCATAATGTGGCCTTATCGTTCTAAAACAAAAATGCGCATGGAACTATTAAATTTTTAAAATATATTTTTTTAAAAGCAAATCAAAATATTCTCTCTACAATAAACAGAGAAAGTTGCTCAGCAACTAAAACAATCTTCCAAATGACTGTATTTAATGTTACATTAATTCTTGATAGCAAACTGCCGGGATTCGTTATAGCAACAATAATAGATAATAGCAATAATACATTTTAAAAATACAAGTAAGCAGCGAGGCTATATAAGTTAATTTGTAAAAAGAAAACCAATAATAAAGCTCTGGTAAATTTTTGAATTTTGTTTGTTGTCAATGTCTGTAATACAGTCAAACCTCGTTAACACGAACACGCTTAACGTGAATTACTTTTAGCATGAACTGTTTCCGATTACCCCGTCCAATTGCATGTAACGTATTTAGGTTCGGATAAGACGAATTACTTTTAACACGAACAGAAAAAGTTTCCCCTTGAGTGTTCGTGTTAACGAGGTTAGACTGTAGCATTTTCTTTTTCTGAAATTATTATTATTTTACATGTAATAAAGGATAGATTAAAGTCTTTAAATGCATATATGAAAATCCCATGGAGCAAAATAAGATTATTCCACATTTTTTCCCTTGAAAAATAATTTTTTTTCTTCTAGAAATGGTTCCTTGAATTGACCTTCTTTTAAAGATAAAAACCAGAAACAAAAATACATTTTGTTATTTCTCTTTTTACCTAAAAAAAAACTGATCTAATGACATGTAATATCCTTGTAAAAAGAATTCCAAAACATTAATCATCCGCATTCTTGCGCTGTTATACTAACAAGATTACACGATTAATTGTTAATACAAATATTGCATTCAACAAAATTTCCTCTCTTCACCTGGATATTTTCTCTCGAAACGGCAGTGGTGGCATTGAGCTAAAATCCGAGTGGAGGTGTACCAAAACAAATCGCAATTATGTTGATTGCGAAGGATAGTTAATAGCTCAGCAAAAGAGATTTAAAAAAAAAAAAGAAAGAGGAAAAAAAAGATCGTTTTTCTCCGTCTGCCATTTCAAACGAACAGCAGAATGACAATCAAAGGTATGCATGCAGGAAAAGAAGCTGAAAGGTGTGGGCGGACAGACTGGACGTCTACGCAATCCGTTATAGCCAACGATCGACTTGGAAATTGTTTCCCGATGTAAATCTGAGGGGGAAAAAAATATATGGAACAAACAGACAGACGCATGAGCGCCCGCAAGGAAGATTAGGAAAGGGGGGGGGGGGGGGGGGGGTGGCTAGGGTGAAGAAAGTGCATTTGCCCCTCCATAGATTTTAAAATTTAATTACTGTATATGCGGCCTACGGCGGGCGTACAAGGTACATTTTTGAAACATGAAAATTGGTCAAATTTTACAGGTGCGCTCTATACGTCGGTCATAAAAATCAAAGCCTAAACATTAAGTATAAGAAAAACACGTGATTATTTGAATGAACGAGAGTAGAGTTGGGCAAATTTGTAATTGTAATTATCTGCACTGTAATTACAATTTAATTGCACGTAATTATAATTAATTATAGTTACAATTACATGCCGCAAAAAAAAAAAAATCTTGCAGCATTGTAGCCGGAATCCCCTCCCCCCACCCCCATCCTATTATTTGACGAAATTTGTGTGCTTGAATGTGTGTAACTGTAATCAATTACTTACAATTAAATTGTAATTACATTGCCGGTAATTGCAATTACAAATTGGCCCAACTTTGAATGAGAGTATACGGCTCCAAACGGTTTGTGAGGCTTTGTACTAGTTATTAAAAATTTTAATTTAATGCTCTTTATCGTTTTTTATGTTACATATTTTATGAAGTTTTTTTATTTTCTTATTTTTTTTTTTTTTTTTTTTTTTTTTTTTTTTTTTAAGGGGGTGTGCGTAATACGGCAAATATACCTAAAAATAGAAAAATACAGTCTCAAATCGTAGGTGCGCATTATACGCCGGAATATACGGTAATCTTTTTTTTTTTTTTTTCCTTTTGTCTTATGAATTTTATTGTTCTCAAGTAACTTAAAATAATTAAACACCATGAGAAAAAATAACTAAGAATCACCTCCCCTTCCTCACTGAACGTGAACCGTAAAAGGTTGTGTTTTCTTTTTACATTCATGCGATTAAAAATGGTTTTGTACAGCGAGTTCTGACAAAAAATTCTTAGTTTAGCTTATTTCATGCTTCTGTGGGACCGTGTACGTTAATGGGAGCTGGTGCACGTTAAATCTGTTCGTGGCTCCAAAGTCCTCCAAGTTCTATATAAGCGTTACCTCTGAGGGTGCCAATCCAGATGCAGGTCTCTCATCTGGAATTGGTTCAAAATTAGGAGACCTGGGGGGATAGTACAATAGACCTCTGGTCGCGGTGCTTTGGCTTTCGAGCCTCCCCCCCCCCCCCAGTAATACAGTAATACAGTATTTCATGCTTATTTTCTTCATTTTAAAAAATGTGGTCTAAACAGAATACTAGGCGCATCTGTTACAATTTATTTTGGAAAAGATGCGTCTACAGTATTCTACTTAGTCTTGCTCCTCCTTGGATTTTGTTCTGTAGGCATCCAGACGGTCTTTAGCCAAAGTAAAGAAATCAACAAACACACATAGAAATATAAATTATACTTAATTTACAAGTTTATGAAATTCCTAGCTCTTAACGGTATGTCGGGCGATCCATATAGGATTATGTAAGATATAAAACCCTTAAACATCTAACTAACACAGAGTGTCGTGTATACACATTGTTTTCCAAAATAGAGAGGGCAAGTTTACTTAGGTTATTACAGCATAAAGGAAATTCTCACCTTTATGTAAAAACATTTTTTTTCTGTGTGTGTTTTCAGTGAAGAGGTTTCTTTTATTTACTTTATGTACCACTAGTTAACACTGTCAATTTATTTTTCACAAACATTTCTATTTGGTTTACTCTGTGTTATAAATTATATTAGAAAATTTTAAAAGCGAAATAGTGCACCAAATATGGAAAACTAAAACCTTGAAAAAGCCGACAGAACTGTGATTAATAGCACAAGACCCATACAGTTTGTGTATAGTGTTGTCATGCCCATTGTAGTTAATTTCAAGCACATTAATAATAATAATAAAAAAAA
Source organism: Maratus michaelseni (assembly GCA_963931845.1). Classification (NCBI taxonomy): domain Eukaryota; kingdom Metazoa; phylum Arthropoda; class Arachnida; order Araneae; family Salticidae; genus Maratus; species Maratus michaelseni. The sequence continues at coordinate 380,135,156 of OZ007587.1, read as the reverse complement.
TGAAAGATTTTGTTTTATTTTATTTATTAATTAATTTATTTTGAAGGAGTATGTTTTGATTTTTTAGTATTTTAATCTCTAATTGTCAAAATTGAAGCATTACCAAAGTGAAGCTGACAAATCTTATTAACTTATTCATCTCTTTAGATTGTTTAAAAGAACATGGAATCAAAATTACAAATATTGAATAATCAATAAGAATTTAAATTTTATATCAACTGCTTGAAATTAATTTATTCAGTATAGAATTTTTATATTAAGTGTTATAAAATTTGCACCAGGGATGGGCATTGTGCATGTTTTTAACTTTAAGTGATTACTGTGTTTCTAAACAGTTGCTTAAAATGTCAATTTTGTGTTCTGTGAGTTATTTGTGTATTAATGTATTTAACTCTCTCTTTATTATTCAACATTCATGTTGTCTTAGTGTATATGCATATATTTTTCTGCAATTCATTCATTCTTTGCAAAGCATTTACGAATTTCAATCAATATTAAAATACATTTTAGATCCAGCTGTTTTCTTCGTTTACTACCATATATATATATATATATATATATATATATATATATATAGAATAGATGAAATTTGTATATTAATGGTTTGTAGAGTAAATACTGTTACTTGAATAAGAGATGAATACACTAAAAATATTGTTAATAAACCATACAAAATAAATAAATAAATACAAGTAATATGTACTTAATCACATAGGAATTTTTCTCGTTGACTTCTTATTCAAACAGCACTGAATGTATATTTTTCAAAATTAGTAAAATAGGTAAATTATTATACTAATATCCTTATAGGAATCATGCATTTGTATAATTTTATTATACATACTAGGGATCCAACCCGGGCTTCCCGTGTTACAGAACATAAGCGAAAATCATTTTTAAAAATTATTATTGGGAGCTCTAATAGATTTTTTATATTTGAAATTTTTGTTTAGATTGGCCACTAACAACAACAAAAAGCATTTTTAAATGAAAAATATCCATTATGTATTCAAATAAAGTTTTGAAATTTATTAAAAGTGATACTTTTCGTATTAGCTGCATACCAAAAGATAATAGTAAAAAAAAAATCGCCCAAGATTATTTACAGAAGTTTTTCCGATTCTGTTAACTTCAATGGTTTAAGTGCGTAGTTAGATTATAGTTCGATTATAGGTCTATTTAATTTGTTTTTTATTTATATTATTTTATTATTTTATTTGTTTATTGATGAAGTTTTAATTTAGTTATGGTATATTAGCAAATTAGTTTGTAAGCAAATGCTGAACTATTTATATTGTTTTAAGTGCAAAGGGATTAATCTTTCGTAGTCGACCTGCACGCGATAGAGACAGAATTTTAAAAAAATCATGCTTGAAAATTATTTAAAAAAACATATAAAATCCATCAATTAAGATACCGTTTTCAAACAAGTTTCATTTGAAAAAACAGGTTTTTTTTTTCTATTATTCAACGTTATAAAAATTGAAATTGTACGATGTTTAGAAGTTAAAAAAATTGCCGTAGAAGAGAATTATTTTTATCAGGGTGTTGCCACTGTCATCAGCATTCTTAGGAACATGTTTTGCTTTTTTTTTTTTACAGATTTAATTAAAGAAGCTTTTTGATGAACAATTAAAATACATACACAGAGAAAAAGGAAAATTTTCCTTCACAGTTAATTTTGCGTTTTCTTGCTTAACTACTAGATGTCATTAAATATTTAAATAATTGAAACTCTATAATCGAATATGAATTTTTAAACAATGGGAGATCATATTCTTTTTCTAAAGAAGAAAAAGAATCCAATCATAACCCTATCTGATTTTAGAGGGAGGGATAGAAAAAGAAAATTAATTACAATGGATTATAAATCAGCCTCAGTGCTATCATCACATAAAACTCCAAGCAATGTATATGATAATAATAAAAATATTTTAAAAAATAAAATCACGATATAAAATTACTATATTGAAGATGAAATTAAAAAATAAATCGTATCAGCTTTCTGTTTTTGCTGAGTTGTTTGAATATGAAATGAATTGATAGATAGCTATAAGAAAATTTAATGACCAAAACCACCAATAAGATTTCTTACTTATAAAATATGGATATGTGTTTTTAGACTTGAAGTTCGAATTTTAGTTATTTACTTTATATGTTTTTTTTTTTTTTTTTTTAATCTTACAAAAAAAAAAAAAAAAAAAAAAAAAAAAAAAAGAAAAGAAAAGAAAAGAAAAGAAAAGAAAGAAAAGAAAAGAAAAGAAAAGAAAATGGAAAAAGAAAAAGAAAACTACTGCGTGATCTAAAAAAGGGAGAAATTATATATTTTTAAATGTTACTTTAAAATTTTAGTCAAAATTTCGAATGTTCGGGATATAAGTGACACAGAAAGTACACATATTTGACGCAGTGGGACTTATATGATAAAAAGAGTCCCCTTCAATCAAGCACACACCCAATGCAGGGGCTAGAGTCCTGCATCAAATCGAGTAATCAGATTTTACCATACCTCGGTTCGGGTCGTGTCGGCGCTTTTTTTTAAGGGTCGGGTTGACTCTTTTTGTGTCAGGTTCGGGTTAACCCGATTTCGGGTTTAGAGTCAGGAAATACTTTCTGTTGGATTCGCGGGTTGACTTCTAATAGAACTGTCGAATTCGGATGGGAGTTATAGCACGACCCGTGTGGGATTTTAATAGGAGATAAGGCGCCCCAGGGTACCATTATTTCCGAAAAGCAATCTTATCTTTATTTAATTCCAGGAAATTATTACAAATTCTGCGATTAAAAATTACGAAGATTACATTTCGAAAACAGCGACACCATATGCCTCCTTGGCCCCTCCCCACCACGGGTGCTGCTCTGACTTTAATTACTAAAGTACAATATATTTATTTGATAATAATTTAATTTCTTTTTTTGAGTATCTACACTAACATGTAAAATTAGAGTGTCTGTATGGGAATTTTAGATAAACACATATTTCTAAGTTCATTGGACTATTTACACGACGTATAGTGGAAAATAACAACTTTTTTTTGTCTACCTGTCCGGAATTGTCTCAAAAACGACACCATTGGCATAACAAAAACTAAATTTATCGGGGACAGATAGGGAAAGTTTGTGGCTACATTCTGCAATTTGTCGCATTCGGATATCTAAAACAGTGTTTAGGAAAACAGGGAAAAACCGAAAGAATCACCAATCAAGAAAATTTTCAATACTCAGAAGGTCGAGAGCTAATTGATAAATTTTAAGGAATTTTACGGCGATTGAAAGGTATGGTAAAGATACCATATATATTCATTTCAAAATTAAAGAAATCTATATTTTAAGTATTTTATTAAATATACTTTCCCTTTTCTGCTTTGTCATATTTTATATACATTCCCGGCTGTTAAAAGGCGCGCACCCATTTTCCTTTTCTATAAACGAAATCTTTTAGTCAAAATCATACATATTGTTTTCAAATTATCATTAACGTACTTTAATCTGTCTCTCACATATCAATGTAAACGAAATAATACAGTGCATAAAATGTTTTTTTTCTCATGGTCAATTTTGACTTTCTAAAAGCGACCATATGCTCACCCGTCTTGCTGGCGTCCTTACAACATATTTGCAAAATGCCTTTCCTAGCATTTCCCAAAACAATAAAACGGTCAAATTCTAAATCACTCTCTTTTTTGCCAAAGTGGAGAAATCGACAACAGCGACAGGGAAAACCTTTGCCAAAAAGGTTTTCCCTGCCCATGACGTCAATTACAAAGTTGATATGAACTATCCGTAACAGTTACGGCAACCCACGCAAAAATGCAATTCTCTTGGCTAAAAAAAAAAATGAAAATCGTTTGGCGTATTTCCAACGCACGCTGTCATATCTCGAGAGACATTTCACCTCTCACAATCGTCCTATCTACACGAAACTAACATGCCCCGGACCCTTTGGCCACCCTTCGGAACTCTCCAAAAAACGCTTAGATGTACTTCATTTACTTTGGATTATTTTCATAAACACTGCTATGCAAGCTCGAAACTCCTTATTTTCATTTTATATCCCTGACTAATTTTCAAAATGTCACCCTACAATAACTTTTGTCATATCGTAAAAAAGTGCAATTTATGTGCTTCTGAACTTATTGCTTCTGTGGAATATTTTTTGTGTGTGACAATTTGTCGTCAATTGAATAAAAGAAAGCCTTCAACAATTGTGCTTAACTCTTCCTAATTTTCAATAAAATCACCCAGTTCAGTGCAGGATATCGTGCTATTGGTTTTGCGGGAATAACATATGGATACCTCTATACGTCACTTGGGACATATGTGTCATCGAAAACAATTTTCCCATATCTACGCGATGCTACTGCAATCTTCTTCTATTCTCATCTCCGAAGCTCTTTTTATAATTACCATAAAAGGTATAATTAAAATTTATGAATGATAATTTTGGCTATAATCTGCAAATTGTGCATTCATATATCTAAAATAGTTTTTGAGAAAACCGAGGAAAACTGGGAGAATTAATCCATCAACCAATCTTTTGATGCTCAAAAACTCGAGAATTAATTGATAAATTTTAAGGAGTCTTACGACGATTTAAAGGTCTTATTAAGACTTTTTAATTTATAATAATTGCATATTTACTTTATGAGTTATAACTTTTTAATTTAAAAACTGAATTGGTAAATATTTTCCCCGAAAACTCGAAAGATATTATAAAATACAAGTGCAACACAACAGTTAGTACGAAGTTAGTTTATTAATAAAAATGAAAAAAAGAAATCTTACTATTAACAACTGATTTACATTTCCATGTTTTTGTAAAACAAAATTCACAACAACTGACATAACAGTTCCACTAAGTGGATTACGTTGGTGTCATTTATGAAAGGGCTCACGTTGTGTAAACGCATAGCATATGGAGAAATATACAGGGTGTTCGTAAATTATTTCTAGATAATACGAAAGACGATATAGTATATATCAAAATGATTTTTTTTTTTTTTTGTATGGGTAACTGAAGTCGAAATTCAAGTCAATCAAAAATACAGGTTGTCTTCCGCAAATCTAAACCTGGATATTTAAAAATAACATTAACAAAAATAAGATATTTTAACGCAATTTCCAAAAGTTAAAATTTGTTTTCTGTGAAACAAGATGTAATCACGAGATGTGCCGAAAATGACCAACATTCGCATGCAAACAACACCAAACTAGACGCGCCGTAATTCAGAGTGTCGTTGACTATATATATGGTGACATATCGCGGGTGACCACTCGAATTATAATAGACTTTTACCACTTCTCGTAATGTCATCAGATTTGACATAAAGAAAAGTTAGTATTTTGAAAATATCGTTAAAAAGCATTTTTTCTTTGTTTGCTTGTTTGTTAAAATTTTATACAAAAATCCGGATTCAGTTTGAAATGAGATATGCGGTATTTTTGACTGAATAAGCAGATTGCGTGCCTGATTTTCTATGTAAAAATTGATCATATTGGCGGATAATATCGATTCTCTTATTTTGAAAAAACACCCTTCGAATACCCTGTATACCATTTATTGGCATGTTTGATACATGATAAAAAATGCAGGAAAAGGTTAATTGTGTCTACGAAATTACCTCAAACTCGAAAAATTTTGCATTTCAACTTGGAATCGCTGTTTATCCATCTGTAGATTGGCACATAAACTATGTAATTTTTTTATAAACTTTAATAACTCCTTAAAAAATAATACATCAAGTTAATATTTCGTTTATATAGCTAATAGTCCATTCGGTAGATGTAGTTAATAATCATTTTATAAAAAGCCTAAATTATATAGATACAAAGGTTTCAAAGAAAATCATTCGCGATGTGATAACATTCAAAATCATAAAAGATTCGGGCAATTTTTAAATATTTCGTGGAGCACTAACATGAATAAGCTTTACACTTTTTGTAATGATTTGGTGCAATACGTCCGGATTCATATTTGGGAATAAAAACTGCATTTTAACAAACACTCTTCTTACCGTATAGTAGAAGTAAAAAATATTTTCCTTTCTCATATTCAAAATGTACTTATCTACCAGTCGTCCCTGCCCCACCCCTTTCCCTATCAGACCGAAAATATTGCATATGTCCCTGGTAAATATGGGTCCGGTTCCGGTTGCAAGAACATTTTCAGGGAGCCTTAAAAATATTTTTTTTTAATCGGAGGCAAAACAGGGATTTTTAGGGGGTGGAGTGGGGTGTCCTATAAATATAAAAGGCAGGTGCATTGCCACTGTCCTCTCACCACACTCCTTCCGCTGCGGAAGACCATCAATAAACCTACATATGATTTTCCAATCATTTAAAAATCTTTGAATATTTATGGAAATCCAGTATGGAACACACAGACGGAGTTTAGTTTTTCAAATCTCTTCGCACAGCACGAGAAGTCTAAATTCAAGTACTCTGTGCGTACACAGATCATGCTAAGAGCCCTATAATTTCAGCATTCGTAGGCCACCTGAATAGCCTCGGAATACAAAAGGACTTCGATGCGAAACATAGTAAATATAATGGCCAGAGAATGGATTCCGGCAACGAAGGAAGTTAAGCGATACGGAGCGTGTCGATTACAAGAATTACTTCGACAAAATTGAATTGTGGACCGCAGAAATCGCCGGCAGGTAACAGAATACTTCCTATAGGTGTGTCCTAGCTGGAATTATGGTAATGATGCGGTGCTGTTGATGATGGGTTATTGATCAAAATATTCAAAATGTACTGAACTCTATTTATGAATAAAACTGGTTAAAGCAATCGTTATAAAAGCAGAAGATTGAAGACGTTTCATCTGGGAAATTAAAAGAGATGTGAGTGGCATGATAACAAATCGCAAATTTTTAATCTGCACTATAATTTTTTCTATATTCATACGATAAAACTACTGGATTCGTGAAAATTTACGTGTTTCGGCTTTTGATGGATTCACATGGGGTTTTGGGATATAGTGAATACGAGTTTGCTATTCTTGGACGGACGTCTATCTGTCTATTTGTCACAGAAGTTTTATGGGCAAGAACTAATGTACACGAAATTTCATTGAACTTCATATTTACTTAGATGTTGACATAAACTGGAAAGTAATTAAGCTATCAATTTCAAATACGGAGTGAAACTACATGAAGCATCTACTTATTTAGTGAACCATTAAATTTGTCTTTATAATTCCCCCTTTTCCTTAGGGAAGCGTACCTTCTAAGAGAATATTTCGCCTTTTTTCCTCGAAAATTTCACTTTAAAATTAAAATAATAATAATAATAATAATAATAATAATAATATAATTTTTTGTGAAAGTGGTTTTGGTCTGAATGGTTTGCATGATTTCTACATTCTATTAAAACATTTTAAGCTTTTATTGATTTATTTTATTTCAGAACTACCGTTTCCAAGCAGTAGTGCAATCCATCAGTCAGAAGGACGACAACGAATCATTTTCTTGTTCTGATCTTTCTAAAGATCAGATTAATTTATTTTTTATGGAATTCGTTGTTCAAAGTTTGTCTAACGTAATAGAAATTTGAAAATTAACTGTCAATTTTTCAACAAAAAACCCTACAAAAATTGTCTTAATTTAACGGGTGTTACACAAACACCCACTGACGAAGTGTCCTTTTTTTACAACACTGACCGCATATGATGTGTGTGCGAAAGTCCAAACTTTTGTTTTAATGTGTCTTGTTATGTATTTCTGCTAATTTTATACATTTTTTGTTTGAAGAATCTCAAATTTAAGTTATTTTTAAACAAAAAAGTATGTTTTTTTTTATGCTGTTGGTGCAGCATTTTTTTTTTTTTTTTTTTTTTTTTTTTTTTTTAACGTGAATTTGACTTCTACTTAATCAAACACCGTTAACTGTTAAAGTCACACCTGGACACATGCAATCACAACGTTTCTCAAATACTTACAGAAGAGAACTGTACCAACGATTTAGCGGGATATATTGGGATCTTAACTTTACAAGAATAAAATGTTGAAAATTATAAAAAATTAAAAACCATACACAAGTATCCAAACCCAAGTAATAATAATAATAATAATAATAATCAGAATAATATAATCAGAATATTGCTCACAAGAGAAAAAAAATAATTTACAACAATATATATATATATATACTAGGGGGCCTACCCCCTGCGATCTACGCTCGCCAACCCCCGCTCAGACTTCGAGGCCTCTAAAAACATGACAGCGTGCTTTATTTTAAAAATATTGGTAAATCTGTAATTGGGTTGCCATGCTTTTAAAGTTTTAATGGGTCATTTTTTGATTATCATGGCCTCATACACAGCTGTTGCGACAACTGACGACTGTTTTCGGTATTGATAAGTAAAATCAATTACAACTTGAAAATCAATTTGTATAAAATGGTTAGGTTTAAATTGTGGCTACCTCTCGGACTTTTATAACAACGATCTGTATTCTATTCTTCCTTTGCGTTTAAGGATGAGAAAAATTCCATCTGCTTGTGAATAACATTAAGAACCACGGTATTGAAAAGTGCTATGTTATAGACATTTTCAGTAACAGGTTTTAATTTTCTTTCTATTTTAGTGCACCATCATGCATATTTTCATGTTATTTTAAATATGTAAATTATTTATTTTAATTAATATGTATATACGAATTTTCTAATAATTATTTATCATACAAAATTAATTAAATATTTTGTGCATTTATTCGGCATCAATTGATGAGATATTTAAACAAATTTGCTATCCGCGATAATTTTACACCATGTTATGTCACCATGTTATGTAAGAAAATCGGGTACTTTTCCAGTATAGGATCATTTGCTTTTAGTTTTGGCAGAATTCGAGCTTCAAAAAGGGATAGATTCGTTAACATACATAGATTTGTTGCCAAAAGTTATGAAAACAAACCCAATGAACTTTTGGTGCTTTTCTATTATAGGGCGCTTTTTTAAAAAGCTTGGCAGAAAAAACCAAGCAGGATAGAAAACCAAGCAGGATATTTTATTCTCCTTCCGTTCAGTTGGGCAATTATTATTTTATATATTCGTTTCAAATATCCGAATTAATGATTTTATAAATTCGTTTAATTAAATTTTGCAAAAAAATAACAAAATGATATCAATAAATAATAATTACTATTAATTCCTTTCCCCCCCTTTCTTTTGAGTTTATATAAATGACGTCATTTGGACGAATTTATTCAAAATATTTTCAGTTTATAAATTAAATTAAATGCTGACAGACGGTTGAATCCTGACGATAGAAATGTGATTTTTTTTTTCAAATTTTCCTGAAAAACATAATTTAATCACAATCTTGTCTTCATTATCGATTGAAATAAAAGATAAATTCAATTTCAATTTGAAAATGACGAATAAAAAGAAATCAATAATCCCTATCGGGATCCTTTTCAATTTTTTTCCCTTTTTTGTCACAAAAAAAACTGAGTAATTAGTTGCCATCATTACAGAAATGTCATTAAAATTAGAAAAAAAAATTAATATCTCGAAAACTAAATGCAATTTCAAAATTCTATTACCAGTTTTGACATCCGCGGATTTTTATGGACAATTGGTATTAATTTTACCATCAAGCGTTTAATATTTTATTAAAAATAGCCCTGAAACATAATCAGTTGTTTAATCAGTCGTTTCATAAAATCGTTTCACAAATTCGTTTCATTAGGATTTTATATATATAGGGTAGATATAAACTGGACTTGCATTTAAAAAAAAAAGAAAAAAAAGAAATCAACAGTTACTCATTTTTGATTTTTACTTGTTATCAATTTTTCTACATTTCCTTCTAAAAAACAAGCATAGACGATATGTAAGGGGAAAAACATATATGATATGCTTTGGGACTTATTTAACAACTCTACATAGCTGACAAAATTTAGGAAAAATACATGCAATTTTCACTTATGTCGTGGAAATTCATCGTTTCGGCACACTGTGCGGCACCTCCCCCCACCCCCCTTTATAAAATTCACCTCTGTGTATTTAGTCTTAATAAGATCCTGTTGAAGGTACAGAAGCTTACAACATAGCATTTCATAATTTTTCCTCCTTTCCTGTAATGTGTCCCTCATAAGGCCTCTGCCAATTAATCTAGCCAGCTTTGCGTCAAAGGAATGAAGGGTACTTTGACTCTACTGAAGAGATCCTGGAAGATCAAAAATTCCTCAGCACGTTCTTATTGCATAATTTTTGACGCAAAGTATGCCATGATTATACATATTCTAGACACGTAAGAGGCAGGATGACTCTGGGGATAGATAGTTCTTGAGAATTATTGTTTCTAAATGGGCTGACATAAATGAAAGTTGAACATAATGAGAGTGAGACAGCAACGTGAAAAGGAAAAATCTGTTTTAGGGATAAGTAAGTGGAGTACATGCATGCACAGCAGCTTATATTACGGAATCATCAGTGTCGTCAGTAAATTCTTCTGCATTTCCATAAATCAACACACTCGACTTTTTTTTCGAGGACTGTGCAATTACTTCTGATGAAGATTAGCTGGTAACATTTAGCAATGTTTTCTTCTCAAAACAAGACTTCAATTTGAAATATATCTTATTAAAAACACAGAAATAAATAAGATTTCTTATTTATTTATTTATTTATCTACTTACTTATTAAAATCCCCACTGTTATGCATGGAAACCTCATAGGAGGTTGTATCTTAAAACAAATCCTCTATATATATATTATTTTTTTCCCTTTATCAAATGCTAATCAATCTCATATGAAGTTCAAAAATGCTTGTGAAATAAGTTATAGAGAACAGAACCATTTCATTTTCGAATATTCAGCAGGAAAGTTCACCTGTGGAAAATTTGGATTTGACAAAAATTTATTATTATTATTATTATTATTATTATTATTATTATTATAGTATATGTCAGTCTGTCTGTGGGTAAAATCTTGCTATCGCTTTTTGATACACTTTCGCCTAACCGATTTTTCTGAAATGTTACACTGTTACACAGGAGTTCATTCTCGATAACAATGCAATATTCAAGTATTTGCAGGAATGTATTTTATCAGGGGCAGGTTCCAAAGGCAAAAAGCCATTTTTCGCTTAGGCCGAAAATATTACAGAAACATATCAAAGAGTGATGATGGCAACAATAGAGTTACAACAGTAATTCATGGAAGATAGGATTAAATTAGGATTGAATTCATGTATGAGAGGGTTAAATTAGGGTTGAATTAATGCATTAGGTGGGGTGAATTAGGATTGAATTAATGCATCAGAGGAGTATATTGGGATTGAATTACAGCATCAGACGGATAAACTAGGATTGAATTCGTGTATGAGAGGGTTAAATTGGGGTTGAATTCATGCATTAGATGAGCTGAATTAGAATTGCATTAACCCTTTAACGTTCATTGGTTTCCCCACGAAACTCAACATTGACAGCAGAATTTTAAGAGAAAAGTTTTTCATTTATTATATATGTGAAATATTGATTTTTTTCTTATATAAAAATAAATTTGTTCATAATTTCCGGTGTCAATCATTTATTTCAACATCTTAGCAATTGAAGTGCTTTATCCGTTAAAGGGTTAATGCATCAGAGGAGTATATTGAGATTGAATTAAAGCATCAGAGGGATAAATTAGGATTGAATTCATGCATGAGAGTGTTAAATTAGGACTGCATCCATGCATGAGAGGGCTAAATTAGGACTGTTATCATGCATGAGAGGGTTAAATTAGGGCTGTATCCATGCATGAGAGGGCTAAATTAGGATTGAATTCATGCATGAGAAGGTTAAATTAGGATTGAATTCATGCATGAGAAGATTAAATTAGGATTGAATTTATTCTTCATGCCTTTTCTGCATTGATTACATTTGAATTGTTTCTTGTTGTACCGAATATTTTAATAAAGTAAGTCATATGTATTTATGTGGTTGGATGAATCTTTTCTAGATTTTTTTTTACACTGTAAAAGTACAAGAAGAAAACTCATAAAGATTACAAGCTTAGTGTTATAAAACCAGCACAGTAAAAGTTCTGTCAGCTGATAAGGTTGGAATGGAAGTAAAACTACTGTTCTAAAAAACAAAATAATGTAGATAAATGAGAAAATATGTAGATAAAAAAAATGTAGGTAAATGAAATAGAAAGATTGTTCAAGCCTGTATCTGTGTTATTAAGACAAAAAATGTAAAAGATTGAAAGAGAGAGAGCTAAAATTAATCAAACATTTAAAAAAATCGATCCAGTCGAAATATCAGTATTTTACTCTTCTTATAAATTTAATAGGAAATGTTGCAGAGATTAAAACAAAATTACAAAATGTAAATAATTAAAAAAATTATTAAATAAAAAATAATCAATATAATAATTAAATAGAGCTATATTCTTTTAAAATATAAACATAGGATTAAGTTATGAACAAGTCATGACTGAATGAAAAATAAAACAGTATCAAAGCGGATTACACGAGGATAAACATTTGAAACTACAATCATAGTGATGGATGGTAGACAATCACATATGCACTACACTTCAAAGCATGTTTATTTTAATCTGTTGTCTCATAAACATGTTTGTTGACAGGTTCCGAAACATTTTGTAGATAAAATATTTTCGAATCATCGGGCATATTTTCAAAAATGAAATGAATTGATATTCATGAAATACTAGAGAACTGAGAATGTTTTCAATAAAGCTCTCGTGTTTATGAAATATTCGGAAAGTATTTAAAACATTCACAATGGTAAGTCAGTGGTTTACAGAACAGGCATCGTATAGAAAATACTTTAAACACCTCATATTGTTTAAAAAATATTGATGTTACCTTCAAAATATTTCCAAATATCGTACTTGCTCGCATATTTTTCGCAGACTTTTCGCTACAAAAACTCAAAAAGGCAAAACATACACGAGGTTATTTATTTATTTACTTATTTATTTTGTGCGCATGAATGTAGATTGATTTTCATTTTTCTTCATTAGAAACTTGAAATAACAACAAAAAAAAAAAAAAAAAAAAAAAAAAAAAAATGGAAAAGAATATGATGCTATTGCAGTTTGAATTATTTTTAAGGTGGTTCTCAAATTTCCTGCTCAATAACGCGAAATTTCCTGACACTTTTTTTGACTCATTTTTAAACGTAAAGGCATAAAACTGTCAGGTCTAAAAGCAATTTGGAATCGAAACTCGTTTTCCATTTTTTGATAAATAAATTATAGTGTTATAACCGATTATTGTCAAGTGACGACAAGTTTTTCCCCTGCCGAGTCATGAATTCAGTTCAAAACGCCGATTTTGTCAGTATTATCTGAAGAATCATCTGTTTTTACGAAAAATGGTAAACGTCTTTTGATTAAATATTTTCTGAATAAGAACGTCAGCCAATTTCACGCGTTTCCGAACAAAAATGAATTCAGAAATGCGTCAGCAAGTAGCTCTTTTGGATTTGACAACAGCCTTAAGAGACCTGACTAAACAATCAGAAATATATCTTTTCAATTACATTAAGAACCTGTACAATAACACTATAAAACGCGAGAGAAAAATAGAAATTTCTTCCTTTTGATTTACGTAACGAAACGTAAATTGGATTTTTAAGCACATTTTGAAATACAGTAGAACCTTGATTATCCGAGTCTCGTTTAATCGAACTCTCTGTAAACCGACGTAGATTTCCTGACTTTTTTTTCATTGATATGCATTTATATGACCAGTGAAGCATGGGAATCTATGCCAAAATTGACACTAGGACGAAGTTGGCGAAAACTTTTGCCGAATTTTTCAACTGGCGCAGATGAAAATGTTACAGACATTGCAATAGATGGTGCTACTGAATTTTCAAACCTTTTTAGCACGATGCCAGGTTTTAAAAACTGTGGGATCAAAGAAATCACAGATTGGTTGAATTTTAACGAGGAAGATTATTGCAGGCTTCCAATTCTTAATGATGAGGAAATTAACGCAGAAGTCTGAAATTCTCCAAAAGAAAACGAAGAAGATGATGATGAATGCGAGAATGATTCCCAAGTAAAGATTGGTAACAATGATGCTTTTGGGTGTTTCTCTAAAAACTTGCTTGGTTGGAACAACAAGAACAGTGTGATTTCTCTGAAGTAATGTTTTTAAGAAAAGTTCGTGACACAGTTGCACGGCAAAGAATAGCCAATTTACGCCAGATGAAGCTTCCATATAAATCATTAATACGCTTTTTGTTTCAAAATAAATTAATTTTCATGTATAATTTGAATATAGATATTTATTTAACAGTTTAAATAGTCATAATAGCAGTTCGATGACGATGTTACATATTAAACAAGGTGATTATCGATAAATTCTCGATTATCTGGAAATTTCGATTATCCGATATAGGTGCGATCCCAATTATGTCGGATAATCAAGGTTCTACTGTAATTACATATTTGACATATATAATGTTAAGGTTAATATGGATCGATTTTTTTCCAATTCTAAAAATAAAGAACATTTTCGGAATCGTGGGTCACTCGGCGGAGGTTATTGTATATTTAGTAAGTGCATGCATGTTATATTTTCGTAGATTATGAAAAAAATGGTCTCTTTTTTTTACCGTGCAAGTTGCCAGTAAATTTATTCTCCTTTTCTCTGTTTCCCATTAGAGTATGTTACAAATTAGAGGTCTGCACGGGTTCGGGCCTGGCCGGGCCGGCAAAATGAAGGCAAATTTTCAAACGGGCCGGGCCGATAAAAAAAAATTAAGCGGGCCGACCGGTTTGATATTTAAAAGGATCAATCTTAAGCTGATAAAATATGAACAATTTTCAATGCACGTCAATGGGACGAGAGTAAGTATAAATGTGCTGCACGAGCCGATGCTACCTTGTCAACATCAATCAGAAATATAACATGTCCAGCGTAGACATCGGCATAAGACAGTTACATCGTGTCTAATCCTTGGATTAATATTTTCAGCAGACTCGGGCAGCCGGGATCAGGCTTACATTTTATTCTACATACACGGATCGGGCCGGAATGGGCTTAATTATTACCAGGACGTGTCGAGCAAGCAATTTGTTTTGTAAAAATAATAATCGCCACAATGAACTTTTGTTTAACGGAATCTTTGGAATATACTTTATACTTTAATAAACTATAGAGAAACATCCTCAAAAATCTACTTTATTTTATTTATTTATTTATTTATTTATTTTTTTACTATTACAGCACCTAAAGTTATGATGTTTTTAGCCATCTTTTTAATTTTATTCTAAACTACATTAATTATTTTAATGTCTTTTTTGAATGTAATATAGTCTAAGAGTCTAAATGAACATTGACGTTGCTATTCTGTATTCTACTACGGCTTGTGAATATATAGTAATCTAAAATATAGTGTAAAAATTTCTCATATGTATGCAGTATTCCTTAAAATAATCTTAATTCTATGTTTAAAAAAATCGGAATTTTTTGTAGATATTGAGTCGGGTCGGATCGGGCTGGACCGGACATGGCTTCATTCATTTTTGCGCGGGCCGGGCCGGGACCGGATCGAACTTTTAATTTTTACAACGGGCCGGCCCGAGCCCAGGTCTGGAAATTCTGGCCCGTGCAGACCTCTATTATAAACGCAATAAAATAAAGCACTGTAAAAAGACGAATCTCAATGCAAAGAGCAACGCACTCCTCCTTATAAATATGAACTTAGATATGATGCTCGGAACAAGAATTCTAATACGAATTCTTATCTCTCATTTTATTTCACGTATCCTAATGTAAAATTGAATTCCCCTCACGTGCAATCAGCGGCATTTTAACAGGGACAATTTTTTTTTCATTCTTATCATGTGGCAACATAGCATAATTTATTATGGGATTAGCCAAATAACAAAGCGCGCTTTTAGAAAACGCGATATACATTTTCTCTCAACTCGAAGTAAATAAAATTATGTCTGAGTAATTTCTATTTAAAGTTTTATTATATTTGTAAAGGATTTTTATGATTCATTTTTCTATCCGTTTAAATTTTGCTTACATATATATATCTTATAATTTTACGTATGTTTTTATATGATTTTCTTATTCAATGTTTTTTCTCTCTTGTATCTTCATTTCTTTTTACTTACATTCAATGCATTATTATACGGCAAAAATAGACAAATTCGGCTTCTCGCCAGTCTATTTAATAAAATAACGTCTTTTTGTTTCTTTCCTCTTTCAACTACTTTTACTAGGATGTTCTTGCCGACTGAAGATTAAGCATTCACGTTTCGTTATGTTTTTTTGTTGTTGTTGTTGTTTGTTTTCTTTTTCCTAACATTTTATTATATCTACAGGGTGCGTCAGAAAAATGTATACACACTTTGAATGATTATAACACCAGTTTTTATTCACATATAACTAATATATAATTGCAAAAGAATCTACATAAAATGTATAACTTTTCCTTCTATCGCAGATGTTCAAAATTATTACAGTTCCGGTCAACACACTGCTTATAACAGTGGGTTATTGATCCACAAACTTCAACAAACATTTTATCTGCTACATTTTCGTACTTACAATAGTTTTTTTAAATAAATTTTCCTTTTTCAAAAGTTAATCTTGGTCCACTTATTATTTGCAATTAATTACACTTTGAGAAGAAAGAAAAAATTAGAAAGTTATGACATGACCCGATAAGCAGTGTATGTATACATTTTTCTATCGCACCCTGTATATTCCATTTCTGCTCCAATTTATTATTTAAAATTTATTTTGCTACATTTGTTCGAGATTTATTTCGGTTTATTTCATTTATTGTTTGGTTTCATCTACCTTTAACATATGTTTACGATTCTTTATATATATTGAAATTTCCTGGTGGGTTTTATTTATTAAGATGTTTTCTATGTATAAATTTTTTTTACTATAAAAATTAATGCAAAATATTAATACATTCTCTCTTTAAATAAGAGATTCGGTCATTTTTGTTTTACGAACTTGTTAATAAAAGGGTGAAAGTTTCTTTTAAATTACAAGGCTTTAAAACTTATTTTTATTTCAGCTCTTTCGTGAAAACAGAGAAAAATGTGGCAAAGTTTTGACAATCGCTGTTCTTGAATAATGAAACCTATCCTCTTTAATAAAAAGGTATGTGTTGCTGACGACTGGGATTTTCGCTAATCGTTGCCACAGATTAATCTCGGAAAATGAAACATTTGAAGTTACTGAAAAAATTAATAGCTCGAAAAGTATCTGTCAGAATATTGTTAGGCAAACTGCGTTAGAAAGGTAAAAAATTGTATTTTTCTTGATATAAATTTCAAATCTAATGATTATGCCGTTTTTAAAATATTGAATTTAAAAAATTACCTAATTTTACAATGGAATACCATAGCCAAACCTTCACGTGTAAAAAGATAATGCTATACTGGCTATAGCACGAGACAAATTATAGTAGCCTCATTATACTGTTAAAATATACAACTGAATTATGTCACGAGTGCATGATTTTTATTCAATTCTCCACAAATACTAGATGCGCCATTTCTTTTTAGGATGTAAAAAATCTGTTAGAATTTTAAATAAAAAAATAGTTTTCAGTGACGCTCTGTAACCCGGGAAGCCCGGGTTCGATTCCCTAGTATTATATAAAGCAAAAACATGCCCGTGAGTAAAGCTGACATCATATTGATGATGGCAAAGACCTAAAAAATCATTTCGTTTTCAACACAATTTTTTTAACTTCTGAACAACGTACAATTTTAATTTTTACAACGTCGAAAAGAAAAAAATGGTAATATTTTCGTTTCGGGTGGTGTGGGTCATGATTCCCATTACCACACTTTTGGATCCGCTATTGACTGCAAGGATGTGTTGCTGCAGTGCCATTTTTTCCTCGAAGCAGGGTTGGCTTTAGAGGGGGCGAGGTCAGACAACAGCCCGGGGCGACAAAACTAAAGAGAGGACAATACGCAAAATACCTGGTTAAAAATTAATAATTTCTTTAGAAGATATCATTCGTAGGAGCGTGAGAAAAATCTCGCACAAGGCACCGTAAGCTACTAAAGCCGCCGTTGCTTTGAAGCATTTGTATGTTAAAAATGTTAAATTTATTCTGCTTATTTGAACAATTCTATTCCCCGTTTTTTACACATCACATATTTAACTATAAAAATATAGCATACAATGTTTTTGCAGTCAACTTACCAAGCTGTCATTACCTAAGAGAATTCTACTTCCTACAACAATCTCTTTAGTATTTTTCTCATGCCATTTATGTAATTTTTACATATTTGGCTATTGCATTTAAAATTGAAATATGAATCAATAAAAATTTTACGTTCAAAAGTACATTCATCATGCTTTTCTTAAACCAATCTCTTCTTTAATAAGGTCCACATAAAGAATGATTTTATATTCAGCTTAATCAAAACACATAGTAGATCCATCTTCACCTCTTTAATGATAGTAATTATCGAAGAAAATTTACTTAACAGCATGCACTGTACAATGCATGAAAAGGTAAAAATCTATACTGACAGCTTTAAGATGGATTATAGTTAAATCACTGTTTTCGCGGCCTTTCAACGCGACCAAGCAATATATGATTATAATAAAAGGCTACCTTTCCATTGTAATGGTGGCTCTATATGATAATATCAGAAAGAACAATTTGGTAGTCATGCGTCTTATTATAATCATATGGTTGTCTATAATTATAAAACACCGTAATTCTATCTTTCAGCGCATCATCAGCGTAATCATCAATTTAAATATTTTTATGCCTATTTTTTCAACTGGATTTCGCGCAATTACATTCATGCAAATCTGAAATGAGAGCTGATGTCTTTATATGGTCAGGTAAATGAGAGAAAATTCCAACAAATTATATTTATATATTTTATTTGTTTATTTTCAGAAATAGGGATTGATATGTATAAGGCATGATTAAAAGTTTGAAATTTAAGTTTGAGTAACGCTACCCTGAAATTAAGCTGGGAAAAGTATAGTTTCTCAAAAATAAAGTGTCGACAGGATTTCTGTGTTGTATTTGTATGATGTTACATTCGCAGAACAATTGCGTGCATGAATATAGTAAGTCTAATTGCTAGGTATAAAAGCTTTTCATCAAAATAACCCTTGTTTTTCTTGAAATCATCATTATTATTTAAAATTTTCTTTGCAATTATAGAATTTTAATCTACGAAATATGATTTCAATTTTAAATAACCTTTTCAATACTGAGTATTAATGTAATATTATGGAATATTACTGAATTATTTCTTTTTAAAATTGGCTTCAGAGCAAGAGTTTTAGTCGATTTGCATTATTTCGAATCTTAGGACATCGAAGCTTATCATTTTGAGATAAGAATAGAAATTATGTGTCATTTTTAAAACGGAAAAGAACAGAAGTCGTCCACATATACCAACGGTGTAAAGACGATAAGTAAATTGACACAGAACTTTTTTCATTTGCAAAACGAAAAAACAAATACCATGTATGTCACAAATTGGTTACAAAATATACTAATTTACTATCGGCCTTAATGCATTTACAAACTAGACATCATTATTTAGATCAGACATTGCGAATTTTTATAAATCTAGATTCATCATTCACACCAATTTGTTTTCAGAACCCCATCTCTTTGCAATATATTAAGCACTTGAATTAATTTCCAACTTGTGGCACCATATATAATTGCTTATGAATTATTCTTATTGACTTTAACGTTTGCTGTCAGTTGATTTATCAACATTTAATGACTGTGTCAAGACTTTTAGCTTTACAGATGGATCGTGATGCATTAATGTTTCCAACACTTCGACTTCAATCTTTTTTTTCGACTTTCCAGAGTATTTTTCGTCTCTGGCATTGAAATCAACACTTCTGAATCGTCTAAGTTATTCTGTATAAATAATTTCGGATGGAGCATGTTCGCCGTAAGCTACCGCAAGTGTTACTTTAAAGTCACAAAATTGACATTTTCGGATGAAATAGAAAATCATCTTGTTTACAGTTTGACCAAATGGTGTATACAAAGTTTTTCACGTTATGGACAGTACATCCACGCGAATAAGTAACCGTATATAAATGATGGTCAAATGATATTAGTTACACCAAATATAGGAAGGTATGAGAATAATTTATGTTTCTAATACAGTGTATAACGTTCTGCTCATTTAACATGATGCCGGCCAGCATAATTACGAAAGTGATAACGAAGATTTTTAACATAATTTAAATTCAGTTACTGAAGTTATTCCAATCAACAGAGTGTCAACTTCATGTAACATTTTACGTTGTGTGCTTTCCTGTAGCAGAGACATACTTTTTAAAATTGCTTAAAGGGAGACAAAACAATCTGGCAACGGTGTGAGGGTAAATAAATAAATAAGTAAATAAAACTTTAAGTAATTGAACTACAAAAATAAAATTATGCAAAATGCATGCTTCCGATCAAATAATTTACCAGGTCTTTAGTTTGATAAGACGGAGTACACAGCCATGCAAGAAGATTCTTGCATAATAAAGCATTCATTCTGTTGACAGTGCTTACATGTAATATAGAATCGGCAATATTATTTCGTCTGAAATGTAAGTTGGTATTAGTTCATTTCTATAGTGCCACTATATAGAAAGTTATTTTTACTTTTAGATATATTCAAAGTGTACTAGAATAATATGCAAAATTTTTTCCAATGTGATTACAAGGAAAAAATAAATTTTATTTATTTATAAATAGTAGCGGATATAGACGTATCAAGTCGTAGATTGTGTATACTCAGAGGTCTCTATTTTAATAAACTGGGAAATTTAAGGTCTCATTTTAGTATATTTATAATATATTTTATTAATATATTTTATAATATATTTATAATATTACATCACCCATATTTTCAAAACTTTGTTTTCATCAACTATTTAAGCAAAAAGTAATTGATAAAGATTTATTTAAACATGAATTTCGTATTTGAATAGTTATGTGAAACTTTATATAATATTCATTTCAAATACTCTATGTGCAGCATGAAAAATTATAAAAACAAACAAACAAACAAATAAAAAAGCAAACAAAGATAAATTGAAGATTATAATCAAAACGAGCGTTGGAAAACCGATAATTATGACTACCTTATTTTGACACTATTTAACTGCAAAAATAGACAATATCATTCGGTATTTACAAATATAATAAAACGGAAATATAATTAAATAAACTCAATGAAATTAATTGGATCTTACTAAAAAAAAGTGCTAAATAAATTATTCTAATATTTTATAAAGCCTGGATCTCATTTTTACAGACCATGATTTTTTCTTTATGTACTATGAAAATTAAACCGCCTCTGCAGCCCTAGGCAGCCGTTTAATCTACCAAATCGGAAAACCATGACTCTGGATAAATCTCTTCACTAAAATTAAAGGAATCCATCTTATATTTTAGCTCACGAAGTACCAGTAGCTCGCGACCCACACTTTTATGAACACTTAATATAAAGACCCATCAGAATTCCATTGACGTTTCTCTCCAAGGTACCTAGCAGTGATAATTATCGATTCACCAAAGCTTGGCTTGTTTAAGATTATTGCAGCCCATTGTGTTTCTCTTCGCTATATCGTATTCCATTTAGTAAATCAACACAGACACCAGTATTTAATATGCAGATGGTAGAAGCAAAATGATAAATCAACCAAGTGACAATTTGGCTGGCGAACGACCTCGGCATTCAAATGCAGCGGATGCTTTGAGCAACATCGTGGATCTTAAAAAGGGCGATGGGGGAAGATTATAAGGCATCAACCTCTTGACTAATATTGATTTAGGTTGATACTTTAAGGCAGTAGACAGTCTTAAAAGAAACTGTATTATTACAAATATCTGAATCATCTTGTTAAAATTACTGTTCAATTACACGTATGTGTTATGTTCAGTTAGTTATATTTAACTCAATTGTATTCATTTTTAATCGCATGTTATTTTCTAGCATGATACAAAATTCATCACCAAAACTGAAGCTTTTTGTACAGATGATTAATGATTTTTTGTTGCAATCTTCTTTCGTCCTTAAATTTAATTCATACTGTTGTCTTTTCCTATAGTTTATCATCAAGTGTATTATGCTTCAATAACCTTATTGTTTGGATTTGACTGAATTTATAAAATAATTTTCGGTTACATTATCGAAATCATATGTTACCAAGACATATAAGAATAGTAATGGGAGCAAATAAACTAAAAACTGACATAAAACCTTTTTATCACTTTCCAAAATAGTTGAAAAATATTTATGGCTTCAGTTTGTCTGTCTTTCCTTGCTCTAACTATTGTAAATATACCCCAACTGCCATGCAATTGCATACTGTAGTCTTGCCCATAGTTTATTATCAAGTGTATTATGCTTCAATAACCTTTATGGCGTCTAATTGTTTGGATTTGACTGAATTTATAAAATAATTTTCGGTTACATTACCGAAATCATATGTTACCAAGACATATACGAATAGTAATGTGAGTAAATAAACTTAAAACTGACATAAAACCTTTTTATCACTTTCCAAAATAGTTGAAAATTATTTATGGCTTCAGTTTGTCTGCCTTTCCTTGCTCTAACTATCGTAAATATACTCCAACTGCCATACAATTTATTGAGGTTCACTATGGCATATTACCTAATAAAAATGGAGTGTGTAGCATTTATACCTCATTTACAGGCTCACTCAAAAGTATCCGGTTACATGATGGTCTATGGAAAAAAATCGTTTGTGGTGTATTTTATTGATGCTATACTATTTTAAGCATAATAACATTAATACGCATTCTGAGATGCACTGAAACATGTTTTATGTAGAATAGGGAATGCAAAGCAATTATCATTCATTTACAGGGTCAAACAAAAGAATTCGATTACAGTGCTGTCTATGTGCGATAAATGACGGAAGTGCGTTTTCACTTTTGGTATGGATTTTTATGATAAGTTAATTTTTTGCGTACTACGTGGTGTGTATAAATTCTTTAGATCATACACAGGGCTGCACAAAAGAATTCGTAAGCATTACTGTGAATGAGCGTAAATTTATTAAAGGTGTTTTTTAATTGAGTTGTGCATTTTTCTGCTGAACTATATTTAGCATACTGAGATATGTTTGTAGAATATAAATAAATTCTAATACAGGGGTACTCAAAGATCTGGATACATTGCCGTCTATGGATGGTTATTTCTGAAAGTACGTTTTCAGTTGTTAAGCGTTTTCTAAACTGTTTACTTCATACCTTCTTTCGCCTTATTAAACGGCGAAGTTTCGTTACAGTATTCTATAAGTGTCGGAAAGTGTTTCATAACATATGCTTAATGGTGATTTTTCTTTCTTGTTTTTTTCTGTATTGTAGTGTAATAGTTTGATGAATGTTATAATTAACAACAATCATGCATAAAATTAAAATAAATATATTTCTAAATTTTTTGTATTGCGACACATTTCATTAGAAGTCTCTGAATTTGTAAGTTGAGTAATAACGAGAGTATTTACATTTTTATAGCCATTTATTATCTAATTTTGAAAACTTGTAATATGTCAATAATTAATTCTTTATATTATTAAAAATAATTCTTAACATTTAGTATTTTGCATTCAAATATTGCAATTTATATTAGAGAATAGTTATTTACCCTCTTCACAGTTTATCTCACACATTCCAGTTTATCACTTGCGTTAGAAACAAAGTATTACCATGCATTTAATTTAAGAATTAAAAAAAAATTAGCACCATTAGCGATATGGAAATAAAACATTCTTCGGAGACAATACTTAAAAGTTAATGGATTACATTTTATAATTTTAGGCATTACTTTTATAAAAACTGCAGAGAAGAATGAGATACTAAAAATATTTTGCTGGTTTTATTATAATTGTACATTATTAATGTTGATATTTAAAATATTTTATAATAATATTCTGTGTATTTACGAGAAAATTGAATAAGGTAATTTGATACCGTAAAAAAAGACAAATATTTCTTAATCTACTGTGATAATAATAATATAACCACGAACAAAAATAAACAACAATCTCTTCCAAGGTACCCACGATTTCCAAAAGCGTTCTTTATCTTTAAAAACCTCACAAACCAATATACTTTCGAGAGTTAAAGAAGCATTTGTAAAAACAAAGTTCTTTTCCTACCACTGATTTTCGGAAACGTTTCCGAGTACTTTTTACAGGGCATTAATCAGTTTTCGGTAACCGGGATATCGTTTTTTAGGATTCTATCCATCCACAATTAAACAGATTTTCAGCTGCGTAACGGATTTTACACATGCAAGAGTAACAAAATAGTATTAATCTGAATATTAATGTTAATGTCAATGCTGTTAATTTATCACGTTTGTCTGTTTACATATAACACTGTTAAACATGTTTGTTGAACATGAAAATGCTTACCTGAGAATTGATATCATCCTAAAAACCGATATTCCGGTTACCGAAAACTGATTAATGCCCTGTAAAAAGTACTCGGAAACGTTTCCGAAAATCAGTGGCAACAAAAGAAACATTGTTTTTATAAATGATTCTTTAAATATCGAAAATACAATGGTTTTTGGGGTTTCTAAAGATAAAGAATGCTTTTTGCAATCATACACTGCAAAAAATAGTTGTTGATTTTACAGTATAAAACTGGCATCCCAGCTGCCAGTATTATACCGTAAAATTAACAGTATTAAACAGTAAAATAAGCAGTAATACGCTGCCGCGCAAGCAGTAATACGCTACCGCGCTGCCAGTTTTATACTGTAAAATCAACAACTATTTTTTGCAGTGTAGGTAACTCGAAAGAGATTATTAAATATTTTTGTTCGTGGTTATATATATTTTCGTAAGATTACGAAACATTTGTCATTTTTTTTTACATCTTTAGAGAAAGATTATTTTAGGTAGAGGATTTTCTTTTTGGTTTAAATGTTTAAAGACAGCTGTAATAAGAGAAAAAAAAAGTTTAACAGAGATAGACATGTTGTAACTTTCCGAAAGTATAGTTATTGGGCAACTAGCTTTAGTCCAATTTATGTCAGTTTTAATCCAATATCCCGTTACTTTGTTTTTTCTGCATAGCATGATGAACCCTTCTCGTCAAATTACGCGAAAGGGTTAACAAAGTGTGATGGAATGGTGTGCATATTCGACCATATTGTCGCAAGAAAAATGTTTTCAGGGAGTTCTTTCGAAACAGCCAACTTTCTGGGACAACGCAAACTCTCCAACTCACGAATTCCAACCTCGAACATCTTGCATTTTTTTATTTTGTCGTTTAACTACCCTTTATTTTGTTATCGTCTTAATCCTTTTTGCATTATTTATTCAGTTAAGTGTTTCATTATATGATACTTTCTGCCTTTTACTTTTCAGCAGGAGATGCATCAGAGTACAATTACTTCGTCGTTTAGTTGATTACGAATAACTGCTAAGCTATCTACAGTGACAAATGCAAAAAGAAATAAACTTCACAACAGAATATACGGTGTGTCGGATGCAAATTTAATTTCAAATAAGGATATGGAACATCCATCAAGATTTCTGAAGACTGGGGCGTTTTAATATATCACTTAACTTTCCTTTCTCATTTGCTCGCGATGTTTCTTGTCATTTACTTGTTATTGTGTCAATCATTAAATCTACGTGTGTCTCTATCCATACATATAATCAGTCAAGTTAATCTGATATTCAGATATATTTTTCTGCGTTTCAAATTGTATTATGTACTTGGTACATTGTAAAAAAAAAAAAAGACAAATGTTTCTAAATCTAGGAAAATATAATATAACGACAAACGAAAATATGCAACAACCTCTACCGATATACCGACGCGACGGTTACGAAATACGTTCTTTAGATTTAAAAACATCAGACACTAATATACTTTTGAGATATAAATGATCATTTATAAAAGAAAAAAGTTTCCTTTTCTGCCACTGATTTTCCAAAACGTTTCCGAGTAATTTTTATACTGTACGAGTATTCATCACTTTTCTCAAATCGGATTATAGGTTTTTCGGACGGTATCCATTCTCAAGTAAACATCTTCATGCTCAACAAACATAGTACATTGACAACATTAACATCAAAATTAATATTATTTTGTTACTCTTGCATGTATAAATTCAGTTACGCAGCAAAAAAGGTTTAATTGAGAATGGTCAGCATCGATGTGAGAAAACTGCTGACTACACTATAAAATCGACTCGGAAACGTTTTCGAAAATCAATGGCAGCAAAAGAAACTTTTTTTTTCTAAATTCTTCTTTAAATCTTAAAAAATATATTCCTTTCTGAGGTTTCTAAAGATAAAGAATTCTTTTGGAACATCCTAAAATAACATAAAAACGGATACTTATTTCACTAAGTTATGTTTTTTTAATACGGTTTATTATTACGTTTACAATTTATTACCTACCGTTTTCCATTGATTTATATGTTTTATAGCTACATTTTTTAGTAAGGTGAATTAACCTATATTATACACAACTAAAAAGAAATGGCGCATCTAGTATTTGTCCAGAATTATATAAAAACCAGAAGGACCCGTGCGAAGCTTTCGCACTGCAATCTTTGAGATTATTTCCTGGTACGTTTTGGCGCTAATTTTTAATTAACTGAAATTTTTTTTTCATTCAATCACCGCGTTTTAACGAAATGCAGTTGTACTTTCTCAGAAACTTGTTCAAAAACTTTTCGAATACCTCATTCATCGTTGTATGTTTTGTATGTTCATAAAATAAAGGATGTTGACAAATGAAATAATATATATAATGATTGCTTGTGCGAATAAATTGCCAGAAAATAGTTTGCCAAATTCTAATATCTCGCCAAGCTTATTTCTCTAGGTTGCCAAGACCCCTATACTGAAAAAAAAAAAGAATTATAAAAAAATTTAAACATTGAATCAGATGTTTGGGGAATTTATATGCTAGCATGGCACAGGTGTCATATACTCACCACATTGGCACGATTTTTTCCCCCGCGAATTTGGCGAAAATTTTGTTTTTGAATATTAGTTACAAATAGCATACAATAATAGCATGTGATATTTTATTTCAATATAAAAGTGAAATAACGTAATAAATGAAATAGCTTCTATTATTTAAAAAAAGGAAATACAAATAAATAAATGATAGTTTGATATAAATAAATGTGGATATACATAATAACAATAATTTATAGAATTAAAATACGAAATAAAGTAAATAAACAACGTTTAAAAAGTAAATAAACAAAGTAAACAAACAAAAGTAAATAAACAAAGTTTTCGCCAAATTAGCGGGGGGAAAATCGCGCCAATGTGGTGCGTATATGACATCTGTGTAATCGTTGCCACAGATTAATCTCGGAAAATGAAACATTTGAAATTACTGAAAAAATTAATTGTTCGAAAAGTATTTGTCAGAAAATTGTTAGACAAACCGCGTTAGAAAGGTAAACTATTGTATTTCTCTTGATATAAATTTCAAATCCACTGATTATGCCATTTTTCAAATATTGAATTTCAAAAATTACCAAATTTCATAATGGAACACTTCACGGGTAAAAAAAAAAAATAATAATAACAGCAATGTGTTAGCACGAGTCACAAATTATAGTAACTTATTATATTATTCTGTTAAAATATAAAAGTGAATTATGATGTCACGAGTGCATGGTCATATATATTATTTCTTCTGTCAACATCCCTTTTTCTAAGAAAATATGAAACGCAGAACAACGAATGCGATACCATATGAAAGGTTTTTGAACCGGCTTCTGACATAGTACACTTACATTTTTCAAAACATGTTTTTCGATTAAAAATTGCTGTTAATTAAAAATTAAATCGACATTGATATCATAAATTAAATGAAAGGTTTTCTGAAATCAGTGTTGCCACAGAAATAAAATACTGC
This sequence comes from Maratus michaelseni, assembly GCA_963931845.1. Classification (NCBI taxonomy): domain Eukaryota; kingdom Metazoa; phylum Arthropoda; class Arachnida; order Araneae; family Salticidae; genus Maratus; species Maratus michaelseni. The sequence continues at coordinate 380,107,260 of OZ007587.1, read as the reverse complement.
ATTATCGTATGACGTCATCCTCTAATGCAATTAAAATATGATTGTCAATTTATTTCTTGCGCGTGCTTTTTGAAAAAATATAGAGCTTTTAATCGGGTTTTTAATTTAATTTTTACGCGTGCGTCACCTATTGTTTATTTGTTTTCTTATTTTAATCATGGCTGTTTATATGCGTACTGTATCAGAATTGGAGCACCAGTAGATTACGTAATTTAAGGATTAACTTCCAAATATACATTTCATTAGGATTTACAAAAATTGTAAATATTTATTTTTAATATTTGTTATTTTTAATAGCTGTTAATATGCCAGCGAAGTCTGATGTCACTTACTTAAATGGCTGCTGAACCACAAAGTTTGAACGCCCCATGTTTAAGTTCCCATAGGCTTTCAAAAAAGTGGTGTACCAAATATTGATTTAGGTATTTAAGAAATTTCTTTAACAGTTTCAGCAAATCCCAGTCGTCAGCAACGCATACCTTTTTATTAAAGAGGATGATTTCAAAATGTCCGTCTTCTCAAATGCAACATTAACACTTAAATGAATAGTGTATCAAATTTGCAACATTTTTTATTTAACTTTTAATAAATAAAATATCATGCAATAAATTAATTTCTTCGCAACCACTATACTTATATAGAAATATTAATCCTGTAAAAATCACATAAATATGCTACTAAACAAAATTAAAAATCAGTCTTAAAGTTTCTGGTGTCAAATACTTATTGTAAATAAACACAATGTCAAAAGAAAAATTCATGTATTTAAGGGTTAAAAGAGAGATTATGATAAAAGTGATTTTTCTGTAAAATTCAGAATTACCACCATTCTTGTACTTTGTTGTTATTGTTTCTATGTCTTCTGTTTGCGCTAAATAAAGAGCTCTTTTATTTAGCATTAAAAATAGCTTAATGTTTAAATTTTCTGGTTACTTTATGCATTCTTTAAGTCGATTTTAACCTGTCACCTATTTATTAGCAGCAAAGCCTTTTTGTGTTTAAAATAAATATATATATATATATATATGCTAAAAGTGATTACAGTACACTTAAAGGCTTATAAAACCTTTTAATAAACAGATCTACTAGTTTCGTACGCACAATCGGCGACATTCTCAAGATCAATACTGATAAAATAAACTATTTTCGCAAAATAAATAAATAAATAAATAAAATAAAATAAAATAAAATGAACTTCATAAACGAAACCCACGAGATCACAGGTATAATAAAAGTAGGTGTTTTAATAAAAATCGTCATCCGTAAACGTGAATTATTTTATCCTATTGTTTTTAATTTATAAAGCATCTCTTGCCAAATTTTAATTAACTCAAAAAAAGCTGATTCATTGCATATGTTCTCGCTGCGCATGTAGATTTCTATCGATTCTCGGATAATGGATGGGGAATAAAATCTCGATGGATAATTTATTGTACTATTGTTTAAATTAATCTTCAAAAACTCTACGTTATGTAGTCTGGCTAAAGCTGTAGTTATCTTGTTGTATTTGATATCTGCTATATGTTCTTTCATCCTCATTTTAAATTTTTTATTTGTCACTCCTGTAAAATATTGCAATGTTCCATCTGCTTTGGTAACCGTGATTTCATATACATCTGATAGTTGATCAGGTTCTATAGAATCTATTGTCTTACAGACAATATTTGAACTATATAACTTTTTGTGTTTATCTCACAAAAATAGAATAGTTTGAAAGATAACCCCTTCTTTTATGTAAATTACCCATTTTACCCATTCTTTTTCACAAAAATAGAATAGTTTGAAAGATAACCCATTCTTTTACGTAAATTTCCCATTTTACACATTATTTTTCACAAAAATAGAATAGTTTGGAAGATAACCCATTCTTTTACGTAAATTACCCATTTTACCCATTCTTTTTCACAAAATAGAATAGTTTGAAAGATAACCCATTCTTTTATGGAGAAGAGCAATTTTGCCCAAAATGTATTAATAAAAATTTAAATAATTTAAATAATTTCACACATAAAGCATTTTCATAGTTTCACTCAAAGCATCCATATTTATTATGAATATAATTCTAAAATTTAAAAAATAATAAGAAATAAACGAATATTAGGCAATTTTCAATGAAAGAAACTGATCAGAAATGAAATTACCTATTTTACCCATTCTTTTTCAGAAAAATAGAATAGTTTGAAAGATAACCCATTCTTTTACGGAGAAGAGCAATTTTGCCCAAAATGTATTAATAAAAATTATAATATTTAATTAATTTCACACATAAAGCATTTTCATAGTTAGTTTCACTCAAAGCATCCATATTATAAATAGAATTCTAAAATTTAAAAAAATGAAAAGAAATAAACGAATATTAGACAATTTGCAATGAAAGAAACTGATCAGAAATGAAGTGATTACGATTTAAAAAAATAAAAATAAAATATATCTCGGAGAGAGAGAGAGAGAGAGAGAGAGAGAGAGAGAGAGAGAGAGAAAATTCTTTTCAGCGAAAGTCGAGTCAGAAACTGTTACGCCGACATACATAAAAAAAATAACTTTCCATTTTGTTGCGTTTATTTTCACTTTTATCACACAAACCTTGTGACACAATTATTTGAAAGGCATTCCACCCCACAACCAACGTGAAAGAAAGGACATTCGCATAACCTGACAGAAGCATTATTTTATTTCCCGTAACGCACGTTACAAACATTATTTACATTGAACTATCAGAAAATAAGGAACCAAAATGTTTTGATTCACTCGGTCATAGTTTATTATGTAACAATTAAACTACGCAAAGAGAAAATAAAACGAAATCCTTGACGAACGAAAACAGTACCGTTGCTTTTATTATAAGTTTTACTGGTGCATTATTGCGTGTCTATTTTATTTCCGGAAAATGTAACATGTTTTAAATTTTACAATGCTTTAAATTTTATATTTTAATTATAGCTGCAAAGTGTTTATTTAAGGAAGTGGTTTGTTAGCTCACGCAAGGGAGGTGGGGAGGGGGAGAAAGGAAGAGTAATTAACCTTCGTGGATTTTCAAATAATTAACTATTTTTTTTTCTCGTGATTTTGAAAATAAAACAGTAAGTTTCCCAAAAGCATTAAAGCGATTAAACATTAAGAGAATGGGGAACTAACGAATTTTCTGACCCCACCCCTCGAAAACCCTGCCGTGGAAAACAATATTTAGTACTGTGTTTTTCTGTTTACGTTCATGTGTTTAAAAATTATCTTAGAGGTTCTGGAAGGGGTAGGGGAGAAAGCCGCCCTTTTTTAAAAGTAAATAACAATTTTTTTGACACGTTGACGGACACTTGCGGCTAAAGCTGCCCAAAACGAAACGGTCGTTTTTAGACACTACGGCTATAGCAGCACAAATGTGCATTTACCGGCGTACAAGTAGAAGCCCAGTGTCATGTTTTGGAAACATCTTTTTAGGTTGAAGTTCGTTTTCCACCTGTTGCACATGAGTTGCAGCTTTAGTATGCACGTGCAGGGTGGCTAGTGGTCAGGAAAACATACAGTAAACAAAAATGAAGAAAAATTCAAATTCATTATTTCATCGAATAATCAACATAAATTTTTCTATAAGAATATACTGGTGTTTGTCACTTTTTTTGACTGTATTTTTTCCCTGACCACTAGCCACCCTGACGTGGTTGTGAAGGGAGTAGTGCAACCTAATTAAAGGTGCTGAATTAATCAAAATTAAGTTTATTTAAGTAGAAAGAGTAAAACTACACTTCTAATATTCTAAAAATTACAAAAACATATAGTGTCAATTTTCGAACTTCACTTGTTCCTACTGTCCGTCAATGTGTTAAAAAAGAAAATAACAAACTGTTTAAATTCTTCATTTTGAAAAAAGCTGGTAGAATCTTATTTTTGTGTTTTTTATTGTATCTTATTTATAACATTTCGGTATTGTATAATATGTTGATATGTTTCAAAATAGTCTTACATGTGGGGCTTTGACAAAAAAAATCGTAATATAATTTATTTTACGGGCAGTGCTTGGCAGCATACTACAGATACATCTGTTCTAAAATTTTGTTCCTTCCTGGTTCTGTTTTTTGTTTTGTTGTATTTGTTCTTAAACTATGTATCGCAACAATTTATATCAAAATTTAAAGAATTCATAGAAGTATTATTAATTTAATAAACAGCATTGCATATTACGCGATTTGCTTTATTATGAGGTTTTGGTGCTATAAAGATGCATTTCTTAGAAGTCTTTCAGTGTTTGTGTACTCTTTATATAGGAACATTCGGAGAAATCACGAAAATTGTCTCGTATTGTCAGATAAACTTAATACTTTCAGATAAAAATTATTGCTACTGAAGGAAAAGGGTTACAATATGAAATGCAGTAAAAATGTTTGAAACGGTAATCTAGATAAAAATCTTACTAAGCAAAAATTTCAAATTTTAAATTTATGTCACATAAATTTTGAAGAATACATCCGCCCATCGACGTTCGACACATTTTCTCTAGATTAGTGAGCGTGCACGCCAGAAACTTTAATTATAACAGAAGAGGAAGAGTTAACAGCAATAAGAAATGGCAGAGGATTAAAAATTAAAAGATTATTTAAATTCTGTTAAACTTATTTTTCCTTTTATTCTTAATATATATTAACATTTAATCTGATAGCTGAGTTTTTGTTTTTTGAAATTGTTTATTTATTTGTTTTATTTATTATTACTATTATTATAATTATTATTTTGCAAGATAAAATTTTCGGATAGGATATTTTTTTTTTCCATAAGTATTAAGCTATGAAAAGATACGTATAAGACCTTGTGGTTATAAAACGGAATCTGCTGATAGTTATATTCTAAAATGGTTCACAGCAGGAACATATTCACTAAATACATAATTTAATTAATATGAAACAGTAAAATATATAATTTGCACAATGTTTAGAATAGCTGCACAACATTTAAAAATATAAGTTTGTTATTATTCTTCATTGTGATCTCCCCTGGATCCTAAGTATTTTTTTAGTTTCAAAATTTAAAAAACATCACGATACGGATTCTCCTATGTTCCTGACTGCGTCGAGACCTTCCCTAATAGCACCGTGACCAAAATGCGACCAAAATGGACAAGTTCCGTGATCCAAAAGCAACTCTTATTGACTATACTGTCGTCAATTAACGTAGAAAATGAGTCGTCTGTACGTCACTATAAAGTCTTTATTTTCCCTTGAAACTAAATAAAAATTCGGTCATGGTGACGTCACAATGGAGTTTCGAAGTGACGGTGACTTGAAAATGATAATGTAACGCAATAAAGAAGCCATCTTTTGGTCAACGGTGTAACTGTAAGCATCAATTACTATTTTGACGTCACATTGGCGGTACATCGACTCTGTGCGTTTAGGACTGTACCAAGGCTCCGCTGGTCCACCAGTTAAGACGTTACTGTATTCACCCTAGTTAAGAGCCTACTTCAGTCTTGCGACGGTATTCGCAAGCAGAGTTAGCCCAATGGAAACGTTCTTTGCAAATTTCTTGCTTGTATTTTTAAATGATTCTTTTTTGCGTAGGATATCTGAGTTCGATTTCTAACTTTGCAGTTTTGTACTTTTTTGGTTTTGGCTGCAGTTTTAGTCTTTTGGAACCAACCAAACGATATGTTTCAGAAGTTAAATTGTCTTCCAAATGAAACTACAATCAAAATCGAAGAACTTCAAAACTACAACGTTAGATATCGACCTCAGACATCCTACACAAAAATAACCATTTAAAAATATTGAAATGCAAACAAGAAATTTGCAAAGAACTATTTGCAAAGATCCATTGATTTAACATTAGTTTGCGAATGCCATCCCGCCACTGAGGTAGAGCCCTAGTTGGAATCTTTTTTAATAGAAAAAGTTGGGAAAAAGTTCTTTCCACTTTCTCTCTCATGCCTATTGAATGATTCACTCAATTTAAAAATCAACAATTTAGCGGTCAAATGCGATCAGCGGTAAGTCTCCACCATGTCCAGGGTCGAGCATCCACACGTGACGGAAACAGGTGCGGATTGTGAATGCCGTGCATGAAAAAGGCACGAAAAAGTGAATCATGCTGGAGGATTCAGAGCGCGTAAGGCACCGTTTATGATGGATCGTAAGGTGGCGATGTGTTAATATCTATTCATGTTCCATTGTGATGGGAGACGTACAAAAAATGTGGACAGGTGCCATTAACAATAGGAGCTCTTCATAATTATTTCAATTGGTTTAGCTCAAAGAGCATAAAAAGAATGCATAGGAAAGTAATGCATGTTTTTAAAATTTAAGTATATATTCTGCTTCTTATCATTATAATAAGGAAACCAAAAACTTGCCATTTGTTACTGTTTCTAAAAAAACTGATTGCTTGTAAAGTAATATGTTAAATCTTTCTGCACTTTAAGTTTAATATTTCTCCAATTAGTTAGTTCAATTTATTTTCATACTTCACACTTTCTATTATAATTTACAGAGTGAGTCAAAAGTCTGAACATTCTTCCATTCAGAAACGAAGAAGAAAATGAAATATCTGACTCTCTCAGCAACGAAAGAGCGAGGGAACTTATTTTTCAGACTATGTACGAAGTATGGCAACCACCTTTAAATCCGTCCCATTGCATCAAAATCAAATTTTTCATACAATGAGCGTGCCTTGTTGTTCTTCAAAAATACTGTCATGTTCTCAGATGTCAATTACACCAATCATATTTTCCATAAATGCAATCAGTTAAGAGTTATGAATGCCAAAAGTTAACCAATTCATTCTCTTTCAAATTTTTATGCCAGTGGTGAGATGAACTATATTCAGAGGCACATGCACATAAGTGACAGTAACGTTCTCATGGACAGATTCATCAAAAGTGGATGCTGGTATATAGCTGATGTAGTAAAGTGGTTTATGAAACACGCTTATAATCGAGAGCTCGTTAAATTCTCTGCATCACCTGGAAATATTACAGGAGACTGTCTTTTTGTATCTGTTCACTGAAGATGGGAGTTTTCTTGGTTATTATCAAAGAACAAGGATTTTGTTATTATGGAATACCTATTTGCGAATTTGTTTCATTTCTTGGTATTTTGATTTCGCTCCATGGAATGGCCACCCAGGTCCCACGATCTTATTCCACTCTCAATATTTATCTCTGGGGTCATCTGAAGCAATTTGTGTATATTCTGAAAATCCTCAACAAGCATATATTTTCGTATCAACATCACTCCCCAAATTTTTATGTTAGATAACACATAGCTAAAAAATAAATGAACAATGTAAAATCAACCTTTTTAATTTTTTTAAACACACAGCTAATTAAATGCCAGCAGTTGTGTATTTAACCGTAAGAACATTGAGTATATCCTCCAAATAGGGTTCTAAAGCGCTTGCTTCGCTAAATTTCTACTTTCATTCCTCCTAAACTATTGGAAATATAAAAAATCTGATTAGAGCAATCGATTTCTAAAAACATGAAAGTGGTTACTTAATATGCAACTTGACCAGGGTTGTCAATGGGACTATTCTCACTAATAATTTTGTAAGTATTCTTCCCCTAAATTTTAATAGTATACTTCGCCTAAATTTTATCAGCATTCTTATTAGGTGAAGAATACTAAAAATTTAGTGGTGGCAATCGGCCCATTAGCTCCTAGATTTTTACTCCCCTGAGCTTCACACTATTCTAGTTTCGAAATTTTGACTTTGATGGATTTAAAATTGGCTTTCATGCTCTTGCCATAGCTTAAACTAAAAGATAGCCGCCCCACTGTTATTTCTGTGAAGTAGCCAGTTATTTAATTTATTTTCCGTTTCGAAAATTAAAATGTATTCAAAGACTTAATTTATTCTATACTGTTAAAAATGTTGTGCTGGTTTGAACCAATTTTTGGTACTGTATTAACAGACCAAAGGATGGCCGAATCTCGTTCCTATATTTGGTATAGGATCTCCAAATGTTGGAACGATGTTTCCCCATCTTCTGGTTGCAGCTAGTGCAGCATCAAATGTTGGTTTACAGCAACACAAAATTTTTAAAAGTGTAATTACTTCCTATTTTCTCGAATATTTCTTATGAAAAATTACAACGTTTTTTTAACCTGTGTTACATGACACACTTGTGTGTCACGAAAGTGTCTTAGAGGGGTTGCGAAAATATTAAATTGCTTTTAAGATTTTAATATAGGCGTGTTAAAATGTCATTTACCTTAAAAAAACACTATTGTCATTATAAAACTTTCATTATAACTCACTCTCTCATTATAAAATGAAACTCACATTTAATTTTATAAAACTGTCATTAAAAAAAACAAAAAAAAAAAAACACTGACCAACCTAAAACATTCATTTAAAGGATTTTTCAATTCGAAAAGAGGAAAAATGTGCTTGTAGACAAGCATCAATAGAAGGCGAACTATAAGATAACAAGTTCTACAATGTATAAAATCAATCAATAAATAAATTTGTCACTGAGATTTCCATATTTTTACTGATTTTTTTTCGATGAAAAGGATGTATTGAATTTGAATTCGAGAATAATCTTGCTATTTCAAATAACAGTACTGAGAGACTAGTTACAATATAATTTTCATTAGGACGGTAGAATTTATTTTTATTTTTACTCTGTGGAAATTTTCTGAAAAAATACGGAAACTGTACTGGAAAAACACGGAAACTTTTTACAGTGTACAAATAAAAGTAAACCCTACAGTCTTACTGAAAATGACAATTTAACTAGACATTTAGTATTGCTATCTGTCAAGAATCTTCTTAAATCCGTATTCGATACTTTTTCACACTCACAAAATCACTTTCATCAGAATTTTCTTTTAAATAGAAATACGAAAACTCTTTTGGCAAATAACGGACTTTTTTTTATATTTTTTTATAAAAAATAAATAAAGGTAAACGAATGCACATTCTGTGGAACAAGAATTCAAATTTTATTCGTGTGATATTCTTCCATGCTAATTCCCGGAATTAATTAATTATTCGCAACAACATGAGACGCAAAATAAAATCAAAATTAGCTGATTTTTGGATATATTTTTAAATAAATGAATTTCATTATTTTTGTTTCTATAATTTCTTCAGCAACAACCAAAATCACGTAATTTTAATTTTAAGAATTACAGCGTATCGCAGAAAATTTTATCAAAATAAAAGTGTGTCGCCAATTGGGAAATGTTGGGAAGCATTACAATGAATCATCAGAAAGCATTAGGATCATAAAGCATTGGGATAAATCACCATTATAAATGTGCTACACTGTTAAACATCCAGTCATTAGACCGTTTTTATTGAACACGGTTACATAACCGTAATTTAACATCATTCTTATACTTTATTTTATGGTCAAATACGCCTAATAATAGGGTTAAGTAACCGTTATCTTTAAAAACGGTCGAATGAGTGGACAGTTTGCTGTAATTCTTTAACAGTATACCATACAAAGAACTATTGAAATGCGGCAAGAAATTTTTCTTCAATGTCCGCACTAAACGGAAGTTCTGTGTTCGATTGTGTATGAAGAGCCAGATTCGGAAAATCTCGATTCTTCAGTCGAAGAATAATACTATTGGTTACACAAGTTCAAACACATGTAGTTAAGTCTGTTGGTCAGTCAGATATCAAATTCCCGTCGCCAATTTTAACCCTACGGGTTTGTAATGCCTTCGTATTTTCAAAATTTCTTATAAAAAAGTTAATATTTTTAACTTTTTTTTTCCTGTATGCTCTTCTTAAAGAATGTCTCATACTTTTTAAGTTGATAAAATATTCCTAAAACATATACTTAATTTTATTTGAAGTGTTAAAATTTTACTCACACTTCGCCAGGTTCGCTAAGATTATAACGCATAAAATATAAAATGAATCATATATTTTAGAAATATTTCATCCACTGAAAAAGAAGGAGACATTATTCAAGAATTGTATTCAGTAAAAAAGAAGTCAAAAATATTAATTTCCTTATGAGGTATTTAAAAAATACGAATGTATTCCATTCCCAAAGGTTTAACATTAGCGATGGGAATTTGTGATATGACTGATCAACATCCTTAACTGCATATTCCTCAAAAGATTACGCCGCAACGAGCAATTCATGTTTGGGTCGAATCATCATGAACGAATAACATATAGTGTACTAATTCTTTGCACTACCAATTTTCACAGACATTATTTTATTTTCAAACACATAAACAAGCAGTGTACATGTCTAAAAGTCTTAAAAAATACTTTTAAAACTACACAAAACTAGTCAATCTGTTAAAAATTGTAAAACAGTAAAAATATGTTCACCTGTCGCTCTCAGGCATGTTCAGTCACTGATGCTAGGTTTTCTGCTTTGAAGACGGAATAAAAGAAGACAGAAGAGATAAACTTAAACAAATCAACCACAGCAATAGCCAGGTTAAACAACAAATCACCTATTACAATATACTTCAATAATGCTGAAAAATTTTCCAATTACAATAATTTAAACTACGCATTACAGAGGGAAGTCATAGAAATATTTACATCAAATTCAGAAACATGCAATTATATGACCCACGCAAAAATAGATAACAGATGGCGCCATATGTTATTAGGAAAAACAAAATGGAGGTTTTCAACAGACTGACTGACAAAGTAGAAAACATAACATCAGTGACTGAAGATGCCTGAGAGCGACAGGTGAAAATATTTTTACCGTTTTACAATTTTTAACAGATTGACTAGTTTTGTGTAGTTTTAAAAGTATTTCTTAAGACTTTTAGACATGTACACTGCTTGTTTATGTGTTTGAAAATAAAATAATGTCCGTGAAAATGGGTAGTGCAAAGAATTACCAAGATGAAGCCTTATAATGACTCAGAAATTTCGGTAACATCTGTATTTTTCATTGAAATTAGCAAAAGATTTCCATATCATTAGGCTAATTTACCATTCCCATCACTCATACCATTTTATCCTTTCAATATCTTAAAAAATGACAGTGAATTGTTTCCATGCACAAGGTATCTCGTAATAATTTTGAAATTAAATAAGTATTTTTTTTATGTTTATTTTGTTGACCTTGCGCATTAATCGGTCGTTGAGAATGCATTTAGTGATACAAAGCAGGTTTACACTGGCCGTAGCACCACCTGCTTTGGCTAGCCTTGAAAAGCTCGGGCTTTAAGTGTGGTGCAAAGGCTATAAAATTTATATCTGTATTTTATACTACTAAAACTTAGCTCACACACATAAGATTACAACTCACGAACAAAGTTAAACCGTTCCCATGTTTACATGTGAAGACGCTTACGTATTTATAAGAATATTAAAAAAAAATAAAACCGACTTAAAGTGACTGTTTCCTTTTTAACCCACGACTTGATTATACTTAGTTGTACAAAAAAATTCACACAGAATTTCAATAGACGATCCAATAGTAAAGTTTTTACGCGTCTTTGTAGAAAACAACAACAACAACAACAAAAAAAAAAAACTATACACTATATGCTGACTAATATTAAAACGTAAAGTAGTACTGTATGCCTTGAAAACAAATTCAGGCTTAGTTTTAAAAATCACTATTTCCGAAAAATAAATTGTGTCTTATTTATTTGTAAGATTATGCGATTAAATAATTCGTCAATTATTTTTCAGAAAAGGTAGTATTTAAAAGTACCCATACGAGCCCTGGTATTGAATTTTTGTAGCGATTGGTCGATATGTACAAAAGTGAGCCAAGGAAAATAAACGAATAAGAAAGAAAGGAATAAAGCAGATAGGCAGACAAGAATACTATTTTTTGGATCCTGCTGAAGTTTATATGGGATCAATCATCAAAACGAGTTCTTAAAAAATAAAAAATAGAAATAAATAAAATCGGACCCCCCGTTAAAAATTTACGCATGGGTATACATGGTAATAAAATAAAATAAATAAATAAACATAAGCTAATTCCCTAATCTTATTTGTATGAAATCGGTTAAAAACATACTGAAGTATAACTCAGTATTATTGCATAAAAATGGGAATATCGTACTTGCTACCAGAATCCTGCTTGGGTCCGGTTACCAAACCCAAACCTTCAATTTAAAATCAACCCGAAACCTGATTAAAAAAAGTCGTCAACCCGAAATTCGACCCAACCTGACACATTTCAAACCAAGCCTGAAATGGAAAAAAAAAATCAATATTTTAATGCAATTGTGAAAATTTATATATTTATATATTTATATATTTAATATAAATTTTACCTTTTATGTTGAAAAACGAACACACACATACATATATATATATATACTCAATGCTGTTCAAATATAGAATTTTTTTCATATGAAAAAAAATTCTAGGCTTCTTAAAAAAATCGGGTCAACCACGAACCCGAACCGAAAGAATCAAATCCCAACCTGATGCCGACCCACAACGAAAAAAATAGCGTCAAGCCTACTCGACCCGAACCGCTGCTGGTTGGATCGTGTTTGTGTGAAATCGGGTTACCGATCTGATGCAGGACTCTATACTTGCTAATTGGATCTGCGCGAAATTTAATAAATTTTTGAAAAAAAATCATAAAAGTTAAAAAAGAAACAGAGGAGGTCTTTAATAACAGCTGTAAATGCACTCTATAAGCTACATTTTCAAAACTGAGTAAAAAATACTCAAATCTGAGTACAGTAGAACTCCAATTATCCGAATCAATTGGGACCGAACCGCATTCGGATAATCAAAAATTCGGATAATTGGATTTTTTCCGAAAAAGGGGTCTATTTTAATTAACTACTGTATATATGTATAAAAAGGGAAGAAAAAACTATTTTTAAAGAAAAAGATCTTTCAATTAATTAAATAAAAAGGCAACACTTTTACATGTTAAGCGTACTTACAGGTGCAGTAAATTAATGCAGTATGCATGTACCGTACTGTAAATGAAAGTCATTGCTTGCTGAAAATCTCGGTCAAAGTAAGCTGTTTGACAGTCTTTATCCGTTTTCGGGCAGCCACGTCACCCATCCGCTTGACTGTGAGAAATTGCATGTGATCACACTCAGGCTGACGCTCCATCCACTTCAACGCAGTTTCAATGCCGGCAAATGCTTCACTAGCTGATGGTCCTGTGTCTGCTTCAACTTCGACACTAAGGTCATCTTCTTCCTCGACACTTTCTTCTCTCACACTTTCAATAAGTTCATCATCATTTAGAATTTGAAACCCAGGGTCTGAAACGCAGGTGGGCCGGGGAGGCCACCTGGCGACGGAGGACAGCCAATAATCGAACTGCACTATGAGACGGTGACTCATCATCCCAATAATGTTCGCGCTGCGAATACACTAGATTCGCGGAGGGAAGGACAATAGCGCGCGTAGACAGAATCCTTATTTTGCGAATCGCAATACGTTTCCGTCTTATTATTATTGTTTTTAATTCAGAAAGCGATTCGGATAATCAGCGATTCGGATAGTCGGAGTTCGGATAATTGGAGTTCTACTGTATGTCGCACAGTCAAAATGGCTCCGAATCAAAATTACTCAAGTTTGAGACATGTATATACTCATTTCTGAGAACATCCACACACTCAAGAATAAAACATCATGTGCTCATATATGTCCAAGTTTCAAAAATGAGTATGAACTGACTTCTATGTGCTCGTTTTTGAGTATTTCCGTGTTTCGAAAATGAGTTTGAACTGATTCTTATCATTTTTGAGTATGTCCATGTTTCAAAAATGAGTATGAATTGACCTCTATGTGCTCAATTTTGAGTATGTGCCTGTTTTAATATTCTGAGTATTTCTGGTATTTCAGAATTGAAAGCATTGGATCGTCCTATTTGAAATAAAAAGTTTCATAACAAAATGAAAACATCGATTTACTAAGATTTGAAAATGTCATTTTTCTCAGTGTTGATAAGTACGAATAAAGTAGAAAACTCAATTATTTTTATAACATGTTACTGGAACTGTTACTACCCTCTATAGTTAAGTCCCATGTCGTTTTTCTGATTCTCCAAAGACTGGAGAGGAACGTCTTGTAAAACTGTCAAAGTTTTTTATAAAAGAAAGTTTAATAAAGTCGACTTCTTTCAAGAATTACTCAAAAATTCTGTAGGCATTGCATTTTTAGTGATAGAGATTGCAGTTGAATATTTATTATTATTTTTTTTTATCGGAAGTTCTAAATAATATATTAAAAAAACAATATGCTTTGCGTCGCTCAGAAGTTAAAAAATACAAAAAACTCTTTAAATTGAAACTTTTACTTTTAAATCTTTGAGTAAAAACATACTTTTTAAATACTATTAATTCAACACTAATTATCTTCGTGTAAAAAAAGATATGTAATCTATGAATACTCTTATTTTTCCTGTTTACGAAGAAAAACATTTATTTGGTAATAGCAATTATAAAATTATTATTAAAACAGTAGAAAATGTCGAACTAAAATATAATTTAAAAAGTGGATTATTCGTTTAAAATAAAATATATACGTATATATATATTGGGAAAAGTTCAGAAAAGTTTGTAAGTATGGATTTTTTTTTTTTTGTTGTTGTTGTTCAATGATTTCCTATAGGTGGACAACTCAAAAACGAAAACTGATGAACTGTTTTAGCATTTTTTCTAATAGCTTATAAAACTACGTTTTGGGTTGTCTGACAAATGTTTTAGTTGGATAATATTATAGAAAAGAAAATTAGGACATTTTTAAATAAATAAAACTATTATTACAAGGTTGTGGATTTAATGACCGCCATACCATTGTTGTATAATTATTTACTGTTATGTCACTATGACAAAACAACAATAGTCATAGTATCAGAGTGATGTATTAACAAATGATGCTATACGAACCAGTGCCGTAGTCGTAGAAAGTATACGCATCTACAATGAATCTATATGAATCTAAATGATACTGAAAACAATATTTTAAAGAAAGGCTTTTAGTTGAGATAAATATTCTATAAATCCCTATTTAGTTTATTGATTTTAATAGACGAAATCGTTTCAAAATTTATTTAATAATTGCGCAAATTTTCTCATATATATATATATATATATATATATATATATATATAATCAGTAAAAATACTTCGGAAGTTGAAATTTTCATTAAAAAGTTAAATAACTTACTTGAAATTCCAAGAATTATTTCATTATTTTTCTCACATTATTAAATAATTACAGAAAATATTATAAATGTCAGCAATGCAAATTAAAATATTGTAAATATCAATAAATGTCAGAAAAGGTATATATTAATGCATAATAATTTATTCATCATGAATTATTAAAGCAATGTATGAGTCTATATCGAAATCTTACATCTCAAAATAATGAGCAACAGATATTATGTATAGCTTTTCATTAGCATACCACACTCATAGAAATTCATAACGAATTCTGTTATTTATGTTTAAATAGTCAAATATAAAACAGCGTATAAAAATAAGTTTGCGATAAGATTTGTAGTTCACTTATGACATCTTAATGGAAAATGGTACTTGAAAGTCAACTGAGAAAGCAATTTATAATGAAAGAATTAAGTTATAAATGAACTGCATGAAGTTACTAGCATAAAAAATAAGTAAGAATATATGATTAGAACGAGATATGATCACATAATTAACTTAAAGATTACCATAATTATGTTTTATGAATAAACTTTCGCTAATTTTATATTGAATCGATTACATTGAAATGAAACGAACTAGAACAAAAACATAAAGAAACAGCACGTCTTTTCCAAAGGAAAATATATTTACTATAACTATCTAAGCTAATAAAAAAAATCAACAATAATATTTTTAAAAATGTGAAAAGCGTTTTATCTAAAAAATTTAAAACTGTTAAAAACACGGAAAATGTTCAAATTGAAAAGGTTCATTTTATGCCTTGACCTATAACCTATAACATGGCTTGTAATTAATTTACGGATGTTTTGAAGTGAGGTATAATAATTTTATATGGTTAATATTTTTTTATGTTTAAAAAAAGTAATACATTCGTTTTAATACACGTTACTTATTATTAATATTAATTAATGGATAATTTAATTATTTTTCGCAAGTAAAGAAACTTTTTATCCATTTATTGTATATGAAAGTTTATATTTCTAGAAATTATTTGAAACAAATAAGCAATTTAAAAAATATAATAAGATGATTAAAAAATTCTACACACTGGCATAGGTGCCAACCTCTCATTAATATTCCGTAATATGCAGGTTAATTTGACCCAGATTAACAACGATTCAAACCAGAAAAATTATTGGATGTATCTTTATTTATTCAATTTCAGGTTTCTACGTGGAATCTATTTAATTTCATTTCTTTAAAAAATTTCTGGTGCGAAAGGTGTTAAACCTGGGTCAAATTAATCCGAATATTACTGAATATTAGTGAGAGGTTGGCACCTATGCACTGGAGAAGGTTCACATAAATAAAAATTTTCATTCAGTCACTGGTTACATATGATATTTTAAAACTTAGCAAAAGTGGTTTAATGTTTAATAATAATTAATCAGTTTCAAATTGATTTAAATTGTATCTGGTATTTAGAGCAGGGATAGTTTAATTCAATTAATGATTCTTTACAGACTTCTTTTATTTTCGAAAATTGAGTGAATTTTTCTAATATTGATCGTCACATTTTCTCTTAAAACGACAGAAATTGCAGGGTATTAAGAGAATACATCTCTATAGAACGAGTCACCTTTTTTTATTTTGAAGAAAAATATAATCAAAACTACGATTTAAAAAATAATAACATTTTATACATAACTGCGATTTTATTTTCCATAAAAAATTGCGTTTTAACAGTTTATTGAATTATACTTTGAATTATACAAACAACAAATGGTAAGTATGAGCTTCAAAACTTAAAATATTCAACATATCTTTTCTCACCTTGATTATCATTCACATCTTTTTTTCTTTTTTTTTTTTTATCCCCAGTGTTCAATTTTCTTTTACCTTGATTCTGATTCAATGTTGCGGAATTACTGCAATTTTCCCATTCCAGAAAATGTTTTTCCGAAAACTGACTTTTTCTTTCTTTTTCTTTGCAGGCGGTAATTCGCCAATTATGACACTAATAGAGGGATATTTAAATAATCAAGAAACATTTGAAGATGGAAATTACGTCTGGTAAAGAGTACTGCGTATTGTTGAGGCAATTAAGGAATAATTTCCAAGTTGTTTAGGAGTGCAGTGTCAAGCAAGAGGCCCAAGAGAGGCCCCAGTTCAAGGACAGAACGTGCCGAAGTCTGGTAGGAGGATGAAGACAACGCATGATTCAATCATTTTCTCAGTGAACAGGGGTCGACCCCTTCTTTGAAAAAAAGGGAGAACAGTAACATGTTTATTCTCTCATCAACAAGCCTTAAGAAACCACAGATGGATTCTGAGTTTGATTCACAGAATTCGATAGCCATAGAGATTTCTCTTTCGCAGCATCCTTGGAAATATATCAAGGATACTGTGAACTACCAGATCTTTAAGATATTCAGAAGGAAAATGTTTCCTGTATACAGAGTCAGGGTCTGATTATCACAGGGGCACATGCGGCATGACACTTTCCACAAGTTATAGGGGGGAGGGGGGCTAAAATACATTTTGTGTATTCTCTGAAAGATACACATTAAAGGAAACTTCTGTTTTTACAGTTGGCATTAACCCTTTGTTGCATACTTCAAAACTGTTAAAGCCCCAATATTAAATTTGCTATTTTGTGACTAAAAGAGTCATACAGAATGAGAAAAAAATATATTTTTTGTATAATAATTTTATTTTATTTTTAAATTACAGCCTGCCCACTATAGTCCAAAACAAAAGAAATAAGATGTTTACATACTTGTGTTTCAATTATGCAATAGACCAAGAAGCCTAAAAACAATAATTAATAAACAAATTACGATTTAAATAACATTATTGTAGGTTTAGAAACATTTTAGCTCATTCGAAACAACTTGCCGGCATTCTGGAGGTACATCCATATCGATGATATCTCAACAAGTAAGTTACCTGTTCTTGTGGCGCTATCTCGATTTTTCTACTGAAAGCACAGAGTAGCATAAGCTTTGAATAAGAACTGTAAATAAAATAGGTTGGATAAGAAAAAAATAGCATTTTTGTTCACATGGATTTGATCTAGCTATGTTCAGGCAAAAACTAGGGAGAAGGGGGAGGGAGTGAGTGGGCATATGTCCTGGGCCCAGTCTAGAAAGGGCGGCTATAAAAGAAGATTTGTTTCGTCGCTCAGTACAAAAAACAAGCAACGAAATTTAGTAAAAATGTCATGGAATCGGACAACCCAAAATAAAGATGTATTCGTTAATTTTATACTTTTATACTTTATACAGGACCGGTTTTTCCATTAAGTGACCGCCTAGAGCGTCAGAACAATACTTTATTAAGGAATTCATCCGAGATATTTGTAAGATCAATTTACTGTCCTAATTAGGTTTGAATTGGTTCAATATTTTAGGACATTATCGTGATGACAAGTTTTGCCTTCTTGAGTTCGATTAGACAAGACAAAACATTAGTTTGGTGATAATAATTGTTAAATTCTGGAATGTGGGTTGCCATAGTTTGGACAAAAACTGTGCATACGCATTGTGCGTCTTTCGCCATTTGTTATGTTATAACAAATTTCTATCTATCTATTCGATAACTTTCCAGAAGCAGCGCCATCTATGAGGAAATTTTGAGACTAATTTTTTTATTTGCTTAAACAAAATTTCAGATCATAAAAAGCATTTTCGTCTAAACCGCACTCTCGTACGCCAATTGCTTGATGTTTTATTGAATTTTAAAATGTGTCAAGGACTTTTGGGTCACCCTGTACTATAAATTAATGTAAATTGAATAAATGAAACCGCATATTCCTGCAATGATTACATCAACAGAATAATTTTTGTGCTGCAGTCTTTTCCCGTCCATAAGTCCAATTGTGTCAGAATGGATTTTCCGCTAATTTGTCATGTTTAAAAGGATAATCTAAATTTTCTTACAAGATACAGTGCTGAAAAAAAGTTTAAGACCCGATGCTAATTTTATTGTGTAGAATAAAACTCTGAAAAGAGTTGTAGATTTTGAATTTAGGCACATATGTCTGATATAATAGGGGAAGTTAATTCAATTGTAAATGTGAAAAAGCATTTTTACTTACATGTGTTAAAATCTTGTAATATTAACAAATGGAAATAGTTTTAAGACCAGTAGCTTCTTTTACGTTAAGCATAATGAGATGACTTCATGACTGTAGTATTTTATGCGGGACTCATCTGTGATGATGCTTATAGGTTAGTCGTCACTAGATTTGAAGTTTCAGAATATGCAACTGCTGTTTCGAGCATGGGTCACGGGAAATCATTGACTGAATAAGAAAAGTGTAAAAACATGGCCTTTTCGGATTACGGGCAGAGTGAAAGGCAAATTGCCTAAAAATAAATAAATCTAAAACTGTTGTGCGGAATTTTCTTTCTGGTTTTATGAACTGTAGAAGAAATAAAAGAAGCTGACAGCTATCAAAATTCTCAGCCCGATGAAAACGGAAAGTTATTAGAATGACGATTCAAGAATGTGCCTATTCTTCTACTATAAAATCTGCTCTAGAACTCTCAGTAACGTTCAGAATTGTTAGAAATGTGTCAAAAAGTGCCGAATGCGTGAAACATGCTAAATTGAAAGCCAAGCTAAAACTACATAAGCATCATATTGATGCAAAACTAAAATTCACATCGTCCAATGTCTTAAAATGCAATCTATGGAAAAAATTAGTTTTTAATGATGAAGTAAAATTCAACCTTGATGGACCAGATGGTTTAAGATATTATTGGTATGATTTACGAAGTCAGCCATATATGCTTTCAAGACGTGTTCAAGTTGGTGGATCAGTAATGATTCAGGCAGGCTTTAATGGTAAAGGGAAAACTAGATTGGTTTGCACCAAGACAAAGATTAACTTCTTTAACTATCAAGATATTCTTGGTAATAATTTTGTCCCACTAAAAGAAGAACTTATGGATCAGAATTTGGTGTTGCTTCAAGATAACGCTTCTATTCACAAATCTGTGTTGATTTTACATTGGTTATCTGCAAACAACATTAAGACTTTGGCCTTTCCAGCTAAAATTCTTGACCTCAATCCCATAGAAAACTTGTGAGGAATCTTGGTTCGTCAAATTTTTTCCAAGAGAAAGCAGTTATAGATTAGATTGTTGAATTGAAAGCAACCATTTTGGAAACATGATACCCATTTCCACATTT
Organism: Maratus michaelseni; assembly: GCA_963931845.1. Lineage (NCBI taxonomy): Eukaryota > Metazoa > Arthropoda > Arachnida > Araneae > Salticidae > Maratus > Maratus michaelseni. The sequence goes on along the minus strand of OZ007587.1, from coordinate 380,087,027 downwards.
AAAAACCTGACCAAATCCTTCCCCAAGCATCTTTTGAAAGTCATCTGCATTAATGGGAAGCAAACAAGGTACTGAAAAATAATGTACAAATCTTTTACTTTGTAATTTAAATATTAAATAAACTGGTCCTAAACTTTTTTCCATCAAGCTGTGTTACGTAAAATATTAAATTTTATTTATTTTTTGAAACATATTATTGTAATTTAAAAATATATATAATAAAACATGCATAACTTTATGTGTATAATTTTGTAATGATATTCATTTTTTTTTTTTTTAAGTAAGGACTTTGCTGTTTTTGGGTGGTCCTAAACTTATTTCCAGCAGTGTATGTATGTGAAATTTTGTACAGAGTTTTTATATTATGTTTTTAATACATTGTCTTCAAGATTTTTAATTTAAAGTCAAGATTTCCAAAATATATTCTTCAAAGTAAAAATTACTCTCAAAAATCCTCTCTCTCTTTTTTTTTTCCTTTTTTTTTTAACTTTTAAATTTGTTATAAATTTTACAAGTAATATTTTTATAAATCATGGAGACAAATTAACAAGAAAACATTTTTGCACACAATAGTAAAAAAAGCAATGAAATCGGGTAAGTGGTTCATAACTTATATCAAAATTTAAATAAAGTTTAAAGTTTAAAGTTTAAAAAAAATTCTAAGTTTTCAAAAGTTTAAGCAATTTTTATAGAAATATACATTTCAGGAAAATAATTCCTTAAAAAATGCCTATAAATAAAGAAAAGAAAATTTGACTCCCGGACACTATAAAATTTCATGATATCTGGCCATTTTTGTAAAGTCGCAAGCTGCAGAAATATTATATGCAATTTTATTCGCAAGCTGCAGAATAACAGTTTTGAACGCAGTAGCTTTAAAAATGACCATTCTTTATGTCGTGTGTGGTGAGAGTTGTAGTTCTTTTTATCAAAACTTTTATTCTAATGCAAAACATTAATTTTTTTTTTTTTTTTTTTTTTTTTACATATTACAAAATAACTAAATTTTAATATGGGTGTATATCTTTCGTTTTTCGATAGATAGATGATAACTTAAGTACTTACCAGTTAAGATGTACATATATTTTTAATACGAGAATAAATTAAGGAATTTACACACACACACACACACATTAAAAAAAAAAAAAAAAAAAAAAAAAACAGTATTTCTGAGGCAAAATTTCAAACAAATTAAAAGTATTTTACAACCTTAATTTCAATGACTTTTTCAAAACTAAACAAATTTGGAAAATCAATATATATAACTTTTCGCGGCTCTTTCATCTATTAAAAGAGAATAGCCAAGGTCTATAAATCGCTAATATAATGCAAAATTATTCCAAGAAACAAAAAGTTTTATTCTTTTAGCCTATCTTAATTCCAAACTGATATAAAACAAGTGTGAATTCACAGTAAAATGTTATCAACAAATCCATGTCAAGGTGTTTCGCTTTACATTTATACATTTGCAAAAAGAAAAAAAATATATAACAAAAAATAAAAACAAATGGCTCCCAGAACACAATGCTCTTAGATATCACGACCCAGGGCGGTCGCAAACTTTTTTCATTCCACGCCAGTAGCATTGTTTGGAAATCTTTCCCACAAAACCATTCATTACAAAATAAAGCAACACGAATTCCTATTTTCGTTTTAGTGAATTTACTTATTTTAACAACATAATTTGGTGAAGAGAACGGGAGCTATGCGGCAATTAGTGACAACGAAGGTTTTCTTGTTTTGTTGGATTCTTCTGGGACATAGAAAGTAAAAGGAAAAAAGAAGGGGGAGGAGAAGAAAATATTTTTTCCTTAATCCAAGGCTGTTGTAAAATAGTGAAATGCATGGAATTTTAAGCAATGATTCTTGGAGGAGGGAAAGAAAAAATTTAGATGGCTTTGCGTTCAAGTTGTTCATATTATTTCATACTCTCTTATGGTATAGAATTTTAAATTCCCCAGGGGTCGAAAAAATGTTCGGACTGGAATTAATGATTTTAATACAATTTAAAAGCAAAACAGAAAACAAGCATCTTCATGAATATAAATATGAATATATGGCATATTAAATAAAACGTAATGAGAAATATAACCAATTAGAAAAAAAAAATAGTAATAGTTTCAAGGTTTCATAGATTCTTTAAAGAGATTATTCAGTCAGAATAGTCTCAAATTATTGCACACTCTCTTCAATTTATAAAAGAAGAAAAGGATGTAGTTGCGTCCAGGGTATAATGGTATACAATTTTCCCGGGGGTCGAAAAATTCTTCAGATTAGAATTAATGATTCGAAGCCAATTTAAAAACAAAACTGAAAACAAACATCTTTATGAATAAGCGGCACATTTAAAAAACGTAAAGAGAAGTATAAACAATTAGAAAAAAAAAATAGCAACAGTTTCAAGGCTTCATGAATTCTTCAATGTGATTCTTCAGTCAGAATTGTCTCAAATTATTTCATACTCTCTTCAATTTATAAAAGAAGAAAGGGATGTAGTTGCGTGCAGGGTATAATGATATACAATTTTCCCAGGGGTAAAAAAATTATTCAGATTAGAATTAATGATTTGAAGACCATTTAAAAACAAAACGGAAAACAAACATCTTTATGAATAAGCGGCACATTTAAAAAACGTAAAGAGAAGTATAAACAATTAGAAAAAAAAAATAGTAATAGTTTCAAGGCTTCATAAATCCTTCAAAGAGATTCTTCAGTCAGATTAAATCTCTTCAGTAAGCACACATGTGTTGCTCCGTTTACATTTTCACGTTTACAATTTCTCATTAAAGAAGGATTCTGTTATGAAGTCTTAAAACAGTTGCATGCTAATATTTTTCGTTATTTGTAATTTTCTTTATGTAGGTTTTTCTAGATGACGACTTATATTTCTAGAACTGTCGCCAATATATAAACCGTATAAACTATTTTAATGTAAATAAATGAATGAATATTACCTTTCTGAATCATGCTGAACTATCGGGGTTGAAATCCTGATGAATCTTTGATGTTGATATCTTATTACTCTGCTACTGTGGAAGTTATATTTTGTTTATTTATTTTTTTAAAATATTCATGAAAAGTTTCATTCAACAAAGAAAACACAGATAAAAATGTAAGCAATATTAATAAGTTACTAAAAACTTACAAATTTGCGTATGTTTAATTTTTATTTTTAACTAACATAAGAATTAATTTGATTAACACCGTTCATTGTGTTGCTATGACAATTCGTAATTTCTTATTTTAAAATATAAAATTTTTATGTTTAATAAATGTTATAGAGGGAGTGATTAAGGAGTCTGTTCATAAACGTTAAACTAACGAAAACAAGCAAAATTGAAATGTACTATTTTTTGTTGAGTTGCTATAATAACAATTGATTTATACTAATAAGCGTTACTACTAGTAAGAGAGTTTATACTAACAAGAATTAATAACTTTTTGAAAACAAATAAAAGAAAATCCCCCTTTTAAAAATACATATTCAGTCGTAGAATCATTAAAATTTAAGTTTAAAAATAAGGTCCTTATTCACCGTTTTAGACAGAATTTTTATATTGAAATAGTGTTATTTAAAAAATAAAATTATTTAAAAAATCAAAACTTCATCCGATATACTTTAAATACTACGTTAACCGTTTTAGATTTAATTTGTATATCGAAATGTTGTTACTTAAAAAATAAAATTATTTAAAAAATCAAAACTCCATCCGATATACTTTAAATACTATGTTAATCGTTTTAGTTTAAATTTTTATTGAAATACTGTTTTTTAAATATCAAAACTTCATCCGATATGCTTTAAATACTACGTTAACCGTTTTAGATTAAATTTTTATATTCAAATATTGTTGTTTAAAAAAATAAAATTATTTAAAAATCAAAACTTCATCCAATGTACTTTAAATACAACGTTAACCGTTTTAGATTGAATTTTTATATTGAAATAATATTTGACAAATAAAATTATTTAAAAGTAATAATTTTTATTTAAAAAATAAAATTATTTAAAAATCAAAACTCCATCCGATGTACTTTAAGTACTACGTTAATCGTTTTAGATTTCATTTTTAGATTGAAATTATGTTATTTAAAAAATAAAATAATAATAATAAAATAAAATCAAAATCAAAACTTCATCCAATATACTATTAATACTACGTTAACCATTTTAGAAATTACTAGAAAATAAAAACACTTAACTTGAGAAATGTAAAATAATTCAGCAGCATTAAATCATAACTTTACAAATGGAAATAACTAGATACAACTTCGAAAAATAAAATAATACAATATTTTCGGGTACTTAATTAAATTACACATTAAAATTTTGTAATAAAAATCAATTAAAAATCTTGTTTAAATACTTAGTTAAATGTAAATTTTAATCTGAAAAATTGTTTAAATATAAAAATTGTTAAAATATATATATAAATTGTTTTAAATATATTAAAATTTAAAATAATTTTGAGGATTATAGCCGCTCATTTGAATACATGATCAGAATGTGGATTTTAATACAGTGTTTAGTAACCGAAAGAAATATTATTCCAATTTGAATAAGAAATATTATTATTCACATTTCCTTCATATGTTTGAAACGGTGTGTTTTCTAAAGAGATAATTTTCTCATCCCTTGGGGGTTTATTAATGAACTAACCATAAAAAAAGACAATTTTTCTTAGTCTATTAAGATATAATATAACCACCAACGAAAATATACAATAACCTATTCCGAGTTACACACGATTCCGAAAAAACGTTCTTTATCTTTAGAAACCTCAGAAACTAATATATTTTTTAGATTTAAAGAATCCTTTATAAAAACAAAGTTTATTTTGATGCCACTGATTTTCGAAAACGTTTCCGAGTAGTTTTTAGAGTAGTTTAATCAGTTTTCTCAACCCGGAATATGGGTTTTTTGGAGGCTATCCATTCAAAAGTGAACATGTGTTACAGACAAACATGATGAATTAACAACATTAACATTAAATTTAATAATATTTTCTTACTCTTGCATGTCTAAATTCAATTACGCAGCTGAAAATGTTTAATTGAGATTAGATATAGCTTCCTAAAAACAGATTTGAGAAAACTGATTAATACAGTATAAACAGTTCTCGGAAACGTTTCCAAAATCAGTGGCAGCAAAATAAACTTTGTTTTTATAAATGCTTCTTTAAATCTCGAAAATATATTGGTTTATATATTGGAGATATATTTCTGAAGATAAAGTTAGAACGCTTTTCGGAATCATGGGGAACTCGGAAGAGGTTATTGTATATTTCCGTTCGTGGTTATATTATATTTTCCTAGATTAAGAAGCATTTGTCTTTTTACAGTATATATCTTTAAAATGCTTCAGGAGTTTAAATTTTTGTTAAACATTTTTGATATCCCTAAGTAACTATCTTTATACATATCTGTGCATCTGTTTCGGAATGTCGGTTTATTAAGATCTTAAAAATAGCGATTAAGTCTATTGATACATAATTTTGTAATAAAAATTCTATTTCGAACCAGTTTTTATATTTAAAAAAAAACTGTCTGACGGATGGATTAAAAAAATGGATGCACAAGTATTTTTAATCCTTTTTGGGGCAGGGTAATTTTGCTGCCAAAATGTTGAAATGGGGGAAAGTCGCCAGAATTTACAAACAAACTAAAATAAATTATTTTCTTCGGTCATGATATTTTATTATAAAATTCTGGATGCCATTTGGCAGTTTTGAATTAAAAGTAAGTGACATAAAATATACCAATAAAATGAAAAAAATATGGAAAGAATATTTTAAAAATTGGAACGTATTGAGCATTTTGTTAAAGTTAAACTATTAATAGTTTTTTTTAAATTAATTTTCAATAAATTGATTTTTTTTAAATATTTGTTGAATTTATGGTACACAATACTTTTTTGAAGAATTTCTCGTTGCATTAACATTAATAATGAAAAACAATTTTTAAAGTCCACTATTCCTTTAAATCTATAGTTAAAAAATGATATAAAAATCAATATTAATTGAATAATTAATAAATAATCATTATCACAAAATTAAAAGAGATAAACATACTTTGAAACGGGATAATCATAGTCATATTTTAAATGTGACGATTTAAACTGCAAAGTAATTTGAAAACTAACGCCGTGCTATCAAGCGTTTTAACAGCAACTTCGTCTAAGTTCCAGTTAAGAGATCGACCGAAATGAGTTAAATTAAATGCTAAAATCCACTTAAAAAGTAACATATATTTACTTTAGTCGTAAAGTGAAGTACGATATCTTAAAGTCATTACTGCATTGTAATTAGAATTTAAAACATTACATCACGTGGATTGTTATTGTAGTTTTAACTACCACCAGATAAATAGAGAGTTGGATTTCCATATTTTTTCTCGGAAATTCAATTACGTATTCCACAAACTACTTAGTTTCTTTATGAATATGAATGTATACACTCATACTAGCTACGCAAGACATGAAATTGACGCAACACAAAGAAGAACAGGGCATTTAACCATTAATAACAAAACAGACGCGGGACGAGACTCATTTTTTAAAAGAATCTATCTGCTGTGATTAATTTACTCTTTAGAAAGCAAAAATGAAATGATTATAATGTGTATCATGGCTGCTCAATTTTATTTTCTCAGAATACGATCGTTTATAACTAAAGTTTAACAAATCAAATCTATTCTCACTACATCGTTGCCAGGTGTTCCGTTTTTCAGTGTTTCCAAAAGCTGTCCCAAGACAGGACAGTTGTAATCGTAAAGCGGGACACCAAATGTCCGGATTTTTTATAATGCGAGAATTCTTTTAATTGTTTCGGCGTAGCACGCAGTTTATTACAATACGCTTTAGAAAGCAAAAATGAAATGATTATAATGTGTATCATGGCTGCTCAATTTTATTTTCTCAGAATACGATCGTTTATAACTAAAGTTCAACAAATCAAATCTATTCTCACTACATCGTTGCCAGGTTTTCCGTTTTTCAGTGTTTCCAAAAGCTGCCCCAAGAAAGGACAGTTGTAATCGTAAAGCGGGACACCAAATGTCCGGATTTTTTATAATGCGAGAATTCTTTTAATTGTTTCGGCGTAGCACGCAGTTTATTACAATACGCTTTAGAAAGCAAAAATGAAATGATTATAATGTGTATCATGGCTGCTCAATTTTATTTTCTCAGAATACGATCGTTTATAACTAAAGTTCAACAAATCAAATCTATTCTCACTACATCGTTGCCAGGTGTTCCGTTTTTCAGTGTTTCCAAAAGCTGTCCCAAGAAAGGACAGTTGTAATCGTAAAGCGGGACACCAAATGTCCGGATTTTTTATAATGCGAGAATTCTTTTAATTGTTTCGGCGTAGCACGCAGTTTATTACAATACGCTTTAGAAAGCAAAAATGAAATGATTATAATGTGTATCATGGCTGCTCAATTTTATTTTCTCAGAATACGATCGCTTATAAGTTCAACAAATCAAATCTATTCTCACTACATCGTTGCCAGGTGTTTCGTTTTTCAGTGTTTCCAAAAGCTGTCCCAAGAAAGGACAGTTGTAATCGTAAAGCGGGACACCAAATGTCCGGATTTTTTATAATGCGAGAATTCTTTTAATTGTTTCGGCGTAGCACGCAGTTTATTACAATACGCTTTAGAAAGCAAAAATGAAATGATTATAATGTGTATCATGGCTGCTCAATTTTATTTTCTCAGAATACGATCGTTTATAACTAAAGTTCAACAAATCAAATCTATTCTCACTACATCGTTGCCAGGTGTTCCGTTTTTCAGTGTTTCCAAAAGCTGTCCCAAGAAAGAACACTTGGAATAGTAAAGCGGGACATGTCCGGATTTTTCATAATGCGCAAATTCTTTTAATTGTTTCGCCGTAGCACGTAGTTTATCACCCATATTTTTTTCAGAAAGCAAACATCGATATGATTATAATGTATATCATGGTTGCTCAATTTTATTTTCTCAGAAAATGATCGTTTATAACAAAAACTCAACAAATCAATTCTATTCTCGATTTTGTTGCTAGGTGTCCCGTATTTCAGTGGTTCCAAAAGCTGTCCCAAGAGAGGACAATTGAAACATTGAGAAGGACACCAAATGTCGGGATATTTCATAATATGCAAATTATTTTAACGTTTTTGGCATAGCACGTTATTCATTACACATACTTTTTAGAAGCAAAAATGAAATGATTGTAATGTATATCATGGCTGCTTAATATTATGTTCTCAGAATAAGATTGTTTTTAACTAAAGTTCAACAAATCAAATATATTCTCGATATTGTTGCCAGGTGTCCCGTTTTTCAGTAATTCCAAAATCCGTCCCATGAGAGTGCGGGATACCAATTATCCGGATTTTTCATAATGCTCACTTTCATTTATTTTTTTGGCGTAGCAGGTTGTTTATTACTCATATTTTTTAGAAAGCAAAAATGAAATGATTATAGTGTGTATCATGTTGCTCAATTTTATTTCCTCAATAAGGTCATTTATAACTAAAGTTCAACAAATCAAATACATTCTCACTACTGTTGCCAGGTTCAAAGACAGTCGGTGGTTCCAAAAGCTGTCCCAAGAGTGTTGCAGTGGAATCAATAAGCGGGACAACAAATGTCCAGATTTTTCCTAATGCGCAACTTCTTTTAATTTTTTTGGCTTAGCACATTACTTATTACTCATACTTTTTAGAAAGCAAAAATGAAAGGATTATAATGTGTATCATGGCTGCTCAATTTTATTTTCTCAGAATAAGATCGTTTATAACTAAAATTCAACAAATCAAATCTATTCTTTGTGATTGTTGTCAGGTGTTCCGATTTTCAGTGATTCCAAAATATTTCCCAAGAGAGAGCAGTAGAATTATTGAACGGGATACCAAATGTCTAGATTTTTCATAATGCACAAATTCTTTTATTTTTTATTATTTTATTTTATTTATTTATTTTATTTATTTATTTATTTTTTGGCGTAGCACGTTGTTTAGTACCCGGCAACATTCTCAACATTATGCAATTTTTAAGAAATATAAGTAAGAATCTTTGAAATTATATCTTCCAGATTTTAGCATAGAATTTTTATGACAAATTGTTGATTAAGACAGTATTTTCTACAGAGGTGTAGTTTGATTCATAGTTAAATAAAATCGCGCCATCAAATTAAGTTTTGTTATTTGAAATACATATAAAATGTTTAAGTTTGTTTTGTCAAAATATATTGTTAATAAGTTAAAAGAGTTACTGGTGTTTAAATTTTGTCTATATTGCAGCTATTAAAGTATTGTTTTAAAGCAATCATATTTATTTTTGATTTCTGAACATTGCCATGCAGACATTGTTAATTATTACAAAAACTAGTTCTGGTTAATTAACTTTCCGCTTTGTCTTTAGAGATTATTTAATTTATATAGATTTAATGTAGGGAATGAAATCTTTGTAAGTTTTTCTTCTTTTTACAAAATAAACAGTTGATAAACAAGCATAAAAAAATATTATTTGGCTTTTAAGAAAGAGCATATTTTATATTTTAGATTCAATAAAAGAGAAATATAGATATGAATATGATTCAAATATATACAATATGAATTGCTCGAATAAGACTACTGCGTAAGACAATTGCGAGCTTAAAAGACCAAAATTCCTTCGCACTAATCTTATAATCAATGTCACCGATTTTAATCTGATTCCTTCTCTTAATGAAATTTATTCGGGAAAATATTTTCTACTTATTTGATGTCTATAGTTAAAAAGAAAAATGCTGAAATATTGAAGAAGGGCTTAGTTTCACTTAAAATATTTTAAGTAAAACTATCACTTTGCCAAGTTTTAGTTAAATCTGCTCATTAGGTTATAGTGATACCATCTTGCACGAACAGTATATAAAAAGACTCTAGCACGAAGCAGCTGAGCTAGCCTTTTGCTAGACACTATAACGCTCGTCAACTGTTCAGGGTTTCGTGGTTCGACTCTGACCACAGCTCTGCACATCCTACAAGTTTCTAAGATTGTGCGAACAAACGTAGAACTTCTTACAGATTTATTATCAGCATATATAACAAAAGATAATTGCAATTACCAATAACAAAAATATGTTTATACAGATAAAAAAAAATATATTAACTGAATAGATAATATTCGAATATTTTTTTAATATGCAAATGTAAATTCATTAATTATTGTTAATATTAATTGATTAAGAATTTTGTAGGATTTATAGAAAGAGCATTGCATAAAACATGGACTCTAACAACAATTTCTTTAAATATATATTTTTCAAAGTTTAACATTAATGTACCTACATCTTCTGCTTATACACTGTAAACATATAAATATCAAGATTTTTCTTATGAAAGTAGAGTTATTGTAAAGAGTTTAATAAACCCTCTTTATGTTTATATATTGATTAAAATAAATGCGATATGTGAGTCTTTTATTTTTTATTAAACAACTTACTCATAATATAAAATGCCGCCACACGCAAAAAAAAAAAAAAAAAAAAAAAAAAAAAAAGCAAACGGCACATAAAAATTGGTTTTAATGAGAGGATATTGAATTTAGCGATGATACATTCAGCAAATCACATGAATATGTAACAGAGTGAATGATTTCTATATTAAAGGTCAAGAGACCCGAGTTTATTCTCTTTTTATTAAATTGATAGAATGAAATTACTCAAGTCAGTTCAAGAGATACTGGAGTTTCCAATATTTTAACTCGTAGATACTTGAATAATATCAGCTTTAAATGGTCAATTTTTATTCCCCTCCGCCTCTATCTCTCGCACGAAGATAGTCTTCTGAAATATTAGGCCGCATCACAGCATTTTCGTTTTTGAATTTTTTTATACTAAAGCCTGTAGCTGGCACTTTATCACACCTATTGTTGAACTTAAAATATTATTTGAGAGAATACATGTCCCTCTATATTCTATAATCATACAGGCTTCTTTCTTTAATTTTTAAGTTACGTAAAGAGTGATACAAATGTTAAGGTTTTATGCATCTTAAAGCATGTTTTTAAACTAGGCCTTAAAACCAATGAAGCTGTCCTCAAAACTCGTGCAGTTGGAGAGCAGGACAAAAGTAGTGTCTGTACAGCTCAAAACAAATCCAAACGTTTTAGGGAAGGGGAGCACAGCCTTGAAATCAAACCTAGAAGTGACAGGCGAATTTTGACCAGTTTAAGAGAAAAAAGAGGAGAATCCATTCTTCGCAATAAATTTTAATGGTAAAAAATAACAAAACTACACATTCAAACATTAATAATTGCTGACTATGTAGTTTTGTTAATTTTTAGCATCAAAATTTATTGCGAAGAATGGATTCTCCTCTTTTTTCTCTTAAACTGGTCAAAATTCGCCTGTCACTTCTAGGTTTGATTTCAAGGCTGAGATCCCCTTCCTTAAAACGTTTGGATTTGTTTTGAACTGTCCGGACACTATTTTTGTACTGGCCTCCAACTGCATGCGTTTTGAGGACAGCATCATTAGATTTTAGGCCTAGTTTAAAATCATGCGTTAAGATGCATAAAATCTAAACTTTTGTATCACTCTTTACGTAACCTAAAAATGAAAGAAAGAAGTCTGTAGGATTATAGAATGCTAGCTGTTACCCGTGACTTCGTTCACGTATCATTAAAAGAAGAATAAATGCATTAATTAAGCAAAATATTTCATTCCCGATAATTAGAAACGTAATTAATTAACTAACCTTTATCACATTCCATAGGAGACAATACAGTATTTCTATGTTATAGAGGCCTTGACATAACTAACTTTTAAAAAAGTGAAATTTTGTGACAAATAATCACGAAAAGGAAACTGCAACCAATGAAAAACGGCGGGCCAAATAAAATCGTGGAAATCGGCGAATTATATAAAAACATATGTCAAGTTTACCTGGTAAACCATTTTACTTTTAACGCCTTTGTGAAACGTTTTAATAGCCATCCTTCAAAGATAATGGAAATATTATATTCTTTTTCATTAAATTCAATTCTTGTGAATAGGGAGCAATTATTGTAGACCTAAATGCAAGGAGCTTGAATTTGCCTCCTTGATTTAATCTATAACTGAAAAAAATCTTTATTTCTAAATAAAATATGTTGACAGACGATTTTTGTTCTCCAGAATAAATTGATTCATGAAGTTTGAACATGCGAAAATACGTTTTTATTTTTCAAAAATTTTACTGTAATCAAGTTTTTTTTTCTTTCACCATCTATTCAAATTGAAAATAAATTCTTTTTTTTTTTTCAGTTTTAATGAGAAAAAATATATTAATCCGTTTTATTTCTCCTTTTTATCCACAAAAATGGAATAATTTAGTTGCCATTTTTAGAGAAACTTCGTTAAAATTTACAATACATAAATAAATAAAATAAAATAATAATAATAATATCTCGGAATTTAAATCATTTTTTTTAATTCTGACAGTTTATGACATCCTCGGATGAATGATAACCGGTGTTAAGTAAACCGCATTGCGTTCGACAATCTGAAAAGAGTAGTTGCGAAATACAAACAGATTTTAATATAATGGATTCGTATTTATTTTTCTTTTCCTAATAATCATGGTGTGGTTTTTGGCAAAAAACTCTCATCTGTATGTAACTGATATTCATGCTCAATAATCGGTATAGATAAAAAAAATTTCAATTTTTCGTTTTAAATATGTCGTGAAACTAATCTACTTTCTATACTTAATGATCTTTGTATTATTAATGTACGGAATTAATTCCCGCTCCTTGTAAAACATATTTGAAAATTCCCGTTTTATTTCAAATATGACGTCACATTTTCCTCAGAGAAATCTCTTTTTAATGCTATAGTTCTTTTTAATTTTCTTTTTCTGGCAATCAGGACGTAAATTTTAGCGAAAAACTCGCATTTGTATGTAACTGGTACTCAAGCTAACTATTAATCAGTATCGATAAAAAATATTTCAGTTTTTCATCTTAAATATTACGTCCATTATCTATCTACTTTCATTATACATTGATATTCATGCTCCTTGTATTATTATGACTATTTGAAAATACATGTTTTATTTATGACGTCATATTTGTCCAAGCCAAGGAGGATCCTTTTCATAGTTCCATGTTCTAAGCGAAATCTATTTTTAAGAATATAATTATTGTTCATTTTTCCTTCTAATTATAACGCAGTTTTTTGACAGAAAAAGATCTTTTTAATGTAACCGATATTCATACTTCATGTATAATAACAAATACTCAATATTTTTGTTTCAAATATCACTGAAATTCATCTTCTTTTGAATTCTTTTTCATTTTCATTTTTCACGTGAAATTCGTTCAATTGAAAATTAATTGTTGAGGAAAAAATATTTTTCCGTGTTTTTATTTATTGGCAACGATCAAAGCCTTAGCAACGATAAAGTAAAATGGTTAAATTTTATGGGAAAATGTCCATTTATTCTCTATGAAAATAATGAAATTTTGAATTATTAAGAAAAATATTTGAATAAAATGAACAAAAATCGGCCTATGTTCATTCGAGGGTTATAATCAACGTATATGCAAAGATACAGGATGATTAAATGCTCCATTTTGACGCTGGCTTCAGCCTAACATTTGCACACAATCAGATTTATAATATTATTAGGATAGAGGAACATCTATTCTCTTAAATAACATTTTAAGTTCAACAATAGGGGTGATAAAGTGTTAGCTACAGGCTTTGGTATAAAAACATTCAAAAAACGAAATTACTTTTGATACAGCCTAATATTTATCTTCTTTTTATATATCTTTATATACAGGGTGTCTCCTCTCAACGGTCTCCAATGGCTAATTCTTAAACCGTTTGTCATAGACATATAGTTCCAATTGCAAAAATATTTTAAACGGGGTAAAGAAGTATTTTAAAACTAATTTGGGTCAACAAAAACATTTCTTAAAAGTTACGAAATTTAATTTTTGCACACTGTCCCCCGGTCCTATAAGTTATATTTAGTAAAAATGTTCTATTACACTAACAAGTAAGACAAAAAAGTCCCATTCTTCTACGATTAAAACTGACCGAGTGATAACTTTTTGAAGTTGAAGCATCTTTTTTACTGCGAAATAGGGTTCATGCTCAAATTTACAAAAAAATATAAATAATCGTCAGATATATAAAAAAAAATAACAGTTGAGAATAAAATTAACATTACAATATAAATATGAAATATATTTTCATTCTGATATATTAAAGCAAACTATACAGCTTGTACTAAAAATATAATTGAAAAAATAACAAAATTTTGTCAAATGAAATGATGAAAAGCAACAGTTTCAATTCTTTGCAAAATAAAATGTATGTTAAAATACAATTATTTTAACCAATCTGAAATTTAATTAATAAAAATTAACACTATCTTAATACTTGTACGATATGACTGCTTTCAGTTAAAGTGCTTCAGTCACACGCAAAATAAATGTTACTAATACTTTAAGCACTTTGTGTACGATTCCTCGAAGCATGCCCAACTCATCTGTGTTCAGACGCAGAAAATTGGTATAAGTTATGCCATTCAAAGTTTCAAAACTAGGTCAGTTTTAATCGTAGGTGAATGGGAATTATTTTGTCTTACTTTGTTAGTGTAATAGGAAATTTTTACTAAATATAACTTATAGGAGCGGGAGACCGTATAAAAATATAATTTCGTAACTTTTTAAGAAATGTTTTTATTGACCCAACTCGCTTTTAAAATACTTCTTTAACTCATTTAAAACATTTTTTGCAATTAGAACTATATGTCTAGGACTAACGGTTTAGGAATTAACTATGGACACCGTTGAGAGTGGACAACCCTATATATATAATCTAATTTTTTCTTCAGTTGCAAATTTACAATTATAAAAAACATCATTCGTTGTCAATGTTACATTTACGAGAAGTAAGTTTTTCTGTAGCGAATGATGTTTAAACCGAAAATAAATTTCGACTAGATTCTTGGATGAAGATTTACTAGTTTGCATATCTGAAAACCCTAACTCGAAAAGAAGATATTTAAAAATAATAATAAAATTTTGTTACAAATAATAACAAAATATTTTATTTTTATAATAACATTTTTAATTCAGAAAATTTTTAATTACACAAACCCAACATGAGTGAAAAATTGACCAGGACTCGAACCTGGGACCTTCAGCGTACCTGGGAAGAGTCACCGGCTAGCATTTTGCAGCTTCAGATGACACAATAACGATGAATTGATAATTATTCGTCGGTCTATAATTATATATATTAAAGCACATACACACAATGCGTCTGATTACTTTTTAACTTATAATAACATTTTTAATTCAGACAATTTTTAATTACACAAACCCAACATGAGTGAAAAAATGACCAGGACCAGGACTCGGACCCTGGGACCTTCAGCGTACCGTGCTGACGCTCTGCCACTGAGCAACCCCTGGTCGATATCCTAGTCCGGCAATTTCCCACCTTTAAACATGTTGGGAAGCGTCACCGGCTAGCATGGGGCTAGCCGGTGTACCCGATCCAATATCAAATTCAAATAAAAACATTAAAAAAATCAAATTTTATTGAAAAATTGGTTTGATCAAAGCGACAATTTTCATTGAAAACATGCTGTAATTTATTTTAACAATACATCTAAACTTCGTCACCATTCAACTGTTTTTAATAGTTAAAACTACAAGAGGTAAACAAATCACAAACACTTTAACATTATGTTTGCGTATTAAAAGTTGTTAAATGACAAGAAGAGCAACAAAGAGCACTTGAACAAATTCCACATTTACAATTTAAATTAAATTTTTCCATCATGTAATCTTTTGTATCCCATGCAAAATATCATAAAAGACTGGAAAATTTCTCACAAAATATCACACATCTTGTTTATTAACTTCGCGTGCATTTGTTTTCGTTTAGCTGTAACAGCAAGAAAAAATACAAAGGAAAGATTTCAGTTCGTGATGTTACATTTGCATTGTATTATGTGTTTCTCTTTTTATTTTTATTTTAAATGGAACTGAGTTAAGGGAAACAAAACCATCATACCTTGACCTACATGTCTTAAACAGATTCGGAGTATAAACACAAAATAGTTTTTTTTCCTGGATACGGAACGATTAGACTTCGTGTTTTCAAGTGTGTTCCGTTCTGTGTAATTGAATCTAATAATCGATAATACAAAACGAAAACATGTTGCAAATAGTTTTTACTAGTGCTGATTACAGTGGCGTAGCAATTCCAAAATTATGGGAGGGAACCACTTTAAAAGAAAAAAAGTTGAACCCTTAGGATTATCAATAATTAATAAAATATTAGCAATACAAGATTACAAGATAGGCATATTTAACCTGACAGTACTCAGCGTGTTCTGTAAGGCAATCTAATTGTGAGAATGTGGCCTTATTTTGTAGGATCATTGAACAAGATAGGGGACAAAGGATTCTGTGAAACACGCAGTGTCCCATATCCCCTATCGGTAAGTTTTGGAACTATTTTTTCAAGGAACCCTTCGTCCCCCGTCATGTTTAATCATCCTATAATATTTGGGTCCATTCTCGCATTAAGAGCTAGTGACTGCTGCGAGTTTAATTATAATCATTTTGTAGTTATAAATGACATTTTCCCAAAATCAAGATTTTAATTACTTTAGATAAAAATAGACAGATTGATTGAGATTTGTTTAGATAGACTGATGACGATTTGATTTAGAATTCACGAAGATTAAGATTTTCAAAATAGTGAGACTATGAGGGTTCAGGGGAGCAGAGCTTCCTAATTTAATTTTTTTTAGATGTTTTTACGAAATGTTTATAGGAATAACTTCTGAAACTACTTATAATACTAATTTGAAAGATATGACACTGCAGCTTCAAAGTTTCAAACATTTAATACAATGAGTTTATAATAAAAATTCGACTTCCATAGATGATTTTGAAGCTCCTAATCTGAGAATTTGCACGTTATAAATATAACTAATATATATAATAATTCTTCATGCATAGAGGTTTGGTTTTTTATTCAGAGATGGACTATCAAACATTGTAGACATAAAATAATAATCTGGATCATATCAGGTGACGTAAAAAATAGTCTTCATATGAATGAAGAAGGCTTGAGTCTCGGGTGTCCCTCCTTCCTCTTTCCTTTCTTACACTCCTGATACAAAACGAAAAATATGGTGGAAATAGTTTTGCTAAGAGCTGGTTATATAATAGATGTGAAGATTTGATTAAGTATTTGTTTGTTTCAATTTCATTTTTCATAAAAGCAATTTTTATCTTGTTTGTATTAGGATATTGATAACAAATATTCATTAAAGTGAGTTTGTTGTACGACTAAATATGAATTCTATGATAAGAAGTTATAGAAATGTCTTCTTTTGAGCTATTGATGTTGAATAACAGTTTACACATTTAAAAAACCTATTAAAAGATAAGGAGCCTGTACAGTCTAGAAAAGCCTCAACGAGATATACATAGTATAAGACAAAAGAGGAAAATAAACCTAAATTCCGACAGATTAACTGATTGCTTTGTTATATACTTTTATTTATTTCTTTTATTACAACAACTTAATTTCCCCAGAGTATATTCTTGATTTACTTAATTTACACAATAATAAATCTGTTTATTTTCTTGTTAAACAGATTTATTGTAGTGTTTCTAGAAACGTGAGATGTGAAACAAAGTCGTGCAATTAAATCATAGGAAAAAGCATTAATCTAAAGTACTACTGAATACATAAGCATTTTTTCGATAAAATTTTTATAGGATCTTGTAAATGAGCAATAAACTCGTGTTCAAAAAATCCTTTATGAATCATACAATGCTGGAGTCCAACGACCACACAGATCAAATCGCTCAAGGTATCGCTTTAGTAACAGTCGTAAAAAACAAAACAAAAAACAAAACACATTAAAAAACATGAATATCTGATGAGACCGATATGTTTTCATGGTTCTTTTAGCTTTATAAAATAGTCCCGAAAGTTTATCCCTATGATCCTAATAATAGTAACGGATGTCAGCCGAATTGGTTTGCAGAGTTTCACTCAAGTCGACAAAATACATTTTTTACTAGGGGAGAATGACCTAACTTCAAGAACTAACATGAATAAGAACAAGGAACCTGCAATTTATTTGTTATTTATTTTCATAGAATATTCAAGAAGTCATTTTTCTAGTTACATACTTTGCTTATTTGAATATAAGAAACAAGTATAATTTTAGAATGGAAATGATGAATATTTTGAGTGACAGACCTTTAAAATATTTTTTTAACCTTATTTACACAATATTATGAAAATGGAAAAAAAATGAAAGTAGACAGAAAGCGTGTAGGAACAACGTCATAGTAAAGTTAATCAAATGTACACCATTAAAAAATTGTGATGAGAAACACCATAAACGTCATGAGAACGTTCAGTCTGAACTAGTGGTGGGCATAATGAATGATTTTGATATTCGACTGAATCATTCGGGCATGTGCAAAAACATAACTGCCAACCTTAGTACAGTGATACCTCGGTTTTAACGTCGATAATCCGTCTGAAAAAGATTGGTGAAATCCGAACCTGACGAAAACCGTGGAATGCGCCAATTACATCCATATGAATCTATGTAAATCCAATTAATTCGCTCTGAACACTCCAAAATACATATCAAAAACACATTTTATAGAGAATAAGTATAGCGTATAATACTAAAAACAATAAGGAATTAATATAGTGTTCTTAGCGTATGGTATCAAGGCACTGTGTCTGGGGGTCACTTCCCTTTTTGTTCTTTTGGCGGTAGGACTAGCTTCAGAGTTAGAGGACCAAAAAAACTGTCCAAAATGGTCTGTTTTTGTCGCCTCTTTAAGATATGCCTAAAATGGGGCAAGACGTTATCATTAAACAAGTTACTTACAAGAAACTTTCTTTGGTTCCATGATGGAGCACTCGAAATCAATGAAAAAAAAAAAAAAAAAAAAAAAGCTTAAAAATACACAGGAAATAAACGAAATCCGAAGCAATCGACGAAAAACGAAACAAATTTTTCGCGGAAAAAATCGACGAAAACTGAAACCGGCGATAACCGAAGTCAGCGAAAACCGAGGCATACATTTTTTTAATCAATTAAAACCAGAAATTTTATATATAAAAAAAATGAATTTAAATTGCAATTTTAATTTAATATTTTTAAACAAAATTTCTGGTTTTAGTAGAATAAAAAGAATACGAAGATTGGCATGATTGCTTTTGCACATATTCGAATGATTCATTCAAATATCAAAATCATTCATTATGCACATCATTAGTCTAAACGTTCTCTGCACGTTTCGGTAGAACTAACGGTGCAATATAAGCCGTGTTAGAACGTTCTTTGGACTGTACCATAGAAACAACGCATCTGAGATAAGCCTGTAGAGGTTGTTGGAACAACGCACAATCTGAATGTACTCGTCAATAGAACTAACTATATTAGTACAGCTTGTAAATGAGTAATACATTCTTATTCTAAATGAAGTCAACCAACCACTCAGATCAAGTCGCTCTACGTCTGAAAAATACGAATATCTAAAGTGACCAAATGTCTCCATTTTATCGGGGACAGAGTTCTCGTTTAGGCAACCAGAAAAGCTTATAGCGTCAACTTTTTAATTTAAAAAACTTATTGATTTTTTAAAAGGTGCTAAATATATAAAATTTAAAAAACGGGGTAAAACTTAAAAAAATACGAATTTCAAAGTTTTAAAGCTTCGAAGTTGAATTTTTTTTATAATTTGATTACCTTGCATTATCAATCCAACATGTTTTTTTATGCAGATCTTTCAGTTTTAAGAAATTGCCCCAAGAACACAGTATTTATCCCGTGATCTCAGTCACAATAATGGCGGATGTCACCCGAATTAGTTTCGACCGAGCCATTTAAACCCGATCAAACGTTTTAACAAAGTCCATTTTGTTTATAACCAAAGGGGAAGAATAACCTCTTCAAGAACTTCCTCAATTAAAAAAGGAAGAGCTGAAAATTGGGAGATGATTCTTTGCACGCGATTCTGAAGTTAGTGGGAGGAGTGGATGATACTGTCCTGACGGACAGACAAGCTGTTGTAAAAAAATAAAAAAATGCTGCCGGTGAAGTAGACAAATTGGAAATAAAAACACTTTGAGTTCGTTGTTTCGTTTTTTTTTTCTAAGTCTTAAGCACGTTCTTCTTATTTGAGAGTTCAATTCAATGACGGAAATGACAAATAACACATGCAGACGAACACGTATATCGGAAGAATTTTAATTTAATTTGTCATTGTATCATTTTAATTAAAAACATTCGATTTAATTATATGTAATTGTATCGTTTTGATTTTTGTCTGTTACGGTGACAATTTATATCCTATTGCAATAGATTCTGGGACACTACAAATGCTTTTATTGCAATTAATAATGCGTGATTATGTGTGACCCAGTTTGATATTTGAATGTATACTTAAAGTCAGAGGTATACAGAGGAAATCAAAATAATACGTATAAAATTGAGCATATTTCTGCCAAAATATGAAAAAAAAAATCAATGTTTAAAACTACATTATGCATCCATAATAATTAACATTAAGAAATTTCTCGAGAGAATTTTAAAGACAGCTAGTTTTCAAGCAGATCTAAATTGTAGAGATTTTATTAATGCTTTATTTACCAAGTTTTTGACATATAATATTATATCTGCAACACAAGCAATAATTTTTATGAGTAGCTGCAGAAAGTAATGGATTTTATAGCATATTTTCTATTAAAACATCTAAGAAAGTAAATTATGACGTATTTTCACTACAATAAAGTTGTTCCTAAAATGATATAGTATTTTCAGTATATTAATGGATGATCGAATTTACTTGCTCAAGGACCTAGGAAGTTCCTGCAATCCTGGGTTCCAGGATTATAGTAATAATTAAGTTTAAAAATAAGTAGGGTCTGATTTATATAATTTAGGGTCCATCATGATTTTTATACCCCCCCCCCCCCCCCCTCACACTCATTTACTTGCCGATTAAATACTACTGCAAATATTCAAAGTTTACTATTCGCAACTTGCAAACATTTATTTGTAGTTTAGAAGATCATTAACTCTCTGATTACGGGGTTGGGCCATATGTCGTCCCAGCGACTATTTCTTTATTCTACTCATACCACTTTTTGAAAAAAAATCTGTGTCATAGACTCTACACTTTCAAGAGAAATCTACGACATAGAATTTTTTTTGTAAATTGTGGTGCGAATTAATATAAAAATAGTCGCCAGTCCTAGTCCTTAAGCAAAAGGTTAAGATTACAAATAATAATATTAATCATTATAGAATTAACTTAATGGTGAGTCAAGCTGGTCTATTGAAAGGACAGAACCCGGTCCACTCCGTAGCTTCAGTCCCCCCAGAATCTTGGGTTACAGGAACGCGCCACGGTTCCCGGCATATTAATCATTATTAAATTTCCTCTATTTTGCAAATAAATGTCGTATTATATCATAACCCAATAAGAGAATTTTTCGAATTAGCTAAGTCGGTTTGGCGGCCTAAGAAATTTGCGAATTTGCCAGAATTTGCCTTGCGAGCTTAGGCAAAAATGAAGCCTTGCAAATGGCTTACACTCGTAAAGCAGATAGCGCTTTAATACTGATAATTCTATAATTTCAGATTTTATGTAATTTTAAGCTATATCATAAATGTAGAACAAATGTAACATTTTAAACATAAATGTAGAAAACCATTTTAATTTTCATTAGGCATTGTTTTAGGCATTTAATTTTTAAAATGAATAAAAAAACCATAAAATGTCTAGCAATATCTGCCTCAGGTGGAACTTTTGAAAAATTACAAATAAAATCTCATTTCATCCCAAAACTCTTAATTCTGACGTCATTTTATTTTCACACACGTGATTTTATTTTATTTTAATTATACATGTTCTCAGTAAAGAAAATCCCGTGTAGAAACATATTATGGTTACGAAAATTCAAAACTAAATCCACAACAAATCAGCAAAGTAATTAGCAATAAATCAAATAAATCGTATTAAATGCGAACATTAATTCATGTTAAATGTAAGTGATGTAAAAAAAAAAGTGTGTGTAAAAACAAGATTGGACATACAATTAAAAGATAAAACATCACAGATTTAACCATTAAGAAATAAACCAATTGATTCGTTATGCAATAAATAAGTTTGAATTAGGTTATCAAAACATAGGTGGAACAGGTTAATACATTTCTGGTGAAAATGTTATAAATGATGAATATTTTAGATGATTTAAAGATAAAGAAAATATATGTAATAAAAATTTAACATATGATATGAGTAGAATACACCGATTATGCATTATTTGTCGTACAAAGGATGCATATATGAGTTACAAGATTAACATTACAATAATTAATTAATTGGTCTGTAATTAATTATTGTAATTAATTACAGACCATAATTAATTAATGAAAGATATGAAAGAATAACGAACATAGAATAAAATAAATTGCAGGAATAAGCAAATGAGATTAAAATTTAAAAATAACAAAAAATAATATTAGATGTTTTATTTAAATAAATGCACTATGGATTTTGAAATACATGTATTGTGAAAAGAAACAAATGAATTTAATATCCCAAAATTTTAGGCAATCCAATGTAATTTTTCATTTGATTATCAGTATAATAATTATGTGCCACCCTTATATTGAAAAAATATTAAGGATTACTGCATTTTAGGAATACATTATCTACATGCATTATATGTAAGCGTAAATAAAAACGCAAACAATGGGAACAAATATAGCATACAACTGTTTCAAACCCTATGAAGACGCTTCTTCAGGACAAATAGAAACAAGTATGCTGTGTCCATCAGAAAATACAGGGTGTTCCAAAAAGATTAATAAAACGCGCTCTAATTTTTTACCTGTTGGAGATACGTAGGCAATGTAAATTTCAAAAGTGTTCAAAATATAACAGGAGTGAAGATTATATTGATGAAATCGTCCTGCCATTAATTTTCCAAAAGTTACACTTTTTTAAATTTTATATGGTACCTGAGTCCTATCAGTTATATTTATATAAAAAAATTCCATACCTTGACAAGTACAACAATAAAAATGCCATTCTTCTACGACCAAAACTCGCTGAATTATGATACTTTAAAATTTATGAAATTTCGGAATTTTCCGGCACTAAAAACAGAAAGACAATTTTTTAGTGCAAGAAAGTTCCGCTTATTGATAAAAACAATCTCAAAATTAATTATCTGAACAATTCTAAAAACGGGAATGTTGGGTTGGTTTTCATTTTACTGTACGCTGTAACAGAGAAATGTTTCTTATTCTAGTTCTTACCTTTCTTAAGGTTTACAAAACTTTAATATAACATCTTCCAAGTTACCAAAAAACTTTCATTTATCTTCATAAAACTCATAAACCAATAGATTTCCGAGATTTAAAACAGCATATCTGAAACAAAAGTTTCTTTTGCTGCCCGTAATTTTCGGAAACGTTTCCGAGATTTAAAGCAGCATATCTGAAACAAAAGTTTCTTTTGCTGCCCGTCATTTTCGGAAACGTTTCCGAGTAGTTTTTGCAGTGTATTAATCAGTTTTCTCAATCCGAAATACAGATTTTAAGGATCAATCTAAATTAAACATTTTCATGACTAACAAGCAAGATAAATTATTAAGATTAACAATCAGATTGATATCATTAACATTAACATTAAAATTAACACTTTTTTTTACTCTTGCATATATAAATGCTGTTACGCAGCTGAAAATGTTTAATTGAGAATTGATAGCATCCGAAAAACAGATATGACGGGTAGAAAAAAAAACTGATTAATATACAGTAAAAACTACTGAGAAACGTTTCCGAAAATTACAGGCAACAAAAGAAACTTTTGTTTTATAAATGCTTCTTTAAATCTCAGAAATCTAGTGGTTTAAGAGGCTTTTAAAGGTAAAGGAACTCTTTTCGGAATAGCGTGCAACTCGAAAGAGGTTGTATTATATTTTTGTAAACATTAAGAAAGATAAGAGTTAGATTAAGAAACATTTATCTTTTTTTTTTACAATGTACAGACTAACTTAAATTATTTTTTTTCCATATTAAAATTTAAAATCGTTTCTAAATCTAATTTATTCTCTACAATAATACTTCTAACCTCAAGCGACCTTGTGTGAAATAATTTGAATAATTGCTTCAACAGTTATGAATGAATCTGCTCCTGCTGTAATGTCTCTCGTACGCTGCATTCCACAAATTAATTGAAGACAAAACTTTGAATTACTAGACGTAACGACAACCAACGACCTGTCATTCTTCTCATTCACCAATCCTGCCTTCCGTTACCGCAGTGACATCATGCCGAATAAATTCGACAGTTAGGATGCTGCATTCTAAACAATTATGCTAATCTGTCGTCCATCGGGAAAAGATTAAGCCAGCTGACACATCCTGTTAGACCGCAAGCAGCAATCCGCTTAGACTAATTTTGCAATCAAGTTTATTTCAAGTGATCGGATCTATTATCACTTTGCAGCTATTTCCGTGATCGAATTTGAAAGCCAAGAGAAAAATTCCATACTCTTCATCAGTGGTTTTCAAGCTTTTTTTTTCTCTTTTGTTACATCAGAGCACATTATTACTATCCCCAATTTCAGTTGAGTGAGAAATAAACAGAGACTAAAATCGAAGCTATTCGAAACGATAACTATTCGATAGCGTACAACTTCAAACCGAACATTCGAAGTTAGCAAGCAGTAAAAGGACAGGCATATGCATAGTAATAAAATTTCTTTGTTGAAAAAATTAGAAGAAGAAAACGCATATATTTAGATTAAAAAAAGCATTTTAACCCCCCCCCCCACCCAAAGCAAAAAAAAACGACTTTAAAAACTACGACAAAGCAAAAAATACTATTAAAAATTGATTCTGTTGGAAAGCAATGCACTGCTATAGGCGGCAGTAGAGTGCGTGGCTTTTTCCGAATCTGATCCATTTACATGGACAGATGGAAATTGTTTAATAAATTGGCAGTTTTGTGAACCGCACTCATCGTACGCTAATTATTCGATTTTATATTAAATTAAAAATTTTCCACGGACTTTTGGCCAGCCCTGTATTAGCATACAAATCCCACCACCGTAAAAATATAGTTCTTCAAATAAAGCGAGTGTACTGCAGAAGTTTTGGGTGAATTTAAACAATTTTGATTTTTTCTTTTTTTTTTTTAATTTATTGTTTACGTCCTAAAAGTTTCTAACGATTAAAACATTGATTTTTTGGTTTTCCCTATACAACAATCCTAGAAACAAAACCGTATAAAGAGGGAGGAAAATCGCCGGGTAGCGACTTTCTCGCCAAAAAGATAGCGATACGTCACTTAATGAAAATCGTTGAAAATGAAATATTTTAAAGTTGTTTATTTTATGTTTTTGTCGAATTTATAAAAAAGTACTGAACCAACTTGGATGAAATTTAAATGAGACCAATTCGAGAATATTCTCTTTCAATAATAATAATAAAAAAAAATTGGTCATTTAGTGAACATTTGGTGAACATACATAAAAAAAAATACATACGCGTTGAATTAAGAACCTACTCCCTTTTTTTAAGTTGGTTAGTAAGACATTTTTCATGTTATTTTCATATGCACATAAATTCCTATATCTTTACTGTTAAATGATAGTTAAATCGTTATAGTTCATTTATAAAGTGCTTGAAGTGTACGAAGGAGTATGGAGTAAATAGTGTATATTTTCTTATTATTTTTATTTAAACTTTGATCATTATTGTGTATCGGAGTTAAGAATTCGGTTTCACCTTCAGTGCAATATTAAATATCAAACATGGGCGCAGATACATAATATCGACAATAGTATTGAGGAAAGTTTCTACACATTTTGAAAGGAGTAATTATGAAATGTGAAATATTTGACACATACATAGAGAAAATGACAACACTAGAGGTAAATAAAAAATATCGGTAAAACTTTCTTGAAGTTTAAAAAATAATAATAATGAGAAATCATATCTATAGTTTCGAGAACTATTAATGTATTCTTCTCTTTGTCAGGTGCAACAAAGGCATAGATTTATCATTAAAGTTACGTCTGACCCAGACACAAACTATAAATTCAGATTCACCTGACAATTGCAACTCTAAATTAATAGCTTTCAAAACTAATTCGGATTTTTCCTTTTATCTAAAATTTCAGATATTTTATAAAATCCTATAACAGTTGAATCAAACAAGCGAAATATCATAAAATAAAATTTAGATTGCAGGAGTTCTCTCTCCAAAAATATTTACCATCAGTAAGATTAGTCTTTAAAATCTTTATCAGAAAAGTGATGCATATAATCCATTTTTATAATTGATAAAGTAAAAATAATAAGAAGAATAATTAAATAACAAAAAGAAATGTATCATATAAAGTAGTTTAAACGTTATCATTCGTTAATATCGGAAATACAACACTAAATAACTGTAGCGAAATATATGAAATCAAAATCATATGAAATTTATTTTATGGAAATTTACACACCAGCTCAAATCTTAACACTAGAAATAGAAAGCTTTGAAATTTACTTTGAGATCACCAAACATAATTTTTGTTTTTGATCTTGCAAGATTTTTGCAAAATTTAATTTAACAAAATGTTAATTAAATAAATTAAATGAAAAATATTACTAGGAATTTTACGATAAAGTATAATGTAATAAATAATAATAATAATAATAGAATACAAGTTTAAATAAAGTGAACAATTAATAATAGTTTTTATTATTTTTTCAAGTAATCTAAATAAATGTTTACAAAAAAAAAGCTTAGTCATTTATTAATTTAGCAAGTCCCACAAGTAATTGAAAAAAATGAAATTAGCAAAAATAAATAAAGAAATTAAACAAAATTATGTTTTTTTGTTTGTTTGTTTGTTTTTGCCCTAGGAATTTATGTAGAAACTAAATAAAGAGCAAAGCGATAAAATAAATGTTTCATTTGACATACAATTAATAATATTGCATATTTTTTAAACAGTTTGAATAAATTTTCATAAGTAAACTCTTTTTCTGATTAATTAATCAGAAGCTCCGTGGTTTGTAATTTTTCGACTTTGATAACAACTCATTCATTGTCATTAACGTATTTTAATATTTGCTCGTAAACGTGAATTAAAATCTGTTTTATATATCTACAGGGCAAGGTTAAAAATATATTACATCATTTCATTTATCATGTTACGAAGACATCGCATAATTTATAAAAATTTAATAACCACTTAAAGGTATTCGATTTCTTATTATTTTTATGGTTTAATGTGAACATAGACTTTTCACAAAACAACTGGATCATTACATGCACGAAAAGAAAATGGACGGTTTCATCATTGAACTCCATGTTTTTTAATTCAGTTTTTCGCTTTCGATAACAACTCTTTCATTGTCATTGGTATAATGATTATAATAGTATAATAACAACTAGATCATTACATGCACGAAAAGAAAATGAACAATTTCAGTATTGAGCGAATAATCGTTTTGCGTCAATATCCTCTCCTCTTCGCTGATGTTCAATTTCAAAGAAGAAATCTCATGATCAACTTACCCGTTGCCAGCTTCTGCGCGTAATCATCGCTTTCCATGATGTAATCTAACCCTACTCTCGAATCCATGACCATACGTAAGCAACGACCACACTCCAGTTTGAGTTGAACTTCTTCGAAGTTCTTCCCTTGCAGTGTTTTCAGCGTGTCCAATAAAACTTCCACGCCACTTTCTTTCACAAATTTTTTTGACCAGTGGCTGTCTTTCAAATGTTTGCGCAATGTACAGTATAACTTTTCGGACGGTATTCTAAGCTGATTAACCAGTTGGCTTGGAGTAAAAACATGACTTCTGAGTTTGGACCATAAGTCAATCTTTGAAAGATCTTCTTCTTTGCCTTTTTCGTCGCCATTAGCAACAAAAGGGAGCAAGCTAAGTGTTTCATCTAAAAATTAAAAAAAAAAAGAACATCAACAGAAGTATAAAAGCATGTATCCTAAACAAATTATACTAATATCAACAATATACACTAAGGAATTTCATAAATACCATAAATTTCAAAGTTATAAACAACATGTTAAATATTTTTAATCCCAATTTGATTTTAAAATATATATATATATAGAAAAATCATGTGTCAAGCATAGTTTATGAAAAACTTTTCATCACTCCCAGCATGCTATAACGAAATTTCATCGTTTAATAAGTTTGAAGAAGATATCTAAGTAAACAATTTAGAAGACGTATAACATACTTCAAAACGCGATTTCAGCAATTACCATTCATAGTCAGAAAGGCAGTCGAATTCTTTTGTGAAACCCTGTATATGATCTATAGATTTGTATATGTTTTACATAGTATTCTAGATTTTAGTCAGAAAATGCATAGCAAATCTGAAAATTCACCTTCAGTAATTTCCGCCAATACACTGGAAATATACTCGAATTCACTATTTCAAACATAATGAAATTGGTATTCATTTATGTGGTGTATTAAATCATGCTTTCTGTAAAATATGAAGACTTGTACAGACCTGAAGATATTGTACAGACCTGAAGATATTGTACAGACCTGTATATTATGTACAGATTTTTATTAAGATAAAATTTATTTTAACAGGTAACTCAACTAAAATCGCACTTCTAGCAATTACCATTCATAGATGACCATCTAGTTCTTTGCATAGCAATGTACATGATTTTATTAATATCCTAATACAAGCAACTCTTAATATATTAAATATATATAGTTCAGCTATAAAATGCATAACACAATTAAAAATCACCTTTAAGAAATCCATGTCCATAGCCGGCAATGTTAACGAATTCGTTCCTGTTAGCCCTGAATACGATTTTTAGAATTTATACACATTTATGCAAAAATGTACTTGAAATCTTTTGTGTGCTCATATAAATCAATGATAAATGCTATGCACATCACATGTTTAAGTAGGCATCTTTTAGTGCACGTCAGTAATGTACATCAATTCCCTTATGTTTGAATTAAAAGTGTTAATTAAAATATACTGCAAACAATTTTTCCCCGTAGACAGTTATGCGATGAAACTGTTTTATGTGATACTGTAAATGAATAATAAATGCTTTGCATTTCATATTTTACAGAAAGCACGATTTAATACACCACATAAATGAATACCAATTTCATTATGTTTGAAATAGTGTAACATCTTTAAAATACACTGCAAACGATTTCTCCCATAGACCTTAATGTTACGGAATTATTTTTAGTGCTCCTGTAAACTAACTATAATTGCTATAGACTTTATTTTCAATAAAAACATGTTACAGTAAACCTAAAAGGCATGTATGGAGTACATGGCAATACGCGTATATTTACAAGAGTTAGAGCAAGGACAGACGACTGACAGACAAACAGAAGTCAAAAACATCGTATTAACATTGTATTAGTCATAAACATATATACTTAATTTTATTTGAAGTGTTGAAATCTTACTCATAGATTGTTAGCTTTTATAGATAAAATATTAAATTGAGCATATATTTTAGAAATATTTTATCAACTAAAAAATAAAGAGACATTATTTGAAAAGAATGTACAGAAAAAATAGTTTAAAAATATTAATTTACTGAGAAGATATTTTAAAAATAAGCATGCTTTTTACACCCATAGGTTTAACATTAGCGAGGGGAATTTGAGATTTCTCCGACCAACATCTTTGATTCGTCATTCCACCAGGACACGGCTTTCTTTTTATTTTGTTTAGTTATATTAGGTTTTATAGTAGGCATAGACTGGCTGCAAGCATTTTGAATTTACAGTTCCATAAAAAGTGAGATAAAATCATCAAAATCTTCAATTTACTGAGAAGATATTTTAAAAATAAGCATGCTTTTTACACCCATAGGTTTAACATTAGCGAGGGGAATTTGAGATTTCTCCGACCAACATCTTTGATTCGTCATTCCACCAGGACACGGCTTTATTTTTATTTTGTTTAGTTATATTAGGTTTTATAGTAGGCATAGACTGGCTGCAAGCATTTTGAATTTACAGTTCCATAAAAAGTGAGATAAAATCATCAAAATCTTCAATTTACTGAGAAGATATTTTAAAAATAAGCATGCTTTTTACACCCATAGGTTTAACATTAGCGAGGGGAATTTGAGATTTCTCCGACCAACATCTTTGATTCGTCATTCCACCAGGACACGGAGTTCTTTTTATTTTGTTTAGTTATATTAGGTTTTATAGTAGGCATAGACTGGCTGCAAGCATTTTGAATTTACAGTTCCATAAAAAGTGAGATAAAATCATCAAAATCTTCAATTTACTGAGAAGATATTTTAAAAATAAGCATGCTTTTTACACCCATAGGTTTAACATTAGCGAGGGGAATTTGAGATTTCTCCGACCAACATCTTTGATTCGTCATTCCACCAGGACACGGAGTTCTTTTTATTTTGTTTAGTTATATTAGGTTTTATAGTAGGCATAGACTGGCTGCAAGCATTTTGAATTTACAGTTCCATAAAAAGTGAGATAAAATCATCAAAATCTTCAATTTACTGAGAAGATATTTTAAAAATAAGCATGCTTTTTACACCCATAGGTTTAACATTAGCGAGGGGAATTTGAGATTTCTCCGACCAACATCTTTGATTCGTCATTCCACCAGGACACGGCTTTCTTTTTATTTTGTTTAGTTATATTAGGTTTTATAGTAGGCATAGACTGGCTGCAAGCATTTTGAATTTACAGTTCCATAAAAAGTGAGATAAAATCATCAAAATCTTCAATTTACTGAGAAGATATTTTAAAAATAAGCATGCTTTTTACACCCATAGGTTTAACATTAGCGAGGGGAATTTGAGATTTCTCCGACCAACATCTTTGATTCGTCATTCCACCAGGACACGGAGTTCTTTTTATTTTGTTTAGTTATATTAGGTTTTATAGTAGGCATAGACTGGCTGCAAGCATTTTGAATTTACAGTTCCATAAAAAGTGAGATAAAATCATCAAAATCTTCAATTTACTGAGAAGATATTTTAAAAATAAGCATGCTTTTTACACCCATAGGTTTAACATTAGCGAGGGGAATTTGAGATTTCTCCGACCAACATCTTTGATTCGTCATTCCACCAGGACACGGAGTTCTTTTTATTTTGTTTAGTTATATTAGGTTTTATAGTAGGCATAGACTGGCTGCAAGCATTTTGAATTTACAGTTCCATAAAAAGTGAGATAAAATCATCAAAATCTTCAATTTACTGAGAAGATATTTTAAAAATAAGCATGCTTTTTACACCCATAGGTTTAACATTAGCGAGGGGAATTTGAGATTTCTCCGACCAACATCTTTGATTCGTCATTCCACCAGGACACGGAGTTCTTTTTATTTTGTTTAGTTATATAAGGTTTTATAGTAGGCATAGACTGGCTGCAAGCATTTTGAATTTATAGTTCCATAAAAAGTGAGATAAAATCATCAAAATCTTCAATTTACTGAGAAGATATTTTAAAAATAAGCATGCTTTTTACACCCATAGGTTTAACATTAGCGAGGGGAATTTGAGATTTCTCCGACCAACATCTTTGATTCGTCATTCCACCAGGACACGGCTTTCTTTTTATTTTGTTTAGTTATATTAGGTTTTATAGTAGGCATAGACTGGCTGCAAGCATTTTGAATTTACAGTTCCATAAAAAGTGAGATAAAATCATCAAAATCTTCAATTTACTGAGAAGATATTTTAAAAATAAGCATGCTTTTTACACCCATAGGTTTAACATTAGCGAGGGGAATTTGAGATTTCTCCGACCAACATCTTTGATTCGTCATTCCACCAGGACACGGCTTTCTTTTTATTTTGTTTAGTTATATTAGGTTTTATAGTAGGCATAGACTGGCTGCAAGCATTTTGAATTTACAGTTCCATAAAAAGTGAGATAAAATCATCAAAATCTTCAATTTACTGAGAAGATATTTTAAAAATAAGCATGCTTTTTACACCCATAGGTTTAACATTAGCGAGGGGAATTTGAGATTTCTCCGACCAACATCTTTGATTCGTCATTCCACCAGGACACGGCTTTCTTTTTATTTTGTTTAGTTATATTAGGTTTTATAGTAGGCATAGACTGGCTGCAAGCATTTTGAATTTACAGTTCCATAAAAAGTGAGATAAAATCATCAAAATCTTCAATTTACTGAGAAGATATTTTAAAAATAAGCATGCTTTTTACACCCATAGGTTTAACATTAGCGAGGGGAATTTGAGATTTCTCCGACCAACATCTTTGATTCGTCATTCCACCAGGACACGGCTTTCTTTTTATTTTGTTTAGTTATATTAGGTTTTATAGTAGGCATAGACTGGCTGCAAGCATTTTGAATTTACAGTTCCATAAAAAGTGAGATAAAATCATCAAAATCTTCAATTTACTGAGAAGATATTTTAAAAATAAGCATGCTTTTTACACCCATAGGTTTAACATTAGCGAGGGGAATTTGAGATTTCTCCGACCAACATCTTTGATTCGTCATTCCACCAGGACACGGCTTTCTTTTTATTTTGTTTAGTTATATTAGGTTTTATAGTAGGCATAGACTGGCTGCAAGCATTTTGAATTTACAGTTCCATAAAAAGTGAGATAAAATCATCAAAATCTTCAATTTACTGAGAAGATATTTTAAAAATAAGCATGCTTTTTACACCCATAGGTTTAACATTAGCGAGGGGAATTTGAGATTTCTCCGACCAACATCTTTGATTCGTCATTCCACCAGGACACGGCTTTCTTTTTATTTTGTTTAGTTATATTAGGTTTTATAGTAGGCATAGACTGGCTGCAAGCATTTTGAATTTACAGTTCCATAAAAAGTGAGATAAAATCATCAAAATCTTCAATTTACTGAGAAGATATTTTAAAAATAAGCATGCTTTTTACACCCATAGGTTTAACATTAGCGAGGGGAATTTGAGATTTCTCCGACCAACATCTTTGATTCGTCATTCCACCAGGACACGGCTTTCTTTTTATTTTGTTTAGTTATATTAGGTTTTATAGTAGGCATAGACTGGCTGCAAGCATTTTGAATTTACAGTTCCATAAAAAGTGAGATAAAATCATCAAAATCTTCAATTTACTGAGAAGATATTTTAAAAATAAGCATGCTTTTTACACCCATAGGTTTAACATTAGCGAGGGGAATTTGAGATTTCTCCGACCAACATCTTTGATTCGTCATTCCACCAGGACACGGAGTTCTTTTTATTTTGTTTAGTTATATTAGGTTTTATAGTAGGCATAGACTGGCTGCAAGCATTTTGAATTTACAGTTCCATAAAAAGTGAGATAAAATCATCAAAATCTTCAATTTACTGAGAAGATATTTTAAAAATAAGCATGCTTTTTACACCCATAGGTTTAACATTAGCGAGGGGAATTTGAGATTTCTCCGACCAACATCTTTGATTCGTCATTCCACCAGGACACGGAGTTCTTTTTATTTTGTTTAGTTATATTAGGTTTTATAGTAGGCATAGACTGGCTGCAAGCATTTTGAATTTACAGTTCCATAAAAAGTGAGATAAAATCATCAAAATCTTCAATTTACTGAGAAGATATTTTAAAAATAAGCATGCTTTTTACACCCATAGGTTTAACATTAGCGAGGGGAATTTGAGATTTCTCCGACCAACATCTTTGATTCGTCATTCCACCAGGACACGGAGTTCTTTTTATTTTGTTTAGTTATATAAGGTTTTATAGTAGGCATAGACTGGCTGCAAGCATTTTGAATTTATAGTTCCATAAAAAGTGAGATAAAATCATCAAAATCTTCAATTTACTGAGAAGATATTTTAAAAATAAGCATGCTTTTTACACCCATAGGTTTAACATTAGCGAGGGGAATTTGAGATTTCTCCGACCAACATCTTTGATTCGTCATTCCACCAGGACACGGCTTTCTTTTTATTTTGTTTAGTTATATTAGGTTTTATAGTAGGCATAGACTGGCTGCAAGCATTTTGAATTTACAGTTCCATAAAAAGTGAGATAAAATCATCAAAATCTTCAATTTACTGAGAAGATATTTTAAAAATAAGCATGCTTTTTACACCCATAGGTTTAACATTAGCGAGGGGAATTTGAGATTTCTCCGACCAACATCTTTGATTCGTCATTCCACCAGGACACGGCTTTCTTTTTATTTTGTTTAGTTATATTAGGTTTTATAGTAGGCATAGACTGGCTGCAAGCATTTTGAATTTACAGTTCCATAAAAAGTGAGATAAAATCATCAAAATCTTCAATTTACTGAGAAGATATTTTAAAAATAAGCATGCTTGTTACACCCATAGGTTTAACATTAGCGAGGGGAATTTGAGATTTCTCCGACCAACATCTTTGATTCGTCATTCCACCAGGACACGGAGTTCTTTTTATTTTGTTTAGTTATATTAGGTTTTATAGTAGGCATAGACTGGCTGCAAGCATTTTGAATTTACAGTTCCATAAAAAGTGAGATAAAATCATCAAAATCTTCAATTTACTGAGAAGATATTTTAAAAATAAGCATGCTTTTTACACCCATAGGTTTAACATTAGCGAGGGGAATTTGAGATTTCTCCGACCAACATCTTTGATTCGTCATTCCACCAGGACACGGCTTTCTTTTTATTTTGTTTAGTTATATTAGGTTTTATAGTAGGCATAGGCTGGCTGCAAGCATTTTGAATTTACAGTTCCATAAAAAGTGAGATAAAATCATCAAAATCTTCAATTTACTGAGAAGATATTTTAAAAATAAGCATGCTTTTTACACCCATAGGTTTAACATTAGCGAGGGGAATTTGAGATTTCTCCGACCAACATCTTTGATTCGTCATTCCACCAGGACACGGCTTTCTTTTTATTTTGTTTAGTTATATTAGGTTTTATAGTAGGCATAGACTGGCTGCAAGCATTTTGAATTTACAGTTCCATAAAAAGTGAGATAAAATCATCAAAATCTTCAATTTACTGAGAAGATATTTTAAAAATAAGCATGCTTTTTACACCCATAGGTTTAACATTAGCGAGGGGAATTTGAGATTTCTCCGACCAACATCTTTGATTCGTCATTCCACCAGGACACGGAGTTCTTTTTATTTTGTTTAGTTATATTAGGTTTTATAGTAGGCATAGACTGGCTGCAAGCATTTTGAATTTACAGTTCCATAAAAAGTGAGATAAAATCATCAAAATCTTCAATTTCTTTAACTACACTTTGTAATTTTTTTATCTAAATCATTTGCAGGCTGTATTAAATAAAAGCTTATAAACCTCGCTTTGTAGCGAACTTTGAAACATTCACCAGTTTGTTTTTTATTTAAGGTTTTTAATGTTAGCGAGAAAGTACTCATTTATATCAAAATTACTTTCCTCATTTTCTTCTGTCAGAGTAGGGATATACGTTTTAAGCCAGGAGTTATTATTTACTTTGTCACACAAACAGAATATTCTTATATAATTTTTGTTCTTTTATAATTTTTATAAATTTTGTTCATTTTATAATTTATAATTTATATTCTATTATAAATTTTATAATTTTTGTTCTTTTATAATTTATAAGTTTAATTATTTTATAATTCTTATGATTTTTGTTCTTTTCTAAGTTTTAATTTTTAGTCTTTTTAAAATTTTTATAATTTTTGTTATTTTATAATTTGTAATTTTTATTATTTTATATATTTTTTTTTTATAATTTTGGTTATTTTATAATTTGTAATTGTTATTCTTTGATAATTTTTATAATTTTTTATCTTTTCTAATTTCTAATTTTTATTCTTTTATATTTTTTTCTTTTGTAATTTATAATTTGTATTATTTTACAATTTTAAAAATATTTGAATTATTTTTTTAATAATTTATAATTTGTATTATTTTACAATTTAAAAAATATTTGAATTATTTTTTTTAATAATTTATAATTTGTATTATTTTACAATTTCAAAAATATTCTTATTATAATTATTATTATTATTATTATTATTTATAATTTGTATTATTTTATAAATTAAAAAATATTCTTATTATAATTTTTATTGTTTGATATCAGACATATACATTTCTGCATTATGAAACTGATTTTTATGTCTAATATTTAAAAAAAAATAGTCTGCTTGTTTTGATTTTAAAACGGTTAAATAACAAATTTGAAAAATAAAAAACAGTTATGTAACAGGTACATATAGTTAAAAAAAAAAAAAGGTCTTTAAATATAAATAGAAGTTGCTCAACAAATATTAATGTAAATATTTGTACACGAATAACTATCACACACGAACGTTCTAAAATAATTAAAGGGATAAGAATATCTTCATTTTACATTAATAAATACAAATTTTATAACGACAGAATTTTAAAAAGTATTCGAGATTTGTAAAATAAATATAAAATGAAAATAGTAGCTGTGCATTAACATTTGAATATACCATTACTCAGTGGTTGGAAAAACTACTTTTTTATTGTAGCGAACAACAGCTACGAGTACAACTACTTTATCGAAAATGTAGTTAACTACAACTACTTCTTTTAAAAAGTTGCGACTACAAACTACTTTTCAAAAGTAGTTCTCTACTTTCAGATTTTGTCAAAGGGTTAAATTTACATTAGAAATTGAAGAAACGGATTAAATAATAAAGCGACTCTTCGTTATATCACGTCTGCCAGGATATAATTAAATAAATGCGACATAACCGAGGGAATTAAAAAATTAAGAAACATAACATTCAAGAAAATGTTTTGTATTTGTCTCCAAGATGTTAGTTTATACACGCATTAGAAATTTCGTAGCAAAATTAAGAGAGATTTTACAATCTAGAAAATTACAGAGAGACAACTCTAAATGCAAACAACAAATAAATCTGTAAATAAAGAAACTTCGAATAATAAGAAACGCAGCGTTAAAACAGGAAAACCTAATAACGAGTAAATAGACAAATGTTGCCAGCAAGAAAATTAATTCCTTTGGTGGGTTAGTACTTGATTTTAGCAGCAAGAGTCGGTGGTAAAAATCTATGACTTCATGCGTTGCGTTGTTATACACTGTAGCTGAGATTCACAAATTGTTCAGCAGAATAAATTTTTTACAAAAGAATCAAGTTTCTGTCACATGATTTGCAGAATACCACATTTTTCCCTTTAAGTAGCGCTAA
Source organism: Maratus michaelseni (assembly GCA_963931845.1). Taxonomy (NCBI): domain Eukaryota; kingdom Metazoa; phylum Arthropoda; class Arachnida; order Araneae; family Salticidae; genus Maratus; species Maratus michaelseni. The sequence continues at coordinate 380,049,775 of OZ007587.1, read as the reverse complement.
AAGCAGCGTCGTTTCTCGCTACAAACTACAGATTTTTTGTATCGCGGTACTCGCTACACTACATTGTTCAAAAAGTAGCGCGCTACACTACAAACTACTGTAAAAAGTAGCGACTACTGTAGTTTCTCTACTTGTAGCGCGCTACTTCCGACCCCTATTATTAAAGGATATGAACAAAAACGAATGAAAATTGTATGCTGCCCATTAATCTTAATAAACTTAATTGCTTACCCCATTTACCTATATAATCATGAAACGTCTGTTATTAAATAAAACAAAAATTACTATTCAGAATTTTTGGTATGAATTCGGAATTTCTGAATAAAAAAAGAAATTCCTGAAATGTGTGCATGCTATAAATGTTACAAATGGGTTATGAGGACTCTGTAACTTAAAAAAAAAATAGTATTTTAAAATGTTTTTGAAATATTATTAAATAATTTTATGAAAGGAAATTATATAGCAGGAAAAATATGCAATTATTGTGGTAAAATTTGAAAAAATTAAGAAAATTTTAAAACTTTTCTCTATCTAAAATTTTGAGCTTTTTGAATTTTTTTTTTTCAAGATTTACTTATAAGTGTTAAAGCTATTTCTTGTAAGTGTTGAAGAGCTAGGGATCCAATCTCCAAAAGTTTATTAATTTTGAAAAATAATACAAAATAAAATGTCGTGACATATAAAAAAATAGTAATAAGGAGTATTTATTTAATATTTTTATTATATTATTATTTTTTTAATAATATGAATGTAGTAGGGAGCTCCGCCTCCTATGAGCTACGCTCGCCAAACCCCTTATTTGATGTTTTTAAAATATTACCCGCTTATTGAAGATTGAATAATCTTATTACAACCTGTGACGATCTTGTGTGATTGAGTTGCTATTCATTTCCTTTTGACTGGGGGATTTTTCAGTTTCTAAGGCCGCACCCATCACTGTCGCGACAGCTGGCGGTTGTTTTCGTGATTGATTAAGTAAGATCAATTACACATTTGAAAATCAGCTTTTATAAAATAATAAAGTAAAAAAATATCGCTTACTCTCGGACTTTTATAACATCTAGATTTTTTTTTTCTTTCAGACACTATAAGAAAATTGTTTAACATATGACGTTTGAAATATATCATTTTAAATATGACTCTATTTTCACCATTAAATGCTTTTGAATGTAGTAATTTAATTATTTTAAAAGTTTTCTTTCTTTTTTAATATTCACGTGCATATATAGTTGACAGTTGAAAAATGTTTGCAAATATTATTATTTGGGCTTTTAAAAATCTGGCAACAGTATGTAAAAACTGGCTATTTCAAAATATGAATTAAATCTCTAATTAGATAATGATATTTTTAAATTAAAAAAACACTAAAAAATTAGACAAATTAAAACAAATTAAAAAATGAGTGGACAATGTACACCACAATGCAGTCACGTACATGCCTTCAAAAGATTATTAAATTGCTATGAATAGTTTTAGATCCTATAAAATTTCTGTAACTATGCTATCTTAACCGATTTCAACATTAAATGGCGCTTAAAATGATTCTTCGATTTAAAAACTATCTACTTCAACATGTTTATTATATATGTCTCTATAAAACTACCATTTTTCATTTTCTTTAATATGCTATGTTTATTGCATTATAAGGCAAGAAAGTGAAAAAGTCATGATAAAATTAATTACGGTGCAGCAGCAGCATTAGTTATTTTTTATTTTTATTTTTATTTTTTTTAGAATAAAGGGAAACTATTTATGTTATTGAATATTTAAACTCTTAATTTATATAAGCACCTTAAGGATCGTCCAAAAATAAATAAATAAAAAAATAATTTTTTTTTAAATAAGTATATGCTGAAGTTTATAATTTGATACTGATATGTTGAAAATACACATAAAGGAAGAAAAATGATTTTAAAGATAGTAATTCTGATACATTTAAAGAAAAATGGACGCAGTGAAACGCCTTTTTTACATTTTTATAATCATCGGATTTTTATGTTAATTCGCCAGACTATACTACTGATGTTTATATAGAATTAAAACAAAACAATGGAAAATTTTCGTAATTTTTTGCATAGTGAAAGGAAGCCACTTTCCTCAATCTGTATGACATGCGGAATGTGCACATGTGTAAAATTATAGTAGAAATTAAATATATTAAAAATGAAGAAAAGTCTCTAATTTATCACTGATTCTTTAAATTTTTTTTAATACAAGATATTGCTCAGATTTTATAGATTAGTTTATACGGAGGATAAAGAAAAAAAAATATGGAAAATAACCTAAAACAAAAGAAAAAGAGAAAGAAGAAAAGTTGTTTATTGTGTTTTTAACTTGATGCAATACAAAATGCTTATGTATTTATTTATTTATTTATTACAAGTATATTTTTCTGCCTGAGCGTCTGTAACTAAGTGAAAAATGCTAAAAAAGAGATGCAAAAACTATCAACAGTACAATTTTGAAATAGTAATATTGAATAATCGTAAAAATATTTTATCTACTTAAAACTCCCAAATAAATACTTAAAGTTGTAACAATTTCTGTGATTTTTAATTTTTTGTTAGATTTTTTTTCTTACGAAATATTTTTTCTTTCCTCTATATCAGAGGTTCCCAACCTTTTTCCTCACCTGCATCTTCTGCTTTGGAATTTATTTATGAGTACACCCATCGCCTTTTAAAAAAAATCGCCCTTACTCATGCCTTCCACCCAAATTAGTTACTTTAATTAATATTCTTAATTTTGTTAAATATTCGGTATAAATTACACTTAAAAATATTCCTATCATTTATCTTATCTTATAATTTACAGTTTTTATTTTATTTATTATTATTATTATTATTATTATTATTTTTTGCAATAGCAGTTTTAACACCAAAACATATACAAAAGCAATAAAATAATTCTAACTACATTAACTTGTGATGAAAGTTCACAAAAAATATAATTTTGATATGCAAATGTCAAAAGTGGCTTTTGATCATTTCAATTTGACTCCTACTTAGTGTCATGGAGCTGAGTTTTCATGTTAACTTTTAATTTTTTGTGTTTTCTGCCATCATCAATATTAGTCTCACATATCCCCAACTATTCTCCTACGTAGTACCCCAGGTTGGGAACCTATTCTTATATAATCATTAATACATTTAAAATTTAATTACAACTCGAATTTTACATTAAAAAGTATGTTTATAATTTGTGTTTTTCATAGTTTCGTAGCATCCTATTGTTTTGTCATCTTTCGGCGATATGCCAGATACTGTATTAATAAATAATTAATTACGATTAAACATGCTTTGTATTTTAAACTCAAAAACGTATAATTTAAAAGATTTATTTATTTATTTTTGCTTGAACAATTAATTGTTATTAGTCAGTTAAAAGGTAACTAATACATCCTTTATTAAAAAAAAAATCACCAGAAATAACGTTTAATATTTTACTTCACTATTCTGTTTTTTTTTTTTGTTTTTTTTTTTTGGTCAGTACGTGTACTTATTTCCTCAAAATCATGAAAAGGAAATTCATTTCTATTTGTAAATGTCAAGTGTTTTACCACTCGTTTGATACACATTTCGAACTAAACTTACTGCAAACACAATCTAATATTTCCATTATGTGTAAAGGCAATATCATTTACAGTTAAAATTCAACTTTAATTATGAATTATAGTAGAGACATATAAAGAAGAATGTTCTCTATACGGCTTCAAATATACCTCTTTTTTTAGGAATTGCAATATTTGTAGCAACAATGATATGTTTAAACTATGCAGCAAATGGCATTTCAGATAATAACTTAAAAATGAAATCTTACCAGACACTTTAAAAATAGTTTTTATTCTTTAATGAAGAATAACAATTCGATCTGTAAGGTAATGAAACATTAATTTCACAATATTTTAATGAGAATAAGATTTTTTTTTCAATACTCCATCGAACGTCAAAAATAAAATCATCTTGGAATACTGAATTCTTTCCCTAAAATAGTTATGAATTTTATTCCTAACAGAAACTTAGCTTGATGATACACCAGTAGATACAGATTCCAATATAGATAATCGGGATGAGCATTTTGATATCCAGCATGGGGTGGGTCCTCTAAACATAGCGTCGTACAGGGTGTCCCAGAGGGTATGGCTCTATTTTCAAAGCTCCCCCCTCCATCTTGGATATCAAAAGGCTCGTCTCGATTACATCTATCGGAATCTGCAGAAATTGCGTACCCACTGGGACACTCTGCATTATGAAAAAAGAATTAGTACATTTTATCGCAAAACAACACACTACCTCAACATCGAGAATATAAATTTCTAACACAGTTTATAAAGTCCAAAATCATAGAACCATCGTTAAATAAATCGGGTCGGGTCCTCTAAACATAGCGTCGTCAAGGGTGTCCCAAACGGTATGACGCTATTTTTTAAAGCTCCCACTCCATCTTGGATATTAAAAGGCTCGTCTCGATTACTTCTATCGAAATCTGCAGAAATTGCGTACCCACTGGGACACTCTGCATTATGAAAGAAGAATTGGTACATTTTATCGCAACACACTACCTCAACATCGAGAAATAAATTTCTAACACAGTTTATAAAGTCGAAAATCATAGAACCATCGTTAAAAAATTGTGTCGAGTCCTCTAAACATAGCGTCGTCCAGAGTGTCCCAGAGGTATGCCACTATTTTAAAAGTACCCCCCACCCCTCCATCTTGGATATCAAAAGGCTCGTCTCGATTACTTCTATCGGAATCTGCAGAAATTGCGTACCCACTGGGACACTCTGCATTATGAAAGAAGAATTGGTACATTTTATCACAACATCAAGAATATAAATTTCTAACACAGTTTACAAATTCGAAAATCATAGAACAATCGTTCAAAAAATCCAATTTCTATTTAGAAATAGTAGTAGATCTGCATTTCGGACGTGTAGAAGTTTTAAATCCTGCATACAACAAAATGAGACTGTTTGAACAAAAGCACGTTTCATGTAAGCTAAAATTAAACTTTTAAATATTATAATTTTGAATTTATTTCATTTTTTATTAGGCAATGGTATTGTTTTTGACACATATCTTAGATTTCTAGTAACAGTTATGTGCTTAACAATGCTAGCAAATGACATTTCAGATAATAAATTAAAAACAGAAATCTTACCAGACATTTTCAAAATAATCCGTAATCCGTAATGAAGAATATCAAATCCAAGGTGATTAAATATTCATTTCACAATATATTATATGTGAATATTTTTTTCACGTCTATGTTGAAAACGTCTTGAAACACTCAACTCAGTTTATTATTATTATTATTATTATTATTATTGCTATTGTTACATCTATAAAATTTATTCACATCAAATGCAAATTGCATGATACATATTTAGATACACTGAAAACAGGCCTAGTACATTTTATCACAACACACTACCCCAACATTTAGAAATACGTTTCAAACACAATTTACACACTGTTTCCAGTCGTAAACCTTAAAACTGACTGAAACAGTATGGAGGATGTTTGAACATAAGCTTCTTTGATGGAGTAGGATATTAATCTTTTCCTGGATGATTTCGAATCAATGGCTAAATCAAAGAATTATCTTCGGAGTCTTTCTTCCAAATCCTTTTTCAAGGTCGAGTAATAACAAGCGCTCAACGCAGACAAGTACGAAAGAAATGATTTCCGATTTTATCGCTCTCTGTGTAAATATGAAATTTCCCAAAAGGACAGAAAATATCACGTTTTCTTGCGGTAAAGAGGCAAGGCACTGACATAACAAGCGCGTCACCTTCATTTCGTTGCTTTCCTGGTAATAAAGAAACGTGATGTTTCATTTCTACGAAAATTAAGGCCGAATGCAATTTAAGGGAAGTCAGTACCTCTGAAAATATAAAAATAAAGAAAAAAGATACATAAACAGATAAATATATTAAGAATTAAGAATGGAGAATGCAACTTAAGTCGATTTGGTACATTCAAAACAAACTAATAAAAATAAATAAAGATACGTCGATGAATAAATACTTAAAAATGAAGAATGCAACTTAAGGGAATTCATCACCTCAAACTAACAAAATAAATAAACAAATAAAAATAGACGGATAAATACTTAGTAATAAAGAATACAACTTAAGGGAAATCAGTACCTTAAACTCATAAAATAAATAAATAAATAAAAATAGATGGATAAATACTTAAAAAATGAAGAATGCAACTTAAGGGAATTCATCACCTCAAACTAACAAAATAAATAAACAAATAAAAATAGACGGATAAATACTTAGTAATAAAGAATACAACTTAAGGGAAATCAGTACCTTAAACTCATAAAATAAATAAATAAATAAAAATAGATGGATAAATACTTAGTAATGAAGAATGCAACTTAAGAGGATTCAGTATTTCAAACTAATAAAATAAATAACAAGTAAAAATAAATGGATAAATATTAGTAATGTTTAATGAAAAATGCAACTTAAGGGAATTCAAAACGGCAGACTAATAAAATTTAAAAAAAGTAAAAATAGATGGATAAATACTTAGTAATGAAGAATGCAACTTAGGGGAATTCAGTACTTCAAATCAATAAAATAAATAACAAATAAAAATCGATTGATAAATACTTAATCATTATTAATGAAGAATGCAATTTAAGGAAATTCAACACCTCAAGCTAATAAAGGAAATAAACAAATAAAAATAAAAGAATAAATACTTAGTAATGAAGAATGCAACTGGATCGAATTCAAATATTTTAACTGTAAGTTAATAAATAAGTAAATAACGATAGAAATGTAACTATGTCAATAATGAAGAATGCAACTTAATGCGATTCAGTACCTTAAAAACAAACAAATAGAAATAAAGATAGATAAATATATCAATAATAAAATATGTAACTTAAGAGGTTTCAGTAACGCAAAAACAAACAAATAAAAATAAGTAAATAACATTAGATGGGTAGTTAGATGGATAGATTATTAACATTTTAATTTCATTTTTGGTTAGTACAAAATGAACACTAAAAAATTCCTTTAACATAAATTAAATTATTTTACATATTTAAAAAATATATTTTTTAAAGTCTGTAACTATTTTAACTACAACCATGTGAAAAAAAAGAAAAAAAAAAGAAAATCTTGAATTTTTACACATACGACTTTATAAAAGAGTTTTCAATGTACTGAAATCCGACCCATGACTTTCTTGCATGTAATATATTTTCCCATACAAAAAATCAATCAAAAGATGTTGTAATCATTCACCGATTTAACTTAGCCTTAGCATTTCAAAGGTACCAAAAGTGAAAATAAAAAGAGAGAGAGAGATAAATAGAAAGCTAAGTAGCTTAAAATTTTTTACACCGTCTGGAAAACATTAACAGGTGTTTGAAAAAATAAAATAAAAACGAGAGTAGAAAGAAAGAAAAGTAAAAGCAAAAGATTAAAGCTAGGACTGTAGGACTGTAGGACTGTACTTCTGAAATTTAGCCGTGGCGATCTAAGTATCCCTAAATGTGAGGAACATAATTAAAATGTGTACCTAAATATGAATATATAGATAAATCAACATTTTGTAAAATGTATTTTTAAAGATTGTGTCTAACATCTGATACAATAAAAATTACATTAAAACAGACAGTTATATGGAACATAATTTGGAACTAAGTTGCAAAAATTTTTCCGAATTTAGAGTATTGTGTAAGAAAAGTTTTTGAGCCTTTATAGTAGTTTAACGTGTTTATCCGAGATGGCATTTAGTCGATTTAAAATAAACAAAAGTAAATACATGTCTCGCTTTTGAAATGAAAATCTTGAAATACCTTCTACGAATCTCGTTGAATAAGTTATGAGTGCTCATATTAAATGATCGTAATATTTACATTTAATAAAATATTTACATTTACATCACGTAACATTTACACTTAATAATTACATGTAATATTAAACAGTTAATATTAGTTAAAATTTAATAATTACGCAATAGTAATTAGTATATGTGTCATTCTTAAATAAAGTTACAAAACATTGTCCAACAATATAATTATATTTCCAGTTAAAAAAGAGATATTCTTATTTTATACAAATATAAGCAGTATTTTGAATATAATACAATATCTGTTGAATAATAGTTTCTTATGTATGTATGTAATAATACAAGGCTACTTAGGCCTAAATAATGTCTTGAATAATTAAAAAAAAAAATAGAAATCTTGTATTTGTCCACTCTGTTACTAGAGTAATTTTCCCATTAAATTACAACTCATTTATTATTTCAAATTACATTATGGAATATTTTTAAAAGGTTTTAACTACGTGAATTAAATATTAGGGTAATAATTCATATTATTGTAATGAATCCTTTAGAGGAATTGATATGTATAATTTTTTAAATCTTAGTAACATATATTTGTTTTCTATCCAAATTGGTAATATATTTGAACAAATATTTGTTTTCTATAATATTTGTCATTACTTCAAAAAAATATCTATGAAAAATTTGAAGAATTAAAAATAATTTTTATGTCAAGAAATGTTTTAAAGGGATTTGTGTTTGACAAAAATTGACCATTTTTTCTATAAATAAAAAGAAAATTGTGGAAAAACTTTCAGTTTTCAAAACACAAGATACTAATGTAGTTAATTAAAATAAAAATTTATATGAAATGAAAAAATTCAAAACATATAATCAATTTCTGAATTGTAACTCTTTTTTGAGAACGACTCATATATTAGTACAGTCTGATCAACAAGAAAGTGACTCTCGTTATTTGATAAAGAACCACCACAGCCCCATATGTTTTGATCATTATTCTATGTTCTTATGCTCAATGTTTTCTTTGTCGGCAAATTCTAATGTAGATATCAAATAATTCCTAATTATTACAATGAAGCAAAATTCCTGGAGCGTTTCGAGTCGGCATTTTTAGCTAATCACGCGAAAGGGCCTAAAACGAAATGGCTACAAAAGATATCTGGAAGTCAGAGGCATTCATTAAAAAGTGGGTAAAGCAATACTTAAAAGTTGGGAATGGGGACGATCTGCCGGAAAGGAGACTAGACTGGGCGACAACAACAAAAGAGGATACAAAGAACTGCTGAGAAAATGCGAACCATCTATCAGATATATTTGCTAAAGTCAGTTGAAAATATTTTTAGTTATGACAGAACAAGTTGGAAGCTGCAAAAAGACAATGACCCTAAACATCGCTGCAAACTGTATAGTACGTGAAAACGACAGAATAACATCCCAACTATGGGCCATTATTAATGGCGGGACATTAATAATGGCCGGCAATGTACCCAGATGGAAATTCGATTGAAAATATGGAGTTGTACATCAAAATGAAGCTTAACCCTTTCCGGCACTGACAAATTCTGTTCGTAAAATGCGAAATTACTGACTGACACCTGAATTTACAAACGACGTTTTTAGAAAATATGAACTCCTTATTTTAAGCTTTCATTGCAGAAGCAAAATTTTATTAAAATATTCTTGGTGCCGAATGCAAGTTTGGAATTAAAATTAGGTGTGCCCGGAGTGGGACCACTGTGCCGGAAAGGGTTAAAGAAAAGCCAGTGTACACGGTGAAGCAGTTGATATTTCAAATCAAGAAGGTACACTGTAAAAAAAAAAAAAAAAATGGGTCGATCTACTAAATAAAATTTAGTTTTTTTCATTGATTTTTGCAATTACTAAAAAATTTTTTGTATTCTTACTCAGTTACAAGAAAATCTGTAAGAATTACTAGAAAACACCTAGCAATATTACTAGAAAACAGCTAGTAACGATTCCGGTTTTTAGTACCGGTTACTAAAAAAATATGTGGAATACAAATATACTAAAAAAAAAAATTAGAAACCTCAGGATTTTTTTTTACAGTGTATGGCGATCTTTGCCAAATTAATACGCAGTAGACCTCGTCGAAAATTTGGGGAAAGATGCAAACTTATAATCAGTAAAGGGGGTTATTCGTTAATTGCGCAATATCGTTTACAGTCTACTTCAATAACAGAAAAAAAATTCTGGATTATGGGGGTTACTTTCTTGTTGAACAGAGTGTAATTCATTATAATACGTAAGGGTACATGAACTATTTTGTATAAAAATACCAAATTCAACTATAAAAGTATCAAATTCAATATTTTCATCCAAATTTTGAAATTTTTCAAGAACCGGTCCCTGAATATAGGTTTTACAGTTTGAGGGATTGCAAATTACGGAATGCGATTACAATTGTAAAGTGTGAAACATAAACTAACGAAAAATAATTATAGCTTTGGACAATAATTAGGAATTTTGACATTTCTAAAAAATCGTTGCAAGTACAATCGCTGCTCTTTGAAAAAGAGAACTAAATAGCAAAACCGAATCACGAAACTACGAACTGATAAGAAAATGCTAAGCTTCTACATCTCAGATTCATTGAACCTTGAGGAAAAGAACAATAGCATTATGTAAATAAAAAAAAATACCTCAAATGATAACATCAAACAATATTTGAAAATGAAAAGAAGAAAAAAAAAAGAATTCTTCGTGACTAAATTGTTACAATTAGGCATCTTTTATATGTTTGTTTTACGCTGAGCTTTCATGGCTCTAAAGCGTTTTCATGTATAAAAAAATGTTAAAATGTTTCCTATTTTTTCAAATTTTTAATTATTTCTCTTTTATATGTCGATGTTAAAAGGCCATGTTTTTCCAAGAGAAATTATTGACCATTTCATTACCAAAGATCGTGATTTTTTTAAATTTTTTCTAACTAATATTGATGTAGTTAAAACCACAAAATCTTATGTTTTGTGAGTATTCAAGCTAATTGCGGCTGCATGGTGCATACTAAAAATAAAGGTACCTTACATAGTTTTCTAAAGCAAAGCATTTAATCCTAATCAATTTCACTGCAAAAATAAAAAATTAAACGATTGACGTTACTGCAGAGAGCGTCTAGTTTGCAATTTTAATCGAGAGAAATATGCCACTATTTATGCAGATTTACCTACGTCAAATGGAATTCTCTATGCAAATACAATACATCTAAAGCAGTATACTATAGAAAATGGAAGTGGGCGACGCTAACTTTCAAACTTTTAATAAAGCGTGTTAAACGCATGTGTGTTCTTTGAATCTATTTATTTTTCAATAACAGTTCAACATTTAGAAACGATAAAAATGCACTGTTGATTGCAATCACTATGTTTTTATTATTATTATTTTATTTCTTGCATACGTCTTACTCTAGCACGTTCTTCAGTGACGTATGACATGTACATTAGAGTACATATTATTGCAATAATAATTAAAAACTCTCAAAGGATATACAGTACGCCGACTAAAGTCCCTTGCCACCCTCTTAACTTCGAAACGGCTGCTGCTATATTCATAAAAGTGGTGTCTAGGTACAGTAAAGTAGCCATGCGCTACACAATGAAACCGCCTACAGCACCACCTGGTGGAATGCGGCGGAGTTAGCATTCCTATCTCGAAAACGGAAAGAGATAGAGAAAAAAGTGATTTACAAAGATGTAGAGTATCATCGATTTAGTACGAAAAGACACCTTGCGGACATTAATGCGAAGAATAGAACGGTTAAAACGGGCATTTGTTTTTTGTGATTTCCTACACTGTGACGTAACAAAACGATCTTAGAAAGAAAGAAACAACCAGTTATGAAACAGCAGGCCTGTGCGACCCCTCCACAAACATTTCAGGACATTAAACGACGCTATTACGGACGCTTGTGCCAACGTCTCACCATCTATGCTCCAACGTGTGCAACGTGAAATTTAAACAAACATCCAAATATGCATTGCAGCTGACGGTGAGAAGTTTGAAAATCTGAAATAAAGGTATATTATTATAACTAGTTGCTTTTTTTCTTTTTAAGATCGTTTTGTCACGTCACAGTGTAGGAAATCACGAAAAGACAAATGTGTGTTTAACCCGTTCTATTCTTCGCATTAATGTCCACGATGTGTCTTTTGGTACTAAATCGATGATGCTCTACAACTTTGTAAATCACTTTTTTTCTCTATCTCTTTTCGTTTTCGAGATAGGAATGCTAACTCCGCAACATTCCACCAGGTGGCGCCGTAGGCGGTTTCATTGAGTAGCGCATGGCTATTTTACTATACCTAGACACTACTTTTATGAATATAGCAGCAGCCGTTCCGAAGTTAAGAGGGTGGCAAGGGACTTTAGTGGGCATTCTGTATGTAAGTGGTATGTAACGTCTAAAAATCAGTGTGAAGAAAAATATAATTTACCAAAAAAAGTAAAAATATATATCATATTTGGCTTCTTCAGTCCAAAATGAAATAAGAGATAAACAGAATCTTAACAAGAACCTTTGTTTTCGCAGGAGTGCCTCTGTTGTGCCTCTGTTTGTCACTATCTTATTAAATTTCGCTCAGGAGAAGATACTGCCCTGGGAAGCCTCGAAACAACTGCATTCTAAATTTGCTCTTCTTTACATAAAATTTCACATTACGCAAAATTAAAAGTAAGCTTAAATTAAAATAAAATGCGTATAGTTTTTAGGTGGATAATCTCTCTATGGCTAGTCATTCTTTCTAACCCATCATTAATTAATTAATAAATAATAATAATAATAAAGCAAAGGAATACAGAAGACAAAAGAAACAGAAACAGAGTTTACAACTCAATGATAATAAAAGTTTTCTAAACAGCTTCAATTAATTTCTTTTAAGAATTTCAATATAATAAATTTGTGAAGCAAAATAAAACGATCAAAATAAAACAATGATCAAACATGCGTTAAAAAAAAAAAAAAAAAAAAAAAAAAAAAAAAAAAAAAAAAATAATAATAATAATAATAATAATAATAATAATAATAATAATAAAACGATTAAATTAAAAAGCTAATGATATTTGAAAGATATCGATATCCATCCTGTTTTTATAAATAGTTAAAGTCAAAAAATGATAGAATGGTTAGTGATAATACTAGATAATCTAAAAAAATTTAAAAGTAATATTTCAATGCTTATAAAAAATATACTAATAATTATACCATTTTGGATCAAACCCTTAATTCTTAACGTAGTCTTATATTAGCGCTTTGTTCTTAATTGCATTATCTCTTTGGTTAAATTCTTAGATAAATAGAAATCGAGAAATGAATTGGAATATTATAAGGCTTTTCTTTTTATCATGATTTAAATGTACAACAAATAAATATATTAATAATCAACAAAATATATTAAGATGTTTCACTACGAAGAACAAACCTCGCAAATAATAAATAATAATTATGTATTTTATTATTATTATTATTATTTAGAATTACGGTTAATCTAAATATAAATTTACCAAAAGATACCAAAACACCTCCACTTAACAGTTTACTCTACCCTAAACTTGAATTCCACATTAAAACTAAAAAATATTTTAGAATGGTTAACTATGGGCACAAAATTACAGTTTAAGGCCAAATAAAGTTTCAAAGAATCCACATTCCTTTTACATAATAAAAAAAAACTCAGAAAAACGTGTCGAATTATATATAAAAGGCATATTTCAGGTAGTTTCCCCAATGTGTGCTTCTTAATGTACAAAAGAATGATAAAAAGATCAGTTGCATAGTATGTGGTTTTTAAATACTCCTAGAAGAAATTTTCTCCGGAAGACGTCATTACTCCGTCTCTCTCTGTGTGTGTAAGTTTTAAATGAGAAAAAAAATTGCCTTTTTTTTAAACGTTCCATAATTATTCATTGGAAGAAGCAAAATATGTCCTCAAAGTTACATAGGAAGGAATATCTTTTATCAGATATTTTCAAACTTTTTAAAAGCCATTTGCAAAATTATAAGCATCTAATTCCAAAGAGTTGTGTAATCAGAACCGTCACCAATTGGTAAAGTCAGTGGAGGATTTAAAATTTATTGGTTGGGATAATACACAGCCTGTCTTTTTCCTTCTAATTAATGATACGTAAATATAGACAGAAGTAGAAGGCAAGTCTCCCCTGTCATAAAACTTTTGATTACAAAGTTTAAAAAATTTAAATGTAATATAGATGATATTAATATTGAAATATTAGGAAATCTAGAAGGGGCTAAAAAAGTTGATAGGAAAGTAGGGGGAAGGGGGGGGGGGGGATCAGCCCACTCTGCCCCCGTCTGATTACGGATTGGTGTGTAATATACAGTTACAGAAAAAATAAGGTTTTTCTTCCACGTTGTGTTGAATGATTGAAGGAGTTAATCGCAAGTAAAATTTCAACCTATTAAGGTTGATGAAATTTCCACTGATGTGATGTGGTTTCAACTGAGTTTTCACTTTCTAAGCATAACTGAAATACTTAGATTGGGATGGCACAATCAAATGTAATGAGGAAGACACCACCCTGAAATAACAAATAGCACTTACCACTGAAAAATCGCCGGATTTCCGATGACTAAGAGACTACTCCACAAAGCTATAAATGTGTGGAGTGGGAAAGAGGAAGAAAGCAATGTTACAGAGCTTCCTCCAAATGAAGAGAACGGGTGTCTATTTTTTATCTAATAAAGTACCGGATTAAAAACATACGAAATCTAAAGCAGCCGGACATAGTTTCAAAGTTTTGCTATTGTATGATTTGAAAATAAGTGCCGCAGTATAAATTAAAGATGTATATAATAAAAAAATACTGACAAAGAGAAGTATTCCTTTTTCCAACATTTGTCTGGCTACTTATAAACTGAAAACCAAAATGAAATGCTTCAGCATTGTCTAAATTTCTAATATCTTCAAAAACTGTCGAGAAATTCGTCACGTCTGTTAGTTGAATAATCTGTAACAATAGGAGAAAAATTATGTCTGTCTGTCTATAGTCTACGGTGTGAAAAGAAGGCTCGCGGCTAAGAAATTTGCCAAGGAACAGAGATGTAGGGGGGGGGAAGTGCCTCATGGGGAATAAGTCAAAATCTAGACAATCTTTTAACCCTAAAACTTACATAATCTGCTTCAAAGACTATTATTATCTGTTTTAATTACTAAATTATTAATTTATTGCTTTGTAATTATTTAAAGTATTGATTTTATATTCATGGTTATAGTAATAATCAAATTGAACGATTAAGTATTTTTGTAAATGTTTAATAATTGTTGACAATCGTGGTTGTTCAATTATTTCGATTGTTTGAATTTTTGAATTGCTATACCACTGTCAAGAAGATTATGAATCGAGAACAACTCGGAGAATTTAAAAAAAAAAATCAATTTAGAATTTTTTTAATTTAACTTTGGAGAAATTTTCTACTGTTCTTCTTTCCTTGTCATTTTAAATAATCGATGTTTTGCTACTATTCCATAATAGAGGTGGCATTTTGAAAAGGGAAAAATTAAGGGCAATTATGTAAGAAAAGGCAATTATTCTTACATAATAGGGGTGTCATTTTTTTCGTAATCGGATTTTTTTTCCTTTTTAATTAATAACATTGTTTTTTTTCTGCGAATGTCACATGAATAAAGTCGTACAGGATCACGTATGCCTCATAGGATTCAGGAGATTTGATACCATGGTAATGATCGCAATATTTAAACACAGAATTTCAGCATTAAATAAGGCAAATATTACTTAACGAAAAATATGGTATTCAAATCCCCTGACGCGTACGAATCCCTGTCATAGGTAAAATCTACTATCTATATATATATTTGTCTTACGTGGCGCGAAAATAGGGCTGAATTTGTAACTTATGGTTTGGCAACAACTGTAGTTTCCAGAGCTCAGACCAATGAACGGACTACATTGTGTTAGATCAGCTCCGCCTAAAATATGGCAGTCAGTGTGAGAGCAGTGAAACCATAGAATGAAACTCAAACCAGCAATTATTAAAAATAAAATAACATGTACGTAATCCAAAGCGTGTGAGATGATTCCTCATTTTAATTATGAGCAATATCGTTAATTTAAAATGAATTCTCAACTCTTATTTAGAATTCATTTACGAATTTCACTCACTCAAAAGTCGGAGAAAAAAAAAGTCAACTGTCTAGATTGCACCTGCCGCCGTCTGTTGCTGTATTGATGAAGTAAAAAATAATTTATTTTGTAAAAATCTATAATCAATTAAAACAATAAAATGTCGAACAAAATTTGAACAATGATTGATTTAAACTATCTTCCTATCACGTAGTTTTTTTTCTAATGAATTTAAGTCGTGCTGTACAAAAGATCCTTTTTTCATAGTATTTAAAGGATTTATATGCCCATTGGAAGCGAAAACTAAATGCAGTTTCAGTTGTGTTTTCAACGGAGAATTACCTTTTTACATTAAAAGAAATTGTGAATTTCATATGTTCAAATGTTTTATGGTAGAACTTATTCCGGCAAGAATTGCTGAAAAAAAGTGGCGAGCGAGCGAAGCGAGTTGTGACCGCGTAGCGGTCTCAAAGTGAATTGCTTGGCAATTCGCGGGGGGTTGGCGAGCGTTAGCGAGTAGGGGGCTGAGCCCCCTAGTTGTATATAAGAGCTTGAAAACGCTTCAAAACGAATTATTGGGTTGTCCGGAAAATTCGTGCCGGTTGAGAAAATCATTTCATACCGGAAAATTTTGCGGAATCAACGTCTAAACATTAATTGATAGAATTTTCCGGTACGAAGTGATTTTTCCAACTGGCACGAGTTTTCCGGACAACCCAATGCAATAACACATCGAGCAATTATATTACAATTATAGTATAAGTGGTAATATAACACAAAATGGATTTTTTATTGCGAAAAGTTTTATAATAAGCTTTAATGATACTTGAAATTTGGAAGTTGTCTTATACGGGTAGGAAATTAAAAGATAAACAAAATGTTAAACGGTGTTTAAAAACCATGGTAAATAAGATTTTAAAAACTGCTTCCTGCAAAGATAACATTTTGTTGGTTAAAAAAATAGAAAAAAAATCCGCGAGAAGGACTCGATATACACAGTAAAAAAAGACAAATGTTTCTTAATCTACGAAAATATAATATAATCACAATCGAAAACCTACAACATCCTCTTCAGTACTCATGACACCGAAAAGCAGTCTTTGACATTAGTAACCTCAGAAACCAATGTATTTTGGAGATTTAATGAGACATTTATAAAAACAAAGTTTCTTTTGCTGCATCTGATTTTCGGAAAAGTTTCCGAATAGTTTATATACTGTATTAATCAGTTTTCTTAAAACGGAATATTGATTTTTAGCATTTTGCTAAGTCTTAATAAAACATTTGTAAGCTGCGTAATTGAAAATATACATGCAAGAGTAACAAAATAACAATAATGTTAATGTTAATGTTAAAGCTGTTACTTTATCATGTTTGTCTGTATAACATGTTTGCTGAACATGAAAACGTTTACTTGAGAATGGATAACATTAAAAAAACGCTAGAATGCGGGTTGGGAAAACTGATTAATACGCTATAAAAACTACTCGGAAGCGTTTTCGAAAATCAGGGCCATTTAAAAGAAACTTTGTTTTTCCAAATGCTTCTTTAAATCTCGAAAATATATTGGTTTCAGAAGGTTTCTAAAGAGTGCTTTTCGGAATCGTTAGTAACTCGAAATAGGTTATTGTATATTTTTGTTCGATGTTATATTATATTGACCTAGACTGAGAAACGTCTGTCTTTTTTTTTTTTTTTTTTTTTTTTTTTTTTACAGTGTAATATATATGACTTTATTGCATAACACGCATTTGACAAAATATGTTGTTGTGATTTATTTTCTTGTTATACCTCACACGTAATATAATCTATAATTTAGTTACTAGCAGATAAATGTTTTTGTTCCATTTTGCGTGTCTATTCAAGCTTGAAATTCTGACTGTATACGTATTATACATTTATTTTTACAATTATACATGAAAAAAATACCTTTTGTAAAAATAATGAATAACGAGACTAAGTTTTTTTGTGTAAGCTCAAGACACGCAGTCTCAAGCTTTTGGATAGAGCAAGGACAAGGTGAGCTTTCTTTTTTTCTCTATGCAGTGATCTGTCACTGTCTAAATGAAGGAAAAAAGAAGAAAAAATAAATTGAGATATCTTCATTTTAAGTTTTGGTGTAACACCTGACATCGTAACCTTGAGTATATTCCGTGTATTTCTAAGAAAGGTTTTTAAAAGAGCAAGCAAATGAGGAAAATTCTAGCCTCAACTATGCATATTTGATAAAAGGATTAGAGAATGATGTTTTCACGGACGAAATACGGAGTGTGTACAACAAATTGAGTGCGCATGTTAATTCAGAAGGCAACACGCTATAAAGTAATACATTAGGTTTACGTGTGCTTATATAATACTTTTTTTTCATTATCGTCCTTTCCTTGATTGATAATAAAAGTTTGACGTATTTAGAATTTGTGTTTCTGAACTTTTGGAATGTGTCGTTGTTTTATAAAAATCTCTAAAAACAGAACCGCTTAAAGTAAATGTCGATTTCATTGTATCTATTTTTTTTTTTTTTTAATGTAACGAAAATATTACTGGTTGATATTTTTGTACTAAAACAATTCGCATACCTATTTTTGCATCATATTTTCACTAAAATGACAGTTAGAGTTGTTTGTCACTCACAAACATTTCCCAACTGTTGGCCACAACGAGAAAAATAGGTAAATACATTTGTTGTAGCTTGTATTTATCTGTAAATTATTTGTTTTTTCTGTGTGTGTGCGTGTATTACTATATTAAATGTTTAAATAATCCTTTGAAAGTTTTCTACTTGAATGTTATAGCACATGTTATAAATTTAAGGACTGGACTTGCAATATTCTGAAAATTATTTTTTAAAAATCGAATGCGAGATTATTCATTTTTCACTTTTTCGCTTTTGGGTATAGTTTAAACCATTTTCTTTGGAAACTACAGACATTAAGGAAAATACGATCTTTAAATTTGTAGATTATATAACTAATGACAAAAACAACAACAACAAAAAAATAAATAAAGTAAAATAAAAATAAAATAAACACAATAGAAGTAGCATTTTAAAAATTGTAGTAATGAATTGTCTTTTTATAATTTTGTTTATTTTTGAAAGCTTTTTTTTACATTAAATTAACGTTTATTTTCAATAGTTTACCATTTTAAGTATCCGCTCTTTAAATATTTAATACGCACAAGTTACGTGATTTTCGGGGTTTATTTTCTTTTCTTTGTACATCACTTAAAAACTATGCCATATAATATAGTTTAGCACAGTATATTGTCGTTTGAGGTGCACGCATTTGTTACTGCGTTACTGAAGGAGTTGAGAATGCACATCCAGATGCTATGATGACCTCAAGTTTTATTTTAAACACGTACTCTACTGTATCTTACAATACATAAAAGAACTACTTTACATTCTTTCAAGAACCTTTCAGGAGTGTTGTGGTAAATGTGAATTAGCGAAACAACTGAAGAAAAAACGATCGAGAAAATCCATATAAATGTAAGCTAAAGGTATTGTCGACGATGAGATTCATTTTCTAACAAAGTGAACTGGTGAAGCGATTAATCGATTCGCTACCAGTTGAATAAATTTACGGATTACACAGTCACGAGTGGATACACCGGTAGTGGAAGAATTAATGATATTTCTCAAAGTATGACTAAATATGACAGTAGTTGGCAAAAATTCCTTATTTTTGAAGCGACTATAACTACAACCCTTTTATTGAAAATGTAGTTAACTAACAACTGCAACTACTTTATTGAAAATGTAGGTAACTACACTGTAAAAAATTTGCGGCAAAGTATCCGGTCATTCGACAGTTTTTATAGAAAACGGTTATACATAACCGTAATTTAACAGTATTGTGACCATAAAATGGGCAATATTATGGTCAGAATAGCGTTAAATTACGGTTATGTAACCCTTTTCTATAAGAACGGTCGATTGACCGGATATTTTGCTGCAATTTTATTTTTACAGTATACAACTACAATATTTGTTTTAAAAAGCAGCGACTACAAACAACTTTTCAAAAGTAGGTGCTACTTCGCTGCTGTCAGATTTTGTCAAAGGATTCAATCTACACTCGAAATTGAAGACATGGATTAAATAATAAAACGGTCCCTAGTTATATTACGTTTGCCGGGATACAATAAAATAAATGAGATAAAACCAAGGACATATAACCGAGGACATAACCGAGAAAGATAACATACAAGAAAACGTTTTGGATTATTCTCTAAAATATGAGTTTAAGCACATGTTACTCGTTATATGCCGAACAGGGCAATTCAATGTTAATTTTCTCGGTCATAATATCGAAAAATAATAAATGTGGAAATAAAGAAGTTCTAAAAGAAGAAACGCGGCATTAAAAGATGAAAATCTAATAAGGAGTAAGTAGACAAGTATTTCCAGAAAAAAATTAATTTCTTTCATTTGAATTTTGCCATTTGGATTTACATCAAGTGCCAATGAAAATATCTATGCCGTCATATGATGCATTACTAAACGCCGCAGCTGAGTTGCTAACACTCAAAAATTTTTGCTATACGCTACCATCTGTAGATATTCTATCTTCACTACAATGTAAAACTCTATCTAATATGACAAAAATCTCTGCATTTTCTATAAACAAACAATCTTTTTAATGCAGAATGAAAAATAATTTGCCGCAATGTTTAAAGAGTTTGCGATAAGACCTCGCTTAGCTGACAAAAAATAATACTAATCCAGTTAGAATTAAAAAAAAACCGCACTTTTTCGAATTCGGAAATTGTGTCATTGTATCAATGATATGATACCATCCACCGGATATAATAATACACCATATCAAAAGTGGCCGATGTTTGAGAAAAGACAATTCTCACTTTTAATGTGGAAATGAATGTATTATAATTCGTTCACATAACCCGTGTGCATTATTAACTATACAATTTTATCCGAACATGTACATAATACTCACTCAATAATTGCAGGAACAATGGCCACCTTTTGAATCATTCCCAGCCATAATTGAGAACATGCAAATACTTTCATATGATAACATTAATGTATATATCATCTTATACTATGTAACCGAGTTCTCAAAGCACGTAATTTGCTTCATAATCTAATTCAGCGGTGTGGACAAGATATCTGTTTTGCTGCGCAGATGTGAGTCAAGAACGTTATGATCCTCTACAATGCCCAATTACCTTCATGAAAAATTATTCCACTGAAGACATAATTTTTCATCATAGTTAGGTTTTTTTTTGTAGTTTGCAACAATACAAAATTTTTATTGTTGATTTACTGACAAATCAGGGAGCAGTAAACAGCTTCATTAATGAATATGCAAAATGCCCCAAAAGATCAAAACACATTTGTCTTTGTTCAAATCGTTAGTTTTCACTTATTATTAACAAATTCATAATTTTACCCATATTTATTGAGGAAATATATTCCAATAAAATTCTGTCAACAACTGAACTAAGAATTCTTTTTTATACCTCTACATGACGTAATACTAACTTCTTTTTTCACTCAATGAGTCAGATAATTCCATTATTTACGAAAGAAAATAGCTTGAAGAAACTAAATACACCTCAAGGGACAGATATATCTCTTTTATCTTACTTATCTTACATTTATCTACGGTGTGTTTACATTCCCGACCGGAGGTTCGTAAAGGTAGTCATAAAAAATAACTTACCAAAAACTCGCTTTTTTATTTCCGTTATGTGCTACTACTATTTTCTAGAAATTTTGTCCATTTTTTCTTTTGATTAAATGACAAATATTTCTTGCAGAAAATACTTATATTTCACAGTTTTGCACAATTATAGTCTGAATTATTAAAACAAAGAATTGTATACACTCGGAGATAATTCCAAAGATTTCAGAATCCCTACCGAAGTCACAAAGTTGCGGAAAGATCTTATAAAACAGATTTATTTATCCGCAGATTTGTCATTTAAAATTTTAAAAACTACCTTTATATTTTTTTATTAATTCTTTGCAATGCGTAATTTTTAACAATGTTTTACAATTTACTTACTACTTGAGAAGCTCATATGCAAGAAACAGAACTTTTAGCAACTAACACATTCAAAATGGCAATTTTAACAACAGCAAAAAGCTTCACCTTCTTTTACCTTGAATCGACCTTCAGAGCAAAAAGCAAGAAAAATGCAAATTTCGCAATTTTGATTTTATTTAGATGGATTCTCCGATACTTTTTCTTGCTTGGATATTTTTACAATCTTAAGTATCACATCCGTATAAGAACAATATAAGATATACGTGGATTAATCAAAAAGATCTTTGAAATTGTCAATATCTGTTTTTGAAACGCGTTTCAATAAAACTTAGTGGCATCATCGGTAAAACTTCCATTTTTACGGCTTATTAGATTTGTTCTCGTGGTTACAGTGGCAAACCTTTTTTTAAGTTCTGAAAGATACTGTTTTCAAGTTGGAACTTGGCCCATGGACAGAAAGGCGTAATTCCACTGAAATTCAATACCAGTTACAGAAAACATGTGGAGTGCAGGCAATTTCTTGGCAGACGGTGGTCAATTGGTGCAAGTTGCTAGTGCCACGATGATTTTGTATAAAATAACCGTGAGAAACATCCATTAACTGCAACAACGACAGATAACATTGATGGCACGAAAGAAATTGTTAGTGCAAATCAAAGAATTACAGAAGATGAAGGTGTTGTTAAAATAATCATTAACATTACAAAGCGACACTTGTTACGGGACATTTTCCAGGAAAAAAATAGAAAAACTCCTGCAGCATTGCGATAAATAATTACAAAAATTAAGAGAATACTTCTAAAATTAGCAAAAACATATTGCAGTATGAAAAATGAATAAACGCAAGTCATAGCTCCTGAAATAAAGGATGCAGGATAAAGCTTTTACAGTGAATTCAGCACATTCGAGTATTTCTTTTTTTCCCTTCTTTTTCTTTACTCGTCTATATCTTTCTTTCTCTTTTTTTTTTTAAATTCTATAACATCTTTTCTAAATAGAAAAAAACTCATTTCTCTTTTCACCAAGTTACTATTATTCATAACTTAACTATCAATTTTAACACGAAGAGTCTGTTAACTAATCACCGTTATCAAAAAGGCATCAACTAAAACAACAGATAATGATTATCAAATTTTCCATTCTTGTAGATTTTCACAGCAAAAGGCAATAAACCAAATTGTAATTTAATGGGAAAATTTCCCCCAAATTTACACGGATTCAAATTCAAATTTTATTGCGGCTCTTTAACAGTACACATTTTGGTCTGATATGACACTTTCTTCAATCATGCGTTTCCATCACATTGTGCAGAAACAATCTCTTCAGCCTTTTGAAGGTGCCGCCCGCGGCAGCTTCCCACGCATACTCCGGGAGTATATTACTGGGAGAATATGAAGAAAGACGATAAAAAAAAATATATAAAAAACAGTCCCTCCCACCCTTGTGGTTATTACGATGATGGGGTTCATATCAAAAGCATGTTTACATTTCTCACCGACTTCATGAGACATATAGCAGCTACGTTTGGTTACAAATCAGCGAGTAAAAGCACAATATATTGTTCCGTTTTCTCAAGGGCTTTCATTCATATCATGGGGGACTATGGATCATGAAGAAGGAAAAAAAAACGGCGCGATATCTTCGTTTGCCTTCTCTCTTAATTTTTTTTTTTTTACTCAACTTTCGTTTTTCTTTCGCACTTATCTTTTGTTTTATGAGCTTACCATTTATCAGATGTCTCAGTTTCTTGAAGTTGAAGTTAACCGTTAGCGGATCTAACAAAAATTATGTTGTCGAAAAGATAACTCCATCAAAAACCAAATATAAGTATATCAATAAATAAAAAGAAATTTGATTTTTTTTTTTTAAGCATTTTTATAAATTTTAGAAACACGTTGTTCTTCTTTTTTTTTTTTTTTTTTAAGTTTCCGATTGATTCTTCTCCAAATCAATCTTTTGAATTTTTGAATATAAGAGAAAAATTAAATATTTGAAAAATAAATTGATAATTGAAAAATTGAATTTTTTTTAATATAAGAGAAAAGTTTTCTTAGTAACTATGAGTTTCTAGTGACTTTTCATAAAGTTTGCTTGTGTATCTGGGAAATGTCCTGTAACTTTTTTTTTTTTTTTTTTTTTTTTTTTAACAGTATGTGCATTTAGTTTTTTTATTTATTTACTTTTTCATCTACTTTTAATGAAAATGGTACAAAGTAATTTTATGTCATTTTGTTACAAGAAAAGCTGAGCTTTTTCCAACGCAAAGTTAAAAAAAATACTGAAAAAGAGGAAAATTTTCATATGCATATTTATTTATTAATATTTAATTAAGACGTCGCACCAGAAATGTAACAGAATAAACGCCTGATAAGGCAAATTTGTTCTCCGCACTTTCAGGATCATTCTGTGTTCTTGACCTAACTTAATCGAAAAACAGCAAGACGAAAGATTTAGTAATGATTTTTACCCACTTATTTCATATTCCTATAAAAATTAATAATCACTATAAAATTATAAAATGAAACATATATCCGAAATACTGTAATCTTTTATTTATTTTTGGCTTTAGGATTTTTCTGAAGTAACTATGACACTAACGCTAACATTCATGCAATGGCTGAAAACGAGGTAGAACATAGGCTGTTAAGATACGACTTTTGGCGTATGAGGATATATTAAATTGCTTTAATGATAATAATAATAATATAATTAATAATATAATAATAATATAATTAATAATGTAATAATAATAATATAATTAATATAATAATAATAATAATATAATTAATAATAATAATAATAATAATAATAATAATAATAATAATAATAATAATAATAATAATAATAATAATAATACAATAATAATAATAATAATAATACAATAATAATAATAATAATAATAATACAATAATAATAATAATAATAATAATAATAATAATAATAATAATAATAATAATAAAATCGGAAGAAACATGTTAGGGTTTAGCAGAAAAATCGGATGCTTTCTGTCAAAAGTAGTAAAGTTGGCATCAGTTTCTGCACTTCTATTTCATTGGTGAAAATTGTTAGAAAAATTACATAGAAAAAAAACTGCAAAAATTATCAAAAAAAGAGGGTTTTATAAAAATAATAAAAGTGAAAAATCTCGGACTCGTGGAAAATTTTCACCTCTATTTTTCAAAAGCCCTTCCGCAAGGTAGATTCACAGTATCATTTTTTAAAACTTATTTTTTCCTCTTACGTTTAACACACTTTTATTGCATTAAGATAACCTTCAAACGAAGAGCTTTAAATCACTAATAAAAGAACACAATCGAAACCGTCTCAATAAAACTAAATGCCTAAAAAGTTCCGGAGATGTGTTCTCAGGACCTGTTGGAGAAAAATCTATCACGGAGGTCTCCAATTATCTATTTAACATCGTTAGGGAGTAAGTTACTTGAAGTACCACTTCAAATAATATCCCCGCTGAAATGATTACGTATTATAAAAATTGAGCAATTACGATGCCTAGTTCAACGCATAACGTGAGTAAGATCGCGGGTAAAATTAGAAAAATCATCCTCTTATTAAAAAAAAAAAAAAAAATCCTATTTTTCAATAAATGGTCTACATATTTCTTTAAACAGTGATTCGATTCATTATATCCAATCATTTTATTGTCATACTTGGCAATTATATCCTAATTTTATTCGAAACATGTTTTATTTTTATTGACTCCGGCTAAGGAATAATAAATAACACGTAATAGAAAATGTATACATGCAAACACAAATATAATATTTACACGCATAAAAATTTTTGGAGCAGCAAAAATATGTTGAAAACATTTATGTGATATTAATTGATGATAAGGTTTAATGAGATAAAGGATTTTTATTCATTTATTTATCATTTTTACTGTCAGAAATTTCTTTAATATTTAAATTCATCAAAGAATTTTGTTTACATTCTTTACCTGGCTAATCAATTTATATTGCAGAGCAAAAACATTCCGAGAGTAAACGCAGACGTCATATTGACGGTGGTAACACCTGACCAATAAATTTTGCTTTTACTGCAATTTTTTTAACTGTTAGACATCGCACAATTTCAATTTTAATACCATCAAATAGAAAAAAAAAATTATATTTCAAACGTAATTTGTTTGAAAACTGTATCTCAATTGAATGATTTTTTAAGTAATTTTCAAGCATGATTTAAAAAAAAAATCTATCTATATTGCGTGTAGCTCGATTACGAAAGATTAAACCCGTTTGCATTTAAAACAATTTAAATAGTTCAGCGTTTGTTTTTGGCAAATATTCTATATAATGAAATGAAAACTTCTCCAATAAATAAAATAAATAACATAAATAAAACACAAATTTAACAGATATATATATGTAATCGATTTGGGGATATTATTCCTATCAAGTTAGGTAATATAATGATATGTATCACCGTTCACTGTAAGTTCGTGTCAAAACTGAATACTGGATTTTTGACTGTATAGCTAACTGAAAATATTTGTAACTTTTATTGTATTGCATTAATAAAACGAAAAAACATTATTAATACAGATTTTAAAGAAGTAATACTTTGTAAATTAATTGCATTTAAATTTATATGCTTAGGGTAATAGTAAAATATTACAAAATCTACATTTCTTTTTGGGGAATTTTTTTTCATAAATAGGAGTGTTCCGATGATGCAGGAGCAGAAATATCGAGGCGTCTAACACAGGCGGAATAGACCCAAATACGCAAGAGACACTAACTAATAATTTGCCTAATATTTTGTCAATAGTATCAATATTTACCTTTTCTGTAATGAAATATACTTTCAAGATTATATCGCATTTCTAGCCGCAGCTTTTCTGTAGTTAAAGCAGTTCTCTCTAAAAAAGAAAAAAAAAAAGAAAGAAAGAAAAGAAAAAGAAAAGAAAAGAAAGAAAATCTCACACAAACACAACGAAAATTTTTTGACGTATTCACGGACACGTTTTTCATGAAATCGACAGACATGAGTATTGAAATGATTTTGGAATAGGATAGCTTTTACCCTTTTTCGATAAATGCATTACAACTTGAGTAATAAGAGATTCCAATCTCATGGCGATTTTTCTCAGACCGTCGCGTCCAGAAATTCAAGTAAAAACACCAATTTCACAAAGGTCCTTTGCCTTTAACAAAAAATGGAAAATATCGTTCGATTTCATGGTTTCTGAATAAAAATATCAGCCAATTTTATGTGTTTGCGAATATAAATGAATTCAGGAATGTGTCAGAAAGTAGCCATTTGAATTTCAGAGCAGGTTTAAGCTACTAGTGGTAAGTTTGTTTGTTTTTTTAATTAATATGTCAATTATTTATCTATCTATGTATATCAAATACTATTTATGGGGATACGGGTATATTAGATACGGGGCCTAATCCACCCTTAATAAAGATAAGTATATTAATTATTTAAAAATAGGTCACAATAAACTTGTAAGTACTTTTTATTGTCCATTTTACCAATTTTCATTCAGATATTATTTAAAAAACATGGTCAAAAATCTTCACTAAAAACGTCCCCCATTTAAAAAATGTAAAAACAGTTTCGAATAAAAAATCTTCGCCACTCCACAAAAGCGCTTTCGCCCCAGCTAGAGCTCCATCAGTTATGATCTTCAATCCTCTGCCTCTCTGCTATATAAACACGACTGCTGGTTAAAGAGCTCCCCCTATCGGCATTCAATTCTCTCTCTCTCTCTCCCTCTTCTAGCATTTTTTTTTCAGCGGCAATCAGTCAATGAATGAGCCATATCATTGCATGCGTTTTTACATTTTTTAAATGGGGGACGTTTTTAGTGATTTTTGACCATGTTTTTTAAATAATGTCTGAATGAAAATTGGTAAAATGGACAATAAATAGTAAATTTACAGACATTAACAAATGAACACCTGTTTTTAATTGTAAGTACTTTTATGTATGTGTGTGTCCTTTGAACATAAGTTCCTGATTCAGGCAGCTTATGTTAAAATTCTTTCTTGATCCTAATTTTTTTTATCTTTCTCATTGAAAAGATAATAATAATTTTACCTTGATTAACTTAAGATGTCATTATGTAAAAAATATTCTTGTTCAAAATAAAATTTGGCAGTTTTGAAATGCGTGAATTGGTTTTGAATGTAAATTTGTAAAAATGGTAAGATCTAAAACACTATTAAAGAAGATAAAAGTAATGTATTACTTTAAGCTGCTTTTATCATTAGATATTGAAGGATAAAGGTGAAAATGAGTAAATAATGGTTAAGGAAATAAATAATGGTATTCAATTTTTGGCTAATAAATCACATGAGTTCCTTACTCAGAGAAAATAACCTAGGTTAAAATTCCTAACCAAAAAATTAATATTGTCGTGAATTTGATGCTCACGAGTTTCTCCCTTTCCTACGCCCCTGAAGTAACGGAACGGAAATAATAACTAACGGGATAAATATAGATTTTTTTTTTTTTAAGCGGAAGAAAATGCTAATTTCAAAATAGGAAGTGCAAAGAAAGTTCGCTCTTGAGTTAAAATACATATTGAATTGTTCGTTCACAACGAGGAAAAAAATAGAAATAAAATGGTTTTCAACCGTTATTAAGCAGGCCAAATACCGTTTCTGACGCGTCCTTCTGATTCATTTTGTATTTTTTTAAATTGCAACACAATGCTAAAAGATCATTAGTGATCATTATTTACAAGCTTATCACTCAACGAGGGTCAAATTCATATCCATCAATACACCCACGCTCGCTTTCTAAACGAAAGAAGTAATAACATTATGTCAAGCCTCCGACTCTGTGTGTCAACAAAAGGACTCAAGACAACGAATAAAGGAAGAGAGATGAATGAATGCCTCTTAAAGTGGTTTCTGTGCATCCCGCTAAGAAAATATTTCTCGTCGGATTATTCCATCAGGGATTATTTAACCCACTTCATTCTGTGATCCCCAATTCAGGATATATTATTTTTCTATGATTGATAACACCCAATATAGATATTTCCCAACATTTACAGGTTAAAGATTTATCTGTGCTCTTAAGCACAATAAAACTCCAGTTATTTATGTTTATATTAATGTGTTCTGGACGCAACACGGATAGGTAAAAAACGGGATTATTTAACCCATTTCACTCTGGGATCCCCAATTCAGGATATATTATTTTTCTATGACTGATAGCACCCAATATAGATATTTCCCAACATTTACAGGTTAAAGATTTATCTGTGCTCTTAAGCACAATAAAACTCCAGTTATTTATGTTTATATTAATGTGTTCTGGACGCAACACGGATAGGTAAAAAACGGGATTATTTAACCCATTTCACTCTGGGATCCCCAATTCAGGATATATTATTTTTCTATGACTGATAGTACCCAATATAGATATTTCCCAACATTTACAGGTTAAAGATTTATCTGTGCTCTTAAGCACAATAAAACTCCAGTTATTTATGTTTATATTAATGTGTTCTGGACGCAACACGGATAGGTAAAAAACGGGATTATTTAACCCATTTCACTCTGGGATCCCCAATTCAGGATATATTATTTTTCTATGACTGATAGCACCCAATATAGATATTTCCCAACATTTACAGGTTAAAGATTTATCTGTGCTCTTAAGCACAATAAAACTCCAATTATTTATACTAATGTGTTCTGGACGCAACACGGATAGGTAAGAAACGGGATTATTTAACCCATTTTACTCTGGGATCCCCAATTCCGGATATATTATTTTTCTATGATTGATAGCACCCAATATAGATATTTCCCAACATTTACAGGTTAAAGGTTTATCTGTGCTCTTAAGCACAATAAAACTCCAATTATTATTTTACTAATGTGTTCTGGACGCAATTCGGATAGGTAAAAAACTGAATAATTGGTAATCATAAAAAAAAATTACTGTATGAAATAATAACTTCTCTAAAATTGGTTTCGTTTAACAAAAAGACAAGCTTAGATTGATAGCAACCAATTTAGGTATTTAACAATATTTTCAGGTTAGAAATTTAGTTGTACCTTTAATTAAACTTTAATTATTCATACTAATGTGTTCTGGACGCAATACGGATATGCAGAAATCCGGATAATTGGGTAATCATGAATAAAAGTTGTGCTGTGTAATAATAAAATCTGTAAAAGTGTTTTTGTTTAATAAAAAGGCTGGCATAATTTATATTGAAAATAAGATATAAGATCACTTTTTACAACGAACAACTAAACAATATATATTACTGTGCATTTATACATTCCACAGATAAATGTTATTAACTGCTATCAACTGCTGTACATTAACTGCTATTTGAAATATATATACAGATGATAGTTGGACATGCTCAACAAATTTAATGGTTTCGGCGCAGTAGGAAATTTAATAAAGATTTGAATTTTCCGATCATCTTATTTACTTGTATCCTTCCACGTGTATTAACAATATTCAAATGCATTTAGGTATTTCACAATTAGAGGGGATTACATTAACTGCTGTTAGAAATTTATTTAAAGATTATAGTTGGACATGTTCAACAAATCTAATGGTTTTGTTGCATTAGAAAACTGAATAAATGTTTGAATCTTCGCGATCATTTTGTTTACTTATATCCTTCCACATCTAATAACAAAATTCAAATGCATTTTGATTAATCAATTTAAAATGTTGTACAAACTGGTGTGATACACAAACAAAGGCAAAAAATGCTTAATAACATCATAAAATTAAGAAATGCGCTAGGCCTTTCGAAAGGATTTGTCTTTCTCTTTCCGGCACAAAGAAGACGTGCTACACTTTGAAGGCAGGAGCAAGACTTCCTGCCTTCATAGTAGTACAGCACGCCTTCTTTGCGCCTAAAAAAGAAATACAAAGTTATTTCAATAGGCCTTACAGATTTCTTAATTTTATGATGCTATTAAGAAATGTTTTGCTTTTATTTTAATATTCAACACCATCTGATTTTCATTTAAAACTTCAATTACATTTTCTTAGAAACAACTGAATTCTTCCGATTTTCTTATAATTTAAGAGTAGAGGAATACAATATCTCTGAAATAGTTAAAGTACACTGTTAAAAATTTGCAGCAAACTGTCCAGTCATTTGACCGTTTTTAGAGAAAACGGTTACATAACCGTAATTTAACTCTATTTTGACCATATTACTGTCCATATTATGGTAGAATAGAGGTAAATTACGGTTACGTAACCATTTTCTGTAAAAACGGTCAAGTGACTGGACAGTTTGCTGCAAATTTTTAACAGTGTAGCGACATAAAATTAATTATTCAAATGTAGACTTCGATATTTCCACTTAATACTGGTTTAAAGAGGAAATTCAAGGACATTACATTTTTACGAGCGGATAAATACGGTTCACATTTCAATATACAGGGTGCCCACTAAAGTTCTGTCCATCCCCATTAACTTAAGAATGAAGACGGCTATAGTTATGAACATAGCATTGTGGTATAATAAAGTGACTATGCGCTACGCGATGAGACTCACTGAATTTGATAAATTATACTTTATTGCATTGTTTTATAGGGATGAATGAACTTTTAAACAAAATTTCATATACATTATTTCAAAGATGTAGTAATAATTAGAAATTCCGAATGTAATAATTTTAATTTTCTTATTCATCGCGACTTTAACATGCGGCAATTATTCTACATGTTAAAAAAAGACACGTTTCTTAAAATACGAAAATATACAATAACTGGTTTCGAGTCACCCCCGATTCCGAAAAACATTCTTTATCTTTAGAAACCCCAGAAACCAATAAATTTTCATGATTTAAAGAAAAAAATAATAAAAACAAAGTAGTTTTTATAGTGCATTAATCCGTTTTCTCAAACCGGAATATTGGTTTTTAGGATGCTATCGATTCTCAATTAAACATTTTCAGCTGCATAATTGAATTTATACAATTCCGTTTTCTCAAACCGGAATATCGGTGTTTAGGATGCTATCGATTCTCAATTAAACATTTTCAGCTGCATAATTGAATTTATACAATTCCGTTTTCTCAAACCGGAATATCGATGTTTAGGATGCTATCGATTCTCAATTAAACATTTTCAGCTGCATAATTGAATTTATACAATTCCGTTTTCTCAAACCGGAATATCGGTGTTTAGGATGCTATCGATTCTCAATTAAACATTTTCAGCTGCATAATTGAATTTATACAATTCCGTTTTCTCAAACCGGAATATCTGTTTTTAGGATGCTATCGATTCTCAATTAAACATTTTCAGCTGCATAATTG
Organism: Maratus michaelseni; assembly: GCA_963931845.1. NCBI lineage: Eukaryota > Metazoa > Arthropoda > Arachnida > Araneae > Salticidae > Maratus > Maratus michaelseni. The sequence goes on along the minus strand of OZ007587.1, from coordinate 380,017,538 downwards.
AATTTATACATGCAAGAGTAAGAAAATAATATTAATTTTAATGTTAATGTTAATGCTGTTTATGTATCAGGTTTGTCTGTAAACCATGTTTGTTAAAAACATGAAAATGTTTTCTTGTGAAATGTTTTCATCCGAAAAACCTATATTCAGGGTTGAAAAAACTGATTAATACACAATAAAAACTACTCGGAAAAGTTTCTGAAAATCAGTGGCAACAAAAGAAATCTTGCTTTTATAAATGTTCTTTAATCTAAAAAATACATTGGTTTCTGAAGTTTCTAAATATAAAGAACACTTTTCGGTTATCGTGGGTAACTCGGAAGAGGTTATTGTGTATTTTCGTTCGTGGTTATATTTTAATTTCCTAGATTAAGAAATATTTGTCTTTTAATGGTACATAAATGTGTAATGTTAAGTAACTCTAATAACTTTTTTTTTTTTAATTGAAGCCATATAGATTTAGTTCACTTTAAGATCTTAAATATAATAGCCATCTCCCTGTGATATTCAACGACTAGAGGGTAACAATCGAGTCTTTCACAGATTCTGTAGCAACCAATTAGTCTCAGCGTGAGTTGATATCTGCTCAAAAGAGAGGTCTTTTATATAAGTGTCACAAAAGTGCTATTTTAACTCTTACGCGATGTTTATTCAACGGATCTTTTTCATCGCTGGGTCTCAAATCAGTCATCACTATCACAGAGGGAGTAAGAGGTGTCTCCGAGACCTGTCGATATATGTCATCGATATCTTAAGAAAAACTTTGATGACGCTGAGTGCATTGACTTCTCTCAAAATTTCATTGACTTCCACGCTATTATTGGAAATCAAGGCCATATCAACATTGTTTAGACGAAAGTATTAAATATAAATATATTCTAAACGGTCGTCAATATAAAAGTCCCAAATAGTCAGCTCCATGCCAACTTGAAAGTATGTAGATTTCCTTCGCATTTTTTACGCGCGCTTTTCATAGGTGAAATGTTAAAAATAATAATTATTATTATTATCTTCTTGCGCTCCTTTATATAAAAGGGATAATGCGTAATGTGCCTAGAATCGAAGTTGATCGTTTCTTCTGTTCGTTATCCAACAAATGTAACAGACCCTCGTTACTTCGTCTCCGCTTAAGACGTATCTTCGGTTAACCCATTCGCTGTTTGTTGTCAACATTCAAAATAAAAGTGTATGAATAAAAAAAACTGCCCAGCCACAACTATTTTAATATGTTAATAAATACTTTATTTAATGACAAAAACTTTGCTATTAAAGTTACCAAATATTATCTTTCAGAATTTTTGGTGGGAAACGAATTTCAGTAAAAATATCGAAGACTCCGCCCACTTAGTTTTGGCAATTAATGGATTAATGACGATAATTTATATTTCGTTTTCCCCATTATTTCCTATTTGCAAGTAATGTTAAGGACACCGATTAAAGCGTACTACTCAGCGGATAATGCGGACAATTTTTTGCAGAAACTGACCGAGCAGAATCAAAAGTGCTTTTCTACATTATTTTTTCAAAAGCAGCTTTGATGTATAATTTTGGTTATTGAGATATCGAGAAATTTCCAGTGGCAGTAATGAAGAGAAATAAAACTTTTCTACCAGCAAAAACGTAAGAGGTTCAAAAATTACTAATAGCTGTTACCCGATATTATCAACAAAAATGTGATGTAACAGACCAAATTTTCCAGTGTGTCGGAAAATGATGGAAAATGGTGCGGTAAAAAGATCATTTTTTATTCAAGTAACGCAAAGAAAAGTGAGAGATTAATTAAAGTTAAATCATCTAAGTAAGGAGAATTTCTTTGCATGTTTTGTTTGTCCTCAGTAATTTATTCATTTCTATTAACAAATTGTCGCTAACTTGTTTTTAATTAAAATTACTAAATTAAAGAAAAAAGTTGTTTTATCATTAAGTTGGTAACCTAAGTTGGTCATTTTTGTCAAAAACGAATTCAATTTATTCAACGTAAGAAGTTTTATATACCATTCAAATGTTTATATCAGACTTCGGTTAGTGCGGATAAAAATTGGCCTCTCTTGGAAATCCGCACTAACGGGAATTCACTGTACATGCGAAACAGTGAGCCTTCAACAAATGTTAGCAACCAATTAATCTCAGCTCAATGTTTTGTTCAACAAAGAAAGCCCATTATAAATGTCATACAAACAATTTTCTTTTACTTCTCGCGGCGCTTTTATCCAATTCATCATTTTCATGACCATGAAGTCTCCAAATCTGTCATAAGTTTTTAAGATGATAATATCTTTGTTTAAATAAACTTGTCAGAGATTATCATATATGGATATTTTTTTCAATCAATCTTTCCTATATGTCTTTGATATCATAGAACAAGTAATTTGTATATGAAAAATGAAAAATGAAAGCGACTTCAAGTAACTGCTTCTTAATCCATGGCAGACTTGCGATAAACATTTATGTAGTTAACACCGTCTATTTTTTAACTTACTTATTACACACCAGTCGTCGTATTTTAACAAGAGTGATTTAGCGCAACAGAATGTTTTTGAAAAAAAAGTTATTGTTATCAACATTTAATCTTCGCTGTTTCCATTGAGTGCCTTTATAAATAAGAGAATAGCGACATACGCACAAGGTGCATGTTCAGACTGGAAGTTTTTGTCCAAACTACGACAAGACACGTTGAAGAACATGGCAATACTTGCCTTGAAAATGTCGATTAGATGTATAATACAAACCAACAAATATAAGCTTGGCAATAAAGGCATCCTCGCCCTGTTTTTCCCAAAAACCAATCACGAATAACCAAATTTTATTGCTCGTATGTCGCCTCTGTCTCATTTATAAAGGCACTCTACTTGAAAGTATCGCTTTCGTTTACACATGGTAGACAATCATATATTCATTTTGACGTGTTCCTATGAAAAATCTACACACGATACGATGACAATTTTTAGCTTACAGTCTTTCTTGGCGTATTAAAATTGTAGCGTAAAAAGTAACAATCAAATTCGTTCAGTGATTGCTGAGGAAATTGCGGACACACATATACGGCGGCCGAAAACAGAAACTCATTTTTTTAAGCTGCTTAAACAGACAGTATGGCTGCATATAAAAAGTCTGTATAATACTCTCACCGCTATTTCATTGACTTCAGTATCATTTATCGAGAATAAGGCCATATCGAGACTGTTGAGGTTAAGACCTGAAACATAATAGTTGACCCTGCTGTAATACCCACTGATTACATACGTAACAACGAAGCCTTCAACAAATTCTTTAGCAACCAATTAGTTTCAACACGAGCTGGTATTCTACCATACCAAAAGAAAAAAAAACTTTACAAGAGTCGAAAAGTGCTATTTCATCCCTCGCAGAGTGTTTATCCAATTCATCTTCTTCATCACCGTGAAGTCTCGAATCAGTCATCACTACGACAGAGGGAGTAATAAGGGTTTGTATGAAGAAAATCCAAAGGGTGGGATGAATGTTGTGAAAAAATATCTTAGGTTTAAAACCGTCAGCTTGTGAGATTCCACAGACTTTTAACAAGTGTCTGTGAACGACAGTCAAGGCTGATTCATAACAGATACATTCGCCATGGGGTACTTTTTCTTCTTTCTCTTTGGTCTTCGAAGGAGGAAAAATGTATGCGTAGGATTTAGTGAAATATTACGAAGTACTTAATTTTGTAGGACCGTTTATCAATAAAACTGGAAATAAGTAATGCGAGAAATACAGTCATTCGTTATGATAAAATAATACTTAAAGAATATTAGGTGAGTAGTTGGAAAAAAAAAAATACTAATTTGTCGTTATTTAAAATTTTTAATTTTTAAATTTGCGATTGAATTAAAGTAAATTATAACTACAAATACTTATTTTGGTTTTGGAGGGAAAATAGCAATAATTTACCTACATTGTAAAAAAAGACAAATGTTACTTAATCTATGAAAATATAATGTAACCACGTACGAAAATACACAATAACCTCATCCGACTTACCCACGGTACCGAAAAACGTTCTTTATCTATAGAAACCTCTTAACCCTTTCAGGGGCAAAGTACTTTCAGTACTAAAATGTTGAAATAAATGACTGGCACCGGAATTAACGTAGAAATTTATTTGTAAATAAGAAAAAGGCAAAAAATCACATACCTATTAAATGGGAAAGATTTTAGGAAATTTCTGGTGCCATTGTGGCGTTTGGGAATTAAAATTAAGTGGTTTCATAAACATACCACTGCCCCTGAAAGGGTTAAACTAAAATATTTTCAGGATTTAAAGAAGCATTTGTAAAAACAAAGTTTCTTTTGTTGCCACTGATTTTCGGAAACGTTTTCGAGTAGTTTTTACAATGTATTAATCAGTTTTCTCAAAACGAAATATTGGTTTTTAAAGATGTTATCCATTCTCAATTAAACATTTTCAGCTTCGTAATTGAATTTATATACATGCAAGAGTAACAAAATAATATTAATTTTAATGCTAATGCCAATGGTGTTAATTTATCTTTTTTGACTGTAAAACCAGCTAGTTGAACATGAAAATGTTTACTTGAGAATGGATAGCATCCGAAAAGTCTATATTCTGGGTTGAGATAACAGATTAATACACTATAAAAACTGCTCGGGAACGTTTCCGGAAATCAGTGGCAACAAAAGAAATTTTATTTTTATATTGATTTCTTTAAATCTGGAAAACATGTTTGTTTCTGGGGCTTCTACAGATAAAATACTCTTTCGGAATCGTGGGTAACTCGAAAAAGATTATTGTATATTTTCGTTCGTGGTTATGTATTTTCTTAGATTAAGATACATTTAACTTTTTTGTACAAGTGATATCTTAGAATCTACTTTTTACTTCATTTCTATCATAAAATGGACCATCCTAATAAAATTATTATAAAAAAAGAGACCTTTTTCATATGATCAATGAATACATGATAGTACGCTAGACGCCCGAGTTAGTTGGATTCTAATTAACCGACAATATCCATGCTTTGAAATAAATAGATGTAATATAAGATCATTAAAAATTTCAAAAATAAAAATAAAAAAATAAGAATAATACTGTTTAGTTTTTAAGATAAATACTTTTATTTATTTGTTTAACTTTGATGCTAAAAGAAGTTTTACACATTTTTAAAAATATTTCGAAACGTTTTTAGGAGCAATTTGAAATAAAAGCGGCAAAATGTTTTTACTCGTTCATTAAACCAGGTGTCGCAGCGTCCTATATTTATTTTAATAATCCCCACCACTATTTTCAAAATATAATATTCCCAATATCCTTCTATTGCACATTTTATAAAAATCTACCGTGAAATTTATAGTTTGAAAATAGTGGTATCAAATATATATAAAAAAATATAGGACGCTGCGACCCCTGATTAAACAGATCATTTATATAGTCATTATTTAACAGATCATTTATCTAAACAAATTTTTTTTTGTCTTTTAAGTAATTACAAAATACAAGCAAATATATTGCAGCAGAGTAGAGATATCTCAGAGGAAAAGTAAAATTTTTTTGTACTAAAATGGTAATCGCACACTTGGTATTATTCTTTTCCTTTTTTCTGTATGCTTTTATGTAATTTAATTTGGTTCGTATATGTAAAGATAGAATTTTATAATTAATTTTTTACTCACTTCCTAACATGATATAATTCTGTACACAAGTATCTTTTAGATGACAATACAATATTTTAATATTTTTGGAACTTAATTATAAATTAATAAAATAATTTTAAAGCACTTTTCCGTTAGCGGGGTGCAGGAGATAAATCGCCAAATATTCTTTATGGTTACAACTGTATACGAGTTGCGAAAACAATGGAGTTAAGGATGCGCCAAACCATGCTTGCTAAAATAGTCCAACTGGCTTTAAAAAATGCAACAATGAAATAAATATTTTAAGCATTAACCATTAGATAATTAAATACAAATAAAATAAATAAAAAGGGCAATATACATTTTTTTTAAATGCGCTTTTAATTTTTCTTTAATTTTGCACTTAGGAAGATAAAGCTTTGAAATATTTTTATGCTATATTTTACTGGTTATTTTTATTAGTCTATATTTTTATCACCGGTCATGTACTTAAAATCGATCTTACGCTTTATATGCATTTTTTGTTAGTATCTATTAAAATAAACAACTAAAAAACACATTTTTTTGTTTATTTGACATTCAAATAAAACATTGAAATATCCCATTTATATTAACTAAAGTTAATGTTTTTCATATTCAAGTTGCTAATAAATGATGCAAATTTTATTGTAATATGTTAATTACTTTTTAGTTCAACATATACAAATAAAAATTTACATTAGACAAATGATCTTTTTTCTTAGATGTAAATGAACTCTTTGTAACAAGTTTTAGCATTTACACGCTCCCAAAATACCATGTATATACATTAATTTCCTCTTTTTTTTCTCTGTAAACACCTGTCCTGACAGAAACACTGTAATAAATCACTCAAACAACATAAATATTCAGCCAAAAGAAAACAGTATTATTTTCTTAAACAGGGTAATTTATCAGTAGCCGATGCATATGAATAAAACATTCTAGATATAACTAATATGTAAAAATACATTTGTTAAATTATAAAGTAATGTTTCACTTAACAAATGACTGTGTTAAATGATGGGGATATTTTATAGAAGATTATTTTTTTCCTTTCTGAAGCTACTTTATATCTGTCAGAAGAATTTATTAAGGTATAAGCGTATTAGTTTATTTTCGAATTCGCCAAAACTTATATATATACATAATAAGGTATTAATAAATATAAGCATATAGTTTATTTTCAAATTCACAAAAACTTCTATATATACATAACAAAATGATTTTCATTTGTGCATAAAAAAATAAAATTACCTTATATATTTACCTTAAAAATACCTTAAATAAAATTATCTCATAGTCAGATTTTGCTTCCTAGAGTATCTACACTCTAAAGATAAAGATTGTTTTTGTGGGTAACTTAGAAAAGAAGTTATTGCATATTTTTGTAACCTGGTTATATAATGTTTTCGTACATTAAGAAACATTTATCTTTTTTTACAGTCTAATACATAGGATTAATAACCCCCCCCGTGTTTTATGCACAAATAAAACCCGCAGAATGAAGCAGATTTTTAATGTTTTTACTTGGTAATATCTTTGTAATTCTCCTTCGTCTCTTTTTCATAAAAGGAGTATATCTGAACCTGTCTCTTTGTAGTCGAGGATCATTTCCGTTTTATGGAGTGAGTGCATCTTTTAAAATAAAAGTTACAAAATTCACTATGATGTAATTTCAAAAAAGTATACATTAAAAATTTTAATACATTGCTCTTGCGTTAGTTTTTATTTATTTTTTTTAATCGCGATTTAACAGAAACCTAATAAATATATATTTAATTAAAGAATATAACGCAGTGTGATTTTCTTATAATTGACAGTAACAATGATTTTTCAAAAATGGAAAAGAATAGCTGTTTTACCACTAAAAACGATATGATTGAGCACATCTTTCCTAAAACCTATTTATCTGGAGATTGAAATGATTATCAGAAGATTACCTACTCTGTCGCTAAGAGGGGAAAACGTTTCAATGAGAACTGAAAACAAAACCTAAGTAAGCAGCTCTTAATTTTTTTTAACATTCCCCTTCCCACACACATTTCAGAGGTTTTGGATAGTGCTATTCAAGGAACATAGTTGCATTTGTTACAATTTTCGCAAAATATTTTGGATATCATGATTTCTGGATTTTTGGCACGTTCTTGCATGCAATTTATTTGTAATTCGAAGGCAATGAAACGTTATTCGAAAGATACAACGTGATTTTGATATCTAGAGTATCGGGTATGTATTTGGTGTTTTTATAATTGAACAAGTACGAATTAAATTTAAAAAATCAAAAAACCCGACTGCGTAAAAAGCGAACTAAAAACTAATTATTTCTCATCAATGTGAAACTATTTTTTATATTACTTACCTATTTTTTTTATTTACTTGTATTGATGTCTTTTAAGTTGTGTTTAATTGTTAGTTCCTATCTATAAACACTGTTTTGATGAGGCCTATAGATGTCTATGAAGGTTAGAGTTTCAGTTAAGCTAGAGATCCTACCTACACAACTTTCAGGTTATGTAATATTTAAACGGAGCTTCTGACTGTAAAATAGTCTAGGAAACATCGTCTTCATTTTGAAAGACCTATCCAATGATATGCTACTCAATATGGTGCATAACATTTTTTTCGTCTCTACCACCATTTTGTATTTTACTTCCGCCATTTTGAATTTATGAAAACAAAACCTAGTCTATAATCATCGAACGGTTTAGACGAATCGATAGAGATCTCATTGAATAAAATGCATCCAGCGATTGGGACGTTTTGAGGGTATAAAGAAATCCACATACATACATACCCAGATACGCGTCAAACACATTATGGCAGTCGGGTAAAAAAAGGCGACAAGTATAAGATGGTTATTTTAAATAATTCATGACAAAGATTATGAAAAAACTGCAAAGTATGTGAAAAGCATATGTGATATGTTCTCACACCTGAGAGCTTAAATGTTAGTGTATTCGATACATCTCCCTTGTGTAGTGCCGTTACTATGGTAACAGTGTGATTAATGCCACGAGCCTCGAGATGTAGGGGGCCCCCAAATGCTTGATTTTCATTTATGTGCAATCAAGAATAGAGCCATATTAGTGTAGTTACGCTTCTGTCCTTATGTTCAATTAATTCACCGCAAAAGATTCAGGAAATTATAGGTAACACTACGTAATGTTTCTTTCGAAGCAGAAAAAAAATTAATTTCGTTAGTTCGTTGAAGATCTGGAAGTGTTCGTAGGTTGTTCGTAAAAATGCCGTCTTCCAGATTAATCTCACAGGAAAAAATACTGAAGGGTTAAGATCAGCCGGTTGCTATTTAATACAATTCTATATATTTGAAGCTAACACCAGCTCAGCGCTACGAGATTGCTAAAACTAACTATCATCTGTTGCTGCAAAAATGTTTTATTTTAGGCCACATCTATCGCACCAACAATTCTATGTCACGCAAAACCAAAGGTATGAATCTCACGATTGAATAAAAGCAAATACAGCAAGATGATACAATATATTATCGCTCACCAGCAAGAAAAGTAGCACAACTCAAAAATAGCATATTTCTCAGGGGAGACAAAAAATATTCGCATGTTTTTACTGTAACATAAAATTATAGCATTTGTTCTGCATGCAGCTGTAAAACGTGCATTAAAGCGTAAAGCTCTTAAGAATGCAGACGTAGAAGAGGTTTGGAGGATTGAGTAATTTTATCCCCACACCCCCCCCCCCCCCCACTCTCTTTCATGATGGCAAATGATCATATAACGTGATGTATCAGTTTTCCGGATAACTACACTTATGCCACTTTTCCTGTACCTTAGTTAGATCTATTACTGCAATAATATATAAAACGAATTTTTTGGAGTTGTATCACTTTTCTTACAGGTCAGTGATATATACATGTGATTTTAGTGTTTCTATGTTTTACTGTGATTTAAATAGGGAATAATGCACTAAAAACTCAAAGATGTCGATAGTTTTCATTACACTGGAACGATTTCACAAATCTCTTATTATTTGTTTTGATACTGAAAGAAAAAAGGTTATATCTCGTAAACAGATTTTCAAAATTACGGTTTGTTTAATTATGTGTGCGTGTGAATGAAGCACCTGTACTGCATCTTGAAGATGGAGCTATATTTACACTGCTAAAACAGGACTGTTATGTATACTAATTTCTTTCAGCGGATTAACATTGAGAATAGCTAGAAATTTCATTAGCAATGAGTTGAATTTAAGACAATCAATCGTGACGATAATCAGGAGCAAATGACAAGGTCCCATATCTATTCACACAAAATAGTCACAACATAAAATTCTATTCATTACACGCTATTCGTCAATCTAATTATTAATTAGACCAGTATTTGTAAACTTCCCTTTTCGTAATAACTAGACAAATAGACTGTTTTCTTCCGTGTTGGTCCCAAAGAAAGCAGAATCTTCATGCCTTTCTGTCACCTCCAGGGGCATCGTGCAGATCATTAGCGATGGAGCCCTTTGTTCCCCCTTTTCCTTGTGCTACATCTCCGCTGACGTAATTTTATAACACGTATCTCTTTGTAACGTCACGTATTTTCCGCCTAAATGCTTATAATCTAACTCAAAGTATATAAATACAGGTTTTATCATCACCTTTTTTCGTGCTAATCTCGTCAGAAAAGGGTAATAATAATACAAATTTTCTGTGACGGATTGCTCTAATTTTACTATAAATATCAATCACCTTTTCAATTAATTGTAAAAGTAACAGCAGCATTTGGACTCCTTAGTACAGGGTGGTCCGAAATTATTGAGCCCATTTCATGTTTGAAAAAAAGAAAAAGTTCAAAATGAGGTACGTACATGTTTATTGTTCTTTTTGGAAAGACAATTTAAAACAGTTTTGCACAACAATATTTTAAACATTAAATAAGTTTTACATAAGCTGCGACACTGTGAGGGGGAAATTTACTGATTGCGTCAGTTTGCAAATAGCTTACCGTAAAGGAAAAAGCAATGTGCGTTTGTGGTTTAATAACAAATCCGTTGTAACAGTTCAGAGACTTTTTCGTTTAGAATACTCAAATCGTCGTCCTCCAATTAAGAACTCTATAAAACGTTGGAACCAATAATTTAAGGATACGGGAAATGTGGAACTTATTTAATGTTTAAAATGCTGTTGTGTAAAACTGTTTTAAATTGTCTTTCCAAGAAAACAATAAATATGTACGTAGGGGAGATGGGGGGATGAATGGGACAAGGGATGGATGGGACGTTCTCAATATTTCAGGCAATAAACTTTTTTTTCAGTTGATTCCTATCCTCATAGATTTCACTACCATACTGTGCTTCAGAACCAAAAGCAAGAGCACATGGCTGCTTTCAGTTTTCTTCAAATCTGCATTTCCTGAAAACTCTGCTTAAAAGTAATTTTTTTTACATTTGAACTTACTTAAATATCTAATGCAATATAAACAATTAAGATATGGTGTAGTTTTTTATTTCAAGGCTCAATATTGGTAATTAAAATGATTGCATATTAACCATTGTGACAAAATAATTTTTGAGACAAAATGGATGACAATTGAATATATGCATCATGGGGATGATTGGAACATTTCAGATGGGATGAATGGAACTGTCTCATCCATCCCTAGAGGATGCAGAAAAATATATATATTAACTAAATAATATTATATAGGTTGATAAATTAATAATTTATGTAATTATTCTTTTAACATTTCATCCTCATTGTAGCCATCGTCTTCAGCCATTGAATGCTTCCGTTTATGGGCCTTTTAAAGCAAAGCTGAGATGAGTCCAAGATTATTGGCTAACAAATAATCCTGGAGATCATATTACAATTTACAATCTCTCAGCTTTTGCCAAGGAGGCATTTTTGTCAGCTTTTAGTCCTTAACATTGAATACGGGGAGGAAAATGTTTGTGTCCCATTCATCCCTTTCTGTGGGGATGATTGGGGCATAGAAGAACTTCTTTTTAAATTTCATTTATATTTCTGTATAATAATAATCTTGAATAAATATTGTGCATAAGATGTAGTCTAACACTTAATTTATGACATGTGATATATATTATTGATAATAACTTAAATAAAATATATAAAATAAAGATTTTTGTGAAAATGTCCCATTCATCTCCAATCTCCCCTATCTCATTTTGTTCTTTTTTTTTTTTTTTTTTTTTTTTTTTTTTTTTCAAACATGAAATGCGCTCAATAATCTCGGACCACCCTGTATTTATTACGTGCAACTTTTGATCTTGTCTGTTTACATTAGCTCTTCCCAAACTCTTGATAATTACTTTCCAAAATATGCTTCCAATTTTTTAATTTGGGAGAATCAGTAGGGAAAGTAAATAAATTGTTACCTTCTTACTATTTACTCTTTCAAAATTTCATTTTTCTCTTGCCATCAAAATTAATTATCGTTAATTACACCCTACAAATTTTTACTGTTGAGATCAAGATACTGTTGAGAAAAGTTATACTAATTCAATATCTGAACAAGACATAAAGATTATTTAAACATTAATTATAGATATTTTGATAACAGTATTCACATTCGGTACTTTAGCTGTTAGCTGGGCGCCAGCAATAACTCGCCAAATCTTGTTTCAGTTGGCATCATTTGAATTGCAAACAACTAACGATCCATTGAACAACGATTTGAAGAACTAACGATACTTTTTTACAAATTCTAAATGATATTAAAAGATTTTTGGATCTTATATAACGTAAGTATCTTATTTTAACATTTTTCTAATGGACTAAGCCTAAATCATTAATTGATCCGATTACGTGAGATTTTGTTATTCGTATTGGTATATTAATTTTTATGTATTTTATCATGATTATATTTTAGCTGTTTTTAGCTGAGTTTTTAAAGATATTATGTTGCATTGTTGAAATACTAGCTATTTTTTATTAGCTAATGTTAAATGATTGGAGAGAAAAAAGTGTTCGCGAGATTTAAAAAATTTTGGCGATCACTCGCGCCCGGCTAACATAAAAATACTCAGCATTCAATAACGGTCCTCGGTGTAATGCAGAAAGGATTAAGTAGTAGTTGATATTTGTTGTTCGTCTGGTAACATCCCGGGGGTGGTGCTAACGCTCTACGGCCTGGCTTTGCTGGGCCGAGTGGCCTACCTTAGGCATTCGATATTTGTTTTTCGTATTATTTATGTAAAGAAATGCGTTACATTTTTTTTTTAAACTTCAATTTATCTTTTTGATTATAACCGTATACAGTACTGATGACTAATTTTATGTCCAATCGTACAACCATTTACCGAAAAAAAAATTGTTTGTCCCAAACACGTAATCAAAAGGCTGAGTTAATATTTGTATTCAAGTATTACATGTTTTAAATCTTTCTTTTCTTCTATAAACTTTTTAAAAAGTCTCGTCATTCAGTGTAATTTTTTTCATAATAAAAGCGTGTATCACAAATGTATTTGTATTTTAAAAATTTCTCATTAAAAAAAAAAAAAAAAAAAAAAAAAAAAAATCTTAATTTTTTTTTCCCCTTTATAAACTTAATCGGGGCCCACGCAAAATTAAGATATTGTAAACGAAAATATTTTGGTACTACATGAATTGCAGCCGTGAAATTCAGCGCGGTTTTTAAGTTTAACCCTTTCCGGCACAGACAAAGTCTGTTCGTAAAATGAGAAATTGCTGACTGACACCGGAATTTGCAAACGACTTTTTAAAAAAATATGAACTCGTTATTTTAAGCTTTCATTATACAAACAAAATTTTATTAAAATATTCTTGGTGCTGAATGCAAGTTTGGAATTAAAATTAGGTGTGCCCGGAGTGGCACCACTGTGCCGGAAAGGGTTAATATTGAATGCCTATAAAAGAGAGTTAAAAAAAATAATACTAAACAAATAACTTTTATCCCAACCTTTTTGCTACTCGCTAACCAGACGATGTCGTATACATTTTCTTAGAATTAAACAAGAACAAAAAATCACGCACCACAGCATAGATTATGAAACACTTTCCAACGCTATCGGGATATTGTTAAGAAATGTCATTTTTGTTCCTTCAATGAAATGAGATATCTAAATAAACATAAAAAATTAACCACAACGCAGTAAAAATTCCTTTTCAGGAATTGTTGTCCATAGCCGGTAATGCGTGCGAGTTCTATACGATGCAACCCTGTATATGAAATACACACCTCATAATGCTCTAAAAATAAACATTTTAAATGCATATCACAGCTTTAAACTTAAATCCAGCAGTTATGGTTCATAGTCAGTTCTGTAACCGAAATCTTTTGAGTGTCTCTGTAAATAAACGAAATATTCTACGCACTCCATAAATCTACAGCAAACATGCTCTAGTGCACCTCGTTAATGTATATCAATTTCATTAAAATACACTGTAAACGATTTTTTCCCATATATATTAAGGTAATGGAATACTTATAAATGTTACGTACTCTATACTCTATAAAAAATCATGCTGCTAGCCCCCTCAGTGTCGCATATAGATTTCCTTATGTTTGAAACCATGTAACATCATTACAAATGTACTGCAAACTATTTTACCCCATTGACCGTAATATAACAGAATACTTTTAAGTGTCCCAGTAAAAATATTATAATTTCTACTTATTCTATACTCTATAGAAAACAGATTGTTGTTTACCTCAGTGACGCATAGCAATTTTGTTATGATTTAAATAGTGCAATATTATTAAAATGCACTGAAAATGAGTTTTCCTCATCGAATGTAATGTACCGGAATACTTTTGATTTCTCCTGTAATCTAACAATAAATACTACACACTTCATTTTCAATACCGATCATGCTATGGTCAACCTCAATAACATATATCAATTACATGGTAATCCGGCTATATTTACGCGAGTTAGAGCGCGGACAGACAAGTAGACATACAAACCGAATTCATAAACATTTTTCAACTATGTTTGAAAGTGTTAAAAATGATATGTCTGGCAATCTGTCTGATTGTGATCTCAAAATTGTTATGCTATAACGACACAGTTTTGTGCCATGTTTGAGGCTACGATTTGTGATATTGAGTTAGGCATGGATTAAAAATAAGGTAGCGTACTGGAAATCAGTTATTATTAACAATTATTTGTTATTATCATTATTACTATTATTATTTAATGTGAATGTAAAATTATTGCTGATAGAGGTGACCAAGTAATCGAAAGTAAATCTTTCCTCTAACAAATATTTAAATTATTATAAAATAAACGAAATGCACAACCTAGGCAAGCCTTTTCGTATTCAAATGAGATGTATTAAAAACTATTGTGAAACTTTTATATAAACCAATCGATCATCTATAAATTAATTGAAACGCAGTGAAAATACATAAATTACATTAGCCAATTTAAAATTTTCTGGTGCAAGGTATCGCTGTTTGATAAGATATTGAAATTGAGTAAACTAATTTGTCATCCCGATCATATGGCTAACTTAGCCTTTCTCAAAGTAGGTAAGAAGTAAATTATTTAATGGAGTTGATAAATCGCAAATGTTTATTCTTTATTGAAAGAAAATAAATCAAATACCGCTACGACAACTATTTATTTTGAAAATTTATATTCAAGATAATTCACTTCTATTCTGTTCAAATATCTATTCAAGATTTAAAAAAAAAAAAACTTACAGAAAATGAAATAACTGTTTTTTTTTTTTTTTGTTTTTGTTTTTTTTGTCACTTAAGTTTAAAAATGGATGTCAAAAGTGTGTGTGTGTGTGTGTAGGGGGGAAGGGAGGGGGGTAGAACATTTTATTGCAAAAAAAATCACATTAAATATATCAATTACGAAAAAAATATTAATTTGCAATTTATGTATTTAAAAATTAAGTTAATTCTATTCAATTTCACTATATATTCTAAGTTAATTCTTAGTCTATTCAAATATATATTCAACATAACAAATAACTAGAGAAAATAAACTTTTTTTTTTCTTGTCACTTAAGTTTATAAGTTGAATAAGATGGATGACAACAGTGGGATGTTTTAGAACATTTTATTACAAAAATCCACATTAAATATATCAATAGCGAAAAAATTATTAATTTTCAATATAAATTTATATATTTAAAAATTAAGTTAATAATGGTATGTGTGTTAATATCTGTTGCATATATATATGCAAATGATAATTGAAACATATCACGATCAATGTTGTAATAGATAAATAATGTGTTGAAGTTTATTAACTGGATACCGTTATTTAAATATTGGTTACAATGGCATACTGATTTTGTGTCACATAAACCTTTGAAAATTTTAGCATATAAGGAAATTCTGTTATTTAAATTTTTCTGAAATGCAAGAGTTAATTATCAGTCTTCAAAGTTTAAAGTGTGATCTACACCGTGTACAAAAGCACATTAGAATGGTATGGAAATATATGTGCTATTGCCCCCTCAACCCCCCCCCCCCCCAAAAAAAAAAAAAAAAAATCCAAATTGTTCCAGTGGAGTGAAAATAATGTCTTCTTTCAATTTATGTTTAAAAAATAAGCTGAAGGGGTGATCTTTATACTGAAGTTGTGAGAAACTCTTAAATTTCCAATACAAACACCTAATTTTGACATCGTATTTGAAATTTTCCGATTTGATCGAATATTATTTCCCGTTTGGTATCTTAATGTAAAATTTACCAAAAAAAAAACGAAATATTAAGTCAAAATTAGGTGTTCGTATTAAAAACTCTAAAGTTTGATACAATTTCAATATGAAGACGATCGCCTAAGCAAATTGCAAATTTTAAATACAGCATAATTCAAAAAACTAATCGGCGGAATGAGCTGTAATTTGATTTCACATGTTTGATGCTTCTAGAAATGAATTTCTGTCAAACATTTCATAGGTTGCAATTCATATTTTTTTTTTTCAAAAATTAATTTTTAAAAAAAATGTATCTTGGAAATCTTATGTTAGTTTTCTTTCTTTCTTTCCCGCATCTATTTTAGTTTCTGAGTTATGCTTAAAAAAACTACATGCATTACAATCTGTTTGCGACGATTACAAAGGAATTTAACATTTGGCGTTCCAAACTTTAAACTTTCGTATTTCCTAAACTACTGGACCGAATATTACTTCCCGTTTGGTATATTAACGCACGTATGGTATATTACGTTTGGTATATTATAATTTACCAAAAAATCGAAATATGATGTCAAAATTAGTTGTTGGTATTAAAAATTTCTTTGTGGTAATTTCAATATGAAGACGATCGCCTAAGCAAATTTTAAATATAGCATTAATTAATAGGCTTATTACTAATCGATTGGCACCAATCACAGTTTTATAGGATGATTTGTGGCAAAGTTAATATGGGGTGTTCGTTCTTTTTTTTTTTTTTTTTTGGTCTACTGTACAATATGGAATAGCATATACGCCACATTTCCTTTACATTAATAGTGTAAGTGCATAAAAAACAGTCATTTTTGGATTAAACATGTATTAAATAACAAATCTAGTTATCTATATACACAATAATTTATTTTCACACTGCTACTAAAACATATGTTTTATATGTTGAAAAAAGAAATGAAAAAAGAGAAAAAGAAACCGAAAAGAAAAGAAAACCTCTGAAAGGAAAAAAAGTCTCATTTCATAAATCTCTTGTAACTATAATCTGTACGAATTATTATTTCTTTTTTCCTTGAGCTTTTTTTAATTTTACAAGAGCAATAAATAGCAAAGAAAAAATTGTTCTTTTGCAGATCATGATGTGTTCTTAGCGTTCACATCTGGGACTGAGATAGTGTTCAGCTGATGAATAGCCTTTTATTTTATTTTTCAATTCAACTAAAAAGCCATCTTGGTCATTTTCCATTCATTATTATCAGTTTTTATAAAACATATATTAAGAACATATAATTCAATGCAATTCATCTCGACGGCGCGGCGGGAATACAGATTTACCGTAATGTTTACAATCTATACAATTCGTTTACAAACAGCTATACAAGTTTTTTTTTTTCTTTTTCGCATTTAATATAGATATACTTGGATGTTATTTTATATATAACATAAATAAGTATATAAAAGTAAAAACAATTTTCTATTTTTCAAAAAAAAAAAAAAACAGAAAAAAAAAACATTGTTTTATAAGCATACAATGTTCATCTTGGAAAACTTAGTTGATAAAAACGCATTTTTTTTTTTTTTTAATTTCGCTTTTCATTTTTTTATTTATAATTTATTTTTTACTAGTTAGCCTTTAAAACGTTTCATTGTTGCAGGTTCACAGCTATTTGGCATGTTTTGGCGGTGAGCGTTTATTAACGCATCATTAAATCCATTGTAGTTTCATCTCGTATACTCAGGGAGAATATTAGGCGATTTATCACCTGAGGCGAGCTAACGGTAAAATGCCTTAAAATTAATGTATTAACTTATAATTAAGTTCTAAAAATATCAAAATATTGTATTATCATCAAAAATGCACCTGTCAATTTAATTTTTATAATTCTAGCCTATCAGGAAGTGGACGAAAAATCGATCGCAAAATTCCATCTTTACTTACATAAGGAAAAAAAAAAAAGTTGAGTTAAATAAAGGAGTGCAAAGATATTTGCGATATGCATAATTTTATTTAGTACGGGTATTTAATTTTTACTTACCTTTGACAAAATTTTTACGACTGTTTAAAAACGCATTGCAGAAAATTTATTTAAATTTTACATGGTTAAAAATATACACTATATTATCAAGAATCATTTTTCATTTTTCTCGTAAAAAAATTAATTGAAATATAAGTACTGAAACATTCAGAAAATAGAATTTTAAAAATATATATATTTTTTAGAACATTTTCTTTAACGTTATTAGATATAGATATATTCAGAAAAAAAAGTCTGCTGTTAGCTATTAATCGCTGTCGTGTGAGGCTAATACAAAAGTACCGTTTTTAATAAATTTCAAAACTTTATTTGAATACACACTGTGAAAAAAAAACCCAAATGTTTACGAAAATGTAATATGTCCACGAAAGAAAATGCCCAATAAGCACTTCTGAGTTACAGACGATTCCGAAAAGCATTCTTTATCTATAGAAACCTATATATATTCGAAATTTAAAGAATCATTTATAAAAACATATAGTTTCTTTTGCTGCCACTAATTTTCGGAAACGTTTACGAATAGTTTTTTTACTGTATTAGTCAGTTTTCTCAAAAACCGAAATATAGGTTTTTCGGATTCTATAAATTCTCAATTAAACGTTTTTAGCTGTGTAATGGAATTCATGCATGCAAGATGAATAAAATAATTTTAATGTTAATATTAATGCTGTTAATTTGTCATGTTTGTCTGTAAAACATGCTTGTTGAACATGAAAATGTTTACTTGAGAATAGACAACATCCGTAAAACCTATCAGGTTGAGAACAGAGAATAATACACTATATAAACTACTCGGAAACGTTTCCGAAAATCAGGAGCAGCAAAATAAATCTTGTTTTTACAAATGCTTCTTTAAATCCCGAAGATATTTTAGTTTAAGAGGTTTCTAAAGATAAATAACACTTTTTGAAATCGTTAGTAACTCGGAAGAGCTTATTGTATATTTTCGTTCGTGTTTATAACGTGTTTATTTCGTAACGTTGCATAATTGATATTATTCATATAAAAATGTTTTTTGTTGTTGTGAGTGTGGCATCTGAAAAAAAAACAAATATTAAATGTAAAAAATCTATCACGGGAAACCCAGGTTGAATCCCGACATATTGGTTGGAAAACAATGGAATAAATAATAAAATTGCAATATATTATTGCTTACTTTTAAATATTATTAAAATAACTTTTCATATGGGTTATTTTTTAATTGGATTTATTCTTTTGCCACATTGCTTAATGAAAACAATTATAAGCAATTTAATTTTGGGTAGTATGTATTTATTGATAATTTTTAGTTCACTTTATTCTCAAGAAACGTGATTTTGTTTTCATATTCAACATACATAAAAGAAAAAAATGAAATTTTAAAAGATTTTCTAACTGCTTCAATTAGAAATTAACATTTGTACTCTTAAAATCTCCATCAAACAAAAAAAAATAAAAAATAAAAAATAAATAAAAAACTTTGTGGGATTATTTTTTCACACGCAATTTATCAGCGATTAAACAGTCTCTTTCTATCGTTACCTTTTTAGCATTGGGCATTGAATATTTAATTGAAATCGAAGTTAATTCATGCATTATGCATGGCTTAGGTCATTCAGTCTTAAGTTCAGAGCAACAAATATTTGATCGCATCTGTATGTTTTACTATCCTAAAAAGGGTATTTAAATAGCGTCATCACCGTGGGATAGTCCATGTATGAACGATAAAGAAATGCTATTTTTTAGCATACGAGAGCTAACTCTTTTTTAAGTTATCAATTTTCTGGAGGGGTACTTTTAAAATGTACATAATCCTGAAATATGCATGCATGAATATTGAATTGCGAAACATTTTTATAAACCATGTCAGATCCATTGACTCAATATTTTGTTTTCGCATTGAAACATTTTGTTACTGTTTCTAACTTCCCCTGGACGACCGAGACGGCAGACCAGGGACCCTAAACACAGAACGACGGAAAGGGTCGTCAGTGAAATATGTCGTCATAAACCCCATTTCCATTCATGAAACTGGAAATAAATACAGAGTGCGCCAAAGTTCGCTAAAACTTTAAAAATTCATTTAAAAGAAAAAAAAATATGCTAAAAAAAACGGTTTGCCGAATGGGATTAATGGGAGATGCGATTTTTTTAAATAACAAAAAAGTTGTGGTTCAAAAAATTACCGATAGGTGGCGCTGGAATGCTTAATATGAAGCAGATGCATGCAGGCGTATAGTAAAAGTCTTCGAGTATAGACTTCGACAGCCTGATCATGCTAACGCCCTCTATCGGTAATTTTTTGAACCACAACTTTTTTGTTAATAAAAAACCCCTATCTCTCTCTAATCCCGTTCGTCCAAACTGCAATTTTTTAGCATCGTATGTTCTTTCTTAATGAATTTTTAAATTTTTAACGAATTTATGGCACGCACGCGGTATATATACTATAATTGCTATACTTTTTTTTTTTTTTTTTCACCGACTTCCCGTTTTGCCACTTTCTATTTAAGGCCATTCATGGTTGATCTTGAAGGAACTGTGGAAAGGGGAGCAACTTCTATTTTAACAATCACCATAAAGGTTGGAAGACTGACTTGGTCTCAAAGATTTCTCCCGCATTTTTTATCCTTTCCAGAAGAAGGGAATTTCCCGACTTGGTACCTTTCTCCCACCACGGACCACCAAGCGAAAGGACTCTCATGTTATCTATTTTATATGCAAGTATGTGGCAAAGCATTTGAGCCAACAGCAGCACAATGTTCTCAAGAGATCATACAGTAAAATATTTTCAGACGCTCGCACAGTTAGTGCGGGGGAAGTTTTAGTTAGTGCGCAAAACACAAAATGGATGATCCTGTTTTTCGCTAACTAAACAACGCCAAAGTTATTTGGAAAAACAAAAAGAAATCCTACGAGAAAAGAAAATCAAATTTCGTATTATCGCAAAACGCATTCTGGAATGAAGTAAAAGCTGTGCAATTGGCAATTGATATAAATGATATAAATAGAGGTATGTAAGTTTATACTAATAAAATTACATTACACAGACTGTGCATTTTTTAATAATTAACCTAATAATAAATAAACTAAAATAACCTAATAATAAATTAATTAATCTAATAAAAAATAAATCAACATAAAAATTTGTAGTAATGCAGAATTAAATTCGAAATTGACTTTTTCATATTTTTTGTTTGTCACATATTAAGTTTGCTCATACGTTTATATTAATGGAAGTTCGGGTAAATTACATAAACTTTACTTTAAAAGTTTCAAATTAAGTTGTAATAGTATATATTTTCTGATAATAATATGTGAGAACAATACCGTGGTGCATTATTATATTGCTTATTTGACATGAGGCTTTTAAGAAAGTTCAGTTTGGATATTGCAGTTTCTCCTATTGAATGTAGGTTTCAATTACATGTGCGGTAATAAAGCGGGATCAATTAAACGCATTAATCGAGGTACTTAGGTTTTCTTTTCAAACAAATAATTTAATTAGGTTAATTAATGAGTTGTTTCTTAAACTAAGGTTGTATTCCACCCCAGTAATAGCAATTTCCAATATTTTTTTAATGTTTTCGATGTTTTGGCATGTAACATCAATATACTTTCTAAATATAATTTAGTAAATTGCCTGTTATTGATACGAAGAAAACATTTTCGAGAAAAAAATAATAATAAATAAAGACCCGATTGATAATAAGAGATATCGAAATGGTATACCGGTCTTAGTTCAACAATCTAAAGTGGAACATTGGACAATAAATGAGAATATCGTGACTCACATTAATCTGATACATTTTCCATAATCACTGACAAAGAAACAGGTATCGCGGCGACTTATGCGATATCTAATCTGTTACAGGTGCTAGATACCATCTCGACATTTTATTTGTAGAGCATAATGTATTACGACGTTCATTGAAGAAGTTCAGGGTTGAAAATACGTAACTAATGAATTTGTAAACAATGTTGTGTGAATTTAGCGTTTTTTTTTTTTTTTTTTTAATTTAAAATATCTATATAATAAAATTTTTAAATAGTAATTATTTTCTTTATTTAATAACACACATTTTATGATGAAATAAAGAAAAATAATACTATTTCAAAATATTGGTAGATATTTTGAATAAGAAAAATCCGGTAAATTGGCAAAACTATTTGCAACGGATGTGCGTACGGAATACAACTCTTCTGATTGTGATATTTTTACTACACACTCGTATTTTTACTGATTACACCACATTTTGATTGATAATAACCGGCGAACAGATATTAGAAATTTTTTAACACCTCACGTTTTTGATGGTAGAATATATTTATTTATTTATTTATTTATTTTTTGTCTTGAAAATTGACAATTTCCACTGACAATTTTTAGGTAGATTTCGTAAGAAATTCTCCCCTAAGTTGGAATTTCTGAAATTATTTTGAAGATCTACACTGATCATGACTCCTAGAACGAAAAATCACTCCCAGTTCAAAACTTTATCTATCTATCTATCTATCTATCTGTCTATCTATCTATCTATATCACTTTTTTATGGACACGATAACTTCCATAATTCTGCATAAATCTCTTCCAGACTGATACATAAAATCAAGGGGCATAAAATCTCGGTCAAGTTCGTGAATGGGCAAAATCGAACCAGGGGGGGGGGGCAAATGGGGGGCATTTTGTGAAAACAGAAAAAACCTCATACCTTCTTAATTTTTATACATATCGAATCCGTTTAAAGTTATTATTACTTCTAGGAAAAGGGCCAAAAATTTATGTATGACAGATTTTTGATTTCATTAAAAACGACCCAAGGGGGGGGGGAGGGATAGAGGTTTCAGAAGAAAAAAAATCATAATTTCGTCAATTCACAAGATATCAAATCTGCTTAAATTTATTATAAACCGTCTTAATATTATCTACAACTTTTATATTGACAAGTTATTTATAGGACCAACTCTTACAGCAAAAAAAAAAAAAAAAAAAAAAAAAAAAAAAAAAAAAAATCCTTGCTGACTCCGCCTATAGGCAGAGGTATATTTCGAAGTGGGCGGTACCAATTGCCGCATCACGGCAAATAGGTCTTTCTTCTGCAATTACCAATAAACAGACGCCCCACGGTGTGCGTCTTCGAAATCTACCTGTGCCTGTAAGCCGAGCCGTCAGGGATTTTTTTATCTCTCAATAACCAAAGTTACATCAAAGTTGCTTTTTGAAAAAATAATGTACAAAAACAGTTTTGATATTGCTCAGTCAGTTTGTAAATAAATTGTCCGCATTATCCGATGAGTAGTACGCTTTATTAAGCGATGTCTTGAACATTAATTGCAAGTCGGAAATGATGGCGCAAACGAAATTGTTCACATTAACCCGATAATAAAAAAAAAGGCGTCTTAGGCGGAGACGCATTAGCGAGAGTTCACTACAATTCGATAACTAATTGATTACGTATACTAAAAAACTCAGTTTTTATTTATTTGTTTGTTTAGTCTGAAATAGATCTGTTATCGTGTAAATAAATTTTTAAGCACGCCCGCAAACTAACTCGCAGCAAGTATAACCCGAGCAAAGCCATCCACAGTATAGATATAACAAGAAAAAAAAAAAAAAAAGCCATTTTCGGTCCATAATACCAAGCTATTAATATCCATTTAATATATAATATTTCAAATTCAGCTTTGTGGCCAAAATAAATGTCTAAAAAAAAAAAGGAATTTCTCGAAAAAAAAAAAAAAATAATAATTAAAAAGACTGTGGTATTGGGAAATTACAACCAATAAAGTGAACTACACTGAGAAATAATATTTATACTTTTGCATTTTTTTCTTTTTTTTTTTTTTTTTTTTTAATTTTTTCATTTGAAAGACACATTTTCACTAATTAATATTGTTGGTGTTAAATTGCTAGAAACTGTAATTAGAACATTTAGATTATTATTATTAGAACATTTAGATTATTATTATTACCAGCGGATCTGTGCGAGGATTTCGCACTGCAGTCTAATATTTTTTAGCAATATCTAATGTTTTTTAAATGCAAAATTAAATTTCTAAAGAAAAATTAAGGATGAAAACATCTGCAAACAACACTAGCCAAGCCAGAATATCAGCTCATTGATTTCATCAAAGTTACAGTAAAAACTGGCACGCGCGACATAAAAAAAAAAAAAAAAAAAAAAAAAAAAAAAAGAAAGAAAGAAAAGAAAATGTGCAATTGATTTTAATTGCATTAAGAATGACGTCACCGCTTTGGAAAAAACGCGGGACAAAGAAAAATAAATTGAATACACATAAAATACAATTTCATTTAAAATAACAAAAGCATACATTTTAGGCTGCACGTGAAATACCATTGCTTCGATCGATCTATGACTTTTTTTCTTCTAAACATTTGAATCATAAACATAAAATATTTAAATCATAAGTATAAAATAAACCCGTGCAACAACAATGTCACACTTTATCTTTTTTGGACCTTTTATTTTTGTGGCAACATTGATTTGAGAAAAACATTTCATTTCAGTTATGAAAACAATGCTGATATTTAATTTTCAATTAACTGCAATTTTTATTTTAAAAAAAACATGCTTTAACGAAATGTTAAGTGTACTATGTCAGACAAAAACCTTTCGAATGATGCGCCATTCATTGTTGTGCGTTTTGTAAATGCATCGAAAAAGGGATATTGCCAACAGAAATAATATACATGATTATTATTGTCGTCTTTTTTGTTGTTGTTGTCGTTATTGTTGTTGTTGTTTGATAATTTATAAACGAGTCAAATCTACCAATTAAAGCAGCACTACTCAACTTTTTTTTCTTGCAGCCATGAAACACATGTTTGGTACGTTAACTCTGCCGCAACGAGTTATACTTGTATAATAATGTTAAAAAATAAAATAAAATAAAATAAAAAAAGTAAGAAATATAAAAAGTAAGATAACAAAAGTAGTATAATAAGTATTATAAAAAAAATTAATATAATCAGCATTAGCTATATAATAAGTATAAAACGTACTAATATAATAATGCAGATTTCCCAAGCTCTGAACATATCAAATCACGAGGGAGTTTTTTTCTTTTAATAAGTCAATTTTTTGCTCAATGGAAAATTATTTTCTCTTTTTTAAAATGTAAAAAATGTATAATACACTGTAAAAAATGACACATGGTGCTTAATCTACAAAAATATAATATAATCTCGAATAAATTTATAATATAAACTCATCCGTGTTAATCATGATTCTGAAAAGTGTTTCTTTATCTTTAGAAACTAAGACATCAATGGCATTTCGAGATTTAAAGAATCATTTACAAAAACAAAATTTCTCTTGTTGCCCGTAATTTTCCGAAACGTTTACGAGTAGCTTTTAAAGTGTATTAATCAGTTTTCTAAGCCCATAATATAGTTTTTTTCGATGCTATCAATTCTCAAGTAAACATTTTCATATTCAACATATATGTTTAACAGACAAACATACAAAATTAACATCGTTGACATTAAAATTGAGATTATTTCTTTACTCTTTCATGTAGAAATTAATTTATGCAGCTGAAAACGTTTACTTGAGAATGGATGACATTCGAAAAACAGGTATTCTAGGCAGAGGAAACTGATTAGTACACTATACATACTATTCGGAAACGTTTCTGAAAAATACGGGCAGCAAAAAATACTTTGCTTTTATAAATAATTCTTTAAATTATGGAAATGTATTGGTTTCTGGGGATTCAAAATACAATGGAACACGCTTTTCGGAATTTCGGATAACTCAGCAGATTATATTATATTTTCGTTCGTGGTTATAGTATATTTTCATTAAATAAGAAACATTGGTCATTTTTTGCAGCGAACAAATTTATTTAATTTTAAATAATGTTTTATTAGTGTTAAAAATAATTATAAAAACATACACACCACTGTAACACAAAACATATACAACACTGTAACGCAAAACATATACAACACTGTAACGCAAAACGTATACAACACTGTAACGCAAAACATATATACCACTGTAATTCAAAAATCAAACTTGTGCAAAAAATCATTTCCTATTTTTAAAATGTAAAAATACCACTGTTACATGACTGCAATACCAGCACCATAACGCAAAACATATACACCAAAAACGAAAAAATAAAACATGATTTTTAATTGATTATAAAAAGTGGAGCATATTTTCTCTTCCCATAAAAATACATAAAACAATTAGGGATGATATTAAATACCTTTTATGCGCATTTGAAATTTTTTATAAGTATGGATTAATAATCCCGTGCCCCAGCCTGCACACAAAAGGTCGGCGGGTCATATGCGGCCGGCGAGCTGCAGGTTATTTATGTGGCTGAATTAAAGATCTATATTCTAAAATTAAACTTTAACAAAGGAATAATTTTTTCTATTGTTTATAAGGTATGCATATTTTTCCCCCTAAAAATTTTAAGAATAACGGTCAGGGAGGATTGTTTTTAAAGTTTTTGTATGTTGTTTAATATATGACAAGAAGAATAAATATTTATTATCAAAAATCCCTTAAGCTCCTTTTAATTTGTGCTATATTAAGTAATAAGCTCTAGAATTATTCGATATTTTCTAAACACATATTTTTATCATTTCCAGGCTGAATTCATAAAGTAACAAAATAATTGAATTTACTTAAATAAATCTAAATAAACCAATAAATATAAATAAATATATATAGCATAGAAAAAAATCATACAACCATAAAAAACGTAATGTCTAATAAGAATAAATGAAATATGAAAGCATAATTTTATAACAATATAATAAATTATAACACCTTGTAATAATATATTCCTTAATATTACAAAATGAGAATATTCCAAAATTGCACGGCTATTGCAAAAAGCCGTGCAATTTTGGAATATTCTAATTTTGTTTGTGAAAATGACTCAGAAAGAGTCGAAACATGTAAAACAACTAATAAAAGTTATTTTAATTTGTATTGTGTTGCTAATTTACACCTTTAGCATTTAAAAGGAATATATCATAATTTTATTTTGAATAATCCATACGCGCATCCATACTAAAATATTCAGGAATTTTTATTTCTTTATAGTCTAAAATAGAACTGTTCGCAACGAAATAAAGTGAATTAGAAATAACTAAACTGAGAATTTTTCGTCAGAATTCTACGTGCAAGACAATTTTTAAAGCCATCAATATAAAAACAATACAGATTCGAAAATAATGTTCTTCAGGCCTTTTTTCAAAATGAAGAATTGAAGCAGTTTATTATTATTATATTTCATTCGTCATGAGAGCTCCACCCCCTGAACTCCCCTAAACAAATTGTCAATTACGTAGGGGAAGGGCTATTTTATTGAATTTGAAACAGTTTATTATTATTTTTCGATCATGTCCATAAATGAGCTCTTCCCCAATTTAAGATTTTTTATTTAAACACGTAAAAATAAAAACACGTTCGTAAAAATAAAAACATAACCAAAAAAATGCCTCTTACGGGTGGGGAGGGGGGGGGGTCAGATTCCCCTGTCGAAAAATCCTTATTTTATTCTTCTCTTAGTGTTTAATTATTTTAAATCATCAGAGAAGCTTAAGTTTTATTTTTATTTTTTCAAACTCGTGAAAGAAAAGGAAAGTGTGAAAATCCAGGAAAGGGCAATCAATTGCTCCCCCCTTCTCTTCCCTTCCCCCATTATGTGCGTCCAAAACTGTTTGCATTTAAGTAAATTTTTGAGCAACCCCGCAAGTTAACCCGCAGCAATTAAAACCCGATCCGAAACCGTCCACAGCAGAAAAATTAGAATAAACGCGATCCTATACCGACCCGCATGAAAAATAAGTGTAAAATGACTCGAATCTCTAACCAATAGATCGGGTCGGGTGCGATTAAATTGGATATCCGACCTCGTGCGGGACTTTAGAGCTGGATAAAGAAAAACGGGAATAACAAACAGGCCCAAATGAAGAAAAGAATTGACGGCAGGCGGGATCAGAATTACGCTATTAAAAAAAAAAAAATCTTTTTCTCATTTTTCAATGACATATAGGATATAAAATCCTCTATGGAATCGCTTCCCTCCCTTCCTGGTGATCGGAGAGTCAGCTGATTACGCTATTCCCTTCCGGATCTGATTCTGATGCTCTTTTCGCTATCATCATAAACTTCTCATCAATTTGGCTCAATAAGAACAAATGAGTAATGATAAAAATTTTAACAGTGCAATAACGAACAATTTAATTTATTATGATATTAATATGCATTTAAGGAGATGCAGTATCTAAAGCGTGTTCAAAATATCGATTTTTTTTTCTTTTTTTTCAATTAATAAAATTAACCCAAAATGTTCTATACTAATAGCCATAGTTTATCCTTCACCATTTTAAAGGTTTATGTAGGGGGTCGTATAGCCTGTTCATTATTTGAAGCTTGATATATTTTATAAGGATTTAGACAGTAATTTCCTTAATAATAATAAGGAATATATAAGTAAGGGATGAATATAATAATGTAAGGGGGTATATAAATAAACGATTTTTTTCTTCATAATGCCATTCTTATTTAGTATATACTTTGAGGTAAATATCGCCAGAATAAGCTTTACATATATGAATTAAAATGTTTTTTTTTTAAATTAAATAAATGAGGCTTAATTTTTTTAAGTTTCAAATCAAGGTCGGGAGATACATAATGCAATTCACGACTATTTCTAGTTTATTGAGAATATCTCAAAATTAATTGCAAACGACAATGTCCACATCCACGGCTAACAACTGAAATTCAAAAGTAATTCCTCCTGCTTCTAAATATTGTTATAAAATAACAAATGCTATTATATTTTAGAAATTACTGCAGATAATTTTATTGTAACAGGGGATAAACGAAAGACTTGTAGCAGTAATTTAAACTTATTTTATCTTGAAATATATATATAATATTAAATATGATTTAACTGACGTATAAATCAATTTCCAGAAAAAAAAAACTATCATTGAATGAATAATACATTTATCACATTCTCAAATTAAATGAAGATGTTAATAAAGAAAATTAGGCGTAGCACATAGTGGAGGTATACATACATTAAAAATAAATAAATAAAAAATTTTCATTAAAAAAAATACATAAAATTTACTATGTGCTTCATTTCAAACTAATTAGTATTGTTTTAGTAATATTGAATCAAAATATCGAAATATTTAAAATTGAGAGAGCACTAGCTGTTAAAAAAATATTTTTAAAATGTTAAAAATTAAAATATTTCTTTGAAAGCCCTGTCGAGAGGGATTTATTTTTTCAGAATTAACTTTTTATTTAATTTACAGCATAAAAAACATTATCTCAATTCTAACATAAAAACTGAAATATATATTTTTTAGGGGTACCGCATCCCCTTAATATGTAATTAAAAAAATTCAACTTAATAATCAAATTAAATTGTATGCTATTAAGAGCTAATAAAATTAAATGCTAAAAATTTAAAGCTAATAAAATTAAAGTTGGTATTGTTACATCCTTTAAAAAATAAATAAACAAAATAAAATAAAATAAGTAAGTAAATAAAGTACAATAAATCCCACATTTTTGCTAAATTAGTGGGAACTTATTGGAAATTTTTCTATTTTCTTAATATATTTTTTAATTGAATCAAATTCAAATTCATTAATTAAGCCCATAATGCCTAAAATAAAATTTAATTAGAAAGCAATAACCCCTCTTTCCCCTTTAATTATAAAATATGTGTATATTTCTTTTATTTATATATTTTTAAGAAAAAAGGAAAAAAATACATTTTTTTTAAGTTTCTGCACTTTATTTAATAATAATAATAATAATAATAATAATGTTACTTTTTAATACGAAAAAACTTTTTAACTAATTCTTTCTCAATAATAATCGACAAATTTACTCCATTTTTTCGAAATGTACATAGCTTTAGCGATCCCAAATTGAATTATTTTAAATGAACAAAATAATTAAATATATTTTTTAAAATCATAATTAATGAATATAAATAAATATATAATAACTACACGTACGCTCTTTTTAATAAAAACATACACAATAATTAAAAAGAGGCAGATTTTTAAAATTGGTTTCAAATAACGTGTAACGTACGAAAAGTAATTAAATATATTTACCTAATCATAGCTGCTCTCAGTCAACGTAATCCAGTAAGAAAATTTTTAAAAATATATTAAACTACATCACTAGTAATTTTCACAAAACCAACAACAACAACAATAAAGTCCGAAAGTTGTTTACATATTTTATATATCAATTTTCCGTCAGCTAAGTTCACGGTTTACACACAACTCCAAGAATGAAAGCGATGGAGAACTGAATCCCCGGCATGGAAAACGGCAGAAATGCGATTGGACCGGGAAAACCAACTTTCCACCAATAGCAATCGGGAGTCGGGGGAGAAAATAGGGATTTTTTCGAGGATCAACAGAGAGATGTGGATAAACTGGTATAGTGAACAGCTGTAATCTGGTTTCAAAGCCAACTTATTTAAGTGGCTTTAAAAACCCGGTTTTTTGATATGACAGACAGTCAAATAAAAAAGGAAAAACAAATGATGGGAAATGTTTTAAGACTTTTAGAATATCAAGATAGAAAGATAGTTTTGATATCTTTATGGTATTTCTTTTTTTCAATTGAGCAATTTACTTTCGAAATGGGAGTTTTGATTGTGTTGTTTTTATAGTGTGTGAAAAAAAAAAAAAAAAAAAAAAAAAAAAAAAAAGTCATCTCTGAGGGGAAAAAATAAAGATTCACGTTTTCAACATATGATTTATTTATTTATATACTTTATTATTGTCTGCAGGAAGAAATATTTAAATTGCTTGATTAAGTAATAAAGCAAGAGGTCTGCAACCTCTGCTTGTTCAACGATAATAAAATTCATAGTCCGGGAAGAAGCGTCACATTTTTTGAACAGATTTTAGCATGGATAATTTTGGTACAAATGATAAATTAAATGTTACAGATAAGGAAACTGGCAGTCAGCTGGCGCATCAGCGGGGAGTGTTGCCATAGTAATATATCACAGCCTGTTGCTATGTGAAGTCAATTGTAACCCGATTACTGATGTTGCAATCATCGGTAAACCATTCATTTCATATTGCAGTGAGGTTCGCAAAGTTGCTATGGCAACGCGTCCCGCTGGTGCACCAGCTGACTGGCAGTTTTTTTATCTGTAACATTTAATATACCGTATATGCTAAAATCATGGACGCTAAAATTGGTTCGAAAACGTGACGCTACCTTCCGGACTACTAAATTAATTTAAATTCGAAGACGGCATTTTAAAATTAAAACTAATTAAGTTATCCCACTAAACTTGACACCTATTTTTATCATAAAACAAAATTGAGTATGACATAGATTGTTTCAAATACATTTATAAAAGGCATTTTCAGTTGTTAAAAAAAAAAATGTGTTGATGCAATTTCTTTTAAAATTTTATTTTTTTTTAGGAACTATAAAGCAACGTTTGATACGTACCGAAAATTTCCTCACGACAAAAATAAATAAATAAAATAAAATAAATAATAATAATAATAATAATTTAAACTTTTTTTAATTTAAATTTTTTTTTTTCAATTTAGAAACAATTAAATAAACATACAATTTGGATTACTAAGGATGTAATAAATTCAAATGGTGTACAGCTACTACCCCAATTTTTAACAGACTTTTTCGCCTTATTTTATCCCAGAAAAAGTTATAAATTCTACGATTAAACAAGGTGACTTACAAATTCTGTGATTGAAATATTAAATAGAAATTTTCGTATCTGAAATAACGGTGCTAGGAGTGTACACACCTTGTGAACAACAATATAACCTTTAAAGTAAAAACTTTCACGTGAGTATCCATTCAAATTATCACTTTATTTATTTTTCATCTACTATTTTGTGTGCCTAAACTATACTAAACACTGTAAAATTTTAGGAAATTCTCAGATATTTAAACTGATAGTTCAATATATTCACAACATCACATAATTTTTAGGCGATCAGTTTTATGTAAATATAAGAATAGTTTTCGGAAATGGGAACTACGAATGTCGAATGTTTTTCCTAACTGATTGGTAATTAAAAAAAAGGTATTTCAGAAAACGTATTTAAAGTTTCTTTTTTTTGAAAATTTATTATAAATATTCCCCTCGAGTTCTTAAAGTTCTTCAAATTTATATGTTGTACTTTCCTTAATATCAATATTAGACGCATTTTTCTTTTATGACCGTACACTGTAAAAAATGACCAATGTTTCTTATTTTATGAAAATATGCTATAACCACGAACGAAAATATAATATAATCTTCTGAGTTATCCAAAATTTCAAATAGCATGTTACATTGTCTTTTGAATCCCCAGAAACGAATACATTTTCAAAATTTAAAGAATAATTTATAAAAACAAATTATTTTTAGCTGCCCGAATTTTTCAGAAACGTTTCCGAAGGGATTTTATAGTGTATTAATTAGTGTCCTCAGCCTGGAATACCTGTTTTTCGAATGCTATCAATTCTGAAGTAAACATTTTCATGCTCAAAAAAATGTTTAACAGACAAACATGCAAAATTAACAGCGTTAAGAATAACATTAAAATTAAGATAATTTCTTTACTCTTTCATGTATAAATTAACTTATGCGGCTGAAAACGTGTACTTGAGAATGGATAACATCCGAAAAACAGGTATTCCAGGCTGAGGACACTAATTAATACACTATAAAAACCCTTTGGAAACGTTTCTGAAAAATTCGGGCAGCTAAAAATAATTTGTTTTTATAAATTATTCTTTAAATTTTGAAAATGTATTCGTTTCTGGGGATTCAAAAGACAATGTAACATGCTATTTGAAATTTCGAATAACTCAGAAGATTATATTATATTTTCGTTCGTGGTTATAGCATATTTTCATAAAATAAGAAACATTGGTCATTTTTTACAGTGTACTTAATAAAGATTTCTGCGTACTTTAACAAACATAGGTTTGAGTGAAACATAAACAAACTTAACTACACTTCCAATGATCGTACGATAAAAAAAAAAATGTTTTGAATAGCTAATTGCACAGTCTTTCATATAAAGGAAGAAAATACAAGTAAGAAAACCATGCGTCGAGCATAGATTATGAAACACTTTCCAACACTTCCAAAATACTGTAACAAACCTTCACTATTTAATAAGATGAAAGATGATGTCAAGTAAATAATTTGGAAATCTCATAACACATTGCAAAACACAGCCCTGTAGATGATCTATATATTTGTATATATACTACATAGTATGCTAAAATCTAGTTCAGTTAGGAAACGCATAGCACAGTTAAAAATTCCTCTTCAATTTCCTTCAATAAACGGAAATGTGCTTGAGATCTTTTTTCTACACTTTATATGATCAATAGAATTTATACTCGTCAAGTTATAAGCAAAAATTTAGTTAAATTTAAAAATTCGTACCACAACTGAAAACGCGCTTTCAGCAATTATTGTTACTAGACAGTACCGAATTATTTTGCGTGTCCTTGTAAATGAACGATGAATGCTATGCTTACCATATTCTATATTAAGCATCTTGTAGTGCACCTCAGTGATATATATTAATCATAATATGTTTCAAATAGGGTAACATTATTAAAATACACCGCAAACTATTTTTCCCATAGACCGTAATGTAACGGAATTCTTTTAAATCTTTCTGTAAAGAAACTATAAATGCTATACACACTTCACTTTCAATACCGAACATGCCATAGTAAACTTCAATAACATTTCAATCGCTTGGATAGAATATATTTACGCGAGTTAGGGCCTCGGAAAGACAGACAAATTGAATTCATAAACACTTTTCAACTATGTTGAAAAGCATTAAAAAAGAAGAAGAAACAAAAAACATTTTCCCCAAATTAGCTATTTAAACGTAGTGAATGCCTTAAGTAATAAACTATGAGGTCTACAACTTTTTCAAATATAATATCATTTCAATTAATTTCAATTCAAAGACAATAATATTTAATTTCAATTTAATTAATACAAATATATAAATTGGATAACCAATAAAGCTTAATTGAGTAGTAAAGCATAAATATGAGCCGTTGAATTTGAAAGTCAGGCAAGTCCAATGTTTGTTATTGCTGGGTAATGAATAGTTTGTATTTGAAATGGGTTTTTAAGAGCCTACGCTATAGTCATCCGAAGAAACTCGAACGCTAATGTTAAGTCTATGAGAAGGTTCTTGGCAGGTTTCTCGCTCGCATATGAATATTTTTATTTTTATTTTTTTTTTTTTTTTTTTTGCACAGAATAGCTGAGGCCGATCCCTAACGTTGTTAGTTTTTACTTTTTCAATTTTGGTTCCAGTTTTTTTATATAAAGGTACTTTCACTTTCAGGACCGGTTCCAACCGGTTCTGAAATTGAAAATGTCCGCTTATATATAAAAAAAAAAAAAAACCTGTAACTAAAATAAAAAAAGTAAAAACTAACAACTTTAAAGATCGGTCTCAGCTATCCTATGCAAAAAAAAAAAAAAAAAAAAAAAAAAAAAAACATTTAAAAATATTAAAATGCGAGCGAGAAGTCTGTCAAGAACTTTCCCATAGACTTAACATTAGCTTAAGGGTTTCTTCCTGTGACGACTAGTGTAGGCTCTTAAATATTCGTAAAAATATTTTATGAATAGTTTTATACCCATCAGACTTATTTTATGTTTTTTGTGCTGCTATTGCATGCAAATTTAATATGCAAGTGTCTTAACTCTACAGTATTCAAATTATATTTTTTTCCCCGTAATGAAAAATATGCATTATGTGTCACTTTAAAATACTGGCACAATCATGTCATATAACAGATGGCTGAATGCTGTCAGTGAGGCAAAAAATTCAGCACTGTCTTACTGTGTACGTGTACTACTATATACCATGAGACGAATAATATTCTTTAAAAGTGAATTTTTTCCTGTTTTTATTCGTCTGTCGATTCGGTATGCAAGATGTTCCCAATGACTGAATTTATACAAGGTAGGTAAGACAAAAGTGGCCATTGTTAAGTTTTGAGGATTTTTTTTTTATAATTTTCTGGTTGTGTGTGTGTGGTTGAATTTTTGTCTGTAAAATTTTACACTTACCTTTAACACATATCAAGTATACTTTTCTTTGTAAAATAAAATGTAATTACTTGTATAATACAATTTCAAAATTGTAGCTTGTGGGCCACCTTTGGCGCATAGTGTTCCAAAGGTGGTCCATGTATTGAAATCACTTTTAAAAGAAAAAATACTCGGCAAACTATTTTGCTTACTACTGCTTATTATATAGCTTTTTTTTCTCTATTATGCTTTGGTGATCCTTTCTTTATTTTGATATATTTCGAGTTTTCCTTTTTAATATTCTTATCTTATGACACGAAAAGACCTTGAAGCAATTTTTGTGCATGATAGTTCATGGATTTTCTTCTGGGAGTTACGGACTTCTTTTGCGTGATCTCTGGTGTTAACAATAAATGATAATAAGTTTTTTCTGATATTTATGTAGAAATTTTGAAAATCATCCTTACCACACTGATTTCCACATTTGTTTTCTAAGGTAGCCACCTTGGGAACATGTGTATCGTCGCCATTTGCGCGACGTAAAAGTATTAATCTGATAAATTTCTTAGAATTGAAAGTAAATGTGGTTAAAAAGAAAGAAATTAATTTTCAGAAAACGTATCATAACTCAAAGTTCTAAGAATTTAAACACGTGTAAATTAAAATATCTACTTACCTGGAAATTAGAACGACTACTCCTCAAAAGTGAAATCACTGCATAACATGCAGGAGGATCAAAGTGATCTCTTTAAATTCAGCCACGTGCACTGCAGATACATGATTGACAATGCAAGCAGCACCATTTTGTGATTAAATATTAAATCACTTCTACTTTTGAGGGGTGGGCTACCTTAGGAACACTGGCCAACCTTTGGTTCACTCACCTTATGCAATAACTAAAATTTCTTAATTTGGTTATATCTAGCTCCTAATGATTTATTTTTCTAATTTGTTTCACAAAAACCAATTCTCCCTTATATTACCAAAGGAGGGGAAAAAAAAAAGGAAAAATTTTTCATTTATCTCATTTTTCTGAATGTACAGCTGATGAACTGATTTCTTTGGAAAACTTTTGCTTCTGCATTCCAGCGTAGTGCTTTTTAAATCAAGTCTTCGGCCAGATAAGAAAATTCTACTGGTTTCGTTACCTTGATTAAAAGGAACTCTAGCCGATATCCCATTGAATATTCCACACACTTCTTCCAATAAATAGGCAGATAAGCCTCGAGGATGGAAAAAATTACGACGTCGTCATCTGAAATGATACACGCGGCGTGTCTAAAAAAAATCATGTGTCAGTATGCGTGAGTATCTACACGTAAATGAAGGGAATTCCATCATGGGTGAGCATATATAAAAGACACACACTGACTTTATGCCAGTAATACGAATCGTGCAAGTAATACGAATTTTAATTTGAAATAAATAAAAAATGTATCAAGTGATTCTCGGAATTTGTCATAATTACAAATTGTACTTAAGGTGGAAAGGGGAAGAGGTCTAATTTTTTTTTTACCACCGCAAAATAGCCTGACTTTTTTATGACACATTTACAAATTCATTTTCATTCTTACGTGCATGAAATTTATGGATAAATTAATTCTTGATACACACACACACACACAAAAAAAAAAAAAAAAAAAAAAAAATTAAGAACAGTGTTTTTTTTAACACTTTCCAACAATAGTTGAAGAGTGTTTATGAATTTGGTTTGTCTGTCTGTCTGTCTGAAAGGGCAAAACTGGAAAAATTTATTAACAGTCATGGCCTGTGGCCAGTAGTAGCAGTTTTATAAGTGATCCTTTTTTAAAAATGACTGGTCACTTTTTTTTTTATTTAAAAGTGCTAAACAAGAAGCTTTTGTTAAAATTTAATATTAATATTATTCTAAAATTAAATAACCCAAATAAATATGTTAAAACAGTAATCCCCCAACATTCGTGAGATTTAATTATTCGCGAATATGAAAATGCGGAAAATTTTAACATTCGCGAGAATCTGACTTGGTTATTCCCGATTTATTTTTTATTATCTTTTTTTTTTTGTTTTCCAGAATTTACATTTGTTAAGGGTTATTTCCCCTGTGTTTTCTTAGTATCTATTTACAAATCAATTTTCAGTTGTCAACTGAAAAAAGGAACGAGTGTTGTAGGAAAACAAAATAAGAACAACAGCAGAATGCTCATTGGAATGGGGATATTAGAAGTTAGTATAAGGTAACGGCACCTTCGATCTATTAATTTAAAATGTGCACAGGTTCTCGTAGAGATGGAGCTGAAACTGCACTTTGATAGAAAATAAAAGCATATCTGAAGCATTTAGCTGTATTTAAATATCGTATTTTAATATTGTGTCGCATACTGACTCACTAATACATTATCATTTGTTTGCGAATAGAGAGTCGAAATCTATGCTTCTATTATTTCTCTGGTCAGTTAATTTGAATTATCTTCATTAAATAAATTTAATTTATGAATATGTGTGTACATTCACCTTCTACATACTTGTTATGCATAATGTAACATATTGTTAATACATATATCCTTTTGTTCTTTGAAATGCTGTGCTACTCTATTAAAATTTCATAGAACGTAACTCCTTTTTTATTGCAGAGAGATAGACTCAAGATTCACGAGTTTTTCCTCGAACGTAATCCTGTATTAACATATTGCAACTAGCAAAAGTGGAATCATTTATTGAATGCAAGATTTTGTTTTCTCCTAGTAAGAAAAGTGGCCATCAAGTGGCCGTTGGCAGACGTTTTTTTAATAGCCACTTTTGTTCATTTAGGGGGCATGTGGCCAGTGGCCGACATTAATGTTTCCCTTTGTGTACCTTCTCTAACTTTCGTAAATATACTTGAATTGCCATGAAAATTTTATATGTTATTGATGTTTACTATAGAATGTTTTTTCATTAAAAATTAAGGGTTAGTATTTATAGCTTGTTTACGGGAACGCACAAAATAATTCCATTACATTATGTTCTAATTGGTAAAATACATTTCCGATGCATTTTAATGATGCTACAATACTTCAAATATTATGAAATTGACATGCCTCACTGAGGTGAACTAAAAGATGCTTTTCTAGAATAAGTAGCATTTATAGTTCTATCGTTTACACATACACACAGGGACGCACAAAAAGATTCCATTACCGTATGATATATGGGGAAAAATCGTTTGTGATGCATTTTAATGATGATATGATGCTTCAGACATAATGGAATTTAAATTGATCACTGAGGTATACTACAACCATGTTTTCTATAAATTGAGGAGTTCACTTTCATTTACAGGGACGCAGAAAATATTTCGGTTAAAGGACAGACTATGGTCGATTTCATTGTATGAAAAAATAAAATTTCTTAATAATATTCTGTTAGTGTTGGAAAGTGTTTCATAATCTATGCCTGATGTATGGTTTTTCGTTCTTGTTTTTATTTTCTCATAAGAGTGATGCATCTTTAATTATAGTTGATGGCTTTGTAATTGTAAAATAAAAATAAAAAACCATTATTAATACGTTACATCTTTTTGATCATTTTAAAAGAAATAAATATTTATTATTTTTTTAAAGAAGCAACTTTAAGTAGTTATTTATTTAGTTTTCGTAATAAATATTATACTGAGCTAAATATAAAGAGGAATAAACTTTTATCGAAATAAAAAACCCTAAATGTAGAATTATGTCAGGCATATTTTACATGCTGCAACGCCATTCTGTTTTCAGAGTACACAGAACAACTTATCGAATTCACCTAACTTTTCCTGGATGCTCCTTTTTCTACAATAAACACTATCTAAAGACAATTTATAGAAAAAGACTCAGCTAAACTTTGTACAAAAAAGTCATAACTATCTCTCAACAACTAACATGAAATTATAACCACTTAAAAAAAATGACAAATTTTGTAAAAAAAATATTCCGAAATAAATTATGATCTTATGGTTCTTTATTTATATGTATTTGTTTATTTAAAAAATATATTAAAAAAATTTCATTTTTACTGTAGATGTTAATTCAGTTTTCTAGTATTAAATAACTTTGTTCAGAAACTTTGCTTAAAAAAAAAATGTAGTAAGACAGAAGTGCTAATTTTTATTAAGGGGAGGGCAAAAACTTTACCATTTTCTCCAAAATTGTTGTACGATTATTTTTTTTTCCTGATTGCTAACCGCACCTTATGAATCCCTGTATTTAATTGTAAAAGCAGTTAAAATAAATATACATAATAAAATAAAATAAATAAATAAATAAAAAGAAAAGAAAAATATATAATACAAGTCCGAGCATATTCTATGTATATTTTCACCAATTTAGCTTAACTTGCTATTAATTTTATGTTGAATGTAAAATGAAAATATTTCTTTTCATTGACAAATTTCAGTTTAGTACCAAACTTATGGTTAACCTGACCTTATTATTAAGCTGATATATATATATATATATATATATATATAACCATTAAATGAACATTACAATCATATATATATATATATATATATATATTTGCTTTGGACAGTGAATTGCCAGTTGTGGTAACTCTGCCACTAGTTACGTTACAATATATGTAGTAAACAAATGTTCATTGTAGAAATAAATAAATTTTTAAAGCATTCGTGTTTTAAAATTACTTAAAAAGCTGCTAAATTGAGCTACAGTTTTCAAATAAATTTCGTTTGATAGTGCACCCCCTCCGAATTCTACAATCTGATATTCGAAAATATACTATTTTTAAAAGTTATGCATGAGCAATAAAAGCAAATGCTATAGTTATTTCCAATATCGTTATACATTTCTAAAAATAACAACTGTTTTTTGGAAGTTGATCAACGATTGGATTACGAAATTTTGACAACAGAAAAATCTGTAGTGAAAGAAATAGGACTTTGTCTCTAAACATCAATGGCACTATTGAAAAAAGTTTACATTCACAACTTGATTTTCGGACGGAAAAAAATATTGTATCTTCAAGTCTGAACATATCTCAGCAAAGTTGCCGACTGTGCGACTGTGGGTATGCACAGTGTCAATGTATTTTTTGTTTACGCTCAAATGGATATTTTAATTAATTTGTATATTTTCATAAAATAATAAACTAGTGTTTAAGCTAACAGCTGTAAGAGAAATATTTCCTGTTTTATTATCCAAAGAATTATTTTAAAAATAAAATTAAATGTTTACCGCTTGCAGTAATAACAAAAAAAAAGTACATTAACTTTCTCAACATAACAATTTCCTATTATTCGAATAAGACTACTTTTAGATGTAACAGTTTTAAAGGAATTTTATGTTAAAAAGTACAACTTTGATTCATAGGTGTCATTGAATTATTATAAAAATAACAAGCAACGTATGATGATGCAATTTTTTTAATATTTTCCAAACGCTGAATGTTGTTAACCGAATAGCATATGCCTGTACCAGGTTGGTTGTTAAAATAATATCAATTGTATCAAATAAAAAAAGAATAACTGCAAACTGTTATTTCACATTTTTATAATAGTTAGAAGCAGATTTCTCACATTACATAACAACGAAAATAATAGTTCACTGTTGATGAAAGCTCTTGATAAAAACCATGGTCAAGTTCTTC
This sequence comes from Maratus michaelseni, assembly GCA_963931845.1. Classification (NCBI taxonomy): domain Eukaryota; kingdom Metazoa; phylum Arthropoda; class Arachnida; order Araneae; family Salticidae; genus Maratus; species Maratus michaelseni. The sequence goes on along the minus strand of OZ007587.1, from coordinate 379,976,606 downwards.
TCCTTTCTACACGCAAAAAGTCTCACATGCATGTAAACAATGAAGTATTAAAAATAAGGAAAAAACAACGAAAGTCTCGTTTTTTAAATTAAATTTAACGTGGGAAAAAAAACTGGTTTTGTAGCACGAAAATTATTTTGCCTTTTAAACAATATGTTTTCGCCACGAAACATATCCGATTATAAAGATTATTTTTATTTTTGGAAATACATTGCACAGAAAGAGAAAATTTCAGAGTTAAATAAATTGCTTGATTTCATTGATCGCTTTGCAAAAATAAAATTCTCAGTGCTATGTGGTATAGGGATTTTCTTACAGAACTCACTTGGCTAACCGAATTAATCTCAGTAAATTCACTTTTGCCTTACTATATGTACAGTCAGTATATAGAACAAAATCTTTTAATTTCAGCACAAAAATTGTCTCTTAACCAATATGTTGTCGCCGCGAAATATATCCGATTATAAAGATAATTCTTCTTTTCAAAAATGCATTGCAGAGAAAAAGAAAATTTTAAAGTTAAATAAATTCCTTGATTTCATCGATCGCTTTGCAAAAGTGGAATTCTGTGTGCCATATGGTATACAGATTTCACTTGCCTACCGAATTAATCTTAGTAAATTCGCGTTTACCCTATACTATATGTACAGTCAGTATATATATGTAGTATATATATATATTTTTTCCTTTTCATTCAGCACAATAAATATTTTGTCTCTTATATAACAATATGTTTTCGCCACGAAACATATCCAATTATAGAAATAATTTTTATTTTCGAAAATGTAAAAAAAATTCAGGTTCCTCGATTTTATCGATCACTTTGCAAAAGTAGAATTCTCTGCGCCATATGGTGTACGGACTTTCTTAGAGAACTCACTTTGCTATCGAATAAATCTCAATAAATTCACTTTTACCCTACTATATGTACAGTCGGTATAATATATATTAAAAAAAAGATACACGCCATAAATTTCAATTGCTAAATTGTTGCAGAGAAAAACGAAAATAGCCATTCAATTAGGAATTATCTTTCAATTTATGTTTAAAAAAATAAAGAAAGAAAGAAGCTTAGGAGGCCGTCTTCATACTGAATTGTACCACATATTCGGAAATTTTCAATACATACATCCAATTTTGGCAGCATATTTGAATATTTCGGTACATTTTACCTTCGGATACCACTCGGGAAATCATTTGGTTAAATAGGTTAGGAATTATGAAGGTTTAACCTTAAATTTTACTCAATCTTGATAAAAGCATTAACACACCAGAATTTTTCTTTAAAGGGCAATTATTTGGTAACGGAATTACGGTTCAGAGCAAATTTGTAAAATTTTATTGGAATTACATAAAGTTAATTATTTTTTACAAGTTTTGTTCAATGCAAGGATAATTAGTGCACACCGAAAAATCAATATAAACATGAACAACAATTAAAATATATATAAGAATATTATTTAAAAATTTTTAAATGCTTAGTAATGGAATTACAAGAAATGGATTTCATGTAATTCTGTTACCGAACATTTAAAAATTTCTAAATAATGTCCTTATATATTTTTCAATGGTTGTGCGTGTTTATATTGATTTCTCAGTGTGTACTAATTGTGCCTGCAGAAAACAAAAACTTGAAAATAAATTTTAACTTTGTGTAATTCCAATAAAATTTTACAAGTTTGCTCTAACCGTAATTCCACTACCAAATAATTTCCCGAAAACTATTTAACATATTTATTTAACTTAGCTTTCTGTAGCTTTTAATTTAACTTACTTTATGAAGACATTTCTAGTACGAATCGAATGAAATAAATTATAGAAACGGGTTGATTCGACCGATTCAGGGGAGAAAGGTTAAAGTTTGGAACTCGTAATGTTAATTTCTTTTTAATCGTTTCAAAACAGATTGGAAAGCAGGTTTTTTTTTAAACATGTTTTTTAACTACTGTCGGAATGAGCTATAATTTTGGATTCGCATATTTCAAACTGCTAGAACTTGAATTCTGTTACAAAAAATTCATTGGTTATAATTTCATTTTTTTTTTTTCTTAAATAAGTATGCTTTCGAAATAATTTACCGAAAAAAATATGAATTATAACCTGTAATTTTTAAAAAATAGAAATCACTTTCTAGAAGCTTCAGTTATGGGAATTCAAAATCACAGCTAATTCTAACAAATAGTTTTTGAGTTATGTTTTAAAATCTACATGCATTGCAATCTGTTTTGCAACCATCAAAAATAAATTTAATATTACGGGTTCTAAACTTTAAACTTTCATAATACCTAAACTAGTTGACAGAATGACTTTCTTTTTGGTATATTCTAAGGTAAAATTTACCGAAAAAGCCAAATATGGTGTAAAAATTGGGTGTTGGCATTAAAAGTTCCAGATTCAAAGTTTGGTATAATTTCATTATGAAGACAGTCATTATAATCCCTAAGCTTATTGTTTTTAACATAAATTGAAAGAATGCATAATCCCTAATGGAATGGCTATTTTAGTTTTTCACTGCGACAATTTGGGGATTAAATTTTATTGGGTGTATCGTTTTTATGCATACTAACTGACCCGCCCGGCGTTGTCCGGGCAGACTGCCATTGAAAAATATAACAGTGGAGTGGACTTCATAAAGAAAGGCTGAATAATATTTATTTATACTAAAAACTTGTAAAAAAATGAAATAAGAGCTAAAATTTCAAAAGTCGTTCAGTTACGTTTAAAAAACGAAACGATCAGGGAAAATTATTACACGCACTTGTCCCTTTTTATTAAAAATCCCTTTTTAAAATCACTGCTTTGTTTACATTTTAAATTTTAATATTGCTAATTGTATTTTTTAAATTATAAATATTACATGCTTACAAAAATCAATATTTCAAATGAAAATGTATAAAAATATATTTACTTAATTGTTAATGTTGACAAATTATAATTACAATTTGAAATCATTGTTTGTTTCGCTTTTATTTCTGTAGATGGCAGCACCAAACAGACCATAAACCCTGGCTTAAATCCTGCCAAAGATCTTTTACACAATAATCAATGAGATGCTTTTCATTCGGGCGTTGCCATTAAACAATTAACAAATAATCGCGATTTCTGTGCCACGTACGATAGCATAATATATCTATAGATACTGACTGTACCATTAACAAGAGATTTCATATAAAATTTATTTTCACTTATCAATGTCAGTTCAATAATACGGCTGTATAAATATTAATATTATTTAGTCTTTCAGAAATATATAGTCTTATATAGCTGGAATGTAGAACATTTTTTATTTCTAACATGCTCCTAAAATTGCAAATTTTGGTCGTCTCGAATAAAATAATCACGCTAGCTTATCATGAATTCTTGTCTCAAATTGCAATATGTAGTTGCATTACATACATATACTTGGTGATTCAAGAAAGATTAAACAATCTTTAAGAAGTGGAGAGCACACTAAAGTTTTTAATCAGGTCATGTAACCCGGTTTTACCAGAACCCAACTCGACCCGAGTCTGGTTGAAGCTAATTTGTTTCATTTTGGGCTAGGTTTGGCCTGGTTGACACAATTTTTTTTCGTTCTGTGCCGGGTTCGATCGGGTTGGCTTTAATTCTGTAAGATTCGGTTCGGTTTCGAGTTGGGATTTGACTCTTGCGAGTCGGGATCGGATTGGTCCGATTTTTCAAAAAAGGATCTAAAACATTTTTTCCGACAAAAAAAAAAAAAAAAAAAAAAAAAACTATATATTCGAACATTAATGAGTATATATATGTTCATATTTTTTTTTCTTATAAAAGATAAAATTGATACTAGAGATATAACTGCAGATGTTTTTCCATAATTATATTAAAATATAGATTTAGTTTATTCCATTTTGGGTTCAGGTTTAAGTATTTCGGTTTCGGGTGAAGTTCGAGTTAAATTGTGTCAGATTTGGGTTAGTTTCCGAATTAAAGTTTTTTTTTAGGTTTTGGGTTGACTTGAAATATAAGTTCCGGGTTTCGCAAAACACTCTAGAGCACACTATAACAAAAATTTCATTTACACAAAGTGCATAACTTTCTTCAAAGAAAAAGTAAAAACAGTTCATTTGTTTAATTTCTTAAAGTTATTAATAAAATATCTTTAGTTTATTTATTTTACAAAGAAAATTTCTCCATTAATAACTATGAACCCATGAAAAAGTATTTCAAAAGCTATTGTTATTCAAAATATTTTATTTATTTTTTAATAACTTCAAAATGATTCTCTTTTAACACATTCCAAAATAATCGAAAATTGTTTATGAATTCAGTTTGTCTGGTCTTTAGGGGTTGACTTGAAATAGAATTTTCGTGTTCCGCGCAAAACTCTAGAGCACACTTACAAAAAAAATTTCATTTACACAAAGTGTATAACTTTCTTCAAAAAACATATAGTAAAACTAGTTCATTTGTATATACTTTCTTAAAATTATTAATTATAATTATAATGTCTTAAGTTTAATTATTTATTTTACATACTCGGATTGCGATGCAATTGATGTACGTTTTTTAAGTTTACGATGGCATATTCGGTATTGAAAATGAACTGTGTAGCATTCAGAGTTCCTTTATAAAGATACTTACTGAGGAACTTACTACAAGAATCTTACTATAGAATAGGGTTTGCATAGCATTCATCGTACATTTACAGGAAAAGAATTCTGTTACAGTTCTGTCTTTGAACAATAATTGCTGGAAGCGCGTTTTCAGTTGTGGTATGCATTTTTTAATTTAACTCATTTTTTGCATATTACGTGGTGTATAGAAATATTTTACATCATATACAGGGCTGCACAAAATATCTCGAGTATATTTCCGTTTACTGACGGAAATTGCTGAAGGAGAAATTTCAACTGTGTTATGCGCTTCCTAACTGAAGTAAATGCTAGCATAGTATGTAGTATATATAAAAATCTATAGATCATATACAGGGCTGCACAAAAGGATTCGGATATTTTTCCGACTATTGATAGTAACTGCAGAAATTGGGTTTTCCAAATGTGTTATGGTTTTCCACACTGTTTCATTAGACACTATCTTTCACTTTATTAAACTGTGAAGTTTTATTACAGTATTCTGAATGTGTTGGAAAGTGTCTCATATCTATACTTGATGCATGATTTTTCTTTCTTGTAATCGAAAATTTTAAAGTGTGAAAAATAATAGTTATAACGAACTATCACATAACTTTCAAACATTTTGCAATCAAACTAAATATAGAATGAAAATTTAACTTACACAAAGTGCAATTTTCTTCAAAAAAAAAGATGTAAAAATAGCTTATTTGTACAATTTCTTACGGGTATTAATAAAATGTCTTAAGTTTAATTATTTATTTTACAAAGAATATTACTCCATTAATAACTATGAACCCATGGAAAAGTGTTTCAAAAGCTATTATTATTCAAAATCTTTTTATTTAAATTTGTTTTAATAACTTCAACATGATTATTTTTTTATAATCCAACATGAACATACAGTCTTGTTGATAACATCCAATTCCTTAGAAAACCCCGTTACTTTTGAAGTTAACCTCTTGACTCAGACACTTACCTTATTAATAAACCACCCCTAAGATTAAAAACGCAACTTCATTTCTCTTAATAATAGGCACATGTATGTTTTTTTCTATGATTAACACTTGTGACACGTCCGCGGGCTGGCTGACCCTTCTCTTCCTCTCCAACTCTTCACTTGTATCCTGCGACCCCGATTATTCCAACAGACAGCATGACGTCAACTAATAATACGGAACTTGTTTCGGAATCCGACGAGAACCGTTTAATTCGCATCATATTATTTATTTTTCATCATCAACGGTGTGTTAACATCACCGAGAGATATTCCTCACACAATGGAGATGATGAGGGGATAAAAGAGACGTTCCGCGCCACCTCCCAGTGAGTATTATCAAGGTTAGAACTGTAAAAAAAGGCCTGTTATGACGTAAGGATGATTTAAAACTGCCGTTGGAAATGAACTATTTTGTATAAGGGCTAACAGGTTGATCTTGTTGGATTTACATTCCGAAGGTTTAATTGCAAATTCCACTTCAGAAGGCAAACTCTTGTTTATAGTTTTATAGTTTTGGCCGTACACTAGAGGTCTGGACGGGCCCAGGGCAAATTTCTTCAGTTAGATTTGGGCCGAGTTAGGTCTGGGACTACTTTATCTTCAGGGCCGAGCCAGGCCTGGTAAGATGACGTCAAGCCCCGGCCCAGCCGAACTCAAATGAAAGAAAAGTGGATCAAAACAGTGTTTTAGGTAGCTTTCAATACAAAAATGTATAAAGCTACCTATTGCAGCCGTTCGGAGGAAAGCAGTTCCGGAAAATTTCGATATATTTTCACCGATCATGACCCCCAGACCCCAAAACCACCCTCCGTTCAAATGTTGATTTATATATATATATATATATATATATATATATCTGACCTATGTCATACGATAACGCTCGTATTTATAAATCGATTTTGATGAAACTAATTGTGTGTATTAAGGTCACCAATGTCTCGACCGAGTTCGTTGGCTAGCTTGGTCCGCCATTTTGTTTCAAGATGGCGGTCATTTAAAAATTTAAAACTAAAATAAATATACAAAAAAATTAAAATTTAAAATTTATTTTTTAATTACGTGTTAGACCTTGATACAAGGATTCCAGAGCATTTTTTGGTTTACCTCTATCTTAAAAAATGGCTGAGATAGAGCAGTTTGAAATTCTAGGGTGGCTGACATTTTGAAACAAAACAGCACATTAACGCGATTACTCGCAAATTATTTTCTTTCATTTTTGTAATAATTTTCCCAATCATACGCATAAAACTATATATTCATATACGTTAGCGCCAAAATTGGCGACATTGGCGACAAAATTGGCAAAATTGGCGACAAAATTAGCAAAATTTGTGACGTTTGGCGAACTATCGCCAAATTTGGCGACCAAAATAAATCTTTATAAATGAAGCCAATTTGGCTATTGCTCAATAATTTGGCGAAATTCTTATTCAAATTCAGTATTAACGAATCTTTTGTAAACGTTTCTTTGCATTTTAACTTGCTGTTTTCGTGTAACATTAGCTAAAATTTTAAAACGAAGATATAGGAAAGCTACCTTTTCCTCCCGGTACAGGCCGGAAGGACTTTTTTTTTTATATAAAAATACTAATAATATTGTTCAGTCAGTGTAAAAAAAGATACACCTGCGTTTTCACGCAGATCTTTTACGATAAAATCACACAAAGGTGTCATTAGATTCGTAATAATGTCTTCTTTCAGACTATTAATGCAATTTTTGAAATAAAAATCATCTACAAACTAAAAATTGCACCGACTTCGATTTTCAAATTATAGCACCCACTTTTGACACTTTATATGTGTTCCTTGCATCAAAGCAGCCCGGAAAAGTTTATAATTTATGTACCTTTGTTATCTTCATATGGAGTAAGAATAGGTCAAAATATGAGGATGCTAATGTTAAATTCACGTGACAAACTTTATATGTTCTCAAAAAAAAAATCATCCGATTAATAATTCTCATTTTCAGTTCGATACATTTAATAGACACAAACACATTCTACGCTTTTTTTTTTATTTAAAACCATAAGTTTATTAATAATTCATATTAAAACATCAGTTTTTACATAAACAAAATTGGCATCGTCTAAAACACGGGTATGTAAGTTTACAATTCATTCCAATAATTATTTTTCGACATCTAACGAAATTTTACTTTTCGAAGGTCTAAAGCAGTCATTCCCAACCTTTTTTTTTTGGCTACACCACACCGAAACATCACTAAAAGCACGATGCCCTACCTCTCCCTCTATAATATGCAACTCATTATTTAAAAAGTAACTTCTTAATCACATTCACATGGAAGAAGCTTAAAAGAGCATCAACAATGACAGGTCATTTCAGAATTTGTTAGCTTACCAAAGAGGTAAAATTTTGTCACAAACATATTTTCAGCAGAATTCTATAAATGCAACAAAGTTATATATCTTCCCCTTTTTATATAGAAGAGTTTCGTTGCTCTTTGTTAAAAGAGCATCAACAATAACAAGTCATTTCAGAATTTGTTAGCTTACCAAATAGGTAAAATTTTGTCACAAATGTATTTTTAGCAGAACTCTATAAATGAAACGAAGTCATATATCTTCCCCTATTTATGTAGAATAGTTTTGTTGCTCTGTGCTAACTTAACCTTAGTGAACAAAAATATCATATGGTCTCCATTTTTTTCTTCCCAAAATTTCTTGAAGAGATTTTACGCTCAGATTTAACATTAAATTTGAAATCGTTGCTAGATTTTCTAATTGATTTTAGTGCTTCATTGAAAACATATAAAAACTAAACTCTGTCTATGAATAACATAATACACAAGAAGAATTTCTGGATTCTCATGTTTATCATTTAGTCATTTTAAACCCCCATAATACACTTCTCTGTTATAGTTGTAGAGGCACAGGCTCGTGTGGTTTCATGTCAGAGGACTTTGTAAACCATACATTTTTGGATTTACCACAACATCAGCATTACAATGCATGACCATGATACTTTCAAAACCAGGGTAGCTAATAAACGCCATATTGGAAAATGACCGCCGATAAACAAGGTGATCGGAAAGCTTTTCTTGGTTTTGCATACTATTAAATTAATAAGTATAAAAGCTATCAACATACGGTTTTTTGCAGGTTAAAGAGAAACCTCACAAGTATTGTTTTATAAAGCTACAGTTTCGAAGTTCTGTCAAGTCAACAGTATTGCCAGATTTATTAAAAAGTAAAGATTTCTAAATGATGGAACGGATTTCAAAGCTTAAAAAAATATGTTTGTAATTTTTTTTTCTATTGTAAAGGCATTCGTTATTCATTATATAATTTTGTTCGCTGAAATATTAAAAATAATTTTAAAAATTCCTACTTTTCAGTAAATCTGACAAACAGTGTTTCTTCTCAAATTTCTGTAAGTTAAACTAGAAAACTGTTAAATGTTTACTTGTTTCTGAAAATATAATTTACTACGCACGTTATCTAAGTGTCAATTATGCTGACATGTTGGCATTTTAGAAACTGATCATCCTACCATCTTTGCTTCTTTTATTCGAGGAGGCTTTAGTGTGCAGATTGGACAACGAAACCCATTTGGCAGAATCCTTGTGCACCATGGAATTGAAAAGACAATAAATAAAAACATGCAGGGATCAAAAGTTACAATGAAGTAAAGCCAAAGATCTGCCGCAGTTGAGAGATACTACTTAAACTCTGATATGAGGGCAGCATTTCTTCATATGATTCGTGAAAGAACCAAAGTCAGGTCTTCAGAAAAATCTGTTCTACATCCAAATTTCTCTTTGAGTAAGATTCAGAAACACGAACGGGATATCTCAGCTTTAGAACATGATCATCAATGAATGGATAAATTATTTCCAAAATTTAGATGTGGTATTATTATCAACTGGAGTAGTGCCAAACCGAGAAATTGTCAAAGACATGGTCAAAGAACATGAAGAAGCTTACCAAGAGAGAATATCTGTCTGAAGACTCAAAGCCAGAAGGGTTTTTCAAACCTCTAAAGAAAAAGAAGCTAAAGACATTTTCTGACTCGAAGAACAAACAGAGTGTAAAGTTTAATAAATCAGAGTATTTTTTTCAAGGCAGAAAGAAATATCTTTGCTCAGATGAAGATCATTGCTGAGCGAAGAAAGTTGGACATAACTGTATTATTCTATCCTCTAGAGCCTCTTCTATGCCTCTTAGCAACATTTGATGGTTCAATGCAAAAAACTACAATCAAAATTGATGGATGTTATGACAAAAGTATTTGCGACGGCTGAAAGTATTCTAAATGATGGTGTTGTTAACATCATTGACGGATTGTGCTTTGTTCAAAAGCTACCGTAGGGGCTACAAACATTTGGACAGGTAGCAGCCAATCTCATTTCTAAAATAATACAAGAATCTACATTCTCTCAAAGAATAGATGTTGTATTTGATATATACAAGCAGGTGTCAATAAAATGTGATGAACGAAAAAACGAGCTATTGGTGATGCTATAAAAGTAAAACATATAACTCCTAGACACCCAGTATGAAAATGGAAACAGTTTCTGTCTAATGAGGAGAACAAGAAAGGACTTATACATTTCCTTTCACAAGAATGGCTAAATGAGCATTATCTGCAATAATTGAATACACGCGTGATGTACGTTACCTGCGGAGAAAAGTGATATAAATTCACAAAAGAACTGGTAGAAGAAGCCACTTAATTGACGTGCCTCCAAGAAGAGACGGATACGCTTCTTTTATTTCACACACACCATACTTTAGTACATGGATTTAGAAATATTATTATTATCTCTATAGATACTGATGTGACAGTTATCACACTGTTTGCTTTAGAAAACGAGCTGAAAAACTACAAGGGGTTAATATTTATAAAATATGGATCCAATGACAGGGTATGAGTGAGATGCATGGATTTCTAGGTAAATACATATGTAATGCGTTACCTGGAATCGATACAGTAAGTGCTTTTGCAGACAAGGAAAAATGTGCTGCCTACAAAATAATTATTAAGATGCTGAATTCCAAGATGCTTAAAGGACCCTTGTTACTCAAGCTGACGTACCAGAGGAAACGCAGAAACACCTTTAGTCGTACGTTTGCCAGCTCTATTTTGGAAAACACAAATTCTCGACATCAATGAATTCGCAATAATAGTTTTAGGTAGATTTCGTAAGACCTATTACATTCTCCCCTAAGTTGGAATTTTTGAAAAATTTTTGCAGATCTACGCCGATTATGACTCCCAGAACCCAAAACCACCCTCAGTTCAAAACTTCATCTATCTATCTATCTATCTATCTATCTATGTATGCAGTGCCGTAACTAGGCAGGTGCAACAGGTGCAGCCGCACAGGGCCCATATGAAAGGGGGGGGGGGGGGGCCCAAAATGATATGCATAAGAAATTATATTTTTTAATTGAAAAAGAAATTTCTGCCTTTCTACTGCGCGATTTGACGGTTAAGATTTGTGTTATTTAGATCCTAGATGTCTCTTCTTATCAACATGAGCATTCGAATTAATATAGAACTGATATTTTCAACTTACCTACGTACCTGCCAAACTTATGCTAGGTTATAGTTTGAATACAGTAACGTATACTTGTGTTTTCGCTTATGTTTTTACCAAATGCCGTTTTTTTTTCGTTTTATTTTAACTTCCTTTAACCAAACCATTTGAAATATGGAAGATACAGTCTTAAAATTAGTACATATTCGTCTCAAATTCTGCAATTAGTTCGAAAAAATATCGTTGTTAGCCCTTTGAAAAATGTTTGCAAAAAAGAGTCGTTTTCGCAGTAAACATTTCCCATAATATGCCACCCCCCCCCCCCTCCCAAGTCGCAATTTTAGGGGCACCGATAAGCAAAAGATATGCCTTAATGCCGATACTTTCTTCTAATCGTCAGTGCAAGTTTTCAAAAATAGGAAAATTTTAACTCTTTTAAAAAATTTACGACCGCAGGTCACTTTACCTCTCGGAAGCGATATTTTTTCTACATTAAAAGTAAATAAACGTCCCTATTTCGACACAATCTTTTTACAGTATCTCGGCAGACTGGATTTACAGCTACTACAAAAATTTTGAAACAGTCGGTGAAGCACAAATATTTTTAAAAAAATTAATAAAATCTAAGAAAAAATCGACGAAAAAAGTGGGATAATTTGCTGGATTTGGCTTACGTTTTCACTATTAAATATGCATATTGTTTCATAAAATGGTTAAGGGAACATCATATTTTTAATTCCTAAAAATTTCGAAAAAATTGAACGATAACCACTGAAGGAAAAAAATCTAAATTACAGGACAACCCCCCCCCCCCCCGCCCTTCCCCTTCTTTTATCGGCAGACTTCAGAATTAGCATTGATTCCGAAAATCAAAATACGCAAAAAAAAAAAAAAAAAAATCCTAAGCAACATGTACGCTGAATTCGTTTTCCAACACTGCAAACCATTTCAATAAATATCATCATTAACCTTATGAAAGAAAATTCTATTCCGAAAGCCAGTTTTGTCAAATTTTGAGGACAAGTAATTCCTGGGGAAATAAATGTTCGGGAACAATAACATTTTTCGAAAAAAACTTGGGTATTTTCTTTTCCTTATTTCACGTAAAGTTTACTTTTAGTCATTTGGCAACATCGAACCTGTCTCGAATTCTATTCTGTTTTTGCTTCCACCTAGCTCTATGTTTTTATGCGGAAAGCGAAAATAAGTACGGAAATCGATTTTATTAAGTGGTCGTGCTTTATAACGGCACAGTTTACTCTTTTATCTAATTCTAATGTCTCTTGATATTTTTAATTTGTATTTCTTATTTATTTCTTATTCAAAGAAATTTAAGGCCAGAATTTAAAGGTAAGTGAAATCATTGAAAATATTTATGTATATAATCTTGGAAAAACTTTTGTAGAAGAATTATTATTTTAATTATTATTATTATTATAATTATTATTATTATTTTAAATCTTATTAAAGGTAAACATATATCGAATTTGAAGGGTCCATGCAGGTTTTTTTTTCTTTCTTGTCTCTCAATTTATAAAACAAGAAAATGTTATTTTTATGTAATTTATTATATTATTAAATTTTTTGAAGGGGCTTGTTTTATTAAAAGGAATTATTAAATATTTTATTTTATTGAATATATTATATTTTATATATTATATAAATTATTTTATTAAGTGTTAAAGGACTAATTAAAAGGGCCCATTTTTGTTAGAGTTTCGTGGAGGGATTCTAAAAAGGTCCCGTTTCTGTCTGGATCAACCACCTGATTTGATTTAAAAGTTCTAAAATTACTCGCTTATTTTTAAATCTGTGAATGAAATTGTTGTCTGGAGACTTTTATCTGCTATTTCAACATCGTTAATTAAACGTTTCCTATACTTTGCTTGATAGACTTCATCCCATCTTCTAATCAATCTGGATAGCAGACAAATGATCGCGACTTTAGAATTGTCTACTGGCGGTAGAAAAAAATATTTGCTTCTATTTTTTTTTTCATCGCTTTAAACGAGAGGATTTATTGTTTAAATGTTTGAAACCTTTTATGATTCCTTTTACATTTGAGTTTTATGGCGACGTTTTAATAATTAATTTCATGGGTAACAAATTTTTAGATTTTTAATATTTTCTGAGAAATGTTTGATTGAAAAAAAACAGCGAAATATGGCAAATAAAAGGCATCCAAGCAAGTGATATTTCGTCACACGCTTGCATTCGTTCTACAAAAAGTAGTTTATGTACGTTATAACAGTTTTATACTTGTACAGGCAACATGCTAACAATAATATTTTGTTTTCTAGCTTAAAAATGTCTAAGCATTTGTCAGGTGCACAAAAGAGAAATATAAGGAAACGAAAATTGGAAGAATGCAAGTCAATGTCGCAACAGTTTGGTAAATGGCTAAAAACCGAAAACTCAGAGAATAGAGGAAGTGTGGAAGAGGTCAAATCTAGCACTACTTCACAAGGTGATAAAAAAACACTACATTTGGCATCTACCCCTTCAATTAACGACAATTCTCCGAGTAACAAAAACGATCCATTGCAAGAAAAGCAATCTGCTGCTTCTCAAGATATTCTACTACAATACCATCATTATAATTCAAAAGAGGATGAGCCTGCACAAAGTACTGTCTCACAAACTGATAATACCGAACATTCTGCTGCTTCACTGGATATTTTACTACAATTGCCCCATAATAGTTCAAAAGAGGATCAGCCTGTACAAAGTACTGTCTCACAAACTGATATTACCGAATATTCTGCTGTTTCACAAGGTATTTCATTACATTTGCCCCATAATAATTCAAAAGAGGACGATCCTGCACAAAGTACTGTTTCACAAACTGATAATACCGAACATAATACGTTCTGTACTGTTCCAGAAGAAATACTACTTAATTAAACGATCCCCATTCCTGGCCTGCCGTTACTGGTAAATTAATACGTTCTCTTGTCTCACATGGTGCAGATCAAGGCGACAACATTAACTTTAATACGTTAAAAGTAGACGATTCAGGTCGAAAATTTACAAAGGACTGGTTTCATGTTAAACAAATTAACGGAGAAACTGTTAAAAGAAAATGGATTTTATATTCCGTTAATCAAAATGCAGTATTTTGCTTTCCTTGCATGCTTTTTGGCAAAAATCGCATAATCTTTCAGACCCACAAAAAGGTTTTTATGATTGGAGGCATCTTCATCCGGTTATTCCCCGACACGAAAATTCTCCGGAACATCGAATTTCGTATGTGAAATGGAAAGTAATGGAAAATAATATAAAATCAGGAAATGCAATTGATGATTATGTAATTAATTCCATTAACAAGGAAAAAATGATATGGCGTGAAATACTGAAAATAATATTGGATGCTATTCTATTCTGTGCCAAATATAATCTTGCTCTTAGAGGTTCAAATGAAATTATTGGAGATCCAAATTGTGGCATTTTTTTAAATTTGATTGAATTTGCTAGCCATTATAATACTACTTTAAAGGAACATATTGAAAAACATAAAAAAGGGTTCAGTGTCTTATTTCTCACCCTCTATTCAAAATGAAAGAATAAAATTAGTTGGGGACAAAACTAGAAATGAAATCATCTGCAGAATTAAGAAGGCAAAGTACTACACAATTTTATTCGACTGCACTCCTGATGTTTCAAGAAAAGAGCAAATGAGTCAGATTATAAGATATGTCCATGTTGACTCTAGAGGGAAGGTAATGATTGAAGAAAGCTTCATAAACTTTATTCAATCTCATGAAAAAACGGAAGAAGGTTTATCATATGAAATTTTGAATAAACTAAATGTTGATAAATTAGACATTCAGGATTGCAGAGGGCAAGGATTTGACAACGGTGCCAATATGGCTGGCAAGTATAAGGGAGTAAGTGCACGTATTTTGGAAACTAATGATTTAGCAATATTTGTACATTGTGCAGCTCATAATCTAAATTTAGTCGGTGCCCACGGTGCATCTACAACTCCAGAAATGATTGCTTTTTTTGGTACTGTGCAGAGGTTGTTTAATTTTTTCTCGTCCTCAACAATTCGTTGGGAAACTATGAAGTGCTTAAAAATATCACTTAAAAGTTTTTCTGATACAAGATGTTCATCAAAGGCCAGATCAATAAAAGCGCTGTATTTACAATTACCTGAAGTAATGGAAGGACTTCAAATGATTACAAACGATTTTTCGAATCCGGAAGCTGTATCGAATGCACAAAGTTTGATTCTGCAAATTAATTATAGGTTTATCTGTACACTTTCTATGTGGAATAAAATTCTACAATGCATCGATCAAACAAACAAAGCATTACAACAGAAAGATTTGTCAATAGATATTGGAACAAAACTGATTGCTGGTTTACGTAGTACATTACAAGGACTTCGAGATACAGGTTTTGAACAAAATATCCAGGAAGCACAAAGTTTGGCTGAAAAAATGGATATAGAGAAGGAATTTCTTAATAAAAGGAAAAGAAGAGTGAAGAAAATGGAAATAGATGAAACATCAGATGAAGGAAGTAAATTAACAGCTGAAGAGTTATTTAAAATACAAATGTACAGTGTTCTTGACACTCTGTTGTCTCAGATAGATTTGCGTTTTGAAAAAATGAGAACCATCTGTGATTATTTTTGCTTTCTGTATGGCTCGTCTTTACAACATATGAGTGTTGCTGACTTAAAAAAATCGGCTGCAGATCTCGCTATTAAGTACAGCAAAGATTTAAAAAAGTACGACTTCACATGTGAAATGGAAAGTTTGAAGTTTGAAGTAACGGCTCTTATACAAAACATACAAACTGCATCTCCGCTTGATATTCAACAGACTCTTCATGATTTTGGTTTAATTGAATCTTACCCAAATATCAGTGTCGCCCTTCGAATATTTTTAACTCTTCCCATTTCTATTGCTTCGTGCGAGCGAAGTTTTAGCAAGCTGAAATTAATAAAAAATTATTTACGATCAACTATCGGACAAGAACGTTTATCCAATCTGTCTATTATTTCAATAGAATACAATATAGTTAAAAATATTAATTATGATGATGTTATTAACGAATTTGCTGAAATGAAAGCCAGAAAAGTGCAATCAAAATAAAACTTAATAAAAAATTTTATTGTGACGTATTTTTTTTTTTCATTTTTCCAAACCTAATTAATTAAGGGGCCCAAATGCGAATTCTTGCACAGGGCCCAGGAATGGCTAGTTACGGCTCTATGCCACTTTTTTATGGACACGATAACTCGAATAATTCTTCACAAATCTCTTCCAAAATGATACATAAAATCAAGGGGCTTAAAATCTCGGTCAAGTTCGTTAATAGGCAAAATCGAACCAAGGGGGGGGGGGAAATGGGGGGGGCTTTTTGTGAAAACAGAAAAACCCCATAACGTCTTAGTTATGATACGTATCGAATCCGTTTACGGTTATTATTACTTCTAGGAAAAGGGCCGAAAATTTATGTATAACAGATTTTTTATATCATTAAAAATGGCCCCAAGGGGGGGGGGGGAAAAGAGGGGATTTTAGAAGAAAAAAATTCATAACTTCGTCAATTTACAAGATATCAAATCCACTTAAATTTATTATATATCCTCTTACTATTATCTAAAACTTTTATACTGACAAGTTTTTTATAGGACCAACCCTTATAGCAAAATAATAATAATAATAATAATAATAAAAACAAAAAATCCCTGCCGGCTCCGCCTGCGAACAAGTTAGATTTCGAAGTGGGCGGTCCCTTATGGAACCCAACTGCGGCATCATGGCAAAAAGGTCATTTCTTCCGCAATTCCCAACAAACAGGCGCCCCACGGTCTGCGTCTTCGAAATCTACTTGTGCCTGTAGGCCGAGCCGTCAGGCATTTTTTTTTCTGCATAAAAGGCGTCTGTGGAGGCACATCGCCTTCCACCATGTAGTAATATACTTTACTTACATGAATGAGATCTAATCATCAGACTCTTGCTAAGAAGAAGTGCCTACAGGCTAATCCTGATCTTTCCTCCCCAGATAAGCATGGTTGGATTTCTGTAACAGACCATGAGAGAGAAGCTTATCTAGAGCTCCAGTGGACTGACAGTTCTGCTCCTGAACCTGTTTTGGAACTGATGTCATATTCTTGTACAAGAACATGTGTCTGTCTTTTTAATAACCTCAGATGTACAAGCATCTACAGAATACAGAACTGGTCCAACTGTGTGATTTGAACACAGGAATGTCAACCGATGATGATAGCACTATTATTTATTAATTCTTAAGAAACTGAGTGCAATATTTTCACCAGTATTAATTATTTCTTGAATTGCTGTACCTTATCCACATGAAAATAATATGCATTAAAATGTTAAACAAGATTTAAGTTTTCTTTCATCGCAAATGTCTTTTAAACTATTAATCCAATTGAAAATGTTTATAAACATAATGTTAAGATAAAATCTTAATAATCATGTAATTTGTATAACGTTTTATGTACAACGATATTTATTATTTCCATTTTTTCCTTAAAATCTCCTTAATAATGTGATATTTGCAAAAATAATCATGCGTATCCATGTGTGATCGATGGTGTGGTGCCAATTTTTTCAATATGGCGGTTATAAGCTACCACAAATTTCACAGTATCGTCATGAAATGAACATCTTAGACCATTGTGAATCAAAAAAGGTATGTATCATCAAGTCGTCAGAGATGAAACCAAAAGCGCTAATTTTGGCTTATGGCTCAACGACTATTAGCGGACTTTTCCTTCTTCATTATCACCAATTGACCGCTGTGTATAAACTGATTTAATATTTTTAAATGCAAGTGTCATAATGTATATTTATATACTGTGTATGAGGCCTCACGAGAACTTTCTTCTAGGAAGCCAGTTTGGAAATTTATTAATTTCAAAAAGTTGGGGGTGCCTCGATTAGATAAATATTTGAAATACTTTTTTAGGTTAAATGTGTTTAAGACAGATACCTTAAGTAGTTCCATGTGTAAAAGTTTCGTCATGCGTCATGTTGCAGAGCGAACACAAATACAGGTCTCATCTAATAAATAATACTCTAAAACGTTTCACAAAAATTCTAAAATACCGCATCAACCAGTAAATTTACAAAAGTTTTTTTTTTTTTAAAGTCTTAAATACAATTGTGACCAGTAAATTTACAAAAGTTTTTTAATATTTAGAAAAGTGTCTCACACAACTAACTATTATTTTTTACTTTTTCAACTTCCTTACAAGTAGTTAGTTATAACTACAGCTATAGCATTTCACTTTCTTCCCAATATTTAGACTCTATCCTTAATCTCTTTCGCTTTACTTTATTATTCCAAATTTATTATCATCTCTTTTCTTAATTTTACATATTTCATTTTTATTGTAATTGTTCCTTTATCTTGTAGTTAATACTACATCTTAACTTTTCCCAACGGCTCAATTTAATACAAGACACTCTACTCACAATAGACTGGCCGTTAAGTTGATTGCAACTCGGAAGCCCTTTAACCGACATCAACTGTTCGGCAACTAACTATGCCGTTTAAGGTTGTATTTTTTTTATTATTTATTTATTTATTTATTTATTTATTTTTAAACTGTTGAAAATAAACTTATTTTTAAAGCATAAAATACATCAAAAACGTGTAATAATGACTCTTTCTTTTTCCACGCTAAAATAAAGCATTATTTCTGTGCTGTCAGTTATAAGTCATAAATTTACTTTTCATTCATTTAAGTCTTTAAATTAACATCTCGCTATTCGAATTCCAATAAATATCTTAGCGAAAAATGATGGACATGGCGATATGTCTTTAGATTAATGATATTCCATACTTAACAAATGCGCTGTCTCCCCTCTTCGCCTCATTAGAAAGTCATATATTCAAAAGCACCCATCAGCGTTTTAACTATCCGTCGTTTGCGAAATAGGAATATTAATTAATTCTCAATTAAAGAAAGAAGAAGGGGGGGGGGGGTCACGCAATCGAGCGCTAACTATGTGGCAATCCCTATGTCACGGACCGGTTTCTGACATGGTCAGGATTTTAGTACGATGGAATCGTTGGATTTCGAGATAGAGATCGGTCATTTTCGAAGAGATAGTTCAATGGGAACAAAAAGGCGTGAAAACAAATTCCAATGAGGCGATGGGAAAATTTCTGATTTGGAATCTCATGGCGTGCAGGCTCGAGTTGTGTTGAGAAGTATATGAGCAACCTGATCAGGCATTTGTTCAATTATCTGCGACAAAAGCTATTTACGCTGGTGGAATTCTTGATTGTCGAGAATAATTAATTGTCTAATGTCTCGCAATAGTAAATTTTGTCACTGATAATATCTTAATTCTGGGTTTTTTGTAAAATTCTGACGCAACTTAATGAAACAAGTTGTATTTTTTCACGACTTTATCAGGGGAAAAAAATAAATAATAACATACTATGATTTTATCAATGGTCATATAATTGAATTTCCAGCAAAAGATTTTACTGATAATAATGACTCTAAATTAAATCAGATTTTATCGTCTTTTTTTGCAATGTAAATGATTTGTTTGACATTTGTTTTAGCTTCAAAAATAAATAACCTTGAAAAAATTCAAGAGTTGGTATTTTCTTTCCCCCTCTTTGCCTTCACCCCTTTTTTCACTAAGAAAGAGTCTTGATTCATAATATATAGAAGAAAAAGGACGAAAAGTATGTGATAAAATATAGTAAATACTTTTTTTTATGTGTTTCGAAAGAAAATAAACTGTTATTTAAATATCTAATAATAAATCCAATATATTAAAGCTAGAAGCAAAAGTCTTCATTTTTCAGTGCAAATTCGATCTTACTGCGCATGCCTCAACTTTTTTTGAAGGGTGAACGAAGCAGGAAATAAAATTAAGAATAATCAAGAGGGTTGGGAAAGAATAGCTCTCTTATTGGCCTTCACTGTTCACAACCCTGCTCCTTAGAAGGGAAATACCCCTTCTAAATTCTTCTTCGTTCTATTTTTATTCCTCCTTCCTGGAGGGAGTATCCATTCTTCCATCTGTTTTGTTTGAGAGAGGGGTGAACAAAAGGGAATGGGAGGGGGGGAGTTCTCCCCTTCTATAGAATTCGAAATAGGGTAGTTTTCTGGGGAAGAAAACATATTTATTTTACAACTAGATAACAATATTTCTGACGTAATTTTTACACGGTCTGTAAAACCTTTATATTTATAACCATTAAAAATTTCAAAGGGTTTGGACAACAAAGGCTTTTTATTTATTGTTTTCTTACGATTACTTTTATCACTAATTATCAGTATTTTTTTTTTTTTTTCGGGTTCATTTAAGGTTTTATCCAGGGCCCGGGCAACGCCGTGCGGGTCAACTAGTTCTTATTTAAATCTAGTTACTAGCAGAGTATTCTTGCCACATTTGGGTGCTAATTTTAATCTTATTTTACCGTTTAGCATCCCATCTCGGAAAGCTGATTATATCATGTAAACTGAACCTAACATAGGCGGCGACAAACGAAAATGTCCAAGTTTTACGGAATAACGGGTATATTATTCACAACTTATAATATTTTGCTGCATCTTACTCTTATATGCATGTTTTATCCCTATACAGGAGACAGAAAAGCACAACATACCCTAAAATAATTATTAAAATTTAAAAAATGAGTTACATATATAAAACTGAAGAAATTACCAGGGTGAAACCCCCGGTAACTGACACTTTAGGGATTTTTTCTTCTTCAAATCCCTATTACAACGTTTTATATCTATTTTATACTTATCTTTGTTTTTGTAAGTATAGTAAAGATACGTTAAAAATTATTGTTGACAAAATTTTGAAAAAATTATACTTTTTATTACTAAAAATTAATTTTTGTCATAAATATGGTCAGTACCTCCAGTAACTGACAGTATCCCTTTTTTGAAAAACCAATAGCTGGAAAATAAGTTATAACAGATAATACAAATAAGTTACCACTAGATGACATTACTATGTAGAATTTTAAAAGAAAATGCTTATTTGAGTTAGATTTTTGCTCAAGTGTCAGTTACTGGTTAGGTGTCAATAACTGGGGGGTTTCACCCTAGTTCTTTACAGAAAAACATTTTCGTGATGCTACATTGTCTCACACGCGCATTTCAACTTCGTGCAGCTTCATCGATCGTTGTTTCAAATATTACAAGAGCACAAACAATGATATATATTCGTTTCCTGTTTAAAAAACTGTACACGATTCTGTCACTATTTTATAAAGGATACAATTCTATAAAATATTATGCTAATTTGAATGTTTTTACAGTGAATATAGATCACAATTTGTACGAACTTTAGGGGTGGCCCTGCAGAAATCTATAAACGATATAAAAGTTATTTTCAAAAAACAAATATTTAACCTAAAAAACATATTCAAATATCATTAATTCAAAGATTTCCCCATTATTTTAAAGATAATGTTCTGCTTGAGCAGCAAAAAGCATTTAGTTATTTAAAAAAAAAAAAAGTAATCGATCGTCGAGTTATACGGAATGTTGAAATACCGGGAGTCGAATTAACGTGATTCTATACTCTATTACGGTAAAACCTCTTAATAACGGACACTTGAGGAGCGCAGAATTTGTCCGCTATTCGGAGGTTTCTGCTTTTCAGAGATATTAATGTACAAATATATAGATGTTGGGGATCGAAACTATGTTCGTTAAATAGTGGTGTCCGCTATTCGGGAGTGTCCATTATAGAGGTTTCGCTGTATATTCCCGGCCCTTACTTACAGTCTGACGACAACTTTGAAACTATATTATGTTTCAATCACTGCAGATTTTTTATAACGATTTAAAATAAACGTTTTAAGCCATTTTAATATAAGCTTCATAACAATTTAATGCGAGTTATATATATATATATATATATATATATATATATATATATATATATATACTAATGTATTTAATTTAAATAGAAATAAAATAACATACCTGCCAAATTTTCCATTTTACCGTTTATGCAGTCCACTGAGCGGTTAACCGATTGTCTGAGTTAGCGGTTCAAATTTCACTTTTTACAAGCAGATGGGTGATTCAAAATTTGGCTGATAAGAAAAACGTACGTAAGACATCGTAAAAGCATTATCGATAAAGCATTGTAGTAAGTACTGAGATAATATCTTGCTAAAAAACGACGAAATCATATGCCAGTTATTTTTAATTTATCAAGATATGCATGCCGTAATGTAATCGACGATATTCTTTTATCGAATTAGTCATTCCTATAATTATCTTTTTTGTTATTGCTGGTAGATTACCGCTAATTTTGTCAATTTAGCTTACTGCATCTTTCTCCACTTTTATTAATTTAGTTATTAAAGTAATTATTTTCCGTATCAGCCGGGATCTAATTAAATATTATAATATAAATTACTGTACTTTTCTTTACTTTTATCAAACTGGCTATTTAAATATTTTATTTTCCTTTCTATTATTGCTTGGTTATGACTACATATTGCCGGTATAAATTACTGTTTCTTTTTCCCTTCACATCATCTTCATTATTCAAAGAATTACTTCTCTCAGTAATAAATTCACCAGGTGGCCCTAAAAGATATATAACCTATAAATTTAGTTTTCTTGAATGTATTAATGTTTTGAAGGTGCAAATCCTTCCCCCTGGTATGATGTGGGGTAGAGTCCTGCATCGGGTCGGGTTACCCGCTTTTATCCGCACCCGACTCGAACCGCGGGTCGGGTTGGTGCTATATTTTTTCGTTGCGGTTCGGGTTCGGGTCGGGCTGACTTATAATTTTTTGTTGCCGGTCGGGTTCGGGTCGGGTAGCGGGTTGAGGTATTGCGAGTTCGGGTTGCCCCGTTTTCCAAAAGAATGTACACAATATTTTTGCAGTTTAAAAATATGTATACAATAAGACCTCCATAATGGACACTCCCGAAAATCGACCTTTTACACTACTTGAAAAGGGGGGGAAATGCCATTCTTCTAATCACTTGATCATAACTCGCTTTTTTTTTTTTACAAAATATGTTCTGTGCAACAATTTCCGAATGTCAGCGACAAATTTCAGTTGGAGTGTCCTAAAATTTTCCATTGACTCTTGCTGATAAAACAAAACAAACTGCTAACTCACGAAAAGAATAAATTTTCTTGCGGTTAATCCTTTATCTAATAACGCATTATTATATCTAATATTTTAATACAGGGTATCTTCTTTGTGGACTACTTTTTCATAATTGTATTGAAATATAGATTAATTTTCTGTTCCTTCTGTTTCGGGTCGAATTCGGGTATAAATATTTTGGGGTTCGCGTCGGTTTCGAGTTGACTTTAAGCAGAATGCTCAAGTTCGGGTCGGATACACAACCCAACCTGTGCAGAATTCTAATTCCTTGTCCTCAATTTTGAGTGTAGATTGAATCTTTCGACAAAATTTAAAAAGTAGTGAAATAGTGACCACTTTTGAAAAGTAGTTTGTTGTCGCTACTTTTTAAAACAAGTAGTTGTAGTTGTAGTTACATTTTTGATAAAGTAGTTGTAGTTGTAGTTCGCTACTAAAAAAAGTAGTTTTTCAGACCCCTGACTTATTCATATTCAAATACGTATTTATTTTCATAGTTCTGTTTAAACTTTTTGTGAAAATCCCAACAATTGGACAATCTAAAACCTAAATATGAACCGGAAGAATTATTCAAGGTTGAACCTGACTCGCAGAAAGAAAATAAGTCATACCGACCTGAAAAAATAAATAAACGCAACCCGACCCGCTGCAGGACTATACTCAACGATCTCGAGGTGTTTGCTATACCAAGGTTTCACTATATTTGAATATTAAAGAATATAGATTTGTCCATTTTTCTATATAAAATATAAAATTGGTATTAGAGATATAATTCTACATTACTTTTCATTATAGCATTAAAACATAATTTATTGTCCTTTCATTGCGGGTGCGGGTCGGCTTGCGGGTCCAGAAATTTTTGTCGGGTTCGGGTCGAGTTGCGGGTTGACTTCAAATGGAATTTGGGGGTTCGGGTCGAGTACAACCCGACCCATGCAGGACTGTAATGTGGAGTCACAATTTTACGCATTTTTAGGGTTTCGTTCATCTCACGAAACCCTATTACTCCCGCTCCGTTGTCTGTCCGTCACAGAGCGATTCTCAAAAACTATATAACTTACAGAGTTGAAACTTTGTGTATGTAGATGAATACCTGCTGTAACGAGCTCAAAATATTAAAATTTGAAAAATTCGTATTATTTTAATAAATAGAGATAAAAAACCAAAATTCTAACAGCCTTTTCCTATTAAATTTAAACATTTTTCGTTATAGCAGAGGCCAAAATTTTTAAATCCACAATGAAATTCTTTCTACAATAATTAATTTTCTATCAGACGATTTCCACGTGAAAAATAAAAATGAAATAAAAAGTTTCACCAATTGAAAAAAAAAGATAAATATGAAATAAAATTGATTGACGTCATAGTGGCAATAAAACGGAAAATGTCTAAGATTTCTCAATATTACAAGGAGTATGAGTATGTGTATGTACACAAAGCAGATTAATATCACGTCATTAGAGAATTAAAAAGAAAATCTGACGTCCTATTGGAAGTTTAACGAATTTTTCAAATGTTTGAGAATAATACAAAGCGAGTATCAATATGAGTAATAGAGAACAGTAAATATATGAGTTTGAGAAATACATTGAATCGTGATAAAAATCCGATTATGGAAATATTCGCCTATTTTAACATTTTGAAGGTGTACAATTTGTTTAATTTTGAAATTATTTTTTTAAATATTGTATTTAGTCCGTATGACGGATATTATTATTACAGAAAATAATAGCGGACTTCGCCCGCAATCCGACTGGTTTAGACATTCGAAAAAAACGAAAAACTAGACCGGTAAATTTTTACTTTATAAAAAACATGGCTTTTTTTGTTGTTGTTGCTAAATGATATTTATTTGAATTTATTAAAGAAAGGATAAAGTGTTTTGAAAGGAATATTAAACGAAACCCTTTGAGCGATCTTCGGTCACACTTACCCACTTGTTTAAGTTAACCCTTTGCACTAAATTTCATTTAAAACTCACTTTTAATAGCATTTATTTTAGTTCCCATTCTAATCCTCCCCCCTCCCCCCACCACCCCTTCCATTTGAAAAAAAAAAAAAGTAATGTTAATTGTATCACGAACAGGTCTCACTTCGTTTATATGATATCGTCAGTGGGTTTCAATGAAAAAAAATAAAAATTATAAAGATTGTCTTAATATTCGGTCTGCATTTTATTCTCATTCCGTTTAGCGTTTGTTAGAAATAAATAAGTCTTTTGTCCGTTTAGCTTTTGAGTGTAACTTTCTCGTTAGATCATAATTTTTTTTTTTTTTTAATTTTTGCATCTTTTTTCACTTTTTTCAAGCTGTCCATTCACAAATGATTATCCCATTTCTATTACTTCTTGAATATCAGTAAGTATTACCGGTATAATCTAATACATCTTTTGGCACTTTCATCAACTTATTCATTCGAATAATTATTATTCCCTTTCTATTATTGCTTGACTATTATTTAATATCGTCAGAATAAATTACTATACCTTTCTTCACTTTCATCAACTTGTCCATTCACCATTAAATTATCTTCATTTCTATAAGCTTTAAAAATCAAACACATCAACAAATTACTATAATTTTCTTTACTTTCATCAACTTGTCCATTAATCAATAAATTATCTTCCTTTCTAAAAGCTTTAATAGTCAAATACACCAATAAACTACCATACCTTTCTTCACTTTCATCAACTTCTTATATTCACCATTAAATATTTTCTTTTCTAATATTATTTGATTGTCAACAAATAACGTTATTCTAATTTACAGCCTCTTTCACCGCATAAAATTTTAATATTTAACGCAATATTTATGTCTGCAAATTTTGTAATAATCTAAACCACTCAAGTAATCAAATAATATAAATATAAATTAAGAGTTTTCCATCGGGAACAACAACAATTACATATGTTATGGATTTTACCAACAGTTACACATAACTGCAATTTCGTTTTCAGTATTTTAAAAGTAACTTTTAAAGACTTTTGTAAATATAAAGGTTGTTATGCATAATATATATTTTTTTGTTTAAAAGTGACCATTCTATCTAAAAATACGAAAAGTTTAACAAATGCAGCAATATAATAATATTGGGTCATCTAGAAAGTTATCCGGTTTTTCAAAGCAGAGTGCGGTTTCGTCTACTTATATTTTGCTACTGCTAATAAGGAGTGACTTGAATGACACAGATATGTAAATTCGGTCTTTTCTGCTTGCGTTACCCTAATTCTTGCTTGGGTTGTGGCAAGATTTTTGTTTCAGTGCAATGTTAAGAATGGAGAACCAAAAAATTCATTTTCGTCAGTTATGATCTTTTATTTCAAGAGAGGTAAAAATGCTAGTCAGTCAGACGGGTCGTAAAATTTGGGCTGTATATGTACAAAGTGCTGTTTCAGATGACACAGTTTAAAGGGGGTTTGAGTAGTTTAAGTACGAAAATTTCAGCCTCGAAGATGATGCCCACTCTGGACAACCATCATCATCTGTAAAGGAAGACCTCTTAAAAGAAGCTATCAAATGCTCATACACTGTGCTTTTTGAAATATTTAGTCTGTGTGATAGCTCCTGAACTGTGTAACGTGGAGTTTTAGCGATAGCTTCTTTTAAGGGGTCCGCCTTTACAGATGATGGTCGTCCAAAGCGGCATCATCTTCGAGGCTAAAATTTCCGCGCTTAAACTTCTCAAACCACCTTTTAACTGTGTCATCTGAAACAGCACTTTGTACAATATACAGCACAAATTTAATGAACATTTTGGTTCTCCATTCTTAGCACTGCACTGAAACAACAATTATGCCACAACCCAAGCAAGAATTATGCAGAGCAAGCAGAAAAGACCAAATATACATATCTGGCATCTGGGTCATTCAAGATCACTCCTTATCAGCAGTAGCAAAATAACTAGACGAAACCACGCTTTGGTTTGAAAAAACGTACAAATTTCCGAATGACCCAATAAATGATCTATTTTTATACTTTTGTCTAAGCTTTCTAACTGTTTGATACAGGGCACCTGTCGGTGATATTTGGAACTAAAATAGTCCTTCCGGCCTGTACCAGAGGAAAAGTTTAGCTTTCCTATTCATTGTTTTGAGAAAACAGTTAATTTTATGCAAACACACGAAGCTCAAATGCATGGAACCCTATTATATAGAATATTCCCAGTTTTCGTAAGTATCGAATTTGGATGGAAATTTTAAAAAAATTGCCAGCTATCGCCAAGTTGGCTTCATTTATGTCGAGCAAGTATTGTCCAGTTTAGCGAGAATTTGGCGCTGCCATATATGACGATATCGTTTAAAGTGTATGAGAGATGGAACAATGGTTACAACATTGAAAGAAAATTTTCGAGAAACAACGTTCAATAAAACTCATAAATTAAACCATTTATGGAGAAATTCCTGTTGCCTTGTTTCAAAATGTCAGCTAACCTAGAATTTCAAACTGCTATGTCTCAGCCATTTTTTTAAAATGGAGGCAAAACAAAACATGCTCCGGAGTCCTTGTATCAAGGCCCAAACATTTAAGGGAAAAATGGTTTAAAATTTCTTTTCTTTATTTTTATTTAATTTTTTTTTTTTTTTTTTTTTGTGCATTTTTTAGAATTTGAAATCTTTAAGTTGCCCCCATTTTCAAAAAGATGGCGGATGAAGCTGGTCAACGAACTCGGTCGAAACCTTGGTCAGTCCAGTACACATGTTCAATTACATCCAAAGTGGTTGAAAAATACGAGTGCTATCACGGGAAAAAAATCAGATATATTTATATACATATATATAAATCAACATTTGGATGGAGAGAGGTTTTAGGGTATGGGGGTCATGATCGGTGAAAATGTACCGAAATTTCCCGGAATTGTTTTCCTCCTGCAATAGGCAGCTTCTTACTTTTTGAAATAGAAGCTACCTAAAAGGGAACGTAGTAAAGAAATTCCCGACGACTTCACACATTCAATATCCTTCATGAATAATTTCAATAGCTGTCGACGTTGAACTTTATAAAACATCAATTCAGTTTAGATCAATCTGTAGTAATATAGCGTAAAAATATCATTCAGTTTAGAAACTATTATATTCTTTTAAAAGGAAATCTAAACCTGTGTGATAGAAAATTTACTGTGTTATGAGTATTTCAGGATTAAACAGGTTGGTTGCTATTTTTCCTCATTTTTTAAGTGTATAGTAAAGTTGTACATAAAATGAATAGGATGTGCGTATACAGTAAAGACTAGTCAGGGAGTTCCCATTTACTTTAATATTTGCATTTTAACCCTTACAGTATCCTATAGTGAATTAATCTGTACAAAGGTGATGGTACGTTTATGAAACCACTTAATTTTAATTTCCAAATGCCACAATGACACTAGAATTTTGGTATAAAATTTTCTGTTTACTATGTATGTGAAATATAGCTTTTTCTTATTTGCAAATAAATTTGTCCGTAAATTCCGGTGTCATTCATTCATTTCAATATTTTCGCAATAGAAGTACATTGCTCCTGAAAGGGTTAATAAACTAAATTTCTCCGTTTTTAATTGTATAACAGTCTACGATTAGATAAGGAAGGATAATGCCAAAGATAAGGCCAGATTTAATATACTAAAATTCAGGTAGTAAAGTTATTGTGAACACCCTAACGAGCCGCTACTTTGCATATGCGTAACAATTTGTCAAACAGAGGATCAGTAATAAAAAAAAAACAATAAAAGTTTTTCAAACTTACTTTTGTGACAAGAAGATTGCAGTTTCTTTCTTCTTCGCTTCGAGTCGGATGCTGATCTCCTCTTATCTCTGTTTGAAATGTGTTCACCACTGATGATGGGATCATCAGAATTGCTGATGGATGGATGACTAGCTCCGGAGCGAGGCGTAAAAGTGTGTTCATTTTGCTTCTTGCTTTTTAGAAACTAGTATTTATTATTATTATTATTTGGACGATAAAAGCCTATTATATTATTATTTCGAGCACATTATGAAAAACGACAAATGTTTCTTGTTATATCGATACAACGACTATGTTTCACTAGAACGGGATTAATGTAGTTTTTTTTTTTTTTTTTTTTTTTTTTTAATTTATAGGCTTTAATTTCAGCACGACCGGAATAGAAATTCATTGAAAATTACGTCATTAGTAAACAGTTTAAGCTTTATGAGTGAAATTGCACGTTTTCTTGAAAACACGAGGTCATTTTCATCAGTGAAAATACTTTACCTTTGAAAAATTAAGATGTAAATTTATATTTATTGTTATATTGCTATTTATTAGAACGCACAGTATCGGTAAAGTGTTCAGAAAGTCAAGTGGAGTCACTCCCGATTTTTTTTTTTTTTTTTTTTTTTAATTCTTATTCAGATGCTTGATTGCTACCACTTGTTTGAAAGAATATAATTCACATTATTTTCGCTTTATTTAATCTGTCCTTAAATAAGGCGAATATTAGTACGTCAATAAGATGGTAGAAATCAAGCAATCTGATTTTTTTTTTTTTTTTAAAGAAGAAGCGGTTTGGCAACATTGGTCTAGATTCAAAATGACGATCGATTTTGACGCTTGAAATATTGTTGGATTTATTTTTAAAACTGTGAATTTCATAGAATGTATTACATTAAAAAAATCTAATTTGATTGGCGCCAGGCTTCAAAAAATGAAGAATCAGAAAAAAGAAAGACTTTTCAAAGGTCACTTAGATGGGCATGGAGCAAAAGGTTTTCCCTAGATTATAGCAAAAATATCTTATGTATGTGGTTTTTAGTAAAGAATTAAATTAAAGATAAAAAATTCATTGTATAAATTGTTACAACATAATATCAGATTGTAAAAAAGGATATTTAGGTATGTTTAATAAGTTTTAAACTAGTGAACCATCTCAATTTTGTAGTTCAACATTGTTGAACTTTCATTACATGTTTCATTACATGTTCATTACATTCTTTTGTTTTCAGGCTTTTTTCTTTGGGATAATATATATATTTTTTCTATTTAAAATACACTGCTCAAAACAATTAAAGGATATTTGAAGTTTTATATAAAATAAAGATATAAACGAAATTTTTTTTGCCGAAAATAGAAGAAGAGAATCACAAATGCAAATTTTTCTGGTTTTCAAACTGTGGAGTATGCAAATTTTGAGTTCGACGTCAAAAACGTCGCTTCAGCGGCAGCGAATGAAATTTGACTTTCAACTGGATAAAAGAGAATGAAGACAAGGATGATCGGCATTCAGTGATTGCTTTGTTTCGATGAGTACGATGTCTCAGCGAAGTCGTTTGACAGATTCAGAAGCTTGGAGAATTGTTGGTAGGTTAAAAGGGGGCCAAACTCAAGCCGAAGTAGCGCAAGCCATTGGAGTGTCACAAAGTGTCATTTCCAGGATCTGGAACCATTTTTTGGAGAGTGGATGTGCAGGCCGAAGACCAGGGCAAGGTCGTAGACGGGCAACAACGCCCAATGAAGATCGGTATTTAGCGTTAACAGCTCGGAGACACCGAAACATGAACGCTAGTCTTCTCCAACAACACCTTCGCTCGGCTACAGGCACCACGATTTCAACTCAGACTGTCCGAAACCGGCTCCATGCTGTAGGTCTGTATGCTCGCCGACCGATGGTATGTGTTCGATTAACATCAAGGCATCGTCGCGACCGCAGGGAGTGGGCAACCGAGCATGTCAACTGGAGGAGAAATGAATGGAGCAATATTCTGTTTTCTGACGAGTCCCGTTTTTCTGTGCATCCGGATAATAGGCGTATTTTCATCTGGAGGGACCGTGGCAGTAGGAATAATCCTGCGTTCGTGCACGAAAGTGTCAGATTTAGCGGTGGAGGAGTGTTGGTGTATGGTGGCATCTCCATTGACGGGCGCACTGACCTCTACATCATTCCAGATGGAGCTCTGACTGGTCGCCGATATAGGGATGAGATCCTCAGACCTATTGTAGTCCCTTACGCTGCAGCAATCGGAGATAACTTCATTTTAATGGACGATAACTGCAGGCCACATCGTGAAAACCTGGTGGAGGATTTCCTTTTCGAGGAAGGAATCGTTCGAATGGAATGGCCAGCGTGTTCTCCAGACATGAATCCAATCGAGCACGTTTGGGACGCTCTAGGAAGACGAGTTTCTGGCCGCCAACAACCCCCACAAACTCTCCAAGAACTGGAAAGAGCTCTTCTGGAAGAGTGGGGCAGAATACCCCAACTCGTCATTAATAGCCTCATTGAGTCCATGCCTCAAATGTGTTCAACGTTGCTGGCCGCCCGTGGAAACCATACCCCCTACTGAAAATGATTTTCTTTGAAGAAAACACCTTTTCTTATTCTTTTTTTCTCATATGCACAAATTGTGTTTTTTTCCTTTTGTACACAAATGCGCAATAAAATGCATTTTTTTCTGCCAAACATGTGTAATTTATTCTCATATAACCTACTATGTCTGTCGACCATGTATCAATCAGCTAAAAAGTTTCCCAGATGCAAAATCCACCTAAAACTGCAATATCCTTTAATTGTTTTGGGCAGTGTAGAACATAAAATCATATTGTATATTTCTGACAAAAAAAAAACAAAAAAAAAAAACATCATAACAAAGAAATATTTTTTAATGAAGAAGACTTTTTTCTTTGGGTTCATATATTTTTTTTCTATTAAAAAAAGAACATAAAAGCATATTATACATTTATTAAAAAAAAGCATTACAACAAAGAAATATTTTTTGACAATAAACTTTATTGAAATGCAAAATTTATTGAAATAGTCATAAATCATAAGAGCACAGTCATGTTAATGAAAACATAATATTCACTATTGTAAATAATTTTTAAAGATTTCTTGAGGATTTACACATACACATAAAACAAGTACAACAAAAATACAACGATATTTTCTTATGTAATATTGAAACATCTTTAACACGGCACTCTGTTTATTTTTCTTTCAGCCGCTTTGTGTTTGTATATGAACATACCTTAAGATATCTAATAAAGATATAAAGGACTGAAGATACATATAATTTTCAAATATTTATCACCTAATTTAAAATATTAGCTTAATATTTCGCATGCTTCCTAATTTTAATACCAGTATTTTTGCCTTGTTCAACACCAGAAATTCTGCGATTAAATAAGCCGAAGATTACTATACGGAAATATTGGTATTAAAATTTAGGAACTGTGCTATAGCGCGGCGCACAATTCGCATCTCTGCTAAATATAAATAATATAACTGAGTAATCTTATCTGATTTCTCTATTTTGTCTCTTTTCTAAAGAAATCTTCAATCAATTGACCCAAATTTGGTTCAATTGACTTACAAAGTAAATCTTTAGCACATGTGAATCCTTTTTTCTAAATAAAGCCGTATCACTGTAATTTACAGTAAATAGTAGTTTGATAACTATTGCAGACGACATCCTGTATGTACTGCACAAATTTTTCTTAATCTACGAAAATATATAACATAATCACGTACGAAAACATACAACAACTTCTTCCGACTTACCCACGATTTCTAAAAGCTTTCTTTATCTTTAGAAACCTCAAAACCCAATATATTTCCGAGATTTAAAGAAGTATTTATAAAAACAAAGTTTATTTTGCTGTCACTAATTTTCGGAAACGTTTGCGAGCAGTTTTTATAGTATATTAACCGATTGTCGATTTTTATTATGCTATCAAATCCCAATTAAACATTTAAGGATAACTGAATTTATATATGCAAAAATAACAAAATAATATTAATTTAAATATTAATGTTAAAGCTGTTAATTTTTCATGTTTGTCTATAAAACACGTTTGATGAAGATGAAAATATTTTTTCTGTGAACAGACAGCATCCGAAAAAAAACTTATATTACAAGTTAAGAAAACTTGTGTCCGAAAATCAATGTCAGCAAAAGAAATCTTGTTTTTAGGTGCGTTCGTAATTATATAAATACACTCATGTCCAAAATTAAGGTCATAAACATAAAATCTGTGAAAACTGATGAACTATCCACTGTGTTACCACGAAATTTGGCACAGAGGTGTATTACAATGGAAGAAATAATGTAAAAAAATAACAATATGGAAAATATTTTAATTGTGAATGAAGATACAGGGCATATTAAAAAGTGTTAAATCGTGAATCAGAGATAAAGCATTTATCTCTGGAAAAGTCTGTCTAATATGCAGTGTGACCACCGTGCACTGTTATAAAAACCTCACAACGAGCTCTCATACTTTTTATGAGGTTATCAATAAATGTATGTAGCAACAAAGCCCATTCTTACAAATGCGCGGCTTTTAACTCCTGGCGGGTCATGGGAGTGAAGTTAGGCTTTGCAATGGCCCTTCCTACACCATCCCAAACATGTTCAATAGGATTGAGGTCGAGAGACCTCGAGGGCCAACTCATACGGCGAATATCCTCTTCTTCAAGAAAATCATCAACAATGTGAGCTCTGTGTGGCCTCGCATTATCGTCCATAAAAACGAAGTCTGGACCTACAGCACCCCTGAACAACCTCACATAGGCTTCAAGGACCTCATCCCTATAGCGATGTGCGTTGACAGTACCCGTAACGAAGGCGTGCAGTGGGGTATGGCTGTCTAACATTATGCCGCCACAGACAAGGATTCCTTTGCCACCAAATCTGTCGATTTCTTTCACATAGTAGGGATGATAGCGAGCTCCACGTTCTCCCCAGATGAAGATTCGACGAGAATCACTTCGCGTGGTGAATCGCGACTCATCACTGAAAAGAACACGTCCCTATTCTTGTTGTGTCCAAGACTGATGTCTTCGGCTCCACAACAACCGGGCTCTCCTGTTCGATGCAGTGAAAGGGACACACACGACTGGACGTCGGGCATAAAAGACCTCTCCGCTGAACGTCTATGTACTGTTTGCCTGGAAATTCTTATTCCATACGCAGCAGTAAGGTCACGAGCAAGCTGAGGAGTCGTTACCAGCCTATGTCGTCGCGCGCTTAATACCAAGTAGCTATTCTGCGCAGGTGTCGTTGCTCTGTGGCGGACTTGGCCGGCCTTCCTGGTGACATTGGGATGGTCTAAAAAGAGCCATTGCACAGCGTAACCCTCCTGCCATGACCGGCCAGGAGTTAAAAGCCGCGCATTTGGAAGAATGGGCTTTGTTGCCACAAACATTTATTGACAACCTCATAAACAGTATGAGAGCTCGTTGTGAGGCTTGTATGGCAGTGCACAGTGGTCACACTCCATATTAGACGATCTTTTCCCGAGGTAAATGCTTTATCTCTGATTCATGATTTAACACTTTTTAATATACCCTGTATCTTAATTCACAATTAAAATCTTTTCCATATTGTTATTTTGATATATTCTTTCTCCCATTGTAATATACCTCTGTGCCAAATTTCGTGGCAACACAATGAATAGTCCATCAGTTTTCACAGATTTTATGTTTATGACCTTAATTTTGGACATGAGTGTACGTAGCACCTATAGTCGTCGTCTAGTCCGTCCGTATATAACAGCACAAAAACTACCCAACCGAATGGTTTGAAATTTAATATATATTATAGTTGCAGAATTTTGTCGAGTTATTTCAAATTTTATGAAAATTGAATCAAAACTTAAAAAGGTATTAATAAAAGTTTTATTTATTCTATTAAATCCTATCGTACGCAATCTCTATAATAAAAGTGCAAATCACGTGACTGTGGTAAACAAATACGGGCAGGCAAACCACGTCTTTTTTTTCATACGCCAGGCGGCCATTTTTATACAATATTATTTTTTCGAATAAAATTGCATAAAAGTTACATTTTTACAAAGATCATTCAAAAAAATTGTTTGCTTGAGAGATGAGTTACGTTAAAATTTTTATAGATTGTGAAATAAGTTCAGTGGAAATTACGTTAACAGCCGAATATCTCGATCCATTAGAGTAAATAAACACAGTAGATTCGTTCATTATGAGTCATAAAAATATTAAACCATGGAGATAATCATTCGCAAAGCAAGATCTCCATGTTGAGTTTTGCAGCGCTGTCTGGTGTTGAAAAAATAATTCGCATTTGTAAACGAGGCATACGTCATAAGAAAAAAAGGCATGCTCATTTCGCTCACAGAAGACGATATAATTTATTTTACTGAAATAATAGGGATGATTTTTTGACATTGTGGAACTAATTATAAAACAAACGCACCTCCTACGCCACATTTAACGTACAATTTCCAACTTGTTATAAATGCTTCTTTAAACCTTTAACCCTTCTTTGCATGAGTTTTTCTTTTACAATTGTGGTTTTTTTATACATATACTAAATATTAGACATCAGAAATTTTAAGATAGATTTTTAACTTTGTTCAGCAACATAGTTCACGGGAAATTTACTGGATTAATATTTCTATATGAATATAGTGGTGGCGAAGAAGTTGATTTATTTATTAAAAGTTAAATAAAAAGTGATGGAAATTTACATCACTATGCAATTAAGGGTTAAAATACATGTGTTTCTAAGGTTTCTAAAGATAAAGAATGCTTTTCGGAATAGTGTCGTTGGTAACTCGGTAGAAGTTATTGTATACTTTCGTTTGCGGTTATGTTATACCAGTGGACCCGTGTAAGAATTTCGCACTGCAGTTTAATACTTTTTAGCTTCATCTAATTATTTTTAATTCAGATTTAATCTTCTAAAGAAAAATGAAGGATAAAAATATCTGCAAACAACATTACTCAAGCCGGAATAGCATCTCATTTATTCCATCAAAGTTACAGTAAAAGCTGTTCGAAGATAGCAAAACGCACGCGCGAGGGGTTAAAAATAGCATTCGCATTTTAACTGCGTTAGAGGATGGCGTCATCCGCCTCGGGAAAAACACGGGACAAAGAAGAATAAATTTAATATATGTAAAATAAAATTTAGTATAACAAAGCATACCTTTCTGGCTACACGTAAATTACCTCTGCTTCGATCAATCGATGTATTTTCTTCTAAAAATTTGAATGTGAATTTCGCTTTATAGTCATAAATTTAAAATAAACCCGTTCACCACTTTATCTTTTTTGAATTATTTAGATTTTTTTAAATCATTGATGAGTACGATATAATTTGGCATTTTATTTTTGTGGCAACATTTATTGGAGAAAAACCTTTCATTTCATTTATGAAAACAATGTTCAAAACCTTTCATTTCATTTATGAAAACAATGTTCAAAACCTTTCATTTCATTTATGAAAACAATGTTCAAAACCTTTCATTTCATTTATGAAAACAATGTTCATTTAATTTTTAAATTGCAATTTTTAATCAAAAAACATGTTTTAATGAAATGTGAGTGTACTCGTATTATGTCAGAAGCCGGTTCAAAAACCTTTCGAATGATACCTCATTCATTGCTGTGCGTTTTGTAAATGCATAGAAAAAAGGGATGTTGACAACAGAAATAATACAGATGATTTTTCCTACATTAAGAAGCATTTGTTCTTTTTTTTACAGTATGCTTTAGAACTGCAATAAGAATTTTTAACATTCCTATTACTGACCATGTTTAGAACATGAACTGTTTTCAACGAAATAATTTGATAAATGAATGCTGAAATGAATAGAATAATTAATCTTTCCTGTCAAAATTTATTTACAACTTTGTGAAATATTCCTGTCAACAAATCATCAAATTGGTATTTGCGAAAAAAAGTTTAGATCTTGATCTAAGCGTTGTCAACAAGTGCTCTAAATTTTGGACAGCATAATCAAAAAATCGTGTTTCCTCTTCCACCACTTTTCTGTTTTGTAACTGAGATTTATTTTATCTTTTGAGGTTGATTGATCATAATCGATTATAATGGATCACATCGGTATACAAGGTTATCTATTTCTTCCGCAATCAGCATACTCTTGGGAATTGAAATTTCTCGAGATTTGGGTAAAACACCTTTTGATTTGTAATTCCTAGATTCCTACTAAAGTAAATGATCAAAAATAAAATGTAGCTGAAATAAGGCATATCGAAATTCTCAGAATTGTGTGATTTAAAAGATAAACAAAACACAGTTTGCCGTATAATGGATATCTGACGTAGAAAAGCAAAAATAAAACAACACAACGCATATGCACAGTGTAAAAAAAAACAGAAGTATTTTAATATGTATAGTAGAACTCGTGTTCACAACGATTCTTAGTTTTTCATTTACATTTTTGCATTTAATAAATACATGTTCATACACTGTTCATGTACATTATTTGTAACAACGTAATAATCTATGATTAGGACATAAAATATTTTCTATGCCCAGGACTCAAAATTTCGCTGTCTGGCTCTGGTTTTAGAGGCGGAAAATCGGAGTTTTACCTTGTACATGAGTTATCTGAGTTATGATGTTTGTTGCTAATTAAATTGAAAAATATGACAACACAAAATAATATTTTAGATATGTTTTCAGGAAAGCGTGATGAGCAGGCAAAGTCTTTAAAATGTTTAAGCAATCTTGATGCGTATAACCAGAAAATTAATACCGGGCAAAAAAATAATAATTTATCGCTATAAATAAAACTCAGTACCTCATAAACTTTGAAATTTTCGTAGATCGATTCTGATATTTTATACTAGAATTGCCAATGTTCCCTAAGTACAGCGCCTAGAATACATAGTGTGGAAAACGGCTACAAAATAGTACTAAACAATTGAATCCGATAAATGTAGAACGATGCTGAAATGATACCGGGTAGATCGCAGCGACATCTTCAAGCAGTGGCGTAGACAGGCTGGAGGTCCAGATGGTTTGGATACCACTAATTTTATAAAAATATTTTTGCCTTATCCAATCGGAGAATTTTCTGCGATATTGAAGCCGAAGAAAACTTACTGGTATACTGGTTTCTTCTGGGAATATTACTGGAATATTACGCCCCTCTCTGGTTACAGCACTGTCTGCTTGCTCTTTTCAACGCAAACATTGTATAAGAATCGAACTGAGAAAACGTTTCAGCTGGTGGTAAATATTTTAAATAATTAAATTATACCCTATTTTCTTTCATTTGGATAGTGATTTGCATAAAATTTGAAAATATGAATAATATTGATCGTGGTCAAAAAACGTGATACGCATTCTTTTGTGCCTGGTTGCAGTACTCGATACAAGACAGCAAACTAGAAACTATCCCTTTTTAGCATACCAAAGGATGAATCTCTGCTAGAAGAGTGGAAAAGGATTAGTTCTCTGACATGATAAAAAACTAACTTCAAAATCAGTTACATCTGAAATATACACTTACAAGAAGATTTTATTAACAGAAATGATGTTCATCTCGTCAATAGTGAAATGATTACTTTTGATAGAGGTAAATCTATTTTTAAAGCAGATGTCGCTGCAATCGTCCTATTATTGTACCGCATCGTTGCACGTTTATCGGCTACAATTTTTAGCACTATTTAAAGCATTACCAGTTTGGCTTTTTTTTTTTAATTCCGAAATTTCGCTTTCATCCAGAAATTCCCTATAATGTTATTTTGGTTACTTAATGGCAGATATTTCGTGACTTCTTAAAATGAAAATTCTTGTTTCAGAATTTCCGGTTTAAATTCATAAATTTTGAATTAAAAAACGGTAAAACCGTTTTCCACACTATGTATTCTAGGCGCTGTACCTTAAGTACATCAGAGATAAATACGTAACGTCTGTGTAAGAACGTTATTTACTGCTGCTCTTACCCTCAGCTGCTTGTCCTACTGAACGAAATCTTTAACACTAGAATCACCGTAGCGGGTCTTCTATCACCCAAGACGTGATTTTTACCTCGTATCAATGGTTTTTTTTTTTTTTTTTTGGTTTTTTTTCGAGATAAAATCTTTCATTTTTTTTTTTTTTTTTTTTTTTTGGTACTTTCCCTAAATCTTCAGTATAATGCCTTAATTAAAAATCATTGTATTAATCTCAAACATTATTGTGTGTAATGTATTTCCCATTCAAAACAAGAATAACAACATTGAAGTCCACGGGTCAGCTGTGGCCCACCCCGGTTAGTTCTATGTGTACAAGAAACACGGTAATTCTAGTGTTAAGCCTATATAACGACGTCTTTGATCAAGGTTATACTTTTTAGATTTTTTTTTTTAGACGTTTAATTTACTTAAAAATAATTTTACAAATGGGATCTGCACCCTACCAAAGGTACAAATATTTAACAATCAAACTAACAGATGACAGAAAAATTTTTAAGAGACATTTTTGAATCAAGATGGACGGAATCATCTACGTAAGCCTTTTTAAAATCATATAATTTTGATGTAATTTAGTATCAGAAATAGCTAAATACATTTGTTTATTTTGTTAAGAAAACTAGAAACACTTTATTTAATCTTATGATAATTCTAAGTATTTATAATTATTTTTATAGAATTATTTTTAATCGCGTGTCCATAACGTTTGCCCATTTATCTAATAAAAATAAAAAATTATTGTCGAGAATTCTTTTTATAAGATATTGAGAGTATCATTAAGAATTTGTAAAAACTTCATAATTTTTATTTAATTTTTTAAATGTTGGTAGTGAAAGGATTAAGTTTGGGCGTTTTCTTTTTTTATTAATCTTTGAAATGCTTATAGTCATATATGCTTTTAAAATTGTTACGATTTTTTCTCTAGTTGAACATTATATCATACGTAAGAGATTTAAAGATCAGACTTGCAATAGGCGAGAAAATTCTTTTTCTATAAGTTTCAAATGCCTTGTTATTCATGATTTTGCCTACTATTTTGGATATTGCTCAAGTTTTCGGAGTTTCTTAAAAAAATTAGTGCCATCAAACTAAATATGATCCTTATATACATGTTGATCTATTACTATTAACTATTATCTAATTCCTATTGACTATTAGGGGATGGAGAAGAAAAATAAGAGTATAATTTTAAATACTGTTGCAAATATTTAAAAATTTATTTTTTTTCTGGAAAAATAATTTATATTTTTAATTTTTTCATTAAATTAATTTTTAAGCATGATTTGATAATAACACAAATACATTTCTATAAAGTTTTTTTTTTTTTTTATCTTTTTTAATTTACTTTATTTTAGTTTAGAACAGTGGTTCTCAACTTGTATGCCGCAGCACACTGGTGCGCCGTGAGAGGACCTCGCGTGTGCCGCAAAATTTTTCAGTAAAATTCCATCCAGATGTTTGAAATTAATAAAAGTATCATTATTTTAAATGCAATGTTCGACATTCTGCAGTTTACTATGTAATAAAATTTAGTTCTTGAGTACTAGAAAGAAATTGTGAAAATAGTTTCACATATTTAGATAAAGATAATGCTTTCCCAGGGAAAAAAAATAAAAAGTTTAGAAATATTCTAAATAGTGATAAAGTGTGAACTGGATAAAAATCTTACTGCAAAAAAAAAAAAATTACAAACTTTACATTTATGCACGCAAATTTTGAAGAATACATAAACTCACAAGTGTTTTACACGATATGTCTGTATTAGAAGAGAAATGTTAGTTTTGCGCACAATGTGCATACGTGTCATTAAATATTTACGTGTATTACCAATGAATAAATGTTAACATAAGTAAGAAATAGCAGATAATTGCAATAAAAGAATTAATAATAATAATAAAACAGATATTACCATCTGTTAGTTTTCTCTCAATTGAACTTTTTTGATGTTGTTTTTGTTTTTTAATTAATTAAAAAATTAAATATAATTCTTTCTAGTGTTTTTCAATGATCTTCATCGTAGTGCGCGGCAAAAGTATCAAGTGTGCCGTAAGGTAAAATTATAAAGGAACACTGGTTTTTTTAGAGGTACTGAGTCTCTTTAAATTCATTAATAAGTAACGTTGGCGATTTTTTTAAAATTAAGGTATTGTATTATCATTCTAGTAGAAACAATAATAATAAACTAGCTTAATAATTTTAAAAAAGTGACACTCCAAATCCAATGCATGATATTCACGCAAACATTCTCAAAACTTTGTACGTACACTGCACATTCCATTGAAGTCCTGATCTCAGTAAAAAATCTAGACAATTACGCCATTTAACTTTGTAAAAATTGAAATTTTGTGTTTGAAAATGATCATTTTAAAAATGATATCATTTCCATAAGCAGACGATTTAGCTTTTAACTTCAAAGTTCGTGGAATAAAAAACTTGGAAAACGATTTCATTTCCATGAAAATATGTAGGAAAATATTACCGTAAGAGTCCATTAAGCAATTGTTTTAAAATTTCCGCGTTTCATTAAATATTTATTATATTTAAATGGAAATGGTGTAATTTTCAGATATATTTTATTTTGTGCAAACCAAGAATCTTTAAATAAATAGCAGAAGTTCTGTCTATTTAGATACAGGAATAATGGTCAGTAAATATGACGTCATGTTGACACAGGGTTAGTAAAATACTTTATATTCATGGAGAAAAAATTTTACTTTTGTTTTCATTTTCCTCATCGGAAACATTTCGTTTTACATGTTACTTCTTATGATAAATTATTTACTGTAATTTTATTTACACAGATTACTTAATATTATTTCTCAATACATAATCTGTATTCTGCTCTTCCGTGATTACTGCATAATTAAACACAATCATATTAATATGTTTAAATTTTATGAAAACCATTGAGATTTTTCTTTTAAATATGACGACATTTACACTGATGGAATCACGCTTCTGATCGGTGGAATGTGATAAGGCAAAATAATTTTATGTTATAGAGAGAAAACCTTAACCCAAATGCCACCATTTTGAAGAAATTTCCCCAAAAAAACTTTTAAACTTAAAATTAATGTATAAAATTGAGAATATTTAAAAAAAAACGCAAGTGTGGGCACATCTACAAAGCAAAAGCTTTCATTTAAAACAATAATTATCAAAATTGTCTCAGGGCAGATGACTAAAAAAACAGCCTTCTGTTTTAAATATATAGATATATTTCTCTAATCACTTACTTCTAAATGATAATCATCCGTTTCGTCTAAAAACTCAGTAATGACGACCAGTTTCATTATCCTCTCTATCTTCTCTGTGAAGTAACTGGGAAAGTAGCAACAAACTTTCATTTAATCCGTTCGTTGAAAAATAAAACAACGAAATCATTTTTTTCCCACACGTTGACTATCGGCAACGTTATCACAAGGAGCTTCAAACGAACAACACATCCCTTTCACGGAGTGGTTAAAGCATCCAAAGTGCAGAGGTCTTGTCTTATGCCGGTCTTGTTCTTTGGTCAGGACGTTTGCTTCTCATCATCAAAGGATTCGAACGAATTTCTTTTTTCTTTTTCTTTCCGAAACTGTATCACATTTCTTGTCAACATTCGATCAGAATTGTCTCCAAACTTTGTGCTTAAACAGAAAAAAAAAAAAGAAAAAATGTACATGGCTTGAAACAGATCGCTTTAGTGTCATTTGAGTCATTTTTGCTGGAAAATAGGAGTAATCAAGCCCAATTAATAAAATGTCGATTAATGGAAGTGATATACGGGGTAACCTCAAAATACTGGACTCATTTTTATGCCAGTTGTATTTCCTGTTTTTGTGTGTGAGTGATTTAAATTGCGTTTGGTTCTTGTACACCGAAGTTGATAAATCTACTGATTTTTATTTCTTTTTCTTTTCTTCTCTTTTCTTTTCTTTTCTTTTCTTTTTTCTTTTCTTTT
Organism: Maratus michaelseni; assembly: GCA_963931845.1. Taxonomy (NCBI): domain Eukaryota; kingdom Metazoa; phylum Arthropoda; class Arachnida; order Araneae; family Salticidae; genus Maratus; species Maratus michaelseni. The sequence continues at coordinate 379,933,782 of OZ007587.1, read as the reverse complement.
CTTTTTTCTCTCCTACTTCTTTTCCTTTTTTATCTTCTTCTACTTTTTTTTCTTTTTTTTTTTCGTTTTCATGAGTGCGAGGCACGTAGACGTGCGACAGTGATCCAGATTTTAATAAATTTCATGCATTTTGAGTTTCAAAAATGGCGAGTTAACGTAGTTCCTCTGATGATCTAAAAAAATATGAATGAAAATCCTCCCACGTCTCCTCAATCTGAAGTCATTCAAAGTTTCATGAATGAAGATACGGGTACGGTTTTTGTTAAACTTTGTTTCATGTAATGTATAACCCTGTACTGCGTTTTTATATTTTACTGTATTGTGCTTTACGTGTATTATTTGAAACAGATAAATCCGTTGCGTAGCAACATGTTCAGCGCCCTGGAGCAAGTACAATCGAATCACCCTCTTCTCTACCATAAAAGGCTTCCCAAAATTTGTTTCTAAGTTTAAAACATACGCATATATAATGCAGAAAACTGTAAAAACGGAATCTGTCTAGAAAGGCATCCTGTCATAAATGAAAATTTTTCATGATGCTGATAGAAGAAATGCCATACAATTACATCTGCTAAGACAGAAACGTGTCAAAAATGGAATTTCTCCCAGTCCCCATGTGATTCCGTGTTGACAGCTTCATTGTAACTTATTTCAAATTAATATAATATTTTTGCTATAAAACCCAACGTGTAATGCTGTGCAACAACAATGCTGTAATGTACAACGTACAATGTAGTTGTGCTTTTAAACATTCTTTACAATTTTCACAAATTCAGAAACATAAAACAATAGATTTATAATGTATATTAACTTAAATAAAAATTCAATAAGTCAAGTTTAAGGAATTCTGTAGTTTCATTTATCTAATTCTTTTCTAAAACCATATCAGAAAGCGCTGTAAAAATTTACCATATAGTATTTATATGATATCCTTCACCCTCACTTGGATCTGTTTTATTGCTTAACTTCCATTTTACTTCTTCCTTTTTCTTTTCATATTCGGAGGGATACATATCTTTAGTGCATATTTTAAAAATATCGATACCTGAAACATCTAAATATTTCAATTTCTATATTCAAGCATAAGAAAATCTTAGTTTCTTATCCATAGTAAATACACATACCTCCGATATTTGTGTATTTTCCTTTTTCTTTGCTACGTGATGATCTCCTTCACCCTCACTTAGAACTGTTTTCCCGCTTAACTTCCATTTTACTTCTTCATTTTTTCTTTCAAATTCGGAAGAATACATATCTTTAATAATTTTTTTTAATAACTATATACCTGAAACAATTAAATAGTTTACCTTATGTGATCAAGCACAAGAAAATCTTAGTTTCTTACCCATAGTAAATACACATAGCTCCAATATTTGTTCGTTCTCCTCTTCCTTTGCTACTTGATGATCTTCTTCATCCCCACTTAGGAATGTTTTCCTGCTTATCTTCCATTTTACTTCTTCATTTTTCTTTTCAAATTTGAAGGGATACATATCTTTAGTCCACATTTTAAAAACATCTATGCCTGAAATAAATAAATATTTTAATTTCTAAATGCCAGTATAAAAAAAAAAATCTTAGTTTCTTAACCATAATAAATGCACATACCTCCGATATTTGTGCGTTCTCTTCTTCCATTGCTTTGTGACCTCCTTCACTCTCACTTGGATATATTTGCCTGCTTAACTTCCGATTCTTCTTCATTTTACCTTGAAACTGTTCTCCTGTTTATCTTCAAGTTTAGTTCATCATTTCTCTTCTCCGAATCAGAGTGATACATATTTTTAATTTATCTTTTAAAAATATATATACCTGAAACAAATAAATATTTTAATTATATATTTAACGAAAGAAGAATTTAGTTTCTTTCCCCATAGCTCATACGCACATGCGATATTTGTGCTTTATCCTTCTCCTTCATTTCGTAATGATCTATTTCGTTCTTATTCAAATTAACACATGTTTTTCTTTGCAGGGATAATTTTTTTTTTCGTTTAAAAAGATCTATATCTGAAATGAAATAATCTTTACAGTCAAAATTTTAAGCTGAAGTAATGTTTTGTTTCATTATACAGGGGAACTCCAGATATACGTTACCTGAGTTGTACGTTTCCCTCACTTATACGTTTCAACTCAGCGGTCCCGACCACTTACCATTAAAAATTAGCTGAGTTATACGTTTTGAATTACATATTTCCCTCAGTTATACGTTATGCTTTTGCGTCCCCGGACGAATTTATTTTTCATCTATCCATTTTGAAACCGGACACACTGACGATTTGAAAGATCCCACTCAAAAACTTCAGAGCTGATGTGAAAGCTTTTGAAGTAATAAAGCGGTTCGTCAGTAGTAAAAGCAATAACCATAAGGCGGCTGCATTATTAACAGAAATGCAAAGTTTGCTGTTCAGTGTCGGCTCTGCCGAAAAGAAACAACCGAAGATAAGTGATTATTTAAATAAGATTCAGTAAACTACTGAAATGTCTTTTGATAAATGATTTATATGCCAAGGCGATAACAACGATTTCTTTTAAGTACTCTATGTGTATTAAATGTAACTTTAATAAAGCTTTTATGATAAAATAACTTCTCTTATGTACTTCTTTTCTTCTCATTTCCATTTCCAAAAATTTATGTCATGGGTGCAGTACTACTTAGGAAACGTCTGTTTTCAATATAAAAGGTAGCAAACTCCTCATCGGATCAAAGTTTTCACGATATATTTTAAAAATGGTTCCGGTAAACCATTAATTGAGTTGTACGTTTTACTGAGTTATAAGTTTCGTTTGTCCGGTCCCGGACAAAACGTATAACTGGAGTTCCACTGTAATTGGAAATATACCGGGTGTCCTAAAATAGACTGACTAATTTTAAAATTCAATAACTTCCAAACGGTGACAGATATTTAAAAAATTCTTGCAGGAAAGTAATGTAAGATGTCAGGAGTTTTTTTTTTTTTTTTTTTTTAACTGTGATTCCTGATTTTAGTTCAAAATACCAGCAATAGATGGCGCAGCGATAGGAGTGCATTCCAGGCCAAAACTAAAATCACCCAGCATTGATGCGAAGGAAGGAGGTTCAATACATGGAGAGGGTCTCATTCGCTAATACGAGGGTCGATCCAGAAAGAAGGTTCCCATCCAATTTACAAATAGACAACATTGTTTATTCTCATAGAAATTTACATCGTTGGAAAGAAGAAAGTTTTCTCTATTTCTCTACATAATCGCCATCTTTTTCTACGCATTTTTGTAGACGTTGCTCCAATTTCTGTATCCAATATCGTAAGAACTCCGCCCCCAACCCGCTGAGGAAGCGTTTCACCTCTTCTTTGACGTCATCGTCGCTCCGGAAGCGTTGGACACCCAAATGTTCCTTTATCTTGGGGAACAAGTGATTATCCCAAGATAAAGGAACATTTGGGTGTCCAACGCTTCCGGAGCGACGAAGACGTCAAAGAAGAGGTAAAAGTGAAACGCTTCCTCGGCGGCTTGACGGCGGAGTTCTACGACATTGGATACAGAAATTGGAACACCGTCTACAAAAATGCGTAGAAAAAGATGGCGATTATGTAGAGAAATAGAGAAAACTTTCTTCTTTCCAACGATGTAAATTTCTTTGAGAATAAACAATGTTGTATATTTGTAAATTGGATGGGAACCTTATTCCTGGATCGACCCTCGTACAATCTTGTTCTTAGCGCACGATTCTGAATAAGATTTTCTTGGTGGATGTTGCTCACTCCATATATTAAACCTCCTTCCTTCACATCACTGCTGGGTGATTTCTGCTTTTGTCTCGATTGGATGTCTATTGCTCGCAGCGCCCTCTGTTGCTGATAATTCGAACTAAAATCAGGAATCACAGTAGAAAACACCTGACATCATGCATTACTCTCTTGCAAGATTTTTTTTTATATCCGTCACCGTTTTGGAGGTTTTTTTAATTTTAAAATCAGTCAGTCCATTTTAGAACACCCGGTATATGTTTCTGTTATTTGCAGTTGTTAAAAAAGCACTTTATGAGTTGAATGTGAGTGCTGAGGAACAACACAGCATAAAGTATTGTGCATATGCATTATCACGAAAGCAAGTGAGTAATATCTGATAATTTTCATTAGTCAAATTGCAAAATATTTTCTATACCGTGATACCATACACTTTATTTCATTATTTACATTTATGGAATAAAATTTCGGTAGTTACACGTAATCTTAGAATTTAAAAAGAGTTTTCGCCAAGGAAATGTCATTTTTCATAGAGAAATGTATATTTTGAATTTTAAAAATGAACATTTTTACTATGGATTTGCCATAGTGATGTAATTTCGCTATTTCGATCCGCCGTATATTGATACAAAAGCCACTTAAGCCCTATTCAATTTCCATAAAAATTATGGAGATTAAAAATTCATTTTTCTTCAAATTATAGCTGCATTTCGTAATTGCTATTTTTTCATGGGAGCCGTAGTATCTCTTTATTCTAAAACTAGTCGGATGTGTCAATCCCAAAACTTTCTTCTATCTCGCACAGATTTCGCATACACTAAAAAGAATCAGCTCCAATTTATATCAAGGTCTAACGGAAACTCAAATTTTATTAAATTCCGTGCATTAGTTCTTGAGAGATGACTATTGCTAAAATCGTATGAATCCTGCAAAATGCAGCATAGCAGCGCCACCTGTTGGGAGATTTAGACCAAAATCTAATCAACAACAACTTATGTCAACGTCTAACTGAATCTGAAGTTTGATGAAAATCTGTGCATAAGTTCTTGAGGATAGTTATTGTGTTAATAATGAAAAAGTAGAATAGCAGCGTCACCTGTTGGGCTATTTACACTAAAACGTAAGCAACATCTATTTATGTCAAGGTCTAACAGAATATGAAGTAACAGAAAAATTCGAAAAAACTAAATGGAAGTAGAATGAGTTATTCACCTTGTAGTTAAAATCGACAAAATACACATTAAAACATGCTTAAAAGGTGACGAAAAAGACTTTTTCGTCACCTTTTAGGCATGTTTTAATGTGTATTTTATCGAAGAACATGAAGTTTTATGAAATTTCGTGCATTCGTTCTTGAGATATATAGCTATCGTAAAAATCATGAAAAAAGTGGTATATCAGCGCCACCTGTTAGGATATCTAAGCCGAAACGTAACCAGCGTCTATTTATGTCAAGGTCTAAGTGAATCTGAAGTTTGATGAAAATGAGTGCATTAGTTCTTGAGATAGAGCTATCGCGGAAATCTCGATAAATGCAGCATAGTAGCGCCACCTGTAGGGTGATTTTCACCAAAAACTAATTGTAACGACTCCTCTGAATGTGGGAGTGTTCTAAAGAAAACAGGCTGTTCTAATGACAAACACAAGTTTAATAAGACGACGTAGAATTGACATACAGATGACGAGGACAGGTACATTACACGACATGTAATAAACATAAAGGATTAATCATTTTTTTCAATATTCATGACCGATAACATTTGCGGCCATTTTCATAACAATTCTGGTTTCTCATATGACAGCCGACGTTCTTAGCCGCTGACATTTCAAGTTCTACTCCGCACTCTTTCGTTTTTCCAGAAGGGGGCGCTACTAGAGCAAGGAAAGGCATGCGCAGTCCTCACACCTCCCCCTTTCGAGAATTTTGATTTAGTCTTTTGAGACAAATCAATATCTAGTAAATATCTAAACAAACAAGTAAAACATATTAATACTAAAATTCAAACATTTAAAGAATATCAAAGAAAATAAACAAATAGAATACACTATAACACTAATACACTAATATTAATATTTTAAAGTTCTAGGATAAAGTTAAAGTTTTTTTTTAAGTTAAAGTTCAGTTTTGTATCGCTGATACTTTGTCGGGATCGGGTGCATGTATACCGGATCCTACTACATGACCTAGAAATTTTATCTGAGGCCGTGCGAATACACATTTCTTAAAATTCACTGTAAAATTGGCTTCTTCGAGGGTAGTTAGTACCGCTTCTAGGTGCTTAAGATGATCCAGCCAATTATGTGAAAAAATCACTACATCGTCGATGTATGTTTCTGCATAGGCTTTATGTTGGATTAAAATACGATTCATGGATCTCTGAAAAGTGGCTGCGGCGTTGCGTAACCCAAAAGGCATGACTACAAAAGCGTACTGTCCACGGTGCGTGACAAAGGACGTGAGATGTTTGCATTCTTTGTTTAGACGGATCTGCCAGTATCCTTTAAGTAAATCCAACAGGCTAATGAATTTCGCCGGAGCTACTTTATATATAAGATCGGTTGCATTAGTCATTGGGAATGAATCGATCTCGGTTTGGGAATTCAAATATCTATAATCGGCACAGAGTCGTACTGACGAATCCTTTTTAGATACGCAAACAATTGGATGCGCATATTCGCTCTCAGAATGTTCAATGAAACCTAACTGAAGTAATTCTTCAATTTGTCGGTCAACTTCATTTTTGAGGGCCTCAGGAATTCGATAAGGTCTCTGACGTTTTGGTTGGCTGCCCGGTTTCAATCTAATGTAATGTTCACCTACATTGGCAATTTTTGGAATTCCAGACTGTAGGTTTGGATGTTTACGTAACAGATCGGATAGTTGTTTATTCTCTTCATGTGATAAATGCTTTAGCTGTAATTGTTTACCGGTTATGGTAGGATTTTCTTTGTCAATTCTTGGGATATTCTCGATTTCGCCGAAATCTACACTGTAAAAAATGACCAGTGTTTTTTATTTTATGAAAATATGCTTTAACCACGAACGAAAATATAATATAATCTTCTGAGTTATCCGAAATTTCAAATAGCATGTTACATTGTCTTTTGAATCCCCAGAAACGAATAAATTTTCAAAATTTAAAGAATAATTTATAAAAACAATTTTTTTTAGCTGCCCGAATTTTTCAGAAACGTTTCCGAAGTGATTTTATTGTGTATTAATGAGTGTCCTCAGCCTGGAATACCTGTTTTTCGAATGCTATCAATTCTGAAGTAAACATTTTCCTGCCAAAAAAAATGTTTAACAGACAAACATGCAAAATTAACAGCGTTAACAATAACATTAAAATTAAGATTATTTCTTTACTCTTTCATGTAAAAACTTATGTGGCTGAAAACGTGTACTTGAGAATGGATAACATTCGAAAAACAGGTATTCCAGCCTGAGGAGACTAATTAATACACTATAAAAACCCTTCGGTAACGTTTCTGAAAAATTCAGGCAGCTAAAAATAATTTGTTTTTATAAATTATTCTATAAATTTTGAAAATGTATTCGTTTCTGGGGATTCAAAAGACAATGTAACATGCTATTTGAAATATCGGATAACTCAGAAGATTATATTATATTTTCGTTCGTGGTTATAGCATATTTTCATAAAATAAGAAACATTGGTCATTTTTTACAGTGTATATCGGCATCGTATATTACTCCTATGTGTGTAGTTTGGGCTCTTAATTCTCGAATTTTGTTGGCGTGCAAATGTTTGACACTGTTGTCTGGTAACTGTACCAAATAACTATAGGGAGATTTCTTTGCGAGTATAGTGGCGGGTGCTGTCCACCTAGCATATACTTTATGACTGCTGTCAGGAATCAAAACAATAACTTGACCATTGGGCTTAAATTCTTTGTGATTTGCTCGTCTATTGTGGTAATAGGCGTAAGCTCGCTGTTTATCTATGCAGGAAATTCCGGCGTGTTCGGCTGCCTTTTCCAATTTTATTTTCAAATCATTTAAATAATTTGTAACTGAGCCTAATTGACCGCATGGCAAAGGTGTTTCATTGGTCCATGATGATTTCAATATGGAGAGGGGGCCAGTCGGACGTCTACCATATAACATTTGGAATGGACTAACATTGGTTGCGGCGTTCGGTACTTCCCTGTATGCCCACAAAAGGAAAGGTATGTGCTTGTGCCAGTTTCCGGAATTTTCCCTTATTGTATGGTGTATCATTCCTTTAAGAACAGCGTTCCATCTTTCGACTAAACCATTAGATTGTGCTTATCCAGGTACAGAGAAACGTGGAGCAGTTCCCAAACGTTTCATAAATTCTTGTGTGAGATCAGAAGTAAAATTCCGGCCCTGATCGCTCGCAATTAATTTTGGAATCCCTGTTCTACTAAAGATCTGTAAAAGGGCATCGCATGTAGATTTAGAAGATATATTTCTTAAACAGACCGCTTCCGGCCAACGAGTACACTGAACTACTACGGAGAGTACATACTTGTATCCTCCACTAGGTGGTTCAATTGGGCCGATTATGTCCATGTTTACAATTTGCATTGCCTCGTCAGGACGAGTAACCTGAGTTATAGGTGTGTTATCAAACTTATTTAGTTTTGCTCGGAGCTGGCATGATAGGCACTGTTCACAAAATTCGTTAACATCTTTTTTAATTTTCGGCCAAAAGAATGAATATTTCAACCGCTGTACAGTTTTCTTATTTCTTAGATGACCACCCCAAGGACTGGAATGTGCGAGTTCTAACAATTGTTTCCTACGTGGCTCGGGTACGAGCAATTGGTGTACCGTTTCGCCCAATAATTTATCTCGATGATATAACAGATTCTCCAGAACAAAATAATTGTTGCATTTATTTTTGGTATCAATCCAACATTGATTTAACGAAGGATCGTTTTTCTGTTGGCATTTAAATTTTTCTGAATCAGTTATAAAAGTATTAGAGTCGTCGCCAGGTGTGTGGTCAATTTTCTCGTTTGCATTCGCATTTTCAACTGACACATGGTCTAAAATTGAAGCAGACAGATCTACAGTGTTGGTTTTTTTTGTATAGTCACTTATCGCGTCAACATTACAATTTAATGCCTTTTCATTTTCATTATATTTATTCAAATTATGTAATTCATTATATGTATTAAGAGAAAGTAATAAATCATTAATTAAATTATCAACCACGGCACATGTTATCATAATATTAGGATATATCTTGGGGTTTAATTTATCAACTGCAATACTCAATGGATTATTTATTAATGGAGCTTTCAATTGGTGTCCGAATGCAGATTGCAATATTATAGTACCACAAGGATTTTTAAAGTATTCAGTTACACAATTAGTCTTTATTATAGAAATTTGAGTTCCAGTATCGACTACGCCATGTAATATTTTATTACCACATTCGATATCTACTGTCGGTAATGTTTCAATTAATTTCGTTTCTTTTCGCGATGTTTTCAAATTAAATAACTCATCCGACCTCACTCTAGCAGTGAGTGCTTTTTCATTTGCAACTGAATTAACTTCCCTATCAAATTTATTGGCATTGCCAAATAAATAACTACATATCGTAACATTATGGTATCTGCCGCAATTACTGCATTTTTTATTTTTTATGGTACAATCTTTAGCGACGTGTTTACCGCTTTTTAAGCATGAAAAACAGCATCCCTGAGCTCTTAACTTAGCTATTTTCTGCTCAACGGGTAATTTATTGCACTCCTCAGTCGAATGACTATTACTCGAACAAAATATACAAAAGGTTCCAGTGGTGGCTAAAATATGAGATACTTCAGAATTAATTCTATCACTAGCGAACATTTGTCTACGAAATGCAGGCGAGTCATTATTATATGATTGTTTTGACCTTGGATTATCTAAATTGCCAGTTAAATAATTTTGTTTTTCTCTCGATTCTATTTCGGTACGAATAAATAATAACAAATCATCAATGCTTGATTGCGAGTCACTATAATTTTTTATACATTGCTTATTATATTCTAACGAAAGATTATTTGGCAGGGATTTAAGAATTATGGGTGTTAACAGGTTATCAAATTCATTTGATTCAATGTCCAAAGACCTGAGACTTCTTATTTGGGATTAAATAGTATCAAATAACTTCCGTAGAGCGATAACATCATTTGTTTTCAATACGGGTTTCAAAGATAATAATGTATTTATGTGTGCCGTGACAATGAGAGCTTTTCGACCAAATTGTTGTTTCAGAATTTGGATCGCTTCCAAATAATTTTTATCTGATAACGCAAACACAGAGATGGAATTATACGCACTACCGCCCAAATAACTTTGTAAATAGCTCATTTTTTCAATATTTGACAGTGAATCATTATCATGGACTGCTATTTTGAATGAGCTCCAAAAATTTTGAAATTTGCTTATTTCGCCGTAAAATTTCTCTATTTTGAAGGTAGGGAGTTTAACAGATTGCGAAACTACTTCTGCATGCTTATTATCGACGTGAGTTATGGGGGAAATTTCGTTTTTGCTATTATTTTTCAATTTCTTGTTTATTCTAAATTTCCATAAAGTTATTTTTTCATGATACTCGATGGAGGCTTTCGCGTCTTTTTCTATTTATCTTCATCATTAATTAACGATAAAATTTGGGCATCTTCCCGTTTGAGATCAATACCTTTCTGTTCCAGCTGAGCTAAATTTTCTTCAATTTCCTCAAAATTCGGTGATTCCAAAGCCCATGCATCTTCGATCTTTTTAACAATAGAGGTAATAGATGCTTTTATTACGCCTCTAGTTTTTTTAAGCTTAGTAAGTTGATCAGCCATGCTTAAACAAAAAAAAAAAATACCTTACCTCTATTAAAGTTATCCGAAATATTTCACTATAATCTTTCAATCACTAATCGAGTAATACAGCCTGTTATTCATCCTTTTAATTCTGACACCAGTGTAACGACTCTTCTGAATGTGGGAGTGTTCTAAAGAAAACAGGCTGTTCTAATGACGAACACAAATTTAATAAGACGACGATGAAGAGATGACATAAAGATGACGAGGACAGGTACATTACACGACATGTAATAAACATAAAGGATTAATCATATTTTTCAATATTCATGACCGATAACATTTGCGGCCATTTTCATAACAACTGGTTTCTCATATGACAGTCGACGTTCTTAGCCGCTGACATTTCCAGTTCTACTCCGCGCTCTTTCGGTTTTCCAGAAGTAGGCGCTACTAGAGCAAGAAAAGGCATGCGCAGTCCTCACACTAATCAGCACCCATTTATATCAGGAACTAACTGAGTTTTATTAAATTTCGTGAATTAGTTCTTGAGATAGAGCGCCCACAAAATTTTTGTCACATACAGACAGACAGACAGACTCACAGGCAGACATTTTGTAAAAACAGTCAAATCGTGTACAGGACCTTCCAAAACGTATAAATCCGCCGAAAACCGGAAGTCGAAAATTTCTATGAATCCAATACTTTCTTCTTGTAAAGATAGAAGAAATTAAAAAGAGTAATAAACGTTGCTGTTGCCGCTGCTGCCTTAAAGGAATTTTTTTTGTGACTGGAGGTCTTTCTTGTATTAAAAAAACTATTGCATATTAATACATAAACATTGGTAGTTTTTTTTAAAAGAAATGTTTGATAAACACGCTGAAGCAGACAGTTTTTAAATCGAAGAATTATTATAAGCGCTATTTAATTTTGAAATTGGTCAAAATAGTTCAATTAAATAAGTTTTATAATATCAAAAACTGTGCAAAGCAATGTAACCATCTTTCGAAAACATATACGGAACTAGATTGCGGTGTGCAGTGCCGCATCATTTTTTTAATTTGTCTAATTTTTTTTTTTTTTTTCAAAATTTCAGTATTTTAATAGCGATTTATTTCATATTTGGAAAAAGTAATTGTGTGTCAAATATTAAAAGAGCGCAAATAATAATATTTCCAAACATTTTACAATTAAAAAATATATTTTCATGTGATTACAAAACGGAAAGAAAACTTTAAATTAATTAAATTATTACGTGCTAAAATAATTAAATAGGGGAAAATTACGTTACAAAAGCCAAAATTTCCAAACACTTATCTTTAGATAAATATATTTACACGTGAATATTAAAAAAGAAAGATAACATTAAAACAAATTATTATGTGCGAATAGCAATCAATACGGGGCAATTACACTATTTTTAAAACATGATATTTAAACCCATTTTTTTTACAGCATCTAACAGAAAACTTTATTATAAAAGTCCGGGAGGCAACGACATTTTTACAACCTTTTTATACAAGCTGATTTTCAAATGTGTGATAGATCTTACTTAATCAATCGTGAAAACAGCCGTCAGCTGTTGCAACAGTGGTAGATGCAGCCTTGGAAACCTAAAAATCCCACAATCAAAAGGAAATGAATACCGACCCGATTACAGAAGATTGCCGCTGGTCGTAATAATAACATTCAATCTTCCGTAATCGGGTAATATTTTAAAAACAGAACAAATTAGCGTGTTTTTAGAGCCTGTGCGTTCTGTACGGGGAATTGACGAGCGTACTTCGTAGGGGGGCAAAGCTCCCTAGTTGTATAAAATTTTGTAACTGAAAACAAGGATAATCTCAGATCCAGTACATTAAAAGTTTAACCAGTACATTAAAAGAATATAACACATTTATGAACACAAATTTAAAAAATAAGAATAACATTGTAACTGTGGAATGTATACGAATCTAATACATAATTTATAAATAAGTACAACACATGAATACACTCGAAGTTGATAATACGAGAATCAAGGGAACTATAAAAGTCTTTCGTATTAACCATTACACTAAAAAAAAAAAAAAAAAAAAAAAAAAATGATTTTACAGTATAATATTGGCATCCCAACTGCCAGTATTATATCGTAAAATTAACAGTAATAAACAGCAAAATAAGCAGTAATACGTTGCCGTGCATGCGCGGCAGCAGCTGGAATGCCAGTACTATACTGCAAAATCAACACTTTTTTTTCAGTGTAACGGTTAATACTTATGAAGATAATAAAATCTCTTAAAACACATACATAATTAAACTAATTACAACTATTAATTGCTTTAATTTTCTCAATGCTATAATTAATTTAATATCATAACGCTAACGTAAAATATTCATCCTTAGCTTCGTGAGTGCAAAAAAAAAAAAATAATAATAATAATAATTATAATAAATGTACGGGAATGCTCTATTCTGGACAATCAAAGGAATACAGCATTAAATTTAAAGTAGCATTTTTATCAAATCATGAATATAATCGATATATCTTGATCATTATTACAATCATGAATATAGTTAATAATATTTTGAAAATGCATATTTATATTAGAAAAAAATAAGAGAAAAAAAATTAAATAATGTTACTTGGTTTAAATAAAAATTATATTATGGAGCATCAAGTTAGATATAATGCAAGATACAGATGATTCTGAAAAACAATTATTTTAAGCTAAACAATTCTTATCTATAAAGACAGATGGAACCCGTCAAAACTTGACGGATTAAAATTACTATAACAATATCAGTAAAATAAGCTTCTTTATTAATTAACAGGGGGAGAGTATAAAAAAGAATGTCAGAAATTTTATTTTAAATGTTTTTTCCACCAGTGAAATACAGTACTATTTTCGATACAAACTCCAAACAAACAATCCGTAAACAACTGTGCAATGCAAATCAGTGCGAAATTACAGCCATATTCAGTGCTGAAAGACAGAAAATTTCAAGGACACCTATGAAGTATGCAAATAATATACATATTACTACAGCCATATCATATTCAGTAAATAAAAGGACATAGTAAATAAAGCACACATCTCTCCCCCTGTGATAATGCAACCAAGTGAGCTCTTATGCGCTAGTGCATTGCATCTGCCCAAAGACACCGTTGATATTCGGCGTTAAAAAGAAAAAATTAAATGTTTTAAAATGTCCCCTTTAATTATTGTTCGTTTCAAATCCATATCGTCTAAAACGCATCCATTGTTTTTCTTATGTAAAGATGGAGAAAATTTCGTACAATAATAATATACAATCTGCAGAAGAGGCAGATTTTTAATTTCAAGTGTAATTTATTTGTATTGTAACGAACTACGGCGTCAAAGTTTGAGAAACGTTAATTATATTTTCAAACAAATTAAATACCTATGCCCTTCAATTTCATACGATTTATAAGAATTTTGGTACTTCTCCGTTACCCGGTCGACCACTTTCTTATTTAAAAAAAAAAAAAAAAAACTACCGCCAAACTATAGCATTAAACCCCAAAAATGCATAATCATGGCATCGCATTCAGTTGCCGTCAAATGCGTTACACGTGCCTGTTGTCTCATCAAGTGATTTTTAATTCGATGTTTAATGTATTTTTATTGATGTTTTGCTGATTTATTAGTTATGAAATTTGGTAATTTTTGAAATTCAATATTTGAAAAACGGCATAATCATTAGATTTTAAATTTATAAATTTATATCAAGAAAAATACAATTTTTTACCTTTCTAGCGCAGTTTGTCTAACAATTTTCTGACAAATACTTTTCGAGCTATTAATTTTTTCAGTAACTTTAAATGTTTCATTTTCCGATATTCATCTGTGACAACGATTAACGCAAATGCCAGTCGTCAGCAACGCGTAACTTTTTATTAAAGAGGATGGAGAATTTTTTTTAGAATAATAATATAACAATCTGCAGATGAGGCAGATTTTTAATGTTTCCAAGTGTAATTTATTTGTATGGTTTCTTCGGTCCCTTACCATAATCAAGATGATTATCCCTTTTCCACAATCGGGGATCTTTTCCCTCTTATACAGTGAAATACCCAATGGATCTTTTAAAAAATAATAAAATACAATTTTCTAGCATGTTCTGATGCTACCTCAACAAATTCAACATAAACTAAAAAAAAAAAAAAAAAAAATTCTTTTTTTTTTTCTGGCAGATTTAAATTTAGCACCAAAATGCCCTATCTTATGGATAATCTGATCTTATGATTATCAGTTTTTTTTTTCTTTTTATGTTGGTTAGGGAAATTAATTGTGGCAACTTTCCCAGGGAGGAGCTATATTGCATTATTAAAACAAACTGATGGCCATTCTTGAGATAGATTTGAAAAATAATTCATGTTTGAAAATTGTTTAAAAAGTCGTTAAATTAGGCGGCAGTTTTCAAATAAATTTCATTCGAAAGTTAAAATTTTTCTAATTGATGATATAAGAATTGAAATTATGCTCTATTTAGAAGTGATGTAAGCGCGATAAAAGCGAAAGCGATGGCACCGTTTATTGTCACAATCGTTAATTATTTCGAAAATTTGCCATTGGATTTTGGCTGGCGTTAAAAAGCAGACTATCATTTTTTATGTCGACAGAATCCACAGTGAAAGAAATAGGACTTAGCTGCTAATAAGGAAGTGTTAAATGAACTTATAATAAACCTACAAAATAATTCCTATAAAATATTAGACTTACATTGTTTATTCTAACTCAAAAAACAATCATAATTTCAAACTTTTTTTTTTTTTTTTAACGTAACACTATTTTTAATAATTTTAATTTTCCTGTAAAACTTTTTTGAAATTTTTATTAAAACAATCGGTTAAGTACGAGTATGACTCGCGCTCAAAGGGTTCCGTACAGTATTAATTACTATGTGTACCCTTAAATGTATTAGTTACTATTTATTAATTAATAAACGTCTGCTACCCCTAATTTTTTCATAATTTTAGTTTCAGTAGGTTCAGAAATAGGAGGGGGCGACATATTTTTAGAGTATACTTTAGACCAGGGGTTCTCAAACTTTCAGACTGACGTACCACTAAATAGAAATTCACACTTCCGCGTACCAGCAGGTGACAAACTCACAGCTAATACAGAAAAATCTGTGTAAACGGAATATGCCAAAAATGAAACATTTTTCCAGTCTTTTGTGCTTCCATCTGAGTAGATTTTACTGAATTTAATTGCATGATTACATTAATAATTTGGTACTTAGATCGCCTGCTTTATATTAAGATTAAAATAACAAAAAGTATACATTTTAATAATATACACATTACCAAAATACAGCGTTTTGGTAGAAAAAAACATACAATATTTAATGACATATTGGCGTAAATTGATGCATATTACAGAAGGATGACGCTATAAATTTCCCTGTATTGCTACTTGGAAGGGTGTGCCTGCTTTATCGAACACAGCTTCCTCATATCCGGTTCAATGTTAGTTAATTTTAGACGTAAGTCAAATTCGATGTTTAATCTATTCCTATATTTGTTTTTCAAATAAAGAAGTGAAGAGAAAAGTAGATTCACAAAAATATGTAGTGCTAAAATCAAGCAGGAATTTTACAGCTTTATCAGAAATTAGTGGATATTCTTTTTTTATCGCCAACCAAAATTCCATTAAATTCGTATTTTTGAATATGGATCCCAATAGTCCATCACAGAAGAGCTGAATGAGTTCATTTCTCGCCTCTTTCGTGAGAGTCAATGGCAAGGTATCTCAGATGCGAAACAGATTCCTTATCCAAAGCTCTGATGTTAAATTTTCAGGAAAATATTCTTCAAAATCTGTTTCAGACTTTCACAGTGATTATTTATGTCTCTTGTCAATTCAGGAGATATTTTGACAACTTCATTTTCAGCCATGAAGCTTTCTAACATAGGAAAAATTGATAGGGTTCCTATTTTGATGGCGATGGAAATCTTTTTTCTCAATTTTTTTTTTTTGTCATACATTGTAAAAGGCGTTGTATGGAAACCGTGAAAACCTTGTTTAGTTCATTTAGCAGGCAAAATATATCTGCAAAATAAGCTAGTCGGCAAAGCCGCAATTCGTCTACGAAACGATCCTTTAAATCTGACGAAGTATCATTGAGAAAAATTTGGACTTCTGAACGAAGTCCAAACAGGCGAGTTAAAACATTACGTCGCGAGAGCCATCGCACTTCAGTGTGTAACAATAGTTTGTCGTGTGCACTACCCATTTCTATGCATAAAATAGAAAATAATCTTGAATTAATTGTTCTTGATTTAATGAAATTAACCAGTTTAACACTTTCGTTTAGTACTGTCTTCAAACTGGCATTCATTTTTTTTCGAGGCTAGAGCTGCACGATGAATGCTTCAATGAACAAATTTCGATTCAGGGGCAACTTTTTTAACTTTTGCAAAGACACCACCATGCTTACCTCTCATTGCACGTGCACCATCCGAACAGACACCGATGTACTTTTTCCAATCTATGTCATGCAACTTCATACATAAATCTAATTTTTAAAAAATATCTTTAGCAATAGTTCGACCGCTTAAGGGTTCAGAAAATAAAAAACCCTCTTTTACTGAGTTCTCATCTAAATATCTTACGAACGTGAGAAGCTGGGCTACATTTGTAATATATGTGCTCTCATCCCACTGAATGGTGTAATATTGACTAAATCTAAGTTTTTCTATTAACTTATCTTCAACATCTGATGCCATTTCTTCAATCCTTCGTGATACAGTGCTATTAGACAAAGGAATTGAGAAAATTTGTCTAGCTGCTTTATCTCCCAAAACTCAATTAACCATGTCTTCAGCAGCTGGCAACAATAAAGATTCTCCAATAGTGTGCGGTTTACCTGCTTTGACTATTTTTAAGCTTACTTTATAAGATGCATGTAAATTTTTTTCATTCAATTCTGAGAATGAAGCTATTTTCTGCTTGCTTACAGATAGCTCTTTCAATTTCCTTTGAAAAAACTCCATGGGCTTATTCTTTAAATCCTCATATTTCGATTCAAAATATCTTATAAGAAGAGATGGTTTCATTGAGTGATTAGATAGTGTCTCATGACATACAGCGGAATAGGTGCACTTTCTTCTCCGGTATATATGAAAACCATACTTTAAATAAGAAGGATTGTATGTTTTGCTTTCTCAGTATCCTACTTTTCAAGGTCCTGCGTTATTCGAATATGGCAAGGAAGTAATTAATGGCAAAGTGTTTTTTTGAACCGGAAAGGAACAGTCGTTATCGTCTTCGCGTGATCGTTTTAAAGATCCAGTTTTCAACCATTCAACCATCTTCAAGTGCAGATATTTTTTTGATCTGAACAAATGAAATGGAAAATCCGAAGTTAGTTAAAGTTTAGTTAACACATTCATCATAGATTTAATAGCACTTTATTAATAATCTGTACCCTCAAGTGCAAAGGTAATTTTGTGCTGTAGGTGAAAAACATGCAAGTTTCTTTACATGTGCTCGTACCGAATCAATAAACAGACTTTATCTGAAATTTGCACTAAATAAGATAAGAGTTTTTGTTTGATTTTAGATCACCATTTAAATAACTCTATTACAAACTGATTTCCATGAGACAGAAAGAAACTTAAACATTTTGTACAGAAGAGGGAAAAGACTTCAATTAAAAATATGAAATAGATTAGGAATTATGGTTTGGAATAAAATTACTATTTCAACTCCTCTTAAAAGCTCTTTCAGTACGAACAAAAAAGAAGCCTATAAATTACACAATTTTGTTTTAACTTCACCCATTCGTACAAGCATTTCCAATTTCCACACTTTCAGACAGTATAAGAATATAAGAATAAGAGTATCAGAATAATCTTACTTTTATCTGAAGGCAAATTACAGAAACTATTTCTCCGGACACTATTTGAAAACAGAACAATCGAAAACAAAATGAAAGATTTCGAAAAAGCATGCAAAGGAATAATTTATTTTTTATAATAATTTATAGTGTACTTATTAATCTAAAGTGCATTATTTTTTAGTGACAAATACAGATGTATTTAAATAGAGAACATAAATACTACATAGCTTTGTTAAACATGGAACAAAATACACATTTGAAGTCGCTTTATTCGCCATTTATTTGTTATATGAATGTTATGTTTATGTTAATAGTAAACTGCACTAAAAAATGTAATATACATAAGAAATTCACATACATTCTGAAAAAAAATTGCTTTATTAATACGAGATCGGAGCTCATTGTAATAGAAGTAAAAATATATATTAGTAACTGAAGCAAACTTTTTTTGATAAAAATTCAACTCAACATCTACTCATGAAGCGTTAATTCCATTTATCAGAAAATTCTAAGGAAAATTACATTAAAATATGAGAAAGCAAAACGCTGTCAAAACAGTAATATCAGAGTGCGGAAACTTCGGAGCCGGTGAACTGACAAATCAAGATAGAGGAGGGGAGAGAGGGATTGAACCATTTTTTCATTTCATAAGCTGCATTTTTTATTTTATTTCACGTACCAGTATCGGACTTTCGCGTACCAGTAAACAGAGCTTCACGTACCAGTACTGGTACGCGTACCATAGTTTGAGAACCCCTGCTTTAGACGATATCTCTGAAAATATAATCCCTAAAATTAAAATAAATATATTTTTGAATTTGATGTTACACGATCTTTTGAACGATACCCTACACGATGTATATATAAAAGAAAGTTTTTTTTTAAGTAACTTAATTAATATCTTGGCTAATTACCGACAAATTTTTTTCGGCAATCATTATCAAATATCCTTGGATAATTTTGCATCGATAGATACCTCGAGCGCCCGTCAACTCCCTCGCTGACAGCTGGAAAAGTAATGTTTGTGTGTAACAGAAAAATGTGTTTTTCTCAAAAAGTATGTTACCTAGGAAAATTGCGATAGTTTTCCTGCATGGTTTAAATAAACTACTGCTACCCCTAATTTTTTTTCATAATTTTAGTTTCAGTAGATTCGGAAATAGTGGGAGAGGGGGGGGGCATATTTTTGCAGTGCATTTTCGACGATATCTCTGAAAATATAATATAAAATTAAAACAAATAATTTTTTAGTTCGATATTACGAGATCTTTCTTACGATACCCCACATGATACACACAAAAAAAAAGTAACTTAATTAGTCCCCTAGATTTTCCCTAAACATATTTGCGAATCACTAATATTCTGAAAATATGTGGGTAAAAGGGCTTTATAACTTTCCCAAGATTGAACTTTCCACGTCCCATAGTTTACAAGAAAAAGGGTGCTAATAGACGGACGGACAGACACAGTAGTGATCTTATAATGGTACCGTTTTACTTTTTAAGTATGGAGCCCTAAAAATGAAATCCTCTAACCCAGCGGTACCCCAACCTGGGGTGCGCGTACCCCTGGGGGTGCGTGAAAATAATATCGGAAATGGCGGAACTCACAAAAATGGTTTAACTGAAAACACGTAAAGAAAGTTGATAGTTTTGGATCACAAAGTTAGTCTCAGGTGTAACTCCAATATGTCACTTTGACTCCAATATGTTACACTCAAAATGAGCGTAAAAGCCCACTAGACTTAATAATCCATTGATTATTCTATGTTCTTAGCTCCGCCCACTGTTAATCTTATTGCATGAGTACTTATATATTTTCCCAATTTTTGCGAAAACTACCATTGATCATTATACAATGTCTTTTCCCCACCCCTGCCTTATTTTTATTCCTGTTTTTAATAATAATTACAAAACGCCTAAATTACGCCAAAGCTTCTGGTTTTAATGTTTTATTTTTAAAAGAAAACATGTGTTGAAAAGAAGGCCCTTATTTTCGTTTTCGAATAGGCGGAGTTATATCATTAACGTATACTAATCGGAAATCTTCTTTCCTTTTAATGAGTATTTGTAATTTGAAGTGTTTATTTATTATTCGAATGATTTGGTTTTATATTTAAAAAGGGATAACCGGTTGAAATCTGGAAGTCTTAAGATCACTGCAATTGTGATTGAAATTCAATCTGATGATTCGGGAACTACGAGTTCTTCGAAACAATCTGATTATTTTGAAATACTAGAGAACCTGAGTGCAGCTGTTAATAAGCATGTTCTCATAATTGATAAATACTGATTAATAATACTTTATAATTTATAATACTTTAAATAATACTGAAAACATCAGTGCTCCCTCAATGAATAGAAAATATAATAATGAATAATTCTTAAAATATGCATTTTGCATTCACGGGAGATGAAAATTTTAATAACATGTGGGGGGTGGGGAAGGAGTGCATGGGTGTTTAAGAGAAATGGGGATACGCCGAAATGAAAAGCCTAAGCAAGGAGTGCGTGAAAGAAAAAAAGTTGGGAAGCGCTGCTCTAACCTATAATTTAAAAAACATAAAGTAATTGGTAACATGTAATCAAGGAACGCCATCAAGATGAAGCAATCAATAAAGGCTCCAATTCTATTCTTTAAAATTAAGAATTGAAAAATCAGTTAAAATTGCGTCATGTTGACATAACCATATAAATTTTTTGCTTTAAGTTTTGTCAAGGTAAAAATGTATCTCAAGCTAAGCATAACGTCATTTTCCCCAGCGCAAACTTTTCACACTTACTTTATATATCTTACTTTCATGCTTAACCACCATGTATAGAAATAAAAAATAAGATTTGTATTTAATTGTAATAAAAAAATTACATCGATAAAGTTATAATGCATAAATTTAAAATAAACCCAATGGACAATATTCCCGTGACGTCACAAAATATATGAATTTTTATTCGCTTATAAAAATAAAGTGTACGTGCATAAATATTTTTACCGAAATTTAACTTGCAAATTAAAATATTCGGCCAGAAAGCCACGTGTCTGAATATTTTTCATTATTTCTCTTTTCTCATCGCAATAACAGAAGTAATCCGATTGCCACCATTTTGAAGAAATATATATATATATATATATATATATATATTTAAAATAAAAATGTCTGCTAATTAATAAAAGTATTGAACAAACGAATGCACAGTAACAAATTTGTGGTCAAAAATCTTTCATTTAAAATAATAATCATGTAATTTGACGAAGTATTTTTTTTCTCACGAACTGTCAAAAGAAAACGCTTAGCGTTTTAAATACACTGGCGGGAAAAAAAATCCCAACACCAAGAAAGACTTGTGTTAGATAAACGAAATTTGGTAGGCGTGTTTATACATCTGAAAGATGACATATGACATCGATTCAAATTTCGCGACTCGCGCATAAGTGTGGCGCTAGTGGCGCCACTCAGAACTTGCAAATCAGGTTTGCTTTAAATTCGTGCTGTAAAGTTCGTGAGCGTTATTTATCTTCGAAATTTGAAGTATTGAGTTGATGTTAGCCAAAAATGCCTTTAAGAAGACGAAGAAGCTATTATCAACACCTCACCGGAGTTGAACGAGGCCGTATAACAGGGCTACGAGAAGCTGGATTTTCTTTCCACGATATTGCAGAAAGACTTGGCCGGAATGTATCCACTGTGCATTTGGGATTGTTGGGAGTAGTGGTCAAGGGATGGTACAAGCTCAAGAAGGAAGAAGACCGGGTTCCGGGCGGCCACGTGGCACTACTGAGAGGGAAGACTGCCGTATTCGGCGTACGGCTGTGGCGCATCTTACTGCGTCTGCGGAAGAAATTCGAGCTGCAGTTGGTACCACAGTGACACAACGAACTGTTAGAAACCGGTTACTTCAAGGGAAGCTCCAAGCCAGGCGTTCTGTAACGTGCATTCCACTAACGCCAAGTCACTGTCGTTTGCGTCGCCAGTGGTGTCAAGCCAGAGCTCATTGGGGGACGGAATGGAGATCTGTTGTGTTTTCTGATGAAAGTAAGTTCTGCCTTGGTGCCATTGATGGCCGTGTGTTGGTCAGAAAGAAGTCAGGGCAACGCCTACAACCAAACTATCTGCGGCCTAGACAAAATGGACCTACACCTGGAGTCATATTCTGGGAGCAATTTTCCTATGCCAGCAGGAGCACTCTAGTGGTTATCCCAAACACACTGAATGCAAATTTGTACGTCAGTCTGGTAATTCAACCTGTAGTGCTGCCATTCATGAACAGCATTCAAGGGGGAGTTTTCTAACATGATAACACTCGCCCTCATACCGCTGTTGTAACGCAACGTGCTCAACAGAGTGTCGACATGTTACCTTGGCCTGCGAGATCACCAGATCTGTCTCCAATTGAGCACGTATGGGATAATATTGGATGACAACTCCAGCATCATCCACAGCCAGCACTAACCGTCCCAGTATTGACCCAACAAGTACAACAAGCATGGAACTCTATACCACAAAGTGACATTTGGCACCTGTATGACACAAAGCATGCACGTTTGCAGGTTTGCATTCAAAATTCTGGAGGTTACACCGGCTATTAATGTAACAGCATTTCACATTTGAAATGCATTTTCTTGAGCTTAAATTAACCTGTGATCTTGAAAATCTAATCAATTAAACATGTTAACTAGACAAATGCATTGTCCAAATTTCATTGTTCTACAATAATTTTTTCTTGGTGTTGGGATTTTTTTTTTCCGTCAGTGTATATAGATGCTGGCACCTGTTGGGCTTGACTGTATAAATGAATTTATAAAAATGCTACTTTAAATTCAATTCTATATTCCTTTGATTGTCCATAATAGAGCATGTATGTACGTATTTTAAAATTTTAAATATAATAGTGGCATATATCATCCTGTTAGTAACATTTGGAGATAAATTTTCTCAAATTCCCCCTCCCCCCAACCCCCAAGATCTGAAGAGAATCGACTTGATTTCTAATTTTTTTTTTCTTTTTTTTTTTTAAATTTACTATATTAAAACGAAAAGGGATTTTAGTCAAATCCAATTTTCGCACGAAAATGACCCATTTGCGCATGCGTAAAATTAAATATAGATTCTAACCAGTTTTAGAGTGCACTCGGACGAGAAAAAGGTAGCGTAGTGGTATAAGGAGCGGTCCTTCTGTGTTCCTATCATCATGTCTGTTCAAAACCCTCTCCAGACAAAATGATTTTTCTTATTTTATTGGCAGTAATTTATTTTAATAATGCCATATTTAATTCAGGAGGAAAAGTTATGTAATTTGTATTTTTTTTAATTCGAATGCTTTATAATTAAGTAAAATTTAACACCCAAGAATATTTTGTTTTAATTACTAATTTTATATTATAAATATTTAAATAAAGGATTTTGCATGTAGTTATCGATTAAATAAAGTTATCTAAACTTTTATCTATATTTTGTATGACCATTATCAATAAGATATATTTGTATAACTAAGAAAAGTATATGATTATCCCTCCCCCTCCCCCCCCCCCCCAAAAAAAAAGAAAGAAAAGAAAAAAGAAAGAAACAAAACTATCCATATAAGAATTATAAAAGAAATCACCTTGATATCCATGGTTTATCTGGATTTTAGAGTCAGGCTGATAAAAAAAAAATAATAATAATAATGAAAAATTTTAAAAGTCGCGTAATTAAAAAAAAAAAAATAGAAAATACTAAATATTGATAGATATTTTTAAATTTTTGAGACTGTAGTAAGTAAAAATAAATCTTTCAATTAATGTTTTTAGTTAAATTCTTGCTAAATTAATTCAAGTATAACAGGATGCAAATTACAAACTAACGGTTGGTTAGTTGGTTGGTTTTATGGCACAAAGTCCCTTTCGGGACATGCTGCGCCAAAAAAAAAAAAAAAAAAAAAAAAAAAAGATTAGAATAAGAACGTCAAATTAAAATATAAAATCAATTTAAAACTTTGTCATAAAAACAAGATGAATGAAAATAACACAGTTAAATGTAAAGAGTGATGTGATGATACATGTATAATTAAAATCATTCAATGAAAGTATAACACAACGTCTATCAGAAATAAACACAAGTTTTCACAATTAAAATATATACAATCTTTAAACTAACAGTTGGTAAAATGTCCAAAGTCTTTAGCAGAAATATATTTAACTTAAACAATAGATTAACAAAAGAAACATAGTTAAAATCACGTAGGTTTGAATACCTCAAAAACAGCACTATCATCATTTGAATCAGAAGTCAGAACTGTAAGACTCTGGTTCCATAGCTTCCTCTGCATAGTGCAGCAGTTGTTTGTACGAAAACTAAAAAAACTTAGAATTATTTCACTTCATTAGTTGACTAGACTGGCGTGACAGCACAATCTATCCTTTTATATCAATAGGAATCGTAATAAAACATAATAAAATAATTCATAAAATTTTCAATACTTAATTAATTTAAAATCAGCTAATTAAAAATAAAAGATATTTTTAAAGGCGCTTTCAAGTTATTTACCGTCAAATCTTAACGGGTACTATCGAGTTATTATTTAAAACGAATAAATTAAATTTTGTTCACGTTTTTTAATGTTTGATTATTAATAAACTAAAAAGTTCGAACTTTTATTCTATACAGAAAATAAAAATACAGTTTAAATTACGTAATTAAAAATGTACCCTGTTTATGAACCCACAGAATAATTGTTTGTGATGTTTTGTTTAATTCTACTTTTTATGTCAATTAAAATGCTGATAATATAAATTATAAAATTATAGATTATAAATTATGCTCTGCCGTTTAAATTTTCTTAAACCCATCAAAATCTGAAGTCAGTTAAATATTTCTGCATAATTTAATTTCGTATAAATTAATTTCCATTTAAGAAGCATATAAAAACAAAATTTAGATTTTATATAATTCCTGAGCAAATTCAGAAAATGCATTTTTGTAACTTTATTTTAAAATAGGTCAAGTAGGGGCAATCTAATTAAAAAATTACAAGTAAAATAACTTTAATTAAATTAAATTAAACGGTTTAATTTTTCAATTATTTTTCTCTGCAGCTCAAAGTGAAAGGTGAGATTCAGTATTAAGTTTTCTGGCAGTGACATAGCCCTTATGTTCGGAACTATGAGCGTCCCCCCATTTTTTTCCCCTAGGACTACACCACTGTGCATATATTCTTGTATATAGTCAATATATCACAATAGTTGTAGAATTTCACGACCTAAATAATTAATTTTTATTTCTTAAATGTCCAGATGTTTGAATTATGAAATATATTCTGGGCATTAATTCAAAAGCTTGTAAAACCTATACAATATTCAAAGTCGACATTATAAAGTATATTTTCGATCCTGAAATACCAAAGTATTTTATTTCTGCGGTCAAAAGCTATATTTTTGGGTTATACTTGAGTTATATTTTTTGAAGTTTCTTTAGCTTCATCTGTTTGAAAAGTTTAAATAGGTAGGACCTATTCGCATTTGACATTATTCATAATAGGAAATAACAAACTTTACGTACAGAAAAATGTTTAACTCACACCAGATAAATTTATTCATAAATATTAAAATAAATAAACAATAACGATGTTTGTTACCATTACTGGAAAATTATAACTGAATGTCAACGTCAAGAAATGTCTACTATAATAAAGTGGACGCTAATTTAATTATTCTGTATTCGTGTAAGCTCTAAGCTGGCTTGCACTCGTTGCCTTTAATCACGGAAAATCCTGGAGGTTTGTTTGTATGAGGTGCATCCAAAACATTCATGGCATGGCAACGCAAAAGTGTCGGTCAATATCCTACCCAATATTGTGCAATATTTCAAAAGTCGCTGCATGTCGTACATCAAATTTACAACATCTATTGATATTGACTGATGTAACATAAAATTAAATTAGTTTTTAAAAGAAAGCATTTCAAAGAGTTTTTTTCATTACTTATAACAATATAATACAGAAATAGTATTCTAAACAATAAAATTTAATAAGTTTGCCGTTTTCAGAAAACTTGATTTTTTTTAATGCTTTATTTTTAATATTTGGTTTACAATGGTCTGTAATAGTAATATCGTAAAAATGATTTTTCTATTACAACATTCAGAGATATCTATCGACATTCGTAAAAACAATATCATTTTTCACGATATCTGTCGACATTCAGCATATCTCACGAAGTTTGAAATCTTTATCGAAGTGAGCAGAAAATTCTGAAGGACCGCCCATATGTATAGTTTTCATCGAAGAGCATTTGATGGAGATGTTTGCCGTGAAATTTGCACATTAAGAAAATTTCTATGTAAAAATTTGCTGCAGGAATCTATAGTTATATATAGAAAGAAAAAGCATTTGAGAAATTTTATGTAGAAATTTATAGAGATAAGAGGCGGATCCAGAGAGTTTTTTTGGGGTGGGTGGGTGGGGGGATGTCGGGTACAAATAATCGACATAATATGTAAAGTATTACTTGTAAAAACGAAATTTGTCTATAACAAAATCCTGTCTTAAACGGAAATCTTGCATGATCTCAGCGGAAGAAAACTATACAATTATACCTGCTAAGACGAAAACTCTCTAAAACAGAATTTTATACTGGTACTGGCGATTCCATTGTCAAACGTTTCAGTGTATGTAAAACGATATAATGAATTAATTTTTACGATTATATGGTTTGCGATAAGTCATAATTTTTACTGTTTTTTTTTCATACAGTAATATATGTGAAAACGGTTCATGTCTATGACGAAATCCTGTCTTAGACAAATTTTAAGGTTCCGATGGGAGGAACACCATGCATATCTACTAACTAAAATGGAAACCTGTCTGAAACAATTTTTTTTCCCGGTCGCTAGTGATTCCATTTTCACATGTTTTGCTGTATTTTGTAGCTCATTATTGATTGTTAAATTAACAGAAAACTTAATACTGTAAAACCTGCTAAAAAGGAATCAGTAGAAGACAAAGAAGATATCTCTTTTAGACAATATCTTTCTTAGCAGCTGTAATGTCTTTAATATAATTATAATAAGTAAGAACACATATTAAATAAACCTGGATGAGGGGAAACCTATTTTACACACTTAATTACAATTCACAACACAGAACGTAACATCATGGCATAACTAGAACTACATCAGAAAATACTTACAGTTCAATCATATAATGAAAGAGAGGGCGCTAGTGAACAAACACATTACAATCTGTAGTACTGCCATCTAGAGTGTCTTAACTGAAGGACAAATACCATAGCAGGTATAATTTTTTCGTGTTTCTTCGTGTATTTTTTTCCGTTTAAGGCAAGAATCCATTATAGACAGTATCAATTTTCAAAGGCTTTACTATGTTATGTCATGTGTATTTATAATTATTTACAAACAGAAGTATAGTAAAACCTGTGAAACGAAATCATCTTAACACATTCGCATCGGGAAACAATTCTCGTTTTTGTTCAAAACACATCATTGATTAAGGGCGTAGCTTCTCCCATAAAGAAAATGCCTTTATATCATGTTGTCCATATTTTTTTTAGATTGTAAGACATTTTATATTAAAACCGTACATTGAAAGATATTTACTGATGGATAAACTTGAGAAATCTATCTAGGAAACCAATTTATGAAAAACTTTCAGAAGTGGGAGGAGCCTCTACAGTTTTAAAACCCAGATTTAATAAAAATTGTCCGATACGAATGTGTTAACACGCATAATTGTTTCCTGCCGTCGAGATCGTAAAATGCTTAAGTTTAAGAGCAATAAAACCGAAGTGAACGGAAAACTACCTATGACGGAAACCTGCCTTAAATGAAAACATTTCATGTTGTGGAGAAATGAATACCATACAATTATACCAGCTAAGTAAGGGTTTTGCCCTCTATAACGGAACTTTTCTTTCGTCCCTAGCGATTCCATATTAACACATTCTGCTGTATTTTATAAACATTAGAATACCTCTTTATGAAATAATTTTAGTTCTTTAAAAGAAGAAAAATTATACTTCGAATTAAGGCACGGAGCTAATAGTACATATTTCTCAAATATTTAAAAGTAAGCCTTATGATAATCTTAATATTCAACACAATTTCAGTAATACATCCAACATCCAACACAACTAAAAAAACTAGTTAGGCTTACCGCAGCGATGGTGGTTGGAGCGAAGGGGGGGGGGAGGATTTAGGGACTAAAAGACTAATTAAAAACTGTCAAAATAAGTACAAAATCCTTGTGTTATGATACATAAGCGATGTTTCCAAACAACAGAAAGAAAAGCTAAATAGTTTTAAAATTAGCATGAAATTGTTTCAAGGCTTAATAATAAGGAACCCTTTAATGCAAAATGTAATATAAACGATAATGAGAAACAGGGGCAACACATTACTTTGCTGTTGTTGTTTTCATTCTCTTTTGTCATTTCGCTTTTTAAAAAAAAGGGGGGGGGGGAGAACTGTTTTGTGATTTCGCGAACCAGCTACCGCTATCTAGCTGCAAACTTAATTTATCTGACTGTGTATTTTACAATACATTGATTATTTATTACATATCATAGTAAAACATGTGAAAACGGAATCACTAGGGACAGGGAAAAATTCCGTTTTAGAAATGTATCTATATCAGCAGACTTAATTGTATGGTGTTCTTTCTGTTGGAAACTTGAAATGTTTCGCTTTAAGGCAGGATTTTGTTATACTCAGGCATGGCCGCAGTCAGAGAAGCGGCCCCGGGTCTATTAATGTATTTTTATTTAAAAAGAAATTACAGTTTTAAAACATAAAGAGTTAATCCCACCTCCCATCCTCAAAAAAAAAAAAAAAAAAATTGTCTCCAGTTTTGTAGTCAGGTCCTGTTTTAACAGGTAATTTTGTCTCAGTCAGAAAAACTTGTTGCATGTGAAAGCTTAGCAGGGAGGGGAAAAGGGGTAAAATTACGCACATACTATAGCTACAGTGCCTAGAAGAACTACTTCTAGGCACTGTACTATAGCAAAAGAAAATTTAAGGCAACTCGGGGTTTTAACTAACTCTGATTTCCTTTGTCCAACTCTAACCCATGTCTCACCCTCGTACATTTTCGACGAGATGATGTTTCGAGGAACAGTAGAAAGAGTTTAAGTCTTTAAGGTCCGCCCAGTTTACCAGACCACGGCCAAACTCGATCTTTCTCCCTCTCCTCATACGGCCTTCACAATCACCCCTTAGTTTCGGAATTGTTAAAGGGCTACTTTCGCCGGTAGATGGCGCGATATACCTACCATAAATAATGTTTAGTAAAGATTACTTCTATACATAAAAATTCAAAAATCTTTGCAATATATTCATTATAAAAGGTATATATAACTGTTGTATATTTTGTTTCGGCGTTTTCTTTACTACAAACAGGAAAAACTAAAAGATTTAGCAATAAAATAAATAAATACAATGCGTTAAGCAATTAAAAATAGTTTAAATAACACGCTACTATAAAATGCAAAACAAACATTATAAGTAAATTTCTATATTTATATACATTTAAATTCTTGATTACTTGAAACATTGATAATTCTGAGCGTAAAATACAGAGTAAAAAATTTTAAAAATAATTACTAGTTTCAAGACTACTACTACTATTACGTAACTACGTTTACTAGTAGTAAGAAAATTAAGCAAGTTCGCCAATATCCGGCAATGAACTCATATCGAATATTTTTTTCTCAAAGCATGGATTATTTTTACACGATTCTTAATTATTTAAAATATGTATAAATATGTATATTCAAAACAATTTTCAATAAATTTAATCATTATAGGTACTGATCCCGTGACCAGACTTACCCGCGGCTAGATGCTTTTGGATTTTCGGACACTTTGATATTTTATGACTTTTTTAGTATGTCTAAAGTTCAGAGGTGAAGGAGGGAACCTTGTTGACGGTTCAGACAGCACTTTTTGTTGGTAACCCCAAACCCTTTTCAGAAGAATGTGAAGCCAAGACATATTATTTATGGGTCTCCGGAGCACTAGCTTCGAGTGCTAAATAAATGCAGCTTTAGGGCGGAGACAGTCGTTTAGAAGTGTTACCATTGATTGATGGTTATATTAGCAACCAACCTGAAAATATCCCACTCTAACGCTGATCATCGTAGAAAAGAACGGCATTATAATTCTTTCATTGGTATATTTTCTTTAACCTTTCGTAAAAAGCGAAGACAAATGTACGAGCCAAGACTCTCTTAACATAGATCAGATTTAACAATCCGGAGAAAGTCTATGGGAGAAAATATCCGCGGTAATTGCCAACTTATTAATTGACTTTCCCCGGAAAGTATCGCCGCCTGGTGGATACTACCGATACTAGTTCATAAGCAAATGCATAGAACAAATGGAGCTGTGAAAAAAAGTCGTGTTATTTCGTGTCGTAAATACTTGTATTACTGACGAGACGATTGATGGCGCTAGTAGCAGGACAACCATGCGGTCAAAGGAAACTTGCTGATTGTGAGGCCTGATACTATGATAAGGAGACCGTGGTACGAGCAAAGACACTCCCGTGTTAGAAGATGACGCAAAGTAGCGCCACCGTAGCTGCAGTGGGCATTTCTAGTTATTAAATGACTTTTTTTCTTCATTTCAGAATAACATTTGTAGATATCAAATAATATCTTTTTCGCTCACCATGAAACCCCTCACGGCGAAAGGAGAGGTTTCGTCTCAAGAGAAGTCTATTGCTATGTAACAAGATGAAGGAAAACACCCTTTGTGATATTTTATCTTTTTTAGAGTTTTGTTTTGATGTTTATTGAATTCGTTAATAAAGATTACAGTGAAACTTCCATTTAACGAAGTCTCATCGTTACACTTAAACACTTCGTTATGAAGAAAATTCGTTAAATAGAAAACAGCTTAAATTTATGAAACTTTTATACACACAACCCACATAAAATGATGAAATTTGAAAAGAAACGCCCCAAGGAGCGTTAACATTAGCTTGGAAGTTTTGTCTTGTGATATGTCAAAGTTCGATCTTCGATATTGCCGATCCAAGCAGAAAGAGTTCTAGCACGAAAACAACAATTAGTTGTATACACATAATCATTTGTAAACACATAACCCACATAAAATGGAAAGTACACATAAAATAGAAACATTTGAAAAATACCGGGTGATTATAATTAAAGTTACGATTTCAAAAATCGATAATTTTAAAACTACTGGTCAGAATGACTTGATATTTTAGCAGAACAATCGTGAGGCAATGGAATTTTGTTCGGCGAAGGAAAAAAAATAGTTCCAAATTGTGCCGATAGATGGCGTTGTCAGGGTAATGTCAGGGGAAAGACCAAAAATGTATTCTTGAACCCTTTCCGGCTCGGAGTAAATTTGTTTGCAAAATGATAAAATAATAGACTGACACCGGAATTTACAAACGAATCCATTAGTAAAAAAAAAAAAAAAAACTTGCTTATTTTTCTGGTTCTTACCCTTGACCAAAGACTTTCTTTCAAAAAACATATCCTCACCATCAGGGGGAAAGTCGCTGGAGCTACGATTGCACTAAAACCTCTTCTTAATAGTAAAACACTGGATATCCATAACAAACTTCTACTCTATAATTCCTGCATTTTACCAATTATCACCTACGCCTGTCCGGTCTGGGGCTATATCTGCAAATCCTCCATGAAAAACCTCAGCCAACTTCATAACAAAAATCTGCGTACTGTCAGAAATGCCTCTCGCTATCTCCGTAATAGCACTGTTCGCAGAGACCTCAAAACTACCACATTAAATAAAAGAATCAACCACCTTGCCAAAAAATTTTACGAAAAATTATATGACCTCCCTAATGATATAATCGCAGAATTGCCGGATTATGACGCATTCGAACCACATCACCGCAAGCGTCCAAAATATTCTTGCATTATTGACTATGATCATTAGTGCTCACCATTCTGCAAATTTCTCTCTCTTACTTTTATATATCTTATTCCTATGCTATACAATATAATAATAAAATATAAATTTAAATTAAAAAATTTTGTAAATAATAAATATGTTTGTTCTTTTTAAGTGCTATTTTTGTTAAAGCTTAGCTTTGCCTGCCTTTTCCACCTGGCATTTATGTACTGTTTTTGAACATGTTCCGAACCCTATTTTACACTTTCTCAACTTTTTTCAGTAGTTAATTTTAACTACAGCTATACCATTTTACTTTTTTCCATTTATTAGACTCTTTCCGTAATCTCTATAGCTTTACTTTTTTTTATTCCCATTGTTTAATTTTTCTTCTATTTTTAATTGTTCTTTCTTGTGTAGTTAATACTACATTTAACTTTTCCCAACGGCTCAATATTTACAAGACAGGTTACTCACATATAGACTGGGCGTAAAGTTGATCGCAACTCGGAAGCCCCTTAACCGACATCAACTGTTCGGCAACTGTTCTGGTTCTTAATGAAAGGAAAATTTTAATTAAATACCGGGTGATTATAATTAAAGTTACGATTTAAAAAATCGATAATTTTAATTAAAACTACTGGTCAGATTGACTTGATATTTTAGCAGAACAATCGTGAGGCAATGGAATTTTGTTTGGCGAAGGAAAAAAAAAGTTTCAAAATGTTCCCATAGATGGCGCTGTCTGGGTTCACATTGTCTGAAGATATGCAAATTACTAATACGTGACATGCGCACCGCAGACATAGCAACCATAAAAATGCAGAGCAGCAGCTCTTTGCCTGAATGCTTCATCATGACTCTGACTATGAAGGATCGCGCTCTGCTCTTGAAGCTTTTTTATAACAACGATGACTGTGCACTTACAGCTATTAGGAAGTTTCGGACATTAAAATCCATAAAAAAAGGTCCAATAACAACAAATGGTCTGCAAAAAATGATTGCTAAATTCGAAGAGACCGGTTCATTTGACGTTAAACGGGGTAGAGGAAGGAAACCAGTTTCAGCTGCGGCAGTGGAAGTTGTGGCTACAGCATTACAGGAACATACTGACAGTGATGCTGGAATCAGCAGTGCAAGGGGGATTGGCCAAATGCTGGATATGCCGAACAGCACGGTGCGTAAAGTCCTACGGAACGTCTTACGCTGTTATCCGTACAAGATAACTCATGTGCAGGAGTTGCTACCTGCTGACCTGGAAGCACGTCAATCTTTTGCACTACAATTTCTTGCCCGGATGGAAGTGGACAACGGATGGCCATGGAACATTCTGTGGTCTGACGAAGCCCACTTTCATTTGCAAGGTTCTGTAAATACGCAAAATTGCAGGATATGGGCGACCGAGAATCCGTCCCAGCTACAGCCATTACCTCTTCAGTCTGAAAAGGTCACTGTGTGGTGCGGAATAACGGCAGCGTTTATTGTCGGTCCATTTTTCTTCGAGGAGATCACACCTGCGGGTCCCGTTACCTGCACAGTTACTGGCAAGCGGTATGAAGCACTTTTGCGTAACCATGTTCTTCCGGCACTTCAACAGCGTCAGTGTGTGGATCGCATAATATTCATGCAAGATGGCGCTCCTCCGCACATTGCTACTACTGTGAAGCAGCTACTGAGTGATAATTTCGGAGATGATAGGATCATAAGCCGCCATTTTCCAACAACGTGGCCGCCACGTTCCCCCGACTTAAACCCGTGTGATTTCTGGCTTTGGGGGTACCTGAAGAATGTTGTTTATAGCGGGCGGATTCAGAATCTAGCCGACTTGAAGGCAAGCATCACACAACACACCCATTGCATTAGTACAGATACCCTCCGATCTGTTGTGGAGCATGCCGTTTTGCGCTTCCAATTAGTAGCGGAACAAGGCGGAGGGCATATTGAGCAACTTATGCCTTAATAATCAGTAAGGTGTTTGTTCCATGAAGCTCTTTTTTTTTTTTTTTTTTTTTTTGTTTGTCATTGTTGCTGTAAACACGTAGTCTTGTCTTTTCGCTAATAAATTTTTAGTAAATCTCTGAACTCTATTTTTTTCCTTTTGGCAACATCATTCCTATGTTTAACCCTTTAACGGGCGGTGGTCACAAAAAAGGACACCCAATTTTAATTCTAAAACTGACAAACGGCACCAAGAATATTTAATTAAAATTTTCCTTTCATTACGAACCAGTTGCCGAACAGTTGCCGAACAGTTGATGTCGGTTAAGGGGCTTCCGAGTTGCGATCAACTTTACGCCCAGTCTATATGTGAGTAACCTGTCTTGTAAATATTGAGCCGTTGAGAAAAGTTAAATGTAGTATTAACTACAAAAGAAAGAACAATTAAAAATAGAAGAAAAATTAAAATTCCGGTGTCAGTCTATTATTTCATCATTTTGCAAACAAATTTACACCGCGCCGGAAAGGGTTCAATAATACATTTTTGGTCTTTCCCCTGACATTACCCTGACAACGCCATCTATCGGCACAATTTGGAACTATTTTTTTTCCTTCGCCAAACAAAATTCCATTGCCTCACGATTGTTCTGCTAAAATATCAAGTCATTCTGACCAGTAGTTTTAAAATTATCGATTTTTGAAATCGTAACTTTAATTATAATCACCCGGTATATTTTAATTCGAGCAGTCGTTTTTTATGCAATGTAGATATTAGAATAATTTAATTAAAAGATTATTTAAAAAAACACATAACAAAGAGAAGTAAGCAAAAACCGAAGCGTTCCTTTTCTTTTTGTGATTAAATGTATGTTTTGATTAAATGATTCAAATGTGTTCATTTTCATACAGTCCGCTGAAATAAATTCATACACCCATCGCAACAGCAAGCTCCGTTTGAATGCTGTACACGCACGAAAGTGGAAAAAACTTCGTTATATAGAATAAGTTTTTCGTAATATGGAGATTAATTTACATATTAATGATGTTCAAAGTCAAGGTTCTGCAAAAAATTTCGTTAAGTAGAAAACTTCGTTAAATAGGGACTTCGTTAAAGGGAAGTTCCACTGTATTTACTTAACATAAAGATCAGTAGATCTTTATTATCAGATACTTTGCAATAGTTTATTGTCGATTCGATAATTTAATTAATTTTTAATTACAACCAAGTTAAACAAAATTAAATTATAATTAAGATAAATAAAATTTTATATAAATTTTTATTACATAAAATAAAATTTAATTTTAAATAAATTTCAATAATTAAATTAAATTTTTAAATTCATATAAGCTATATTTAATAATTAAATGAGCATTTATTAAAATGCAATAACTCCTTAATTTACATTAAAAATATTTTATGTTAGAATTTCAGTAACATACAAATGTCAAATTAGCAGAATTAATTTATTAAAGTTTTCATCTTTTAAAATTAAGTAATATCCTTCAGATATAAAAATCTCTTTTAATTTACTAGTATTATGTTTACCAATTACTGGTTCATCGGTAGTTATAAAGCAGTGAAAGATTACCATAATTAAACAATTTCGTTTAAAAATAAACATTATTTTAAATATGTAATTAATATTAATTAATACTGATATTTAAATATATATAATTAATATTAATATTTAAATATGTATAATGATTATTATTACTTAAATATATGTAAAAAAATTTAATTAATAATTAAGTATTAATATTTCAATATACATAATCAATATTAATAAATATTATTTAAATATATAATTAATAATTTTGCTTAGATGTTTGCTATACATTCGTTTTTTTTTTTTTTAACATAGCTTGAACAATGATATTTGTTTTGGGTGATACACTTTGTACAACCGAAACATTTCATGTATGTATGTTTAAAATTAAACTAAACTTTACAAAATATATATCATTAGTTATCAATAATGCGTATGCATTATATGTAATGCTGAACATATACTTTTTTGGCCACTAATAGAACTATTATAAGCCACTTTTATGTAACTAGTTAAAACAATTCTCGTATATAATTAATTGATATTTGATGATAAATTACAATAAAAAAATCCATTAAATATATTTTAGTTTTTAAAATAAATTACAATTTAAATAAAATAAAATACAGTTTAATTGAGTCAGAAGCATTGGAAGGACATATTTGTATTTTATTATCCTATCCATAGAGGGCGACAGCGTTAAAAATATTATGTTAGACACGAAAATTCAAAGAGCGGGAGCATGCGCTAAGAAATACGCAGTTCGGTAATGGGAGGATCTTGAAAAAATTATGAGGTGAAAGATGAAAGTCTATACAGGACTTGTAAGTAAACCTACGAGTTTTTCTCACTAAAATAATCCGAATATCAGTAGCTACTTTTGGGCGCAGTAAATATACGTTCGAAACAATAACAGACCATCGAATTCCAGAGGAAAAAAACATACACTTTGTAAGTCTCTCTCAGTTTCAAGCGGCTTTTTTTTTTGCGTTTTTTGCTCTCAGTTATATTACAGTGCCTAGAAGTAAGTAGTGTGCTTATCGCCAATACAACCGCAATAAAAAAAATGTCCCTAACAGGAGGAAAATCAGATTCTCCGCGAGAGGGCGTCGAGTTCCCACCGCCGTTATTAACGTTTGAAGTTTCATTTAACAGGCTTGATCCTAATGTTAGTTTCAATGTAATTAACGCTGTATTTTCAAACAAACTATACGAATGTTTCTATGTCTATAATATTTTAAAGTAAACATATATTATGCCTGTTTAATGATAAATCAGTATGGATAAATCTGCAAATACTAAGAAAAGAAAAGCTTATCGAACATGCTCCGGGCTTAATTTCTAAGAAAAAAAGTGCCGGAGCCCTAATATTCTGCGGTACTAACACGCACACCCCCACCCCCCCCAACGTCACTTCAGTCTGCCTATTTATATTTCATACATTATCTTCAAAATTTAAAACACTTTTTTTTTTTTTTAGAAAAATAAAAATAATTAAATACATCTATCTGCGTATACTTAGATATCAACTGTTCCATTTTTTTGTTATTACTACTTCCAAATAGAAACCTTTGCTTTACCTAATCTTAATGTTAATTAATCGCAGAATTCTGCGATTAAATAAGCTCAGGATTATGATTCGGAAATAGTGTTAACACAAAAAATTAATAGTTCGCAGCTATGCGGAATAGAAAAAAGACTATTTCTGTTTACTCGTTATTCTGATCAAAATAGCATTAAAATGATTTGAAATGGAAATAAATAAAATTTGAATTTAAGACAGATTGAGTTCAAGCCTCCCAAGACTGATATAAAAACCGAGCCCGTTTTATCTCAATCTCTTACTTGAGCGACACATTACCTCACTTATAAGTGTTTTGATACAAAAGCAGGCAAAAAATTGGGGATGGGAGGGAAAGGAAAGGGTAATTTAGAATTCGTTTTTCGGAAGCGTTATTGCACTGGGCTCCGGAGCGCAGTGTTTATGAGCTCCGGTGAATTCTGGCCAATATTTAAACATTTACTAAAAATAGAGAAGTACCGGAGCTGAGGTCTGGTGGGCTCCGGCGCAAATTAAGCCCTGAACATGCTTCGTTCCCGGATATACTAGTGGATATAAAAGCAACAAAACTAACATAACTCTATCCCCCCCCCCCCCCCCCCCCCAAAGACTAAAACTAATTTGAAAAATGGTTAAAAGTCATTCCTCGTGTCGACAAAGATCTGAACCAACATTCAGTTGCATGTGAATTAGAGTCCTGCACGGGTCGGGTTGTACCCGACCCGAACTCGCAAATTTCATTTGAAGTCAACTAGCAACCCGACCCGAACCCGACAAAAAATTTACCTCGATTTCCTTAATCTGAAAAAACATTGGACATTCTTTTGAAAAAGCGGGTCATCCCGAACCCGACCCGCAAGAGTAAAAACCCAACCCGAACCCGAAAAAGTGAATGTCAACCGAACCCGCAGCAAAAAGTAGAAGTCAACCCGACCCGAACCTCAACAAAAAAAAAAGAGCGCCAACCCGACCCGAACCGCGGGACGGGTCGAGTGCGGGTAACCCGACCCGATGCAGGACTCTAATGTGAATCGCATTTTCATGAGCGATTTATTGAGAGAAATTACAAATACACTATTGAAGGGAAAGAAGATTTGCTCAATTATTTTTAATTTAGTATTTTAATTTTTCTATCGAAAATAATTAAAATATTTATCTTGTGATAATGACAATAAATAATTTAAACAATGAATATTATCATAAATATTTTATTAATTATTGATATCCTAACTTTAAAATTTATTTTAACATGACTATTTTGTTTCATTAGTATGCTTTCATTCAATCATGGTTTTAAATACATTCACAAAATCAATGTATTACTTTTTGTAGGGTGTCTATTACTCGAAAAAAACTGGAAAGTGTTTGATTTATTTCTGTTATTAAAATTTTTATTCACATTTGAGAAATGTGAGTATGAGAATGGTTAAATATTGTTGATAATGTAATAATAATAATAATAATAATAATAATAATAATATATAATAATAACTATTAATCAAAAATAATTTTTAAATAATTTTTTAAGGATGATTGGCGCATCTACCCTAATTTAAAGAAAATGCATTCTTGTCTGGAGGCACGGCAGTGCCTCCGCCAAGTCGAGAGAGGACAGCCGTAAGCATACTTTTCTGGAAGCAACTCAGGGCACTTTTGACCCCCTCCCATATCTCCGCGCTGGAGTATCCCAAAAATTTAAAACTTCAATTATAGAGAGTATTTGGCCCACAGGACCAAAATTTAAAATTACAACTTTCTGTCTTTTCTAGTTCAGGCGATATATGAACTCAAACATTCGATTTTTTGTCACTTCTTATTCACTCGTTCACGCGTCATCAAAAAGATTGGGTAGATCCCGTAGCCCCAGAAACTTGACATTTGGAAAAAAGGTAGTGTTTAGGATACAAAGAAAGGAAAAATTATAAAATCCAGAAAATTCGAAAAAAAACATTCGAAAATTCAACAAATTCCATCAAAATTGAAAATTGAAAATAATACGATCTTGTAGTCTTGGAAACTTAAGATTTGGTGTGAAGGTAGTGTTTAACATCCAGAAAAAGAAAACATCAAAAACACCAAAAAAAATCGAAAGCAAAATTGAAAAAATCGAAGAAATTGAAAAAAACCGAAAATTTGAAGACAATCCGATTTTGTTGCGCTAGAAAATTCAAATTAGGAATAAAGGTAGTATTTAGGATACAGAAAAAGGAAAATTACAAAAAATCCAGAAAATTCGAAAAAAAAATAAAAAAATTCGAAAAAAAATGAAAAAATGAAAATAATTTGATACGATAACGCTCGTATTTATAAATTAATTTGGATGAAACTAATTGTGTGTATTAAGCTCACCAATGCCTCGACCGAGTTCGTTGGCCAGCTTGGTCCGCCATCTTGTTTCAAGATGGCGGCCACGGAAATTTTTAAAACTAAAATAAATATACAAAAAAGTTAAAAAATCAAGTTTATTTTTTAATTAGGTGTTAGGACTTGATACAAGGATTCCAGAGCATTTTTTGTTTTACCTCTATCTTAAAAATTGGCTGAGATAGAGCAGTTTGAAATTCTAGGGTGGCTGACATTTTGAAACAAAACAGCACATTACAAAAAACCAACGATAAATTTATGGTCAATAATGGTCAAGCAGGTGCAATCCCGAATGAATACTCCGTGTTATTATAACTGTAACTTTGACTTCGAAATTTTGATACGTTGCATTTTCTATTTGTTGATATTTTTGAACTATGATTTACGCTAAGTGAAATGTTGTTGTTGAAGAGGGATTTTCCATGTAAATCCGAAACGTCCAATTTTAATATGTTTTTAATGTTTTATGAAAGTGTATTGTAATGTCTGTAATTTTAATGATTTTAATATAAATTTATAAGTTTTAGTGAACGCGATTTCTCGCAAATTATTTTCTTTCATTGTTGTAATCATTTTCCCAATCATACGCATAAAACTATATATTCATATCCATTAGCGCCAAATTCTCGCCAAACTTGGCGACAATTGGCGAAATCTCGCCAAATTTGGCGACAAAAATAAGTCTTCATAAATGAAGCCAACTTGGCTATAGCTCAATAATTTGGCGAATTTCTTATTCAAATTCAGTGTAAACGAATCTTTTGTTAACGGTTTCTTTGCATTTTAACTTGCTGTTTTCGAGTAACATTAGCTAAAATTTTAAAACGAAGATATAGGAAAGCTACCTTTTCCTGCCGGTACAGGCCGGAGGACTTTTTTATGAGTTGTCGGATGCAATCTATGTTTTGCATTAAATAAAGTAAAACATTGAAAAACAAATCCCACAGGATGGGGATAGTTTGTTTTAGATCTGGAGGCACGGCAGTGCCTCCGCCAAGTCGAGAGAGGACAGCCGTATTTCTGGAAGCAACTCAGGGCACTTTTGACCCCCTCATATCTCCGCGCTGGAGTATCCCAAAAATTTTAAACTTCGTTTTTCTAGAGTATTTGGCACACAGGACCAAAATTTAAAATTAAAACTTTCTATGTTTTCTAGTTCAGACGATATATGAACTCAAACATTCGATTTTTTGTCACTCACTCACTCACTCGTTCACGCGTCATCAAAAAGATTAGGTAGATCCCGTAGCCCTAGAAAATTGACATTTGGAAAAAAGGTAGTGTCTAGGATACAAAGAAAGGAAAAATTATAAAATCCGGAAAATTCGAAAAAAAAAAAACATTCGAAAATTCAACAAATTCCATCAAAATTGAAAATTGAAAATAATACGATCTTGTAGTCTTAGGAACTTAAGATTCGGTGTGAAGGTAGTGTTTATCATCCAGAAAAAGAAAACATCAAAAACACCAAAAAAATCGAAAGCAAAATTGAAAAAATCGAAAATCGAAAAAAATCGAAAAATTTCAAATAATCCGATTTTGTTGCGCTAGAAACTTGGAATTCGGAATAAAGGTAGTATTTAGGATGCAAAATAAGGAAAAATTAAAAATTCCGGAAAATTCGAAAAAAAAAATTCGAAAATTCGAAAAAAATTGAAAAAATTAAAATAATTTGATCTTTTAGCCTTAGAAACTTAAAATTCGCAGTAAAGATAGTGTTTAGGATTCAGAATAAGTTAAAATAAAAAACCAAATAAACTTCGAAAATAAAACAAAAAAATCGAAAAAATCGGAAAAATCGAAAAATAAGGAAAATTTGAAAATAATTCGATTTCATAGCGCTAGAAACTTGAAATTTGGAATAAAGGTAATATTTAAGATACTAAATAAGGAAAAATTCAAAAATATGGATAATTCAAAAATACCCATAAATTAGTGCAGACGATATATGAACTCAAAGTTTCGATTTTTTGTCACTCACACACTCACTCACTCTTGCGTCATCAAAAAGATTGGGTATATCCCACAGCCACAGAAACTGAAAATTTGGAATAAAGCTAGCATTTCGGATACAAAGAAAGGAAAAAATATAAAATCCGGAAAATTAAAAAAAAAAAAAACATTCGAAAATTGAAAAAAAAATCGAACAAAATTGAAATTTGAAAATAACACGATCTTGTAGTCTTAAAAACTTAAAATTTGGTGTGAAGGTAGTGTTTAGAATTCAGAAAAAGAAAACATCAAAAACACACAAAAAAAAATTGAAAATAAAATCGAAAAATCGAAAAAAGTCGAAAAATTTCAAATAATCCAATTTTGTTGCGCTAGAAACTTGGAATTCGGAATAAAGGTAGTATTTAGGATGCAAAATAAGGAAAAATTAAAAAATCCAGAAAACTCGAAAAAAAAATCAAAAATTCGAAAAATTCGAAAAAATTTGAAAAAAAATTAAATAATTTGATCTTTTGGCCTTAGAAACTTAAAATTCGCGTTAAAGATAGTGTTTGGGATTCAGAATAAGTTAAAATAAAAACGCAATAAAATTCGAAAATAAAATAAAAAAAATCGAAAAAGATCGGAAATTTTAAAATAATTCGATTTTGTAGGTCTAGAAATTTAAAATTTGTAATAAAGCATACAAAATAAGAAAAAATTATAAAATCCAGAAAATTATAAAAAAAAAAAAAATGCGAAAAAGTCAAAAATTGAAAATATTTTTATCTTGTAGTCTTAGAAACTTAAAACTTGGTGTAAAGGTAGTATTTACTATTCAATAAAAGGAACAATTAAAAAATTCGAAAATAAAATCGAAAAATCGAAATATGTTTAAGAAATCGAAAATTCGAAAACAATTTGATTTTGTACTGCTAGAAACATTAGTTATAAGATAATTGTCCTATTAGCTAGTACAACGCCCCTAATTGTTTTATGTTATTTCCCCCGGATTATGGTTTTCTTTTCTTTCGTTTACGAATTTCGTTATAGAAAAGTTCCGCTATAGACTGGCTACGATATAGCCGATTTCTTTATAGACAGGTTTGTTTTCTTTCACATGTTGTACTCTATTTACTTCACATATGAAATATGGATTGTTAAATGATGTTAGCCCCACAAAAATTTCCACAGCTCCCCCTACCCTCCCGACATTACTGGCTGGTTATGGCTTGATAGTCCTTTCTAAATAAAATCATGGTGACTCTAAGATTCACTTGATTTATCTCTAAATTGAACCTAAATGATCCTAAGAAGACGGATCAAATAATTACTATATTAGCATGACAATCAGGTAACTTAGAATTAAAATCGAAAAATCAATAAATTCATAAAAAGTTGAAATTTGAAAATAATTCGATTTTGTAGTCCTAGAAGATTGACGTTTGGCAGAAAGGCAGGGGTTTGTACACAAAGTAAGGAAAAATTAAAAAATCCGTAAGTAATAAAAAAAAGTCTAAAAAAAAAAACGAAAAAAAAACCATCGAAAAAAGGAATATAGTTTGATTTATTGGAAATTTCCGGAAATTTTAATTTTGGCTTTCTTTTTATACTAAAAAGTTCTTTTATGTTAAATATCAAGTATCTAGGGCTGCGAGTTATATCTCAGATGCATAGCGCCTATCCTGGAAGCAATTGAGAGTACTTTTGACACTCCCCTCCCATAATTTAGTGCTTGCCTAGGAACCTGAAATCTCTTTTTATCTACAGTACTTTGCAAACGAAACTAAAGCTTCAATTTTTTTATACCTGTAAATAATAGGGACAGAGTGTGGGCTTAGCGAAAAATCAGTGGATGGTCTCCAAAAAGAACCCAAAATCAAGAAAAGGAGGGTTACTTACAAAAAGAAGTGAAATCTCATCAAAAAGTCACCTGTAAAAAATGCAGCCAAGTCTCGTAACTCATTTACCGTAAAAAGTACTGAGATCGTATAAAGCCAAGTTTAACTATCTTATTAACTCTGAAATTTTCATTCACAAAATCACTCCTAGTCTCTACATCTTTAGTTAATTATTATTTTGTGACTTGGCAATTACGCAGCACAGGGAAGTTATTACACCTTACTATGTTATGGGATGGGATGGGATAATTTAACTAAAGCAAATTATATACGCACAGGGAAGTTATTACACCTTAATATGTTATAGTATTATTTGATTAAGACTAACTATATACATCACATTCTCGTGCTAAGTAATTGCCAAGTCACAAAATAATAATTAACTAAAGATGTAGAGACTAGGAGTGATTTTGTGAATGAAAATTTCAGAGTTAATAAGATAGTTAAACTTGGCTTTATACGATCTCAGTACTTTTTACGGTAAATGAGTTACGAGACTTGGCTGCATTTTTTACAGGTGACTTTTTGATGAGATCATACTTTCAGGAGAGTAATTATTTTTTTTTTCTAGATTTGAAAATATCATTAATTTAATGTTTGATGTTTGCTAGTATACCTTAAATTATTTTACTCAAAACTAAAGCCCCGAAATGTCAGAAATTTTTAACAACTCAATTTACTCTTAGTTTGTTAACAGGATGTAAACAAGTTATGTAATAATGAATACCGATTAAAAAGTTGTCAAAATAGGGACATGTTTTTGCAAGAATTCATCATAGTATAATGTATTTATCCAATATATTGTATTTATCCAATTTTAGAAATAACTAAATATTGTAGGAAGAAAAACATTGTCCTATGATAAAGTTTGTAACTGTTTGAGTTCATTACAATTAGTTGTTATGAAATCAATTACATTTCTCTTCAACTGTATTTTCATTATTAGAATTTTTTTCATTGTTTATTTTTTATCTAGAGCATTTTAAAGTACTGATTTATACAGAAAAAAATGGATTTAAAATGAGGTGTATGTAAAAACGAAAGTTACCATAGCCGCGGC
Source organism: Maratus michaelseni (assembly GCA_963931845.1). Lineage (NCBI taxonomy): Eukaryota > Metazoa > Arthropoda > Arachnida > Araneae > Salticidae > Maratus > Maratus michaelseni. Next base: position 379,889,235 of record OZ007587.1, on the reverse strand, counting down.
GAGAACACTGGCGCCATCTATCGGCGTCCTCTATTTCTGAAGTATAATATTGACGCCGATAACAACACTATATACTTCTAGGCACTGTAGTTATATCTAAGACCAAGCTATGTGCGTACCCAGGAAAAAAATCTTTGCAAAAGTAAGAATTTAAAAAAAGTACTTAAAGTTATAAAAAGCTATTTTTCGATTATGAGCAGATTTTTGCAATCGGTGTTTCTTTCGAATCATTTGTTTCGTTGGGGGTCTGTACATAAATTTAAAGACTATATTTCATTTGTTGGTAATGTCGCAACGACGTCTTGCTTATGATGGAGATTCATATATTTATCGTTAAAATTTTATAAATTAGTTGTGTTTCCTCTTTTACCTATTTTTAATTCTATCGCGCTTCTGTGAAAAGAAAATCTCTTTCCTTTCTATTTAAAATTCAATACTTCTTAAACTCTTTTATCGTAGCTTGAAGTGATTCTTTTTCAATTAATGTACATGTCTAAATTCTTTCTTTCGTATGTGCTTGCGGTTTTCATACGAGAAATGAAATCATTTTCAGTTTGGCATCTGCGTTCCTTCCTAATGCATACATTTTGGATCACAGAATAAATAAAGAAAGATAAAATGCAACGTCTATTTCTCGATACATCTGCATGCTAAAATTCCTGCAGATGTTAAGTTCGGACAGTTAGTTATGATGCTGATATGGTAATCTGGTTTGGCGGTTTGCGTTAAAAAAAATTAGAATGTGTTTCTCCCTAACAAATTTTCTTCTGTACGCTATGGGTCGACGCGGATAAATTTGTGGCATCTCAAAAAAAGGCATTCGATTTTGAGTTTTCATGATGTGAAGATATAGACGTTCTGAGTGCTGGGGGACCGCCTCATTTTTTCAATTATCTTTCTTCAAATATTTTTTTTTTCATGGAAGCCTCAAGTTTCCGATATGTTTCATCACAGGATGAGAGCCTTCGGGTTCTTGCTTATAGCGTATATGTACTACCTGTCATTTACGATAACCTTGAGATTTTATTTAATTATCAGGAAAGTATAACTTCGGCTGATAACTACATGAGGAGGCTCTCGAGGAGGCACTGCATCCTGTCCCTCGGAGGAAAGAAGCATTGCGATGAAACTCACAGGCGCACAGCTCCAGTTTTATGTTTTGCTAGTTCATATAAAGACATTCTTAGCGAGTAGGATTTTCTGAAAATTCCTCATTTCCAATTTCAATGTTTTTTGTTCTATTATTATTATTATTATTATTGGCTCTATTTTTGGCTCTTCTTTTTTTTTTTTTGCTTATTTTCTGCTCTACTCATTTATTAAATTTCATTATGTGTAATTGAATATAGATACAGTCAAAATGTATTATTATTTTTTTACAAAAGACAAAATTGCTTTAAATTTTACAAATAATGTATGAAATATAAATATGCGGGTGGGATAACAAGCATAATGCATACCTCCTTCTAATGAAAGGGGGTTTGGGTTGATGGTTGTTGTTACTGCTGAAAATTAGAGCTCCGGTACTCTTTTTTCCTAGAATTTAAGCCCTGCCTGTGAGTATGGATTTTGAAAAAAAAAAGGCGTTAAATGTGCGTCAAACGCATTTTTTTAGAAAAATACTATCTATAATTACACACAATTTTACGCTAACCCTGCATTAATTTAAATTGATCAGCAATAAATTAGTTATGCATTGATTTACACTTATTGCATTTTAACGAATGCTATCTGCATGTCATTAAAATTATACTAGCTGACCCGTCCGGCGGTGCCTGGGCTCATGATAATTACCTCAAATTTGTATGATTATCTATCTTATATCAATTTTATATTTTTAAATGAAATTTTCACAAACAAATATTGATTATTAGAGAGAAAAGCAATTTTTAAAGACACCTTCTTGTTTGGTTGGGTTTTTTGTGTGTTTCTTTTCCTCGTAAGGGTCTCTCGTTTCATAGTTCAAAACAAATAACCCCAGTTGTCTGAATTCTATAAATTTTTCATCAGTTATAAACAGGTCTTGACAAATGCAGTCGCCAAGTTGCCACTGGCGACCTAGTTTTTCTATCTAGCCACCAAGTTGTGTTTAACCTGATTTTTTTATTATTATTATTATAATTTTTTGTACAAAAATTGACCTAAGAAATTACCACAAATGGCATTTTTCTCATTTTCGGCATTTTTAATTAGGTAAAAATAAGTTTAACAAATGTAAATTTTAAATTAATAAAAAATAATCATTTGACTGACTTCGACACGAAAATAGGCAGAAATTGTTTTCCTGCTTCACTGTTTCATCCGTGCCCCCCTCATCAGATATAGATTTTGCAGCACTCACTTAGCAAGAGGTAACGTGACTACCTTTGTAGGTTTTCACACCCCTCGAGTTGTAGTAAAGCAAGAGCCGTCGTGGTAGCTCGACATATGACCTAGCGACTGTCACCCCCTATGGGGTTTCGCGAACGAAGTCGTCGGGGGTTCCTCGGCGGTTCATCAAGGTTCCGTCCCCGCGGAAGTTTCCTCCGAGATCTGGGGTTACTGTCGTGGCGACCTATGTCATCGACCTTAGTAAATTGGCTTGGGGGTCCGCAGTTGGGGAGCGCCGAGGCGAGATAAAGCCTCTGGTGCGTTATAAGTCGTTTAGAAACTTGGGTGCGATGGTCGGAACGCGAGCCGGCGACTCCCGTGGGCTTCAGGCGGCGCGAGCTCATTTTATCCAGACATTTGAAACCTTTGGCAGTCAGCATTTCCTGAACATACCGGTTAATGCAGCCTTTACATTTTTTTTCATAGATAAATAATTTTGATAAATTTCATGAGAAAACTTTGTTTATACCATCTTTTTAAATGATGTAACTATTCTAAACTATGTAACTAGTAATCCTACAATAGGCTTATTATTTTTCTCAATTAACTGATAAAAAACTTTTGTGCTTTTGAAAATAAGTGACTTCGGAGGGGAGCAGGTTATATTTTTTTACTGGTAACTAGAATTTTTTACTGGCTACCAGATTTTATCAAATTTGTAAAGCCATGGTTATAAATATAATGGTTTTACAGACCGTGGAAAAATATTGATATCTAGCTGTAAAAGAAATTGCTTTCTTCTCGCGTCTTTTTTTTTTTTGCGACGTGTCCTTTAAAATAACAACACAAAAAAGTTATTGTCCGAACTCTCTGAAATTTTATTCGATTGTAAATATAACTGTATCCAACCCCTCTTTAAAATTCCGTGAAAAAAGTCTAAGTCTTTGACTAAAGTCGAAGAGAACAGAGTCACAGAAACACAGAGTTACGTCAAAAAAGACTAAGTCACAGACTTAGTCACATTTAAATTTAATACTGAAAACATGAGCCGACGCTGAGCAACCCATGCCAAAATACCCAACTTTCTTTTTGCATTGTCATCCGAAAATTCTCAGATTTCTTGAAAAATTCTCAGACTTTTAATCATCAGAGCGTTTCCAAATTTTTGTAGGCGCTGTAATTTTGATTTTCCAAGATGCTTTTAATGGATTGTGTCGAAATACAGACCTTTAGTTACTTTTAGCATAGAAAAAAGATCGTCTTTGAAAGGCCCGATATGACGTGAGGTTCTAAATAAATCGTAATTTAGAATGCTTTCAGCTGTTTAACACTTTTAAATTTCCCATTTATAATAAATTCTTTATGCCAATAAGCATTTCCATCTTAAAAGTAATCTCTATACTAAATTTCAAGTTTCTAACACTAACAGTTTCAACTAAATCATAATTTAGAACTCTTTTAGAAAGTTTTAAGCTCATTTCGTCCTTTTGAATTTTTAAATGTTTTTAAAAATGTTATAAGGAAGCATTTGCTACATAAAAGTAATCATCATGCCAAATTCCAAGTTTTCATGCCAATTGTGTCACATAAATCACAATTTTAGAATGCTTCTTACTCTTGCATGCTTTTAAATTTCGAATTGAAAAAATAAATTCTGGGGAGAATTTACGTCTTTTAAGTAACTTCCATATAAAATTTCAAGACTCTAGCTCTAAAAGTTCTAAATGACTTGTTACATTTGGCAAAAAGCAAGATAAGTAAGTCTATTGAAAATTTTGTTAAAATTGCTTCATTATTATTCAAGTTAGGAATAAGAATTCGTGATTCTCTTGCAATGAAACCTTGTGTATTTTTAACACTTTCCAACCTAGTTGAAAAGTGTTTATGACTTCAGATTGTCTGGTCGTATGGCCGTCTGCCGTCTGGCCGTGCTCTAACTCCCGTAAATATGCTCGGATTGCCCTGCAATTGTTATATGTTATTGTCGTTATCTATAGTATGTTTGCTATTTCAACTGAAGTGTGTAGCACTTATAGTTTTTTTACAGGGACACTCAAAAGAATTCCGTTACATTATGGTCTATGGGGAAAAATCAATTGCGGTTTATTTTAATGATGTTACACAATTTCAAACACAGTGCAATTGATATATATCACTAAGATGCATTACAAGAAGCTTAATATGGAATAGGATGTGCATAGCACTTATAGTTACTTTACAGGGACAGTCGAAAGAATTCCGTTACATTACGTCTATGGAGAAAAATCGTTTGCGGTTTAATTAAATAATGTTTCACTATTTTAAACACATTGGAATTTATATATATCACTAAGGTGCATTACAAGAGACTTACTACAGAATATTATGTGTATAGCAGTCATCGTTCATTTACAGGGACACAAAAAAGAATTCTCTACTGTCTGTTAGCAATAATTCCTGGAAGTGCGTTTTAAGTTGCTGAACGCGATTTTAAATTTAACTCACTTTTTGTCTATTACTTGGTGTGTATAAATTCTCTAGATCATATAAAAGGCAGCACAAAAGTTCGCGAACACATTTCCGTTTATTGACAGAAACTCCAGATGGAGAATTTTAAACTGTGCTACGCGTTTCCTAACTAAACTAAAATTTAACATCCTATGTAGTAACATATAGAAATCTATAGATCATATACAGGGCTGAATAAAAGTATTCGGATAATTCTCCGAATATATTGTATATGTCGGAAATTCCTGAAATTACGTTTTTAAATATGCTATGCGTTTTCCAAATTGTTTACTTAGATGTTATGTTTCAGCTTATTAAACGGTAATGATTTGTAAGATTATTTTCGAAGCGTTAGAAAGTGTTACATAATCTATGCTTGACGCATGATTTTTCGTTCTTGTTGATTGAACAAATGGATTCCAACTCTGTTATTTTCTATGTAAAAATTACTTGCTGTACTGTGCTCTTCCATCTTTAAGTTTTCCCCTCATCATCTTTAAACACTTTATAAATGTAACCTAGTTTTGTGTTATTTCATTGGTGCATTTTAAGTTTGTAACTCTAATATTGTAAACGCTGTTTAAATGAATCATAACCAACGTAATTGCGGAGAAAAGCATTATGATTTCATTCATTTAAAAGACTCATTCCATTAACAGATGATTCATATAACCAGCGAAAATCTTTATTATAAACTCAAAATCCCCCCTAGAACCGAATTCTGGCTGCGCCACTGATTATAGGTAGGTAAATAGTTGGTAAAATTTTACTCTCTTGATATTAGTGATATGAAAGCAATATTTATTAGGCATTTTATACTTCGGAAACCTCATACTTTTAAACTAAATTTCCTGCACAATTATCTATATTTTTTTCTTTAACGAAATGATAGGTGTAACAATGGTACTCATTTCAAATTTTTATTGCATTCAGTGGCTAAATGACTTTAATTTAATTAATAGAAAATAATTATTATTTGCATAAAGTATAACACAATATGATATTTGAATATAAAATGGCGTTTTCATATTAAAAATTGTATCCACTTTAATTTTTAAAATGGTAATATCCACTTTTAAGACTTTATTTAAGTTCGTTGGAGTAAATCGGAGCAGGAAATGCACAGTTTTTGCATTTTACTTTACAGAGTTAGAAACGGTCAAGATTTGAAGGTGTTAATTTTAAATCCACATGGCAAGCTTTAATTTTAACGCCCTTGGCAATTGCCTAAATGCCAAGGCCGGTTTCGCAGCTACTGGGGCTCTACAGCCGAAACTACAAAACCTTTGGTTTTCACAGAGATCGTTTTCATAAACGGAATGAAGAACTGCAACTAAAAACAATTCAAGATTTCAAACAGAAGACGTCACTGCCGATGCCGATGAAGATAGAGATTGTTATTGTTGTTTATATTGCGGAGAACTGCTGTATTATCGATCATCTCCGCATATTTGAATCATTTTTTGAAAACGTTAGAAGAATACTAGAATCTGAACAGCGCTTAAACAGTGAAGTAGCATTGAGGGGCTTCCTAGTTGAGATCAACTTAACGTCCAGTCCATAGATATGATGTCTTATTAACTATAGAGCCATTGGGCAAATGATATAGACTGAAGTTAAAACTACTTATGAAGTTGAGTAAAATAAGAATGTTTAAAATTGAATAAATTAACGTTAGTAATTAATAATAATAATATAAATTAAAATAGTACAAATTGCAAATGAGGATAGAGCAATTAAGTTAAGGTAAAAAACAGTATAGTTGTAGTAAAAATTTTAACTTAGTAAATTAAAAATAAAGTTGAAATTTTTTAGGATAAAGATAAGTTAAGCACTAGTTCAAACACACACATAGAATCAGAATGGGGTAGGGCGGTCAAATAAGGGTAGCACTACGTTCTACGAGGTGCCGTTGTCCGGTGGTTTCTCTATGTCATAAGTATGGCCAAAGCCAAGGAACTCTAGTTGAAGGTCTTTGGTATAGCTAGAAGTGAAATGTATATGTACCGATGGAAATAAATTATTAGACATGAAATACAATAATATTAAACTCTATATGTATAGTGGTATGAGAAGTATATTTCAGCAGTCACTTCAAATTATTGATTTTTAAAAACAATCACAGGCAATCACCTTCGGGAAAGTTCTCAATAAGCATTTAGTAGAAAAGATTTTCACTCACAAATACTACATTTTAAACATTGTAATGTACAATATATTTTCAGAAAAATGCACTACTTTTAATTTGTGATATTATAAAAATTACCACACAAAAAAAAAATACATTTTTCACATTATTTTAAACATGTTGAATGTTGAATTTGTACAGACCTGATGCTCTTTAACAAATATTATAAAGGTTAGTAATCTTATTTTTTCTTTTCTTGTCTTTTTTTTTATATAATGCACGTATAAATGATATATATACCCACAATGTATATATATACATATATATATATATATATATATTTTTTTTCCAAACACGTTTTAAGTTAATGTTGCATGTTGTATGACATGTATATATAAATCACGGCGTACGTAACTAAATTTTGTATGCTACGGTTTCAGTATGTAATATTTGTTGCATGAGATATTCTAGCTGTGGTGTAATAATATTAGTAGAATTAAACTAAAAAAGTATATATATCAATATAACGCTGTATCATTTTTGTAATATGTGTGGCAGGGCCCGATCAAGCCCAGCTCCTGTTTTTTCACTCATCACCCCGTACATCCTTTCTAAAGTGCCCAAAATATTAAACATTTCCTATACCTTAAACTACAGATATGAATATTTAAATACATATTTAGAAAATTATAATTTTTGTTTTTAATTTTATCGTTCTCTAAAAATACAAAACATTGATTAGAGATTATGGGAGCAAAACTATACCGGAATGTTCGACATGAATGTAAAACATTTTAATGAATAACATGAGTAAATAACATGAACATAAATAAAAACCTTTAATTAAATTGTTTTCTGTCACATTAACGTGTTGCTGTTTCTCTGCTTCTTTCTTTTGCTTTTAACCATCTTCTTTTAACCATAGCTTGCAAAAAAAGGAATTTCCAACGTTACATTCCTATGTGATTCCGAGTCGTATTTGCATTCCCAACATTTCCGGGAAGTAGGTTGGTCTGGTAGTAAAACACCCAGGAGTAATGTCATTGAAATGTTGGAGATGTGTCGGAAGCGACCTCTATCAAAATATGAGGACACCAAAGCTGTACGTCATTTTGAATAAAATAATTACCAAGGGAATAACCTACACGTAAACCGCAACAAAATCGATTAGCTTGTTCAGTGTTTATGAGCGTTTAAATTCCCCCCTCTGTTCACAGTTCAATTTTTGCTAGTTACCCGATCCCAATGTTTTCGATTTTGGGCTTATAATTTAGGTTAACGTCTAAACTTTGGAATAATTTGAACACCATACAAAAAATAACGGTAAAAAGTAGTTGTTCGTTAATCTCTCTGTGGTCTAAAGCATCTATCGACAATTTTTGAACGTAATCTTTAAAAAATTGTTATTAGAAAATCGTGATATAAAGAATGATTTTAGCGAAAACCGCAAGCGAATCGAGCCTTTTTTCCGTTTTTTATCATCGTTTGAAGTTTTGGACCTTGAACTTTAATGGCCTCTAGCTCCTGCAGAGACGTTTGCGCCCCATGGTTTCCTGTTTAATAATTCTTTGACTTCATGTCTACTATCACCCCTCAAAGTTTGTCGGTCTGGTAGTTAAAAAATAGGGGTTTAAGAAGAAAATAACTCATAACTTCATCAATTCACAAGATATCAAATCTGCTTAGATTTATTTTAAATCCCCTTAACATTATCTACAACTTTTATATTAACAAGTTTTTTATAGGACCAACCCTTAAAAATAATAATAATAATAATAATAATAATAATAATAATAATAATAATAATAAAACAATCCATGCAGGCTCCGCCTATAGATACAGGTAGATTTCGAAGTGGGCGCTCCCAACTGCTGCATCATGGCAAACAGGTAATTTCTTCACCATTTCTCAATAAGCAGACGCCCCACGGTCTGCGTCTTCGAAATCTACCTGTGCCTGTTGGGCAAGCCGTCAAGGATTTTTTAGTAATGAAAAGTAGTGTAAACAACAACTAATTTCAGTGACGACACCTAAGAAATAACTAACTAAAAAGCGGTATATTGCACACTACACCATTACCCATACTTATAACAGATACTCCACAAGGCGACACTAATACAGCCTGGAACTTCACATTATGTGTGTGCAATGAAGATACCCGGAGTCGTACCGGGTTCCGCCACAATGACAGATGAACTACTGTATGCTTCTTTATTGATTATAAACGCTTGTATTAAATACTTATATTTGAAGCTTTTACTTAAACAACAAGTTATTTTGCGACGCATTCAATTTATGTATGCTTTTATTATATAAATGATACACACGAATATTCAATTTTAAACCGCGATAAGTGTTTCTCGTGATTTCAATTCTCTTTGGAGGAAAAAAAAAAAAAAAAAAAATGTTAATAAATGATCTTCAGAAAACTTTCATGTTGCATCCGTCAAGAAACACTATACATAATGGCAACGTGATGTCACACGCCAGAGGTGCCGGTACCTTGGCCCGATATTCTAACAATTGAATGCCAGTATGCCAGAATGCCAGTATGCGCAGCCGTGAACATCGCCAACAGACGACTTTTAACCTGGATCTAAGTTGCGTATATGAAGTTTAAACGAAAATTTTCAAACTTAATGAATATTACTGGATACAGAACAATATTTTGAATTTATATTACAGTATATTAAATATCTACTGCTACAATAATGAATTGTTTTGCGGTATTTTTAACAAAAGACCTTTAATAATACATACTCCATTCCATAGATCTGTATGCTAAAATTCAAAAGTAAATGCCGCCAGCAGACGAATTTTGGCCTCGAACTCAGATATTTATATATTTAATTTCTTTAAACAGTATTCCAATTAATAGTCGTACTTAATACACTTTTGTTTTTTATTTTCCGCCGGCTACTATTTATAATTTTCTCTTAAAATTTCAGAAAATTTTTAATAGTTCCCATAAATCTTTTTGTTAGTTAGTTGCTTCTTAGATGACGCCACTGAAATTGGTTGTTGTTTACACTGCTTCATCACTAAAAAATATAATTCATTGCGTGAAAATTTTTCTTTCTTACATTTTTTTATTTTATTTTTTATTATTATATACATGTATGTAAATTTAACTTTATGTAATTAAAGTGATTTTACAAGTTACTGGTGTACAAAAAATTACCAAAATATTTTGTTGTATGTTTCTTTATTTGTTTATCTTGATATATAGAATTGAATTTGTAGAATTATTAATTAATAGAATTGTTTATTTATTTCAATAAATTACAAATGGTAAAAAAAAAAAACCTATGTGTTATGCTTCTTAATACCATCTACAGAAAGATTTAATCACTTTGAAAATTTATAAGCTGAAGAAATATTTAAAAACAGCAACAAAATATTTTTAAAATCTTATTTTATTTATTTATTATTATTATTTTTATTTTTAATGTAAAGAAAAGTAACACATTTTTATAACCTGTATATCTATTATGCTAAAAAATGACAATATTTAAAATTTTTATTTAATGTAAATTATTTTTAGATTTCTCATTTACTTTTTTAAAAATCATAATTATTCTTTTTTAATTTCAATTATTTCATAGTTTATGTACAGTGTAATTAGGAGGTTTTTATTTATTTATTCTTAATTATTTGTTTTTATTTTTATGTTTAAAAATAGTGTTTTTCTGTCTATGACTCGATAAAAACAATATCATTGGCCAATTTCACTGGCGCCATCTAAGAAACACCTAACTAACTAAAAAGCTGTAGACCGCTCACTACATTATTACAGAATTTTCTACACGCATTCAATGAATTCCAACACAGTGAAATATCTATCAACCGGTGCTATCTAGAGTCAGTTTCGTGCAGCTGAGCTGTCATGCATTCTGCTCTTCCTATCCATAAGCTGATATGTCAAGATATTTTCCTGAACTTGACTCAATTTTCAGAGTTCGTGTCTTACACCAATACGACTTGAAACGCCTGAATTATTTATTACTGAAGCGAAAAATAATATTTTATGTTAGATTTCTACTACAGAATACGGAAAAGATTGTTATGATTAATCATTTAGAAATCATAATGAATTTAATATATTTTTTAAAAACTAAGCTTATATTTAAACTAAAGTTTCTACTGTAATAGAAACAAGGGCATAGAAAAGGGAGGGGAGGCGTTGGCAGGGGTCTCAATCCCACCCCTTTGGAAATGAAGTCTTTTTTTTTTTTTTTCGTCGGATTGTTGTGTCTAATTTAAAGTGAACTATAAATTACAGTAATTAAAAAAAATTACAAATTATTTATAAACCATGAAAAAATTATTTAAAGCAGTTTTTTCTTTTTTAACGAAGTTGCTCGAAGTTTTTCGATGACCTTTTGCGATACTGAGTAGCTCCGCCCTAAATGTCTCTTTTTTTCTTTTTTTTTATTATATAGATGTATTTGTAAATATTTATGTGGATACCAACGGCACAATACTGATATATATATTATGCAGGTACACATACTTCACAAAAAGAAAAAAAAATGAGGATTTGATTTTTTAATATATGTTTTAATTTTGTTCTATTCTATTATGTAAATAATAGTTGCCAAGTCACTCAATGTTTGTCTATCACTAATTTATAAGTGAAATATACGTTTATTTAATTGCAGTTGGTCTTCAGTTATGTAATGCGAATATTTCTATACCAAAAAGTGATAAAAAATCGGGGAGATTTGGCAACTAAAGTCTTTATTAGCTCTACAAGATAATTTGACTTCGGTGAAGCGTTTTAGAGAAAAGTGACTTTTTTCCCAAATTTAAAAACTTTTTTTTCCCCTTGAATAATATTTATGCTACAAACGACTGTTAAGGAAATTTATTATAAAAAAAATAAATAAATAAAATAAATAAAAAAACGAAGAAAATAAAATAATTTGGTCCAGTTGGAATCCCTCGGGGGGGGGGGGGGGGGGGTTGCAGAAGAGGCAAGAATTAAAATTGAAAGGTCATCTATAGATATATTTCTCTTAGGTGGCACGGAAATAAGACTGAATTTCTAGCTTATAGTTTTTCAACAACTGTAGTTTCCAAATCTCAGACCAATGAAGAGACTAGATTGTGTAAGATCAGATCTGCCTCCAATATAGCGGTCAATGTGAGAGCAGTGAAACTCAAACTAGCAATTATTAAAAATAAAATAACATGTACGTAATCCCCAGCGTTTGGTATGATTCCTCATTTTAATTATGAATAATATCGTTAATTTCAAATGAATTCTCAACTATTATTTAGAATTTATTTACGAATTTCACTCACACGAAAGTTGGAGACAGTAAAAATATCAACTGTCTAAACTGCACCTGCTACCATCTGTTGCTGTCTTGATGAAGAAAAAATAATTGCTTTTGCAAAATCTATAATCAATTAGAAAAGTGAAATGTCCAACGAAATTTAAACAGTGATTGATGATTTATATAAACTATCTTCCTATCACGTAGTGTTTTACTATATGAATTTAAGCAGTGCTGTACAATATTATAGGTTTCCAAGATCCTTTTTTCATAGTATTTAAATGATTTATGCTCATTGATAGCACCAACTAAATGAATGAATTTTTAATTGTGGCTTCAATTACTTTTTTTACATTTAAAAAAATTGTCAATTTCATATGTTAAAATGATTTATGGTAGTGTACTTATTCCGGCGAGAATTGTTGCAAAAAAAGAAAGGGGCGAACGAGCTAAGTGAACTGGAACTGCAGCAGTCTTAATGTGAATTGCATTGCAATTCACGTTGGTTGGCGAGCTTTAGCGAGTAGGGAGTTGACACCCTACTAATTTCTATGTTTAAAAATTTATGGGTTAGTAGCTTTACTATCCCAATAATTTTCGAGAACAAACGCAGTACTACTGTTGTTTATGTGGCCGAAGCATTTGCCGAACAGTTGATGTCGGTTAAGGCAAAGAAATAGAACATGAAGAATGACAGCTTCCATAGGGCTAATGTAAAACTGGGACCCGTACGCTTATGACGGGTAAAGTGTTGCTGCAAAACAAACTTTACAGGGATGAAGCGCAGCGATGCATGCGCGCGCACTTGACTTGAAACCAGAATAAATGTCTGCGCTTTTTTCCATCATTCATACCACGGAGAATATATCCGCTATAAGCTTCAGCTGTTTTCTGTTGTAAACACACGACTTAAGGAGATAATGCTCTTGTCCCGCCCCCCACTTCGATTTTATATATAATGAAAGCCATATTTTCTTTTTAAATATCAATATTATTTTATTTCTATTTCCATTAAAAATAAATATCTATATGAAAAAGTTTGACTTGCATTATAGCTTAAAAGAAGAAACAATAAACAAAATTGTTAAGCAATAAATTGAACAAATATATATTTTTTCTTTTAAGAATTTTTTTTTGTCTCTTTTGCAGATGGTATGAAATAAATTCTTTTTGTTTTATTCTGCTAAAAACAGAAACAAAAAACAAGATATTTCAACTTTATGTGTTTTCTTTTTAATGGGCAATCGAAACTGCATTTTCAATTAATTGACAGCTGTAACTCTGTGAATCATTACTTTTAAGAGAAAAAAAAAGTTAAAAATTGATGTTTTATCGTTTTTTTTTTTTTTTTTTTTTTAGATTCAAATAAAATACTATGCCTTTCAATGGATTAGTTGCTCATTCACTCAGAATAATATTTTATGAGATTTTTTTTTTTCTGTTTTAAATATTAAAGAAAATTTATACCACAAGAGCCAGTGTTATTGTTTCATCAAACTGCTTATCAATGCAATTTTTGAAAGTCAATAAATATACCATAATAAAAAAAAAGAAATTCCTCTTTTTTTTTTTTTTTTTCAATGAATGAGAAAATAAAGTATAATTTTAGAATATTTTTTTTTATTTACAAGTTGTAAAAAATGGAATGGATTGTTTGAAAGATTATTTTCTTGTAAATGTTAAGCAATAAACTGAAAAAAAAAATTTTTTCTTTTAAGACATATACAGTTATTGTTTAATCAAATTGTTTTTCATTGCAATTTTTGAAAGTCAATAAAAGTATCCTAATTAAAAAAGAAATTCCTTTTATTTTTTCAATAAATGAATAAGAAAACAAAGTATAATTTTAGAATATTTTCTTTTTATTTATAAATTGTAAAAAATGTAATGGGCTGTTTGAAAAATTATCTTCTTATAAACCTTAGAAATAAAAGATGAGAGTATTACTATAAAATTGATTAGTAAAGCTTAAAATGGAATAAAACACAAATGTTATCAACTGTATATTTTTGTTTCATTATAGAGCAAATTTATGATTTTTAAAATTATCAAGCTTTAATGTGCTTTTGTAATGGATATTTATATAATTTGTTTACTATTGCTATATTTTTCAGTGCTATTTACCTTTCTTGTGCTCTCTTTATAACAGTCAGCTGCACATATCCACTGTTAATGTAATTTTTTATTCTTTGTTCACATACAGTTAATGTCATAAGCAAAATTATAGAAAATAGTGATTAAGTATTTTCATTAACATCTTAGAATCTCATGAAATAGTAAATTTACTTATGTGAAGTCAGCATATCAATACCGAAGTAGCAAAAGGCTTTTAGAAAACTTTTCACCTTTAATTTAAATATTTTATGTTAATAATAAACGGTTTTTCTTATAGAGCAAATTTAAAAATGAAATGTAACATAACATTAAACATCAATTTTTCTCGAGTACAATATTACAAGGAAAATAAACTTTCATTTTCCTATTTTAAAAACAAGTATTTTCCTTTTTGCACTAACTCAATCTCCCTTTTAATTTTCTTTATAGTTTTGTATTCTAGTGCTATTAATATTATATAATATTTATATGAAGTATGTTTGAGAAGTTAAATAAAGATTTCAGTTCAGTTTTATTAAATTGTTAAACTGTTCAATATATCATTTTAAATAGAGCGTAAGATTATTTTATATCAAATAATTAAAATATTCTAAAGACCTTTTCAATAAAGTATTTTTTTGCACAAAGCATTATAAAGTAATTGTTTATTCTTAGGAATACTGTATAAAAAGCATATTCAGTTAAAATAATTGGTTACTGATACATAATTGTCAGTTGTTTTATTTCCAAAAATGATTAATTAAACAATACGAAGGTTTACAATCCATATTCACTTGATTGTTTTCCATTTAAACTGTGATTAAGAAAAGAAAAAAATTATTAAATATCTTTGGCTTGGCTTTTAAATACGTTGAAGCTCGCTGTCGCAAAACAGATAAGAATAGGGTGGGAAAAAGCACTGGAGAAACAGAAAGGCGCGGGCTTTTCTTATTGTTTTCGTTTAGAATGCGCACGCATGTCAAGGTCGTCAGAGGTTTAGCAAAGTTCTCGGCTTGCCGCGTCATCCTGTATGGTTTTTTCCCCCACATATCCCAACCCGTAATGTTATGATAAAGCTAGCGGTAGATGGCGACAGTTACGCTTTTTCTAAGTTGTCTTCCTAGTTACGATCAACTTTACGCCCAGTCCACATTTTATGGTTTATACTTTAATATAAAAAAATTTACGGTGTCAGTTTCAAAATAAAATTTCCCTATTGTCTATTCCTGAATGTAAAAATATTCTTATAAAAGCATGTACGATAATACTTACTTCAGCTAATATTTCAGCAGCGATCATTGTTTACTCTATTTTTCTGGCTTGGGTAACGAACCTGGATTCAATTTACGAGCGTTTTCTTGGATAAGGGCAAGGCCGCAGATAAAAAAGGGGCTAGAGCCGGTACAAATTACCGGGGCTTGGCTCTTCGTAACATGTCCACTTTAGAAAAATAGATACGAGCATTTTTATAATGCAAAATGTTTAAATTGAAGTAGCTTATAGTTAAACGAATTAAAAAATCAACAACTGAGTTGTATAAAATGTACATTTTAATGTAGCACAGCGCTAAGAAAAAGAACGTCGGTAAAAATTTTCCATCTATTAATAAATCAGCAGCTGTGGCATTATTATTGGTTTCAGCTGTCTCGCTCCAAAGGCTCACATCACAGCTAAAAATATTTATATCTCGGTCGCTATTTTTTTTTTTTTTTTTTTTGTTAATATATACATTCTTTTTTTTTAAATATATCTATTAACAGAATGTAAAGAAAAAATAAGCGACCGTGTTATAAATATGTTTAGCTGCCACGTGGGCCTCTGGAGCTGGAGGCCTCACGCCAGCTGAAAATCGCAGCTGTGGATTCATTAGTACACGGAAAATTTTTAACGACGTTAAATTTTAAGCAAATATTCATTTCATTTTAATAGCAATTACTCAACGTGTTTATATAATGTATGTATACAAAAGGGCCTGCATGCAAAACATCACCGGGATCCACGTGCCCGGACACTCTTTCTATATATTCTTTTTCTTATTCAGTTAATATTTAATGCAAAATTGGAATGAATTTGTCTCAAATTAAAAAAATATATACTTACACTCAAAAGTAAGTAACTGGAAAATGAACTGTCCCCTTTCTTTTTTACTTGAGTATGATATGGTTCATCGCTAAATTTGAATTTAATATCGTAATGTGCGTAAATTTATAATGGTTAGATTATATATTACTCTATTTGAACGCAAAATTATCAGGAATATTCTAATTTTCACATGTCATATGTTTAATTTTTAACAGATTATTTCTATTAAACTTTATTCGCATCAAAAAAGGATAAAAACTAATTGTTTACTACATAAATTAATATATATTGCATGCTAATAATATACGGTGATGAAAATTAGAGAATACTGTTTTCTGTTATCTATTGGGAGGGGTGAATGTTTCGAATTCCGATTTTTATAAAGACAAAATTCTGCCTGACATATAAAAAAGTTTTAAAATGAACTGTTACTTTCTTGATAATTAAAAATAATAATTATAAAAAAGAAACAACTTTAAAAGCCAACAGTCAATTTAGTTAGAATCGTCAGCCTGGAATACAGTAGAATCAAAGAATAGATAGAAAACATCGAGCATAAACAAAATTTCCATACATAAGTAAATTTTGGAAAATTGTAAGTTTATCCGCTTGTCACTAATGGCGTTAATAGCGCTACCATTTCACTTTTATACTCTAATTGTCCTATCTTCTTGGTAAGTCTATGACTCTTTCTACTTTTTAGCAGAAAAGTAGGAAGCGCTATGTACGTAGTATACGTGGCGCTACTATTGAAATTCGCCGCCCTAAATACGCCCCCAGGACAACGTTTCGTGATTTTTTCAGTCCCGGAAAATCTGTTTAAAATAGCAAATTTGTTATTTATACTCAACCACGGCAAAAATCTACCAAAGTCAGAATTCTTATTCTTTTAAAATATCATTGTACAACTATGGCAGAACGATCTGAGTTCTGTTTTCCAGAAATTCTGGAAAAGGATTTAAAATAGAAAGAGAAGATAGACGAGGGATATCCCACGACTTGAGTTACTAATAATATAGTCCAGGCATTTGGTAGAAAATAAAGGAAAGTTTTGGTGTAGTTTTTTCTTTGGGTCCCTTAATGTTTTTTGGGTCGCTGAACACGAATCCGAGGTTTTCCAACAAAATTTTTTTCGGGAAATATGTTTTTTTTACAAAAAACGTGTAAAAAAACGGGCTTTTTCCCGTTTTTTCAAAATAATTCCAAAATTATGCATTTTACGTGAAAGTCGGCAGTATATGAATTAAAGAAAATAAAATTTCTTACATTTTATGTATTGAAAGTTTTTTTCTCTGATCAATAGTTTAGCCGTGAGAGTGCCTCAAAAATATGTGGAAAAAACTAAAAACTGTAAAAAAAACGGGAATTACGGTACTGTATGTCAATGTAACATAGAAACTAATCCTTTTACGCAAATGTTAACTATTAATGTTACTAAAGATTATAAGTTTGACTATATTTTATGCATTTGAGGTAGAAGAAAAGCGTGGATCCGACAGATAGGGGAAGGTGGGAGCAGTGGGGCAGATCCAGCTACTCTCATGAGTCGAGGAGAGCTCGTATTCTAAGAGGCGGTAACATTGTAGTCCAGTAGAAATAGCATTTTACCTTACAAAAATTCGGGTAGTTCTGATTTTTGGGTATGTTGTAAAGGTTGACCCTCTAATAAAAAAAACAAGTTTTCGACGATCTATACCTTGTGCGTTTTTCACAATATTGAAAAAACCAATATTTTTCGGCACTTTTTTCGATTTTTCTTAAATAACTCAATTTTAGTGCATTTTACAGAAAAAAGCACTTTTACCATTTTGTAGAGCATAAAATTCTCTGCAACATGCAGTATTCAGGTTTCTAAATTGTCCAAATAGGGGGTAAGATACGGAGCCGGAAAAATAGGGTAAAATTTACAAAAAATGCAAATATCCACTAAAGACGTTAGTTTTTGCTTAATAATCTACTTTTAGTGCTTTTCAGAGACAAAAGCACTTTCACCATTTTGTAGAGCATAAAATTCTCTACAACATGCTGTATTCATGTTTGTAAATTTTTCAAATAGGGGGTAAGATACGGAGCCGGGAAATAGGGTTACATTTGGAAAAAAATGTAAAAATCCACAAATGACGTTAGTTTTTGCTTAATAACCTACTTTTAGTGCGTTTTAGAGACAAAAGCACTTTCAGCATTTTGTAGAGCATAAAATTCTCTACAACATGCAGTATTCGTGTTTGTAAATTGTCCAAATAGGGGGTAAGATACGGCAAAAACTAACGTCATTTGTGGATTTTTACATTTTTTCCAAATTTAACCCTATTTTCCCGGCTCCGTATCTTACCCCCTATTTGGACAATTTACAAACATGAATACTGCATGTTGTAGAGAATTTTATGCTCTACAAAATGGTGACAGTGCTTTTTTTGTAAAATGCACTAAAATTGAGTTATTTAAGAAAAATTGAAAAAGTGCCGAAAAATATTGGTTTTTTCAATATTGGGAAAAACGCACAAGGTCTAGAAGGTCGAAAACTTGGTTTTTTTATTAGAGGGTCAACCTTTACAGCATACCCAAAAATCATAACTATCCGAATTTTTGTAAGGCAAGGCCCTTTTTGCGCTATTTCTACTGCACTATTGGAACTGCTCCACTGCTCCCACCTTCTCCTGGCGCAGGATCCGCACTTTTCCTCTACCTCAAATGCATAAAATACAGTCAAACATATAATCTTTAGTATCATTAATGGTTACCGTTTGCGTAAAATGGTTAGTTTTTATGTTACATCGACATACACTACCGTAATTCCCGTTTTTTTAAGTTTTTTGTTTTTAACACCCTTTTTTGCGGCACTCTCACGGCTAAACCATTGATCAAAGAAAAAAACTTTCATTACATAAAATATAGGAAATTTTATTTTCTTTAATTCATATATTGCCGACTTTCACGTAAAATGCACAATTTTGGAATTATTTTGAAAAAACGGAAAAAAGTCCGTTTTTTTACACATTTTTAAAAAAAAAACATATTTCCCGAAAAAAATTTTGTTGGAAAACCTCGGATTCGTGTTCAGTGACCCAAAAAATATAAAGGGACCCCAAAAAAAACTACACCAAAACTTTCCTTTATTTGCTCTTTTTTATCCCCTAATGCCTGGACTAGCTAACCGAGCAAAGGCTTCATAATCAGACTGAATATTTCTCCGTATATCCCATCAATAATAATTAAATTCGCTTTTTAAAGGGAACTGATTTTTAAAGTATTTTACTGATTTTTAAAGGATTGTAAAACATTCTAAGAAATTTAGACTACATTTATGTTTCTAAAATAGCAAGTTTTTTTTTTTCTTTTATGAATTTGTGAATAAATAAATTTTTTACTTTGAGTCCCAGCCCGAAGACTGGTATAAAAAGTAGAGTTCGAATCTGTGTCGGGTTAGGGCTCGGCCTCTGATAGGGCCCAGGGCCGTAGCTAGAGGGGTGCCAGGGGGCTCAGCAGCTCCTGAAAATTTTTGAGCCCTCCCCCCCTCCTCCCTGGGAAAGTTGCCAAGGCCACCAAATGGAATTCTGTTTCAAAAGTCCAAATGAAACTCTGTTCAAAAATTAAACTTAGTTTTGGGGGCTTTTTACGGTTTTGCATAAATACTAAATTGCAATATTTATTTAAAAACTGCAAATAAGTGCTTCAATATGCGTGCATCCTATCTGCACATACTCAGAATTAGCAACATTTTGCTGACGCAAACGTTGACTTTTGCATTAGTTATATACTGAATTTTTTCATTTTGCAGCGTTTTCCATTATTAGCATAAAACAAAGTTCTTCTAATGAGTTTGAAAGAAAATATGATTCTAATGATAAGTTTCATATTTGAGTCATCCTAATTCAATATTATATATGTATATAAAGTTCGCTCTCTGTTTAACGCCGTTCTACTTAACAACGATCTCTATTTAAGGACGGTATTTTGCGGTCCCGTCTCCCTCGAGTACAAAAGACCTTATTTAAAGACGACATTATTTCTATTTAACGACGATTTTCATGCATTTTATTTTTGCAAACCTTTTAAACATGTTAAACAAGGGAACTTCCTGTGATAGAAAGACAATTTTTCTTGCAATTCAGGCGAGTACAGGTGAAGGAGAGGGGTGTAATTGTCCGGAATGTGATGATTCGTTTTCTCCCTCCACCCCTCTCTTTGTCCAAAAGCACTTTCCACCCCTCCCCTCCGTCGTCCAATGACACATTCCATTCCTTATCTCCAACCAATCAGCCACAGCTCTTTGTCAGAGAGAGAGAGCTAAAGGTTTAGAGTAATGCTGGCTAATTCCCGTGCTAATCCACATTCTGAGTAGATGGAGGTAGAAAGAGAAAGTATAAAATAAGAATAATGGCATCGAAACGAAATCATCTTATGTTACACGAAAAAGTGAAAATTATTGAAGAGAGGAATAAAAGTTTTGGTATATCAAAAGTCCAATTTGCAAAAAAGTTTGGTATACCTGAGTGTACATTCAAAGGCATTTTATCAAATAAAGAAAAAATTCTTGAAAGAGCACAAAAGTATTGATTAGCTTCCAAACGCAAAATATTCAAGGCGGCCGATCAGAAGAATTTGATAAAGCACTTCTGCAATGGTTTCATGAAAAAAGAACTTGAAATATTTCAATTTCTGGAGTAATATTCAAAGAAAACGCTGTAATTTTAGCAGAAAAATTTGGTTTGGAAAATTTTAAAGCTTCGGTTAGTTAGATAGCGAAATTTAAAGAAAGATATGGACTTGCATTTAAAAGCATATGCGGCGAAACTGACTCCGTGAATGAAAAAATAGTGGAAGAAAGGAAATGTGAATTAGAGATGATATTAGATGGATATTGATAAGAAGAATATCTTTAATGCCGGCGAGACTGGTCTATTCTACAACATGATGCCTAATTGACATATAAGAATGAAAGATGTTTTGGCGGAAAACACAATAAGGAGCGATTGACTGTTTTATTGTGCACTAATTTGGATGGATCTGAGAAATTTTCCCCACTAGTTATAGGTAAATCACAAGAAACCTGGGCATTTTAAGAACATTAAAAGAAAATCTTAAGAATACAAAAACAACAACAAATCGTGGTTGACATCTATTTTTATTGATTGGGTTAAAAAATTTGATGCAAAATTATGCAAGGGTAAAAGAAAAATTCTACTCTTGATCGAACGTTGCCCTGCGCAACCTCCAAATATTTCAGGACTTATGTCTGTTCATTTTTTACCAGCTAGTAAAAAAAAAAGCACAAGTAAGTTGCAGCCATTAGACTTGGGGATCATCCGTAGTGTAACACCATATTACCGAAAATCCCTAATTAGGAAATTATTAAACAATTTTGCTGGCCAAAAAGAAATTAAAAAAGTTACTATTTTGGAGGCCATTCGCATGATTAGATTACATCATCCTGGAAAGAGGTTTCTCCTTGCA
The DNA here is from genome assembly GCA_963931845.1 of Maratus michaelseni. Lineage (NCBI taxonomy): Eukaryota > Metazoa > Arthropoda > Arachnida > Araneae > Salticidae > Maratus > Maratus michaelseni. The sequence goes on along the minus strand of OZ007587.1, from coordinate 379,867,398 downwards.
CAATTGAAAACTGCTTTCGAGCATATGGAATATAACAGATGCACAACTCGACGCAGAAGATATCACCACCGAAGAATGGAGTCTTATTGGTGATGAAGATTTTATCGATTGTGACGAAGATGTTTTAATAACCGGCTACAGAAATTTAGATCAAAATTTATGATGACATCACAAATGAAAATGCAGATTTAGATGTAGAAGATGACTGATACAGAAAGCGAGACACCACCACCTTCTTACTCAGATGGGAATTCTGCTCTGAATATTCTTCGCTGGTACATTGTTTCATCAAATATGGAAGATGACTCATTCATACTTCTTGAGAAACTTGAAGGAAAATTACTAAAAATAAGACCGCCATTGAAACAATCTACACATTTTGGTTTTTTAAAAACTTGATTTTTTAAATTAAATGTATTATAAATATTTTTATTGTACTGCAATTAACATTATATGCTGTAATGTTGTTCTTGTATACTGTATATGTATAATGAATGCGAAATGTATTTGTGCAATAAAAATATGTAGTACTATATCTGTATCAATAAAATAAATAAATAAATAAAACATTTAATAATTAAAATAAATAAATAAAACATAACAATCTAAAATAAATAAATAAAACATTTCTAAACACACCAATATTTTAACCGATATAGTATTGACAGTCCTAAGCCTGTAAAGTGTGAAGGGAAATGTTTTTCAAATGGTATTTTTTCCACAAATTCTTTTTAAGGACGATCTCTGCTTAAGAACGATTTTTCCAGGTTCCTTGAAAGTCGTTAAATAGAGAGCCAACTGAATATATATATATATATGAAAGGATAAAAAGTAAAACACTTTAAAAATGCGAAATTTAAATTTAAAATTCAAAATTTAAAATTCAAAAGATTTTTCTAATTTCATAAATTAATGTTAAATCTAATTTGCCCCTGATATCTTTGTTTTGCTGCTCACAATTATTACTTTCAGGCATCAGTTTTGATCTCTCCTTAAGTTTAAAAGTGCTGAGTATAACGCTCCTTGCAAGTTCTGTTGTTTTGGGCTTGGCGCAGAAACTGGCCTGGCCAAAAACCCGGGCATCATGCGAGAGCTGAATAACCAATTTGCATCTTGTCACCTCCTACACCCTGGAGCGCTCTCTAGTAAAAAATATTAGAGTTAGGCTCTAACAAAAAGCAGGAACACGCATTTTTCGTGGCTTTTCCGGCCGCTCCCGCCTGCTATGAGGATTCACGCTCGGCCACTTCCTGAAAACCAGCGTTCCCGGGGGCCTGTTTGAATGTTTCCACTTCTAACAAGAGCGACGGTAGAAGCCACGTCAATCCCGGCCCGAAACTGACACCTCTAATGGGGTTTTTTAAGTCCCTGATGTATCCGTAGCTGTCAGCTCTACAAACCCCTGGGTCTAGCTTAAAAAGAGACTGTATTTACAAAGGAATAAAAAGTGAGACTCCAGGAAAAAACTCTGGTCTCATTTCCACCGCCACGACACGAAACCGCACCCGGTCCCGACTACTTCGCATAAGTAAGGTCAAACGATGATGCCAATCTGCCCCCTCCACAATTCACTACATATTATTTAACAGTCAACTTGGATAGTTATGCGCGGGAAAATCCCAACCTTTGCTGGACTTCATAATTGAAAAAAATCACCTTTGCTGATAAAAACTATCTTTTCATCGCCTGCTCAGAAAACAAAAATGCCATCCCTTGCTGGACTTGATAATTGAAAAATTTCACTTTTGCGAATAAAAACTCTTTTTTCATTGCCTGTTCAGAAAACGAACAGTACCTTGTGATCATAAAAGCGAAAACTTTTAACATTTTGCTAAAGTGAAATTTGTGTGTCCAGAGTTCCGACCACCTATGGAAAAAAGGACCCCCCCCCCTTTTTTTTTTAATCTTCGAGAAAAGAAAGCTTTTGAAAACTGTATTAATTTAATATCTTTTCTCTTCTCTGAAGAAACAACTAACAGTTTTTATTCCTCTTTCAACTATCATCCGAAAAATCCACCCTTTAGCGGGCGGTGGTCACAAAAAAGGACACCTAATTTTAATTCCAAAACTGACAAACGGCACCAAGAATATTTAATTAAAATTTTCCTTTTATAAAGTAAGGGAAAATCAGCAAGTTATTCTTTTCTAAGGAAATCGTTTGTAAAATCTGGTGTCAGTCCATTATTTCATTATTTTACAAACAGATTTATTCCGCGCCGGAAAGGGTTAAAACCGTTAAGTCATCTGCAATTCAACAGAATTTATTTATCAGGGTCAACTTTTTCCCCGGACTGCCAGTGATTGAAACATGTAATGTGGTTTTGGTTTCGAAGAAGATTGAAAATTTTGTGTGTTATTATTTTTTTTTTGTCTTTTCGCAGTGTGTCACGAAAGTAAAAGGTGATTTTTTTTTTAAAATTATTATTTTTGTATCCGGTGAGTGCTATTCCTGGATTTATTTAAAGCAAAGACTTACCTTTGATATTAACCGTAAAGAAGAAAATATTTCTTTAAAGACCTTTTTAGTGAGAGGCATTGGTTCTCAACCTTGTATTTTTGAATGCTTTTTTGATACATATTAGATAGCGAGCACTGAAGGAAAACCTTTTTTTTTTCTTTTTCTTTACAATTTTGGTTGTTTTAAAAGGACTGCCAAGGAATCTTTTTAAAGAAATATTGTTTTTATTATTAGAAGGTAAAAACAGTGATTCTCAAACTTTATTATTTAAAAAAATTGTTATGCATACCGAAAATAAATTAAAGATATTTTGTATCTAAAGAGGGTTATTTTTATAATGCTATTATTTGTTTGAAAATTTTATGATTTTTTAATTCATAGTTTTATGATCAGTTTAGCCATTTTGGATGAAACACTTAATGCTGTATCGAATATAAGCAAAATTCTCCAAAAGAAAACTTTGAACATTTCATTTCTTCCTTAACTTGTTTCTGGGACAATTGATCATTTACAAGAGATCGCCAACTTCTGTGATAATGACAATGATGACGATGAATTACATTCTAAAATTAAAAAACTCGAGAATGGTGTATCAGAAATTAAGAGCATAAATTTTAACGAAACAAAAATCAATTGCTTTAAAAATGCAAAAGCTTTTGTAGAAAAAAATGATTCACCAAATGAAAGAAAGATTCAATGATAAAGCAATGCCCTTAATCCAACTATGTGAATTTTTTAAAAGCTTTAAAGAATTTGAAAAAATTAATGAAAGTCAATGCAAGGAATTCTGTCATCTTTTTGGAATTAAAGAGGAGGATGCTGCTGTGGCAGATCTTCGTTCATTTAAATATGTTGCTCATAATAAGTTAGAAGATACCAGTACAGATGTGGCTTTTTAGGTAGATTTCGTAAGAAATACTACCTATTACATTCTCACCTAAGTTGGAAATTTTGAAAAATTTTTGCAGATCTACGCCGATCATGACTCCCAGAACCCAAACCCACCCCCAGTTCAAAAGTTTATATATCTATCTATCTATCTATCTATCTATCTATCTATCTATCTATCTATCTATCTATCTATCTATCTATCTATCTATGTCACTTTTTTCTGACCACGATAACTGGAAAAATTCTGCATAAATCTCTTCCAAACTGATACATAAAATCAAGGGTCATAAAATCTCGGTCAAGTTCATTAATGGGCAAAATCGAACCAAGGCGGGGGAAATGGGGGGGCTTTTTGTGAAAACAGAAAAATCCTCATAATTTCTTTATTATTATACGTATCGAATCCGTTTAAAGTTATTATTACTTCTAGGAAAAGGGCCGAAAATGTATGTATGGCAGATTTTTGATATAATTAAAAATGGCCCCAAGGGGGGGAAAAAAGGGGGGTTTTAGGAGAAAAAAAATCATAGCTTCGTCAATTCACAAGATATCAAATCCGCGTAAATTTATTATTAATCCTCTTAGTATTATCTAAAACTTTTATATTGACAAGTTTTTTATAGGACCAACCGTTATAGCAAAAAAAATTAAAAACAAAACAAATCCCTGCCGGCTCCGCCTGCAAACAAGTTATTTTTCGAAGTAGGCGGTTCTAACTCCCCCATCTTTTCGAAACTGATACATAAAATCAAGAGGCATAAAATCTCGGTCAAGTTCGTTAATGGGCAAAATCGAACCAAGGGGGGGGAAATGGGGGGGGCTTTTTGTGAAAACAGAAAATCCTCATAATTTCTTTATTATTATACGTATCGAATCCGTTTAAAGTTATTATTACTTCTAGGAAAAGGGCCGAAAATGTATGTATGACAGATTTTTGATGTAATTAAAAATGGCCCCAAGGGGGGGGGGGGGAAGGGGGGTTTTAGGAGAAAAAAAATCATAGCTTCGTCAATTCACAAGATATCAAATCCGCGTAAATTTATTATTAATCCTCTTAGTATCATCTAAAACTTTTATATTGACAAGTTTTTTATAGGACCAACCGTTATAGCAAAAAAAAATTAAAAACAAAACAAATCCCTGCCGGCTCCGCCTGCAAACAAGTTATTTTTCGAAGTAGGCGGTTCTAACTCCAGCATCTTTTCGAAACTGATACATAAAATCAAGGGTCATAAAATCTCGGTCAAGTTCGTTAATGGGCAAAATCGAACCAAGGGGGGGGAAATGGGGGGGGCCTTTTTGTGAAAACAGAAAAATCCTCATAATTTCTTTATTATTATACGTATCGAATCCGTTTAAAGTTATTATTACTTCTAGGAAAAGGGCCGAAAATGTATGTATGACAGATTTTTGATGTAATTAAAAATGGCCCCAAGGGGGGGGGGGGAAGGGGGGGTTTAGGAGAAAAAAAATCATAGCTTCTTCAATTCACAAGATATCAAATACCCGTAAATTTATTATTAATCCTCTTAGTATTATCTAAAACTTTTATATTGACAAGTTTTTTATAGGACCAACCGTTATAGCAAAAAAAATTAAAAACAAAACAAATCCCTGCCGGCTCCGCCTGCAAACAAGTTATTTTTCGAAGTAGGCGGTTCCAACTCCCGCATCTTTTCGAAACTGATACATAAAATCAAGGGACATAAAATCTCGGTCAAGTTCGTTAATGGGCAAAATCAAACCAAGGGGGGAGGGGGCTTTTTGTGAAAACAGAAAAAAACCCCATAATTTCTTAGTTATGATACGTATCGAATCCGTTTAAAGTTATTATTACTTTTAGGAACAGGGCCAAAAACTTATGTATGACAGATTTTTGATATAATTAAAAATTGCCTTAAGGGGGGAGGGAAGGAGGGTTTTAGAAGAAAAAAATTCATAACTTCGTCAATTCCCAATATTTCAAATCCGCTTAAATATATTATAAATCCTCTTAATATTATCTAAAACTTTTATATTGACATGTTTTTTATAGAACCAACTCATAGCAAAAAAAAAAAAATCCTTGCTGGCTGCGCCGCGAATTTGGAAAGTTCCCTCGATTGGTGCACTTTTGGCGATAATTTTTGGCGAGAAACGCATTTTGAGATAAAATACAAAATATGGTACTGATCTCTCAAAGCAGTGCACGAATCGAGGGAATTTTCCTAAATCACGGAACTCCGGTTCCGGAACTGCTGCATTTCTTTCGCAGTTGTATGTTGTTGTCTTCTGTTTGAATTTTATTCGCTTTACTCCGTGTGTTTATAACAAAAATAAATAACGCCTTTACATCTCTCCTTTATTTTTTTTTTGTTTCTCTTGTGTTTGTGCTGAACCTGAACTAGTGATGTCATTGTATAACGTTTTTTCCTTTTTAATTTTTTCCCGCCTTGTTCTTCCAGATTTTCTACTCTAAAAAAATATTCTGATACGTTTAATAAATACCTTTCAACAAACTGGGCGTTTTGTTGCAAATTAAAATATGGAAGAGTGAAACTGAGCATTCATATTTTGGGGGAATTTCTAAATATCTTGCCACATTTGAATCAGAAGATTTCATAAAATGCTTTTAAAAATACAAAGTTAAACAATTGTTTATTTTAAATATAATCTCAATGATTAAAGTTAGTTATGTTCTGATGAAATTTTACCTTTCAATGTCGCTAATATATTTTCTAACATTATAGGTAAAGTTGTATATAAAATATGTTTGAAATATATTTCCTAATATTTATAAGTTGCTACTAAAAACTTTGAAAAGGTGTGAAGTTACTCTCTACTGTGAAATTACATTTTTTGGCGAATTCTGATGCTGACACAAGAAAGAGTAATTATTGGTAATCATCTAAATTATTACCACTGCTATGCAATCTTATAACAAAGATTACATTTAGAGGGTAAAAAAAGAAATATTCTGAGAACACACTTCTTTTAGTTTGCCAATTATTTAATAGTGTACGAAGTCTGAACTGATTTTTATTTGTTAATATTTATAAAATTGCAACATAAAATGTGATGAACAATTGGTAACAGAAGTTACAGGGAGAAAAAGTCACAAGAAAAGTGTAAATCTGTCCACTTTATGCGATATTCATAACAAATATTCCAAAATTACTGTTGTGACAACTTGTTTACTTGTAAACTTCATTTATATTCTGCAATATTCTCTAGACAAGAACAGAAAAAAAAAAAACCTTGTAACAGAGGTAACACAAAAAAGAACGCCTATTTTTTTGTGAAAAAATAAGAAAATGAAGAATTAATTGATGAATATTTTATTATAATATAAAATGCTTACTAGGGTAGATGTGCCAATAATGGGCACCTTTAAGGAATTTCTCTAAAAAAATATTTTTTAATTAATAGTTATAATTGTTATATTCCACATTTCTTAATATTATATTAATCTACCAACAATATTTAACCATGCTCATAGTCACATTTCCCAATGTGAATCGAAATTTAATTGTAAATAACAGAAATGAATCAAAACACCCTAAATTCCAGTAATAGACACCCCACAAAAAGTAATAGATAATTGATATTATGATTGTATTTAAAACTAGAATTTAAAAAAAGCATATTAATGGAATAAAAAAAAGCTGAAATTTTATTGGTTATTTTTTTATAAACTAAAAATATTGAAGGTGGCCCATTACTGGCACATCTACCCTAGATCACATTTCACACATCATTAAATTTAGCTTGTAAAACATGGCCAAATATGCGTGAAACATACCAAAATACATTAGAGTATCTTTTTATTGCATTCTTTATTACCAGGAGTTGTGCAGATTATAATTTTTTGCATAATATAGATCATTCTACACATTGTTAAATTTACTTTATAAACATTGTCCAAACATACCTGTATCAAATCATAACAATTTATTTCAGTAATTAGCTCTGAATTAAGGAGAAGTTGATCTAATGTACCAAATTTAGTCCTCTAGAGAATAACAACTATTTATAATGTGGGAATTCATGTGTTTCTGAACTAAAAATTCATTTTTACATCTGAGAAGTTGTACATTATATGGAGAATTGTGTTATATAAAATTGCATTATAAAGATCTTCTACTGTAATTAAATAACTCAAACACAAATGAAGGACTGGGGATGGTTACAGTTTTCATAATTAACTATTTAAAAGGCTAACTAAATTTCCATATGGTTATCTTTAAGCAATGCATTCTTCTGCATCTCAAAAATATAAGTTAAAACTGGCTTGGTAAATTATTAAAAAAAAAACTATATCTTCTGGTCAGTTTTTCCACTTTGGAAGAAACTTACAACCCTGACCCGAATCCTCTCATGTAAGTGGGATGCAACAGTCTGTTCCCTGTTTTTGTTTTTCTAGTGCTCCACAGGATAAAATAGAAATAAAGCCTTAAATTGATAAAATCCATCTCAGTGCAGCGAAAAATGTAAGTTTTAACAAAAAGAAGTATTTTCAATTTGAAAAATAGCAAATTAATATGTATTGCATGATTGCAATTAAATTTCTTAAAAATATTCACATCCAATAAATAACAAGTCACAGTGTTTGGCTTTATTTACAATACAAAATGTTTGCTGCACTGTTAAAATAAATGGTAAACTAACATGCATTTTGGTCTAATGTGAAAGTCATTGTTTAAAACATGTTTATGTGATTTAAAAAAGCATAAAAGTTAGCATTTATGTGATTACAGCTGGACAAACTTCCATTTCCATAGTGTTTCTGAATAATATTCATGCTGCTTTACTTAAAAAATGAGGTAAAAATTATTACTTGAAAAAAAGTAGTAGAAGTTTGGTGCTGTGGTAATCAGACTTAATCTCGCTTGAATTTACCTGTATGTTGTCCAGTGTAGATGAGTATGGTAATTCAATAATCATTTATTTTTAAAATGATCATAGTTTTATGCAATTAGAGAAATTCAGCAACTTTTGACAAAAAAGATATTTACCCTGCTAATGGTAAAATAACATACACATTTAAGCTTGAACTAGAGGTACCATTTTAGAATTCTCTTACGAGGTGCAAAGTTTTTCTTGAGGACAGTAACATAGCCAAGTTAGCCTTTAATTTGATCCAGTTTTGCCTTTAACCCCTTATTGCCAAGCAAAATTGTGATTTTTCTTTTTCTCCGTAATTTTTTAAAATGTTAATAATAGTTGATTTTTCCATCGTAACTTAAAAATGTTAATTACGTATATAAATATAATCCTTGAAAGTATTAATATTACTCAATATTTCAAAACTGCTTTATATCTGTGGAATTATATTTAAATAATGCTCATATTGCAAAGAAACCTAGAACTTAGTGAATGGATATATCAATTCATGACATCTAGAAAGTTAAAGAAATATGACAGTTAATAATTAAACAGTATAAGATTTTTAAGGGCTTTTTATCAATGATTTTTTTTCTTTTTATTAGAAACAACTTTATAAAAATAAACATTTTAAAGGACTTCTTTTTGTTATATTTTTTTAGTGATATAGATAAAAAATTTATGTTATTTTAGAATAACATTTCTCCCCTTGTTGCGACCGGTTCTGGTTCAGTGGATTTCTTTATTAACTAACGCTATCTTAATTTAAATAAATTGGCATTTACTCAAATAACTCCAAAAGGGATATAATTTTTTTCTCTTCTTTTTTATTGGAAGACATATTTATATCTATATTTCCCTATGTTACATTTTTTTACAGTAAAAAGCGAAACATGTTCTTAAAAATCATTCTATCAACACACCTACTCATACAGAAAATGTGACCAGGAGGCGAGCAACCCCTCGTAAACAATAGAGCCACCGCTATCTATTTATCGCTCAATTGGCATTAAAAGAATAATTCTCCACACCCCTTTCAGGAAATCAACTTACAAGGGGTACCACCAAACATGATGCGCACAGATTTTGATTAATTTAAAGTATGTTGTAGGGGTCATACCCCTAACTATTTAGGTCAAAGGTTTCCTTCAAATGGGTCTTAGTTTATGAGAAATTTGGGATTAAAGTTCAGTAGGCATTTCAAGTACCCATTAGTTTATGCCACGAACAGAAGGTCAAACTAATGGGTATTTAAAACGCATGCTGAACTTTAACCCCAAATTTCTCAAAAACTAGGGCACATTTGAAAGAAACATTTGACCTGAATAGTTAGGGGTGTGAATCTTACAACATACTTCAAAGTATGTGCGTATCATGTTTGGCGGTCTCCTTGTTAGTTGAAATAAAATAAACAAAACCATTTGGCTAGTTGAGTTTTTTAATTGCCTTCTAGCGAGTAGTTATTTTCAGATTTAAGGCAGAGTACTCTGATATTAAAAAAAAAAAATTAATATCAATTCATATAATAACATTTCAGATTTCAATTCATAAGTATTATCTTTGGACTTATTGTTACTTGCAGTAGTAATAATATGCTATTGGATAAAAGTTTCAAATATTTAAAATAATCACTTTAAAATGAAGATGCAACTTGAATAGTGGATGTTAAGGCTTCTTATCTGCAGATTTGCGTAATGGAATTTTAATTAATATTCATATTACTTCCTTTTTGTATAAGCCCCCTTTTGTTCCTTAACATTTTTATATATGTATATAATATAAAAATATTTGCTCTTTTTTCAAAATAAACAAAAAAAAAGTTTATTTGAAAATTGAATTTATCCAAATCAATTGATTTCAAACATGTCATAATATATTATCAAATGGTTTTTTAATAGTAATTCAATATTCCACCATTTAATTATGTATAATGAAATTGGTTTAATCTAGATTAGTTTATTTAGGCAAGTGTTTATTCTGTAAACCTTTTCCTGATATTCTACAATAAATTAAGTAAAAAGTATCTTTTTTTTTTTTTTTTTTTTTTTTTTTTTAAAAACATCACAATTTTAAGAAATATTTTATTAATTGAAAATAGCATTTATAATATTTCTTAATCATTATATTTTAATTTTTTTAAATGTTTGTGATGTATAGAAAAAAGTAATGTATAATTGCATTTCTATTAATTTCATTTTATAAAGTTTAACCAGTTAATATTATTTTTCTGTTTATAAGTTTGAATTTCTTTTACAAGAAATATATATATATATTAATCTAGTTGAATCTGTCTTGTAGCTATATTTTAAAACCATAATTTAATATTGTTTCAGTATTATATCAATAGATGGCGCCTGTAGTGTATGAAACATTGTTTACATTTATGTTATGGTTTTCTTTGTCACGCGGTTGTGTTTTATTAGTGAGTTCTAAAATATGTTTTTTTTTTTAAAATAAAAATCTGTTTATATATTTATTTTATAGTATAAAAATAGAATCTTTTATTTAGTTGCTTATTTAATAACAATGTGTTAGTTTAATTGTTGTTTTCTATGTTTTCTAAATTAAACGAGTGCAATTGTGTGAAATTTTTTATGCCTAAATTAAAATGTTGTGCTTTTAAATAATTTTTTGTTCTTTATATAAACGTTGACAAAGTTTAAAGTATTCAAAAGTCTTAAAATTGTGTTGCTTGCCTGAGATTTTTTTAAATACTTTTTGCAATGTTTACATTATTTTCTGTTTCTTAGTAAATAAATTTAAGTAAAAATGTCTCAGTAACACGTGGTTTTCATTTCATGTTATGTGCAAGATAACTTTTGCATAATGGTGAAATTTATTTAAATAAAAATATTCATGGTTTTACAGAATTTTACTTATATTTTCTTTTAATGCTTTTTATTTGAAATTAGTAATGCTGTTTACTTTCAATTTTCAGAGTATTTAAAATGACGTTTCTTCTTTTTTTTTAGTTAAGTTCAGTGATAGGAGGGGAATTCTTTTTTATATTATTATTATTAATTCTGTCTGTCAAAATCCCAACAGTTTTCTCTTGTTTGATGTGACAACAGAAACTTCAGAACCTTTTGTCATCTAACTTTTATATGAATCGTTAATTTATCACCAATTCCAACAAAATTTATCATTTAACAAATAAGATATTAAATTAATCAACTTAATCCTCAACAACAGAGGTAAACCACTTCAATAATTATCTCCTTTTAGTGCATAATAAATTCTTTACATCAAAATTGTTATCTGACAATTGAAAATTTAGTTTTATTCATTAATTTATATGAATTTTAATTAATTCAATGAAATTGTTTAAAACCATGTACTTAATTAAAAATTTTACGAATTATTAATAGAGTTCAGAATTAAAAATTATTTTATTTTAATCAATGTTTAGAGTAAGTTTGAATAAGAAATTTGCATACATGGCGAAATTATCAACCAGTGGTGTGATTCAGCCAGTTTGGTAAAACCATTTACCTAATATTTTGTGAGTTTAAAAAAACAACTGGCAGACCGCTTGTAAGAATGATGTTTGTAATGTTTAAATCACAAATTTACACTCTTTGAAATATTCATTACTCAATATTGTATATTCTAAGCATAACACGTCAGTATTTTCTCGTTTATTTAATATTTGTATAGCATCTTATATAAAACCCTCACGTTTAATGTGCTGGTGTTCCATAGAGTATTTTTAATGATGCACAAAAAACAAACACAGTGTTCAGATTCAAGGTTTTTTGTGACAGCTGTAATATTGCCTCCCAGAATTCCCTAAACTAATCAATATTTTTAAATAAAGTTGGATTTTTTGAAGCTGGGGTAAATTTTATTATTAATACAAAATGCAGCACAGATGTCATATATGAACCACGTTGGCAAGATTTTTTTACCCGCCAATTTGGCAAAAACTTTGTTTTTTGCATTATATATGTTTATTTACTTTTATTTTATATTTTAGTTCTACAAATTACTATTTTTATTATGTATATCAATATTTATTTATATCAAACTATCATTTATTTATTTTTATTTCCTTTTTTAAAATAATAAAAGCTATTTCATTTATTACGTTATTTTGTTTTTATATTGAAATAAAAAATCACGTGCTATTATTGCATGCTATTTGTAACTAATATTCAAAAACAAAGTTTTGAAGGGGGAAATCGCGCCAATGTGGTGCGTATATGACATCTGTGTCCAAAATGCCAGTCTTCAACAGATCCACAATAAATTTAAATTGCAATAAAAATAGTTTTACAGGCATTTGAGACTAATTATAGAAGGCAACATTGGTGATGATCTCAGATAATTTGTAAGTAAACTTAACATGAAACATGTATTTCATAACATCCAAAGAAGTTAAAATTCCATGGCGAAGCAAAGGTATAATACAAGTGTTCGACAGCCAATGAAATAATATTATCAGTATTAAATATTTCATTAATGTTTTGTTTTCATTCTACATTTTCAGGTTAAATAATAGCTAACTGTTTGAAATTTTACAAAGCGAGTTATAATTTCTGCAAATTTTTTGTTCTGAGAGAAATTTTTGTCAGTGAACTAAGGTTGTCGAATAATCCCTAAATAAATAATAATAATTATTATTTTTTAATATGTAAGCGGGAAACATACTACAGCAACAACTTCTAACTGGTAGTCCCCAGGCCACTAGTAGTTGGTGACAAAATTTAGATGGCCTGTTAAAAAATATGGACATTATTTGCATCTAAAATAACATCCTCAAAAATTCTTATATTTATGAAATTCTAGATTTTTAGTTTGTGAAAATTTAAATTATAATAATAGGCTTTGAAACTTATGTTAAAAAACATTATTTGTTGCTTGGAAAATAGGCATTTTTTTTTCTATAAAAAATGAATGTCCAATACTAAGGTAAAAAGCAATGAAAATTTTTATTTAGTTTTCAACAAAGTATTTTTATCTGTCATAGTAATTAAAACTCTGGAATGGTTTAGCAAGGTTCATACTCATCAGGGGATTTAATTTCAGTCTTAAAAATCAGGGGATATTAAAAAAATTCCTCAAACCTGGGAAAAACTGACAAAACGATCAGGTACTCTGGGAAATTAGCTATTTTGCGTGGTTTGTGGTGTCATAATGAAATCAAATTGAGACACGCCTTTTAACATCGTGAGATATAGAATTAGAAAGTAGCCACTCTTTCTCTCAGATTACCTTGTTTTGATTTTATCTTATTTTCTGAAATTTTTTTTTAGGGGAGTGGGGTCACGTCAGGGCCTAAACAGGGGGGGGGGGGCTGAGGGGCATGTGCCCCGGGCGCCAAATGAAGATTTCGTTTGTCGTTTAATACAAAAATGTATATATGTGAAATTTGTATAAAAATGTCTCGTAGCTGGAAAAAAAAACCAAATGCATTAAAATTGACAAATAGATAAAAAGATTCGCCTAAAATACTAGATAGCAAATGAATAAGAAGAAAGAACTGTTCTCTTAGGCTATTTTTATCCTATTCCAAATACACCATGTCTATGTCTTCTATCTATCACACACTACACTTCCCGTGTAGTAAGAATCACTAACATTTTCAAGGTCAGTCTCCTGTCTCTGTGCCACTATCCAGTGTCCAACAAGGATAATTGCCAAGCGATTCCCTGCAAAAAAATTCCAAGAAAGGTGTTCTATTTATTTTTTCTTTCTCGCTAGATTTTCTCTTGCACATGTTTTCAAGTGTATGTGAAGAAATTTCATTTAAAGTGATGCAAGATACAATTAAAATCACCAGTGGCAACCCTGAATAATGAATAACACTGCAAGACTAATCAATGACACTCAATTTAAGTTAATATAAGTTTATTTAAAAAATAAAAAAAAGTTTACAATTTGACATTATTTTATTTATGTTTTGATGCATAAACAAATTATGATTGCCTCATAAAGTTTAAACTATAACAAAAGTAATCACCAAGGTTATCGTTGATTCAATGAATTATACGCATGTAAATAATTTAATGTAGATTCCCTCAAATCAGTACATATGATGTATCACAATAAACATGAGGGCATTTAAAAAATAAAATGACAGGAATAAAGTTATTTAATTAAAAAGCTAATTTCACATATTCAATTCAACAAGTAATATTTACATGCTTCAAAGTTTTTTTTTTTTTTACAGAACATTTTAGCATACCAAACAGCATTTTATAATGCATGTTCATATAAGACAATTAATGGTGTCAAAATATCAATGTGAAAAATTTAATAAATTCCATAATTTTAAATTTTTTAAAAATGGATACAATTAACCTTTCAGTGGCACACTACAAATTTTCTCAAGAGCAAGTCCATATCGCATTTTTTACCATACAAATGTTTCATTTTCTTACGCTGTTATATGCAAGATATGAAAGTTAAAGCTAACTGAAAAAGCTGGACTATGCATTGATACATGAAACACAATGCATGTACCACGTGTATGGTAAAGTCCTGCACCAGGTTTGGTTATCCACTTTTAACTGCACCCGACATGCAGTTCGAGTTGGCACTATACTTTTCCCATTTGTGGGTCAGGTTGGGTTTTGATTCTTACAGTGAAATTTAGTAAAAATTTCTTATTATACTAACATGTAAAATAAAAAAAAAGTAATATTCATCTAACAGTAAAATTGACAGTTATGAAACCGAATTGCATGCCAATTTCCTGAATCTGAACACAAACTGCTTAAAGTATTAGAAAGATTTCTTTCACATGTACATTTCTGCATTGCAGCAGAAGGAAATCGCTTTGAGCAAGTTTAAAGATAACTACTTTTTATTAAGTTTTAGAAAAGATACTTTAATAGCATTTAAAAATATGTATCATTCTGAAAGAATTGCAACTGTTGTTTTTTTATCATTTCATTTAATAAAAATTCTGTTATTCAACTTAATTTTTTAGTACAAGTTGTATATTTTTATTTAATATGTCAGAATGAGAATAAATTTTAAATTTATATTGTAATATTAATTTTACTAGCAACTAATTTTTTTATATCTGACAATTATTTATATTTCTAGTAGATATGTGAATGACTCACCTCTATTTTGAAGCAAAAAAAATATATATATATATATATGCTATAACTTTAAACAGCTATTAATTTGCAAGTTTTAATCAAAGAATGGTACTTTTTTGTCTTCTTAGATAGGTTAATAAAAATAAATCATCTAAATTATCCCCCTGCCTTCAAAATTTCCATTCCCCCTCGCCAGCATACAGAGATTAAAATCTTTAAAATTTTATTTTGAAAAAAAAAATGTGCACCATTTATTGATCTCATAAAATGATTTAAATAATCTAAATTATCCCACCCCCCTTAATTTCCAAATTTACTCTTACCCCTCCTTTTTTATTATTTCCTTATTTTTACTAACTTTAAGGACCAGAGGATCATATAAAAATTTAAATTCCGTAATTTTTTAAGAAATGTTTTTATTAACCTAAATCGCTTTTAAAATACTTCATTTAAAACTAGAGTCACAAAGACCCCCACCCCCCCCCCCCCCCAAAAAAAAAGAAAAATAGGAACAACCCAACATGTTTCAGAATTTTATCTGACTATTAAAGAACATAGATATGATCATTTTTTTATATAAAAGATGAAATTGGTATTAGAGATCTAATATTAAATTACTTTTCTCGATTGATTTAAAACATGATTTACTTTCATTTTAGGTTCGGATTGGGTTGAGAGTGGAAGTATTTTGGGTTCTGGTGTAATTTTCAATAAAAACAATAACTTTTGATATATTGCGATTTGATTCATCGAAAATAATTAAAAAAATTCACAGGTTACAATTAACATTTCTTTAATATTAATTTCAAAATATACATTATTTAAAATTAATAATTAAAAAACAAGACAAATGAATTGCAACCTATGAATTTTCTTAACACAAATGAATTTCTAGAAACTTTAAAAATATACAAATCCAAAATTTCAGCCCATTCAACCTAGTAGTTTTTGAGTTATGCTTATTAGCTACTATTACTAATTATTAATTAACTATATTAAGCATATTATACTCATTAAGATTTTTTTCCTAAACGTGAAAAGAAAAAAAAGAATTTCAATGTTACCACATTGAAAAAAACAAATCACATTTATTAAACTTTAAAAGAAACAAACAATAAATAAAAAATGACAGCTTTAACTAATTATAATTTCTTGTAACATTATCCAGGAATAAGGGAAAAAAAAACTTATATGAAAGAAACATTTTGGAACATCATGACACTATACGATACACTTTAACCTTGGTATAAATGAAACTTGTAACTCAAAACACATCCGTAAGCAATTCACACTCATACACAGTGTAATGCTTACAAAATATTTTGTGTAGCCCTGTATATGATTTATAGAATTCTATTCATATGCTGCACAGAACTGAAAGGTGGCACATTTACGGTTCAATCAAACAGAGTAATCAATGACATTTATGTGATTACATACGTGATGACATTTACATATCCTTATGGAATTATGTACAAAATGCATACTTTTAAAGGTCTTTTATATTTTGTTTCACAGATATGAAAAGCAGTGTTAAATTTTACTATGGAAAAAGTTTGAGGTAAAAGCAAGAAATATTACTCTTTAAAACTTTTTATTATAAAAAATAAGTCAACAACTTTTGCTCACAAATAAAAATAAATCATCTAAATTATCCCCCTGCCTTCAAAATTTCCATTCCCCCTCGCCAGCATACAGAGATTAAAATCTTTAAAATTTTATTTTGAAAAAAAAAATGTGCACCATTTATTGATCTCATAAAATGATTTAAATAATCTAAATTATCCCACCCCCCTTAATTTCCAAATTTACTCTTACCCCTCCTTTGTCCCTCTCTATACAAAGATTTTAAAATCTTTATTTTTACACAAAAACTCTTTTGCCCTATTTATTGCACTTTAGTGACAATAAATATTCAATAATATAAATTATCTCCTGCCTCCTTCAAAAATTCCTCTTTGCAACCCCCTCCTCCCTTCAGCATAGCAACTCATTTCTTTTAAACTTTATTTAAACAAGAACGAAAAATTCTGCATCAAGCATTGATTATTATAAAACACTTTCTAACAGCTTCAGAGTACCATAACAAAACTTCACTTTAATAAGGTGAAAGATAATGTCTAGGTAAAAAAATTTGGATAATGCATTGTAAAACCCAACTTAGCAATTACCATCAATACTGAACCATGCTGAAAGATGTTTCTTCATTCATGCAAAAACACCTGTTTGCAAAAATTTTTAAATATCTAGCTTGCATTTCCATATTTATTATTTTTTTTTATTGTATAGCTAAGGTCGATCTCTACAGAGGCTTGTTTTATTTTTAGATTTTGTTTACAGGTTTTTTTAAAATTGGGATACTTTTACTTTCAGAACCAGTTTCAAAAATGAAAGTATCCTCATAAAAAAAAAACTAAAATTCAAAACGTTTCAAACGGCTGTAGAGATCAACCTCAGCTATCCAATGCAAAGCAAAAAAAAAAAAAAAAAAAAAAAAAAAAAAAATCATATAAAAAATATTGAAATGCAAAAGAGATATTTAAAAAAAATTCTCCAATATGATTAACATTAGCGAGCAGGTGTTTTCACGTAAGTGAAATGGCCGCTTGACAAATGATGAAATTAAAGCATACAAAGCTCGCCAAAAATTTGATGATCTCATAAAATGTAAAAAAGAGATGATCAATATGTACACCTATCTAGTAGGCAAGAAAATAAATATTTAAGTAATTCAGTTTGTTTACATCATATATAAACTTTAAACTTGAGTTTCTCAAAATGTTGCTTTTTGAACTTCAATGCACCTTTTTATAGAAACTACTACATGTTATTATATGTAATCTTGCCTGGATATTTTTAACATATTCCGGATTAATTCAAAGTGAACTTTTGTTACAATTTTTTTTAAAGTTTTTATTTAAAAAAAATGTATTAAAAGGTTTTTCTTTTGAAAAACTCAAGTTTTTTGTTATTTAAAAGTGATTTTTATTCCAAATTTTGTTTAAAAAATAACTAAGGGATATTGGTTTATAAATTTGACTTCACTTTATTAGGATTTATTTATATTATGTAAATAAAATTTTTCAAATGAATATCTTTGGTAATTTCTGAGAAAAGGTGCATTAATTTGACATGGTAGGTATTAGAGCCATACCGAATACTCTGTATATGTTTCTTCATTCATGCAAAAACACCTGTTTGCAAAAATTTTTAAATATCTAGCTTGCATTTCCATATTTATTATTTTTTTTTATTGTATAGCTAAGGTCGATCTCTACAGAGGCTTGTTTTATTTTTAGATTTTGTTTACAGGTTTTTTTAAAATTGGGATACTTTTACTTTCAGGACCAGTTTCAAAAATGAAAGTATCCTCATAAAAAAAAAACTAAAATTCAAAATGTTTCAAACGGCTGTAGAGATCAACCTCAGCTATCCAATGCAAAGCAAAAAAAAAAAAAAAAAAAAAAAAAAAATCATATAAAAAATATTGAAATGCAAAAGAGATATTTAAAAAAAATTCTCCAATATGATTAACATTAGCGAGCAGGTGTTTTCACGTAAGTGAAATGGCCGCTTGACAAATGATGAAATTAAAGCATACAAAGCTCGCCAAAAATTTGATGATCTCATAAAATGTAAAAAAGAGATGATCAATATGTACACCTATCTAGTAGGCAAGAAAATAAATATTTAAGTAATTCAGTTTGTTTACATCATATATAAACTTTAAACTTGAGTTTCTCAAAATGTTGCTTTTTGAACTTCAATGCACCTTTTTATAGAAACTACTACATGTTATTATATGTAATCTTGCCTGTATATTTTTAACATATTCCGGATTAATTCAAAGTGAACTTTTGTTACAATTTTTTTTAAAGTTTTTATTTAAAAAAAATGTATTAAAAGGTTTTTCTTTTGAAAAACTCAAGTTTTTTGTTATTTAAAAGTGATTTTTATTCCAAATTTTGTTTAAAAAATAACTAAGGGATATTGGTTTATAAATTTGACTTCACTTTATTAGGATTTATTTATATTATGTAAATAAAATTTTTCAAATGAATATCTTTGGTAATTTCTGAGAAAAGGTACATTAATTTGACATGGTAGGTATTAGAGCCATACCGAATACTCTGTATATGTTTCTTCATTCATGCAAAAACACCTGTTTGCAAAAATTTTTAAATATCTAGCTTGCATTTCCATATTTATTATTTTTTTTTATTGTATAGCTAAGGTCGATCTCTACAGAGGCTTGTTTTATTTTTAGATTTTGTTTACAGGTTTTTTTAAAATTGGGATACTTTTACTTTCAGAACCAGTTTTAAAAATGAAAGTATCCTCATAAAAAAAAAACTAAAATTCAAAATGTTTCAAACGGCTGTAGAGATCAACCTCAGCTATCCAATGCAAAGCAAAAAAAAAAAAAAAAAAAAAAATCATATAAAAAATATTGAAATGCAAAAGAGATATTTAAAAAAAATTCTCCAATATGATTAACATTAGCGAGCAGGTGTTTTCACGTAAGTGAAATGGCCGCTTGACAAATGATGAAATTAAAGCATACAAAGCTCGCCAAAAATTTGATGATCTCATAAAATGTAAAAAAGAGATGATCAATATGTACACCTATCTAGTAGGCAAGAAAATAAATATTTAAGTAATTCAGTTTGTTTACATCATATATAAACTTTAAACTTGAGTTTCTCAAAATGTTGCTTTTTGAACTTCAATGCACCTTTTTATAGAAACTACTACATGTTATTATATGTAATCTTGCCTGGATATTTTTAACATATTCCGGATTAATTCAAAGTGAACTTTTGTTTCTAACTAAATTTTGGCTGAGTAGTTGTAAGGATTTCATTTTTTAAACATTATTGAAGACAAATGAATTTATAACTGATCTATAAAAGTTATTCAAGTATAAATGTATAATATATATATGCAATTATTCATAAAACTATTTACTTGTTATAGAAAAATATGTGTACAAATTATAGAAAAATTAAGAAAAACTAATGCAGATCAAAGCTTAGTTTTACATCTGTACAAATAAAAATAGGTAATTTAACTAAGAAAAGACTGATTTTGAATACAGAAACAGTTTGTAAAAACAGAAAATACAATAAATGACTCCCTGCTACCTTCGCATCGTATACTAGGCATGCTGCATTGAAAGTTTCTTAATGCAACCGCTAGGTGGTGCATTCTGTTCTAAACAGACCTTCGGCATATAAACATAATAAGGAACAGACATTATAGTTTTAGGCTTTTAAAGGACCCCAATACACGAAAATAAAACTGGAAAGCTGTAGGACAAATTGTAGAAAATTTGGATTTTATTTGTAAATGGTAGTGAACAGTGCTTTACAAATTTCATAAAATCTGGTATCCAGTAAAAAATTTTAGTCGCCATTAAAATAAGTTAAACCAAATCTCTCTCCCCCACCATTGATTTTCAAAATCACAAAAGCTTATTATGTGTTAATTGAGAAAAAACAATATGCAAGGTTTAGAATTATTAGTTAGATTTACTTCAAATGAATTACTTATAATCATTTATACGTTATTATTCGTTAAAATTAATGTGACAGATTAATCAGTTTTAATTCTGAACACAAAAATCTGATATTAGACTACAAAGAAATGTGAGCATTTTTTATCATTGTATTCAATTTTAGATGCCACAGAGGCTGGATTGACACTATTTCATAGTGTTTGATTGAACCCCCTCCTCGCACCATATTGTAATCATGTGACATGCTAGCTGGTTAGAGGGGCAAAGAATGGCGTTTTCTGTGCATGAGGGAAAATCCATTGTAAACTTTGTTCTTCTATTAAAAGTACGAGAGATGAGAAAGATCACTGCTTTTCGCTCACGAATAGAGGAAGGAGAGAGAGAAAATGCCATTTGGGCTCATTTCTTTGATGAATATTTGTACCAAAAAATGCCCAGATTAAACAAGTTGGTCGCCAGATAAGGAAACTTAGTCGCAAGTGGCGACCGCATTTCTCAAGCCCTGGTAGTGAAACAATTTTTCCGTAGGCGACCAAAAGTTCTGGAATGGAATGGAAATATTGTGATGGGAAATATGTACCAATTCTTAGGAAAACCTGGGCTGGTTTTTTAATATCTTAGCAAATTATAAATCAATTTTTATAAAAATTCAGAATCAGGATTTTTTTTAAATGTCTGTACACCTAATATCAAATCGATAAATGTAACAGTTTATTTATTTAAACAGATCCACAAAACTCAGAGTTGTTTTTGACCTGGCAAACCCCCATTTACAGTAACCTCTTTTCCATCTGGGTCAATTTGATAGATCAGTCTGGTCAGTTTTTGGCCAAAATAAAGAAAAGTTATAGTCCGATTTTCACAAAATTTGTACTTTTGTAATTAGAAAAAAAAATGATGTATCTACTGTAAATTTCGAATTGATATTTCCAATAGTTTTCTTAATATTTGAGGATAAGCTAAAATGAGACTATTTCGTTGTCTAGAATTATCAAAATGATAATTTTTTTTGTGATTATGATAAAAACAGCCATTTCCGAAGCACATTTGATGAGTTTTTAATTAATATCTCATTTAAATACCAAAATATTAAAAATCTGAGCCTCAGGTACATCAGGACATACCTTGGACTACCTAAATCCAAATTTCCAGATATCTAGGTGTGGTATTTGGCTAGCTATCGCCGACAGACACACAGAGTGAATAGATAATAAAATGTTTAATATAGATGCATGTTTATATATATACAGTAGACTCCCCCGAATCCACACATTGTTTCATATGTAAACAGTGAAACTTACAGTTAAGATATAGGTGGAAAATTCCAGATTTTTTAATTTTTTATATCATTCCATTTACATTTTATTATGTAATTCTGGTTAATATCATTGAACTCTTGCTTTCTTAAGGAAGTATAAATTTATTACCGAAAAAATTTGAAATAGCACTGATATTAGTGGTAATTATGATCTTTTTATCAAATACATTTATATACCTATTAATCAAGCTTTCTTTGGTTATAAATCTGGCCAAACATCAAATAAAATTTCGAAAATTTATGGTTTCGATGTAAATTACTAGTGTACCTTTATATGAGGCGAGTTTCATTGAATAATTCAAGAAAAAATTAACTCATCATTATTATGCATATTTAGTCATACATTATTAACTATTTATGTAACCTTTATTTTTAATATTTTAATTTTCTTAATTTTTATTATTTTTCTCAATTATTTTAATATTTTACTTTATTCTAAACATTCCAGATAGTTTTGAGTGCATTATTACATTCAATTACTGCACAACCCCTGATCGCAAACTGTGCAGATTTGCGGGAGCATATATTTATACACTCACACAGCTGTGTCCCCAGAGCAAAGTACTATTAGAGTGTGGACTCTTGTTATTCTGTCGAAAAGTTCAATCAAACATCACCTTCTGATTTGGCACTTTAAATTCACTTCCTTGGCAACTTTGATATCATTCTAGCAATAAAATAAATGCAAATATACAAACGAAACTGAAAACTGTCGCTCGTGCTGTTATCTTATTCTAGGATTTTATGTGAGAGCTAGGATAAAAATGAGAAGTCTGTGTATTTTATATGTGTAAAATCTATACAAGGCCAAAGCAAAAGATATAATTGCAGTAACAACTTCAACTGTTATAAAAAATTAATTTATACTAAATTTGCATATAATAAAATATTATTTGATTTGATTTCATGACTTGTAATTTTAAGTGCTATTCCTATAATGAGCGGGGGACTAATTTGTTTTGTTTAAATAGGGCCTTGAAACTTTTTTATGCTCAATTTTATCCCCCCGCCACCTGACCGAAAAAAAAAAGATTGATTAATTTTTGGTCTTTTTTTGCTGCTGTATTTTATTTAAATGTTATAAAATGGCTTGGGAGCAGAGATTGCACACCTGTTCCTTAAAATATATTTTTTTATTAGTGATACAAGATATGAAGTAAGATAACCCAAAATATTTCGAGATTTCTATTTGGAAAGCTTCAATTTGACACAATCATTACACGAAATGTAACAATATTGTCATTTTTTTTAATTCTAAAAATGCATTAAACTTTGCAGGCATTGCATTACTAAAATAACAGGAGATCGAACAGTTTCTCTCTCTTTTTTTTTCTTTTACAAAGGTGAAGAATTTTTTAGAAAATGGCATCATAGTTGGCAATTTGAGGAAAGTTAGCATTGAAATGTTATAAAATATTCTTTGATTTGATAATATATTACATAGTTTTTGAAAACTTCCATATACTGTCTTTTTTTAACAATATATTCAATTATAGAACATATTTTTGCTGCAATGCAGAAATTTTTGTTCTGCTTTTGATATAGCTATTCAAAGGCATATTTTTGCAACCTTCCATATATATTTTTTTAATTGAAATTATAAATGTATTACAGTATTTTTAAATAAAAGACTTACCTTGATTGATAACATTTATTCATGTAAAAAAAGAATTTTGCAAACTTCCAATAATTTACGTTTTTTTTGTAGTGAAAAATAAAAATTCCACGATATTTCAGATTTACCAAGTTATATTTTGTGTAATTGTTTCTCTGTTAAGATAACTATTATTTTTCATAAGTTTCTGAGAAAAATAAATTTTCAACTTTTCAATATTTACCATAAAGAATTAAGTTTAACCCTTTTTTTTCTTCAGAATTATTGAAAAGAATGACCGCAGGCAACTACTGAAGATGTTGACTTCTAAACAATATATGAAAAAATACCTGACATTTTAGTGAAATTTTTTTTTATATGTAGAGATAACATAATTTATTGCAAAGTGGTCCAATCCTCTCATTATGAAAAATATTAAATTTAACTACGTTTAGCAATCATATGAAATTGATATTTTATTCTTATTTTATGAATTAATCTATCAGAAAAATCAGAATTCCAGTATTGAAAATGAAATAAATACCAAAATTCAGGTATATTATCTAAAACACAATTACCCGTCGTTATAATTACATGCCATAAAGTCAGTTCTCAAATCCAAACTGGCTACTTTATGATTTTATTCATTCATTTTTGATCGGAAATGCATGAAATTGAAATTGGCATATGTTCTTATTTAGAAACTGTAGTCAAAAGACATTTTCAATAAAGGCAGATTTTTCAGATAATAATTGTCAAAGTCAGCATTTTGAACTGAATATTCAATGACACAGCACGAAAAAGGAGTCGTCACATGACACGAATTGCTTATAACTTAATTTAATTTACTGATCAAAAAATGGAAAATTCACTTAGATTCCAAATTGCTTCAATAGTCGGGCCTGCCAATTTTATGTGTTTGCGTTAAAAAATGAGTCAGAAAGTTTTGCTTGTTGAAAAAGTAATTTGATAACCATGTTAATATTTATTATTATTATTATTTTAAAATTTCTT
Source organism: Maratus michaelseni (assembly GCA_963931845.1). NCBI lineage: Eukaryota > Metazoa > Arthropoda > Arachnida > Araneae > Salticidae > Maratus > Maratus michaelseni. The sequence continues at coordinate 379,842,690 of OZ007587.1, read as the reverse complement.
CTTGCTATTTTCACTCAACTCTTCGATGTTGCCTATATTTTATGTTTACCCTGAGTTATAAAGTCTTATTCAAAATTTATCATTAGTATAATAGTTTAGTACTTTACTTAGTTTTTTTTTTTTTTTACAGTGCATATCTTTGTACAAAGTTATAGTGATCTGATCACGGTCCATGTAAAATATAAAGGGGTTTTAAACAATTTATAATCAATATGTATGTAATAAAATCAATTTCACATGAGAAATCTTACCTAAAAAATAATTCACCCCTCCCCTCCCATTTTCCAAGAGAAACATTTCAAATTATTTCGAAAATTAATCAACTATAAAACACAGTTGCAGACTCTCAACCTTTACTACATTTATTATGTTCTCTTATAGCCTGCAACACAACCATTGATCAGTTGTAAGATATTTTAAAATAAATTAATAGTATTTAAGTGATGCATAAATAAGACAATAAATTTTGGTTGACATACTCTTATAAATTCTTAAATAAATAACAAAAAAAATACTTTTCAATAGAAGTTTATTTCATAATATTCATTAAATTTCAGACGCAATAAATACATTTTGGTGGCAATTGAGAAATTGAAAGCAAGTAGATTTTGGTGGGAAAACCCGGTTTGGCTTGGTGGTGGTGTGGTGGCTGTCACATGATGGAAGACAGGTGATGTTAGCTTCCAGGAGAGGTTACCATTTCCGTGTCTGCTATTATTAGAAGTAAATCTTAAGCTCACTTCATGCAATACACTGGTGGTTCTTTCTTATACACAGCCACTAGTAGGTATAGGGCCTTCCAACTCCCCTTAAGACATAAGATACATTTTTAAAATTATTAATTGAAATTTAAAATTAAATTTCATTTATAAAGAAAGTTATACAGTTGAACCTTGTTAACATGAACACTCAAGGGGAAACTTTTTTTGTTCGTGTTATACATTACATACAACTGGACGGGGCAATCTGAAACAGTTTGTGCTAAAAGTAATTTGCATTAAGCGTGTTCATGTTAACGAGGTTTGACTGTATTAACATACATATATATTTTATAGGTAATGATTTTTCCAGGAAGTTCAGTACTACTGCACGGCCAAACTGGCACTATGCAGAAGACCGCTCCACCAGGCATTACCTTCATTTACAAATATTACAATTATATGTACATGATCACTCTATTTTTCGGCATCCGTTATCTTTCTCCATCTTTGTAAGCTTTTGATTGATAGTCTTCATATTTTCAGATGTTCATTTGCATGATTCCTGCAGTCCAAAAATACAGATGTGGAACAAAAATTTTTTCGTCGCGAAAGAGTGTGGCAGACATGTCTCCTCATTTATGTTGAAATCTGGCAGAATTACGACATGCTTTACATTGGTTTTGCTCCTGATTTTCTTAGCTTCCTGAGAGTGTCAACAATTTATGAACTGGGAAAGAAAACAAAAATTAAGAAAAAGAAAAGTATAAGCAAATTAGAAAATAAACAATTAAAAAACTATTAATATTTCGGAGAGTCTGGACAATAGTGTTCATTACATGCCTTACAGGACTGATGATTCTTAATAAATTGCCATGGAGAGTTCCCAGACACTGTCTAAAAAAATAAGCTATAGGCCATTCTCCAAATTTTCAAACACTTAAGTATTAATATTTGGCATTTTTATTACAAAATTAATTTTATTAAAAAAAAACAATGATATATACACATAATATATATGCACACATATATATAGATATACATACACACACATATATATATAATGTATACATATATACGTATATATATCACTGGCGCCCAGCTAACATAAAAGTACCAACAAACATATATATTGAAATTTATGAATGAAATATGCTGAGTAGATAAGAAAAACTTTATTTACTGTAAGTAAATTATAACTTTCTTCTCATTTATCAATAATGAATAAAACATTTAAAAAAGATTAATATTTTGCTCGACAAGTTTTTTTTTTTTTTTTTTTTTTTTTTTTTCAAAAAATTGCAAAATAAAATGGGCACTTTTAGGTCTATTACATAAAAAAGCTACACTCCTTACCCTGTTTAAATTATCTTAAGACTATTGTATGATATTTAATTTATATGTATAAAAAAATATTACAATTACGCAAAACATATATTAAAAATAAAAATCTTATGTGACAAATAAATTGATAATAATTACGAAACTGTTAGATATAAATAAAAAACTTGCCATGGTAGTATGTAAACATTCAATGCACATTATTTATTGATATAGTTTATGAGTAAACTAATTATAGCAGAGAGGATAGGAAATGTATTATAACCAAAAATTTTTCTACTAGTTAAAAATGTCAAAAACAAACTAACAAGCAAATACTAAAGGAAATATAAATAAAATAAACATATCAAGAGACAATAATATGTATGTTTTTAATAAGAAATGTAATTAAAAAATGTTAGACAATTTTCTATGAATCAGATAGAGCTACATGTTCATGAAATGATATTTATTTTCTTATTTTTGTAGCAATATAAAAAATATAACAATGCACTTAATACGGAAAAAAGCAGATTTATTTTTGTTAAATTTGATCAACTTTACAGCAAAGCATTCCAAAATATTAATTATAATTAAGAAGCAATCACAATAAACACCTTTTTTTTTGTTAACATTGCAGTCAAATTTTTAACTTTCTATTCAATAAAATGAAAGAACTGAAATTACAAAATAAATAAATAAAGGAATGAATTATTGTCTAAGTTCTTTCTATTGCACTATTCTATTCTTCAATACTTAATATCTAAATAAATTATATTGAAAATTTATTATATAATTATTTAATTAAAATATTACCAAACACGTCTTACTTTTTCTGCAAGCTCACCTTTGACTTCTTTTATAAAAATTAAATAAGTCCCATAGGAAGTAATTCGCCCTTGTAATAATAAATCCATTTTGAGCATAACATCGCAACTTTGGTAATATTAAAGAACAAAGTAATTTTACATATAAAATACAAATTATTCTTTCATAGCTAACCATGTGCAATATACAATCTCAGAAACAAAATACACTATGACGGCACTACATTCCATAAACAGAAACCTATCACACGAATCTGATTTTTCGCCAAATCTGGTGCCCGCGGGATAAAGGTGAAAATAAGCACTCGTCGATTAAACTTGAAATACTGGCAATTAAAAATATGAAAAGAACCGGCCAAATGCAGGATTTTTCAATATCCTTAATTCGTGATTTTTTCGCCCCCGTTCGACAAAATTCGTAATTTTTTTGTGCCATATCGCCGAAATTCATTATTTTTTTCATTCCCGTTCTTTGAAATTCATGATTTTTCCATGTCTGATCAATTAAATTTATGGTTTCTCCGCATCCGATCGACGAAATTTATGGTTTCTCCGCGTCCAATCAACGAGATTCAGGATTTTTCGCGTCTGATCGACGAAATTCAGGATTTTTCCACGTCCGATCGTCAAAATTAGTGATTTTGTTGCAGCAGATCGCCGAAATTCATGATTTTTATGCTCCCGACTGATGAAAATTCATCGTTTTTACGCTTCTAAACGACGGAAATTCAGGATTTTTACACTCCTGATTGACGAAGTTTGCAATTTTTCCCGGACTAATTGACGAAACACAATTTCTGAAGATGTTGGCCACTTTTGGTTCGCGGGCCACAGGTTGTGCATGTGTAATGTATATCATATTGTGGGTTATTAGTGTATAAACTAGGGGTGCACAACTTTTATAATGGGAGGGCCACTCACAAAAATGACTGGCTTGTCAAGGTCCACAATCCGACTTGTTCAACGAAATTCTCTATTTTTACGCACCTTATCGGTTAAATTCGCAATTTTTATGCACCTTATCGGCGAAATTTACAATTATTGCATTCCCAATCAGTGAAATTAACGATTTTTGCACACCCGCTCGACAAAATTCACAATTTTTATGTGCCTGATAGGCTAAATTCGCGATTTTTACTCGTTCTATCGGCTAAATTTACGATTTTTACGTGTCCCATCGACGAAATTTGTGATTTTTACCCGCTGATCGGCTAAATTCGTGATTTTTACATGCCCGATCAGCTAAATTCACAATTTTTAGGCTCCCGATCGACGACATTCGCGTTTTTTAAGAGCGCGAGCGGCGAAATTCGCAATTTTTAAGCCCTCGATTTGCGATTTTTAAGCACCTGATCTGTGAAATTCATGATTTTTCGTGTCCGATCGGCTAAATTCATGATGTTTTTATGCAACCTATGGACAAAATTTGAATTTTTTTTCGCGACAAATTGGTAAAATTTTTGGAGTTGGCATTTAGGGTCATTGCAGGCCGCTTTTGGTCTGCCGGCCACAGGTTGTGCATCCCTACTATAAACATACCTATTTTATTATTGTCAGATCTTAATTCTAGACAAATATATTTTTTTTTAAGTAAAAGGTACTTATGTAGTTAGCCACACATACCTAAGATTAGTGAGACTTATGGTGTCAGCTACATAAGCATGTTGTGTATAACTTTGCTGTTAACATATTTTAAAATTTTAAATAAATTGGAAATTAGTATCTCAAGTTTATTCAAAGCAATATAAATTAAAATATTTTTATTTAGTACATAAATTGCTTTACTGTAAACTAATTATATATTTATTAAATTAATTACTCAATGACATAAATGTACTTACTGGCTACTAAAGAAATCCTCACTCGCCACTAACTGGCTACTAAAAAAATTCAACCTACCGGCCAGTGGCTACTAAGCCAAATTCCTTATTTTCACCTTTACCGCGGGAGCTTATAAATACTACGCCACTTCCTCCAATTTCAGCCAATCATATTGCTGAGCCAATTTGGGAATTAACGGCTCGTGTTGAGGATGGGTTCTGGGAGCTGTAAAACCAGACCACAATTCAATTCTTTAATCAATAAGGCAGTTTGCCTCACAAAGCTGAATTCAAACTTCAAGAATATTGAAGATTGTTATCAGATTAGTTTTGAATAAATAATGCGATGACATCATTGGAAGTGTGCTAAATTTTGGGCAGTGACACAGCATGTACTATCAAGTGTGTATTTCTAATACTGACATACATTATACATTGTAAAAATTATAATTAAAATTCTAAAATAACAGCCAACTCTAAAAAAAATTTCACAAGCATTAAATCAGTACATCATTTACACTGCAAACAATAAAGTTTAATTAAAATTCAGTTAAAAAAAATTCCAAATGGTCATATTTGATTACTTTATTGTAGGGTTGGGCAATTTGCCGGCAAAATGGCATTTTTGCCAGGACAGTGGTAAAAACGCAAAAAAGGCTGGATTTAATAAATATAATAAAATAATATAATTTTGTATATATTATAATAGAGACAAATCAGAATATTAATTAGATGTTTTATTAATATTAATTTGATTAATTAAAATAATTTTCATTGGTAATATGAATAAAAAAATATGGCTTAGATGCTTTACACTCACGCTAAAAAAAAAAAAAAAATTATCGGTTAAAAAAAGGAAAAAAGTCGCCAAACTTTGGGGACTGTTTTTTCTTTTATGGCAACCCGGCTATTAAGCTTGTATTTAGTTACTGGTGTTGAAATTTGTTATTGTAATCCGTATTTGCGTGGATGTTAAGGGAAATGTTTGCGCATGTCAGTATTACGTCATTGATGATGAAAAATAGAGAAAACGTGATTGGTTGTAGAAGAAAGTTCTATTGTACGTTATTGGTTGCAGAGTCGTGTATTATAGAACCATATATGGGAGGGAAATAAATTTGCATAACTGTTGAGTTAATGATTGGCTTTTAATTGTCATGTGATTTATTACGTATTGGCGGTTACAGTGGCGATTATTACATTAGCAGTTAGAGCGGTAGAATTGAATTTATCATTCTTTTGACGTTTGTAGTTGTTAGAAGTTAAAAAAAAATGTCCGTGCCTATGGATATTATTTTTCGAGAGTACCAGGTAAGTTTTTATGAGGAAGCAGACGGTGAGGATTTATTTGGAAATTGTTTTGGCCCTCCTGGCATTCCAAATAGAGCTTTTTTTTATAAATTTTTTTTGAAAAAGAAAGAGGGTCGGCAAGATTTTTACGATTTTTTACAGGATTGCTCTCTAATTGCTTCTTCAATGAAGTGCGATCAATGCGGGGGAGATATGAGTATGATCGTCTCAAAAAGAGCTGTTTTAGACGGGCGTAGATGGTATTGTGGGAATTATGGTGATTTGGGCCGGTGCGAGGGTTCGAAAAGTATTAGATTTAATTCGTACTTCACTGGCTCGCACCTTCGAATTACTACTATTCTTATGATGACATTCGAATTATTTCAAGGTTCCACGTTTGATTCAATCCATAAGGATCTCGGTGTTTTTCAGCATGCCGTCGCTGACTGGCGGCGGTTTGCGACCGACGTTTTGGTTGAGTATATTGAAACTCAAACGGAGAAGATCGGTGGGCATGGGAAAATTGTCGAAATTGATGAATCTAAAATGGGGAAAAGAAAATATAATAGGGGTCATTTCGTTGAGGGGCAGTGGGTTTTTGGCGGTGTAGAGCGCGAATCTGGACGCTGTTTCATGGTTGCTGTACCCGACAGAACAGCGGATACTCTTCTCGGCCTTATTCAGATGTGGATCCAGCCTGGAACTTTTGTTATTTCGGATTGTTGGAAGGGGTACGAACGGTTAAGCGAGCTGGATTATGACCATTTGAAGGTAAATCACTCGCTTTATTTCAAAGATCCCGAGACTGGCGCTTGTACTAATAAAATTGAATCATACTGGCGTCATTTCAAGGCCTCTTTACCAGAATACAACCGGCAAGGAGATTTTGGAGGTTATATCGCTTGGTTTATGTTTAGGCAAATTTGCAATTCACTAAATGTGGATCCCTTTACAAAATTTCTCGATATTGTCCGAGGCACAAATTGGGCTGATTGGCATATTGTTTCGGGTGGGGCAGTCGGTGGATCTTCGGAATGAAAATATTTTTTAAAACTGTTTGTATTTCTTTTAACAATATGCGCCCTTTTTTTGGGGGATTCCCCCCCCCCTTCTTTATTTTATTGTTATGTAAAGTTTTTTTTTTTTTAACAAAATACTTTTTTTTTTTTTTCTTTTTTACAGCTTTTTGAGACTTTTGGCTTTAAAATTTTTCATAATGTTTCTGGTAATATTTTTCGCTGACCCTGTTAGTTTTTTTAAAACATTTTCTTTCTGGATTTAAAAAATTGTTCTGGTTTCATTTTTTAAAATATCTGGTACTCAGTGTCGAAATTAGCGATCGTATGGAACTTGTAAGAGTAGAAGCTGGATTTTGCTCATTAAAAGGTATGTTATATATATATATATATATATATATATATATATATATATATATATATATACCTCTGCTTGTTAACTAGGAGAAGACCCTTTAAATGCCTCAGAGGAGGACTTAAAGGAATCGACTGGGAGCAGGGACTTGATGTCCAATCCGCACCTTCCATCGGTGCAGCCTGTTAGTACCCTTGCCTAGTGCATGGGGAACGAACGCGGATGGGCTTCCTCCAACCCGCTTGGCCAGCGTGGAGGAATTTGGCCACCTCCCCCCTTATTTTACCATGAATTCACAAAACAAATCACGGCCCTCAATTCCCGGCAGTCTGCATGTTCCTGATTACGGCAGCGATCAGAAAGACATGAAGACAGAGGGTGCTAAGAATCACCGGGCTCGGCTTGGCTGCCATAAGTTGATGACCTTGGCTACGTATAATGGACGATCCTTATCTTCTGAAAGTCGTTTACAGGAACTTTAAGAAGAATTAGAAAGAATCAACTGGGACATCCTAGGATTATGCGAAATAAGAAGAAAAGGGGAAGAGAAGATTGATCTTGCCAGTGGACATGTATTGTACTACAGAGGTACAGAAGATGGAAAAACAAGTGGTGTAGGATTTCTGATTCATAAAAGGTGGAAGAATCACATCGTAGAATATGATAGTGCATCAGATAGAGTTGCAAGGTTAGTTATACAAGTGTCAAAAAGATACAAACTGCAAATTACCCAAGTTTATGCACCAACAATTAGCTATACTGATGAAGAAATTGAGGATTTCTATGAAGAAGTAGCTTCAATGCATCAAAAAGGAAAATGCTACATAAAATTAATAATGGGAGACTGGAATGCTAGAATTGGGGAAAAAAAGAAAGGTGAGTTCTCAGTAGGAATTCGTGGATATGGGGTGCGTAATGAAAGAGGAAACAGATTGATTGAATTTGCAGAATGTGAACAGATGTATATCATGAATTCATTTTTCAAGAAAAAGCCACAAAGAAAATGGACATGGCGTAGTGCAAATGGCTCAACAAGTGAAATCGACTACATCTTGACAAACAAAAAGCATCTTATTCAGGATTGCAGCGTTCTCAATAACTTCAATACAGGAAGCGATCACAGGTTAGTTAGATGCAAACTGCTTTTAAATACTAAAGTGGAAAGAATGAAGCTTTTGCAATGCTCAAAGAAATCAGTCGATATTATAAATCTCCAGAAACATAAAGAAGAATTTAATTTAGAACTTAAAAATCGTTTTCAAGTACTTCAATCAATCTTAGAAGAAGAACAAGATGTTACAGTAGTGAACAAGAAAATAACAAATACTCTACAAGAAATTGCAAGGACGATAGCTGGTGAAGCACAAGTAAAGCAAACAAAGAAAATAACAGAAGAAACAAGAAGACTGATGAAGAAACGCAGAGAATTTAAAATGAAGAAAAACTATCCTAAATCAAGAGTTGAATATGCAGAATTATGTAAAACGGTAAGAAAATGTGTTACAGAAGATATCAGAAAATTTAACTGTGATCTTGTCAAAAAAGTTCTAGAAGATAACAAAAGTTTAAAATCAGCTAAGCGCAAACTGTGTGTTGGAAGAAAAGGTATTTTTGCACTGAAGACAGCAGATGGAACAATCACCAAAATCAATAATGAAATAGTACACATTGTCGAAAAATTCTATAACGATCTATATAAATGTGAAGATCAAAGGGAAATCAACCTACGTGATCCACTAGTAAACATAACAGAAACTGAAGAGATAATCCCAGTGATGACAGATGAAGTTGTACAAGCCATTAGAGGCATGAAAAAAGGTAAATGCCCTGGCGAAGATGGAATTACAATTGATCTTATCAAAGAAGCAGGAGAAGAATTTGCAAAAATGCTAGCCTTACTGTTTTCCAAATGTCTCGAGAAATCAGATGTACCAGAAGATTGGAATAATGCTGTGATGGTGTTACTTTATAAGAAAGGAGAAAAGGAAAACATTAAAAACTACCGTCCAATCAGCTTACTGTCAGTGATTTATAAAATTTTCACCAAAGTTTTAACGACAAGACTTGAATCAGCTCTGGACTCAGCTCAACCTAGAGAACAAGCAGGATTTCGAAGTGGATTTAGCACAATGGATCATATTCAAACAGTAAGGGAAGTTATAGGAAAACATAAAGAATATAATTTACCTCTCTGTCTTGCCTTTATTGATTATGAAAAAGCATTTGATTCGGTCTACACATCTGCAGTAATTACTTCTCTGGAGAACATTGGTATAGACAAACCTTATATCAATATCATAAAGAAGATCTACAAGAAAGCAACAGCCACCATCCGTTTGGACAAAGGAAAAGCGAAGATCAAGCTTGAAAGAGGAGTAAGACAAGGAGACACCATTTCGCCTAAGCTTTTTACTGCTGTCTTAGAGAGTATTTTCAAGAAGCTGGATTGGGAAAACAAAGGGATTAGAATAAATGGGGAATATTTAAGCCATCTCCGGTTTGCTGATGACATTTTAATTTTCAGTAATAGCCCTGAAGAATTGCAAAATATGCTAAAAGATTTGGCAGAAGCTAGCATTAATGTGGGATTAAAAATAAATTTGGAAAAGACTAAGGTGATGTTCAATTCATTTGCATCAAAAAAGAAAATCGTCTACAACAACACTGAGATTAAAGATGTTGAAAGTTATGTGTACCTTGGACAAGAAATATCTTCAGACAACAGTATCATGAATGAAATCAATAGAAGAATAAGAAATGGATGGAGTGCTTTTGGGAAGAACAATATTATTCTGAAAAGTAACATGCCCCTTTGTTTGAAAAGAAAGGTGTTTAACCAATGTGTTTTGCCTGCACTAACTTATGGAGCAGAAACTTGGACACTAACAAAACGGATGGTACAAAGATTACAAACAACACAGCGAAGTATGGAAAGATGTATGCTAGGCATAACCAGAAGAGACCGAAAGAGAATAACGTGGATAAGAAGTCAGACGAAAGTTATTGACATTATCGAGAGAATTAAATGGCTAAAATGGAAATGGGCTGGGCACATTGCAAGAAGACAAGACAATAGATGGAGCACAAACACCCTACAGTGGTATCCCAGAGATGTAAAACGACCAAGAAGACGACCTCAAGTAAGATGGAGTGACGAAATCAGAAAAGTGGCCGGTGTTAATTGGATGACTAAAGCACTAGACAGGCAACAATGGAAAAATCTGGGGGAGACCTACATCCAGCAGTGGATTGAAAACGGTTGATGATGATGATGATGATGATATATATATATATATATATTTTAGTATGTTTTGTTCTAGTGTTTTGTATTTTTGGAATAGAATTACTGGTAGGCAGGGTAATGATTGCGCATGCGTGTATGTGTATTAAGTCGTTAATTATAAATATTTCAGAATGTCATTCCAGTGCACTGATTTGTTCTAGAGTAGGATAAAATTTAGCTTAATCTTTGAATTTGTCGTTCATTGGTTTTTAGTTGTCATGTGATTTATTACGTAACATATGCGCTGTAGCGGTTAGCGTAAAGTTTTGTAGTCGTGGTTTGGTTATTCAGAGTGAGATTGTGTTCGGTTTAAACAATTTTGATGGATAATATTACTCGTTTTCAGCAGTTTGCTGTAAATTTCGACCTTTTATCTACGGTCGTGAGATATGTAAGGATACATCTCGCGGCCACTTGTAAAGCTGTTTGGAAGCTGAAGCGAGAAGAGAATTTTTTAGTCAACGCAAATTTGTACGGGCAGGCCATTTTACAAAAAATTGAGAAACAGTGGCGGAAACTATTAGCTACTGCACAGAAGATGGAGTATTTGCCGAGTTTTTCTGTGTATCAACTGTTTCTAGTCCATCTGACGAATTTGCGTTTGTTATTGCCCTCTTTGAGCCAAAGCGCCTTGCCTAATTTAAGGAGTCTTTACCGGATATATTCTTATGCCGTAAGAAAACTCTGGGAGGATTGGTTTAATGTCATTTATGACAGTTAATGGCATAAATAGACGTCCCCCAGAGATCCGGTAAGGTTTACGCATTTAGGCAAGTTCAGAACTTCAAAACTGAAATAACGCAATGATTTTATCTAATAGTTTGTGTTAAATTAGAATTAGAATTACCGAATGGTTACTCTGATATAGTAGTGCTCTTTAAAAGATTGAAATGACGTAATTTTATCTAAAGATTTGTGCGAAATTACAAAATCAGTTATCGAATGGTTACTCTGATATAGTAGTGCTCTTTAAAAGATTGAAATGACGTAATTTTATCTAAAGATTTGTGCGAAATTACAAAATCGGTTATCGAATGATTATTCTGATTGTAGCAGTCCACTTTAGAAGAATGGCGTAGGTAATGTAATTTCTATTAAATTTATGTTAAAAGATTTTATTTTTCGTTTATTTTGATATTTACTTTCTGGTTTTACTAATACGTCATTATTTATAAATGTTGTGTTCGTCATGGAATTAGAAACTAAATAATCGAATGTTTACACTGATTTAGTAGGGTACTTTAAAAGATTGAAATGACGTAATTAACATTTTCCATTAAATTTATGTTGTAAAAAATGTATTTTTGGTTTATTTTAATTGTTGTGTAGAAATACGATTTTCTGTGTTTTCGAATACGTTTTTTATAAATGTTCTGTTTTTTATGTTTCCAAAATGGCAACGGAAAGTAGTAGCTTGGCGCAGTCTTGGAAATCGCGCCAACCAAACAGTCGCCAATCTTTTGTTTACATTTTAGCGTGAGTGTAACGCATCTGTTCCAAAAATATCAATACTCAATCATGATCAATTTTGTAAATAAATTTATGTGATGGTTGAAAGGTAAAAACTTTTTACTTTTCTCAAATTAATGTAGTAATGTTGCCTTTAAAATGAATATATATTAAATTTTTAAATCAACAATTTCTACATTTAAAAAATCTATAATAAAAAACAAATATTAATGCATAAACATTTACCAAATCAATCTTCATTTGAGCCTTTAGGTATAACTTTTACGAATACTTTATATAGAAGCAAACGGTACAACTTGATTATCCCATCGACCAATTTCCCCAAATTAAACAAATCGCCAAATTATAGAAAAGGGAAGGGGGGGGGGGGGTATTAAAAAAAACCCACATGGATTGGATGAATTTAATATGTATAAGAGAAGGGAGGGTAGGATGATTTTAATTGATTATTTAATGTTGCAAATATAGGCAAATTAATCTTTTAGGTAATTTTTCTTACCATTTTTCCCATTGTCATTATACAGGCTACAGACTTTAATCTTGATTTGATCATAGGAATGAGAATGAATTATCTTGCAAAATGTTTTGTTTCTATTGTTTTTACTTTGTAACTTCAAATTACTGTTGTTCTCTTAGCATAGCAAAATTGGTAAGTGCTATTTCTCTTTCAGACTTTGCTACAAATTTAACTGAAGCATAAGGCTTGATTGTTTAATAATTATGACAGTTTAAACAAATGCCAGTAAGTTATTTACTAAAAAAAAAAAAAAAAAAAAAAATTGATTACTAAAGTATTTTACTAAAAAATACAAACTACTTAAGTTACTGTTTTAATGATGCATTGAATATTCTATGGTAAATAAAATTACATTATTAGAGTTGAAATTATTAAAAATTAAAATATATTAATTACATCGCTGGACGGTTTTTACAGATTTTTTCCATGGTTTTTACCACTTTTGACAAAAACGTGCCAACCCTAGCTTATTGTATTCTAGGCTAAAAAACTTGTGCTGGTAAAGCAGAACATCATAAAATTATACTAAGCACATCAAATCTTTTCAGCAATCATCAGTTGCTGAATCAAAGAGGAGAAATGTATTATAGCATAGTTACACACAAATTCTAATTTAGAATAGTGATTAAAATGAATCAAAATCATTCAATAAAAAAAAGGTTTATATAGGTTATTCTTATTTCCTATATACTTCTTTTATGAGCATTACCTTAAAACATAGGGTAGATGTGCCAGTAATGGGCCACCTTCAATATTTATGGTTTATAAAAAAATAACCAATAAAAATTCAGCTTTTTTAATTCATTAATATGCTTTCTTTAAATTCCAGTTTTTAAATACAATCATAATATCAGTTATCTATTACTTTTTGTGGGGTGTGCATTACTGGAATTTAGGGCGTTTTGATTTATTTGTTATTTACAATTAAATTTCGATTCACATTGGGAAATGTGACTATGAGCATGGCTAAATATTGTTGGTAGATTAATATATTTAAAAAATGAGGAATATAACAATTATAACTATATATTGTTATATTCCTTTAAAAAATAATTTTTAAAATTATTTCCTTAAGGATGTCCATTACTGGCACATCTACCCTAGCTATTTAAAAGAAATATTGTTGAAATGAGAATAAAAAATACAGAAATGATACAAAGTCTGCAAAATTCAGAAATCTGAAAAGGTTCTCGAGCTGTTTGTTTTTTTAAGAGTTGCAAAGATACATTGGAAATTTCCTTAGTATAATTTCTTTCCAGGTGCGCTTGAAAAATATTTTAAAAAGCTTTAAAAATTTGTAAACAAAAAAAATTGCATGAACTTACTCTTGCCGTATAAACATTTTGTTATTTAACTGGGAACATTTATGTATGCATTACAAATAAATTAATGCAAATTAATTCATAACCAAAAGTGCCACGGAATTTTTAGTACTATATAGCAACATGTAAATAACCTAATTATAAAAGCATTAGCAACATGAAAAAATAGTATATAGGTATGTTTTACGCACAAATGGGGGGAAAAAGGGACTTACTTTGTCAAGTTCTTCTTATATATTCTAACTCGAAAATTCGTATTAGAAACCCTTTCAATTTCTCCTACAAACGACTCGACATCTTCAGCATTTTCATAACTCGTTCGAATAACTAAATATATTCTTTTGTGCACTCATTTTTATCGAGTTCAAAATCTAAATTGAAGCTCCTAAGCAACGATAATGTCGAACATGATGTGGTATCAGCCATTTGAATTCGAAAAAACGGAGCTTGTTGAATCGTTCAAGATCACAAGCGCTAACCACGAGGACGAAGGTAAAAAACACAAAATAAAATTTTCTGGCATGTGCAGCGTATTGTGTAGTGCAACCCTGTACAGTTTCTCCAACCGCGCCACGGCTGCTTCGCCAAGTGCACGAATCGAGGGAACTTTCCAAATTAGCGGCTGCGCCTGCAAACAAGTTTCGTTTCGAAGTAGGCGGTTCCAACTGCAGCATCCTCCGCAATTCCCGACAAACAGGCACTCCACGTTCTGCGTCTTCGAAATCTACCTGTGCCTGTAGGCCGAGCCGTCAGGGATTTTTTCATTTTATACACTGATAAATGATGACTTTGACTGTATGAGACTTTGAAAAAACTTGCCGAGTGTGTGTTGTGTGTGCCAGTTTCGACTGCGAGTTTCGAAAGATCATTTAGTACAATGAACAGGATTATGACTAAACTATGAAATCGCATGGGACAGGATACTTTACAATCGCGTATTAAAATGTCCATCGAAGGCGATGAGGATCCAACTGACGAATTCATCAATGCAGTAATCAGTAATTATGCCTCTTCAAAGCCAAGACGCATTCGGCTATTTAACGGCGGAGCAGGAAAACTAATTAATGGCCATCTCGCGGGGCGGAGGTTGCCAGATTTTGAGAAGCCCCATTATCAAGTGTGTCAAATTTCTGCAAGAAGTTGCGGCGAGAACGGAGTTTTTATAGTCGGGCGTGTGAATGATTTGCCCTGTAATATGATCATCGATACAGGAGCCAATGTGACCATCGTTCGGAAAGATCTAGCTCTGCGGCTAAAAGAAAAACTCCTCTGGACTCCGCCCCGTGTTATCCTTCAAACCGTGACCGGGGATATGATCGACATACATGGAAGAATGAAACTGAAAATAAAGTTTGGGAACGCCTCTTACCATCATACAGTCTATGTGGCCGATATTTCAGACCCTTTCATACTCGGACTGGACTTTTTAAAAGAGCATGGATTTACACTGGATTTTAAGAAGAATGAGTTACGCTCTGCTCAAGAAGATGTCACTATTTTCAAACTTGGAAATGAGTCCGGGTCTATTCAACTGATCACAGCCAAGGCAGATGTTATCATCCCTCCTCGGACCGAAATGATGATACCTGGATTAACTGAGAACGAAAGTAGTTTTAAATGTGGCTTGGTTGGATATCCTGAGAAGAGCCCAAAAGGAGTGCTAATAGCATCAGCGCTGGTAGATCTGTCGAGAGATGTGATACCCGTGAGGATGGCGAATGTAAGTGAAAAGTCTAGAATTATCCAGAAGGGTGAAGTGCTTGCTACCTGTGCTCCAGTCACCTGTGTTTGCAAAGACCCGAGCTTGACGTTGTCGGAGCCGCCTACAAGTTTAACACCTGAAATTGGACGGAATGAGAATTTATTTCCTGAGCAGAGACATGCCGCAGAAAGACTGTTCTAGGAATTTACGGATGTGTTTTCACAAAACGAGAATGATATAGGTCGCACTTCTCTGACACGTCATAGAATTGATACTGCCGACCATCCACCGATTAAACAGCATCCAAGACGTTTGCCGTTTGCAAAACAAGAAGAGGTTTCTAAGCTCTTACGAGAGATGCAGGATAGTGACATCATCGAACCGTCATCAAGTCCGTGGGCCTCTCCCATCGTGTTGGTCCGAAAGAAAGATGGCTCCACAAGATTTTGTGTGGATTATCGTAAACTTAACGATATCACGAAGAAGGACAGCTATCCTCTACCAAGAATAGACGACACGCTAGATACTCTTTCAGGACATAAATGGTTTTCCACACTGGATTTGAAGAGTGGATATTGGCAAGTAGAGATCCATCCTGATGACAAAGAGAAGACCGCATTTACTACTGGACAAGGACTTTGGCAATTTAAAGTTATGCGTTCGGGCTCTGCAATGCTCCAGCAACGTTCGAGCGCCTCATGGAGACAGTGTTAAAAGGCCTGACTTTTGAAGCTTGTCTCATCTACCTAGATGACGTCATCATTGGTGGCCGCACGTTTGAAGAACATCTAGAAAATATTCGAAAAGTGTTAACGAAGCTAAGAGCGGCGAATGTAAAGCTGAACCCTTTGAAATGCAAGTTCTTCCAACGAGAAGTAAACTATTTAGGACACATCATCTCAGCTGAAGGTGTTCGAACAGATCCTGAAAAAGTGTCTGCAGTAAAGCACTGGAAACGTCCGGAAAATGTCCATCAGTTGCGAAGCTTTCTGGGACTATGTACTTATTACAGAAAGTTTGTACAGGTGTTCTCCAACATCGCAAGACCATTGCATAGGCTCACTGAAAGCAAGCAGAAGTTTCTATGGACACAAGAATGCGAGAATTCCTTCCAGCGGCTGAAAGAAGCTCTCACATCCTCTCCAGTCCTTACCTATCCGCACCCCGAGAAACAGTTCATTGTGGACACGGATGCCAGTCAGGAAAGTGTCGGCGCTGTACTTTCCCAAGAAATAGATGGCCAAGAACGAGTCGAAGCATACTGGAGCAAATGTTTATCGAAACCGGAGCGGAATTATTGCGTCACTCGTAAGGAGTTATTAGCTATAGTGAAAGCCATAGAACACTTCCATCACTATCTCTATGGCAGGAAATTTCTCCTTCGTACTGATCACGCATCCTTAACATGGCTGATGAATTTTAAGAACCCAGAGGGCCAAGTAGCCAGATGGATACAACGACTCCAGGAATACGACTTTGACATCAGGCATCGTAAAGGTTCATCTCATGGAAATGCTGATGCCTTATCAAGAAGACCGTGTCCCGAAAGTTGTCGCTATTGTTCCAGAGCGGAGAACAAGTATAATCCCGAACATGTCATACGCCAGACGAAGACTTCACTATCAACGCCACCAGATCCCTGGAGTGATGAGAAGATTCGAGAAGATCAAATGGCAGACTCTGAGATCAAACCAATCTTGGAGTTATTAGAATCTTCTAGCACGAAGCCCAGTTGGAAAGACATCTCGACTTACAGTCCTACGACGAAGCAATATTGGGCTCTTTGGAACTCTCTCCACGTCAGGAATGGTGTCCTGTTCCGAAAATTCGAATCGGAAGATGGGAAGACATCTCGGTGGCAGTTGGTACTACCTCGATCCCGAATACCAGAGGTCCTCAAGGAATTACATGGCAGTCCCACTGGTGGCCATTTTGGAGTCATGAAAACATTACATAGAGTCCGAGAGCGCTTCTTCTGGGGAAAAGCGAGAGCTGACGTCGGACAATGGTGCAAATCTTGCGATGCATGTGCAGCTCGGAAAGGACCAAAGAAACGTAGCCGAGGAAGACTACATCTCTACAACGTAGGAGCACCTTTCGAACGCATCGCCCTTGACATCCTAGGTCCTTTGCCAAGAAGTGCTGATGGCAACAAATACCTTCTTGTTGTCATGGACTATTTCACGAAATGGCCTGAAGTTTATGCCATCCCTGATCAAGAAGCTTCTACGGTTGCGGATGCCTTGGTACACCAGTGGATATGAAGGTATGGAGTCCCTCTTCAAATGCATTCGGACCAGGGGAGAAATTTCATCTCTGCTGTGATTGAGGGTCTCTGTCAACTTCTCGGAATGGACAAAACTAGGACGACGCCTTTACATCCACAGTCGGATGGCATGGTTGAGAGATTTAATCGTACCATCCTCAACAATCTCTCACTGCTAGTCTCAAGAAACCAACAAGACTGGGACCAAAAACTTCCCTTGTTTCTTCTCGCCTATCGCAGCGCCGTCCATGAAACAACCGGCTATTCCCCGTCTCAGATGCTTTTCGGTCGTGATCTTCGTCTACCTTGTGATCTGATTTTTGGTCACCCTCCAGATGCGCCTTCATCGCCAGAGGGATACGTGCAGAATCTCCAGGCACGATTTGAAGACGTCCACAACTTGGCTCGAGAGCGGATCAATATACAGACGGAGAAGATGAAGACCAGGTACGACACGAAAGCCACGGGACATCAATTCAAAGAAGGTGACAAGGTTTGGTTTTATAATCCGACTCGACGTAAAGGACTTTCTCCCAAACTGCAATCGCACTGGGACGGTCCTTATACAGTCCTAAACAGACTGAACGATGTCGTAATTCGGATCCGAAAGTCACCAAGTTCGAAGCCTAGAGTCGTTCATTACGACAGGCTGGCTCCATACTATGGCCATAGTACTTAGTTCATTGATTGTAAATAGTGTAATGTAAATAATGTAAATTAGTATGACCATGGTCTTGTATATAAGTTAATGTAAAAATTTCTTTTGCTTAGCATTATCATTATTAATGTTATTATTATTTAAATACTTGTATGTAATGATGTCTATACTTTAATTTAATTTAATTTTTTTTTAAAAATAAGTGTATATTTTGTATAATTCAGCATTATGAATGTGTTTAATGGTTATTTTGCATGTTTGCTTTAATGTGTTATGAATAGTATAGCATTTGTTGGTAACGGGTTTGCTTTCCGATCAAAGGTTGAACTGCCCGGGACGTGCAGTCCTTGAGAGGGGGGCAATGTTATGAATTTTGTATATATCTGTAAATATTCCATTTGTTTAAATTTATTTTATTTTATTATTGTGAAAATTGCAGTATTATTAATGTTATTCCTATTGAGCATCATGTAACTCAATGCTAAAGGCCTCAGGTGGTTTGCAAGGAAAACAACCTTACAGCATCGGTTTTTATAATGAGTTCTATTGGAAAATCGCCAAGGAATGGGTTTATCGCCAAGTTGGCGATGGTTTTGGCGACTTATTTTTGTCGCCAAATTTGGCGATATATCGCCAAATGTCGCCAAGTTGGCGACGGATTTGGCGACTTTTTGTGCAACCCCCCCCCCCCCCCCCCCCCCTTATACCTTTACATTGGGATCCTTTCTCGCTTAGGTTCTCTTTCGAAAGTTAAAGCACTTTCTGGTAATTTCTAGCATCTGAAGGCTCTGGAAAATTCTACAGTTATCTTTAAAGCCTATATAAGGGACCTCCACCAGTTCAGTTCAGTTAGTTGTCTGTCAACTGCGATTGAATTCATACGAGAGGCTTTGCATTGAGAACTGTGTTTCTCGGATCGATTTTGTCGTTGATACGTCGTATTGAACGCATTGTTTCTGTGAGAAATTTTGCTGTGCTTTTATTGGATTTGAAGATTACTGAATATCTTGTAATTTTCAGAAGATATTGGTGTTCGTATTGCACTGTTTATAGTGAATAAAGCCTTTTGATTGTTCTTATATATTGGCATCAGTCCTTTCGAACCCCGAACGCACAACAATATAACTGAATTTTATACATATCTTATCTATATGGTACAAGTTATTTAAATTACGATTAATATTTTGTAAAATAAAAGCATTTAAAACAAAAGTTAAAGAGTGAAATCTATATTTCTTTAATTGACTTCATAGTCTGATACTGAGGGTTTATTTAGATTAATATTAAGAAGTTATACTTAAATTCTGATACGGGTGTACAAATAGGAGGCTCGCTTTCGAATTTTGAAATTTTACATAAATGTTATCTTTTATGATTTTGAAACTATTGCAGACGTATCAAAATAATTAAACATTAAGAACTAAAAAATGTATAAATATGACCTAGAGTAGGGCTGTGCAAAGCGGCGTCCCTTCGAATGTTTCATTTTTCTAGATTTCTTTAATACAAAAATCCATCCCCAAAGTTACTTTGTTTTAAAATAATTAATATTTGTATGTTGTTTTTAGGTGTTATTAAGGTTTTTGGCTACTTTACCTGCAAAATTCCCCACCTCCCTCATCCGCAAACCTCAGAAAAATGTAACGTTAAATTTTTTACATGTTTTTTGTTCAAGTTTTTAGATGAGAAACCTCCACTGTAGAACGCCTATGATATTACTTCTGTTGTGTGAGATATGTGTACTCTTGTAGACGTACAGATATTAGAGATGATACGGGCTCAGACTCAAAATTTATATTAATCGAGCTGATTCTTTCTGAAACTTTACATTTTATTTATTCATGTATAAAAAAAGATATAAAAATTAATTATTAAGTCATTAAATGCTATTTTGACCATAATGAAAGGGAAACAAAAATCGTGTTTTTCTATTTTAGATTAGAGTGTTATGTTAAAAGAAAATTTATGATAGTTGCAGATTTCTGTCTGATATTGCCGACGATCTGTTGATATGGTGCCAGTCGGAAAAAAGGCGCGAACAATGAATTTATTTTTGTTTGATTCTTGTTTGTGACAGTGCACATAGTTCTAAGTAGTTTAATCTTATAACTCTGTGGTGACAATGGATGTTTTTTAAGTGTATCGTTTATTTTATTTTTTATTTCGAGGTCAAATGCATGAGAACGTTTACTTCTGTTTTAAGTTGATCAGAATTAGCTTGAAGTGTGAGAATTTTTTAGTCTTCTATTGTGTACGAGTTACAAGTCATAACGGCTCTTCATCTTCATGTAAAAATAACTTTAGTGATTCTTATATCTATTTTTCATCATGAACTCTGCTCATTTTGCGGTTGTACTCTTCACATTTTCATAGTGGCTTTTATTCGAAAGTAGATATAATTAACATGTTTTTCTGATAGTAAACAATCAAGCAGTGTTTCCTCTTTTCCTATAAATACATCTGATCTTTCAGATAACGGTGTTAAAATTTTAATGTAAGCTGATTTTCAGGTTCACGACATTCACGAAAGATTGTTACGAGGGAGGAATCGATTATAGTTAAAGATGTACACCTTTTATAGGAAGTTGAAAAACACTGTTCAATTCTTCGGCATATAAATATTAATTTCTGCTTTCATTAAACGTACTTCATCAACATGTCCACCGTCCACCAGATTTGCTAGTTGAGGAAGAAAAAAAATATGAGAATCAAAGTATAAAGTATATTTTCGTACGATACCAAACCTCTCTTCCGATAACATTAAATTTAAATTTTCCTTTAACAATTATTTCTGTGTAAGTAGTAGTTCAAAAATGAATTACTTTTGAAACAATTTTTAAATATTATAATTTTTTTTCTATTGCATAGTGTTGGTATCGGGCTCGTGCTCTGATGACACAAAAATTTTCGGAATTGGGCGGTCCCGATTCCGCCTTAGCAGGTTTTATTGTATGAAAAAGTTAAAATTTCTAATGGGAATAATAGTGTCCCCCCCAGACATCTAAATCCTCCCCCCCCCCCTCGGAGGAAATGCTCTGGATTCAACACTGTTCCTAGTTGAGAGCAACTTAACTTCCAGTCTATGGATATGATGTCTTATTAAATATTGAGCCAAAGCAGAAACAATATAGAATGTAGTTTTAAACTACAAAAGAAGTTAAGTAAAATAAGGGATGTTTAAAATGGAATAAATTGATGTTAGTAAATAATGATAATAAAATTAATAAAAATAATATGAATAAAAATAGTTGAAATTGCAAAGGAGGATAGATCAATTTAGTATCAATGTAGGTAAATAGTTGGTAAAATTTTACTCTCGTGATAGTGATATGAAAGCAATATTTATTAGACATTTTATGCTTCGGAAACCTTATAGTTTTAAACTAAATTTCCTACACAATTATCTATATTTTTTTTCTTCTTTAACGAAATGATAAGTGTAACAATGGTACTCATTTCAAATTTTTATTGCATTCAGTGGCTAAATGGCTTTAATTTAATTAATAGAAAATAATTATTATTTGCATAAAGTATAAAACAATATGATATTTGAATATAAAATGTCGTTTTCATATCAACTTTAATTTTTTAAATGGTAATATCCAATTTAAGACTTTTATTTAAGTTCGTTGGATTAAATCGGACCGGGAAATGCACAGCTTTTGCATTTTTCTTCACAGAGTTAGAAAGGGTCACGAGTCAAGATTTGAGGGTGTTAATTTTAAATCCACATGGCAAGCTTTAATTTTAACGCCCTTGGCAATTGCCTAAATGCCAAGGCCGGTTTCGCAGCTACTGGGGCTCTATGGCCGAAACTACAAAACCTTTCGTTTGCATAGAGATAGTCTTCATAAACGGAATAAAGACACAATTATCTATATTTTTTTCTTCTTTAACGAAATAATAAGTGTAACAATGGTACTCATTTCAAATTTTTATTGCATTCAGTGGCTAAATGGCTTTAATTTAATTAATAGAAAATAATTATTATTTGCATAAAGTATAACACAATATGATATTTGAATATAAATGTCGTTTTCATATCAACTTTAATTTTTTAAATGGTAATATCCACTTTTAAGACTTTATTTAAGTTCGTTGGATTAAATCGGACCAGGAAATGCACAGCTTTTGCATTTTTCTTCACAGAGTTAGAAAGGGTCACGAGTCAAGATTTGAGGGTGTTAATTTTAAATCAACATGGCAAGCTTTAATTTTAACGCCCTCGGCAATTACCTAAATGCCAAGGCAGGTTTCGCAGCTACTAGGGCTCTACGGCCGAAACTACAAAACCTTTTGTTTGCATAGAGATAGTCTTCATAAACGGAATAAAGAGCTGCAACTAAAAACAATTCAAGATTTCAACCAGAAGACGCCACTGCCGATGTCGATGAAGATAGAGATTGTTATTGTTGTTCATATTGCAGAGAACTGCTGTATTATCGATCATCTCCGCATATTTGAATCATTTTTTGAAAACGTTAAAAGAATACTAGAAGCTGAGCAGTGCTTGAACAGCGAAGCAACATTGAGGGGCTTCCTAGTGGAGATCAACTTAACGTCCAGTCTATAGATATGATGTTTTATTAAATATTGAGCCATTGGGCAAATTATATAGACTGCAGTTTAAAACTACATATAAAGTTGAGTAGAATAAGAATGTTTAAAATGGAACAAATTAACGTTAGTAATTAATAATAATAATATAAATTAAAATTGTACAAATTGCAAATGAGGATAGAACAATTAAGTTAAGGTAAAAAACGGTATAGCTGTAGTATAAATGCTACTTAGTAAATTAAAAATAAAGTTGAAAATTTTTAGGATAAAGATAAGTTAAGCACTATACTATTGTAGTTCAAACACAGAATCAGAATGGGGTAGGGCGGTCAAATAAGGGTGGTACTATTTACTACGACGTAACGTAGACTTGTAGGTTCTCTGGGTAGTAAGTATTTCCAAAGCCAAAGAACTCTAGTTACAGGTCCTTGGTATGGCTAGAAGTGAGATGTATGCTAAGCAGAAAATGATGATTCGATATGAAATACAATAATATTAAACTCTATATGTATTGTGGTATGAGAAATATATTTCAGCAGTAACTTCAAATTATTGATTTTTAAAAACAATCACAGACAATTACCTTCAGGAAACTTCTCAATAAGCATCTAGTAGAAAAGATTTTCACTCACAAATACTATGTTTTAAACTTTGTAATGTACAATATATTTTCAGAAAAATGCACTACTTTTAATTTGTGATATTATAAAAATTACCACGATAAAAATAAAAAAATAAAAAAATAAGAAATAAAATCACATTTCTCACATTATTTTAAACATGTTGAATTTGTACAGACCTGATGCTCTTTAACAAATATTATAAAGGTTAGTAATCTTATTTTTTTTCCCTTTTCTTTTTTTAATATAATGCACGTATAAATGATATATATACCCACAATATATTTATATATTTCAAAACACGTTTTAGGTTAATGTTGCCTGTTGTATGACATGTGTATATAAATCGCGGCGTACGTAATTAAATTTTGTATGCTACGGTTTCAGTATATAATATTTGTTGCATCAGATATTCTAGCTGTTGTGTAGTAATATTAGTAGAATTAAACCAAAAAATATATATCAAAATAACGCTGTATCATTTTTGTAATATATGTGGCAGGGCCCGATCAAGCACAGCTCCTGTTTTTTCACTCATCACCCCGTACACCCTTTCTAAAGTGCCTAAAATATTAAACATTTTCTATGCTTTAAACTACAGATATGAATATATAAATACATATTTAGAAAATTATAATTTTTGTTTTTAATTTTATCGTTCTCTAAAAATACAAAACATTGATTAGAGATTATGGGAGAAAAACTATACCGGAATGTTCGACATGAATGTAAAACGTTTTAATGAATAACATGAATAAATAACATGAACATGAATAAAAACCTTTAATTAAACTGTTTTCTGTCACATTAACGTGTTGCTGTTTCTCTGCTTCTTTCTTTTGCTTTTAACCATCTTCTTTTAACCATAGCTTGCAAAGAAAGGAATTTCCAACGTTACATTCCTATGTGATTCCGAGTCGTCTTTGCATTCACATCACTTCCGGGAAGTAGGTTAGTCTGGTAGTAAAACACCCGGGATTAATGGGAGTATAATATAAGCTGTGCTCAGCAGAAAATGATGATTCGATATGAAATACAATAATATTAAACACTATATGTATTGTGGTATGAGAAATATATTTCAGCAGTAACTTCAAATTAGTCTAAACTTTGGACTAATTTGAACACCATACAAAAAATAACGGTAAAAAGTAGTTGTTTGTTCGTTACTCTCTCTGTGTTCTAAAGCATCTATCGACAATTTTTGAACGTAACCTTAAAAAATTTTTTATTAGAAAATCGTGATATAAAGAATGATTTTAGCGAAAACCGCAAGCGAAATACGAATATTTTTTTCGCGCAAGCAATACTTTTTTCCGTTTTTTATCATCGTTTGAAGTTTTGGACCTTAAACTTTAATGGCCTCTAGCTCCTACAGAGATGTTTGCGCCCCATGGTCTCCTGTTTAATAATGTTTGTCTTCCTGTCTACTATCACCCCTCAAAGTTTGTCGGTCTGGTAGTTAAAAAATAGGTGTTTAAGAAGAAAATAACTCATAACTTCATCAATTGACAAGATATCAAATCTGCTTAAATTTATTTTAAATCCCCTTAACATTATCTACAACTTTTATATTAACAAATGTTTTATAAGACCAACCCTTACAATAATAATAATAATAATAATAATAATAATAATAATAATAATAATAAAACAATCCCTGCTGGCTCCGCCTATAGATACAGGTAGATTTCGAAGTGGGCGGTCCCAACTGCTGCATCATGGCAAACAGGTAATTTCTTCACCATTTCTCAATAAGCAGACGCCCCACGTTCTGGGTCTCCGAAATCTACCTGTGCCTGTTGGGTAAGCCGTCAGGGATTTTTTAGTAATGAAAAGTAGTGTAAACAACAACTAATTTCAGTGACGACACCTAAGAAATAACTAACTAACTAAAAAGCGGTATATCGCACACTACACCATTACCCATACTTATAACAGATACTCCACAAGGCGACACTAATACAGCCTGGAACTTCACATTATGTGTGTGCAATGAAGATACCCGGAGTCGTACCGGGTTCCGCCACAATGACAGATGAACTACTGTATGCTTCTTTATTGATTATAAACGCTTGTATTAAATACTTATATTTGAAGCTTTTACTTAAACAACAAGTTATTTTGCGACGCATTCAATTTATGTATGCTTTTATTATATCAATGATACACACGAATATTCAATTTTAAACCGCGATAAGTGTTTCTCGTGATTTCAATTCCCTTTGAAAGAAAAAAAAAAAAAAAAAAAAAAAAAAAAAAAAACGTTAATAAATGATCTTCAGAAAACTTTCATGTTGCATCCGTCAAGAAACACTATACATAACGGCAACGTGATGTCACACGCCAGAGGTGCCGGTACCTTGGCCCGATATTCTAACAATTGTATCGCCAGAATGCCAGTATGCGCAGCCGTGAACATCGCCAACAGACGACTTTTAACCTGGATCTAAGTTGCGTATATGAAGTTTAAACGAAAATTTTCAAACTTAATGAATATTACTGGATACAGAACAATATTTTGAATTTATATTACAGTATATTAAATATCTACTGCTACAATAATGAATTGTTTTGCGGTATTTTTAACAAAAGACCTTTAATAATACATACTCCATTCCATAGATCTGTATGCTAAAATTCAAAAGTAAATGCCGCCAGTAGACGAATTTTAGCCTCGAACTCAGATATTTATATATTTAATTTCTTTAAACAATATTCCAATTAATAGTCATACTTCATAAACTTTTGTTTTTTATTTTCCGCCGGCTACTATTTATAATTTTCTCTTAAAATTTCAGAAAATTTTTAATAGTTCCCATAAATCTTTTTGTTAATTAGTTGCTTCTTAGATGACGCCACTGAAATTGGTTGTTGTTTACACTGCTTCATCACTAAAAAATATAATTCATTGCGTGATAATTTTTCTTTCGTACATTTTTTTATTTTTTTTTTTATTATTATATACATGTATTTAAATTTAACTTTATGTAATTAAAGTGATTTTACAAGTTAATGGTGAAAAAAAATTACCAAAATATTTTGTTGTATGTTTCTTTATTTGTTTATCTTGATATATAGAATTGAATTTGTAGAATTATTAATTAATAGAATTGTTTATGTATTTCAATAAATTACAAATGGTAAAAAAAACCCTATCCGTTATGCTTCTTAATACCATTTACAGAAAGATTTAATCACTTTGAAAATTTATAAGCTGAAGAAATATTTAAAAACAGCAACAAAATATTTTTAAAATCTTATTTTATTTATTTATTATTATTATTTTTTTAATGTAAAGAAAAGTAACACAGTTTTATAACCTGTATATCTATTATGCTAAAAAATGACAATATTTAAAAATTTTATTTAAGGTAAATTATTTTTAGATTTCTCATTTACTTTTTTAAAAATCATAATTATTCTTTTTTAATTTCAATTATTTCATAGTTTATGTACAGTGTAATTAGGAGGTTTTTATTTATTTATTCTTAATTATTTGTTTTTATTTTTATGTTTAAAAATAGTGTTTTTCTGTCTATGACTCGATAAAAACAATATCATTGGCCAATTTCACTGGCGCCATCTAAGAAACACCTAACTAACTAAAAAGCTGTAGACCGCACACTACATTATTACAGAATTTTCTACACGCATTCAATGAATTCCAACACGGTGAAATATCTATCTACCTGTGCTGTCTAGAGTCAGTTTCGTGCAGCTGAGCTGTCATGCATTCTGCTCTTGCTATCATAAGCTGATATGTCAAGATATTTTCCTGAACTTGACTCAATTTTCAGAGTTCGTGTCTTACACCAATACGACTTGAAACGCCTGAAATATTTATTACTGAAGCGAAAAATAATATTTTATGTTAGATTTCTACTACAGAATACGGAAAAGATTGTTATGATTAATCATTTAGAAATCATAATGAATTTAATATTTTTTTTTAAACTAAGCTTATATTTAAACTACAGTTTCTACTGTAATAGAAACAAGGGCATAGAAAAGGGAGGGGAGGCGTTGGCAAGGGTCTCAATCCCTCCCCTTTGAAAATGAAGTCTTTTTTTTTTTCGCCGGATTGTTGTGTCTAATTTAAAGTGAACTATAAATTGCAGTAATTGAAAAAAATTACAAATTATTTATAAACCATGAAAAAATTATTTAAAGCAGTTTTTTCTTTTTTAACGAAGTTGCTACCTTTTTCGATGACCTTTTGCGATACTGAGTAGCTCCGCCCTAAATGTTTCTTTCTTCTTTTTTTTTATTATATAGATATATTTGTAAATAATTATGTGGATACCAACGGCACAATACTGATATATATATTATGCAGGTACACATACTTCACAAAAAGGAAAAAAAATGAGGATTTGCTATTATAATTTGGTCCAGTTGAAATCATTCGGGGGGGGGGGGGAGTTGCAGAAGAGGCAAGAATTAAAATTGAAAGGTCATCTATAGATATATTTCTCTTAGGTGGCACGGAAATAAGGCTGAATTTCTAGCTTATAGTTTTTCAACAACCGTAGTATCCAAATCTCAGACCAATGAAGAGACTAGATTGTGTAAGATCAGCTCTGCTCCAATATAGCGGTCAATGTGAGAGCAGTGAAACTCACACTAGCAATTATTAAAAATAAAATAACATGTACGTAATCCCCAGCGTTTGGGATGATTCCTCATTTTAATTATGAATAATATCGTTAATTTCAAATGAATTCTCAAATATTATTTAGAATTTATTTACGAATTTCACTCACACGAAAGTTGGAGACAGTAAAAATATCAACTGTCTAGACTGCACCTGCTACCATCTGTTGCTGTCTTGATGAAGTAAAAAATAATTGCTTTTGCAAAATCTATAATCAATTAGAAAAGTAAAATGTCCAACGAAATTTAAACAGTGATTGATGATATATATAAACTATCTTCCTATCACGTAGTGTTTTACTATATGAATTTAAGCAGTGCTGTACAATATTATAGGTTTCCAAGATCCTTTTTTCATAGTATTTAAATGATTTATGCTCATTGATAGCACCAACTAAATGAATGGATTTTTAAATGTGGCTTCAATTACTTTTTTTACATTTAAAAAAATTGTCAATTTCATATGTTAAAATGATTTATGGTAGTGTACTTATTCCGGCGAGAATTGCTGCAAAAAAAGAAAGGGGCGAACGAGCTAAGTGAACTGGAACTGCAGTAGTCTTAATGTGAATTGCATTGCAATTCACGGGGGTTGGCGAGCTTTAGCGAGTAGGGAGTTGACACCCTACTAATTTCTATGTTTCAAAATTTATGGGTTAGTAGCTTTACTATCCCAATAATTTTCTAGAACAAACGCAATATTACTGTTATATCTATGGCCGAAACAGTTGCCGAACAGTTGATGTCGGTTAAGGGGCTTCCGAGTTGCGATCAACTTTACGCCCAGTCTATATGTGAGTAACCTGTCTTGTAAATATTGAGCCGTTGGGAAAAGTTAAATGTAGTATTAACTACACAAGAAAGAACAATTAAAAATAGAAGAAAAATTAAACAATGGGAATAAAAAAAGTAAAGCTATAGAGATTACGGAAAGAGTCTAATAAATGGAAAAAAGTATAATGGTATATCTGTAGTTATTCCACATTTTATGGTTTATACTTTAATTGAAAAAATTTTACGGTGTGAGTTTCAAAATAAAATTTCCTTATTGTCTATTCCTGAATGTAAAAATATTCTTATAAAAGCAAGTACGATAATACTTACTTCAGCTAATATTTCAGCAGCGATCATTGTTTACTCTATTTTTCTGGCTTGGGTAACGAACCTGGATTCAATTTACGAGCGTTTTCTTGGATAAGGGCAAGGCCGCAGATAAACAAGGGGCTAGAGCCGGTACAAATTACCGGCACTTGGCTCTTCGTAACATGTCCCACTTTAGAAAAATAGATACGAGCATTTTTATAATGCAAAATGTTTAAATTGAAATAGCTTATAATTAAACAAATTAAAAAATCAACAACTGAGTTGTATAAAATGTACATTTTAATGTAGCACAGCGCTAAGAAAAAGAACGTCGGTAAAAATTTTCCATCTATTAATAAATCAGCAGCTGTGGCATTATTATTGGTTTCAGCTGTCTCGCTCCAAAGGCTCACATCACAGCTAAAAATATTTATGTCTCGGTCGCTATTTTTTTTTTTTTTTTTTTTTTTTTTTTTTTTTTGGTTAATATATACATTCTTTTTTAGGTAGCTTACAATACAAGTATAAAGCTACCTATTGCAGCCGTTCGGAGGAAAGCAGTTCCGGAAAATTTCGATATATTTTCACCGATCATGACCCCCAGACCCCAAAGCCACCCTCCGTTCAAATGTTGATTTATATATATATATTATATATATATATCTGACCTATGTCATACGATAACGCTCGTATTTATAAATCAATTTTGATAAAACTAATTGTGTGTATTAAGCTCACAAATGTCTCGACCGAGTTCGTTGGCCAGCTTAGTCCGCCATTTTGTTTCAAGATGGCGGCCATTTAAAAATTTAAAACTAAAATAAATATACAAAAAAGTTAAAAATTCAAATTTATTTTTTAATTAAGTGTTGGGCCTTGATACGAGGATTCCAGATCATTTTTTGGTTTACCTCTATCTTAAAAAATGGCTTAGATAGAGCAGTTTGTAATTCTAGGGTGGCTGACATTTTGAAACAAGACAGCACATTACAAAAATTTTCATTGTTGTAATAATTTTTCCAATCATACTCATAAAACTATATATTCATATCCGTTAGCGCCAAATTCTCGCCAAACTTGGCGACATTTTGCGAAATATCGCCAAATTTGGCGACCAAAATAAGTCTTCATAAATGAAGCCAATTGGGCTATTGCTCAATAATTTGGCGAATTTCTTATTCAAACTCAGTATTAACGAATCTTTTGTAAACGTTTTCTTTGCATTTTAGTTTGCGGTTTTCGTGTAACATTAGCTAAAAATTTTAAACGAAGATATAGGAAAGCTACCTTTCCCTCCCGGTACAGGCCGGAAGGACTTTTTTTTAAATATATCTATTAACAGAATGTAAAGGAAATTAAGCGATCGAGTTATAAATATGTTTAGCTGCCACGTGGGCCTCTGGAGCTGGAGGCCCCACGCCAGTTCAAAATCGCAGCTGTGTATTCATCAGTAGACAGAAAATTTTTAACGACGTTAAATTTTAAGCAAATATTCATTTCATTTTAATAGCAATTACTCAACGTGTTTATATAATGTATATATACAAAAGGGCATGCATGCAAAACATCACCGGGATCCACGTGCCCGGACACTCTTTCTATATATTGTTTTTCTTATTCAGTTAATATTTAATGCAAAATTGGAATGAATTTCTCTCAAAATAAAAAAATATATACTTACACTCAAAAGTAAGTAACTGGAAAATGAACTGTCCCCTTTCTTTTTTACTTGAGTATTATATGGTCTAATTTTCATCGCTAAAATTGAATTTAATATCGTAATGTGCGTAAATTTATAATGGTTAGTTTATATATTACTCTATTTGAACGCAAAATTATCAGGAATATTCTAATTTTCACATGTCATATGTTTCATTTCGTAACAGATTATTTCTATTAAACTTTATTCGCATCAAAAAAGGATAAAAACTAATTGTTTGCTACATAAATTAATATATATTGCATGCTAATAATATACGGTGATGAAAATTAGAGAATACTGTTTTCTGTTATCTATTGGGAGGGGTGAATGTTTCTAATTCCGATTTTTATAAAGACAAAATTCTGCCTGACATATAAAAAAGTTTTAAAATGAACTGTTACTTTCTTGATAATTAAAAACAATAATTATAAAAAAGAAACAACTTTAAAAGCCAACAGTGAATTTAGTTAGAATCGTCAGCCTGGAATACAGTAGAATCAAAGAATAGATAGAAAACATCGAGCATAAACAAAATTTCCATACACAGGTAAATTTCGAAAAATTGTAAGTTTATCCGCTTGTCACTAATGGCGTTAATAGCGCTACCATTTCACTTTTATACTGTAATTGTCCTATCTTGTTGGTAAGTTTATGACTCTTTCTACTTTTTAGCAGAAAAGTAGGAAGCGTTATGTACGTAGTATACGTGGCGCTACTATTGGAATTCGCCGCCTTAAATACGCCTCCAGGACAACGTTTCGTGATTTTTTCACTCCCTGAAAATCTGTTTAAAATAGCAAATTTGTTATTTATACTCAACCACTGCAAAAATCTATCAAAGTCAGAATTCTTATTCCTTTAAAATATAATTGTACAACTATGGCAGAACGATCTGAGTTCTGTTTTCCAGAAATTCTAGAAAAGGATTTAAAATAGAAAGAGAAGATAGACGAGGGATATCCCACGACTTGAGTTACTAATAATAAGATAACCGAGCAAAGGCTTCATAATCAGACTGAATATTTCTCCGTCTATCCCATCAATAATAATTAAATTCCCTTTTTAAAGGGAACTGATATTTAAAGGATTGTAAAACATTCTAAGAAATTTAGACTACATTTATGTTTCTAAAATAGCAAGTTTTTTTTTTCTTTTATGAATAAATAGAATTTTTACTTTGAGTCCCAGCCCGAAGACTGGTATAAAGAGTAGAGTCCGAATCTGTGTCGGGTTAGGGCTCGGTATGGTCCCCGGGCCGTAGCTAGAGGGGTGCCAGGGGGGCTCAGCAGCTCCTGAAAATTCTTTAGCCCCCCCCCCCCCCCTCCCTGGGAAAGTTGCCAAGGCCACCAAATGGAATTCTGTTTCAAAAGTCCAGATGAAACTCTGTTCAAAAATTAAACTTTGTTTTGGGGGCTTTTTACGGTTTTGCATAAATACTAAATTGTAGTATTTATTTAAAAACTGCAAATAAGTGCTTCAATATGCGTGCATCCTATCTGCACATACTCAGAATTAGCAACATTTTGCTGACGCAAACGTTGACTTTTGCATTAGTTATATACTGAAATTTTTCATTTTGCAGCGTTTTCCATTATTAGCATAAAACAAAGTTATTCTAATGAGTTTGAAAGAAAATATGATGCTAATGATAAGCATTAAGTTTCATATTTGAGTCATCCTAATTCAATATTATATATGTATAAAGTTGGCTCTCTGTTTAACGCCGTTCTACTTAACAACGATCTCTATTTAAGGACGGTATTTTACGGTCCCGGCTCCCTCGAGTACAAAAGACCTTATTTAAAGACGACATTATTTTATTTAACGACGATTTTCATGCATTTTATTTTTGCAAACCTTTTAAACATGTTAAACAAGGGAACTTCCTGTGATAGAAAAACAATTTTTCTTGCAATTCAGGCGAGTACAGGTGAAGGAGAGGGGTGTAATTGTCCGGAATGTGATGATTTGTTTTCTCCCTCCACCCCTCTCTTTGTTCAAAAGCACTTTCCACCCCTCCCCTCCGTCGTCCAATGACACATTCCATTCCTTCTCTCCAACCAATCAGCCACAGCTCTATGTCAGAGAGAGAGAGCTTAACGGTTTAGAGTAGTGCTGGCTAATTCCCGTGCTAATCCACATTCTGAGTAGATGGAGGTAGAAAGAGAAAGTATAAAATAAGAATAATGGCATCGAAACGAAAACATCTGATGTTACAGGAAAAAGTGTAAATTATTGAAGAGAGGAATAAAAGTTTTGGTATATCAAAAGTCCAATTTGCAAAAAAGTTTGATCTACCTGAGTGTACAAAAAAGGCATTTTATCAAATAAAGAAAAAATTCTTGAAAGAGCACAAAAGTATTGATTGGCTTCCAAACGGCAAAATATTCCAGGCGGCCGATCAGAAGAATTTGATAAAGCACTTCTGCAATGGTTTCATGAAACAAGAACTTGAAATATTTCAATTTCTGGAGTAATATTCAAAGAAAACGCTGTAATTTTAGCAGAAAAATTTGGTTTGGAAAATTTTAAAGCTTCGGTTAGTTAGATAGCGAAATTTAAAGAAAGATATGGACTTGCATTTAAAAGCATATGCGGCGAAAGTGACTCCGTGAATGAAAAAATAGTGGAAGAAAGGCAATGTGAATTAGAGATGATATTAGATGGATATTGATAAGAAGAATATCTTTAATGCCGGCGAGACTGGTCTATTCTACAACATGATGCCTAATTGACATATAAGAATGAAAGATGTTTTGGCGGAAAACACAATAAGGAGCGATTGACTGTTTTACTGTGCACTAATTTGGATGGATCTGAGAAAATTTCCCCACTAGTTAT
Source organism: Maratus michaelseni (assembly GCA_963931845.1). NCBI lineage: Eukaryota > Metazoa > Arthropoda > Arachnida > Araneae > Salticidae > Maratus > Maratus michaelseni. Next base: position 379,808,684 of record OZ007587.1, on the reverse strand, counting down.
AGGTAAATCAAAGAAACCTGAGCATTTTAAAAACATTAAAAGAAAATCTTAAGAATACAAAAACAACAACAAATCGGGGTTGATATCTATTTTTATTGATTGGGTTAAAAATTTTGATGCAAAATTATGCAAGGGTAAAAGAAAAATTCTACTTTTGATCGAACGTTGCCCTGCACATCCTCCAAATATTTCAGGACTTATGTCTGTTCATTTTTTACCAGCTAGTAAAAAAAAAAACACAAGTAAGTTGAAGCCATTAGACTTGGGGATCATCCGCAGTGTAAAACCATATTACCGAAAATCCCTAATTAGGAAATTATTAAATAATTTTGCTGGCCAAAAAGAAATTAAAAAAGTTACAGATATTATAATTATATATATATGTATATATATATATATATATGAAGGGATAAAAAGTAAAACCCTTTAAAAATGCGAAATTTAAATTTAAAATTCAAAATTTAAAACCCCAAAACATTTTTTCTAATTTCATAAATTAATGTTAAATCTAATTTGCCCCTCATATCTTTGTTTTGCTGCCTCACAATTATTACTTTCAGGCATCAATTTTGATCTCTCCTTAAGTTTAAAAGTGCTGAGTATAACGCTCCTTGCAAGTTCTGTAGTTTTGGGTTTGGCGCAGAAACTGGCCTGGCCAAAAACCCGGGCATCATGCGAGAGCTGAATAACCAATTTGCATCTTGTCACCTCCTACACCCTGGAGCGCTCTCTAGTATAAAATATTGGAGTTAGGCTCTAACAAAAAGCAGGAACACGCATTTTTCGTGGCTTTTCCGGCCGCTCCCGACTGCTATGAGGATCCACGGTCGGCCACTTCCTGAAAACCAGCGTTCCCAGGGGCCTGTTTAAACGTTTCCACTTCTAACAAGAGCGACGGTAGAAGCCACGTCGATCCCGGCCCGAAACGGACACCTCTAATGGGGTTTTTTAAGTCCCTGATGTATCCGTAGCTGTCGGCTCTACAAACCCCTGGGTCTAGCTTAAAAAGAGACTGTATTTACAAAGGAATAAAAAGTCAGACTCCAGGAAAAAACTCTGGTCTCATTTCCACCGCCACGACACGAAGCCGCACCCGGTCCCGACTACTTCGCATAAGTAAGGTCAAAGGATGATGCCAATCTGCCCCCTCCACAATTGATTACATATTATTTAACAGTCAACTAGGATAGTTATGTGCGGGAAAATCCCAACCTTTGCTGGACTTCATAATTGAAAAAAATCACCTTTGCTGATAAAAACTATCTTTTCATCGCCTGCTCAGAAAACAAAAATGCCATCCCTTGCTGGACTTGATAATTGAAAAAATTCACTTTTGCGGATAAAACTTTCTTTTCATTGCCTGTTCAGAAAACGAACAGTGCCTGTTGATCATAAAAGCGAAAACTTTTAACATTTTGCTAAAGTGAAATTTGTGTGTCCAGAGTTCCGACCACCTATGGAAAAAAGCCTCCCCCCCCCCCTCTTTTTTTTTAATCTTCGAGAAAAGAAAGCTTTTGAAAACTATATTAATTTAATAACTTTTCTCTTCTCTGAAGAAACAACTAACATATTTTATTCCTCTTTCAACCATCATCCGAAAAATCAATTAAAACCGCTAAGTCATCTGCAATTCAACAGAATTTATTTATCAGGGTCAACTTTTTCGCCCGGACTGCCAATGACTGAAAAATGTAATGTGGTTTTGGTTTAGAAGAAGATTGAAAATTTTGTGTGTTATTATTTTTTTTTGTCTTTTCGCGGTGTGTGACGAAAGTAAAAGGTGATTTTTTTAAAATTATTATTTTTGTATCCGGTGTGTGCTATTCCTGGATTTATTTAAAGCAAAGACTTACCTTTGATATTAACCGTAAAGAAGAAAATATTTCTTTAAAGACCTTTTTAGTGAGAGGCATTGGTTCTCAACCTTGTATTTTTGAATGCTTTTTTGATACATATTAGATAGCAAGCACTGAAGGAAAACCTTTTTTTTTTTCTTCTTCTTTACAATTTTGATTGTTTTAAAAGGAGTGCCAAGGAATCTTTTTAAAGAAATATTGTTTTTATTATTAGAAGGTAAAAACAGTGATTCTCAAACTTTATTATTTAAAAAAAAATTTATGCATACCGAAAATAAATTAAAGATATTTTGTATCTAAAGAGGGTTATTTTTATAATGCTATTATTTGTTTGAAAATTTTATGATTTTTTAATTCATAGTTTTATGGTCATTTTAGCCATTTTGGATGAAACATTTAATGCTGTATCGAATATAAGCAAAATTCTCCAAAAGAAAATTTTGAACATTTCATTTCTTCCTTATCTTGTTTCTGGGACGATTGATCATTTACAAGAGATTGCCAACTTTTGTGATAATGACAATGATGACGATGAATTACATTCTAAAATTAAAAAACTCGAGAATGATGTATCAGAAATTAAGAGCATAAATTTTAACGAAACAAAAATCAATTGCTTTAAAAATGCAAAAGTTTTTGTAGAAAAAATGATTCACCAAATGAAAGAAAGATTCAATGATAAAGCAATGCGCTTTAATCCAACTATGTGAATTTTTTAAAAGCTTTAAATAATTTGAAAAAATTAATGAAAGTCAATGCAAGGAATTCTGTCATCTTTTTGGAATTAAAGAGGAGGATGCAGCTGTGACAGATCTTCGTTCATTTAAATATGTTGCTCATAATAAGTTAGAAGATACCAGTACAGATGTGGCTTTTTACATTTTATACGCTGATAAATGATGACTTTGACTGTATGAGACTTTGAAAAAATTTGCCGAGTGTGTGTTGTGTGTGCCAGTTTCGACTGCGAGTTTCGAAAGATCATTTAGCACAATGAACAGGATTATGACTAAACTCAGAAATCGCATGGGACAGGATACTTTACAATCGCGTATTATAGTTTCCATCGAAGGCGATGAGGATCCAACTGACGAATTCATCGATGCAGTAATCAGTAATTATGCCTCTTCAAAGCCAAGACGCATTCGGCTAATTTAACGGGTGAGCAATTACAATTTAATACTGAACCTATGCAATTTGTTAATAATAGTATTTAATAAGAAATATGCTCTATTTCTATATACAGGACACATTTCATTTGACAGTTTTATATATAGAATACTATAATTACTATATAATATATTTTATACTATATAACTGAATTTTATACATTATATCTTATCTATATGGTACAAGTTATTTAAATTACGATTAATATTTTGTAAAATAAAAGCATTTAAAACAAAAGTTAAAGAGTGAAATCTATATTTCTTTAATTGACTTCATAGTCTTGACTGATACTGAGAGTTTATTTAGATTAATATTAAGAAGTTATACTTAAATTCTGATACGGGTGTACAAATGGGAGGCTCGCTTTCGAATTTTGAAATTTTACATAAATGTTATCTTTTATGATTTTGAAAATATTGCAGACGTATCAAAATAATTAAACATTAAGAACTAAAAAATGTATAAATATGACCTAGAGTAGGGTTGTGCAAAGCGGCGCCCTTTCAAGGTTTTCCCTTCGAATGTTTCATTTTTCTAGATTTCTTTAATACAAAAATCCATCCCCAAAGTTACTTTGTTTTAAAATAATTAATATTTGTATGTTGTTTTTAGGTGTTATTAAGGTTTTTGTCTCCTTTACCTGCAAAATTCCCCACCTCCCTCATCCGCAAACCTCAGAAAAATGTAACGTTAAATTTTCTACATGTTTTTTGTTCAAGTTTTTAGTTGAGAAACCTCCACTGTAGAACGCCTGTTGTGTGAGATATGTGTACCCTTGTAGACGTACAGATATTAGAGATGAGACGGGCTCAGACTCAAAATTTATATCAGGCTTCAGGTTCGAGCTCATTCTTTCTGAAACTGTACAAGTAGATAATAAAAGAGAGTTCTGCGCCAGAAGCGTACGAAGCGTATGCTCAAGGTCGAAGGAAGGTCACGGAGCCGGAAGTGGCAGGTGTGGACACCGGATGTAGCAAGTGCTGATAACAGACATGTTGGAACAGGAAGTGGGGCATGTTTAGACAGGAAGTGTCCCCGGAAGTAAGACCGGAAATGCGACAGGAAGTGGAAGCCGGAAGTGATCTTGATCGTGCATCTCCTAATCCGTTCCGGTTTCAGGATCACTTTCAGCTTCGACTTCCTGTGACGTTTCCGGTCTTACTTCCGGGGTCGCTTCCTGTCTAAACATGCCCCACTTCCTGTTCCAACATGCTTGTTATCAGCATCTGCTACATCCGATGTACACACCTGCCACTTCCCCTAACCTTCATTCCACTTGCGATGCACCCTATTTATTATCTACTTTGTTTATCGGTATTTTGGCCAAATTTTTTTGTAAAAGTGTTTTAAATAAGTTTTGGATTAATTTTTTACAAGTTTTGAAATGATTTTTTCACAGCAGCGCCCCCCTATGAACGGTTTTAGAAGTTTTAATTATTTTAAAATATTTCTAATTGAAAGTAATTTTTCTGGAGTTTGATGATAGTTTAAAGTTAGATTTATTTTTTAATATATTTTAAACAACTTTGAGTTTATTTTTTTCAACAACGACCTCTGTGAGCGGTTTTAGAATTAACAATTATTTTTTAAATATTTCTAACTGAAAGTGATTGTTCTACTGGTTTTTGTTAGTTTAAAGTTAGATTTAATTTTTTTAAGTCTTTTAAGCAAGTTTTGAATTAATTTTTTTTTCAACAGCACCATCTATGAGATGTTTAAAAGTAACTTTTTTTTTAAAAATTATCATTTTTATTACTTTATGATTAAAGATTGGTATTAAGTTCATAGGTAAAGTTTCTAACTTGGGTCTTGTTGATATGAAATTTTTAGATTTTGTTACAGGAAATACTCCAAGATAAGGATTGTTTTTTAGTATTAAGATGTGAATATTGGCAATTTTTGAATGTTGAAGTATAAAATTTTTGTAAGAGTTTTTTTTGTTATACAATGTTTAGTGGAATACTATGAATTAGCTACATATATTTTTATCTGATTATCGCGATCGTTTAAAAATATTAACATTAAAATGGTTTGATAAAGTTGATCGATCACTTTTTTCTTCAATGAAATCGTAAGACACGTATAGTAAAAGTTTATACATTTCAAAAGAAGAGAAAAATTAAGCATAGACATGTTACAAGAAAAATTTAAACACAGACATGTTAGCAGAAAAATTCAAGCGCAGACATGTTATCAGAAAAATTCAAACACAGACAAGTTGTCAGAAAAATTCAGGCATTGGCATGTTATCAGAAAAATTCAAACATAGACATGTTATCATAGTTTCCTATCAGGCAAATATTTTAAAAAGTAGTCAAAGTTGTAGCTTATAATTCTTAAACTATCAAAAATACGTTTTAATTTAAGTATTTTTCTATAGATCATCTCAAAGTTTGAATTAACCTTTTACAATATGATTGAAACTGAACTTGGAAAATTAAAAATCATAAGATTCCTTTTCACAAATATCTTACATGTTGACTTATAGTTAAACTTATAACAAATAGGCTAGTCGAATTAGACTTTTGCCTATGATAAGGTTTGTAAACGCGTTTAACACATGTGTAAATTTATAAACTTTGTACATTTCCTTTTATAATTAGCTTCTTTTTGTTGAGATTTGTTATGCATTTTCGCTAATTTATTTTAGATTATAATTTTAATAATATTTCTTTCGAATTAAAACTTGTTGATTTAGTATGATGAACAACATATAATCACATCGTTTTGCATGAAAATTTTTAAATATCAAATTGTAACATCTACTAAATTAATTTAAAATCCTATTATAATATATAAATTACTATTACCTTATATACAGCTGTTGGAGCTCAACCGTCTCATGCAATGACTTGAAGGGAAATAGATGATTAGTACAAATTCTTATCAGCTAATCTTACCGTTATCAGCTATGTCATATGACCTATGACGTAACTGAAGCGAAGCTTTTTACCTGTTGATAAGGGGATAATCTTGTTCTTATCGCAAACAAATGACGTCACCCAACACGTCTAAACAAGAAACTGACAACTACTAGCGAGTAAGAGTTAGGGAAAAATGACTAAGCGTGTGTATTTAAGGTTTATTCTTATCGCAAACCGGAAACCACGTCACATGCCGAAAGACGGGCAGTGCCTCTAGCGGCGATGGCAGCGCCCCCTACTAAAGATAAGGAAGAAAGATTAGTTAAGTGAAGACCAACAACTAAAGTGGACGTGTTTTTGGGGTAAGTGCTAAATTCTATTTTTATTCAGTAGGATTTTTTATATTTTGTGATATATTATAAATTACGAATTTAAATTTGTATACATTCGGGTTTATCTGTTTAATTATGCTATATTATAAAGAGGAGAAAGAAACTTATAGGCCCCCGAAATCGTATGACGCGTTTTGATAACAATCATATCAATCAATACTACAACTCAACTTTGCTTTCGGGTCGGTATAAATAGATGGGGGAAAATTATGATTTTCATCATTTGATGATTCATATCGCTAGTGGTTAAACGTGTTTTAAATTGCTCCCTCTTTTTATCCGTGCGAATCGTTTCAGAAGATTGTTGTTTGCTTTTAAGAGTTAAATTTTTTTATTGATTTTTATATTATGGATGTTGATATGCCTATTGATGAAACCCCGATTGTGGGAGATTCTGTATCTGTGAAGAAGATGTTTAGCTGTTTTACCTGCGGTAAAGTTTTTTCGAACACTTCTAATCTGAACCAACATATGAAAATTCATTCTGGCGAGAAATTATATACTTGCAATATCTGTCAGAAGCCTTTTGGACGAAGATCAAACTTACAAAGACATTTAAAAATACATGATAGTGTCGGATTGTTACAGCATGATGGATTCTCTGAAGTTCTTACAGAAAAAGATACTATATCTCAAAGTTCTTCCAATTTTAATCAACAAGTTGAAGAGGATGTTTCTTTAAAGACTGTGACCCCTATGAATGTGGAAAAGAAGTATGTTTGTCTTACCTGTGACAAAGTCTTTGCAACATATTCTAATTTAAATCAGCATGTTAAGATTCATATTAATGAAAAGTTCCTGTGAAACTTGCGGAAAGTGTTTTAGAAGGAAATCGGACTTGATTAGACACCTGAAAATCCATAATGCCTATGGTCAGTCTACATTTAAGTGTGATGAATGTGATCAAGTTTTTATCCGGAAGGATAATTTGAAGCAGCATTTACAGTCGCATCGGAATTCAACATTTCCTTGTCGTGATTGCGATAAAGTGTTTGGAAGAAAATTTGAACTGAGACAACATGTACGCACGCAACACTCTCGCACACCTCTTGCGAGTGTAAAACGCAAAATGAGCTTATCTAATGCAAAGTCGAAAAACATAAAGTATTCTGATGCACTTAATGGTTTTAAAACAGTGATTTTTCACCCAGATGAACGTGAGGAAAATGATTTAGAGTTATTTCATAGACATTTACAAGCTGAAATACAAGAACGATTAATAAGTGAAATTCATGAAAAAGGTGCAATTAAATGGTATATGGTAGAAAAAATAGCACTTGAACGTCGGACTGATAATGAGGAGTTTGAAGAAATTCAGTGTTATTTTCGATGTTCGTGTATGACCGAACTTGTAGAAGATACTATCTCACAACATATTGAGGAAGGATTTTCGAAGATTATTAAATCCTTTGAAGAATTTGTACAAAGAGGCTCTGGCTGGAAACTTAGAAAAAGTCTTCATTTAGAACTCAAGATTGCTAAATACCATCCCCTCGCTGCGAGTTCCTATATTCCTCTGTCTAAAAAACTCGATGATAAAAAAGCAGTGCTGAATATAAAAAACGAAGATAACAAATGTTTAGTATGGTGTCTTTTAGCTTTTAAACTGAACTAGATTATACAAAAAAGCCTGAACGTGTTTCGCATTATCGACCTTATGAACATGATATTAAATTAGGTAGTGTAGAATGCCCTGTACCCCTTCAGAAGATACCTGTTATTGAACAACTCAACAATTTACGGGTTAATGTGTTTGGTTATGAAGAGGACGAAGTTTGCCCCCTGTATACATCTGAAAAGAAAGATCAAGAGGTGATTAATTTGTTATTGGTTGGTGACGGTGAAAAGCAACATTATTGTTTGATAAGAAGTTTTTCAAGACTTTTAGGTGATCTTACCAAGCATAGAGCCGCTGTGTATTATTGTTATCGATGTTTGCATCGATTTTCAAGACAAGATCTATTGGATAAGCATAATGAATATTGTTCTCATCATGTTGCGCAAGCTATAAAGATGCCTAATGAAAATGATAATATATTAAAGTTTACAGGTATTCATTTACAACATCCTGTTGCCTATACGATTTACGCGGATTTTGAGAGTCTCCTTATACCTATTTCATCAGCTCCACCCTCTTCTAAAGCCTCTTATACCGAGAAAACAACCTATCACTTGCCATGTGGTTACGCCTATGTGGTTATTGGACCTGATGGAACGTGTGTGAAGAAAGCACAGGTATATCGTGGTAGAAACTGTGTTGAGCATTTTTTAAACCGAGTGATGCAAGAGAAGGAAATTTTAGGAGAAAAGTTACAAAATATTAAACCTATGAAGCTTTCTCCCAAGGAAGAAAAGGCATTTCGAGAAGCAGAGTTTTGTCATATTTGTAAGAAAACCTTAGATAAGAAACGTACACGTGACCATGATCACCTGTCAGGTGCGTACAGAGGAGCTGCACATGTGGACTGCAACTTGAATTATAAGCAGTGTAAAACAATTCCTGTTATATTCCATAACTTGAAAAACTACGATGGTTCATCATATTATGACAAAGCTTGGAAAATTCAAAGATCATGAAATCGATGTTATTGCTACTTCTATGGAAAACTATATCACCTTTAAAATCAGAAAGCCTACATCTCCTATTCAGATGGTGTTTATAGATTCTTTCCAATTTTTGCCTACGTCATTGGAAAAACTTGTTAAAAACCTTCAACCTGATCAATTCACTATACTTGCAGAAAATTTCCCACAAAATAATAATTTATCTTTACTTATACGGAAAGAGGTTTACCCCTATGATTATTTTACTTGTTTTGAAAAATTTACTGAGAAGCAGCTTCCCCCGCCATCTGCCTTTTTTAATAGTTTAACCAATGAGCCTATAGATGAAAAGGAATATCAACACGCCCAGAATGTATGGAAAACATTTGATATCAAGACTCTTGGTGATTATCACAACCTTTATGTGAAGACAGATGTTCTACTACTTGCTGACGTGTTTCAAAACTTTAGGAAATTATGTCAGCAGTATTATGAAATTGACCCTGCTCATCTGTTTACAGCACCTTCTCTCGCATGGCAGGCTTGTTTGAAGATGTCTGATACACCTTTAGAGTTACTCAGTGATATAGATATGTTGCTTATGGTTGAAAATGGAATACGCGGCGGCATTAGCATGATAAAACTATCATGCGCCGCCAGTCGCCCACGGGGGTAGCCTGCGACACGATTTCGACCATCGCACCCAAGCCTCTGAAGGGCTTATAACGCGCCAGGGCTTTGTCTCGCCCGGCGCTGCGATCGGCCAAGGGCCGCTCCCCAATGCGGACCCCAAACCACTTTACCAGGTATCGACCTCATAGGTCGCTGCGGCAGTAACCCAGCTCGGGGAAACTTCCGCGTGGAACAAACACCTGATGAACCGCCGAAGAACCCCCGACGACTTCGTTCGCGAAACCCCATAGGGGGAAACGGTCCCTCGGTCATATGTCGAGTTACTCCGACGGCTCTTGCTTTGCCACAGCTTCCGATCATAGACATGTAGGGAAGGACAAGCTACTGGTTTCGTCGGTCGTGAGGTTCACATGGTTATGCACTAAAAAGAGCGGTAGGCGCCTCTCTCCGACCCAGAACCAAGAGGAAATTCGGTTCTTTCCCATAGACGGGATTCGGATAGGTTGTCCCTACGCAGTCTGGCGCGAGGTTGAACCCGACTAGGCAGAACTAGCCGGTAACCCAGCGACAACTCCAGAAGCATTAGCATGATAAGTAAAAGATATGATCGAGCAAACATCCCTGGTATGCCCGATTATAAGAAAAATGAGGCACCCAGCTACATCATGTATTGGGATGCCAATTAATCTTGTTATCTTTAACTTCAAACAGTAAGCCCGCTGTAATTTATACCCTTTCCCATTTTCATTTTCACTTGTGCTCGATCACTAATATCTCACGGCTTTTCGATTAAAATAAAAAAAAGAAAAGAATTATATCAGCACAGATGCCTTTTCGTAATTTTACTTTCCGTAACCAAGCTTATCACACAATATGTGCATAGCGCATTTTTGTGGCCACAAAAGTTATGCGAATCTTCCATTTGGCCCAAATGCATGCCCTTATATGGTAGTGGTAATAACTCAATCACTCACACCCAGGTCTAAAAATATATTCTCATTGTTAAAAGCATATACAGTTTTGTCTGTCGAAAATCCGTTCTCATGAGAAAGATATTTGTCGGTTATAATCGCCAGGGTGATATTACTTTTTGAAACAAAATTCGTCCTGTCGCCAATAATCTGGTAACCTCGCCGGCAAATACCATTAGTTATGCGGCAGCTTCATCTGAAAGTATTTACGCCTAGACACTCTGTAACAACCCTATTTTGGCGAGATTCTTGTCAGTGCAATTCCAACTTGTATAGTGGAAACAACTCACTTCGCTTTCTGTCTTCGCATAATAATGACCGTTTAAAGAACGGTTGTCTTGTTTCCCCCTCTTCTGTCCGCGACCATCTTGGCATCCTCATGGTGATCTTACAATAAAATGTCTTCACGACCATTCTGGAGTTTTTTTATTATACACGAACCTGGCTCACGTGGATTGTTTTATTTGATCACGAACAACAACTACAAAATATGATCTGATCAGCCAACAACTTTACAAATTTATGGTGCCGTGACCAGGATACGAACCTGGGTTATTGCGGACACAAAAACTGATCTTAAGAGAAAAAAAATTTAGTACAATTAATGTTACTATAATTATGTTTATAACTATTTATGAGATTTGAAAAAATATGACGACAAAAGTTAAGAATTTTATTTATTTTTTTTTAAGTGTATATAATACTAATTAAGTAAATATGTACCTCATGACTTAACATTTTTACCGAACTTGACAAAACTCTCTCTCATTACTCTAGGATTGACTTTTATTCGACATACACTAGGTGTATATATATATATTTTTTATTTTTCTAATTATTCCCTTTCGGAGTGGTGATCTGCTCAAAATTATTGCCCTTAGGATCTTCCACCCCATTGTAATGAGAGACACATTCGAATTGGTATTCCAATTCACCTTAAATCCCCTGTCAAAATGAGTATACGAGACTGCTCCTCAGTTTGTTGCATTACTGCTGCGGGAGCAACGGGGTCTATGTTGTGACAACAATGTGGACCTCGCCCTAAATATTCCCTCCACAAATAAGGCAATAGTCCTAAACTTGCGCCATCACACTTGTCCTTAGACAAGATTGAGGGCAGGAATTTTTTTTTGGATCGTGCGTCACTTTCCCTATCCTGTCCTGTGCGAATGCACAAATTTTTACTATTTTAAACCCAAATTTTATTCATTTTTTTTATCTTCATCATTTTTGTATTTCATTTTTACACATGTGTAACTGTTAATGTAACTGTAACGGTATCTTGTTTTTATATTTTGTATTTGCATTTATATATTTCATGTTTATTTTATGCGAGATTACATATATCAGTATTTTGCATTATGTTCGAACAAAGAAAATTTTATTGTATTGTAGTTGCAACTTAACATAAGCTTATATGTTCAGAGTTATGAACATTTTAAATTCATTTAGCATGCTTACGACCAGTTATCAGTAAAATAAACATTAGTTGATGATAATGCAACTTTTCTGGTCATATTTTGGTCATCACTATATATATGTAGAGTAATTAAACTGCTATATGTTCCGGGACAGCAAAAATAACAACAACATCTACTTCTACAAAACAAAACTCTTATGAAGCCATGGACTCAAGGAATAAACTAGTGTGTACACTATGATGACCAGTAGCAAAAATTTTGGTGTACCATTTCCATTTTCATTTTTCATTTTTGATATTTGTATGTGTTTATATTTTTTCTTATATTGTGCATTGATTATATGTAAACTTTCAGACGGAGCATGCCTGAAATTTAAACCCTAACAAATTATTCTTTTATCTGAGCAAACGGGGGAAATATATGATATGAGAATCATATATTAAGTTTTAACAAACCCTATCCTTTATTTAATTTATATTTTTCCCCTTCCTTTGTCAAAATCTAATCGTGTTATCTTTAACTTCAAACAATAAGCCCGCTGTAATTTATACCCTTTCCCTTTTTCATTTTCACTTATGCTCGATCACTAATATCTCACGGCTTTTCGATTAAAATAAAAAAAGAAAAGAATTATATCAGCACAGATGCCTTTTCGTAATTTTACTTTCCGTAACCAAGCTTATAACACAATATGTGCATAGCGCATTTTTGTGGCCACAAAAGTTATGCGAATCTTCCATTTGGCCCAAATGCATGCCCTTATATGGTAGTGGTAATAACTCAATCACTCACACCCAGGTCTAAAAATATATTCTCATTGTTAAAAGCATATACAGTTTTGTCTGTCGAAAATCCGTTCTCATGAGAAAGATATTTGTCGGTTATAATCGCCAGGGTGATATTACTTTTTGAAACAAAATTCGTCCTGTCGCCAATAATCTGGTAACCTCGCCGGCAAATACCATTAGTTATGCGGCAGCTTCATCTGAAAGTATTTACGCCTAGACACTCTGTAACAACCCTATTTTGGCGAGATTCTTGTCAGTGCAATTCCAACTTGTATAGTGGAAACAACTCACTTCGCTTTCTGTCTTCGCATAATAATGACCGTTTAAAGAACGGTTGTCTTGTTTCCCCCTCTTCTGTCCGCGACCATCTTGGCATCCTCATGGTGATCTTACAATAAAATGTCTTCACGACCATTCTGGAGTTTTTTTTATTATACACGAACCTGGCTCACGTGGATTGTTTTATTTGATCACGAACAACAACTACAAAATATGATCTGATCAGCCAACAACTTTACAGTGGGCTATGAGCCAATTTTTACCCTACGGCGGTTTTGAATGGTGTGAAACAAGTCATATCACAGAAGAGTGGGTTCTATCTTTATCTGATAGCTCCGAAATTGGGTATCTTTTCGAGGTAGACATGGAATACCCGAAACATTTACATCCTTTGCATAATGAATACCCTGTCGCCCCTGAGCGAGTAACTGTGGAGGATCAGATGCTGTCTTCTCATGCAAGAAGCTTACTTACCAATAGAAAATTCGTGGGAACTCCTAAACTTATACCAAATTTAAATAATAAACGAAATTATATAACCCATTATCGTAATCTCAAATTTTATTTAGAACTTGGTTTAAAAATTACAGCTGTGCATAAAGCGTTAAAATTTAAACAGGGTCCATGGTTACAGAAATATATTAATTTCAATACCGAAAAAAGGAAAGAAGCAAAATCTTCTTTTGAGAAAGACTTTTTTAAGTTAATGAACAATTCGGTTTTTGGTAAAACCATGGAAAATTTACGAAAAAGAAGAAATATTGTGCTTTGTAATGGTGAAAAAAGAGCCAAAAAATTAGTAGCATCGCCTACTTTTAAATCGTTTAAAACTTATGATGAAGACTGGACTGCTGTGGAGAGACTAAAAACTAGCATACTTATGAATCGACCCATCTATGTTGGGTTTTCTATACTCGAACTATCTAAACTTTGTATGTATGATTTCCATTACAATTTTATAAAGAAAACATACAAAGATCGTGCAGTTTTACTCTTCACGGATACAGATTCCCTAACGTATCATATTCAAACCAATAATATTTATAAGGATCTGGAGCAGTATCGTGATTTGTTGGACTTTTCTGAATACCCGAAATCTCATCGTCTATACTCTGAAGATAATAAGAAGACGCTCGGAAAGTTTAAGGATGAACTTAATGGTGAATTAGCCCTTGAGTTTGTCGGACTGAATTCAAAAATGTACTCTCTAAAATCTGTTAAAGACGAAAAGAAGCGTGCAAAAGGCGTGTCTACGCAGATTGTTCGGCAGAAAATTAAACATGAAGACTACTTGAAGTGCCTCCAACAACAAAAAACAAGTATAGAGAAACAGGTAAGGATTGCCCAAGATGACCATCGCCTATATACATTAACTCAAAATAAAATTAGCTTAAGTCCCTTTGACGACAAGCGTTACTTATTGGATGATGGAATAAGCAGCTTAGCATATGGCCATTATGACATTAATACCGTTTGTAATAAAGAAGAAAATGTTGATTTGTATTGCTAACGCAAAATCATGATGTATATTTTGACCTGTAAATACCTTTCTGTAAATTATTTTGTTATAATAAAAATTGTTGATTTTATTATTGAGTACTTTCTTAAATTTTTTAAATAATGTGAAACTTTTTCTAAAATAATTTTTTTTTAATTTGTGAAACTTTTTAACTAACTAACGCATATTTTTTTACGTTATAAAAACATGAAAAATATTTCTAAAACTTTGATAAACAAGCAGATAGTCACACACACAAAGAGAACTATTTGTCACACACATACACATACACACACATACACACACACACACATACATACATACATACACACACACACATGCATAGAACTATTTATAATAACTATAAGAAATATATGCTTTTTAAAACATACTTTTACACACAAACCTTTCTACAAAATATCAGATGTATCAACAAAATGAGATGAAAAGATTATTGTGAATAAAAGAGGGTTGATTCTGAACATTGCCTTATCGGTTGCTCGGTTGCTCGGTTGCGGTTGCGCCTGTGGCCGTAGAATCACCCTTTCTCTACTACTTGTGTAAGTAGTAGTTTAAAAATGAGATATTACTTTTGAAACAATTTTTAAATATTATGAATTTTTTTTCTATTGCATAGTGTTGGTATCGGGCTCGTGCTCTGATAACACAAAAATTTTCGGAATTGGGCGGTCCCGATTCCGCCTTAGCAGGTTTTATTGTATGAAAAAGCTTGAAAAAGGTAAAATTTCTAATGGGAATAATAGTGGCCCCCCAGGCATCTAAATCCCCCCCCCCCCGGAGGAAATGCTCTGGATTCAACACTGTTCCTAGTTGAGAGCAACTTAACGTCCAGTCTATGTATATGATGTCTTATTAAATATTGAGCCAAAGGAGAAACAATATAGACTGCAGTTTTAAACTACATAAGAAGTTAAGTAAAATAAGGGATGTTTAAAATGGAATAAATTGATTTTAGTAAATAATGATAATAAAATTAATAAAAATAATATGAATTAAAATAGTTGAAATTGCAAATGAGGATAGATCAATTATAGGTAGGTAAATAGTTGGTAAAATTTTACTCTCGTGATAGTGATATGAAAGCAATATTTATTAGACATTTTATGCTTCGGAAACCTTATAGTTTTAAACTAAATTTCCTACACAATTATCTATATTTTTTCCTTCTTTAACGAAATGATAAGTGTAATAATGGTACTCATTTCAAATTTTTATTGCATTCAGTGGCTAAATGGCTTTAATTTAATTAATAGAAAATAATTATTATTTGCATAATAACACAAAATGATATATGAATATAAAATGTCGTTTTCATATCAACTTTAATTTTTTAAATGGTAATATCCACTTTTAAGACTTTATTTAAGTTCGTTGGATTAAATCGGACCAGGAAATGCACAGCTTTTGTATTTTTCTTCACAGAGTTAGAAAGGGTCACGAGTCAAGATTTGAGGGTGTTAATTTTAAATCTACATGGCAAGCTTTAATTTTAACGCCCTCGGCAATTGCCTAAATGCCAAGGCCGGTTTCGCAGCTACTAGGGCTCTACGGCCGAAACTACAAAACCTTTTGTTTGCATAGAGATAGTCTTCATAAACGGAATAAAGAACTGCAACTCAAAACAATTCAAGATTTCAACCAGAAGACGCCATTGCCGATGTCGATAGAGATTGTTATTGTTGTTCATATTGCAGAGAACTGCTGTATTATCGATCATCTCCGCATATTTGAATCATTTTTTGAAAACGTTAAAAGAATACTAGAAGCTGAGCAGTGCTTGAACAGCGAAGCAACATTGAGGGGCTTCCTAGTTGAGATCAACTTAACGTCCAGTGTATAGATATGATGTTTTATTAAATATTGAGCCATTGAGCAAATTATATAGACTGCAGTTTAAAACTACATATAAAGTTGAGTAAAATAAGAATGTTTAAAATGGAACAAATTAACGTTAGTAATTAATAATAATAATATAAATTAAAATTGTACAAATTGCAAATGAGGATAGAACAATTAAGTTAAGGTTAAAATCGGTATAGCTGTAGTATAAATGCTACTTAGTAAATTAAAAATAAAGTTGAAAATTTTTAGGATAAAGATAAGTTAAGCACTATTGTAGTTCAAACACAGAATCAGAATGGGGTAGGACGGTCAAATAAAGGTGGTACTATTTACTACGACGTAACGTAGACTTGTAGGTTCTCTGGGTAGTAGGTATTTCCAAGGCCGAAGAACTCTAGTTACGGGTCTTTGGTATGGCTAGAAGTGAAATGTACGGTGTGCTGAGCAGAAAATGATGATTGGATATGAAATACAATAATATTAAACTCTATATGTATTGTGGTATGAGAAGTATATTTCAGCAGTAACTTCAAATTATTGATTTTTAAAAACAATCACAGGCAATCACCCTCAGGAAAGTTCTCAATAATCATTTAGTAGAAAATATTTTCACTCACAAATACTATATTTTAAACATCGTAATGTACAATATATTTTCAGAAAAATGCACTACTTTTAATTTGTGATATTATAAAAATTACCACGATTAAAAAAAAAAAATCCCATTTTTCACATTATTTTAAACATGTTGAATGTTGAATTTGTACAGACCTGATGCTCTTTAACAAATATTATAAAGGTTAGTAATCTTATTTTTTCTTTTCTTGTCTTTTTTTTTTATATAATGCACGTATAAATGATATATATACCCACAATGTATATATATATATATATATATATATATATATATATATATATTTTCCAAACACGTTTTAAGTTAATGTTGCATGTTGTATGACATGTATATATAAATCACGGCGTACGTAATTAAATTTTGTATGCTACGGTTTCAGTATGTAATATTTGTTGCATGAGATATTCTAGCTGTGGTGTAATAATATTAGTAGAATTAAACTAAAAAAATGTATATCATATAACGCTGTATCATTTTTGTAATATATGTAGCAGGGCCCGATCAAGCCCAGCTCTTGTTTTTTCACTCATCACCCCGTACATCCTTTCTAAAGTGCCCAAAATATTAAACATTTCCTATACCTTAAACTACAGATATGAATATATAAATACATATTTAGAAAATTATAATTTTTGTTTTTAATTTTATCGTTCTCTAAAAATACAAAACATTGATTAGAGATTATGAGCGTAAAACTATACCTGAATCCTGAATGTTCGACATGAATGTAAAACATTTTAATGAATAACATGAACATGAACATGAATAAATAACATGAACATAAATAAAAACCTTTAATTAAACTGTGTTCTGTCACATTAACGTGTTGCTGTTTCTCTGCTTCTTTTAACCATAACTCGCAAAAAAGGCATTTCCAACGTTACATTCCTATGTGATTCCGAGTCGTCTTTGCATCCCTAAAACTTCCGGGAAGTATATTGGTCTGGTAGTAAAACACCCAGGAGTAATGCCATTGAAATGTTGGAGATGTGTCGGAAGCGCCCTCTATCAAAAAATGAGGACACCAAAGCTGTACGTCATTTTGAATAAAATAATTATCGAGGGAATGACCTACACGCAAACGGCAACAAAATCGATTAGCTTGTTCAATGTTAATGAGCGTTTAAATCCCCCCTCTGTTCACAGTTCAATTTTCGCTGGTTACCCGATCCCAATGTTTTCGATTTTGGGCTTAAAATTTAAGTTAAAGTCTAAACTTTGGAATAATTTGAACACCATACAAAAAATAACGGTAAAAAGTAGTTGTTCGTTACTCTAAAGTCTAAAGCATCTATCGACAATTTTTGAGCGTAACCTTAAAAAAAAAAATTATTTAGAAAATCGTGATATAAAGAATGATTTTAGCGAAAACCGCAAGCGAATCGAGCCTTTTTCCCGTTTTTTTAATCATCGTTTGAAGTTTTGGACATTAAACTTTAATGGTCTCTAGCTCCTACAGAGACGTTTGCGCCCCATATTTCCTGTTTAATAATGTTTGTCTTCATGTCTACTATCACCCCTCAAAGTTTGTCGGTCTGGTAGTTAAAAAATAGGGGTTTAAGAAGAAAATAACTCATAACTTCATCAATTCACAAGATATCAAATCTGCTTAGATTTATTATAAATCCCCTTAGCATTATCTACAACTTTTATATTAACAAGTGTTTTATAGGACCAACCCTTACAATAATAATAATAATAATAATAATAATAATAAAATAAAAATAAAACAATCCCTGCAGGCTCCGCCTATAGATACAGGTAGATTTCGAAGTGGGCGATCCCAACTGCTGCATCATGGCAAACAGGTAATTTCTTCACCATTTCTCAATAAGCAGAAGTCCCACGGTCTGCGTCTTCGAAATCTACCTGTACCTGTTGGGCAAGCCGTCAGGGATTTTTTAGTAATGAAAAGTAGTGTAAACAACAACTAATTTCAGTGACGACACATAAGAACTAACTAACTAACTAAAAAGCGGTATATTGCACACTACACCATTACCCATACTTATAACAGATACTCCAGAAGGCGACACTAATACAGCCTGGAACTTCACATTATGTGTGTGCAATGAAGATACCCGGAGTCGAACCGGGTACCGCCACAATGACAGATGAACTACTGTATGCTTCTTTATTGATTATAAACACTTGTATTAAATACTTATATTTGAAGCTTTTACTTAAAGAACAAGTTATTTTGCGACGCATTCAATTTATGTATGCTTTTATTATATCAATGATACACACGAATAATCAATTTTAAACCGCGATAAGTGTTTCTCGTGATTTCAATTCTCTTTGAAAGAAAAAAGAAAACGTTAATAAATGATCTTCAGAAAACTTTCATGTTGCATCCGTCAAGAAACACTATACATAATGGCCGGGGCTAACGAGAAAGACGGGCTACCGCGCTTCTCTGATTTAGAGTAGTCACGTGATGCTCCCGGTCTCAGCTGAGCTGAGAAAATTCAGTTGACTAAACAGATTATTGTCTGGGCTTTAGATTACTATCATATCAAAGTTATTCTTTAATTTGATAGAATTCCTTACTTTACAGTATTATGAAAATATTAAAACGTCTTTTTTATTTCATAACATTGCATTAAATAAAATACAAGCTGCATAATTTATGGGATGTATTTTAATTCTAATCCTTTTCTGTCTAAAGAAAATACTAATATATGCTTCGATATCTACAGCGAAAGAGATAATTTATCATCTTCAAGAAGGAGGACGGGTGTTTACCCCATATACATTCTTTTTTTTTTTTCATATATATTATTGCATAAATATTTTCATGTATTCCGATCAAAGTACAATTAACTTCGTTACATATCGCCCACTCGGATAAATCACTCTTTTTTCTGCCTTTCCTATATTAATAAGTGATACATTTCTTCACATTAGCAGCATTTTTTAAATAACTGAAGAAATATATAACGATAAACAAATGTAATTCAATGTTGTGAATTCATTGAGAAAATTGGCCTGTACATTTACATTTTCTAGACAAGATAAAACATTTAAGTGCAAATTATCTTTCTGAATTTTTTAATGCTTAACTTCGTCATATCCCGTTTTTTTTTTCCCGATAAGAATTGATATAATTTATTTCTTACTTAATTTTGAACATTTTGGCAATTTACATAGCCACATTATCTCCATCATGTAAAACAAGAAAGAAAAATCATGCACCAAGCATAGATTATGAAACACTTTCCAACACTAACAGAAAACTTTAACAAACCATCGCTGTTTAATAAGGTATCTAAGTAAACATTTCAGAAAACACAAAACACATTTGAAAACCAGATTGCAGCAATTACCGTCCACAGCCGGAAAAGTACTCCAATTCTTTTCTGCAGCTCTGTATATAAGTTATATATTTGTATATACGTGGTAGTACAAATGATACAATTTAGCTACAATATGCAACATATCAACTGCAATAATGCTACAGTATGCAACATACAACTGCAATAATGCTACAGTATGCTACAATTTAGTTTAGAAATAAAACACATAACACAGTTAGAAAATCATCTTCAGCAGTTTCTACCAATAGACGGAAACATACTTAAATTATTTTGTACAGCCCTGTATATTACCTTAAGCTTTTTATACGCTCCACATATTAAGCTACAGTTTAATTTAGGCAAATACACGCTGAAATCACACTTCCAGACATTATCATACATATGCAGCCATGTATTCAGCTCTTTGCGTGGCCCTGTATATGATTTTATTTATATTCTACAAAATTTTCTTCGTATACTAAATATTTTTCACGTTCAAAATGCATAACTCGATTAAAAGCCCATTTTAATCAATTTAAGTTGATGCACCGCAATGCTTGCGAATTTTTTTGTGTAGCCCTGTATATGATCTGTAAGCATTTATACATACCCCATAGCATTTAAAAATTTAGTTAAACGCAAACCTTACTAATATCCGACTTCCAATTATGGCTTATAAACACTACTTCAGACACAGTACTTACTGTACCCGAAATATTCTGTGTGTCCCTGTAAATGAACGATAAATGCTATGCACATAAGTATCTTGTAGTAAACCTTAATAATGTATATCAATTTCATTATATTTGAAATGGCGTAACATAATTAAAATACGCTATAAACCGTTTTTCTCCCGTACACCATTATTTAAAAGAATACTTTAAAAGAAGCACTGTAAATGGAAGAAAAAAGCTTTACACTCCATATTCTACAGAAAGCATATCTTAGTGCATCACACAAATTGATATCAATTTCATTATGTTTGTAATAGTGTAACAGGATTAAAATGCGCCGCAAACAATTTTACACATTAAACCATAATGTAATGGAGTTTATTTCGGTTTCCCTGTAAACTAATTATAAGTGTTAGACGTACCATGTTCGATAGTAAGCATCGTGTAGTGTATTAATTTCAATATATTTGAAATAGTGTCACATCATTCAAATGCACTGCAAAGGATTTTTCCCCGTAGACCAACCATAATGTAACGGCATTCTTTTGAGTATCCCTGTAAAAAAAGTATAAGTGATGCACACTTCATTTTTAATACCGAACATGCTATAGTAAACCCCAATAACATATATCAATTGCATGACTATCCGGATATATTTACGCTACTTTTACAGCTCGGACAGTCAGATGGCAGACAGACAGACAAACCGAATTCATAAACACTTTTGAACTATGTTGGAAAGTGTTAAAAATTAACATGTGTTTCAATCTTTTCTGGACATCCTGTATATATATCAGTCCTGAGTAATGAAACATACACAAAGACAAATATAGGAAAATATGGCAATACTTTAAACAGAAATTATGGGGAAAATGAAAAGCATATACAATTAAGCATGTCGGATTTCCTTGTAAAACAAAGTTTGATTGTTAGAAATTCATACACAACATAATTGAAAATATACGGTACAAATGTAAAAGTTTGAATTATTATCTGGCAATTTGTTCTTTGTGCTCAGTCAAAATCTCAATTTATTGATTTATTATTTTATTATAAACAACAACAAAAAAAAACATTTATTAGTGGAATTGTATTCAATTAGCTAATAAATAAATTAAAATAACATTTCATTCATATATACATTTAAAAAATCATGAATTGTTCAAAGGAACCAAAATGCAAAGTATCATATGTATAGTATTCTTAATATTAATCCGTAATAACGTGTAGTATTCTGAATATTAAATCTTTAAAAATAATCTGAACTTATTAAAAATTTCGACTTGTTTATAAATAAGCGAAAAACTTTTAAAATAAATAGTGCAAGTAAATACATATTCATTTAAAATAAATTAGCTTTACTTATATTTAAACAATACAAAACAAACATTATCATATAAATCTTTCATTAAAAAAAAAAAAAAAAAACTACATCGCCAAGATCAGTAATGCAGTGATCAATTCAAAGGGTGATATTCCCTACAAGTGATTTCGTATTTTAGATTTATTAATGGTCTAGATATGAAAAATTATCCCGAAACTTTGTATTTTCCTCCCACCGGAGCTACCCTTAGAAAAATATATATAATCAATAATACTCTCACGATTTTACTCAGCTGTTTTATTTCATATAAGTAAAGTTACCGGCATTCTGTTAACTAAATTATCATATTTACAACGATTTAAAATATAACATTGCACAATTAAATGTTATGCATTTTACATCAAAACGGAAAAATGGTAAATACTTACATTCGATAGATTATCCTAAGTATCTCGTCTTTATATTAATTGATGAAACAATACTTAATAAAACCTCTTAACACAATTAAAATAAAATAAAAGAATCGCAATGAAAATTGCGTTTGTATTTATTAATAAATTTTGGAACAATTGGTTTTTAAACACACACGAAAATCAAAGTAATGGAATTCCTTTGTGTAGAGCTACGCGTCAAAGGACGTTTTCAAGTAAGACCGCGACTGTCACGTGACTTTCAACCACGGTAGCCCTTAGCGTTAGCCCCGCATAATGGCAACGTGATGTCACACGCCAGAGGTGCCGGTACCTTGGCCCGATGTTCTAACAATTGTATCGCCAGAATGCCAGTATGCGCAGCCGTGAACATCGCCAACAGACGACTTTTAACCTGGATCTAAGTTGCGTATATGAAGTTTAAACGAAAATTTTCAAACTTAATGAATATTACTGGATACAGAACAATATTTTGAATTTATATTACAGTATATTAAATATCTACTGCTACAATAATGAATTGTTTTGCGGTATTTTTAACAAAAGACCTTTAATAATGCATACTCCATTCCATAGATCTGTATGCTAAACTTCAAAAGTAAATGCCGCCAGCAGACGAATTTTAGCCTCGAACTCAGATATTTATATATTTAATTTCTTTAAACAATATTCCAATTAATAGTCATACTTAATATACCGGGTGATTATAATTAAAGTTACGATTTCAAAAATCGATAATTTTAAAACTACTGGTCAGAATGACTTGATATTTTAGCAGAACAATCGTGAGGCAATGAAATTTTATTTGGCGAAGGAAAAAATAGTTCTAAAATGTGCCGATAGATGGCGCTGTCAGGGTAATGTCAGGGAAAGACCAAAAAATTATTCTTCAAACACAGGAATGTTGTTAGCCAAAAGGAAAAAAAGTAGAGATCAGGGATTTACTAAAAATGTATTAGCGAAAAGACAAGAATACGTGTTTACAGCAATAGCAATAATGACAAAAAAAAAAAAAAAAAAAAAAAAAAAAATCTTTATGGAACAAACACTTTATGATGATGATTAAAGTGTAAGTTGCCCGATATGCCCTCCGCCTTGTTCCGCTACTAATTGGAAGCGCAAAACGGCATGCTACACAACAGATCGGAATGTATCTGTACTGATGCAATGGGTGTAGTGTGTGATTCTTGCCTTCAAGTCGGCTCGATTCTCAATTCGCCCGCTGTAAACAACATTCTTCAGGTACCCATAGTTGCCACGTGTTAGTAATTTGCATATCTCCACACAATCTGAACCCTGACAGCGCCATCTATCGGCATATTTTGGAACTATTTTTTCCTTCGCCAAACAAAATTCCATTGCCTCACGATTGTTTTGCTAAAATATCAAGTCATTCTGACCAGTAGTTTTAAAATTATCGATTTTTGAAATCGTAACTTTAATTATAATCACCCGGTACTTTTGTTTTTTATTTTCCGCCGGCTACTATTTATAATTTTCTCTTAAAATTTCCGATAATTTTTAATAGTTCCCATAAATCTTTTTGTTAGTTAGTTGCTTCTTAGATGACGCCATTGAAATTGGTTGTTGTTTACACTGCTTCATCACTAAAAAATATAATTCATTGCGTGATAATTTTTCTTTCTTACATTTTTTAATTTTATTTTTTATTATTATATACATGTATGTAAATTTAACTTTATGTAATTAAAGTGATTTTACGAATTACTGGTGTAAAAAAATTACCAAAATATTTTGTTGTATGTTTATTTGTTTATCTTGATATATAGAATTGAATTTGTAGAATTATTAATTAATAGAATTGTTTATTTATTTCAATAAATTACAAATGGTAAAAAAAAAAAAAAAAAAAAAAAAAAAAAAAAAAACCTATATGTTATGCTTCTTAATACCATCTACAGAAAGATTTAATCACTTTGAAAATTTATAAGCTGAAGAAATATTTAAAAACAGCAACAAAATATTTTTAAAATCTTATTTTATTTATTTATTATTATTATTATTATTTTAATGTAAAGAAAAGTAACACATTTTTATAACCTGTATATCTATTATGCTAAAAAATGACAATATTTAAAAATTTTATTTAATGTAAATTATTTTTAGATTTCTCATTTACTTTTTTAAAAATCATAATTATTCTTTTTTAATTTCAATTATTTCATAGTTTATGTACAGTGTAATTAGGAGGTTTTTATTTATTTATTCTTAATTATTTGTTTTTATTTTTATGTTTAAAAATAGTGTTTTTCTGTATATGACTCGATAAAAACAATATCATTGGCCAATTTCACTGGCGTCATCTAAGAAACACCTAACTAACTAAAAAGCTGTAGACCGCACACTACATTACACGGAGATCTACTATCTTCCTCCGTGCTACATTATTACAGAATTTTCTACACGCATTCAATGAATTCCAACACAGTGAAATATCTATCTACCGGTGCTATCTAGAGTAAGTTTCGTGCAGTTGAGCTGTCATGCATTCTGCTCTTCCTATCCATAAGCTGATATGTCAAGATATTTTCCTGAACTTGACTCAATTTTCAGAGTTCGTGTCTTACACCAATACGACTTGAAACGCCTGAATTATTTATTACTGAAGCGAAAAATAATATTTTATGTTAGATTTCTACTACAGAATACGGAAAAGATTGTTATGATTAATCATTTAGAAATCATAATGAATTTAATATTTTTTTTAAAAACTAAGCTTATATTTAAACTAAAGTTTCTACTGTAATAGAAACAAGGGCATAGAAAAGGGAGGGGAGGCGTTGGCAGGGGTCTCAATCCCACCCCTTTGGAAATGAAGTCTTTTTTTTTTTTTCGTCGGATTGTTGTGTCTAATTTAAAGTGAACTATAAATTACAGTAATTAAAAAAAATTACAAATTATTTATAAACCATGAAAAAATTATTTAAAGCAGTTTTTTCTTTTTTAACGAAGTTGCTCGAAGTTTTTCGATGACCTTTTGCGATACTGAGTAGCTCCGCCCTAAATGTCTCTTTTTTTCTTTTTTTTTATTATATAGATGTATTTGTAAATATTTATGTGGATACCAACGGCACAATACTGATATATATATTATGCAGGTACACATACTTCACAAAAAGAAAAAAAAAATGAGGATTTGATTTTTTAATATATGTTTTAATTTTGTTCTATTCTATTATGTAAATAATAGTTGCCAAGTCACTCAATGTTTGGCTAATTTATAAGTGAAATATACGTTTATTTAATTGCAGTTGGTCTTCAGTTATGTAATGCGAATATTTCTATACCAAAAAGTGATAAAAAATCGGGGAGATTTGGCAACTAAAGTCTTTATTAGCTCTACAAGATAATTTGACTTCGGTGAAGCGTTTTAGAGAAAAGTGACTTTTTTCCCAAATTTAAAAACTTTTTTTTCCCCTTGAATAATATTTATGCTACAAACGACTGTTAAGGAAATTTATTATAAAAAAAAATAAAAAAATAAAAAAAATAAATAAACGAAGAAAATAAAATAATTTGGTCCAGTTGGAATCCCTCGGGGGGGGGGGGGGGGGGTGCAGAAGAGGCAAGAATTAAAATTGAAAGGTCATCTATAGATATATTTCTCTTAGGTGGCACGGAAATAAGGCTGAATTTCTAGCTTATAGTTTTTCAACAACCGTAGTTTCCAAATCTCAGACCAATGAAGAGACTAGATTGTGTAAGATCAGATCTGCCTCCAATATAGCGGTCAATGTGAGAGCAGTGAAACTCAAACTAGCAATTATTAAAAATAAAATAACATGTACGTAATCCCCAGCGTTTGGTATGATTCCTCATTTTAATTATGAATAATATCGTTAATTTCAAATGAATTCTCAATTATTATTTAGAATTTATTTACGAATTTCACTCACACGAAAGTTGGAGACAGTAAAAATATCAACTGTCTAAACTGCACCTGCTACCATCTGTTGCTGTCTTGATGAAGAAAAAATAATTGCTTTTGCAAAATCTATAATCAATTAGAAAAGTGAAATGTCCAACGAAATTTAAACAGTGATTGATGATATATATAAACTATCTTCCTATCACGTAGTGTTTTACTATATGAATTTAAGCAGTGCTGTACAATATTATAGGTTTCCAAGATCCTTTTTTCATAGTATTTAAATGATTTATGCTCATTGATAGCACCAACTAAATGAATGAATTTTTAATTGTGGCTTCAATTACTTTTTTTACATTTAAAAAAATTGTCAATTTCATATGTTAAAATGATTTATGGTAGTGTACTTATTCCGGCGAGAATTGTTGCAAAAAAAGAAAGGGGCGAACGAGCTAAGTGAACTGGAACTGCAGCAGTCTTAATGTGAATTGCATTGCAATTCACGGGGGTTGGCGAGCTTTAGCGAGTAGGGAGTTGACACCCTACTAATTTCTATGTTTAAAAATTTATGGGTTAGTAGCTTTACTATCCCAATAATTTTCGAGAACAAACGCAGTACTACTGTTGTTTATGTGGCCGAAGCATTTGCCGAACAGTTGATGTCGGTTAAGGCAAAGAAATAGAACATGAAGAATGACTGCTTCCATAGGGCTAATGTAAAACTGGGACCCGTACGCTTATGACGGGTAAAGTGTTGCTGCAAAACAAACTTTACAGGGATGAAGCGCAGCGATGCATGCGCGCGCACTTGACTTGAAACCAGAATAAAATGTCTGCGCTTTTTTCCATCATTCATACCACGGAGAATATATCCGCTATAAGCTTCAGCTGTTTTCTGTTGTAAACACACGACTTAAGGAGATAATGCTCTTGTCCCGCCCCCCACTTCGATTTTATATATAATGAAAGCCATATTTTCTTTTTAAATATCAATATTATTTTATTTCTATTTCCATTAAAAATAAATATCTATATGAAAAAGTTTGACTTGCATTATAGCTTAAAAGAAGAAACAATAAACAAAATTGTTAAGCAATAAATTGAACAAATATATATTTTTTCTTTTAAGAATTTTTTTTTGTCTCTTTTGCAGATGGTATGAAATAAATTCTTTTTGTTTTATTCTGCTAAAAACAGAAACAAAAAACAAGATATTTCAACTTTATGTGTTTTCTTTTTAATGGGCAATCGAAACTGCATTTTCAATTAATTGACAGCTGTATCTCTGTGAATCATTACTTTTAAGAGAAAAAAAAAGTTAAAAATTGATGTTTTATCGTTCTTTTTTTTTTTTTTTTTTTTTTTTTTAGATTCAAATAAAATACTATGCCTTTCAATGGATTAGTTGCTCATTCACTCAGAATAATATTTTATGAGATTTTTTTTTTTCTGTTTTAAATATTAAAGAAAATTTATACCACAAGAGCCAGTGTTATTGTTTCATCAAACTGCTTATCAATGCAATTTTTGAAAGTCAATAAATATACCATAATAAAAAAAAAGAAATTCCTCTTTTTTTTTTTTTTTTCAATGAATGAGAAAATAAAGTATAATTTTAGAATATTTTTTTTTTATTTACAAGTTGTAAAAAATGGAATGGATTGTTTGAAAGATTATTTTCTTGTAAATGTTAAGCAATAAACTGAAAAAAATATTTTTTTCTTTTAAGACATATACAGTTATTGTTTAATCAAATTGTTTTTCATTGCAATTTTTGAAAGTCAATAAAAGTATCCTAATTAAAAAAGAAATTCCTTTTATTTTTTCAATAAATGAATAAGAAAACAAAGTATAATTTTAGAATATTTTCTTTTTATTTATAAATTGTAAAAAATGTAATGGGCTGTTTGAAAAATTATCTTCTTATAAACCTTAGAAATAAAAGATGAGAGTATTACTATAAAATTGATTAGTAAAGCTTAAAATGGAATAAAACACAAATGTTATCAACTGTATATTTTTGTTTCATTATAGAGCAAATTTATGATTTTTAAAATTATCAAGCTTTAATGTGCTTTTGTAATGGATATTTATATAATTTGTTTACTATTGCTATATTTTTCAGTGCTATTTACCTTTCTTGTGCTCTCTTTATAACAGTCAGCTGCACATATCCACTGTTAATGTAATTTTTTATTCTTTGTTCACATACAGTTAATGTCATAAGCAAAATTATAGAAAATAGTGATTAAGTATTTTCATTAACATCTTAGAATCTCATGAAATAGTAAATTTACTTATGTGAAGTCAGCATATCAATACCGAAGTAGCAAAAGGCTTTTAGAAAACTTTTCACCTTTAATTTAAATATTTTATGTTAATAATAAATGGTTTTTCTTATAGAGCAAATTTAAAAATGAAATGTAACATAACATTAAACATCAATTTTTCTCGAGTACAATATTACAAGGAAAATAAACTTTCATTTTCCTATTTTAAAAACAAGTATTTTCCTTTTTGCACTAACTCAATCTCCCTTTTAATTTTCTTTATAGTTTTGTATTCTAGTGCTATTAATATTATATAATATTTATATGAAGTATGTTTGAGAAGTTAAATAAAGATTTCAGTTCAGTTTTATTAAATTGTTAAACTGTTCAATATATCATTTTAAATAGAGCGTAAGATTATTTTATATCAAATAATTAAAATATTCTAAAGACCTTTTCAATAAAGTATTTTTTTGCACAATGCATTATAAAGTAATTGTTTATTCTTAGGAATACTGTATAAAAAGCATATTCAGTTAAAATAATTGGTTACTGATACATAATTGTCAGTTGTTTTATTTCCAAAAATGATTAATTAAACAATACGAAGGTTGACAATCCATATTCACTTGATTGTTTTCCATTTAAACTGTGATTAAGAAAAGAAAAAAATTATTAAATATCTTTGGCTTGGCTTTTAAATACGTTGAAGCTCGCTGTCGCAAAACAGATAAGAATAGGGTGGGAAAAAGCACTGGAGAAACAGAAAGGCGCGGGCTTTTCTTATTGTTTTCGTTTAGAATGCGCACGCATGTCAAGGTCGTCAGAGGTTTAGCAAAGTTCTCGGCTTGCCGCGTCATCCTGTATGGTTTTTTCCCCCACATATCCCAACGCGTAATGTTATGATAAAGCTAGCGATAGATGGCGACAGTTACGCTTTTTCTAAGTTGTCTTCCTAGTTACGATCAACTTTACGCCCAGTCCACATTTTATGGTTTATACTTTAATATAAAAAATTTTACGGTGTCAGTTTCAAAATAAAATTTCCCTATTGTCTATTCCTGAATGTAAAAATATTCTTATAAAAGCATGTACGATAATACTTACTTCAGCTAATATTTCAGCAGCGATCATTGTTTACTCTATTTTTCTGGCTTGGGTAACGAACCTGGATTCAATTTACGAGCGTTTTCTTGGATAAGGGCAAGGCCGCAGATAAAAAAGGGGCTAGAGCCGGTACAAATTACCGGGGCTTGGCTCTTCGTAACATGTCCCACTTTAGAAAAATAGATACGAGCATTTTTATAATGCAAAATGTTTAAATTGAAGTAGCTTATAGTTAAACGAATTAAAAAATCAACAACTGAGTTGTATAAAATGTACATTTTAATGTAGCACAGCGCTAAGAAAAAGAACGTCGGTAAAAATTTTCCATCTATTAATAAATCAGCAGCTGTGGCATTATTATTGGTTTCAGCTGTCTCGCTCCAAAGGCTCACATCACAGCTAAAAATATTTATATCTCGGTCGCTATGTTTTTCTTTTTTTTTTTTTGTTAATATATACATTCTTTTTTTTTAAATATATCTATTAACAGAATGTAAAGAAAAAATAAGCGACCGTGTTATAAATATGTTTAGCTGCCACGTGGGCCTCTGGAGCTGGAGGCCTCACGCCAGCTGAAAATCGCAGCTGTGGATTCATTAGTACACGGAAAATTTTTAACGACGTTAAATTTTAAGCAAATATTCATTTCATTTTAATAGCAATTACTCAACGTGTTTATATAATGTATATATACAAAAGGGCCTGCATGCAAAACATCACCGGGATCCACGTGCCCGGACACTCTTTCTATATATTCTTTTTCTTATTCAGTTAATATTTAATGCAAAATTGGAATGAATTTGTCTCAAATTAAAAAAATATATACTTACACTCAAAAGTAAGTTGTTTAAATTGGGTTAACTGATAGGCAATAATACATTCTGGATTAAATACTTTTATAATAAAAACTGGATTTATATGTACATCACAAAATATATAAGTGCACTTGTGCAAAGCACACCGCGTCAAACCGTAAACACAACTTAACCGAACTTAAACAGGTTATGGTCATTGATACAGTCAGTTCACAGTTCAAGTCATAGTTAGGGCATGTTTGTAATATTATTTTTAACATTCCCCCTCAAACATGACTCGAACACCTGAGTCCAAGTTCTGACCGTAATTTCTGGAATTGGATACGAGGTAGGGGTTTTGTAAGAATGTCAGCAATCTGACTGTCACTACTAACATGCTTTATATCTAATAACCCCTCTAGATATTTTTCTCTTACAAAATGAAACCTGACTTCAATATGCTTAGATCTCTTGTGAAATTCAGGGTTTTTAGCAAGTTTTATGGCACTTGCATTATCAACAAACAAAGTTGGTTTACTTTGTGATGCTAAGAGCTCATTTAACAGTCTTTGGAGCCAAATTATCTCTTTTGAACCTTCACTGGCAGCCACATATTCTGCCTCTGTGGTTGACAGAACTACACTTTTTTGTTTTTTACTCATCCAAGAGATAGCACCTCCATTGAACTTGCTAACTATGCCATTTCTTGAATGACGAGTTTTAGTATCACCAGCAAAGTCAGCATCACTGAACACTTCAAGCTGTTTGTTTTCATATTTACTTGGATATAACAGTCCATATCCTAAAGTCCCTTTGAGGTACTTGAAGATTCTTTTTACAGCATTCCAGTCTGATAGCTTGGGATTTTCTAATTTTTCAGATACCACACTAACGGCATAAGCAATATCTGGACGTGATCCTGGGGCTAAATACATTAGACTCCCAACAGCTTCACGATAAGGCACATCTTCATTAACTGGATTGTCATTCTCATTTGCTTCACCTTTTTCACATGGAATGGAAACAGCATTTGAATCTGCCATTCTAAACCGATCAAGAATCTTTCTTGTATAAGCACTCTGTTCTAGAAAAACAGAGCCATCTTGCAACCGTTTGATATTCATTCCAAGGAAACAGTCTAATGAACCAGTTGTCACTTGAAATTCTTCTTTCAGCTTGGTCACAAAAAATGCAATTTCACTTTCATCAGTGCCAGCAACAAGCCCATCATCGACATAAATGACAATAAATAATTTCTTTTCATTATTTGATCTAATGAATAAACAAGGATCCGAGTTGCTACATTTCATATTTTGTTTCTCTATGAAATCAACAAATCTTCTGTTCCAGCAACGTGGAGCCTGCTTCAATCCATAAAGACTTCTGTTTAGTTTGCAGACTCTACCAGATTTGTCGTCAAAGCCTTCTGGCTGCTTCATGAAAACTTCTTCCTTTAGTTCACCATACAAGAATGCAGTTTTCACATCAAACTGCAGAAGCTGTAGATCTTCACATGCAGCAATACTTAATAGCATTCTAACTGTATCATATCTTGCAACGGGACTAAAAGTTTCATCATAGTCGATGCCTGGCTTTTGCGAAAATCCTTTCGCCACAAGTCTTGCCTTGAAACGATCAACTGATCCATCACTTTTGGTTTTAATTCGGAGAACCCACCTGTTAGCAATAACTTTCTTATCTTTCGGCAAATCAACAAGATCCCAAGTGTGATTTTCCTTCAGTGAGGTCATTTCATCATCCATTGCTTGCTTCCATCTTTCGGCATCACTTGATTTCATTGCTGAGGCATAGGAATTAGGGACATCATTCTCTGCCAATAAAACATAGTCCTGTAAATGAGAAGGTGTTTTGATCACTCTTCCACTACGACTTTGCAATGTTATGTCACTTACACAATCTTCTTTATTAGATTTCAAACTTTCAGCTTGTTCAATTAAGCTTTCTTCATTTGAAGGGTCAACATTCTCATTTGAACTGAGTATACAATCAAAATTTTTATTCTGATCTGATGGAATTTCAGATGGCTCCTTGGAAATGCAGACTTTCTCTTCTTTGAATATGACATCACGGCTCAGAACAACTTTACCATCAGCTGGAAGCCAAATTCGATAACCATCTTTCTCACCACAGTATCCTACAAAGTTTCCCTTCTCACTTTTCTTGTCCCACTTTCTTCTTTTTTGCTTAGGTACATGCACAAAGCATTCTGTGCCAAAAACATGGAAATGATCAATTTTAGGAGCTTCTTTCTTGAACCATATTTCATAAGGTGTTTTTCCTTCTAATGTTGTCGGTCCTGTTCTATTTAATGTATACACAACAGTATTGACTGCTTCAGCCCACAGTCTGATAGGGAGATTCTTTGCATGTATCAAGGATCTTGCACTTTCAACCAGAATGCGATTTTCTCTCTCCGCAGAACCATTCTGTTCTGGAGTATATGGCATGGAAAGATTTGGAGTTATTCCCTTTGATGCAAGGATAGAATGAACTTCAGAATTATTAAATTCCTTACCACCATCACACCTGAACTCTTTGATTCTTTTATCAGCAGTTTCGGCTTCATTTATGAAGGTTTTTAAACACTTCGCAACTTCAGATTTATGTTCAATAAAGAAAACTCTTCGATATCTTGAGAAATCATCCTTAAAGGAGACAAAATATCTTGACCCTCCAATGGATCTCTGCTGCATGGGACCACAAACATCTGCATGAATCATCTCGCCAGCACACATTGGCCTATTCTTCCTGGTGCCAAAACTTTTTCGTTGTTGCTTGCCGAGTACACATCCTTCACAAAACTCTTCAGTTCCTTCAACACGAATACCTTTTTTCTCTAAAATGTGTTTCACATGGCGCTTATTTTGATGACATAATCTTTCATGCCACAGCTGTAATGTATCTTGTGAAGCAATGTAAACATCAGCAGCTTCATCAGGCAATCTCACTCTCATTTCGAGTGCATACAGGCCTCGAGATGTTCTCTTGCCTGTCATTCGCACATCACCATTCTTCAGAAAAGCACATCCATTTGCATCAACTCTGAATTTAAAACCTTTGTCAACAGTTTTACTTATAGAAAATAAATTTCTGCTTACTTCTGGGACATACCACACATCTGTTAGGTGATTTCTTTCCCACCTTTTGTTGACCAGCATTTCAACATTGATAATACCTTCCCCATATGCTAGAATGACATCATTATTTCCTATTCTTACTTCTTTGGGGAGTGAAAAAGGCTTGTATGATAAGAAATAATTTTCATTGCTCGTCATATGTGCTGAAGCACCAGAGTCAGCTAACCATAGGTCTTTTTCTGGATCATCAGCACTGCACACAAAGGCATCTCCATCAAGTTGCTTATTTCCACCATTTTTCTTGTAGCAATATTTGGCAACATGTCCAGGCTTGTGACAGGAAAAACACTTTTTCTCCGTTTTAAATTTGCCTTTTTTCTTTATTGACGATTTTGCAACAAGAGCTGCACTGTCACTCTGCTTCGAAGGCAATCTCATTTCAATAAGCCGAAGGCGCTCAGTCAATTTGTTAATTGTCCTTTCCTGCACTGGAACAGACTCCCACACACTTTTAAATTCAAAATATTCTGCAGGTAAAGTTGACATAATTCGACTCATAAGTAGCAAGTCAGGTAGCTCCGTTTTCACCAGCCTTTTGAGCTCATCATTTAACTCACGGAAGTTCCGTTGCAAACGTGCTATGTGTGTTACGACATCTTCTGAAACATCTTTTTCTGAGCTAAAAAATTGCTCCATTAAGCGATCGACACGCTGGCCCGAACTCTGCTCGTACACAGAAAGTAACTTTTCCCAAACAGATTTCGCTGTATCGCAAGTTGCCGTTAGCTCAATGTTCGCATCGTCCATGCTATTAACAAGAATTAATTGAGCCAATGCATCGCTTTTAAGGAAAGCCTTACGCTTTGTTTCATAAGCTTTTCTTACATCCTCACCAGCGGAATCTCCAGGATCAATTGGCACTTCACAATCAGCAGTCACAAGATCTAACACATCATTATGGCGCAGCAACAGTTCGATCTGTCGCTTCCACTTAGTCCAGTTTTTCGTTCCTTCTAGTTTCTCAATTTGTGCTTTGAAATCCATTGCAAACAATATGTATCAAAAGCGTTCACAAAATGAGTAGGTAACAAAAAAATATTTAATCACGTGCGTGCACTCTTCGTCACGTTGTAATAAGGCCTAACAGCCACGATCTGTCCTAGCAGCAGTTGACGGCGTGAGAGCCCATAACCTGTTTAAATTGGGTTAACTGATAGGCAATAATACATTCTGGATTAAATACTTTTATAATAAAAACTGGATTTATATGTACATCACAAAATATATAAGTGCACTTGTGCAAAGCACACCGCGTCAAACCGTAAACACAACTTAACCGAACTTAAACAGGTTATGGTCATTGATACAGTCAGTTCACAGTTCAAGTCATAGTTAGGGCATGTTTGTAATATTATTTTTAACAAAGTAACTGGAAAATGAACTGTCCCCTTTCCTTTTTACTTGAGTATGATATGGTTCATCGCTAAATTTGAATTTAATATCGTAATGTGCGTAAATTTATAATGGTTAGATTATATATTACTCTATTTGAACGCAAAATTATCAGGAATATTCTAATTTTCACATGTCATATGTTTCATTTCGTAACAGATTATTTCTATTAAACTTTATTCGCATCAAAAAAGGATAAAAACTAATTGTTTACTACATAAATTAATATATATTGCATGCTAATAATATACGGTGATGAAAATTAGAGAATACTGTTTTCTGTTATCTATTGGGAGGGGTGAATGTTTCGAATTCCGATTTTTATAAAGACAAAATTCTGCCTGACATATAAAAAAGTTTTAAAATGAACTGTTACTTTCTTGATAATTAAAAATAATAATTATAAAAAAGAAACAACTTTAAAAGCCAACAGTCAATTTAGTTAGAATCGTCAGCCTGGAATACAGTAGAATCAAAGAATAGATAGAAAACATCGAGCATAAACAAAATTTCCATACATAAGTAAATTTTGTAAAATTGTAAGTTTATCCGCTTGTCACTAATGGCGTTAATAGCGCTACCATTTCACTTTTATACTCTAATTGTCCTATCTTCTTGGTAAGTCTATGACTCTTTCTACTTTTTAGCAGAAAAGTAGGAAGCGCTATGTACGTAGTATACGTGGCGCTACTATTGGAATTCGCCGCCCTAAATACGCCCCCAGGACAACGTTTCGTGATTTTTTCAGTCCCGGAAAATCTGTTTAAAATAGCAAATTTGTTATTTATACTCAACCACGGCAAAAATCTACCAAAGTCAGAATTCTTATTCTTTTAAAATATCATTGTACAACTATGGCAGAACGATCTGAGTTCTGTTTTCCAGAAATTCTGGAAAAGGATTTAAAATAGAAAGAGAAGATAGACGAGGGATATCCCACGACTTGAGTTACTAATAATATAGTCCAGGCATTTGGTAGAAAATAAAGGAAAGTTTTGGTGTAGTTTTTTCTTTGGGTCCCTTTATGTTTTTTGGGTCGCTGAACACGAATCCGAGGTTTTCCAACAAAATTTTTTTCGGGAAATATGTTTTTTTTACAAAAAACGTGTAAAAAAACGGGCTTTTTCCCGTTTTTTCAAAATAATTCCAAAATTATGCATTTTACGTGAAAGTCGGCAGTATATGAATTAAAGAAAATAAAATTTCTTACATTTTATGTATTGAAAGTTTTTTTCTCTGATCAATAGTTTAGCCGTGAGAGTGCCTCAAAAATAGGTGGAAAAAACTAAAAACTGTAAAAAAAACGGGAATTACGGTACTGTATGTCAATGTAACATAGAAACTAATCCTTTTACGCAAATGTTAACTATTAATGTTACTAAAGATTATATGTTTGACTATATTTTATGCATTTGAGGTAGAAGAAAAGCGTGGATCCGACAGATAGGGGAAGGTGGGAGCAGTGGGGCAGATCCAGCTACTCTCATGAGTCGAGGAGAGCTCGTATTCTAAGAGGCGGTAACATTGTAGTCCAGTAGAAATAGCATTTTACCTTACAAAAATTCGGGTAGTTCTGATTTTTGGGTATGTTGTAAAGGTTGACCCTCTAATAAAAAAACCAAGTTTTCGACGATCTATACCTTGTGCGTTTTTCACAATATTGAAAAAACCAATATTTTTCGGCACTTTTTTCGATTTTTCTTAAATAACTCAATTTTAGTGCATTTTACAGAAAAAAAGCACTTTTACCATTTTGTAGAGCATAAAATTCTCTGCAACATGCAGTATTCAGGTTTCTAAATTGTCCAAATAGGAGGTAAGATACGGAGCCGGAAAAATAGGGTAAAATTTACAAAAAATGCAAATATCCACTAAAGACGTTAGTTTTTGCTTAATAATCTACTTTTAGTGCTTTTCAGAGACAAAAGCACTTTCACCATTTTGTAGAGCATAAAATTCTCTACAACATGCTGTATTCATGTTTGTAAATTTTTCAAATAGGGGGTAAGATACGGAGCCGGGAAATAGGGTTACATTTGGAAAAAAATGTAAAAATCCACAAATGACGTTAGTTTTTGCTTAATAACCTACTTTTAGTGCGTTTTAGAGACAAAAGCACTTTCAGCATTTTGTAGAGCATAAAATTCTCTACAACATGCAGTATTCATGTTTGTAAATTGTCCAAATAGGGGGTAAGATACGGCAAAAACTAACGTCATTTGTGGATTTTTACATTTTTTCCAAATTTAACCCTATTTTCCCGGCTCCGTATCTTACCCCCTATTTGGACAATTTACAAACATGAATACTGCATGTTGTAGAGAATTTTATGCTCTACAAAATGGTAAACGTGCTTTTTTCTGTAAAATGCACTAAAATTGAGTTATTTAAGAAAAATCGAAAAAGTGCCGAAAAATATTGGTTTTTTCAATATTGGGAAAAACGCACAAGGTCTAGAAGGTCGAAAACTTGGTTTTTTTATTAGAGGGTCAACCTTTACAGCATACCCAAAAATCATAACTACCCGAATTTTTGTAAGGCAAGGCCCTTTTTGCGCTATTTCTACTGCACTATTGGAACTGCTCCACTGCTCCCACCTTCTCCTGGCGCAGGATCCGCACATTTCCTCTACCTCAAATGCATAAAATACAGTCAAACATATAATCTTTAGTATCATTAATGGTTACCGTTTGCGTAAAATGCTTAGTTTTTATGTTACATCGACATACACTACCGTAATTCCCGTTTTTTTTAGTTTTTTGTTTTTAACACCCTTTTTTGCGGCACTCTCACGGCTAAACCATTGATCAAAGAAAAAAACTTTCATTACATAAAATATAGGAAATTTTATTTTCTTTAATTCATATATTGCCGACTTTCACGTAAAATGCACAATTTTGGAATTATTTTGAAAAAACGGAAAAAAGTCCGTTTTTTTACACATTTTTTAAAAAAAAACATATTTCCCGAAAAAAATTTTGTTGGAAAACCTCGGATTCGTGTTCAGTGACCCAAAAAACATAAAGGGACCCCAAAAAAAACTACACCAAAACTTTCCTTTATTTGCTCTTTTTTATCCCCTAATGCCTGGACTAGCTAACCGAGCAAAGGCTTCATAATCAGACTGAATATTTCTCCGTATATCCCATCAATAATAATTAAATTCCCTTTTTAAAGGGAACTGATTTTTAAAGTATTTTACTGATTTTTAAAGGATTGTAAAACATTCTAAGAAATTTAGACTACATTTATGTTTCTAAAATAGCAAGTTTTTTTTTTTCTTTTATGAATTTGTGAATAAATAAAATTTTTACTTTGAGTCCCAGCCCGAAGACTGGTATAAAAAGTAGAGTTCGAATCTGTGTCGGGTTAGGGCTCGGCCTCTGATAGGGCCCAGGGCCGTAGCTAGACGGGTGCCAGGGGGCTCAGCAGCTCCTGAAAATTTTTGAGCCCTCCCCCCCTCCTCCCTGGGAAAGTTGCCAAGGCCACCAAATGGAATTCTGTTTCAAAAGTCCAAATGAAACTCTGTTCAAAAATTAAACTTAGTTTTGGGGGCTTTTTACGGTTTTGCATAAATACTAAATTGTAGTATTTATTTAAAAACTGCAAATAAGTGCTTCAATATGCGTGCATCCTATCTGCACATACTCAGAATTAGCAACATTTTGCTGACGCAAACGTTGACTTTTGCATTAGTTATATACTGAATTTTTTCATTTTGCAGCGTTTTCCATTATTAGCATAAAACAAAGTTCTTCTAATGAGTTTGAAAGAAAATATGATTCTAATGATAAGTTTCATATTTGAGTCATCCTAATTCAATATTATATATGTATATAAAGTTCGCTCTCTGTTTAACGCCGTTCTACTTAACAACGATCTCTATTTAAGGACGGTATTTTGCGGTCCCGTCTCCCTCGAGTACAAAAGACCTTATTTAAAGACGACATTATTTCTATTTAACGACGATTTTCATGCATTTTATTTTTGCAAACCTTTTAAACATGTTAAACAAGGGAGCTTCCTGTGATAGAAAGACAATTTTTCTTGCAATTCAGGCGAGTACAGGTGAAGGAGAGGGGTGTAATTGTCCGGAATGTGATGATTCGTTTTCTCCCTCCACCCCTCTCTTTGTCCAAAAGCACTTTCCACCCCTCCCCTCCGTCGTCCAATGACACATTCCATTCCTTATCTCCAACCAATCAGCCACAGCTCTTTGTCAGAGAGAGAGAGCTAAAGGTTTAGAGTAATGCTGGCTAATTCCCGTGCTAATCCACATTCTGAGTAGATGGAGGTAGAAAGAGAAAGTATAAAATAAGAATAATGGCATCGAAACGAAATCATCTTATGTTACACGAAAAAGTGAAAATTATTGAAGAGAGGAATAAAAGTTTTGGTATATCAAAAGTCCAATTTGCAAAAAAGTTTGGTATACCTGAGTGTACATTCAAAGGCATTTTATCAAATAAAGAAAAAATTCTTGAAAGAGCACAAAAGTATTGATTAGCTTCCAAACGCAAAATATTCAAGGCGGCCGATCAGAAGAATTTGATAAAGCACTTCTGCAATGGTTTCATGAAAAAAGAACTTGAAATATTTCAATTTCTGGAGTAATATTCAAAGAAAACGCTGTAATTTTAGCAGAAAAATTTGGTTTGGAAAATTTTAAAGCTTCGGTTAGTTAGATAGCGAAATTTAAAGAAAGATATGGACTTGCATTTAAAAGCATATGCGGCGAAAGTGACTCCGTGAATGAAAAAATAATGGAAGAAAGGCAATGTGAATTAGAGTTGATATTAGATGGATATTGATAAGAAGAATATCTTTAATGCCGGCGAGACTGGTCTATTCTACAACATGATGCCTAATTGACATATAAGAATGAAAGATGTTTTGGCGGAAAACACAATAAGGAGCGATTGACTGTTTTATTGTGCACTAATTTGGATGGATCTGAGAAATTTTCCCCACTAGTTATAGGTAAATCACAAGAAACCTGGGCATTTTAAGAACATTAAAAGAAAATCTTAAGAATACAAAAACAACAACAAATCGGGGTTGACATCTATTTTTATTGATTGGGTTAAAAAATTTGATGCAAAATTATGCAAGGGAAAAAGAAAAATTCTACTCTTGATTGAACGTTGCCCTGCGCAACCTCCAAATATTTCAGGACTTATGTCTGTTCATTTTTTACCAGCTAGTAAAAAAAAAAGCACAAGTAAGTTGCAGCCATTAGACTTGGGGATCATCCGTAGTGTAACACCATATTACCGAAAATCCCTAATTAGGAAATTATTAAACAATTTTGCTGGCCAAAAAGAAATTAAAAAAGTTACTATTTTGGAGGCCATTCGCATGATTAGATTACATCATCATGGAAAGAGGTTTCTCCTTGCACAATTGAAAACTGCTTTCGAGCATATGGAATATAACAGATGCACAACTCGACGCAGAAGATATCACCACCGAAGAATGGAGTCTTATTGGTGATGAAGATTTTATCGATTGTGACGAAGATGTTTTAATAACCGGCTACAGAAATTTAGATCAAAATTTATGATGACATCACAAATGAAAATGCAGATTTAGATGTAGAAGATGACTGATACAGAAAACGAGACACCACCACCTTCTTACTCAGATGGGAATTCTGCTCTGAATATTCTTCGCTGGTACATTGTTTCATCAAATATGGAAGATGACTCATTCATACTTCTTGAGAAACTTGAAGGAAAATTATTAAAAATAAGACCGCCATTGAAACAATCTACACATTTTGGTTTTTTAAAAACTTGATTTTTTAAATTAAATGTATTATAAATATTTTTATTGTACTGCAATTAACATTATATGCTGTAATGTTGTTCTTGTATACTGTATATGTATAATGAATGCGAAATGTATTTGTGCAATAAAAATATGTAGTACTATATCTGTATCAATAAAATAAATAAATAAATAAAACATTTAATAATTAAAATAAATAAATAAAACATAACAATCTAAAATAAATAAATAAAACATTTCTAAACACACCAATATTTTAACCGATATAGTATTGACAGTCCTAAGCCTGTAAAGTGTGAAGGGAAATGTTTTTCAAATGGTATTTTTTCCACAAATTCTTTTTAAGGACGATCTCTGCTTAAGAACGATTTTTCCAGGTTCCTTGAAAGTCGTTAAATAGATAGCCAACTGAATATATATATATATATATATATATATATATATATATATATATATATATATATATATATATATATATATATATATATATATATATGAAAGGATAAAAAGTAAAACACTTTAAAAATGCGAAATTTAAATTTAAAATTCAAAATTTAAAATTCAAAAGATTTTTCTAATTTCATAAATTAATGTTAAATCTAATTTGCCCCTGATATCTTTGTTTTGCTGCTCACAATTATTACTTTCAGGCATCAGTTTTGATCTCTCCTTAAGTTTAAAAGTGCTGAGTATAACGCTTATTGCAAGTTCTGTAGTTTTGGGCTTGGCGCAGAAACTGGCCTGGCAAAAAACCCGGGCATCATGCGAGAGCTGAATAACCAATTTGCATCTTGTCACCTCCTACACCCTGGAGCGCTCTCTAGTAAAAAAATTGGAGTTAGGCTCTAACAAAAAGCAGGAACACGCATTTTTCGGGGCTTTTTCGGCCGCTCCCGCCTGCTATGAGGATTCACGCTCGGCCACTTCCTGAAAACCAGCGTTCCCGGGGGCCTGTTTGAATGTTTCCACTTCTAACAAGAGCGACGGTAGAAGCCACGTCAATCCCGGCCGAAACTGACACCTCTAATGGGGTTTTTTAAGTCCCTGATGTATCCGTAGCTGTCAGCTCTACAAACCCCTGGGTCTAGCTTAAAAAGAGACTGTATTTACAAAGGAATAAAAAGTGAGACTCCAGGAAAAAACTCTGGTCTCATTTCCACCGCCACGACACGAAACCGCACCCGGTCCCGACTACTTCGCATAAGTAAGGTCAAACGATGATGCCAATCTGCCCCCTCCACAATTCACTACATATTATTTAACAGTCAACTTGGATAGTTATGCGCGGGAAAATCCCAACCTTTGCTGGACTTCATAATTGAAAAAAATCACCTTTGCTGATAAAAACTATCTTTTCATCGCCTGCTCAGAAAACAAAAATGCCATCCCTTGCTGGACTTGATAATTGAAAAATTTCACTTTTGCGAATAAAAACTC
Source organism: Maratus michaelseni (assembly GCA_963931845.1). NCBI lineage: Eukaryota > Metazoa > Arthropoda > Arachnida > Araneae > Salticidae > Maratus > Maratus michaelseni. The sequence continues at coordinate 379,766,206 of OZ007587.1, read as the reverse complement.
TTTTTTCATTGCCTGTTCAGAAAACGAACAGTACCTGGTGATCATAAAAGCGAAAACTTTTAACATTTTGCTAAAGTGAAATTTGTGTGTCCAGAGTTCCGACCACCTATGGAAAAAAGGACCCCCCCCCTTTTTTTTTTTAATCTTCGAGAAAAGAAAGCTTTTGAAAACTGTATTAATTTAATATCTTTTCTCTTCTCTGAAGAAACAACTAACAGTTTTTATTCCTCTTTCAACTATCATCCGAAAAATCCACCCTTTAGCGGGCGGTGGTCACAAAAAAGGACACCTAATTTTAATTCCAAAACTGACAAACGGCACCAAGAATATTTAATTAAAATTTTCCTTTTATAAAGTAAGGGAAAATCAGCAAGTTATTCTTTTCTAAGGAAATAGTTTGTAAAATCTGGTGTCAGTCCATTATTTCATTATTTTACAAACAGATTTATTCCGCGCCGGAAAGGGTTAAAACCGTTAAGTCATCTGCAATTCAACAGAATTTATTTATCAGAGTCAACTTTTTCGCCCGGACTGCCAGTGATTGAAACATGTAATGTGGTTTTGGTTTCGAAGAAGATTGAAAATTTTGTGTGTTATTATTTTTTTTTTTTTGTCTTTTCGCAGTGTGTGACGAAAGTAAAAAGTGATTTTTTTTTTTTAAATTATTATTTTTGTATCCGGTGTGTGCTATTCCTGGATTTATTTAAAGCAAAGACTTACCTTTGATATTAACCGTAAAGAAGAAAATATTTCTTTAAAGACCTTTTTAGTGAGAGGCATTGGTTCTCAACCTTGTATTTTTGAATGCTTTTTTGATACATATTAGATAGCAAGCACTGAAGGAAAACCTTTTTTTTTTCTTCTTTACAATTTTGATTGTTTTAAAAGGAGTGCCAAGGAATCTTTTTAAAGAAATATTGTTTTTATTATTAGAAGGTAAAAACAGTGATTCTCAGTGATTCTCAAGAAAAGAAAGCTTTTGAAAACTATATTAATTTAATAACTTTTCTCTTCTCTGAAGAAACAACTAACATATTTTATTCCTCTTTCAACCATCATCCGAAAAATCAATTAAAACCGCTAAGTCATCTGCAATTCAACAGAATTTATTTATCAGGGTCAACTTTTTCGCCCGGACTGCCAATGACTGAAACATGTAATGTGGTTTTTGTTTAGAAGAAGATTGAAAATTTTTTTTTTCTCTTTTCGCGGTGTGTGACGAAAGTAAAAGGTGATTTTTTTTAAATATTTATTTTTGTATCCGGTGTGTGCTATTCCTGGATTTATTTAAAGCAAAGACTTACCTTTGATATTAACCGTAAAGAAGAAAATATTTCTTTAAAGACCTTTTTAGTGAGAGGCATTGGTTCTCAACCTTGTAATTTTGAATGCTTTTTTGATACATATTAGATAGCAAGCACTGAAGGAAAACCTTTTTTTTTTCTTCTTTACAATTTTGATTGTTTTAAAAGGAGTGCCAAGGAATCTTTTTAAAGAAATATTGTTTTTATTATTAGAAGGTAAAAACAGTGATTCTCAAACTTTATTATTTAAAAAAAAAATTATGCATACCGAAAATAAATTAAAGATATTTTGTATCTAAAGAGGGTTATTTTTATAATGCTATTATTTGTTTGAAAATTTTATGATTTTTTAATTCATAGTTTTATGATCAGTTTAGCCATTTCGGATGAAACACTTAATGCTGTATCGAATATAAGCAAAATTCTCCAAAAGAAGACTTTGAACATTTCATTTCTTCCTTAACTTGTTTCTGGGACAATTGATCATTTACAAGAGATCGCCAACTTCTGTGATAATGACAATGATGACGATGAATTACATTCTAAAATTAAAAAACTCGAGAATGGTGTATCAGAAATTAAGAGCATAAATTTTAACGAAACAAAAATCAATTGCTTTAAAAATGCAAAAGTTTTTGTAGAAAAAAATGATTCACCAAATGAAAGAAAGATTCAATGATAAAGCAATGCGCTTAATCCAACTATGTGAATTTTTTAAAAGCTTTAAAGAATTTGAAAAAATTAATGAAAGTCAATGCAAGGAATTCTGTCATCTTTTTGGAATTAAAGAGGAGGATGCTGCTGTGGCAGATCTTCGTTCATTTAAATATGTTGCTCATAATAAGTTAGAAGATACCAGTACAGATGTGGCTTTTTAGGTAGATTTCGTAAGAAATACTACCTATTACATTCTCACCTAAGTTGGAAATTTTGAAAAATTTTTGCAGATCTACGCCGATCATGACTCCCAGAACCCAAACCCACCCCCAGTTCAAAAGTTTATATATCTATCTATCTATCTATCTATGTCACTTTTTTCTGACCACGATAACTGGAAAAATTCTGCATAAATCTCTTCCAAACTGATACATAAAATCAAGGGTCATAAAATCTCGGTCAAGTTCATTAATGGGCAAAATCGAACCAAGGCGGGGGAAATGGGGGGGCTTTTTGTGAAAACAGAAAAATCCTCATAATTTCTTTATTATTATACGTATCGAATCCGTTTAAAGTTATTATTACTTCTAGGAAAAGGGCCGAAAATGTATGTATGGCAGATATTTGATATAATTAAAAATGGCCCCAAGGGGGGGGAAAAAGGGGGGTTTTAGGAGAAAAAAAATCATAGCTTCGTCAATTCACAAGATATCAAATCCGCGTAAATTTATTATTAATCCTCTTAGTATTATCTAAAACTTTTATATTGACAAGTTTTTTATAGGACCAACCGTTATAGCAAAAAAAATTAAAAACAAAACAAATCCCTGCCGGCTCCGCCTGCAAACAAGTTATTTTTCGAAGTAGGCGGTTCTAACTCCCCCATCTTTTCGAAACTGATACATAAAATCAAGAGGCATAAAATCTCGGTCAAGTTCGTTAATGGGCAAAATCGAACCAAGGGGGGGGGGGGGGAATGGGGGGGGGCTTTTTGTGAAAACAGAAAAATCCTCATAATTTCTTTATTATTATACGTATCGAATCCGTTTAAAGTTATTATTACTTCTAGGAAAAGGGCCGAAAATGTATGTATGACAGATTTTTGATGTAATTAAAAATGGCCCCAAGGGGGGGGGGAAGGGGGTTTTAGGAGAAAAAAAATCATAGCTTCGTCAATTCACAAGATATCAAATCCGCGTAAATTTATTATTAATCCTCTTAGTATTGTCTAAAACTTTTATATTGACAAGTTTTTTATAGGACCAACCGTTATAGCAAAAAAAAAATTAAAAACAAAACAAATCCCTGCCGGCTCCGCCTGCAAACAAGTTATTTTTCGAAGTAGGCGGTTCCAACTCCCGCATCTTTTCGAAACTGATACATAAAATCAAGGGACATAAAATCTCGGTCAAGTTCGTTAATGGGCAAAATCAAACCAAGGGGGGAGGGGGCTTTTTGTGAAAACAGAAAAAAAACCCATAATTTCTTAATTATGATACGTATCGAATCCGTTTAAAGTTATTATTACTTTTAGGAATAGGGCCAAAAACTTATGTATGACAGATTTTTGATATAATTAAAAATTGCCTTAAGGGGGAGGGAAGGAGGGTTTTAGAAGAAAAAAATTCATAACTTCGTCAATTCCCAATATTTCAAATCCGCTTAAATATATTATAAATCCTCTTAATATTATCTAAAACTTTTATATTGACATGTTTTTTATAGAACCAACTCATAGCAAAAAAAAAAAAAAAAAAAATCCTTGCTGGCTGCGCCGCGAATTTGGAAAGTTCCCTCGATTGGTGCACTTTTGGCGATAATTTTTGGCGAGAAACGCATTTTGAGATAAAATACAAAATATGGTACTGATCTCTCAAAGCAGTGCACGAATCGAGGGAATTTCCCTAAATCACGGAACTCCGGTTCCGGAACTGCTGCATTTCTTTCGCAGTTGTATGTTGTTGTCTTCTGTTTGAATTTTATTCGCTTTACTCCGTGTGTTTATAACAAAAATAAATAACGTCTTTACATCTCTCCTTTATTTTTTTTTTGTTTCTCTTGTGTTTGTGCTGAACCTGAACTAGTGATGTCATTGTATAACGTTTTTTCCTTTTTAATTTTTTCCCGCCTTGTTCTTCCAGATTTTCTACTCTAAAAAAATATTCTGATACGTTTAATAAATACCTTTCAACAAACTGGGCGTTTTGTTGCAAATTAAAATATGGAAGAGTGAAACTGAGCATTCATATTTTGGGGGAATTTCTAAATATCTTGCCACATTAAAGACTAAAATCAGAAGATTTCATAAAATGCTTTTAAAAATACAAAGTTAAACAATTGTTTATTTTAAATATAATCTCTCAATGATTAAAGTTAGTTATGTTCTGATGAAATTCTGCCTTTCAATGTCGCTAATATATTTTCTAACATTATAGGTAAAGTTGTATATAAAATATGTTTGAAATATATTTCCTAATATTTATAAGTTGCTACTAAAAACTTTGAAAAGGTGTGAAGTTACTCTCTACTGTGAAATTACATTTTTTGGCGAATTCTGATGCTGACACAAGAAAGAGTAATTATTGGTAATCATCTAAATTATTACCACTGCTATGCAATCTTATAACAAAGATTACATTTAGAGGGTAAAAAAAGAAATATTCTGAGAACACACTTCTTTTAGTTTGCCAATTATTTAATAGTGTACGAAGTTTGAACTGATTTTTATTTGTTAATATTTATAAAATTGCAACATAAAATGTGATGAACAATTGGTAACAGAAGTTACAGGGAGAAAAAGTCACAAGAAAAGTGTAAATCTGTCCACTTTATGCGATATTCATAACAAATATTCCAAAATTACTGTTGTGACAACTTGTTTACTTGTAAACTTCATTTATATTCTGCAATATTCTCTAGACAAGAACAGAAAAAAAAAAAACCTTGTAACAGAGGTAACACAAAAAAGAACGCCTATTTTTTTTGTGAAAAAATAAGAAAATGAAGAATTAATTGATGAATATTTTATTATAATATAAAATGCTTACTAGGGTAGATGTGCCAATAATGGACACCTTTAAGGAATTTCTCTAAAAAATATTTTTTAATTAATAGTTATAATTGTTATATTCCACATTTCTTAATATTATATTAATCTACCAACAATATTTAACCATGCTCATAGTCACATTTCCCAATGTGAATCGAAATTTAATTGTAAATAACAGAAATGAATCAAAACACCCTAAATTCCAGTAATAGACACCCCACAAAAAGTAATAGATAATTGATATTATGATTGTATTTAAAACTAGAATTTAAAAAAAGCATATTAATGGAATAAAAAAAAGCTGAAATTTTATTGGTTATTTTTTTATAAACTAAAAATATTGAAGGTGGCCCATTACTGGCACATCTACCCTAGATCACATTTCACACATCATTAAATTTAGCTTGTAAAACATGGCCAAATATGCGTGAAACATACCAAAATACATTAGAGTATCTTTTTATTGCATTCTTTATTACCAGGAGTTGTGCAGATTATAATTTTTTGCATAATATAGATCATTCTACACATTGTTAAATTTACTTTATAAACATTGTCCAAACATACCTGTATCAAATCATAACAATTTATTTCAGTAATTAGCTCTGAATTAAGGAGAAGTTGATCTAATGTACCAAATTTAGTCCTCTAGAGAATAACAACTATTTATAATGTGGGAATTCATGTGTTTCTGAACTAAAAATTCATTGTTTACATCTGAGAAGTTGTACATTATATGGAGAATTGTGTTATATAAAATTGCATTATAAAGATCTTCTACTGTAATTAAATAACTCAAACACAAATGAAGGACTGGGGATGGTTACAGTTTTCATAATTAACTATTTAAAAGGCTAACTAAATTTCCATATGGTTATCTTTAAGCAATGCATTCTTCTGCATCTCAAAAATATAAGTTAAAACTGGCTTGGTAAATTATTAAAAAAAAACTATATCTTCTGGTCAGTTTTTCCACTTTGGAAGAAACTTACAACCCTGACCCGAATCCTCTCATGTAAGTGGGATGCAACAGTCTGTTCCCTGTTTTTGTTTTTCTAGTGCTCCACAGGGTAAAATAGAAATAAAGCCTTAAATTGATAAAATCAATCTCAGTGCAGCGAAAAATGTAAGTTTTAACAAAAAGAAGTATTTTCAATTTGAAAAATAGCAAATTAATATGTATTGCATGATTGCAATTAAATTTCTTAAAAATATTCACATCCAATAAATAACAAGTCACAGTGTTTGGCTTTATTTACAATACAAAATGTTTGCTGCACTGTTAAAATAAATGGTAAACTAACATGCATTTTGGTCTAATGTGAAAGTCATTGTTTAAAACATGTTTATGTGATTTAAAAAAGCATAAAAGTTAGCATTTATGTGATTACAGCTGGACAAACTTCCATTTCCATAGTGTTTCTGAATAATATTCATGCTGCTTTACTTAAAAAATGAGGTAAAAATTATTACTTGAAAAAAAGTAGTAGAAGTTTGGTGCTGTGGTAATCAGACTTAATCTCGCTTGAATTTACCTGTATGTTGTCCAGTGTAGATGAGTATGGTAATTCAATAATCATTTATTTTTAAAATGATCATAGTTTTATGCAATTAGAGAAATTCAGCAACTTTTGACAAAAAGATATTTACCCTGCTAATGGTAAAATAACATACACATTTAAGCTTGAACTAGAGGTACCATTTTAGAATTCTCTTACGAGGTGCAAAGTTTTTCTTGAGGACAGTAACATAGCCAAGTTAGCCTTTAATTTGATCCAGTTTTGCCTTTAACCCCTTATTGCCAAGCAAAATTGTGATTTTTCTTTTTCTCCATAATTTTTTAAAATGTTAATAATAGTTGATTTTTCCATCGTAACTTAAAAATGTTAATTACGTATATAAATATAATCCTTGAAAGTATTAATATTACTCAATATTTCAAAACTGCTTTATATCTGTGGAATTATATTTAAATAATGCTCATATTGCAAAGAAACCTAGAACTTAGTGAATGGATATATCAATTCATGACATCTAGAAAGTTAAAGAAATATGACAGTTAATAATTAAACAGTATAAGATTTTTAAGGGCTTTTTATCAATGATTTTTTTTCTTTTTATTAGAAACAACTTTATAAAAATAAACATTTTAAAGGACTTCTTTTTGTTATATTTTTTTAGTGATATAGATAAAAAATTTATGTTATTTTAGAATAACATTTCTCCCCTTGTTGCGACCGGTTCTGGTTCAGTGGATTTCTTTATTAACTAACGCTATCTTAATTTAAATAAATTGGCATTTACTCAAATAACTCCAAAAGGGATATAATTTTTTTCTCTTCTTTTTTATTGGAAGACATATTTATATCTATATTTCCCTATGTTACATTTTTTTACAGTAAAAAGCGAAACATGTTCTTAAAAATCATTCTATCAACACACCTACTCATACAGAAAATGTGACCAGGAGGCGAGCAACCCCTCGTAAACAATAGAGCCACCGCCATCTATTTATCGCTCAATTGGCATTAAAAGAATAATTCTCCACACCCCTTTCAGGAAATCAACTTACAAGGGGTACCACCAAATATGATGCGCACAGATTTTGATTAATTTAAAGTATGTTGTAGGGGTCATACCCCTAACTATTTAGGTCAAAGGTTTCCTTCAAATGGGTCTTAGTTTATGAGAAATTTGGGATTAAAGTTCAGTAGGCATTTCAAGTACCCATTAGTTTATGCCACGAACAGAAGGTCAAACTAATGGGTATTTAAAACGCATGCTGAACTTTAACCCCAAATTTCTCAAAAACTAGGGCACATTTGAAAGAAACATTTGACCTGAATAGTTAGGGGTGTGAATCTTACAACATACTTCAAAGTATGTGCGCATCATGTTTGGCGGTCTCCTTGTTAGTTGAAATAAAATAAAGAAAACCATTTGGCTAGTTGAGTTTTTTAATTGCCTTCTAGCGAGTAGTTATTTTCAGATTTAAGGCAGAGTACTCTGATATTAAAAAAAAAAAATTAATATCAATTCATATAATAACATTTCAGATTTCAATTCATAAGTATTATCTTTGGACTTATTGTTACTTGCAGTAGTAATAATATGCTATTGGATAAAAGTTTCAAATATTTAAAATAATCACTTTAAAATGAAGATGCAACTTGAATAGTGGATGTTAAGGCTTCTTATCTGCAGATTTGCGTAATGGAATTTTAATTAATATTCATATTACTTCCTTTTTGTATAAGCCCCCTTTTGTTCCTTAACATTTTTATATATGTATATAATATAAAAATATTTGCTCTTTTTTCAAAATAAACAAAAAAAAAGTTTATTTGAAAATTGAATTTATCCAAATCAATTGATTTCAAACATGTCATAATATATTATCAAATGGTTTTTTAATAGTAATTCAATATTCCACCATTTAATTATGTATAATGAAATTGGTTTAATCTAGATTAGTTTATTTAGGCAAGTGTTTATTCTGTAAACCTTTTCCTGATATTCTACAATAAATTAAGTAAAAAGTATCTTTTTTTTTTTTTTTTTTTTTTTTTAAACATCACAATTTTAAGAAATATTTTATTAATTGAAAATAGCATTTATAATATTTCTTAATCATTATATTTTAATTTTTTTTAAATGTTTGTGATGTATAGAAAAAAGTAATGTATAATTGCATTTCTATTAATTTCATTTTATAAAGTTTAACCAGTTAATATTATTTTTCTGTTTATAAGTTTGAATTTCTTTTACAAGAAATATATATATATATATTAATCTAGTTGAATCTGTCTTGTAGCTATATTTTAAAACCATAATTTAATATTGTTTCAGTATTATATCAATAGATGGCGCCTGTAGTGTATGAAACATTGTTTACATTTATGTTATGGTTTTCTTTGTCACGCGGTTGTGTTTTATTAGTGAGTTCTAAAATATGTTTTTTTTTTTTAAATAAAAATCTGTTTATATATTTATTTTATAGTATAAAAATAGAATCTTTTATTTAGTTGCTTATTTAATAACAATGTGTTAGTTTAATTGTTGTTTTCTATGTTTTCTAAATTAAACGAGTGCAATTGTGTGAAATTTTTTATGCCTAAATTAAAATGTTGTGCTTTTAAATAATTTTTTGTTCTTTATATAAACGTTGACAAAGTTTAAAGTATTCAAAAGTCTTAAAATTGTGTTGCTTGCCTGAGATTTTTTTAAATACTTTTTGCAATGTTTACATTATTTTCTGTTTCTTAGTAAATAAATTTAAGTAAAAATGTCTCAGTAACACGTGGTTTTCATTTCATGTTATGTGCAAGATAACTTTTGCATAATGGTGAAATTTATTTAAATAAAAATATTCATGGTTTTACAGAATTTTACTTATATTTTCTTTTAATGCTTTTTATTTGAAATTAGTAATGCTGTTTACTTTCAATTTTCAGAGTATTTAAAATGACGTTTCTTCTTTTTTTTTAGTTAAGTTCAGTGATAGGAGGGGAATTCTTTTTTATATTATTATTATTAATTCTGTCTGTCAAAATCCCAACAGTTTTCTCTTGTTTGATGTGACAACAGAAACTTCAGAACCTTTTGTCATCTAACTTTTATATGAATCGTTAATTTATCACCAATTCCAACAAAATTTATCATTTAACAAATAAGATATTAAATTAATCAACTTAATCCTCAACAACAGAGGTAAACCACTTCAATAATTATCTCCTTTTAGTGCATAATAAATTCTTTACATCAAAATTGTTATCTGACAATTGAAAATTTAGTTTTATTCATTAACTTATATGAATTTTAATTAATTCAATGAAATTGTTTAAAACCATGTACTTAATTAAAAATTTTACGAATTATTAATAGAGTTCAGAATTAAAAATTATTTTATTTTAATCAATGTTTAGAGTAAGTTTGAATAAGAAATTTGCATACATGGCGAAATTATCAACCAGTGGTGTGATTCTGCCAGTTTGGTAAAACCATTTACCTAATATTTTGTGAGTTTAAAAAAACAACTGGCAGACCGCTTGTAAGAATGATGTTTGTAATGTTTAAATCACAAATTTACACTCTTTGAAATATTCATTACTCAATATTGTATATTCTAAGCATAACACGTCAGTATTTTCTCGTTTATTTAATATTTGTATAGCATCTTATATAAAACCCTCACGTTTAATGTGCTGGTGTTCCATAGAGTATTTTTAATGATGCACAAAAAACAAACACAGTGTTCAGATTCAAGGTTTTTTGTGACAGCTGTAATATTGCCTCCCAGAATTCCCTAAACTAATCAATATTTTTAAATAAAGTTGGATTTTTTAAAGCTGGGGTAAATTTTATTATTAATACAAAATGCAGCACAGATGTCATATATGAACCACGTTGGCACGATATTTTTACCCGCCAATTTGGCAAAAACTTTGTTTTTTGCATTATATATGTTTATTTACTTTTATTTTATATTTTAGTTCTACAAATTACTATTTTTATTATGTATATCAATATTTATTTATATCAAACTATCATTTATTTATTTTTATTTCCTTTTTTAAAATAATAAAAGCTATTTCATTTATTACGTTATTTTGTTTTTATATTGAAATAAAAAATCACGTGCTATTATTGCATGCTATTTGTAACTAATATTCAAAAACAAAGTTTTGAAGGGGGAAATCGCGCCAATGTGGTGCGTATATGACATCTGTGTCCAAAATGCCAGTCTTCAACAGATCCACAATAAATTTAAATTGCAATAAAAATAGTTTTACAGGCATTTGAGACTAATTATAGAAGGCAACATTGGTGATGATCTCAGATAATTTGTAAGTAAACTTAACATGAAACATGTATTTCATAACATCCAAAGAAGTTAAAATTCCATGGCGAAGCAAAGGTATAATACAAGTGTTCGACAGCCAATGAAATAATATTATCAGTATTAAATATTTCATTAATGTTTTGTTTTCATTCTACATTTTCAGGTTAAATAATAGCTAACTGTTTGAAATTTTACAAAGCGAGTTATAATTTCTGCAAATTTTTTGTTCTGAGAGAAATTTTTGTCAGTGAACTGAGGTTGTCGAATAATCCCTAAATAAATAATAATTTTTTTTTTTTTAATATGTAAGCGGGAAACATACTACAGCAACAACTTCTAACTGGTAGTCCCCAGGCCACTAGTAGTTGGTGACAAAATTTAGATGGCCTGTTAAAAAATATGGACATTATTTGCATCTAAAATAACATCCTCAAAAATTCTTATATTTATGAAATTCTAGATTTTTAGTTTGTGAAAATTTAAATTATAATAATAGGCTTTGAAACTTATGTTAAAAAACATTATTTGTTGCTTGGAAAATAGGCATTTTTTTTTCTATAAAAAATGAATGTCCAATACTAAGGTAAAAAGCAATGAAAATTTTTATTTAGTTTTCAACAAAGTATTTTTATCTGTCATAGTAGTTAAAACTCTGGAATGGTTTAGCAAGGTTCATACTCATCAGGGGATTTAATTTCAGTCTTAAAAATCAGGGGATATTAAAAAAATTCCTCAAACCTGGGAAAAACTGACAAAACGATCAGGTACTCTGGGAAATTAGCTATTTTGCGTGGTTTGTGGTGTCATAATGAAATCAAATTGAGACACGCCTTTTAACATCGTGAGATATAGAATTAGAAAGTAGCCACTCTTTCTCTCAGATTACCTTGTTTTGATTTTATCTTATTTTCTGAAATTTTTTTTTAGGGGAGTGGGGTCACGTCAGGGCCTAAACTAGGGGGGGGGGGGGCTGAGGGGCATGTGCCCCGGGCGCCAAATGAAGATTTCGTTTGTCGTTTAATACAAAAATGTATATATGTGAAATTTGTATAAAAATGTCTCGTAGCTGGAAAAAAAAACCAAATGCATTAAAATTGACAAATAGATAAAAAGATTCGCCTAAAATACTAGATAGCAAATGAATAAGAAGAAAGAACTGTTCTCTTAGGCTATTTTTATCCTATTCCAAATACACCATGTCTATGTCTTCTATCTATCACACACTACACTTCCCGTGTAGTAAGAATCACTAACATTTTCAAGGTCAGTCTCCTGTCTCTGTGCCACTATCCAGTGTCCAACAAGGATAATTGCCAAGCGATTCCCTGCAAAAAAATTCCAAGAAAGGTGTTCTATTTATTTTTTCTTTCTCGCTAGATTTTCTCTTGCACATGTTTCCAAGTGTATGTGAAGAAATTTCATTTAAAGTGATGCAAGATACAATTAAAATCACCAGTGGCAACCCTGAATAATGAATAACACTGCAAGACTAATCAATGACACTCAATTTAAGTTAATATAAGTTTATTTAAAAAATAAAAAAAAGTTTACAATTTGACATTATTTTATTTATGTTTTGATGCATAAACAAATTATGATTGCCTCATAAAGTTTAAACTATAACAAAAGTAATCACCAAGGTTATCGTTGATTCAATGAATTATACGCATGTAAATAATTTAATGTAGATTCCCTCAAATCAGTACATATGATGTATCACAATAAACATGAGGGCATTTAAAAAATAAAATGACAGGAATAAAGTTATTTAATTAAAAAGCTAATTTCACATATTCAATTCAACAAGTAATATTTACATGCTTCAAAGTTTTTTTTTTTTTTACAGAACATTTTAGCATACCAAACAGCATTTTATAATGCATGTTCATATAAGACAATTAATGGTGTCAAAATATCAATGTGAAAAATTTAATAAATTCCATAATTTTAAATTTTTTAAAAATGGATACAATTAACCTTTCAGTGGCACACTACAAATTTTCTCAAGAGTAAGTCCATATCGCATTTTTTACCATACAAATGTTTCATTTTCTTACGGTGTTATATGCAAGATATGAAAGTTAAAGCTAACTGAAAAAGCTGGACTATGCATTGATACATGAAACACAATGCATGTACCACGTGTATGGTAAAGTCCTGCACCAGTTTGGTTATCCACTTTTAACTGCACCCGACATGCAGTTCGAGTTGGCACTATACTTTTCCCATTTGTGGGTCAGGTTGGGTTTTGATTCTTACAGTGAAATTTAGTAAAAATTTCTTATTATACTAACATGTAAAATAAAAAAAAAGTAATATTCATCTAACAGTAAAATTGACAGTTATGAAACCGAATTGCATGCCAATTTCCTGAATCTGAACACAAACTGCTTAAAGTATTAGAAAGATTTCTTTCACATGTACATTTCTGCATTGCAGCAGAAGGAAATCGCTTTGAGCAAGTTTAAAGATAACTACTTTTTATTAAGTTTTAGAAAAGATACTTTAATAGCATTTAAAAATATGTATCATTCTGAAAGAATTGCAACTGTTGTTTTTTTATCATTTCATTTAATAAAAATTCTGTTATTCAACTTAATTTTTTAGTACAAGTTGTATATTTTTATTTAATATGTCAGAATGAGAATAAATTTTAAATTTATATTGTAATATAAATTTTACTAGCAACTAATTTTTTTATATCTGACAATTATTTATATTTCTAGTAGATATGTGAATGGACTCACCTCTATTTTGAAGCAAAAAAAAAAAATATATATATATGCTATAACTTTAAACAGCTATTAATTTGCAAGTTTTAATCAAAGAATGGTACTTTTTTGTCTTCTTAGATAGGATATTTTTACTAACTTTAAGGACCAGAGGATCATATAAAAATTTAAATTCCGTAATTTTTTAAGAAATGTTTTTATTAACCTAAATCGCTTTTAAAATACTTCATTTAAAACTAGAGTCACAAAGACACCCCCCCCCCCCCCCCCAAAAAAAAAAAGAAAAAAAGAAAAATAGGAACAACCCAACATGTTTCAGAATTTTATCTGAATATTAAAGAACATAGATATGATCATTTTTTTATATAAAAGATGAAATTGGTATTAGAGATCTAATATTAAATTACTTTTCTCGATTGATTTAAAACATGATTTACTTTCATTTTAGGTTCGGATTGGGTTGAGAGTGGAAGTATTTTGGGTTCTGGTGTAATTTTAAATAAAAACAATAACTTTTGATATATTGCGATTTGATTCATCGAAAATAATTAAAAAAAATTCACAGGTTACAATTAACATTTCTTTAATATTAATTTCAAAATATACATTATTTAAAATTAATAATTAAAAAACAAGACAAATGAATTGCAACCTATGAATTTTCTTAACACAAATGAATTTCTAGAAACTTTAAAAATATACAAATCCAAAATTTCAGCCCATTCAACCTAGTAGTTTTTGAGTTATGCTTATTAGCTACTATTACTAATTATTAATTAACTATATTAAGCATATTATACTCATTAAGATTTTTTTCCTAAATGTGAAAAGAAAAAAAAGAATTTCAATGTTACCACATTGAAAAAAACAAATCACATTTATTAAACTTTAAAAGAAACAAACAATAAATAAAAAATGACAGCTTTAACTAATTATAATTTCTCGTAACATTATCCAGGAATAAGGAAAAAAAAAACTTATATGAAAGAAACATTTTGGAACATCATGACACTATACGATACACTTTAACCTTGGTATAAATGAAACTTGTAACTCAAAACACATCCGTAAGCAATTCACACTCATACACAGTGTAATGCTTACAAAATATTTTGTGTAGCCCTGTATATGATTTATAGAATTCTATTCACATGCTGCACAGAACTGAAAGGTGGCACATTTACGGTTCAATCAAACAGAGTAATCAATGACATTTATGTGATTACATACGTGATGACATTTACATATCCTTATGGAATTATGTACAAAATGCATACTTTTAAAGGTCTTTTATATTTTGTTTCACAGATATGAAAAGCAGTGTTAAATTTTACTATGGAAAAAGTTTGAGGTAAAAGCAAGAAATATTACTCTTTAAAACTTTTTATTATAAAAAATAAGTCACAACAACTTTTGCTCACAAATAAAAATAAATCATCTAAATTATCCCCCTGCCTTCAAAATTTCCATTCCCCCTCGCCAGCATACAGAGATTAAAATCTTTAAAATTTTATTTTGAAAAAAAAAATGTGCACCATTTATTGATCTCATAAAATGATTTAAATAATCTAAATTATCCCACCCCCCTTAATTTCCAAATTTACTCTTACCCCTCCTTTGTCCCTCTCTATACAAAGATTTTAAAATCTTTATTTTTACACAAAAACTCTTTTGCCCTATTTATTGCACTTTAGTGACAATAAATATTCAATAATATAAATTATCTCCTGCCTCCTTCAAAAATTCCCCTTTGCAACCCCCTCCTCCCTTCAGCATAGCAACTCATTTCTTTTAAACTTTATTTAAACAAGAACGAAAAATTCTGCATCAAGCATTGATTATTATAAAACACTTTCTAACAGCTTCAGAGTACCATAACAAAACTTCACTTTAATAAGGTGAAAGATAATGTCTAGGTAAAAAAATTTGGATAATGCATTGTAAAACCCAACTTAGCAATTACCATCAATACTGAACCATGCTGAAAGATGTTTCTTCATTCATGCAAAAACACCTGTTTGCAAAAATTTTTAAATATCTAGCTTGCATTTCCATATTTATTATTATTTTTTATTGTATAGCTAAGGTCGATCTCTACAGAGGCTTGTTTTATTTTTAGATTTTGTTTACAGGTTTTTTTAAAATTGGGATACTTTTACTTTCAGAACCAGTTTCAAAAATGAAAGTATTCTCATTAAAAAAAAAAAAAAAAAAAAAAAACTAAAATTCAAAATGTTTCAAACGGCTGTAGAGATCAACCTCAGCTATCCAATGCAAAGCAAAAAAAAAAAAAAAAAATCATATAAAAAATATTGAAATGCAAAAGAGATATTTAAAAAAAATTCTCCAATATGATTAACATTAGCGAGCAGGTGTTTTCACGTAAGTGAAATGGCCGCTTGACAAATGATGAAATTAAAGCATACAAAGCTCGCCAAAAATTTGATGATCTCATAAAATGTAAAAAAGAGATGATCAATATGTACACCTATCTAGTAGGCAAGAAAATAAATATTTAAGTAATTCAGTTTGTTTACATCATATATAAACTTTAAACTTGAGTTTCTCAAAATGTTGCTTTTTGAACTTCAATGCACCTTTTTATAGAAACTACTACATGTTATTATATGTAATCTTGCCTGGATATTTTTAACATATTCCGGCTTAATTCAAAGTGAACTTTTGTTACAATTTTTTTTAAAGTTTTTATTTAAAAAAAATGTATTAAAAGGTTTTTCTTTTGAAAAACTCAAGTTTTTTGTTATTTAAAAGTGATTTTTATTCCAAATTTTGTTTAAAAAATAACTAAGGGATATTGGTTTATAAATTTGACTTCACTTTATTAGGATTTATTTATATTATGTAAATAAAATTTTTCAAATGAATATCTTTGGTAATTTCTGAGAAAAGGTACATTAATTTGACATGGTAGGTATTAGAGCCATACCGAATACTCTGTATATGTTTCTTCATTCATGCAAAAACACCTGTTTGCAAAAATTTTTAAATATCTAGCTTGCATTTCCATATTTATTATTTTTTTTTATTGTATAGCTAAGGTCGATTTCTACAGAGGCTTGTTTTATTTTTAGATTTTGTTTACAGGTTTTTTTAAAATTGGGATACTTTTACTTTCAGAACCAGTTTCAAAAATGAAAGTATCCTCATAAAAAAAAAACTAAAATTCAAAATGTTTCAAACGGCTGTAGAGATCAACCTCAGCTATCCAATGCAAAGCAAAAAAAAAAAAAAAAAAAAAAAAAAAATCATATAAAAAATATTGAAATGCAAAAGAGATATTTAAAAAAAATTCTCCAATATGATTAACATTAGCGAGCAGGTGTTTTCACGTAAGTGAAATGGCCGCTTGACAAATGATGAAATTAAAGCATACAAAGCTCGCCAAAAATTTGATGATCTCATAAAATGTAAAAAAGAGATGATCAATATGTACACCTATCTAGTAGGCAAGAAAATAAATATTTAAGTAATTCAGTTTGTTTACATCATATATAAACTTTAAACTTGAGTTTCTCAAAATGTTGCTTTTTGAACTTCAATGCACCTTTTTATAGAAACTACTACATGTTATTATATGTAATCTTGCCTGGATATTTTTAACATATTCCGGATTAATTCAAAGTGAACTTTTGTTTCTAACTAAATTTTGGCTGAGTAGTTGTAAGGATTTCATTTTTTAAACATTATTGAAGACAAATGAATTTATAACTGATCTATAAAAGTTATTCAAGTATAAATGTATAATATATATATGCAATTATTCATAAAACTATTTACTTGTTATAGAAAAATATGTGTACAAATTATAGAAAAATTAAGAAAAACTAATGCAGATCAAAGCTTAGTTTTACATCTGTACAAATAAAAATAGGTAATTTAACTAAGAAAAGACTGATTTTGAATACAGAAACAGTTTGTAAAAACAGAAAATACAATAAATGACTCCCTGCTACCTTCGCATCGTATACTAGGCATGCTGCATTGAAAGTTTCTTAATGCAACCGCTAGGTGGTGCATTCTGTTCTAAACAGACCTTCGGCATATAAACATAATAAGGAACAGACATTATAGTTTTAGGCTTTTAAAGGACCCCAATACACGAAAATAAAACTGGAAAGCTGTAGGACAAATTGTAGAAAATTTGGATTTTATTTGTAAATGGTAGTGAACAGTGCTTTACAAATTTCATAAAATCTGGTATCCAGTAAAAAATTTTAGTCGCCATTAAAATAAGTTAAACCAAATCTCTCTCCCCCACCATTGATTTTCAAAATCACAAAAGCTTATTATGTGTTAATTGAGAAAAAACAATATGCAAGGTTTAGAATTATTAGTTAGATTTACTTCAAATGAATTACTTATAATCATTTATATGTTATTATTCATTAAAATTAATGTGACAGATTAATCAGTTTTAATTCTGAACACAAAAATCTGATATTAGACTACAAAGAAATATGAGCATTTTTTATCATTGTATTCAATTTTAGATGCCACAGAGGCTGGATTGACACTATTTCATAGAGTTTGATTGAACCCCCTCCTCGCACCATATTGTAATCATGTGACATGCTAGCTGGTTAGAGGGGCAAAGAATGGCGTTTTCTGTGCATGAGGGAAAATCCATTGTAAACTTTGTTCTTCTATTAAAAGTACGAGAGATGAGAAAGATCACTGCTTTTCGCTCACGAATAGAGGAAGGAGAGAGAGAAAATGCCATTTGGGCTCATTTCTTTGATGAATATTTGTACCAAAAAATGCCCAGATTAAACAAGTTGGTCGCCAGATAAGGAAACTTAGTCGCCAGTGGCGACCGCATTTCTCAAGCCCTGGTAGTGAAACAATTTTTCCGTAGGCGACCAAAAGTTCTGGAATGGAATGGAAATATTGTGATGGGAAATATGTACCAATTCTTAGGAAAACCTGGGCTGGTTTTTAATTAATATCTTAGCAAATTATAAATCAATTTTTATAAAAATTCAGAATCAGGATTTTTTTTAAATGTCTGTACACCTAATATCAAATCGATAAATGTAACAGTTTATTTATTTAAACAGATCCACAAAACTCAGAGTTGTTTTTGACCTGGCAAACCCCCATTTACAGTAACCTCTTTTCCATCTGGGTCAATTTGATAGATCAGTCTGGTCAGTTTTTGGCCAAAATAAAGAAAAGTTGTAGTCCGATTTTCACAAAATTTGTACTTTTGTAATTAGAAAAAAAAATGATGTATCTACTGTAAATTTCGAATTGATATTTCCAATAGTTTTCTTAATATTTGAGGATAAGCTAAAATGAGACTATTTCGTTGTCTGGAATTATCAAAATGATAATTTTTTTTGTGATTATGATAAAAACAGCCATTTCCGAAGCACATTTGATGAGTTTTTAATTAATATCTCATTTAAATACCAAAATATTAAAAATCTGAGCCTCAGGTACATCAGGACATACCTTGGACTACCTAAATCCAAATTTCCAGATATCTAGGTGTGGTATTTGGCTAGCTATCGCCGACAGACACACAGAGTGAATAGATAAGATGTTTAATATAGATGCATGTTTATATATATACAGTAGACTCCCCCGAATCCACACATTGTTTCATATGTAAACAGTGAAACTTACAGTTAAGATATAGGTGGAAAATTCCAGATTTTTTAATTTTTTATATCATTCCATTTACATTTTATTATGTAATTCTGGTTAATATCATTGAACTCTTGCTTTCTTAAGGAAGTATAAATTTATTACCGAAAAAATTTGAAATAGCACTGATATTAGTGGTAATTGTGATCTTTTTATCAAATACATTTATATACCTATTAATCAAGCTTTCTTTGGTTATAAATCTGGCCAAACATCAAATAAAATTTCGAAAATTTATGGTTTCGATGTAAATTACTAGTGTACTTTTATATGAGGCGAGTTTCATTGAATAATTCAAGAAAAAATTAACTCATCATTATTATGCATATTTAGTCATACATTATTAACTATTTATGTAACCTTTATTTTTAATATTTTAATTTTTATTATTTTTCTCAATTATTTTAATATTTTACTTTATTCTAAACATTCCAGATAGTTTTGAGTGCATTATTACATTCAATTACTGCACAACCTCTGATCGCAAACTGTGCAGATTTGCGGGAGCATATATTTATACACTCACACAGCTGTGTCCCCAGAGCAAAGTACTATTAGAGTGTGGACTCTTGTTATTCTGTCGAAAAGTTCAATCAAACATCACCTTCTGATTTGGCACTTTAAATTCACTTCCTTGGCAACTTTGATATCATTCTAGCAATAAAATAAATGCAAATATACAAACGAAACTGAAAACTGTCGCTCGTGCTGTTATCTTATTCTAGGATTTTATGTGAGAGCTAGGATAAAAATGAGAAGTCTGTGTATTTTATATGTGTAAAATCTATACAAGGCCAAAGCAAAAGATATAATTGCAGTAACAACTTCAACTGTTATAAAAAATTAATTTATACTAAATTTGCATATAATAAAATATTATTTGATTTGATTTCATGACTTGTAATTTTAAGTGCTATTCCTATAATGAGCGGGGGACTAATTTGTTTTGTTTAAATAGGGCCTTGAAACTTTTTTATGCTCAATTTTATCACCCCGCCACCTGACCGAAAAAAAAAGATTGATTAATTTTTGGTCTTTTTTTGCTGCTGTATTTTATTTAAATGTTATAAAATGGCTTGGGAGCAGAGATTGCACACCTGTTCCTTAAAATATATTTTTTTATTAGTGATACAAGATATGAAGTAAGATAACCCAAAATATTTCGAGATTTCTATTTGGAAAGCTTCAATTTGACACAATCATTACACGAAATGTAACAATATTGTCATTTTTTTTAATTCTAAAAATGCATTAAACTTTGCAGGCATTGCATTACTAAAATAACAGGAGATCGAACAGTTTCTCTCTCTTTTTTTTTCTTTTACAAAGGTGAAGAATTTTTTAGAAAATGGCATCATAGTTGGCAATTTGAGGAAAGTTAGCATTGAAATGTTATAAAATATTCTTTGATTTGATAATATATTACATAGTTTTTGAAAACTTCCATATACTGTCTTTTTTTAACAATATATTCAATTATAGAACATATTTTTGCTGCAATGCAGAAATTTTTGTTCTGCTTTTGATATAGCTATTCAAAGGCATATTTTTGCAACCTTCCATATATATTTTTTTAATTGAAATTATAAATGTATTACAGTATTTTTAAATAAAAGACTTACCTTGATTGATAACATTTATTCATGTAAAAAAAGAATTTTGCAAACTTCCAATAATTTACGTTTTTTTGTAGTGAAAAATAAAAATTCCACGATATTTCAGATTTACCAAGTTATATTTTGTGTAATTGTTTCTCTGTTAAGATAACTATTATTTTTCATAAGTTTCTGAGAAAAATAAATTTTCAACTTTTCAATATTTACCATAAAGAATTAAGTTTAACCCTTTTTTTTCTTCAGAATTATTGAAAAGAATGACCGCAGGCAACTACTGAAGATGTTGACTTCTAAACAATATATGAAAAAATACCTGACATTTTAGTGAAATTTTTTTTTTATATGTAGAGATAACATAATTTATTGCAAAGTGGTCCAATCCTCTCATTATGAAAAATATTAAATTTAACTACGTTTAGCAATCATATGAAATTTATATTTTATTCTTATTTTATGAATTAATCTATCAGAAAAATCAGAATTCCAGTATTGAAAATGAAATAAATACCAAAATTCAGGTATATTATCTAAAACACAATTACCCGTCGTTATAATTACATGCCATAAAGTCAGTTCTCAAATCCAAACTGGCTACTTTATGATTTTATTCATTCATTTTTGATCGGAAATGCATGAAATTGAAATTGGCATATGTTCTTATTTAGAAACTGTAGTCAAAAGACATTTTCAATAAAGGCAGATTTTTCAGATAATACTGTCAAAGTCAGCATTTTGAACTGAATATTCAATGACACAGCACGAAAAAGGAGTCGTCACATGACACGAATTGCTTATAACTTAATTTAATTTACTGATCAAAAAATGGAAAATTCACTTAGATTCCAAATTGCTTCAATAGTCGGGCCTGCCAATTTTATGTGTTTGCGTTAAAAAATGAGTCAGAAAGTTTTGCTTGTTGAAAAAGTAATTTGATAACCATGTTAATATTTATTATTATTATTATTTTAAAATTTCTTCTTGCTATTTTCACTCAACTCTTCGATGTTGCCTATATTTTATGTTTACCCTGAGTTATAAAGTCTTATTCAAAATTTATCATTAGTATAATAGTTTAGTACTTTACTTAGTTTTTTTTTTTTTTTTTTTTTTTTTTTACAGTGCATATCTTTGTACAAAGTTATAGTGATCTGATCACGGTCCATGTAAAATATAAAGGGGTTTTAAACAATTTATAATCAATATGTATGTAATAAAATCAATTTCACATGAGAAATCTTACCTAAAAAATAATTCACCCCTCCCCTCCCATTTTCCAAGAGAAACATTTCAAATTATTTCGAAAATTAATCAACTATAAAACACAGTTGCAGACTCTCAACCTTTACTACATTTATTATGTTCTCTTATAGCCTGCAACACAACCATTGATAGAACAGTTGTAAGATATTTTAAAATAAATTAATAGTATTTAAGTGATGCATAAATAAGACAATAAATTTTGGTTGACATACTCTTATAAATTCTTAAATAAATAAATAACAAAAAAAATACTTTTCAATAGAAGTTTATTTCATAATATTCATTAAATTTCAGACGCAATAAATACATTTTGGTGGCAATTGAGAAATTGAAAGCAAGTAGATTTTGGTGGGAAAACCCGGTTTGGCTTGGTGGTGGTGTGGTGGCTGTCACATGATGGAAGACAGGTGATGTTAGCTTCCAGGAGAGGTTACCATTTCCGAGTCTGCTATTATTAGAAGTAAATCTTAAGCTCACTTCATGCAATACACTGGTGGTTCTTTCTTATACACAGCCACTAGTAGGTATAGGGCCTTCCAACTCCCCTTAAGACATAAGATACATTTTTAAAATTATTAATTGAAATTTAAAATTAAATTTCATTTATAAAGAAAGTTATACAGTTGAACCTTGTTAACATGAACACTCAAGGGGAAACTTTTTTTGTTCGTGTTATCCGACATGTTATACATTACATACAACTGGACGGGGCAATCTGAAACAGTTTGTGCTAAAAGTAATTTGCATTAAGCGTGTTCATGTTAACGAGGTTTGACTGTATTAACATACATATATATTTTATAGGTAATGATTTTTCCAGGAAGTTCAGTACTACTGCACGGCCAAACTGGCACTATGCAGAAGACCGCTCCACCAGGCATTACCTTCATTTACAAATATTACAATTATATGTACATGATCACTCTATTTTTCGGCATCCGTTATCTTTCTCCATCTTTGTAAGCTTTTGATTGATAGTCTTCATATTTTCAGATGTTCATTTGCATGATTCCTGCAGTCCAAAAATACAGATGTGGAACAAAAATTTTTTCGTCGCGAAAGAGTGTGGCAGACATGTCTCCTCATTTATGTTGAAATCTGGCAGAATTACGACATGCTTTACATTGGTTTTGCTCCTGATTTTCTTAGCTTCCTGAGAGTGTCAACAATTTATGAACTGGGAAAGAAAACAAAAATTAAGAAAAAGAAAAGTATAAGCAAATTAGAAAATAAACAATTAAAAAACTATTAATATTTCGGAGAGTCTGGACAATAGTGTTCATTACATGCCTTACAGGACTGATGATTCTTAATAAATTGCCATGGAGAGTTCCCAGACACTGTCTAAAAAAATAAGCTATAGGCCATTCTCCAAATTTTCAAACACTTAAGTATTAATATTTGGCATTTTTATTACAAAATTAATTTTATTAAAAAAAACAATGATATATACACATAATATATATGCACACATATATATAGATATACATACACACACATATATATATAATGTATACATATATACGTATATATATCACTGGCGCCCAGCTAACATAAAAGTACCAACAAACATATATATTGAAATTTATGAATGAAATATGCTGAGTAGATAAGAAAAACTTTATTTACTGTAAGTAAATTATAACTTTCTTCTCATTTATCAATAATGAATAAAACATTTAAAAAAGATTAATATTTTGCAATTTTGCTTGACAAGTTTTTTTTTTTTTTTTCAAAAAATTGCAAAATAAAATGGGCACTTTTAGGTCTATTACATAAAAAAGCTACACTCCTTACCCTCTTTAAATTATCTTAAGACTATTGTATGATATTTAATTTATATGTATAAAAAAATATTACAATTACGCAAAACATATATTAAAAATAAAAATCTTATGTGACAAATAAATTGATAATAATTACGAAACTGTTAGATATAAATAAAAAACTTGCCATGGTAGTATGTAAACATTCAATGCACATTATTTATTGATATAGTTTATGAGTAAACTAATTATAGCAGAGAGGATAGGAAATGTATTATAACCAAAAATTTTTCTACTAGTTAAAAATGTCAAAAACAAACTAACAAGCAAATACTAAAGGAAATATAAATAAAATAAACATATCAAGAGACAATAATATGTATGTTTTTAATAAGAAATGTAATTAAAAAATGTTAGACAATTTTCTATGAATCAGATAGAGCTACATGTTCATGAAATGATATTTATTTTCTTATTTTTGTAGCAATATAAAAAATATAACAATGCACTTAATACGGAAAAAAGCAGATTTATTTTTGTTAAATTTGATCAACTTTACAGCAAAGCATTCCAAAATATTAATTATAATTAAGAAGCAATCACAATAAACACCTTTTTTTTTGTTAACATTGCAGCCAAATTTTTAACTTTCTATTCAATAAAATGAAAGAACTGAAATTACAAAATAAATAAATAAAGGAATGAATTATTGTCTAAGTTCTTTCTATTGCACTATTCTATTCTTCAATACTTAATATCTAAATAAATTATATTGAAAATTTATTATATAATTATTTAATTAAAATATTACCAAACACGTCTTACTTTTTCTGCAAGCTCACCTTTGACTTCTTTTATAAAAATTAAATAAGTCCCATAGGAAGTAATTCGCCCTTGTAATAATAAATCCATTTTGAGCATAACATCGCAACTTTGGTAATATTAAAGAACAAAGTAATTTTACATATAAAATACAAATTATTCTTTCATAGCTAACCATGTGCAATATACAATCTCAGAAACAAAATACACTATGACGGCACTACATTCCATAAACAGAAACCTATCACACGAATCTGATTTTTCGCCAAATCTGGTGCCCGCGGGATAAAGGTGAAAATAAGCACTCGTCGATTAAACTTGAAATACTGGCAATTAAAAATATGAAAAGAACCGGCCAAATGCAGGATTTTCCAATATCCTTAATTCGTGATTTTTTTCGCCCCCGTTCGACAAAATTCGTAATTTTTTTGTGCCAGATCGCCGAAATTCATTATTTTTTTCATTCCCGTTCTTTGAAATTCATGATTTTTCCATGTCTGATCAATTAAATTTATGGTTTCTCCGCATCCGATCGACGAAATTTATGGTTTCTCCGCGTCCAATCAACGAGATTCAGGATTTTTCGCGTCTGATCGACGAAATTCAGGATTTTTCCACGTCCGATCGTCAAAATTAGTGATTTTGTTGCAGCAGATCGCCGAAATTCATGATTTTTATGCTCCCGACTGATGAAAATTCATCGTTTTTACGCTTCTAAACGACGGAAATTCAGGATTTTTACACTCCTGATTGACGAAGTTTGCAATTTTTCCCGGACTAATTGACGAAACACAATTTCTGAAGATGTTGGCCACTTTTGGTTCGCGGGCCACAGGTTGTGCATGTGTAATGTATATCATATTGTGGGTTATTAGTGTATAAACTAGGGGTGCACAACTTTTATAATGGGAGGGCCACTCACAAAAATGACTGGCTTGTCAAGGTCCACAATCCGACTTGTTCAACGAAATTCTCTATTTTTACGCACCTTATCGGTTAAATTCGCAATTTTTATGCACCTTATCGGCGAAATTTACAATTATTGCATTCCCAATCAGTGAAATTAACGATTTTTGCACACCCGCTCGACAAAATTCACAATTTTTATGTGCCTGATAGGCTAAATTCGCGATTTTTACTCGTTCTATCGGCTAAATTTACGATTTTTACTCGTTCTATCGGCTAAATTTACGATTTTTACGTGTCCCATCGACGAAATTTGTGATTTTTACCCGCTGATCGGCTAAATTCGTGATTTTTACATGCCCGATCAGCTAAATTCACAATTTTTAGGCTCCCGATCGACGACATTCGCGTTTTTTAAGAGCGCGAGCGGCGAAATTCGCAATTTTTAAGCCCTCGATTTGCGATTTTTAAGCACCTGATCTGTGAAATTCATGATTTTTCGTGTCCGATCGGCTAAATTCATGATGTTTTTATGCAACCTATGGACAAAATTTGAATTTTTTTTCGCGACAAATTGGTAAAATTTTTGGAGTTGGCATTTAGGGTCATTGCAGGCCGCTTTTGGTCTGCCGGCCACAGGTTGTGCATCCCTACTATAAACATACCTATTTTATTATTGTCAGATCTTAATTCTAGACAAATATATTTTTTTTTAAGTAAAAGGTACTTATGTAGTTAGCCACACATACCTAAGATTAGTGAGACTTATGGTGTCAGCTACATAAGCATGTTGTGTATAACTTTGCTGTTAACATATTTTAAAATTTTAAATAAATTGGAAATTAGTATCTCAAGTTTATTCAAAGCAATATAAATTAAAATATTTTTATTTAGTACATAAATTGCTTTACTGTAAGCTAATTATATATTTATTAAATTAATTACTCAATGACATAAATGTACTTACTGGCTACTAAAGAAATCCTCACTCGCCACTAACTGGCTACTAAAAAAATTCAACCTACCGGCCAGTGGCTACTAAGCCAAATTCCTTATTTTCACCTTTACCGCGGGAGCTTATAAATACTACGCCACTTCCTCCAATTTCAGCCAATCATATTGCTGAGCCAATTTGGGAATTAACGGCTCGTGTTGAGGATGGGTTCTGGGAGCTGTAAAACCAGACCACAATTCAATTCTTTAATCAATAAGGCAGTTTGCCTCACAAAGCTGAATTCAAACTTCAAGAATATTGAAGATTGTTATCAGATTAGTTTTGAATAAATAATGCGATGACATCATTGGAAGTGTGCTAAATTTTGGGCAGTGACACAGCATGTACTATCAAGTGTGTATTTCTAATACTGACATACATTATACATTGTAAAAATTATAATTAAAATTCTAAAATAACAGCCAACTCTAAAAAAAATTTCACAAGCATTAAATCAGTACATCATTTACACTGCAAACAATAAAGTTTAATTAAAATTCAGTTAAAAAAAATTCCAAATGGTCATATTTGATTACTTTATTGTAGGGTTGGGCAATTTGCCGGCAAAATGGCATTTTTGCCAGGACAGTGGTAAAAACGCAAAAAAGGCTGGATTTAATAAATATAATAAAATAATATAATTTTGTATATATTATAATAGAGACAAATCAGAATATTAATTAGATGTTTTATTAATATTAATTTGATTAATTAAAATAATTTTCATTGGTAATATGAATAAAAAAATATGGCTTAGATGCTTTACACTCACGCTAAAAAAAAAAAAAAAATTATCGGTTAAAAAAAGGAAAAAAGTCGCCAAACTTTGGGGACTGTTTTTTCTTTTATGGCAACCCGGCTATTAAGCTTGTACAGTCAAACCTCGATAACACGAACACGCTTAACACGAATTACTTTTAGCACGAACTGTTTCCGATTGCCCCGTCCAATTGTATGTAATGTATTTAAGTTCGGATAACACGAACTACTTTTAACACGAACAAAAAAAGTTTCCCCCTGAGTGTTCGCGTTAACGAGGTTCGACTGTATTTAGTTACTGGTGTTGAAATTTGTTATTGTAATCCGTATTTGCGTGGATGTTAAGGGAAATGTTTGCGCATGTCAGTATTACGTCATTGATGATGAAAAATAGAGTAAACGTGATTGGTTGTAGAAGAAAGTTCTATTGTACGTTATTGGTTGCAGAGTCGTGTATTATAGAACCATATATGGGAGGGAAATAAATTTGCATAACTGTTGAGTTAATGATTGGCTTTTAATTGTCATGTGATTTATTACGTATTGGCGGTTACAGTGGCGATTATTACATTAGCAGTTAGAGCGGTAGAATTGAATTTATCATTCTTTTGACGTTTGTAGTTGTTAGAAGTTAAAAAAAATGTCCGTGCCTATGGATATTATTTTTCGAGAGTACCAGGTAAGTTTTTATGAGGAAGCAGACGGTGAGGATTTATTTGGAAATTGTTTTGGCCCTCCTGGCATTCCAAATAGAGCTTTTTTTTATAAATTTTTTTTGAAAAAGAAAGAGGGTCGGCAAGATTTTTTACAGGATTGCTCTCTAATTGCTTCTTCAATGAAGTGCGATCAATGCGGGGGAGATATGAGTATGATCGTCTCAAAAAGAGCTGTTTTAGACGGGCGTAGATGGTATTGTGGGAATTATGGTGATTTGGGCCGGTGCGAGGGTTCGAAAAGTATTAGATTTAATTCGTACTTCACTGGCTCGCACCTTCGAATTACTACTATTCTTATGATGACATTCGAATTATTTCAAGGTTCCACGTTTGATTCAATCCATAAGGATCTCGACCGACGTTTTGGTTGAGTATATTGAAACTCAAACGGAGAAGATCGGTGGGCATGGGAAAATTGTCGAAATTGATGAATCTAAAATGGGGAAAAGAAAATATAATAGGGGTCATTTCGTTGAGGGGCAGTGGGTTTTTGGCGGTGTAGAGCGCGAATCTGGACGCTGTTTCATGGTTGCTGTACCCGACAGAACAGCGGATACTCTTCTCGGCCTTATTCAGATGTGGATCCAGCCTGGAACTTTTGTTATTTCGGATTGTTGGAAGGGGTACGAACGGTTAAGCGAGCTGGATTATGACCATTTGAAGGTAAATCACTCGCTTTATTTCAAAGATCCCGAGACTGGCGCTTGTACTAATAAAATTGAATCATACTGGCGTCATTTCAAGGCCTCTTTACCAGAATACAACCGGCAAGGAGATTTTGGAGGTTATATCGCTTGGTTTATGTTTAGGCAAATTTGCAATTCACTAAATGTGGATCCCTTTACAAAATTTCTCGATATTGTCCGAGGCACAAATTGGGCTGATTGGCATATTGTTTCGGGTGGGGCAGTCGGTGGATCTTCGGAATGAAAATATTTTTTAAAACTGTTTGTATTTCTTTTAACAATATGCGCCCTTTTTTTTGGGGATTCCCCCCCCCCCCCCTTCTTTATTTTATTGTTATGTAAAGTTTTTTTTTTTTAACAAAATACTTTTTTTTTTTTTTTTTTTTCTTTTTTACAGCTTTTTGAGACTTTTGGCTTTAAAATTTTTCATAATGTTTCTGGTAATATTTTTCGCTGACCCTGTTAGTTTTTTTAAAACATTTTCTTTCTGGATTTAAAAAATTGTTCTGGTTTCATTTTTTAAAATATCTGGTACTCAGTGTCGAAATTAGCGATCGTATGGAACTTGTAAGAGTAGAAGCTGGATTTTGCTCATTAAAAGGTATGTTATATATATATATATATACCTCTGCTTGTTAACTAGGAGAAGACCCTTTAAATGCCTCAGAGGAGGACTTAAAGGAATCGACTGGGAGCAGGGACTTGATGTCCAATCCGCACCTTCCATCGGTGCAGCCTGTTAGTACCCTTGCCTAGTGCATGGGGAACGAACGCGGATGGGCTTCCTCCAACCCGCTTGGCCAGCGTGGAGGAATTTGGCCACCTCCCCCCTTATTTTACCATGAATTCACAAAACAAATCACGGCCCTCAATTCCCGGCAGTCTGCATGTTCCTGATTACGGCAGCGATCAGAAAGACATGAAGACAGAGGGTGCTAAGAATCACCGGGCTCGGCTTGGCTGCCATAAGTTGATGACCTTGGCTACGTATAATGGACGATCCTTATCTTCTGAAAGTCGTTTACAGGAACTTGAAGAAGAATTAGAAAGAATCAACTGGGACATCCTAGGATTATGCGAAATAAGAAGAAAAGGGGAAGAGAAGATTGATCTTGCCAGTGGACATGTATTGTACTACAGAGGTACAGAAGATGGAAAAACAAGTGGTGTAGGATTTCTGATTCATAAAAGGTGGAAGAATCACATCGTAGAATATGATAGTGCATCAGATAGAGTTGCAAGGTTAGTTATACAAGTGTCAAAAAGATACAAACTGCAAATTACCCAAGTTTATGCACCAACAATTAGCTATACTGATGAAGAAATTGAGGATTTCTATGAAGAAGTAGCTTCAATGCATCAAAAAGGAAAATGCTACATAAAATTAATAATGGGAGACTGGAATGCTAGAATTGGGGAAAAAAAGAAAGGTGAGTTCTCAGTAGGAATTCATGGATATGGGGTGCGTAATGAAAGAGGAAACAGATTGATTGAATTTGCAGAATGTGAACAGATGTATATCATGAATTCATTTTTCAAGAAAAAGCCACAAAGAAAATGGACATGGCGTAGTGCAAATGGCTCAACAAGTGAAATCGACTACATCTTGACAAACAAAAAGCATCTTATTCAGGATTGCAGCGTTCTCAATAACTTCAATACAGGAAGCGATCACAGGTTAGTTAGATGCAAACTGCTTTTAAATACTAAAGTGGAAAGAATGAAGCTTTTGCAATGCTCAAAGAAATCAGTCGATATTATAAATCTCCAGAAACATAAAGAAGAATTTAATTTAGAACTTAAAAATCGTTTTCAAGTACTTCAATCAATCTTAGAAGAAGAACAAGATGTTACAGTAGTGAACAAGAAAATAACAAATACTCTACAAGAAATTGCAAGGACGATAGCTGGTGAAGCACAAGTAAAGCAAACAAAGAAAATAACAGAAGAAACAAGAAGACTGATGAAGAAACGCAGAGAATTTAAAATGAAGAAAAACTATCCTAAATCAAGAGTTGAATATGCAGAATTATGTAAAACGGTAAGAAAATGTGTTACAGAAGATATCAGAAAATTTAACTGTGATCTTGTCAAAAAAGTTCTAGAAGATAACAAAAGTTTAAAATCAGCTAAGCGCAAACTGTGTGTTGGAAGAAAAGGTATTTTTGCACTGAAGACAGCAGATGGAACAATCACCAAAATCAATAATGAAATAGTACACATTGTCGAAAAATTCTATAACGATCTATATAAATGTGAAGATCAAAGGGAAATCAACCTACGTGATCCACTAGTAAACATAACAGAAACTGAAGAGATAATCCCAGTGATGACAGATGAAGTTGTACAAGCCATTAGAGGCATGAAAAAAGGTAAATGCCCTGGCGAAGATGGAATTACAATTGATCTTATCAAAGAAGCAGGAGAAGAATTTGCAAAAATGCTAGCCTTACTGTTTTCCAAATGTCTCGAGAAATCAGATGTACCAGAAGATTGGAATAATGCTGTGATGGTGTTACTTTATAAGAAAGGAGAAAAGGAAAACATTAAAAACTACCGTCCAATCAGCTTACTGTCAGTGATTTATAAAATTTTCACCAAAGTTTTAACGACAAGACTTGAATCAGCTCTGGACTCAGCTCAACCTAGAGAACAAGCAGGATTTCGAAGTGGATTTAGCACAATGGATCATATTCAAACAGTAAGGGAAGTTATAGGAAAACATAAAGAATATAATTTACCTCTCTGTCTTGCCTTTATTGATTATGAAAAAGCATTTGATTCGGTCTACACATCTGCAGTAATTACTTCTCTGGAGAACATTGGTATAGACAAACCTTATATCAATATCATAAAGAAGATCTACAAGAAAGCAACAGCCACCATCCGTTTGGACAAAGGAAAAGCGAAGATCAAGCTTGAAAGAGGAGTAAGACAAGGAGACACCATTTCGCCTAAGCTTTTTACTGCTGTCTTAGAGAGTATTTTCAAGAAGCTGGATTGGGAAAACAAAGGGATTAGAATAAATGGGGAATATTTAAGCCATCTCCGGTTTGCTGATGACATTTTAATTTTCAGTAATAGCCCTGAAGAATTGCAAAATATGCTAAAAGATTTGGCAGAAGCTAGCATTAATGTGGGATTAAAAATAAATTTGGAAAAGACTAAGGTGATGTTCAATTCATTTGCATCAAAAAAGAAAATCGTCTACAACAACACTGAGATTAAAGATGTTGAAAGTTATGTGTACCTTGGACAAGAAATATCTTCAGACAACAGTATCATGAATGAAATCAATAGAAGAATAAGAAATGGATGGAGTGCTTTTGGGAAGAACAATATTATTCTGAAAAGTAACATGCCCCTTTGTTTGAAAAGAAAGGTGTTTAACCAATGTGTTTTGCCTGCACTAACTTATGGAGCAGAAACTTGGACACTAACAAAACGGATGGTACAAAGATTACAAACAACACAGCGAAGTATGGAAAGATGTATGCTAGGCATAACCAGAAGAGACCGAAAGAGAATAACGTGGATAAGAAGTCAGACGAAAGTTATTGACATTATCGAGAGAATTAAATGGCTAAAATGGAAATGGGCTGGGCACATTGCAAGAAGACAAGACAATAGATGGAGCACAAACACCCTACAGTGGTATCCCAGAGATGTAAAACGACCAAGAAGACGACCTCAAGTAAGATGGAGTGACGAAATCAGAAAAGTGGCCGGTGTTAATTGGATGACTAAAGCACTAGACAGGCAACAATGGAAAAATCTGGGGGAGACCTACATCCAGCAGTGGATTGAAAACGGTTGATGATGATGATGATGATGATATATATATATATATATATTTTAGTATGTTTTGTTCTAGTGTTTTGTATTTTTGGAATAGAATTACTGGTAGGCAGGGTAATGATTGCGCATGCGTGTATGTGTATTAAGTCGTTAATTATAAATATTTCAGAATGTCATTCCAGTGCACTGATTTGTTCTAGAGTAGGATAAAATTTAGCTTAATCTTTGAATTTGTCGTTCATTGGTTTTTAGTTGTCATGTGATTTATTACGTAACATATGCGCTGTAGCGGTTAGCGTAAAGTTTTGTAGTCGTGGTTTGGTTATTCAGAGTGAGATTGTGTTCGGTTTAAACAATTTTGATGGATAATATTACTCGTTTTCAGCAGTTTGCTGTAAATTTCGACCTTTTATCTACGGTCGTGAGATATGTAAGGATACATCTCGCGGCCACTTGTAAAGCTGTTTGGAAGCTGAAGCGAGAAGAGAATTTTTTAGTCAACGCAAATTTGTACGGGCAGGCCATTTTACAAAAAATTGAGAAACAGTGGCGGAAACTATTAGCTACTGCACAGAAGATGGAGTATTTGCCGAGTTTTTCTGTGTATCAACTGTTTCTAGTCCATCTGACGAATTTGCGTTTGTTATTGCCCTCTTTGAGCCAAAGCGCCTTGCCTAATTTAAGGAGTCTTTACCGGATATATTCTTATGCCGTAAGAAAACTCTGGGAGGATTGGTTTAATGTCATTTATGACAGTTAATGGCATAAATAGACGTCCCCCAGAGATCCGGTAAGGTTTACGCATTTAGGCAAGTTCAGCACTTCAAAACTGAAATAACGCAATGATTTTATCTAATAGTTTGTGTTAAATTAGAATTAGAATTACCGAATGGTTACTCTGATATAGTAGTGCTCTTTAAAAGATTGAAATGACGTAATTTTATCTAAAGGTTTGTGCGAAATTACAAAATCAGTTATCGAATGGTTACTCTGATATAGTAGTGCTCTTTAAAAGATTGAAATGACGTAATTTTATCTAAAGATTTGTGCGAAATTACAAAATCGGTTATCGAATGATTATTCTGATTGTAGCAGTCCACTTTAGAAGAATGGCGTAGGTAATGTAATTTCTATTAAATTTATGTTAAAAGATTTTATTTTTCGTTTATTTTGATATTTACTTTCTGGTTTTACTAATACGTCATTATTTATAAATGTTGTGTTCGTCATGGAATTAGAAACTAAATAATCGAATGTTTACACTGATTTAGTAGGGTACTTTAAAAGATTGAAATGACGTAATTAACATTTTCCATTAAATTTATGTTGTAAAAAATGTATTTTTGGTTTATTTTAATTGTTGTGTAGAAATACGATTTTCTGTGTTTTCGAATACGTTTTTTATAAATGTTCTGTTTTTTATGTTTCCAAAATGGCAACGGAAAGTAGTAGCTTGGCGCAGTCTTGGAAATCGCGCCAACCAAACAGTCGCCAATCTTTTGTTTACATTTTAGCGTGAGTGTAACGCATCTGTTCCAAAAATATCAATACTCAATCATGATCAATTTTGTAAATAAATTTATGTGATGGTTGAAAGGTAAAAACTTTTTACTTTTCTCAAATTAATGTAGTAATGTTGCCTTTAAAATGAATATATATTAAATTTTTAAATCAACAATTTCTACATTTAAAAAATCTATAATAAAAAACAAATATTAATGCATAAACATTTACCAAATCAATCTTCATTTGAGCCTTTAGGTATAACTTTTACGAATACTTTATATAGAAGCAAACGGTACAACTTGATTATCCCATCGACCAATTTCCCCAAATTAAACAAATCGCCAAATTATAGAAAAGGGAAGGGGGGGGGGGTATTAAAAAAAACCCACATGGATTGGATGAATTTAATATGTATAAGAGAAGGCAGGGTAGGATGATTTTAATTGATTATTTAATGTTGCAAATATAGGCAAATTAATCTTTTAGGTAATTTTTCTTACCATTTTTCCCATTGTCATTATACAGGCTACAGACTTTAATCTTGATTTGATCATAGGAATGAGAATGAATTATCTTGCAAAATGTTTTGTTTCTATTGTTTTTACTTTGTAACTTCAAATTACTGTTGTTCTCTTAGCATAGCAAAATTGGTAAGTGCTATTTCTCTTTCAGACTTTGCTACAAATTTAACTGAAGCATAAGGCTTGATTGTTTAATAATTATGACAGTTTAAACAAATGCCAGTAAGTTATTTACTAAAAAAAAAAAAAAAAAAAAAAATTGATTACTAAAGTATTTTACTAAAAAATACAAACTACTTAAGTTACTGTTTTAATGATGCATT
This sequence comes from Maratus michaelseni, assembly GCA_963931845.1. Taxonomy (NCBI): domain Eukaryota; kingdom Metazoa; phylum Arthropoda; class Arachnida; order Araneae; family Salticidae; genus Maratus; species Maratus michaelseni. The sequence goes on along the minus strand of OZ007587.1, from coordinate 379,731,279 downwards.
GAATATTCTATGGTAAATAAAATTACATTATTAGAGTTGAAATTATTAAAAATTAAAATATATTAATTACATCGCTGGACGGTTTTTACAGATTTTTTCCATGGTTTTTACCACTTTTGACAAAAACGTGCCAACCCTAGCTTATTGTATTCTAGGCTAAAAAACTTGTGCTGGTAAAGCAGAACATCATAAAATTATACTAAGCACATCAAATCTTTTCAGCAATCATCAGTTGCTGAATCAAAGAGGAGAAATGTATTATAGCATAGTTACACACAAATTCTAATTTAGAATAGTGATTAAAATGAATCAAAATCATTCAATAAAAAAAAGGTTTATATAGGTTATTCTTATTTCCTATATACTTCTTTTATGAGCATTACCTTAAAACATAGGGTAGATGTGCCAGTAATGGGCCACCTTCAATATTTATGGTTTATAAAAAAATAACCAATAAAAATTCAGCTTTTTTAATTCATTAATATGCTTTCTTTAAATTCCAGTTTTTAAATACAATCATAATATCAGTTATCTATTACTTTTTGTGGGGTGTGCATTACTGGAATTTAGGGCGTTTTGATTTATTTGTTATTTACAATTAAATTTCGATTCACATTGGGAAATGTGACTATGAGCATGGCTAAATATTGTTGGTAGATTAATATATTTAAAAAATGAGGAATATAACAATTATAACTATATATTGTTATATTCCTTTAAAAAATAATTTTTAAAATTATTTCCTTAAGGATGTCCATTACTGGCACATCTACCCTAGCTATTTAAAAGAAATATTGTTGAAATGAGAATAAAAAATACAGAAATGATACAAAGTCTGCAAAATTCAGAAATCTGAAAAGGTTCTCGAGCTGTTTGTTTTTTTAAGAGTTGCAAAGATACATTGGAAATTTCCTTAGTATAATTTCTTTCCAGGTGCGCTTGAAAAATATTTTAAAAAGCTTTAAAAATTTGTAAACAAAAAAAATTGCATGAACTTACTCTTGCCGTATAAACATTTTGTTATTTAACTGGGAACATTTATGTATGCATTACAAATAAATTAATGCAAATTAATTCATAACCAAAAGTGCCACGGAATTTTTAGTACTATATAGCAACATGTAAATAACCTAATTATAAAAGCATTAGCAACATGAAAAAATAGTATATAGGTATGTTTTACGCACAAATGGGGGGAAAAAGGGACTTACTTTGTCAAGTTCTTCTTATATATTCTAACTCGAAAATTCGTATTAGAAACCCTTTCAATTTCTCCTACAAACGACTCGACATCTTCAGCATTTTCATAACTCGTTCGAATAACGATATATTCTTTTGTGCACTCATTTTTATCGAGTTCAAAATCTAAATTGAAGCTCCTAAGCAACGATAATGTCGAACATGATGTGGTATCAGCCATTTGAATTCGAAAAAACGGAGCTTGTTGAATCGTTCAAGATCACAAGCGCTAACCACGAGGACGAAGGTAAAAAACACAAAATAAAATTTTCTGGCATGTGCAGCGTATTGTGTAGTGCAACCCTGTACAGTTTCTCCAACCGCGCCACGGCTGCTTCGCCAAGTGCACGAATCGAGGGAACTTTCCAAATTAGCGGCTGCGCCTGCAAACAAGTTTCGTTTCGAAGTAGGCGGTTCCAACTGCAGCATCCTCCGCAATTCCCGACAAACAGGCACTCCACGTTCTGCGTCTTCGAAATCTACCTGTGCCTGTAGGCCGAGCCGTCAGGGATTTTTTCATTTTATACACTGATAAATGATGACTTTGACTGTATGAGACTTTGAAAAAACTTGCCGAGTGTGTGTTGTGTGTGCCAGTTTCGAAAGATCATTTAGTACAATGAACAGGATTATGACTAAACTATGAAATCGCATGGGACAGGATACTTTACAATCGCGTATTAAAATGTCCATCGAAGGCGATGAGGATCCAACTGACGAATTCATCAATGCAGTAATCAGTAATTATGCCTCTTCAAAGCCAAGACGCATTCGGCTATTTAACGGCGGAGCAGGAAAACTAATTAATGGCCATCTCGCGGGGCGGAGGTTGCCAGATTTTGAGAAGCCCCATTATCAAGTGTGTCAAATTTCTGCAAGAAGTTGCGGCGAGAACGGAGTTTTTATAGTCGGGCGTGTGAATGATTTGCCCTGTAATATGATCATCGATACAGGAGCCAATGTGACCATCGTTCGGAAAGATCTAGCTCTGCGGCTAAAAGAAAAACTCCTCTGGACTCCGCCCCGTGTTATCCTTCAAACCGTGACCGGGGATATGATCGACATACATGGAAGAATGAAACTGAAAATAAAGTTTGGGAACGCCTCTTACCATCATACAGTCTATGTGGCCGATATTTCAGACCCTTTCATACTCGGACTGGACTTTTTAAAAGAGCATGGATTTACACTGGATTTTAAGAAGAATGAGTTACGCTCTGCTCAAGAAGATGTCACTATTTTCAAACTTGGAAATGAGTCCGGGTCTATTCAACTGATCACAGCCAAGGCAGATGTTATCATCCCTCCTCGGACCGAAATGATGATACCTGGATTAACTGAGAACGAAAGTAGTTTTAAATGTGGCTTGGTTGGATATCCTGAGAAGAGCCCAAAAGGAGTGCTAATAGCATCAGCGCTGGTAGATCTGTCGAGAGATGTGATACCCGTGAGGATGGCGAATGTAAGTGAAAAGTCTAGAATTATCCAGAAGGGTGAAGTGCTTGCTACCTGTGCTCCAGTCACCTGTGTTTGCAAAGACCCGAGCTTGACGTTGTCGGAGCCGCCTACAAGTTTAACACCTGAAATTGGACGGAATGAGAATTTATTTCCTGAGCAGAGACATGCCGCAGAAAGACTGTTCTAGGAATTTACGGATGTGTTTTCACAAAACGAGAATGATATAGGTCGCACTTCTCTGACACGTCATAGAATTGATACTGCCGACCATCCACCGATTAAACAGCATCCAAGACGTTTGCCGTTTGCAAAACAAGAAGAGGTTTCTAAGCTCTTACGAGAGATGCAGGATAGTGACATCATCGAACCGTCATCAAGTCCGTGGGCCTCTCCCATCGTGTTGGTCCGAAAGAAAGATGGCTCCACAAGATTTTGTGTGGATTATCGTAAACTTAACGATATCACGAAGAAGGACAGCTATCCTCTACCAAGAATAGACGACACGCTAGATACTCTTTCAGGACATAAATGGTTTTCCACACTGGATTTGAAGAGTGGATATTGGCAAGTAGAGATCCATCCTGATGACAAAGAGAAGACCGCATTTACTACTGGACAAGGACTTTGGCAATTTAAAGTTATGCCGTTCGGGCTCTGCAATGCTCCAGCAACGTTCGAGCGCCTCATGGAGACAGTGTTAAAAGGCCTGACTTTTGAAGCTTGTCTCATCTACCTAGATGACGTCATCATTGGTGGCCGCACGTTTGAAGAACATCTAGAAAATATTCGAAAAGTGTTAACGAAGCTAAGAGCGGCGAATGTAAAGCTGAACCCTTTGAAATGCAAGTTCTTCCAACGAGAAGTAAACTATTTAGGACACATCATCTCAGCTGAAGGTGTTCGAACAGATCCTGAAAAAGTGTGCAGTAAAGCACTGGAAACGTCCGGAAAATGTCCATCAGTTGCGAAGCTTTCTGGGACTATGTACTTATTACAGAAAGTTTGTACAGGTGTTCTCCAACATCGCAAGACCATTGCATAGGCTCACTGAAAGCAAGCAGAAGTTTCTATGGACACAAGAATGCGAGAATTCCTTCCAGCGGCTGAAAGAAGCTCTCACATCCTCTCCAGTCCTTACCTATCCGCACCCCGAGAAACAGTTCATTGTGGACACGGATGCCAGTCAGGAAAGTGTCGGCGCTGTACTTTCCCAAGAAATAGATGGCCAAGAACGAGTCGAAGCATACTGGAGCAAATGTTTATCAAAACCGGAGCGGAATTATTGCGTCACTCGTAAGGAGTTATTAGCTATAGTGAAAGCCATAGAACACTTCCATCACTATCTCTATGGCAGGAAATTTCTCCTTCGTACTGATCACGCATCCTTAACATGGCTGATGAATTTTAAGAACCCAGAGGGCCAAGTAGCCAGATGGATACAACGACTCCAGGAATACGACTTTGACATCAGGCATCGTAAAGGTTCATCTCATGGAAATGCTGATGCCTTATCAAGAAGACCGTGTCCCGAAAGTTGTCGCTATTGTTCCAGAGCGGAGAACAAGTATAATCCCGAACATGTCATACGCCAGACGAAGACTTCACTATCAACGCCACCAGATCCCTGGAGTGATGAGAAGATTCGAGAAGATCAAATGGCAGACTCTGAGATCAAACCAATCTTGGAGTTATTAGAATCTTCTAGCACGAAGCCCAGTTGGAAAGACATCTCGACTTACAGTCCTACGACGAAGCAATATTGGGCTCTTTGGAACTCTCTCCACGTCAGGAATGGTGTCCTGTTCCGAAAATTCGAATCGGAAGATGGGAAGACATCTCGGTGGCAGTTGGTACTACCTCGATCCCGAATACCAGAGGTCCTCAAGGAATTACATGGCAGTCCCACTGGTGGCCATTTTGGAGTCATGAAAACATTACATAGAGTCCGAGAGCGCTTCTTCTGGGGAAAAGCGAGAGCTGACGTCGGACAATGGTGCAAATCTTGCGATGCATGTGCAGCTCGGAAAGGACCAAAGAAACGTAGCCGAGGAAGACTACATCTCTACAACGTAGGAGCACCTTTCGAACGCATCGCCCTTGACATCCTAGGTCCTTTGCCAAGAAGTGCTGATGGCAACAAATACCTTCTTGTTGTCATGGACTATTTCACGAAATGGCCTGAAGTTTATGCCATCCCTGATCAAGAAGCTTCTACGGTTGCGGATGCCTTGGTACACCAGTGGATATGAAGGTATGGAGTCCCTCTTCAAATGCATTCGGACCAGGAGAGAAATTTCATCTCTGCTGTGATTGAGGGTCTCTGTCAACTTCTCGGAATGGACAAAACTAGGACGACGCCTTTACATCCACAGTCGGATGGCATGGTTGAGAGATTTAATCGTACCATCCTCAACAATCTCTCACTGCTAGTCTCAAGAAACCAACAAGACTGGGACCAAAAACTTCCCTTGTTTCTTCTCGCCTATCGCAGCGCCGTCCATGAAACAACCGGCTATTCCCCGTCTCAGATGCTTTTCGGTCGTGATCTTCGTCTACCTTGTGATCTGATTTTTGGTCACCCTCCAGATGCGCCTTCATCGCCAGAGGGATACGTGCAGAATCTCCAGGCACGATTTGAAGACGTCCACAACTTGGCTCGAGAGCGGATCAATATACAGACGGAGAAGATGAAGACCAGGTACGACACGAAAGCCACGGGACATCAATTCAAAGAAGGTGACAAGGTTTGGTTTTATAATCCGACTCGACGTAAAGGACTTTCTCCCAAACTGCAATCGCACTGGGACGGTCCTTATACAGTCCTAAACAGACTGAACGATGTCGTAATTCGGATCCGAAAGTCACCAAGTTCGAAGCCTAGAGTCGTTCATTACGACAGGCTGGCTCCATACTATGGCCATAGTACTTAGTTCATTGATTGTAAATAGTGTAATGTAAATAATGTAAATTAGTATGACCATGGTCTTGTATATAAGTTAATGTAAAAATTTCTTTTGCTTAGCATTATCATTATTAATGTTATTATTATTTAAATACTTGTATGTAATGATGTCTATACTTTAATTTAATTTAATTTTTTTTTTAAAATAAGTGTATATTTTGTATAATTCAGCATTATGAATGTGTTTAATGGTTATTTTGCATGTTTGCTTTAATGTGTTATGAATAGTATAGCATTTGTTGGTAACGGGTTTGCTTTCCGATCAAAGGTTGAACTGCCCGGGACGTGCAGTCCTTGAGAGGGGGGCAATGTTATGAATTTTGTATATATCTGTAAATATTCCATTTGTTTAAATTTATTTTATTTTATTATTGTGAAAATTGCAGTATTATTAATGTTATTCCTATTGAGCATCATGTAACTCAATGCTAAAGGCCTCAGGTGGTTTGCAAGGAAAACAACCTTACAGCATCGGTTTTTATAATGAGTTCTATTGGAAAATCGCCAAGGAATGGGTTTATCGCCAAGTTGGCGATGGTTTTGGCGACTTATTTTTGTCGCCAAATTTGGCGATATATCGCCAAATGTCGCCAAGTTGGCGACGGATTTGGCGACTTTTTGTGCAACCCCCCCCCCCCCCCCCCCCCCTTATACCTTTACATTGGGATCCTTTCTCGCTTAGGTTCTCTTTCGAAAGTTAAAGCACTTTCTGGTAATTTCTAGCATCTGAAGGCTCTGGAAAATTCTACAGTTATCTTTAAAGCCTATATAAGGGACCTCCACCAGTTCAGTTCAGTTAGTTGTCTGTCAACTGCGATTGAATTCATACGAGAGGCTTTGCATTGAGAACTGTGTTTCTCGGATCGATTTTGTCGTTGATACGTCGTATTGAACGCATTGTTTCTGTGAGAAATTTTGCTGTGCTTTTATTGGATTTGAAGATTACTGAATATCTTGTAATTTTCAGAAGATATTGGTGTTCGTATTGCACTGTTTATAGTGAATAAAGCCTTTTGATTGTTCTTATATATTGGCATCAGTCCTTTCGAACCCCGAACGCACAACAATATAACTGAATTTTATACATATCTTATCTATATGGTACAAGTTATTTAAATTACGATTAATATTTTGTAAAATAAAAGCATTTAAAACAAAAGTTAAAGAGTGAAATCTATATTTCTTTAATTGACTTCATAGTCTGATACTGAGGGTTTATTTAGATTAATATTAAGAAGTTATACTTAAATTCTGATACGGGTGTACAAATAGGAGGCTCGCTTTCGAATTTTGAAATTTTACATAAATGTTATCTTTTATGATTTTGAAACTATTGCAGACGTATCAAAATAATTAAACATTAAGAACTAAAAAATGTATAAATATGACCTAGAGTAGGGCTGTGCAAAGCGGCGTCCCTTCGAATGTTTCATTTTTCTAGATTTCTTTAATACAAAAATCCATCCCCAAAGTTACTTTGTTTTAAAATAATTAATATTTGTATGTTGTTTTTAGGTGTTATTAAGGTTTTTGGCTACTTTACCTGCAAAATTCCCCACCTCCCTCATCCGCAAACCTCAGAAAAATGTAACGTTAAATTTTTTACATGTTTTTTGTTCAAGTTTTTAGATGAGAAACCTCCACTGTAGAACGCCTATGATATTACCTCTGTTGTGTGAGATATGTGTACTCTTGTAGACGTACAGATATTAGAGATGATACGGGCTCAGACTCAAAATTTATATTAATCGAGCTGATTCTTTCTGAAACTTTACATTTTATTTATTCATGTATAAAAAAAGATATAAAAATTAATTATTAAGTCATTAAATGCTATTTTGACCATAATGAAAGGGAAACAAAAATCGTGTTTTTCTATTTTAGATTAGAGTGTTATGTTAAAAGAAAATTTATGATAGTTGCAGATTTCTGTCTGATATTGCCGACGATCTGTTGATATGGTGCCAGTCGGAAAAAAGGCGCGAACAATGAATTTATTTTTGTTTGATTCTTGTTTGTGACAGTGCACATAGTTCTAAGTAGTTTAATCTTATAACTCTGTGGTGACAATGGATGTTTTTTAAGTGTATCGTTTATTTTATTTTTTATTTCGAGGTCAAATGCATGAGAACGTTTACTTCTGTTTTAAGTTGATCAGAATTAGCTTGAAGTGTGAGAATTTTTTAGTCTTCTATTGTGTACGAGTTACAAGTCATAACGGCTCTTCATCTTCATGTAAAAATAACTTTAGTGATTCTTATATCTATTTTTCATCATGAACTCTGCTCATTTTGCGGTTGTACTCTTCACATTTTCATAGTGGCTTTTATTCGAAAGTAGATATAATTAACATGTTTTTCTGATAGTAAACAATCAAGCAGTGTTTCCTCTTTTCCTATAAATACATCTGATCTTTCAGATAACGGTGTTAAAATTTTAATGTAAGCTGATTTTCAGGTTCACGACATTCACGAAAGATTGTTACGAGGGAGGAATCGATTATAGTTAAAGATGTACACCTTTTATAGGAAGTTGAAAAACACTGTTCAATTCTTCGGCATATAAATATTAATTTCTGCTTTCATTAAACGTACTTCATCAACATGTCCACCGTCCACCAGATTTGCTAGTTGAGGAAGAAAAAAAATATGAGAATCAAAGTATAAAGTATATTTTCGTACGATACCAAACCTCTCTTCCGATAACATTAAATTTAAATTTTCCTTTAACAATTATTTCTGTGTAAGTAGTAGTTCAAAAATGAATTACTTTTGAAACAATTTTTAAATATTATAATTTTTTTTCTATTGCATAGTGTTGGTATCGGGCTCGTGCTCTGATGACACAAAAATTTTCGGAATTGGGCGGTCCCGATTCCGCCTTAGCAGGTTTTATTGTATGAAAAAGTTAAAATTTCTAATGGGAATAATAGTGTCCCCCCCAGACATCTAAATCCTCCCCCCCCCCCTCGGAGGAAATGCTCTGGATTCAACACTGTTCCTAGTTGAGAGCAACTTAACTTCCAGTCTATGGATATGATGTCTTATTAAATATTGAGCCAAAGCAGAAACAATATAGAATGTAGTTTTAAACTACAAAAGAAGTTAAGTAAAATAAGGGATGTTTAAAATGGAATAAATTGATGTTAGTAAATAATGATAATAAAATTAATAAAAATAATATGAATAAAAATAGTTGAAATTGCAAAGGAGGATAGATCAATTTAGTATCAATGTAGGTAAATAGTTGGTAAAATTTTACTCTCGTGATAGTGATATGAAAGCAATATTTATTAGACATTTTATGCTTCGGAAACCTTATAGTTTTAAACTAAATTTCCTACACAATTATCTATATTTTTTTTCTTCTTTAACGAAATGATAAGTGTAACAATGGTACTCATTTCAAATTTTTATTGCATTCAGTGGCTAAATGGCTTTAATTTAATTAATAGAAAATAATTATTATTTGCATAAAGTATAAAACAATATGATATTTGAATATAAAATGTCGTTTTCATATCAACTTTAATTTTTTAAATGGTAATATCCACTTTTAAGACTTTTATTTAAGTTCGTTGGATTAAATCGGACCAGGAAATGCACAGCTTTTGCATTTTTCTTCACAGAGTTAGAAAGGGTCACGAGTCAAGATTTGAGGGTGTTAATTTTAAATCCACATGGCAAGCTTTAATTTTAACGCCCTTGGCAATTGCCTAAATGCCAAGGCCGGTTTCGCAGCTACTGGGGCTCTATGGCCGAAACTACAAAACCTTTCGTTTGCATAGAGATAGTCTTCATAAACGGAATAAAGACACAATTATCTATATTTTTTTCTTCTTTAACGAAATAATAAGTGTAACAATGGTACTCATTTCAAATTTTTATTGCATTCAGTGGCTAAATGGCTTTAATTTAATTAATAGAAAATAATTATTATTTGCATAAAGTATAACACAATATGATATTTGAATATAAATGTCGTTTTCATATCAACTTTAATTTTTTAAATGGTAATATCCACTTTTAAGACTTTATTTAAGTTCGTTGGATTAAATCGGACCAGGAAATGCACAGCTTTTGCATTTTTCTTCACAGAGTTAGAAAGGGTCACGAGTCAAGATTTGAGGGTGTTAATTTTAAATCAACATGGCAAGCTTTAATTTTAACGCCCTCGGCAATTGCCTAAATGCCAAGGCCGGTTTCGCAGCTACTAGGGCTCTACGGCCGAAACTACAAAACCTTTTGTTTGCATAGAGATAGTCTTCATAAACGGAATAAAGAGCTGCAACTAAAAACAATTCAAGATTTCAACCAGAAGACGCCACTGCCGATGTCGATGAAGATAGAGATTGTTATTGTTGTTCATATTGCAGAGAACTGCTGTATTATCGATCATCTCCGCATATTTGAATCATTTTTTGAAAACGTTAAAAGAATACTAGAAGCTGAGCAGTGCTTGAACAGCGAAGCAACATTGAGGGGCTTCCTAGTGGAGATCAACTTAACGTCCAGTCTATAGATATGATGTTTTATTAAATATTGAGCCATTGGGCAAATTATATAGACTGCAGTTTAAAACTACATATAAAGTTGAGTAGAATAAGAATGTTTAAAATGGAACAAATTAACGTTAGTAATTAATAATAATAATATAAATTAAAATTGTACAAATTGCAAATGAGGATAGAACAATTAAGTTAAGGTAAAAAACGGTATAGCTGTAGTATAAATGCTACTTAGTAAATTAAAAATAAAGTTGAAAATTTTTAGGATAAAGATAAGTTAAGCACTATACTATTGTAGTTCAAACACAGAATCAGAATGGGGTAGGGCGGTCAAATAAAGGTGGTACTATTTACTACGACGTAACGTAGACTTGTAGGTTCTCTGGGTAGTAAGTATTTCCAAAGCCAAAGAACTCTAGTTACAGGTCCTTGGTATGGCTAGAAGTGAGATGTATGCTAAGCAGAAAATGATGATTCGATATGAAATACAATAATATTAAACTCTATATGTATTGTGGTATGAGAAATATATTTCAGCAGTAACTTCAAATTATTGATTTTTAAAAACAATCACAGACAATTACCTTCAGGAAACTTCTCAATAAGCATCTAGTAGAAAAGATTTTCACTCACAAATACTATGTTTTAAACTTTGTAATGTACAATATATTTTCAGAAAAATGCACTACTTTTAATTTGTGATATTATAAAAATTACCACGATAAAAATAAAAAAATAAAAAAATAAGAAATAAAATCACATTTCTCACATTATTTTAAACATGTTGAATTTGTACAGACCTGATGCTCTTTAACAAATATTATAAAGGTTAGTAATCTTATTTTTTTTCCCTTTTCTTTTTTTAATATAATGCACGTATAAATGATATATATACCCACAATATATTTATATATTTCAAAACACGTTTTAGGTTAATGTTGCCTGTTGTATGACATGTGTATATAAATCGCGGCGTACGTAATTAAATTTTGTATGCTACGGTTTCAGTATATAATATTTGTTGCATCAGATATTCTAGCTGTTGTGTAGTAATATTAGTAGAATTAAACCAAAAAATATATATCAAAATAACGCTGTATCATTTTTGTAATATATGTGGCAGGGCCCGATCAAGCACAGCTCCTGTTTTTTCACTCATCACCCCGTACACCCTTTCTAAAGTGCCTAAAATATTAAACATTTTCTATGCTTTAAACTACAGATATGAATATATAAATACATATTTAGAAAATTATAATTTTTGTTTTTAATTTTATCGTTCTCTAAAAATACAAAACATTGATTAGAGATTATGGGAGAAAAACTATACCGGAATGTTCGACATGAATGTAAAACGTTTTAATGAATAACATGAATAAATAACATGAACATGAATAAAAACCTTTAATTAAACTGTTTTCTGTCACATTAACGTGTTGCTGTTTCTCTGCTTCTTTCTTTTGCTTTTAACCATCTTCTTTTAACCATAGCTTGCAAAGAAAGGAATTTCCAACGTTACATTCCTATGTGATTCCGAGTCGTCTTTGCATTCACATCACTTCCGGGAAGTAGGTTAGTCTGGTAGTAAAACACCCGGGATTAATGGGAGTATAATATAAGCTGTGCTCAGCAGAAAATGATGATTCGATATGAAATACAATAATATTAAACACTATATGTATTGTGGTATGAGAAATATATTTCAGCAGTAACTTCAAATTAGTCTAAACTTTGGACTAATTTGAACACCATACAAAAAATAACGGTAAAAAGTAGTTGTTTGTTCGTTACTCTCTCTGTGTTCTAAAGCATCTATCGACAATTTTTGAACGTAACCTTAAAAAATTTTTTATTAGAAAATCGTGATATAAAGAATGATTTTAGCGAAAACCGCAAGCGAAATACGAATATTTTTTTCGCGCAAGCAATACTTTTTTCCGTTTTTTATCATCGTTTGAAGTTTTGGACCTTAAACTTTAATGGCCTCTAGCTCCTACAGAGACGTTTGCGCCCCATGGTCTCCTGTTTAATAATGTTTGTCTTCCTGTCTACTATCACCCCTCAAAGTTTGTCGGTCTGGTAGTTAAAAAATAGGTGTTTAAGAAGAAAATAACTCATAACTTCATCAATTCACAAGATATCAAATCTGCTTAGATTTATTTTAAATCCCCTTAACATTATCTACAACTTTTATATTAACAAATGTTTTATAAGACCAACCCTTACAATAATAATAATAATAATAATAATAATAATAATAATAATAATAATAATAAAACAATCCCTGCTGGCTCCGCCTATAGATACAGGTAGATTTCGAAGTGGGCGGTCCCAACTGCTGCATCATGGCAAACAGGTAATTTCTTCACCATTTCTCAATAAGCAGACGCCCCACGTTCTGGGTCTCCGAAATCTACCTGTGCCTGTTGGGTAAGCCGTCAGGGATTTTTTAGTAATGAAAAGTAGTGTAAACAACAACTAATTTCAGTGACGACACCTAAGAAATAACTAACTAACTAAAAAGCGGTATATCGCACACTACACCATTACCCATACTTATAACAGATACTCCACAAGGCGACACTAATACAGCCTGGAACTTCACATTATGTGTGTGCAATGAAGATACCCGGAGTCGTACCGGGTTCCGCCACAATGACAGATGAACTACTGTATGCTTCTTTATTGATTATAAACGCTTGTATTAAATACTTATATTTGAAGCTTTTACTTAAACAACAAGTTATTTTGCGACGCATTCAATTTATGTATGCTTTTATTATATCAATGATACACACGAATATTCAATTTTAAACCGCGATAAGTGTTTCTCGTGATTTCAATTCCCTTTGAAAGAAAAAAAAAAAAAAAAAAAAAAAAAAAACGTTAATAAATGATCTTCAGAAAACTTTCATGTTGCATCCGTCAAGAAACACTATACATAACGGCAACGTGATGTCACACGCCAGAGGTGCCGGTACCTTGGCCCGATATTCTAACAATTGTATCGCCAGAATGCCACTATGCGCAGCCGTGAACATCGCCAACAGACGACTTTTAACCTGGATCTAAGTTGCGTATATGAAGTTTAAACGAAAATTTTCAAACTTAATGAATATTACTGGATACAGAACAATATTTTGAATTTATATTACAGTATATTAAATATCTACTGCTACAATAATGAATTGTTTTGCGGTATTTTTAACAAAAGACCTTTAATAATACATACTCCATTCCATAGATCTGTATGCTAAAATTCAAAAGTAAATGCCGCCAGCAGACGAATTTTAGCCTCGAACTCAGATATTTATATATTTAATTTCTTTAAACAATATTCCAATTAATAGTCATACTTCATAAACTTTTGTTTTTTATTTTCCGCCGGCTACTATTTATAATTTTCTCTTAAAATTTCAGAAAATTTTTAATAGTTCCCATAAATCTTTTTGTTAATTAGTTGCTTCTTAGATGACGCCACTGAAATTGGTTGTTGTTTACACTGCTTCATCACTAAAAAATATAATTCATTGCGTGATAATTTTTCTTTCTTACATTTTTTTATTTATTTTTTTATTATTATATACATGTATTTAAATTTAACTTTATGTAATTAAAGTGATTTTACAAGTTAATGGAGTAAAAAAATTACCAAAATATTTTGTTGTATGTTTCTTTATTTGTTTATCTTGATATATAGAATTGAATTTGTAGAATTATTAATTAATAGAATTGTTTATTTATTTCAATAAATTACAAATGGTAAAAAAAAACCAATGTGTTATGCTTCTTAATACCATCTACAGAAAGATTTAATCACTTTGAAAATTTATAAGCTGAAGAAATATTTAAAAACAGCAACAAAATATTTTTAAAATCTTGTTTTATTTATTTATTATTATTATTTTTTTAATGTAAAGAAAAGTAACACAGTTTTATAACCTGTATATCTATTATGCTAAAAAATGACAATATTTAAAAATTTTATTTAAGGTAAATTATTTTTAGATTTCTCATTTACTTTTTTAAAAATCATAATTATTCTTTTTTAATTTCAATTATTTCATAGTTTATGTACAGTGTAATTAGGAGGTTTTTATTTATTTATTCTTAATTATTTGTTTTTATTTTTATGTTTAAAAATAGTGTTTTTCTGTCTATGACTCGATAAAAACAATATCATTGGCCAATTTCACTGGCGCCATCTAAGAAACACCTAACTAACTAAAAAGCTGTAGACCGCACACTACATTATTACAGAATTTTCTACACGCATTCAATGAATTCCAACACGGTGAAATATCTATCTACCGGTGCTATCTAGAGTCAGTTTCGTGCAGCTGAGCTGTCATGCATTCTGCTCTTGCTATCATAAGCTGATATGTCAAGATATTTTCCTGAACTTGACTCAATTTTCAGAGTTCGTGTCTTACACCAATACGACTTGAAACGCCTGAAATATTTATTACTGAAGCGAAAAATAATATTTTATGTTAGATTTCTACTACAGAATACGGAAAAGATTGTTATGATTAATCATTTAGAAATCATAATGAATTTAATATTTTTTTTTAAACTAAGCTTATATTTAAACTACAGTTTCTACTGTAATAGAAACAAGGGCATAGAAAAGGGAGGGGAGGCGTTGGCAAGGGTCTCAATCCCTCCCCTTTGAAAATGAAGTCTTTTTTTTTTTCGCCGGATTGTTGTGTCTAATTTAAAGTGAACTATAAATTGCAGTAATTGAAAAAAATTACAAATTATTTATAAACCATGAAAAAATTATTTAAAGCAGTTTTTTCTTTTTTAACGAAGTTGCTACCTTTTTCGATGACCTTTTGCGATACTGAGTAGCTCCGCCCTAAATGTTTCTTTCTTCTTTTTTTTTATTATATAGATATATTTGTAAATAATTATGTGGATACCAACGGCACAATACTGATATATATATTATGCAGGTACACATACTTCACAAAAAGGAAAAAAAATGAGGATTTGCTATTATAATTTGGTCCAGTTGAAATCATTCGGGGGGGGGGGGGTTGCAGAAGAGGCAAGAATTAAAATTGAAAGGTCATCTATAGA
Organism: Maratus michaelseni; assembly: GCA_963931845.1. Classification (NCBI taxonomy): domain Eukaryota; kingdom Metazoa; phylum Arthropoda; class Arachnida; order Araneae; family Salticidae; genus Maratus; species Maratus michaelseni. The sequence continues at coordinate 379,716,028 of OZ007587.1, read as the reverse complement.
TATATTTCTCTTAGGTGGCACGGAAATAAGGCTGAATTTCTAGCTTATAGTTTTTCAACAACCGTAGTATCCAAATCTCAGACCAATGAAGAGACTAGATTGTGTAAGATCAGCTCTGCTCCAATATAGCGGTCAATGTGAGAGCAGTGAAACTCACACTAGCAATTATTAAAAATAAAATAACATGTACGTAATCCCCAGCGTTTGGGATGATTCCTCATTTTAATTATGAATAATATCGTTAATTTCAAATGAATTCTCAAATATTATTTAGAATTTATTTACGAATTTCACTCACACGAAAGTTGGAGACAGTAAAAATATCAACTGTCTAGACTGCACCTGCTACCATCTGTTGCTGTCTTGATGAAGTAAAAAATAATTGCTTTTGCAAAATCTATAATCAATTAGAAAAGTAAAATGTCCAACGAAATTTAAACAGTGATTGATGATATATATAAACTATCTTCCTATCACGTAGTGTTTTACTATATGAATTTAAGCAGTGCTGTACAATATTATAGGTTTCCAAGATCCTTTTTTCATAGTATTTAAATGATTTATGCTCATTGATAGCACCAACTAAATGAATGGATTTTTAAATGTGGCTTCAATTACTTTTTTTACATTTAAAAAAATTGTCAATTTCATATGTTAAAATGATTTATGGTAGTGTACTTATTCCGGCGAGAATTGCTGCAAAAAAAGAAAGGGGCGAACGAGCTAAGTGAACTGGAACTGCAGTAGTCTTAATGTGAATTGCATTGCAATTCACGGGGGTTGGCGAGCTTTAGCGAGTAGGGAGTTGACACCCTACTAATTTCTATGTTTCAAAATTTATGGGTTAGTAGCTTTACTATCCCAATAATTTTCTAGAACAAACGCAATATTACTGTTATATCTATGGCCGAAACAGTTGCCGAACAGTTGATGTCGGTTAAGGGGCTTCCGAGTTGCGATCAACTTTACGCCCAGTCTATATGTGAGTAACCTGTCTTGTAAATATTGAGCCGTTGGGAAAAGTTAAATGTAGTATTAACTACACAAGAAAGAACAATTAAAAATAGAAGAAAAATTAAACAATGGGAATAAAAAAAGTAAAGCTATAGAGATTACGGAAAGAGTCTAATAAATGGAAAAAAGTAAAATGGTGTAGCTGTAGTTATTCCACATTTTATGGTTTATACTTTAATTAAAAAAATTTTACGGTGTGAGTTTCAAAATAAAATTTCCTTATTGTCTATTCCTGAATGTAAAAATATTCTTATAAAAGCAAGTACGATAATACTTACTTCAGCTAATATTTCAGCAGCGATCATTGTTTACTCTATTTTTCTGGCTTGGGTAACGAACCTGGATTCAATTTACGAGCGTTTTCTTGGATAAGGGCAAGGCCGCAGATAAACAAGGGGCTAGAGCCGGTACAAATTACCGGCACTTGGCTCTTCGTAACATGTCCCACTTTAGAAAACACAACTGAGTTGTATAAAATGTACATTTTAATGTAGCACAGCGCTAAGAAAAAGAACGTCGGTAAAAATTTTCCATCTATTAATAAATCAGCAGCTGTGGCATTATTATTGGTTTCAGCTGTCTCGCTCCAAAGGCTCACATCACAGCTAAAAATATTTATGTCTCGGTCGCTATTTTTTTTTTTTTTTTTTTTTTTTTTTTTTTTTTGGTTAATATATACATTCTTTTTTAGGTAGCTTTCAATACAAGTATAAAGCTACCTATTGCAGCCGTTCGGAGGAAAGCAGTTCCGGAAAATTTCGATATATTTTCACCGATCATGACCCCCAGACCCCAAAGCCACCCTCCGTTCAAATGTTGATTTATATATATATATTATATATATATATATATATATATATATATATATATATATATATATATATATATATATATATATATATATATATCTGACCTATGTCATACGATAACGCTCGTATTTATAAATCAATTTTGATAAAACTAATTGTGTGTATTAAGCTCACAAATGTCTCGACCGAGTTCGTTGGCCAGCTTAGTCCGCCATTTTGTTTCAAGATGGCGGCCATTTAAAAATTTAAAACTAAAATAAATATACAAAAAAGTTAAAAATTCAAATTTATTTTTTAATTAAGTGTTGGGCCTTGATACGAGGATTCCAGATCATTTTTTGGTTTACCTCTATCTTAAAAAATGGCTTAGATAGAGCAGTTTGTAATTCTAGGGTGGCTGACATTTTGAAACAAGACAGCACATTACAAAAATTTGCATTGTTGTAATAATTTTTCCAATCATACTCATAAAACTATATATTCATATCCGTTAGCGCCAAATTCTCGCCAAACTTGGCGACATTTTGCGAAATATCGCCAAATTTGGCGACCAAAATAAGTCTTCATAAATGAAGCCAATTGGGCTATTGCTCAATAATTTGGCGAATTTCTTATTCAAACTCAGTATTAACGAATCTTTTGTAAACGTTTTCTTTGCATTTTAGTTTGCGGTTTTCGTGTAACATTAGCTAAAAATTTTAAACGAAGATATAGGAAAGCTACCTTTCCCTCCCGGTACAGGCCGGAAGGACTTTTTTTTAAATATATCTATTAACAGAATGTAAAGGAAATTAAGCGATCGAGTTATAAATATGTTTAGCTGCCACGTGGGCCTCTGGAGCTGGAGGCCCCACGCCAGTTCAAAATCGCAGCTGTGTATTCATCAGTAGACAGAAAATTTTTAACGACGTTAAATTTTAAGCAAATATTCATTTCATTTTAATAGCAATTACTCAACGTGTTTATATAATGTATATATACAAAAGGGCATGCATGCAAAACATCACCGGGATCCACGTGCCCGGACACTCTTTCTATATATTGTTTTTCTTATTCAGTTAATATTTAATGCAAAATTGGAATGAATTTCTCTCAAAATAAAAAAATATATACTTACACTCAAAAGTAAGTAACTGGAAAATGAACTGTCCCCTTTCTTTTTTACTTGAGTATTATATGGTCTAATTTTCATCGCTAAAATTGAATTTAATATCGTAATGTGCGTAAATTTATAATGGTTAGTTTATATATTACTCTATTTGAACGCAAAATTATCAGGAATATTCTAATTTTCACATGTCATATGTTTCATTTCGTAACAGATTATTTCTATTAAACTTTATTCGCATCAAAAAAGGATAAAAACTAATTGTTTGCTACATAAATTAATATATATTGCATGCTAATAATATACGGTGATGAAAATTAGAGAATACTGTTTTCTGTTATCTATTGGGAGGGGTGAATGTTTCTAATTCCGATTTTTATAAAGACAAAATTCTGCCTGACATATAAAAAAGTTTTAAAATGAACTGTTATTTTCTTGATAATTAAAAACAATAATTATAAAAAAGAAACAACTTTAAAAGCCAACAGTGAATTTAGTTAGAATCGTCAGCCTGGAATACAGTAGAATCAAAGAATAGATAGAAAACATCGAGCATAAACAAAATTTCCATACACAGGTAAATTTCGAAAAATTGTAAGTTTATCCGCTTGTCACTAATGGCGTTAATAGCGCTACCATTTCACTTTTATACTGTAATTGTCCTATCTTGTTGGTAAGTTTATGACTCTTTCTACTTTTTAGCAGAAAAGTAGGAAGCGCTATGTACGTAGTATACGTGGCGCTACTATTGGAATTCGCCGCCTTAAATACGCCTCCAGGACAACGTTTCGTGATTTTTTCACTCCCTGAAAATCTGTTTAAAATAGCAAATTTGTTATTTATACTCAACCACTGCAAAAATCTATCAAAGTCAGAATTCTTATTCCTTTAAAATATAATTGTACAACTATGGCAGAACGATCTGAGTTCTGTTTTCCAGAAATTCTAGAAAAGGATTTAAAATAGAAAGAGAAGATAGACGAGGGATATCCCACGACTTGAGTTACTAATAATAAGATAACCGAGCAAAGGCTTCATAATCAGACTGAATATTTCTCCGTCTATCCCATCAATAATAATTAAATTCCCTTTTTAAAGGGAACTGATATTTAAAGGATTGTAAAACATTCTAAGAAATTTAGACTACATTTATGTTTCTAAAATAGCAAGTTTTTTTTTTCTTTTATGAATAAATAGAATTTTTACTTTGAGTCCCAGCCCGAAGACTGGTATAAAGAGTAGAGTCCGAATCTGTGTCGGGTTAGGGCTCGGTATGGTCCCCGGGCCGTAGCTAGAGGGGTGCCAGGGGGGCTCAGCAGCTCCTGAAAATTTTTTAGCCCCCCCCCCCCCTCCCTGGGAAAGTTGCCAAGGCCACCAAATGGAATTCTGTTTCAAAAGTCCAGATGAAACTCTGTTCAAAAATTAAACTTTGTTTTGGGGGCTTTTTACGGTTTTGCATAAATACTAAATTGTAGTATTTATTTAAAAACTGCAAATAAGTGCTTCAATATGCGTGCATCCTATCTGCACATACTCAGAATTAGCAACATTTTGCTGACGCAAACGTTGACTTTTGCATTAGTTATATACTGAAATTTTTCATTTTGCAGCGTTTTCCATTATTAGCATAAAACAAAGTTATTCTAATGAGTTTGAAAGAAAATATGATGCTAATGATAAGCATTAAGTTTCATATTTGAGTCATCCTAATTCAATATTATATATGTATAAAGTTGGCTCTCTGTTTAACGCCGTTCTACTTAACAACGATCTCTATTTAAGGACGGTATTTTACGGTCCCGGCTCCCTCGAGTACAAAAGACCTTATTTAAAGACGACATTATTTTATTTAACGACGATTTTCATGCATTTTATTTTTGCAAACCTTTTAAACATGTTAAACAAGGGAACTTCCTGTGATAGAAAAACAATTTTTCTTGCAATTCAGGCGAGTACAGGTGAAGGAGAGGGGTGTAATTGTCCGGAATGTGATGATTTGTTTTCTCCCTCCACCCCTCTCTTTGTTCAAAAGCACTTTCCACCCCTCCCCTCCGTCGTCCAATGACACATTCCATTCCTTCTCTCCAACCAATCAGCCACAGCTCTATGTCAGAGAGAGAGAGCTTAACGGTTTAGAGTAGTGCTGGCTAATTCCCGTGCTAATCCACATTCTGAGTAGATGGAGGTAGAAAGAGAAAGTATAAAATAAGAATAATGGCATCGAAACGAAAACATCTGATGTTACAGGAAAAAGTGTAAATTATTGAAGAGAGGAATAAAAGTTTTGGTATATCAAAAGTCCAATTTGCAAAAAAGTTTGATCTACCTGAGTGTACAAAAAAGGCATTTTATCAAATAAAGAAAAAATTCTTGAAAGAGCACAAAAGTATTGATTGGCTTCCAAACGGCAAAATATTCCAGGCGGCCGATCAGAAGAATTTGATAAAGCACTTCTGCAATGGTTTCATGAAACAAGAACTTGAAATATTTCAATTTCTGGAGTAATATTCAAAGAAAACGCTGTAATTTTAGCAGAAAAATTTGGTTTGGAAAATTTTAAAGCTTCGGTTAGTTAGATAGCGAAATTTAAAGAAAGATATGGACTTGCATTTAAAAGCATATGCGGCGAAAGTGACTCCGTGAATGAAAAAATAGTGGAAGAAAGGCAATGTGAATTAGAGATGATATTAGATGGATATTGATAAGAAGAATATCTTTAATGCCGGCGAGACTGGTCTATTCTACAACATGATGCCTAATTGACATATAAGAATGAAAGATGTTTTGGCGGAAAACACAATAAGGAGCGATTGACTGTTTTACTGTGCACTAATTTGGATGGATCTGAGAAAATTTCCCCACTAGTTATAGGTAAATCAAAGAAACCTGAGCATTTTAAAAACATTAAAAGAAAATCTTAAGAATACAAAAACAACAACAAATCGGGGTTGATATCTATTTTTATTGATTGGGTTAAAAATTTTGATGCAAAATTATGCAAGGGTAAAAGAAAAATTCTACTTTTGATCGAACGTTGCCCTGCACATCCTCCAAATATTTCAGGACTTATGTCTGTTCATTTTTTACCAGCTAGTAAAAAAAAAACACAAGTAAGTTGCAGCCATTAGACTTGGGGATCATCCGCAGTGTAAAACCATATTACCGAAAATCCCTAATTAGGAAATTATTAAATAATTTTGCTGGCCAAAAAGAAATTAAAAAGTTACTATTTTGGAGGCCATTCACATGATTAGATTACATCATCCTGGAAAGAGGTTTCTGCTTGCACAATTGAAAACTGCTTTCGAGCCTATGGAATATAACAGATGTACAACTCGACGCAGAAGATATCACCACCGAAGAATGGAGTCTTATTGGTGATGAAGATTTTATCGATTGTGACGAAGATGTTTTAATAACCGGCTACAGAAATTTAGATCAAATTTATGATGACATCACAAATGAAAATGCAGATTTAGATGTAGAAGATGACTGATACAGAAAGCGACACACCACCACCTTCTTACTCAGATGGGAATTCTGCTGTGAATATTCTTCGCTGGTACATTGTTTCGTCAAATATGGAAGATGACTCATTCATACTTCTTGAGAAACTTGAAGGAAGGGTACTAAAAATAAGACCGCCATTGAAACAATCTACACATTTTGGTTTTTTAAAAACTTGATTTTTTAAATTAAATGTATTATAAATATTTTTATTGTACTGCAATTAACATTGTATGCTGTAATGTTGTTCTTGTATACTGTATATGTATAATGAATGCGAAATGTATTTGTGCAATAAAAATATGTAGTACTATATCTGTATCAATAAAATAAATAAATAAATAAAACATTTAAAAATTAAAATAATTAAATAAAACATTTCTAAACACACCAATATATTAAGGGATATAGTATTGACAGTCCTAAGCCTGTAAAGTGTGAAGGGACATGTTTTTCAAATGGTAGTTTTATATATATATATATATATATATATGTATATATATATATATATATGAAGGGATAAAAAGTAAAACCCTTTAAAAATGCGAAATTTAAATTTAAAATTCAAAATTTAAAACCCCAAAACATTTTTTCTAATTTCATAAATTAATGTTAAATCTAATTTGCCCCTCATATCTTTGTTTTGCTGCCTCACAATTATTACTTTCAGGCATCAATTTTGATCTCTCCTTAAGTTTAAAAGTGCTGAGTATAACGCTCCTTGCAAGTTCTGTAGTTTTGGGTTTGGCGCAGAAACTGGCCTGGCCAAAAACCCGGGCATCATGCGAGAGCTGAATAACCAATTTGCATCTTGTCACCTCCTACACCCTGGAGCGCTCTCTAGTATAAAATATTGGAGTTAGGCTCTAACAAAAAGCAGGAACACGCATTTTTCGTGGCTTTTCCGGCCGCTCCCGACTGCTATGAGGATCCACGGTCGGCCACTTCCTGAAAACCAGCGTTCCCAGGGGCCTGTTTAAACGTTTCCACTTCTAACAAGAGCGACGGTAGAAGCCACGTCGATCCCGGCCCGAAACGGACACCTCTAATGGGGTTTTTTAAGTCCCTGATGTATCCGTAGCTGTCGGCTCTACAAACCCCTGGGTCTAGCTTAAAAAGAGACTGTATTTACAAAGGAATAAAAAGTCAGACTCCAGGAAAAAACTCTGGTCTCATTTCCACCGCCACGACACGAAGCCGCACCCGGTCCCGACTACTTCGCATAAGTAAGGTCAAAGGATGATGCCAATCTGCCCCCTCCACAATTGATTACATATTATTTAACAGTCAACTAGGATAGTTATGTGCGGGAAAATCCCAACCTTTGCTGGACTTCATAATTGAAAAAAATCACCTTTGCTGATAAAAACTATCTTTTCATCGCCTGCTCAGAAAACAAAAATGCCATCCCTTGCTGGACTTGATAATTGAAAAAATTCACTTTTGCGGATAAAACTTTCTTTTCATTGCCTGTTCAGAAAACGAACAGTGCCTGTTGATCATAAAAGCGAAAACTTTTAACATTTTGCTAAAGTGAAATTTGTGTGTCCAGAGTTCCGACCACCTATGGAAAAAAGCCTCCCCCCCCTCTTTTTTTTTAATCTTCGAGAAAAGAAAGCTTTTGAAAACTATATTAATTTAATAACTTTTCTCTTCTCTGAAGAAACAACTAACATATTTTATTCCTCTTTCAACCATCATCCGAAAAATCAATTAAAACCGCTAAGTCATCTGCAATTCAACAGAATTTATTTATCAGGGTCAACTTTTTCGCCCGGACTGCCAATGACTGAAAAATGTAATGTGGTTTTGGTTTAGAAGAAGATTGAAAATTTTGTGTGTTATTATTTTTTTTTTGTCTTTTCGCGGTGTGTGACGAAAGTAAAAGGTGATTTTTTTAAAATTATTATTTTTGTATCCGGTGTGTGCTATTCCTGGATTTATTTAAAGCAAAGACTTACCTTTGATATTAACCGTAAAGAAGAAAATATTTCTTTAAAGACCTTTTTAGTGAGAGGCATTGGTTCTCAACCTTGTATTTTTGAATGCTTTTTTGATACATATTAGATAGCAAGCACTGAAGGAAAACCTTTTTTTTTTCTTCTTCTTTACAATTTTGATTGTTTTAAAAGGAGTGCCAAGGAATCTTTTTAAAGAAATATTGTTTTTATTATTAGAAGGTAAAAACAGTGATTCTCAAACTTTATTATTTAAAAAAAAATTTATGCATACCGAAAATAAATTAAAGATATTTTGTATCTAAAGAGGGTTATTTTTATAATGCTATTATTTGTTTGAAAATTTTATGATTTTTTAATTCATAGTTTTATGGTCATTTTAGCCATTTTGGATGAAACATTTAATGCTGTATCGAATATAAGCAAAATTCTCCAAAAGAAAATTTTGAACATTTCATTTCTTCCTTAACTTGTTTCTGGGACGATTGATCATTTACAAGAGATTGCCAACTTTTGTGATAATGACAATGATGACGATGAATTACATTCTAAAATTAAAAAACTCGAGAATGATGTATCAGAAATTAAGAGCATAAATTTTAACGAAACAAAAATCAATTGCTTTAAAAATGCAAAAGTTTTTGTAGAAAAAATGATTCACCAAATGAAAGAAAGATTCAATGATAAAGCAATGCGCTTTAATCCAACTATGTGAATTTTTTAAAAGCTTTAAATAATTTGAAAAAATTAATGAAAGTCAATGCAAGGAATTCTGTCATCTTTTTGGAATTAAAGAGGAGGATGCAGCTGTGACAGATCTTCGTTCATTTAAATATGTTGCTCATAATAAGTTAGAAGATACCAGTACAGATGTGGCTTTTTACATTTTATACGCTGATAAATGATGACTTTGACTGTATGAGACTTTGAAAAAATTTGCCGAGTGTGTGTTGTGTGTGCCAGTTTCGACTGCGAGTTTCGAAAGATCATTTAGCACAATGAACAGGATTATGACTAAACTCAGAAATCGCATGGGACAGGATACTTTACAATCGCGTATTATAGTTTCCATCGAAGGCGATGAGGATCCAACTGACGAATTCATCGATGCAGTAATCAGTAATTATGCCTCTTCAAAGCCAAGACGCATTCGGCTAATTTAACGGGTGAGCAATTACAATTTAATACTGAACCTATGCAATTTGTTAATAATAGTATTTAATAAGAAATATGCTCTATTTTTATATACAGGACACATTTCATTTGACAGTTTTATATATAGAATACTATAATTACTATATAATATATTTTATACTATATAACTGAATTTTATACATTATATCTTATCTATATGGTACAAGTTATTTAAATTACGATTAATATTTTGTAAAATAAAAGCATTTAAAACAAAAGTTAAAGAGTGAAATCTATATTTCTTTAATTGACTTCATAGTCTTGACTGATACTGAGAGTTTATTTAGATTAATATTAAGAAGTTATACTTAAATTCTGATACGGGTGTACAAATGGGAGGCTCGCTTTCGAATTTTGAAATTTTACATAAATGTTATCTTTTATGATTTTGAAAATATTGCAGACGTATCAAAATAATTAAACATTAAGAACTAAAAAATGTATAAATATGACCTAGAGTAGGGTTGTGCAAAGCGGCGCCCTTTCAAGGTTTTCCCTTCGAATGTTTCATTTTTCTAGATTTCTTTTATACAAAAATCCATCCCCAAAGTTACTTTGTTTTAAAATAATTAATATTTGTATGTTGTTTTTAGGTGTTATTAAGGTTTTTGTCTCCTTTACCTGCAAAATTCCCCACCTCCCTCATCCGCAAACCTCAGAAAAATGTAACGTTAAATTTTCTACATGTTTTTTGTTCAAGTTTTTAGTTGAGAAACCTCCACTGTAGAACGCCTGTTGTGTGAGATATGTGTACCCTTGTAGACGTACAGATATTAGAGATGAGACGGGCTCAGACTCAAAATTTATATCAGGCTTCAGGTTCGAGCTCATTCTTTCTGAAACTGTACAAGTAGATAATAAAAGAGAGTTCTGCGCCAGAAGCGTACGAAGCGTATGCTCAAGGTCGAAGGAAGGTCACGGAGCCGGAAGTGGCAGGTGTGGACACCGGATGTAGCAAGTGCTGATAACAGACATGTTGGAACAGGAAGTGGGGCATGTTTAGACAGGAAGTGTCCCCGGAAGTAAGACCGGAAATGCGACAGGAAGTGGAAGCCGGAAGTGATCTTGATCGTGCATCTCCTAATCCGTTCCGGTTTCAGGATCACTTTCAGCTTCGACTTCCTGTGACGTTTCCGGTCTTACTTCCGGGGTCGCTTCCTGTCTAAACATGCCCCACTTCCTGTTCCAACATGCTTGTTATCAGCATCTGCTACATCCGATGTACACACCTGCCACTTCCCCTAACCTTCATTCCACTTGCGATGCACCCTATTTATTATCTACTTTGTTTATCGGTATTTTGGCCAAATTTTTTTGTAAAAGTGTTTTAAATAAGTTTTGGATTAATTTTTTACAAGTTTTGAAATGATTTTTTCACAGCAGCGCCCCCCTATGAACGGTTTTAGAAGTTTTAATTATTTTAAAATATTTCTAATTGAAAGTAATTTTTCTGGAGTTTGATGATAGTTTAAAGTTAGATTTATTTTTTAATATATTTTAAACAACTTTGAGTTTATTTTTTTCAACAACGACCTCTGTGAGCGGTTTTAGAATTAACAATTATTTTTTAAATATTTCTAACTGAAAGTGATTGTTCTACTGGTTTTTGTTAGTTTAAAGTTAGATTTAATTTTTTTAAGTCTTTTAAGCAAGTTTTGAATTAATTTTTTTTTCAACAGCACCATCTATGAGATGTTTAAAAGTAACTTTTTTTTTAAAAATTATCATTTTTATTACTTTATGATTAAAGATTGGTATTAAGTTCATAGGTAAAGTTTCTAACTTGGGTCTTGTTGATATGAAATTTTTAGATTTTGTTACAGGAAATACTCCAAGATAAGGATTGTTTTTTAGTATTAAGATGTGAATATTGGCAATTTTTGAATGTTGAAGTATAAAATTTTTGTAAGAGTTTTTTTTGTTATGCAATGTTTAGTGGAATAATATGAATTAGCTACATATATTTTTATCTGATTATCGCGATCGTTTAAAAATATTAACATTAAAATGGTTTGATAAAGTTGATCGATCACTTTTTTCTTCAATGAAATCGTAAGACACGTATAGTAAAAGTTTATACATTTCAAAAGAAGAGAAAAATTAAGCATAGACATGTTACAAGAAAAATTTAAACACAGACATGTTAGCAGAAAAATTCAAGCGCAGACATGTTATCAGAAAAATTCAAACACAGACAAGTTGTCAGAAAAATTCAGGCATTGGCATGTTATCAGAAAAATTCAAACATAGACATGTTATCATAGTTTCCTATCAGGCAAATATTTTAAAAAGTAGTCAAAGTTGTAGTTTATAATTCTTAAACTATCAAAAATACGTTTTAATTTAAGTATTTTTCTATAGATCATCTCAAAGTTTGAATTAACAATATGATTGAAACTGAACTTGGAAAATTAAAAATCATAAGATTCCTTTTCACAAATATCTTACATGTTGACTTATAGTTAAACTTATAACAAATAGGCTAGTCGAATTAGACTTTTGCCTATGATAAAGTTTGTAAACGCGTTTAACACATGTGTAAATTTATAAACTTTGTACATTTCCTTTTATAATTAGCTTCTTTTTGTTGAGATTTGTTATGCATTTTCGCTAATTTATTTTAGATTATAATTTTAATAATATTTCTTTCGAATTAAAACTTGTTGATTTAGTATGATGAACAACATATAATCACATCGTTTTGCATGAAAATTTTTAAATATCAAATTGTAACATCTACTAAATTAATTTAAAATCCTATTATAATATATAAATTACTATTACCTTATATACAGCTGTTGGAGCTCAACCGTCTCATGCAATGACTTGAAGGGAAATAGATGATTAGTACAAATTCTTATCAGCTAATCTTACCGTTATCAGCTATGTCATATGACCTATGACGTCACTGAAGCGAAGCTTTTTACCTGTTGATAAGGGGATAATCTTGTTCTTATCGCAAACAAATGACGTCACCCAACACGTCTAAACAAGAAACTGACAACTACTAGCGAGTAAGAGTTAGGGAAAAATGACTAAGCGTGTGTATTTAAGGTTTATTCTTATCGCAAACCGGAAACCACGTCACATGCCGAAAGACGGGCAGTGCCTCTAGCGGCGATGGCAGCGCCCCCTACTAAAGATAAGGAAGAAAGATTAGTTAAGTGAAGACCAACAACTAAAGTGGACGTGTTTTTGGGGTAAGTGCTAAATTCTATTTTTATTCAGTAGGATTTTTTATATTTTGTGATATATTATAAATTACGAATTTAAATTTGTATACATTCGGGTTTATCTGTTTAATTATGCTATATTATAAAGAGGAGAAAGAAACTTATAGGCCCCCGAAATCGTATGACGCGTTTTGATAACAATCATATCAATCAATACTACAACTCAACTTTGCTTTCGGGTCGGTATAAATAGATGGGGGAAAATTATGATTTTCATCATTTGATGATTCATATCGCTAGTGGTTAAACGTGTTTTAAATTGCTCCCTCTTTTTATCCGTGCGAATCGTTTCAGAAGATTGTTGTTTGCTTTTAAGAGTTAAAGTTTTTTATTGATTTTTATATTATGGATGTTGATATGCCTATTGATGAAACCCCGATTGTGGGAGATTCTGTATCTGTGAAGAAGATGTTTAGCTGTTTTACCTGCGGTAAAGTTTTTTCGAACACTTCTAATCTGAACCAACATATGAAAATTCATTCTGGCGAGAAATTATATACTTGCAATATCTGTCAGAAGCCTTTTGGACGAAGATCAAACTTACAAAGACATTTAAAAATACATGATAGTGTCGGATTGTTACAGCATGATGGATTCTCTGAAGTTCTTACAGAAAAAGATACTATATCTCAAAGTTCTTCCAATTTTAATCAACAAGTTGAAGAGGATGTTTCTTTAAAGACTGTGACCCCTATGAATGTGGAAAAGAAGTATGTTTGTCTTACCTGTGACAAAGTCTTTGCAACATATTCTAATTTAAATCAGCATGTTAAGATTCATATTAATGAAAAGTTCCTGTGAAACTTGCGGAAAGTGTTTTAGAAGGAAATCGGACTTGATTAGACACCTGAAAATCCATAATGCCTATGGTCAGTCTACATTTAAGTGTGATGAATGTGATCAAGTTTTTATCCGGAAGGATAATTTGAAGCAGCATTTACAGTCGCATCGGAATTCAACATTTCCTTGTCGTGATTGCGATAAAGTGTTTGGAAGAAAATTTGAACTGAGACAACATGTACGCACGCAACACTCTCGCACACCTCTTGCGAGTGTAAAACGCAAAATGAGCTTATCTAATGCAAAGTCGAAAAACATAAAGTATTCTGATGCACTTAATGGTTTTAAAACAGTGATTTTTCACCCAGATGAACGTGAGGAAAATGATTTAGAGTTATTTCATAGACATTTACAAGCTGAAATACAAGAACGATTAATAAGTGAAATTCATGAAAAAGGTGCAATTAAATGGTATATGGTAGAAAAAATAGCACTTGAACGTCGGACTGATAATGAGGAGTTTGAAGAAATTCAGTGTTATTTTCGATGTTCGTGTATGACCGAACTTGTAGAAGATACTATCTCACAACATATTGAGGAAGGATTTTCGAAGATTATTAAATCCTTTGAAGAATTTGTACAAAGAGGCTCTGGCTGGAAACTTAGAAAAAGTCTTCATTTAGAACTCAAGATTGCTAAATACCATCCCCTCGCTGCGAGTTCCTATATTCCTCTGTCTAAAAAACTCGATGATAAAAAAGCAGTGCTGAATATAAAAAACGAAGATAACAAATGTTTAGTATGGTGTCTTTTAGCTTTTAAACTGAACTAGATTATACAAAAAAGCCTGAACGTGTTTCACATTATCGACCTTATGAACATGATATTAAATTAGGTAGTGTAGAATGCCCTGTACCCCTTCAGAAGATACCTGTTATTGAACAACTCAACAATTTACGGGTTAATGTGTTTGGTTATGAAGAGGACGAAGTTTGCCCCCTGTATACATCTGAAAAGAAAGATCAAGAGGTGATTAATTTGTTATTGGTTGGTGACGGTGAAAAGCAACATTATTGTTTGATAAGAAGTTTTTCAAGACTTTTAGGTGATCTTACCAAGCATAGAGCCGCTGTGTATTATTGTTATCGATGTTTGCATCGATTTTCAAGACAAGATCTATTGGATAAGCATAATGAATATTGTTCTCATCATGTTGCGCAAGCTATAAAGATGCCTAATGAAAATGATAATATATTAAAGTTTACAGGTATTCATTTACAACATCCTGTTGCCTATACGATTTACGCGGATTTTGAGAGTCTCCTTATACCTATTTCATCAGCTCCACCCTCTTCTAAAGCCTCTTATACCGAGAAAACAACCTATCACTTGCCATGTGGTTACGCCTATGTGGTTATTGGACCTGATGGAACGTGTGTGAAGAAAGCACAGGTATATCGTGGTAGAAACTGTGTTGAGCATTTTTTAAACCGAGTGATGCAAGAGAAGGAAATTTTAGGAGAAAAGTTACAAAATATTAAACCTATGAAGCTTTCTCCCAAGGAAGAAAAGGCATTTCGAGAAGCAGAGTTTTGTCATATTTGTAAGAAAACCTTAGATAAGAAACGTACACGTGACCATGATCACCTGTCAGGTGCGTACAGAGGAGCTGCACATGTGGACTGCAACTTGAATTATAAGCAGTGTAAAACAATTCCTGTTATATTCCATAACTTGAAAAACTACGATGGTTCATCATATTATGACAAAGCTTGGAAAATTCAAAGATCATGAAATCGATGTTATTGCTACTTCTATGGAAAACTATATCACCTTTAAAATCAGAAAGCCTACATCTCCTATTCAGATGGTGTTTATAGATTCTTTCCAATTTTTGCCTACGTCATTGGAAAAACTTGTTAAAAACCTTCAACCTGATCAATTCACTATACTTGCAGAAAATTTCCCACAAAATAATAATTTATCTTTACTTATACGGAAAGAGGTTTACCCCTATGATTATTTTACTTGTTTTGAAAAATTTACTGAGAAGCAGCTTCCCCCGCCATCTGCCTTTTTTAATAGTTTAACCAATGAGCCTATAGATGAAAAGGAATATCAACACGCCCAGAATGTATGGAAAACATTTGATATCAAGACTCTTGGTGATTATCACAACCTTTATGTGAAGACAGATGTTCTACTACTTGCTGACGTGTTTCAAAACTTTAGGAAATTATGTCAGCAGTATTATGAAATTGACCCTGCTCATCTGTTTACAGCACCTTCTCTCGCATGGCAGGCTTGTTTGAAGATGTCTGATACACCTTTAGAGTTACTCAGTGATATAGATATGTTGCTTATGGTTGAAAATGGAATACGCGGCGGCATTAGCATGATAAAACTATCATGCGCCGCCAGTCGCCCACGGGGGTAGCCTGCGACACGATTTCGACCATCGCACCCAAGCCTCTGAAGGGCTTATAACGCGCCAGGGCTTTGTCTCGCCCGGCGCTGCGATCGGCCAAGGGCCGCTCCCCAATGCGGACCCCAAACCACTTTACCAGGTATCGACCTCATAGGTCGCTGCGGCAGTAACCCAGCTCGGGGAAACTTCCGCGTGGAACAAACACCTGATGAACCGCCGAAGAACCCCCGACGACTTCGTTCGCGAAACCCCATAGGGGGAAACGATCCCTCGGTCATATGTCGAGTTACTCCGACGGCTCTTGCTTTGCCACAGCTTCCGATCATAGACATGTAGGGAAGGACAAGCTACTGGTTTCGTCGGTCGTGAGGTTCACATGGTTATGCACTAAAAAGAGCGGTAGGCGCCTCTCTCCGACCCAGAACCAAGAGGAAATTCGGTTCTTTCCCATAGACGGGATTCGGATAGGTTGTCCCTACGCAGTCTGGCGCGAGGTTGAACCCGACTAGGCAGAACTAGCCGGTAACCCAGCGACAACTCCAGAAGCATTAGCATGATAAGTAAAAGATATGATCGAGCAAACATCCCTGGTATGCCCGATTATAAGAAAAATGAGGCACCCAGCTACATCATGTATTGGGATGCCAATTAATCTTGTTATCTTTAACTTCAAACAGTAAGCCCGCTGTAATTTATACCCTTTCCCATTTTCATTTTCACTTGTGCTCGATCACTAATATCTCACGGCTTTTCGATTAAAATAAAAAAAAGAAAAGAATTATATCAGCACAGATGCCTTTTCGTAATTTTACTTTCCGTAACCAAGCTTATCACACAATATGTGCATAGCGCATTTTTGTGGCCACAAAAGTTATGCGAATCTTCCATTTGGCCCAAATGCATGCCCTTATATGGTAGTGGTAATAACTCAATCACTCACACCCAGGTCTAAAAATATATTCTCATTGTTAAAAGCATATACAGTTTTGTCTGTCGAAAATCCGTTCTCATGAGAAAGATATTTGTCGGTTATAATCGCCAGGGTGATATTACTTTTTGAAACAAAATTCGTCCTGTCGCCAATAATCTGGTAACCTCGCCGGCAAATACCATTAGTTATGCGGCAGCTTCATCTGAAAGTATTTACGCCTAGACACTCTGTAACAACCCTATTTTGGCGAGATTCTTGTCAGTGCAATTCCAACTTGTATAGTGGAAACAACTCACTTCGCTTTCTGTCTTCGCATAATAATGACCGTTTAAAGAACGGTTGTCTTGTTTCCCCCTCTTCTGTCCGCGACCATCTTGGCATCCTCATGGTGATCTTACAATAAAATGTCTTCACGACCATTCTGGAGTTTTTTTATTATACACGAACCTGGCTCACGTGGATTGTTTTATTTGATCACGAACAACAACTACAAAATATGATCTGATCAGCCAACAACTTTACAAATTTATGGTGCCGTGACCAGGATACGAACCTGGGTTATTGCGGACACAAAAACTGATCTTAAGAGAAAAAAAATTTAGTGCAATTAATGTTACTATAATTATGTTTATAACTATTTATGAGATTTGAAAAAATATGACGACAAAAGTTAAGAATTTTATTTATTTTTTTTTAAGTGTATATAATACTAATTAAGTAAATATGTACCTCATGACTTAACATTTTTACCGAACTTGACAAAACTCTCTCTCATTACTCTAGGATTGACTTTTATTCGACATACACTAGGTGTATATATATATATTTTTTATTTTTCTAATTATTCCCTTTCGGAGTGGTGATCTGCTCAAAATTATTGCCCTTAGGATCTTCCACCCCATTGTAATGAGAGACACATTCGAATTGGTATTCCAATTCACCTTAAATCCCCTGTCAAAATGAGTATACGAGACTGCTCCTCAGTTTGTTGCATTACTGCTGCGGGAGCAACGGGGTCTATGTTGTGACAACAATGTGGACCTCGCCCTAAATATTCCCTCCACAAATAAGGCAATAGTCCTAAACTTGCGCCATCACACTTGTCCTTAGACAAGATTGAGGGCAGGAATTTTTTTTTGGATCGTGCGTCACTTTCCCTATCCTGTCCTGTGCGAATGCACAAATTTTTACTATTTTAAACCCAAATTTTATTCATTTTTTTTATCTTCATCATTTTTGTATTTCATTTTTACACATGTGTAACTGTTAATGTAACTGTAACGGTATCTTGTTTTTATATTTTGTATTTGCATTTATATATTTCATGTTTATTTTATGCAAGATTACATATATCAGTATTTTGCATTATGTTCGAACAAAGAAAATTTTATTGTATTGTAGTTGCAACTTAACATAAGCTTATATGTTCAGAGTTATGAACATTTTAAATTCATTTAGCATGCTTACGACCAGTTATCAGTAAAATAAACATTAGTTGATGATAATGCAACTTTTCTGGTCATATTTTGGTCATCACTATATATATGTAGAGTAATTAAACTGCTATATGTTCCGGAACAGCAAAAATAACAACAACATCTACTTCTACAAAACAAAACTCTTATGAAGCCATGGACTCAAGGAATAAACTAGTGTGTACACTATGATGACCAGTAGCAAAAATTTTGGTGTACCATTTCCATTTTCATTTTTCATTTTTGATATTTGTATGTGTTTATATTTTTTCTTATATTGTGCATTGATTATATGTAAACTTTCAGACGGAGCATGCCTGAAATTTAAACCCTAACAAATTATTCTTTTATCTGAACAAACGGGGGAAATATATGATATGAGAATCATATATTAAGTTTTAACAAACCCTATCCTTTATTTAATTTATATTTTTCCCCTTCCTTTGTCAAAATCTAATCGTGTTATCTTTAACTTCAAACAATAAGCCCGCTGTAATTTATACCCTTTCCCTTTTTCATTTTCACTTATGCTCGATCACTAATATCTCACGGCTTTTCGATTAAAATAAAAAAAGAAAAGAATTATATCAGCACAGATGCCTTTTCGTAATTTTACTTTCCGTAACCAAGCTTATAACACAATATGTGCATAGCGCATTTTTGTGGCCACAAAAGTTATGCGAATCTTCCATTTGGCCCAAATGCATGCCCTTATATGGTAGTGGTAATAACTCAATCACTCACACCCAGGTCTAAAAATATATTCTCATTGTTAAAAGCATATACAGTTTTGTCTGTCGAAAATCCGTTCTCATGAGAAAGATATTTGTCGGTTATAATCGCCAGGGTGATATTACTTTTTGAAACAAAATTCGTCCTGTCGCCAATAATCTGGTAACCTCGCCGGCAAATACCATTAGTTATGCGGCAGCTTCATCTGAAAGTATTTACGCCTAGACACTCTGTAACAACCCTATTTTGGCGAGATTCTTGTCAGTGCAATTCCAACTTGTATAGTGGAAACAACTCACTTCGCTTTCTGTCTTCGCATAATAATGACCGTTTAAAGAACGGTTGTCTTGTTTCCCCCTCTTCTGTCCGCGACCATCTTGGCATCCTCATGGTGATCTTACAATAAAATGTCTTCACGACCATTCTGGAGTTTTTTTTATTATACACGAACCTGGCTCACGTGGATTGTTTTATTTGATCACGAACAACAACTACAAAATATGATCTGATCAGCCAACAACTTTACAGTGGGCTATGAGCCAATTTTTACCCTACGGCGGTTTTGAATGGTGTGAAACAAGTCATATCACAGAAGAGTGGGTTCTATCTTTATCTGATAGCTCCGAAATTGGGTATCTTTTCGAGGTAGACATGGAATACCCGAAACATTTACATCCTTTGCATAATGAATACCCTGTCGCCCCTGAGCGAGTAACTGTGGAGGATCAGATGCTGTCTTCTCATGCAAGAAGCTTACTTACCAATAGAAAATTCGTGGGAACTCCTAAACTTATACCAAATTTAAATAATAAACGAAATTATATAACCCATTATCGTAATCTCAAATTTTATTTAGAACTTGGTTTAAAAATTACAGCTGTGCATAAAGCGTTAAAATTTAAACAGGGTCCATGGTTACAGAAATATATTAATTTCAATACCGAAAAAAGGAAAGAAGCAAAATCTTCTTTTGAGAAAGACTTTTTTAAGTTAATGAACAATTCGGTTTTTGGTAAAACCATGGAAAATTTACGAAAAAGAAGAAATATTGTGCTTTGTAATGGTGAAAAAAGAGCCAAAAAATTAGTAGCATCGCCTACTTTTAAATCGTTTAAAACTTATGATGAAGACTGGACTGCTGTGGAGAGACTAAAAACTAGCATACTTATGAATCGACCCATCTATGTTGGGTTTTCTATACTCGAACTATCTAAACTTTGTATGTATGATTTCCATTACAATTTTATAAAGAAAACATACAAAGATCGTGCAGTTTTACTCTTCACGGATACAGATTCCCTAACGTATCATATTCAAACCAATAATATTTATAAGGATCTGGAGCAGTATCGTGATTTGTTGGACTTTTCTGAATACCCGAAATCTCATCGTCTATACTCTGAAGATAATAAGAAGACGCTCGGAAAGTTTAAGGATGAACTTAATGGTGAATTAGCCCTTGAGTTTGTCGGACTGAATTCAAAAATGTACTCTCTAAAATCTGTTAAAGACGAAAAGAAGCGTGCAAAAGGCGTGTCTACGCAGATTGTTCGGCAGAAAATTAAACATGAAGACTACTTGAAGTGCCTCCAACAACAAAAAACAAGTATAGAGAAACAGGTAAGGATTGCCCAAGATGACCATCGCCTATATACATTAACTCAAAATAAAATTAGCTTAAGTCCCTTTGACGACAAGCGTTACTTATTGGATGATGGAATAAGCAGCTTAGCATATGGCCATTATGACATTAATACCGTTTGTAATAAAGAAGAAAATGTTGATTTGTATTGCTAACGCAAAATCATGATGTATATTTTGACCTGTAAATACCTTTCTGTAAATTATTTTGTTATAATAAAAATTGTTGATTTTATTATTGAGTACTTTCTTAAATTTTTTAAATAATGTGAAACTTTTTCTAAAATAATTTTTTTTTAATTTGTGAAACTTTTTAACTAACTAACGCATATTTTTTTACGTTATAAAAACATGAAAAATATTTCTAAAACTTTGATAAACAAGCAGATAGTCACACACACAAAGAGAACTATTTGTCACACACATACACATACACACACATACACACACACACACATACATACATACATACACACACACACATGCATAGAACTATTTATAATAACTATAAGAAATATATGCTTTTTAAAACATACTTTTACACACAAACCTTTCTACAAAATATCAGATGTATCAACAAAATGAGATGAAAAGATTATTGTGAATAAAAGAGGGTTGATTCTGAACATTGCCTTATCGGTTGCTCGGTTGCTCGGTTGCGGTTGCGCCTGTGGCCGTAGAATCACCCTTTCTCTACTACTTGTGTAAGTAGTAGTTTAAAAATGAGATATTACTTTTGAAACAATTTTTAAATATTATGAATTTTTTTTCTATTGCATAGTGTTGGTATCGGGCTCGTGCTCTGATGACACAAAAATTTTCGGAATTGGGCGGTCCCGATTCCGCCTTAGCAGGTTTTATTGTATGAAAAAGCTTGAAAAAGGTAAAATTTCTAATGGGAATAATAGTGGCCCCCCAGGCATCTAAATCCCCCCCCCCGGAGGAAATGCTCTGGATTCAACACTGTTCCTAGTTGAGAGCAACTTAACGTCCAGTCTATGTATATGATGTCTTATTAAATATTGAGCCAAAGGAGAAACAATATAGACTGCAGTTTTAAACTACATAAGAAGTTAAGTAAAATAAGGGATGTTTAAAATGGAATAAATTGATTTTAGTAAATAATGATAATAAAATTAATAAAAATAATATGAATTAAAATAGTTGAAATTGCAAATGAGGATAGATCAATTATAGGTAGGTAAATAGTTGGTAAAATTTTACTCTCGTGATAGTGATATGAAAGCAATATTTATTAGACATTTTATGCTTCGGAAACCTTATAGTTTTAAACTAAATTTCCTACACAATTATCTATATTTTTTCCTTCTTTAACGAAATGATAAGTGTAATAATGGTACTCATTTCAAATTTTTATTGCATTCAGTGGCTAAATGGCTTTAATTTAATTAATAGAAAATAATTATTATTTGCATAATAACACAAAATGATATATGAATATAAAATGTCGTTTTCATATCAACTTTAATTTTTTAAATGGTAATATCCACTTTTAAGACTTTATTTAAGTTCGTTGGATTAAATCGGACCAGGAAATGCACAGCTTTTGTATTTTTCTTCACAGAGTTAGAAAGGGTCACGAGTCAAGATTTGAGGGTGTTAATTTTAAATCTACATGGCAAGCTTTAATTTTAACGCCCTCGGCAATTGCCTAAATGCCAAGGCCGGTTTCGCAGCTACTAGGGCTCTACGGCCGAAACTACAAAACCTTTTGTTTGCATAGAGATAGTCTTCATAAACGGAATAAAGAACTGCAACTAAAAACAATTCAAGATTTCAACCAGAAGACGCCATTGCCGATGTCGATAGAGATTGTTATTGTTGTTCATATTGCAGAGAACTGCTGTATTATCGATCATCTCCGCATATTTGAATCATTTTTTGAAAACGTTAAAAGAATACTAGAAGCTGAGCAGTGCTTGAACAGCGAAGCAACATTGAGGGGCTTCCTAGTTGAGATCAACTTAACGTCCAGTCTATAGATATGATGTTTTATTAAATATTGAGCCATTGAGCAAATTATATAGACTGCAGTTTAAAACTACATATAAAGTTGAGTAAAATAAGAATGTTTAAAATGGAACAAATTAACGTTAGTAATTAATAATAATAATATAAATTAAAATTGTACAAATTGCAAATGAGGATAGAACAATTAAGTTAAGGTTAAAATCGGTATAGCTGTAGTATAAATGCTACTTAGTAAATTAAAAATAAAGTTGAAAATTTTTAGGATAAAGATAAGTTAAGCACTATTGTAGTTCAAACACAGAATCAGAATGGGGTAGGGCGGTCAAATAAAGGTGGTACTATTTACTACGACGTAACGTAGACTTGTAGGTTCTCTGGGTAGTAGGTATTTCCAAGGCCGAAGAACTCTAGTTACGGGTCTTTGGTATGGCTAGAAGTGAAATGTACGCTGTGCTGAGCAGAAAATGATGATTGGATATGAAATACAATAATATTAAACTCTATATGTATTGTGGTATGAGAAGTATATTTCAGCAGTAACTTCAAATTATTGATTTTTAAAGACAATCACAGGCAATCACCTTCAGGAAAGTTCTCAATAATCATTTAGTAGAAAATATTTTCACTCACAAATACTATATTTTAAACATCGTAATGTACAATATATTTTCAGAAAAATGCACTACTTTTAATTTGTGATATTATAAAAATTACCACGATTAAAAAAAAAAAATCCCATTTTTCACATTATTTTAAACATGTTGAATGTTGAATTTGTACAGACCTGATGCTCTTTAACAAATATTATAAAGGTTAGTAATCTTATTTTTTCTTTTCTTGTCTTTTTTTTTTATATAATGCACGTATAAATGATATATATACCCACAATGTATATATATATATATATATATATATATTTTCCAAACACGTTTTAAGTTAATGTTGCATGTTGTATGACATGTATATATAAATCACGGCGTACGTAATTAAATTTTGTATGCTACGGTTTCAGTATGTAATATTTGTTGCATGAGATATTCTAGCTGTGGTGTAATAATATTAGTAGAATTAAACTAAAAAAATGTATATCATATAACGCTGTATCATTTTTGTAATATATGTAGCAGGGCCCGATCAAGCCCAGCTCTTGTTTTTTCACTCATCACCCCGTACATCCTTTCTAAAGTGCCCAAAATATTAAACATTTCCTATACCTTAAACTACAGATATGAATATATAAATACATATTTAGAAAATTATAATTTTTGTTTTTAATTTTATCGTTCTCTAAAAATACAAAACATTGATTAGAGATTATGAGCGTAAAACTATACCTGAATCCTGAATGTTCGACATGAATGTAAAACATTTTAATGAATAACATGAACATGAACATGAATAAATAACATGAACATAAATAAAAACCTTTAATTAAACTGTTTTCTGTCACATTAACGTGTTGCTGTTTCTCTGCTTCTTTTAACCATAACTCGCAAAAAAGGCATTTCCAACGTTACATTCCTATGTGATTCCGAGTCGTCTTTGCATCCCTAAAACTTCCGGGAAGTATATTGGTCTGGTAGTAAAACACCCAGGAGTAATGCCATTGAAATGTTGGAGATGTGTCGGAAGCGCCCTCTATCAAAAAATGAGGACACCAAAGCTGTACGTCATTTTGAATAAAATAATTATCGAGGGAATGACCTACACGCAAACCGCAACAAAATCGATTAGCTTGTTCAATGTTAATGAGCGTTTAAATCCCCCCTCTGTTCACAGTTCAATTTTCGCTGGTTACCCGATCCCAATGTTTTCGATTTTGGGCTTAAAATTTAAGTTAAAGTCTAAACTTTGGAATAATTTGAACACCATACAAAAAATAACGGTAAAAAGTAGTTGTTCGTTACTCTAAAGTCTAAAGCATCTATCGACAATTTTTGAGCGTAACCTTAAAAAAAAAAATTATTTAGAAAATCGTGATATAAAGAATGATTTTAGCGAAAACCGCAAGCGAATCGAGCCTTTTTCCCGTTTTTTTAATCATCGTTTGAAGTTTTGGACATTAAACTTTAATGGTCTCTAGCTCCTACAGAGACGTTTGCGCTCCATATTTCCTGTTTAATAATGTTTGTCTTCATGTCTACTATCACCCCTCAAAGTTTGTCGGTCTGGTAGTTAAAAAATAGGGGTTTAAGAAGAAAATAACTCATAACTTCATCAATTCACAAGATATCAAATCTGCTTAGATTTATTATAAATCCCCTTAGCATTATCTACAACTTTTATATTAACAAGTGTTTTATAGGACCAACCCTTACAATAATAATAATAATAATAATAATAATAATAAAATAAAAATAAAACAATCCCTGCAGGCTCCGCCTATAGATACAGGTAGATTTCGAAGTGGGCGGTCCCAACTGCTGCATCATGGCAAACAGGTAATTTCTTCACCATTTCTCAATAAGCAGAAGTCCCACGGTCTGCGTCTTCGAAATCTACCTGTACCTGTTGGGCAAGCCGTCAGGGATTTTTTAGTAATGAAAAGTAGTGTAAACAACAACTAATTTCAGTGACGACACATAAGAACTAACTAACTAACTAAAAAGCGGTATATTGCACACTACACCATTACCCATACTTATAACAGATACTCCAGAAGGCGACACTAATACAGCCTGGAACTTCACATTATGTGTGTGCAATGAAGATACCCGGAGTCGAACCGGGTACCGCCACAATGACAGATGAACTACTGTATGCTTCTTTATTGATTATAAACACTTGTATTAAATACTTATATTTGAAGCTTTTACTTAAACAACAAGTTATTTTGCGACGCATTCAATTTATGTATGCTTTTATTATATCAATGATACACACGAATAATCAATTTTAAACCGCGATAAGTGTTTCTCGTGATTTCAATTCTCTTTGAAAGAAAAAAGAAAACGTTAATAAATGATCTTCAGAAAACTTTCATGTTGCATCCGTCAAGAAACACTATACATAATGGCCGGGGCTAACGAGAAAGACGGGCTACCGCGCTTCTCTGATTTAGAGTAGTCACGTGATGCTCCCGGTCTCAGCTGAGCTGAGAAAATTCAGTTGACTAAACAGATTATTGTCTGGGCTTTAGATTACTATCATATCAAAGTTATTCTTTAATTTGATAGAATTCCTTACTTTACAGTATTATGAAAATATTAAAACGTCTTTTTTATTTCATAACATTGCATTAAATAAAATACAAGCTGCATAATTTATGGGATGTATTTTAATTCTAATCCTTTTCTGTCTAAAGAAAATACTAATATATGCTTCGATATCTACAGCGAAAGAGATAATTTATCATCTTCAAGAAGGAGGACGGGTGTTTACCCCATATACATTCTTTTTTTTTTTTCATATATATTATTGCATAAATATTTTCATGTATTCCGATCAAAGTACAATTAACTTCGTTACATATCGCCCACTCGGATAAATCACTCTTTTTTCTGCCTTTCCTATATTAATAAGTGATACATTTCTTCACATTAGCAGCATTTTTTAAATAACTGAAGAAATATATAACGATAAACAAATGTAATTCAATGTTGTGAATTCATTGAGAAAATTGGCCTGTACATTTACATTTTCTAGACAAGATAAAACATTTAAGTGCAAATTATCTTTCTGAATTTTTTAATGCTTAACTTCGTCATATCCCGTTTTTTTTTTCCCGATAAGAATTGATATAATTTATTTCTTACTTAATTTTGAACATTTTGGCAATTTACATAGCCACATTATCTCCATCATGTAAAACAAGAAAGAAAAATCATGCACCAAGCATAGATTATGAAACACTTTCCAACACTAACAGAAAACTTTAACAAACCATCGCTGTTTAATAAGGTATCTAAGTAAACATTTCAGAAAACACAAAACACATTTGAAAACCAGATTGCAGCAATTACCGTCCACAGCCGGAAAAGTACTCCAATTCTTTTCTGCAGCTCTGTATATAAGTTATATATTTGTATATACGTGGTAGTACAAATGATACAATTTAGCTACAATATGCAACATATCAACTGCAATAATGCTACAGTATGCAACATACAACTGCAATAATGCTACAGTATGCTACAATTTAGTTTAGAAATAAAACACATAACACAGTTAGAAAATCATCTTCAGCAGTTTCTACCAATAGACGGAAACATACTTAAATTATTTTGTACAGCCCTGTATATTACCTTAAGCTTTTTATACGCTCCACATATTAAGCTACAGTTTAATTTAGGCAAATACACGCTGAAATCACACTTCCAGACATTATCATACATATGCAGCCATGTATTCAGCTCTTTGCGTGGCCCTGTATATGATTTTATTTATATTCTACAAAATTTTCTTCGTATACTAAATATTTTTCACGTTCAAAATGCATAACTCGATTAAAAGCCCATTTTAATCAATTTAAGTTGATGCACCGCAATGCTTGCGAATTTTTTTGTGTAGCCCTGTATATGATCTGTAAGCATTTATACATACCCCATAGCATTTAAAAATTTAGTTAAACGCAAACCTTACTAATATCCGACTTCCAATTATGGCTTATAAACACTACTTCAGACACAGTACTTACTGTACCCGAAATATTCTGTGTGTCCCTGTAAATGAACGATAAATGCTATGCACATAAGTATCTTGTAGTAAACCTTAATAATGTATATCAATTTCATTATATTTGAAATGGCGTAACATAATTAAAATACGCTATAAACCGTTTTTCTCCCGTACACCATTATTTAAAAGAATACTTTAAAAGAAGCACTGTAAATGGAAGAAAAAAGCTTTACACTCCATATTCTACAGAAAGCATATCTTAGTGCATCACACAAATTGATATCAATTTCATTATGTTTGTAATAGTGTAACAGGATTAAAATGCGCCGCAAACAATTTTACACATTAAACCATAATGTAATGGAGTTTATTTCGGTTTCCCTGTAAACTAATTATAAGTGTTAGACGTACCATGTTCGATAGTAAGCATCGTGTAGTGTATTAATTTCAATATATTTGAAATAGTGTCACATCATTCAAATGCACTGCAAAGGATTTTTCCCCGTAGACCAACCATAATGTAACGGCATTCTTTTGAGTATCCCTGTAAAAAAAGTATAAGTGATGCACACTTCATTTTTAATACCGAACATGCTATAGTAAACCCCAATAACATATATCAATTGCATGACTATCCGGATATATTTACGCTACTTTTACAGCTCGGACAGTCAGATGGCAGACAGACAGACAAACCGAATTCATAAACACTTTTGAACTATGTTGGAAAGTGTTAAAAATTAACATGTGTTTCAATCTTTTCTGGACATCCTGTATATATATCAGTCCTGAGTAATGAAACATACACAAAGACAAATATAGGAAAATATGGCAATACTTTAAACAGAAATTATGGGGAAAATGAAAAGCATATACAATTAAGCATGTCGGATTTCCTTGTAAAACAAAGTTTGATTGTTAGAAATTCATACACAACATAATTGAAAATATACGGTACAAATGTAAAAGTTTGAATTATTATCTGGCAATTTGTTCTTTGTGCTCAGTCAAAATCTCAATTTATTGATTTATTATTTTATTATAAACAACAACAAAAAAAAACATTTATTAGTGGAATTGTATTCAATTAGCTAATAAATAAATTAAAATAACATTTCATTCATATATACATTTAAAAAATCATGAATTGTTCAAAGGAACCAAAATGCAAAGTATCATATGTATAGTATTCTTAATATTAATCCGTAATAACGTGTAGTATTCTGAATATTAAATCTTTAAAAATAATCTGAACTTATTAAAAATTTCGACTTGTTTATAAATAAGCGAAAAACTTTTAAAATAAATAGTGCAAGTAAATACATATTCATTTAAAATAAATTAGCTTTACTTATATTTAAACAATACAAAACAAACATTATCATATAAATCTTTCATTAAAAAAAAAAAAAAAAACTACATCGCCAAGATCAGTAATGCAGTGATCAATTCAAAGGGTGATATTCCCTACAAGTGATTTCGTATTTTAGATTTATTAATGGTCTAGATATGAAAAATTATCCCGAAACTTTGTATTTTCCTCCCACCGGAGCTACCCTTAGAAAAATATATATAATCAATAATACTCTCACGATTTTACTCAGCTGTTTTATTTCATATAAGTAAAGTTACCGGCATTCTGTTAACTAAATTATCATATTTACAACGATTTAAAATATAACATTGCACAATTAAATGTTATGCATATTACATCAAAACGGAAAAATGGTAAATACTTACATTCGATAGATTATCCTAAGTATCTCGTCTTTATATTAATTGATGAAACAATACTTAATAAAACCTCTTAACACAATTAAAATAAAATAAAAGAATCGCAATGAAAATTGCGTTTGTATTTATTAATAAATTTTGGAACAATTGGTTTTTAAACACACACGAAAATCAAAGTAATGGAATTCCTTTGTGTAGAGCTACGCGTCAAAGGACGTTTTCAAGTAAGACCGCGACTGTCACGTGACTTTCAACCACGGTAGCCCTTAGCGTTAGCCCCGCATAATGGCAACGTGATGTCACACGCCAGAGGTGCCGGTACCTTGGC
This sequence comes from Maratus michaelseni, assembly GCA_963931845.1. Classification (NCBI taxonomy): domain Eukaryota; kingdom Metazoa; phylum Arthropoda; class Arachnida; order Araneae; family Salticidae; genus Maratus; species Maratus michaelseni. The sequence goes on along the minus strand of OZ007587.1, from coordinate 379,686,547 downwards.
CCGATATTCTAACAATTGTATCGCCAGAATGCCAGTATGCGCAGCCGTGAACATCGCCAACAGACGACTTTTAACCTGGATCTAAGTTGCGTATATGAAGTTTAAACGAAAATTTTCAAACTTAATGAATATTACTGGATACAGAACAATATTTTGAATTTATATTACAGTATATTAAATATCTACTGCTACAATAATGAATTGTTTTGCGGTATTTTTAACAAAAGACCTTTAATAATACATACTCCATTCCATAGATCTGTATGCTAAACTTCAAAAGTAAATGCCGCCAGCAGACGAATTTTAGCCTCGAACTCAGATATTTATATATTTAATTTCTTTAAACAATATTCCAATTAATAGTCATACTTAATATACCGGGTGATTATAATTAAAGTTACGATTTCAAAAATCGATAATTTTAAAACTACTGGTCAGAATGACTTGATATTTTAGCAGAACAATCGTGAGGCAATGAAATTTTATTTGGCGAAGGAAAAAATAGTTCTAAAATGTGCCGATAGATGGCGCTGTCAGGGTAATGTCAGGGAAAGACCAAAAAATTATTCTTCAAACACAGGAATGTTGTTAGCCAAAAGGAAAAAAAGTAGAGATCAGGGATTTACTAAAAATGTATTAGCGAAAAGACAAGAATACGTGTTTACAGCAATAGCAATAATGACAAAAAAAAAAAAAAAAAAAAAAAAAAAAAAGCTTTATGGAACAAACACTTTATAATGATGATTAAAGTGTAAGTTGCCCGATATGCCCTCCGCCTTGTTCCGCTACTAATTGGAAGCGCAAAACGGCATGCTACACAACAGATCGGAATGTATCTGTACTGATGCAATGGGTGTAGTGTGTGATTCTTGCCTTCAAGTCGGCTCGATTCTCAATTCGCCCGCTGTAAACAACATTCTTCAGGTACCCATAGTTGCCACGTGTTAGTAATTTGCATATCTCCACACAATCTGAACCCTGACAGCGCCATCTACCGGCATATTTTGGAACTATTTTTTCCTTCGCCAAACAAAATTCCATTGCCTCACGATTGTTTTGCTAAAATATCAAGTCATTCTGACCAGTAGTTTTAAAATTATCGATTTTTGAAATCGTAACTTTAATTATAATCACCCGGTACTTTTGTTTTTTATTTTCCGCCGGCTACTATTTATAATTTTCTCTTAAAATTTCCGATAATTTTTAATAGTTCCCATAAATCTTTTTGTTAGTTAGTTGCTTCTTAGATGACGCCATTGAAATTGGTTGTTGTTTACACTGCTTCATCACTAAAAAATATAATTCATTGCGTGATAATTTTTCTTTCTTACATTTTTTTATTTTATTTTTTATTATTATATACATGTATGTAAATTTAACTTTATGTAATTAAAGTGATTTTACGAATTACTGGTGTAAAAAAATTACCAAAATATTTTGTTGTATGTTTCTTTATTTGTTTATCTTGATATATAGAATTGAATTTGTAGAATTATTAATTAATAGAATTGTTTATTTATTTTAATAAATTACAAATGGTAAAAAAAAAAAAAAAAAAAACCTATATGTTATGCTTCTTAATACCATCTACAGAAAGATTTAATCACTTTGAAAATTTATAAGCTGAAGAAATATTTAAAAACAGCAACAAAATATTTTTAAAATCTTATTTTATTTATTTATTATTATTATTATTATTTTAATGTAAAGAAAAGTAACACATTTTTATAACCTGTATATCTATTATGCTAAAAAAGGACAATATTTAAAAATTTTATTTAATGTAAATTATTTTTAGATTTCTCATTTACTTTTTTAAAAATCATAATTATTCTTTTTTAATTTCAATTATTTCATAGTTTATGTACAGTGTAATTAGGAGGTTTTTATTTATTTATTCTTAATTATTTGTTTTTATTTTTATGTTTAAAAATAGTGTTTTTCTGTATATGACTCGATAAAAACAATATCATTGGCCAATTTCACTGGCGCCATCTAAGAAACACCTAACTAACTAAAAAGCTGTAGACCGCACACTACATTACACGGAGATCTACTATCTTCCTCCGTGCTACATTATTACAGAATTTTCTACACGCATTCAATGAATTCCAACACAGTGAAATATCTATCTACCGGTGCTATCTAGAGTAAGTTTCGTGCAGTTGAGCTGTCATGCATTCTGCTCTTCCTATCCATAAGCTGATATGTCAAGATATTTTCCTGAACTTGACTCAATTTTCAGAGTTCGTGTCTTACACCAATACGACTTGAAACGCCTGAATTATTTATTACTGAAGCGAAAAATAATATTTTATGTTAGATTTCTACTACAGAATACGGAAAAGATTGTTATGATTAATCATTTAGAAATCATAATGAATTTAATATTTTTTTTAAAACTAAGCTTATATTTAAACTAAAGTTTCAACTGTAATAGAAACAAGGGCATAGAAAAGGGAGGGGAGGCGTTGGCAGGGGTCTCAATCCCTCCCCTTTGGAAATGAAGTCTTTTTTTTTTTTTGTCGGATTGTTGTGTCTAATTTAAAGTGAACTATAAATTACAGTAATTAAAAAAAATTACAAATTATTTAAAGCAGTTTTTTCTTTTTTAACGAAGTTGCTACCTTTTTCGATGACTTTTTGGGATACTGAGTAGCTCCGCCCTAAATGTCTCTTTCTTCTTTCTTTTTTTATTATATAGATATATTTGTAAATATTTATGTGGATACCAACGGCACAATACTGATATATATATTATGCAGGTACACATACTTCACAAAAAGAAAAAAAAAATGAGGATTTGCTTTTTTAATATATGTTTTAATTTTGTTCTATTCTATTATGTAAATAATAGTTGCCAAGTCACTCAATGTTTGGCTATCACTAATTTATAAGTGAAATATACGTTTATTTAATTGCAGTTGGTCTTCAGTTATGAAATGCGAATATATCTATACCAAAAAGTGATAAAAAATCGGGGAGATTTGGCAACTAAAGTCTTTATTAGCTCTACAAGATAATTTGACTTCGGTGAAGCGTTTTAGAGAAAAGTGACTTTTTCCCAAATTTAAAAACTTTTTTTTCCCCTTGAATAATATTTATGCTACAAACGACTGTTAAGGAAATTTATTATAAAAATAAATAAAAAAACGAAGAAAATAAAATAATTTGGTCCAGTTGGAATCCCTCGGGGGGGGGGGGGGTTGCAGAAGAGGCAAGAATTAAAATTGAAAGGTCATCTATAGATATATTTCTCTTAGGTGGCACGGAAATAAGGCTGAATTTCTAGCTTATAGTTTTTCAACAACCGTAGTTTCCAAATCTCAGACCAATGAAGAGACTAGATTGTGTAAGATCAGATCTGCCTCCAATATAGCGGTCAATGTGAGAGCAGTGAAACTCAAACTAGCAATTATTAAAAATAAAATAACATGTACGTAATCCCCAGTGTTTGGGATGATTCCTCATTTTAATTATGAATAATATCGTTAATTTCAAATGAATTCTCAACTATTATTTAGAATTTATTTACGAATTTCACTCACACGAAAGTTGGAGACAGTAAAAATATCAACTGTCTAGACTGCACCTGCTACCATCTGTTGCTGTCGTGATGAAGTAAAAAATAATTGCTTTTGCAAAATCTATAATCAATTAGAAAAGTAAAATGTCCAACGAAATTTAAACAGTGATTGATGATATATATAAACTATCTTCCTATCACGTAGTGTTTTACTATATGAATTTAAGCAGTGCTGTACAATATTATAGGTTTCCAAGATCCTTTTTTCTTAGTATTTAAATGATTTATGCTCATTGATAGCACCAACTAAATGAATGGATTTTTAAATGTGGCTTCAATTACTTTTTTTACATTTAAAAAAATTGTCAATTTCATATGTTAAAATGATTTATGGTAGTGTACTTATTCCGGCGAGAATTGCTGCAAAAAAAGAAAGGGGCGAACGAGCTAAGTGAACTGGAACTGCAGCAGTCTTAATGAGAATTGCATTGCAATTCACGGGGGTTGGCGAGCTTTAGCGAGTAGGGAGTTGACACCCTACTAATTACTAATTTCTATGTTTCAAAATTTATGGGTTAGTAGCTTTACTATCCCAATAATTTTCTAGAACAAACGCGATACTACTGTTATATCTGTGGCCGAAACTACTTCGAACAAATTTGGACCGAGGAGCCCGTGGCTATATGTCACACATCCCCAGAACATAACAAATGATGGTTAAAATGTCAGTGATTTCAATAAAAACTGGAAGCACCGTGGGGGGGGGGGGGGGAGCCTAAGCAAGATAACAAAGACTAACAACTAAATAAATTAGGAGCTCATAGAAAATAAACACAATTAAACATAGGAAGATTAAGGATAGCATTACAACAATAATATATATTTATGAATTTTTTAAAATTTTTTATGTTTTTGTGAGATTTTTTGGTTTTTTATGATAGAACATGGAAAAGAATCTAAAGTAGGAGAAAACTGCTTGTTTCTGGATAATTTAACTATGCCAGCAAAGCTGCGGCTTAAATTTTTCACTCAGAGCGGCACTAGCAGCAACCTGCCGTGTGCGCTGTGACCTTGAAAACTTCTTCGAAAGACTTTGACCGAGGCACCTGTGGTCGATACCACGCATCCCCGGAGTACATGATAAGTGGAGAAAACTGGCTGGTTAGAGTACTGAAATATTGTTGGTACAAAAAAAATAAAAAACTAACACAAAAAAAGGGGGGGGGGGAGAAAAACAACACTAGAGATGGGAACATGAGCTAATAGAAAAAAATAATAGAAGGAAGTTTAAGTATAGCATTACAACAGATAGTAATTTTTACATGATTAATTAGAGAAATTACTACTTTTTTTTTTTTTTTTTTTTTTTTTCCATAAACAAAGATGTTAGTAAGGATTAGTTAGGAAAGGATTAGGGTTCTGAGTGAATGGTGTTGATGTGCTTGGTACTGTGCCGTATATGAGGAGGCTGTTGTCGTTCGTCATCTTCTGCTAGGGCAGCGGAGACCTGCTCCCGTAAAACTGGCCTTGAAAAAGGCCTACCGAGGGCGAGGGCTCACGCTGCAAGGGACTGCTTTCACAACTGATAACCAGCCAGAAAAACAGTCCCTTATATGGTCTCGTGATGAGGTAGGCGGGGTTTCCTTTCTGCGTCACTCCTCCGGGGCAGAGTGTACGCTTGACTGATCCCGTTCGGATTCGAGTGCGAACTTCTCTCTTGGCCAATCAGAGCACTGGGTTTCCGAGAATCCGTCGCCAGTAGAAGTACCAGCAACGGAAGTGTGAGCCCACTCAGAACAATTAGAAAAAGGCAGAGAATTGATAGAACAAAACACAATTTTTAAAAAGAATAAAGATTAAATGAGAGTGGTTAGTATAAGACCCACTTTAGGCCTTTTACGATTTGCATTGTCAAGTATGTCGTAATTTGGAAGAGAAGTTAAGGTAATATTATCAGAGTTATCGATTGAAAGATGGAAATTTGAGTTAAGTTTTTGAATAAATTCACCAAGTCTAATTAAATTAAGCTCTTTGAAAAAATGAAAGTTACGAACATAATAGGGTACATCATAGATAAGTCTAATAACTGCATTTTCAGATTGAATAAGTAATTTGATATTAGTTTTACTGGAGAGACTCCATACTTGACAAGCATAAGTTAATATAGGTCTTAAACAGGAATTATACAGGAGCATTTTGTTTTTAGTAGACAATTCACTATTACGGGCCAAAAGGGGGAATAATTTATTTTTAGCAGCTCTAAATTTAGTACGCGAAGCAAGAATGTGCTCTTTAAAAGTTAAATGCTGATCAAGGATGACACCAAGGTACTTGCAACTTGAAGACCAAGGCAGGGCAGAGTTATTAAATTTAATTTTATATTTATCAAGATTATTTTTCCTCAAATTACAGAAAAGCATGGCCTGGGTCTTGTCCGTGTTTACTGCAATACGCCAGTTTTTGAACCATACTGACAGTAATTTGAGGTGATGACTTATTGCAATAATAGCATACCTTCTGTTATTTTTGACGCAGAAAACACAAGTGTCGTCTGCGAATTTAGCCAAATGGGTATGGGGGTAGGTAGGCATGTCATTAATAAAAATATTAAATAATTTTGGGGAGATCCGAGAACCTTGAGGGAGGCCAAACACCGCAAAAAAAATTTCTAGAAAGTTTGTTTTTAATTTTGACATGAAAATTTCTATCCAGAAGGTAGCGGTAAATTAATTTAATAAGGTAAGGAGGGAAATCATAATTAATCATTTTAAAAATTAGGCCGAAAATCCAGACTTTATCAAACGCCTTTTCTATATCAAGGAATACCGCCGCAGTGAAACTTTTTGAGATTTTGCCTGTGGTGATGTGTTCCACTAGGCGGTACACTTGATGGGGGGCAGAAAGCCCCTCTCTAAAACCATACTGTACTGGCGAAATGATATTATTAATGTTACAATGGGCATCTAAATACTGAGCAATAAACGCTTCAGTAAGTTTACTTAAAGAATTTAGTAGGGAGATGGGACGGTAACTAGTTGGGAGTTCTGGGGGCTTCCGATCTTTGTAGATCGGGGCAGTAAGAGCAGTTTTCCAGTACAGTGGGAAGTAGCTAAACTTAAAAATGTTATTAATTAAATGGGTGATTTTTGGAATATACGCGTGTGGAAGGTTCTTAAGCATCTCATTAGTAACACCACTGATGCCAGGGGACTTTTTATTTTTAAGTTTACTAATTTCTTTTATGACATCAGCGTTAGAGATCGAAAAAGGGGGTGGGGGGTGGTCGATGCTTAAGAAGTGCCTAACAGTAGTATTGACTTCTCTCTCGGTTTCGTAATTAACAATAGGATTTCCCTGAAACTGTATCTCTAGGCTTTCGGCAATAGCATTTGCTTTTTCTTCATCCGTTTCCGCGTAGATTTGTGAATTTGGAAAAAGGATACGGGGGAAGTTCGAAGCAGAGCGTCTGAATCTCTTGGCAGCTTTCCAAATGGATGCATCTGCTGCTGAGAGTGACTGTAAATACAGGCTCCAGCAGTCTTGATTTCTTTTGTAAAGATAGTTTTTAAGATCACTTTGTGCTCTGTTCATAATTCTTTTGTCAAAAATACTACGCGTACGTTGATAAATTTTCCTCGCCCTGTTTTTATTAATTGTGAGTCTGCGGACATGTGGGTCTAATTTATAAAATTCGTGATCTATAGTTTTAGTAGTGGCGTTATCAGCAGCATTTTTAATTTCTACAGTGATATTTTCAGCAAAGTTTTCAATATCATTTGTAGAGTTGATATCTGGGAGGGGTGTGGGGGGGATGTCGTTAATAAAACTTTGGAACTGAGCCCAATTGATCCTGTTAATAATTTTTGGAGGTGGGGGTGGGATACGAATTTGGATGTTAATTTTAATCGGGTTGTGATCAGAGCTCAATTCCGGGAGGGATGTAATTTCTTTGGCATAATTAAAGCCATTAAATAGGCCGAAATCAATGGTAGTGCTGCTGAAACTAGTGATGCGGGTGGGGTCATCCGGAAAAATAATGTCCGCAGTAGAATTTTGAAGAAAATTATAAATGCTATTACCATACTCGTTGTTAGAGGTACAATTCCAGAAATTATGATGGGCATTGAAGTCACCTATTAAAAAGGTGTTGACATCGTAATTAAGAAGATTTTTTATATCTCTTAAGATGCCACTCGCGCTCTCTTGATTGGGGATGTAAACCGAGAAGAAAGTCAATGGGGGAGATCCTTGAATTTTCAAAGTGATACCAGTGGCGTCGATAAAGCCCAGAGGAGGGAGGGGGACTGGGTAAGCCGTGAGGGAATTTTTGATGCAAATTGCGGTGCCACGAATGGCACGCGCACTGTTAGTATTATTAAAGTCATTTCTGTAGATATTATAATTTGGAATACAAAATTTGATGCCAGGTCTCAAGTGCGTTTCCTGAATTAAAAGAATATCAGGGGCGTGCTCCTGCATGAATTCCCGTAGCTCATAAATTTTTCCCTTAATACCATTGCAATTCCAGGAAATACTACTTAAACAGCCTTTGTAATCCATTATGGTTTCGCGGTTGGTTGTTGTTTAAAGATTTCATTAAGTATGGCGGTTTTTTCCATCATATCCGTGGTTGATTTAATTTTAATAAGTGCTAGTTTGTATTTTTCTATGAGATCTTTGAGGTTGCTTGCGTTGAATTCTTGGGCAATTTCGTTTAAAACTTTAGAAAGGGCGTTAATGTTAGACATATCAGATTGGGGGGAAGGAGCGGTGACAAGGGTTGAAGACTTTTGAACAGGGGGGTGGGTGGGGTTAAGAGCATTTGAATAGGATTTAGAATCGGTAACTGGGGATGAATTAAATTGTCTACTCGGTTTGGGGAATTTAATACAACCTCTAAAGTTGGCAGTGTGATCACCACCACAATTACAGCACTGAACTTTATTTGTCTGACCTTTCACTAAGTTACAATTTTGTGTGTCATGATTACCAGTGCATTTAACACATCTGGGGGCCATTTTACAATTGAAGGATGAGTGATGAAAGTATTGACACTTGTAACACTGGAGGGTTCTGTTAGGTCTATTGTAGTTTTCTATACGAATAATAAAGTGACAGAGGGTTTCTAGTTTGAAAATTTCCCTGCTAGCAGGGGTGTCTTCGAGTTGGATTTGGAATAGGGGCATCCGGGTTTGGGTTTTAAATTTTATCATTTGGGTAACTTTGATTATAGGGTAATTTAATGCTGTAAGTTCGTCGGTGATCATCAGTTCAGTGACGCCATCCATAGGAAGTCCTCGAACAACAACCTTTAGGGGAAGGGTGGATTTTTCTTTTTGGTAATAGTGTTGGACATTAAGACTGTCCAACTTTGCGATAATTTTAGAATAGTCTATTGGGGTCTCTGGATATATTTTGGTGAAAGCACCCGATGGTGCAAGCCTGAAATTGCATTGGTCTTTCTTTAAATTATTTAACACATTAGGCATATCAGTAGGGGTTTTCATGGTAATGTGCCTTACTTTAGGAGTGGGCACTTTTTTACTATCAGTAACTTTAGGTTGGGGTATGGAATCATCATTTAAAATTTGGGGTTTCAGAGTTGAATATCTATTATCTAAGTTAATAACATGAGCCAATTTGTTACGAGGTAAGAGAAAGTTATCTTCCTCACTCAGTTTACGTTTAGCAGATAGGGCAGTACCAACAATAAAATCAGAGACTCTCACCTGACTTGAAATACTGGCTCCATCATCTGGGCTCTCCATCTCCATGTCATCGGCGGCATTTAACCAGTGAAGCTCGGTTTGGACTCCTTCCCGTCTGGCTATAATACTCTCCATTTTAGCTGTCAGGGTGGTGTTTTGCTCCGGGATGCGGTTGGTTTCCACGGCCCTTTTCGCTTTCAACAGATCTTTTTCCATTATGTAAAGTCCAGTTTCATAGTATTCCTTGAGATTATCATATTCGTCTTCGGTTAATGCTCCTCTCTGGTAACCTCCATCTCTAAACTTCACACGGGTGACCTTTCCTACTTCAAAGCGGGACTCCGCAAGCCCCTCAATGGGGTGCAACGGCAGACTACGACTCATCAAGGCACGTTTGTTCTCGATGAAGTTCAAAACCCTCTATCTATCGAATCTATCAATCTAATCAATCTATCTGATATTCTTCTTACCATTCTTCTACTGATAACCAGCCAGAAAAACAGTCCCTTATATGGTCTCGTGATGAGGTAGGCGGGGTTTCCTTTCTGCGTCACTCCTCCCAGCAGAGTGAACGCTTGACTGATCCCGTTCGGATTCGAGTGCGAACTTCTCTCTTGGCCAATCAGAGCACTGGGTTCTCGAGAGTCCGTCGCCAGTAGAAGTACCAGCAACGGCAAGTGTGAGCCCACTCAGAACAATTAGAAAAAGGCAGAGAATTGATAGAACAAAACACAATTATTAAAAAGAATAAAGATTAAATGAGAGTGGTTAGTATTAGACCCACTTTGGGCCTTTTACGATTTGCATTGTCAAGTATGTCGTAATTTGGAAGAGAAGTTAAGGTAATATTATCAGAGATATCAATTGAAAGATGGAAATTTGAGTTAAGTTTTTGAATAAATTCACCAAGTCTAATTAAATTAAGCTCTTTGAAAAAATGAAAGTTACGAACATAATAGGGTACATCATAGATTAGTCTAATAACTGCATTTTCAGATTGAATAAGTAATTTGATATTAGTTTTACTGGAGAGACTCCATACTTGACAAGCATAAGTTAATATAGGTCTTAAACAGGAATTATACAGGAGCATTTTGTTTTTAGTAGACAATTCACTATTACGGGCCAAAAGGGGGAATAATTTATTTTTAGCAGCTCTAAATTTAGTACGCGAAGCAAGAATGTGCTCTTTAAAAGTTAAATGCTGATCAAGGATGACACCAAGGTACTTGCAACTTGAAGACCAAGGCAGGGCAGAGTTATTAAATTTAATTTTATATTTATCAAGATTATTTTTCCTCAAATTACAGAAAAGCATGGCCTGGGTCTTGTCCGTGTTGACTGCAATACGCCAGTTTTTGAACCATACTGACAGTAATTTGAGGTGATGACTTATTGCAATAATAGCATACCTTCTGTTATTTTTGACGCAGAAAACACAAGTGTCGTCTGCGAATTTAGCCAAATGGGTATGGGGGTAGGTAGGCATGTCATTAATAAAAATATTAAATAATTTTGGGGAGATCCGAGAACCTTGAGGGAGGCCAAACACAGCAAAAAAATTTCTAGAAAGTTTGTTTTTAATTTTGACATGGAAATTTCTATCCAGAAGGTAGCGGTAAATTAATTTAATAAGGTAGGGAGGGAAATCATAATTAATCATTTTAAAAATTAGGCCGAAAATCCAGACTTTATCAAACGCCTTTTCGACCTTGAAAAAACTTCGAAAGAACTTTACCGAGGCTCCTGTGGTCAATACCACGCATCCCCGGAGAACATGACGAATGGAGAAAAACTGACTGAAAAAACAGCATGAGCATGACCTGAGCAGCTGGCAAAGAAGGCAAATGACCGAGAACAACCGTAAAAAAAAAAGGCCCTTTTCAGGCACCATACATGTATAAAATTTAGGTATATAACAAACGATTGCGCACCTCCGTAAAGGAGGAGGAGTCAAGAACTTGAGAGCCAATAGGAAAATTGTAGAATTTCTGTCGGAGAAGGCCACTAAGGCTTTTCTGACACATTTTTCATAGTGCTAAAATTCGTTTCTATTAATTTTTGAAAAGGTATATTTAAATTAGTAGTAAGATTACTTATATTATCGAGGAGGTCATTAAGAATTTTGAGTTTTTCTATAATTGGGTCTAAATTTTTAAAAAGGTCAGGATAATTTAATTTAGCGAACCCATTGGAACTAATTTGAGCATTAGCATTGTCTAAAGGATTAATGTTGTTTTTGGAAGGCAGGGCAGGAAAATTAATTGGATTAAGAGTTATGGAATTTTTATCTTTAGGGTCACTGATTCTATTATTTGGAAACTTAGCGCCTTTTGTGGCAGTTTGAGGTTTTTGATTTTTGGGACGCTTAGGGCACCCTGAAAAGTTTGCTGTATGATTGCCGCTACAATTAGCGCAACAGAATTGTTTTGGGTCCGTTATGGGACAATTTGTAGATTTATGAGCCCCGCTGCATTTAAGGCATACGGGGTTGTAATTGCAGGTAAACGATGAATGGTTAAACTTTTGACAATTGTAACACTGTTTTGGGCCGTGGAACCGGTATGGTTCAACACGGACCCGAAATCCTAGAAAAATATCAATGTCGAAAATAGCTTTAGGATTCTCACTATGTAACAGATTAATCATGAATATGGGTAAGGGATCTTTGGATTTGAGGTTCCTGAGCTGCGTGACTGAGTGCACATTCCATCCAAGGTTAGTTAACTCTGTTTTAATTTCGGTGGTTTCAGAATCACAGGGAATTCCTTTAATTATAATTTTGAGGGGCCTCTCCGACTTAAGTGGGAGGCCGAAATATTCCAGTTTAGCATCGGATAGGAAGGTTTTGATTGCACGATAATCATCGATAGTACTAGGAATAATTTTGACAGAGTTCTTAGAGATACTCTTCTCAATTTTATGGGAAGTGCAGTTTTCTATTTTACGGAGAACTTCCCTCCAGTCAGAATTAATTTTGATAGTAATTGGCATGGGCTTGTCATTATTAGTACGAATTTTTGGAGGAGAGTCGATTGGATCCTTCTCTGCTGCGCCGGAGGTATCCATATCGTCTATCTTAGTCAGTGGCCCGAAAGAGTTGGGAGACTCAAATTTGGAATAAATAATAGTATCATCATTAATGGGTTCTTTGGCAGTTTTTCGCTTGACTTCCTCATCAATTTCAGTTTCTTTATGGATCGAAATAATTTGGTTAGCAGTGATACTTGTCTTCTGCTTTTTCCCTGAAGCAACGTAATTTTCCTTATCGGCTCTGCTAGCCTTGTCATCTTTGACTACTGAGCAAATATGATCTATTTTTTCAATGGTCCGATCAATCAAAAACATTTGAGGACCGACGGCATAGACGTTGAGCGCAAGCGTGACTGTGTCCAGGCCGATTAGAGGTACAGGTCCATATTCGATAGCTAATCCAACATACTTTTTCATAGCAGTGGTAAGTCTTACGTGATAAGTCTTTCCATCATCTTCGTCAAAGGGAATACTCCCTAAGTACCTGATATAGGCCTTTTTCAGAGGCTCAAGATAATCTCTAGGAAAGAGTTCATTAACATCCTGTACAGTCAAAGTACTATTGGGTTCAAGATTCTCTATATAGTCCCAGTCCATCGTTGTCGCCGAAATTTACCGAGAGGTGGTTCGAACTAAAGCCCTGAAAAGGGCACCTACGCCACCCGTATTACGGCAAAATTTCCCAGTGAACGTCTAGCGAGCGGAGCTGCCCTCACGGGCGTTGGAACCGCTCATATCTATCAGAATTGAATGAATCGACCTTGAAACTTCGAAAGAACTTTACCGAGGCTCCTGTGGTCAATACCACGCATCCCCGGGGAACATGACGAATGGAGAAAAAACTGACTGAAAAAACAGCATGAGCATGACCTGAGCAGCTGGCAAAGATGGCAAAACCGAGAACAACCGTAAAAAAAAAAAAAAAGGCCCTTATCAGGCACCATACATGTATAAAATTTAGGTATATAGCAAACGCATGCGCTACTCCTGAGAGGAGGAGGAGTCAAGAACTAGAGAGCCAATAGGAAAATTGTAGAATTGCTGTCGGAGAGAGGCCTCTAAGGCTTTTCTGACACATTTGTCACAGTGCAAAAATTTGTTTCAATTAATTTTTGAAAAGGTATATTTAAATTAGTAGTAAGTTTACTTATATTTTCGAGGAGGTCATTAAGAATTTTGAGTTTTTCTATAATTGGGTCTAAATTTTTAAATAGGTCAGGATAATTTAATTTAGCGAACCCATTGGAACTGATTTGTGCATTAGCATTGTCTAAAGGATTAATGTTGTTTTTGGATGGCAGGGCAGGAAAATTAATAGGATTAAGAGTTATGGAATTTTTATCTTTAGGGTCACTGATTCTATTATTTGGAACATTATCGCCTTTTGTGGCAGTTTGAGGGTTTTGATTTTTGGGACGCTTAAGGCATCCTGAAAAGTTTGCTGTGTGATTGCCGCTACAGTTAGCGCAACAGAATTGTTTTGGGTCCGTTATGGGACAATTTGTAGATTTATGAGCCCCGCTGCATTTAAGGCAGACGGGGTTGTAATTGCAGGTAAATGAAGAATGGTTAAATTTTTGACAATTGTAACACTGTTTCGGGCCATGGAACCGGTATGGTTCAACACGGACCCGAAATCCGAGAAAAATATCAATATCGAATATAGCTTTAGGATTCTCACTATGTAACAGATTAATCATGAATATGGGTAAGGGATCTTTGGTTTTGAGGTTCTTGAGCTGCGTAACAGAGTGCACATTAAATCCAAGGTTAGTTAGCTCGGTTTTAATTTCGGTGGTTTCAGAATCATAGGGAATTCCTTTAATTATAATTTTGAGGGGCCTCTCCGACTTAAGAGGGAGGCCGAAATATTCAAGATTAGAATCGGAGAGGAAAGTTTTGATTGCACGATAATCATCGATAGTACTAGGAATAATTTTGACAGAGTTCTTAGAGATACTCTTCTCAATTTTATGGGAAGTGCAGTTTTCAATTTTACGGAGAACTTCCCTCCAGTCAGAATTAATTTTGATAGTAATTGGCATGGGCTTGTCATTATTAGTACGAATTTTTGGAGGAGAGTCGATTGTGTCCTTCTCTGCTGCGCCGGAGGTATCCATATCGTCGATTTTAGCCAATGTCCCGAAAGGGTTGGGAGACTCAAATTTGGAATAAATAATAGTATCATCATTAATGGGATCTTTGGCAGTTTTACGCTTGACTTCCTCATCAACTTCAGTTTCTTTATGGACCGAAATAATTTGGTTAGCATTGATACTTGTCTTCTGCTTTTTCCCTAAAGCAGCGTAATTTTCCTTATCGGCTCTGCTAGCCCTGTTATCTTTGACGACTGAGCAAATATGATCTATTTTTTCAATGGTCCTATCAATCAAAAACCTTTGAGATTCGACGGCGTAGTCGTTGAGTGCAAGCGTAACTGTGTCCAGGCCGATTATAGGTACAGGTCCATATTCGATAGCTAATCTAACATACTTTTTCATAGCAGTGGTTAGTCTTACGTGATAAGTCTTTCCATCATTGTCATAAGGAATATTCCCTAAGTAACTGGTATAGGCCTTTTTAAGAGGATTAAGATAATCTCTAGGAAAGAGTTCATTAATATCCTGTAAAGTCAAATTACTATTGGGTCCAAGATTCTCCACATAGTCCCAGTCCATCGTTGTCGTCGAAATTTACCGAGAGGTGGTTCGAATTAAAGCCCTGAAAAGGGCACCTACGCCACCCGTATTACGGCAAAAATTTCCCAGTGCACGGCTAGCGAGCGGAGCTGCCCTCACGGGCGTCGGAACCGCTCATGTTGAAGTCGAATCTGAATCTGATCCTGAATTGAATGAATCTCAATGTTCTCGACCTTGAACAGTTCCGGAACAGTTGATGCCGGTTCAGGGGCTTCCTAGTTGCAGCAACTTTACGCCCAGTCGAGTGTGAGTTGAATGTCATTTCAAAGTGAGCCGTTGGGGGAAGGTAAAAAATTGCTTATAGCAATTAAAATAAATAAAGATTGCTTATAGCAATTAAAAGTAAAATTTAAGATTACATATAGCAATTAAAAAGATAAATTTAAAAATGGGTGAAGAAATTTGGAATAAGAGAAGAAGCGATAGAGACTAGAGATAGAGTCGATTAAAACATGAAGTAAATGGTTTAGCTGTAGTAAATACTACTGGGAAGGAAAAAGTTTAAAATAGGGTTCAGGACATGTTCCAAGATCAGTACAAAAAGCCAGGTGGAAAAGCCAGATGGAAAGGCGGGCAAAGCAACATAAAAAAAAAAAAGACACTTTTCAGTGGCCATACAGTTTTTTTTTTTTTGTTTTTTTTTTTTTTGTTTTTTTTCAATTATTATTTAAATAATGGTATAGCTGGGTAATGTATGTAAATAGGCTATACAAAGTTTTTTTTTTTTTTTTTTTTTTTTTTTTTTTTTTTAAGTAGAGTAATAATTTGAGAGAAGATAGCTGAGATTGAGATTGGTGAGCACTAATGATTGCCATCAGTTAAGCAAGAATATTTTGGCCGTTTACGGTGATGTGGCTCGGATGCGTCGTAATCCGGCAGCTCAGCAATTATTTCATTGGGGAGGTCGTAAAGGTTGTCATAAAATTTTTTGGAAAGATGGTTTATACGTTTAACAAGAGAGGTAGTGTTGAGGTCTCTGTAGACTGTGCTGTTACGGAGGTAGCGCGAGGCACCCCTGACATTGCGCAGGTGTCTGTTGTGTAGTTGACTGAGATTTTTGATGGAGGATTTACAAGTGAAGGACCAGACCGGACAAGCGTATGTGATTATGGGTAGAATGCATGAGTTATATAGTAGAAGTTTATTGTGAATAGCAAGGGTTTTGGTTTTAAGAAGAGGTTTGAGTGCAATGGAAGCGCCGGCGACTTTTCTCCTAATGTTGATGATATGTTTGTTGAATGTAAGTCTGCGGTCAAGTGTCACCCCTAGGTACTTTGCCTCGTTGGTCCAAGGAATGGTGGTATTGTTAATTGTGATTCTGTTAGGATAGGTATAATTTTTGGAGAAGTAGACAGCGGCAGTTTTATTTTCGTTAAGTTTAACGCGCCAAAGGTCGCACCAGTTTAGGAAGTCATCAATGTGGGTCTGTAGGTACCTGTATAGTGTATATGGGTGGTGAGCGTGGGTGTAAATAGTGGTGTCGTCCGCATAAAGAGCAAGATGAGTGTTTGGTGATCTGGGAATGTCGTTAAAGTAGATGTTAAAAAGCAAGGGACCGATAACGCTCCCTTGGAGGATGCCTGCTAAAATATAGAATATAGCGGAGAGAATGTTGTTTATGCGGACGCGGAAAATGCGATCGCTAAGGTAGGAGTATATGAGGTGTATAAGTCTGGCGGGAAAGTTAAGCTTAATTAATTTGTATATAAGGCCCAAGTGCCAGACTTTATCGAATGCCTTAGCAATGTCAAGGAAAATGGCAGCAGCTGGGATCTTCGAGTTTAGCTTTTCGCTGAGAAATTCGACAACTCGAAGGAGCTGGTGTGTTGTGGAGTGTTTAGGGCGGAAGCCAAATTGTTCAGGCATGAGAGTGTTGTTATGTTGGATATGGTGTTGGAGTTGCGACCAAATGACGCGTTCAATAACTTTGCTGAGAGAAGGAAGGAGTGAAATAGGTCTATAGTTAGCAGGGTCAGTTAAGTTAGTACCAGGTTTAGGGATAGGGGAAATGATGGAAATTTTCCAAGGCTTTGGAAAATAGTTAAAGTAGAAGATGGAGTTAGTAAGTTTTGTGATATAGTTTATGTAGTTAGGAGGCAAGTTTTTGAGTGCTGTGTTATTGATTTTATCGTACCCAGGGGCTTTGCGTTTTTTGAGTTTGGTAATGATGTTATGTATAACAATAGGCTGAATAACAGTAGGTGGATCATCAGTGGGTTGGGCAAGAAATCTATGGACTGTGTCGCTGACATGTGTAAGGTGATCTTGGCTAGCGAGGGTGGGGTTTGGTGAAAATTGATTTGAGTATGACCTAGCAAGGAAGTTAGCTTTCTCCTCGTCAGTGTAAGCAGTGTTATTGTTGACTGTGAGAGGCGGGATGGGAGTGTAGTTATTGTTAATTTTACGCTTAATTTGCCAGAGAGAATTATCCTCGCTAGCAATGTTTTGGATGAAATTGGACCAGTTTTTTTGTTTTTCTTTGAAAATGCTGTTTTTAATTTTGTTGTTTAGTCTGTTAATGAGAGGTTTTAATGAAGGGTCTCTTGTGTTTTGGAAGAGACGACGAAGACGATTTCGTTGTTTGATGAGGTTGTAGATGTAAGCCGGAGGAGTAAAAGTGTTGTTATTTTTAAAATATTTGATGGTGGAGTGATTAAGTGCATTGGTTATGTGTGTGTTAAAGTTATCAACAGCAGTGTCGATGTCGTTAGTATTATTAATATCAGGAAAGTTTAAGTTGTTATTGTTGAGAAAATCAGTATATTTATGCCAGTCAATGGCCACAGAAGGAGGTGGGGAAAGAGGGTTAATAAGGTCGATCTTAAAGGAGACAGGAAGGTGATCGGAGCTTAAGTCGTTAATTACAGTAGTGGTGATAGGGTAAGGAAGGTTTTTTGTGATTGCAAAATCAATAATTGAGTTGTGTGATCTGGGTGCAGTACAAATGTGTGTTGGGGAGGCTGGTGCATGTAGGCTAAGGTTTAAGTTTTGAATGAGGTTGTGAAGTGAGGCACCTCTTCTAGTGTTTCCATGACAATTCCAGCGCCTACTTTTGGCATTAAAGTCGCCGGCGAAGAAGCAGTGTGAGTGTTGTGAGATTAAGTGTGTGAGGTCTTGAACTGGAAAGTTTCCAGTCGGGTAAATGTAAATGGAAGCAAGGTGAATGTTTATTTGTGGTAGTTGTAAAATTATACTAGTGAAGTCAATATTATTTAAGGTGGGGTTTTGGGTGATGTAATGTGGTATGTGACTTTTGATGTAAATGGCGGTACCGCCCCATCTAGGGTCAGCTGCGCGTGGAGTGTAGTGTAATCTGTACCCGGGAATGTTAATTCTGAAAGTTGGGTTGCGGGTTTCTTGGAGAAAGATGATGTCAATGTGGGGGTGATCAATGATAAAGGTTTTAAATTCGTTAAATTTGTTACGGATAGAATTACAATTCCAGGTTAAGATTATAAGTGAGGAGAAGTTAGAGGAACTATTCATGATTGGGTGTGTTAAATTCCGATGCGAGGCTGTCGAACTCGTTCATTATTATAAACATTTTTTCAAGTGGGTTTGTACAATTTTTTGTTTTCTTAGAGATATTTGTAAAACATTGAATAAATTTGTTAAATTTAAGTATTTCCTTCATCTCTTGGAATGTTTTGAAGATTTCAGAGATTTCTGTAGTGTAGTTAGAGTTATTAGTAGTGGTGGAGTGAGTGTCCGGGGACAGATTCTGGGTTTCAGTGGAGTGAGTGGATGGGTTTTCAGGTATGTCCGGATCTGAGGTCGTGTTAGCTGAGGATGCTGTGTTGGAGTTATTGGTGTTGGGAACATTAGTGTTTCTTTTGGTGTAGTTGAAATTGGCGAGAATTTCTGTCATGAGTTTAACATTATTTGTTGTGTTGGGTTCCCTACTGTTGGGCTTATTGGGTTGATTTTTCCTGAATGTTTGTGGTGTTTTTGGGCAACCTCTGTAGGTTGCTGGGTGAGGGCCAGAGCAATTAGCGCATTTAGGTGTTATTTTTCCAGTTTGGGGGCAATCAGGTGTGAGATGGAGTCCAGCGCATTTAACGCATTTAGGAGGTAATTTACAAATTTCTGATGCGTGTCCAAATCCCTGGCAGCGGTGGCATTGTTTAACTATGTTAGTTCCTTTGAATCTCTCGATGGTTACACTTAGATTACAGATTTCAGTAATTTTGTAAATTTCGTCAAAGTTTTCTCTTGGGAGCAAGTTGACAAGGTATATAGGCATTGGGTTGCCAGTTTTCCTACTTTTGAGCATAGCTGCACGGTTTGCTGTGAAGTTGTAATCTTTCAGAGCGTTAATGATGATGTTGGGGTCAGTGTATGGCGGGATGCCTCTGATGCAGACTTTCCGCGGTCGTTTTTCTAGTGGGCTAAGAGTGGTGTATGCTATAGCGTTTGTGTCAAGGAAGTTTTGAGTCTTACGAAAGTCGTTATCATTTTTACAATGTACTTTAAGAAGCTCACCGTCAAGTTTTATAAGTGGTTTTACTTCGTTAACATTGTTGATTTCAGAGGCAAGCTTGTGCCAGTGATCTTTGATTTCTATATAAAATGGGTGTATTTTGTTTTTGTTATAAGTTAGGTTCGTGTCTGAGTTTTGGGTGTTGTTTGGGTCTTGTGAGCTGCCGGGAAGGGCGCAATCCTGAGAGGATTCATGATCCATGGAATTAATTTCGGAAGTGTCCTCACTTAGGACTTGAAATTTGTTTTTGACAGGTATGTTAGCATGAATTTCTGGGTTTTTTCTTTTACGGCCATTAGCAGTTGTAAAACCGTCATCAGGGCTCACCAAATCAGCAATATTAGGGTTTAAATGATACATTATGTAAGGTAAATCTAGTTGGCTATCGTTTACTACATAGAGTTGAAAAGATTTGAGTCTACTCAATTTAATGGGGTCAAACGGCTCACAGAAAAGAAATGAGATTGAATTCAAAATATTACTCACAAGTGCCGGCTTTTCTGGATTGCTGGAAAAATCCTCAGTTGAGCGGATGCACTTCAGGTGGGCGTCCGTATAAATCAAGAAGTCCGTCACAATTTTGCGATGTTCCTCGTTGATAGTCGCCGGGAATTCAGACCAGGCCGTAGCAAAATCAGTATAAGTCCTTCCATTCATCAGTCTGCTACAATTGTCGGTGAAGTCAAAGGCCATTATTGCGCAGGAACGAAGCTGTTCTTAAAAGAACACGCTTTGAATACTCCTCCAATCCTCTGACGGGGAGAAAACAGCAAGAAACGAACGTGACTATTTAGCGCGCGCAGCTGCAACCAGCCGCGCAAGTGGCGACCTTGAAAAGAGGGGCAATTTGGTATATATACCAGGGTGGCTGCTGGAGGCGGAGTTCCTCCTTCTGCCCGTCCAATCCGAAATCAGTATTCAAGCAGTTGTTTTGGAAGAGAACAGAGTTTTAAAAATAAGTCAGTAAAATACTGAAAATTAAATAAAGATCAAAGCTATTAATTGATAGAATCTAAAATTATTCCAATCCTGGGTCTTTTACGATTTTGGCTGTCAAAAATGTCATAGTTTGGAAGATTGTTAAGGTTATTATTATCTGAGTTATCAAGAGAATTTTGGAAGTTAACGTTTAAATTTTGCATAAAAGTATTAAGTCTGGGAAAATCAATTTCTTTATAAAGGTGATAATTTCGAATATAGTAAGGAATATTATAAATTAGCCGAATGGTGGAATTTTGAGCTTGATTAAGTAATTTAATGTGGCTTTTTGCCACAAAAGACCAGATTGGACAGCCGTAAGTCAGGATAGGACGAAGATAGGACGAGTACAGGAGCAATTTGTTTTTGATGGAAAGTCCATTGTTTCGAGCTAAAAGTGGGAATAATTTATTTTTTGCAACTCGAAACTTGTTTCTGGTGGCATGAACATGATTTTTAAAAGCAAGTTTACGGTCTAAAATAATGCCTAAATATTTACAGCTTGAGGACCAAGGCAGATCAATATTGTTCAATTTAATTTTAAATTTGTCAATGGTTTCCTGCTGGGATTTACAAAAAAGAATAGCTTCAGTTTTATCAATATTGATCGCAATACGCCACTGGTGAAACCATATTAAAAGAATTTTGAGGTGGCGGGTAATTGCAGTAATGGCGTATTTTCTATTTTTATTGGTAGCAAAAATGCAAGTGTCATCTGCGAATTTAGCGGTTTGGGTATTGGGGTAATTTGGCATGTCGTTAATGAAAATATTAAATAATTTTGGTGAAATTTTGCTACCTTGGGGAGTTCCGAAAAATGCGAAAATTTTTCTAGAAAGTTCGTCTTTGACACGAACATGAAAATTTCTGTCTAATAAATAAAAATAAATAAGTTTAGTGAGGTAAGGTGGGAAGTCATATTTGATAAGTTTGTAAATTAAGCCGAAAATCCAAACTTTGTCGAACGCCTTTTCGATGTCGAGGAAAACTGCTGCAGTAAAATTTTTTGACTGGGTGCCAGTGGTGATATGCTCGACCAGTCTATAGACTTGGTGAGTAGCAGAGAGCCCTTCTCTGAATCCGAATTGATTTGGCGAAATAATATTATTGTCATTTAGATGTTGGTCAATTTTAATAGCAATAAAAGCCTCAGTTAGCTTGCTAATAGAATCAAGGAGGGCGATGGGACGATAACTAGTGGGCTTGTTAGGAGATTTATTAGGTTTTAGAATAGGGACAGTGATAGCAGTTTTCCAATACAGGGGAAAATAATTGAATTTAAAAATATTATTAATTAAAAGGGTGATTTTTGGAATATAAGAGTGAGGCAGATTCTTGAGCATCTCATTAGTAATACCACTGATGCCAGGGGATTTTTTATTTTTAAGTTTTTTAATTTCATTTTGTACATCAGTGTTGGAGATCGAAAAATCGGGTTCGGGTGAGTTCGTGCTCAAGAAATTTCTAACCGTGGTATTAACTTCTCTCTCAGTGTCAAGATTAATAATAGGATTTCCTTGGAACTGATCTTCAAAACTACTTGCTATTGCATTTGCTTTATCTTCATTAGTGTATGCATAGTCTTGGGAATTTGGAATAAGGATTCTGGGGAAGATTGAAATAGAGCTCTTGTATTTTCTCGCTGCTTGGTATATGGTGGCGTCCTCTGGTGAGAGCTTTTCCAAATAAACGGTCCAGCTCTCTTGTTGTTTTTTGTAAAGGTAATTTTTAAGATCTTGTTGAGCTCTATTCATAATTTGTCTGTCGAAAATGCTATGCGTACGTTGAAAAATTTTTCTAGCACGGTTTTTATTAGTAGTTAATCTGCGGACATGAGGATCGAGCTTATAAAATTCATTACCAATGATTTTTGTAGTAGAATTATCAGCAGCAGCTTTAATCTCAGAAGTAATGGAATTTGTTAAGTTTTCGATGTCATTTGTGTTATTAATGACAGGAAGGGTGGGTGGAGTATTATTAATGATAGTTTGGAACTTAGCCCAGTTGATTTTGTTAAAAATTTTTGGAGGTTGGAGTGGGACATGAATTTGGATGTTAATTTTAATAGGATTGTGATCAGAGCTAAGTTCCGCAAGCGATTCGATGTTTTTAGTAAAATTGAAGCCATTATAAATGCCAAAATCAATGGTGCTGCTGCTATAGTCGTCAAATCGGGTGGGGGAGTCCGGAAAAATAATGTCCGCAGTTGTATTACGTAGGATATTAAAAATGCAATTGCCATAGTTATTGTTTTGCCGACAGTTCCAAGAAGTGTGATGGGCATTGAAGTCACCTATGAGGAAGGTGTTGACATCGTAATCCAGCAGGGATTTCAGATTGGCTGAGATGTCACTCGCGCGCTCGCCGGCTGGGAGATACACTGAGAAAAAGGTTAGTGCTGGTACATTAGGAAATTTGACTGAGATGCCAGTGGCGCCGACAAAGTCCGGGGAGGGGGGGGTTGCAGGATAAAAGGGGTGGTTATTTTTGACACAAACAGCGGTTCCCCGAATGGGTCGCGCGCTGTTTGGATTAATGAAATCATTTCTAAAGATGGTATAATTTGGAATACGGAAATTAATGCCTGGTCTCAAGTGGGTCTCTTGGAGTAGTAAAATATCAGGGGCGTGCTCCTGTACAAATTCCCTGAGCTCTCTAATTTTACCTTGAAGGCCGTTGCAGTTCCAGGAAATTATGCTTAAACACCCTCGACTCCCCATTAAGGAGACGAGTTAGGTTGTTGTTCAAAGGCTCCCATAAGGATTAAGTGTTTTTCAGTGTCGTTCTGAGCTTGCTGAATTTTTGTCAGTACGTTTTTGTATTTTGCGATAAGATCTGATAAATTTTTTACTTTTAGTTCTTTAGCAATTTGGTTCATTATTTCAGTTAATTCGCTTAGGTTATTTAGGCCAGAATTTGAGATTTGGGAATTACTGTTAGATTTTGAATTTTCGGTTTCGGGTTCGGGTCTGGGTCGGGTAATATTGGCATAAGAATTGATTGGATTAATGTAATTGGAGTTGAATTGTTTACGGGCTTGAGGGAATTTTGGGCAACCTCGGTAGCTGGCGGCATGTTCTCCGCCGCAATTACAGCAAGTTACTTTATTAATTTTACCTTTACCCTTATCGCACTCTGTAGTTTTATGGAAGCTATCACATTTCACACACCGAGGTTGCATTTTGCAATTTTGGGATACGTGGTGAAAGTACTGACAATTGTAACATTGTATTGTTCTTGATGGTCTTAGGTAATTTTCCACTCTGATTATATTGTAGTTTAGGGTTTCAAGTTTAAAAATTTCTTTTGCTTTTGGTGAGTTTTCTAGGTGAATTTGGAATAGGGGCATTTTTTGTTTAGTGGTGAATTTTTCTAACTGGTTAACTTTTATTACAGGGAAACCTAGTTCAGCAAGATCAGATTTGATCTCTTCCAAATCACTATCGATATGTAGCCCTCTGATAACAACCTTAAGTGGGGCAGTAGATTTTTCCGGGAATAGGAAATGTTGGATTTGGTGCTTATCTAAAATATCGATTACTTTTCTGTAGTCAGCCGGAGTGGCTGGAAAAATCTTCATGAAAATACCTGTGGGCCTTACGGTGAACTTACAACCGCCTTCGTTAGCTAATTCATTTAATATATCCTTTTTATTGTGATCTTTGAAATCAACGGTTATGAAATTAACTTTCGGGTTTGGGATTCTTTTATCTACAGTGGGGGTGGCTGTTGGCACGCTCTTATCGTGCAGCATAACTTGATTAAGAAGGGAAAATTTATTATTAAGAGGAATTATAGGCGTTATATTAGATACTTTGTTCCTTTGGAACGAGAAGTCATTTATTTCATGGCCAGCTTTGCGCTTAGGTGGCCGTTCACTATTGCTGGTGCTTCCAGAACTGAAATCACCTACCTGTAGATTGTTGGTGGTGCCATCTACATGAGTGTCCATCAACTCCAAGTTCTGAGATCTGTTTATGACTCCACTCTCGAGGGCAGCAATTTCTTTTCTGATGGCCTGCATGGTATTTTGTTGGGATGAAATTTTTGCAATTAGTTGTTGCATGGCTTCGGTCTCTGCTGTTCGCACCGCCACATCATTACTTCGAATTTTCGAAGCTAGAATTTTCAACGCATCGTATAAGTAGTCAGATAGCAATGAAAGATCATCATCTGATAATGTTGCACTGAGCGTTCTATCCTTGAACCATTTTAGTCGAAATGCCTCCGCATCTGCAAATCATCTTTTATTCGGCTTTGTGCCTTCATCGAGTGCGGTTCTCCCGTTCCTCTCGCTGACTGACCGGATAGCTTTACTTGCGCGGCTGGTTGCAGCTGCGCGCGCTAAATAGTCACGTTCGTTTCTTGCTGTTTTCTCCCCGTCAGAGGATTGGAGGAGTATTCAAAGCGTGTTCTTTTAAGAACAGCTTCGTTCCTGCGCAATAATGGCCTTTGACTTCACCGACAATTGTAGCAGACTGATGAATGGAAGGACTTATACTGATTTTGCTACGGCCTGGTCTGAATTCCCGGCGACTATCAACGAGGAACATCGCAAAATTGTGACGGACTTCTTGATTTATACGGACGCCCACCTGAAGTGCATCCGCTCAACTGAGGATTTTTCCAGCAATCCAGAAAAGCCGGCACTTGTGAGTAATATTTTGAATTCAATCTCATTTCTTTTCTGTGAGCCGTTTGACCCCATTAAATTGAGTAGACTCAAATCTTTTCAACTCTATGTAGTAAACGATAGCCAACTAGATTTACCTTACATAATGTATCATTTAAACCCTAATATTGCTGATTTGGTGAGCCCTGATGACGGTTTTACAACTGCTAATGGCCGTAAAAGAAAAAACCCAGAAATTCATGCTAACATACCTGTCAAAAACAAATTTCAAGTCCTAAGTGAGGACACTTCCGAAATTAATTCCATGGATCATGAATCCTCTCAGGATTGCGCCCTTCCCGGCAGCTCACAAGACCCAAACAACACCCAAAACTCAGACACGAACCTAACTTATAACAAAAACAAAATACACCCATTTTATATAGAAATCAAAGATCACTGGCACAAGCTTGCCTCTGAAATCAACAATGTTAACGAAGTAAAACCACTTATAAAACTTGACGGTGAGCTTCTTAAAGTACATTGTAAAAATGATAACGACTTTCGTAAGACTCAAAACTTCCTTGACACAAACGCTATAGCATACACCACTCTTAGCCCACTAGAAAAACGACCGCGGAAAGTCTGCATCAGAGGCATCCCGCCATACACTGACCCCAACATCATCATTAACGCTCTGAAAGATTACAACTTCACAGCAAACCGTGCAGCTATGCTCAAAAGTAGGAAAACTGGCAACCCAATGCCTATATACCTTGTCAACTTGCTCCCAAGAGAAAACTTTGACGAAATTTACAAAATTACTGAAATCTGTAATCTAAGTGTAACCATCGAGAGATTCAAAGGAACTAACATAGTTAAACAATGCCACCGCTGCCAGGGATTTGGACACGCATCAGAAATTTGTAAATTACCTCCTAAATGCGTTAAATGCGCTGGACTCCATCTCACACCTGATTGCCCCCAAACTGGAAAAATAACACCTAAATGCGCTAATTGCTCTGGCCCTCACCCAGCAACCTACAGAGGTTGCCCAAAAACACCACAAACATTCAGGAAAAATCAACCCAATAAGCCCAACAGTAGGGAACCCAACACAACAAATAATGTTAAACTCATGACAGAAATTCTCGCCAATTTCAACTACACCAAAAGAAACACTAATGTTCCCAACACCAATAACTCCAACACAGCATCCTCAGCTAACACGACCTCAGATCCGGACATACCTGAAAACCCATCCACTCACTCCACTGAAACCCAGAATCTGTCCCCGGACACTCACTCCACCACTACTAATAACTCTAACTACACTACAGAAATCTCTGAAATCTTCAAAACATTCCAAGAGATGAAGGAAATACTTAAATTTAACAAATTTATTCAATGTTTTACAAATATCTCTAAGAAAACAAAAAATTGTACAAACCCACTTGAAAAAATGTTTATAATAATGAACGAGTTCGACAGCCTCGCATCGGAATTTAACACACCCAATCATGAATAGTTCCTCTAACTTCTCCTCACTTATAATCTTAACCTGGAATTGTAATTCTATCCGTAACAAATTTAACGAATTTAAAACCTTTATCATTGATCACCCCCACATTGACATCATCTTTCTCCAAGAAACCCGCAACCCAACTTTCAGAATTAACATTCCCGGGTACAGATTACACTACACTCCACGCGCAGCTGACCCTAGATGGGGCGGTACCGCCATTTACATCAAAAATCACATACCACATTACATCACCCAAAACCCCACCTTAAATAATATTGACTTCACTAGTATAATTTTACAACTACCACAAATAAACATTCACCTTGCTTCCATTTACATTTACCCGACTGGAAACTTTCCAGTTCAAGACCTCACACACTTAATCTCACAACACTCACACTGCTTCTTCGCCGGCGACTTTAATGCCAAAAGTAGGCGCTGGAATTGTCATGGAAACACTAGAAGAGGTGCCTCACTTCACAACCTCATTCAAAACTTAAACCTTAGCCTACATGCACCAGCCTCCCCAACACACATTTGTACTGCACCCAGATCACACAACTCAATTATTGATTTTGCAATCACAAAAAACCTTCCTTACCCTATCACCACTACTGTAATTAACGACTTAAGCTCCGATCACCTTCCTGTCTCCTTTAAGATCGACATTATTAATCCTCTTTCCCCACCTCCTTCTGTGGCCATTGACTGGCATAAATATACTGATTTTCTCAACAATAACAACTTAAACTTTCCTGATATTAATAATACTAACGACATCGACACTGCTGTTGATAACTTTAACACACACATAACCAATGCACTTAATCACTCCACCATCAAATATTTTAAAAATAACAACACTTTTACTCCTCCGGCTTACATCTACAACCTCATCAAACAACGAAATCGTCTTCGTCGTCTCTTCCAAAACACAAGAGACCCTTCATTAAAACCTCTCATTAACAGACTAAACAACAAAGTTAAAAACAGCATTTTCAAAGAAAAACAAAAAAACTGGTCCAATTTCATCCAAAACATTGCTAGCGAGGATAATTCTCTCTGGCAAATTAAGCGTAAAATTAACAATAACTACACTCCCATCCCGCCTCTCACAGTCAACAATAACACTGCTTACACTGACGAGGAGAAAGCTAACTTCCTTGCTAGGTCATACTCAAATCAATTTTCACCAAACCCCACCCTCGCTAGCCAAGATCACCTTACACATGTCAGCGACACAGTCCATAGATTTCTTGCCCAACCCACTGATGATCCACCTACTGTTATTCAGCCTATTGTTATACATAACATCATTACCAAACTCAAAAAACGCAAAGCCCCTGGGTACGATAAAATCAATAACACAGCACTCAAAAACTTGCCTCCTAACTACATAAACTATATCACAAAACTTACTAACTCCATCTTCTACTTTAACTATTTTCCAAAGCCTTGGAAAATTTCCATCATTTCCCCTATCCCTAAACCTGGTACTAACTTAACTGACCCTGCTAACTATAGACCTATTTCACTCCTTCCTTCTCTCAGCAAAGTTATTGAACGCGTCATTTGGTCGCAACTCCAACACCATATCCAACATAACAACACTCTCATGCCTGAACAATTTGGCTTCCGCCCTAAACACTCCACAACACACCAGCTCCTTCGAGTTGTCGAATTTCTCAGCGAAAAGCTAAACTCGAAGATCCCAGCTGCTGCCATTTTCCTTGACATCGCTAAGGCATTCGATAAAGTCTGGCACTTGGGCCTTATATACAAATTAATTAAGCTTAACTTTCCCGCCAGACTTATACACCTCATATACTCCTACCTTAGCGATCGCATTTTCCGCGTCCGCATAAACAACATTCTCTCCGCTATATTCTATATTTTAGCAGGCATCCTCCAAGGGAGCGTTATCGGTCCCTTGCTTTTTAACATCTACTTTAACGACATTCCCAGATCACCAAACACTCATCTTGCTCTTTATGCGGACGACACCACTATTTACACCCACGCTCACCACCCATATACACTATACAGGTACCTACAGACCCACATTGATGACTTCCTAAACTGGTGCGACCTTTGGCGCGTTAAACTTAACGAAAATAAAACTGCCGCTGTCTACTTCTCCAAAAAATATACCTATCCTAACAGAATCACAATTAACAATACCACCATTCCTTGGACCAACGAGGCAAAGTACCTAGGGGTGACACTTGACCGCAGACTTACATTCAACAAACATATCATCAACATTAGGAGAAAAGTCGCCGGCGCTTCCATTGCACTCAAACCTCTTCTTAAAACCAAAACCCTTGCTATTCACAATAAACTTCTACTATATAACTCATGCATTCTACCCATAATCACATACGCTTGTCCGGTCTGGGCCTTCACTTGTAAATCCTCCATCAAAAATCTCAGTCAACTACACAACAGACACCTGCGCAATGTCAGGGGTGCCTCGCGCTACCTCCGTAACAGCACAGTCTACAGAGACCTCAACACTACCTCTCTTGTTAAACGTATCAACCATCTTTCCAAAAAATTTTATGACAACCTTTACGACCTCCCCAATGAAATAATTGCTGAGCTGCCGGATTACGACGCATCCGAGCCACATCACCGTAAACGGCCAAAATATTCTTGCTTAACTGATGGCAATCATTAGTGCTCACCAATCTCAATCTCAGCTATCTTCTCTCAAATTATTACTCTATTTAAAAAAAAAAAAAAAAAAAAAAACTTTGTATAGCCTATTTACATACATTAACCAGCTATACCATTATTTAAATAATAATTGAAAAAAAAAAAAAAAAAAAAAAAAAACTGTATGGCCACTGAAAAGTGTCTTTTTTTTTATGTTGCTTTGCCCGCCTTTCCATCTGGCTTTTCCACCTGGCTTTTTGTACTGATCTTGGAACATGTCCTGAACCCTATTTTAAACTTTTTCCTTCCCAGTAGTATTTACTACAGCTAAACCATTTACTTCATGTTTTAATCGACTCTATCTTTAGTCTCTATCGCTTCTTCTCTTATTCCAAATTTCTTCACCCATTTTTAAATTTATCTTTTTAATTGCTATATGTAATCTTAAATTTTACTTTTAATTGCTATAAGCAATCTTTATTTATTTTAATTGCTATAAGCAATTTTTTACCTTCCCCCAACGGCTCACTTTGAAATGACATTCAACTCACACTCGACTGGGCGTAAAGTTGCTGCAACTAGGAAGCCCCTGAACCGGCATCAACTGTTCCGGACTGTTCCGGCATCTGCAAATCTGGGGTCCGGGACCCAATCGATTTTGGTAAACGACATGGAGAACTCAGTCGCAAGACGTCTGTTCTCCTCAAAATCCACAATCGATCTCCTATCTATGTATCTGGCCGAAACATATTCCACATTTTATGGTTTATACTTTAATTGAAAAAATTTTACGGTGTGAGTTTCAAAATAAAATTTCCCTATTGTCTATTCCTGAATGTAAAAATATTCTTATAAAAGCATGTACGATAATATTTACTTCAGCTAATATTTCAGCAGCGATCATTGTTTACTCTATTTTTCTGGCTTGGGTAACGAACCTGGATTCAATTTACGCGCGTTTTATTGGATAAGGGCAAGGCCGCAGATAAAAAAGGGGCTAGAGCCGGTACAACTTATCGGGGCTTGGCTCTTCGTAACATGTCCCACTTTAGAAAAATAGATACGAGCATTTTTATAATGCAAAATGTTTAAATTGAAATAGCTTATAATTAAACGAATTAAAAAATCAACAACTGAGTTGTATAAAATGTACATTTTAATGTAGCACAGCGCTAAGAAAAAGAACGTCGGTAAAAATTTTCCATCTATTAATAAATCAGCAGCTGTGGCATTATTATTGGTTTCAGCTGTCTCGCTCCAAAGGCTCACATCACAGCTAAAAATATTTATATCTCGGTCGCTATTTTTTATTTTGTTTTTGTTAATATATACATTCTTTTTTTTTAAATATATCTATTAACAGAATGTAAAGAAAAAATAAGCGACCGAGTTATATATGTTTAGCTGTCACGTGGGCATCTGGAGCTGGAGGCCCCACGCCAGCTGAAAATCGCAGCTGTGGATTCATTAGTAGACGGAAAATTTTTAACGACGTTAAATTTTAAGCAAATATTCATTTCATTTTAATAGCAATTACTCAACGTGTTTATATAATGTATATATACAAAAGGGCCTGCATGCAAAACATCACCGGGATCCACGTGCCCGGATACTCTTTCTATATATTCTTTTTCTTATTCAGTTAATATTTAATGCAAAATTGGAATGAATTTCTCTCAAATTAAAAAAAATATACTTACACTCAAAAGTAAGTAACTGGAAAATGAACTGTCCCCTTTCTTTTTTACTTGAGTTACAGTGCCTAGAAGTAAGAACTAATTCTAGGCACTGTACTTGAGTATCATATGTTCTAATTGTCATCGCTAAATTTGAATTTAATATCGTAATGTGCGTAAATTTATAATGGTTAGGTTACATATTACTCTATTTGAACGGAAAATTATCAGGAATATTCTAATTTTCACATGTCATATGTTTAATTTCGTAACAGATTATTTCTATTAAACTTTATTCGCATCAAAAAAGGATAAAAACTAATTGTTTGCTACATAAATTAATATATATTGCATGCTAATAATATACGGTGATGAAAATTAGAGAATACTGTTTTCTGTTATCTATTGGGAGGGGTGAATGTTTCGAATTCCGATATTTATAAAGACAAAATTCTGCCTGACATATAAAAAAGTTTTAAAATGAACTGTTACTTTCTTGATAATTAAAAATGATAATTATAAAAAAGAAACAACTTTAAAAGCCAACAGTCAGTTTAGTTAGAATCGTCAGCCTGGAATACAGTAGAATCAAAGAATAGATAGAAAACATCGAGCATAAACAAAATTTCCATACATAGGTAAATTTCGGAAAATTGTAAGTTTATCCGCTTGTCGCTAATGGCGTTAATAGCGCTACCATTTCACTTTTATACTCTAATTGTCCTATCTTGTTGGTAAGTTTATGACTCTTTCTACTTTTTAGCAGAAAAGTAGGAAGCGCTATGTACGTAGTATACGTGGCGCTACTATTGGAATTCGCCGCGTTAAGGGGCCGCTTCACAGATTTCTTTTTTCGTTACTCATAAAATACTCGTCTTGGTCAGTTGTATGTAGGCGTCACTATGTGCAAATGATTGACAGAAAAATTCTCCAATTAGAACAGAACAGTTTAAACATGGATCAAATATCACTGTTGGGTAGCGATTATTCGTTTTGAAGGGAGGGTTGGGGGGGGGGGAATCTACCCTCTTTCTATATTTGAACGTCTTTTGACCCCTTGTCTTGACCTCAGAAAGAAAGGGGGGAAGAAGTGTTTGAAAGAGTGGTAGATATTCTATTTCACCCTATTAAAAAAGAATGAAAGAAAGAGAGGAAAATGCAAATAGTAATAAGAAAAATTCTATGAATCAGTCAGTCACAAAATTAGTATGCAGAAATTTTCAATATCTGGCTAAAACGTTTATTTTTCAGATTATGCGGGATTCCCATTGTTATTTAACTTTAAAATAATTTCAAGAATTAATTTTTCACTATCTAAGAGTTTAGTGTTTAAATGCACTTTTTCAGATGAAACCGAGTAAAAATTTTCCCCGGCGATAAAATTTTGAATCGACTTGATCCAGTGAAACATTGTCCATTAATTAATTAACTATAGCTATTTATGTTAATTATTTTATAATTAACAACATTGAATTTAATAACTAATATCATAAATATTAATTTAGATTTAATCTTTCGTGTGTTATTCCAGTTATTATTTTGCCATATATACACACATTGAGCAGGAAAATTCAAAGTAGAGACATTCCATTCTAATTCAACTATGCTGCATTGATATATATATGAATTTTAAATCTTAAATTAAATAAAAAAATAAAGTACATGGTTAAAAATACTTGAGACATAAAATATTCCACAAGGATAAAAATAAAATAAAAGTGTTGAATATGATATTAAAAAAAGAAAAAAAAATCTTATAAAGATACAACGTGAAAATATACTGTATTATATTATAATCTACTTATTACACAAAAATGGAACATCAAATGGACAAATTTGGAGATTTTCTAAAAAATGGAATTATGAAAATAAACAATTTATAGGATTTCCTGTTCTAGAAGGTAGATAGATTTTTATAAATTTTATTAAAAGTTTATTGTATCAGAGCCCAGCGCAATGTCGCGCAAACCCCTGGCAAATTACTTAGTGGGGCCAAACGTCTCTAACTGCAATATTCGACAACTAAAAATCCTTCTTAAAAATTGCATATAGCATAGAATAATTTATTAGCGTATAAAATGTATGAAAAATAACATGCGAATTCTTTCACATGTAATGGATTGACACACAATTTTGTGAATGGACTAAGAAAACCATGGGAAAAAAGATTCTAACAAAAAAAAAAATAGTTCTAATCACCGTCGATAGAGGGAAATGTGGCGCTCTACATTGAAAAAAAAACATCAGAAACAGACAAAATTAATAATTTGGATAAAATGCCATGTTTTATTCATCATTTACACTTTCCCTTTCGTTGATCGCAGTTGAAACATCCATTATCACTTTTTCTGCCACCGGTTTATGTCCTCTGCCTGACCGAACTGCTAGCGAGCCTGTTTCTTCGAATTTCAGAATCATTGCTTTCAATACATTAACGGATAAAGGTCCTTTGCGCAGTTTATGGCGTGTTCTAAGTAAACGAAGAGCGGCTGGTGAATTGCACTGGTTACAATAATATAACAAGTAACGCGCGCTGCGGTAACGTGAGTTTCATTTTCAACCTGAGCTGAAATTGTTTCTCGGTGTTTTTCGCATGCATTTATAACTTAAACTATTGGCGCTACTGTCGCTTGCGTAAGTAAAAATTTGCATTTTCATTTATTGCCCGTATTTTATGCTAATTCTCAGTTACATAAATTACCACAGCGCCACATTTCCCCCTATCGGTGGTGATTGGAACTAATTTTTATTTGTTGGAATCTTTTTTCCTATGGTTTTCTTAGTCCATTCACAAAATTGTGTGTCAATCCAGTTATTAGAACGAGCTACAGGCGGCTCTGAATAGCGTCAGTTTAAAAAAAAACACCCTGTATATCTAGAGATAAAAATCATGCTATTTGTAATTTAGATTAGTCTTGTTTTATTACATTAGTCTTGTTTTATTAAATAGCATCAAGTTGTTTAAATAATATAAAATAAATACAAACTGTTAAAAATTTTAAACATACAAAAAATAGAAGATCAATTTTTATTTAACTTTATTTACAATTTAACATTTAAAGAAATTGTAATCTATATACATATACAGTACAGATAGGAGGGAGGGAGGGAGGGAGGGAGGGAGATTTGGTCTTATGTTTTATTATACGAACTTGTTTGTTGTCTTTTGATTTCATTGACATTGCAATAGCAAAAGAATTTGGGAAATATTTTGCAATAAAACTTATAAAACATTTACTAAAAATGACAGGTGAAATGTTAAAAAGTATAAAAATATAAGCAATAAATGAAAGAAATTTGAAAGCTGCAACAGGAAAAAAAAAAAAAAAAAAACCTTTTTGAAAATTTCCATTATTTACATAATACAACATGTATAACGTTGAAGACATTGAACACCATAGCAAAATGCAGACATAAAAATATCTGACGGTATTTCTTAAATAATTACATAAAAGACACTTGCACATTGTA
Organism: Maratus michaelseni; assembly: GCA_963931845.1. NCBI lineage: Eukaryota > Metazoa > Arthropoda > Arachnida > Araneae > Salticidae > Maratus > Maratus michaelseni. Next base: position 379,652,181 of record OZ007587.1, on the reverse strand, counting down.
ATAGCAAAACAATTTGGGAAATATATTGAGCAGTATTATTTCATTGATTAATTACCTCATTTTTAAAAAATATATAAGTAGCTTTATTTAATAAATGAACATATATCTCCTGTGTGTATATATAAATAAAATTTTTGTTAAAAAAAAAAAAAATAAATAAATAAAATACATATACAAGGAAAGTAAATATTTCACTAAGAAAAAGGTTTCATTCTTTCTGACTTGCCTCTTTGAAACGAAAATTCTGTTTATAGTAAACAAGTAAGGTGTCTTTTCTTTCATGGGAGAACTTTTTACCTAAGGCGATGAGGGTGTAATTGGGCACCTTTCCCCGTGTCCTCGGACGGGAGAACGAGCGGGTGTGAAGTTGTCCTAGCTCATTAATCAGTTACATCTCACCCACACAGATTTCAGCCTTGTGACTTCCCCCTTAAGCCGGCGGAGGCGAGAGTTTTAAGGAAAGTGCTACTTTTTCACAACATTTTTTCGTACAAGTATGCAAATCACACTTAATCTAATTTGTACAAAATTAAAAGAAAATTATATTTGGAAAGTTTGAACTTTCATAAATCCGAGTTAGTTTTTAGAATTTTAGAACTTGATGGAGAGATGAACCTCTCATCATCTTTCATTATGAAAGAACACTGAACAATATAATTATGCATAAACAGTCAAAGAGTTGTGATACAAATATGATATTTGATATCAAAATCATTGGAACAATAAGGTGACTCTCAAAACCCTATTCATTTTATAAAAGTATTTTAATTAAAATAATTAACTTTTTATTCTATATATATATATATATAGTTCACTGTAAACAACAGATACATTGATAATGAGATGGAGACATAAGTCTGCACTTTTACAATACATCTGAAATAGGTTGGCAGATTTTATTGCTCAAATATATGACAGTCATAAATCTGCCTTGTACAGCTGCAGAGAAACATCATCCGTTTTCCAGGAGTCCTGAGACCACGTGACCAGAGTGGGGGTCAAAACGGTGGACTAATGAAAAACATGGTTTTGTTCAAGGAGGACCAATAGACGAAAAAAGACGGCCCACAAAAATTAAGAGGAGGAGAAAAAACATCGCCCCCTCAGAATTGAAGAGGAAGAGAAAAATTCATCCAAGATTGAGTTTGAAGTTTCTTAACTAAGAATGAAGGTTGTGCAAAAAAATGCACATTTGCTTTAGTCATTTTGACTATGATGCAAGGAGTATATTTTTATTTGTGTTTGTGTCGTCGTACAAAAGAACGTGGAGCTGATAGGACGATGGATGACCTCTACCTAGAAAAAGGTATCTCAAATGTTATATATGCTCGTAATAACTGTGCATAACATTTTAATTGTTTGTGGGAAGAATATATTGCATGTTAATGCACACAGGGATTGTTCTCCCAAGAATTTTGCATTGTAAAAATTAGATTAACCTTCAATGAAAAATAATAATGTTAAGTATTAAACTTCTTTTTTCATGCTATTTGTAAATAGCATTTTTTGTGAAGCAAGTAGTATACTAGTAATTAATGATAATGATTGCTTTTTTTTATTTTATATGTTAAATGTAAATATCAATGTATATACTGTGAATAAACTAATTTTAATGTTAAAATTCAGGATTTAATTTTTCTTCTCTTTGGTGATGACTCAGTTAAGTCTTTTATTTAATTTTGATTTAGCGATTTTTTTTCTAGATGAATAATTTATGGAAGGACACCAGCTTAATCTTAACTTCATCTTTCTCTTAAGGTCATGTCCAACTAAATAATCACAACGCTTTAATTTAAATTCTATATGCTGGTATTTCTTTCAGCATCTCTACATGACCCAGAGAATTTATTTGGTAAATACGATCATTTTTTTAATGCTAAATTCAAAATTACAATTAGCTCTTTGTTGATTTTTATGTGGAATGATAAATTAATTTTTAAAATCGTAACCTAATGTACACTTGGCAATATCATTCCAGCAGAACCGTTTGTTTTTCAGCTTTTACCAGCTTTTTATCAGAAACTACCACATTTTTTGTCGAATCAAAAATTGTGGGTTTTTTCCATTTCGTTTACCACTAAATGACTAAAGTAAACTAAAAAGTACAAACTAACACCGCTCAGTAAAGGTTTCAAGTATCTAAAGCCAAAAAAATTTTTGGAAAATATTTAAATGCAAATGTGAAATAGCACTACGTGTGTTACATTGGTTTAACATTAGCTACGAAAGTCCAGAGGCTCTGTGAAGCGGCCCCTTAAATACGCCCCCAAGATAACGTTTCGTGATTTTTTCAGTCCCTAAAAATCTGTTTAAAATAGCAAATTTGTTATTTATACTCAACCACGGCAAAAATCTACCAAAGTCAGAATTCTTATTCTTTTAAAATATCATTGTACAACTATGGCAGAACGATCTGAGTTCTGTTTTCCAGAAATTCTGGAAAAGGATTTAAAATCGAAAGAGAAGATAGACAAGGGATATCCCACGACTTGAGTTACTAATAATAAGATAACCGAGCAAAGGCTTCATAATCAGACTGAATATTTCTCCGTCTATCCCATCAATAATAATTAAATTCCCTTTTTAAAGGGAACTAATTTTTAAAGTATTTTACTGATTTTTAAAGGATTGTAAAACATTCTAAGAAATTTAGACTACATTTATGTTTCTAAAATAGCAAGTTTTTTTTTCTTTTATGAGTAAATAGAATTTTTACTTTGAGTCCCAGCCCGAAGACTGGTATAAAAAGTAGAGTCCGAATGTGTGTCGGTTAAGGCTCGGCCTCGGAATGGGCCCAGGGCCGTAGCTAGAGGGGTGCCAGGGAGACTCAGCAGCTCCTGAAAATTTTTGCCCCCCCCCCTCCCTGGGAAAGTTGCCAAGGCCACCAAATGGAATTCTGTTTCAAAAGTCCAAATGAAACTCTGTTCAAAAATTAAACTTTGTTTTGGGGGCTTTTTACGGTTTTGCATAAATACTAAATTGTAGTATTTATTTAAAAACTGCAAATAAGTGCTTCAATATACGTGCATCCTATCTGCACATACTCAGAATTAGAAACATTTTGCTGACGCAAACGTTGACTTTTGCATTAGTTATACACTGAAATTTTTCATTTTGCAGCGTTTTCCATTATTAGCATAAAACAAAGTTATTCTAATGAGTTTGAAAGAAAATATGATGCTAATGATAAACATTAAGTTTCATATTTGAGTCATCCTAATTCAATATTATATATATATATAAAGTTGGCTCTCTGTTTAACGCCGTTCTACTTAACAACGATTTCTATTTAAGAACGGTATTTTGCGGTCCCGGCTCCCTCGAGTACAAAAGACCTTATTTAAAGACGACATTATTTCTATTTAACGACGATTTTCATGCATTTTATTTTTGCAAACCTTTTAAACATGTTAAACAAGGAATCCTGTGATAGAAAAACAATTTTTCTTGCAATTCAGGCGAGTACAGGTGAAGGAGAGGGTGTGTAATTGTCCGGAATGTGATGATTCGTTTTCTCCCTCCACCCCTCTCTTTGTCCAAAAGCACTTTCCACCCCTCCCCTCCGTCGTCCAAACACATTCCATTCCTTCTCTCCAACCAATCAGCCACAGCTCTTTGTCAGAGAGAGAGAGCTTAAAGGTTTAGAGTAGTGGTGGCTAATTCCCGTGCTAATCCACATTCTGAGTAGATGGAGGTAGAAAGAGAAAGTATAAAATAAGAATAATGGCATCGAAACGAAATCATCTTATGTTACAGGAAAAAGTGAAAATTATTGAAGAGAGGAATAAAAGTTTTGGTATATCAAAAGTCCAATTTGCAAAAAAGTTTGATCTACCTGAGTGTACATTCAAAGGCATTTTATCAAATAAAGAAAAAATTCTTGAAAGAGCACAAAAGTATTGATTGGCTTCCAAACGGCAAAATATTCAAGGCGGCCGATCAGAAGAATTTGATAAAGCACTTCTGCAATGGTTTCATGAAACAAGAACTTGAAATATTTCAATTTCTGGAGTAATATTCAAAGAAAACGCTGTAATTTTAGCAGAAAAATTTGGTTTGGAAAATTTTAAAGCTTCGGTTAGTTAGATAGCGAAATTTAAAGAAAGATATGGACTTGCATTTAAAAGCATATGCGGCGAAAGTGACTCCGTGAATGAAAAAATAGTGGAAGAAAGGCAATGTGAATTAGAGTTGATATTAGATGGATATTGATAAGAAGAATATCTTTATTGCAGGCGAGACTAGTCTATTCTACAACATGATGCCTAATTCACATATAAGAATGAAAGATGTTTTGGCGGAAAACACAATAAGGAGCGATTGACTGTTTTACTGTGCACTAATTTGGATGGATCTGAGAAAATTTCCTCACTAGTTATAGGTAAATCAAAGAAACCTGAGCATTTTAAAAACATTAAAAGAAAATCTTAAGAATACAAAAACAACAACAAATCGGGGTTGATATCTATTTTTATTGATTGGGTTAAAAATTTTGATGCAAAATTATGCAAGAGAAAAAGAAAAATTCTACTTTTTATCGAACGTTGCCCCGCACATCCTCCAAATATTTCAGGACTTATGTCTGTTCATTTTTTACCAGCTAGTAAAAAAAAAAACACAAGTAAGTTGCAGCCATTAGATTTGGGGATCATCCGCAGTGTAAAACCATATTACCGAAAATCCTTAATTAGGAAATTATTAAATAATTTTGCTGGCCAAAAAGAAATTTAAAAAGTTACTATTTTGGAGGCCATTAGCATGATTAGATTACATCATCCTGGAAAGAGGTTTCTCCTTGCACAATTGAAAACTGCTTTCGAGCCTATGGAATATAACAGATGTACAACTCGACGCAGAAGATATCACCACCGAAGAATGGAGTGTTATTGGTGATGAAGATTTTATCGATTGTGACGAAGATGTTTTAATAACCGGCTACATAAATTTAGATCAAATTTATGATGACATCACAAATGAAAATGCAGATTTAGATGTAGAAGATGACTGATACAGAAAGCGAAACACCACCACCTTCATACTCAGAGGGGAATTCTGCTCTGAATATTCTTCGCTGGTACATTGTTTCATCAAATATGGAAGATGACTCATTCATACTTCTTGAGAAACTTGAAGGAAGGGTACTAAAAATAAGACCGCCATTGAAACAATCTACACATTTTGGTTTTTTAAAAACTTGATTTTTTTAATTAAATGTATTATAAATATTTTTATTGTACTGCAATTAACATTGTATGCTGTAATGTTGTTCTTGTATACTATATATGTATAATGAATGCGAAATGTATTTGTGCAATAAAAATATGTATTACTATATCTGTATCAATAAAATAAATAAATAAATAAAACATTTAAAAATTAAAATAAATAAATAAAACATAACAATCTAAAATAAATAAATAAAACATTTCTAAAAACACCAATATATTAAGGGATATAGTATTGACAGTCCTAAGCCTGTAAAGTGTGAAGGGAAATGTTTTTCAAATGGTATTTTTTCCACAAACTCTTTTTAAGGACGATCTCTGCTTAAGAACGATTTTTCCAGGTTCCTTGAAAGTCGTTAAATAGAGAGCCAACTGAATATATATATGAAAGGATAAAAGCTAAGCCCCTTTTTAAAATGTAAAACCCCTTTTTGCCCCTTTTAAAATTTGAAATTACCGTTTTAAAAAATAGAAATTTAAATTAAAACTTTTTAAATGCTTTAGTAATTGTGTTTCAATTGATTGAAATTTCCGTTGCCCCTGTTAAATTAGTTTCCCTGCATCGCATCTTATAACTTTCAAAGATCGTTTTCTCACTCTTTATAAGAATATTTTTGCTGACACTAGCGCAACTTTAAAGTCTCGCTGCATCCCATCGGCCGATTTCAGCCAACGCCTTTGTCCTGCAAAATCAATCACTCAGCTCGCGGCCAATTAAAATTAGAAATACGCCTCTTTTGACTTCGACGACCTCTAGCAGAAATAATGCAAAAACCTCATATTTATACCGTTGCACGGCTATCAGAGAGAACTTTTTACGATCTCCATCATCTAACCAATTCACGCCAATCTGCTCTCTCGGGGTTGCCTCGCGATGTAACGAATCATCGATGTTAGACAGACTTAAAAAGCAGCTCTCACGCCAGTGTGTGCCTGGTTTAAAAGGACTTATGTAATAAAAAGAAATAAACCAGGTTCCGTAATAGACGATGTCTTCCTTTAAACAAAAATACATTCACGCGGACTTTAACTGAATCCTGGATAGCGCTCACGGCCCATGACTACAGGAATATGCAAGAAAATCGGAGTGAGCGGTCACACGTAAGTACGGACTTGTCCTCGGTCCGCACGGCAGCCTCCACTGGTCCGACACCCATCGAAACAGCGATCGAGGACCCACCGAAGGAGCCACGCTTCTTTACATATATATATATATATATATATGAAAGGATGAAAAGTAAAACCCTTTAAAAATGCGAAATTTAAATTTAAAATTCAAAAAAAAGTTTTCTAATTTCATAAATTAATGTTAAATCAAATTTGCCACTGATATCTTTGTTTTGCTGCCTCACAATTATTACTTTCAGGCATCAGTTTTGATCACTCCTTAAGTTTAAAAGTGCTGAGTAAAAATTTGCATTTTCATTTATTGCCCGTATTTTATGCTAATTCTCAGTTACATAAATTACCACAGCGCCACATTTCCCCCTATCGGTGGTGATTGGAACTAATTTTTATTTGTTGGAATCTTTTTTCCTATGGTTTTCTTAGTCCATTCACAAAATTGTGTGTCAATCCAGTTATTAGAACGAGCTACAGGCGGCTCTGAATAGCGTCAGTTTAAAAAAAAACACCCTGTATATCTAGAGATAAAAATCATGCTATTTGTAATTTAGATTAGTCTTGTTTTATTACATTAGTCTTGTTTTATTAAATAGCATCAAGTTGTTTAAATAATATAAAATAAATACAAACTGTTAAAAATTTTAAACATACAAAAAATAGAAGATCAATTTTTATTTAACTTTATTTACAATTTAACATTTAAAGAAATTGTAATCTATATACATATACAGTACAGATAGGAGGGAGGGAGGGAGGGAGATTTGGTCTTATGTTTTATTATACGAACTTGTTTGTTGTCTTTTGATTTCATTGACATTGCAATAGCAAAAGAATTTGGGAAATATTTTGCAATAAAACTTATAAAACATTTACTAAAAATGACAGGTGAAATGTTAAAAAGTATAAAAATATAAGCAATAAATGAAAGAAATTTGAAAGCTGCAACAGGAAAAAAAAAAAAAAAACCCTTTTTGAAAATTTCCATTATTTACATAATACAACATGTATAACGTTGAAGACATTGAACACCATAGCAAAATGCAGACATAAAAATATCTGACGGTATTTCTTAAATAATTACATAAAAGACACTTGCACATTGTAATAGCAAAACAATTTGGGAAATATATTGAGCAGTATTATTTCATTGATTAATTACCTCATTTTTAAAAAATATATAAGTAGCTTTATTTAATAAATGAACATATATCTCCTGTGTGTATATATAAATAAAATTTTTGTTAAAAAATAAATAAATAAATAAATAAAATACATATACAAGGAAAGTAAATATTTCACTAAGAAAAAGGTTTCATTCTTTCTGACTTGCCTCTTTGAAACGAAAATTCTGTTTATAGTAAACAAGTAAGGTGTCTTTTCTTTCATGGGAGAACTTTTTACCTAAGGCGATGAGGGTGTAATTGGGCACCTTTCCCCGTGTCCTCGGGCGGGAGAACGAGGGGGTGTGAAGTTGTCCTAGCTCATTAATCAGTTACATCTCACCCACACAGATTTCAGCCTTGTGACTTCCCCCTTAAGCCGGCGGAGGCGAGAGTTTTAAGGAAAATGCTACTTTTTCACAACATTTTTTCGTACAAGTATGCAAATCACACTTAATCTAATTAGTACAAAATTAAAAGAAAATTATATTTGGGAAGTTTGAACTTTCATAAATCCGAGTTAGTTTTTAGAATTTTAGAACTTGATGGAGAGATGAACCTCTCATCATCTTTCATTATGAAAGAACACTGAACAATATAATTATGCATAAACAGTCAAAGAGTTGTGATACAAATATGATATTTGATATCAAAATCATTGGAACAATAAGGTGACTCTCAAAACCCTATTCATTTTATAAAAGTATTTTAATTAAAATAATTAAGTTTTTATTCTATATATATATATATATATAGTTCACTGTAAACAACAGATACATTGATAATGAGATGGAGACATAAGTCTGCACTTTTACAATACATCTGAAATAGGTTGGCAGATTTTGACTATGATGCAAGGTGTATATTTTTATTTGTGTTTGTGTCGTCGTACAAAAGAACGTGGAGCTGATAGGACGATGGATGACCTCTACCTAGAAAAAGGTATTTCAAATATTATATATGCTCGTAATAACTGTGCATAACATTTTAATTGTTTGTGGGAAGAATATATTGCATGTTAATGCACACAGGGATTGTTCTCCCAAGAATTTTGCATTGTAAAAATTAGATTAACCTTCAATGAAAAATAATAATGTTAAGTATTAAACTTCTTTTTTCATGCTATTTGTAAATAGTATTTTTTGTGAAGCAAGTAGTATACTAGTAATTAATGATAATGATTGCTTTTTTTTATTTTATATGTTAAATGTAAATATCAATGTATATACTGTGAATAAACTAATTTTAATGTTAAAATTCAGGATTTAATTTTTCTTCTCTTTGGTGATGACTCAGTTTCTTTTATTTAATTTTGATTTAGCGATTTTTTTTCTAGATGAATAATTTATGGAAGGACACCAGCTTAATCTTAACTTCATCTTTCTCTTAAGGTCATGTCCAACTAAATAATCACAACGCTTTAATTTAAATTCTATATGCTGGTATTTCTTTCAGCATCTCTACATGACCCAGAGAATTTATTTGGTAAATACGATCATTTTTTTAATGCTAAATTCAAAATTACAATTAGCTCTTTGTTGATTTTTATGTGGAATGATAAATTAATTTTTAAAATCGTAACCTAATGTACACTTGGCAATATCATTCCAGCATAGGATCACAAGACTAATTAATGGTGTTTCGTGACTCAGGCCTTTTATTTGGCTAGGATGCGAGTCTGGAAATTATTGTGGTAAAATAAATGTAAAAAATAAATGCTTAAGGCTATTTAATTTTGTTAGCTAGTATATATTGATTTGCTGTTCTTATTTGATAAGTAGAAATTTTTTTTTGTTTGTAAAAATAAAATTTAGGCAAATCACATTTATTTTAATTTTTTTTATCTTGCAGGTTACGTAGTTAAATTTCAATGAAAATTTTAATTTGTAGTAAAAATAAAATTTTAATTAACTATGAGCATCACCAATAACAGCTATAAAAATAATAAAGCAAAATGTTTCAAATAATCAATAGTATAGTTAGAGTTAATCAATGCGAGATTTCCTGGGAGAATTTTGAATTAGGTCATCTGGCAACTGATACTCTGTATAAAACTGATGGTACACTGATCACATTTATATAAATTTGGAGGTTATTTATGCAACTGTAATATGTATTTCCAAATAGTGAATGTAGAGCTGACATAGGATGTTTTCTTGCAATATACAAACATTTTACAAAATGCTTTAAATTATTTTTACTATGTATACAATTCTAAGCAGTGAAAATACAATATATATTTTATAATAATGTTATGTGCATCTACAAATGTTAAATTTTTTTTTAATATATCATGTATGTATAGTTCTGAAATATTTTAAATAGTGAGAATTCATTTTTGAAATTTATATAAGGTGAAACAAAATTTTGTATATTTTTATGTGTAAAGTTAAATTTGATCTGGTCACACAAACTAATGTTTGAAAGGGTATGCCCAATAATAAACGCAAATTCAAAAGAAAAAGCGTAGATCTAAATAATTCGGGGATAAAAACTAGGATAATAAAATAAAAAAATAAAATAAAAAACTTCAAGCGTAAATGCGACTTCAAAAAGCTCTAGCACAGATAATCGTAATAATAAAATAAAGAAAGCTGTAAAGGAAAATTGTACTTTAAATTTAAATATGGCGCAACCAAGTGTTGACACCATTCTAAATTTAATTCCCACCTTTGACGGGAAAAAGGGAACCACAACTGATTTTTACATTAAGGAATTTGAAAATTTAATTTCTCAAACATCATTCAAAGATGACACAAAACTGATCATTTTAAAGGCTAAACTAACTGGCATAGCCAGGGAAAAATTGGCAAATAACGAAACATTAGCGAATGAAACTGATTTTGAAAAATTCAAAAAATCATTAATAGAAATTTTTCAACCCAAACAAAAATCTGCTGATATTCAAAATAAATTCTTTTCACTTAAACAGAAACCAGAACAGAGTGTCAGCGATTTTATTTTGGAGTTTAAGGAGATATCAAAACGTTATATCGAGCAAAACACTGATGTTGAACAGAATGGTTCGACGAAATTTATAGAAATGGTTAAACTAACGCGTTTTCTTGACGGCATTCGAGCTGATGTTGCGCTTGATATCAGGAAGGTATCACCAACCAATTTTGAGGAAGCTTGTAAAATAGCCATCAAAATGGAACAAGCATACAATTCCAATAATTTACAGGAAATAAATAATCTGGAAACTAAACAAAACGCGGAGTTTGTAGAAAATTTGGTTAAATTAAATACGCAAAGCGCAGACCAAATTAAAGCATTGACTTCCGAAATAAATAATTTAAAATTAGATGCTACTAGGGGTACCCAAAATAAAGAAAGATTTTGTTATATCTGCAAGGTAAATTCTCATAACACGGAGGTTTGTTGGTATAATATGAAAAATCAAGCAAATAATAAAAACAATGAAAAACGGGGTAATCAGCGGTATAAACATAATTCTGAATTTAGGGAGCATAATTCTGATAGTAGAAATACTGCTAAATTTTCTAATAATCAGATGCAAGCGCAGAGTTCTGCGAATATTGGCAATCATGGTGGTTTTCTTCCATACCCCCCACTACCCAATTATTTTCACAGCTTCGCCCCATATGATCAAAATTATCAGTTTGCGCAAAACAATTTTGGACAAAATTTGGGACAAGATTTCAGGCGAAATAATGGGAATTACTACAAACGAAATTTCTCCAATGGGGGTAATTATGATAAAACGAACAGAGACAAGTCATCTAGAAATGACGATAGGCAAAGTAGAAATGACAAATCACACCCAAATAAAGGTTCTGAAAATAAAAATAACAAAAATTCAAAAAAATAGTTCAGAGGCTTACAGTTGATAATAACAAGCGCCTGCGTAAGTCTCTACAAGGCAGGCAGTCCAAAGTAAAAAAAATCATAGCAAGTGTCAGTAACCCTGAGAATGATAGTTTACCTATTATTACATTTGAAATTAATGGGATAAGAATCAATGCATTACTAGATTGTGGAGCGGCTGTGAGCCTAGCAACGCCCTCTTTGTTTAATCAATTAAAAGAAACTTGTATAAAGCCTAAATATCTTGCAAATCAGATTCAAATTAAAACATTAACTGATTCCGCAATTTATTTTAAACAGTGCGTGAAAATGTCCTTTCGTTTAGAAGGAGTCTTCACAACAGGCACATTTTACATCACTAGTAAGGATTTTGGTAGAAAGTATCAACTACTTTTAGGGTATGATTTTTTAAAGAAAAATAAAATGATCTTGAATTTTGATGATAAAACTTTACAGTTCAAAAATAAGAAAATTAAACTTCAATTTAATATGAATGATAATACTATGGGAATTAATAACTTAACAACAAAGGAAATATCGGTCAATAGTGAGAGAACTTCAGAAACAAATAATAAAAGTAAACTAAATTCTAAAAATAAGAAAAAAAAATTAAGTCTTTCAGGGATAAAATAAAATTTGCGAAAACTATTGAAAATGTCCATCTGAAACCAGGGCAGGAGAAAATTGTAAAATTACAGTGTCCAGAAGACTTAGAAGAAAATATCATGATTTTACTAGAACCCATAGAGAATAACTTAAAAATTAATTTTGAGGCATCCATTCATGAAATTAATAAAGAAAGACAAGTTAATATAATCATAAAAAATGAATCGGAAAAAAAGATCTTTTTACCCAAAGATAAATCAATAGGTCAAATTGATATGAATTTCTTAATTCAGAAGGATAGGGAAGTCAAGGAAATTGAAAAAGGGGCAGTTTATGAAGTAAACAATTTAAGTATTGATGAAGTGAGAAAACTTAGAGAAGCAGATCTCTCCCCTGACGATTTTAAGATCAATCATTTGCCAGACAGTATTCGGGAAAGAGTTAAAAACATGCTACTAGCAAATGCCCATGCATTTTCAAAGAATTACAAAACTTTAGGCAAATGCTCAAAAGTAGTTCCTAGGTTTAACCTAACGCATAATTTTCCCATACAAGCTAAACCGTACAAAATAAATCAAAACATCAAAGAATATGCAAAAAAAGAGATACAGGAACTGCTGGAAGCCAACATAATTCAAAAAAGTGATTCTAACTACGCTTTTCCTGTAATATTTGTGAGGAAAAAAAGCAATGATAACAAAGAAACTAAGTTTAGAATGGCAATTGATTTCCGTTTGCTAAATGAGATTCTGGAATCATATCCTTACCCTATTCCGGACATAAAAGAAATTTTACAGAATATAAGTGCAAAGAAATATTACACCGTTCTCGATCTGCATAGTGCTTTTTTTCAAATACTGGTAAGACCTGAAGATAGCTACAAATTAGCTTTTATCACAGAGAATGGTCGTTATTCCTTTTTACGCCTCCCGTTCGGGACAAAATTATCCACAGGGGTCTTTGCCAATCTAATTAACGATACTTTGGGACACTTTGATAAGAGTGAAGTCTCTTACTTTGTGGATGACGTCATATTGGCAGCGAATTCTTTAGAGGAAATGATAAATTTAATTGACAGACTGTTAAAAACATTAATTGAGAATAATCTAACAATAGATCCAGCTAAAATGCAAATCGGCTTAGAAGAAATTGAATTTCTAGGATTCTCAGTCAATGAGAAAGGTTATTCTCCCTCTAAAAAGAACCTCAATAAAATTCAAAGTTTGGTTAGACCAAAAAATAAAAAAGCTGTTAAATCTTTACTGGGTCTAGCCAATTATTTTAGGTCTTTAATAAAAAACTATTCCACAATTGTAGACCCACTAATTAATCTTACAAAAGACAATGTTAAATTCACATGGGATGACAAAGCCGAACAAGCCTTTAAGGATATCCAAACTGCAATTTTACAGAATCCAACGTTGAGACCTCTTGATTACACAAAAGAATTTTATCTGATCACAGATGGCTCTAAGGTGGCTATTTCAGGAATTTTGGCTCAGAAAATTGATGGGGAATTACTCCCAATTGAATTTTTCGGCAGGAAGCTTAGGGAGCCAGAGAAGAAATACCATAGTTTAAAGTTTGAACTGTTAGCGGTTCATGAATCTGTCATGCATTTTAAGCATATGCTAGCAGGAAGAAGATTCCAAATTCTGACAGATTCAGAAGCACTAGCAAAGGGTCTCAATATTGAAAAACAATCGGATATTATGGCCAGATGGTTAGAACATCTACAAGAGTTTGATTTTTCTTTCGGTCATATACAGGGAGAGACCAATCCTGCAGATTATATATCCCGAAATATAAATAATTTAACCATAATAGAACTTCAAAATAATTTATTCGCCGTCAATCAAGCTATTTCAGATAATAATGTTAAAGAACAACAATTACAAGATGAAAAATTAAACAATATTATTGAAAAGATCAAAAATAAGAAAGAAAATAAAAACACTAAAAAATATGCACTCAATGCTAAAGAAATTTTAATTTTAAAACCAGGAACTGATAATAAGTAACTTTTAATAGCTCCAGAGAATCTTAAATTAGAAATTATAGAAGAGGCTCATAAACCTCACTTTGCATTTAAGAAGACCTATGATATCATAAAAACAAGATTTCATTGGACAGGAATGTACAGAGATATCAAAACTTACTGCAACAATTGCATTCCATGCAACCAAACTAAACAACATCCCAAAATCAAAGTTCCGATACAGAAAGTTATCAAAGATCATGAAGTGGGACATGCAATCCATTGCGATGTTATAGGGCTGCTTCCAATGTCATTCAAAAAGAACAAATTTATTCTGACAATCATTGATTCTACATCAAGATTTTTGGAAGCCGTTCCACTTCGAAATGTGGAGGCCCAAACTATACTAAATGTCTTGAGTAAGTACTTTGCAGCCTATGGATTACCAAAACAGTGTACGATGGACAATGCAAAATATTTTCGCGCAGATGTTTTCAAAGAATATCTTAAAACATTAGGTATAGAGCCCCATTTTGCCAGTGCCTAAAATCCAGTATCGAATGGAATTGCAGAAGTTGCAAATAAGGTACTAAAAAACTCGATTGTTGCCATGTCAAACCGTACACTAGAGTGGGACACGCGCTTGGACTTCTTTAAATTATGTTATAATTCTAGTGTCCACAGAGCGACTGGTTTCACTCCCTCAATGATGTTCTTTGCACGCGAAATCAAAACTCCATTCTCAGTGCATCTACCAGCACAAGAAATTTGCTCTAAAGAGTATGTTAAAAATCGCGTACAACACATAAAAGAAGTTAAGCTACAAGCATTAGCCAATCAAGAGAAAATTATGAAAGAATACATCAATGAGGAAGAGTTAAAAAGAGTAAAATTTCTTGAAAAAGGGCAGCATTGCTACCTAAAATGCGTGGGACACACAGGCGCGCTAGACAGAAAGCATGAGGGTCCATTTGAGGTCAAATTGCGATTTCGCAACAACAACTGCTTACTAAAAGATCTAAGCAACCCACAAAGAAAACTCATCAAACGGCATATTGACAAACTATTTTGTACCACAAAGGTAAATTATGAGGAGGTGGATCAAAAGATGGACAATGCCAATGATGGACAGAACAGTAGTAGTTAGAATGTAAATAAAATAATTTTAGTACTTAGTCTAGGCTTAACTAAATTGATGTAAATAAATAATTTTTTTTCTATCCATTTTCAAAATTTGTTTAGATAATCTAGAAATGTAAATTCTGCTTTGTAGATAAATTATTGTAATTTTAATGTTTTAAAAAAAAAAAAAAAAAAAAAAAAAAATCGGAAAAAGTCACAGACAGTGACAAACAAAAAAGAAAACCTATATTATTTTGGTTTAAAATAATAAAAAATAATAACATTTTTGTAAATATAACAATGTGTGTCATATGACAAACAACTGTTTTTTTTTAATATGTGCAAATTTATATGAAAATTTGATTGGGACAATTTTTTTTTTGTCTCTCTCTCCTATCTAACAAATTTTGTGGCAAATCTTAATTCATGTAGAGAATTAGAAGTTTTGATTCTAGTAATGTTTTCTAACAAAATTGTGAAATTCAAATAAATCCCCCAAAATGATAAATATATATAAACAATTTTTTTCACAATATCAAAATTTATGTACAAGGCAAGATTGGACAAAATATAAACATCAAATATTCAGAATAGTCATACAGTAAGAGTAGCACCTGAAAACATATATTGGTCAAAATAACAATAATAAGATAGAATTTTGAAGTAGAATTTTTTTTTATTTAATGAGGAATAATCTGTTTACCGATGAGAAGATTTGTAAAATGAGGAAAAGGTAAAATATTTGCATTCAAATTTAGTCAGTGGGTAATAAAAGATTACATTTTATTAAAAATACCACAGTTTTCTAGAAACAGTATGCTTCAAAAGATAAATTGGCTAAAAGCAAAGAAATATATTCCAAAAATTAAATAGATTTTTTTTTCTTTTAAAAAAGAAAGAATGATTCTGAAATCAGCTATCTCGGACATCAAAATAATTTGATAACAGTCCATCAGTGAAAGGCAAAGTGAAGTCAAAATTTTCACTGGATAGCACATAGTGGAGCAAATAACCGTAATTTTTTTTTGTAAGAGAAAGAAAAAATAATAAATTACGTGAGTCACTGTAAGTATAAAAGGCAGAGACTTAAAAGGTATGTTTCCACAAAATACAATAATTGTATAATAAAATATTCAAAATGTGAGAATTTATATAGAATAAATAAATGTACTCCGAAATATGTTTAAAAGAGTGTATAGCATGTGACTTCTAGGTCATTTTATTTCAGTTTAGGGTGAGTTTATGCACAAATATATTTTTTTAATTAAATTAATTGAAATCTTTTAAACATATTGGGTGATGCAAGTTGCATTAAGGAAAATCCCAAAATCAGTACATATCATATTCCTGTTTCAAAGTCATTTGAATTAAGTGACAAATTAAAAAAAAAAAAAAAAAAAAAAAAAAAACATCAGGAGCAAATTTTGACAGAGAGTCATTTAAAAATATATATATTAATTAAATTCTTTAAAGATACAGGATTTAGTTTGACAATTGGTTTATTAGAGTTAAGGTGCACAAAAAAAAAAAAAAAAAAAAAAAAAAAAATCAAAATTGCATAGTTTTCGGAGGTATGTTGCCAAGGTAAACAAAACCGTGTTGGGGCGCATTTTTTGTTTCTTTTTTTTTTTCAAAGTGCGACTGCCATTCAAAATAGAAAATAAAAATTCTTTCATTAATAATAATAATAATAAACATATATATTTAAGGCTTTTGATAACCATATTGATAGCAAAGAAAATGACAGAAAATAGATTAAAAAATTGTAAAAAAAAAAAAAAAAAAAAAAAAAGATTTTTTTCGTTCAGGGCAGTCAGGTTGTCTATGTAAACAAACGAGACAGCAGATAAGCTGGATTTAAGAAGAGAGGAATGAATGAAATCTTTCTCACCAATTGGATGACGCCAAGTTGGGGGGAGTCTCATTTCCTGTAAAGCTCATTTCATCCCAAGGAGGGTGGTACTTGAACAGCGAACTTCTCTTTTCTCTGAAAGAAGGGAGCAATAAATATGAAGGTGTACACGTACAGAGAACAGTCATTAAAATAATTTATACAACATTTCCTTTTAAATTTGAATTTAGGATAAGTTGTTGAGCGAACATTCTTTTCGATTCAAGTTTATTTCGAAAGTTAAAATTATGACAGCTAATTTTAATGTCAGTATTGAGAATTTCTTTTGATTTTAATCCTATTTGGAGAATTTAGAATTTACGCAATTAATAATTCTTCCAAGTAAATTAATTCATTCTCATGTCGCTCATAAAACTACAAACTTTAGTAGAAGCAATAAAAAAATAAAATAGTTCAAATAAATAGATTTCAAACTTATTTTACTAAGTAGAAATTCCCTAAGATTAATAAAAAAAAAAAAAAAAAAAAAAAAAAAATAAAAGGAACTTGAAATATTTATAGATAATAAGACATAAATATAAATTTATTTATTATCCCGTATCAAATATTGAAAACTTCCATTTTAAATGATCATAATATAATAACTAATTGCTTTTAAATTATTGTTAATTGACAATTAAATAAGCGGTCATGCAAGTAAGTTTTATTCAACAATTCACGAATAAAAGTTATACAAAAATTTTGTAATTAAGTTTTTTTTATTAAGATTTTAAGGACAGAATTACTTTAATAAAGATTCAAAATTATTCCTTAAATAACATTTGTTAGAAATATTTTAAATATAAAATTCAATATAGTATGTGGAAAAAAAAATTCGTTTTAGACATTAATTTCTAAATCAAAATCGGATTTAATTTTTTCTTTCATTAAAAAGTAATGAAAATAAGATAAATAATGTATAATATTCACCATGTTTTAAGATTTTAAACTTGTTTTTCTAAATAAAAACATAAAAGAATTACATTAAAACGCATGGAGAATTATATTTTATAAAATTTAAAAATTCAAACAAATTATTAAAAGTGGAAATGGTACGTACTTTAAACGGATGTTGAGTGCTCCGGGTTTTTTTTTTTTTTTTCAATCATGACGATTTGGTTTCGCTGGCGAAGTCAATTCAATTTTCCGGCCGGATCATGAAAGAATTTTGGAAAACAGGGGCATCTTTCGACGATTCCAATCAGTGGTACGAACCTAAAAATTTCATAAAAATATTATATAACTCAATAATAATTATATTTTTTTTTTTCACAAGATAATTTAACATTTTTCAAATTATAAACAAACAAATACTAAGAATAATAATACTAATATAATGCATGAATATAAACATTTGTGAGATCTCACGCAATTAATTCAAGTAATCATAATATCGTGTATATTTGGATAGACATAAATAAACAAATGATAAGAATCCAAGTAAAAGTGATAAATCGTGTCAGCGAAATTAGATATCAGTTTTCACTAGAACAAACAAACACTACAGTTAGTTAGTAAATCGCGTTGTTGATGTAACTGGGAGGAGATTTATATGTTTTTTGTGCTCAGAAAATGTAGAAATAAAATCGTCTGTATACTTGTATAGCTTATAAAAGACATTCCATTGTTGAATATTTATGCCATTGTTGTTGTATGCAAAAAGTGAAATGTATTACACTTTTCTTCGAATTTCAGTATCATTGCTTTCAATACATTAACGGATAAAGGTCCTTTGCGCAGTTTATGGCGTGTTCTAAGTAAACGAAGAGCGGCTGGTGAATTGCACTGGTTACAATAATATAACAAGTAACGCGCGCTGTGGCGTAGCCTACGATGATGCACGTCGTTGTAGAGCCTATCATTTTCGACTCAAAAGTAGGCGACAGGGAATGGGAATTTTTCCCGGGACGAGCGCCATCTACTGGCAAACCATTGGACAGCTGATTGCTCATTCCCGTATATCGGTAACGTTTTCTATCTAGTATTTTTTGATAATCGTCTGCAGCAGATAAAATTTTCGTCTTGAATAGTTTTGAATCATTTCTACTGAACGATTTAGTTACTTTACATATTTTTTTCTTTTTCTTTTCTTTTTTTTTTTTCTTTTTTTCTTTTTTTTTTTTTTTTTTTTAACATATATGATGTGTAATATAACGTTGAAAAGGAGAGGAACGATTTTTGCTTTGCCCCTTCCATGGTTATAGAAATTCCCCCAATGTTAGATTATTGTTTATCTTTTTATTGATATTACATAATTATACAGAATTTTTTTCTGTGTGAAAGGGAAAAAAAAGGGGGGGGGGTGTCACAAAATTTTTGGATAGTTGACGAAATTAAGATGATTTTTTTATTGTTATAAATTATTTACAAAATTTATGTATAACAAGGATTTTTCACAAAACTTAATAAAATTATTACCTTCTTAAAATTTGTAGCACACTTTGAAAGAATTTTATGAATCAGTGCTTATGAGTCACACATAATTACATATGAAGAAAATGTGCACAAAATTTTTGGATAGTTGAGGCTATTAAGATGATTCTTTTTTCCTCCTGTTATAATTAAGTAATAAATAGAGCAGCAGAAAAGTTGAGAGAAAAAGTTTTCTTAAAAAAGTTATAATAAAGATTTTAAACATTGTCAACTGGAGATTCCCCTCCCCCCCCTACCTTTCTTTTCTTTTCTTTTCTTTTCTTTTTTTTTCTTTTTTTTTGGGGGGGGGGGGGGTAATTTAAGTACTTGATCATTTAGATCACGTTAGAATGAAATGTAAAACAATTTATTATAAATATTTTACAAAATTTATGTACAACTAGGATTTTTTAGAAAACTTAATAAAACTGTTACCTACTTAAAATTTAATTTGTAGCACACTTTGAAAGAATTTTATGCATCAGTGATTATAAGTCACACATAACTGCATATGAACAAAATGTGCACAAATTATTTTTGGATAGTTAAAGATATTAAGATGATCATATTTCTATATTGTTATAATAAAGTGATAAATAGAACAACTGAAAAGTTTTAAGAAAAAGTAAAAAAAAAAAAAAGTTATAAGGTATTTAAACATTGTAAACGGGATTTTTTCCCTTTTTTCCTTATCATTATTTTATGAGGGGGTGGAGGGTAATTTAAATACTTGATCATTTACATCACTTTAGAATGAAATGTAAAACAATTTAAATATGCTTTTGGGAAAGGAGCAGAAATGTGTGTTTATAAATACTGTACTATTGACTTGCCGAGTTAAAATGAAACAAGATTTGTATTCATTGGCTTAAAAAATTTATAAAACAAAAGGTAGGAGGTGCACAAAATTTTTGGCTAATTGGAGAAATAAAGTTTATTATTTTTATTATTGTTAAAATAAAATAATAAATAGAGCTGCAGAAAAGTTTTAAGGGGAAAAAATTAAAACTTTGTAAACTGGAGATTGTTTTCTTTTAGGTGGGAGGAGATTTAAGTGCTTGATAATTTAATAATTTGTTTTACATTAGAATGAAATGTAAAACAATTTGTTATAAATATTTTACAAAATTTATGTCTAGGATTTTTTAAGAAAACTTATTAAAAATGTTACCTACTTAAAATGTGTAGTACACTTAGTAAGAATTTTATGCATCAGTAACTATAAGTCACACATAATTATGTTTTTGAAAAAAGAGCAGAAATGTGTGTTTAATAAATATTTTGTATCGAGATGTTGAGTTAAAATGGAACAAAATTTGCTTTCATTGGCTTAAAAGAATTTTAAAAATGATGTAAAGCAAAAGGTACTCGAGATTCATACATTACACAGTTTCTCATACTCAGTACATATAAATTTCCGATACACATCAACTGCAATTTATTATCAATTTTATAGTTTGATTAAAAAAGAAATAAATGCAATAAAAATCATTGAATATTGTTTATCGCAATCTTCCCTAAAACTACCAAGTGCAATATTTAAAGCTAATGCCTTTCTGGTTTTTACCAGTACCAGATTATCCAGAAACTGGATTTTTTAAAGGGTTCTTGGGCATTTGTTCTTAAAAACTACAACAAAATATTAAAAAACAAATTTATGTAAAAGGCTGTTGCACTTAGCCACAGAGACTCTTTGATCTGGCACTGGGAAAATTAAACTGATGTATTAAAAAAAAAAAAAAAAAAAAAAAAAACTTCGCCAAGATGCCCCACTCTCCCCTACACAAAGACAGAAAAGTAAAGGAGTTTCGTTTTTTCATGTAATAACAGGACATATTTTTTTTATTTATATACTTTTTGAGATATTTAATGAGATAATGTGACTAATAGTTTTCAACTAGATATAATATTTCTGCTCTCCCCCCCCCCCTCCCTCAACACAAACAATATTCAAAGTTATGAAATTTCTAACAATTATTTTAAATTAAAGCATGTAGTATTTTAAGACATTTAAGAGTAAAAATTCTAATACTATTACGCAAATCAAGCAATTACCTGTACCTTGTACCTATAAAATTTCTGTTCATTATAAATCAATTTAAAATAAATGTCTTTTAAAATATATGATAAATGTGCCAGTAATGGATACCCTCCTAAGTTTTTGGTTTATAAATAAATAATCAATATAAACAGTTAACCAGTGAACCTCCAAACTAATCAGGGAAGCGCCTTACCACAATGAACCTATATACAAAATTTGAAGAAAATAGGATAATTCTGCATGAAAACCCCATTTATCTAAATTGAGGGGGGGGGGGAGTTAGCCAACCGTTTCCTCTCTTTATACTTAACCAATGGACCCCCAAAACTAATCAGGAAAGCTCCTTATCACAATGAACCTATATACAAAATTTAAAGGAAATCGGAAAATTCTGCATGAAAAACCCATTTATTTAAATTAAGGTGGAGTTACCCCCCGTTTCCCCCCTTTATACTTGACTATGAGATATCAAGTTTTTTTCATTTTGTACTTTTCTGAGCTATCAAATCCTTCTATCACAACAGTATTCTCATTATAAAAATTAAATTAAAAAATTTAGAGATTGTTTTCATTGATTACATTACAATTCTATAGTTATACTGGATATTGACAATTTTAAATGCGAATATTAATCCATGACGAGGTAAAGTGTATATATCTTACTGTAATGCTTAACATATTTAAACCTTAATACTGGAATAGATGTTTTATTAAATTTATTATCTACGACTAAAAATTCGAAAAATAAATTGAAGCAGAAAATTTTGTAAAATTATAAAATTCTTGTCATAAAGTTAATCAATGGCTTTATATATCGACGTCAAAATTTCTCTATTAGTAATATATACTTTGCATTAGTAAAATATGTCGGTTTTAATTAGATATAATAATCATTAACAAAAATATAGCTAATTAAAGCGTCACACAATGCTAAAACGAACTCTAAGTAATGTAATTTCAACGTTTGTTTTCCCCGGGAATGACGCCCTCTACCAGATTATATATAAACTATTTTCTTGACCCGTTTTCGCTTATAGAAATAGTTCAAAATGATAGGCTTTACAGCGCCGCGCATCATCGTAGGCTACGGCTGTGGTAACATGAGTTTCATTTTCAACGTGAGCTGAAATTGTTTCTCGGTGTTTTTCGCATGCATTTATAACTTAAACTATTGGCGCTACTGTCGCTTGCGTAAGTGAAAATTTGCATTTTCATTTATTGCCCGTATTTTATGCTAATTCTCAGTTACATAAATTACCACAGCGCCACATTTCTCCCTATATCCACCCCTTATCGGTGGTGATTGGAACTAATTTTTATTTGTTGGAATCTTTTTTCCTATGGTTTTCTTAGTCCATTCACAAAATTGTGTGTCAATCCAGTTATTAGAACGAGCTAAAGGCGGCTCTGAATAGCGTCAGTTTAAAAAAAAACACCCTGTATATATAGAGATAAAAATCATGCTATTTGTAATTTAGATTAGTCTTGTTTTATTACATTAGTCTTGTTTTATTAAATAGCATCAAGTTGTTTAAATAATATAAAATAAATACAAACTGTTAAAAATTTTAAACATACAAAAAATAGAAGATCAATTTTTATTTAACTTTATTTACAATTTAACATTTAAAGAAATTGTAATCTATATACATATACAGTACAGATAGGAGGGAGGGAGGGAGAGAGATTTGGTCTTATGTTTTATTATACGAACTTGTTTGTTGTCTTTTGATTTCATTGACATTGCAATAGCAAAAGAATTTGGGAAATATTTTGCAATAAAACTTATAAAACATTTACTAAAGATGACAGGTGAAATGTTAAAAAGTATAAAAATATAAGCAATAAATGAAAGAAATTTGAAAGCTGCAACAGGAAAAAAAAAAAAAAAACCTTTTTGAAAATTTCCATTATTTACATAATACAACATGTATAACGTTGAAGACATTGAACACCATAGCAAAATGCAGACATAAAAATATCTGACGGTATTTCTTAAATAATTACATAAAAGACACTTGCACATTGTAATAGCAAAACAATTTGGGAAATATATTGAGCAGTATTGTTTCATTGATTAATTACCTCATTTTAAAAAAATATATAAGTAGCTTTATTTAATAAATGAACATATATCTCCCGTGTGTATATATAAATAAAATTTTTGTTAAAAAATAAATAAATAAATAAATAAAATACATATACAAGGAAAGTAAATATTTCACTAAGAAAAAGGTTTCATTCTTTCTGACTTGCCTCTTTGAAACGAAAATTCTGTTTATAGTAAACAAGTAAGGTGTCTTTTCTTTCATGGGAGAACTTTTTACCTAAGGCGATGAGGGTGTAATTGGGCACCTTTCCCCGTGTCCTCGGGCGGGAGAACGAGGGGGTGTGAAGTTGTCCTAGCTCATTAATCAGTTACATCTCACCCACACAGATTTCAGCCTTGTGACTTCCCCCTTAAGCCGGCGGAGGCGAGAGTTTTAAGGAAAATGCTACTTTTTCACAACATTTTTTCGTACAAGTATGCAAATCACACTTAATCTAATTTGTACAAAATTAAAAGAAAACTATATTTGGGAAGTTTGAACTTTCATAAATCCGAGTTAGTTTTTAGAATTTTAGAACTTGATGGAGAGATGAACCTCTCATCATCTTTCATTATGAAAGAACACTGAACAATATAATTATGCATAAACAGTCAAAGAGTTGTGATACAAATATGATATTTGATATCAAAATCATTGGAACAATAAGGTGACTCTCAAAACCCTATTCATTTTATAAAAGTATTTTAATTAAAATAATTAAGTTTTTATTCTATATATATATATATATATATATATATATATAGTTCACTGTAAACAACAGATACATTGATAATGAGATGGAGACATAAGTCTGCACTTTTACAATACATCTGAAATAGGTTGGCAGATTTTATTGCTCAAATATATGACAGTCATAAATCTGCCTTGTACAGCTGCAGAGAAACATCATCCGTTTTCCAGGAGTCCTGAGACCACGTGACCAGAGTGGGGGTCAAAACGGTGGACTAATGAAAAACATGGTTTTGTTCAAGGAGGACCAATAGACGAAAAAAGACGGCCCACAAAAATTAAGAGGAGGAGAAAAAACATCGCCCCCTCAGAATTGAAGAGGAAGAGAAAAATTCATCCAAGATTGAGTTTGAAGTTTCTTAACTAAGAATGAAGGTTGTGCAAAAAAATGCACATTTGCTTTAGTCATTTTGACTATGATGCAAGGAGTATATTTTTATTTGTGTTTGTGTCGTCGTACAAAAGAACGTGGAGCTGATAGGACGATGGATGACCTCTACCTAGAAAAAGGTATCTCAAATATTATATATGCTCGTAATAACTGTGCATAACATTTTAATTGTTTGTGGGAAGAATATATTGCATGTTAATGCACACAGGGATTGTTCTCCCAAGAATTTTGCATTGTAAAAATTAGATTAACCTTCAATGAAAAATAATAATGTTAAGTATTAAACTTCTTTTTTCATGCTATTTGTAAATAGCATTTTTTGTGAAGCAAGTAGTATACTAGTAATTAATGATAATGATTGCTTTTTTTTATTTTATATGTTAAATGTAAATATCAATGTATATACTGTGAATAAACTAATTTTAATGTTAAAATTCAGGATTTAATTTTTCTTCTCTTTGGTGATGACTCAGTTTCTTTTATTTAATTTTGATTTAGCGATTTTTTTTCTAGATGAATAATTTATGGAAGGACACCAGCTTAATCTTAACTTCATCTTTCTCTTAAGGTCATGTCCAACTAAATAATCACAACGCTTTAATTTAAATTCTATATGCTGGTATTTCTTTCAGCATCTCTACATGACCCAGAGAATTTATTTGGTAAATACGATCATTTTTTTAATGCTAAATTCAAAATTACAATTAGCTCTTTGTTGATTTTTATGTGGAATGATAAATTAATTTTTAAAATCGTAACCTAATGTACACTTGGCAATATCATTCCAGCAGAACTGTTTGTTTTTCAGCTTTTACCAGCTTTTTATCAGAAACTACCACATTTTTTGTCGAATCAAAAATTGTGGGTTTTTTCCATTTCGTTTACCACTAAATGACTAAAGTAAACGAAAAAGTACAAACTAACACCGCTCAGTAAAGGTTTCAAGTATCTAAAGCCAAAAAAAATGTTTGGAAAATATTTAAATGCAAATGAGAAATAGCACTACGTGTGTTACATTGGTTTAACATTAGCTACGAAAGTCCAGAGGCTCTGTGAAGCGGCCCCTTAAATACGCCCCCAAGATAACGTTTCGTGATTTTTTCAGTCCCTAAAAATCTGTTTAAAATAGCAAATTTGTTATTTATATTCAACCACGGCAAAAATCTACCAAAGTCAGAATTCTTATTCTTTTAAAATATCATTGTACAACTATGGCAGAACGATCTGAGTTCTGTTTTCCAGAAATTCTGGAAAAGGATTTAAAATCGAAAGAGAAGATAGACAAGGGATATCCCACGACTTGAGTTACTAATAATAAGATAACCGAGCAAAGGCTTCATAATCAGACTGAATATTTCTCCGTCTATCCCATCAATAATAATTAAATTCCCTTTTTAAAGGGAACTGATTTTTAAAGTATTTTACTGATTTTTAAAGGATTGTAAAACATTCTAAGAGATTTAGACTACATTTATGTTTCTAAAATAGCAAGTTTTTTTTTTCTTTTATGAGTAAATAGAATTTTTACTTTGAGTCCCAGCCCGAAGACTGGTATAAAAAGTAGAGTCCGAATGTGTGTCGGGTTAAGGCTCGGCCTCGGAATGGGCCCAGGGCCGTAGCTAGAGGGGTGCCAGGGAGACTCAGCAGCTCCTGAAAATTTTTGCCCCCCCCCCTCCCTGGGAAAGTTGCCAAGGCCACCAAATGGAATTCTGTTTCAAAAGTCCAAATGAAACTCTGTTCAAAAATTAAACTTTGTTTTGTGGGCTTTTTACGGTTTTGCATAAATACTAAATTGTAGTATTTATTTAAAAACTGCAAATAAGTGCTTCAATATACGTGCATCCTATCTGCACATACTCAGAATTAGCAACATTTTGCTGACGCAAACGTTGACTTTTGCATTAGTTATACACTGAAATTTTTCATTTTGCAGCGTTTTCCATTATTAGCATAAAACAAAGTTATTCTAATGAGTTTGAAAGAAAATATGATGCTAATGATAAACATTAAGTTTCATATTTGAGTCATCCTAATTCAATATTATATATATATATAAAGTTGGCTCTCTGTTTAACGCCGTTCTACTTAACAACGATTTCTATTTAAGAACGGTATTTTGCGGTCCCGGCTCCCTCGAGTACAAAAGACCTTATTTAAAGACGACATTATTTCTATTTAACGACGATTTTCATGCATTTTATTTTTGCAAACCTTTTAAACATGTTAAACAAGGAATCCTGTGATAGAAAAACAATTTTTCTTGCAATTCAGGCGAGTACAGGTGAAGGAGAGGGTGTGTAATTGTCCGGAATGTGATGATTCGTTTTCTCCCTCCACCCCTCTCTTTGTCCAAAAGCACTTTCCACCCCTCCCCTCCGTCGTCCAAACACATTCCATTCCTTCTCTCCAACCAATCAGCCACAGCTCTTTGTCAGAGAGAGAGAGCTTAAAGGTTTAGAGTAGTGGTGGCTAATTCCCGTGCTAATCCACATTCTGAGTAGATGGAGGTAGAAAGAGAAAGTATAAAATAAGAATAATGGCATCGAAACGAAATATTTGATAAAGCACTTCTGCAATGGTTTCATGAAACAAGAACTTGAAATATTTCAATTTCTGGAGTAATATTCATAGAAAACGCTGTAATTTTAGCAGAAAAATTTGGTTTGGAAAATTTTAAAGCTTCGGTTAGTTAGATAGCGAAATTTAAAGAAAGATATGGACTTGCATTTAAAAGCATATGCGGCGAAAGTGACTCCGTGAATGAAAAAATAGTGGAAGAAAGGCAATGTGAATTAGAGATGATATTAGATGGATACTGATAAGAAGAATATCTTTAATGCAGGCGAGACTGGTCTATTCTACAACATGATGCCTAATTCACATATAAGAATGAAAGATGTTTTGGCGGAAAACACAATAAGGAGCGATTGACTGTTTTACTGTGCACTAATTTGGATGGATCTGAGAAAATTTCCCCACTAGTTATAGGTAAATCAAAGAAACCTGAGCATTTTAAAAACATTAAAAGAAAATCTTAAGAATACAAAAACAACAACAAATCGGGGTTGATATCTATTTTTATTGATTGGGTTAAAAATTTTGATGCAAAATTATGCAAGGGAAAAAGAAAAATTCTACTTTTTATCGAACGTTGCCCCGCACATCCTCCAAATATTTCAGGACTTATGTCTGTTCATTTTTTACCAGCTAGTAAAAAAAAACACAAGTAAGTTGCAGCCATTAGATTTGGGGATCATCCGCAGTGTAAAACCATATTACCAAAAATCCTTAATTAGGAAATTATTAAATAATTTTGCTGGCCAAAAAGAAATTTAAAAAGTTACTATTTTGGAGGCCATTCACATGATTAGATTACATCATCCTGGAAAGAGGTTTCTGCTTGCACAATTGAAAACTGCTTTCGAGCCTATGGAATATAACAGATGTACCACTCGATGCAGAAGATATCACCACCAAAGAATGGAGTGTTATTGGTGATGAAGATTTTATCGATTGTGACGAAGATGTTTTAATAACCGGCTACATAAATTTAGATCAAATTTATGATGACATCACAAATGAAAATGCAGATCTAGATGTAGAAGATGACTGATACAGAAAGCGAAACACCACCACCTTCATACTCAGAGGGGAATTCTGCTCTGAATATTCTTCGCTGGTACATTGTTTCATCAAATATGGAAGATGACTCATTCATACTTCTTGAGAAACTTGAAGGAAGGGTACTAAAAATAAGACCGCCATTGAAACAATCTACACATTTTGGTTTTTTAAAAACTTGATTTTTTAAATTAAATGTATTATAAATATTTTTATTGTACTGCAATTAACATTGTATGCTGTAATGTTGTTCTTGTATACTATATATGTATAATGAATGCGAAATGTATTTGTGCAATAAAAATATGTATTACTATATCTGTATCAAAAAAATAAATAAATAAATAAAACATTTAAAAATTAAAATAAATAAATAAAACATAACAATCTAAAATAAATAAATAAAACATTTCTAAACACACCAATATATTAAGGGATATAGTATTGACAGTCCTAAGCCTGTAATGTGTGAAGGGAAATGTTTTTCAAATGGTATTTTTTCCACAAATTCTTTTTAAGGACGATCTCTGCTTAAGAACGATTTTTCCAGGTTCCTTGAAAGTCGTTAAATAGAGAGCCAACTGAATATATATATATATATATATATATATATATATATATATATGAAAGGATAAAAAGTAAAACACTTTAAAAATGCGAAATTTAAATTTAAAATTCAAAATTTAAAATTCAAAACATTTTTCTAATTTCATAAATTAATGTTAAATCTAATTTGCCCCTGATATCTTTATTTTGCTGCTTACAATTATTACTTTCAGGCATCAGTTTTGATCTCTCCTTAAGTTTAAAAGTGCTGAGTATAACGCTTATTGCAAGTTCTGTAGTTTTGGGCTTGGCGCAGAAACTGGCCTGGCTAAAAACCCGGGCATCATGCGAGAGCTGAATAACCAATTTGCATCTTGTCACCTCCTACACCCTGGAGCGCTCTCTAGTAAAAAAATTGGAGTTAGGCTCTAACAAAAAGCAGGAACACGCAGTTTTCGTGGCTTTTTCGGCCGCTCCCGACTGCTATAAGGATTCACGCTCGGCCACTTCCTGAAAACCAGCGTTCCCGGGGGCCTGTTTGAACGTTTCCACTTCTAACAAGAGCGACGGTAGAAGCCACGTCAATCCCGGCCTGAAACTGACACCTCTAATGGGGTTTTTTAAGTCCCTGATGTATCCGTAGCTGTCAGCTCTACAAACCCCTGGGTCTAGCTTAAAAAGAGACTATTTACAAAGGAATAAAAAGTGAGACTCCAGGAAAAAACTCTGGTCTCATTTCCACCGCCACGACACGAAACCGCACCCGGTCCCGACTACTTCGCATAAGTAAGGTCAAACGATGATGCCAATCTGCCCCCTCCACAATTCACTACATATTATTTAACAGTCAACTTGGATAGTTATGCGCGGGAAAATCCCAACCTTTGCTGGACTTCATAATTGAAAAAAATCACCTTTGGTGATAAAAACTATCTTTTCATCGACTGCTCAGAAAACAAAAATGCCATCCCTTGATGGACTTGATAATTGAAAAAATTCACTTTTGCGAATAAAAACTCTTTTTTCATTGCCTGTTCAGAAAACGAACAGTACCTGGTGATCATAAAAGCGAAAACTTTTAACATTTTGCTAAAGTGAAATTTGTGTGTCCAGAGTTCCGACCACCTATGGAAAAAAGGACCCCCCCCCCCCTTTTTTTTTTAATCTTCGAGAAAAGAAAGCTTTTGAAAACTGTATTAATTTAATATCTTTTCTCTTCTCTGAAGAAACAACTAACAGTTTTTATTCCTCTTTCAACTATCATCCGAAAAATCCACCCTTTAGCGGGCGGTGGTCACAAAAAAGGACACCTAATTTTAATTCCAAAACTGACAAACGGCACCAAGAATATTTAATTAAAATTTTCCTTTTATAAAGTAAGGGAAAATCAGCAAGTTATTCTTTTCTAAGGAAATCGTTTGTAAAATCTGGTGTCAGTCCATTATTTCATTATTTTACAAACAGATTTATTCCGCGCCTGAAAGGGATAAACCGTTAAGTCATCTGCAATTCAACAGAATTTATTTATCAGAGTCAACTTTTTCGCCCGGACTGCCAGTGATTGAAACATGTAATGTGGTTTTGGTTTCGAAGAAGATTGAAAATTTTGTGTGTTATTATTATTTATTTTTTTTTTTGTCTTTTCGCAGTGTGTGACGAAAGTAAAAGGTGATTTTTTTTTTAATTATTATTTTTGTATCCGGTGTGTGCTATTCCTGGATTTATTTAAAGCAAAGACTTACCTTTGATATTAACCGTAAAGAAGAAAATATTTCTTTAAAGACCTTTTTAGTGAGAGGCATTGGTTCTCAACCTTGTATTTTTGAATGCTTTTTTGATACATATTAGATAGCAAGCACTGAAGGAAAACCGTTTTTTTTCTTTTTTTTACAATTTTGGTTGTTTTAAAAGGACTGCCAAGGAATCTTTTTAAAGAAATATTGTTTTTATTATTAGAAGGTAAAAACAGTGATTCTCAAACTTTATTATTAAAAAAAAAATTTATGCATACCGAAAATAAATTAAAGATA
This sequence comes from Maratus michaelseni, assembly GCA_963931845.1. Taxonomy (NCBI): domain Eukaryota; kingdom Metazoa; phylum Arthropoda; class Arachnida; order Araneae; family Salticidae; genus Maratus; species Maratus michaelseni. The sequence continues at coordinate 379,621,365 of OZ007587.1, read as the reverse complement.
TTTTGTATCTAAAGAGGGTTATTTTTATAATGCTATTATTTGTTTGAAAATTTTATGATTTTTTAATTCATAGTTTTATGATCAGTTTAGCCATTTTGGATGAAACACTTAATGCTGTATCGAACATAAGCAAAATTCTCCAAAAGAAAACTTTGAACATTTCATTTCTTCCTTAACTTGTTTCTGGGACAATTGATCATTTACAAGAAATTGCCAACTTTTGTGATAATGACAATGATGACGATGAATTACATTCTAAAATTAAAAAACTCGAGAATGATGTATCAGAAATTAAGAGCATAAAATTTAACGAAACAAAAATCAATTGCTTTAAAAATGCAAAAGTTTTAGTAGAAAAAAATGATTCACCAAATGAAAGAAAGATTCAATGATAAAGCAATGCGCTTAATCCAACTATGTGAATTTTTTAAAAGCTTTAAAGAATTTGAAAAAATTAATGAAAGTCAATGCAAGGAATTCTGTCATCTTTTTGGAATTAAAGAGGAGGATGCTGCTGTGGCAGATCTTCGTTCATTTAAATATGTTGCTCATAATAAGTTAGAAGATACCAGTACAGATGTGGCTTTTTTCATTTTATACGCTGATAAATGATGACTTTGACTGTATGAGACTTTGAAAAAACTTGCCGAGTGTGTGTTGTGTGTGCCAGTTTCGACTGCGAGTTTCGAAAGATCATTTAGCACAATGAACAGGATTATGACTAAACTCAGAAATCGCATGGGACAGGATACTTTACAATCGCGTATTAAAATGTCCATCGAAGGCGATGAGGATCCAACTGACGAATTCATCAATGCAGTAATCAGTAATTATGCCTCTTCAAAGCCAAGACGCATTCGGCTATTTAATGTTTTTAAATGATTTTTTTTTTTTTTTTTTTTTTTTTTGCATAGGATATCTGAGGTCGATCTCTAACGTTGTTAATTTTTACTTTTTCGATTTTGGTTCCAGTTTTTTTTATATAAGGGTAATTTCACTTTCAGAACCGGTTCCATCCGGTTCCAAAATTAAAAATGTCCGCAGAGATCGACCTCAGCTATCCTATGCAAAAAAAAAAAAAAAAAAAATCATTTAAAAATATTAAAATGCGAGCGAGAAATCGCGCGATAACCTTCCCACAGACTTAACATTAGCTGGAGCGTTTCTTCGCGTGACTAGCATAGGCTCTTAACGGGTGAGCAATTACAATTTAATACTGAACCTATGCAATTTGTGAATAATAGTATTTAATAAGAAATATGCTCTATTTTTATATACAGGACATATTTCATTTGACAGTTTTACATATAGAATACTATAATTACTATATAATATATTCTATACTATATAACTGAATTTTATACATTATATCTTATCTATATGGTACAAGTTATTTAAATTACGATTAATGTTTTGTAAAATAAAAGCATTTAAAACAAAAGTTAAAGAGTGAAATCTATATTTCTTTAATTGACTTCATAGTCTTGACTGATACTGAGGGTTTATTTAGATTAATATTAAGAAGTTATACTTAAATTCTGATACGGGTGTACAAATAGGAGGCTCGCTTTCGAATTTTGAAATTTTACATAAATGTTATCTTTTATAATTTTGAAACTATTGCAGACGTATCAAAATAATTAAACATTAAGAACTAAAAAATGTATAAATATGACCTAGAGTAGGGATGTGCAAAGCGGGTCCCTTCGAATGTTTCATTTTTCTAGATTTCTTTAATACAAAAATCCATCCCCAAAGTTACTTTGTTTTAAAATAATTAATATTTGTATGTTGTTTTTAGGTGTTATTAAGGTTTTTGGCTACTTTACCTGCAAAATTCCCCACCTCCCTCAACCGCAAACCTCAGAAAAATGTAACGTTAAATTTTTTACATGTTTTTTGTTCAAGTTTTTAGATGAGAAACCTCCACTGTAGAACGCCTATGATATTACCTCTGTTGTGTGAGATATGTGTACTCTTGTAGACGTACAGATATTAGAGATGATACGGGCTCAGACTCAAAATTTATATCAGTCGAGCTCATTGTTTCTGAAACTGTACATTTTATTTATTTATGTATAAAAAAAGATATAAAAATTAATTATTAAGTCATTTTAATGCTATTTTGACCATAATGAAAGGGAAACAGAAATCGTGTTTTTCTATTTTAGATTAGAGTGTTATTTTAAAAGAAAATTTATGATAGTTGCAGATTTCTGTCTGATATTGCCGACGATCTGTTGATATGGCGCCAGTCGGAAAAAAGGCGCGAACAATGAATTTATTTTTGTTCGATTCTTGTTTGTGACAGTGCACATAGTTCTAAGTAGTTTAATCTTATAACTCAGTGGTGACAATGGATGTTTTTTAAGTGTATCGTTTATTTTATTTTTTATTTAGAGGTGAAATGCATGAGAACGTTTACTTCAAGTTGATCAGAATTAGCTTGATGTGTGAGAATTTTTTAGTCTTCTATTGTGTACGAATTACAAGTCATAACGGCTCTTCATCTTCATGTAAAAATAACTTTAGTGATTCTTATATCTATTTTTCATCATGAACTCTGCTCATTTTGCGGTTGTACTCTTCACATTTTCATAGTGGCTTTTATTCGAAAGTAGATATAATTAACATGTTTTTCTGATAGTAAACAATCAAGCAGTGTTTCCTCTTTTCCTATAAATACATCTGATCTTTCAGATAACGGTGTTAAAATTTTAATTTAAGCTGATTTTCAGGTTCACGACATTCACGAAAGATTGTTATGAGGGAGGAATCGATTATAGTTAAAGATGTACACCTTTTATAGGAAGTTGAAAAACACTGTTCAATTCTTCGGCATATAAATATTAATTTCTGCTTTCATTAAACGTACTTCATCAACATGTCCACCGTCCACCCGATTTGCTAGTTGAGGAAGAAAAAGAAATATGAGAATCAAAGTATAAAGTATATTTTCGTACGATACCAAACCTCTCTTCCGATAACATTAAATTTAAATTTTCCTTTAACAATTATTTCTGTGTAAGTAGTAGTTCAAAAATGAGATATTACTTTTGAAACAATTTTTAAATATTATAATTTTTCTTTCTATTGCATAGTGTTGGTATCGGGCTCGTGCTCTGATGACACAAAAATTTTCGGAATTGGGCGGTCCCGATTCCGCCTTAGCAGGTTTTATTGTATGAAAAAGGTAAAATTTCTAATGGGAATTATAGTGTCCCCCCCAGACATCTAAATCCTCCCCCCCTCGGAGGAAATGCTCTGGATTCAACACTGTTCCTAGTTGAGAGCAACTTAACTTCCAGTCTATGGATATGATGTCTTATTAAATATTGAGCCAAAGGAGAAAGAATATAGACTGTAGTTTTAAACTACAAAAGAAGTTAAGTAAAATAAGGGATGTTTAAAATGGAATAAATTGATGTTAGTAAATAATGATAATAAAATTAATAAAAATAATATGAATAAAAATAGTTGAAATTGCAAAGGAGGATAGATCAATTTAGTATCAATGTAGGTAAATAGTTGGTAAAATTTTACTCTCGTGATAGTGATATGAAAGCAATATTTATTAGACATTTTATGCTTCGGAAACCTTATAGTTTTAAACTAAATTTCCTACACAATTATCTATATATTTTTTCTTCTTTAACGAAATGATAAGTGTAACAATGGTACTCATTTCAAATTTTTATTGCATTCAGTGGCTAAATGGCTTTAATTTAATTAATAGAAAATAATTATTATTTGCATAAAGTATAACACAATATGATATTTGAATATAAAATGTCGTTTTCATATCAACTTTAATTTTTTAAATGGTAATATCCACTTTTAAGACTTTATTTAAGTTCGTTGGATTAAATCGGACCAGGAAATGCACAGCTTTTGCATTTTTCTTCACAGAGTTAGAAAGGGTCACGAGTCAAGATTTGAGGGTGTTAATTTTAAATCCACATAGCAAGCTTTAATTTTAACGCCCTCGGCAATTGCCTAAATGCCAAGGCCGGTTTCGCAGCTACTGGGGCTCTATGGCCGAAACTACAAAACCTTTCGTTTGCATAGAGATATTCTTCATAAACGGAATAAAGACAGAATTATCTATATTATTCCTTCTTTAACGAAATAATAAGTGTAACAATGGTACTCATTTCAAATTTTTATTGCATTCAGTGGCTAAATAGCTTTAATTTAATTAATAGAAAATAATTATTATTTGCATAAAGTATAACACAATATGATATTTGAATATAATGTCGTTTTCATATCAACTTTAATTTTTTAAATGGTAATATCCACTTTTAAGACTTTATTTAAGTTCGTTGGATTAAATCGGACCAGGAAATGCACAGCTTTTGCATTTTTCTTCACAGAGTTAGAAAGGGTCACGAGTCAAGATTTGAGGGTGTTAATTTTAAATCCACATAGCAAGCTTTAATTTTAACGCCCTCGGCAATTGCCTAAATGCCAAGGCCGGTTTCGCAGCTACTGGGGCTCTATGGCCGAAACTACAAAACCTTTCGTTTGCATAGAGATATTCTTCATAAACGGAATAAAGACAGAATTATCTATATTATTCCTTCTTTAACGAAATAATAAGTGTAACAATGGTACTCATTTCAAATTTTTATTGCATTCAGTGGCTAAATAGCTTTAATTTAATTAATAGAAAATAATTATTATTTGCATAAAGTATAACACAATATGATATTTGAATATAATGTCGTTTTCATATCAACTTTAATTTTTTAAATGGTAATATCCACTTTTAAGACTTTATTTAAGTTCGTTGGATTAAATCGGACCAGGAAATGCACAGCTTTTGCATTTTTCTTCACAGGGTTAGAAAGGGTCACGAGTCAAGATTTGAGGGTGTTAATTTTAAATCCACATGGCAAGCTTTAATTTTAACGCCCTCGGCAATTGCCTAAATGCCAAGGCCGGTTTCGCAGCTACTAGGGCTCTACGGCCGAAACTACAAAACCTTTTGTTTGCATAGAGATAGTCTTCATAAACGGAATAAAGAACTGCAACTAAAAACAATTCAAGATTTCAACCAGAAGACGCCACTGCCGATGTCTATGAAGATAGAGATTGTTATTGTTGTTCATATTGCAGAGAACTGCTGTATTATCGATCATCTCCGCATATTTGAATCATTTTTTGAAAACGTTAAAAGAATACTAGAAGCTGAGCAGTGCTTGAACAGCGAAGCAACATTGAGGGGCTTCCTAGTTGAGATCAACTTAACGTCCAGTCTATAGATATGATATTTTATTAAATATTGAGCCATTGAGCAAATTATATAGACTGCAGTTTAAAACTACATATAAAGTTGAGTAAAATAAGAATGTTTAAAATGGAACAAATTAACGTTAGTAATTAATAATAATAATATAAATTAAAATTGTACAAATTGCAAATGAGGATAGAACAATTAAGTTAAGGTAAAAAACGGCATAGCTGTAGTATAAATGCTACTTAGTAAATTAAAAATAAAGTTGAAAATTTTTAGGATAAAGATAAGTTAAGCACTATTGTAGTTCAAACACAGAATCAGAATGGGGTACGGCGGTCAAAAGAAGGTGGTACTATTTTCTACGACGTAACATAGACTTGTAGGTTCTCTGGGTAGTAAGTATTTCCAAGGCCAAAGAACTCTAGTTACTGGTCTTTGGTATGGCTAGAAGTGAAATGTAAGCTGTGCTCAGCAGAAAATGAACTTGAACTTGAACTTGTGATAGGTTCAATGGGCTTCCAAGTTGCGAAGCAACTGCACACCCTGGCTTTGAGTAGGTGTATATCAAATCCTGAGAGAGCCATATGAAATGTCTAGCCGTAGTCCAATTGACTACATAAAATAGGATAGTGTTAAGTATATCTATAAAATAATGAATATTTACTAGTTAAAGTATAAAAGTAAAAATAGTTCATAGTTAAAAAAAAACAAAAATATGCCAGACGAGGTAAAGTAAAGATGTTAAGAGAAGTTTAGGAGAAAAGTCAATATAAAATTATCAGTAAAAAATTAATTAATAATATATATAATTTTTTTTTTTTTTTTAGAGAAAAATTTTGAGGTAGGAATTATAGCTCGGAAGGACTATTCATCAAGAATAGTGGAGTACCTTGGTTTTTTCCGGTTGGATGGACTGCAAGCATCGTAGTCAGGTAGCTCATAAATGAGTTCATTTGGAATGTGATTAATGTCATTGTAGAATTTTTTCGCAAGGTGTAATGCGATGTTTGAGTGAAGTCGTTTTCAGATCCTTGAGGATAGTGGAGTTTTTGAGGTATCTAGACCCGTTCCTGATGTAACGGAGCTGTTTGTAATGGGTACTAGAGAGGCTGTTCATACTGGTTTTGCAAGTGAAGCCCCAGATTGGACATGCATATGTGATAACAGAGAGAATGCAAGCATTATATATTAAGAGTTTGTTGTGTATGGAGAGTGAGTGACTGCGAAGGAGGGGGGCGAGGGTTTTGGAAATTCCGGCGACTTTACCGCGGATATTAAGAATATGCTTTTTAAAGGTAATGCGTTTGTCAATGGTAACTCCCAGGTACTTGGCATCGTCAGACCAGGGAATGGTAGTGTTATTGATGGTTAATCTATTAGGAGTGGAGAAGGTTCTAGAGAAGTAAACAGCAGTAGTTTTAGATTCGTTTATCTTAATGCGCCATTGATCACACCATTCCATGAAGATGTTGAGGTGGTGTTGTAGATTTTTGTAAAGATTGTATGGGTGATGTGCAGTGCCATAGAGAACAGTGTCGTCCGCATAGAGTGCGAGTGATGTGAAGAGTGTGCGTGGAATGTCATTAAAGTATATTATGAATAAAATAGGGCCAATGACTTAACCCTGAATAATACCACAGAGTATTATGTGTAGTAGAGAAAGTGAGTTGTTTACACGGACATAGAAGTTACGATCACCAAGGTAAGAGTGTATTAAATGGATAAGTCCAGACGGGAACTTAAGCCGAATTAATTTGTAAATGAGGCCCGCGTGCCAGACTTTGTCAAAAGCCTTGGCGACATCAAGAAATATGGCAGCAGTAGGCTTCATCTCGTTGAAGTTTTCAGTTAAGAATTCCACAAATCGAAGAAGTTGGTGTTGGGTGGAGTGCTTGGCTCTGAAGCCGAATTGTTCAGGCATAAGAATGTTGTTGTTGTGAAGGAAGTCATTGAGCTGTGATCTAATGACGCGTTCGATGACTTTAGTTAGACAGGAGAGAAGACTGATGGGACGGAAATTAGTTGGGTCATTAAGATTGCAGGATGGTTTAGGAATAGGAGAAATGATAGAGGTTTTCCAGGGTTTAGGAAAGTAACAGTGTTTGAGGATAGAATTAGTGAGCTTCGTAATGTAGAGAATACAGTTGATAGGAAGTTGTTTAAGAGTATAGTTGGAAATTTTATCGTACCCAGGAAATTTTTTATTATTAAGTTTTTGAATAATATTGTTGATCGTGATGGGTTGAATTTCGGGGAGAGGGATAGGAGGGGTTGAGAGGAAGTCATTAACAGTATCATTGACATTGTTAAAGTGTGCTTGACTTGCGAGGAAGGGATTCGGAGAGAATTACCTTTCATATGAGCTAGCGAGGCATTCTGCCTTGTCCTCGTCAGTATACGCAGTTTGATTATTGGCAGTAAGGGGAGGAATAGGGGTATAATTATTATTGAGTTTCTTTTAGATTTGCCAAAGAAAGTTATCCTCGCAAGTAAGACTTTCGAGAAATTTAGACCAGTTTTTTTGCTTATCTTTCTGAATAAGGGTTTTAATTTTATTGTTGAGCCTGTTGACAGCTGTTTTAACGGTAGGATCTCTGGTATTTTGGTAGAGTCGACGGAGTGTGTTGCGTTGTTTACAGATATTATGTATGTAAGTGGGTAAGATGTAAGAGTTATTATTTTTGAATTTGGTGTAAGTGGCATTTTTTTTAGCTTTGTAAATGATGTTGTTGAGTTTATTAACTGCGTTATCAATGTAAGTAGTGTTGTTGATTGTGGGGTAGGTAAGGTCGGTGTTGTTGATGTAATTTTGGAATTTATTCCAGTCAATAGCTACTGAAGGAGGAGGAGAGATAGGGTTGATAAGATCAATTTTGAAGAAGACAGGAAGGTGGTCAGAGCTTAGGTCATTAATAACAGAAGTGTTGATAGGGAAGGTAAGATTTTTGGTGATGGCGAAGTCAATAATAGAGGGGTGCTGGTTGCGAGCAACAGTAATGTGTGTTGGTGTAGTAGGTGCGTGGAGACTGAGATTGAAATGGCTAACCAAGTTGTGAAGAGATCTACCTCTGGTAGTGGTGGAATGACAGTTCCACTGCCTGCTATGTGCATTGAAGTCACCAGCGATAAATGCGTGTTGGTGTTGTGTAATGATGTGTGTCAGGTCATTTATGGGGTATCGTCGCCCGTGTCGTGCGTAAAAAGATGTGAAGTTGATTTTGGCATGGGGTAAGTTGACGACAATACTGGTGTAGTCAATGCCTGGGAGTGGAATATTTTGAGTTGTGTGATGTGGGATATAATTTTTGATGTAGATGGCTGTGCCACCCCAGTGAGAGTTGGCACGTGGTGTATGATGGAGTTTGTAACCTGGGATGGTGATACTGCAGGAAGGGTTAAGTGTTTCTTGGATTAAGAGTATATCGATTTGTGGATTAATGGAAATAAAGGAGCGGAGTTCATTAATCCTGGGTTGCAATGATTGGCAATTCCAGGAGAAAATAAGAAGAGAAGAGAAATTTTTGTTATTGTAATTATTCATAATTGGTAATGTTGAGCTCCGTAGAAAAGGCGTCTAATTCTTCTATTATGATATACATTTTGTCGAATGGGTTGTTGCAATCTTTTGATTTGATGGCGATGTTTTTTAAATGTTTTAGGAGTTTGGCAATTTGGAGAAGTTCCTTCATGTCTTTGAAGGTGTCAAACATATCTTTGAGTGTGTTTGTATAATTATTTTGTATAACAGGTGGTGTTTTATTTTGTTTGGTGTAACTGGAAGTGTCCTCAACTGGGGCTTCCTGGATATCGTTATTCACGTCAGTAGTGGTCTCACTGTTGTTGATATCGTTTGGTTTATTATGAATGGTGTAATTGTAGGGTTTGAAAATGTCTGCGATGTCAGCAATTATATTTGGTTTTTGGTGTTGCGGTTTTGTTTTGGTGTTGAGTGTTGGGGTATTTTTTTCTTAATGTTGTTTGGATTTTTTGGGCAACCTCTGTATGAGGCCGGATGGGCACCGTTACAATTGGAACATTTTGGAATTATTTTACCTGTCTTGGGGCAGTTATCAGTGAGGTGCTCTTCTGAGCATTTAAGACATTTTGGTGTTAGGCTGCACGTCTCGGAGACGTGTCCGAACCGTTGGCAGCGGTAACATTGTTTTGGGTTATTGTTGTTTCTGAAGTATTCAATACGAACACTTATATCACAAAGTTCCTCAATTTTATAGATCTTCTCAAAGTTAGTGCAAGGGAGGACGTTGACCATGTAAATTGGCATACCTCTGCCAGTTTTGCGACTCTTAAGCATGGCGGCTCGGGTGGCCTTAAATCCATGGTTACCAAGGTCTTCGATAATAAGTTGGGGGTCTGTGTTGGGGGGGATTCCCCTAATACAGATTTTTTTTGGTCGAAGTTCTTTTGAGTTAAGGGTGTTGAAATTCATATGTTTGTCAGTTAGGTATCTTTGAATATCTCTAAATTGGCTGACAGATTTGGGTAGAACTTTTAGAAGTTCCCCGGAGAGGCTGACTTGAGGAGGATTATCAGAATCAAGGGCTTTTATCTCTTGGTCAACTTTGCACCAATCCATATCTTTGAATTCAATAAAGAAGGGGTGCTTGTCGTTTTTTGAACATTCAACATCGGTGCTTGCAGCACCATCTTGAGCAGATTCCTGATCCATAAGATCATGGTTATCAAGATTAGCTTCGGAATTTAGATTTCCGAATTTATTTTTGAGGGGAATTGGATTTTCAGATTCAGAATTTTTTCTTTTTCCTGTACGGGGGGGGGGGGGGGATTAGAATGTGAGCTAAAATTCTTTAGAATTTGGAGTTTTTCCCATTGGTTATGCCCTAGAAATCTAATATAACCAGTTCTACAGGCTAAATCAATTAAATCTAATCTAGATGGCTCCCCCAAAATAGATATAGCAGAAAGACAGAGGTCTTTTACCTGAGCCTCGTGTGTGTCGTTGTAGTCCTTTCGTTGTTGGAGAGACTGTATTTCTTCATCTATACCGGATAAAAATTCTCGAAAAACATCGTTCACTTGCTCATCTAGAGTAGGGAAGGCGTTGAATTCTCGTAACCAGTCCGCAGGAACATATCCGTTTATGATCCCATTCATAAGGTCGTCAAGCTGTTGGTTCCCTTTCATGGCCATGACATTCAAAAGAGCAGTCACAGAAGATTAGCAGAGATCAGGTGGGCGGGAGTAACACGCCTCTTTCCCACGCGACGAAAACGCAGAAAATGATGATTCGATATGAAATACAATAATATTAAACTCTATATGTATTGTGGTATGAGAAATATATTTCAGAAGTAACTTCAAATTATTGATTTTTAAAAACAATCACAGGCAATTACCTTCAGGAAAGTTCTCAATAAGCATTTAGTTGAAAAGATTTTCACTCACAAATACTATGTTTTAAACTTTGTAATGTACAGTATATTTTAATGTACAATATATTATAAAAACCTTTAATTAAACTGTTTTCTGTCACATTAACGTGTTGCTGTTTCTCTGCTTCTTTCTTTTGCTTTTAACCATCTTCTTTTAACCATAGCTTGCAAAAAAAGGAATTTCCAACGTTACATTCCTATGTGATTCCGAGTCGTCTTTGCATCCCCAACACTTCCGGGAAGTAGGTTAGTCTGGTAGTAAAACACCCAGGAGTAATGTCATTGAAATGTTGGAGATGTGTCGGAAGCGCCCTCTATCAAAAAATGAGGACACCAAAGCTGTACGTCATTTTGAATAAAATAATTACCAAGGGAATGACCTACACGTAAACCGCAACAAAATTGATTAGCTTGTTCAATGTTTATGAGCGTTTAAATTCCCCCCCTCTGTTCACAGTTCAATTTTCGCTAGTTACCCGATCCCAATGTTTTCGATTTTGGGCTTATAATTTAGGTTAACGTCTAAACTTTGGAATAATTTGAACACCATACAAAAAATAACGGTAAAAAGTAGTTGTTCGTTACTCTTTCTGTATTCTAAAGCATCTATCGACAATTTTTGAACGTAACCTTAAAAATTTTTTTATTAGAAAATCGTGATATAAAGAATGATTTTAGCGAAAACCGCAAGCGAAATACGAATATTTTTTTCGCGCAAGCAATACTTTTTTCCGTTTTTTATCATCGTTTGAAGTTTTGGACCTTAAACTTTAATGGCCTCTAGCTCCTACAGAGACGTTTGCGCCCATGGTTTCCTGTTTAATAATGTTTGTCTTCCTGTCTACTATCACCCCTCAAAGTTTGTCGGTCTGGTAGTTAAAAAATAGGTGTTTAAGAAGAAAATAACTCATAACTTCATCAATTCACAAGATATCAAATCTGCTTAGATTTATTTTAAATCCCCTTAACATTATCTACGACTTTTATATTAACAAGTGTTTTATAGGACCAACCCTTACAATAATAATAATAATTATAATAATAATAATAATAATATTAATAATAATAATAATAATAAAAATAAAACAATCCCTGCTGGCTCCGCCTATAGATACAGGTAGATTTCGAAGTGGGCGGTCCCAACTGCTGCATCATGGCAAACAGGTAATTTCTTCACCATTTCTCAATAAGCAGACGCCCCATGGTCTGGGTCTTCGAAATCTACCTGTGCCTGTTGGGTAAGCCGTCAGGGATTTTTAGTAATGAAAAGTAGTGTAAACAACAACTAATTTCAGTGACGACACCTAAGAAATAACTAACTAACTAAAAAGCGGTATATCGCACACTACACCATTACCCATACTTATAACAGATACTCCACAAGGCGACACTAATACAGCCTGGAACTTCACATTATGTGTGTGCAATGAAGATACCCGGAGTCGTACCGGGTTCCGCCACAATGACAGATGAACTACTGTATGCTTCCCAGGTAGCACAGAGATATCGGCCAATATCCAAGGCAATATTGGCCAATATTTTGAAAGTCGCTGAATGTCGTACGTCAAATTTACAACGTCTGCCGATATTCACAGACATAACTTAAAATTAGTTTTAAAAAGAAAGCATTCAAAAGAGCTTTTTGCATTACTTATGACATCATAATACAGAAATAGTATTCTAAAAAATAAAATTTAATAATTTTGCCAATTTTAAAAAACTTGACTTTTTAATGCCTTATTTTTAATATTTGGTGACATTGGCCAATGTTGTAAAAATGATATTACTATTACAACATTCAGGGATATCTATCGACATTCGTAAAAAACAACATCATTTTTCGGACATTTCAAGATATCTGCCGACATTCAGCATATCTGACGCAGTTTGTAATCTTGACCGAAGTGATCGGAAAGTTCTAAAGGACCGCCCATTTGTGTGGTGTAGTTTTCGTCAATGTGCATTTGATGGAAGCGTTGGGCGTGAAATTTGCACAGAAAGAAAAAGCCTATATAAAAATTTCTGTAGGAATCTATAGTTATTTTTATACATAAAAAAAGCATGTGAAAATTTGAGTTTTATAAAAAACTAAAGATGATTTTATACTATCTTTATACTATGTATTTTATACTAATTTAAAAAATGTTTTTACAAGAAAAAAAAAATCAATTTATATAATTTTTAAATGGATGCGTGTTTATCTTTTTAAAATGCTTTCTGATTTCTGACTTTTATAAGAATTTTATTTTTTATTATTGAAACAATACAAGTTTAGTTTCAAAATTAGGTCACTGAACTTTTAATTAGGCACTATTAATAATATATATTTTATACAGTTCATGTAAGTAATTATTATTATTATATAATAGTAAGATTTTGAGCGTGTTAACTTTTGTGTAGTGCATAAATTTTTGAAAAAAATTACACATATTTCTGACTTAAAATTAATAAAAAAAATATACATATTTAATTTCTCACAAAGCAAAATTCAAAGTAATGGGGTTGTTAAAACTTTATAGTTTGGTGCAAGGGGGGGGGGGACACATGATTTTTAACACAGAAAGCTTTAAAATTTCTTATTTCCTTTAAATTTCTACATTTTAAATTTCTTACCTATTTTAAAATATTTTATTACAAAATTTCCAACAAACTCAGTAATAAAAAGTGATGTTTGAATAAATCTTTGCTAAAAGAACGTAAAAAAAAATATGTCGATAGTGATTGAAAAATACGAGATAATTAAATGATAGTTTTGTTATTTATCAGACATTTTTTATTCCAGTAACAAAAAAATCTACTCCCACCAGCTTTTGTTAACAGCTTTTTATAGCAAGTTTTTCCTTGTGTTTTGATTGAGCATATTTATTAGTATTTGGATTTGCCTTTGTCTTGTTACATAATAACGAGACTAGACTTTTACAGAGATCGCTCGTTTTACAATGAGGGATTTCTGTCCACCACATCTGGGGTACGAAAAAGAGATTATTATTCCGTAGCCTACGATGATGCGCGGCGCTGTAAAGCCTATCATTTTGAACGATTTCTATAAGGGAAAACGGGTCAAGAAAATAGTTTATATATAATCTGGTAGAGGGCGTCATTCCCGGGGAAAACAAACGTTGAAATTACATTACTTAGAGTTCGTTTTAGCATTGTGTGACGCTTTAATTAGCTATATTTTTGTTAATGATTATTATATCTAATTAAAACCGAAATATTTTACTAATGCAAAGTATATATTACTAATAGAGAAATTTTGACGTCGATATAGAAAGCCATTGATTAACTTTATGACAAGAATTTTATAATTTTACAAAATTTTCTGCTTCAATTTATTTTTCGAATTTTTAGTCGTAGATAATAAATTTAATAAAACATCTATTCCAGTATTAAGGTTTAAATATGTTAAGCATTACAGTAAGATATATACACTTTACTTCGTCATGGATTAATATTCGCATTTAAAATTGTCAATCTCCAGTATAACTATAGAATTGTAATGTAATCAATGAAAACAATCTCTAAATTTTTTAATTTAATTTTTATAATGAGAATACTGTTGTGATAGAAGGATTTGATAGCTCAGAAAAGTACAAAATGAAAAAAACTTGATATCTCATAGTCAAGTATAAAGGGGGAAACGGGGGGTAACTCCCCCTTAATTTAAATAAATGGGTTTTTCATGCAGAATTTTCCGATTTCCTTTAAATTTTGTATATAGGTTCATTGTGATAAGGAGCTTTCCTGATTAGTTTTGGGGGTCCATTGGTTAAGTATAAAGAGAGGAAACGGTTGGCTAACCCCCCCCCCCCCCTCAATTCAGATAAATGGGGTTTTCATGCAGAATTATCCTATTTTCTTCAAATTTTGTATATAGGTTCATTGTGGTAAGGCGCTTCCCTGATTACTTTGGAGGTTCACTGGTTAACTGTTTATATTGATTATTTATTTATAAACCAAAAACTTAGGAGGGTATCCATTACTGGCACATTTATCATATATTTTAAAAGACATTTATTTTAAATTGATTTATAATGAACAGAAATTTTATAGGTACAAGGTACAGGTAATTGCTTGATTTGCGTAATAGTATTAGAATTTTTACTCTTAAATGTCTTAAAATAATACATGCTTTAATTTAAAATAATTGTTAGAAATTTCGTAACTTTGAATATTGTTTGTGTTGAGGGAGGGGGGGGGGGTGAGAGCAGAAATATTATATCTAGTTGAAAACTATTAGTCACATTATCTCATTAAATATCTCAAAAAGTATCTAAATAAAAAAAATATGTCCTGTTATTACATGAAAAAACGAAACTCCTTTACTTTTCTGTCTTTGTGTAGGGGAGAGTGGGGCATCTTGGCGAAGTTTTTTTTTTTTTTTTTTTTTTTTTTTTAATACATCACTTTAATTTTCCCAGTGCCAGATCAAAGAGTCTCTGTGGCTAAGTGCAACAGCCTTTTACATAAATTTGTTTTTTAATATTTTGTTGTAGTTTTTAAGAACAAATGCCCAAGAACCTTTTAAAAAATCCAGTTTCTGGATAATCTGGTACTGGTAAAAACCAGAAAGGCATTAGCTTTAAATATTGCACTTGGTAGTTTTAGGGAAGATTGCGATAAACAATATTCAATGATTTTTATTGCATTTATTTCTTTTTTAATCAAACTATAAAATTGATAATAAATTGCAGTTGATGTGTATCGGAAATTTATATGTACTGAGTATGAGAAACTGTGTAATGTATGAATCTCGAGTACCTTTTGCTTTACATCATTTTTAAAATTCTTTTAAGCCAATGAAAGCATATTTTGTTCCATTTTAACTCAACATCTCGATACAAAATATTTATTAAACACACATTTCTGCTCTTTTTTCAAAAACATAATTATGTGTGACTTATAGTTACTGATGCATAAAATTCTTACTAAGTGTACTACACATTTTAAGTAGGTAACATTTTTAATAAGTTTTCTTAAAAAATCCTAGACATAAATTTTGTAAAATATTTATAACAAATTGTTTTACATTTCATTCTAATGTAAAACAAATTATTAAATTATCAAGCACTTAAATCTCCTCCCACCTAAAAGAAAACAATCTCCAGTTTACAAAGTTTTAATTTTTTCCCCTTAAAACTTTTCTGCAGCTCTATTTATTATTTTATTTTAACAATAATAAAAATAATAATCTTTATTTCTCCAATTAGCCAAAAATTTTGTGCACCTCCTACCTTTTGTTTTATAAATTTTTTAAGCCAATGAATACAAATCTTGTTTCATTTTAACTCGGCAAGTCAATAGTACAGTATTTATAAACACACATTTCTGTTCCTTTCCCAAAAGCATATTTAAATTGTTTTACATTTCATTCTAAAGTGATGTAAATGATCAAGTATTTAAATTACCCTCCACCCCCTCATAAAATAATGATAAGGAAAAAAGGGAAAAAATCCCGTTTACAATGTTTAAATACCTTATAACTTTTTTTTTTTTTTACTTTTTCTTAAAACTTTTCAGTTGTTCTATTTATCACTTTATTATAACAATATAGAAATATGATCATCTTAATATCTTTAACTATCCAAAAATAATTTGTGCACATTTTGTTCATATGCAGTTATGTGTGACTTATAATCACTGATGCATAAAATTCTTTCAAAGTGTGCTACAAATTAAATTTTAAGTAGGTAACAGTTTTATTAAGTTTTCTAAAAAATCCTAGTTGTACATAAATTTTGTAAAATATTTATAATAAATTGTTTTACATTTCATTCTAACGTGATCTAAATGATCAAATACTTAAATTACCCCCCCCCCCCCCAAAAAAAAAAAGAAAAAAAAAAGAAAAGAAAAGAAAGGTAGGGGGGGGGGGATCTCCAGTTGACAATGTTTAAAATCTTTATTATAACTTTTTTAAGAAAACTTTTTCTCTCAACTTTTCTGCTGCTCTATTTATTACTTTATTATAACAGGAGGAAAAAAGAATCATCTTAATAGCCTAAACTATCCAAAAATTTTGTGCACATTTTCTTCATATGTAATTATGTGTGACTCATAAGCACTGATTCATAAAATTCTTTCAAAGTGTGCTACAAATTTTAAGAAGGTAATAATTTTATTAAGTTTTGTGAAAAATCCTTGTTATACATAAATTTTGTAAATAATTTATAATAAATTGTTTTACATTTCATTCTAATGTAAAACAAATTAATAAATTATCAAGCACTTACCCCCCCCCCCCCCCTTCCTCCGAAAAAAAAGTCTTTTTTCTTAAAAGTTTTCTGCTGCTATTTATTACTTTATTATAACAATAAAAAAATCATCTTAATTTCGTCAACTATCCAAAAATTTTGTGACACCCCCCCCCTTTTTTTTCCCTTTCACACAGAAAAAAATTCTGTATAATTATGTAGTATCAATAAAAAGATAAACAATAATCTAACATTGGGGGAATTTCTATAACCATGGAAGGGGCAAAGCAAAAATCGTTCCTCTCCTTTTCAACGTTATATTACACATCATATATGTTAAAAAAAAAAAAAAAAAAAAAAAAGAAAAGAAAAAGAAAAAAGTATGTAAAGTAACTAAATCGTTCAGTAGAAATGATTCAAAACTATTGAAGACGAAAATTTTATCTGCTGCAGACGATTATCAAAAAATACTAGATAGAAAACGTTACCGATATACGGGAATGAGCAATCAGCTGTTCAATGGTTTGCCAGTAGATGGCGCTCGTCCCGGGAAAAATTCCCATTCCCTGCCCCCTACTTTTGAGTGGAAAATGATAGGCTCTACAACGAAGTGCATCATCGTAGGCTACGGTTATTCAGAAGAAAAAAAAGTTATTTAATATCCAAAAATGTTATTCAGGAATGTTAGAAAAATATATCGCTCAATATCAAATGATGATATTCAGCAATGACAGAAAAAAATATCACTTAATGTCAAAAAATGATATTCAAATATGTTGGAAAATATTGGCCAATATTCACAGATGTCAAAAATTAATATTCACAAATATTATTTTAGGGGGGGGTCATTTAACGTTGGCCAATATCAAATTTTGATATTGGCCGATATTACATTTTGATACTGGCCAATATCTTTGTGCTACCTGGGTTCTTTATTGATTATAAACGCTTGTATTAAATACTTATATTTGAAGCTTTTACTTAAACAACAAGTTATTTTGCGACGCAGTCAATTTATGTATGCTTTTATTATATCAATGATACACACGAATATTCAATTTTAAACCGCGATAAGTGTTTCTCGTGATTTCAGTTCTCTTTGAAAGAAAAAAAAAAAAAAAAAAAAAAAAACGTTAATAAATGATCTTCAGAAAACTTTCATGTTGCATCCGTCAAGAAACACTATACATAACGGCAACGTGATGTCACACGCCAGAGGTGCCGGTACCTTGACCCGATATTCTAACAATTGTACCGCCAGAATGCCAGTATGCGCAGCCGTGAACATCGCCAAAAGACGACTTTTAACCTGGATCTAAGTTGCGTATATGAAGTTTAAACGAAAATTTTCAAACTTAATGAATATTACTGGATACAGAACAATATTTTGAATTTATATTACAGTATATTAAATATCTACTGCTACAATAATGAATTGTTTTGCGGTATTTTTAACAAAAGACCTTTAATAATACATACTCCATTCCATAGATCTGTATGCTAAAATTCAAAAGTAAATGCCGCCAGCAGACGAATTTTAGCCTCGAACTCAGATATTTATATATTTAATTTCTTTAAACAATATTCCAATTAATAGTCATACTTCATAAACTTTTGTTTTTTATTTTCCGCGGCTACTATTTATAATTTTCTCTTAAAATTTCAGAAAGTTTTTAATAGTTCCCATAAATCTTTTTGTTAATTAGTTGCTTCTTAGATGACGCCACTGAAATTGGTTGTTGTTTACACTGCTTCATCACTAAAAAATATAATTCATTGCGTGATAATTTTTCTTTCTTACATTTTTTTATTTATTTTTTTATTATTATATACATGTATTTAAATTTAACTTTATGTAATTAAAGTGATTTTACAAGTTAATGGTGTAAAAAAATTACCAAAATATTTTGTTGTATGTTTCTTTATTTGTTTATCTTGATATATAGAATTGAATTTGTAGAATTATTAATTAATAGAATTGTTTATTTATTTCAATAAATTACAAATGGTAAAAAAAAAAACCAATGTGTTATGCTTCTTAATACCATCTACAGAAAGATTTAATCACTTTGAAAATTTATAAGCTGAAGAAATATTTAAAAACAGCAACAAAATATTTTTAAAATCTTGTTTTATTTATTTATTATTATTATTTTTTTAATGTAAAGAAAAGTAACACAGTTTTATAACCTGTATATCTATTATGCTAAAAAATGACAATATTTAAAAATTTTATTTAATGTAAATTATTTTTAGATTTCTCATTTACTTTTTTAAAAATCATAATTATTCTTTTTAAATTTCAATTATTTCATAGTTTATGTACAGTGTAATTAGGAGGTTTTTATTTATTTATTCTTAATTATTTGTTTTTATTTTTATGTTTAAAAATAGTGTTTTTCTGTCTATGACTCGATAAAAACAATATCATTGGCCAATTTCACTGGCGCCATCTAAGAAACACCTAACTAACTAAAAAGCTGTAGACCGCACACTACATTATTACAGAATTTTCTACACGCATTCAATGAATTCCAACACGGTGAAATATCTATCTACCGGTGCTATCTAGAGTCAGTTTCGTGCAGCTGAGCTGTCATGCATTCTGCTCTTGCTATCATAAGCTGATATGTCAAGATATTTT
This sequence comes from Maratus michaelseni, assembly GCA_963931845.1. Taxonomy (NCBI): domain Eukaryota; kingdom Metazoa; phylum Arthropoda; class Arachnida; order Araneae; family Salticidae; genus Maratus; species Maratus michaelseni. Next base: position 379,601,874 of record OZ007587.1, on the reverse strand, counting down.
CCTGAACTTGACTCAATTTTCAGAGTTCGTGTCTTACACCAATACGACTTGAAACGCCTGAAATATTTATTACTGAAGCGAAAAATAATATTTTATGTTAGATTTCTACTACAGAATACGGAAAAGATTGTTATGATTAATCATTTAGAAATCATAATGAATTTAATATTTTTTTTTAAACTAAGCTTATATTTAAACTACAGTTTCTACTGTAATAGAAACAAGGGCATAGAAAAGGGAGGGGAGGCGTTGGCAAGGGTCTCAATCCCTCCCCTTTGAAAATGAAGTCTTTTTTTTTCGCCGGATTGTTGTGTCTAATTTAAAGTGAACTATAAATTGCAGTAACTGAAAAAAATTACAAATTATTTATAAACCATGAAAAAATTATTTAAAGCAGTTTTTTCTTTTTTAACGAAGTTGCTACCTTTTTCGATGACCTTTTGCGATACTGAGTAGCTCCGCCCTAAATGTTTCTTTCTTCTTTTTTTTTTATTATATAGATATATTTGTAAATAATTATGTGGATACCAACGGCACAATACTGATATATATATTATGCAGGTACACATACTTCACAAAAAGAAAAAAAAATGAGGATTTGCTATTATAATTTGGTCCAGTTGAAATCCCTCGGGGGGGGGGGGGGGGGGAGGGGGTTGCAGAAGAGGCAAGAATTAAAATTGAAAGGTCATCTATAGATATATTTCTCTTAGGTGGCACGGAAATAAGGCTGAATTTCTAGCTTATAGTTTTTCAACAACCGTAGTTTCCAAATCTCAGACCAATGAAGAGACTAGATTGTGTAAGATCAGCTCCGCCTCCAATATAGCGGTCAATGTGAGAGCAGTGAAACTCAAACTAGCAATTATTAAAAATAAAATAACATGTACGTAATCCCCAGCGCTTGGGATGATTCCTCATTTTAATTATGAATAATATCGTTAATTTCAAATGAATTCTCAACTATTATTTAGAATTTATTTACGAATTTCTCTCACACGAAAGTTGGAGACAGTAAAAATATCAACTGTCTAGACTGCACCTGCTACCATCTGTTGCTGTCTTGATGAAGTAAAAAATAATTGCTTTTGCAAAATCTATAATCAATTAGAAAAGTAAAATGTCCAACGAAATTTAAACAGTGATTGATGATATATATAAGCTATCTTCCTATCACGTAGTGTTTTACTATATGAATTTAAGCTGTGCTGTACAATATTATAGGTTTCCAAGATCCTTTTTTCATAGTATTTAAATGATTTATGCTCATTGATAGCACCAACTAAATGAATGGATTTTTAAATGTGGCTCCAATTACTTTTTTTACATTTAAAAAAATTGTCAATTTCATACGTTAAAATGATGTATGGTAGTGTACTTATTCCGGCGAGAATTGCTGCAAGAAAAGAAAGGGGCGAACGAGCTAAGTGAACTGGAACTGCAGCAGTCTTAATGTGAATTGCATTGCAATTCACAGGGGTTGGCGAGCTTTAGCGAGTAGGTAGTTGACACCCTACTAATTTCTATGTTTAAAAATTTATGGGTTAGTAGCTTTACTATCCCAATAATTTTCGAGAACAAACGCAATATTACTGCTATATATGTGGCCGAAACATATTTCACATTTTATGATTTATACTTTAATAGAAAAAATTTTACGGTGTGTGTTTCAAAATAAAATTTCCCTATTATCTATTCCTGAATGTAAAAATATTCTTATAAAAGCATGTACGATAATACTTACTTCAGCTAATATTTCAGCAGCGATTATTGTTTACTCTATTTTTCTGGCTTGGGTAACGAACCTGGATTCAATTTACGAGCGTTTTCTTGGATAAGGGCAAGGCCGCAGATAAAAAAGGGGCTAGAGCCGGTACAAATTACCGGGGCTTGGCTCTTCGTAACATGTCCCACTTTAGAAAAATAGATACGAGCATTTTTATAATGCAAAATGTTTAAATTGAAATAGCTTATAGTTAAACGAATTAAAAAATCAACAATTGAGTTGTATAAAATGTACATTTTAATGTAGCACAGCGCTAAGAAAAAGAACGTCGGTAAAAATTTTCCATCTATTAATAAATCAGCAGCTGTGGCATTATTATTGGTTTCAGCTGTCTCGCTCCAAAGGCTCACATCACAGCTAAAAATATTTATGTCTCGGTCGCTATTAGGTAGCTTTCAATACAAAAAAGTATAAAGCTACCTATTGCAGCCGTTCGGAGGAAAGCAGTTCCGGAAAATTTCAATATATTTTAACAGATCATGACCCCCAGACCCCAAAACCACCCTCCGTCCAAATGTTGATTTTTATATATAGATATATCCATATATATATATATATATATATATATATATATATAACGCCCGTAATTATGAATCGATTTTGATGAAACTAATTGTGTGTAAATATATATATATATATATATATATATATATCTGACCTATGTCATACGATAACGCTCGTATTTATAAATCAATTTTGATGAAACTAATTGTGTGTATTAAGCTCACAAATGTCTCGACCGAGTTCGTTGGCCAGCTTAGTCCGGAATTTTGTTTCAAGATGGCGGCCATTTAAAAATTTAAAACTAAAATAAATGTACAAAAAAGTTAAAAATTCAAATTTATTTTTTAATTAAGTGTTAGGCCTTGATACGAGGATTCCAGATCAATTTTTGGTTTACCTCTATCCTCAAAAATGGCTTAGATAGAGCAGTTTGTAATTCTAGGGTGGCTGACATTTTGAAACAAGACAGCACATTACAAAAATTTTCATTGTTGTAATAATTTTTCCAATCATACTCATAAAACTATATATTCATATCCGTTAGAGCCAAATTCTCGCCAAACTTGGCGACATTTTGCGAAATATCGCCAAATTTGGCGACCAAAATAAGTCTTCCTAAATGAAGCCAATTGTGCTATTGCTCAATAATTTGGCGAATTTCTTATTCAAATTCAGTATTAACGAATCTTTTGTAACCGTTTTCTTTGCATTTTAGTTTGCTGTTTTCGTGTAACATTAGCTAAAAATTTTAAACGAAGATATAGGAAAGCTACCTTTTCCTCCCGGTACAGGCCGGAAGGACTTTTTTTAAATATATCTATTAACAGAATGTAAAGGAAATTAAGCGATCGAGTTATAAATATGTTTAGCTGCAACGTGGGCCTCTGGAGCTGGAGGCTCCACGCCAGCTCAAAATCGCAGCTGTGGATTCATCAGTAGACAGAAAATTTTTAACGACGTTAAATTTTAAGCAAATATTCATTTCATTTTAATAGCAATTACTCAACGTGTTTATATAATGTATATATACAAAAGGGCATGCATGCAAAACATCACCGGGATCCACGTGCCCGGACACTCTTTCTATATATTCTTTTTCTTATTCAGTTAATATTTAATGCAAAATTGGAATGAATTTCTCTCAAATTAAAAAAATATATACTTACACTCAAAAGTAAGTAACTGGAAAATGAACTGCCCCCTTTCTTTTTTACTTGAGTATTATATGGTCTAATTTTCATCGCTAAAATTGAATTTAATATCGTAATGGGCGTAAATTTATAATGGTTAGGTTATATATTACTCTATTTGAACGCAAAATTATCAGGAATATTCTAATTTTCACATGTCATATGTTTCATTTCGTAACAGATTATTTCTATTAAACTTTATTCGCATCAAAAAAGGATAAAAACTAATTGTTTGCTACATAAATTAATATATATTGCATGCTAATAATATACGGTGATGAAAATTAGAGAATACTGTTTTCTGTTATCTATTGGGAGGGGTGAATGTTTCTAATTCCGATTTTTATAAAGACAAAATTCTGCCGGACATATAAAAAAGTTTTAAAATTAACTGTTACTTTCTTGATAATTAAAAACAATTGTTGGAGAGATTTAAAACATATATATGAAACTTGCAGGGCGTTACTCAAACCCATAATAATTAACTCCTCCTGTCAGAGACACACCAATTATCTTAACGGCAATTTGAGGGGAAATTGTGATCGTGCAACCTGGGATAGCTTTTTTGTATTAAATAAAAAAGGATGTACGGCGTTGTGTTATTTTTTGAAGAAACTTATCCTTAAGGTTGACCCCTCAAGCCCGCTGTAAAATCTTACTGAAAGCAGTAGTTTAAACCAACATATATATTACTCTAGATTAAACATCACACTATACACTAAATAAATGCTGGAGTCTAAATTAAGGGTAAAATAAAAAGGGTTTTATTTACAGAAGATAGATATAAAACATAAAAAAAAGCAAAGAGTAAAATAATCATACAAAAAGGTAATACACATTATATTCACGAGACTTCATTTTAACAATATAATATATTAATCAATTGAGTTATTAATTTCTTATTTTAATTATTTAAATTTAAGTAAGTGCTGAATAAGTTTATGATAATAATTTAACCTTTACATACATCCTTGATCCTGGGGATGGCAAGAGAAGCATAATCTTCTTAACGTTAATTAATTAATTTAAAAATATTTACACAGTATCTGGGTGAATAATATCTACCTGTACCTCTCAGGAGAATAGCAGTCATAGAGTAGTTCACCAGTAGTTCTTGCTTCCACGGGCACATATTTAAAAAAAGGTTTGAATGACTTAATTATAATTGTAGGCTGTTGCCTATAGCACTGCAGCCTATATAGAAAAGCCAACTTTCATGTTGGTAGCAAGCTGCTGAAAAAGATGTCCTCCTCTTAAGGATTTTCTGATGGAAGTGATTTTTGAGTTCTAGTGAAGTTTTTGTTATTTTTTTCCTTCAGAGGGGTGTAAAAAGTATTTACCTCCTCTTAAGGATTTTTTATCCAATGTTGATGTTGGCGGTCAATTTCCCTGCTCTCTCGAATCACTTTTACTGGTCGCCGCGTTTATCTGATCATCACGATGTTTCTGATTCGCTCCAGCCATCCGTCTCTTAGGGACTCCTATGTATCACTCCTCTCCTTGTTTTCCTGGAATCGCCGGTTCGATGTATATCTTAGCACATTTTATGACCCCTCTGGATTGTCTGTCATAAATCTCTGTTTGTTCAGCATTGCTGAACTATCAGTTTCGGCGCCTGTCTGCTTTCTGCCCTCGTAAACACGGCCACCCATATCGTTGCCGTTGTTTTGATTATTTTAACGTGGGATGCGGGATATACCAATATCTTAGGTTCTATCCAGCATTATCTCCCCTCTTGAAAAAAAAATGTAATCGGAGAGGACATTTTTGTGTAAATTTGTTTCCGGAAATCACTGCTCATGTAGAGTGTCCAAGCTGATTCTAGAAGATTCAATGACAAACTCGTATAAAGTTGACATAACACATGAGTCCTGAGAACTGGAGGTTAAATGTGAATGTCTGTACAAAGTCCACAGAAAATGTGAAAGTTCGATATAGAACACTGTAGAAAGTTCACAAAGAATGAGAAAGTGTGATGTGGTGTAGACTGTGAAAAGTTCACAGACAATGGGAAAGTACGATGAGGCGAACACTGTGAAAAGTTCACACACAATGATGAGAAACTTGCCATTGCGTCATTTAACTTTGAAGTGTTGTGACCATATTAATTGTAAATCCAATATTGTCATTTACTGACCCAGTACTGAACCGCCAAAATATATAACCAAAACGCCAAAACGTGCCAAATTATGCGCAATGCTATGAAATATAGCATAATTTTGTATACAATTTCACAGGAAAGTAATATAAATTAGCATACATAAGCATATAAAAAAAAGATTGGCAGTCATTTGCATTTTAGACACTGTAAATAACACATTAATACAATATAAAAATTATATGTGAGGATTACAATTCCATTTGGCCCATTACATATACTATATGTGAGCGAGTACAAAAATATAATGCAAACTTTTCTTATATATACATAAGAATGTAATCTCATAAATAACATATTACTGTTTCTTTTAATTTTGCATTAAGAAATAACATACTTTAACTCATGAACCAGAAAAATATACATAAATATACATGTTTTCATTTATATTGATTTGTTGGGATAGAGAAAAAAAAAAACATATCAATGTAGTCAAAATTTTCCCATCTTTCCTTCTTTTCTTTTTATTGAAGAAAAAAAAATCGTTTAATAAAATATTCTCAATTTTATAAAATGAAAACAGTTCTAGCATTGATATTTTAATAAATTTGTGTAAAGAAACAATTTATTCTTCGCATTATATATACAATTCCGTCGAATTATTAATTAACAGATAATGAATTGAAATAGAAGAGAAAAGGCAAAAAGATAAATTATTCGTCTTCATTTGATAATATTTATTTCTATTATTATTTCCTCTTTTTTTTAAACTTGCCCAAGTTTTGTATGTTTCCTAAAAAAAGTTCAGTGTAATTTATCCTCCATATAAGGTTGATATCAAAAACAAAAGACAAAAAAATAAATTCCTAATCCAAAAACATTTCTATAATTTTCGTCAATTTTTATTATTATTACAATAAACAAAATAAAAACTGGATGATGCAATCTCCCTTGTTTATAAAATGAGCATCGTGACTGAAGAAAAAAATATCAAAAGCAACCCTTGCCTTTTAATCTAACCAGGGATAAACGAATTTCTCTTAGCTGAAAAGATGATGGAGAGCAAGTCCCTCGCCCTTTTCCTCTACCTTTGAGCATCCTCAACTGACCCTGTAATACGTCGCGCTATCTCCCTTACAAATTCTCCCCGCGTAGATCGTAAAAATCGATTGTACCAGGTGCGTTTGGTACACTACACCGGAGAATCTTCGTCACCCTTTTTTTTGGAACACGCCCACGGAACGAACCCCCCCCCCTTTTTTTTTTCTTTGCAGGTGCATCGGGATTTGCGATGCGATCTTTCTTCCGTAACCTTAACCTTTCAACTTTGTTCAATCAGAAGCAGGTAGACTGGTGTGTTGCCTGTTTAAAACCGTCACGTGGAATATGCCGCTAATTATAAAGTAAGTTTTCGAGTTATTATAAGAATTATTTATTTATTTAGTCCTATAACATATTGTGATCATATTGTGTTGTGTTTGTCCACAAGAAACTAGTTTTAATTTCTTATAGAGTGAACTTTAAGATGTAAATAATTTAAGACATACTGCGCGCGTTAGCACGTGTTTCAAACCATGAAACTTTTGCATTATGTGCTTAAAAATCCAACTTCCCACTAGAGACTAAGCATAAGATTTTAAAATCTCATTAATAATCTGAAAGATAAATTTAATTACCTTTATTTATCAAAAACCAGTTTGAACTGATGTTTTTTTTTTTTTTTTTTTTTTTTTAACACGAAGCCTAAAACATGAAATATACCTGAACGCACGTGTATGTCAAATGCATAACTACTTTCCCAAAAACAATATTCATGTCTGTCAACATTAATTAATAATAATTTAAAATATATGTAATTAAAATTTTCTTTTATTTCTTAATATAATCGTTAATCTTAAAAGTTAATGAGGTTGAATATCAAGAATGTGAAATAGCGGTGTCGTGGCTATAACGCATGGTAAAACAATAGTTTATTTAATCATTTAAATAAAAACTGGTCAATTTATTTATTTAGACCGAACTAAATTATTTATTTAGACCAAACTAAATTATTTATTTAAATTAAACTAAATTATTTATTTAAAGTAAGATCAATTATTTTTTATTTTATTTATGTATTCTTATATTTGAGAAAAAAAAAGTGTGACTCATACCCGCCGATCTCAACTAAATACTGCAGTTAGGATTTTATTCGCCCGCGAATATCTTCCATTTAAAAGAGTCAGAACGGATTAAGTCGCAATGCTTATTTAAGAGAATACTTTAAATTAAATAAAGTTTATAATACATGAAAATCTTTATCTATATCTTACTTTATTTAGAGGATTCTTAAAATAAACGTTATTTTTATTTATCTATACAATTTATTTTATTTTATTTATTTATTTATTTATGTATTTTAAATCATTATTATTATATATTTAATTTTTTTTTTGAAATTTTAAAATGTTAAATATTTAGAAGAGGAATCACTATTTATATATTAAGATCGCGAACTTTATGCTTAAAATCTGATTAAATCAAAATGTAATACATTTATTTTTATTTAAATTTTATACTTAGCTTTGATGTCCTGTAAAATTCCTTTCTAGTTAACCGACACTCCTGTATTACATTTCATTGTTACTTATCTCTGTTATTTTACGTTAATCACAATTTATTTATTTACTTAATTATTATTATTAGTATTATCATTTTAAATCTCCGCTTAATAATTAGCTAACGAGATTAAGTTTTAAATCCAAATTGTTTATTTAAATTAAAAAAATGAATAATGTAACTTGTTATTATTATTATTATTATTATTATTATTTTAATATTATTTATTTATTTATTGATTCCGTTTCTTTATTTCATGATGGAATCCTTGCCAACCTGATGACGAAGTGGACGAGCCAGAAACCATCGTCGTCGTCCCACGTTCCGTGAAGAACAGATTTTTTTTTTTTCAAATGTTGTTCTAAACATCCATCCGTGAGAAGACCGGGGGACGCAAAAGGAGGAACCCCCGGGTGTGTGTGTGTGTGTTTTATTTTTTTTTTTTATTTTTTTTTTTTTTTTGTGAAACTGTGGATTCGACCACTGTGTTTGGTGTGTTTGTCTGGGACGCCTGTGGATTATCCCCCATGGAATAGACACACACCTCAAGAGTGCACCATCGCGACGAAGACATCCACCTAGTAAGTTTATTTATTTATTTGTTTATTCGTTATTATTTTTAATAAGTGAGGTTGATTTTCATTTTATTTCCTGCCCTATGCGACCTGCCCTGATGAGAAAATTAAATTGAATTAAATTAAATTGAAATCTAACAATTTTATGTGATTAATTTTTTTTTTCCTATCTCCATCCCTGTGTATTTTATGCCGGCTTACACAGTTTCTTGCGAAGAATATCTGCAGAGATATAAACGGAAAAAAAAATAAACATCCTCAAATTAAATCTTAATTATATGACATTATTATGTTTTGTTTAGTCGTTAAATGTTTTTAGTGATATTTTATGTGGTTTACTTGTCTTGCATGTTATGTAAAGTTTGCGTTCCGTGACTGTAGCGTTAGTATCTCCCCTTTAGATAAGATGCTTTACGACCCGATATTTGTGGGTGGTCCCCTGTGTTGTACGGCAGAGAAGGCGAGTAGAAAAGGGAGTGCAAAAACTTCGATTGCTCCCCCTCCATTCGAGTGCTGAATCGAATCTCCGCGAACGATTGTAACCTTGGTTAGGATGGCTTTGTTGTTCAACAATTTCGTATAATCCTGATATTAAAAGTTTCCCTTCGTTTTTATTATTTATTTCTTTTTTTTTTATATCAAACTTTTTATATATTTATTTTAAATTTATCCTTAATATATGGATATATATATATATAATTTTTTTTTTTTTTTTGTAGTTAATTATTTATTAATTTTTTTTTTTTTTTTTTTTTTGTTAACTTTAGCTGAGTATGCAATAGTTTGTTTCCTGATCATTTTTAAATATTACTAATCAATGAATATATTATCCCGTTGACCTAGGCAACTTATAAAGTTTTTGCCTGCATAGTTTTGTTATATATTCATGATTATTATCTTTTTTTTTTTTGTGAGAAGTAGGAATGAATAATTTAAAATGGCAAAAATGTTTTTTGTTTAAATACCGAAAACCCTTGTGAATTTGTTTATAATGTAGCTAAACAGTGTACTGTCCTATGAAACAAATATAGGTGTAGTATTTAATGCTAAATATAAAACATAAGTTGCCCCTTGTAACAGAATCAATCCTTAATTTCCCTGTAAAAAAAGTATACTTGTTTTTCCTTTTTATTTTATTTATTTATTTATTTTAATTATTTTGTGGAGTTTCGTATATGTATATTTTTTGTATTTTGCTAGTATAAATAATGCGACCTCTTCTCGCACTATTTTGTGAAGTCTATGGGGATATTTTTTTATACATATATATTTATTTTTGTTACCGATTATCTGTACATTTTAACTCAGTACAAATTTGGCTCAATGTTAGTCCTGGGTGACTTGTATCTTTGACTTGATAGTGTCCCAGTATACACTTATTTTTGAAACATAATTATAACAGTATGAGCTAAAAAAAATTTTTTTTGAGCTTCAAAATAAATTCTTGACTAAATTTTTGGAGAGAATAAAAAAAAATTATTTACAAATTTTTCCTATATTATACAATTTGTTATATTTCCTCCGTAGATTCTGTATCAGAAAGTGATTGTGTAGACTGATTGTCTATGTCCTCGTTACATGGTGTTGCATGCTTGGGTACGAATAGCAAATCAATGTGTCTCTTAATGTTGCTTTTATATACCCCTGATAAATCGGACATTAAGTAATTGTGATTTCGCAGTTTTCTGATTACTTTCATTGGTCCGTCCCACTTTTTTGCTAAAGCGTGTGGGTTGATGCATTTGAGGTAAACAATTTGGCCAATTTTTAAATCCTTCACCGTTTGTAAGTCCTCATCGCGAACATACTCTTTCATTAATTTTTCCTGATTTGCCAGTGCTTCAATCCTGATTTGTTTAAGATGCTCCATTCGATTTTTAACATATTGTTTGGTTGCAATATCCTCCGAGGGAATATGCGTTGTGAAAGGAGTTCTTAGATTTCTAGCAAAGAATAATAATGAAGGTGGGAAACCTGTTGCTCTGTGTTTAGATGTGTTGTACATTAATTTAAAGAACTCAAGTCGGATATCCCACTCGAGGGTATTATTACTCATGGCAGTGAGTGAACTCTTCAAAATTTTATTGATGATTTCTGCCAGTCCATTCGCTTTTGGCCTGAACGGGCTTGAGAAATGTGGTTCTATCCCTAGAGCCTTCATGTATTCCGTGAATACATCACTGCGAAAATAACGTGCGTTGTCTAAATAGACCTCTTTTGCTAGACCAAACATCCCGAAGTATTTATTTAACACATTCAAAATTGTTTGTGATTCCACATTCCTTAGTGCAACCGCTTCTAAGAATCTTGATGTGGAGTCAGTTATAGTTAGTATAAATGCGTTCTTTCGAAATGTTACTGGCAGTTTTCCGCATATATCTATATGCAGCCTACTCCCAATTTCGTGGTCCTTTACTACCCTCTTTATAGGAACCTTGATGGTTCTGTGCTGTTTAGCTGTCTGGCATGCAGTACAGTTAGCACAAAAAGTTTTAATATCCGTATACATACGGTACCAATAGAGTCTATCCTTTATCAACTCGTAAGTTTTTTTAAAACCAAAGTGCGGAGCATGGGCATCTTCCATGATAGCAATTTTAAGAGTGTCTGGGGCAATTAACAATTCTTTGTTGTTCTGTCCCGGTTTTAGAATGAGCATCCTGTTCGTGTTAAGTGTGTATCTATTTGTGGTTTTGTTGTTTCTACCCGTAATAATTTTGTCAATAATTTTCTTTAGTTTTTCATCTCTGTATTGTTCATTTTTTATATTTTCATTTGAAAGTGCAGAATTCATTTTGAATAAGTTATTTTGTAAATTGTTATCTGCAATTATGTTATTGATATTCCTGGAAACATAGTCAGCTGGGTTGTTTTTGCCCTCTATATATTCAAACGAGTAATTATATTCGGCTAAGTCAGTTAACCATCTTTTGACTATGTCTGATTGCGTTTCAAGGTTTAAATGTCTTGTGTTTGATTGCGAATCAGTTTGTATTGTAAATTTTCTGCCCCATAGAATGTGGTTGAAGTGTTTTACTGCTTCATGTATGGCTAATAGCTCGAATTTCACACTCGGGTAGCTTTTCTCAGGTTCTTTGAGTTTGCGCCCAAAAAATTCAATGGGTACCAAATTGTCCTGATGTCTTTGAGCCAAAATGGCTGATATAGCTACTTTTGAAGCATCACAAATTAATACGAACTCTTTTGAGTAGTCAGGTGGTTTGAGAGTTGGTTTTTGCATGATATTTTGCTGTATGTTACAGAATGCTTTTTCTGCATTTTCATTCCACTTGAATTTCACTTTCTCTTTTGTAAGCTCAATTAAAGGATGAACTATGTCAGTGTATCTGTGAATCAGTGATCTAAAGTAATTCGCCAGTCCTAAAAGTGATCTAACTCCTTTTTTTGATTTTGGTCTGATGAAGTTCTGTATTTTATCAATATTCTTTTTAGCCGGAGAATATCCCTCCTGATTTAGTTGGAATCCTAGGAAGTCTATTTCCTGTTTACAAATTTGTATTTTGGCTGGCTCAATTGTAAGGTTGTGGTTAATTAATGCCTCGAGTACTTCCTTTATAAGTTGTAGCATTTCTTGAATATTATTTGTTGCAATAATAACATCGTCCATAAAATAAGCGACTTTAGATTTGTCAAAGTGTCCTAGGACTTTGTCAATCAATTCGGCGAAATAAGCGCTACTATTTTTTGTGCCAAAACTAAGCCTTAGTGGGTTAAATTTACCAAACTCTGTTATGAATGCTAACTTTTTTCTGTCTTCTGGTCTAAGGTTTATCTGGAAAAAGGCACTGTGTAGATCAAGCACAGTATAAAATTGTTTCCCACTGATATTATATAAAATGTCTTTGATATCTGGTATTGGATAGTTGTAAGTCTGTAGTATTTCATTTAGGAGTCTATAGTCAATTGCCATTCTGTATTTTTGCTCTTGTTTATCTTTTTGTGTTTGTTTTTTCTTAACAAATACGACAGGAAAAGAGTAGTTTGAATCTGATTTTTCAATTATGTTTGCTTTTAGTAATGTTTGTATTTCCTTCCATGCTGTTTCCTTTAAGGTTTGGGGCAGTCTATATGGTCTTGTTTGTATAGGGAAATCGTGATTTAATGTGAATTTGGGACATACAAGTGAACTCTGACCTAACGTGTCATATGTTTTAGAGAAAGCGTGAGCTTTGCTCATTAATAATTCTTTGAATGTTTCTTGTAAGTCCTCTGTGAGATGCTCTAAATCAAAGTCATTGATGCTAAGTTCTGCCTCCCGAAGTTGTCTGACTTCCTGAATGTTTAGTTGATTGATCTGGTGAATTTTTCCCTGATCAATATCAATGTCTGAGTCATCTTCTTTGCATTCTATGTCTGTGGTGATTTTGACTATGTTAGCGTTTTGTTTTAAGTAAATGTTTTTATCCGTATTGTTATGTATTATAATATTTATTAAGTTGTTGCGTTGCACCTCATGAATTGATGTTTGTATATTATAGTCGGTATTGTCTCTAACTGGCTCTGCTAGAATTATGTCTTTTTCATTAATTTGTTCATCACAAGTAAGTGTAATGATTTTTTTAGAGTGTGGGGTTAGAAATATTCTGCGCTTGTTCCTTGCATACAATTTATTTTTTTTATTGTGTGCTCCCCCCTTTTTTTTAATTGTTTTTTTTGGGTTGTTATGAATGACATCATCGTGTTGAGCTGTGTTTTGTTGATTTTCAGTTGCTAGATTATTAATTTCTTCATTCTGTTCTGTCATGTAAGTGTTAAGTTGAATGACTTTGTTTTTTAGTTTAAGAACATTTTGTGAAAAGTCTAATGTGATGTTGTTGCCCCTTAAAAAATCATACCCAAGTAGGATCTGATAATCCCTATCAAATTCTTTGTTTGTCACATAAAATGTACCAGTGGTGCAAATGCCCTCTAAGCGAAAAGCAATTTTTATACAGTGTTTAAAAAAATAGTTGAGTTTGTTAGGGTTTTAATTTTAATTTGGGTACCTAGGTATTTAAATTTTATGTTTTCTTGCTTTATTTTGTCAAATATACCTGGGGACAGCAGCGACACAGCTGCTCCCGTGTCACATAATCCTTTTAATTTAATATTATCAATGCTCATGTCAATTATGGGTAATTGATTATCTTTAGAATTATTGACACTGGCAATAGTTTTATTTAAAAATATTCCATCCTGTTGTGTTTTGTCCTTAGTATCACTGTTAATTGCACTTCCTTGTGCATTTATATCCATAAGAAATCCAAATCCCTGAGGATAACTGTGAGCATGAGAGTTGAAAATGTTAGGTGTATCAAATTGTTCGTTTGATGTTTTAAAAGTCCCGCTGTGGGGTGACTCACGCGGGTGCGTTTTATTAATGTTAGTAAGTCCCCCACTCAGTTTTTTGGTTCTTTTCTATCTTTGTCATCTGAGTTTCGGTTTGTGTTGCTTGAGTTTTTATAGTTGTATTTTTTATTGTAGTATTTTGATCCTGGTTTACCTCTAGGCCTATCAAAATTACCCCTCTGTGCATTTGTGTTTTCATAATTTTGCCCACAATTGTTTGCATAACCTTGTCCAAAATTGTTGCCATAATTTTGCCACAATTGTTTGCATAACTTTGCCCAAAATTATTACCATGATTTGGCCCATAATTGTTACTATGCATCTGCCCGAAATCCATATTTTGAGCTTGGCCAAAGCCCGGGTACTGCTCAAAACTCTGTTCAGAATTATTACCTGAGCTTTGCCCAAAATTCTGTCCAAAATGACCTGAGTGTTGCCCAAAATTCTGTCCAAAATGACCTGAGTGTTGCCCAAAATTCTGTCCAGAATTAAGGCCTGTGTTTTGTGCAAAATTTTGTCCAAAATGCCCCCCTTGCCAATTAATGCTTTGCATGGGATACTCCGGACGATGTAAATTTGAATTTTGTTTGGTGTTGTTAGAAAAATTATTTTTTTGGAAAATCTGATTTTTGTATTGTGGTTTTTTTTCTATTTTATAATTTGTCTGGTTACTATTATTCCTTTGATTAAACCAACAATGTTCCGTTTCGTGATTGTTGCGCTTACACAGCTCGCACCATTTAGATTTGGCTCCTATTGTATCTTTAGCGTGAATTTTTAAATTATTTAATTCAGTCATTAAAGTCTGAATCTGTTCGGCGCTGTTTGCATTTAATTTTATCAGGCTTTCCACTAAATCGGATTCATTTTGTTTCTTTACCACGTTAATCTCCTCTAAGTTGCACGCGTTGTAAGCTTCTTCCATTTTGAGTGCTAAATTGCATGCTTCTGTAAAATCTTTCGGGGAGTTTTTGCGAACATCTAAACTGAAATCCGCTCTTAAACTATCCAGAAATCGTGTCAATTTAATCAAATCAATAAATTTGGTGGACCCATTTTGACCTTCTTCGTTGTTTTTAGTGATGTACTCTTTTGCTATTTCGTTGAATTCGGTGATGAATTCCTCTACAGTTTGCGATGGTTTCTGCTTAAGCGTAAAAAATTTGTTTTGGATTTCGGAAAATTTCGCTTTGGATTGAAAGCATTCTATTAGTTGCTTTTTAAATTTTCCGTAATCTGTTTCACTGTTTAATTTGATGTTTGTCGCCAATTTTTCCCTTGCGTTTGCAATTAATTTTGCTTTCAGAATGATTAATTTACAATCATCTTTTAGCGAAGTTTGTGCTATTAATTTCTCGAATTCTTGCAGGTAGAATTCCACTCTATTTCCCTTTTTTCCGTCAAAAGTTGGAATCAACGACAAAATAGTGTCTACACTTGGTGTAGATTCCGCCATTGTTGCGTTTAGTATAGATTTTTCTGCCTGATTTCGTTTGTTTTTATGTTGATTTCTTGTTTTTGGTGACAAAATATCAGTTTGTCCCCGTTTATTTATTATTTTTTTTTTTCTGAGTTGTTTGTTTGTATAGATGAATCGTTGAGATTTCCACTTTTTCTCTTAAATTTTCTTTTATTATTTGCCATACCCCAACGCAAAATAAAATTTGGAAGGCATTTTAACAAGAGATCAGATTACTACAAAACTTGTTCAATTTTAGTTATTTTTAATTTTACGTTAATTCTGCTGATATAAGTATTAATAATTATTTAAAAATCTAATAATTCCTACACTTATTCTTTCCTTTATTATTATTATTATTATTATTATTTTTTATTAATCAGCAGTTTAGTGAAAAAAAAAACATCTCAAAAATGAACTTTTTTTTTTTTTTTTTTCAATTGTTCACTTATAAGTATGCAAGAAATACACATAAAATAAATAGATAATAAAAGTTTATCAGCTTATCACTGGTATTATCATTAATTTTATCTTTTATTTTTCTTTATATGTATGTATATATATATCTTTTTTTTTTTTTTTTTTCAAGGATTAGAACAAATAATAGTTCATTTTTTTATCACTTTCAAATATATTTGCATGAATAAGTCAAATAAATATTTCAGAGACAAAAATAATATGCAATCTTTCAACAAAAATGGTCTAATTCTTAGGAATTGACCTTTGAAACCTTTGTTTTCATATGAAGATTATTTGCTTGTAATTACAATCGCGACATATAAATATACAA
Source organism: Maratus michaelseni (assembly GCA_963931845.1). Lineage (NCBI taxonomy): Eukaryota > Metazoa > Arthropoda > Arachnida > Araneae > Salticidae > Maratus > Maratus michaelseni. The sequence goes on along the minus strand of OZ007587.1, from coordinate 379,585,525 downwards.
TATAAAAGACAATTTTAATTATGCAAATGCAATTGAGTGCCAATACCTTTTTATTATTTTTTTTATGTATAACCCATACCCTAGGATCAGGATTTTACACTTTACAGCTGATATTATTTATCATTTATTTTGTATTATTATTGTTATAATTGTAAGTATTCTTATTATTCATGCAATTACCGAAATAAATTATATTAAGTAGTGTGATGTTAGCTTACAAAAAAAATATTAAATACTACTAGCAGAATAATATGAGAAGTAAAAAAAAAAATATATATCTTATTATTATTATTTTTTTTAAATGGATATGTTTAGAGTAACTAATTATAAAAATTTATGTAAATAATAACTTCTATACATTTATTGAGTAAATTTATCAATTCTAAAAGAGAATATTGAATATAAATAAATTTAGTTTCTTTAAATGTCCATCATTATTATTACTATTTAAGTTATTTCATTAGATCTAAGATATAAGTTCTTAATCCAGTACAAAATATTTAATTATCTAAAATAAGCTATAAATTGAATAATTAAAAGGGCTGGATATGAAGAAAGCTGAACACCAGAGAAATTCCTGTGTCACATGCACCAGTAATAATTGGGGTTTCTATCTGTTGGAGAGATTTAAAACATATATATGAAACTTGCAGGGCGTTACTCAAACCCATAATAATTAACTCCTCCTGTCAGAGACACACCAATTATCTTAACGGCAATTTGAGGGGAAATTGTGATCGTGCAACCTGGGATAGCTTTTTTGTATTAAATAAAAAAGGATGTACGGCGTTGTGTTATTTTTTGAAGAAACTTATCCTTAAGGTTGACCCCTCAAGCCCGCTGTAAAATCTTACTGAAAGCAGTAGTTTAAACCAACATATATATTACTCTAGATTAAACATCACACTATACACTAAATAAATGCTGGAGTCTAAATTAAGGGTAAAATAAAAAGGGTTTTATTTACAGAAGATAGATATAAAACATAAAAAAAAGCAAAGAGTAAAATAATCATACAAAAAGGTAATACACATTATATTCACGAGACTTCATTTTAACAATATAATATATTAATCAATTGAGTTATTAATTTCTTATTTTAATTATTTAAATTTAAGTAAGTGCTGAATAAGTTTATGATAATAATTTAACCTTTACATACATCCTTGATCCTGGGGATGGCAAGAGAAGCATAATCTTCTTAACGTTAATTAATTAATTTAAAAATATTTACACAGTATCTGGGTGAATAATATCTACCTGTACCTCTCAGGAGAATAGCAGTCATAGAGTAGTTCACCAGTAGTTCTTGCTTCCACGGGCACATATTTAAAAAAAGGTTTGAATGACTTAATTATAATTGTAGGCTGTTGCCTATAGCACTGCAGCTTATATAGAAAAGCCAACTTTCATGTTGGTAGCAAGCTGCTGAAAAAGATGTCCTCCTCTTAAGGATTTTCTGATGGAAGTGATTTTTGAGTTCTAGTGAAGTTTTTGTTATTTTTTTCCTTCAGAGGGGTGTAAAAAGTATTTACCTCCTTTTAAGGATTTTTTATCCAATGTTGATGTTGGCGGTCAATTTCCCTGCTCTCTCGAATCACTTTTACTGGTCGCCGCGTTTATCTGATCATCACGATGTTTCTGATTCGCTCCAGCCATATTCCGTCTCTTAGGGACTCCTATGTATCACTCCTCTCCTTGTTTTCCTGGAATCGCCGGTTCGATGTATATCTTAGCACATTTTATGACCCCTCTGGATTGTCTGTCATAAATCTCTGTTTGTTCAGCATTGCTGAACTATCAGTTTCGGCGCCTGTCTGCTTTCTGCCCTCGTAAACACGGCCACCCATATCGTTGCCGTTGTTTTGATTATTTTAACGTGGGATGCGGGATATACCAATATCTTAGGTTCTATCCAGCAACAATAATTATAAAAAAGAAACAACTTTAAAAGCCAACAGTCAATTTAGTTAGAATCGTCAGCCTGGAATACAGTAGAATCAAAGAATAGATAGAAAACATCGAACATAAACAAAATTTCCATACATAGGTAAATTTCGAAAAATTGTAAGTTTATCCGCTTGTCACTAATGGCGTTAATAGCGCTACCATTTCACTTTTATACTGTAATTGTCCTATCTTGTTGGTAAGTTTATGACTCTTTCTACTTTTTAGCAGAAAAGTAGGAAGCGCTATGTACGTAGTATACGTGACGCTACTATTGGAATTCGCCGCCTTAAATACGCCTCCAGGACAACGTTTCGTGATTTTTTCACTCCCTGAAAATCTGTTTAAAATAGCAAATTTGTTATTTATACTCAACCACGGCAAAAATCTACCAAAGTCAGAATTCTTATTCTTTTAAAATATCATTGTACAACTATGGTAGAACGATCTGAGTTCTGTTTTCCAGAAATTCTGGAAAAGGATTTAAAATAGAAAGAGAAGATAGACGAGGGATATCCCACGACTTGAGATACTAATAATAAGATAACCGAGCAAAGGCTTCATAATCAGACTGAATATTTCTCCGTCTATCCCATCAATAATCATTAAATTCCCTTTTTAAAGAGAACTGATTTTTAAAGGATTGTAAAACATTCTAAGAAATTTAGACTACATTTATGTTTCTAAAATAGCAAGTTTTTTTTTCTTTTATGAATAAATAGAATTTTTACTTTGAGTCCCAGCCCGAAGACTGGTATAAAGAGTAGAGTCCGAATCTGTGTCGGGTTAGAGCTCGGAATGGTCCCCGGGCCGTAGCTAGAGGGGTGCCAGGGGGGCTCAGCAGCTCCTGAAAATTTTTTAGCCCCCCCCCCTTCCTGGGAAAGTTCCCACGGCCACCAAATGGAATTCTGTTTCAAAAGTCCAAATGAAACTCTGTTCAAAAATTAAACTTTGTTTTGGGGGCTTTTTACGGTTTTGCATAAATACTAAATTGTAGTATTTATTTAAAAACTGCAAATAAGTGCTTCAATATGCGTGCATCCTATCTGCACATACTCAGAATTAGCAACATTTTGCTGACGCAAACGTTGACTTTTGCATTAGTTATATACTGAAATTTTTCATTTTGCAGCGTTTTCCATTATTAGCATAAAACAAAGTTATTCTAATGAGTTTAAAAGAAAATATGATGCTAATGATAAACATTAAGTTTCATATTTGAGTCATCCTAATTCAATATTATATATGTATAAAGTTGGCTCTCTGTTTAACGCCGTTCTACTTAACAACGATATCTATTTAAGGACGGTATTTTACGGTCCCGGCTCCCTCGAGTACAAAAGACCTTATTTAAACACGACATTATTTTATTTAACGACGATTTTCATGCATTTTATTTTTGCAAACCTTTTAAACATGTTAAAAAAGGGAACTTCCTGTGATAGAAAAACAATTTTTCTTGCAATTCAGGCGAGTACAGGTGAAGGAGAGGGGTGTAATTGTCCGGAATGTGATGATTTGTTTTCTCCCTCCACCCCTCTCTTTGTCCAAAAGCACTTTCCACCCCTCCCCTCCGTCGTCCAATGGCACATTCCATTCCTTCTCTCCAACCAATCAGCCACAGCTCTTTGTCAGAGAGAGAGAGCTTAACGGTTTAGAGTAGTGCTGGCTAATTCCCGTGCTAATCCACATTCTGAGTAGATGGAGGTAGAAAGAGAAAGTATAAAATAAGAATAATGGCATCGAAACGAAATCATCTTATGTTACAGGAAAAAGTGAAAATTATTGAAGAGAGGAATAAAAGTTTTGGTATATCAAAAGTCCAATTTGCAAAAAATTTGATCTACCTGAGTGTACAAAAAAGGCATTTTATCAAATAAAGTAAAAATTCTTGAAAGAGCACAAAAGTATTGATTGGCTTCCAAACGGCAAATATTCAAGGCGGCCGATCAGAAGAATTTGATAAAGCACTTCTGCAATGGTTTCATGAAACAAGAACTTGAAATATTTCAATTTCTGGAGTAATATTCAAAGAAAACGCTGTAATTTTAGCAGAAAAATTTGGTTTGGAAAATTTTAAAGCTTCGGTTAGTTAGATAGCGAAATTTAAAGAAAGATATGGACTTGCATTTAAAAGCATATGCGGCGAAAGTGACTCCGTGAATGAAAAAATAATGGAAGAAAGGCAATGTGAATTAGAGTTGATATTAGATGGATATTGATAAGAAGAATATCTTTAATGCAGGCGAGACTGGTCTATTCTACAACATGATGCCTAATTGACATATAAGAATGAAAGATGTTTTGGCGGAAAACACAATAAGGAGCGATTGACTGTTTTACTGTGCACTAATTTGGATGGATCTGAGAAATTTTCCACACTAGTTATAGGTAAATCAAAGAAACCTGGGCATTTTAAGAACATTAAAAGAAAATCTTAAGAATACAAAAACAACAACAAATCGTGGTTGACATGTATTTTTATTGATTGGGTTAAAAAATTTGATGCAAAATTATGCAAGGGAAAGAGAAAAATTCTACTTTTGATGGAACGTTGCCCTGCACATCCTCCAAATATTTCAGCACTTATGTCTGTTCATTTTTTACCAGCTAGTAAAAAAAAAAAACACAAGTAAGTTGCAGCCATTAGACTTGGGGATCGTCCGCAGTGTAAAACCATATTACCAAAAATCCTTAATTAGGAAATTATTAAATAATTTTGCTGGCCAAAACGAAATTAAAAAAGTTACTATTTTGGAGGCCATTCACATGATTAGATTACATCATCCTGGAAAGAGGTTTCTCCTTGCACTATTGAAAACTGCTTTCGAGCCTATGGAATATAACAGATGTACAACTCGACGCAGAAGATATCACCACCGAAGAATGGAGTGTTATTGGTGATGAAGATTTTATCGATTGTGACGAAGATGTTTTAATAACCGGCTACAGAAATTTAGATCAAATTTATGATGACATCACAAATGAAAATGCAGATTTAGATGTAGAAGATGACTGATACAGAAAGCGAAACACCACCACCTTCATACTCAGAGGGGAATTCTGCTCTGAATATTCTTCGCTGGTACATTGTTTCATCAAATATGGAAGATGACTCATTCATACTTCTTGAGAAACTTGAAGGAAGGGTACTAAAAATAAGACCGCCATTGAAACAATCTGCACATTTTGGTTTTTTAAAAACTTGATTTTTTAAATTAAATGTATTATAAATATTTTTATTGTACTGCAATTAACATTGTATGCTGTAATGTTGTTCTTGTATACTGTATATGTATAATGAATGCGAAATGTATTTGTGCAATAAAAATATGTAGTACTATACCTGTATCAATAAAATAAATAAATAAATAAAACATTTAAAAATTAACCCTTTAAGCGGTTAATGCTAGTTCAAAATTATCCCCCAAAAAATTCTCACGGCTAGCAAAAATTCCATTCAAAAAAAGCATTCTCGGATCTTCAAATGCACGTTAAAAATTTCAAAGGCGAGGTTTCTTTCCCCCATATCTAGTGAAAGATAAGCTTTTCCTTATTGTCCTGTAGGCGGGTCAGCAAAATAAAACCCTTTTGTATAGCAAATGCTTTCCACCTTTCCTGAGGGGGAAATATTTCTTTTGACATACTAAGACATCAACTTGTACCTGGAAATTTAGAAGGATAGAGTACAGAAATACTGTCGTATTTCATTTTTTGTAAGAATGAGTAGTCAAAGCAAATTAATAATTGTTTTTTGTTTTAATTTCCTCTGTTTACTTTTATTGGTAGTTTTACATTTACAAAATTTTTTAATATTCTCGTTACATGTACGAAGATTAATACAAACTTTATTTTCATTTTTTATATATTTTTTTAATTTTGAAATAAAAATAAATTATGTTTTAAAAGTTGCAGTATGTTCTGATACAAAGTTCAAAAAGTAAATTGTCATTTTAATAGTTTCATGTTAACCCCCCCCCCCCTCCCTTTTTTTTAAGAGGACGCAAATTGCAATATTTCTAAAATTGAGATGTCATTAAATAATTGAACAGCTGAACCACTTATAGTGAGAATGAATCCGTAACGAGCATTTGCTCGCTATAATAAAACTGTTTCAAAAGGTTTCTGGATTATAAAACATAATTATAAAATATAATTAATCATAATGTAATATAAGTATTACAAAACATAAGAACTAATTTTGTCGGATTCAGTTAAATTGTTAAATATTTTTTTTTCATTTTTAATCATTTAAATAAATAAATTCTGTCTTAAAAAAAGACAGAAGACGTCAGAACGTAGTCTGACCTCAGACAACAAATAAAGAACTTTTCCAGATACTTCATTCAGTTTCCCTAAAAGTGTTACTATAATTAAATATAACATTTTCTTCTTTTAATTTTTCTCTTTTATCTTTAATAATTCCTGATATACGAGATGGATGGACAGAAAAGAAACCTAATGTTTCAAATAAGCAAATAAAGAGAACATTTTTCTGTTTCTGTCATATACATACATATATAAAAATTGTTTTTGGCTTTAATTATATTTTATTATGATTTATAGCAATGTGTGGTTGTAAACAGGGCCATTTGGGGAGGGGGGGGGGGGGTCAGCAAAATCAGGGGCCCAGTAGTAAGCTTTATTACAAACCTTTGAGCCGAATAATAAAGTTTGTTAACTTTTAAAATTATTACTTTTTTAAATATTTTTTAATAATATTATTTTTTATTTTTATTCATTTTTTTTAATCAAAGATCAAAAATTGATCAAATTTTGAAAATGTAGGGATTGGGAAAATCTGTCAGGTATTTCTAAAACGTCTTTTTCAGAAAGTTATGAAAGTTTTCCTTTTATCGATGTAGCAGTGTGCAATAGGTTTATCAACACTTTAGCTCTTATATTTCCTATAATCCTTATTGCTTTCCATGAGATTTCTTATGGGTGGTTTAAATGGAAATTTCTTAAGGCTGTTCTGAAATCCAAACAAAGTACTTTCTGACACATTTTTTAATTCAATTTTATTCGCAAACGCATGATATTGGCAACTGTTTTTATTTAGAAACTATGTAATCGAAACACGTTTTCCATTTTTTGGTAAAGGTAGATGATTTATCAAAAAACACTGTCAAAGTCGAAGTTTTGAACCGAATTCCCGACGCGGCAGCACGAGAAGAGCGAAAAAAGTGTCATCACGTCATCACAATCTATTTACTAAAGAATGGAAAACTCATTTCGATTCCATATCACTTCCGTAGTCAGGCCTGCAAATTTTATGTCTTTGCGTTTAAAAATGAGTCAGAAATTGTGTCAAAAGGTTTCGTGTTGTTGAGCAGAGGTTATTTGAGAACCACCTTAAGTCTGTTCTCAAATTGGCTACTCTATGATATAATTTTTAATTCATTGCTGTTCAAAAAACGCATGAAACTGATAGGTGTTCTTATTCAGAGACTTTATAATCGAAAGACGTTTTCTATTTTTTGGTAAAAACAAAAGATTTTTCAGAACATACTGTGAAAGTCTGCGTATTGAACTGAATTTCTGACGCCGCAGCGCGAAAAAGGAGAAAAACTGGTCATCACATTGCATGAATAGCTTATAACTCGGTAAGTAAACTATTTATAAAAAAATGGAAGACCCGATTTGCTTCCAAATCGCTTCAATAGTCAGGTCTGCCAATTTTATGCATTTGTGTCTAAAAATGAGCGTGAAAACGTCTCAGGATGTTGGGGGTTGTTGATCAGATCATACTTCTCATGTGCTTAATAAAATGCTTTTATTTTCCTTATCATAATTTTATAATTCAATGGTATAAAAATGTTTTATTTCACAATATAATAATATAATAAATTATAACACCTTGTAAAATAGTATATTACTTTTAAATGCTAAAGGTGTAAAATTAACAACATAATATAAATTAAAATAACTTTTATTATTTGTTTTACATGTTTCGACTCTTTCTGAGTCATTTTCAAAAACAAAATGAGAATATTATAAAGCTGCACGGGCTTTGAAATTATTATTTTCATGTGCTTTTTTAAAAAGTACGCACGTTATCTATTATTTTTTACTTGATTGTTTATTTTCATATCTTTGACCATGGAGTAACTCTAGCCACAGTTTCGGTAAATTAAAAGATGCCGCATTGTTACATATTGTATTTTTGCGCGTGAGTATCTCTATGGTTTCTCTTATTATGGATGGATAGTATAGGCTGGAGGGAAATATTATTTTACTTTCATTGAAATTTATTTGGATGGTTTCTTCTTGATATAATCTTGACAGGGCTGTAGTTTTTCTATTTTATTTAATATCAACTATATGCTCTTTTTTCTGCAATTAAATTCCTGCTGGTCATGCCTATTTTATTTCATTTAAATTTCGAACATCCCATTAAATGTTAAAGATTTTATTACCCATGAGATAGCAAAGAAATTTACTGAAACAACCTGAAAAAAATCATTAAAATCTCTTTACTTTCAATATGCCGTTCGTTAATCGACAAAAAAAAATTAAACAATTGCGAAAATATTTTAAACGGATACATTTTAAGGATTTTTATATCACTTTAAATACGAAACGGTCCAAAATTAGGCAAGTATTTTTCATGAAATTGTACATAAATAATAATAATAATAATAATAGTAAAATATTTTTAATATAATATAGACCTAATTTACACTTGCCAGTTCTTTTTGATGGTAGACAGATTATCCCTTAGACAGAATTTCGAAAAAAAAAATTATAGTTGGTTGTTGTAATTGTTATAATAATTATAGTTTTAAAAAAAAACTTAAGTATACTGAATAACTGAAATACATAGCTGATTTTAATTTGTATCTAATCTTAAGTGTAATTTAAAAAATATATTTTCTTATGATGTAATACAATCCAATTTAAATAAAGATTCTCATTTAAAGATAAAATATCTATTTTTTTATTTTTAAGAAAATATTTTGTAAACATAAATATAACTAATAAACTGAGAAAAAAATTATAAAAATGTAATAATTTAATAAAGTTCACATTATTAAGATTCATGTTTTATAAATATTGGCAAATTTTACGAGTGTTAGTAACATAATTTCAATCATTTCAATATATAAAAAAATTTAAAAGCAATTTCTACAAAGATTTAATAGTAATTCAACTCACTGCTAGAGAAAGGATTTTCTGAATCACCGAATTTAATCTTTATTTGTACATTATTTAAATTTTAATATGTGTTCATTCTTCTTTAGAAATATTTGCTGTATTCCAACAACTCATCATCTATAGTTAAAGAGCTCTTAAAATTAAGAAATTGAATTTTTTTTTAGTGTCACGGTTACTCTTGTATTGAAAGACATTTTGCTGATCAATAGTGTATCATTGGTGTAATTTTTTCAAGGTTCAAGAAGAACAACTCTCTTGTGGTTGTTTACTTTGATGGAATGAGATATTGGGCTGTCTGCCTAATTTCATCTGAAGCTTTCTTAGAGTATATACATATTTATATATATATATATACAATAATATACATCAGAGTATAATAGAGTATATACATTAATGTATCTCATCTATAAATATTTCATTTTTTTTGACGATCTTTCTTAAAACGTTACTTTTTTGCAGTTTTTTTTTTTTTTTTTTTTTGAAAAATAAGTTTGAATAAAATGGCCATCTAGCATACGGATAGGAAAGCGGCCAGCCTGTAATTTTTTATGGCAGTGACATGACTTGCACATTTATTATATAGATTAGGGTTATAACTTATATTTTATCAGATCCATCTCCGACAGACGTATCTCGAAAATTGGTTTAAAGTAGCAGCTCTGTTTTTTTTCTCCTATAAAATCTTTTGTCTGTGTATGAGAAAGCGAAATGCTATTCGATTGCTTAGTACCACAATCAGAGATTGCTTTGCAATTGTAGAAGTTAAAACACTTTCTGATCTTTGTACCAGTCTTTAAATATATATATATATATATATATATATATATATATATATATATATATATACATACATACATACACACATACATACATACATACATATATATATAATAAATGTTTCAGACCAATTTCAGTTTTGCCAGACAAGTAGGGCTATCTGTTAAATCATGTATATTTCTGTTATTCGTAAGCATCCGCAAATCAGTATTGCTTAATTTAATTAATTAATTTATTTATTTATTTATTTATTTTTTGGGGGGGTTGTCCATTTTGTGAAAAGTAACGGTTATTTCTGTGAAATTGGTTATATTTTCGTAAAAAAAAGCATTTTGTAACGAAAGTTGAAGTCCAGTTTGTAAAATTTGAACCATGCATTTATTAGCAAAAATTTTTTAAAAACCTTTTGCTGAATTTTTTCTCTTTGCTAAATTTGTTTGTTTGCAAATTAGACACTTTAAAACGCTACAAGATAATAAATAAATAATAAATAGTTGCTTTTATGAAATAGAATTTTGTGAAAGGGTCGATTTTATTAAAAGAAATTTTGTGAAGGGACTTGTTTTATTATAAGAATTGTATGAAGGGCTCCATTTTATCAAATTGATTTTTGTGAAGGGTCCCATTTTATTAAATTAATTTTCATTAAGGGGGCTGTTTTATTAACTAGAATTTTGTGAGAAATTTTCCGTAAGGAAATTAAAACTGCATCCATAAATATATAAAAATAATAAAGCACGAATTTAACAAATATGTAACAGAATAATTTCAATTTTTACATTGCCAAATGATGAAAAAAAATTTTTTTTTCAAGTATATTTTGTTTGAAAACTGCATCTCACTTTACTTGTCGTTTATGGTTTTTAAAATAATTTTCAAGCATGTCTTATTTTAAAAAATATTTCTATGGTTTGCAGCCCGATTACAAAAGATTAATTATATGCACTTAAAACAATATAAATAGTTTACCATTTGTATACGGCTAATATTCTAGATCGAACTTAAAACTTCATGAATGAACATATAAATAAAACACAAATTTAACTAACATGCAATTGAATTACGCGCGTAAACCGCTGAAATTATAACAATGAAAAATGCTGCAATATGTAGTGTGATCTTTGAATTCCTGTCATGCGGCTAATACGAAAGTATAGCTTTTAATAAATTTCTGGACTTTTATTTAAATACATTATTGATATTTTGATACAAAAAAGCCCTTTTTTTATTAATGGGAAACTTAAAAAATATATTAAATAGATAAAATATATTAGAGTTAGAAGTAAATGTTTTTCATCTGTGTACGGAACTCGGGAAGTTGGATTCTTAGTTACATTAAAATAGTAACAATTAAATCTCAAAATCCTTTTATAAATTATCACAAGGCACTTATTCCTTACTATCCCGTTAATAATTTTACTTTATATATTTATGTATTTATTTCTTTATTACAAAGTGAGAAATGTTACATTTGACAGCAAAAGTATTATAAGAAAAAACTGATGCTGTGTATGCTTTCGTTTTTTAAGGTACCCTTTTTGTGGATCAAAACATGAAAAATAAAATGTTACTTAAAATGTACTATCTTCTATATTATTTTTTAACATACATGCATATCAAGAAAAAATCCATTCACCCTTAATGGACAGTATGTTAAAATTTTTAAATAACGTTATTTTGAATATTCTATTATTATTGGTTTTCAAAAATATAACTATTTGAATATCTTTTAAAATTTCGTTCTATTATTTTATATTAGAAAAACATTAAAGAAAAATGAATTTTAGATCTCAACTAGTTAATATAAATAAAAATGTATTAAAAATTTTAGTTATACGTTTCTGAAGTACTTGTTTTCTAATTGTATAATTACAAAATTATTAATTTTTAAATTAGTATGTAAAAACTGAAATTATTTAAAGAGAAATTACAAAAACATTATTACAATATTTAAATTCAAACATAATTTAAAACAAATATTTCATGATATTACATGGTTTTTACAATCATTGTAGTTCTAATTACTTCTGTTTATTTGAAACGTATTATTTCTCTGTAAAAATTTAATTTTATTCTATTCTGAACGCGACAAAAAAATTTTTTTCTTCTAATGCACAGCATTGTATATAACCGGACGATATATTTAATCTTTTGCAACAACATCTCCCATCTGAAGATAAACAAATTCCCACTTAAAAGTTTTACCTATTGTACATTAATCCTTTAGTGTACAAGCAAAGTGACAAGTACCCTACGCCTTTACCCGCCTCCATTGTCAACATGTCTTCTGCTCGGGGGGGAAGGATATGGAGAAAAAACACGGCTTGACCGATTTACGAGACGTATTTGGAGTGTGGAAAAACCCGCCTGGGCCTCTTTTGAAAGCAAAAAGTTGTGGCAGGAAAACCCGGCTTCGACGATTTTCGTGTTTCTTTCTAAAGACGGAAAAACCCGGTTGCGACGCTTAAAGGGTTAAAATAAATAAATAAAACATTTCTAAACACACCAATATATTAAGGGATATAGTATTGACAGTCCTAAGCTGTAAAGTGTGAAGGGAAATGTTTTTCAAATGGTAGTTATATATATATATATATATATATATATATATATATATATATATATATGAAAGGATAATAAGTAAAACCCTTTAAAAATGCGAAATTTAAATTTAAAATTCAAAATTTAAAACCCCAAAACATTTTTTCTAATTTCATAAATTAATGTTAAATCTAATTTGCCCCTCATATCTTTGTTTTGCTGCCTCACAATTATTACTTTCAGGCATTAATTTTGATCTCTCCTTAAGTTTAAAAGTGCTGAGTATAACGCTCCTTGCAAGTTCTGTAGTTTTGGGCTTGGCGCAGAAACTGGCCTGGCCAAAAACTCGGGCATCATGCGAGAGCTGAATAACCAATTTGCATCTTGTCACCTCCTACACCCTGGAGCGCTCTCTAGTAAAAAATATTGGAGTTAGGCTCTAACAAAAAGCAGGAACACGCATTTTTCGTGGCTTTTCCGGCTGCTCCCGACTGCTATGAGGATCCACGCTCGGCCACTTCCTGAAAACCAGCGTTCCCGGGGGCCTGTTTAAACGTTTCCACTTCTAACAAGAGCGACGGTAGAAGCCACGTCGATCCCGGCCCGAAACTGACACCTCTAATGGGGTTTTTTAAGTCCCTGATGTATCCGTAGCTGTCGGCTCTACAAACCCCTGGGTCTAGCTTAAAAAGAGACTGTATTTACAAAGGAATAAAAAGTCAGACTCCAGGAAAAGACTCTGGTCTCATTTCCACCGCCACGACACGAAGCCGCACCCGGTCCCGACTACTTCGCATAAGTAAGGTCAAAGGATGATGCCAATCTGCCCCCTCCACAATTGATTACATATTATTTAACAGTCAACTAGGATAGTTATGCGCGGGAAAATCCCAACCTTTGCTGGACTTCATAATTGAAAAAAATCACCTTTGCTGATAAAAACTATCTTTTCATCGTCTGCTCAGAAAACAAAAATGCCATCCCTTGCTGGACTTGATAATTGAAAAAATTCACTTTTGCGGATAAAACTTTCTTTTCATTGCCTGTTCAGAAAACGAACAGTGCCTGGTGATCATAAAAGTGAAGTAGAGTTCCGACCACCTATGGAAAAAAGGACCACCCCCCTTTTTTTTTTAATCTTCGAGAAAAGAAAGCTTTTGAAAACTATATTAATTTAATAACTTTTCTCTTCTCTGAAGAAACAACTAACATATTTTATTCCTCTTTCAACCATCACCCGAAAAATCAATTAAAACCGCTAAGTCATCTGCAATTCAACAGAATTTATTTATCAGGGTCAACTTTTTCGCCCGGACTGCCAATGACTGAAACATGTAATGTGGTTTTTGTTTAGAAGAAGATTGAAAATTTTGTGTGTTATTATTTTTTTTTTGTCTTTTCGCGGTGTGTGACGAAAGTAAAAGGTGATTTTTTTTAAATTATTATTTTTGTATCCGGTGTGTGCTATTCCTGGATTTATTTAAAGCAAAGACTTACCTTTGATATTAACCGTAAAGAAGAAAATATTTCTTTAAAGACCTTTTTAGTGAGAGGCATTGGTTCTCAACCTTGTAATTTTGAATGCTTTTTTGATACATATTAGATAGCAAGCACTGAAGGAAAACCTTTTTTTTTTCTTCTTTACAATTTTGATTGTTTTAAAAGGAGTGCCAAGGAATCTTTTTAAAGAAATATTGTTTTTATTATTAGAAGGTAAAAACAGTGATTCTCAAACTTTATTATTTAAAAAAAATTTTATGCATACCGAAAATAAATTAAAGATATTTTGTATCTAAAGAGGGTTATTTTTATAATGCTATTATTTGTTTGAAAATTTTATGATTTTTTAATTCATAGTTTTATGGTCAGTTCAGCCATTTTGGATAAAACATTTAATGCTGTATCGAATATAAGCAAAATTCTCCAAAAGAAAACTTTGAACATTTCATTTCTTCCTTAACTTGTTTCTGGGACAATTGATCATTTACAAGAAATTGCCAACTTTTGTGATAATGACAATGATGACGATGAATTACATTCTAAAATTAAAAAACTCGAGAATGATGTATCAGAAATTAAGAGCATAAATTTTAACGAAACAAAAATCAATTGGTTTAAAAATGCAAAAGTTTTTGTAGAAAAAATGATTCACCAAATGAAAGAAAGATTCAATGATAAAGCAATGCGCTTAATCCAACTATGTGAATTTTTTAAAAGCTTTAAATAATTTGAAAAAATTAATGAAAGTCAATGCAAGGAATTCTGTCATCTTTTTGGAATTAAAGAGGAGGATGCAGCTGTGACAGATCTTCGTTCATTTAAATATGTTGCTCATAATAAGTTAGAAGATACCAGTACAGATGTGGCTTTTTTCATTTTATACGCTGATAAATGATGACTTTGACTGTATGAGACTTTGAAAAAATTTGCCGAGTGTGTGTTGTGTGTGCCAGTTTCGACTGTGAGTTTCGAAAGATCATTTAGCACAGTGAACAGGATTATGACTAAACTCAGAAATCGCATGGGACAGGATACTTTACAATCGCGTATTATAGTTTCCATCGAAGGCGATGAGGATCCAACTGACGAATTCATAGATGCAGTAATCAGTAATTATGCCTCTTCAAAGCCAAGACGCATTCGACTAATTTAACGGGTGAGCAATTACAATTTAATACTGAACCTATGCAATTTGTTAATAATAGTATTTAATAAGAAATATGCTCTATTTTTATATACAGGACATATTTCATTTTACAGTTTTATATATAGAATACTATAATTACTATATAATATATTTTATACTATATAATTGAATTTTATACATTATATCTTATCTATATGGAACAAGGTATTTAAATTACGATTAATATTTTGTAAAATAAAAGCATTTAAAACAAAAGTTAAAGAGTGAAATCTATATTTCTTTAATTGATTTCATAGTCTTGACTGATACTTAGGGTTTATTTAGATTAATATTAAGAAGTTATACTTAAATTCTGATACGGGTGTACAAATGGGAGGCTCGCTTTCGAATTTTGAAATTTTACATAAATGTTATGTTTTATGATTTTGAAACTATTGCAGACGTATCAAAATAATTAAACATTAAGAACTAAAAAATGTATAAATATGACCTAGAGTAGGGCTGTGCAAAGCGGCGCCCTTTCGAGGTTTTCCCTTCGAATGTTTCATTTTTCTAGATTTCTTTAATACAAAAATCCATCCCCAAAGTTACTTTGTTTTAAAATAATTAATATTTGTATGTTGTTTTTTGGTGTTATTAAGGTTTTTGGCTCCTTTACCTGCAAAATTCCCCACCTCCCTCATCCGTAAACCTCAGAAAAATGTAACGTTAAATTTTCTACATGTTTTTGGTTCAAGTTTTTAGATGAGAAACCTCCACTGTAGAACGCCTATGATATTACCTCTGTTGTGTGAGATATGTGTACCCTTGTAGACGTACAGATGTTAGAGATGAGACGGGCTCAGACTCAAAATTTATATCAGTCTTCAGGCTCGAGCTCATTCTTTCTGAAACTGTACATTTTATTTATTCATGTATAAAAAAATGATATAAAAATTAATTATTCCTTTTTAAGTCATTTAATGCTATTTTGACCATAATGAAAGGGAAACAGAAATCGTGTTTTTCTGATTTAGATTAGAGTGTTATTTTAAAAGAAAATTTGTGATATTTGCAGATTTCTGTCTGATATTGCCGACGATCTGTTGATATGGCGCCAGTCGGAAAAAAGGCGCGAATAGTGAATTTATTTTTGTTCGATTCTTGTTTGTGACAGTGCACATAGTTCTAAGTAATTCAATCTTATAACTGTGGTGACAATGGATGTTTTTTAAGTGTATCGTTTATTTTATTTTTTATTTAGAGGTCAAATGCATGAGAACATTTACTTCTGTTTTAAGTTGATCAGAATTAGCTTGAAGTGTGAGAATTTTTTAGTCTTCTATTGTGTATGAGTTACAAGTCATAACGGCTCTTCATCTTCATGTAAAAATAACTTTAGTGATTCTTATATCTATTTTTCATCATGAACTCTGCTCATTTTGCGGTTGTACTCTTCACATTTTCATAGTGGCTTTTATTCGAAAGTAGATATAATTAACATGTTTTTCTGATAGTAAACAATCAAGCAGTGTTTCATCTTTTCCTATAAATACATCTGATCTTTCAGATAGTGGTGTTAACATTTTAATTTAAGCTGATTTTCAGGTTCACGACATTCACGAAAGATTGTTATGAGGAAGGAATCGATTATAGTTAAAGATGTACACCTTTTATAGGAAGTTGAAAAACACTGTTGAATTCTTCGGCATATAGATATTAATTTCTGCTTTCATTAAACGTACTTCATCAACATGTCCACCGTCCACCAGATTTGCTAGTTGAGGAAGAAAAAAAATATGAGAATTAAAGTATAAAGTATATTTTCGTACGATACCAAACCTCTCTTCCGGTAACATTAAATTTAAATTTTCCTTTAACAATTATTTCTGTGTAAGTAGTAGTTTAAAAATGAGATATTACTTTTGAAACAATTTTTAAATATTATGAATTTTTTTTCTATTGCATAGTGTTGGTATCGGGCTCGTGCTCTGATGACACAAAAATTTTCGGAATTGGGCGGTCCCGATTTCGCCTTAGCAGGTTTTATTGTATGAAAAAGGTAAAATTTCTAATGGGAATAATAGTGTCCCCCCAGACATCATAATTCCCCCCCCCCCCCGGAGGAAATGCTCTGGATTCAACACTGTTCCTAGTTGAGAGCAACTTAACTTCCAGTCTATGTATATGATGTCTTATTAAATATTGAGCCAAAGGAGAAACAATATAGACTGCAGTTTTAAACTACATAAGAAGTTAAGTAAAATAAGGGATCTTTAAAATGGAATAAATTGATTTTAGTAAATAATGATAATAAAATTAATAAAAATAATATGAATTAAAATAGTTGAAATTGCAAATGAGGATAGATCAATTATAGGTAGGTAAATAGTTGGTAAAATTTTACTCTCGTGATAGTGATATGAAAGCAATATTTATTAGACATTTTATGCTTCGGAAACCTTATAGTTTTAAACTAAATTTCCTACACAATTATCTATATTTTTTCCTTCTTTAACGAAATGATAAGTGTAACAATGGTACTCATTTCAAATTTTTATTGCATTCAGTGGCTAAATGGCTTTAATTTAATTTATAGAAAATAATTATTATTTGCATAAAGTATAACACAATATGATATTTGAATATAAATGTCGTTTTCATATCAACTTTAATTTTTAAAATGGTAATATCCACTTTTAAGACTTTATTTAAGTTCGTTGGATTAAATCGGACCAGGAAATGCACAGTTTTTGCATTTTTCTTCACAGAGTTAGAAAGGGTCACGAGTCAAGATTTGAGGGTGTTAATTTTAAATCCACATGGCAAGCTTTAATTTTAACGCCTTTGGCAATTGCCTAAATGCCAAGGCCGGTTTCGCAGCTACTGGGGCTCTACGGCCTAAACTACAAACCTTTCGATTGCATAGAGATGGTCTTCATAAACGGAATAAAGAACTGCAACTAAAAATAATTCAAGATTTCAACCAGAAGACGTCTCTGCCGATGCCGATGAAGATAGAGATTGTTATTGTTGTTCATATTGCGGATAACTGCTGCATTAGCGATCATCTCCGCATATTTGAATCATTTTTTGAAAACGTTAAAAGAATACAAGAATCTGAACAGCGCTTGAACGGTGAAGCAGCATTGAGGGGCTTCCTAGTTGAGATCAACTTAACGTGCAGTCTATATATATGATGTCTTATTAAATATTGAGCCATTGAGCAAATGATATAGACTGCAGTTTAAAATTATATATGAAGTTGAGTAAAATAAGAATGTTTAAAATGGAATAAATTAACGTTAGTAATTATTAATAATAATATAAATTAAAATAGTACAAATTGCAAATGAGGATAGAACAATTAAGTTAAGGTAAAAAACAGTATAGTTGTAGTAAAAATTTTAACTTAGTAAATTAAGAATAAAGTTGAATTTTTTTAGGACAAAGATAAGTTAAGCACTAGTTCAAACACGCACACAGAATCAGTATGGGGTAGGTCAGTCAAATAAGGTCGGAATTTAGTTCTAAAGGTAGCACTACGTACTACGACGTAGCGTAGTCTTGTAGGTTCTCTGAGTAGTAAGTATGGCCAAAGCCAAAGAACTCTATTTAAAGGTCTTTGGTATGGCTAGAAGTGAAATGTATATGTACAGTCGTGGAAAAAAAAAAACTGGACACCCCCCACTAACTCTGCAACAAATTATAGTAGAAGGAAGTGACTGGTACCAAACGATTGGAAATAAAGTCTACTTTTAATTTATGTATCTAAAATTTGCTTAAGGGGCCATCTACATATTAAAACCAGCCTAAACTTTATTTTTTTCAACGGCAACACCCACGTTTGACATGATATTTTAAATCTTCGGTTCAAACTATGCCTAGATACAAAATTTTAAGTCATTCGGATGATAAGTTTTCGAGTTATAAACATTCAAATTTTAGAGCTTCTAATGTTAAATTACATTTTCATATTTTTAATAATATCTCCTGAAATTAAAATCCTAATGTGCTAACGTTTTGTTTGGTTATAAAACTCAAAAATCCCCAAACATAACTACGTTAAATTTGTAATTTTTAAAATTTTATAATATGAATTATGAATTATGAAATTAATATTCGAAAAAATTATGAATTGTAACCTACAATTTTTTTGATGGATTTATATTTATTATGTCCTGCTTTATGTGTATTCAAAATTTCAAATTTTTCTTCCAAGTAGTTTTCAAATTATGCTTAAAAAACGGCAAGATGCTACTTTAAGGGGCCGTCTATGATGTGCATTAAAGCATAGTTTGAACAGGGATGGGAGCGCTCCGTCTCGAAATCCCGATTGACACCATTAAATTTTAATAGTATTTGTTACCTTATTCAAGGACAAAATTTCTGAAATTCATTACGTTGGAGAATACTATTAAAATTAAGTGGTAAGAATCGATATTCGGGTCGGAGCGCTGTCATCCCTGTTTGAGAAAATATTATACTCATAGGCTGGGATTATAGTGACTTGAAAAACTTAGAGGTTAAGTCTGTCTTACAATATAAACAATGCGTAAACCGTATTTCAATGCTTCGCGTTCTTACGTTAAATTGAAAGCTAGCTTAAATTGAAGCGTAAGTGAATGATCGAGGGAGCACAACAAACCTGACAACGACCTGTGATTGTAGTAAGATATAAGATAGCGAGGCACCAGAACTTAAAATTTTTCATTAAAATTACGTAAAACGTATTTGCATGAGATGTATGTTTACGTCATTTATGGAAAATAGTTTCGCTTTTATTTTTAAATTAATAAAGCTCATTTTTGAAAAATATGATCAGTTCTACCTTAGAAAAAACTTAATTATTTTTGTTACCTTTAAATTGATTTATAGCTTCTTTTCGAGTCTAATAAAGCTATATTGTTTTTTCTGCAGTATATATGTTTGAAGTGAAGTTTCTTATAAATGCATATGCGTAGAGTATTTGCTGAAACAAAATGGCCCCACAATTAACTGAAGCAACGAAAGGCCAAATGATTGGCATGTGGCAAGCTGGAAGAAGTTTTCGTTATATAGATTTCGTTATATATTTACATATTCTAAAATTATTTTAATTACAAATAATCTTATGGTTTTTTAACCCCTTCGTGACGAGCGTCTATTACAGAATTTTTAATAATTTACCACCGGTTTTTCAAAACAGAAATTTTCGTCTAATTGAATCGTGGAAATGCTAAGATATAATAAAGCAAAGCTTACAATAAAAAATAACTGGTGGGAAAAATCGAGGATTCTGAGCATCTTATGCGTCACGTATACGTGTCGCTCGTCCCCAAGGGATTAAAATCGGATAATTCAACACTTGTTAACATTATTTTACCGCATATAACAATAACCGAAACTTATTAAGTAAGTAAAATGGTAATATCGGTAAAACATAATACATTAAAAGAAGTGACATTCTGCAGCATTTCAACAATCGAGTACCGAACTTCAATTTGGATACAGCCCCTTAAATATGCTCATTATAAAGTAATTAATTTCTCAGAAACTAATCGTAGGAATTTAATGAAATTTGGTATCTAGCCATAGTTTGAACTGCAGATTTCAAATATGTTGTCAAATTTGGGTCTTGCTATTGAAAAAAAAACAAAGTTTGGGTGTGTTTTTATATGTATATGGCCCCCTAAGCAAATTTTATATACATCATTTAAAAGTAGACTTTATTTCCAATCGTTTGGTACCAGTCACTTCCTTCTACTATAATTTGTTGCAGAGTTAGGTAGGGTGTCCAGTTTTTTTTTTCTAAGACTGTACCAACGAAAGTAACTTATTAGATATGAAATACAATAATATTAAACTCTATATGTATTGTGGTATGAGAAGTATATTTCAGCAGTAACTACAAATTATTGATTTTTAAAAACAATCACAGGCAATCACCTTCAGGAAAGTTCTCACTAAGCATTTAGTAGAAAAGATTTTCACTCACAAATACTATATTTTAAACATTGTAATGTACAATATATTTTCAGAAAAATGCACTACTTTTAATTTGTGATATTATAAAAATTACCACGATAAAAAAAAAAAAAAAACACATTTTTCACATTATTTTAAACATGTTGAATGTTGAATTTGTACAGACCTGATGCTCTTTAACAAATATTATAAAGGTTAGTAATCTTATTTTTTCTTTTCTGGTCTTTTTTTTTATATAATGCACGTATAAATGATATATATACCACAATGTATATATAATATATATTTTATTTTTCCAAACACGTTTTAAGTTAATGTTGCATGTTGTATGACATGTATATATAAATCACGGCGTACGTAATTAAATTTTGTATGCTACGGTTTCAGTATGTAATATTTGTTGCATGAGATATTCTAACTGTGGTGTAATAATATTAGTAGAATTAAACTAAAAATATATATATCATATAACGGTGTATCATTTTTGTAATATATGTGGCAGCCCGATCAAGCCCAGCTCCTGTTTTTTCACTTATCACCCCGTACACACTTTCTAAAGTCTAAAGTGCCTAAAATATTAAACATTTTCTATGCTTTAAACTACAGATATCAATATATAAATACATATTTAGAAAATTATAATTTTTGTTTTTAATTTTATCGTTCTCTAAAAATACAAAGCATTGATTAGAGATTAAGAGCGCAAAACTATACCTGAATCCTGAATGTTCGACATGAATGTAAAACATTTTAATGAATAACATGAACATGAACATGAATAAATAACATGAACATGAATAAAAACCTTTAATTAAACTGTTTTCTGTCATATTAACGTGTTGCTGTTTCTCTGCTTCTTTTAACCATAACTTGCAAAAAAGGCATTTCCAACGTTACATTCCTATGTGATTCCGAGTCGTCTTTGCATCCCCAACACTTCCGGGAAGTAGGTTGGTCTGGTAGTAAAACACCCAGGAGTAATGTCATTGAAATGTTGGAGATGTGTCGGAAGCGCCCTCTATCAAAAAATGAGGACACCAAAGCTGTACGTCATTTTGAATAAAAATAATTACCGAGGGAATGACCTACACGCAAACCGCAACAAATTCGATTAGCTTGTTCAATGTTTATGAGCGTTTAAATTCCCCCCTCTGTTCACAGTTCAATTTTCGCTGGTTACCCGATCCCAATGTTTTCGATTTTGGGCTTAAAATTTAAGTTAAAGTCTAAACTTTGGAATAATTTGAACACCATACAAAAAATAACGGTAAAAAGTAGTTGTTCGTTACTCTAAAGTCTAAAGCATCTATCGACAATTTTTGAACGTAACCTTAGAAAAAAATTATTTAGAAAATAGTGATATAAAGAATGATTTTAGCGAAAACCGCAAGCGAATCGAGCCTTTTTTCTGTTTTTTTTTTAATCATCGTTTGAAGTTTAGGACCTTAAACTTCAATGGCCTCTGGCTCCTACAGAGACGTTTGCGCCCCATGGTTCCTGTTTAATAATGTTTGTCTTCATGTCTACTATCACCCCTCAAAGTTTGTCGGTCTGGTAGTTAAAAAATTGGGGTTTAAGAAGAAAATAATTCATATCTTCATCAATTCACAAGAGATCCAATCTGCTTAGATTTATTATAAATCCCCTTAACATTATCTACAACTTTTATATTAACAAGTGTTTTATAGGACCAAACCTTACAAAAAAAAAAAAAAAAAAAAAAAAAAAAAAAAAAAAAAAAATCCCTGCAGGTTCCGCCTATAGATACAGGTAGATTTCGAAGTGAGCGGTCCCAACTGCCGCATCATGGCAAACAGGTAATTTTTTTCAGCATTTCTCAATAAACAGGCGCCCCACGGTTTGCGTCTTCGAAATCATCTACCTGTGCCTGTTAAGCAAGCCGTCAGGGATTTTTTAGTAATGAAAAGTAGTGTAAACAACAACTAATTTCAGTGACGACACCTAAGAAATAACTAACCAACTAAAAAGCGGTATATCGCACGCTACACCATTACCCATACTTATAACAGATACTCCACAAGGCGACACGAATACAGCCTGGAACTTCACATTATGTGTGTGCAATGAAGATATGCGGAGTCGAACCGGGTACCGCCACAATGACAGATGAACTCCTGTATGTTTCTTAATTGATTATAAACACTTGTATTAAATACTTATATTTGAAGCTTTTACCTAAACAACAAGTTATTTTGCGACGCACTCAATTTATGTATGCTTTTATTATATCAATGATACACACGAATATTCAATTTTAAACCGCGATAAGTGTTTCTCGTGATTTGAATTCTCCTTAAAAGAAAAAAAAAACGTCAATAAATGATCTTCAGAAAACTTTCATGTTGCATCCGTCAAGAAACACTATACATAATGGCACCTTGATATCACACGCCAGAGATGGCGGTATCTTGGCCCGATATTCTAACAATTGTATCGCCAGAATGCCAGTATGCGCAGCCGTGAACATCCCCAGCAGACGACTTTTAAACTGGATCTAACAAGGAGACCGCCAAACATGATGCGCACAGATTTTGATGATTTTAAAGTATGTTGTAGGGATCATACCTCTAACTATTCAGGTCAAAGGTTTCCTTCAATTGGGCTTTAGTTTTCGAGAAATTTCGGGTTAAAGTTCAGCATGCGTTTCAAATACCCATTAGTTCGCAATCTTGAACGAGGTCTTCGTGGCTCTGTGCTAGCGCGCGCGCGCGATTTGTCAGCCAGACATGGATCTGTCCTCTCATGTGTCTTTTACCCTTTTTTAATAAATTTTGTGTTTTTCGCGTTATAAGTTTTATGCAGATTTATGAATTCTGCATCTTTGAACTTTTTGATATTTTCCTAATAAATTCCATTTACATTTTCAAATTTTTCGTAATAATTTACATTTTTTTTTTTTTTTTTTTTTTTTTTGTGTGTGCAGTTTTGAAGTTAATATTTCGCGAAAATCGAAACTAATTTATGTGTAGATTTTGTTTATTTTTTTATTATTATTATTTACTCTTTATATTTTAATAACCGTTCTAAAATAATACTTTTTTTTTAACTTTATGAAATTTTAAATAAAATTTTATATTGTTTTATAATTTATACAAAATATTTTGTATTTCAAATCTTCTAAAGGTATGTATGACTAGATAATTTCAACAACATATCTTGAAAGGAGTGATAAAATATTAAAACAATAACGCTTATATCCAAGTTTTAGCCAGTTATATATATATATATATATATATATATATATATATATATATATATATATATATATATATATATATATATATATATTATATAAAAATTTATTTCCTTCGTAGCCTTCAATTTTATTCGCATTAATCTTTTAAAATTAATCTAACTTCTGTCATAGTCAGTATTTCCTTAATTCTTAATAATATCTATTCCTATTTAAAGTCCTTTTAAAAGTAAATATCCGTATATTAATAATTATTTTATTCCAAATCTTAATCTAAAATTTAAGATCATTCGTAACTTTTATCAGTTCCCCAATCTATAAAATTCTGAGACGCGTTCTCATTTCGAATGTTTGTAAAGCCATTTTCTTTTTATTATTATTATTATTATTGCTCTGATTCTTTCGCGCGCTTGGGATTTTAACTTCTAAATTGGTCCGCACCAAAGTAAGGGATTCTTTAATGTTTTAGCCTCGCCCTCTAGCCTCAATCGTTGGGCTGGAGCTAGCTTCTCACTCATTGGGTTGAGTGCTCGTGACGTAATTCTGTGTATGTTTCCGCGGAGAGATCAAAACTCGCCTGCACCGGTCAGAACGAGAGATTTTTGACGTTTTCGGAAGCTAAACATATATGTGTCTGGTATTTGTATGACCGTAGAATATTCAACTGGCCCAGTAACATCTTAATTCAATGAAGTGAAGCAACGTTAGCCCGAAGGCTATAAGTTTTAGATCTTTTGGGAATTGTTCTGTGTTGTTCGTCTTCTAATAAAATTATTCGTCTGGAGATTGGCTGGATTTATTGGAAAACTTAGGTGGAATCATTTCATTGCCTTACTACTTCGCCATACTCGCTAAATTCGACTGCAACTTGCTATATAGTTGAAGGACTGCCATCTTTTCATCGAATATTATTCATCGTAATATCTCAACCTCGTCAAAATGCTACATATATATATATATATATATATATATATATAATAATATATAAATATATATAATATATAAATCAAAAATGATGTTGAGTTTGAACTTTGCAG
Source organism: Maratus michaelseni (assembly GCA_963931845.1). NCBI lineage: Eukaryota > Metazoa > Arthropoda > Arachnida > Araneae > Salticidae > Maratus > Maratus michaelseni. The sequence goes on along the minus strand of OZ007587.1, from coordinate 379,560,258 downwards.
TTAAATGTATTTAAATAACAATATATATATATATATATATATATATATTGTTATTTAAATACATTTAACTGCAAAGTTCAAACTCAACATCATTTTTGATTTGCACAAATAAAAAACAATATATTACAATTAATTTTTTTTAAATTCTAACAAGTCGATGCCATACAGAAAAATTCAACTAGAAATGAAAAATCGTTTGTAAATTACAATAGATTTAAAAAATACCTGAAAAAAATCGTCTGCAATGACTTTTACGGTAATATCAGAATAAATAAAATTTTATTTTTATCCATTTCGTTTAATCCTTTGCAGACAATTACCACGTTTTGAAATAATTTCTTTTCCCAATTTAATGCATTTTTAAATATATTTATCACAATTTAAGTATTTAAAGAATATATACTATGCTAATTTATACATTCTTCCAATATTGTTAAAACAATATACGTAAAGAATATATTTAACCCTTTCCGGCGTGGAATAAATCTGTTTGTAAAATAATGAAATAATGGACTGGCACCAGATTTTAAAAACGATTTCCTTAGAAAAGAATAACTTGCTGATTTTCCCTTACTTTATAAAAGGAAAATTTTAATTAAATATTCTTGATGCCGTTTGTCAGTTTTGGAATTAAAATTAGGTGTCCTTTTTTGTGACCACCGCCCGCTAAAGGGTTAAAGGCGATTTTTAATGCGGAATTTGTTTAGAATATTTTTGCGATATGTATCACACAATTAGTTCAATATTTAATAAACTAAAAATGTCGATGTCGGTAATGATAAATATTTTAGTATTTCAGCAGTTAACATATTTCAATATATTTAGAACAAATCAAATATTAAAAGGATACATTATTCTGTTAATTTTTTCTTAATCATTTAATTTTTTTGAAATAGAAAATGCAGCTAAAAAAATGCATTATTTTATAAATACGATAAATAAATAATTAAATATACATAAATGTAAACAAGAATCATTTTAAAAAGACGAGATATCAAGACTTAAAATAGATTGGATTTTCATCAACAGAAATATTAGAATAAAAATTGCGCAAAAACTATAAATTTTCATGAAAAATTCGAAAATGTAATTGGATTTTTTAGGAAAATATCAAAAAGTTCAAAGATGCAGAATTCATAAATCTGCATAAAACTTATAACGCGAAAAACATATAAAATTTATTTAAAAAAAGTAAAAGTCACATGAGAGGACAGAACCCTCACCTCTGGCTCATAAATCGCGCGCGCTAGCACAGAGAGCCACGAAAACGTCGTTCAAGGTTGCGAACTAATGGGTATTTGAAAGGCATGCTGAACTTTAACCCGAAATTTCTCGAAAACTAAAGTCTATTTGAAGGGAACCTTTGACCTGAATAGTTAGGGGCATGACCCCTACAACGTACTTTAAAATCATCAAAATCTGTGCGCATCATGTTTGGCGGTCTCCTTGTAAGTTGCGTATATGAAGTTTAAACGAAATTTTTCAAACTTAATGAATATTACTGGATATAGAACAACATTTTGAATTTATATTACAGTATATTAAATATCTACTGCTACAATAAGGAATTGTTTTGCGGTATTTTTAACAAAAGACCATTAATAATACATACTCCATTCCATAGATCTGTATGCTAAAATTCAAAAGTAAATACCGCCAGCAGACGAATTTTAGCCTCGAACTCAGATATTTATATGTTTAATTTCTTTAAACAAAATTCCTATTAATAGTCATACTTAATATACTTTTGTTTTTTATTTTCCGCCGTCTACTATTTATAATTTTCTCTTAAAATTTCAGAAATTTTTTAATAGTTCGCATAATTCTTTTTGTTAGTTAGTTGCTTCTTAGATGACGCCACTGAAATTGGTTGTTGTTTACATATAATGATATTCAATGAATAATATAGAATTCCAACCGAGTGTTTATCCCCTAGTTGTATACATGAGTCTCTGATTCAGAATGAAGAGAGTCCTAAAGATAAGATATAATTTTTTTTTTTCAAAGAAAAAATTTGAAACTAATAAATTTTGTATTGATTTTTGATAATTTTTAATTTAAAGTAATTCAATTTTAAAAGTTATACAACAGGTGGATTTTTGCATAAGTAATTTAACGAATTGTTTTCAACTAAATTTTGCCAGAAGATTACTTTTTTTTTTCAAAGTTTATATAAATACAATTAAATAAATCTGAAAATCTATATTTATGGTAAGAGCAGAAAAGAATAAATACCTACAGCCACATGTTATTTTTCTTAAATTTTTAATAATGGTTAAATATTTCTATTGATTATGTGAAAAAAAATATATAAAAAATTGGTAATATGGCCAAAAAAAAAAAAAAAAAATGCTGTATATTACAATTTTCAATCTTACCACTTCCACAAATTCAAATTATTATTATGGATATAATGATTTTTCATTTTTAATGAAAAAAGTAACATTTAATTATCTTTTTTACATTTTAATGTTTTCACGTTGAACACTGAAACTGAAAAAAAAGAAAAAACATCAAAATGTAGCTATTATAAAATTTTGAATAAATTATTTTATTAATATTAAATTTAATAAAATCCTTTTTTAGTATTCTTTCATTCATTATCTTTAATATTACAATTATATCTAATGGATATAATAATAAAAACTGGGGCCTTTAACAAAACAGTTAATCCATGTGGCATTTCAGATGTTTATATATACATGGATTAGCTAATTTAAAGCTGGACTCACAAATATAAAATGGTAAACCTTTTTTTTTTCCTAATGTAAAGAGTTATTGATTTCTAATATTTTGCTAAAACAGGTAATCAATATCTCCCTATATGAGAAAAGAAAGATTTGCCATTTTATAGTGCTGAATCCAGTTTTGGCCAATATCGGTCGGTCCAGGGTTCACCGATATTGGCCGGTCCGACGTTCACTAATATCGGCCGGTCCGACGTTCATCGATATTGGCCGGTCCGACGTTCACCGATATCGGTCAATATTGGGTCCCGATATAGGCCGATATTGGAGAAAAAGCTAGCCATGCAATATCGGCCGGTCCGGTGTTTACCGATATTGGTCGATATTGCGAAATCGTTGTTCCCGATATAGGCCGATATTGCTGTGCTACCTGGGTACAACATCACTAAAAAATATAATTCATTGCGTGATAATTTTTCTTTCTTACATTTTTTTTTTGTTATTATATACATGTATGTAAATTTAACTTTATGTAATTAAAGCGATTTTACAAGTTACTGGTGTTAAAAAACTACCAAAATATTTTGTTGTATGTTTCTTTATTTGTTTATCTTGATATATAGAATTGAATTTGTAGAATTATTAATTAATAGAATTGTTTATTTATTTCAATAGTTTAAATTACAAATGGTAAAAAAAAAAAAAAAAAAAAAAAAACCTATGTGTTATGCTTCTTAATACCATCTACAGAAAGATTTAAGTACTTAGAAAATTTATTAATTTGAAAAATTATTGAAGCTTGGAAGAAATATTTAAAAACAGCAAAAAATAAATATTTTTAAAATCTTATTTTATTTATTTTTTAATTATTTTTTTAAAACGTAAAAAAAAAGTAACACATTTTTATAACCTGTATACCTATTATGCTGAAAAATGACAATGATATTTAAAAATTTTATTGAATGTAAATTATTTTTAGATTTCTCGTTTCCTTTTTCAAAAATCATAATTATTCTTTGTAATTTCAATTATTTCATACTTTATGTACAGTGTAATTAGGAGGTTTTCATTTATTTATTCTTAATTATTTGTTTTTATTTTTATGTTTAAAAATAGTGTTTTTTTGTCTGACTCGATAAAAAACAACATCATTAGCTAATTTCAGTGGCGCCATCTAAGAAACACCTAGCTAACTAAAAAGCTATAGACCACACATTACATTATTACCGAATTTTGTACACGCATTCAATGAATTCCAGCACAGTAAAATATCTACAGGTGCGATCTAGAGTCAGTTTCGTGTTGCTGAGCTGTCATTTATTCTGCTCTTCCTATTCATAAGCTGATATGTCCAGATATTTTTCTGAACTTTACTCCAATTTTCAGAGTTAGTGCTTAAAACACCAATACGACTTTAAACGCCTGAATTATTTATTACTGAAGCGAAAAAAAAAAAAAAAAAAAAAAAAAAAAAAAAAAAATATATATATATATATATATATATATATATGTGAAAGGATAAAAATAAACCCTTTTTAAAATGCAAAATTTAAATTTAAAATACCAAAACATTTTTTCTAACTTATAAATCTAATGCTTAAATCTAATCTGCCCCTGTGATCTTTGTTTCTCAGCCTCACAAATATTACTTTCATCTATCAATTTCGACATCTCTTTAAGTTTTAAAAGTGATGAGTTTGCATTTCTTGCAGCAGTCTGTTGGGTGCGGCTCCCAGGCCCGGCCAAGCCTTGGTGTCGGCATAAGACCCCAGACATCAGTCAAAAGCTAATTGACCAATTAAAATAAATGATCCTCCCAATTTGACTCTTTCTCCCTCTGCTGGAAAATATCCTAAATTCTGATTAAAACCCCATGCAAGGTCGAAGAAGACGGAATTTTGGCACATTTGAGCGGTCAGCCAAACCCTCGGCCATGTAGTTCTCAAACTTTAACGTAAATGGCTCACGGGACCTCCGACTGAACGCGCGAAGATGTCTGTACGAAGAAATGCTTCAATAAACGAGTTCGATGTGTCTAGAGGTCCCGAGTCCAACTTATTTCTCTGTTTCTCTCAAATTATTAGTCTCCCAAGTCGTCCCCGGATAATTCCTTACATTTTATAAAGTCGGCATGACGGTCGCCTACTTCGGGAAAATCCCAGCCTTTCCACGATAAAAGAACTTGAAAAATGAAAAATTCCACTTGTGCCATGAAAATTTCGAATAGTATCTGTGTTGTGTCAGTGCAATCAGCCCACGAACAATATCAAAGGATTGCCAGCAATTAATGAGACTTCGATTAGTCTTTCAAGAAAGTGCATTTTACCATCATGAACTTTTATTGTGTATAAAAGTTGAATATAGTCACCTAGAAAAGAAAAATACTTTTCCCCCCGATGGCCGGTAAAAAACTTTTTTTTTTCTCCAAATCAAATTATTTTACTTAGTGTGCTTACTCGCCAGATAAACTTAAAATAATTTTCGTGATCATCTGAGAAAAACCGAAAATAAACATCCTTCATGCTGAAATTTATTTGCTATATTTCCGGTCCTCAACCAAGAAACTTTTTTTTTTCCCCTCACTCTGTTATCGTCAAAAAGAAACTTATCTATGTGCAAACCGCATCAATTTATTAACTTTAGACTCACTGAAGATCAAACTGAATCTTTCGAAAAACTCTTTTATACCTCATCCTCAACATATGTAGGTCATAGAGACAGCTGATTTTCAAGATCGTGCAAACTCTGATACAGAACTGAAATATTTATCTGTGCGATCCCGACTTTAAATTTTTGTGGTTAGAACTGAGTAAGAAAAGGAAAAAACATTCAGTGTTCATTTATTTTTTAAAGCTTTTCTTTTCTTTCAGTTGCGCACGTTGAAGTAAAGTGATTCAGCATGCAATGACTTGACCACCGGAAAGTGTTATTATTTACCTTTAGTGAACAAATAACGTTAATGATCTGGGTCAGAAAAAGCACTGCGTTTTATTTTATTTTATTTTATTTTATTTTATTTTATTTTGTTTGTGTGTGTGGGTGTGTTAAAGCAAATTGGATATTTTAATCCACAGGTAAGTTTTATTGCTATATAAATTTCCGTCTTAATGGTTTTGTAGAAAAAAAGTATAAAGTTTAATTACATTCTTTTTAATTTCTTCATTTAAGTGTTTGAAAGTAACTGATATTTTTTAATTGAAGCTTAATTTTTTTTTAATATTTGATTAAGTTTTGTATTAAAAGTAATTAAGCCACAATACAGCTTTCTTTTACGTTATTTTTTTTATGAAAAGGTGTTTTTAAAAATCAATTTTGTTAAATTAAACAATATTTTATTTGTTTATTTGCTTAACGAATTAATATTGAAAAGTTACTTCTGAGAATATCAAGAATGAAAAAAAAAAAAAAAAAAGTTGCTGTTATCAATGTGTAACTTTTAAAAGTTTAAAAGTAGATTTTTCTAAAATGTGTTAAAGGGATTTTATAATTTTTAAGCAAATTTAAATTTATTATTTTAAAATTTTATTAGCTTTATTTTTTTTTTGTAAAGTTCAAGTTATTAAAGTTATAGGAAATTTGGAAATGACCAGCTATGCACATTAAAAGTGTGATAAGTTTTGATAACAGTAGTTTCTTTTCTTTTTCATGAGGTGAAGCATACGTGTGATCCCCAGAAAATAAATGCAGTTGAATTTAATGTTTATGGTATTATAAATAAATGGGTTGAACTAGTTACTTACTTTTATAAATGCTTTTTAGTAAAAACATTTAAACAGACAACATTTTTGTTTCTTTTTATAACTTTTTCCATATAAGAGTGAAACAGGAAAGAAAATAGCTATGAAGATATTAAATGATACATTTACACAGTGATCGTTCAGTGTTTCATCATTTTATTCACTAAGTATTTTTCATCAAGTTTTTACCCAATTTTTCCAGGGGAATTTTTTTAAAGTTGTAAATATATTTTTAGTATTATTTCTAGATTTTGTGTGTGTTTAATTATTACCTATTGTACTTATTCATTATTACAGTTCGTTTCTTTTTATATGAAAAAATATTTTTATTGAACTGTTGGAGATACCAATCAGATTGGCAGTATTTTAGAAAATATTTCATGTAAGTAAGTAATGTATGTTGTGTTTCCAGTGCATTTATTCAATATTTTTATATTTTATATTATATTATTTTTACCATTTCCTTTTTTATTACTCATATCACCCCTTTATTACCCATATCACTTTTTAATTCAAATATCGTGACCCATCATTCCCTGTGTTGGTTAAACCCCAACCAGTTTTTAAAGGTAAAATTTGAAGGCCCCGTCCTTACCATTTTAAATATTCAAAATAAATTCAATTCATTAACCAATCGGTTTAGACATGACCTTGGTGAACCCACTTTTGCCGTGGTAAGTCCAATAGTGTCTAAATCCACCCATTCAATTTTTAAAGATGACCATGGTTCCATTCCATTAAATCTTTAAGCCCACATTTTTTTTTAAGTTTTTGAGTTGGTTAAACTCCAACCAAAAACACCCCTGTGCAATCAAAGAGGATTCAGTGATATTCACGTGCAAATGTGGCGACTGCTGACATTTTTGTAAGAATAGATCCATTAGTAAACAGAATTGTCACCAGGTTGCCATGCACTTCTAAAACGCTGTCCTTTTTGATTCATACCAGGTTTATTATTTTTTGTTTTATTAATTAATTTTTCCTTTGCCAGTAGTAAAACCATAGGCGTAGCCTCGGGGGGGGGGGGCCCCCCCCCAACTTTCTGAACATCAATTTCTAAAGTATGATACAGTCAATTAAGACTTGCCTTGTATTGACCCAAAATGGAAATGAAATAACTACTTTAATTTTCATTTTATATTTCTTCATTTTTTTTTTTTACTTAATCAGATGTCAGATCAGTATAGATAGCTCAGTTTTTTTTTTTTTGGTGATAAATTTGGTAGCAAAAATTGTGTTGTGCAGTACAAACCCTGATAGGAACATTCATTAAACGAATGTTTGAACTATCACTCTCTTACAGCTGCGGACAATTTCAATGTGTCAGCTGTTTTTTCCGCTGTCTGTGGTTAGTATATACATGTACTTTTTCCCCTTCTCATTCCGTCTGTAGACTTTAGAAAATGTAGTTGTTTATCAGAGCGGGAGCTCTGTTTCCCCACAATATATATTTCATTTAATTTGTTGTAACTTTAATTATAATTTAATCAAGTCATAAATATCCTGCTTTTCCAAGCTGTGTCGCTGGAATTATTTACAAATGGAATGCAACCACACATCACTAAGATTATAAAAAATAATTAATATTTTCTTCATTTAGTTATTAAATATGTTCCTCTCTCTTACTTATTATTATTTTTTATTGAAAGCACTTAATCTGCTATTATACCTTCGCATTTTTTAGATGCAATGGTTATGATTTTTTTTTTCAAAATGTAAGCCTTCTTGAATGAGCTGTTTTAAAGTTAATATACAGCTGTACCTTGGTAAACGATGGTAATCCGTTCCAGAAATACCGTTGTTAAGCAAAACCGTTGCTATCGAAGGTGCATTTTGCAGGCGCACATACATTAAATGATTAGTTACTTCTTAAAAGTGCCATTTAAACTTATTTCAAATGCCTTAAAAGTTTGATAAATGGCTTTTATTTATTACCAGGGCCATACTAAGGGTGGTACGGGCGGTGCCCCCCCCCCCCACCAGGCACCAGATACAGTTGTTGTGGTGCTGTTTATTATATTTGTTACAAAAATATTAATTTCAATAAAATGATCTAGCGAAGCTTTCCTCATTTACTTGGTCGTTTTTTTCCAAGTGAACCTCGAATTAAATGAACCTGGTAGTTGGGTCCAACTGCTTTCAACAGCGTACACCCGTGCATGCTACGCCTGATCTGGTCTCGAATCAAACTAACCTTGAATTTTAAATTTTTTTTATTTCGTCCGAAATTAGTTTAATATTTTGAGCATCGTAGTTCACGTTACGACGATTTTGCATTCTTCCAACTTTAATTTAATCGCAAGAAAGCAAAATTTAACAGAGTTAGTTATTTCTGTTTCGAAAAAAAAGGTCAAAAATTTGCCGAAAAAGCGAAAAAACACTAAAAAATTCGCGAGCAATTCAAAACTTGGAGAGGACAAAATATACTTATATTGGTCTAAAAGCTTAAAAACGAATTTATTTTACAAGTGTTATAAAAATTGCCGCTAACAGCGAAAAACAGCAGAAAATCGGGTACAATTTTTTATGTACGCGATTTTAATACAATATATTTAAACCGGATTCCTTTCGCCACAGAATGCAAAGAAACGCTAAAAATAGCTTTCTCTTTTTTAATCGCAGAGGACAAAATTTACTATATTGGGCTAAAAGATTGAAACTCGATTCCTGTAACAAATGTTAAAAAATTGCTGCGAAACGCAAATAATAATAATAATAATAATAATAATAATAATAATAATAATAAATCGCATGATAAATTAAAATCATTGTGAAAATATCTCCACAAAACGTAAAAAAAAAAAAAATCCCATAAAATAAATTTTTACGAAAAATTCAAAAACCACAGAAGACAAAATTTACTGTATTGTGTTCAAAGATTAAAACCAGATTTCCTTTACGAATGTAAAAAAATCGCCGCAAAACGCATAAAAACGTAAAATTTGCAAAAAATAATCGCGAAAAACTTAAAAATCTCATAGAACAAAATTTATTACATTAGGTTAAAAAATTGTAGCTGGATTCCTTTTACGAATGTCAAAAAATCGCCACGGAACGCGAAAAAGCGTTAAAATCGCATGAAAAATTAAAATCATAGTACGGATTCTGAATAAAACTTTATTAAAAAGAGAATAAAAAAATTACTCTATTGGGCTAAAAGTTTAAAACCGGATTATTTTTACGAATGTGAAAATATCTCCACGAAACGTAAAAAAAAAAAAAAAATCACATAAAAAATTTCACGAAAAATTAAAAAATCGCAGAGGACAAAATTAACGGTATTGTATTTAAAAACTGAAACCGGATTTATTTTACGAATGTTAGAAAAATTGCTTCAAAATGCGTAAAAACTTAAAAAACGTAGAGAACTAAATTTGTTATATTGGGTTAAAAGATTGTAGCTGGATTCATTTTACGAATGTCGAAAAAATCGTCGCAAAGCGCGAAAGAACGCTAAACCCCGCATAACAAATTCACGAATTCAAATTCACTATAACGAGTTCCGAATAAACATTATTGAAAGAAGCCAACATTTACTATATTGGGCTAAAAGGTTGTAATTGGATTCCTGTTACAGATTTTAAGAACTTCCACGAAACGCGAAAAAAACCCCGCAAAAAGTCGCATGAAAAATTCGCGATTAAAATCAGTGAGTACAAAATGTAATCGCAGAATTCAAAATTTAGTACAATGGGCTGAAAGATTAAAACTGGACTCATTTTACGAATGTTTAAAAATCGCAGCAGAACATGAAAAAACAGCAAAATATCTTATAAAAAATTCATGAAAAATTTAAAAATCGCAGAGGACAAATTTTACAATAATGGATTAAAAGATTGAAACCAGATTCGCATCACAAATGTTAAAAAACTGCCACAAAACGCGGAAAAACACTAAAAATCACATAAAAAATTTAAAAAAAAAATTTAGAAATCACTGAGGACAAAATTTACTATATCGGGCTGAAAAATTTAAACCAGATGTATTTTACGAATGTTTAAGAAAATCGCCGCGGTACGCTTAAAATTGAATAAAAATTTCGTGAAAAATCTAAAAATCGCAGATCAGAAAATTTGCTATATTGGACATAGATTGAAGTTGGATTCCGTTTACGGATGAAATAAAAATCGCCCCGAAACGCGTAAAATCGCATAATAAATTTTCAAAAAATTAAAAAAATCGCAGAATAGAAAATGTATTATTTCGGCTGAAAAAATAAAACCAGATTTCTCGTACGAATGTTTAAAAAATTGTCTCGGAATGATAAAAAACGCTAAAAATCACATAAAAATTTCGCGAAAAATTAAAAAAAAAAAAAGCAGAGGACAAATTTTACTAAAAAAATTGAAACTTAATTCCTAACAAAAATGTTAAGAAATTGTCGCAAAACGCTAAAAATCACGTAAACATTCGTCGTACAGCCATTTTTTAATTTTTTTGCGAAATGTTTAAGAAAAATAAACTTTTAGGTCTAGGGGGCTTTAAGATCGAAACTGAATTCCTTTTACCCAATGTGAAAAATTTCTGCGAGGACGTTTTTAACCAAGAGACCACTGTATATATATGGGAATGTGTGCGTGCGCGCGTGTATGTTTAATAAACATTTGTGCCCCCCCAAAATTTTCGGTCACGCTACGCCTATGAGTAAAACCCTTAAAAATAAAAAAGTTTTTGCTATTTGCGTAAAATCTAGCAAGGAAAACTCTGAGCATTCTAGCCTTAATCTTAAAGGAAAAGTGTTCTGTGAGTTATACTTGTCTAGAGCAGAAATTTATTTATATATTTTTTTTTCTTTGAGCTCACAGTGAGATGTAGTTGTAATTTATTATTTTGCTGCTCGGATTTATTGATGCCACTGGGGAAAACAAATACACCTCAGTTTGCAAAACAGTAAATTCCATTGCTGACAATTAAATTGCATCTACATCACACCCAAAATAGAAATATCATGCTCAATTTTCTTTTTTTTTTAATTTTTGCTAAAACCTTCCAGAGGTTTAGGATCTGCTAAAACCTCCAAAGGTTTAGGATACAAATAAAACTACTTACCTAACCAGTAGTCCCTGTAAATAAACTCTATATCATACACTTGTTATGTCCACACCTGTTTTGTCCATTTTTACAGTATATTCCATTATTTTTAAATGTTTACATAATCTTTTAATTTTAACAATCTTATATTACTGCAATTTTAATATTTTCACGTTTTGAAAAAATGTGAATAAATAATTTCAAGTTTCTTTTTCATAATTTAACATTTTCAAGTATTTGTCTAATGTGAATATTTTGCATATAAAGAACGTATATTTTTCACACCAATTTCTTACGTTTATTATTATTTTATTATATTGATACCATATGTTTATATATATTTGTATATAACTATTTTTATATTCAATTTTTGCACTTTTTACCATAAAGTTATAATTTTCACAGAACTATATATATTTTATAAAATATTTTGAAATTTTGTGCTGTAAGGACTTGAACAAAAATAGCACAAAAATGGCCAAAAAACTTTTAATCCATACAATTATGGCCAAAAGAGACACAGCAAATTTATGGCTATTATTTTAATCTTTATCTTATTAGTATTTTTTTTCTTATATAGTTTTGTGGTAATATTACTGTATTATTGTTTTCACAGATTTCGAATGTTTTGTGGTATAAATATTATATTTTTCAAGTTATTATGTAAAGTTCGGTCAGATTGTCCCGAGAGCCATATCCCAAATTTAGAACTTTTTAGCATAAAACCATAAGATCTTTAATTTTTCCTCAATTTTTATGCGTACAAATGTAAACTTTTAATATTTTTCCAGCAGCAAAATTCAGCCCTCACTTTTTACCAATCTTAGTTGTAAATTTAACTTTAACATTAACTTATTTTGAAACATTACTCAATTAAACACTTCTTTTTAACTCACTTTGGCATTCTCGGTCTTCCGGGTGAGCTCCCCCAGTTTTGCAGGCAAATCTGCTGGATCTCAACTTGGAGGGGGGGGGATGTGAAAGGATAAAAATAAACCCTTTTTAAAATGCAAAATTTAAATTTAAAATCCCAAAACATTTTTTCTAACTTATAAATCTAATGCTTAAATCTAATCTGCCCCTGTGATCTTTGTTTCTCAGCCTCACAAATATTACTTTCATCTATCAATTTCGACATCTCTTTAAGTTTTAAAAGTGATGAGTTTGCATTTCTTGCAGCAGTCTGTTGGGTGCGGCTCCCAGGCCCGGCCAAGCCTTGGTGTCGGCATAAGACCCCAGACATCAGTCAAAAGCTAATTGACCAATTAAAATAAATGATCCTCCCAATTTGACTCTTTCTCCCTCTGCTGGAAAATATCCTAAATTCTGATTAAAACCCCATGCAAGGTCGAAGAAGACGGAATTTTGGCACATTTGAGCGGTCAGCCAAACCCTCGGCCATGTAGTTCTCAAACTTTAACGTAAATGGCTCACGGGACCTCCGACTGAACGCGCGAAGATGTCTGTACGAAGAAATGCTTCAATAAACGAGTTCGATGTGTCTAGAGGTCCCGAGTCCAACTTATTTCTCTGTTTCTCTCAAATTATTAGTCTCCCAAGTCGTCCCCGGATAATTCCTTACATATATATATACATATATTACGTTAGATTTGTATTACATAATACAGAAGAGATTATTAATATTATTCATTTAGAATGAATGAATTTAATATTTTTTTAAAACGAAGCTTATATTTAAACTAAAGTTTCTACTGTAATAGAAACAGGGGCGTAGGAAAGAGGGGGTGGGGGCTCAATCCCTTCCCAATGGAAATCAAGTCTTTTTTTTTTCTTTTTCCTTTTCTTCGGATTGTAGTGTCTGCTTTAAAGTGAACTTTAAATTCCATTAATTAAAAAAAAATTACAATTTTTTTAAAAACCATGATGGTTTAGAGCATTTTTTCTTTTGTAACGAAGTTGCTACATTTTCGAATCGGTCTCATTGTCGCAGTTTTTCCTGTACAAGGCTAGTAATATAGGCTTTCTGGACTTTCATTGAGGAACATCCTTCCAGAAATACAAGTAAATGCCGAATCCATTTTAAACGCAATGTCAGGGAAGCGCACTTACGTTGTGTTATGATACCAAAATTTATATTTGCCTTTTTCTCTTTTTTAAGTACTATTAATTAAACATTTCTTTCATATTCTGCTGTGATATTTCACAAAATTGTAAAATTTAATTTATTCCTTAATGTTTACTTTGAAATAATGAGCATAAGCAGTTTTAATTATGAATAAAATTGATTATTAATTAATCTACATAATTACTTATTAATGAGATGCTTTAACATTAAATGAATTTCTCAGTTTCACAGTTATTTTGAGCATAAAATTTTTAAGCTTCTGCCATCATAATTTTCAAATTGCTACACTAGTGAATAGAAAGTTGGTTAAAGATGAAAAAATAAATACTATCAAGAACGTTAATTAAAAATAAAGCAATAATAAATACAATTTTATAAACAACTCTTTTACATTGCAAATTACCTTAATACATTTTTTTTTACTTTTCATATTACATTTTGTTAACAGATTCAATCTACACTTTAAATTGCAGCAACGGAATAAATAATACAATGCCCCCTCGCTATATAGCGTTTGCCGGGATATAATCGAATAAATACAATAAAACTGGAGATATTAAAAAATTAAGAAAGGTAACATACACAAAAATGTTTTGTGTTATTCTCTAAAATGTTACTTAAACACATATTACTCGTTATTACCCGACCAAGGCAATTCAATATTAATTTTCTCTATCATAATACAAAAACATAATAAACCGGTAAATAAAGCATTAATTTTTATTTTTAGCGGCAGATGGCAGCACCATCAAACACAAATTTCAATAATTCATATATGTAAGCTGGGTTGATTTTTTTCTAGACTAGCGAACAAAATTGAAGATTATTAAATATTTGTTCAATTACTTGTGTAATTAGGAGGTGTATTGGAGATGTATGGTAGGTTATATATAGTGTAATTAGAAAATAAACATATTAGAAAAAAAATTGGAATTTAAATTTCCCCAAATGCTAGTTGTAGTGTATAGTAATTAATAGTACTTAAAAAAGAGAAAAAGGCAAATATAAATTTTGGTATCATAACACAACGAGCCCCACCAGTGGCTGAGAGGTTGTGCTCTCGAAGCTGGTAGACGGGAGGTGCTGGGTTCGATCCCAATCGCGCCCGTCGGCCTAATCGCTCGGAGTTTTCGTGGTTTTCTTTCGAGCCGTGGATTTTCTCCATGCGTAAATACGGATTAGGTTCCCTTAGAAAGACCCCCACGAAGGGCACTCCCCCCGGGCCTATATCCCTAGTGTCGATAATTGGCCGTCAATAATCAACCCAACCCAACCCATAACACAACGTAAGTGCGCTTCCCTGATATTGCATTTAAAATGGATTCGGCATTTACTTGTATTTCTAGAAGGATGTTCCTCAATGAAAGTCCAGAAAGCCTATATTACTAGCCTTGTACAGGAAAAACTGCGACAATGAGACCGATTCGAAAATGTAGCAACTTCGTTACAAAAGAAAAAATGCTCTAAACCATTTTTTCATGGTTTAAAAAAAAATTGTAATTTTTTTTTTAATTAATGGAATTTAAAGTTCACTTTAAAGCAGACACTACAATCCGAAGAAAAGGTAAAAAAAAAGACTTGATTTCCATTGGGGAGGGATTGAGCCCCCCCCCCCCCCCCTCTTTCCTACGCCCCTAGACGTCTAATATGTATCAATGTTTGGCCCCCCTTAATAAAAAAAAGAAAGGAGGCATTGAAATATGAAGACCTAATAATGAGTAACGAGACAAGTGTTTCCAACAAGAAAATTAATTTATTTGATTTGGATCTTGTCACTTGAATTTTCCAGCAAGTGTCATATATGACACGCATCATATATATGATGCGTTGCTAAACTATGCAGCTGAATTGCCAGGGCAGGGTCCTACGTTTTTTTTTTAAAGTAATAAAAGGTCTTTAAGTTTTTTTTGTGTTACCGACTAAAAGTGAGGAGCTATGTGTAGGCCAGGATGAAAATCTCTTTTTGCAATCTTAATTTTAATTTTCAAAATCTAAATGTCTTTTTGTCTTGTTGGGAGTGGAATCTATTAGTGCAGAACTTGGTACATTACATCCGCCCCGCCTCATTCAACATCCAGTTTTTCTGATTGGTTAGGTTCTAATAGTCCTAAAGAGGAATTGGTAATGGAAGCCCACTTGTAGTCAACCACTATTTAATAAATATGTATATGCTAAATGATCCGATAATTAATTGAGGAATAAAAGACATAGCAAATCGTTAGAATAACGATTTAATAATAAAGACGTCTGAATTTTTTTTTATTTCCATTTTCTATAAGGGGTTAAAGGAACCCTCCCTCTTTTTAACCTAGAATGCTCAATGTTTAATACGATTTTGTTATTTTAGTGGAAAGAAATTAGCATGAAAATAGAATAGTTTCTTCTTTTCCTCAACAAAGAGCAGCACCTGTCTATTTCAAGCCCTGCTGAAAGCACGGCCAGACTTCATGCGCTCTCGCTTGGAGCTATAAGATGCAGTCTGGCCGTGCTGAAAGTAATGCCATGGAGATGCAGTATGCATCAGAGGTCTATACGGGCCGGATTTTCCCGGCCGGGGCGGCTCCACGCCCACCCGTTTATGATTTTGCAGTTCACAGCCTGGCCCTGCCCGTGCAAAAATCAGTGAAACACAGGTCCGGCCCCTGTAAAAATGAATGAAATCAGGCCCATCATGACTCAATTTCTACAAAAAATTCTGATTTTTCTCATGAGTTTCTCTCCGACAGTCTCCTGACTTTGAACCTTCTATACACATTTCCATAGCCGTGCATCAGTGAAACACAGGCCCGGCCCGTGCAAAAATCAATGAAATCAGGCCCATCCAGGCCAAATCCGACTCAATTTCTACCAAAAATTCGGATTTTTATTACATTTTCTTAACAATTAAGATTATTTTAATGAATATGGCATACATATTTATGGGGAATTTTTATAGTATATTTTAGATTATTATATCATTACAATACAAGCCATAGAAAACAGAATAGCAACATTAATGATCACTTAGACTCTTAGTTTTTGGACTATTACATTCAAATATAATAAAAAAATAATAATGTTGTTTAGAATAAAACAAAATAGATGGTTAAAAACATCATAACTTTTGCTGATGTATAATAAAATAAAAGAATGCCCAGTTAAACTTATGGCATTGAGCTCACAGGCTATTCACATTAATTGTATCTTGTACTCTTATTTCAAAGAATAATGGCACTCGAAAATTAAAGAAATCGACAATAAATTAAGAGGGGGTATTAGCCCCCCGTTCTTCCACTTTGTAATTAACCAATGAACCCCCAAAAATTATCAGGGAAGCTCCGTATCACAATGAATCTAAATACAAAATTTGAAGCAAGTAGGATAATTCTGGATGAAAAACCTATTTATCTAAATTAAGGGGGGGGGGATAGCCCCCTGTTCCCTATCTATATTTAACCAATGAACCCCCAAAACTAATCAGGGAAGCGCTTTATCACAAAGATCCTATATATAAATTTTGAAGCAAATCGGATAAATCTGCATGAAAAACGCATTTATCTAAATTAAGAGGGGGGGGGAGATTAACCCCCCGTTTCCCCCCTTTATACTTAACCAATGAATCCGCAAAACTAATCAGGGTAGCACCTTATCACAATGAATCTATAAAGAAGATTTGAAGCAAAACGGATATTTCTATCAAGAGTTTTCGCGTTGTACATACGTACGTACATACAGAAAAGGCGTGCTCATTAGCTCTCAGGCTCTGATAGCCTGTGAACTAATAAAAAGGTAGATGTTTGAAAATGTTTCGCAAAAAATTATTAAAGTATATTTCCAAAGATTCCGTTAACAAAAGTTATCGCAATTTACTATAAAAAAAAAAAAAAAAAAATGCTTGCTTGACACGTCCTGGGAACAATTAAGCCCAGTTCCGGTTTGGTCCAAGCCTGATCCCACCCTGTCCGAGTCTGCTTAAAAAATTAAGCGCGAACGCAGACACGATGTAACTGACCGATGCCCATTTCTACGCTAGACATGTTATATTTCTGTATTGATGTTGTCAAGCTGACACCGGCTCGTGCAGCACATTTATATTTATTCTCGTCTCGTGATTCATGAATATTAAATGAAAATTTTCCATATTTTATCTGCATAGTTTGATCATTTTAAATTTGTGATATCGGGCCGGTTGGCCCGCTTGATTTTTTTGTCGACCTGGTTTGTCCGTTTAATTTTTAAAATCGGCCAGGACCGTAAAAAAAATTGTTTTTATTCTGACGACCCGGCCCGTTTAAAATTGGCCCTCTTTGTGCCGGCGCGTGCAGACGTCTAGTATGCATATAACTTACTCAATGCAAAATTAGGGTTACACCAAAACAAACTATGGTTCTCAACCGTACCGTAAAGAAAGAATAATCTATGATGCCATTCCTTACATCCATTTTATTTCTCATGCAATAAATGGAATATATATATATATATATATATATATATATATATATATATATATATATATATATATATATATATATATATATATATATATATTGTGCTATTGTGCTGTAAATATTTTAATTTCAAAATTACTTTCATTACTATCATCATAAGATTGGATATAGTTTTAAAATAAAAATATAATTTATAGGTGTATTTGAATTATTTTTAAATTTGTAAAAATAGTTTATTTTATTAACTGTCAATGTAGCGGATATATGCAATGTACATTTGTAACGGATAACGTGGTTTTTGATAAATAAAATATCATTAGTTTGGTATGTTTTACTGCTATATTTCTCTTTTTGTTTAACAACTCATTAAATACGTTTTAGTATTGAATAATTCTCCCTATTCATTGGTTTTTGCACATATCATGTTCAGTTACTCTATATTTGTCCATTTTTACTCAATTTTCTTTAAATTTGACTTTGCAATTGATCGGGCAATTTGAGTTAATAAATTTGGCTAATGGCTATTTACTCAAACAGAAATCAGTTACATTTTACTTATATCAGTGGAATATTGCCATTGATAAAGTGTTCCACCATATAAGTTTCCAATTGTTTCTTATAATAATTTTCACCTTTTGCACATTGGATTTTTTTCTCAACTTATCTTTAAGTATTTTTTTCTCACTTATTTGAATTTTAAGAATCTTAAATTTTTGGATATATATATATGTATTGTATTATAATTATCGGTTTATCTATTGTCGATTAGTTATGTGGTTTAATGGCTATTATTACAAACGTTTTATTATATATATATTCAAATAAGTTTTTATTTCCATCTGAAACACAGTCCTGCTAATTTTTTTTTGTGAAAATCTCAAATGTTTCTCCATCACCAGTCAAGTAACACGATATCTTTTTTTTTTTTTTTTTGTAAGTATATTTTTACAAGCAAAGTTAAAATTTATAGAAAAGTCTGCGGAACGATCAATAGTTTCAATTCATTTTAACTTTTTACAATCTTCCAAAGCTTCTAAGTAAATTACCAATTTATAGTTAGTGTAATACTCGAATATTAAATGAAAATTGTTTTTTGTTTTTCATTTTCTGTATGCGTGGACGGCGGTAAAAAGAGCTGACGCGACAAAGCGGATTTTCACTTTAACTAACATTTTTAAAAGTTTTTTTTTTTCAATGGGATTTACATCCTTCAAGTTTTTTTGGTTTATTTTGATAATTTTCTTTATGCAATTTCGATAAAATTTACAATTCATCAACACTTTCAAAGTTTTTCTTTTGATTTTTTATTTATTATAGAAAATAACCTGAAAATAAAATTAGCGATTCTGGAATATACATTTTTTTTTTGTACAAAATCCAGTTAAAAAAAATATACATATATAAATATACTTACTATTATGGTTGTAGTGGAGGATATGCGTTGGTATACGCCGTATTACCTTATATGGAGTTTTTTTTTTAAAGCTACATATACTCTCTCTTTCTCAAATTAAGCTATAGTGTATACTCTCTGTATACGCTCTGCCTAGAGCGTATAACAGGGAAAGGGAAAAAAATATTATTAAAACTATTTACTCAGGATTATTACACAAGAACGAATTTTTTCAAGCTTCTAGTCCTTTTAATATAACAAAAATCGTAAGTTTAGAACGTGTTTTTCCAATGCACCTTTTTAAATTTCGAACTGTTCTGGGCGTGCATGCGTCTTAAAAGTAGCAGCCACGTCAAACTTGAAGTTTCTATCCTTAACAATTCCATAAAAATCGTAATTTAAAACTTTTTAGAACGCCTTTCGTGCATTTCACCCTTTTAAATTTCGGAAAAAAAAAAAAAAAAAAAGTAATACGCAGTAATACGCTACCGCGCATGCGCGGTAGCGTATTACTGCTTGCACGGCAGCGTATTACTGCTTATTTTACTGTTTAATACTGTTAATTTTACGGTATAATACTGGCAGCTGGGTGCCAGTTTTATACTGCAAAATCAACAATTATTTTTTGCAGTGTATGATAGGATTTAATAGAATGAAAAAAAAAAAACTTTTATTAATATTTTTTTAAGTTTTGATTTGATTTTCATGAAATTTGAAATGACAAAATTCAGCAACGATTGTATATATTAAATTTCAAACCATTCGGTTGGATAGTTTTTGCGTTGTTATATACGGACAGACTGACAGACAGACGGACGGACTATAGACGACGACTACAGGTGCTACGTATTTATATAATTACGAATGCAACTAAAAAGGGCCCCCAAAATTATCCTCTAATTGTCACTTTTATTTTTTTACATTGTATTTATTATTATTATTATTATTTTTTGGAAAAGAAAGTTTGTGCTTAATCCAAGAGGAAATCCACGCAATGGTACTTCACAAAATTTATTTAACATGGAAATATCATATATTCTAATACGAGCAAATCTTGTGTGTGTGTGTGGTTATGCAAATTTTATCTTAAAAACGGCTCTAACAATTTTGACGAAATTTCGTATCCTACCGTTTTGGGGCACCAGAAAACCATTGGGCTAGGTCTCATGTTCGAGAAAATTCGATTAGGGGGTCATTTTGGGTCATGGTTTAGCTAATTGTATCTAAAAAACGGTTCAAACAATTTTGACGAAATTTTGTATCCGACCATTTTCGGGCACGAGAAGACTATTGGGCTGGGCCACGTGTTCGAGAACTTTCGATTAGTGGGTCATTTTTGGGTCAACGCGGGTCAAATTAATTTTATCTAAAAAACGGCTCTAACGATTTTGATTAAATTTTGTGTCCTACGAGTTTCGAACACGATAAAATCATTGGGCTAGGTCACATGTCCGAGAAAATTCGATTAGTGGGTCATTTCTGGGTCATTGTGGGTCAAGATCTAAAAAGCGGCTCAATTTACACTAAATTTTGCATCCAATGGTTTTCGGGCACGAGAAGACTGTTGGGCTAGGTCACATGTTCGAGAAAATTCAATTAGTGGGTCATTTTGGGTCATTTTGGGTCATGGTCAAGCTAATTGTATCTAAAAAACGGTTCAAACGATTTTAAAGAAATTTTGCATCCAACTATTTTCGGGCACGAGAAGACTATTGGGCTAGGTCACATGTTTGAGAAAATTCGATTAGTAGGTCATTTCTGGGTCATTGTGGGTCAAGATCTAAAAAGCGGCTCAATGTACACTAAATTTTGCATCCTATGGTTTTCGGGCCCGAGAAGACTGTTGGGTTAAGTCACATGCTCGAGAAAATTCAATTAGTGGGTCATTTTGGTCATGGGTCATGATAATTGAACTCAAATTTAATTTTGACCGAGCATAGCTCGGTCTTCCCTGCTCGTGAATGTCATCAATAGGATGTTAATTAATCATATAGCATCCGGATGTGCCTGTTAGAAACCACCCGGGAAATTGAGCATACAGCTATATGTACTAAATATATCAGAAGGATATGTAGGGAACATAAAAAAGCTGTTTAATGAAATATATATGTGACTTCGGTAAGCTACTACCCGGAATAATATTAGTATCACTGGTGAGTTTTCATGAATGCAGAATTAAGAACACTTTTGCCAAATGAAAGGGGGCCTCAAAATGATACCGTGCTTCTCCTAGATTCAGCGGATAATCCAGGCCCTGGTCAGAAACGGTGGGCCTCGCTAAGTGATTTGCCAGTGCCCCGAGCGACATTGTTCCATTCATGCCTGGAAGTAATGGCACCGACATAAAATATAGCCTATGTTAGAGCACGGACAGTCACTATCAATTTGCAATCCTTACTTTTGAGACGAATTTACTAAAAGATGGAATAGTTTGCAAGAATTTTGCCGGAAACCCGGGGTCTCTCCCCATTGTGCGGCGTCGCAACACTGGTTTTTAACAAAACCACAACACTAAAAAAAAAAAAAAAAAAAAAATGTTGATTTTACGGTAACAGTAACAACAGTAAAATAAGCAGTAATACACTGCCGCCTAGTGTATTATTGCTTATTTTACTGTTTATTACTGTTAATTTTACGGTATAATACTGGCAGCTGGGACGCCAGTATTATACCGTAAAATTAGCAGTTTTAAAAACTATTAGGTATAAGTAAGGATTCTTTGGAAAAAAAATCGGGAAAACTTATTAATACACTCTAAAAACTTATAAATACAGTCTAAAAACTTGTAAATACACTTTAAAAACTACTCGGAAACGTTTTCAAAAATCAGTGGCCGAAAAAGAAACGTTTTTTCTTTATGAAAGACTCTTTAAATCTCCAAAACATATCAGCTTCTGAGGATTCTAAAGATAAAGAACGCTTTTCGGTATCATGGGTAACTCGGAAGAGGCTATTGCATATTTTCGTACGTGGTTATATTATATTTTCGCAGATGAAAACATTTGTCTTTTGTTTTTTACAATATTGGTTCAACTGAGATAGCTTCAACTGATATTATCTGACTGAAAGTAACCAACTGAAAGTAATCTGCAAAAATTAAAAAGTTATACTGAACAGTGTATAAATTTAATAAATAAGTAGAAATGTTTAAATTTATATAAATCAGAAAAGAAACAGTCATTTAACAGTTAAAAAGCCATTTACACTTGTTCACATTTGAGAAATGATTTTGTCAGACGTCCTTTCTTTTACTTGTATACATATGGTAATTTCTAAAATATATTGGTTTCACAGATCTCTAAACATAAAGAACGTTTTGCGGAATCATGGGTAACTCAGTGGAGGCTATTGCATATTTTCGTACGTGGTTATATCAGAGCTCCCAAATGGTCCGCTTTTTGAATACCGGTATTTTCTTAGAGAAATTTTATTTTTAGATTTTTCTTGCAAATGTTGCAGAAACCACCTTCGGAGGTAAATTTTTGCGAAAATGTTGTAGAAACATACAATGAAATTTTCTGTTAAAAATTATTGGTTTTCAGTTGGAGGACCATTTGGGAACGACGAGTTATATTATATTTTCGCAGATAAAGAAACATTTGTCTTTTTTTTTTTTTTTTTTAACCATTGGGAAAATGGTTGTTGTTTTCTGTCGAGAATGGACCAAATGATGTACGTACTTTATTCTTTTAACCTTTTTAAAAGAAATTCTCTTTAGAAGAATTTTTTAAGCGTTTTTAATGAAATTCTGTAACTTTAGCAGAATAAACTTGAGTCATGAAAAACACAACACTCAATTGAATCAAATTCACCTCTGTACTATAATAATTGTTTAAAAAACAACACAAAATGTCACAAAATTATGCTTCCCACCCCTAGTGACTGGTTCATAATGGTTTGACCTTGTCTTCAGCAGACATTGATGTTTTTACGGTGTTTCAGACTATTTGTGTTTTTGTGTGTATCTGTGTGTTAATGTTTTTAACCCTGATGATGAGCCAGGACGGCTCGAAAGCGCTAGGTTTATAATGTGAAATACAGTTTTGTATTATATTTTAAAACACCTAAAGTAAAAGTTTTTATTTTTATTAAATGATGCATATATGTTTTTTTGTGACATTTTGTGTTGTTTTTTAAACAATTACTTTAGCAGAATTTTTCTTTGAATAGGCAATAGAAATGAATAAAATCGTTACAAAAATGTTAAAGTTACAAAAAGGATAGATGCAAACTATCAGATATGAAAAAAAGCCGAATTCAAAGATTGACATTGGATGAGAAATCGTCTTACAAAGCAAAAAACGTAGTCTTCTACTTTAATTTTCTTAAAATATTAATATGTTCTAAATTTGGTACTTTCGTGTTATAGCGGCACCCAAGGATGAATCGCCAAGCGACCAAGATTTATCGCCAAATTATAAAGCATGTATGACATTACAATAATAATGTATGATGTATATATATAACATTTCTTGACGTATGTTGGACAAGTTATAGTCATATATGATGCTGTATGATGCATATATGATGTATATACATGACATGTGTATATGATGTATATACGACCTATAAGACGTAAATAATATGTGTATAATGACGTATATGACACATATAGGAGTGTTTGGAATATATATATATGCGTATATAGGATGTATATATAAGCTTTGCGATGATCTTGGCGAAATCATAACTGTAACTTTGGCATAATCATAATTGTGGGGGCCGCCATAACACAAAAGTACGGTAATTTTTTTTTTTAAGATTTTGGAACATTTTCCCAATGGTTATTGTAATTTGCTAAATTATATATATATATATATATTACAATGTAGGCTCAACTGAGATAGCTTCCACTGATATACGATTAGGCACTGGAAAGTTTAAAAGTTATACTCGACAGCGTATAAATTTAATATAAAAGTAGAAATGTTTAAATTTATATAAATCAGTAAAGAAACAGTCATTTAAAAGATAAAAAACCATTTATATACTTGTTCACATTTGACAAATGGTTTTGTCAGATGCCCTTTCTTTAACTTGATGACATATGGTAACTTTGCAATTAACGTTCATCATGAAGAAACGATTATGATCTTTATTTTAAGGACTAATCATAGACAATGACACGATAAAAATCTCAAGTAATAAAGCGAAATACAAAGCTATTAAAAGTCAATAACAAGTGTGAAATAACATGGTGCTTCGACCTGTAATGCATGGATTATAAACTTCCTGTTTGACAGAGAGACTGATTATCGACTCTTGAATCTGTATTGTTTGCACAAGTAAGTTGGATTTTAGATTAAAATGGTCTAACAGGACTTCTTGCTCTTTTCTGAAGCATAGTAATTTTTAAAGATAGCATCATTTACTATACGTAAAATAAAACGCTATTTGCAGAAAAAAAGATAAAAAATGCTAACAAAAAAATTCCTCTACTTTGGGATGCTACAGAGAAAGAATGTTGTTAACAGACATAATAGCCCGAGAGGCAGCAACACATTTTTGCAACCAATTTTAGCATCGATGATTTAGGCAGGGCCCTCGCTAAGGAGGGGATGGGGGGGGGGAGCCTCCCCCACCAAACGTTCCCGAATGCTGTTACACTTGGCAAATTTAAAAACTTTTAGTTGGCAAATTTGTCTAAAACTTTAATAAAAACTATAATATATACTTCCTATTTCTGATAGACTTGGCAAAAGTTACAAATCTAATTGGGAATATTATTAAGCCTTTTACAAATAAGAACTATATTACATTTTCTGATTGTGGTAACTTGGCAAAATTATAAAACTAGTTGGCAAACTTGTTGAATTGGCGAAAACTATTTATTTTTGCTTTTCAATGAGTTGTCAAATACTGAAATTTGACTTGGCAATTTAAGGTCCTCTCCCCCCTCAATAAAAAGTCTTAGCGATGGCCCTGGATTTAGGTACATGTGTTAACTAACACTAATGCAGTGAAGATACATTTTTGGAGAGTTAGATTGTACTTTAATTAAAATGTCCTGGTTATACATTTAAAAGATTGACATAAGGCTATTTACAATATAATGAAATATCAGACTTTAACATCACATTCACGACCCATTTTCCGCACCATCACTTCTTACATTCTGTACAGGAATGACAGAGATTTGTAGAGATGTAGTCCCCTTCAATATCCGGATAGCAACTCTGGTACATTTAACTTTTAAACTCTTGTTCATAGCGTTTAAAATTGCCGAGTGTCATCTTTCTTTGTGCCGACGCTAGGTACGTCACTGAGATGAGCTGATGGGAAAATGCTTAAAGGTTTGCTTGGTACCACGCTAAACGCATATATATAACAGATTAGACGGTATAAGATAGTAACATTTCACAGTATACTGCAATGTGAAATGAATGGTAACCCGATTATTGATGACTGGCCCTTTCGGGGTAACATCAATTATAGGGTTGCCATCCATTTTCCATTGCAGTGGACTGTGATATATAAATATGGCCACATATTCGCTGGTGCACCATCTGACGGACAGTTTCGTTATCTGTACCAGCTAATCTATCACATATATCAAAATCCTCGAGGCTAAAATTGGGTGCAAAAATATGACGCTATATCTCTTGAACTATAAATGCTGCAGGAAATGTATTATATTTAATTAAAAATTAGATTATGTTAGTTGCTACTAGTGATTGTCATTTATTTAGTGAATAAACTCATCTATATTTGCGTTACTCATCGGCCAACTTATCGTGAGAGGATTATAATTGCGCCCTCATGAAGCTTAAATTTTCCGTGTCCCAGAAAATAGATGAAGGAAGGTATAGTGTATTACAATCGAATTCGGTTATAGCCAACTGGAATATAACGAGAACTCGGTTGGAACAAGGAGTGAGTTATTAAATGATTTGTCCAATGTAAAATCATATTCTGCAAGTTGCCAGTAGTAAATGTTTTCGTATTTAGCAAATAAACTCATCTAAATTTGCGTTACTCATCGGATAGTTTATCGTGATAGTGTTATAGTTGAGCCCTCATGAAGTTTAAATTTTTCTGTGTTCCTACTTTCCAGAAAATAGATGAAGGAAGCTACAGTGTATTAAGTCAGGACTCTGTAATAGTCTGCTCGAATCTAACGAGAACATGGTTTGAACGAGGAGTAAGTTATTAAATGATTGGTCCAATGTAAAATTAGATTCTGCAAATTGCCAATAAGTAAATGTTTTCGTATTTAGCAAATAAACTCATCTAAATTTGCGTTACTCATCGGATAGCTTATCGTAATAGTATTATAGTTGAGCCCTCACGAGGTTTACATTTTTCCGTGTTCCTACTTTCCAGAAAATAGATGAAGGAAGCTATAGTGTATTACAGTCCGAACTCGGTTATAGTCAGCTCGAATCTAACAAGAACTTGGTTTCAACGAGGAATAAATGGTTAAATGATTGGTCTAATATAAAATTAGATTATGATAGTTGTTTAGTATATCCGAAAAGTCAAGAAAAAGACTTTGAAAGGTGACGTTTTCCTTAATTTATAATTTTTGTCACAGAAAGTGAATAACGTTTGAAAGTCGATCTAATTCTCAATTCTTTTTTAAATAAATACTAAAAAATGTCCATAGTGTCTTATCTCATATTATTTGATTTTTGCATAAAACTGCTTTTGGATCTTATTGATACTAACACGAATTTAAATCAGTTTCGTGTCACGGTAGTTGGAAACGAATACTTTATTTGGTATTCTGGGATAAAACTAACAAGCCTGAAGCCGAACACGATCTTCGTGTTCTATTATAATATTCATATTTAGCTACCAGATGCCGTTACGAAGGTTTTTGAGTAATTTAACTGTCACTTTAGCGCACTTATCGGTTGAAGAAGTATATATGATGTTTTTCTTTATTCACTTTAACCTTGAATACAATTTTCTTGAGTCGACCTTCTTGGAAACATATGAATTCCCCTGGATCTTCCCATTCTATTATTATGTCACGTTCTTACTGTTAGTTGCCTCATTAGTTACGTCTTTGGCATAATGCGACTGTCGTTGACTTTCGTCTGATTGTTTAGGTTTTTCTTTTTCTTTTCTTTTTTTTTTTTTTTTCAGCGAGTTACCAGCTATTTGTCTTATTAGAAATTCTTGATCATTTATTATTTTCAAATATGAGTTGCAAATGTAAAACGAAGAGTGAGTATAGGGAATGAAAAGAAGTGCACTGAAAAAAAAAAATGTTGATTTTACAGTATAATACTGGAGTACCAGTTTTATACTGTAAAATCAACAATATTTTTTTGCAGTGTGGGGATGTTCTCGAGTACTGGACATTTTTAAAACTAAAAATCTAATGAATTTATGAAGAACTGGATTTTTAAATAGCCGTGAAGCAATCGATTAAGGTGGTTCTCAAATAACCCGATCAACAACTCGAAACTTTCTGACACAATTTCAGCCTCATTTTTAAACGCAAAGGCAAAAAATTCCAGGACTGACTATTGAAGCGTTTTTGGAAATGAAATCAGTTTTCCATTTTTAGACTTATTGAGTTATTAAGCGATTCGTGTCACGTGATAATGCATTTTTCTCCTTGCTGGCGCCGGCGCAGCGAGAATTCCGTTCAAAACGTCGATTTTGACAGTATTTTCTGAAAGATCATCTGCCTTTATCAAAAAATGGAACATTAATTCTGCAAAAAAAAAAAAAAAAAAAATAAATAAATAAATAAATTAAAAAATAAATAAATATATAACCCAAAACTCTTTTTAACACTTTACACTAAGGTTGAAAGTGTTTATGAATTCCGTTTGTCTGTCTGTCCGTGTTCTAACTCGCGCAAATATATACTCGGATTGTCATGCAATTGATATATGTTATTGAGGTTTACTGTGGCATGTTCGGTATTGAAAATGAAGTGTGCCCTTATTTGAAAATCGAAAATTTTACACTTTATAATAAATTGACAGATTTACACATTTCAGACACTGGAGATTCCGAAAAACATACATTTTAGAAATTTTTTTTTGCCGTCCGTCTGTCTGTGTGTATGTCTGTAAACGCTCTATCTCCCGAACAAATTGAGATAGAGACTTGAGATTTGGTATCTACTTAGTATGTAATAATGGGAAGAAGCTTATTGGATTCCAGTAACGTCGATTATCCGGAACTATTTTTTTCGGACTCTCGAAATATTCGTTCTGATAAAAGGTATATAAAATTTTTGGAAATTGTTTATTTTAAGGAGTGAATATAAAAGACAATAAAAAAACATAAATTTTGCATAAAGAATGAAGTCGATCGGATTATTAGTTGCCGAGATATTTGTAATCCTATTTTCCACACTCTTCGATTTTTCATGACCCTGTATTTCATTCAAAGATATATTTTAATTGAAAATGAGACGCTTAATCCGACGCAGTAAACCATTAGTTAATAGGATTATCAATTTTGGAGTTATAAGGATGTTTTATCTACGCAATTCAGTAATAGAGCGCATTTAAAGTTGACGAACGCCTTTGCGCTGTTATATTTTCTAATTTATCAGATATCCGATTAATAATATCCGATTTTTAAGGAATGTTTTGAAAGTTTGTTCTCCTTTTTGCTTCCTTAGGGGAGGAGTTTTAGAAAATCCTTTCTTAGCGCGCGCCTACGTCCTAAGAAGTTTTTTTTTCACCCCAATTTGCATATTTCTAGGTTCAGTAGTTGGGGGTGTGCGTTGATGATCTCTCCGTCAGAACTTTTTTTTATATATATAGATAACTGTTTGCGGGAATAGATTTCGTCACATTATATTATAACGATAAAACGATCTCTCGTGTTTTATCGACAGTTTGAATTTCTTCCGTTGCTATAATAACTCATGTATTTTTAGAAATTGTCATTTGTAATGTTAGAATTTTGAGGTTTTGGGGCCAAAGACATCGCCAAATTAAAAAAAAAATGCAATATTTCCTTAACTACTGGATTTAAAAGAATCTACTTGGTACCATTTGATTCAGCATACAGAAATACATTAAAATATGTTATCATTTGACACATAACTATAATATCCGATTTTATAAGAATTTTTTAAAAGTGTGTTCCCTGTGTTCCCTTTTTACCCCCTTTAAAGGTGGAGTTTTAAAAAATCCTTTCTTAGCACTCGTCTACGTCCTAAGAAGCCCCCCCCCCCAATTTGCATATTTCTAGGTTCAGTAGTTTGGGCTGTGCGTTGATAATCTCTCAGTCAAGACTTTCTCTTATATATATATATATATATATATATGAAATGCCAGGATGTTATTCATTATCTAGAATAAAACTCTTTGAGACAGGGAAATGAAAGAAAATAAACATAAACACTTTTAAAAAAATGGTTTATTTCACTTTTTTTATTCACATTTTACAAGTTCTTCTCGTAAAAAATACCGAGATAAATATCAAACCATGAACTTATACATGCCAATAAATTCTGGGTATTTTTGCAAGTAAGAATCTTATGATTTTCCAATTTTTATATATTAAATAAAATAAAATCTATAAAAGCTCCAAAGTAACCGAAAATTTACGAACCCAAGCAATTTGAACAGTTTTTGAAACGATAACTTGCTTATATCACAATTGCTAAAACATGAAATGTCTTAAAAACATGGTTAAATATTGAAATGCCGACAGATAAAAAAATATATATACAATACGAAGTTGAACGGATACTCTAGGAGAGAACACGTCTAAAATGGTCAATGATTTATATTCATCAAGGATTCATCAAGGATGATTTATATTCATCATTTATACAGGGTGATCCAGACTTCATGGTACAAACTTTAAGGGTTGGTACAGGACACTGTAACAAACAATTTTGTATAAGAAACCAGGGTCCGAAATACATTTATACAGTCAAAAATACAGGGTGTCTCACTCCAATCCGAAGTCTCGTTTTCGTTCATAACTTTAACAATAGTGAAGATACTTGAACGAAATCCTTACAATATCCTTACAATTCATACAGAGATGAGTCTGTTGCAAATTTTATTAAAATATCTTCACCACTTTTAAAGTTATGAATGAAAATGTGACTTCGGATTGGTGTGAGACGCCCTGTAATTATGAATAAATATTTCCCTACCCTGGTTTCCTATACAATAAATCAGCGGTTCCCAACATGGGGTACATGAAAATTACATTGGTAATGGCGGATAACGCAAAAAATAGAATTTAAAATGAAAACATAAAAACAAAACTCTAAACTTTTCATTTACAAAGAAAGACATGTGTAAAAGTCTATTCGCATAAAAGGAAAGTGCCTAAAGATAGTAACTGGTTGATAATAAATATTATGGGTTATATACTGGTTGGTAATAAATATTATGGGTTATATACTGGTTGATAATAAATATTATGGGTTATATACTGGTTGATAATAAATATCTCTCCGTTATCTCCGTCCACTACTATTAACATCTTGCGATTTAGCATCTGTCCCTTCTTTTATTATGTTGTTCTTTTATTTCTAGTAATTCTAGAAATATCTAGAAACAACATGAATCGTATCGGGCCTTCAGGTTCCGATGATTTCATTTAAAACCCATTTGAAAACAAGTCATCATTTTAGTGTTCGACTGGTCAGAATTAGCATAAACTCATTAACGTGTATTAATAGGCTTCATCCCTTCTTTGTGAGCGCATAATTTGAATTATTTATCTAATATTTAGTGTTTTGAGTGACTTTATGTTGGTATTGTGTCGTGGTTCAAAGTGGATAGGTGGTTGAAAATTGGAATTCTGAAGAGAAATGTATCTAACATTGGTAACTAGCATAAGAACATTACTAATGAACGAAAACAAAAATATTGGGAACAGGTTTATATGAGAAGGGGTAGCATAAATGAGAAGTCTAAGCAAGGGGTACGTGAAAGAAAAAAGATTGGGAACAGCTGCAATATATGATTGTTAGTGTCCTGTACCAACCCTTAAAGTTTGAACTATGAATTTGGGATCACTCATTCATCATCTTGCACAACTTTGATAACTTTAAGAATTCCATCCATTACAAACAGTATCGTAAAGTTTTTATGATTCTCATACAAATTTTAAGGAGAATAACAGTCATTTTAAACCATATTGATAAAAAAACCCTATACACACACAACTGAATAAATTAACTAGATGAATGAATTGAATAAATATTACTGATGTCTGTAAGCTTACTCAATTTATAAAGATAGGAATACAACAGATATATATTGAACAGTTATTCAAGGTGACTGAAAAATATCGATTTTAATTTGTAAACGGTGCATATCTCAGTTTTTTTAATTTAAAATATGTAATACTATCATATTTAGTAGATGCATAAAATTACATTTAAGATTGAAATTGTTCATAACGTTGTTTTTAGGAGAACTAATTACAAGTGATTATTGCATTTTCAATTATATCGATTTCTATTTCATTTAAGATCATCTATGTCATAAAAACTGATAAATATTAATTTTTATTTGCAAACGTATATACCTCAGTTTTTTATTTAGAATATGTAATACTATTATATTTAGTACATGCATAAAATTTCATTTAAGATTACAATTGTTAATAAGGTTGTTCTTAGGAGAGCAAATTACAAGTGCTTACACATGCTTATTGCAATTTTAATTATATCGATTTCTATTTCAATTAATTACATCTATATAATAAATACTGATTAAATAAATAATAGATTTAAGTAAATAAAAAAATGCTAGTAAACAACAAAAATGAAAATAAAATTTTCTTTTTATAAAATACAAGCACTTGTATTGGATTGTATTTGAAGGACACATTTTTATAAACTTTGTAATAGAAAAATAGTGTTTTAAAAAAATATTATAAAGCTGCTGAATCCTTTTTATCAGAATAAATTTTTGGAATCGCAATAAAATATAAACTACTGATATAATAATGCTAATGATTCAGTAATTGGTGTAGTTATTTTATATATAACAATTAAGGGCTCACTAAAGTAAGTCGAAACAGAGACGTGTATTATAATCCCATTCAAATAAAAGTGGAAACGGGAAGGATATAAAAATCAGTTTATAACGATGAAATGCTCGATTTTTGAAATGCCTTTTCTCTCAATTATCCCTGAAAAAGAATAAAAAATCTGTAAACAATTAAAAAATATAATCATAATAAATTCGAAAACCATGTAAATTAATCATATTTTTTGAAATAATTTGAAAAAGAAAAATTTTGGTTTTCGGGTACAGTTTGTACAGAATTTAATTTCCTATATTAAAAGAAAAAAAAAAGGAAACATGTAAATCCGTTAACTTGTTTAAAAGTTATCGTGGCAAAACCGATGAAAAACAGTGTTTCTAGATAATTAAATTTAATGTTTTGCCTTTGCAAGTACTATCTCCAGTCAGATCAACGTTTACGAATTCTAGGATCGTAATTTTAAGAATTTTCCTATTGGATCAGCTATTAAGATGTATCACAAGAAGTTTCCTTTTTTGAACGCTTTTATACCAAAGCATGTAGCCAGCACTTTCTTACACCTAATGTTGAAGATAAAATGTTTTTTAAAAGGATATATGTCCCTCTATATTCTATAATCATACAGGCTTCTTTCTTTCATTTTTAGGTCAACTAAAGAGCAATACAAATGTTGAGATTTTATGCATCTTAAGGTATTATTTGAAACCAAGTCTTAAAACGAATAAAGCTGTCCTCAAAACTCGTTCAACTGGAGATCAGAACGAAGAGTAATGTTCGGACAGTTCAAAACAAATCCAAAAGTTTTAAGGGAGGGGACCCCAGCCTTGAAATCAAACCCAGAAGTGACATGCCATCAGTTGTGAATTTTGACCAGTTGAAGAGAAAAAAAGAGTTGAATATATTCCCTACAGTCAATTTTGATTCTGAAAATTAAGAAAACTACAGATTCAAAAACTGGTCAAAATTCACAACTGATGGCCTGTGATTCCTGGGTTTGATTTCAAGGCTGAGGTCTCCTTCCTTCAAACGTTTAGATTTGTTTTGAACTGTTTGGACACTACTTTTGTTCTGGACTCCAACTACACGAGTTTTGATTACAGCTTTATTGATTTTAAGACCTAGTGTAAAGTAATGCCTTAAGATGCTTAAAATCTCAACATTTATGTCATTCTTTATGTGACCTAAAAATGAAAGAAAGAAGCCTGTATTATCATAGAATATAGCGGGACATGTATCCTCTTAAATGACATTTTGTGTTCAACAATAGGAGTGAGAAAGTGTAATAAAGTATAAAAGGTATTGTATAAAAGCATTGGTATAAAAGCATTCAAAAAATGAAAATACTTTCGATACCACCTAATAAATTCTTAAACGTTCAAACATAATAATAATAATAATAATTTTTTTTCTTCATTTCAAATGTTTCTGGTTCCCTTAAATATCAAAGGGAAAATAGAAAGTAAACCTGAATTCTTAATATTTATTATTTTTTATACTGATAGTTTTTTCAACTGACAAATATAAGTAGAATAAATAATTTGTATCATTGTATTTAATTTGATTGCTTAAGAGGGACTGCTCAGACAAGGAAACCAAGTCTGTAGAGCATAGTATCCCTCCCGGTCCCTTTAGTATCATTGTATTATAATAAATTCTATGCATGCCTAAATATTTTTCGAATTAAGTTTAAAACATGTTGACAAATAAGATAACAAAAAGCGCGAAGAGGGCCATTTATTTTATTCAACTATAGAAATGTTTAAGTGAAATGAATGCTTGAAAAAAATTAATAGGAGGAAAATTTCCTTACATTGATATTAAGGAAGAGTTAACACAAGTCTTATAGGATTTGTCACTTGATGTTACATTGCAAAATTTAAAAAAAAATCAATGGCTTTGAATTAATTCTAAAGGTTCATTTTATTATTCAGTGCTACTTTTTTTTTTCACATTTTAGCCTTCAAATGTGATTTTATCTCTTCTTTTGAATTTCACTATTATATTAAATGTACATTAAAAAAATATTTTTTTTAATTTAACGTTATTCTTGAAAAATAAAAAAAAATCTGTATTATCCTCCACATATTCTGTTTTTCAAGCGAATGTCAACTGACCAACAAACACTAGATTTTCTAATCTCTAACATTGAAATTTTTACATGTAAAAAATGAAGATTAAAATTAAATTTACATCTGAAAAAAATAGCGATCCTTCAACTTTGTCTTCAACGATACTTGTATGAAAAGAAATTTGACCCTTTAAAGCATCAAATACAAATGCTCAAATTTCACAGAAAAAGTCATATAGTCACTCGTCTTCCTTTTGAAAGAAGACTACCGAAACCGACGACAACAATTACTGCCATTTTGCAGATCTTTTGATCCAGAGTCAACAACTTATTAAAAGAAATCACAAATAAGGAATTTTATGCTAAAACAACACAAGTATTTTCTAAAACTTGGCCAAAAGTTTTCTGTCAGCATACTGAGTCATAGGTCGAGGAATCTTCACCTCCAAAATCAGAGGTAACATAACCATCATCGTCTAAAATTTCTGTACTATTTGAGGAGTTGCCCCAACTGTTTCTTCTTCTTTGGGGCCCCCTGACTCTTTCATACAGGTGAAAGTCCGAATATTGCCTAGACAAAGCGTCCTTAGGTAAACCACTGTCCTCACTTCCACTAGCACCACGATTGCTGTTGCTATTGTTGCTGCTGTTACCCCGATGTCCGTTTTTCCAACTCTGGTGCAACGATTTCAACCGCTTGAAGAGCCTTGAAGAAGCAGAGGATTTGGAAGACGATAGTGATTTCTCCGTAGATGATCTGAAATGAAAACAGAGAGTAAAAATTAAAGAAGATGTGAAAAAAATAATCTCGTAAGATAAAATTTCAAAGGGTTTGGGCAACAAAAGTTTTTTTTTTTTAATGTTTTCTTACGAGCATTTTTATCACTAATCATCAGTATTCTTTATTTGGGGTTCATTTAAGGTTTTATCACGGGCCTGGGCAACGCCGAGCGGGTCAACTTGTATACGTATTATTTACACATGTTGACAGAATGGATATCATACTAGAGATGGGATGGGATCAGCCCGAGCCCGGGCCCGAAAAGAGCTCGAGCTCGATTTTTATACGAATTTTCGGGTTCCAGCGGGCACGGGCTCAAAGTGAAAATTTTATTTATTCACAAATTGAAAAAAGGGGAAAAATTAAGAAACAAGAGAAACAAGAATGTAGCATAAGTTTCTAAAAGTGTTTTACAATTCTCTAAAAATTAGTTTGAAAAGGAATTGAATTGTTATTGATGGGATACAAGAAGAAATATTCTATTTGATTAGGAAGCCTTAGCACGGCCAGTGTTAAAAACTTAAAGAGACCGTAGGATATAGCTTGTCTAGCCCCGCTTTCTCTTTGAAGTACTTTTACAGAATTACTGGAAAACAGAACTGATGTCTTTTTGCCATAGTTGTACAATGATATTTTAAAAGAACAAAACTTGTGAATTTTGCAGATTTCTACTAATGGTTGCGTATAAATAATAAATTTGCTATTTCTAACAGATTTTCAGGGGCATGTAGATTTTAAAATGTTGTCCTGAGGGGTATTTCTGATTTATACTTATTTCTACGTAAGAAGATATTTTTAAATGAGAAAATTAATTTTGAAACAATTTTCTACCGCGTACTTTTCGTATCGGGATCAGGCGGGCTCGGACTCTGAACGACACAAAAGGTTTCGAGCTCGGATTTCAAATCGTCGGGAACGGGCTCCAAAAAAAGAGCCCGAACTCATTTTTAATAGCTAAACGTGTTTACATCTGACAAACAAGATTTTTTTTTCCTTTCAAAACATAGCATGTATTAATTTTTCATGTTTGTTTAAGCTTTCTGCAATTCAGTGCAGTTATTAGCCAAGATAAGTTTTATTAGTTTATGCCACTAGTCTCAGCTAAATATTAAAATTTTAGACCTCCTTTATTTCACTTTATGATTCACCAGTGGGTTGGGTTGGGTTGATTTATGACGGCCGATTATCTACACGAAGGATATAAGCCCTAGGGGGGAGTGCCCTCCATGGGGGTCTTTCTAAGGGATCCTAACCCGTATTTACGGCAAGGTTCGAAGAAAACCACGGAAAACTCCGAACGGTTAGGTCGACGAGCGCGACAGAGGTTTGAACCCAGCACTTCCCGTCTACCAGCTTTGAGAGCAGAACCTCTGAACCACTGGTGGGGCCGCTTCACCAGTGGTTGTGACGTGCACTTTTGCGAACCCCTATCCGATAGAATTGTAAAGACAAGACTAATTTATATGCTACATGCTTAATAAAGAATATTTAATTTAAAAACTGAACCAATACTAAAATCTTCATAATGGAGTATTATATCAACATCAGAATAAGTCTACATTTTAAAAAGTCCCCAATCTCATTTTCACTAAATCACTGACATCATAAAATTCTAGGTTACCTTATAAGCCAAGCCTGTCCAACCTTTCAGTAAAGCAGAGGCGCACCTCAGCTTTTGGCAAACAATGAAAAGCGCCCTTATTCACACGACTTAAAACGTGCAATGATATCTCACTATATAGCAGCGGTATCGATACACACACAGTTTTTAAGATGCACATAGTTCTCTCAGTGGCAAACAAACGACCCCACATGGTTCAAGAACTTTATGTATAAAAAGCATAAAAAAACATAAATCATAGTAAATTTGCAATTACAGTTTTCTGAGAGCAGGGTCCTATCTCAAAAAAATTCTGTAGGGAACGAAAACCAAACACCTTAATCCCGCTATAATAATAATAAAAAAAATGCAAGTATTTTTTTTTTAGTTTTAATGAAAATATTCTTTAAAATAGATTTTTATTTAAAAAAAACGATACAAGGGAACATTAAAAAAAGTGCAAAAAATATCCCGCCAAAGGTGCCATGACGTCCGCGGGAATCGCGTTGAACAGCCCTGTTATGAGTTATTCTTGGATTAATCTTTTCCTCTATGGCATCAAGTATTCACAATTAAAACACGTTATATCATCATCATTCGTATCGTACTTTAATTGCTATTTACTGTTCAATTGTTATAAACACACATGCAAATTTATTCCATTCACTCACGCGTAGTCATATTTTAACTCGTTTAAAAACTTATCCATTTTTTTCCTTACAGTCAGTTAATAAAGTCCCAAAAAGTTAGCGGAGTTATCTAAAAGAATACAAATTGTTTATTGCTTATATCTTAGATTGATTAGTAAGCATGATAAGAATTATTCTATTAAAAATTCAATCGTTAACTCGAAAAAATCAAATCATGCAATCTGTATTAACAATGCTTGTAAGATCGAAAGGGCATCAGGCTCAAATTTATGATAGCTATTGTTTAACACGAATAATGAATGTTCAATTGCCCTGTACTGTTTTGCCTAAAGGCATTAAACTTTCTATTGTGTATAATCTTATTTGATAATCACAAAATCTATAAACTGCAAATAATAAAGAGAATTTTTAATTTAATTTAAATCCAGTTAAAATTAAAATGGGAGATTTTTTTTAATCAACCGAATAGCGGAAGGGATAATTAAGTAAAAAATATTATTTTCAGAATTCTAGTGTCTTCGGCTGAAACAACGTTAGATGATGATAAAAAAAATCTTATGTCTAGATTTTAGAAGATATCAGACAATGAAATAATACAAGATGGTAGGTTTTTTTAAAATTATTATTATTATTTTGTCGTTTTACATTAAGATCAATTCCAGTTCATTTTATTAAGTTTTTTATTAGCAAACTTTTAATATTAGCCCTTATTATCATTTCTTCTTTGATGATTATGCACAGAGAGAGCCAATATCTCACAACTAAGAAAATGCAGAAACCACTTTGATTAATCTTTAACTGTTGTGAGCGGTCTGTGAGACAGCTCGACATTTTTTAACGATCAATTTAACACCTTAAAATGGATATTGATCAATTCCCCAATTTTCTACCTTCCTAAAACGAACACTCAAAGAACACTCCACGTGTATTACCGGTCAGTTTCTTGATATTTTTCATTTATTTTGTATATTTATTCAAGTGGCCCGTCAGATCGACATCAGTTAAGAAATAAGAAGCTTCAGAAAACAGATTGCTGAATTTGACAATTTATATAATGTGTTTACGAGCTCTTTAAACAAGTCCTAAAAGAAGCCATACATGCCATAGAACCTAAGGATCAATTCAGACAAAGAATTCAGTCATAAAAACAAAGTGTTTCAGACCAAGCCGAATTTTCATTTTCGTTCTCAATTTTAACAATAATGAAGATATTGTAGCGATATTTTCGACAGAATTTCATGGATTTGTGTAAATTATAATGATATCACGAGAAATGCTAGGAGTGCACAATAATTTGGTGTGTGACACCGTGGATGTACTGTCAACTAAATTCCGAAATGTGAAAGTTTTATTTAAAACTCGGATGGTCGCCATTTTCAGTATTTCCCGTGATGCCTTAATATTTTACACAAAACAGGTTAAACCAATTGGAAAGGGCAAATGAAGATAAGCCGTATGTTTTCGCCTAGTGATTTCATAAAAATTAGATGTTCTTCTTAAAATCAATTAACAATACTTATTTTATAGTTTAACATATAATCTTCAGTTTGAATAGCTTTTAAATCTAAAACAGAAGAGTTAGTTTTAAGAATATCCTTTTAAAATGGACAAGTTTGCCTCTTTTGTGTATTTCGACGTAAAAAAAAAAAATGGAAACATGAACATGTGTATTAAGGCGTATATGTCCCTACTCCCTAAATTAAAGTATTCTAACTCTCAATTAAAACAGCAAAAGAGTTGTCGCAAGAGTTACAGAAAGTTGAGTGCATTTCGCTTCCGTGTTGTGGTATCCGAGTCATTAGCGACATTGTTTTGCTAAAATTTAAAAATGTGAAATGATTCCACTCGGCATACCAAACATTTCATAGAATACCGTGGATTAAGATAATTTTTTTGACATAATGGAATCAGCTGGATTCGAACACTGGATCTCCCGTTTCGGAACTGAAGACGTTATCTCTGTAAGCTGGTAATGCTTGAGTACATCACCACAATATTTTATACTCTAACCCATAGAATATATCGTAAAAGGGTTAGAAAATGGTTTAAATACCTAGTTCGTTGACCGATCTGTACGAAAATCGATACAGTTCTTGCGACAGTGGTTTGTAACATATTCTCCCAATCGGAGTTCAATCGGAAGTACCGTTTGGGAGTTATCGTGTTCACTCGCACACACACACACACACACATACACACACATACATACACACATGCATCATGATTACAATACTTTCCTTACACTATGTGTTTGCAAAGTAAAATCAAAGTATGGAATATGCACAAGTACTTCAAAATGCTGCAGATGGTTCGGTTAATAAACGATTCATTATAGGAAAGTTACGTAAATGCGCGGTTAAAAGTTAATTTCTATTAACAAAAATCTAACTTGAAATTATTTAATTTTGTATAAAAATAATAAGTATTTTGGAAATAAATATATTTCTATTATTTGTCAATTTCTATGCTACTTGGAAAAAACAATGTCATATGGCAAGGCCGATGAGCGAAAAAGACCCTTCTCCTTCTCCTTCCGTTAAAATATCTTCATAAAAGCTAAAGTTATGGACGAAATACATCACGCTGTTATAAAAGTTCATACGTATTTGGTTTGGAGTCGGAACACCCTGAATTTGTAGTCAAATACGTGGTTCTGCTGAACGTATAGTATCGAATTTCTCAGTGTAATCGTTAAAAACTTGTGTACTGACGATTCCAATGAAGATATCAAAGTTTACATTTGTACTGCATTTGATGATGCAGTACAAATCATCACAGAAAAATAATCCAAACGCTCAGAAGACTCTAAAAGCAGTGGGGAACACGAAGAAGTGGCGAAAGAAAAATGTGGCATCAAAAACATCAAAGACGCCTTAAAATACGACCCGAACGCAAAAATTATTTTTCAAGTCAAAAACCGACCTGAACCAGACAAAAAAGGTTGTCAACACGAAACCCGACACACTTCATCCCGAACCCGGAGTACATAAACCTCAATTTGAGATGGAAGATAATTAATTCGCATTTTAATACAATTATGGGAAAATAGTTTATAATTGTATCTCTAATATAAATTTTATCTTTTATGCTAATGGTTCTAATTCATCTGAAAAAATATTCCAGACCTTTTTTGAAAAATCGGGTGAACCCGAACTACCGCAAGGGTCAAATTCTAACCCGAAACCGATCCGAACACGAAACAATATAAAGCAACTAGAACCAAAACTGACCTACAAAAAGAATTAGCGTCAACGAGTCGGGTTGGAGTAAAATCAGGTTACCGGATCCGATACAGAATTCTAAAATACACCACTAAATCATGCTAAATATTAGTAATAGTAAACGACTCAAAATGATCAAAATTACGTAGGAAAAGGTCCATGCGTATTTATTTATTTATTTATTTATTTTGTAAAGGAACGTGTTTTCAAACGAATTCACAAAACAGATTATTTCAAATGTGGATACTGCTTATGTTCTAAATACAAAACTTTATTGACTTTTTAATACAATTTTGCTAAACTTTAAAAATTTGCATTACAATTTTATTTTTTAGTAATCTTAAATTTAAACAAATGCTGCATTTAAAATGCTACTGTTTTTATTTATTTACTCAATGTCAATTAATTTAAAAATAACGGCGAACAAAAGAAAATTAAGTCCACAGGCTACAGCCATTACCCACATTTCGAATTTAAAACTTTAATTTAGCAACTAAATATACTGGTTTTCAAAACGTAAAAATGCGATTTCTGAATAATACTTGTGTAACCTAACTGCTAAATTAGCCATGAATTTACTAATATGTAAACTAATTTCTGAAATTATTTTTCAAACAAATCTGAAACTTCCAGATTAGCATGAAATCACCTGGGAATGTACGCAGTAAAAAAAAGACAAATGTTTCTTAATCTACGTAAATATAATATAACCAGGAACGAAAATATACGATAAACTCCTCCGAGTTATCCACTATTCCGAAATGCGTTCTCTATGTTTAGAAACATCAAAAACTAATATATTCTAAAGATTTAAAAGAAGCATTTACATAAACAATGTCTCTTTTGCTGCCACCGATTCCCAGAAAAGTTTACCAGCAGTTTTTATAGCGGGATCATATTCATCAGTTTTTTTCAAGCCGGAATATCAGTTTTTCGGATGCTTTCCATTCTCAAGTACACATTTTCATATTCAACAATCACGCATTACGGACAAGCATGATAAATTAACAGCATTAATATTAACATTAAAATTCCTATTATTTTGTTACCCATGCATGTATAAATTTAGTTACGCAGCTGAAAATGTTTAATTGCGAATAGATAGCATCCTAAAAAATCGATATTCCCATGTGAGAAAACTTATTAATGCACTATAAAAACTATTCAGAAAGGTTTCCGCAAATCAGTGGTAATCAGTGGCAAAATAAACTTTGCTTTTATAAATCCTTCATTAAACCTCGAAAATATATTGGCTTATGAACTTTCAAAAGATGAAGAATGTTTTTTGAAATCGTCGGTAACTCAGAGGAGATTATTGCACATTTTCCATTGTGTTTACATTATATACCAACTGATCCGACCGGCTGCCAGCCTTGGCGTCGTTGCCCAGTCAAAAAATAGTACGAAACGCGAAAACAGTCTAAAAATCGCCGCACGAAACCCTTCTTCTGGTAACCCTTTCATCTGCCAGAAAGTAAATAGAGAGACGAACCCCGAAGCGGAAGTAAATTCAATACAACCCCTTCAAATATCTGAGTCATTCGATTCACGGCGGGTCAGTTTCGGCCAAAATTAAGAAAAATTACCGTCCGATTTTCACAAAATTTGAATTTTCGGAATCAGAAAAATAAATTACGTATACTGTGAGTTTCGAATCTATACCTCCAATAGTTTTCTTAATACAACAGATAGCAAAGCTGGCCAAAGTTAGGTTTAGTAGGTTTGATTTTCTAAACAAACCATTTGTTGTCAACTGCAAAAGATAAAAAACCGCTTTTTCGCTGCGACGTACCTTAGAGTTTTATATATATAGATTTTCGTAGATTAAGAAACATTTGTCTTTTTTTTTAAGTGTAGGATGTATTTACAAGTTATTTTATTCCATTCCTCTAAGTATATATACTCACCTGACAGCAGAATCTTCATCTTCATAAGTATCACCACTAGAAGTACCTCCATTATGAGAGCCCACATTTGTCTTGGCATTTGGAATGACATGGTGAGCAATTTTTATCTGCTGCCTCCAGCCTTCTCCCTTTTCGCTGCAATGTCTGTGAAATAATAATAATAATAAATAAAAAACAGATATTAAAAACATTCAACAAAAATATATACATTTTTTTTCAAGATTAATCATGATATAATCATAATATATTATTTCTGATGCTAACTTTCTTTTTTCTATGCATATACAGATACAAAACGCCAAACCATGGCGCAACCAGGATACTCATTTGGATGGGATTTTATACTATTGTTACTGATAAAATGATCAATTTCGTTGTATGTCACGATACGTGACACATAAAAATCGACTTAATCAAAGGCGCAAACAACCATAATAAATTTAGCATTTATATGTTTAAAGGTTTCATAAAGGAGCATCCTCTTCAATCTTCAGAGAAAAAAAAAAGAAGAGAGAGAGAAACAGCTATAGCAGTTATATACTTTGCTGCTATTGCTCCGTAGTTTTTCTGTCATTAATTTTGTGTTGAAATAAAGGCTACTATTATAAAACCCTGAAACAGTTGAATGGTAAACATTTCATGCTGCTTATGCTTTTCTTTACTTTGGTTTTTACGCATAATATTTTTACCACACAAGGGGTTTTCTATTCATCTTATGAGTTTTTTAAATGCTCTGGGAAGAGTTTTAACTCTGAAATCCCCCCCTCCCCCCTTCGCTGCTGCGCCTGTGGCCAAACGATGAATGAGGTATCATTCGAAAGGTTTTTGAACAGGCTATTTCCATAGCACACTCACATTTCGTTAAAACCTGTTGTTGGATTAAAAATTGCAATTTATTAAAAGTTAATGAATAAACGTATTAGCAAATAATGTCAAAGACTGCAATGCGAAAATCTCGCACGGATTCACTCGTCATGTGTGACTTCTTTTTTGCATTTTATAACAAAATAAAATTATGATGAATGATATATCACAAAATTTTCTACTGCATTATTCTAATATTTTACATAAACAGTTACGAATATAATGTATAGTACAATTCTTTAATTCAACATGGAATTACCAACTAACAACTTCCAAAAAGACATT
Organism: Maratus michaelseni; assembly: GCA_963931845.1. Taxonomy (NCBI): domain Eukaryota; kingdom Metazoa; phylum Arthropoda; class Arachnida; order Araneae; family Salticidae; genus Maratus; species Maratus michaelseni. The sequence goes on along the minus strand of OZ007587.1, from coordinate 379,516,579 downwards.
TTTGTATGAAAAATAACAATTGGGTGTCCAAATAAAGTTTTGAAATTTATTAAAAGCGATACTTTCGTACTAGCCGCATGTCAGGAGTTTACGCTAATGGTGCCTGGTGGATGTAAAATCCACCGTGGGTGGAAAGTTCCCCAAGTTCCCTATGAATTATACCTCTGGAGGTGCCTAGTTAGGTGAAAGTCTCGTCACCTGATCAAAGTTCTAAATTACGAGACCAATTCCTTTCTCTTTTTTAATTTCCCCCTTTTTTTAAATCTGTCAATTCAACAAAGTTAAATAGAAACCATGAATCGGCAAACAAAAAAACTGTAACTCATAGAGAGCACTGCAGCAATGCCAACAAGGTTTTTGTCAGGTGGATTACAGCCATGCTGTGATCAGGCGAATATCGCGCCGCGCCCAATATATTTTTAATCGAAGATTTTGCTACTTACAGCAGTTTTTTTTAAAATTATGATAACTTTAGTGGTTTAAGCCCGTAGTTCTCGTTTTATTTATATCATTTGTGTTTTATTAATATTATTTTCCTATTTTGTTTATTTATTGATAAAGTTTTAGTTTCATTATGAAATATTACTTGGAAACAAAGACTGAACTGTTTATATTGATTTAAGCACAAACGGGTTCATCTTTCGTTATATGGCTGCAAGCAATATAAATAGATATTTAAAAAAAAATCATGCTTGAAAATTATTTTAAAAAAACATAAAAAGTTAGTCAATTGAGATACTGTTTTCACACAAATTACATTTCAAATAACATCCTGTTCAAACCCCTGTCGCGCTCGTCGACCTAACCGTTCGGAGTTTTCCGTGGTTTTCTTCGAACCTTGCCGTAAATACGGGTTAGGATCCCTTAAAAAGACCCCCAGGGAGGGCACTCCCCCCAGGGCCTATATCCCTCGTGTTGATAATTGGCCGTCATAAATCAACCCAACCCAACTCAAATAACATCCCTTAACCTCCCTTACATTCGACGGTTTAAATATTAAAATCGTGCAATGTTAAGAAGTTAAAAAAAATATATATACAGTTAGAGCGAAATTTATGGATCAAGTGAAGCCACTGTCAATATGACGTCAGCGTTACTCATGGACATGTTTTTGCTTTATAATATAGATTTCAGAAAGATTTCGTCTGTTAAAATTAATAAACATAATCCATATTTATGGGGGTCTGGTAGAATATTTACAGTTCTACTAAAATTATTTCTTAAAATATATTGTTTTTAGTACAAGGTTTACAGTTAAACTGATAGTATTCATAGTGTTCTATAGCGTGCTCTTAACGCGAGAATGGAGCCAAATTTTGTAGAATGATTAAACAAGATGGAAGACGAAGGATTCCAGGAAAAAGAAATAGTTCCAAGTGTCACTACTAGGGGGATATGTGGCATTTTCTTTTCACGGAATCCTTCGTCCCCCCGTCTTGTTTAATCACAAAGAAAAAAATAAAATCCAATTTGGGTTGAAAGATTCTTAGATATGTGCCCAAATTGGGCCATGCCTGTTTTGGTTTTTGGTTACCACTGCCATTTTGGGCACTGTTAAATACACCTTAAAAAAAAAAAAGAAAAAAAATATTTTTCTTTTGAAAATGGGTATTTAACAGTGCCCAAAATGGATACACAGTGGTAACCAAAACAGGCATGACCCAATTTGGGCACATACCTAAGAATCTTTCGACACAAATTGGGTTTTATTTTTTTCTGTGCACCCTACAAAATTTAACTCCATTTTCGAAATTAGATCACGCTGCAGGACACACGGAGTACTGTCAATTTAATTATAGCCATCTTGTACTTTATAAAATTCAAAATGATAGTTTTGTATATAAATATAGAAAAAAAAAATTAGACCTGAAAAAATTCTATATTCACCCCATGTCTTTCAATGTCAAGAACTTTTATAATTGGAAAGGAAATTATGTATTTCAAAAATACTTTTGCTTCGGGCTGTACATATATAACATTATCAACTTTTTTACAATTTTGGACCCCCTCCCTCCACTTACGATATCACACGTTATCATTACTGCAACCTCCCTCCTCCCCCCTTTCCCTAATGATATCGTTATCAGTGTCTAAAAATTCTTTTTATTTTTAGAAAATCTCCCTCTCTCTCTTTTTTTTTTTTTTTTTTTTTTTTAAACGTTTGAAGTGACATATACAGATATGTGATTGTACATTCATTATTTGTATACTTTACTGATTTAAGTGAAGAGAAGAAGTTAATAAATTATCACTATTATATATCAAATAACTTTATAACAAATAACATTTAAATAAATACTTACTATTTTAAAGTGTTTAATAATAGCTTTATGTTACATAATGCATTCAACAGTAATATTTGTCTTCTTGCCCTTGCCCCCTGCGCGGGGGGAAGCAGAACTTCTTATAAACAAAACAGGTGGGCAACATTCTTCCCCATTTTTTACTAGTAAACATACAAACTAAAACAAACACATACAACATAAAACAAACTAAAACGAATTATATGTGCATTATGGTAGAAAAATAGGAATGGCAAACATTGGGATATTCCATATTTTGGAATGAAATGATCCTATAATCCATTTAATAATAACTTTGTATTTTCATGAAAACAGATAACAGATTTAAAAAAAAAAAAAAAAAAAAAAAGTTAAAAAAAAAATTGTTTGAATAAAAAATGTATGATGTCAAATGTAATAATATCAAAAGACAACCCCACCCCTCTCCCTAGAGATATCTTACGATATCAAATGCCAGATCCCCTCCTCCACCCCCTAAACTGATAACGTTATATACGTTATATACAACGAATAATGCTTTTGGAACACGGTAAACTAAAGTACCTAGAACTCATGCTAAACTATTTTACTGCCGATCGACGCACGTGTTATATAAGTTTTATAATAAGATTGTTTTTATGGTACTTTGAAGTACCGCCGAAACATAAATATCTAAACTATTACACTTTATCTTTTGAAAATATTTCTCCCATTTAACAATTGAATGAAATATTTTAACATGATAAAAAAACAGGATTTATCTTAGTTATTTATTATTATGTAATAACGCTTTTTCGGAAAGTTCATTTAAAATTTGGCGATACTTTCATCTATTCCTTTGAAATAATAAGAATTTCTAGAAGATTAAAAAAAAAATCACTACAATTTATCTAAGAGTTAAAAAAACCACCCAGGTCGTAATTTATTATATGAACTTTCTTATCACCTTGAAGTTATCTGTTACAATATTATGTAAAAAGTAGAAATCGTGACAAAACTCAATAAAAGCAAAGAAGAATAAAATTATTTTCCGTCACACCCCATTATATCACACACCTACTAGTTTAAATTTAAGAAATGATCTCAAAGAATTCTTCCTGTTTTATATCCAGTGCATAAAAGTTTAAAAGCCTGTTTTATTTTTCGTGAAAAGAGAAACAGGTAAACGAAATTATTATTTGCAATGAAAATATTTCAAATTTAAAAATAATAGGTACTGCCCTTAAAAAAAAAAAAAAAAAAAAAAAAAGAAAAAAAAAAAATCCCCATTTAAGCAGAAGATGTTTGCATTCAATTGCATACATCGAAAATTTTAATAATAATATTTATAGTTACAGTATTCTTAATTTCGTTTCAACTCTTAATGAAAAATAATTTACTTATTAAGAAAACTAACGATTTGAGATTTTTTTAAAAATTTATTTACAAAATATAGGTGTATTTATGAAATCCAAATGATTTAATTTTAAGATTCCTAATAGTAAATTATGCGCTTGAGACAAATTTTAATTGAAAATGTGTGAAATAATAAGATAAAGAATTACGGAGTTTCATATATTTTTAAAACAATATTATTTATCCTTAACTATATATTTTATTGGTGATAAGTTGAAACGTGTAGTTATAAAAACAAGAACGAAAAATCATGCGTCAAGCATAGATTATGTAACACTTTCCAACACTTCCAAAACATTTTAACAAATCTTTACGCTTTAATAAGGTGAAAGATGACGTCTAAGTAAACATTTTGGAAAAACGCATAACATATTTGAAAACCCAATTACAGGAATTACCAAAAATATTCGGAAAAATATCCGAAATATTTCAGGCAGCCCTGTATATTATCTATAGATTTATAAAAATACTACACAGAATGCTAAATTTTAGTTCAGTTATAGAGTACGCATAGCACAGTTTAAAATCACCCTTCTAAAATTTCCGCCAATAAAGGGAAATGTACTAGACATCTTTTGTGCTGCCCTGTATATGATCTATAGAATTTATACACATCACGTAATAGGCAAAAAATTAATTAAATATAGAAACGCGTTCCGCAAATGAAAACATACTTCCAGTAATTATTGATAACATACAGTTCTTTAACCGAATTCTTTTGTGTGTCCCTGTAAAAGAACTAAAAGTGCCACACACTTCATTTTCAATACCGAACATGCCATAGTAAACCTTAATAATATATATCAATTGCATGGCAATCCGAGTATGTTTACGTGAATTAGAGCACAGACGGACGGACAGACAGCAGACAGACAGACAAACCGAATTCATAAACACTTTTCAACTATGTTGGAAAGTGTTAAAAAAACTAACTTTGATTTGTTAATTTGCATTGGTCAACTGTTGTTAAAGATATTGAATATGCTATAAATGAAATTTATGTAACATACTCGAAAACTAAAGAAGGTGGATTAAAATAAAATACATTAGTACAATGTAATACTGCTCATGATATCTTTGAAGTTTATTCAAAAACACATATAAAGAATTAATAAAACGTAATAATTAATGGCAAAATCTATAAAAGTGTGTACTAATAGCGAATACCAAACATAGGCGCCGGCAGAAGGGAATCCAGGAAGGGTCAAATTTTTAAAACTGGTTATGGTCTGCCACCGATTTTTTTTAAAATTATTTTTTAAATTTTGAATATAAACATGAAATAAGCTAAATTAAGAATTTTTTGTCAGAAAATCTCGTGTAAGATAATTTTTTAAACATATCAACATAAAGGCAATTCAGAAATTTAACAACAGTAAATATTAAAAAATAAGTTTATACTAAGTATTTTTCAAAACTGATAATATGAACAAGAAATAGCTCAAAATGTTCGTTTTTTAGTTAAAAAAAATATCGGAGAGAAATTCCACCACCCCCCTCCCCAACTTAAGACTATTTTTAAACATGTAAACATAAAAAATAAAAATGTAAAAAAAATAAGAAATATTAAAATGAGCTTCTATCAACTTTATCCAAAAAAAAAAAAAAAAAAAAAAAACCTAAAAATTAGTTGTTTTTTTTCTCAGGGGACAACGTACTCTTGAACCATATGAGTTGTGTAACAACACATATGATTTATTTACCAATTAGAATTACTGTATTAAAATTAATCTAGTGTATTCTTTGAACCTCTCGTTTTGAATAAATTTTAAGAATGTTTTGTTTTAATAAAAGTTAAAAGAAAAAAAAGAACTAAAAAAAAAAAAAAATGTATTTCAAGGGAATTTCATGCTTTAGTCATAAATCGTAATTTTCCCCCCCTCCTGGTGTTAAATTACATTAAGTCTCTTGAACATTTTTCAAAATTATTATGAAAAAATGAAAAATTTCAAAAAAATTAATAATTGCCAAATAATTCCCCAAAATTAAAAAGCTGATTTCAATACCGGATAATGTTAAACGGTAAATTCCACAAATTTAATGCATCGAAAAGGGGGATCTGAGACCATCGGACGAGCTTAATGTTCGTCTTTTTTGGAATTTTTGGAAAATGAAATGAAATTTCAAAAAAAGTCATGAACAATATATGAAAACAAAACAATAAGTTGCTAACCAATGTACATTTTATTACGAGATTTTTTAACAAAGATGTAAAAACTAAAATCACAAAAATAAAAATTATTCTCGAAGTTTCGGTTTATCTTTAAAACCATTATCAGGATTTATTTTTATTTTTGTGATTTTCATTTTTACATCTTTGTTTAAAATCTTGTAATGAAACGTACGTTGGTTACTTATTGTCTTGTTTTCATATTTGAGTATACAACGTAAAGTCTTTATTTATTATGAAATTTAGGTAACTTTTCAAAATCCAGGGAATGGCAATGGCCCTCCCTTACCTCCACTCTCCTTTGCCGGTACCTATGATGTCAAATCTGTAATACATCTGTAAAATCCACAAATTTTTATCAAATCTAATTATCAAAGTTTAGGACTCTCTTAATTTACACTTACCTTAGCATTTTAGCAAAAGCTTTGGATAGGCGAACTTTTTGATCATCTAACGGCCTTAAAAACCTGAATTCACTGCTTACGTCGATTTCTAGTAAAGTTGGTTCGCCACCAATTCCTCGAAGCGCACATGCCAATATCACATGCCTCTCTTCTGACCACTCCAACCTGAGGAGACCAGTGAAAGGACATCTAGAACCTTTGGGTCTGTCACCACTCACCACTCGGACAGTGAGAGGCAGACTGGCCACAGAAAGAAGGTGAGAAAGACGGAAAACGTGGCTAACACTCCTTGTTTTCCTCCCAGCCACAGAAAAGAATTTTCCAGGAGTAGGAAAAGGTAGGAAAAGTAAATCTCCTTGTCTGTCAACCACCTTGGCGTAGCGTAAAGGTTTACAATGCTTCGAGGAGTAGGTGGTGTCTTCGTAGGCACCTAGGAACTGAAGAACTTCGCCTGGCTTGATCTGAAAAGAAAGAAGTTAAACAAACATCAGAAATTTGTCTGTAACGTGTACGTTAACTCCTTCGCGACGAGCGTTGCATATACGTGACGTATAGGGTGTTATAGGGTATATAACGTGACGTATTGGGTGCGTATACAATTCGTTATTTTTGCAACCAGTATTTTTGAAGAGTAATTTTCGCCTCATTTAATCACATAATTTCTGCAATTAAATTAGCTAAAGGTTTCTGTTTGAAAATACTGGAGCTAAAATATTAAAAATCTGTAAATGTGACGCGCGTTGCGAAGGAGTTAATAATAATACTAGATGTCTCATAACTCTAGACGCATAAAAAAAAAGTGAAAAAAAATCTTATCGGAGTTGAGTTTGTATTGTTGTCAAAGAGTAGGATTTTTTCGCTAACAGAATCACATTAAATTTAAACTTTTTATTCTTGTGCCAAAAATATCGAATTCTTTGACAAATATTAGAGTGCTACCACACTTCGATAAGACAGTTTGCTGATTTGTAATGATATTTTAAAATACGTCCAGATTTATGGGACATCCAACAGTTGTATTATTATTACGAAAATTATGAAAAGTTCGTTTGCTTTACGAATAAACAACCTAAAATTATATTTTGTTGTGACTAAAAGTTTATTATACATAAAATGAGCTTAAAAATGAGCTTTAAAATGGCTGGAAGATGGTCATCATGTAGGATACTAAAGAAACTGTAAGCCAGTATTTTTTAATTTTTATTTATTTTTTTAAATACTGCGGCGGAACATTAAACATTTAGGGCTAATGGAAGGAATCAGACATTAATTTACTAAAGTACCATTAGCACATTGAAAAAAAAATGCGAGTGACTACTTATATATCAAATTACAACATTTAAATTTAAAATATTTGTGAGATTTTAACATCCATAAATGAAATAAATGTAATTTTATCCTCGTTCAAAAATACTTTCATATCCATCACGAATCACAGTATAGTTAAGTATAGTATATAAGACCGTTTCAAGAGCAATTATGTCAAGAGCAATTAGCATTGTATAACGAAATCCTGGAAAATTTCGGATTTTTTTATTGCATATAAAAAGAAATCAAGTTATCACTTAAATTATGAAAATCTCGCTCTCTCAAACGTTGCTGCCATACCAGCATGTCGACATACAAACATTGCACAGTGTTTAGTTCCAAATGAACACTGCTGAGAATTTTTCGTATTAATTAATATTAACATACACTGTAAAAAAAAAGACAGTTTCTTAATCTAGGAAAATATAATATAACCACGAACGAAAATATGCATTAACCTGTTCCAAGTTACTAATGATTCAGAAAAGCGTTTTTATCTTTAGAAACCTCAGAAAGTATAAATTAAAAAAATCTAGATTTCTTTTGAATATGAGATTAAAAACTTTCAAATAAGAATTTCAATGTTTCTTTTTTTGCTCAAACGAATACAAAATGAATAATGCAAAACAGTTTGAAAACAATGTGAAAAATGTAAATGCTTATCGCGCACTGATAAGTAGATTCAATATGGTACACAGCATTGAACAATGAAATCACTTTCTTTTTTAAAGTAAAAAGCAAATCAAAAATGTGGCGAAATTTCTTGATTAGGTTCGCCATAGGGGATCCTTCAACTTATCTTTAGAAAAATACCTGAATTTGTGATTACCAGAGAATCTCCTTGTTATAAGCTCATTCATTTATTCTGTTTGAGATCGCTGTTCGTGAAGAACTGGGTGGAGTTGCTATTTTCTTTGTGTTGATGCGCCGTAAAAGATTGGTAAATAATACGGAAGTAACAAAGCATTACAAATAATAATAATAATAATAAAATATCTTGAAAAACCTACACTGTTAAAATACTTGTTGTAATTAAGAGAAATATTATTAAAAAAATAATAAATGCCACTTAATCCATTCAAAAAGTCCTTCCGGCCTATACCGCGAGGAAAAGGTAGCTTCCCTATTTTTTAGTTTTAAGATTTTAGCTAAATTTACTCGAAAACTCGAGGCTAAAATGTGAGGAACCCGATTGCAGAAGCTTCTTACCAAATTTTCGTCAATAAATTTGAATGAGAATTTCGTCCAAAGAGTCAGCTATCACCAAGTTGGCTTCATTTTTGGCGATTTATTTTTGGTCACCAAATTTGGCGATATTTTTCCAAGTGTCGCCAAGCTCGGCGAGAAGTAGACGCCCTCGGAAATGAATATATAGTTTTAAGCGTTTGAGAGATGGAACAAATAGTTACAGTTGGAGGAATCCGCCATTTTTAATCTATTGTCTTGTTCGTTAGCCAACCTAGAACTTCAAACTTCTATATCTCAGCCGTTTTTTTAGAAAAAGGGTGAAACGAAACATGCTCTGGAATCCTCGTATTGAGACCAAATATTAAGAGGAAAAAACTTTTTGAATTTCTAATTTTTATACATATTTTTGAATTTGAAATATTTAACTAGCATCTATTTTGAAACAAAAGTTGGTGGATGAAGCTGGCCAACGAACTCGGTCGAGACCATGGTAAATCCTGTACACATGCTCAGTCACATTTATACTAAAGCATGAAAAAAAATCAGATATATATATATATATATAAATCAACATTTGAACTGAGGGTGATTTTGAGGTCTGGGTGTCATGATTAGTGAAAATATATCGACATTTCCGGAATTGCTTTTCTGCGGACGGCTGAAAATGGTAACTTCTTACTTTTTGCAATGTAAGTTACCTAAAGTTGTAAATTGTTTTCACAAAGAGAGCTATTCTAAGGGTAAATTTATATTTTTGCAAAACAGGATCCTATAACTGATTCTAAGTTCATTTTATTATAATTATTCTCATTATCACCATTTTTTTTACAATAGTAGAAAATTTTATTTGGGTAAAATATTAAAGTTAAGTATCGCTTAACTCATTCTAGCTTTTATGAGAAATTAATATGTTGCTATTAACATTGGTTTTGAAACTCGTATATACATATAAGGCCTCCATTATATTACTCCGTACAATGTCGTTGATTATTTAAATTTTTTGAACCTGCTACACTTGATTTTTATCAGACAGGAAATACAACGTGTTTAGACCCTCTATAGTAGGAGAAAAATATTTCGTATCATACTCTATTAAAATAATTCTGCGTAAGATATTACTGTTAGTGCAAAATTCAAGTCTTCCACTATATTTTCAATTTCCATTTATTTTTAATGGTTTGCAACTATTCAAATTAATAAATAACTTGGGAAATTAATTTGTGCTAGTAACGTGATGTTCGCAAGAGTGACTTCGAAAAGCATTTTGCAATTTCATTCCAATTTAATAACTCTTTTTTTTTACACACAAACATGAAATTTCCCCATTACGAATTTAAAACTATTATAAAATCTATAAACAAAAGAATATGTTTTCTATTATTATCATTATTATTATTATTATTATTATTATTTCAATAAATTTGTAACCGCTTTTTATATTTCTTTTGATAAATAATGCCCCCTTTATATTACTTCATTTCTTAAGAATGCCTTATAGTGTATTTGTCTTTTCAAGCTAAAAATGCAACGTAGAGATATATTTATGATGTTACATGTGGTTAAAATTACAAATTTGAAGATTTTTACTCAATCCATAATACACATTAAAAAATGCTGTTTTATGCTTTCATTGTTGAAAATGTTTTGGTGGATGAAACCCTAAGGTTAGGTGGCTGATATGTAATGTTTTGTCTAAATATAGATAAAATAATCGTCGGGTTTCTAATAAATTAAAGGCACTGACAAATGCAGAAAATGTATTGCGACAAATAATTTTTGCTATCGAAAGTTATCTGAAAGTAGGATTTATAAAATATGTACAATTTGGTACTGTTCCCGTTTGGTGTAACTAGTAATCTTGAAATTAATACAGGCTTAAATTCCCTCATAAACTTTAAATAACATAAAAAAAATATAGCACAAACTTGATACTGAAAATGTCTTGGACAATTCACATATTGAGTTAACGGAAATGTGACAATGTTAGCATTTACTATGAATCATAAATGTCGATATTTTCATCTAGAAAATATCAATATTAGACCCAATGTACAGGCTTAAATTACACCAAAAACTTTAAATAACATGAATAAAGATTGTGCATACTTAATACTGAAAATGTGTTGGACAATTCAAATATTGAGTTTAGAGGAATGGGATAAAGAATGTGAGTAGTTAGTCTGTTAGAAATGATACTTTAATATATCATAAATGTCGCTATTTTCATCCAGAAAACATTCATATTATACCCAATGTATAGATTTTTTTGGAAAATGGTATTTTTCATGATAACTAACTTTTAATTGTTTTTTTCGTGTAGATTTTCAAGTAAATGTAATCAAATCACTTTTATATCTCTATTAAAAAATATTACAATTGATCCAGGTGCATATTTTTCAATGCGTCTTTAGGCTTACAGTTTTTACAATACTATCAATAATCTATATATTTTACTACTATTTATCTACTTTATTTTTAGGCAGCACCTTCGAGTCGTTGACTTGCCTTGACATTGGGCCAATGCAATGCATCTTATGCGGAAGCCTTTTTTAATGGGGTGAAGCTGTCATCTTCAAACCTGTAACCGTTAAGTATGTCGAAATCTTCCAAAATAGTTTCGAAAACCATCCAACATGTTAAGGAAATTTTTTTTTCTCACTAAAAGTGCTATTGAAAGAAATGAATGGAGAATTGTTTTTTATCTGCCAAAAAACGGAAATTTTAACAAAAGCTTTTATTTTTCAACCGTGCAGAACAGGACAAATAGTATATTTTGTATATATATTTATTTATACGCCCGTTATATAAAGACTTGAAATTGATAAATAAAAGAAAAAGACCTTATAAAAAGTGAAGAATAAGCGGTAGAGTTTAATTTCTGGTCGGTCAAGCGTAGAATTTTGACGCTTTTAATTTTGATTTAACGTAAATGTCAATTAGATTTTCTTAAAAATTTTGTCCTTCTTCTAGATTTGATGATGTTAAAATTAAAATCAAGGACTCAAAAATGTCGAAATTCGAAGAAAACTTAAATTGGTATTTCTCTAAAGTACGCCGCTGAAAATTTCCAAGTTTTTTCTAAAACGGTTGTTTTTGTGTCCTAACACTATATTTTAAAGAAATTAACTGAAAAAGTATCAAAAAGTTCGAATTTTAAAGAAATTTTGTTTAAAATTGGAAAAGTAAGGAAACATAATTTCTCGGTCTGAAACTTTTTATTTAGCTGACAACTAATTGTGATAATGATATTAAAAAAAAAAATCATAAATGCATATGGTAATGGGAATAATTACCTTCTATCAGACCTGTCCTTGCAAATAATACTTTGCTATGGCTTGAGTCGTCCAGAAGAAAGTTGATTTTGGACAAAAACTCAATTTTGTATTTATTGTTGCGTTGGATAAGTTTTCGTTCGAATGTTGAGCAGAAGGCGTATCGCTGAATTTCCTTATAAGCATCTTCATTTGCCTATTGCAATAAACAACCAGAGGTACAAGCCAGGCAGTGCAAATTTCAGGGAAAATTTTCTATGCCAAGAGTGGGGAATTCTTCGGAAAATACTTCTGTCAAGAATCTTGTTCGTCTGACCACGCCAAGAATTAGTCAGATACAGAAAATTTCTCTAACCAAATCTTGGCTTCAAGACATTTTCGAAGTATTCTTTGTATGTTGGTTTTTATCAAATTTCCTGATTTGGTACTTGTCACATAAACATTTTCTACACTTAACAGATTTCGGGAAATGATTGGATGAAAAGATCCACATGGTTTTTGAAGGCACAAGAAAACAGGCCCAATGAAATCTTCTGTGTTTTGTGCTGTGTACGAATGTGTCATTTTATTCTTCAGTGATTCAACCACAGCAACTGTACTTTTTTTTCTCCTTGATAAGACACAGTTCGATCAGACCTTGAAATAGTGAAAAACCTTTAAAATCCTTGATCTTGAAAATCATGAAAAACTTTCATGATTAAATCCCATTTTATCAGTGTCGATCATGTTGCGTGGTGGGATCGTCCTACTTCTTATTGTATTCTTCACATTTTCTCTAAACTCGTTTCCTGCACTTATGATTGCATTTTCGTTAATTTTGTCTTTAATTGAACGAACTTCACAAGTTTTTTTGACTTGATGTTATATGTTTTCTTGTGAAACCATCAACTCAACTCCTGGAGGTTTTGAAATGAAAAATTGGCCATTGGAGTGATTTTTGAAAAGTCGTGATTTCAAGTCAAAAATAGAAACTTGTTTTTTGTCTTCTCATTGGACCTCATCGAATTTTGTCTTCAAATACTTATCGATATTCTTGAAATTTTCCCACCTCGTCTCCCCCCCCCTTCTCTGCTATGACCATCGTTATTTATAATAATTGAAGTTCTTGAAATAACGTTCCTTTTCAATTTTTTATGCATCATATTTAACGACCAAGTCCTGTCCTCGATTTCGTCTAAAATTTGATCTTTCAGTTCATTTGGTAATTCGTCTACTTCTTCTTTAACTGTAACTGCTTTGTCGCCGTCATCAACTATAAATTCACCGTCATTTGCAATAGGCTGGTTTATGAACAGCTCTTCTTAAACAGAAAACTCTTATGATATAGAATCATTTATACATATCTTTATTCTAAATTATTATCTTCCTAACTTAATTTTTAATATATTAATTAATATTCTCTTCGCTCAAATATCTCTTATTCTAAAACCTCAAGTGTTACTTCCTTTTCTCATATGAAAGACTATCTTTATTAAATGCAGCATGTACGTTAGAGATCTATTTTAATTCCAATGCGGTTATAACAGATGTAATTATATGTGTTCCGGACATTCATTGACAGCTGCTTGGGCGCCCAACCTTTTTCTGTTCATAAACAAATTGTGCAAGTAATGTAATTTCCCAGATACAAAGTAACTCTTTCCTTTGACTAAAATTCCTTTCCCACCGGGTTGCCCGCATGTGCCTCTAAAATTCACAAAAGTTACGGTTCCGCCAAATGTGGTAGCCTTTTCATTACATCCTCCCAAAACATTTGTATTTATTATCCTTAACGTACATAAATTCTTCTGCGCGTCAGCGGTTTGTTGGCTCAATGTATTATCGAATCGTGGCGAGACAATCTACTGCCCAAAGGGCAGATCACTCCTAGCTCTTGGTCTGTCAACAACTGTTCTAAGCCTCTAACATCCGAGACCACCCCATTCTTACCATCTTATACTTGCTATATATCAATAAAAAAAACTTTCAGCTGAGATGTCTTCGTTCATTGGATATTTCATGTCTGCCTTCCTGGATGTAGAACCTTTGGGTAATTGTTTACAACGCAAATGGTACGAACGAACGGCCCAAAAACTATCTCAATTCATGCGTTATGCATTAAAATATTTCAGCCCAACAATAATCATCACCATAACTCTGCCTCATCTAGTTCGAGTAGATCTGTGAATTTCTTGAAAAACTGCTCTGCCAAAAGTTGCTGTTCTGCTTTGGGAGCTATCTTTCACTATTCTGTTATTATAGGCATTTCTCGAATGACTTTATTGAAAAAAAGCTTTGACTACCCTAACTGAGTGTATCTGGACGAAATCTAGCATGGATATGGTTAAAAATTATACTATTGTTTAAAAAAGTATTACACAAAGCAGTATTATCAGACTGAAAGTGGATAATCAAGTGCCATTATAGATTTCCTTTTTACAGTTGTTTGCTTGATTCAGATTAACGGAAGAGGAAAGGCTCGATACCGGATCCTTACTTTTCCGATTATAAACAAAGTTGCTTTAAGATTTGTACTTTTTGATACGTATTTCAATTAGTTTCTTTAATTTAGTTAAGTGTTAGGACACGAAAACTATCGTATTGGAAAAACTTGATTCATTTTGAGTATTTTTGAAATTTGACTTTTGATCCTCTATATTTTCATTATTTTTCAGAGGTACAACTTTTTTCTTGGGAATAGGCTAACAGTTAGATGTATACTACATTTTAGCTATGTTTTATTCAAATCGGAGATATACAGCAGGGAAGCGTTCCTTGTCAGATTAGTCTGATCCCTGCTACACTGAATGATTCTATCGAAAGTTGACTTTGGTAAGAACACTGTATAGAGAGCAGTGGCTCCCAACTTTTTTTTAGCCGCGCCCCACCAAAACATCTCTAAAATGATGATGCCCCCCTCCCCCTATAACATATAATTCTTATAAAATTTTAAAAGAATTTACTCCTGATAGAGTCAAAAGCATTTAACATTGATCCAAAAGCATTGATCCTGAATCGTGCCGAAGGTAATGGATGAATCAAATAGTTTTTATAATCATCTGATACTCTTTGTAGTTTACTGGCACACGGTCGCCACGTATGCGTGATGTATGGAGTGCTCAGAATCCTTGATTAGAAAAATCAATAATTTTGAATAAAACATTTTTGCCTTATTTAATCACAAAATTTCTGCGATTAAATTATGCAACAATTTCTAATCAGAATAAAAGATTCTGTAAAGGAAGGTCGTCAAGTAATTGTTAAATATACACTTGGATAGTTTTATGTGTAAAATTGATTTTCATGTGACATATTGCAGTGCAATTCATTCAATAAATAATCGAAAAAGTTGTCTAAAATTCTAAAATACTTATAAATCAGAAAAATTATAAAGAATTTTTAAATATATAAAGTATCTAAATATGTTTAAAAGTTTCTTCTATAATTATTCTGGTAGAATTGTATTTGAAACTTTAGAATGGATACTTTTTAAAAATTGAATAAAAAACTTCTTTTTTTTAATTATTTTTTTTTAAAATTTGATTGTGTAACTTTTATTTTCAGTCTACAACATTACTATTAGAAAAACAATTCAGAAGGTATGAGTTCACAGAAATTCCAAATTGTCCCCTTGAAAAGTTAAATTGCCCCCCTGAAAAGTCAAATTGCCCCCCTGTGGGGCGTACACCCCCGTTGGGAACCACTGGTATAGAGAGTTTAAGCTATTGATGTTGACACTAGTCGAGGTTTGAATAAGGTGAGCTTTAGTAAGATCTATAACTACAGTTTCCATTAAGTTCGTGACATCTTATTTATCTAAATAAGTTATAATCTAATAGTTGTGAATTCTGTAGAATAGTAGTAAATATACACAGAAGGGCGTTTCTGTAAGTTTGAAACTTAATTCATACATCCAATGTTTTGTTTGCTTCTTAACTTTCACTACAGATTAATTTTAAACAAGAAAAAAATATGTCAAGCATAGATTATAAAACTCTTTCCAGCACATTCAGATTACTGTAACAAAACTTCACCTTTTAGTAAGTTGAAAGATTATGTCTAAGTAAGTAATTTGGAAACTGCAAAACACAGTTGAAAACCCAGTTTCAGCAATTACCCTCTATAGTCGGAAAAATATCCGAATTATTTTGTGCAGTTCTGTATATGATGTATAGATTTACATATATACTACACAGTATGCTAAAAATTAGATCAGTTAGGAAACGCATAGCATAAAGGAAATCTTTTCTTCAGCAATTTCCGTCAATAAATAGAAATGTACTCGAGATCTTTTGTGCAGCCCTGTATATGATCTATAGAATTTCTGTACACCAAGTAAAATGCAAAGAATTAGTTAAACTGTAAAACACGTACCACAACTGAAAACTCACTTCCAGCAATTAATGTTCATAGACAGTACTCTAACCAAATTCTTTTGTGTGCCCCAGTAAATGAACGATGAAGGCTATACACGCTCCATTCTATAGCAAGAATCGTGTATGCCTCAGTGATATATACCAATTTCAATATGTTTGAAATAGCGTAACATCATTACAATACATTACAAACTATTTTTACTCATAGACAGTAATGCAACGAAAGTCTTTTGAGTGTCCATGTAAACGGACTATTAGTTCATTTTCACACTTCATTTTAATACCGAACATGCCATAGTAAACCTCAAGAACATATATTGCAATTGAATGGCAATCCGAGTATTTTTATGCGAGTTAGCAGACGGCAGACAGACAGAATACAGAAAACTGAATTAAAAAACATTTTTCAACTATGTTGGAGAGTGTTACAAAAAGCTTATGGAATTGCAAACAGAACTTTTTATACAATTTTATACAAATCTCAAAATGGATACAATACGCACCTTGACTTTGGAATACTTGATGTTTCCTTTGGCATCCATGTCTTCCCTATATCCTTGAGCCTGTTCCCTGGTCAGAAAGTAAGGCACTTGAGCACTGGCCACTTCGGAGACGCTGCTGAAGTAGCCCGCCGTGTGGCCATCATCTGTGATTATTGCAAACCACCCTATAAAATGAAAAAAATATCTATGTCATTAGGGTTGCTTTAATAACGCCAATTTGAAACAAATGTAAGTTAACAACTCTACTTACAGACATACAAAATTATTATCAGAAAAATATCGAGAAAATAGCAAGCATACAACATGGAGATTAGAATCCAATATGATTTATCCCAAACAAATTGCAAATCGGATTCGTGTCAGGGTTGACTTTATTATTTTTAAATTAAAATGTAATTACTGCTTAAAGTGATAAAAACATAACACAAAAGGCTTAAAAATACCTTTTTATATGTAGATGGCATATGTATCATGCGCTCTAACGGCGACTTCTTCAACATCAAAATGATAAATATACTATTTTTGCAAAGTTCTTGTAAACGATAAACACAAATCACGAGATCACATGTCTAATGTAAGCAGGTGCTTAAATTAGAAAACGTGAAAAATTATTATTTTATTGCTTTATTAATTTGTAAATTATCGCGTGCCAAATTTTAGGTAATTCAAAAGAAGCTGATTCGTTGCTCATGTTCTCGTTTCGCATATATATATTTCTATTGATTTACGGATAAAGGATGGAAAATAAACTCTTGATGGAAAAATTATTTTACTATTCTTGAAAGCAATGTGCAAAGGATCTATTCTATGTAGTCTAGCCAAGGCTGTAGTTCTTCTGATTTCTTGAAATTTTCACAGATGAGGCCATCATTCAGATTTTTATCAACTCAATAGCTCTCAAAGACGTTGACTCTGATGAAGATGATGTGGACGCGTCAAATAACATCAATTGGAATCATTCAGCAGATGCCTTCAGTACATTTATAAAGTTTTCTGAGCGCAGCAGTTCGTCCAAGAATGCGGAAGTTATGAAACTCCACATCATACGAAATGACTTCCTAAAAAAGAGAAGAGAGCCTACTGTGTAGGCCTACAGTGCACGTTTTCATTTTATAGTCATGTACATATGTTGTACTTTAGATTATTGAGTACTTTTTTATTTTATTCAAGCTGTTTAAAGAATAAAAAACATGATTTACTGTTATTATTATTATTTTTTTTTTGTTGTTTAATTCTAACTTCTACATGTTTTTCCCGACTTTCATCCTGTAATCCGGAAAATTTCGTAATTCGGAGTGCTTCAAGTCCCGAACGTACCGGATTAGAGGATGTTTGCTGTATTACAATTTCTACGCGCCTTGGTGATACGACGGCGACATGTTGTTAAGGGATGCAGAAAATAATAAACTGTTATGGAAGTAACTTCGACGTATAAAAAAAGACGATATTTTTTTTCAGTAACTATTTTTTTTCTATCAATATGTAAATTAATTTGAAGATTCTCGCCCTTCCCCCGCCGCCCACTAAACAAATCATACGATCCAACTTGAAAACCAATAAAACTCTTAATAATTACAGTAATTTCTTTTTTTTAACAGTTAAATTTAACTTTATTTTCTTAACGTTAGAATAATAATTGTTTCGAACAACAGAAATCAAATGAAAATAAAAGTTGAATGTACCTCGAACTACAATGTAATGAACCAGAATTTTTTTTCTCCTGTCATCTATTTTAACAAAGTTATCAAAAAAGAACTGAAAACTTGAAGATATTCAATAAATTAAAAATGTCAGGTACTAAAATATTTTTTTACGAACCATAACAATGTAACAATATGTAATAACTTTCTCAGTTGTAAAAGTAAAAGAAGAAATAATAACAATTAATCTTTTCTTCATTTGCTTTCTCAACTTGAATGCTTTCTAAAAAAATAAAAAATACTTCTTTAAACTCTTCTATTTTTATAACATGATTGATGGAAACCCGAGAGAGAAAGTCCGGAAAAGAGAAAAGGAATGTTCGAACCTGTACCGCTGAAGGGGGTGGTCGAACTTTTATGATCACAGGGTCAGTGTCGTATTATAGAGTCAACATGTGACCTGAGGAGAGCTGAAAGAGCAACAATTAAAAAAAAAGAGAGAAAGAAAGAAAATTCTGGTCCAGATGATGAAGATTGGAACGTAGGTCACAAACGAACAATGAAAGGCAGTGCACTATTTCATGGTTCTTTAAAAAAGATTTCATGTATTACGCTGAAATCTTTTTAAAAAGATTTTTGTTTTCGATATATATATGTTTTACTTTATGGGATGTTTCGTTTCAATTTTGTCGCATTTCTTCCTAGAAATTTAGAATGTAATTATATGAATAATGCAATGATATATAGATATAATTATAAATAGATTAATTTTTATGAAAAAATTGCTTATTAATATGAACTTGAGTCGGAAAAAGCTAAAATTTACAAAAAGTTTTATTATCCGTACCAAAAAAAAAAAAAAAAAAAAAAAAAAAAAATGATAAGTTTCGAATACAATATTAAACATAATAGATTTTGACACAGTTTTAACATGATTGAGTGTAGGCGTTAGAGATTCACTGTATTGTAACACAGTTGTCAACAAAAATTTGAACATTATGTATGGTTCCGTACATGGAATCCTGTAACTTGTAAATATGAATCTAATCTAAAAAGATAAATAATCTCGAAAACTTCAAACTGAAATTTTCAATAGAAGAGTTAAAACTAAATCAAAATAAGACTGCTACTGAATTTTTACTGAACGTACTGAAAACAAACGCACACGATACAAGAGTCAAGTAAAAAGGTTTTATGATTTTGTTATTGATATTTTAATAATATTCTTATAGTCGTTGATATTGCAATTTGTTCTTTGTCCAAAGAATTCTGTGTTCTTCTTCCTTTCCAATTTATTTTATTTTATTTTATTAAAAACTTATTGCAATTAGAAAATGAATGCACCTACAAGACGTTTATGTAAACAATCAACTCAAGCGTATGATACCCTGAAAATAGTTTACTTATTTTTAAATTTTATTAGGTTTTAATGTAAAAAATCAAATTTATTTATTTATTTAGTTCATTATTATTATTATTGCATAAAACGCATTTCACTATCAACAACATTACAATGTCTTAATATTTAGCATTTTTATGATTTAACATTTTAAATATTCGTAAGAAAAATAAAAAAAAAACGTATTTATTTGTTTATTTATTTGATAGTTGAAATAATAATATTTGGATGCGAAAAAACAGAGATAATATACTGCTGTGATACAATCAATTCAGATCATGCTGTATGCAGACAGGAGAAAAGCAGCATGAGAATGAAACCATCTACAACAGAATAAGATGGATTATTCAACCTTTTGATATGATTATATCTACTCAAATTGTTTTCTGCCTGCTACAAAGTTCTGTTTTATCTTTTTTGTCAGGTCTTTTCTGTGCTTCCCGCTGGGAAACTAATCAATCATAAGCAACAAAACCCTTTTTTTATTTTAGTTATGCTTAGCCCAGATATTTTTTTATTTTATGAATATTATGAATAATTTTGCACGGAATGATTTTTTTTTTTTTTAAGAAAAAGGGATATGGTACCCTTCATTTCTCTAAAAGTGACGAAAATATCTATTTTCAAATTTTTTTGCTTAAAATGTGTTTAGATGTCCCTAGTATAGTTACATTATTTAACTTCAATTTTAAATTAAATAACATTGTATTTTAATTTAAATTACATTAGATGATACTGCCTTTGTAAAGACTGTGATCCCACGCTTTATTACTTAAGCGGGACTCGGTATCCTTCATTTTTCGAAAAATGACGAAAGTATCCAATTTTCATTTTTTTGCTTAAAATGTATTTTAGATATCCCTAGTATAGTTACATTATTTAACTTCAATTTTAAATTAAATAATATTGACTTTGAATATACATTAAACTAGACGAAATTGCCTTTGTAAATACTGTAGATCCCATGCTTTATTACTAAAGGAGACTCGGTATCCTTCATTTTTCGAAAAATGACGAAAGTATCCAATTTTTCGCTTAAAATGTGTTTACCCTAGCATATTTACATTATTTTATTTAAATTTTAAATTAAATAATATTGACTTTGAATTTAAATTAAATTAGATGATATTGTCTTTGTAAAGACTGCAGATGCCATGCTTTATTACTTAAGAGGACGCGGTATCCTTCATTTTTCGAAAATGACGAAAATATCCAATTTCCAATTTTTCGCTTAAAATGCGTTTATCTTAGAAATTATTACCATAGTATACTTACATTATTTAATTTAAATTTTAAATTAAATAATATTGACTTTGATTTTAAATTAAATTAGATGATATTGTCTTCGCAAAGACTGTAGATCCCATGCTTTATTACTTAAAGGAGACTCGGTATCCTTCACTTTTCGAAAAACGACGAAAATATCCATTTTCCAATTTTTTGCTTAAAATGTGTTTTTGACGTACCTAGTATTTTTACATGTTAAATTAAATGATATTGTCTCTTAATTAAAATTAAATTAGACGATATTTCCTTTTAAAAAAGACTTTAGTACTAGTGCTGCTAGGTCCACTGTCACAAAAAGCCAGGGAGATAAAAAAAAAAAAAAAAAGGCGGGAGCATAGCTTCTAAATCGGAACATAAAAATATGGTTAATCCTATTAAAACGGACCTGTCTGTAACAGAATCCTGCCTTAAAAGTAAAACAAAATTATGGTCTAGACGGAAGGATTAATATACGATTATACTTGGTAAAACGAAAACTCGTATACAACGGAATCTTTTTCCGGTCAATTCAGATTTCGTTTTAGTATGTTTTATTGTACTAAATACACACAATATTTTAATGCAGTAAAATCTGTGAAAATGGAATCGCTATGGACAAAAACGAAATTCCATTCTTGAGATTTTTCCAGTTGAGCATTTATAATTATATAAAACTTTCAAAGGGACTATGGAAATTTTACATTTAACACAGGATTCCGTTATAAAAAGGTTCAGTTTTCACAGGTTTTACTCGACAAAGTACACTCAAACTTGTAGAAACAAAATCGCTGGAGGCCGGAAAAATATTTTCGTTTTCGACTGGCTTCCGCCTTAGCAGGTAGATTTCTACGATATTTCTTTCGGCTGGACCATACAAATTTTCCATTATAGATAGGTTTTATCTTCACAGGTTTTACAGTTTTAAGTTCCACTCGATGAAGATTAAAGAATAGCATAGTCCTAAAAGAAATTTAAAAGAAAAAACAGTGTATCAAGAAAAAACAGGACTTTTGGCGTTTTGCGCAGTGGGTTCGCGGGACGGCTCTTGGAACGCCTGAAAATCGGGACGTCCCGCGTCAATTGGGACACCTGGCAACACTACTCGCTACCTTTTATTTTTTTCAAAAAATGACGAAAATATCATTTTTCCAATTTTTTGCCCAAAATGTGTTTGAAACATCCCTAGTATATATCTTTTCAAACTACACTACTATTCACAGACATTAACAACAAATTTCACATCTAAAAAGCCAATGTAGATGTTATTTACAAAGATATACGTTACTTTCCTCCAAACCAGTGTTTCCCAACGGGGGGCGCAGGCCCCACAGGGGGGCAATTTGACTTTTTAGGGGGGCAATTTAACTTTTCAAGGGGACAATTCGGAATTTCTGTGAACCCATACCTTCTGAATTGTTTTTCTAATAGTAATGTTGTAAGACTGAAAATAAAAGTTACACATTCAAATTTCAAAAACAAAATTTAAAAAAAAGTAAGTTTTTTATTCAGTTTTAAAAAATATTCATTCAAAAGTTTTAAATACAATTCTACCAGAATAATTATAGATAAAACTGTTTAACATATTTAGATACCTTTTATATATTTAAAAAAAAATTTACAATTTTTCTGTTTTATAAGTATTTTAGAATTTTAAACAACTTTTTCGATTATTTATTGAATGAGTCGCACTGCAATATGTCACATGAAAATCAATTTTACACATGAAACTATTCAAGTGTATATTTAACAATTACTTGACGACCTTCATTTACAGAATCTTTTATCACGTTTTATCCTGATTAGAAATTGTTGCGTAATTTAATCGCAGAAATTCTGTGATTAAATAAGAAAAAAATGTTTTATTCAAAATTATTGATTTTTCTATTCAAGGATTCTGAGCACTCTATGCATCACGCATATGTGGCGACCGTGTGCCAGTAAACTACGAGGAGTATCAGATGATTATAAAAAATATTTGATTCATCCATTACCTTCGGCACGTTTCAGGATCAATGTTAACCCTGATATCCGGCGCAGAGTAATTCTATTTTTTAAATGATGAAATAATGGACTGATACCAGAATTTACAAAAGAATTTATTACAAAATAAAAACTTGCTAAATTTCCAATACTTTATAAAAGGAAAAAAATTAATGAAATATTCTTAGTGCCGTTTGTCAGTTTTGGAATTAAACCTTCGTACCCTGTTGAAATTTTACTGAACGTTGATAAAAACATTTCACACCAGAATTTGTTTTTGATAATGATTTAACATATTTATTTAACATAGTTTTTGTAGCATTTATTTAACTTACTTTATAAAAAAAAAAAATCTGGTTCGAATCGAATTAAATAAATTATAGAAGTGGGTCGATTCGACCCATTCAGGGTAGGAAGGTTAAATTAGGTGTCCTTTCGTGTGACAACCGCCCGCTAAAGGGTTAACTCTTTCAGGGGCAAGCACTTGTGCTGCTGTAACGTTGAATTCCCACCGGAATTTAGGAAAGAATTTAGTTCAAAATAAGAATAAGCAATTTTTCAACTTTTTCTCGTCAAAGTTAAAAAAGTAAAATTTAATTAAAAGTTTCTGGTTTGAATCGGATTAAAATTAGGTGGTATATAATATATACCACCGCCCCTCAAAGGGTTAAATGCTTTTTACTCTATCAGGAGTAAATTCTTTTAAAATTTTATAAGAATTATATGTTATAGTGGGGGGGGGGGGGCATCATCATTTTAGAGATGTTTTGGTGGGGCGTGGCTAAAAAAAGGTTGGGAACCACTGCTCCAAACAGAAGAAGTCAGTCCTTTTAAAAACATTTATATGTGCTAAAAAAAATATTTTCGCCCTTCGTCTTGGGCATCCTCTGTTTTTCTAATGTTCATCATCGCCTCTTGATGTCCTTCTAACTTTCCCGTTTTTTTTTCAAAATGCAACAGATAGCGCCATCTATTGTCTATTGTCGCATGCATATTATCATCAATATCAATTATCATCAATATCATCATGCATATCATTGCAAGTCTCTGTTTTTTCTGTATCAATTTCAATGGCTTCACGCATTAAAGCATAATTTAAGTTGTTTTAATTTCCAAGTTTCTGAACATCTTTAAAATCTATCTATATTAGGGATTTTTTATTTAGTCGGTCGTGAATGGTAGTAGTGTGACAATATGTGTATATAGCTGACATTATGAAAATAACTTAAAAAACTATGTCTAGTATATTTATATTGTTTCATTTAAATTTTAAATGAAATACTATTGGCTTTGAATTTAAATTTAAAAAAATTAAATTAAGTGAGACACTTGAACTTGAGCTAGATTCAATGGGTTTCCCAGTTGCGAAACAACTGCACACCCTGGCTATGAGTAATTTTTAAAAATAAGTTTTAATTTAATTTTTTAATACAAAATTTCTGGATTTTATTGATTAAAAAGAATACGAAAACTGACAACTATGCTCATGCCCGAATGAGTTTCATTCAAATATCAAAATAACTCAGTATACCCTTCACTAATTTGAACCAATCGTACGCAAAAAAATAATGCAACACTCCTAAACCAACCAACCAACATACCACCAAGTTACAGGGGCACAAAAACTGGAAAGTGCCCTGGGCGCAAAAACATTTTACTCAAGCCCTGACTATTACGTATAAAAAAAATTGGAGTTCTTCATTTCAGCTCACAAATTCATCTCTTTTCAATTAACCTCCCACATCCAGTCAAGTGTTTATTGTCTTGCTAATTGAGCCATCTATCACTTAGTAGGTTAGAAAACCGACGCCCTTCATTGTTGTAAAAAGGGGTATTTTTTCTTTCCAAAGAGTATACAGAAGAATTCCCAAAATTTTGAGGGCACGCATTAATTTAATTGTTCCTTCAGCAGTTGTGGCAAACGCGAATTGCTGCTATAAATTATTCATAGGAATGCATTTATACTCCATGACATCCTCTAATTTCATATCATAAAGCAATTATTCAATTGCAAAACAGAAAGTTTTCATTATATCGTTACCCCTGGGAGAATGAAGCATAACATAGTTAACCTTTTAGCAAAAATCATAACTTTATTTCATAATCCCCTCATAAATTATCCTAGGGAATTATGAAATCGAAACCTGCCTTTATGTCATTAAAAAGTATACATATCAGACGCCTCTTTAATACTGATTGAGTAAGACTGAAAATTTTCATGTGAATTTAATTAATTTCATAATGAAGTATCGGCGAAATAATGTAATCTTATGTAAAATAATATAAACAAAACAACCAAAAGATATTTAATCAAATATAATAAATTTCCAAATGTTCTAATAGCATCTATAACCTGAGAAAACACGCAAAAAGCAAAGTACAACGGCATTTGGAGTCTATTCTGTGCAGTTTAAAATTTAAATATTCCATATTAATAATTTATTTGTTAAAATATTGTATTCTGTCTCAAGTTTTGTTTGACAGAAAAAAAAAAATCATAAATATATTTAAAAGAAAAATTAAATAATATAACAAGATATAATACTATCGTGTTAAAAAAAATGCTTAATATAATTACATTTTGGATTTAATTGCATGGAGAGAGCGTAGTACTTTTCGGTTATTGTCCCAGTTTGAAACCAAACGTAAATGCGAAATCTAAATAAAAAATTGTCGAAAAAAGTCTTGAATCTTTTTGAATGTAAAAATTTAAACCAAAACAATTTATATTTATAATCAGAGTTCATCTTTTGCCGCTTTTAAAATTTATATAGGTGATTGTCTTTTCACTTTCTGCTGCTTAATTTGTTTTCTAAAAAATTAGGGTAATTTCCTAATTAATAGTTCATTTTTTAAATTTCCTTAATAATATTGTAACAATAACAAAGGATTTAAACATACAATGTTTTATTTCATAACTCCATGCTTATTTAGGGTAGGATATAAAACTTGAAATAAATATCTCCAACAAACCTTTATGTATATGAATTAGAAACTTGTTTTTATTAAATAAATGATGTTATGTTTTAACTCAAAAACAAAGGATATAAAAAGTTCATGACCATTTCTAGTTCAGTGAGAATATTTCAAAATCAACGAAAATCGACAATGTGCACATTCAGGGCTGACAACTGAAATTACAAAGGGATGTCTTCTGCCCTTTAAAAATGTTTTATTAGGGTGATGAATGCTACTGTATTTTGGAAATTATTATAGATAATTTTATTGTAACAGAGGATACAAAAAAGTCTTGTAATAGAAGTTGAAACATAATGTAAAAAAATGTTTCAATAATAAAATTTAATTTACATAAAGGAATTTTTAGAGAAAAAAAATACGTTATTGAATGAATCATATATTTATCACATTCGTAAAATAAGTGAAAATATTAATAGAGGAAATTATGAATAACTGGCTAGGGAGTTATACAAGTATACTTTCATTCATTAAAATATAATAATAATGACAGATAAAATTAAAAAAAAAAATTCGCCAATCGCCAATCTTTATTAAACTTTTATGCTCAGACGGTACTTTTAAGTATCATGAAAGAAAGTGCAATATGGAATTTATTTAATCCGTTATTTAATAAAAGTAGCTTATACTTTTAATACAAAATACTTTGCTCGATCACATTTAGAAAGCGTAGCTAAACAGTCGAAGTTAAATGTATTTTAAAGTGGTTATTTTCTCAACAAGTTACATAGATTTACAACAACTTACAATTTACGTACATTTTCTCTTATTAAAAAAATGTTATATGAAAAATTTTCAACTACAAAAGGCTTTCAATTTACAGACCGAATCACAATATTATTATAAAAACATTTACAGTGTTTTTATAAGAATTGCGAGAGTTCCATAAGAATATTTTTTTGTTAATTAATCTAATTATTCTTGTAAATATTTTACAAAAAGGGCTATAACTACCAATTTATTAAATCAATTTTAATGAAAAAACTTATCTAAATTTCTTTTTATACTATTATATGATTATATTACTATATTATTATTATTATTATTATTATTATTATTATTATTATTTTATATTATTATTATTAAATTATTATTATATAAATTTTTATATCTATCAGGAAGATAAGTATTGAGGTGGAGCAATTTCTTCATTCATAATTTGAGGCATAAAAGGTTAAATATATTTTTTTAAAGTGTTCTATTATGTAAAACCTCTAAAACATTAAAAAATATATATACAAGGTGTGCATTTTAAGTAAGGAAACTGGCCGCTGGGCGGCGCGCCAATCGCTACAGTGCAATCTCCATGGGCGGGATTTGTGGTGGGGGATATATCCAACTTTGATCTAAGCTAAGCAACGTATCGCGCGTCAGTTGTTCCGAGTTGTGACGGGGCCTGTATCGCTAGTAGTGCGAAGTGCTTATGTGAATTTTGGTCACGGATAGGGTGATACAAAAAGAATTCGTCCCTGCAGGACAAAGCGTCAACGCCGCTTTTAACAAAACAAGTGCTCGAGCGACTGCACAAGAACGTCAAGCGGAGGCGACCAGCGATCGCCGACCGATGGAAGCTCCATCACGTTAACGTGCCGGTTCACACCACCTTTGTCGTGACCTCCTACTTCACTCGAATCGGGGTTGCGACGTTGCCGAAGCCTCCCTACAGCCCAGATCTGAGGCCGACTTCTTTTTGTTCCCCAAGCTGAAGACTACCTTGAAAGAAACCCGTTTTGAAGAAGTTGCATCCATCAAAGCGGCTTTGACCAAAACTCTAAAAGACATGTCGGAAACTGACTTCCAGGGAGCGTTCGAAGCGTGGAAATCTCGCAAGCAGCGCACTAATGACGCAAGGGGAGACTACTTTGAAGACTTTTAAGTCGCTGTAACGATCGGATCAGTAAAACACTGTTTCCAGACAATGTTTCACTACTTAAAATACAGACCTTGTATATTCTGTCAAAAAGTAACTACCATGTACTGAAAAAGTAACGTTTTTGTTGAACGATACGATTTTAAATCGATCTTTGTCGCACTTAATTTTTACGTAGTGAAACAAGTAACATTAAACAAGAAAGAAAAATCATGTGTCAGGTATAGATTAAAACACAC
Source organism: Maratus michaelseni (assembly GCA_963931845.1). Taxonomy (NCBI): domain Eukaryota; kingdom Metazoa; phylum Arthropoda; class Arachnida; order Araneae; family Salticidae; genus Maratus; species Maratus michaelseni. Next base: position 379,488,332 of record OZ007587.1, on the reverse strand, counting down.
TTTCCAACACGTCCAGACTACTTTAACAAAATTTCACCATATAATAATGTGAAAGCTGTCTAAGTAAATAATTTGGAAAACACATTTAAACACCCAATTTCAGGAATTACCATCAATAGTCGTAAAAATATCCAAATTCTTTTGTGCAGCCCTGTATATGATCTATAGATTTGTATATATACTACACACAGGGCTTAAATTGCGAGGGAGCCCGGCTCCGGTACTTCTCTGCTTTTAGTAAATATTTAAATATTGGTTGGAATTCACCTGAGCCCATAAATACTGGGCTCCGGAGCCCAATGCAAGCGCTTCCTAAAAACAAAAGCCTAAATTACCCTTTCCTTTTCCTCCCATATCGAAGCTTTTGCATTCTTTTCTACCAAAACACTATATGAATATCTCTTATTTGTATGGTTATTCTCATCGGTTTTTTACTAAGGACTTTTTTGAGGAGCGATTACTTTTTTATCTAACCATCCTACGGATTCGAAAATCATACCTCCAGACGCGAAATATAACAAGCTTTCGGAAATTCAAAAAATTATCACGGTCGGACAATAAAAACAAAAAATCCTTAAAAATCGAGTAAATCGATTATAGTTTAGGATGTGCACCTTTTATAGGAAATTGAAAAACTTCGATTCTTCAGCATATAAATATTAATTTTTAAAAATTTCATTCATTTTTCTTAAAATGCATAGCTGCGAACTATTCTTTTTTTGTGTTAACACTATTTCCGAATCACAATCCTTACTTTATTTAATCGCAGAATTCTGCGATTAACTAACATTAAAATTAGACAAAGATTTCTTTTCGGCCGGAGTGATAACTAAAAAGTGGAATAATTCATAGTTAAATAAATGCAGATAGATATATTAAAATTTTTCATTTTGCTAAAGAAAAAAATTGCTTTAAATTTTGCAAATACATATAATGTATGAAATATGAATATGCAGATTGGAGTGACGGTGGAGGGGGGGGGGGGGGCACGCTACGGTTATTAGTACTGAAGAATATTAGGGCTCCGGTACTTTTTTTGTTAGAAATTAAGCCCTGACTAGTTCAGTTAGAAAACGCATATAGCGAAGTTGAAAATGCCCCTTCAGCATAATTTCCGACAATAAACGGAAATGTACTCGAGATATTTTGTGCTGCCCTGTATTTTATCCATAGAATTTATACCCACCAAGTAATAGGTAAAAAATTAGTTTAATTTAAAAACTCACCACAACTTAAAACGCACCTCCAGCAATTATTGTTCTTAGACAGAACTCTAACCGAATTCGTTTATGTGTCCATGTAAATGAGCGATGAATGCTATGCAAATCTTATGCTATAGTAAGCCTCTTGTAGTGCACCTCAGATATATATATATATATATATATATATATATATATGTAGATATTTGTTATGGCCGGTTGTCTAAATGGGTATTAATAAGTCCAAGGCAGATTTTTGTTGAAATCTTACACTGTTTAATTTTCTGGATTATATATCAAATATTTACAAATATGTACAAGTTAAAATATAATTAGAACAATCATGACAACTCGTAAGCTCGTAAAGGCCGTTTGCCGATACCATTTCTCAGCTCAGCTCGTAAAAGGCTGGCCGTCGCCGGAGATTTAAGAGCATCTCCCGAGTCCGTCTTACTCAGTCTGCATCTCGACTCATTCTGTCTACTTCGTTCTCACGCTGTAAAAAAATACTGCACTCATCAAAATTTATATTGTTCGCGAGGCATCATTCAACTTCACAAGCCCCAATAAAGTATTTGCTTGTGTTTGCAGTCTAAAGTTCAGATGAGAACTCCCGCGACCACAACTCGGCCGTCCTGACTGTGCTGTGTCCTCACAGTCATTATCTACTAATTTCACTAGGTATAGAACCAGTCGACTAAAATCTAAAATTATCAAATACACACAAAAAATATATATACAAACAAAACAATAAACAATAGTAAATATTGAAACATACAGTGTTTCCTAAAATATAAAAAATGAAAATAACACAACAAAACTTGTTATAACGTTGAAAATTGCTTAAAGTTCAGAGTTCACTCATAATGTTCAATAAAAGTAAAAAGAATATTGTTTCAAAATATCAATTTGTCCATCGTTTCATAAAGTCGGCAGCACTCGATGTAATGTTTGGACCATCATGGTAGCCAATTTTCTTTACGTTGTATCGATCCTTTCCTTTCACTTTGGTGATTTCATAGGGACCGAGAAATTTAGGTCTCAACTTCATGCCTGTACCAAATTGTGTTTTTTGTATAGCTACTAAATCACCGAGTTTATAAGTGTATGCCGTTTTTCTTTTTTTATTAAAGGTTTTGCGATTCTCTTGCTGTATTTTTGAAATGTTCTCTTTTTGTTGCGCTAATTTAATTTTTGCTGTTAATTCGTCATAAGAACGTGTTGCTACCAATACTGTATTTCTGCTTAATGCGTCGACATGCTTCATTTGATTTCCCGCTCGATGTACTATTTCATAATCAAATTCTTGTAAGAATAGTGCCCATCTTGCTACTTTTGGCGTAATGTCTTTTTTGTCCATAGTCTTTGGAAACGCGGAACAATCTGTCACAATTTTAAATTTCGTGCCTAATAAGTAGTTTCGAAATTTTTTGACCGATTCTATTACCGCAAGGGTCTCTAATTCGTAACTCGAAAATTTTGCTTGAGTAGGTGTAGTTTTACGGCTCATGTAATGAATAGGATGTAAGTTTTTGTTCTCATCTTCTTGTAGTAGGACACTACCAAAACCTATGGCGCTTGCATCGGTGTGCAATTCTAGTCTAGCGCCTCGTCGGAATACATGCAATACTGGGGGGTTAACTAATTTTTCTTTAAGAGTTTCAAAAGCTTGCTTTTCGGGTATTCCAAATTTAAATTTATTTCCCGCTTTTAATAAATCACTTAAAGGTCTCGCTATAGTTGCATAATGTGGGATGTACTTTCTGAAATAAGAAGTTAGACCCAGAAAACTGTGTAGTTGTTTAAGGGTTCGGGGTTCAGGAAATTTCTTTACTGCCAAAGTTTTGGCTTCCGAGGGTCTAGTAGTTCCGTTTTCGATAATATAGCCTAAAAATTCAATTTTCCGTTTAAGAAATTGACATTTTGCAAAATTAAATTCAAGTCCGTAATCCGATGCAACTTCTAGGACGCGTTTCAGTTTTATCAAGGCTTCTTCCTCAGTTTCCGCAAGTATTATGACATCGTCTAAGTAAATTAATATTACCTTTTCTTTAATTAACTGTTTAAAAACAGCTTGAATATATCTTTGAAACTGTTGTGGTCCAACCGATAATCCGAATGGGAGCTTTAAGTACTCGTACTGCGAGTTATGCGTGACAAATGCTGTATATTTCCTACTCTCCTCTGCTACGTCTATATGAAAAAAACCATTTTTTAAATCCAATGTTGTGAAAACCTTTGCACTTTCAATGTTATCTAAAACATCTTCTATTCTTGGCAAGGGAAAATTATCTCTAATTATTTTTTTATTTAGCAATCTATAGTCTACGCAAAGTCTCCAAGAATTATTTTTCTTTTTCGCTAACACTATAGGAGATGCATAATTAGAGTTACTCTCCGTTATAATTCCCGTTTCCAACCATTCCTGTACTTGTTTGTCCACAAATTCCTGCTCCGGATACGCTAATCTACGCGGTCGTTGCGCAATCGGAATATCATCAGTTAATATTATATTTACTTTTAACTCTGTGTCCTTAACCTTGTTTGGCTTATAATTAGTAATCAATTCCGTTAACTCTTTCTTAATAGCGTTGTTTGTAATATGATTCAGCTCAACTTCCTGAAAATTAATAGAATTGGCTGTTTCAGCTAAATAAATATCTGTGGTTTTCGCTAAGTCTGACTGTGGGATAGAACACGGTTCACTTTCTAATAAACAACTTTTTGCAGTACTTAATTGCATGTTTACTTTTTCACTAAAGTTAAAAGCTGTTTCATTTTGATTAGTTTGTTCCTTTCTCACTAATTCAGCTGTCAAAATCCTTTTTCCTATCGTGGGATTGTTTTGTTTTTCTGACCGCAACATCGCATGAAATCTGGGTGTGACATAGCTGACGCGTTTGATTTTCGTCATGGCTGTTTCTTGTGGGAAAGCAGTGACGTAATTTATCCTAACTTCTTTTAACTTCCGTTTTCCCATAATTTGCAATCCTTTTTCCGAAATATTGAAATTTAACTGTCTCAAAAAGGTATTTCCTAAAATTATAGAATGATTCAAATTTTTTACGATGTATAAATCTGAATTTACTGTATAACCATCTATTTCAATGTTTACGGTCGTAAATCCTATGGGTGTTATTTGGTTTCCACCAATACCTGACAAAACCAAGTCATTTTCATGTAATTTAGGGCATCCCAGGGCAATATAAATATCGTTATTCCCCATATTTACGTCGCTACCTGTGTCTATCAAGGCATCTATATTTTTTCCTAAAATCCTCACGTTCTTTATTATTTTATCTGCTGGATTAGAGTTGTTGCTTATGGCGGCATTTGCATTTTTAGGAGAATTGTTTGTACACTGGTCAGACCTGTGGCCAGGAATTTTACACTTCCAGCACACTGGGCCTTCTTTTTTTCGGGGACAATCCCTCCAGCGGTGCGAAAATTCATTGCAATTAAAACAACGGATTTTTGTATTTAAATTCTTTTGGGGGGCATTCGCGTAATTTTTTTCATATGGTACGCGGCTAACATCATTTCGATGGAACGCTCTATTATTTTCAAAACCTTGACGTTTTCGGAATTCCGTATTTGGGGACTTAATTTCAGCCTTCCGTAAGTTAATTCGGGCAGTTTCAAAATCATCCAATTTATTTGTCAAATCATCTATATTCGTAATTTTGGGTAATTCATCACAAAAGTGTTCCTTCATTTCTAAAGATAATTTTCTCCTGATTTGATCAATAATTAAAATATTTTTTAATTGTTCGTACGTCGATATTTGCAGGCCAGATAACCAATTATCCAAGAAATTTGAGAGTTCAAACGAGAAATCTTTCCACGAATCCGAATTTTGCTTTCTATGCAAGAAGAATTTTTGCCGAAATTGCTCCGGTGTAAGTCTAAAGCGTCTTAAAAGTATTTTTTTTACATAGTCGTAGTCGCTGGACTGTTCCTCACTTTCGCGATTTATTAAATTAACTATATCGAGAGGTAATAATGCGAGAAGATAGGTTACCCATTCATGTTTGTCTATCTCTAACCGCTTTGCCTGGCGTTCGAAAAGGGTTAAGTATATACTGATTTCCTCCTCGTTATTGTACCTATTTAACAATTTTAAAACATCGGAACCTTTTCCGGCGATTGTAGGTACAGAGTTATGTAATTGGGCTTTTTGTGTATTTTCCAATTGTAATCGTTTTAATTCAAACTCGCGATTCTCAGCTTCTTTTTGCTGTAATAATCTTTCGGCTTCTTCACGCTCACTTACAATTCCCTCTAACAAATTTTTCACTAAATCTTCATCATACCCTTTGGATTTTACAATTAAATCAGTTAATTGAGTTTTATTGGTCGATTCTGGTGGATTTAAACCTAATTCGACAGCCACAGTAATCAGATCGATCTTTTTTGACCTTATTAAATGTGCCATTTTTATCATAAACTAATTAACACATAAAAATAAAATATATCATTAAATAAATCAATAATATACGTATTTTCACCCGATAAATCAGATATAGCAATACATATAATAATACGTAACAGTTATAAAAACACACTTACTTTCATATCTTCACCCGATAAATAAAATATATTTATACATATAATAATATTCAACAATTTTATAAACACTTTCTCTAAGTATTCTAAATCGAATATATATTTTGTTTCCTTTCCCATAAAAATAACAAGATACAAAAAAATATATATATATCTTTGTACTACTTAACTCTATTCTAGAAAAAAAAAAACATTACTCAATCAAACATTATTCATGTGAGGAAGCAAAAAAAATAACACCTTCCTCTATCTATACGAAGAAAAAGAGAGAGAAAAAAAAACTTTTAATCGTTTCACTTTTCACTTTTCCCAGTCTGCAAAAAAAAATATGCACGGCAGACGTTTATATTTTATTTCATTCGAGCGCTCTGACTCTGGGTCGCTTATTTGCTGATAAACGAACAACACATTTTCCTCTTGCGTACACTAAAAGCAGAAGAAAAAAAATATCACCAGAAAAAAAAGAAAATCGCTTTCCGCCACCGCGAAAACACGACACTTATCTTGCACAGACGGTCAGTGGGTCAAACTTTCTACACAGACACTCGAAATATTTCCCTCTTTCTTTACCGAAAGGACTTTATCTGCTAATCAGTGATTCATCACTGAACTTAACCGACAAACGATCGCACATTTCACAGATACGATGCACATATCACATAATAACCACTCACACACTTGGATGTGTAGTAATACACAGATGAAGAAAAAAAAATCGGAAGCACAAAACACTTTTACGTGAAGACACACGTGAACATCTCACAGGAACTTGATGCACAAATCTTTTTGCTTCTTTATTCGAAATTCACGTAGATCCCGATCATTCAGATCAATTACAAATCATGTAGATCCAGTTCGCATAGATTCCGTTGATCCAGGCCGTGCCTCCATTTTGTAGATATTTGTTATGGCCGGTTGTCTAAATGGGTATTAATAAGTCCAAGGCAGATTTTTGTTGAAATCTTACACTGTTTAATTTTCTGGATTATATATCAAATATTTACAAATATGTACAAGTTAAAATATAATTAGAACAATCATGACAACTCGTAAGCTCGTAAAGGCCGTTTGCCGATACCATTTCTCAGCTCAGCTCGTAAAAGGCTGGCCGTCGCCGGAGATTTAAGAGCATCTCCCGAGTCCGTCTTACTCAGTCTGCATCTCGACTCATTCTGTCTACTTCGTTCTCACGCTGTAAAAAAATACTGCACTCATCAAAATTTATATTGTTCGCGAGGCATCATTCAACTTCACAAGCCCCAATAAAGTATTTGCTTGTGTTTGCAGTCTAAAGTTCAGATGAGAACTCCCGCGACCACATATATATCAATTAAAATATGCTTTAAATGGTGTAACATCATTAAATTCATCGCAAACGATTTTTCCCGTAGACTATAATGTAACGAAATTCTTTTGAGTGTACCTGGAAATGAACTAACTATAAACGCTACATTTTTCATTTTCAATACCAAACATGCCATAGTAAACCTCATAAACATATATCAATTGCATGACAATCTGAGTATATTTACGAGAGTTAGAGCACGGACAGACAGACAGGCAAACCGAATTCATAAACACTTTTCAACTACGTTGGACTACGTCAAAGGATGTGAATGAATTTTCACTTTTCTAAACAACGCATAACCAACAGAGTGAAAAATGTGTCTTAACCGGGGGTCGAACCCAGATACCCTGGTATAGCGCACCAAGTGCTTTACCATTTAAGCCATATGGACGACGTTAGCAAAATGAAAATTAATTCACATCCTTTGTCAGTGTCATTAAATTTACGCGCAGTTTCAGCCCTGCTGAAAATTTAATTGGTAATACGTTGGAACGTTTTAAAGAATAATATAACTATTTTGATTGATTGTTATCATGTAAATAATTATATTTTAATACTAAAACAATTCCGTTAATAAAACCTTTTACTTATTTTTCCTTCGTCCTCCACTTTTCTCTCTCTCTCTCTCTCTCTCTCCTTAGAATCTATACCCTGAAACTACATTTTTAATGAGTCATTGTCCCTTCAAAAACAAGCATCCAAATCTCTTTAGTCGTAGAATGTGACAAGAGCTTTCTGAAAACGTCAACTTGATGAGAATATATCATTTTTGTTCTTCAGATAAATGACATTTATGATCAATAGCTCTTGTCATTTATTAAGTGGGGCTCGAATCTCTAACTAGTCATTAGCTGTAAGATTACAGTTATGAATAGCGATGTGAAAATTTTTTTGTTAGCGATTGTTTTCGAGATATTAATTTACAAGACATTACAATGAAACGCTTTCAGATTACATTCAACTTATCCACGGCGATATCAAAATCAGTTTTCAAAGTGTCAGTTACTCATTTCATCTGAAGTGGTGCTAACAGAAACTGATACAGAGTACATTATAAAGATACACGATAGAATTTATAGTATGAATAAATTAATTTTAATCTAAGTGAGTAAAGTAAATGAATATTTAATGCGTAATATTACTAATAACGATATGAGTAAACTGTTCGATATCCAGCGGACACGTGTCAGGCTAGAGTCCTGCATCGGGACGGGTAAACCCGATTTTACCCGAAAACGACCCGACGCGACGGCGACGGGTCGGTTCAGGCCGGATTGACTAATTATTTTCGGTTCAGATAGCTTTCGGGTTGCGTTTTGATTCTTGTGGGTCGGGTTCAGGTTAACTCGATTTTTCAAAAGAAAGTCCAAAATATAGTTTCAGGCCAAAATCTGCGTATTTGAATATAAATGAGGCTGTATTGTATACATTAGTTTTCTTCGTAAAAGATAAAATTTACATCAGAAATTATGATTGGTGAATATTTATTTCATAATTGTACTAAATTATGGATCATTTTTCTGTGATTTTAGAGTTTCGAGTCGGGTTGAATTATTTTGGGTCCTGGTCGGGTTTAAGATTAACAGTTTTTTTTGTCGGGTTCGGGTCGGGTTTTGGATTGACGTTACGTAGAATTTTCGAGTTTCACGCAGGACTCTATGCGAGGTTTTCACATTGCAATCTTTGAGATTATTTGCTGATAAGTTTTTTCATTAATTTTTAATTAACTGCAGTTTTAATTAAACAAAATGTGTTAACGAAAGTGAGTGTACAATGCCAAAAGCTTTTTCAAGAAACTTTCGTAGGATATCATAATGATCACTGTGCGCTTTGCATGTGCATAGAAAAAGCGATGTTGATATCAGAAATAATATATATTATAACCGAGTAATAGTATTTGTAAATTTTTTATTTACAGATTTATATGAATTCACTAATAAGTATTTAGTAAAAACTTTTGCTTCTTGATCTATTTTATACAAGTATAGCACATATAGAAAGCATGTTACATTGGATTTCCCATTATTTGAAATTTCATAACTCAGTTTTACATTTCTTAAAATGGCTGGAATTTTATAATCACTTATGTTATCTCAACTCTTTGAATAGCTAAAAGTGTTGTGTGTAAAAAGTTGTAGTGTTAAATTCAGGGAGTGGAACGGGGGAACATTCCCCCTTCCGGAGCACTGGAATGTTCTCTATCGCTGGAATATTTGAAATTTATGCTTTTTAATAGTCAAAAAGTGAAAATTCCTTCCCGAAACACTATAATGAAATTATCGAAAATTATCTGAATTCCACAATGATAAGTTATTCAAGTAAACATACGCGTTGATAATTTTTCAATTAAAAGTAAACTTATTGTAATAATTTATTGTATTATATAAAAATTCCAGAATATATTACAATTAGTTAGAACATGATTAATAAACCTGTAAATAAACCAGCATAATTTCTTTGCGACTTAGTTTAAACCAGTTTGATTTCTAGTTTTCTTTTAACAAAGCATGAAAACACGACAATATGAATACACTACCGCAACCACAACAATAACAATTAAATGTGCTTAAAAATATTTACATTTATCTTCCTCCTAAAATCTTTGCACACACCCTCGTATGTCTTTACAACAATAGCTAACCTTCAAACTTATTAAAACAACTTGATAAACTAAATACTTTTGACCACATTAATCTGTTTACAAAGAGCATAGTCGTCTATTCATATAGTAATTCATATATTGCTACAATGTTGCAGCATTATTGCTGCAATTGTTTCTGACAAATTACTCTTGAATGATTAAATTAACAGAATAATAAGTAATATAAGCACATTTATATATTTAAATCAGTGGTTCTCAACCGATGTGTCCTGACACCCTGATGCACCATGAGAGGAAGATGTGACAGGTGTGCCGTGAAGATCTTTAGTAAAGTTTTATCAAGATTCTGTGAATTAATCCTTATATGCTGTTACAAAAAATGTCACATAGATACTGTGAGTGTGTGGTCTCTGAGAGAGCTTGATCTAAGAATGAATAAAAAGCTCGATTAACTCACAGGATACTGTTTTTCTAATAAGCTTCATGTACAGGACTACTGTAATTAAAATTCACCTATTCAGAAATTTTACCTGCAAAAAAACATGTAATTTTAATGAACTTTATTCTACTGCTAGAAATTAGTTTTCTAGACGTGATGTCAGAACATGTTAACCCCTTCCCTACTCTGTCATACTTTGGCACATTTTGTGGACATGCAAATGTTTTCCAATTTTATTGGACACTCTTTTTGTATCTAATAAAAACAAACTTCATACATAAAAAGTTTTTTTTTTCAATTTCTGCTTTAGTGATTAATTATGCATCAATGAAAAACTATTGAAAAATTATTTTTCGATTGCGCTTCTATATTGTTTTATGATAAGTGAACAGTTAGATTAGCAGTATAAATTGTAAAGAAATCAGTTATAACAGATGTAAAATTATATTGGCAAACCCCTTTCTAAAAATATCATATATACATTTAAACTATTTATTAAATTATTTCGGCCAAATAAATATGGGAATACTTTATATATTATTAATTTTCCTGGTAGATTTTTTTTTTTAATGTTAAGTTGAAATAAACATTTCACCAGATGAAATATTATCATTTTCTATTTCAAATTAAAGTATTGTTTTCATTTTAACTGAGAGACATAGATCTCGTTTTGATGCGTTAACAAAATTTAATAGCATTATTACAATATTTTTAAATAATTACGAATTTCGATTAAAATAAGCTGCAGATTATTAAGAAAATTTCAAATAAAAAAAGAATTATATACGAATTTTCATGATATTTCCGTGCAGTGTTGAATTCAGGGGGTGGACCAGGGGTGACATTCCCCCCGGAGCATTAAAACGTACCCCCGGAAGATTTGAGATTTTATGATTTCAATTTTTAAAAAGTGCAATCCCCCCCTCCCCCCCTCCCCCCTCCCGGAGAAAACTGTCTGAATTCAACACTGTTCCCATGATATATCTGGGAATATCTATGGATATTGTCACTAAGTCGTTGCGTTTTTATTTTCATTTTTTTTTCTAGATTTTTTTTTATACATACGTGTAGAAAATTTCGAAAATAAAAAGGGAAAAAACGATCTGAAGATTATTAAGAAAAGTTCAAATAAAAAAGTAATTATATACGAATTTTTATGATATTCCCATGATATATCTGGGAATACCTATCGATATTGCCACTAAGTTGTTGCGTTTTTTTATTTATTTTCTAGATTTTTTTTTTTTTATATATATAATGTACATACGTGACGAAAATTTCGAAAAGTGAAAGTGAAAAAATTCCCACCAATGACGCATACAATGACCCCGCCCTTGAAAACCGTGACGTCAGAAGGTCGAATTGAAGCGTGGAAAATAAAAGAAGAGGCGGATCACATACTTTTAAAGTTAATTACATCGTTTACAAAAAGAGTGTAACTTGACATTTATTACACGCTTCTGACAAATTTAGTTAAGAAAGAAATTTACAGCCCATTAAAAAGTACGTTCTTTACAACTTTAATGATTATGTAGGCTTTTCTGAACTCTAATGATTTAATTAATTATAAATTAAAAGAAAATGAATGGAGAAGAAGAAAAAGTTTTCGTAATTCTAAGTACCACTTTGCGGTTTTTAATTACGAGTATATAACATTTCTTTTGTACAAACGAAATTTATTCTTTGAAATATTGAAAGTTAATAACAAGTTTTGAGAATGGTTACTGCATTTTGTATTGCTTAAGCTTTCACGTACAAATTTTTTTGAATCCCTGAAAATATTTATAACGCAAAAATAAAGACAATACTTGATTGCAATACTTACACTTGATTGTAATTGCGAATGAACAAAATTTAGAAGCATTAAAAGTTTATCATAATTTATAGCATTATTATAATTTATACCCTGCCTGCTTCAGGAATGCAAAGTGCAATCAATTTAGTCGCCATACTTTATGAATTTATATTCTTGTATAAATTTGACATGAAGCATTTCCTTTTTATATTTCTGTTATTTAATAAACAGCTTTTTCAGATTATCTGGATAAATTTTAAAAGGATTCCATATTGCCCAATCTGTTTGTTTATTAATATCATCCTAAATATTATCACATGTTGATTATTGTCATTTCAAAACCTTCATCTATATTACCTTTTTCATTTTTTTGCTTGAAATATTTAACTAAATATTTAACTTATTATTTGTTACTTTAGAGGTAACTAACCTTTCAAAGTTTTCATACGCATTTATAACTGTCATTCCCGGGAACTTCTTTCCATAATTTCTTTTTATTTCGATTGTTAAAAATATTTAAACACAGTAAAGCATTTTTAGAAAGTTATTCAGAAACAATAGAAGACAACTAGAAAAATAAATAGTTATTTTTTATAACTATTGACGCTTCAAAGGTTAATGATCTCTTAAACATTTTTATTTATTTATTTATAATAATTTTCACAATACTTCGTTTTATATTAAACTTGTTTCCTCCATTATTTAGAATATTTGAATAAATTAATATAGATTTTTAGAAAAACAACTTGGATCTATATCTAAATCTGTTATTTACATTTGCATCTAAATGTAAGGATTTTTACCTCATTTATATCTATAACATTATATTATTTTTTTTTTCTATTCTAGTTCCATAGAAATATACAACGCGATTTCGAGAAAATGACTCAAGAACAATATATATCGATTATTTTTAATAATTATAAATTTTTATTGTTTATATGAATATTTCCATCTTGTTTTTAAACTAATAACAGGAATATGCTTTTACTGCTCTAAAATTTAAAATCACACTTTCCCTAATTTCTAAAACCATAAAAAAATCCAGTAAGTAATTTTCTTTTCTGATTGAGTATGTAAAACCACGAACTGCTATTATTTCAAACTGCAAATGTGAGATAATTTGTAAAATAGAACAAAACAATTAAATATTAAAAAGGAGTGACGTTCAAAGATGATTTATATGCAATATCAAGATATTAAGGTGGGATCAAGATAACTTAGATTTCCAGTAAAAGTTCTTTTAGATAATAAAGAAATCGCCGAAAATCAGTATTAAAAATGCTTAACACAATTCCAATTCACAACAATTATTTTCTATCTAGATTCAGCAATGCGAAATATAATTATCGTAAAAATGAATTATTCAACGAGCATTTCATTCAATTTTTTTAACGAGCATTTAAAGAAAATTACAGGATAAAGAAATACATTTTTCCTTCACACTTTAAAAGATACGCAATTAATGGTTTTGACACCATCTGAAAATTACTACAGTACAGTGGGTGATCGGTTAACGAACTTAATTCGTTCCAAAACAATGTTCGCTAACCGAATTGTTCGTTAACCGATCATAGAGTGAGTTTAGATTTGTATGGGAATTCAATTCGTTCTTAAGAGCTATATAATGTATATAAATTAATATAAATTCTCCCTAAATTTATTTAAATGTAATAATAATAAAACATACATTACACACATACAGTATTGCCCTTCCTTCAGGAATGTATTTTTTGAGTTAGTGATGCATTACATTTTTGACAAAAGCTTATGTTTCCTCTCTGGAGTGTTTTTTTTTTTAAATCTTCCATTTTTAATAGGGTTAATATATGTTCGTATGCAATATGGACAGATCGTATTTTGATGGCTTTCTCCGTGTCGTGCTGTACTTAAAAAAATGACATGCCCTTTGTAAAAACTTTTAGGATCACATTCTTTGACTACAACATTAAATCACATCAATTTATCACTTTGACCTATCAAAAACTCCATTAGTTGTCTCAAAGATTGTGTTTACTGCCGGGCCCCGATAAAGCTCAAGTAGAGCCTAGAGCCCGTTAATATTTTAAGAACTAAATTTAATTAAAAATAATTAATTTCCAATTAAAATATTTCTTAAAATGGACACAAAATACAAAAATTAATGTTTTAAATCTATTTATTCTAATTTGGGGCCCGTAAATGTAGGGCCCGAACCCCCGGTAGCTCATGAAATAATTAGGCTATAAGTATACAACTGTTAAAATGTTCTCTAAGTCGATAATAGATGAAACAACTTTGCGAATCTGAAACACAGCATTGCTTCTTTTTGGGTTTGTTTTGTGAGGTGTTCGTTAACCGAACATGTGTTCGTTATCCGAACATAAAAATCTCTCATGAAAGTGTTCGTTAACCGATCTGTTCGTAAACCGAACAGTTCGTTAACCGATCACCCACTGTATATTAAAAATGTATACACATGTTGAATTATTATAAGTCCAGTTTTTACTCACATATAATAAATATTTAAATTGCAAAATAATCTATATAAAATGTATAACGTTTCTTCCTACCGCGGATGTTCAAAATTATTACCGTTCTGTTCAATACATCGCTTATGACGTGGAGCTATTGATTCACAAACTTCAACAAACATTTCATTTGGTGTTGTGGCACATTCTTGCTCAATTGCAGTTCCGGAAAGTTCTCTATGAGTATCCATTCGTTTCAAACTTATCTTTTATCCGATGAATTGTAAGTCGCATAGGTGCATCTGCCTGAAACTCCCGGCGATATTGTTTTTGTACTTCTGATACATTTTCATACTTACAATAGTATTTTAAAATAAAATTTATTTTTTCAAAAGTTAATCTTGGTCCACTCATTATTTCCAATTAATTACACTTTGAAAAGAAAGAAAAATTAGAAAGCTATGACCCTTTAAACAGTGTATGTTTTCTTATGTAACCCTGCATATATATTTATTGGAAGATAAACTATTTCTACTGCATATATCGAAATTTTATTTTGTAGTTTAAGTATTTTACTATTTGTAAATTATTTTTTAATAATCTTTTTAGTGTTTAATTTAAAAGAATAATTTACCAATTTTTGTCTATGAATAAAACGAAGAAACTTTCTATTTATTACTATATCAAATATATGTAATAGTGAACTCTAAAAGTGAGAAAAAAAGAGGAGAAAATGGAGCAAAGACTTTCCCATCCGCATTTCACACACGTTTCATAAATAAAAAACGTCATTTTGCTAATGAATTCCAGTTCATCCACAGGAATTCAGCAAAAATATTTCCTAAATGCAATAAACTACTTTTTGACCTTTATTTTGATAGGGGGGGTGGGGGGGATTAAAGGTAACATCTACCGTTTTTATCTTCTTTTTTTCTCTCTCTAAAGCTCATCTTAATTTACAATTACCAGCGATTTCGCAGCTGGATATTTTTTTAAGGAAGCAAACGGAGTCCATCATTTAAAAACATGTTACATCATTTTACATGAAACATGATGTATTACTTTTAAACATTATTATACACTTTATATCCAATAAAAAATTAACTATTTTATTTGTTATGTATAAGCATATTTTTACAAAGTTAGTTAAGAAAGTGCTTTAATGTACAAAAAAAAAAAAAAAAAAAAACAGTTTTATAATGCACTGTCGAGATTAAATTAAATGAGCAAAAATAAAAAGGTACTTTATATTAATTTTATTAAGGGGACTAAAGATTCTTAAAATGTCGAAAAGTGAAAGAAAAAAAATCATAGTTGTAATTTTATATTTTAAAAAGTATTCATTACAAAAACACAATTTTTAAAGGCAATAAAAAATACATATTTCTACTTTCATTTCATATATATATATTTAATATCATAATGGGGAAAATTAGTTTTTAAAGATATTTTTTTTTTTAACTTGTCGATCAGAAAATTGGAATCGCAGGTTGCGCGCATGATTTCAAGAGAATTCCTGCATGTTAAAACAAACTTTTTACTATCTAATTATACGTAAGGGTCTTGTTCTTACACTGAACCTAAAAAAAATGTTTATTTATAACATTTTTATGTGTTAAAAACAAAACTACATCTTGCTTATATAAAATTTTAGCAATTTTAGCAATATAACACCAAGAGAAAAAATATTTTTTCAACAAAAAAAGATGAAAATTTAGGTTTAATTTACAGAGCCTACAAAATACACTATATATCCTGAAATTTTCAAAAAAAAAAAAATATTGAAAAGTTTTTAACTATCTTGCACGCAACGCTCCAATATTACATTTTGAGAAAAATGACTTTAAAATTCTCTTTTTGAAAATATTCCATATTTAACAGGCTCTACCAGTGGCTGAGAGGTTCTGCTCTCAAAGCTGGTAGACGAGAGGTGCTGGGTTCAAACCCCTGTCGCGCTCGTCTACCTAACCGTTCGGAGTTTTCCGTGGTTTTCTTCGAACCTTGCCGCAAATACGGGTTAGGATCCTTTAGAAAGACCCCCACGGAGAACACTCCGCCCCGCCGGCCTATTTCCCTATAGCAGATAATCGACCATAACAAATAACCAATAAATTAACCAACCATATGTAACAACTATTAAGAGTGCCATGCATTTTGTTTTAAAATGTTCAGAAATGATCACTTTATATATATATATATATTCAAAAATTTAATTTTTTGAAGGTTTAAAAATCCTAATATTAAATTCCCTTAAGCGAAGTCCAATGAAAAATAATAACGTTATCGCGTAATCCAATGGGCTTCGCTGTACAGGAATATGCAAATTCGATAAAATTTTTGCGTGTGGAAGATGTCATTGAGAAGGACATTTGACGAATTGGGAGAAATGGCATGTAATTGGGAGAATGAAAGAAAGACAGTAAGCTTGCATTTCGCTCAGGAAGGTCCAAACACTTTATAAAATGTTTTCTATTTATCTCTAAAAAGTTGTAAAAAGTAACACAAACTTTTCCGTACCCCATCCAATTTCCTATACTCCTATTTCAATTTATTTTCTGCAGTAATAGGATATTCTGCATTTCGGAGATATGTCAAGCATAACAAAATAAAGATATTGTGCAAGTTCCATGTTTTTAACTGCAAAATCATTCAAGTTATTTGATGTTTTTGTACTTGTTCCTTTAAATTTTACATACTTTCGTTAACTTACATTTCTGTATGTATGTGGCAGCCAAATCCTGTGACTGATTTTTCACCCACTTCCTGTTCAGGCAGAGCTTTGAAATTCTGAATATATACGTATTCTTGAGAGCAATACATTGAACTGGACATTATTATTTTTTAAATTCGATCCCTAAGGAGGATCAACACTCGTCGGTCCAAAACTTGCATTTTCCTCATAGAAATAACGTTACAATTATTTAATTGAAAAAATAGCTCCATTGTTGCAACATTCATCCATTTTGACCACATTGCTGCCCGCATCATTATGACGTCAGCATTGAGCGACGCACAAATTTGTGCTTTATAATATAAGTTGACTTTTTTGTGAATTTTAATGAAAGTATGTTTAAAAATTTTCTTTCCTTTACATTTAAATATTCTATTAAGGCTCCTCACCAGTCAGACCGTAATTTCCCCTTTCTAATGTAAAGGGGCCGCTTCATTGAAATTCACTGACCACGAAATCCCATTTTAACCTATGGGAAAACTTAACAATTACTCATTACCTAATATGGTTTTCACCATGAGAAAGTAGTTGTCAGATGCCGACGATGTGCGTTTTAAAAAAAATGTCTTCTTAAATTTTAAGTATTAAAAAATCCCTGCAAACTTTGAAATTTCCACTTGATAAAATTTTATCCTCTTCATAAAAATACTTAAAATTTAAGGAGACAATTTCTAAAAAAGCACATCGTCGGCATCTGACGTCTTACTTTCTGATGGTGAAAACCATATTTTAATAACTATATTAAGTAATGAGGAAATAAGCTTTTAAGTTTTCCCATAAGATGGGATTTCTCGATCGAGGAGTTTCAATGAAGCTTAAACCTGTGTTACTTGGAATGCATCCATATATTTCAAATTTCTTTTCAGAAAATAAAAATGTGTACCTTCTTTTTTCTGTAATGCTCTTCTTGGTAGGATGTTTTTTTTTTTTCTTTGGCAAAATGTTTCTAAAATACAGTACAACTCGTTTAATACGAGCACAGTTAAAACGAGGACATGATTAAAACAAGCACTTTGCAAGTTGAGAATGGTTCATCATTTAAACTGTATTAAGAATTGCACGTTATGTTTACGAGCTACAGTAGCGGAATCACGGCAAAAACTAGCAAAACATCTCTTCATTTCAATGTAGTTTTCGGCGAAAAGTAAAGTAGAATGAGAAGCTATAAATCCCTTCTTTATTGGACGCTGTTCTCTCTCAGCAAAATTATTTCTACATTACAAGTTACAGCTGTCTGACAAAATATAATAATTTATCAGTTCTACCAGACAGAATTTCACTCTTCAAGGAGACCCTCTTCCACCCAAGAAAATGCAAAGGAATGTCTTGTGGTCTTGAAAGAAGGGAGAGATAAAAACGTTTCAAATACCGCCCCTTTGTAGGATTTACAACTGAGCCATTAAAAAGAAGGAGCTTAGAAGAAAATCTTTATTTTTTTATTTATCTAAATCCAGACTCTGGGCTAGATTAACAAGCATTTTCATACATTTTGTCGCACTGTTAAAATCAAAAAGGATATATGAAATTAATAGCTCGAAAATTGTACTGACTACTGCAATATTAGCCGAGCTTCCCGGGAAAAATTAAGATATGTTAATTTTAGCATTGAGATAATTAGAATAATTAATAGTTGTAATTAACTTATTTATGTGTGTGTTTTTTAGTTTTTAATTATATTCACGGGCTTGACACAAGTTTTTTTTTTTTTTTTTTTAATCTGGCGACCAGGTTTTTTTTCTCCTGGCGACCAAGTTTTTTAATTTGGCGACCCAGACCCAGTTATTTAATCTGGCGTTTTTTTTTTTCTTTTACAAAAAAAATCCTAAGAAATGAGCATAAACGGCATTTTTTGTCTCTCCTACCCCTACTAGTTCGAGGCTAGCAATGATCTTTCTCTTCTCTCGTATCTTTTAATGGAAGAACCAAGTTTAAAAGGCATTTTCCATCTCATGCACAGAAAACGCCATTCTTTGCAGAAATAGTATAAATCCAAGCTCTGTGGCATCTAAAATGGGATACAATGCTAAAAAATGCTCATGTTTTTTAGCTAGTTTAAAATCAGATTTTTGTGTTTGGAATCAAAACTGATTAATCTATCACATTCACTTTAAAGAATAATAAAATAATTTTAAAGAATAAGTGATTATAAGTAATTCATTTGAAGTACATCTGTAAAAATAAATTATGGACTATTTCTAAACTACAAGTATGGGACGAATAATTCTAAACTATACTTGTTATTATTTTTTCTCAATTAATTCATAAAAAAACTTTTGTTGTTTTTTAAAATCAATGACCAAGGAGGGGAGGGGATATTTTTTACTGGAGACTAGAATTTTTTGCTGGCTACCAGATTTTATTAAATTTGTAAAGCCCTGTTCACGGATATTACGAGAACTTTATAATTCCCTTTCTTCTCGTTTTAACAGAAGTCGACTGTTGTTAATTAATACTTAGGTTTTATATTTTAAGTGTTAAAATCTAAGTGGTGAACACGAATTGTAAATAAAATTTTAACACTTGAAATAAAACTAAGAGATTTTAGAAATATTTTGTTAAATAAAAAAGAACAACATCCTTCAAGAAAAAAGATGGTAAAAATTTTAATTTTCTAAGGAAAATTTTGAAAAATACTGATGTATTCCAAGCCCATAGCATTAAAATTAGAGAGGAGAATTACGACCTGACTCATAACAAGTCTTAAGTGAGAATTCAAAGTTAAAAAAAATAATTTAACAAATTTTGCTTTTGAATAAACACTTTCACACGAAATTCAAGTTTTTTGCTCCCGGTATGAAAACACATTCACTTCAACATTGAAAATAAATGCACAAATAATAAAAAGAAAAAAATGGAGCAGAGCTTTTCGCATCCGCATTTTATAAATATTCCGAGAATAGAAAAAAGAAAGAATCCTTTCACTAACGAATTCTAGTTCAATAGCCGCAGATTATAAATGAATACTGGCAAACTCATTTCCTAATTACATTCAACTACTCTTTAACTTTTTACCTTGAGAAAAAGTTTAACGATAACAGCTACCGTTTTCTGCTCCAAACCTGATCTTAATTTACAATAACAGTTATTTCGCAGCTGGATATTTTTACAAGGAAGCGAATGTATCCAGTGATTTCAAAACTTTTTCCGTTAACGTCCTTTTTTTTTTTTTTTCAGTGTCTAAGTAACCGAGTCAAAACTAAATCATTTGACAGGTTTCCTACTGTTTTGACACTTTTTAACACAGGGACGATTATAACCTGGGAGATTTTTAAGAAAAGATACGAATGGGAGTCACTGATATGTGACCAAGTTGTTGAATGCGTAGGAAGAAAGAATCTTTGGCAAAATAAAGTAGCCTGTCTTCTTGATATCATGGGAACTGATTTCTTGGGAAGTTGTTAGTGGAAATTATCACATTTTGTTTTTGAGTTATCGGAGATTATATAAATAAATAAACTTTCGTTTTTCTTTTGGGAAAGTTATAGAGAGTGTCTATAAATTATTGTAGGGGTTTAAATTTGAGATATTACATAGCGATGTTAGGTACGATCAGTATTTAGGAAGTACATTTTTAAAAGTGTTAAATGTGAGGAAAGCGTTTTAAAATTAAGTTTTTTGTGTAATTTCTTTAAAATTATTAGACGTAGAAACTCCAAATCAGGAATAGAAATATCGCTTAAACTTTATATAATCGTTAAAACTGTCTTTTATACTAACATTTTTTTTTTTGTGTGTGTGTGAAAAAAAACTTTAATGTGTGATTCGACATGTTTCTAAACATATAGCAAAAATAATGGAGTACTCTAATTAGAAACTTATTTGAAACTACAGTATTCTATAAAGCGTTAGGAAGTCGAGTGGAGTCAATCAAGATTTTTTTTTCAAAGACTAATTAAAACAATAAAGACAAATCATGCGTTAAACATAGATTATGAAACAGTGTCCATTCAGAATACTGTAAAAAAAAAAAAATTCACTGTTTTATAAGGTGAAAGATTATAAATACAAGTAAACAATTTGGAAAGCAAACATAACATTACTTTTGAGAAAACAATTTCAGTAATGACCATGTATAGTCGGAAAAGTATACTGATTCTTTTGAGCAGCTCTGTATATGATCTATAAATTTGTATACACTTACTGCATAGTATGTAAAAATATAGTTCAGTTAGAAAACGCATAACACATTTGAAAATTCCCCTTTAGCAATTTCCGTCAATAAACGGAAATGTACTCGAATTATTTTATGCAGCCTTCTATGTGATTTATAGAATTTACACACGCCAAGTAATAGGCAAAAAAATTAGTTGCATTTAAAAATGCATACCTTAACTGAAAACGTACTTCCAGCATTTATCGCTTATACTGTAAATGTAAGTAGTGTAACCGAATTCTTTTGCGTATCCCTGTACATGAACGGCAAATGCTATGAACACCGTATTCTACAGTAAACATCTTGTAATGCACCTGTATATCAATTTCAATAGGTTTTAAATCATGTAACATCATTAAAATTCATAGAAAACGATTTTTCCCCATAGACCATAATGTAACACATTTCTTCTGAGTGCCCCTGTAAACGAATTGCTACACACTTCATTTTCAATACCGAATATGCCACGATAAACCTCAATAACATATATCAATTACATGACAATATCGAGTACATTTACGCGAATTAGAACGTGACCAGACAGATGGCCAGATAAACTGAATTCACAAATACCTTCCAACTATGTTGGAAAGTGTTGAAGAAGAAAACATAAAACAATTTTTGAAAGTTTCGTGATTTTAAAGATATTGATGATACAGTGGCCATATAATTTTCTTCCTCACCTACTTACTGCCCTTGGTGGCAGTCACGGACACCAAAATATTACGTGTAGGAGTAATCAGAGAAGATGAAGCAGAATCATTCCATGCTCCGAAAAAAATAACCCTTCTATGTGTGCCTGTAGGCCAGCTCCAGCCCCCACACGTGTCTAAGCTATAGAAAGAAATCAGAGAAAGTGGGCGCGTCTTTCGCCCATCTTTACTACGGAGAGTAGTTTGTTGAATTTTGAGTTTATTTATTCATTTTTCTGGCCACGATTTGTTTGTTATTAGCATGATATATATAGATAAGTTCAGTGTACTACGTAGGAAGGCATGACCTGGTACATACTGAAAGTGCAGAAGAGTAAACGGTCGTGCCATGACGATCAATATGTTATTTGGAAAAAACACTCCAGATAGATGGTCAAACATAATAGTTGTAGAAGAATAGCATTCTTTGATTCAGTGCTTTCTGATGTTTTATTTGGTGTAAGGACTTTTACTGATATTGATTCACGCATAAGTCCTTTAACCCCTTGAAGAGTGGTGGGATATCTTTTATCCCATTATCAAGATTTGTACCAAAATTACATACATACTGACCTGGTACATACTGAAAGTGCAGAAGAGGAAACGGTCGTGTCATAACGATCAATATGTTATATTTGGAGAAAACACTCCAGACAGATGATCAAACATAATAGTTGTAGAGGAATAGTATTCCTTGATTTAGTGCTTTCTGATCATTTGTTTTATTTGGTGTAAGGACTTTTACTTTTATTGATTCACGTATAAGTTTTTTAACCCTTTGAAAGATGGTGGGATATCTTTTATCACACTTAATTTTAATCAAGATTTGTACCAAAATTACATACATGCTGATCTGGTATATACTGAAAGTGCAGAAAAGTAAACGTTTCTGTCATGACGATTAGTATGTTATTTAGAGAAAACACTCCAGATAGATGATCAAACATAATAGTTGTAGAAGAATAGCATTCTTTGATTCAGTGCTTTCTGATCATATGTTTTATTTTATGTAAGGACGTTTACTGATAAGCACCTTAACCCCATTGAAGAGCGGTGGGATATTTTCTATCCCACTTGATTTGAATCAAGGTTTGTACTAGAATTAAAATATATATATATTTATATATAACTTTGGGAAATTAGAGCTGTAAAATTGAATTTCTTTATTTTCAAACATAATATTTCAAAAATTCTGGTGAGAATTCATTACAGAAACATAATTACTTGCCACTGAAATGGTTAAAAAAGAAATAGCCTAAGATTCTTTTAAGTTAATCAAGCTCAGTAATATATACTACAAATATAAAATTATTACGAGGGAAAATAGAGCAAGATAGCAGCAAAAAATTTAGCATTTCACAGAATTTCTTATGCGAACCCAGTTATAATCTCATAAACGATTTTTTAACATATTTTCAGTTAAGGTGACGATGAGAATCATGTTTGTTTAACACAACAGCTTAAACTGAAACTTAAAAAGGGATTGGGGACTATTTAACTGCAGAAAATTCAATAAACACTTAAATATTTCAACATAGAAATCGAATTCGTATAATCTAAACCTAAAGGAATTTAGGAAATAACATTTACTATATTTTTTAACACAGAGCTTGAATAGAAGTATCAAAGAACATGACCAATATCTCCACTATCATTATAGCAACAAAAGAGAAAATCACAGAAATCCATGCTTCTTAAATCAGTCAACTTGTTGCGGAATATTTCGTTGAGCAAATATACCTAATTCGACATTCTTTCGAGTGCAGTATCACTTAAAACCGTTTGTAAGATAAACTCATTTCTGTTTTTTTTCCAATACTTGTTTGACAATCAAGGCACTACAGGAGAAGAGTCATGTGGGCTTTGAGATGTCCTCTTGCTCTAACGCCCTGCTATATTGAGTCGAAGGATCAAAAACTCGTTGCACTTTTGACCAGAGTGATGTGATAAATATATTCGGCGTATATGAGATTTAAGCGAATATATTGGGTTGTCTGGAAAGTTCGTTCCGGTTAGAAAAATCAATTCGTACCGGAAAATTCCACCCATTAATTATTATACGTTACATATCGGATTTAATTTATAATAATTAAATGATAGAATTTTCTGGTACGAATTGATTTTCCCAACCAGCACGTTTGGGAAATATTTGGGAACTTTCCGGACAACCCAATAATTATCAGACGGAAACAGGGGTCGGAAATAGAGCTCTACAAGTAAAAAAAAATACAGTAACCACAACTCTTTACAGTAGTTTGTAGTGTAGCGTGCTACATTTTGAACAATGTAGTCGAGAGAGTAGCGCGATACAAAAAATCAGTAGTTTGTAGCGAGAACCCGCGCTACTTTTAACGCTACTTTAGGGGGAAATGTGCCGTTCTGCAAATCACGTGGCCGTAACTTACTTCTTTTGTGAAAAATGTGTTCTGCTTAACAATTTGCGAATCTCATCGGCAAATCTCGGTTACAGTGCATAGCATCAAATCAAATATTTTCCTCATTGACACTTGCTATTAAAATCAAGTACTAACCCATCAAAAGCATTAATTTTCTTGCTGGCTAAGAGTGAAGTCACTCTAGGGTTTTTTATAAATGTATTTATATACTGATTGTATTATGTATCTATCCTTATTTCGCTAAGTGTATTACGTGTCTAAAATAACATTTTGTAGAAAAACACAAAAATTTTTTTTGTGTATTATCTTTCTTAATTTTTAATGCCCTCGATTATATCGCAGTTATTTGATTGTATCCCTGCAGACATGATAAAACGAGGGGTAACTGTATTATTTAATCCGTGTCTCCATTTTCGAGTGTAAATTGAATTCCTTGACAAAATCTGAAAGTAGTGAAGTAGTGACTACTTTTGAAAAGTAGTTTGTAGTCGCAACTTTTTAAAACAAGTAGTTGTAGTTAACTACATTTTCGATAAAACAGTTGTAGTTCGCTACAATAAAAAAGTAGTTTTTCCGACCTCTGGACGGAAACGGAAAATATGTCATAATCTAAGTAGAAAAAAAGTACAGTACAATTACAATAGACAGTGCATCTTCTAAAATTGAAATCTGTTTAAAACAGAAAGTTTTGTTGTTCTTTTATCATTTTGTTTCAGCTGTTTTAATGTACCTTCACAATAATTACATAGCTATACTTTAAAAATTTCTACGAATTTGAACGTAAGCAAACGCAACAAGCAAGAATCTTTCATCGTTGTTATGTTTCTTAAAATGCTTTCCTTAAACGATTTTTGTACTACTATTATGTTGGTAATCTTGTTCCTTTTATTAGTGCGGTATAACTTATATGGTAATAGTTAAACATATGTAAAAGGGTCAGGGGGTGAATATGATTTTTTTTTCTGAAATGTGTCTTTGTAAAAATTAATTTTAATGTACATTTTTTTTAACTTTAAACTTTAAAAAAAAATTTAATTTTAAAGTTTTAAACATATTTAATTTTTGATATAACTCATGAACCACTAGCCCGTTTTCATTGCTGTTTTCGCGAGAAGAAAAGGTTTCATGTTAATTTGTCTTCAGGATTTATAAAAATATTGCTTACAAAATTTATAATAAATTTAAAAGTAAAAGAGAATTTTTGAGAATGATTTTTATTTTAAGGAATATAGTTTCAAAACTTTCACATGAAAGTAAAATCCTGAAATTAAATTTTAAAAACATAACATAAAAGCTTTGTAAAAATATTCATACATATATCCTGCATGAAGTCTAAATATATGCTTTTAAATTTCATACATATATCTTGCATGAAAGTTTAGATAGATACTTTTAAATTTCATACATATATCTTGAATGAAAGTCTAGATATATGGTTTTAAATTTCATACATATATCTTGCATGAAAGTTTAGACATATGCTTTTAAACATGACAATTTATGAAAAAATCCATTCTTAGATAAATGGACTTAAAGGTTTAGCTACGGACGGAACAGGATTGATATTACAACACAAAAATTGTTATATCAGAAGATTGTAGAAATACGCGATTTCCTTTATTTAATTTGCTTAATTTTGAGGTATTTTGTTCGTATTGCAATATAAAAAAAATAGGAGGATGATATCTAATTGTAGATAATTTGGCAGGCAGTCAATATACAGAGAAAATTCCGACAATCAGAAGCATTTATTGTATTATTTAGCATAGAGCAGAACAGTATCTTGAACAGAAGTATCAAAGAATTTGACCAATATCTTTACGAATGTTATAGGTATAAAACAGAAAGTCAAAGAAATTCCATGCTTTTTAACTCACTCAACAGGTTCTGGAATATTTCAGTGATAAACATATCTAAATCGTCATTTTTTCAAGTGCAGTATCACTTAAAAAAGTTTGTAATATAAACTCACTACTGTTTATTTTTCTCAATACGTGTTTGGCAATCAATTCATCATTAAGAAAAGCAGTGTGGGTTTCGATATGTCCTCTTGCTGTCACGCTCTGCCAAATAAAGTCAAAGGATGAGAAACTTGTTGCTTTCGACCAGAGTGATCTGATAATTATATTCGGTGTATCTGAGATTGAAGCTACTATAATTATCAGATAGAAATCGAACATAATGTAAGCAAAAAAAAGTACAGTACTATGATATGAGAATCATATATTAAGTTTTAACAAACCCTATCCTTTATTTAATTTATATTTTTCCCCTTCCTTTGTCAAAATTTAATCGTGTTATCTTTAACTTCAAACAATAAGCCCGCTGTAATTTATACCCTTTCCCTTTTTCATTTTCACTTATGCTCGATCACTAATATCTCACGGCTTTTCGATTAAAATAAAAAAAGAAAAGAATTAAATCAGCACAGATGCCTTTTCGTAATTTTACTTTCCGTAACCAAGCTTATAACACAATATGTTCATAACGCATTTTTGTGGCCACAAGGTCCGTTAAAAATTATGTCTATCTGTGCATACTGCCCAAATGCATGCCCTTATATGGTAGTGGTAAGAACTCAATCACTCACACCCATGTCTAAAAATATATTCTCATTGTTAAAAGCATATACTGTTTTGTCTGTCGAAAATCCGTTCTCATGAGAAAGATATTTGTCGGTTATAATCGCCGTGGCGATATTAATTTTTGAAACAAAATTCGTCCTTTTGAAAAAATCTAGCAACCCGGCTTGCTAAATACCATTAGTTATGCGGCAGCTTCATCTGAAAGTATTTACGCCTAGACACTCTGTAGCAACCCTATTTTGGCGAGATTCTAGTCAGTGCAATTCCAACTTGTATCGTGGAAACAACTTCACTTCGCTTTCTGTCTTCGCATAATAATGACCGTTTAAAGAACGGTTTCCCCCTCTTCTGTCCGCGACCATCTTGGCATCCTCATAGTGATCTTACAATAAAATGACTTGACATCTATTCTGGAGTTTTTTTATTATACCACGAACCTGACTCCCTTGGATTTATTCGATCACGAACAACTATAACAAACTATGATCTGATCAGCCAACTCCTTTACAAGTACAATTAAAACAGACAGTGTACCTTATAAGAGGTAAACTTGTTTAAAATGAAAAGCTGGCCTTTTGCGATTCCATTTTAGGAGTTTTACTGTGCTTTCACAATAATTATACAACTATATATAAAAAATTCCTACGAATTTGAGCATAAGCAACCGCAACAAGCAATATTCTTTCATCTTTCTTAAAATGCTTTCCTTTAACAATTTTTGTAAATGTTCCGTATTATGTGGCTAATCCGTTTTTTGTTGGTAATCCTACTGCCGTCCGTATTATGTTGGTAATCATGTTCCTTTTGTTAGCACGGTATAACATATAGTGAGTATTTTAACATCCTTAATTGCAACATAAAAAAAAAGAGAATGACTACAGACAATTTGACAGGCAGTGAAAATACGAATTCCTGTAATCTGAAGCATTTATTGTATTTATTTTAAAAATAGGGCAGAACAGTATCTTGAACAGAAATATCACAGACTTTAACTGACACCTTTACTATTGAGAATTATCGAAGAGAAAGTCAGATAAATCCATGCTTTTTAACTCACTCAACAGGTTGCGAAATATTTCTGTGACAAACATACCTAATTCGGCTTTCTTTCAAGTGCAGTATCACTTAAAAACGTTTGTAATATAAACTCACTGCTGTTTTTTTGTCTCAATACGTGTTTGACAATCAAGGCATCAACTTAAGAAGAGCCGTGTGGGATTGGAGATGTCCTCTTGCTGTAACGCCCTGCCAAATTGAGTCGAAGGATCAGAAACTCGTTGCACTTTCGACCAGAGTGATCTGATAATTATATTCAGCGTATATGAGATTCAAGCGGTCGGCGAACTACGTAGGTAGCCCTGAAATTTTAAAAAAGGTGGTGAAACTGGACTTGTGAAACTAAACTGACTGCAGAATAAGAGTGGATGTTTGGAGAAGAACATGCGATTTTCTTTATATATATAAATGCCCACGAGATAATTAGTAGGAAACATACAAGATCAAGATCAATTATGTCATGAATGAGTCAACGCGTTAAAAATATAATGTTTCATTTCTAAACCAGTATTTGTAAATCTAGAAATCTTTTAGGAATATTTTCAGTTTTATGCTTACGGATATATTATTTGTGTCGAGGTCTGGCAAATAAAAATCTATACATATACATAAGCTGGTGTATTTTTATGTCAGTTTATACGCTGCTCATCAAATATGACGCTCAAAACATTACATAAATTAATTTAAAAAAATGTAATTTTAAAGTATTGAAATAGTCCTATGATTTTACAACTTCTACACTTAAAAAAAAACACAAGTTTCTTAATCTACGACAAAATAATATAGTCGCGAGCAAA
Source organism: Maratus michaelseni (assembly GCA_963931845.1). Classification (NCBI taxonomy): domain Eukaryota; kingdom Metazoa; phylum Arthropoda; class Arachnida; order Araneae; family Salticidae; genus Maratus; species Maratus michaelseni. Next base: position 379,459,523 of record OZ007587.1, on the reverse strand, counting down.
AATATATCCTATGAGTTCCTCTTATGAGTCGTCAAGGATTCATAAAAGTGATCTTTATCAGAAAACAATAGATTTTCGGGATTTAAAGAAGCATTTATAAAACAAAGTGTCCTTTGTTGTAACTAATTTTCGAAAACGTTTCCACTTTTTTACAGTGTATTAATTAATTTTCTCAAAGCGGAATATCGGTTTTTAGGGTACTATCAAATTCTCGTTTAAACAATTTCAGATGCAAAATTGAAATTATACAGGAAATAATAATAAAATAATAAAAATTTTAATGTCAATGTTAATTATATTAATTTATCATGTTTGGCTGTAAAAATATGTTTGTTGGACTAGAAAATGTTTACGTGAGAATGGATAAAATCCAAAAAACGTATATTCTGGGATGAGAAAACTGATTAATACACTATAAAAAGTATTCGGAAATGTTTCCTAAAATCAATGGCAGCAAAATAAACGTTGTGTTTTTATAAACACTTCCTTAAACTGCAAAAAATGTAGTTTTCTGAGGTATCGAAAGGAACGCTTTTCAGAATCGTGTGTAATTCTGAAAGAAGTTATTTCGCATTTTTGTTCGTTGTTTTATTATATTTTCCTAGAATATGAAACATTTGTCCTTTTTTTACACTGCAGAGGCATGAAAGATTCCTCGATATTTTACGAAAATATTTCATATTTGATGCGAGATTTTTTTTAAAAAAAGAAAAAAATCATTCAAGTAAAAAAATGTAAACGTGTCAATGTCTAGATCGTAAATCTTTTGATTTTTACAAAGCGTAGTAAAATTTAAATTATTATAAAATATATTTTTCTCGTAAGATACACAATTAAATCAATTTGAAGTTGCAGGATTAAAAACTTAATAAAAAATAACCAATATATCCTCCATAAAACTGACACATCAACGCTACCTGCATACTAAAATATAAATAATTTAAAATAATAATAATAATTTTCGCGCAAAGTAGAAAACAACTTAAAGGAGTTTTCGAAAAAAAAAAATAATAATAAAGTATTTTTTATTGAAAAATTTTAATCGTTTGTTTCGTTAACGACAAATAAATTGCTAATAACGTGGGAGATGGAATTTATGAAATTCGTAGATAATTATTACGGCGAAAGGTGTATTCAAATTTCCTTATTCAAAGTTACAACGACATACATATATTATACGAATTCGAAATGCTAAACATATTCAAAAATTAACTACCTAAAATATGATGATCTTAATGTGGTGAATCATTTTAATGCTTTCTAATAGATTGATGCTATAAATTAACTACACCCACTTCTTTTTAAGCTGCCAGTATGACGGTTGGCTATAAATTAAAAGCACATATTTTAGTCTGTTTGAACATCTCATCGTCACGTATGCTTCAAATGTTTTTCAAAATAGCTGTCTGAGGATCTAGAATACAGGTGTTAATGACGAGAAATATAAATTCTTCTATAAAAATGGAAACGTTTCGAGAAGTGCATAATTTCTTCTCCAACTATTTCTAAAATACCAATAACTTTTGCACATGGATTAAAGAAATAAAACACATCCATAAAATACTTTTAAATTATAACTATATATTAATCTCTCGATTTAATATTCTTATAGTAAATACTTCAATGGGAAAAATGTGATCTCAACTTATATTTACATTGTACGTTTATAAACTGCATTTACTATGAAATTCATAGATAACTATTGCAACGAAAGGTGTATTCAAATTTCGTTATTCAAAGTTACAACGACAGACATATATTACAGAAATTCCAAATAACACACATATTAAAAAATCAACTCACTAAAATGTTATCTTAATGTGGTGAATCATTTTTATGCCTTCTAATAGATTAATGCTTATAAATTAATTACACCCACTTTCTTTTTTTAGCCTGCCAGTACGACAGTAGACTACAAATTGACAACTTGCATACATTAGTCTGTTTGAATTTCTCATCGTCACGTATGCTTCAATTGTTTTTCAAGATAGCTGTTTGAGGGTCTGGAATACAGGTGTTTATGACGTGAAATATAAATTGCTTCAATAAAAATGGAAACGTTTTAGTATGTTTCGTAAAGTGCATAATTTTCTTCTCCAGCAATTTGTGAAAACATACCAATAACTTTTGCATATGGATTAAAGAAATAAAACACATCTATAAAATACTTTTAAATGTTAACTATATATTGTGTCTATTTAAATTTCTTATAGTAAATCCTTCAACGGAAAAAATGTGAACGATATGTGTATTCAAATTTCCTTATTCAAAGTTACAACGACGTACATATATTACGCAAATTCCAAATGGTAAACGTATTCAAAAATCTACTCAGTGAAATGTGATCTCAATGTGGGGAATCATTTTTATGCTTTCTAATAGATTGATGCTATAAATTAACTACACCCACTTTTCTTTTTAGGCTGCCAGTACGACATTCGACTGCAAATTGACAACTTGCATACATTAGTCTGTTTGAACTTTTCATCGTCACGTATACTTCATTTTTTTTATTCAAGATAGCTGTCTGAGGATCTGAAATACAGATGTTTACGACGAGACATATATATCGCTTTAATAAAAATAGAAATGTTTAAGTATGTTTTGAGAAGTACATAATTTTCTTCTCCAGATGTTGCTGAAACTATATCAATAACTTTTGCGTAGATATTAAAAAAAAAAAAACGAAACAGATCTGTAAAATGCTTTTAAATATTAGCTATTTATAGCAATCGCCATACCACAATTAAAAACACACTTCCTACAATTATTGCTCATAGACAGTACTGTAACCGAATTATTTTGTGTGTCCCTATAAATGAACAATGAACGCTATGTACACCCTATTCTATAGTAACCATCTTGAAGTACACCTCAGTGAGGTATATAAATTTCAATATGTTTCAAACAATGTAATATTATTAAAGTACACCGCAAACAATTGTTCCCCATCGACCGTATTTTAATGGATTTCTTTTCAGTATCCCCGTAAATGAACTATAAATGCTACATACTTCATTTTCAATACCGAAAAAGCCATAGTAAACCTCAATAATAAATTTAAAATTCTTATAGCAAATCCTTGAATGGAAAAAAATGTGATCCCAACTTAAATTTACATTAAATTCATTCATAAACTGCATTTACAATACTTTTCTTTAAAATGAACTTAATGAAGTAAATTAAAATACTTCCTTAAATCAAATGCATTATTTTTTTCCCTTTGGGATACTTAATAATACGTCGATTGAATGTCTTTCAAAAATGCAATCAATTGAAGAACTAAAATGCAATATTTATCTGCCTTAATGTCCACTGAAGATATATTAGAACATTTATGTAATAATAATATGAAATGTCAATTTTTCATTAAAACTGATATTATAAATCGGTAGTTATAGCTCTTTTTTAAATACGAGGTATATCCACAAAGTAAGTTCCGTTTGGTTATATAAAAAAAACGTGTACAGATACAAAAAAAAAATGTTTATTGTACAAAAATCTACAACTGTGAAACTACTTTTCTACATAGCTTCCGAAATTTTGTAGGCACTTGTCGTAGCGTGTCACAAGGTTTTGTATGCCTTCTTCATAGAAGGTTGCCGCCTGTGTTTCCAACCATGTGGTTACATGTTCTTTCAGATCGTCATCATCGGTGAAGTGTTGACTTCTTGCAGTTGTTCTCTTCAATTGCGTGAACCAGTTCATCAGTAACCAAAGACGGGCGTCCACTTCGTTCTTCATGGTGCACTTGATCACGTCCTTCATTAAACTGTCTGACCCATCTTCTAACCATTGAATCACTCATAGCATTTTGTCCGTAAACCTCGCAGATTTGCCGATAAATTTCACTTGGTTTAACTTTCTTTGCATTGAGAAAACGAATCACAGATCTGATTTCACAAGCGGCGGCATTTTCAATTAAGGCTGACATTCTAAAGAAGCACTACAAATAACACGTCGGCAGCAGCGATCTGAAAATGGCGTACATTTCTTCTCCTTCAGTCAGAGTAACTATGATGATGTTGATGGCTGGAGTACGGATCGAAATTGATATGTGATCGTAATGTGACAAAAATCACCGCAATAGTTCCACGCTGTCGCAATAACTCCACGGGGTCGTTTCCTGGAAGAAGTCAGCATAAATGTAAACAAGAATAGAGAAGAGTCCATAGCTCCTTGCAAGTTTTATTTATTAGGGACTTGACTATGATGGTAAAGTTTGGGAGGTGGTCTTTTTACATCAGTAGCAACAACCTCTTTTAGCGGAGGTTAAGAGAAGTCTGATCTACTTTCCGAGATGTACATGTGTGCCAGAAGTCATCCCAATATCGCCAGATTACACGTGCATTAATTTTTATCGCCATTCGGAATTTTAAGACGGTTTAGAATATATCAATGTTAATTTTGCGTGGGAGATAGAGAACAGCGATGCAATGATAGGCGCGTTATCAAAATATAGGTTTTAACGGAACAACCCTGCTGCGTGTCCTGGGAAAGCGGAACTTAACATTTTAGGATGTACAAAGTTATTAAAGAAAAATGCAAAACAAGCAGTTGAAAAGAATCTAGATTTGCATTCCAGATGCAACAGACAACGGAAGACAGGCAGAATAAAGGCACCGTGATGCAAAACATGAGTGAATTTTAATAGATTTGCGGAGCGGATATTTCTAATAAAAGAATACTAGTGTATCAATGTATATGCGAAATAACCGTCGTCACATTCTTAATCTAGAAGGGAAATACTTTTATGCGGTTAACGAAAGCTGCAGAATAAATGAAAGATTACGCGTACATGATTAAATAGCATTTATCGTGGGATAGATATGACTTTGCTTTAGAATGAATAGAATTTAAATAAAGATATAAATTAACTTTTTGAAAAATTAAGAAATTATAAATTTTGAATAAAATTACAAATATATATGATCTCTACATCATAGTAACTGCCGCGCATGCTCGGAACTGCGATCGCAGCGCTGCTGCGGATAAAAATAGAAACGGAACTTACTTTGTGGATATACCTCGTATTTACTAGAATAATTAGATTAATTAACAAAACGTACTGTTATGGAAATCTCGTAATTCTTATAATTCTTATAAAAATAATGTGTAAATAAATGTATTGTTATCTTATCTGTAAATGGAAATATTTTTGTAGTTGCAAATTTTTCACATAACATTTTTATTAATTGAAAATCTATAAATATGTAAATGGTTGAGAAAATAACCAATTTTAGAAAAAAACGACTGTTTCGCTGTACTTTCTCAATGTGAACGAGAAAAAAATTTTGTATGAAAAGTAAAATGTACTTTAATTAATAGACCTATTAAATAAAAATTATACAAAATTTTCTTTAATGGTACTTACGGACACAGTACAGTCGGAGCATAAAGGGTTAGGTTGACTTTTATTAAGCGGTATAACATTATTATATGTATACAGTTAATTCAATAAACTCGACGAAATTCTAAATATTACCTTAATAACATATCATACTGCAGAAAAGAAACAACGGCAAAAAAAAAAAAAAAAAAAAAAAAAAAAACTCACGAATGTTTAAATAAACTCATCATTATTCAAACAATTTTTTTACTTCCATATCACAAAGAAAGGTAACATAAAAAATTAAAAGTCATTTACTATTGTAACCTTTTAATGAATGAAACAGAAAAATCATATATCTTCTCTGCTGTTAACGATTTCGTTGATAACCGGTAAAGGAACTGGAACATTCACCAACCAATGAGTTTAAGACGTGACTGAACAATATGATAAGCAATTAACTAACTACATAACACTGCAAAATTGAAACCCAAGAAATCATTTAGCAATTTTGTAAATAATAATTAGGAAGTCAGAAGGAAAAGGAGTAGGGGTAATAACTGTTTTATCCAAACGTCTATCAAAGTTGAACATGTTTTACATTTTACTTAAAATTCATTTACTGACAGAATAAGAATCTAGTATACAAAGAGAAAACTCGAGACCTAAGAAAGTAAATTCACAAATAAGTGTTTCGAAATTCAGAACGTTACTTCAAAAATATATCACGATTAAAGAAAAAAAAATGACATATAGAATGCACGATTTTTAAAAATAAACCCATCAAAATTGAAGCATCTTTTTACTTCCATATCACGAAGAAAGGTAACATAAAACACATTATAATAAGTAATTTCCTATTAGTGAATGAACCATACAAAACTAAGATTTTTCCTCCGAAGTTAACAGTATGAAGTCGATTATTCGAAAAAGACCTGGAACACTCACCTTAAGCGAATAACAAATAAGATATCAACTAAATATGACAGGTCAATCAATACTTAATAGCGTAAAATTGAAAACCAAGAAATCATTTAACTGTTTATACATAATAATTAGTAAGTCAGAAGTAAAAGCAAAAACAAATGGGGTAATAACTGTTTTATGCAAATGTCTATCAAAACTTAACATGCTTTAAATTTTGCTAAAAACTTATTTACTGACAGAATGAGAAACTAGTATACAAAGCGGAAACTCGAGATCTAAGAAAGTAAATGCACAATATGCGCTTACAGATTTAGAATATTACTTCAAAAATTTATCATGGTGATAAAAAAAATGATGCCATATAGAATACACAATTTTTCAAATTAAAACCATCAAGATTTAAGTATTTTTTACTTCAATATCACGATGAGATGTAACATAAAACACAATAATATATAGTAATTTCTTATAACCATTTAGTGAACAAACCATATAGAGCAATCATATTTAAACCTCTGAAGTTAACAGTGTAAAATGGTTTAGGGGAAAAAGAAGATATCAACGAAATGTGAGAGATAATCAACTACATAATAGTGTAAAATTGAAAACCTAGAAATCATTTAAATGTTCGTAAGAATAATTAGTACGTCAAATGGGGTGAAAATGGTTTTATTCAAACGTCTATCAATGTTGAACCTGCTTTACATTTTACTTAAAATTCATTTATTGACAGAATAAAAATCTAGTATACAAAGAGAAAACTCGAGACCTAAGAAAGTAAATGCACAAATGGGCACTTCGAAATTCGGAACGTTACTTCAAAAATATATCACGATTAAAGAAAAAAAATGACATATAGAATGCACGATTTTTTGAAATAAACCCATCAAAATTGAAGCATCTTTTTACTTCCATATCACGAAGAAAGGTAACGTAAAACACATTATGAGTAATTTCTTATTTGAGAACGAACCATACAGAACTATCATATTTTTCCTTCGAAGTTAACAGTAGAATATTGATTATTCGAAAAAGACCTGGAACACCGACCCTAAGGGGATAACCAATAAGAAAGCAAGTAAATATGACAGGGAAATCAACTACATAACAGTGTAAAATTGAAAACCAAGAAATCATTTAATTCTTTGTAAATAACAATTAGTAAGTCAGAAGAAAAACAAATGGGGGTAATAACTATTTTATTCAATTGTCTATCAAAACTTAATATGCTTTACATTTTACTTAAAATTCATTTACTGACAGAATGAGAATCCACCATACAATAGAAAAAATCGAAACTTGAGAAAGTAAATGCACAATAAATGCTTCAAAATTCCGAGCAATACTTCAAAAATAGAGCACGGTGAAAAAAAAAATGACTACATATAAAACACACGATTTTTAAAAATAAACTCATCAAAATTAAAGCACTTTTTTCTACTTCTACATCACGAAGAGATGTAAAATAAACACAATATACAATAATGTCTTATAACCATTTAGTGAACGAACTATACAGAACTGTCTTATTTATCCTCTTATTTATAAAGTTGATTACGGGAAAAAGACCTAGATTACTCACCTTAAGGGAACAACCATAATAAGATATCAACTAAATATGACAGGCAATCAAAAACATAATAGCGTAAAATTGAAATCGAAATAAATCATTTAACTGTTTGTAAATAATAATTAGTACGTCAAATGGGGTAAAAACTGTTTTATTGAAATGTCTATCAAAACTTAACATGCTTTACATTTGGCTTAAAATTCATTTACTGACAGAATGAGAATCGAGTATATACAAAGAAAAAACTCAAGACATAAAAAAGTAAATGCACAATAAGTATAAATAAACAAAAGTATAATGAACTAATCAAAATCCAAACAACGTATCAAATGAAACCTTTTGTAGAGTTATACAACAGGAAGTGTATTCAAAATGATTTTTGACCTTATACACTTTATTTGTTTCATTTTATTTATCTAGTCCAGAAAGTGGTTAAACTAGTTTAGAATCAAAACTATTTTAAACTAGTTAGGAAGAAATATCTTTAAAATAAGTAAAATGCGTATTTTAAAATATCACATTATAGTTTTCGCCTATTATTATTATTATTATTTTCGTTATAAAAACCAGAAAATATAAAAAAAATCTTTTTTATTATTATTAATTTATTTGTTGATATTCACTTTTCTTGGAAAATAAACTTTGTAAAGAAATTACTTTTAGGAAGATAAATACGATAGTTTAATAAATAATTACTATGAGTAAAATATATTATTAGAGTTTGCACATTTTAAAATAGTATTTTTAAGCAACGCGAAATTACTATTTTCCTTAAGCATTTTGAGCATTTTTTTGGAATATGGGAGCGTTTAAACATTACGTAAACACATCTTTGTCGATTTGAATACCCCCCCCCCCCCTTTTTTTTCCCCATTCCATTCCACTTGTAAGATAAATTAAGAAAATTGCACATTCCCTTCGTCCAAAAGATAAGATATGAGGATCTATTTTTTAAATTTGTTTTTACATTTCAATTAACTTTATTACATTATATTATTTTATTTGCCGTTACAGAATATTTTTTGTCTTCGCCTTCGGCCTTCTCAGTCTAGCTTGCTTAAATAATTCATTGTGCTCGTAACAGCCAGTTATTTTTATAAGTTTTTGATTCGCTTTAAAAGGACTAATATGTGTATATATATTATTTCGAATTCAAAGGTATTAGATATATATATGAATCATTCCTTTTATTATTCAGATCATTTTGAATTTATAGTATTGATTTGGCAACATCTTATATTCATGCAATTCAGGCATGCTTGTCTCCCTTCATACACGAAGTTCTGATTTATGTTTGCAAATATTCATAATCATAATAATATACTTGATAAATAATCATAATAATATACTTAATAATATACTTCATAATAATATACTTCATAAATATACTTATATATGGCTCATTTTGTATGTTCTGATTTTTATTTTCATCCATTTTTTTGTGTATTTTTTGTCGGCTTTTTTTTATGTACGATAGCCCAAATCTTGGATCTTTCTTGCTTATTACATCTCGCGCAAGGATGAAATCGTATATGTTTTGTGTGGAATCTATAGTATTTGGGTTTGAAAATTCTATTCCAGATTTCATAAAATTTTCAGTATTTCATTTATGGATAATTTACATTTTCAATTATTTCGGAACAATTTTGTTTTCATTATTATTTTGGTTGTTTTTAATTAGGGTTAATAGTTCTGATTGTGTGCTAACATAGCTGTTCATAACAGGTATGGGTCTCATCTTTACTTTTTTCCCCTCTATTTGTGTATGATAAATTATAATGGTCGTATGTATATATATTTATGAGTATGTGTGTGTATGTATATATTTCTTACGACAAACAGCGAGAAAACAATGGCGAATAGCAATAAAAATGCCACACTTCTAGTTCTAGTCTTGTTTCGTTGCTGAGCTTTGTGATTTACATGCAACATGGGTGGTCAAAGCAATTAATAAGGTAGTTGCAGATATAATACCTTCAGCATTCTTCACCTCTTGTTGAAGTTATACAACCTTGTAGAATCTTGACCAGCGTTGATGAAAAAAAAAGTTGCTAATCCAGTCTAAAACAGCATAAAATAATACTCTTTTAAAATTATTTCCTTAAACAACCGAAGCTTGCAATGTAAACTTTGAAGCGATACATTTTTTTTGCAGTGTTCAGAAAACAAATAATATGGAATTGTACATGTGTTTCCACGTGTTCCTGTAAGTTTCACTTGTTCTGTAAGGTTTATCTTTTGTAAAAAATGCGTGGAATGCCACGAAATCTTATGAACGCGCCAGCGAAAGATTCTAAGAAATTTAGCACTGAACACAAGCAATATTTTCTTTTTATGAATAAGTCCACCCACCCCCCCCCTTTTTTGTATAAATATGGCGGTAAATCATGCGTGGTGTGTGAATCACGGCATACTTTTCAAAATTATGAACTTAAATTTATTCATTTATTGTTAGCTTTTGTTAAAAAAAGATGATTTTAAAAAATTAGAAAATTTTATGGCAAATGAATATTGATACAATGAAAATCCTGCTGTTACTGCTAGTTAAATGTAATTTGAAAAGCTAATGCATGCAACAGTGATAAATTTTAAAACACAACATCCTATAATAAGTCTAATAATGTAAACACAGTCGAAAAATGAAATTATAAATATTTTCCAAGCATCAAAATAAAAAAATTTTGATAGTGAAAACGTGTGACGTTATTAAAATTCACTTCAAACAATAACCTTCTACAGACACAGTAATCCTTTACATGTGACTATGGTGTTGGTTTTGTTTGGGTTGAATATTTGTATGGAAATGATTTTGTTGTTGGAAGGTTCATCTGAAATAGTTAGTGGAATATTTGGGATCAGGTATTCCGTGTCATTATGACGGAGACAAGGTACTATCGTAATTAATAAGTGCGTAGAAGACATGGAAATTGGCCGATGAATAAAAGCACATCTCACGTTGTTTTCACAATACCGTGGCGACGAAATCCTGGGGTCGAACTGAACTGAAAGTAGTTTTTTAGAAGAAAATGATAGTCACTTTATGCTTAGGAAAGTACGTTTAATGCAAAACAACACAAGTTATCCATAAACATCATAGCACATCTAGATTTGATACAGCACGTAGAAACAATAGCACAGGGTGACACCCTTTCTTGAAACAAATCCAAAAATCGTGATGACACTTAGTCTGCATTTTTAGGATGGACGACGAATTTTAATATCTCCTAAGGTGGCATAGGGGTGAGAGCAATTTTTGGGAAGTTGATCTGCTGGTGATCAGAGGGAAGTGTCCTATCCGATATGAAAACGGGCGCAAGGAAAACACGCCAAGCGAGTTACATTTCAAGCCAAGAGAATCGCATTTTTTTTTTTTTTTTTGCGTGGGAAATGTAACGGTTACTTATACACATATCAACTTCATAACTGACGACAGTGGAAGAGAAAATTCTTTTGGCAAAAATTGCACTTTGGCTAAAAAAAGAGATTAAGAATCTTACCGTTAATTATTGTTTTGGGAACAGGGTTTCGAGAAATGCCTCAAAGGCGCCATAGAAATGCTATAGACATCTGGATGCAATATGCAAGACAAAACAGACCATGAAAAAGGAAAAACATTTTATGCCTTGTATAATTTCATTTCTTTTGATATGTGGGAGACCGAATAAGTACGTTAATGATAATTTAAAAACAATATGCATGATTTTGACTAAAAGTCTTTCGTTGAAAGAGAAAGATAAAAAGGTGCGCTTTTTAACAGCCGGGAATGTATATGAATTACAATAAAGCAGAAAGGGGAAAATATATTTGATAAAATACATAAAATATAGATTTCTTTAATTTTTTGAAACGAATATATATGGTATCTTTACCATAGTGACCTTTATACATCTTCATAAATGTTACAGAGACTATTCATAATAAGTAGTATTCTACTGTCAACGTTAAAATTATGTTTAAAGTTAATGGCTACTAAGCATTTCCAAGTCGCAAGATTTTTACATTTAATCCACACGTAATTGCATTTTTCGGACCAAAATGCATTTGCTGCATTATTTTAATAACTCTCCACTAAAACGACGACAAGAGATTGGTTATATGTTTCTATACTGCAAAAAAAAAAAAAAAAGCTGATTTTACGGTATACGTTAAAATAAACAGTAATACACTATCGCACAGTAATACTGGCAGCTGGGATACCAGTATTATACCGTAAAATCAGCAATATTTTTTTTTCAGTGTGGATGATTTCAATATCCCACGTTATGTATGTCGTGACGTAATAAATTACACTGGTCTGCAAAAAATAAAAAATAAAAACAATTGCCTTTTTTTCCAAATCAAATACGTGAACTATATAGACCTGAAATTCCTAAATCTACATATGTCATGCCATTTTTCCGAGAAACAGTTTTCTAATAATAATAAAGGATTGCCCTATTAATTTAGAAAAAAAAATGAAAATATAAAAAAGGTATTTTTAATGTTTTAGATAACAAATCAATAAAATATATCATGAAAATATATTTTGTAAATATTTTGTTTCGTGCATTGTTCTTTTGGTGTCACCCCTCTGTCGTCTCCAACAATATTCACTAACAAATTTTAATTCCCTTTGCCACTGTATCTTAACTAATTTTAATATACATTTACTCATAGGTTATTTACACATTAACATATACTACATATTTTTGTTTACTCAATTTCCACTTATGTAAGACAAATGGCCTTAATTTTGAAAAAGAAAAAAAAAAAAAAACGTTATACGTGATACAGTAATTTCATTACCATATTTTAATTTAGTGAATTCAAATATTTATAAGGTTCAACCATTATGTTTAGAGAGAATTTTGATGTCGACCAGTGTTGTTAATTTTATGGTAAAATAACAATGAAATAGCATTAAATTAGGTTAAAAACAGACTGGATATTTAGATTCAATGTACTACTTATCGATTCCAGTAGCTTTACTTTTCGTTGTAATCTGAGTTTTTTAACCTGTCTAAATTGCTTTTTCTTATATACTTTTAAGTTTTTTTTTCATATGTCATATTATAATGGACTATTTCGATGGTATTTTTGGTGAACAGACAGCGGGGTAAAGTAAGAGATGGATCAGTAACTTTCCAGCTGTCATATAAAAATGTTAAAAACACTACACTACAACTTTGAGATTTACTGATCAGTCTTACAGCAGTTACTATACTTTTACCAGTAACTTTTATTTTTCAATGCTAAGGTAAATATTTTTATTTGCTATTACCTATTTCTGTAACGCCATTCTGTTCAACCGTGAAAGGTTAATGGTTAAAAAAAAAAAAAAAAAGAAAACTTGTTCGTTGTTAACCTCTAAACACAGCATGTTCCAGCTATGACTGTTTACAAACATACTGAAACAACTATATATAGTGACGCACTTTGTCAACAAAATTGTTGGGAAATATGGTGTAATCGGAAAAAGGAAAAAAAAAAGAAACAAAACCATTAAAATTACCATGTACAAAATTGCAAGTGTGTTTTGGATACGCTATCTAAATTACTATTAATTTAAATGTTTAGTAGATAAGTTGCGTGAAATTACTGCGCTTTAAAATTAATTATATTCCTTTAACATAAGAAAGTTTCAAAAATTAAATCACAAGCGGATTATAATATTGCTTATTATCATTTGTTTTAACGGAGCGAGAAATTGTCATAGTGTCACGGATTTCGGCATTATTTATGGAAATGTTTTGGGCGTATGTAAACTACTTAAACCATTGGGACAAAAATCCTCTATTTCTGGAAACGTTTAAGCTTTAAATAATCTAAACGCAATTATAGAATTTAGATTTTGGACTGCGGATCGTAATTGTTTTAATGATAGACAAGTTTTAAGTAGGTGTTTGGACATGGGAAGGGGGTGTGTGGGGGGAGAAGGGAAAGAATTAACACACAGTATAATTTTAGAATTTTGAAATCTAGAACCAAAAGAGATTAACGATTAATTGACATAAAAGACAAACAAATTTACAGAAAAATGGTTGAAACAGTATGAATCAGAAACCTAAATAAATAGTAATGGATCAGAAGTGATTTTAAATTTCACCAGGTATAACATGGATTCAAGTACGTCCTTGAATTTGGGTACCACTATTTCCGAATAGTGATCTACTCCTTATTTAATTGCAAAATTTATGTTATTAAATAAATTACATGTTACTATTCGGAAATTTCGACCCTCAAATTGAAGGACATGTGTAAACTCTGATAATAAAAACGTGTTCAGCATTAGTTTCTTACATTCTAATGTTTTTTAGAAACAATGCTTATTTATCTATGTTTATTCATACGAGTATTTGAGATATTTTTTAATAGGGAAAATATTTGTAGTATTTTTGAAAGCGTATCGCCTTTTCAAATATTTTTACGAGGGCATTTGTTCCTAACAGAAACAAGTGTAAGCATTATTTTAATGTTGTCCTACATTTATAATCGATGAGATATTCAATTCATTCAGTTCACTTCAAAATGAAAGAAATATATACATTAAAAATATAAAGATATTGGTGTAATGGTGACGAAATCATCAAAACATATAAAGGCCGGACTATAAATATAAGAAATATAGTTAGAATATTAAAAAATCATACATTTAAATTCTCAAGTTCCACAAATAAATATAATTAAACATCAAACCAAAGTTCACAAGTAAGTACAATTAAAATTCAAACAATGTCTAAAGTCTCCCATCTACATAAATTATTTTCAAAATTACATGTCATTTAATTTCATTACATAGCACTTATAATTAGACATTTTTTCTGCATAATAGTGCAACGAAAGTCTGTATTCAAATACTATTTGCTGATAAAAAATATAAAAATCTCATAATAATGCCATTAAAATAAAAGTAAAGTTTAAGAATTGAGGGGGTCGGGACAAGAGAGTGCCAAGCCACATTTTTGAACTTCTGAGATATTTCAATTTGAAAATTTGATCCAATACTCAAATCAAGATATATAACCTAAAGTTTTTCGCCAATGTCTTAGTAACATTTGAGATATTCTGAGTAACAATATGGCATTACTTTAATGATATTATTACTACATTTTGTGTAAATTAGCTATCTTCATTGGGGGCATAAACATCTGAGGCAGAAACGAAACCTGTCACATATGCTGCCACCAAGTGACATTAGAAACAAATTATATGTAGGATATTATAATTTACAATATTAAGCAACCGATTACAGTGTTAGATTTATTTCACCAAAAATCTGGCTTGGCACTTTCTTGCCCCGACCCCCTCATTTTTTCTACATAATAATGTAACGAATGTCTGTATTCAAATACTATTTGCTGATTAAAAAAATATATACAAATCTCATAATTGTGCCATTAAAATAAAAGTAAAGTTTAACAATTCTTTTATGGATTTATTTGTTTTTCAGTTTTTCTTAAAAATACTTAAAAAGTCAGATGAAATAGAGCACGATATGTTTTGTTTTCGTTACATCCTTACATCAATAGCTAGATAAACAGTTAGTCATACAAAATACACTAGCCCGGTTTAAAAAAAATGTGTTAAATATTTAGATAACAGCAGACTGCCTTTTCACACTAGATTTTATACATATTTTCATCATGAGAAAAGAATTTTGAAGAAATTATCTCTCTTCTGATTCATTCCAGTGTAACAAAGCTTTCCGGTCATATAATTCTAGCGTTCAATGAAGGTTTTCATAACACATCTACTTTTATACATTTCATCTGTTATCTATGTTGAGCACAATGATGTATGAAATCTGGCACACAAATATGCATCCTTCTCATCTAATGGGATTTCAATGCACTCGAAAACTTAAAAGACTGAGTCAATATATTTGTAAACTGTTACTAGTTGGGCGAACACGATATGCTCAAATGAGCCAACAACTTACAATTAACAATCCGCAGTCGAGTTTAGTAACTAATAATTACTGGTAATACATTTGCACGCGAGTGCAATAGTTCATTTGTTCCCAGGTTATATGTGAGTAAACTGCCATATTGTACGTCGTGCAGTCCTAACTTGATACACTATGTTAGCATTTTATTTTAGCACTTTGCCGTTCGACGACACCACAGTGGTGTCGTACGTAAAGTAACTTAATTTTAATCTTTAAATGCTACATTGGGCACGAAAATTTTTGAATGAAAAAATCCCTTTTATCAAGTAGACGAAGAAAAGATTTTACTTATTTTCGAATAAGTTTGTTTCTAAATTCTGGTGTCAATCAATCATTTCAACATTTTACGAATAGAAGTATTTTTACGAGACATGCGGACGGGAAAGTGTTAATAAGCATTTAAAATATCGTTTGAGTTCCAACTTCTATAATCTTTTTTAATTTAGAAATACGAATTATTTGTTTAATAATATAAAGAAGTAATAAGAAATACAGATTATGCTTTAAACATAAATTATCCAATATTGCTCATATTTATGTGTATACAGGGTGATTCCCTAACAACGTGGGTAAACTTTGAGGGGTGGTACAGCTCAATAAAACATTTTTTTAAATAGGAAAGCTGGGTCACATCCCACTTATTCACTCATAAATCTCTCATTGTCTCACTGTTAGTCGAACCCGAGTTTTTGTTTATAACTTTAACGGTAATGAAGATATTTTACCGATATATTCAACCGACTTACTTTACTTTGTGTTTTATGTGATAGATAACACAGGAAATACACTGTAATTAGGTCAGGTATCCATATGTACCTTGAGTTACAAACTAAATTAAGAAGTATGTAGATTAGTGTTGTTTGGACGCAGATCGTAGCCATTTCCAGCAATTCTTGGAACGTTGTCATATTTTTTAGAAAGTGAAGTATGCCTGTTTAAAATATCGGTAAAATACTTTCATTATTAAAAGACAGGAAATCAATGCTAAAAATGCACAAATAAAACACAAAAAAGCAAACAACTGTTTCGAATCCACAAGTGACATTTTTCTTCAGTGCAACAAAGAGCAAAGCACAGCGTGTTAGAAAAAGCAAGATTGGGCCTTTTCTAGCACGCTGTGCTTTGCTCTTTATCGCACTGAAGAAGAATATCGTTTGTGGATTCGAAACAACTGTTTACTGCTTTTTGTGTTTTATTTGTGCATTTTTAACGTTGGTTTTCTGCCTTTTAATATTCTTGCACAAAGATTTTATTTGCTATTTTATATACTTTCATTATTGTTAAAACTATGAACGAAAACTCGGGTTCGACTTGCAGTGAGACACCTTGCATTTATCACTGAATAAATGGACTGCGACCCAGCTTTCCTATACAAAAAAAAAAAAAAAAAAAAAAAAAAAAAAATGTTCGTTTTAGAGAGCTCTACCACCCCTCAAAGTTTGTACACGCGATAGCGAATCACCCTGTATATTTAATGACACAGCTTAAACTTATTTCTGTTTAATAGTATGCCTCAATAATGTATTCTATAAAAACAAAAAAAATCTATAATTTCTATAATTTATAAAAAATATAGATTTTTTTTTTTTAATTCTAAATTTCTATAAACTGGATATATTAGACCTAAGATAAATGTAAATACCTGCATGCTGTAGTGATTATTCATTATAGCATGTAAAAAACAATACAAAGAAGACATAAATAATATGAACAATGTTAGCAGGTAGATTAAAAAATAAAAAATAAAGTTATTCCTTGATTTTTCATAAAAATCTAGAAAAAAAAAAAAAAAAAGAGAGAAACAAGATCGGAAAATTACGTTTCAGACATAGATTACGAAACACTGACCAACACTAACAGAATATAACTTCCTATCTTCATTTATACAGGTTGCATCATAAAAATTGTATACATACACTGTTTAACTTATCATAACTTTCTCATTTTTCTCTCTTTTCAAAGTGTAATTCATTGGAAATAATGAGTGGACCAAGATTTACTTTTGAAAAAAAGAAAATTTATTTTAAAATACTATTTTAAGTATGGAAATGTAGCAGAAGTACAAAGAACAATACCGCAGGGATTTCTTGCAGACCTACCTACGCGACTTAGAATTCAACGGATAAAAGATAAGTTTGAAACGAATGAATGTTCATAAACAACGTTCCAGAACCGTAATGGAGCAAGAATTCACTACAACACCCAATGAAATGTTTGTTGAAGTTTGTTATGAAATAGCCCACTATTATTAGCAGCGCATTGACCAGAACGGTCATAATTTTGAACATCTGCGGTAGGAGGAAAAGTTATACATTTTATGCAGATTCTTTTGCAATTTAAACATTAATTGTATGTGAATAAAAACTGGAGTTATAATCATGCCAAGTATGTATACATTTTTCTGACAAACCCTGTATTTATAATTATACTCACTCTTAAGTCTTTAAACTACAATTAGACTACTTCTCTTTTATGGCTCCCCAAGTTTTAGAAATACAACTACTCTTAGACAGGGCGTAACGTTGGCGTCAACCAAGAAGCCCATGAAATGATTAAACTGTTCACTGTTCCCTGTAATATTTCGCTATAAGTTGTACATCGTGAACAATTAGTCGTTTTTTATACGATTCGGCAGTTATTGTTGAAAGCCAATACTATTATTTCACTATTATTGTTAAAAGTTTATTTACATTGTAGGGTTCCGTACTTAAAAAGTAAAAACGGAACCATTATAAGATCACTCCTGTGTCTGTTTGTTCGCCTGTCACAGAGCTTTTTCTCGTAAGCTATGGGACGTGGAAAGTTCTAACTTGGGAAAGTTATAAAGACTTTTGACCCACATATTTTCAGATTATTAGTCATTCACAAATATGTTTAGGAAAAATTTAAGAGGCTAATTAAGTCACTTGAAAAAATAAAGTTTTCTTTTTGTATATCATGTGGGGTATCGTAAGAAAGATCTCGTAATATCGAACTCAAAAAAAAAAAAAATATTTTTTAATTTTATATAATATATTTTCAGAGATATCGTCGAAAATACACTGAAAAAATATGTCGCCCCCCCCCCTCTCTATCTCCGAATCTACTGAAACTAAAATTATGGAAAAATTACGAATAGCAGAAGTTTGTTTAAGCCTTTCAGGAAAACTATAGCGATTTTCTTAGGTAATATAGTTTTTGAGAAAACCGCATTTTTCTGTTACACACAAACTTTACTTTTCCGGCGGTTAGCGGGGAAGTTGATCGGGGCTCTAGGTATCTATCAACGCAGAATCATCGAAGGATAGTTGATAAAGATTTTCGAAAAAATTGTCGGTAATTAGCCGAGATATTAATTAAGTTACTTTAAAAAAACGTTCTTTTTATGTATCGTGTAAGGTATCATTCTAAAGATCTTGTAACATCGAACTCAAAAATATGTTTGTTAATTTTAGGTATTATATTTTCAGAGATATCGTAGAAAGTATACTGGAAAAATATGTCCCCTCTCCCCACTTCCTATTTCCCAATCTGCTGAAACTAAAATTATGAAAAAAAATAGGGGTAGTAGAAGTTTATTAATTAATAAATCGTAATTAATATATTTAAAGTACGAAACCCTTTGAGCGCGAGATATTCTCGCACTTGACCAATTATTTAAAACAGTTTTCAAATCCAAATCCTGTACTTTTCTAACACAATTACGAAATCATTTTCATCAAATACATATAAAGTTTGCAGATTCGGGTTTTAAATGAATGGTACAAAGGTTTTTATCCCCTGTTCTATAAGTAAAGCATATTTCAGAAAACGCAGTACATGACAATAACGAAAAAGCGGTTATAATTATACGGCAATCGGCTATAATTAAAAATTGCAACATTTATAGAAAAATATAAAACGTTATAAGATTCTGCAATACCAGATGAGAGAAAATGAAATCTTCATGCATACAAGTAGTGAAAATGATTTTAAATTATGTGGGAAATTATCTTGTTATTAAGCAATGAGAAATGGAATATTCGAAAAAAAAATACCCTTAACTTACAAAAATATATATATAATAGATTTTTTACAGCACTTTGATTTTAAAAAGATTGTATCGCTTTACAACTAAAAGATAATTTACAAGTAGAAAAACTGTTTAGTAACACATAATAGAAAATCTCAGATATTTTTTGAGTGAACAATGTTATCACACCCTAGGTGGTCTAATGAATTGAAATTAGTGTGTTCTTTCTTTTTTTTTTCTTAAATAGACGACTAACACAAATTTTAAGGAGTCTTTATCCATTTACCACGCTGATTTGAATCTTAATTACCTCTTTTCAACTTGGATAGGCGGAAATTTAACAGCTATAGCCAATTCAGTGAATAAATTACGCATACATGAAATATATACCTTGAACAAGAAATTCTTATGCTTTTTCAGTTTTTTGTTTTTGTTTGTTTTTTTGAAACACTAATGCACTGTTAATGTGTTCTCTTGCTCACCTATCTGCCTCAAATTACATTGTAATCACACAAGAAATATAGCTAATCCCGACAATCGAAAAGCAATCAATTCTCACAAACAAAGCTTTTACAGTGCCGACACATCATTTTCCGATCATTATAGTCATATTTTGGTGAATGAAATTAAATGAAGCGCGAAGTTCAGCGATGCAAGAGATTTCATAACCTGATGCTTGTAAAAATCGTGAATAAGAATAAAAAAAAGTTGTTTGAGACGATGATTAATGATATATTTATGAAAAAAAAATGATGACTAACAGGATTCAAATGTTTTATAATGGGAAATTAAATTTTAAAAAATTATTTTTTTCTTCATCTAATGCTGTATTTGTTTTTCGTGGGAGCGTACTGAGGGTCGTATTGAATTTACGGCTCCTTCAATTACATTCCGAAACGAAAAGGTCAGAAATTATACGATATACGATTGACAATGCATAGTAATTAATAAAGATTTTACAGATTAATAATTACATTACTTAATTTTACAGATTATTTGTAATATTTGCGGGATTTTGGGGGGGGGGGGGGGGGGGTAAACAGTTTTTTTAAAATAAAATATGGCGTTCATTTTAACAACTTGTCCCTTTTATTCCGTTTTTGGGTCCGATTTACTATTCGTTTTCTAACAACTTCTTAGGTACTCCAGTTACTATATGCAGTACAACAAATTTACGTAGCCCCTCCACAGCTACCACCTTTTTAGAATATTAATCTTCTTTTTCGGCGTTTCTTGTTTTTTATTTTTTTTTTTTTTTCACAGTAATAATTATCAGAGATTTTCCGAAGAATTGTTATTATTCCCTCATAATATTTCAATTCCATTCCTGCACTTTTGGTCGCCTGCAGGTACATTGTATCAGTGATTCCGAATAAAATTTAATTTTGTTACAGTTGGTCTTACAGTTTTCTGGTTTTATTTTCGTGTTCTGAATCCTTGAAAAGTCTAAAAATTAATTTCTGTTCATCACTAAACCGCTATTTCCTAATGCATTTTTGAGGCTCTTATGATTTCTTCTTTCGTAATGGTACGATTTCTGTAATTGTTTTTTGGTGCATAGGGATTTTTTAAAAGTTTTTTCCACCAGACATCTTTTAATGTTAGTACAACACTTTCACCACTAGACGGAGCTTTTTATTTCAGTTTCATGTTTTTTTCACAGTAATAATTCTCGGATTTTCTAAAGAATTGGTTTCATAAGTCCATCATAATATTTCCATTTCATTCCAACACTTTTGGTAGCCTACAAATAAGTTGTATCACCACCATTTATGAATAAAACCCCATTTTTCTATACTCACCACCATTTATGAATAAAATCCAATTTTTCTGCGATTTGTCCTGCAGATTTCCTGTTTAATTGTCGTCGTCTGAGGTCTTTTAAGAGCCTAAAAATTTAATAATCTCCGTCACTTATTATCTCTATACGGTGCCGTAGGAAACGGGAAAGGTGGAACTAAAAACACCTAGCGGTGGAAGGTTGAACTAAGAGATTTTCCACGCAGCACGCCCGGTGTAACGTGCGAATCCGGCGGGGATCCGTGCCAGAGTTTCGTTTTTTAAGAGATTTAAGGTTATTACGCAGGCAAGGGCAACGGCTGTCGGGTCAGCTATTAAAGATTAAATTTCGATAGAAGTAGAGGGTAAGTATTCCTGCCTATACAGGGAAAAAAAAGACAAATGTTTCTTAATATAGGAAAATATAATATAACCGAGAATGAAAATGTATAATAACCTCTTCCAAGTTACACAGGATTCTAAAAAGTGTTCTTTATCTTTAGGAACCCCAGAAACTAATATATTTTAAAGTTTTAAAGAAGCATTTATATAAAACAAGTTTTCTTTTGCTACCACTGATTTTCAATCCTTTTTCTCAAACCGGAATATAGGTTTTTCGGATTCTGTCAACTAGCAAGTAAACATTGTCATGTTCAGTAAACATGTTTTACAGACGAAAATGATAATTTTACAGCATTCACATTAACATAAAAGATTAAAATTATTATGTGAGGTATGCCTGACGTTACTTTTTCTTTACTTTACTTCACTCCATCATTTGGATTTAACGTGTATTCGTGGATAGTTAATAAGTAAAGAAACACAAACAAGTTTGTTTTGGGACCTGACATTTATACATTTTTCAGTTCCATGGTATCACATTTTAAAGTCAGGTCTGTTGTCCAGAATATCATATTGATCTTTCGCAAACCATTTTACCAAAAAAGTACACTTTTTCCTTGCGTACACAGGTTTTATGAGCGTGTTTTTTATTTTTCCCAGTAGGGGGCGGAGGTGTCAAATTGGGAGAAAACTTATTTGGTTTAATAGCATTTGATTGATATCTGGGCTTGTGACGAAAACATAACCTGGCCACAGCCCGGGTGCAGTCGTGAATTTTTATCTTGTAGTTAATTCGAATTTGAGGCCTTGAAGTAATAAATGTTGGGCTAAGAAACAAACTTAAACAGGGACGAAAAAAGGAATTGGAAATTTAAATTTTAAATTTAAATTAAGAATTAGAAAAAGGTTTTACTTTCGTATCCTTTCATTAATATATATATATATATATATATATATATATATATATATATATATATATATATATATACATATATATAACCGTTATAAGAGAATAAAGAAACATCATTATATATATATATATATATATATATATATATATATATATGTTTATACATATACATGTTTTGTGGAATTTATGGTAATTTGGGTCTGATGATTCTGCCATGGTTCCACAAATATTTCGCTATGTTTAACTTTATTTAAATTTCGTTTATGGATACATTTTTTAATTATTCATAACAGGAATGAGTTAATTTTTCCTTTTTTTTTTATTTGTAATTTCCTCATTTGTGCATGATGATGATGAATTCTATGTTATCTTATAATTTTTATATTTTTATATGTATACGTAAATACACACACACACACTTATATATATATATATATATATATTATATATATATATATATATATATGTATGTATATAATAGGGCATATATAAGATATATTTATGAACTACAATCTTACAAGAATAAATAACAATTCATAACACGCTTACACTGTGCATTTCCATACCGAGTTTATCGCTAATAACAAGAAAAGGCCTTTTTCATCCACTCGGAATTAAATGGTAACCAGTCTACATTTTTTTGCAACTTTGTAGTCATTCTTATAAAGCTTTTTCTTTTTAATTCTTGTAGTCTACTTGACCTTCGAAATAGTAAATTTTTCTTGCTTTGATATCACAGAGCCGACTGTGGCAGTTACGGGGAACGGGGAACAATACCCCAAGGTTTAACCTTGCTGTTCTTTCTTTCAGCGAAAGATTTAATGGCTCGAATGCGCTTACGTATCATTATGAAGGGTTTAAGTTTCAATTTTTTAGCCGAATTCCTTGTAGAAATGAAAGCGGATGTTACTTTGCGATACTGATACGTCACGGCTGATTAATTTTCTGGAAGCTTTTATTATGACCGATTCATTATCTACAATCTTTAAGAATTATCTCACATCAAATCTAATAAAGCGAGAGATTCTGGGAAAATATTTTCTCAAGCACTGTTCACATTCCAGTAATTGAAAAGAAATGTAGAAAGAGAGAGAAAATTGTGTTTTTAATGCCTAATTATACTGAACTAAATTTCTGTATAGAGTTCTTATCTGTTCATAATATTTTTTATTTGGTAATTTACGGATTATGAGCACCGGTAAAATGAAATTCAGGGAGTGACAAGACTTTGGAACGGATGCGACTGTGATTGGCAGTACATTTTTAAAATGCAGAACACAGTTGCGTATCACAGTTGAACACACCTCTAAGCGAGTCCCTTCCATAGACAGTGACAGAACATATCACCCATATACAGCAATATATCTAATTCTTTGTGTAGCTCATGAATTTATTTAGTCTACAGGCGTATCTGAGTATACTAAATATAGTTCCGCTGGAAAACTCGTATCACAGTTAAAAACACCTGTAAGCAAGTCCCCCCCCCCCCCATAGACAGTTATGATTAAGAATTATTTTAAGACGTTGTATATGAACTATAGAATTTATATAAATCATGTGAGGTACTTAAATTTGGTTAAGCTTAAGAACGTATACTGTTATGAAAACGGACATCCAGCGTTTATCACTCATAGACAGTACTGTAACCGAATTCCGTTTTGTGTACCTGTAAATGAACAAATAAATACTGTGCTCTCCATATTTTACAGTAATCATGTTGTAGTGCACCTCAGCAATGTACATCAATTTTAATTATATTTGAAACAGTGTAATATCTTTAAAATACACTGCAAACGATTTTACCCCATAGTGCCATAATGTAACGGAATTATTTTCTTGTGTCCCCATAAATGAATGATACATACTATGCATTTCATGTTCTACAGAAACTCTTGTATTGCACCTTAATAATGCATAGCAATTTCATTATTTTAAATTTCCAATTAAATTTTCAGCAGGACCGAAACTACGCCATAAATCTTTAAATGACACTACAAAGGATGTGAATTACTTTTCAGTTTGCTAAACAGCGTATAACCAACAGAGTGAAAAATGTGCCCAGACTGGGGATCGAACCCAGATACCCAGATACAGTATATGAAAAGTAATTCACATCCTTTGTAGTGTCATGTAAAGATTTATGGCGTAGTTTCAGTCCTGCTGAAAATTTAATTGGAAATTTAAGTATATTATCCGATGCTGGGAATTTATTCGTCTCATGTACGCCACTGAATAGTGTGTTCATGTATGACATTCCATCTTGCGCTGCGAAGTGGCAGACTTGCCAACGTATATAAGTGAAAAATGCCAGACTGGATGTCGTCCAAATGGCTTAAATGGTAAAGCATTTGGTGAGCTATACTAGTGTATCTGGATTCGATCCCCGGTCTGGATACATTTTTCACTCTTTTGGTTATACGCTGTTTAGCAAAGTGAAAAGTAATTGACATCTTTTGTAGTGTCAATTTCATTATGTTTGTAATAGTGTAACTTCATTAAAATAGAATGTAAGCGATTTTTTTATACACCTGTAAACGATATATAAATGCTGCACATTCCATTTTTAATAGGGAAATTTCCTATGGTAAACCTTAATATCATATATCAAGCTCATGCTAATGATGCTAAAAGCGCATCGTCGTTACATGCGACGAAATAATCTTATGGAGTTGGATATATAGAGGGATATAATACAAATCATTTTATAATTTCTTTGCTTACCTGATATTTCTATAAACCTCCATACTCTCGCTTTGTATTAACCTTGAGAGAGAAAAAGAAAAAAGAAAAACTTACCCTGAAAAGTGAATGTAGTTAAAACTGGGTCAAATAAAAAACAGTTATCTTATTTCTCTTTTTCCTTTTACGTGTCTGACATTGCTTAAAATACCAAAGATTGCTCGAACATTTGGCGCAGTAAAAAAATAAGCTGTTTTCAAACATCAACATGGAATTAATTCTTCGACAACCAGTTTGTAACTGCAAACTGCGTCTTATTTTAATTGACACATATTTAATAAACGTGACTCTATTCAGTTCAACTTTTTATAAGACTGTGGTTCCAAAGTATGGATTGGTAACCCTCTCTCCCCCTCCCTATTATTATAGGCAATAATATTTCCAGGTAAAATAAATCTATTGGCAAAATAAAACGGAGTTAGAAGGCCACACATCATGTTAAAATACATTAATACAAAAATATTTATTTTTACAAAAATATGAAAAGAATAACAGAAATCAATAAGACGTGTGAAGCTATTTCTTGTTTGCAATAATTCTTCAGATTTCGAGGAAAGTTGATAATTTAATTCTTGAGTTTGGTTAGATTTACAATCGGTTTTTATATTTATATTTTAGAACTCAAAAACGAAATATCATTCTTTCAACATTTTTTTTTACGCGGCTCAGCATTTGGAAAACACTGCACTGGTGGATACATACTAGGTAGAGTTAATTATTCTATCTGGAAACGAAGTACAATGCCGTACCCACAAAAATATTTCGATTTGTTGGTTGAAACTTTTATTTTTATTGTCTTATTTTGTATTTGTTTTTTAATATTTTAGTACAGCTGAAATTAGTTAAAAGTTAGTTATTGTGACTCCAAATAACTCATACTTATTACGAAAGAAAATTGATTATTTGAGTATGTTTGTTCATTTCAAAGAAATTTATTATCTTACTTGTGTGAATGTTGATTTTGCTTCACCGATGTATCAACATTGGTGTCAACCACATTACAGCTTTATAAAGCTTTTTACATATATTTTCAAATGTTTTTTTTTTTTTTTGTTAGAAATGTCTTCCCAGAAGCATATGTCAAAATGGTTATGTTTGCCAATTTGTGAAGAGTTAGAATTAAACCTTCATCGTACTCTTCAAGAGTTTCAGCTAAACAAGTTGGAGAATCTATATTAGAATATTGTAGCCATTTTGTTTGATAATAGCATGGTCTCATTGCAAAGAAATTTATTATCTCGTTTGTGTTGATGTTGATTCTACTTCGCCGATGTATCAACGTTGGTGTTAACCACATTAAAGATTTCTGAAGCTTTTTTACATATATTTTCAAATGTATTTTGCCAGAAATCTCATCCCAGAAGCATATGTCAAAATTGTTACGTTTGCCAAAGTTGCCAGTTTGTGGATAGTTGGAATTAGACCATCATTATATTCATCAATAGTTTCAACTTTAACAAGTTGGAGAATCTATAGTTGAATATTGTACCCATTTTGTTTGATAGCTTGGAAATTCTGCTTTTATAGAATACAATTCCAAAAAATAGCATGCATTTTAAAGACTTTCGAGACTTTTGAACATGTTGACGGAATCAAAGAAAAAAAAATTTTTTCATTGTAGTTGATTTTTGATTTTTGACTTTTAACTTTCTTGATTGATACTTAATTTCTTATTTATAGTTTATAATCATTCCAACAAAATTTTTGGAGGGGGATCAAACCCTAGTGATACCCGATTGGCTATGGCCTTGATGAAGAAGTTAATAGCACATTTACAATTTTTTATATACTTTATAATAGCGGAGCTATATTTCCTAGATAGTAAAAAGAAAAGGCTTATGATAGTAAATTTATCTCTAGAATAGATTTGGGAACATTTTATCCATAGTATTTAAAATAGAAACCTACTTGTAAAGAACACCTTTTTTATGGATTTACAAGAAGAGAATAATAGTTTTGCGCAGATTCAGTGGAAATATAATATATTTATGCAAAAATATTTAAAATAAAATTCTAAAAATGCTTTTATAATAAGTTTAAAAAAGCTAAATTTGCAAATTATTATTTTTGAATTTTCTCGGGTTTTACAATTTATCTATCACGTACTCGAATTTTAATCTGCACAATCCGAGCTAGGAAACAACATGAGGTAATCAAGAATTCTTCACTCAACAAGAACTAAGATCACTTTCTATTAAAAAAAGGTCCTTCCAGCAGAAATCATTTTCACCTTGTTAGCATGAGAAAAATTTCTCATTCAATTCTAACCAAATAAAGTCCCACGTTAAATGAACAAGTATAGCATACAAAACGAGATTTATATTTAACGGCAATTTATCCGCATGATGTTTATAAGAAGTGTTTGTCAGCGATGATATGTTATTACACCATAGTTATTCTTTATGTTACTGATATGCTAAAAGTAATGAGTCCAAAACCTGAAATGCAATGAAATCGGATAAAGAATTTGTAGTGACCCGTATGCTCTTTCTTACCTGTCTTCAAAAAGGGCAGGTTAAAAGAAATAACTTTCTCTCGACAGGCCAGCTTAAATTCTCGAATTCTTACTTTATCTCAGGGTCAAGGTGTGGCTGTACAGAGATACATTGAAACATGGATACGAAAACATAGCTCGCAAAAGAGCTGTTAGTGCATCTGCTACGCTTCCTACATTTCATATTATTGAAAATGATTTATGGAAGGTTGAAAGGGAAGATGATGACAATTTAAATTATACATGTGTTAAGTTTTAAATTACACATAATCACGTGTTTGTTCATGATTTTGCAGTTACGTAATTATCATGTATATACAGAGGAATCGGAAAATAACCGGCAAAATCTTAAAGGGTAGTAGAAGAACCTAAACAAGCATTTTTTTTGTCATAGAATGTGTGTTCGGAAATGACGCGCTTATACGCTGTCTTTCATTGCACCTTCCACATTTTCTTTTTCACCCGCGCTTAAACGCGCCATTTCCGGACACATATTCCATGACAAAAAATACTTATTTTGGTCCCCTCTACCATCCTTTAAAAATTTGCAAGATAGTTTTCGATCACCCTTATATCAGGGATGGGAACTTTGCGCAGGACTCGCACGGTTCCTACATTTAAGTACCACAAATTTTGATTAATAATCTTCTTACTTAATCGAGGAATTTCTGTCATTAAAAAAGGCGAAAATATCTATTCCAAAAAAAAAGTTGTACTAACGTGCAGGAACTGTATGTACTGTAATTTCCCCTCCTTGATCTATACATCGATCCAAAATCGTAAACTTATACTGCTGTTTCATTTATAGCCAGATAAAACTTAATTTCAGATTAAAAAAGAGATACTCTAATACAAATACATCTCACTTTTTGTTTTATTTCAAAATTGATTTCTTTTATAAAATGCTGAAAATATTATTTTTGCTCAAATTTCAAATTAAAATGGAATTGGAAAAAAAAGTGAAATTGAAATAGTCTTACCCTTTAAGCAATGTCAAGTGTATCTCGATATTATTGATTATTATCAGCCGATACTACCTTACCAATCGTTTGTGAAATATGTTGACAATCAGTCCTCTCTAACATGAACATGAACATTAATCACAGTAATGTTTTCTAAATGTTCCACATACGACAGTACTACGGAGCCCCGCAACAACACTATTTGGTGCTTGGTTCGAAATTTTTTTTCCCTTTTAATACCGATTGCTGGTGGTAAACTGGAAGCGCCTATCCAGCTTTGGGCTTGGTGCGAAAATTTTTCTTTCGACTTGCTACCGATTGCTGGGGGTAAACTGACAGCGCCTACCCAGCTTTGCACCTGGTGTAATGTCCAACCGCATCATCCTTGCTGCGGCTTTGGTACTAGATAATGAAGAATGACCATATGCAAATTCCGACATATAAAAATCAAATATATTTTTAATGAAAACGGGAGCAACTAGATTTATTATTTATCTGTGTTTCATTTGAGAATCAAAATTGTTTTTTATAATTTACTAGCAGCATGAAAAAAATGTTTGTCAACATATAAATATTTTAATATAGCATGAAGAGAGTAAATTTGGACGAAAATATATCATTTAAAAACATTATAAAAATATTTAATGATAATTTAAAACAAAAACAACTGTTGTAAGCCGAATTTGTATTTATTTCTAAGCAGTATTTTACCGGCTCAAAAATCACAACATTACATAAACTAAACAGAAGGTTATCCTATTAAGAAGGCTTTCAAACGGAACGCATTAAAAGACCAAGGTTAAGTAGCACAGCCTAATA
This sequence comes from Maratus michaelseni, assembly GCA_963931845.1. Lineage (NCBI taxonomy): Eukaryota > Metazoa > Arthropoda > Arachnida > Araneae > Salticidae > Maratus > Maratus michaelseni. The sequence continues at coordinate 379,429,734 of OZ007587.1, read as the reverse complement.
CGGGACATAGAAGTAACATTTCTCTACTTAGGCACAAGCTAATAAAAATACCAAAACCAAGTGACTCAAACAGAAACAGCAATCTTATTTCTTTTTTTATACGTTGATGTGAAAAGGTACGTAGATTTTCAACGGTAAAAAAATGAGAAAGAAATTCTCTCTTTATTTTTTATTACCGTTTATCATTTCTTTATGTCGGTAATCATCGGTGATAACTAAAAAAAGTAAGTGCAGTTTTTTGGAAGATATTAACGATGGAGTGGTTCTCAGTTATGTTATAAAGAAAAAGACAGGGAAATATGCATTTCCTTTTTTTTTTTCAGACAATTATCACTTTGACTTGCTTGCTTGATTACTTTGGAAAATTGCAGAGAAGAAAAGACAGAAACTGACTTTTCAAGATTTGAAGTCTCGAACAGCGTGGCACCTACCACTGCAGCTCCCCACGGTTACGCAACTGAATTTTATTGAGATAAATTTAACAATAGCTATTAATAGCTTTAAAATTATAGTAACATCTCCAGGGTGCTTAGCAGGGCCGGTGCAACGTCGCGCGGGGCCCTGGCAAAGCAGTTAGTGGGACCCAAAGTATACTACAATACTGAACTAATAAAATACATATCATAGAATATATCACAGTTACCATTATATATATCCTAGAATAATATATAAAATAAATGATAAAATGTATAAAAAATACTACAACTTTCATATTTATGAGGGTGTTTTACTCACGCGAAAACACCTGCTCGTCAATGCTAATCACATGGAGGAAATATTTTAAGATATCTCCTCGTTCGCATTAAATGATTTTTTTTTTCATAGGATAGTTGAGATCGATCTCTAGGCAGGCCCTTTTTTACTTTTTCGACTGTGGTTGAAATTTTTTTTATTGAGGATACTTTCCCTTTCCAAACCGGTTCCGAAAATGAAAGTATCTTAATGAAAAATATATAATATAATAAATATAATATAATATAATATAATATATATATAATTAAAAAATTAGAAATAAAGTTAATATACACCTTTTTCCCACGAAGAAACATTTAAAAAGAAATCTAGAGCAAAAATAGCATTATTTTATTTTATACAGAGAAACGTTATTTCGAAATGTATAAAGTAACTCGGGGCCCCTAACAATATCCGAATTGGCACGGGGCCGCCCTGTTTGCCCGATGTTTGCGCCGGCCCTGGTGCTTAGGAATGGAGAAGTTTTCATGTAATAGAATAAAATCTGTTTTCTCTGTAAATGAGGTATTAAAAATTAGGATGGGTGTGCGTGTTACACGAGGGCATGGCATACATGAAAAAATATGGTAACTCCTTTGAAATTCTTTGGCTCAATAGAATTTTTTTAGACTCCTTCGGTTTTTTCTTTTCAAGTCTATGTGAGCCCGGCATCTATTATGTCTGATAAAAATAAAAAATACAGCAGAACCTGTGAAAACAGAATGTATCTATAATTGAGGGGCTCGGTTGTGAAACTTGGTAATTGACTTTTTTGTTTTTTATTTCTTTAGTTTCATGTAAAATTATTTAAATGCATCCCGACTCTACAATGTGAACAATTATCATGAAAGGATAATTTACCTTGGGTAAAACAATAAAATAAAGAATAGGAAAAATTAATGTCTTGCATGTTTTAGAGATACTAAATATGCCTTGAAACTTTTGCTTTATTACCATCATTCTCCGATACATGTGGTTAAAAAAATTATTTAAACTAACATTCTAGATAAATCAACCTCGTCTGTTGAAAATCAAGGTCGCATTCAAATGAAGACCGCACCTTCATATCGATTAACTATACCTTTTCATCGAATATCAGTTTACTAAAAATATTTCGCATATTATTTTACAATTTGAAATCCCTCTTTTGCTCTTTTTTTCTTATTTCTACTTCTTTTTCGATATCTATTAGTTGATAAACTAGTTAGAAAATCCGTCTCAATTTAGGTGCATAAAAACAAATAATTTTTAAAGGAAAAATATGCCATGTGACTGTTTTCCTAAACCATGATTTACTTACAGCCAAGGACCGATCAAGCCAAAGAAAGGCTCCAGGGCCTGGTATTAATTCGAGGGCTCCCTTTCTATACCGTTACAAAACATTCAATATTTTCTATGCCTTAGAACAGAGTGTGCCAAAATGTTTTCTTCTCGCTTTTTTGTTTGTTTGTTTGTTTTCTCGTCGGCTCTTTTAACATAGCAATAAAAAAAATAGTTCTCATCTTCCAAACTATATGACATTTCAATCGGTTATAAATATAACTGTATCCAAGCTCTCTTTAAAATTTTGCGAAAAAATATGCATATTTAGTTGTGAAAACGTGAGTTCTTAAAAAAAAAAAAAAAAAAAAAAAAAAAAAAAGCTTTAGCTTTCAACTTCAGAGCAAAAATATATATGAAGGTCTGTGCTTTCAATGCAATACTACGCCTCCATTCGTCCCGTTTCTGAGGGGCGAATCCTTCAAAAAAACGTTGAAGCATGCGCAAAAGACCCTTTTCATGTGGAAAAATAACGTCGGAATTTGACAAAATGCGCTTTTCGTTTTAAATATAATAATATAATTTGCTGTTTTTGGCATTAAGTTAGTATGTAAAATACGCATCTTAAAACGCTTACTTGAAATTGCAATATCATAAAAAACAACAAAAATAAGAAGGTTTTATGGCAAAAGTTTATCAGATAAATATGTAAAAGTAACGAAACAAATAAAACGTCAATAAATCGCGAATCGATAGATCAAGGTCAACTGAATAACTGATAAATGTCATGGGCCTTTAAGATAAGGATGTAATGGTTTTTTTTTTATTCTTCAAAGATCCAAATTATCTCATTTTTCAATCACTCTCCATTATGTAACTGCAATCCTTGTCCGACTAGCAACCATCCTAAATACTTCAGGTACGCACAATAGCCGTTCTTTATGTCCTCACCCAGGTCAGAATGGTCAGACAGTGTAATTTTAAAAGACTTTCAGTACATTGTGCCTCCGAATCTGCTTTTTTTTATTATGCCTCAACTCCTCTTTTACAGTCGATCCCCGTTTATAGTTAAATGACATCAAGGTCTTGCCTTTTAAGCCGAAGAATGTAGCAGGGATAGATTCGCAAATCATTTTATCCAAGAAAAAAGAAAGAAGTGAAGTGAAAAAAGAAAAAAAGGTTTTCCATTGAAACTTAAAAAGACGTAATTGTGCATAAACTGTTGAAATATCCCCTAATCTCTTATGGATTATGAAAAGGGAGATTACAGCGTGAAATAATTTTTTAATATTTTTCTATCCATTCATATTTTATATTTAAACACTATCAGTTAAAAATTACTTTTACCGTTGATTTTTTTTCTTTAAAAGGCTTTTTCACTCACGCGAATACACCCGCTCGCTAATGTTAATCCTATGGGGGAAATATTTTAAGATATGTCATTCGCATTTCAATATTTTTTTTTTTCATTGCATTTCATTGCATAGCTGAAGTCAATCTCTATGCAGGCTCTTTTGTATTTTTTCGATTTTGATTACAAGTTTGTTTTTTTTTATTAAGATACTTTCACTTTCGAAAGTGAAATTATCCTCAATTAAAAAAGGAAACTGCAACCAAAATCGAAATAACCTAATAATATATGTTATAATAATACATAACTATAATCATAGGTATACATCTATAACATTATAATAACATTATAATATTAACTCTAGTCTTATTAATATTTTATACATTTATATTTATTGATTTTATATTTATAACGAAGTTAATTTCAATGCAATCAATTTTGCTATAAATAAGTATGTAATATATTTGATTTCAAAATTCATTCATTAGTGACATCTGTTATTTGATATTGTAAACCATAACAATTAATCGAGGTTTCAGATAAGTTTCTGAAACAATAAAATAGTTGAATTAATCTTGTCTCAGTATCAAAACAAAATTTCTAACAAATTTCGAAAGTGATTTTTGGTTATTCTTCTGTCCTCTTGTATTACGAATATTTGTAAAGCTCCTTTTCATCATTCCAGATTATAAAATTACATTCCTTTTATTATCACTACCGATGAGGTTGTATAAAATAGTTCAATTAATCTTGTCTCAGTATCAAAACAAAATTTCTAACAATTTTCGAAAGTGATTTTTGGTTATTCTTCTGTCCTCTTGTATTACGAATATTTGTAAAGCTCCTTTTCATCATTCCTGATTATAAAATTACATTCCTTTTATTATCACTACCGATGAGGTTGTATAAAATAGTTCAATTAATCTTGTCTCAGTATCAAAACAAAATTTCTAACAAATTTCGAAAGTGATTTTTGGTTATTCTTCTGTCCTCTTGTATTACGAATATTTGTAAAGCTCCTTTTCATCATTCCTGATTATAAAATTACATTCCTTTTATTATCACTACCGATGAGGTTGTATAAAATAGTTGAATTAATCTTGTCTCAGTATCAAAACAAAATTTCTAACAAATTTCGAAAGTGATTTTTGGTTATTCTTCTGTCCTCTTGTATTACGAATATTTGTAAAGCTCCTTTTCATCATTCCTGATTATAAAATTACATTCCTTTTATTATCACTACCGATGAGGTTGTATAAAATAGTTGAATTAATCTTGTCTCAGTATCAAAACAAAATTTCTAACAAATTTCGAAAGTGATTTTTGGTTATTCTTCTGTCCTCTTGTATTACGAATATTTGTAAAGCTCCTTTTCATCATTCCTGATTATAAAATTACATTCCTTTTATTATCACTACCGATGAGGTTGTATAAAATAGTTCAATTAATCTTGTCTCAGTATCAAAACAAAATTTCTAACAATTTTCGAAAGGGATTTTTGATTACTGCTATGTCCTCTCGTATTACGATTATTTGTAAAGCTCCTCTTCATCATTGCTGATTATAAAATTACATTTCTTGTATTATCAGTACCGATGAGGTTGGCTTTTATCAGGCAATATCGGATTTTCAAGAACCTAATATTTGCGCATAAATGTATGCGTATATTTATCAGATTTTCATGCAAATTAGTTCCCGTCTCTATAAGTTAATACGTGAAACGTATACGAAAGAAGATATTTTGAAGAGAATTTCATTTATTTGTAAGTACTTCAGTGTTTTGTTTCTGAAGACATTTAATGCAACTGCGTATGAACATACGGTAAAATGCTGTGATGGAAATACAATCGCAAAGGAATAAAAAATAAAACCAGCAAGAAGGCCTATTAATGAAAAAAAAAAAAAAAAAAAACTCAGTGGATTAAAAAAAATTATATCGATAAAATAAAAAGGCATACTTTAGATAATAGAAGCCATAATCAATTTCTTTGAAAATACATGTCAGTGACATTTTCTAAACCTATAAAAAAGAGTTTTAAACAATTTTTTGAAAATATCATCTTTTTAAAATAAATTTGTATGATTTTAAATGCATTTCGTAATGCATTCTAACTGAAAAAAAAAAAAAAAAAAAAAAAACAATATTTTTACTTTCAAAAATAGTGTCAAACTTACATTTTCTAAGGATAATGCAGTATTGTACATTTTAAATTCCTACATCATACTGTTAACATCATAAAATGAACTTTCCAACGGTACAAATACGAATAATTTTAGGCATGCTGCATTACTTTCTAAGTTTTTAATTATTATCAGCATCTTTTGAGTAGTTCTAGATAACAAACAAGAACGAAAAATCATGCATCCGGCATAGATTATGAAGCATTACACTGCAAAATATAATTGTTGATTTTACAGTGTAATACTGGCATCCCAGCTGCCAGTATTATACCGTAAAATTAACAGTAATAAAAATAGTAAAATAAGCAGTCATACACTGCTGCTCATGCGCGGTACTATTTAACCTTTTATTTCAAAGCCTTCTTTAACAGTTTATTTTTTACTTTTTCAAAAAATAATAATTACTTATTCATTTTCACTGGAAAAACGTATAACGCACGTCGAAATGTTTTGTGAATTAGTTGTAATTAGTTGCATAGCAGCTAAATGTCGTATCACATTTTAGGTAGATTTCGTAAGAAATACTACCTATTACATTCTCCCCTAAGTTGGAATTTTTGAAAAATTTTCGCAGATCTACGCCGATTATGACTCCCAGAAATCCCCCCCCCCCCCCAGTTCAAAACTTTATCTATCTATCTATCTATGTCATTTTTTTATGAACACGATAACTGCAATAGTTCTGCACAAATCTCTTCCAAACTGATACATAAAATCAAGGGGCATCAAATCTCGGTCAAGTTCGTTAATGGGCAAAATCGAAGCAGGGGGGGGGGGGGGTGGAGGGGGCTTTTTGTGAAAACAGAAAAATCCCCATAATTTTTTAATTATGATACGTATCGAATCCGTTTAAAGTTATTATTACTTCTAGGAAAAGGGCCGAAAATTTATGCATGACAGATTTTTGATATCATTAAAAATGGCCCCCAATGAGGGAAAAGGGGGGGGGGGGGTAGAAGAAAAATATTCATAACTTCGTCAATTCCCAAGATATCAAATCCGCTTAAATTTATTATAAATCCTCTTAGAATATTTAAAACTTTTATATTGACAAGTTTTTTATAGGACCAACCCTTATAGCAAAAAAAAAAAAAAAAAAAAAAAATAATAATAATAATAATAATAAATTAAAACAAAAGAAAATATTTATTAAAAAACGGTTGCAAATGCGAATTGCATAAATAGGGGGGGGGGAGGAAGAAATAGAATGTGAATGTTCAAACAAAATATTTTCAATAAAATATTAGGTGATGAGGCATTTTATCCGATTCATGGGCCGGGCCGTCCACTTGCTAAAGATTTTCATCTATATCTATAGGTATCAAAATGCTATATCCAAACAAGACCATAGTTATTTTTGCTTCGCTTATAAATAAATTAAAATATCTTTGCCTTCAATTGCTATTCGATTTCACATAGTAGCTTGTTCTCGTAATTCTTTTTATTGGCATGATAATAAGATAAATGAAAAACGCTGAGCAATTACTTTCTCGCTGGCTCCGCCTGCAAGCAAGTTAGGTTTCGAAGTAGGAGGTTCCAACTGCTGATTATGGCAAAAAGGCCATTTCTTCCGCAATTCCCAACAAATAGGCGCCCCATGGTCTGCGTCTTCGAAATCTACCTGTGCCTGTAGGCCGAGCCGTCAGGGATAATTTTTTTTTATAGATCTTCATCTTATTTGGTGTTATAAATTCTTCGATTAAATAAGATGGAGATTATTATTAAAAAATAGTGATATAAGACTTGGAAGCTGTGCAGCTAGTTCACAGAAAGATCTCTGCGTGAGTGGCATATGTTAATGATTTTCATACTGTTGCCCAAAATCTTCGCATAAATCAACAATACAAACGTCAAGAAAATAACAATTTCAAAAATGATTATTTATGCCTTTCGGAATTGTTTGCTATAGGGTTTTATCAAAATTAAATTTAACTTTTGGAAATCCTTCCACTGTAATTTTTTTTCTAAATATATCATAATACGCAAAGCACGTAAATGATGAACATTAGATAATGCTAAGTGATTCGTCTACTGCACTATATGTCAAATCGTAAGGAACAAGAATAGAAACCAAAAAAGTAATTAAAATGAATAAAAGTGAATTGAATTTTTGGAAAATCCCTCAGTTTTAATTTTTGTTTACCAAAAATCATAATACTCAAAGCATGATACCGCTGAAGATAAATTAATTTATTTTCCAAATATTATAATGCGCAAAGCTCAATAATGATAAAGTTAATCATATAAATGCTTCGTCTACTGTACAATATGTCAAGTAAAGAGAGACAAGAATAGATACCGAAAAGGTAATCAAAAGTAAATTGAATTTTTGGGAAATCCTCCAGTTTTAATTCTTTTTCCAAATATCATAATACTCAAAGCATAATAATGATGAAAATAAATTAATTATTTTCCCAAATATTATAATATGCAAAGCTCGATAATGAAAAAGTTAATCATAAATGTATCGTCTATTACACAGTATGTCAAATCAAGAGAGACAAGAAAAGATACCGAAAAGGTAATCAAAAGTAAATTGAATTTTTGGGAAATCCTCCCGTTTTAATTAATTTTTCCCTGTATCACAATACTCAAAGCATGATAATGATGAAGATAAATTAATTCTTCTCCCAAATATTATAACAAAAAGCTCGATAATGATAAAGTAAATCATAAATGCTTCGTCTACTGCACAATATGACAAATCAAGAGAGACAAGAAAAGATACCGAAAAGGTAATCAAAAGTAAATTGAATTTTTAGAACATCCTCCCGTTTTAATTATTTTTTCAAATGTCATAACACTCAAATCATGATAATGATGAAGATAAATCAACCCCTTTTCCAAATATTATAATATGCAAAGCTCGATAATGATAACGTAAATCATAAATGCTTCGTCTACTGCACAATATGATAAATCAAGAGATATAAGAAAAGATACCAAAAAGGTAATCAAAAGGAAATTGAATTTTTCGGAAATCATCCCGTTTTAATTCCTTTTCCAAATGATACGCAAAGCACGCTAATGATAAAGATAAGGTAATCATTAAATGTTGCGGCTGCTGCACAATATGCCAAATCGAGAGAGACAAGAATAGGGACCGCATTTAAAGAATGAAACCAATTCAAGGACGCATAATACAAGGGCAACAAGTTACAGTTAACCCGAGAACCCGGCTTTTGTATGGATATCATAAAATAAAGATCGTATCTCCCGAGTAAAGGGGATTATTACGGAAAATGCAGATGTCTCTTCTCCTATAGCATTAGAGAAATATGCGATATTATAAATATTCAACAGGATACACTAGATAACAGGGTATTAGGTATACATGGAAAAGTAATTTAACGTATGTCACAAGGAAAGGAATTTGAGAAATAAAATGCGGCTGGATACACGCCAGGGTAAATGAGAAAGTAATTGCTCAATGTTTTTCATTTATCTTATTATCATGCCAATGTAAAGAATTATGAGAACAAGCTACTATGTGAAATCGAATAGCAATTGAAGGCAACGATATTTTAATTTACTTATAGGAGCAGCAAAAATAACTATCATCGTGTTTGGATATAGCATTTTGATACCTATAGATAAAAATCTTTAGCAAGTGGACGGCCCATGAATCGGGTAAAATGCCTCATCACCTAATATTTTATTGAAAATATTTTGTTTGAACATTCACATTCTATTTCTTCCTTTTTCCCCCTATTTATGTATTTCGAATTTGCAACCGTTTTTTAATAAATAAATAGTAATCGCAAAGCGATCAGCACAAAAAAAGCAAACGTTTCCTTCGGAACCGATCTGTGAGGCTAGACCATTAAGAGTTAACCGGAAATGCTCCAAAACTACACGTTTTCCCCGGTTGTCATGGCAACGTAACGTCATCAGCCATGTTTTCTAAAAGCTCTGCAAAGCGAAATGAAGAGCTAAACGTAAACTTGTGAGAGCTACAAATAACATTGAGTTTCATTTATTATAAAACCTATTAATTTGCTAAAAAGATGAAGATAAACAGCTATGTACTTTGTCATAAAAGCATAGAACCATTAACATTGGCAATGAAAAAAAAATGAAGAGCAATAAATTTTATAAAGATAATTAAAAAATCTTAATTGTTTTCTATAATGTAAATTTTAGAAATATATGACATCAAGAACATCCTGTGAGAGTTTTGTGGAAATGGAGATTTTGTACAGACATTTACAAGTTCATTTAGATCATTTTAACACCTTAAATTTAATCTCCAAATGCCACATTGGCGCCAGAATTTTGGAATAAAATTTTGATTTTACAATGTACGTGAAGAAAAGATTTTACTTATTTTCAGATAAATATGTTTGTAAAACCTGGTGTCATTGAGTCATTTCAGCATTTTAACGTCATAAGTACTTTGCCCCTGAAAGTGTTAATACAAGGTATCATAATTAAACTGTCTTTATTAAATTTCTATGTTTATCCCCTCTAATTTACTCATTTCCACCTTAAAATACTTTTTCTTTACTTTCCCTGTCTCAAGATTCAATTGTTTCTATGCTTGGTATCTTAGCCTTTTCCGTATCACAATTCATTCCATTTTAGAATTTATACTATTTCTGCCATAAGCCTCGTTTTCACAGACGACCTAATGGCCATTCAACACACTTCACCCTATAGTGCATCAAGAAATAACAGTGAGTTACAAAGGAAAACATTGAAAAGATGTCTCACAAACCACAATTTGGAGGTGGAAGACAACAATGACGAACAAACCTAAGGCCACAACAAGGCTCCACCCCAAAATGAAATAGCAACCAAGTAAAGAGTGCCAAAAAAAAATCACATGAAAGTGACAATAAAAACCAAAAATAAGTTACAACAACCCGTGTAAGTGTCCTCAACAAAAATTAAGAGTTGTTTGGAAACCCATGCAATTATAAAGTGATAGTGACGAACTACAGTCACTATCCCAAGTAACAAATAAAAATAGCCGATTATGGCAAACAAAATGATAAAGGATATTATGACAAACAAAATGATAAAGGAAAATAGCATAAGTAAACAACTAAATTACTTACTACCTCAAGTGTAATTATTATTATTACTAGTATTATCACTACTATTTCTAATGCATGCAGCAAATAGTTTTCCTATAATATATCTTTTATGCATTCCACCGTTATCCTAGCATTTCATTTAAGTCTAATAATCTATCTGTGTCTGTTTGGTTATAAGCAGTGCCGCAATTGGCTTGAATGCCTCGCTACCTTTAAAATAAAAATATCCTCAGATTGCGCCTAAGTTATAAAAAAGAAAAAGACAAAGAAATTGGCAAAATAGGGTTTAGTGACTATTCTTGAATACCCCCCCCCCCCTAAAAAAATCAATTTACCAACTTGTGGGGTGTACGTCCCAAGTTGGTATTCACTACTCTAGACTGAATGGAAAATCTGTGACGTACTTCTCGAATTTTGCATTTTCTGTTACTAGAGTCTCGCCTTAACTTTTACCAATCACATCTCCTTAACGTCAGCTTTATTTAAAAAAAATTAAACATTTCAATTCATTATTATACGTAGTTAAATCGTTTCTCGTCTGAATCTATCTTCAACTATCCTCTTATAGGTTCAAAGACCAAAGACCTTCTGCCTTGTTCTATTGACCTTATCGTGGGAACCGTATTTGTGCGTTCGGACACTTTTTATTTTATTTTGTTAGTCATTTTATTCGATAATATCGTTCGTAAGAACGCGGGGAGAATTGAAAATTGTTCCTTGCCTGCAGCACCTAGCCACACGTTCCAGGATTTAATTGTCTGCTGCAGTCTGATAGCCGTCAAGCAAGAATATCTGCACTCAACAGACATAGAAATAAGCCGCCGTAATATCTAAAGCTACGAAAAAGACATTTATGGAATAAGAATAAATTTAAAATGCGAAAACTCTGGAATCTCAATTAGGTTGACTTTTGTCTCAGTTTTTGCCTCTTGTTGTCTTTAAAAGTCCAAAAATTATTGAAATTTTCATTTAAACAATTTCCTATTCTTTTTTCAAGATATCAATTGTAAATTTTAAAATTCACATAAGGACGTGAGTTTCAAAACACGCCTTATCCAAAAAATCAAATTCGAGGAAATCGCGAAAACCCCATGACTGCTTTCATCGGTTTTAATTGTAAACCAAGATTATAGAAAGCCAGAAATACATGATAAAACTAGTTTTTCTGAGGATTGAAGTGTTTTTTTCTGTGAAGATTTACTAGTAGAATGGATTGATAGAAAAAACACGATTTTTTAAATTTTGGATAAGGCGAGTTTTGAAACTCGCGTCTTCACATTTAGTATTTTAGCCCCTTTCAGTCTGGTGTCCTATTAATAGTACATGTCTTTTCATTTAGTATTATTTTGTCTTAACAAATATTTTTGTTATTATCTGCACAAAGTAATGATAATGATAGTATAGGTCTGTACATTTATTATTATGCTTCGTTTATGCTTCAGCATTTAGTAATAATAAATTAAATTAAAAATTATTTAATTCTCTTTACACTGTTGATGATTTTTTCATTTTATACATATGTTTCATTCTTTACATTTAATATGGGGGTTACTTTTCCAAACGAATAATTTGAGATAAAGCATAAAAAGCACAAGAAAGTTGTCATGTCTGGTTAATCATATTGTAACACCGCATTTTCCAGACGTCTTCAAAAATTCTTCCTTAGCCTACTGTCGTAAGAATAGTACGCAAAATAATTATATTAGTTAATTTTTTGTAAATGAAAAAATTGTAAAAAGTGACCTTAATGACTGTAAACTTGTGAAAAATGCAAACCTTAACTTTCCTGATTTGGATAGCTACTTTTAATATTATTAACGTAAATGTATTTTCCCCCAAAAAAATAATTAAAAAAAAATCTGACCCGAAAAGGTTAAAGAATACTTTATTATTATTATTTTAAAAAGTGGGAACAAAGTCACCTTGGCTTGGGTTGACTTTGTTTCATAACTAAAAAAACATTGAATAAGCCTTAAAAACCTCGTAAGACAAAGCAACCCTACTATTATCGTATATTATAATACGAACAAATACTGTGTGTGTGTGTGTATACATATATATAATTATGTATACATATATATAATGCAAATTTTATGCAAATTTATATGTATATATGTATGCAAATTTTATTTTAAAAACGACTCTAATGATTTTGAAGAATTTTTGTATCCTACCATTTTGGGGCACCAGAAAACCATTGGGCTAGGACACATGTCCGAGAAAATTCGATTAGTGGGTCATTTTGGGTCAACATAGGTCAAGGTCAAGCTAACAGTATCTGAAAAACGGTTCAAACGATTTTGACTAAATTTTGTATCCTACCATTTTCGGGCACGAGAAGGCTATTCCGCTGGGGCACATGTTCGAGAACTTTCGATTCGTGGGTCAACGCGGGTCAAATAATTTTTATCTAAAAAACGGCTCTAACGATTTTGATTAAATTTTGTATCCTACGAGTTTCGGGCACGAGAAGACTGTTGGCTAGGTCACATGTTCTAGAAAATTCAATTAGTGGGTCAATTTGGTCATGGGTCACTATGGGTCAAGCTATTTTTATCTTAAAAACGGCTCAGAGGATTTGAACTAAATTTAGTATCCTACAGTTTTAGGGAACGAGAAGAGTATTGGGTAGGTCACATGTTCGAAAAATTTCAATTAGCGGGCCATTTTTGGTCATGAATCATTATGGGTCAAGCTACTTTTATCTTAAAAATGGCTCAGACGATTTGAACTAAATTTTGTATCCTACGGTTTTTGGGCACGAGAAAATCATTGGTCTAGGTCATATGCTCGAGAGAATCTGATTAGTTGGTCATTTTTGGGTCTCTGTGGATCAAGCTAATTTTATCTAAAAAATGGATCAGACTATTTTGACTAAACTTTAAATCCTACGGGTTTCGGGCACGAGAAGACAATTGGGCTTGGTCACATAAAAAAAAATTGATTAGTGGCTAATTTTGATTATGGGTAATTATGGGTCAAGCTATTTTTATGAAATAAAAGGCATTATATTAGTAATACAGAGAGAAAAATATATCAAGCTGAACGCAAAGCTAATTTTGACCGATCATATAGCTCGGTCTTCCTTTCTCGTGATATAGTAATAAAACATAATAAAAAAATAAGTCATTTCGTCATTATAAAAAAATCGTATGAAAATGCACAAAAAAACAAAATTTTATTGAAAAAACTACCATTATGCAAGACATGTAAAAGCAATTAGCAATTAAGATATGGTAAGATTAATGTTTTTCAAGAAAAGGAGATTTTAGATATATTCACTTATTTCAGACACTGAAAAAACAGTTCTTTCAGAAGAAATTGGCTTTGGACGGTAAATTCTGTTTTAGAACATTTTAGCTTATTTTTTAAAGTAGTGATTGGAATTGAATATTTTTCGGCGGCTTTTCTTTGGTTTAATACATGTTGTAGGACGCTTTCTGCAGCGTTTCTTCGGTAAAATGTTTACAATTACGATATCTACAAGAGATTTATGCATACGAGACATTATTACATCAGCACTTGAACAAAAAAATAATAAATATGTACTAGTACAGCGTTTATATTTGCATTAAATGTTTGCTTCCATGTTTATATTTTCAGAAAAATTAAATATAATAAAAAACTAAATTTGTGGTGACTTTGTCCCGAGACAATCTCACTCTAAATTGGCATTCAAAATGCCGGTTGTAAATAAAATCAATGTTAAATCTAAAATATCAAATTAATATATGTAAATCTCATTGATTTGTAGACAAAACATATTAAGAATTAAAAAAATGTACTTAACATTTTACAACATCAAGTATAAATAACTCTTCAAATCCATAATTTCCCACAATAAAATCACGCACGATAAAGCAAACAAAAGAACGGAAGTGATACTAAACTCAGTTTGTAAAATGCTGAATTAAATAATTTATGCTTAAGTTACATCTGCAGTATATCAGAATTTGGCATTACTAATTAGTTTTACTGCAAAAAAAAAAAAAAAAAAAAAAAAAAAAAAATTATTACACGTTTTATCTTTATCCGCAGGGTGGGACATAGTCCCGGTTGACGGCAGCCTTTCTTTTAAAAAACCTAAATTCTAGCCGTTATCATCCACATCATCATTGCCATAGAACAGGGACGGCGAACCTTTTCCCATTCGCGTGCCAAATGTTTTCAAACCATATTTTACGCGACTCTGATGTACCAACAACCAATAATACTTAGTGGATCAAAACTAATGAATCAAAAGTACTTTAACTTTGGTTTATGAGGATTTAAAGGTATGGGTATTTAAAGGTATTTAAAGGTATGGGTATATGCATTTCGATATTATACTGTAATAAATATAGTAAAAATACATATTTTAGAAAGTCATAAAAAAAAAGTAAATGCGATTTATTGTTATTGTACTTTGGATGCAAAATAATTGACATTAATTATTTGGCATCCAAAATACAATAACAATGAAGTTCATACCTAGTTACTTTTAACAACAAAATGCAAGCTAAGACAAATGGTTTTTATTTGAGTTTTTCATATCATTTATTTCCGGAAATAATTACCTGCATAGGTAGAGGGGAAAATTATCAAAATGGCAAATTTCCTTTTTTTTGAAAATTTCACCTTTGTCATTGTTGGTAAAAAAAAAAAAAAAAAAAAAAAAAAGAAAAAGAAAAAAAATTCCAGAAAAAAAAATTAAAAAAAAAATGACAAACTCAGTTTGCATAAATTTGTGTAATTTCATTGATTTTGAACATCAGTCAACGCCAATCCTTACCTCATAACTAGTGATTTAAGAATATGACGAAATATATTACGTATTCGTATAGAAACAAGTTTTTTTTTTTTTTTTTTTTTTTTTAACAACACAAAGAAATATATGCGTGAAAATGCAACTCAAAACGTTATTAATCAAATAACGATTATAATGAAATAATAGTAATTAATATTAAATTTTTATCAAATTTATCAAAAAGCTTTAATGAATTATGAGCACATAACTCATTAAAGTTTTTGATAAATTTAATAAAATTTTAATATTAATTATTAATATTTAACAATAATTTTTAATAAATTTTCTTGAATGAATTTTATTGAAAATAAAATAAACAAATGTTTCAAATAATACTTAAAATCAAAATTTAGATAAAAAATAAATGTTTCTTGTTACCCATGACGCAATTTACGACTTAAAACTTTTCTTTACGTACTGTTACTTGTACCCCATGTATAACTAAAAACCCTTCAATGCTTTAAAATGCACAATTTGCTTTCTATATGACGTAATTTTCATCAGTAAATGCTTTTCGCATGTAATAATTTAGTTAAAGTATTATAATTTATAGGATAATAATTTAATAGGATAATTTAAAAAGATAATAATTTAATTAAAGGATTTTTTTTTTTCATTTTCAATATTCACGTGTAAGTAAATATTTCAATTGAAAAAGCTTGGAAATAATATTCGGCCTTTATGATTTTTGGCAACTGTCAATAAAAACAGCGGTTTCAAAATACAAATGAATTCTCTCTTCAGAAAATGAAATTTTGAATAAAAATTGTAAATAATACTCGAAAAATAGTCAAATTGAAAATACGATTGAATGCTGCATGCCAAATCTAGTCAAGTATATGCCTGCAAAAGCTGGTTAAATTGCTAATCACAGCTTTTGATTATATAAATTTTATGTAACTGAACTATCTTGACCGATTTCAACATTTAATAACGCTTCAAATTATTATTTTTAAAAAAAATGTCGGCTTCAGCATGTTTATCATACATTTCTCTATAAAACTGCCAGTTTTCATGATTTTATGGGCAATAAGACGAAAAGGGAACCATTGTCTCTACACGGGCAGCAGCGACGTTAGAAACTTTTTTTTTTTTTTTTTTTTTTTGTAGAATAGAGAGTAACACTGCAATTTTCTTCCCCTTCTCTGTTACTTCTACTAGTAGCAGAGCAAAAAAAAAAGTGTTGATTTTATAGTATAATACTGGCACCCCAGCTGCTAGTATTATACCGTAAAATTAACAGTAATAAACAGTAAAATAAGCAGTAATACGCTGTCGCACATACGCGGTAGCGTATTACTGTTTATTTTACTGTTAATTTTACGGTATAATACTAGCAGCTGGGGTGCTAATATTATACTATAAAATCAACACTTTTTTGCAGTGAATTCTTATATTCACTCTGCTACTAGTAAAATAAGCAGTAATACGCTACCGCGTATGCGCGACAGCGTATTACTGCTTATTTTTCTGTTTATTACTGTTAATTTTGCGGTATAAAATACCAGCAGCTGGGATGTCAGTATTATACTGTAAAATCCATAATTTTTTTTGCAGTGAAGGGGTGAGGTATGTTAATACCTCTTAGTTTAGACAGGGCATTAAAGAGTTTTTTTTCATTAATTTTTAATAATTTCTATCGGGTTCAAAGACTTTCTTTTCGTATCACCTGGTGCATTTTTACTCTCACCACACTGACCTAGCAGTCCGAAGCCTCTGGCTATGCATTGATTGGTATGTAGTTTTTCTTTTTCCTCTTCTTTTTTATCCATGAAACTAACTCTTCGTATATACTCTTAATTTTCTCGACGATCAAATCTGGATGTTTGTAGAGAAGAATGGAGAAAATCTGGTTGTTCAAGAAGATATAAAAAAAATTACAGGGTCGTTATTCTTTTGTTTATAACTGAAAAGCATCATCTGGCTCCATTTGATAATGAAATATCTAGTTACACAGCAAATAAAAGAAAAAAAGAATAAGAATGATACTAAAAAAAACCAAGTTCAAGATCTTATTGCCCGTAAGTGGTTTTATCTTATCCATTTTACTTTTTATTCCGATTATCGTTAGCTTATGACAGTGATCTTAAGATGATTGCCACGGTTATGGCTTTTTTGTTTGATAAAAATACAGGGTGCGTACATTTTTAACAGGATGTTTCGGCTTATTTAACAGCAGAAAAATATGACAAATTCTGTGAATAAATGAGATGATATGAGTTGTAATTTTCGTTGTTTGTAATTTGAGTTTGTAATTTGAGTTTGTAATGAGTTGTAATTTTTGTTGTTTGATAAAAATACAGGGTGCGTACATTTTTACCACAATTTTTAACAGGATGTTTCGGCTAATTTAACAGCAGAAAAATATGACAAATTCTGTGAATAAATGAGATGATATGAGTTGTAATTTTCGAACTGGACGAAAAATGTCCGGCCAGGATTCGAACTTGGGATATCTTGGCTGAAGCTGCCACGCTGTACCAATTGAGCCATCCCGGTCGAGTCTGGAGGACTTAATTCATCCAGTTAACCTTTACCAATTTGAATAATTGTGCTAAAACTAATTTTGTGTAAATGAGATGATTTTAAGAGATGATCTTAAGATGATTTCTATGATTATGACTGTTTTTGATCAACATACAGGGTGCGTAAATTTTCATCACATTTTTTTAAATAGAATGTTTCGGATTGTTTAAACACAGAAAAATATCACAAATTATGTGAATAAATGAGATGATTTCGAATTCTGTGAATTCAAATTATTCAAGATCTTATTGCCCGTAAGTGGTTTCATTTGAGATTTTTACTTTTTATTCTGATTATCATTAGCTTATGACAGTGATCTTAAGACATCTGACAGTGATTTCCATGATTATGGCTGTTTTTGATCAACATACAGGGTGCGTACATTTTCATCATAATTTTTTTTAAATAGAATGTTTCGGCTGATATATCCACAGACAAATATAACAAATTTTGTCAATAAACGAGACGATTTCGAATTCTGCTATTTAAAAATTAAATGGAAAGTTTTCTATCTTAACCCTTTCAGGGGCAAAGTAAAAGTGTTGAACATTTTGGCATCAATCGCAATTTACGAACAAATAGATTTGGAGATAAATAATTTTCTCCGCGTACATTATAAGAACAAAATTTTATTTAAAAAAAATTCTAGGTGCCATTTGGCAGTTTAGAGTAAAAATTAAGTGGTACAAATAATATGCCAGGGCCTTTTAAAGGATTAAATATTGGTGCAAGACTCCTTGTAAATTCCAAGGAGTGTACTCACCTTGAAAGTAATATTTTATTGAAATGGCTGCTCGTTTTTATGAAATAAATTTGGAATTTTAGATGCAATAAAACACAGGAGATAAATATGCGAGATGATAGAAACCTCTTAAGGCTGTCCTCAAAAAATTATTTTTTATTGCTCAGCAACTCGAAAGTTTCTGACACATTCACAGAGCCATTTTCATATGTAAAAACGATACTTTTCCGTTATACCAATTACAAACACCATTGTCGCCGAGCATAATAGTTGAAGCCAAATGAAACATTTGAAAAAAAAAAAAAAAAAAGAAAAGAAAAAAAAAAGAAAAGAAAAAGAAAAGGAAAAAAAAAGAAAGAAAACTTTGGTGTGAAAATGATCATTTAAAAAATATAACATTTCAAAATTACAGACTTTAACGAACTATTTAATTAAATAAGTGCAAACATATAAACTTAAAATAAAAGAACAAATAAATATTATAGAATAAAATATTAAAATAAAACTCAATTTAAACTGCAGGCATTAAATTGTGAATGTCTCTTAACAATGCAGTAAACATTTTTTTAAATTTTATTTTTCAGAATAAAGACGTCGCCGCATAACTCTGTGAGTTATGCGGCATATCATAACTTTGTGAGTTATGATTTTAAATAGGATAGGACAGGATTTTACACCGTGATGGCCATTTTGCGATGTATTTAATCTGTCTGGATATGACATCCAGTGTTAGAGTCAAAGAAATTATATTTGTGATTTACTGTAACTGCTAATACTAGCAGCTGGGATGTCAGTATTATACTGTAAAATCCACATTTTTTTTTTCAGTGAAGAGGGGAGGTATGTTAATACCTCTTAGTTTAGACAGGACATTTGACATACCAACCGACTACTCTTCATAGCCGGTATCTCAAGGATAAACTTTCTTTTTATATAACTCCACAGACCTCAAACAATTTTATTGCAACTTCTTCATCACCGGGTAAGTTCCAGATGGTAAAATGCATCTCTTCGTCAGCGAAAAATCTTATATATTAAAACGAAAAGGAATTTTCGTCAAATTCACTTTTCACACGAAAATGAACTATTTGTGAATGTGTAATATTAAATCTAGAACCTAGCCAGTTTTAGAGTACACTCGAACGAGAAAACGGTGGCCGAGTGGGCTAAGGTGCGGTGCTTTTCTGTTCCGATCATCGTGTCGGTTCAAAACCCACTCCTGACAGAAATATTTTCTTATTTTATTGGCATTAATTCATTTTAATAATGCCATACTTAACTCAGGAGGAAAAGTTGTATTTTTTGTATTTTTTTATTCGAATGCTTTATAATTAAGTAAAATTTAACACCCAAGAATATTTTGATTTAATTATTAAATTTATATTAAAAGTATTTAAATTAAAAGATTCAGTTTCGGCGGTGATTAATTTGTTTTTCTCGCCATCAAGTGAAGCAAGTCAGAACAGCCTTATGCAAATCTTTACGAAATCTTCCTCAATCATCTGCATAATTCACTGAAGCATTTAATTTAAAAATTTTCTTTTACGTACATGAAAGATGTAATGGCAAATCGCCATAATAAAATTATCTTAGAATTCCAATCTACAACTTGACATACCAATCCTTTAAGAGCATACCATTTTTCAACTATGCAAAGTTCCTCAGCCAGTATTCAAGAATATGAAAAATTTCTGCATTTTATATAACCAAAGCCGCAGTTCTTTTACCTTTTCTTAACTTGCTAAAAAATCTCCTTCCTTACAAAAGATCGACGACATTGTTCTCATTAATTCTCTTATAGGCATGATGGAGAGCTAACCCTTACATGTTTCTTTTTCTAATCCGTCATTTATTAAACTTGAAAATCTAAAAGAGCGCGTGTTTAGCAAGTATCCTTTGACCTGAAATGGTAGGGACGCATCACGTTGGCAATCTTTTATAAGGGGAGAGATGCAGAAAGGATATTTAAATTTTAATATTTCAAGGTTAGAAGAGTGCAATGACTCTTATGAAGCTGCGAAAGAATGAAGAAGCTCGATTATTCATTAAGGCTTTCCGATAAAACGTTCAGATGAATAACCATTCGACGATGCTGATTAAATGCACGGCTAAATCTCCAGATGACCGAAAAGAGATAATGCAAGAAGTATAGCGAAATAATGATGATCGGCTTAAAGTCTGTTTGTTCTCAAACTTAAAATCGCTGTTTTCTATGATTACAGAATTATTTGTCATCCGTACTTGTGCAAGATTTTCCGATAGTCTTATTAGATAGTCCTAAGAATCGAACATTGTTTAGAGTTTCACTATTAAGGTGGTTCTCAAATGACCTGCTCAACAACGCTAAACTTTCTGACACATTTTCTGACTCATTTCTAAACGCAAAGGCATAAAATTCAATTGAAAATCGCTTCAATTTGCAGACCCGACTATTGAAGCGATTTGGAACCGAAATGAGTTTTCCATTTTATGATAAATAAATTTCTTATCGATTATAAGAGATTCGTGTTACGTAACGGCACATTTTTACACTTTTTCGTGCTGTGCCTTTGGAAATTCCGTTCAAAACGCCGCCTTTGACAGTATTTTCTGAAAGATCTTCTGTCTTTACCAAAAACATGGAAAACGTCTTTCGATTACAAAATAGTTTCTGAATAAGAACACATGCCATTTTCATACTTTTCCGAACAAAAATGCATTAATAAATGTATCATAAAGTAGCCAGTTTGAATTTGAGAAGAGTCTTTTCGATAAAATGTTCAGATGAATAGGCATTCGACGGTGCTTGATTAAATGCACGGCTAAATCTCCAGATGACCGAAAAGAGATAATGATGATCGGCTTAAAGTCTATTTGTTCTCAAAGTTAAAATCGCTACTTTCTATGATTATAGAATTATTTGTCATCCGTACTTGCGTAAAGATGTTTCGATATTCTTATTTCGTGTTCGTAAGAATTGAACATTGTTTCGAATTTACTCATAAAAGTTAAAAAAAGACAGATGTTTCTTAATCCAAGGAAAATATACTGTAGCCACGAATGGATCGATCAATATATATTCATTTTATTATTCCTTTTTCATTTAATTAACATACAAAATGGTCAATGTGTTCCAAATTGCAGTTTCTAAATATACAAGAAGAGGTTTGTTGATTATGGTAATCTCTCAGTGAGCGAGTAAAAAAATGAACATTTTCTTAACTTCTCTGTATATAAGAGCTTATAGAAAAAGTGAACTGCGGGAAATTTGGAACACTGCATTGTAAGAAAAGACAACTGCATGAAATTTGGAACACTGCATTGTAAAAAAAAGACAAATGTTTCTTAATCTACGAAAATATAATATAACCATCAACAAAGATATGCAATTATCTCTTCCGAGTTGCTGACGATTCCGTAAAGCGTTCTTTATCTTTAGAAATCTCAGAAACGATTACATGTTCGAGATTTAAAGAAGCATTTATAAAAACAAAGTTTTTTTTTCTGTCTCTGATTTTCGGAAACGTTTCCGAGTAGTTTTTATAGTGTATTCATCAGTTTTCTCAACCCGAAATATAAGTTTTTCGTATGCTATTAGTTCTCAAGCAAACATTTTCATGTTCAACAAACAAGTGTTGAAGACAAACATGAAGTTATCACATGAAGTCTAACCTGACATGAAGTCTAACCTAAGTTAAACTATTTAATTAATCTGTATCAGAAACTAATTTTATTAAATTAACAAATATATATATAAAAGTTTTACGATATATTTTTTTCAACGAAACAAAAACTATTTATGTATAATATATATATATATATATTATGAAGTAAAATTTTAGCCAAAGCGGTTATATGTACAGAATGTAACTTCGTGAGAAATTTTTCGTTTGATATTTTATTTTATTTAATATATATATATATATATATATATATATATATATATATATATATATATATATATATAATTAATGGTTGGGCGGTAATATTTGAAAATAAAATTTATAATTTATACAAAATGCTCAGAAAGGAGCATCTACTTCATAAAAACAGGAACAAAGCAGTGTAGTAAACTCAGATATAACCAACGTCTTCTTTATCGCAAAATAAAAGGGTAATTGAATATAACCGTTAAATACAAAAATTTTATTCTTAACAATGTCAAGCAATATTATACATATGATGTTACAGTATCAATCAAATAAATACTTTTTGTAGTTCATATTTTACGCATAGCCATTGCTATATTGTAGTTAAATGCGAATAATATGCTATCAAATCAGAATTTTGCATGTGAATAGTTAAAAATAGTGTAATTACCCCTTCCGTATATATTCCTTACAACTTCAAGTAATGGTTCTTAGAACATCACTTACCTAGAAGAGAAAAGTAAAATAAATACAATCTTCAAACGTAATATGTATAAAACATCATGTTGACAACGTAATGCAATTAAATAAAACATCTATACTATAATGAAATACCATTCATAAAGAAAACAGCGTAAAATAATACATTAAACATGCTTTTTTCGAAATAATAATAATAAAATAATAATAAATCTTTCAATGTGCCACATACAATATTTGTAATATGATAACAGGTTTTTTATTCAAGCAAAAGTAACCTATTTCCATAACGAAACAAGAACAAAAAATCATGCATAAGGCAAAAATTATTAAACACTTTCCAACACTAGTAGAATATTATTAAGAATTTTTTTTAATATATATACAATGAAATGAGGTATTTAAATAAGAAATTCAAATAAAATGCACTACACACGAATTTTCCCGATAGACCATAATACAATGGAATTATTTTATGTAAACAAACTATAAATTCTACACACTTCATTTTCAATAGTGAACATTCTATAGTGAACCTCATTAACATATGAAATTTATATGTCAATCCGAGTATATTTACGGGAGTTAGAACACGGACAGATGGAGAGAGAGAGACAAACCGAATTCATAAACACTTTTTAACTATGTTGGAAAGTGTTAAAAATAAGTATTCATGTTTCTAATTATTTTAACACTAATAACCGTAATTAATGAAATCTTTCACAGAATTTCATATTAAAATTAGAAAGATTATCTGTTAAGTTCTATGAAGGTCAATGCTTTCGCTGTCGAAAAGAAAAGTGACCTGCAAACAGGAAGTTCATGCTATATGCTGCTATAATTTACAAATACATAATTTTCAGTACAAACGTGACCAATTTACAGAATCTGATATCCCGACAGATCTTAGAGAAAAATATCATTATTTTGCATAAGAGCAATAAATAAGCTTGTAATTATTTTTAACAACAACAAGCATGGTCCATGAAACTCTTAGAGAGTTCCATCATTAAAAACAGGAAGATGTCTGTTGTTGATTAGAATTCTACGAAGTTTTATTTTACCATCTGCAACATTGTAACAGTTCTATGTTTCTAGTTCGATCAAAGCAGTGGTATTTCAAGTATAGAATAAAAGGTATGCTTTGTTACATTAGATTAAATTTTATTTTAAATGCATTCAATTTATTTTTCTTTGTTTCATGTTTTTCAAGAAGCAGATGACGTCATCTTCTAATGCAGTTGAAACACGATTGTAATATTTTTTCTCGCCCGTGCCTTCTGCTATCTTCAATTAGCTTTTATTGTAACTTTGATGGAATAAATAAGACTATATTCTGCCTTGACTAATGTTGTTTGCAGATATTTTTATCCTTAATTTTTCTTTAGAAGTTTAAATCCTCATCTAAAAAAAAAAAAAAAAAAAAAAAAAAGAGATATTGCTAAAAATTATTAGACTGCAGCGCGAAATCCTCCCACAGGTCCACTGGTATGATGTTTGTTGATGATAAAACGTTTAATGTTTAGTGACACCACCTAGATAATTCTACTGTAACAATTAAACAAAACTTTACATTTTTGACTAATTTTAATAATAACAAGCATTAGATAATTGTCACAGAATTCCACTGTAAAAAAATAACTTATAATTTGTTTGTTGATAAGTTATATACAAAGCTCAATGACCCAATCAAATGTCTCTACTTTAATAGAAGAACAATTATGAATTTTAACAATTACAACCATGATCAATAAAATTCTCACAAATTTTTGTTAATAAAACATGACATGATGTCTATTGATGACCAGCAATTGATCAAGTTCAAGGGTACCACTGTCAAAAATGATCAGAGCACAACAAGTTTATCACACATAAACATATCATTTCCACCACAAACAAGATTGATTTACAGTTTCTGATAACTTCGACAGATCTTATCTGATTTAAAAGGATAATCACTCTGTGTAAAAACAACATATGTGGGCCAAAATAAAATAAGTGTGATTGTTTTTGTGCTCATTTCTGCTGATTTTAACAGTCTCATATTATGCTTAATTTGAATTTTTAATAATCACTGATATATTGCTGAATAATAATTAGCAGATAGACACAAACTTCATTGAAAAATAAATATGATATAGCAGATTTTATCTGACAAAACACAAATTATAGTAGATACATTTTTTTGCAATTTTGCCACTTCACTTAAAAAATAACATTTTTGGAATGTTGTATGCATTATTAAAAAAAAAAAAAAAAAAAAAAAAACATAGCAAACGTACAATTAAATGGCTACACTGACAAAAAAAAAAAAAAAAAAAAAAAAAAAAATGTTGATTTTACAGTATAATACTGGCATCTCAGCGGACAGTATTATACCATAAAATTAACAGTAATAAACAGTAAAATAAGCAATAATACACAGTGTGTGTTTGTATCAGGCACACAGTGTGTTTGTATCAGAATGCTCGGGTTCGTTCCGACGCAAAATCATTTCCTGAACAACATCTTGCCGTATTTTTTCTCTCTGAGAGAAACACAAACGGCCAATTCTCTTGGGCAGATCAAAATCGTAAATCCCCCAAAAGCCTCCAGGCCTTCGTATATATGAAGCGCAAAATTTCAAGTGGAGCTGAAGAAGATAGTAATGTTCTCAAGAACTGGAAATTTATTGATCAATTTCTGTCGCTGTAATTTCAGAGCTTATAATTCCATGTACATTTCATAGTAGTGTATTACTACGTATTTTACTGTTTATTACTATTAATTTTACGGTATAATACTGTCCGCTGAGATGCTAGTATTTTACTGTAAAATCAACAATTTTATTTTGCAGTATAGAAATTGGTTAATCTATAAATATCAATGTTTAAATTAACAATAGGGATAGTAGTGACGGTTAATAAAGGGCTTTTCCCCATTCTTTTCAAACAGAAAATCTTCTTTATGAACAAACAGCAAGCAATAGCAATTTTTAAAGAACAACATGTGCTCCTATACTAGAAACAATACTGAAAATGCCACCTAGTGGAAATATTAGGACATTCATACACCGGGACAGTAGTGACCAAAAACGTGAGGGACACAACTTTAAACCCAACAAAAACAAATATTATATTTCAACCGTATAAAAATTATATTATTATGCTCCATACGATTCATATTTATAATAAAAAATACATTGATTTTTCAAAAAATTTTAATATTATTGTTTGTTGATGGTTTTAATGATCAGGTTATGGGTTGAGGACAGGGGACAGTAGTGACATTTGATGTGTTTAAATTTCATTTTAAAGATTAAAAAAACAAACTGATTTTCAAAGTAGAAGTAAAATAATATTGTATAACAATCACAGAGAAACATTTTAACATTAAATGAAAATTTATATTGCAAAGAGATACCGAGAGATGTACTAAGGTTGGTTGGTTGGTTGTATGAGATTTTATGGCGCAAAATCCCTGAAGGGACATGCTGCGCCAAAAAAAGACTTAAAACACCAAAAAGCGGGACAGAAACAATGTAAGTGAAATTAAAAAGAGCAATGGGGAAAGCTATCGGGATGGGGTATCCCATCCAGATGTCGTCAAAGAAGCGTAGTAGAAAGAGATTTAAATCCTAATAACAGTAGAGTAAAAAGTAAAGTATTTACAAAAAAGGTGCACCCCATCCAGATGTCACGAAAGTAGATGTACTAAGGACTGAAAAAATCACACTTTTGAGATTTTGGCCCACATGTGTTTCCAATTAGTTTGAACAATAATAAGCATATAGTAAATGAGATTTTCACAATAAAAATGAGAAGATGTCTGTCAATAATTATTAATTTATCCAGTTAATTATACCAGTTGTACGGTTTTACTGTCAACTGCAGCAGCTGTATATTTTTATTAGTTTTAACAATAAGAGGTGTTATCAAAAAATAAAAGTCTCACAAAATGTCACTATTAAAAAAAATAGTATTATATCTGTTTGTTAGTTATCAAATTTAGTAGCATCGGCTGAATGTTGTTTCTACAGTAACAATGAAAAAACTGTGTATTCCTAGTTAATTTTAACATTAAAAGTTAGATTCACGAACTTCTCATAAAATTCATTAAAATTAGTAAGATTGTTAATGAGAAGTTATGTGTTCAATTCAGCGGCACCAGCTGAATTCTACTGTAACTCTGAAAGCACTATACATTTCTAATTAGTTTTAAACAAAAATAACAGTAATCCAAAACTTTCTGACAGCATTTCATGATGGCAACAGAAAGAAGTGACAAGAGGAAAAAAAGGTTATGAAAAAAATGGTAAGATGTCTGTTGGCAATTAAGTAATCTATCAAATTCATTGGTGCTTACAATATGTTTCATCAGTAAAACTTGAACAACTATGTTTCAAACAATAACATGCACGATCAATGAAATTCTCACAAAGTGAGATGATGTATATATTAATGAAAGTGAAATGATGTATATTAATGATTAGCAGTTTATCAAGATCAATTGTACTTTCGTTGAACATGATCAGCGTATAGCAATTTCGTCCAATAAAACATACGATTTTAACTACACACGAGACAGATTTAGAGAATCTGATAACTTCAATAGATTTTATCTGATCTAAAAGGATAGTCACCCCGTGTACGAACAACGTACATGTTTCTAATTAGTTTGAACAATAACAAGCATGGTCAATCAGATTCTCACAAAATCCCATTATTTAAAATGAGAAGATGTCTGTCAATGATTAGTAACCGAACATGTTCAAAGGTACCAGTAGAAGGTTTTTTTTTCTGCAACAATGTAACAGCTCTGTTTTTATTAGATCGGACAGCAGCAATCATGATACCGTAAACCGGGACAACTTTGCCATTTTTTGAAAAATATGTTTTTTGGCGCTCTGAGAAGTTCCAGATCTAATTAAAATAGGCGCTAGTGTTTTCATTTCACAAAGAAGACATTGTGTGACACTATTCCTGCGCATTTTCTGTCTTGTTAGTTGTGTTATGGCCGTTATCAGAGAAAATATTTTGTAAGTGGGAAACAGGCGATTTTCAACGTCTAAAAAAGTATTCTGTTTCACCTTTTTAATCCAAACGTAAGAAAAAACTGCCTATTTTGTCTGATAAAGTATATAATAAGCTTTCGGAATCGCTTTTGGAACTTGTTGGGAAAAGTGGGACAGCTTTGCCAACCTAGAATTTTGTCATTTCCCTAGATTATTTCATATTTTTTGATAAATCAAATTGAGCGTTTTCCTTGCATGACATATCTGAATCAGAATCCGAGCAAGGTGTAGTACCAGAGGAAGAAGCAGAACCCGAACAAGATGCAGAACACAAGCAACCTGATGAGCCCAGTGAAGAGTTAGTGCAGGATATTGTTCCTCAAGATGATGAACAATCATCAATGACTGGAGACATTATGTTAGCCCAAGATGGTAAGAACTTCATACAATTGAAGGTTGAGATGTTTGTGCGCCAAGAACTTAACGTGAAGAAAAAGTATGTAATGTGGAACATTATGCTGCAAAAATCACCAATTTTTACGGACATGAATACTTTGAGGTGACAAGACCTTAGATAAAAAAAAAACAATGGGTAGAGTTTCCATTTTCTTACTGTTCTGAATGAAGAGTTCGTCAACGCAGCCGATGTTGTGTATATTGTTGAACCTCCTTACATAGAAAAAAGGAAAAATTTCGTTTTCTCAGAAGAATGTTCGAATTTTTTTCTAACTTCTCTTCTGTTTCTTTTCTTTTTTATTGAAATATATATGTCATGATTTAAATACATTATTTGAATTATAAAAGTCAATTTCTCTGTGTTTTTTTGTTGACTTTCACTGGTTTTTAGACAGTTGGCAAAGTTACCCCATTTCCCAGGTAACTTTGCTAACACGGTTTTATGCAAAAAAAAAATAGAAATGCTTATTTAAGTTAACATATTACCATATATTCTTAAACTAGAGTTCAAGACTAATGGTTTAAGACGATTTTGAAGCATTATTTAACATTATGAGTAAGCAAAAAGCAAAAAAGTGGCAAAGTTGTCCCAGTTTACGGTATTAAAAATCGTAAGATATCTGTTGTTGATTAATAATTTGCCAAAATAGATTAAATGTAACAGTTGTAACTTTGGAGCAATTGTATGTTTAATTAGCTTCAATAATAATTATCAATAAAATTGTAAAAAAGTCTTAAGATTAATAAGATGTTTGTTGAAGGTTATCAATTTGTCAAATTAACTATTTCTACTGCAACAGTGAAATACTTTATTTTTCTAATTGGCCTTATACCAGGAGTCTGTCGAGACTTTTTTCACGGGGCCTTGTTTTTGTGAAATTGTAAAAAATCTCGTCATAATTTTGTGAATTTACATTTATTGTTACATTAAGGTTCATTTTATCTATTTTTAACAAGATTCTTTATGTGTAAAATAGCTAGGTAATAGATTCTTTGGCGACTTCATCTGTCTTGTGATTCGTCATATTTTGTTTTAAAAAGATTAAATTTGAAAAAATATTCAGTTTAGATATGGAAATGTTTTTTAAAAAGGTTTATTTTTAAGACAGAGAATTTTATGAAGGGTCCTGTTTTAAGGTGAAAAAGTTTGTGAAGTGTCCTGTTTTGAGATGAGAAAAATTGTGAAGGGTCCTTTAAATGATCCAAATTTTTTTTTTCTAAAGAGATCCCTGTATACATAACAAGCATGTTTAATAAAGTTCATCCGCCCGCCGTGACTATCTTTTTATATCTGATAAGATCTATCGAAGTTATCAGATTTTGTATATCAATCTCGTTTGTAGTGAAAATCATAGTATGTTTCAGTGCTATACTCTGATAATTTTCAAGGATGTTCCGATTGAACTTGATAAATTGCTAATCGTTAATAGACATCACGTCATGTTTTTAATAGTGAAATTTTGTGAGAATTTCTTTGAATATGGTGCTTGTTATTGTTTGAAACATACAATTATTCTACTGTTGCAGTAGAAGCATTTCATTGGTACCACTGATCTTGATACATTACTAATTATCAACAAGCATCTTTGCATGAACTTGCAAGACCAACGTACGTGTTTCTAATTAATTTTAACAATAACAAGCATTGCCGATAAAATTCGCACAAAATCCCATTTTTTAAATGTGAAGATGTCTGATGATAATTAGTAATCCAACATTTTTAAAGGTACCAGCAGCAGGTTTTTTTTTTTTCTGTAACGATGTAAATACTATAGTTGTTTTTATTATATGGGACTAACAAGCACGGCATTAAAAATCGTAAGATATCTGTTGTTGGTTAATAATTTGTCAATTTCAGTGGTATCTATTAAATATAACAGGGATAACAATGGAGCAATTTAATTAGCTTCAACAAAATCAAGTTTTACCAACAAAATTAAAAAAAAAGAAAAGACAAAATTAGCATTAAAATTAGATAATTGTTGATGATTAGCAATTTTTCGAATTCGTCATTTGTACTGTAACATCGAAAAAACTTTATATTTCTAATTAGCCTTAAAAACAACAAGCATGTTTATTTAAATTTTTAAAACATTTCACTATTAAAAATACAAACATGCTTGTTGATAATTAGTAATCTATTAATATCAATAGCACCAATGAAATCTTTCTATTCTAACAGTAGAATAAATGTATGTTTCTAATAATAACAAGTAGGTTCAATGAAATTCTCACAAAGTTTCACTATTAGAAACATGACGTGATGTCTATTAACTATTAGCAATTTATCAAGTTCAATGGTACCATCGTTGAAAATGATCAGAGTATAGCACTGCAACATATGATTTTCACTACAAACAAGATTGATTTACAGAATCTGATAACTTCGATAGATCTTATCTGATATAAAAGGATAGTCACCTTGTGTAAGAACAACATCACGGCGGAACTGCAGACAAAAGAAGCGAGCGCATCTTCATTACTCAACGACGACCGCCGTGTCCAGAAGAGCGTGTCTGGTCTCGGGTCTGTGAATTTCGCCACAGATGACCACAGCCTTGACCCCCAAAGAAGGAAAATGACCAAACAATGGACTGTAGCAATAAAATAAAAAGAAGAGGGAAAACAATAGTAGAAAAAGAAAGTGTTACTGAATGGAATTTTTATTCCAGCTGGAGATTCTTCTTCGGATATCTGAAGCTATAAAAAGGAACTGTGAAATATCAGATTAATTTTTATATAATCCTACCAAGGAATTACTTCCTGTATCGTAGTATTATATGTTCGTGATGTGTTATGAAGAATGATGTAATGAAGGTGGATAACCGATCGTTTTGGGACAAAAGACTATTAAACTAAGTACTGCTGTTTTCTATAATTTAATTCTCTAAAGGAATCTTTAACAGATAATTTAATTTTTATTTTTATAAAATAGGACATTGAACCTATTAAATGAAAATGGAACTATGTAATCTATAATCTGTAGCCAAAAAACAAAAGTAACACTTTAAAAATTAATTTGCTTTACGCATTTGACACATTTTCCCTATTTTAATCTACCTTGCATAAAAAATAAGAAAATTTTTTTCAGAATGCTGTTTTGATTTAAGAGAGCATACTACTCCTAAATCTTTGAAACTTCGAGGAATATGTAAATACAAGAAGAACATTTTCTACGCTTTTTAAGACAAATCGCATAAAAAAATTCTACAATTATGCTAGTTATGATAAAAATTGTATGAGGTAGTCTCAGTAAACAATGATTAAAAGGTCAGTGACACGCCCATTTATGATTTGCAGAACGCAAACACTCAGCTGAGTTTTTCTTAGGGCCTAATTTTGTCCCTATCGTTAGATTTCTATATGAAAAAGAGACATTGGTTTCTATGACAACAATTTTATACCCTATTCATTACCATTTTCTAAGCAAATGCTATCGACAAACGCGTATTCTAAGTCCTTAGTTCTACCTATGTAATTTTTCTTCCATAAAACGTGTATATAAGCTTTTGACAGAAAATATATGTACTTATACGACATATTTGACCATTTTTATTAGACGACTTGTAGCAAATTTTATATTAAATTCATATATATTAACATTGTTATTAATGAATAGACTTGAAACACCTATCTAAGCTCATGATGTTCAAAGAAGAGGGCTGGGCTTCCATAGTTTTGTCATAGAACATCGTCGGTCAACAATATTTCATGCGACATATCGAGGGGAAATTCTTAATATTTTTAGAAGAATATGTTTCTTAAAGTACATATTTGTTACTGACTCAAAAAATAATCCAATACAAGCATCTTAGAACAACTGGACATTTAAAGTTTTAATAAAATGTACGTTAAAGGAATTTATCTCACATTAAGATTTTCCAGAATTGCGCGCAAGATAACTCTGGAACTATTTCATATTTTTACATGATATTTTTAGACGTTATATGTTATATTTATATCTTATGACTGAACCTAAATATGTTTATTGTTTCACCTAGAAAAAATTATATACACATATAAGCTCCGATAAACAATAGGCAATCATTTCGCCTTTATTTTTTAAATAAAATTTTGCTAAACTATACAAATGTTTTGGTTTAGTCTTAAGATATAGATATGGTTTATAAATTCGTGAAGATTGCATGAAAAAATATTAAATATTTCAAGAGAAATCTTACGCTTAATTTTTTTTTTAAAGCACATTTTTAACATTTCGAAATAAGCGATTTTAAAGTATTCTTTTAAGCATTGTTTACATAGAGATCACATTTCTATTCATAACTAGTATAATGAATTATAGGAATATTTTTATGCATTTTTTTTTTCTCTTAAATTCCGCAGAAAATGCTGTTCTTTGATATAAAT
Source organism: Maratus michaelseni (assembly GCA_963931845.1). Lineage (NCBI taxonomy): Eukaryota > Metazoa > Arthropoda > Arachnida > Araneae > Salticidae > Maratus > Maratus michaelseni. The sequence goes on along the minus strand of OZ007587.1, from coordinate 379,396,972 downwards.
GTTTCTCGAAATATCGAATTTTATGAACATTTAAGAGTAGTATGGCCCACTTAGCAATCAACGAAATAAAAAAAGTATGATTAATTACTTAAGATTCCCGGATTTTATGTATTCAGTTAGAACATTAAAACCACACTAAAATTTACACAAGAAAAGATTTTCAACTTCAGACGAATAGCATGAATCGAATACTGGAACACGAACAAACTTCAATTTATGAAATAGAATTATGAAAGGCTATGGAATTTCTGTTTTGTTTGTCAATTCGACGTATCATGTCAGCCATATTGACTTCCTTGATAGATCCTACGACCCTGTGATGAAATTCTTAAAATGCGGAGGGGTTACAGATCTAGCAATGACTAAACAAATTAATTCGTTAAAGTTTTAGAGCATTACATCCGGACGTATATGGTACATAAATACCTACGTTGATAAATAAATACTATGCTATAATACTACAATGATACTATAAATACAAAACCCTAAATGGTGTATCATAATCTGGTAGAAAATATGATGTCATAATTATTTAAAATTTAAGTATATTGGTTTATTTAGACTAAAATTCTGAATTTAATATATATATATAAATTTAGTCTAAATAAACCAATATACCTAACTTTTAAATAATTATGACATCATTTTTTTCTACTCGATTATAATACACCAATGAAGGTTTTGTATTTATACCTTTATCTTACGTATGTATTTATGTATAGTAGAGAGAGAGGGAGAGCTATTTTCCTTCAAAATATTTTTTCTTACACTTTGAATAAGAAGTACTCGATAATAATCTGTTCAGAAATTGATTTTGAAAAAGAAGGTGTAAATCAATTCGAATAATATTTACAAATCTTCCATTTAAAGTTAAAATCCTAAAATCGGCAGATTCACATTTTTTCCGACCAACATTTCCCGAATAAAAAAATTATTACAATATTTCGTTATAAATATATTATCATAATATACTATCATATTTATATCCGATATTCATAATTATTAATTTCGCAAGTAAAAATGTAAAATGTCAAAATATTACAATAAAGAAGGATCGGTGTACATGCATCTGTAAATGCCGAATTTGTATTTTACAATTCCTTATTAAATAAACGTATTTTTCATATCAAAATTTACTTAATAATTTTTTTTTGTTTAAGTCTTGATTTTAGCAGTTATATTTAAAAAAAATTTCTTTCTGCTACAGACGTATTCTTTTCATGCTCTAAATATTCGGTATGTGGATTCAAACATTTCTTTTATCTCGATTCTTTTGACACATCAGTATTGACAGTTTCCGGGTCAAGTATAAGTGAAAACAGCACTTGAGGATTTTCTTGTCATCCATTGAGAATCTTTAGATGGCGAGTACTATTTTTTGCATAAGACAATGAACTTTCCTGAATAACTCAAGAGCGCAAAATTCGGAAATATATAAAATAAAATCAACAGATATACTTAAGAGATAACGAAACATTAAGGTTCGTCAATAATAAAAAATTAAAAAGACATTGTCTAAAATATACTTTTTCATTATTTAATAATGAAAGTTGAAAATCTAATATTGATAAAATAACATTCACTAGAAATCCAGCTTGTATTTATTTATTATTTATTTATTTATTATTATTATTATTATTATTATTATTATTATTATTAGTTGGGGGGGGGGGTACAATACTTTTTCGGGATAGCTATATTATGAAGCAAAAACTTATCCGCCAGTAACACCGACGTCATACTAACGGTGGCAACAATCTAAGCAATCTACCTTTTTTTCACAAAATTTAATTACTGCTAAACATATCATAATTTTAATATTTACATCATCGAATAAGGGGAAAAACTATATTACACGGCAAAAACACGTCCGTGAGTAACGCTGACGTCATACTGACGGTGGCAACGATCTAAGCAAGCCATTTATTTTTTTCACAAATTTAATTACTTCTAAACATCGCATAATTTTAATTTTTTACACCGTCGAATAAGGGAAAAAAATTATATTATAAAGAAAATATGTGCCCATGAGTAACAGTGACGTCAAATCGTCGGTGGCAACGATTTAAGCAATCCATTTCTCATTTTTCACAATTTTAATTACCTCTAAACATCGCATAATTTAAATTTTTACACCGTGGAATAGGGAGAAAAATGTGCGTTCAAATGCCATTTCTTTGAAAACTGTATCTCAGAACTGATTTTTTATGGCTTTTAATTTTCAAACTTAACTTTAAAAAAAAAAAATGTCTTTGATTTAAATTTTTCTTCACGCATTAAAAATACTATTTTTTACAGTATTACTCACATTTTTTTATTTTGTTAAAAAATGTTTAATGCTTTGTCAAGTGTTTTTGTTAGTTTTGTTTTGTTTTGTCTAATTTGAGTACATATCCTTTAAAACTAAATATATCTTCTCGTCCAAGTTTAAATTTACTGAATTGTGTGGTTTATGCCTATTACTTGACCGTAAATGGAGGTCCTATCTAGAAATACAGCGAAAGGTATTTTTAAATTAAAACTCTTCACCCTGAAAATATTGAATTATAACAAAATGCCCCCTGATTTAGAAAAAATTCCTCACCTATCTTAACTCGATATACGACAATTTAAATCCCATACAATTTTACAACTCATTACTTTTGCTTCCGAATACATACAGGTTGCGAAAAAAGTTTTGGATGGACATAAAATCCATAACTTTTTTAGAAAACCGTAAATGTCAACAATTTATTAAGAAATATATTAAATTTAACATCACATAAATGGAAAAGCATATTAGATCTCAAAGTATCTGCTTTTTTCTTTAATGCATGCCCTTAGCCATCATTTTGGGAAATCACCGACTGCGACACGAAGTATCTAATCGGGAAGATTGGTCCATTCCTTAATCAATTTTGCTTTCAGACCATCCAAACTTTGATGGGAAGTAGCCAAGACCTTTGCCTTCAAAATTTCCCAAATGAAAAAATACATTAGATAGATGTCGGGCAAGTTAGCAGGCCATTCATCGGGAGAAATGAAGTCAATGTTCTCCGCCCTAAGCTAGTCAAGAGTCTTGCACGCGCGATGGACTGGTGCAGAGTCTTGCTGAAACACCTAATTTCGTCCAGAAAAGTGTTCTTGAGCAAAAGGTTTGAGCACTTTCTGCAAAATCTCGTCCTGGTAGTAGAGCCATCCAAAAAAATTTTCCGCACTCTGTAGTTCAAGGTTATATAAAGTAATATAATCACGATTTGTATGTGTGTGAGTACTCCCATACACGGTAACTTCCGACTGAGCTTCCATCTGGCGAATATGTTATAGACCACAGAGGTTCCCAACCTGGGGCACGTGGTGGAATATTTCGGGATACGGGTAAACTACATCTGTAATGACGGATAACTCGAAAATAAAACTTAAAATGAAAACAGAAAACAAAACTGGAAAATTTTCTTTTAGATAGAGAGAGACTTGTGTAAAAGTAAAATAGACTATTTACATAAAATGAAGGAAAATGCCTAAACGTAGTAACTGATTGATCATTTATTGCCATTATTTTCGCCCACTGCTAATAACATCTTGCAATTTCGCATGTGTCCCTCCTTTTATTTTATTGTTCTTTTCTTTCTAGTACTTCTAGAATTATTTAGAAAAAACGTGAATCGTATCGGGTCTTCTGGTTTCGACAATTTCATTTAAAATTCATTTGAAAGCAGGTCATCATTTTAGTGATCGAGACTGGCAAGCATTAACATATATTCATTAAAGTGTATTTATTAATAGGTGTATCTTCATCCCTGTTTTGTGGGTGCTTAATTTAAAATCCTTAGCTAATATTTCATGTTTTAAGTGACTTTATGTTGATATTGTGTTGTAGTTCAAAAAGGATTAGTGGTTGAAAATTGTAATTCTGAAAAGAACTGCTTCTAACATTGGTAACTAGCATAAGAACATTACCAATGACAAAAGCAAAATAATTGGGAATAAGTGTTATGTGAGAAGAGGTACACATAAAAGAAAAGTTTAAGCAAGCGGTACGTGAGAGAAAAAAGGTTGGGAACCGCTTTTATAGGCCATTGTCGCAATAACTGTATAGATTTACGCACGAATCGGTAGACGGATTAGATATTTAATCCGTTTTTAAAACCATTTTGCATAACTGATTTTATAGGAAAAATCAATAAAGAAATGTGACTGAGTATAAAGTGATGTATGTGAGAAAAATGTAGGACGTCTAAATGAAACGTATCAACTCAGTGGAGTGTAAAAATTCAGGGTCCATATTAGATAAACGGTGCACGATGATGAATGATATGATTATCAGAATAGTTTGGAAGCTATAGATATGGAAGTTATTATGCAAGGCTTAAGTAGCTGGTTATATTTATTCAATGATGAAAATAAAGGTGTCATATGAAGTCTGTAAAATAGGCAAACGGTCATTCATTTTTAGTTGGCTAACCCACTGTATCAGTATCTGGTAGTTATTTTTGTGTATTTCACGTCTTTTAAATGTCTTTTATCGTCTTCATATCCAAGTGTAATCATTATTGTGGTTAAGGTGTTTTATTATTTACTTAAACTACAAATAAATATTGTGGCGATGTCATCAAACATTAGTGGTGCAGAGGTAACGGCTCCAGTTTGAAAACAGGAGGTCCAGCTTTCGAATAAAACCGATTCCTTGTGTCAAAAACTTTTTTCTTTCTTTCTTTTTCTTTTTTTCTTTTTTTTTCTTTTTTTAACATTCTGGACACGTAAAACCAGTGTTCGGGTAAAGTCACTTCAAATTTTTTAAAACTTTTATATTATTAAAAAATAAGTTAACAGTTCTAACAACGCATCTGTTACTTTCATGGATAAATAATATGATTTTATGCTTGTTCTTTACCGTTGTAAACGAAGACTAAGAGCTTCGCATTTAAAGTTTTCTCTCTAATAATGAATAAATCATTTATGATTTACACTTATCACTAAAGCTATGTATTTTAACAGGCGTTTATCAAATAAGCAGTAACCGTGAATGAATCTATATTTTAAAACTGACAAGTAAAGAACAGCTAGAGGGAACAGGAAAGGATAATAATTCCTTCCTCACGATTCCACAGTCTCTTCTAGATATCACCTGAAAATCCACCTTGACAGGAAATATTTTATCAGGCGCAAAGGTATGCCAGCAGAAAATTTCAGAACGCGGGTTTTAGTAATTGAAAATAAATCTCAGTTTTTATAGCTTATATTTGTTAATTGACTTTTTGTATTCATTTGTGTATAGAGCACGTCCCAAAAAATATTGAAACGCGCTTTATTTTTATTTTCTTCTTATCTATATTGGATTCGTGAAAATTTTCGACTTACGTTTTTCGACGGATGTATATCTTTTAGAAGGTTCTGAACACGATTTGGCTGTTTTTAGAAAATGTTTATCCGTGAGTCTGTGTGTCTGTCTGTATGTGGCACAAATTTTGTGGGAGCTCTAAATTACGAATAGAATAGGATGATATTTCATATAAAGTTCTATTCTTGTGTGAACTGGTGCTGCTTAGTTTTGGGTAAAATCCCAATAAGAGGGTGTGTGGCAAATAGATGATTTGTTCCACTTATATGGTGCTTATATATCCATTTTATGTGCACAGAATTCAACGAAACATCAAACTTAGAATCCTAATATATTGTCATTCAATTTTGGTTGCGGTCATCTAAGAGAAGGTACCGAAATTATGTGATTTGTTCGAAATATGCGGTTCTTATATCACTAGTTTAAATGTACATAATTCAACGAAAATTCATGCTTAGCATCCTAAGTATGGGAATACATTGTCATTCAATATTGGTTGAAGACATCTAAGAGGGGGTACCAAAAAAAATATTTTCTATAAGAATGTAATTTCTTCTAGTATTTAAATAATTGATTGGATTTATATTGAAGAAAGTTTTATGATCGCCACAACATACCAGTTTTTACCAGTTTTACATGTTTTTGGTCATAAGTAGGTAATGTAACTTGAAAAGTATACAAAATAAGGTAGGGAATAAGACTATGTTATATGCTTACTAACTGTAAATTTACCATTATGAATGGGTTCCTATATCAAATTAGAAATGTCTGTGAGATACTGCAAGAAAAAGGAAACACGGACGATAATACATATGCAGTTGACCATAGACAAGAGATAATCGATACTGTCAACAATACTAGCGGCGATTAATTCCACAATATTTACAGAAGCACTATTAAAAGAGATCAGTAACGTATTTGAGATGAGAGAAAGCGCTTTGAAAACGCTTTTTGGTTTATTATTATTATTATTATTATTATTATTATTATTATGTTTCTAAGATTTTTAAGGGTACATATGTCTTTTTACATGATTTCTGTCTTTGTAATGCTTTATTTAGATGTATTTGTGATCAAAACATTTCACACTTGTTAACACATTTCTGATCTCAAGAACACCATCATCAGTTTGTGAATGGCCCTATTTTTAATGATGAAATAGCTTTATAAGTGATACTAAAAGGGGGTATAAGTCATTTTTTCCCTTTTCACAAATTAGTTAACTTTAAAGATACAAATGTTCAGTTTTTTTTTTTTTTTTTTTTTTTTTTGTAATTATCTTGCTTGGACGAAAGGGAAAATGCTGTATTTTTCCATTATTATCTAGACGTTTCGTATAAAAATTTAAAAAGTATATGTTTTTGAAAAATAATGGGAGGATTCTTTCAAAAGAAAGACTCGATATCCTTTTAAAAAAATTACTTTTGTCTTTTTCTATACCTTTTTTACCTATCGTAAAATCAAATTTTGAAACAAAATGATTTTCAGGACAAAACATTTACTATTATGACTAGATTTTGAAATATATATATATATATTTAATTTAAGAAGATTAAAAAACATTTAAACTTTTTTAATTTTTAATATTTTTACACCAATTCTTTTTCTTATATTCCCAGGAGTATCCTTCATAACTGTAGGGATTAGTTTTTCTATAAACTCATTAGTTCAAATTGTTTTCGATTATGGAAATGACAGATATGTCATTTCTTACATATCTGTTGAAGTTTAAGCCTTTTAAAAATAGCAAAGTGTTAAAAAAAAAAAAACTTGAACTGAGAAAAATTAATTTAAAGATTGCAACTTTGATACACTTAAAGGGAAAGGGATGCAGTAAAAAAGCCTTTTTCACATATTAATAATCATTGCATGTTTACATGACTTCGCCAGAACATACTAGGCATGTCTAGATACATTTTAAACAAAACATTTTTTGGTTGGTTTGTTTGTTGAATGGCACAAAGTCCCTTCTGGGACATATTGCACCAAGAAAAAGAAACAAAAAATTGGAAGATTGATATTTCCGTCATTTTTTGCAAAGTGAAGGGTACCCAATACCTTTAACATAATCTTATTTCTTACCTTCTTTTGAACACTTTTGCAATTTACATTGCCTACTTGTCTTCAAAAGGTAAAAAATTAAAGTGCGTTTCAATCTTTTTCGAATATCCCTCTATATCTATTACTTAAATATATATTCTGTATGTGATCCCAAGGAAACGTTTTACCTTTTCCAGCCGTCTGATTAAAATTAAATTCCTTTAATGAACATCTATTCTTTCAAAGAATGACAGCGTTAATAGACCTTTATATTAATCATCCTCCTGTTTCAATAAAATATGCAACAGGTCATGAAACAAAAGAGAAGAAAACTTTTTTGCAGAAAATCGTCTGCTATAAATCAAACTCAACAATGATCCTTTTGCTGAAGGATTCGAATCAGCGGGATATCCCTTTCGACAGGCTATAAGTATACGAAAGGCTAGGAACGAAACCAGATAAACAACCAGAATATGCTGAATCCTTGATCCTCCCATAACCTTTTAGTTCCCTTTCGGTTTTATTTTATGTTTCGATTTCATTTTCAATGCCAAAGTTCTTTTCAGCTAGTGCCATTTATAGGAAGATTTCTTGTACCTTAAGCTTTCATGATAAATTACGATACATATTTGAAACAGATCAAGAAAATATTTTTTCTTAAATATTAACAAATGGCAATGTTTAGACATAGATTAATAGGACTTTTCGCTCATACTTTATCAAATTAGGAAGATGTTATAACGAAAATTTCAAAAGACTTAGCTTGCTTGATAAAAATACAATGTCATCACGAAAAGTGCAGGAGTCAGTGGTACCATATTTATTCTTATTCATATACCAAAACACGCAGCGTGTAGCTCAGTGTTATTCGAGTCGTGTTGCACCCGACTCGAACCCGGAAAAGAAAAAGGAAATTGTTAATCCGAAAAGCTAACCCGTACCCGAAGTGAAAGAAAATTAATCATATTTTAATACAATTATGAAAAAGAAATCTACAATTATATCTCTAATATAAATTTATCTTTTTTGCATGAAATGTAATACATATACACCCATTAATATTCAAATATACAGTTATTTTCAATTGAAAAATATTCAGGACTATCTGTTGAAAAATCAGTCAAACCTAAACTGACCCGAAAGACTCAAAACCCAACCCGAAACCGACCTGAACCCGAAAATTTTGAAGTCAACCCGACCCGAACCGAATTACACCCTCAAAAAAAGAAGAAGAAAATCGGTACCAGATGAAGTACTCTATCGGATATACGTTATAATTGTCATCAGTTAATAAACGTGTTTGAAAAGAAAAACGCTGCATTTGTAGATCAAAGTTTATTTAGGGAGCTAAATATGCACTTACTCATCAATATATAAATTAATATAATAATTTAAATAGAGTGATTATTATTATTATTTGTACATTGTTAACTACTTGTGTATTCTTTTTGTAATGCATCACACTGTGTTGTACATTGAAACTTACAGAAATAATCAAATAAATATATGTTGTTTCAACTGTGCATTCATTTTGCTAAGTCATAAATAACTTTTTCTATAATTATTGAAATCCAATTTTGCTTTTAAAAATAATTCGATGTTATCAACTTTTTCATAGTAGTGTAAAAAAGCTATGGAAGTAAACAGGTAAATTTTAATATTAATTGTAATAAATTAAGCATTTATAGACACTTTTTCCAAGTCATAAAAGAGTCAAAGAAGATCACTTAAAGATGGAAGAAAAGATAAAAAATTCAAACACCAGATATACTCTGTATGTACGTAATATAGTCACAAACAGCTAAAAAAACAAAAATTAATAAAATACAACATTACATAAATTTCTTTATCTTTTTTTTTTAAGTACGTACATACATAACAAATTAACATCTGCCTTAATGCTATATGATTGAAACTTACTTATGTGAGTAAGATATCCAGAGTTAATTATTAAGGGCATGAATATAAATTGGCCACTTCCGATGTTCCTCAAATGACAATTACGAGTTAAAAGATGGAAAAATAAACATAAAAACTAAGATCAGTATACGAAAAAATTCCCCTTGTGTAAAAGTAGAAGGGCTTAGCAATCTACTTATTTTGTGATTAGTCTTTTCTTTATTTTTAAACCCAAAATATTTTTACTCAAAGTACAGACATCCGAAAATTCCTGCAGTTATTCCTAAAGTAACCCCAACTCAAAAACATTAATTTTGGAATGTTAATACAAATGAATCACAAAAATATGTTTCAATCCACACGTTCATCTCTTTGTGTAATTTTCGGTAAAGAAAGTTTTTTTTTTTTTTTTTTTTTTTTTTGCATATGCTATCTTAAAAGGGATAATCTTTAATTACGTCAAACAAGTTTCATGTTTCTTTTTGTACATTTTCCTCACTCTATGTTACAGTTTCCCACACTCCAATGGTTGCCCCCTCCCCCTTTTTTCCCCTCTTTGTATGACGTCCCAAATATTAACTATTAAATTAGAGATAAGTTTGTGTAAAAAAAAAAAAAATGTATATGATATGTTAGCCACTGATATAAATTCTATAAAGTTTGGAGTTCTGTGCAACTTAAGAACGAAGACGACCCCATAAGCTTGTTTTTTTTTTTTTTTTTTTTTTTTTTTTTTTTTTTTTTTTAAGCGTAAATTAAAAGAAGTGCTAGTTTTTTAAGGAGGGGCGGTCACTATTGTGATTAAAAAATGTTTTGTATGTCCTTTGTTTTGGATATACAGCAATAGAAAGTCTTTCCAGTACCAATAAAACTTCAATGTTAGTTGCATACACTTCATACGCATGCAACATGTCATACACTTGTGCTACACCCAATGACATAAGTGTGGGTTTTAAATATCCAGTCCAAATTGAAAATATTTTGTTCCATTTTTAATATCTTATTTAACAGTTTTTTGGCATCACCTAAATATTTAGTGCCTGGGGCAATTATCTCCCACACACACTTCACCACTGGCTACACCTATGTATATTCTGGCACTAATAAGCTGGCATCTCTGTACAGTCCACTTTGCTATACAGACAACAGATGAAAAGGTTTGTTTTGGACACTATTTGGATTTTCTTTTATATCGCTTAAAATATATTAAGTTTTTTTTTTTTTTTTTTTTTTTTTTTTTTTTTTTTTTTTCTAGGAAACATATACACATATTCTAAAGAAAATAAAAGTATATTATGTATTTTATGAACATAAAATCCATTTCATTGTGTACTTTTTATTTATTTATACACTTTTCTTTTACGAGAATTACTTCTCCTTGTTTATAAAGATACTTCTCTAGCATTCCTTGTATAAAATACTTATTTAAAAAAAAATGTAAATACCCATGAGCTAAACGTATCAGTATACTTGTAACAAATAAATATCAGATCCCTTATCAGATCTTAAAATTTCTTTTAGTTCAAATTGTTGCAATTCAAAGAAAAGGTAACAATATTCCTATCACTGCCTGAATAAAAATACATATTTTTTTAATGAACTTCATTACACTACTTTTAAATAATGCCTTCCTAATTGTTTTCACATTTAGATGTAACGTCACAAAGTTTTAAACCACTCCCTCCTCCTGTCACACTTTGCGACTCTCGCGCTCCCCCCCCCCCCCCCCCCCCTCCTCATGAAGTGTTGTGTTAACGTAGTTAATCATCTGACTGCTTATTGCGCGATTTCCATATTCAAGACATTTGTAGAAAAAATTATATAATACGCAATTTTTGGGGACATTTTGTTTTAAAAATTCCACAGTCAAAGAGTAAAAATGCAAATGATAAATATACTACATATTTCAAATACACGATGATTTGAAATTGGTAATAAATCGGTGTTGAATTAGACACTTTTCTCCGGGAGGCATTTCTGTGGCTCCGGGGGAGGACACTGTAGAGTTTGGGGGGGGGGGGGGAGAGAGAGGGGGAAATTGCACTTTTTAATCATTAAAAGCATAAAATCTCAAATCTTCCGGGGGGACATTACAATGTTCGGGGGGGAGGGAAGTGTCCCCCCGGGATTCAACCCCTTGAATTCAACGTTGGTAATAATAGAGGTACATATTGATCGAAAGAATTAAATATATATATATATCTATAAGCATTCAGAGGGTTAAGGATGACCATTGAGGCTTCTTTCTTAATTTATTCTAGATATTTACGTTTCTTTACGATGGTTTTATCATATTCATGGTAATACGAAATATTTTCATTTTCTAATGCTTATTTACACATCACTAGAAATAATGAGTCGAAATCCCCACAATAGACGGCGATTTCGACCTCGAAATCACCGTCTGTTTAAAGAAATAAACATTGTTTAAAAAAACAAAATCTTAAGTACTTCATGGACATTAATTCTGACAGGTACAACGATACAAGTCCGCATGACGAATCACAAAAATATCTCTGACAACATTTCTTCCAACCTTTATCACTATTACGAGGAAGATCTATCATTTGAATGACCACTCTTACTTTCAAAGCCTTGACCCTTTGCGCCTCTGCTTTATTCTCTTTAAAATGTTGGAACTTTCGATTTCTTTTTCCTGCCTAGATATGTTTGTTCTGTGTATGTGTCGCTAATCCTACGGAAAAAAACACTTCGAAATCACCGTGATTTTACGCATATCCAGAACAGCGTGAAAAAAAAAAAGAAAACTAAACCTTTCTTCAAGATTACACATTTTCACAGAAAACAATAGAAGGCCATATCTAGCGATCTGAGACAAGATATGTTTTCATAAAATGTGATGTAATAAAAATAAATCTTTGACGACTTTATTCAAGTATAATATTTTAATAGGATGACAGCGAATAAGAGATTTAAATATTGTGTAAATATTGCATTTGTATAATATTTATTTCTCCTATTTTTATTGTTTCTACTATTTTATAATACACTGGCGGAAAAAAAAAATTAAAGGAATCCACTATGGATCATTCCACAGAATTGCGATTTCTTTTTCTTCTTTTTTGGCTACCGTATCATGTTTTATTCTTTCCCCATGTATTGCTTGTTATACGGATGGTTAAATGAATTTTTGTACGTGTTCTTTTAATTTTTCCTACCGCTATATTCATTCTTCCTAAAACAGAGAAAACAGAATAAAACGTTTTTTCCCCTGAAAAGTTAAATTAATGTTCACACAATACACGTCTGAACTTTTAATAAATGTTCATGTAACACATAAATAACAAGTCTATTATAGAGCAAGTCATCAGATTTACCATCATAGGCGGAAAGACAGAGAAGGGCAATTGCCGACGCCTACCCCCCTTGGATATATAAATTTAAATTTTCTCTTTCTCTTATGATTTTGAAAAAAATATTTTTTCCTCTCAAAGATTTAAACTAATTAAACACTAGAAGAAAATTAAACTAATGATATTTTTGTCAGGTGAGCTCTGCACTCTGAAATTTCCGTGAAACATAATTTTTAATTATTTAATTCAAGAGTTGAAAATTAGCTTATGTCTTATTTGTTACACTTTCGTATTGTTTTTTATGTTAATATGTTTAAATTTTTTCTTATATGTGGGGTTCTGGTCAAAAAATAAATTCTTGATTTAGTTTATATTATGTTTATATTTTGTATATTATATATATATATATATATATATATATATATATAAACCACGGTCTTGGCAGAGGATTACAGGCACATGTGTTCCAAAATCTTGCTCTTCCCTGTATTTTGTTCTGCTGACGTTCCTGCTTATCATTATATGGGACTTCGGTAGGTGAACAGGATTACCTTGATAATTTAGAGGAGATGTAACATTACATACGTACAATGAATAAACGTGTGTGTATAAAATGTGTGTCAAACTGAATAAAGGGATAGTGGATTTAAAAAATAAAATTATATACAAAAATATATGAATTATAAAAAAATATTTAAAAAATAAAATTATATTGTCATATACTTGGCAGACAGCCTGATTTCATATTTCTAAAGCTGAAATCACACGTAACTACCCTGTCATAGACAATATCAGATGTTTCATGTTAAACAGATTTTTCAAGAGGAAAATGGTCAAAAACACATCGTTTGATAGTTTCTCTCTCTTAACTTCATCGATGACGAAATTGTTGTTGTGTGTATCTCCTACCATAGATATATCTCGAATTCCATCAATCAGAACTCTCTAGAATATAGTTGTTCTCAGTTCTCCTGGCTTTACACTACTTTTTAAAAAAACTTAACAGCGACTACTTGCCAAATGTAACGTATGTTGCTTACATTTGTAGATCGTGTTCAATCTTTAATAAAATCTTATTTTCAGGTCGAAACATATGAGTATAAAATGTATTTATTTCAAATCGTAAGATAGTAACATGTGATAGAAACTTTAAAGTAAAGAATGAAAATAACGTATCAATACTATTTCAAAAGGTATTTTTCTTAACAAAATTTTTGCATGCTACAAATTTTTAAAATGCTCCATGTATTTTACTTTCTGTTTACTTTTTGACAAACCTCAAAAAAAGTCAAAGCTGAATTCACATTCATCTACATATTTTTGAATCCATAATAAGTAATGAAAGAAAAAACAAAATAATGAAAACTCGAGCCTGTCTTAACTCACAAGGAAGGTGTCCATAAGCGCATACTCAGAAAATTTTGAAAAATTACAGAATATTCTTCTCATGAGGATCTATATGTCTATGAAAAAAATTTCTGCGGAACCTCGATATAACGTCCGTAAAAAAATATGAAAATTTCGTGTTCTGGCGATTTATCGCTGGGTTGGCGACACAATGAAATTTAAGAAAAAAAACATGCATTTACGATAAATTCTCTTTTAGGAAAAAGTATTCTACTCTTTATACTGAACTAGTTAAAGTAAGTTTAACTTAAATAATTTTACTTTTATAACTACGGTTTTGCCATATATATTTATATGTACATCTAAAAGAAAATTAACGATCGCATTCTACGGTTTAGAACAAAATTTGAATTGATTAAAATTGCTTTAAATTAAAAATTAATATTGTGATTCTGAGCACTGTCAATTTGTCATCGATATTGTTAGTGACGGAGACAACTAGAGAAAAGTCTTGTTGCCGTAGAAACAATGACTTATTCAAAGTCGAAATGTATAATGAAAGAGTGTTTAATCGGACATTTACTGTTAAAATACACTTAGTACTTCACACACCAGCCTTCAAAACCGTATAAAATTAAATAACTTCAGCAATAGTTAATTTGTATATGTATTACATAACTTTATAGAAAAAAAAACTATTTAATCGTTGAAGTTTCAATTCATAAAGTGCTACGCATTTAAACACTCATTTAACCAGAAATTTTCAAATACATTAAAATCGCTTGCATTTGGCGACGAAAAAGTTTTGCTCGCCAAATCGCGTATTTTTGCGTCAAATACTCGAAAGTATTTTATTTTTTTACAGATTATCTGCTGGGATTCCGCAGCTAAATTTGACTGATCTCTTATTACGTACATGAGTAGCTTCATTAGCATTTTTTTTTTCAAAATATTCTGAGTATGCGCTTTAAGGAGACCTTCCTTGTCTAAGATAACATCACAAACATATAAATAAATTTTAATAGCGTAAATTCTTGTAAAATAAATAATGTTACAGAAAGATTATTCAAACTAGTCTTATAACTGTCATAAAATTAAAAAAAAATTATTATTATTATTATCCCCAATACTCAAATGTAGTTTTGAATATTTATTTATCGTTATCAAAATATCTCTTTTGAATTATTATATGTTTTTGAAAAATTTTTAAACTGTAGTTTTTTCATCCACTAAGGATCATTAATCTTGCAGAAAATAAACAAGAATTATACGTGAATTTATTTGTATCAAACTTCAAATAACAGGTAACTTCACTAAGAGGCAAAATACCATAAAAATCAAAACTGAAACCATATTCATCTCTCCGTACTTTTGTACACATAACTTGAATATATGATGAAATATTAAATATTATAACAAAAATTTGAGTCTGTTTTAGCTCAAAAGATAAGGTAGACATCACAAAATTAAAAATAGTTTTAAGGCATGTTATAACTTTTTTTTAAAATCGATTTTTTTTTTTACATATTTTTACTTTTTAAACCGTCAAAAACTTTGTTGTAAAGCAGTTTTTCGAAATTCGTATTGGTTAAAAAGTTATCCGCCTTTTGGTGTTGCAGTGAATAGGCTCATTTTTAGCGTATTGTGTGCATGCAGAAACAAAAGAATTGAGAAAGAGGAAGTCCAAGAGGGTTCATTATATGGACCTGATATAGATGATTTTATGTACGTTGAAAATTGTCACTGTTATCTATGTTTGTTTAAAAAAATTGTAAAACGTTAATCCTGTTTTCTCGAAACTCTGTTTTACAAATCGTTACCAGGCAGAACTCAAGATTGGATCGACCGATTGGGTTGAAATTTTCATGCTTTTCAAGAATATACTATTTTGTAGTTCCTCGCGAACGCGTTTTTCAATATTCGAATTGTAAATATTTTTTTGCGCTATTTAAATCCGAAAATTTGTGTCTAAAATCGACAACTTGAAATTTGAACGGCCGCCAAGATCGAAAAATTAGTAAACCCATCAGAGAAGGACTTCAAAATATTGTAAATTTTAAGGGTTTTGTTTTGATTTTTTGTTACAGATGAGAAGATTCCGCATTCAACATTCAAATATACCCTACTAATGGGCAAAGACCTCTGAAAATAAAAACCAAATTCATCCAGTGGTCGGATGTAGCACGATGTAGCGCGGCTACATCACAGTACAGTTGTAGCCACTTTTTTCAGTAGTTTGTAGTGTATCACACTCATTTTGAACGACGTAATGTAGCGTGTAGTGCGATACAACAAATCAGTAGTTCGCAAGTTAATCAGCGAGCACTAACGCTAATTTTAAGGCCACTTTAGGAAGAAAAAATGTGCCATTCTGCAAATCACATTATCGTAACTTGCATGCTTTGAGCAAAATGTATTCTGCGCAACAATTTACAAATCTCAGCTGCAGTGAATAGCAACACATCGCATGAAATCACAAATATTTCCATTGACACTTGCTGGTAAAACCAAATGCTGAAAACACCAAAGAAATTAATTTTCTTCCTGGCAACACTTGTCAACTTACTCGTTATTAGGTTTTCATGTTTTAATGCCGAATTTATTCATTTGGAATTGCTATACTTACAAGTTTATTTATTCTTTGTTTTTAGATTTATTTTTCTGTAATTTTTCAGATTATAAAACGATATAATTAAATTCGTTGTAATTAACACCCAGATTCAGGTTCAACCAAGCAGGGAGGCCTACCATATGGCTTTAGCCTGTGCAAGCCCTGCTTGGCAAGTTTATTAAAAGAAAAAAAAAACATATTTGACAAAGCAGCCCTCATACGAGCATATATATGATATGGACTTTACAGTGCAGTTTTGATTATATACAATACATAAAATATTACTGTAATGTGATGAAGTTTTTGAATTATGTATGCTATTCGATGATAAAGATAGTCTATAATGTTATATACAATGATGGAGAAAATTTTTGGATTATTTATAGTTCGTGTTGGGAGCGAGAAATGTTTTTCGCGAGCTCGAATATGCGTATTTCTGTTTTCTCCTAAGAGTTGATGGGAGTTTGCTGATAAGAGTTTGTGGTCTGGAAAGTAAAAAATTTTTAAAGAGCTAAAAGAATTCTTTTTCACACAAGCTTTTGGGCTGGAAGCTGAGTTTTTGCACAGATGGCTGGTTGAGGTATGTGGCTGCTGTTCCTAACATGGCTGGTGGTGGATACTATAAGGCAATGTTACGAACTAGCTTTCAGTTCTCAATTTCACCAACTATTTGTGGTGGAGGCATTTAGAGTAGATGCTGGTTCCTTTCTAGAATGTTCATACAACTAATTATTTTTATTTAGGAGTCTGGTCGCTTCAACAGGTAGGTGAACCAGTGTGGAAGGGATATTGTTGATGGCTTGCGAATGTGAAGAGTGGAGGTGAGGGTGCATTGTAAGGTGTAATGGAGGCAGTTGCCCCTGTGACCACAGGAAAAGAGAGGGTATTCAGTTTTGCCGATTTTAACAAGGTAATCTGGGAAGTGCCCATGGTTGGTGGCGAATAAATATAGATTTCTATGGTGTAGGAGGCGTTCTTTTGTGACTTTTGGAATAAGGCAATGAGTGAAGCGGCCAGTGTCAGCGTAGTTCCATTCCCTTTGCCATTTTTTAATGGCTTGGTCGTTGAGATGTTTCTTTAGATATGAGGCTGGGAAGGGAATGAAGTGTTTGTGCGCCCCGGGTAATGTGGTTGCTTCTTTGGCTAGATGGTCTGCCTGTTCATTCCCCTTTATTCCGGAGTGACCGTTCACCCATTTGAAGGAAATTCATTTTGTTGTTGATTGAAGAAGTGTGATAATGTCAATTACTATTAGGTCTGTTATTGACAGGTCTTGTAGGACTTGAAGACTTGAAAGACTGTCTGTGTTGAAAAGGTGATTGTTGTAAGTTGAGGACCCTGCCCAGCAAGCCGCTGCCTTTATGGCGAGTAGTTCAGCTTGATATGCTGAATTTTCTGTGCGTAGTTGTGTCTGTGCTTTATAGATTAGTGTGTCTTCTTGGTATACACAGAAAGCGTAAGCTGTTCCATGTTCAGACATGGAGCCGTCTCTAAATATTTTTATGTCGTTGGTGTCGTCTTCTTCGTCAAGTGCTAATCATCTCATGTAGGGCTTGTAGGGTTGTATGTGGGATGAGGTAGTCTTTCTCTGGTATAATGTATAATTAACACTCAGCAGAACTTAATTTAATATATTAAAAGTGTGTTGGAGAGTTAAGTAAACAAATTTACTGGTAAATACATAAAGAAAAAAATGTCGCCACAGGAAAAATGACAAATAAAAGTTAGTAATAACCTGCAGCTACCTCTAACATACACAAAATTGCAAATATGCTTCCATTCAATTATTATTTTTTAATGAAAACAAAATAAGTAAACAAGAACTACAAGAGAACTTATTTGCTACAAAAATAAAGCAAAAGCTTTTCTAAAGAGCAATGGCCTGTGAAAAGAAAGCCAAATTCATATAAATATCAAATTATTCAAACTTCTCTTGAAAATGACATAAAAATAAAAGAAAACAATCACCAGTTTTGAAATTAAGTCTTTGAAAATACACTTTTGCACCATTATAATATATATATATATATATCCAATATGTTTTATATTATCTTGGTTCTATATTCTATTTTTATTCTACATTTTCCTGGATATTATTCAAACAGATATTTTTCCTTTTTCAAATTCATTTTTACTCCCCAATTGTAGTATGATGTTTATGTTTTGTCTTTTAATGGTTATATTGCTATTATGTATCTTTTTTAAAAATATGTATATACTTATTTTCAACTACGAAACATCATTAGAGCATTTGCACTAAATAAACAAAGAACTCCTTTGTTTGTTTCATACAGCATCACTGAGGCCAAAGACCTGTAAAAGCTAATGTCAAACTCATCTGTCTCTCCTTTTCATTTCAGAGTTAAAATAATGATGTGAGGGTGGTGCAGGGTCAGTATTCTCGGAAATTGTTTGTTTCCGTGAGAAAGAAAAATAACAACTATTGTTTCCATTGAAATAAATTAAAAGCACCACTAAATTACGCCAAGGGTATGCATAATCCAAACATCTCTAAGCTCGATTTTACCAGAACCCGACTCGACCGCGATTCGATTTGGGTCGGTTTGACGCTAATTTGTTTTGTTGTCAGTCGGGTTGACTTTAAATGCTTTTTGGTCAGTTTTAGGTTGGGTTTTCACTCTTTTGGGTGGGGTTCGAGTTTTCAAAGAAAAGTCTTAAATATTTTTCAAATGAAAAAACTATATATTTGAACACTAATGAGTGTATATGTATATGTTAATTTTTATACAAAAAAAAAATTATATTAGAAATATAATTGTACACTATTCATTATTCGATAATTGTATTAAAATATAGATTTTGTATCCAATGGTTTTAGTATCATAGCCAATGGTTGGAGTATTATATCATTGGATATAATTAGCTTAGTTGAAGACTCTGTTCATTATAGATTTTGTGTTCCTTCGGATTAGTTTTGAGGTGACATGTGTCGGATTCGGGCCGGGTTTCGGGTTGGCGAAATTTTTCTTGTACGGTTTGGGTTGGGTTATACCCGACTCGCGAAGGATTCTAGTGTAATCTCAGGCGTACAAGGGACATTGCATCAAACAGTTTGTTTAGTATGATTATCACTTAGCTCCGCATGAAGCTGTAAAAGCGTACATACAAACCCCTAAGAATCAAGATACAGAAGAGAAAATGTATCCCTCCACATAATTTGCCTCCCTTCTATGGTGGCAAAGTCACATATAGCGCAAAGGAATTATTTGCAGTTGTGTCACTTTTCTTGCGGATGAGCGATGAGGTAATATTTTTTTCTAATTCAAGTTTTTTCTTCATATTATTATAGAAGGCTTATTGACGTAAACATGGAAAAAATAATCATACCTTTAACTATCGAAAGTAAACAAAATATTTGCCAGTGATATACAGACACAAGAGGTCAAGGTACTTTTGTGAGGGTGAGGTCAAAGTTCTTGTTTTCTTTATGCTTTTGGTAGTGTTGTGTTTTAACCACTCTCATTTCAGGATGATGATAATGAACCGGGAACCGCTCCTGCTGTTCCACCAACCTCTATTCAAATACTCACTTAAATTACCGGATGCAGGCACCGTGACGATAGTTAGAGTAGCGTAAAATAAAAAGGCATTTGCTATGTGCTTTATTGAGGTGTGTAGTTGATTTCAATTTATACACAGGATACGTATAGTTTTATTTATAAAGCGAAAGTAATTCACACAGAAATATACGCGATCATTTAGAACAGTGGTCTTTAACCTTCTAATGCCTGCGGCAGTGGCGTAGCCAGCATTTCTTTTGAGGAAGATCTTCAATTTTCTATCTGAATAGAAATCACTTTCATTTATTTATTATCATCAGGGCGCTAAAGAAATAACTTATAGCAAGACCAGCCAGAGGAAACAAAAGAAAATATTTGAAATTAAAGACAGTGTGGCCAGATTGGAAATTTTGTCCCCATTTTTGGAAATTTTGAACCCTTAAGAAATTTTTCGGGGACAAATATTAGTGAGGAAATTTGTGGAGGAAAACTTGGGGAATTTTTTCATTATTTCATGTTTTCAGGTTAACGTTTACTTTTAGACATCTTAGAGGTCTGCAAGTGCTATAATTTTGAGGACCGGGCCCAACCCGGGGTAAAAACTAAAATTTAGGCCCGGGCCCGGGCCAGCTCGCGCGAAAATCAACGAAATCATGCCTTATACGGACCGAATAAATTTCTACAAAACAATTTTGTTTTGTTTTTCTTAATATACAATTAAGATTCCTCTACAGAATACTTCATACATATTTCTAAAATACAAACACAGGAAAAAAAATAATTATACAGAAAAAGAATGTACGCCTGATCTCGGTCCGGCCGAGACTGCAGAAAAATTAAGCCCGGGATCAGACACCATGGATCTGTCCGATGCCGATCTCTACGGTGGTATGTTAGCATCGGCTCTTGCGGTACATTTATTCTCTCCCCCGGCATGTCCACTGAAAATTATTTATATTTTATCAACTTAGTTTGATCATTTTAAATTTTTATATCTCGCCGGTTAGCCTTCTTAATTATTTTGTCGGCCCGTTTATTTTATTTCATCGTGCCGGCCTGGGTCGTTAAAAAATTGTCTTTATTCTGCCAGCCCATTTGAAAGTTTGCCTTCATTTTGCCAGCCCGGTCCCGTGAAGACTTCTAAGTTATCTGGCAACCCTGTATCTTAATTCATCGATCAGGAAATAGAAATTTATCAATTAATTATCAATCATTATCCTCGTGATGGTCGTGTATAGTTTTACACGTGTTTTAAATTCTAATTTATTATTTATCCAATTCTAATATATGTTTATCTTTTCATGATTCATGTCATTGTCTTCAAGAAAATAATCGATCACAATAAAAATGTCGGTTAGTAAGTTCGTTATTTTTCGTTATTTTTATGTTTTTCATATTTATTTATTTATTTATTTGTAATTATATATATATATATATATATATATATATATATATATATATTAAAGGCTTGATTTGGAGGGAAATTTTCAGCTTAATTAGTTAAATATTTTTTATAGTGGTAAATTTAAAATTTTGAAACTGAGTTGGTGATTTCTTCGGAAAAAAACACTGTTTTGGAGAAAATTTCAGAACTTTTGAGGAAATCGACATCGATTATCTGGCAACACTGATTAAACAAATGTATTTATTTAAAAACACATATTTCCATTTTTAATGCCAGAAAACAATGAAAAATGATAATTAAAAAAAAAAAACATATATATATAACTCCATAAGTTTTGGTCGTATGAAAATGGAATTTTTACTACTTTACTTGTTAGAGCAAGGATAAATGTTTTTCTGTATATAACTTCTAAGACCCCTAAACCGTATAAAAATGTCATTTTCGTAACTTTAAAAATATATCTAGTTTGACGTAAATGACTTTTGAAATGATGACATTTGAAACATTTTGAAATTGGAACCATGCCACTAAAACTAACAGTTTAGAAATTAGTTATTGGCTAACGAAGGGAAAGTACATCCTGGATTTATATTTATAATTTTGTTTTTCAAATTATTTTTGCAGAAATTATATGTAAATCAATAAAAAAAATGTATTTTGAAGTACAGAGGAATATTTTTAGAATAACTACAACCATAATGAAAATCACAGCATTTGTATCAACACTAACAACAATTACAATAAAAAAATAATGATTTTTAACATATTCAAAGGATTTTCAACTGCACGGGAAAATTACTAGCGAAATATGAATTTCATGAGAGAATTGGACATCAATTTCACTACGCAAAAATTTATTTTTAAACTTGTTAATTAAAAATTATACTTTTAGGCAAATTATATTCTTTTATAAATCTGTGAAAAAAAAAATCTGCGAACTATTTCGGAAGCTTTAAGAGAGATTATTTCAAAGTTTTTGTTACCGAACAAAAATTATTTTTAAAGAATATGGAATAAATTTAAAAATTATGCAATAATCTGTAAAGGAAAATAATCGGAAGTGTATTTTATTAAGGGAAAAAAAAATTTTCCTTTCAGTAAATTAAACAAGGCAAGTTTTACGTAATATTATTCAAAAGAATTTTTATTCAATGAAAATATTTTTATTATATAAAAATCAGCAAATTACGCTACAATCTTAATATAAAATATCATTTAAAAACAAATCTATTAACCTTTTAAATTTTGTATTTTTGTAACACAATTATTGATGTTCTACAATTTCTAGGACACAGATAAGCAGGAAATATATTAAATATGTGATTAGAGAATCTGTCTATAACGAATTCCGGTCTTACACCGAATGCTTCAGGGTCCAAAAAATGAATATAACTCAACTGCAACAGACGGTGTACTTTGAAAGACAAATCCTGCCTAAAACAAAAATTTTCTTTGATCTTCTAATATTCCGTCTTATCTCGTTTTACTGTACTTCTGAACAAAAACTTGCACTTAAAAGTTATATTAATGAACTGTAAAATTATCTAAAAATGAATACAACATAATTAATCTGTAGGTTCCCCACTTCGGTTCACTACCCGCGCACTTTAAACTAGTGCGATTTGGGTTTCCGTAACTTCAATTGCGTGTAACTTTGTTGGCAATATAGTGATAATAAAATATAACATTTGATTCCTATACGAAATTCAATGAGGAATTGAATTTGTTAATAAAAAAACGTAAATGAATGAAAACTCGTTTTCAAAAAACGCCGACATTTGAAAGTTTGATCCGGTGGGTGCGAATTCGCATTCTTGCATACATTAACATACATGCCAAATTTTGCATTTTTTCTTACCGCAACAATTTTATAATAATTTTTGCCTTATTTAAACGCCGAAAACTACCATTAACCAGGGGGAAGTCGCGCATACCATGGTTATGAATGGTTTTTACTTTGTCACCAATAAATGTAAATAATAATTGTCAACTTATTTAGTCGGAGGCGATTGTTATAAATACTGCTGTAAAATAATTTGAAGATTACTTTTCGAAAAATAGTAGTGACAATTGCAAAAACCGTACATACCCTGAGTATGTTATACCCCGCGCGACTGCTCCCGGGTAAAATAAGGCGAAATTTTCTATTAAATTTTAGTGGTAACAAAAGAGCGATAAAGTTCGTAGCTATACATTAACCTTTTCACTACGGGCCAGAAATGGCGACTATTTTTACATTCATTTATTTTCACAATTCACAGAAAAAAAAATTGTGGTAAATTTCTCCTGAAAATATTGTAGTACATATTTATGGCAGATGTTATTTTTCAAAAAGTGGTACGAATTGAATAAAAACATAGTTGCTGGGACGGCATATGTCCCAACCTCGTAGTCAAAAGATTAAGTTTATAATCAGCAATAATTAATTACGAAACGCCAGAGGGAATACAGTTATGCAATTCAATTTATTTTTCAATCGAGGAAAGTGAAAGTGATTTAAAAAATGCGTGTATTCGGTAATTTCCTTTTATTTTTATGCAAGGTAATAATGAAAATCCTTGAACGAATCATCAAAAAACAACATCTCTTCACTTGCAGAATCATTTTTTGCCTTAGGGCAAACCACAGCTTTCAAAGTCACGATCAAAATGCATTTTTCATGCAACTTGAAGTTAAGTTCTTGGAAAAGATGTTTACACATGCATCTTTGTATTATGTGGAATATATATATATTGTTTTGTTTTGTTTGCCTGGACCATACAGGTGCATATCAGACTTAATAATTCACATATTCTGAGGATACATTTGAGGATAAATCTCTTACAGTTGTTATATAAGATACAAGATGGGAGAAACCCATTGACAAATTTAAAGTTTTAAATAGAATTTTTTTTTCCAAACAAAGTATTCAGATGCAGTTTTTGGCCTAAGTCAAGACACTTTCCTTTTTTATTAACTATGAAGAAAACCTTAAGTATATATTCTACAATACTAAAATAAAATTCTACAATTGTTCACTCTACCTTTCATCCTTTCGGGGTTAATAAAATGAGTAAGAAGCTTGCTTTAGAACTAAACACTGTGGTTTCCGCGTTGGGTTGACCCTCTCAGGGAAATATGCTGTGTAACACATCAGGGCCCATGGTCGAGTAAATGAAGCTGGACATTATAACTCAATATCCTTAATGCATTGTAAGCCACAGAATTTTTTTTTTTTAGATTATTTTTAGTTATCTTACTTTTAACCCCTTCGCGACGAGCGTCCTTTACAGAATTTTTAATCTTTTACCACCGGTTTTTCAAAACAGAAATTTTCGCCTAATTGAATCGCAAAAATGCAAAGCTTACAATAAAAAATAACTGGTGGGAATAATCGAGGATTCTGAGCATCTTATGCGTCTCGTATACGTGTCGCTTGTCCCCAAGGGGTTAATATATAGTTTAGGGCAGCGGCTCTTAATATATACATATAAAGAGCAGCTTTATATTTGTTACCACGGACCTCTTTTCGTATTCTGTTTGCCTTTGCGGACATTCACAATTTAAGACTGGAATTACTGACATTCTTTAAAATTTCATGCATAAGATATATAAATTAATAGATATCTATGTAAATTATTGATACAGTACTTTTAAACAGTATTCTTGGTTTTTCTCTTTCGTTTTATTTTCAAGATTTCTCTCAATCTAGATATGTGAAGAATTTTACATTGAACGCGAGAACGTCTCGGACTCTGTGGACCCGCTGTGACTCTGGTCCAAGAGTGTTGTAAGAACTTCTGGTTTTAGGGCATATTTCAAATTTACACAAAAACAATAAGACCCGCTATATTAGACCATATTTCTATATTATAATAGCATAAACTCTTTTCCCCTTAACATAACGCTACAGAAAGTCTTAAATTTTGTCAGAGTTTAAGTTGTTGATTTTTAACACTTTCCAACATAGTTGAAAAGTGTTTATGAATGCGGTTTGTCTGTCCGTCCGCCTCTCTCTCTCTGTCAATCCGTCTGCTTGCCCGTGCTCTAACGCGCGTAAATATTACTATGTAATTGATATATATTACTGAGGTCTACCACAGCATGTTCGGTATTGAAAATGGAGTATGTAGCATTTATAGTTCGTTTACAGGCCACTCAAAAGAATTCCGTTTCATTATGATCTATGGGGGAAAATCGTTTGCAGTGTATTTTAATAATGTTACACAATTTCAAACATATTGAAATTTATATATGCCACTGAGGTGCATTAGAAGATGCTTACTATAAAATATGATGTGCATAACATTTATCTTTTATTTACAGGACACAGAAAATAATTCGTTTACAATGTTAATACTATCTATGAGCAATAATTGCTGGAAGTGCGTTTTTAATTGTGGTATGTGTTTTTAAATTTAACTAACTTTTTGCATATTACTTAGTATGTATAAATTATATAGTTTATATACAGGGCTGCACAAAAGAATTCGGGTACTATTTCCGTTTATTGCCCGCAGCTGCTAAAGGGAATTTTCAACTGTGTTATGTGTTTCCTAACTGAACAAAATTTTTGCTAGTATATGTATCCATACAGGTCCATACTATACAGTATCCATACTATACAGGTCATATACAGGGCTGTACGAAATAATTAGGATATTTTTCTAACTAAACCTGTTGATGGCTGAAATTGGGTTTTCAAATAAATTATACTTTTTGCAAATTGTTTACTTAGAACTCCCCCCCCCCCTCTAAGGTTTTATATATGTATATATATTTCCATGAATTGAAAAAAGACATAAATTACAGTCGAATGGCTATTTTCGTTTATTTCTGTAAAAATTTGGAGATAAAAATGTATGGGTGTTTGTCCTGTATCTCCTCTCTCTTTTTGCGTGTGTTATGTTGATCAAGTGTACAAAACATGATAGTTCAAGATTTTTTGTTTCACTATATTTTTAAACTGAAAATAATAATCTGAGTACTATTACTAAAAATCTGTTTATAAAAACAATATTTGTTTTCCTAAGTTTAAATGATGACTTCTGCATGAGCATGTTTAAATATGATATAAAAATGTCATATAAGTACATAAAAATAAGTCAAAATATTATTATACCTATCAAGTTTATTTGATTTTAATAGAAAAATAGGTGATGGTAGTTTGAAGAGTACCTCTTCAGGGATTTAATATTTAATAATCCAACAAAATAACACGCATTTCAGACAGGATATTGTTTGTGGGGTAGACTCAAACGAGTTTACTTTTTGTTTCTTCAAATAACAGACCATCCGAAAACCGTCACGATGGATTAAAAGACTCGAGTGATTGCAACGAGCCGCATGTAGCCTGATTCGTCACCGCAGGTATTTTTCTTTATCCACCCATAATCTCACCGAATCCTCAGAACTCTAATAAGTGGTACTTATGGCAGCAAAAACTATCAACCTTGGAGGAAGGTGGGCAATATCGTGTGGTTGAGATTGGAAATGGACTCGGGATAGCTATTAAAGTGAGGAAGCAGCTAGAGGGAAAACAGCCTAACAACATAATTTACTTTCCAAGGATATGAAAAGGTGATTCAGGGTTTACTAAGATAGAGTCAGCTTTAAATATGAACTCGATTTTGCATCCGTAATGTGATTGAAAGTTAAGAGGGGAAAACCCGAAAATCAGATGTGGGTGGGTGGTATAGGGATTTTTCTCAAATGCCCATACCTTACTGAATTTATATCTGTATGTATACCTCTTTCATAGACTTTCGTTTTTTTTTCGATTAAAAACAAAGGAAAGGATCATTAAACCTATTTAAGGATAATTATTAATAGTGAGCGAATACTGAATTCATAGATTATCAAATAAAAATACATTTACTTCAAAGCTTTTATTAATTTAATGGTATTTTTAATGGTTTTATTTAACCCTAGATAGATGAACATTTCCCACGTCTTGTTTGAATGAGGTATAGGAGTAAAAATTATAGCAATATTACCTTTGCAAGGTTAATGGTATTTTTCAGTCTTTTTCTTCTGTTTAAATTTGTAAGTGGTATTTTCGTCTAAGGTAAACATTAGAAATATTACGGGAACAACATTTACTTCAAACCTTTTGTCAGCTGAATGATATTTTCAATTGTTTTATTTAACGATATTAATGATACTTTTCTATCTTACACTTCTCTTATTTTGGTTTCTTTATAGAAGCAAACGTTTCTCGATGACATGAAAGAAATTATCAACTAGCCATCGATGAAGCTATAGTTGTGTTCTTCTAGTTTTGTAGAGTTTCTAAAAGGTTTTACTGAATCATTAAATTGTATTTCCAGCATTCCTCCCCACCACCTCTTTCTCGTCAGTGACAGTTTTCTTGATTTTGAGGAAATAGTAAAATAAGTGATTCCGCTAAACTCCAGTGAGTAGGGGGTTTTGCCGGTTCCAACGAAATGTGAAAGAAGTGATTTCACATAAACTTTACAAGTCGTACTTACAGAAGCAAAAACTATCAACTTTGGAATGAAGTGGGCAATATCGCCGGTTTTAGATTGAAAATGGATGCTGGATAAGAAGAAGAGGTTAAAGGGAGAAGTGCCTTTACTTTTCAAGGATATGCAAAGGTGATTCACGGTTTACTATGCTATAGTCAGCTTTAAATATTAACTCGATTTTGCAGCCGTAATGTGATTGAAAGTTAAGTAGAAAATCCCCAAAATTGCAAGTGGGTGTGGTACAGGGATTTTCCTCAAATGGACATATCTTACATAGAATTTATAGATGTGTATACTCCTTCTAAACATACTTTTATATTTTCGGTGAAAGGCAAAGTAGAAAAAAAGAATAACTGTCATTATAAACAAATATTCAATCCATGGATTTCAAATAAAATTTTCAAGTTAATATAAATTTGGTATCTTCATCAAAGACATAAATTTCATGTCCTGCTGTAAAGAATTGTAAACTAATCGTTCTCGAAAGTATACTCATGTTCCCTTCGGGAATTTCTATTTAATTTTATTACCATTACTTCTTTCCCTGTTTCTATTATTTTTAATGAAAGTTTTCTTGGTTTTCAGGAAGTACTGAAAAAAGTAATTCCCCTGAGCTCCAATAAGTGAGAAGGGTATCCTCATTTCGGGGAAAAGTGAAAGAAGTGATTTCGAAGAATTTTTATAAGTCATACTTACAAAAGCAAAGACTATCAACCTTCGTATGAAGAGGGCAATATCGTGTGGTTTAAACTGGAAATGCAAATGTACGTTGAATAAAGTGCGGTAGTAGCAAGAGGGAAAACAACCTGACAACTTATTCATTTTCCAAGGATATGCAAAGAGGATTCCAGGGCTTACTAAGATAAAGTCAGCTACAAATATAAACCCTATTTCGCACTCATAATGTAATTGAAGATTGAAGACATGGGTGGAAGAAAGATGTAATAAAAATTATATTTCGAGAAAATTGAAATGAAAGAAAGCTCTTTATTGTATTTTTTATTTTTATTTTTTCCTTCTTGGTAGCACATGTTTAAAATGTTAACAGTTGACACTAAACTCTCACAAGAAACTTAACATTTAATTATTAAGTATAAAATACAGGGTGTTCATAAATTATGTTCGGGGTTTTCCTTACAGCATATTTTTTTATTTAAAACCATGGCGAAAAATATTATTACATATTAGTAAAGTGCAACTCCAAAAAAATTTTTAGTAACACAAAAAAACTTACACATGCGTATAGTTGCAACTCAAAGCGTTACTAATTAAATAACTATTATAATCAAATAAGAATTAGTATTAAAATTTTATCAAATTTGTCCAAAGACCATTAATGAATAATGAGTACAAAGTTAGATATATAGATAGATAGTACATAATTCATTAATAACTTTTTGATAAATTTAATAAAATTTTAATATTAGTTCGTACTTGATTATAATCGTTATTTAATTAATAACGCTTTGAGTTGCAACTATACGCATATGTAAGTTCCTTTGTGTTATCACAAAAACTTTTTGAGCTGTACTTTACGAATATGTAATAGTATTTTTCGTCATGTTTTTAAATAAAACGTTATGAGGTACGGAAACCCCAACAATAATTTATGGGCCCCCTGTATACATTATTGTATCATTTTCACGATTAAATTCAAAGTTTGATAATTTAAGAGAAATTTAGATTATTTAATTGCCTAATTTAAAAAGTATATTATTTGTGTTGATTAAAGTGATATATTTAAATTATTAAGTTTAAAATATCTTCAAGAATAATCAGAATCTTATAGTATTTTAGCTTTACCGTATGATATATTACCTCATAACACCTTCTTATATACAGGGTGTCACAGCTAAGATTTACAAGCTTCGAGGGGTGGTAGGGTACACCTAGAAGACTCGGAATCAGATAAGAATGTCGGGTCGGAAACGTCTTCCTGACCCAGTAGAGGCAATGAAAAGGCTGGATCACACAAAGATGATCGTTGACCCTGGCAGTGTTGCCAGTGGACTACTTATTTTAATTGAGATTTCTTGATTGGCACCACTTTTTTCAAATGATAAAATTTCTCTTATTTTCGCCTTGATTAATAAATATTTAAATAAGGCGAATTTTATCATTTTTAAAAAGTGGTGCCAAACAAGAAATTTGAATTTAAAAAAAGTAGCCTACTGGTTCCTGGTGTTGCAAGAGTGGTGCTAGCGGATAAGAAGGGCAGTGTTCTCGGCGCAAAGAGACTGTTAACCCTTTCAATTGCAGTCTTCCCACGGCGAGACGACCTCATTTTAATTCCAAATGACACCAACAATATTTTAATAAAATTTTGAGTTTATAGTGAATACTTAAAAATACAAGTTTTTACTTTCGAAGAAGTTCATTTGTAAATTCTGGTAACAGTCAATCATTTCATCATTTTTCGAACCTTTTCGTAAAATAATTCTGAAAATGACCCCCTTACTTGGTCAGGAAGGCATTTTCGACTCGGCATTCCTATTTGATTCCGAGTCGTCTAGGTGTACCCTAAATCCCCTCGAAGGTCCTAACATATCTTAGCTGGGACACCCTTTATATATATATATATAATATCTTTTTGTAATTAAATTACTATTAAAACATATGAAAATGAATATTTTGCAAAAAAAATATATTTATACAAAATTAAAAGAATTTAAAAAAATAAAAAAATAAATAAAATGGAAAGCAATTTTCGACGACTATACATTCTAAGCCAACACCAATAAAAAATTTACTTAAAATAAACGTCATTTAAACATTTACTCACAAACTCAATTATTCAGGCGAAAAAAAAAAATCTTTTTTTAAGTCCGATATGTGTTTTTATCTCTATCGGTTTCTTGAATTCGGTCTGTGAAGAAACCGTCAGTCAAAAGTTTTCCTCAAATGAATGAAGATGAGTTTGGAGAAGTAATAGTGCTTTTAAATCCTTCACATTATACAGGTAAATAACTAACATTTTAAAAGTGAATGCATTATTTAGGTTTATCAGGCGCATATCTGATGATTATATGTTGTTAAAGTATGTTAAAAGAAAGGAAGGAAAGGAAAGGCTAAAGAGAATTGATTTGAAGATTAGATGATTTAGACATGTCATTCAAAAATAACATGCATTGGGTTAAATGACTTAAAGCGTCATTGACCCAAATCTTCTTTTCTAAATCTGTATTACTTATACATGACTACTTTTAAACTACAATTGTTATATGGGGTAAAAAATAACATTTTCCATTACCTCATTTTTAAACATCCATTAAAAATTCACACAATAGATACATTTTATCAGGTCTAAGATATTTTGACTGTGTGTGTGCGCGCGCGCAAGAATTGCATAGATTTTCGTACAAATTGGCTGACGAATTAGATGTTCAATTCATTTTTAAACCATTTTCAAAAACCATTTTGCAAGCAATTCGATAAGGAAAATCACCAAGAAAATGTAACTACTAAATGTGTTGTGACAATTGAATTTAATCAAAAATATTTTTAATAATAACCTGAATATTTTTCAAGAATTAACTGTCAATTTAAAAATCTACAAAACTTAGTATTGTACACATTTTTAGTTGGAAGATATATAGAAAAATATTAGTTCAACAACTAATACCCAAATATGCACACATAATCATATTCATACACTGTAAAAATTGCAGAAAATGTTCCTCATATAGCAGAAACTTTTACAAAAATTCAATACAAATTCGTCATTACCTGCGATTCAAGAAATTTTTCTTTACTATTATGAGGAAAAGTCATTAAATAAGTCACAAAAGATAGTTAAATAATAACTTACTATGATATTCACTTCAAAACTATTTTTATTTCTTAACATATTCTCCACCAATATTTATGCACTTATATCACCGTTTCATCAGTGCCCCAACACCAGCTGCATACAATTCTTTCGGTTGCTGTCTCAGCCACATTAGGACTTCTAGTTGAACCTTTTCATCCTCTGTGAACATCATCTTGCAACTTCTTCAACATCCACCATACAGCTTCGACTTGACCCCAAGCGATTTTCATCTGTTCAGTCCACTAAAAAACCATCTTGGAAGCAAGATGATGTTCACAGATGATGAAAATGTTTAACTTGAAGTCCTAATGGGGCTAAGACAGCAACCCAAAGAATTGTATGCAGCTGGTGTTGGGTCACTGATAAAACGCGGATATAAGTGCATAAATATTGGTGGAGAATATGTTGAGAAATAAAAATAGTTCTGAAGTGAATATCATTGTAAGTTATTATTTAATTATCTTTTGTGACTTACTTAATGACTTTCCCTCGTATATTCAGAAATCATTTGGAGAAGGACCAATCAGAAAGCCAGACAAATAATGAGTTTTTTTTTTTTTTAATTTACGAGAACGTCTCTAAAATAGAAGTGCCAAATTGCTGTCCGTAAACTTCGAAAAAGATGTTCCTGTTAATTACAGAAACTTTTTGGTTTAGGAGGTTTCTGATTCGCTCTTTTTATAAGGTTTCTGAGACTAAAGAAAAAGTTTCCCACAATCACAAAATTATGGGTGATGGTTGTACAAAATTCATTCGTCGTAAATGTTTGTTCTATATCAAAAACTGTTTCAAGCGCGGATCCAAGGCGGAGGTCATGGAGGGATCGATATATATGATGTGAAATCACATAATTTTAAATTATCTCCTTTTACTTTACTAAATATCCTTTTCTATCCGTATAGATTGATTAAATTATATTAAATTTTATTAAAACCCTATGCAATCCTATTCTAAATAGATGACAGAAATAATTATCCTTTTCTAGCGCTAAAATTCTCCCTCGTAAATTTTACTTGCACATGAAAGCAACCGCATTTTCATCGATAAAAACGTAATGAATGATCTTCCTCTTTTAGAGTTCGTTATAATTTTCATTTATATATTTTGTTTCTTTCATAATCATTATGGCGAAGAAGTAACCTCTCCTAAATAATTTGATGATTTAATGCCTTCCCACAGGGTTTTAAATATTCTTGTGTAACGTGCCGTTCAGCCTCCCTAACTTACCAGATTTATTTATAAATTCAAAATTATCCATATGTTACTATCTAACGTCGCCAAATTCTTATGCCATAAAGTTTAAACGAAGAATTTGTGGCGTATGCTTTTCAGCATTCCGTTTCTAACCAACTTATTGTTAATATGTAGTATTTTACATAATGTCCCGGGTGCCACAGCCACCGCAAGCCGTAGTCATGAAACTTATAATAATCTCTATACTTGTGTTTTATTATATGAACCAGTACGATTAAACTAGTCCTGTTCTACCCTTCTTATCAACTGCTTTTTTGCAAACATGGATTTTATGTTTATTGAATTAATTTAAAAAAAAAAAATTGCGATTACGTCCGAGCGACCGTCGTTATAATGACCCTCTCCTCTCTAAACGAAGAAAATTTCTACAGAACAATGCATTTTTTAATATAAATGATACATTCCTGTCGAAAATTGGCACATTATAGACGATCGCTATTGCTGTCGACTTGAACGTTCTTTCCACCAGACAATCGGAACATCTCAGTCCGAAACCACTAAAATTACCTGATAATCATATCGAGGTAGCCGCAGTCGAGATCGTTGAAATGTAGTCATGACACCCGGACAGGGCATCACTTCGAGTCACTCACCATGAAGACAAATCTCGAAGTATATCACATCGGAAATCGTAGTGTATTTACAGTCGTAAAAATTGAGCAGAGGCAGTGAAATCCTGAAGAAATTTCCCAAAAACATTAAAAAGAAGACTTAATAACTTAATAGATGAGCAGTGGCTTTATTGTGATCACAGAGATGAAAGCAACTCCACCAACTTTCGCTTCATTAAAACTGAACACATTTGAAGATCTTGAAGAATTAGCAGAGCTTGAAGAACATACTACCGATGCATTAGTGTAGACTCCCCAGTGACGGCAATTAGATGACAACCACTAATTCGTGTAAATTCTGTCTCCGAAGCCAGTGTAACCGTATAAATACTTCAAAATTTGGCCCAAAGGTACAAAACGCGCGAACAAGCTGGTCCACTCGCATCCATGTTCGGAGGGCGCTAGGGGGATAAAGAAGGCGGGGCTTTCTCGCTAATGGATGAAAAAATGAGGCCACGAAGACGTGTCTCTGACGTATGATTAAAACTCTTTAACAGAAGCGGCAAATTAAAAAGGTAAAAAGGCCTTTGGGCGCGAAAACCGCTTGGAATCATGGGATGCCGAATGAATTAAATAGAAATAAAAATGGTATTACAAAAGTTCCAAAGAATAAAAATTAAATGTCTCAAAAGAAGAAATTAGGCAGGTGCGTTTAGAGGCAGTGTTGCAATTTAAGAGAATAAGGTTTTAATAAATACGTGTAGCTTTTAACAGATTAAGATTTTTAGAATGATAAATAACAGAATATTTTGATTAAGTTATGGAATAAAATACAAAATAGATTTAAGAGATATTTTAAAAAGAGAGGGAAAAAAGAATTGAAGAATTTGGAATAATTTAACTAAAGAAATAGGGCGAAAATTTTTTATTATTACATAAATATGGCTTTTAAATTTTTCTTTCATTCCCGCTTAAAAATGTTAATGTTACTGATACATTCACGAAGTTTTTTTATATACAGATGTATGAAAATTGCAGACACTGTTGCTTAAGCACTAAAGAATAGGACAAAGTTTTTCATTTTCCTGTATATGCAGTACTTTTTATAATTGTACTCAATTGCTTCCTCAATACAATGATTGTCGATCCTCCATGATTGTCGAGTCCTGAAAATCGGCTTAAAATGCAATTTTTGAGAACACTTTCTGTATAATTCTTCGCTTTTATAATAGAATGGGAAACTCTGATTATTTGGTATATAAATAAAATCTGCAAACCGTAGACATTTACGAATATACCTGCAAACCTGCAAATTTCACGCATTTACGAATAAAAATGAATTCGGGTCTATGTCAGAAAATAGCCAATTTGGATAAAAAAATTGTTAATGAAGGCATGTGAACCTCCCTCTCTTCCAAAAAAATACATGACCCCCTCCTCCCTTCTAAATAAAGGGATGGATCCGCCTCTAAACTGTTCCGACATTTATTTATTTTTTTGCTGTATATATGCTAAACACACACACACACAGTAATAGCGAACGAACATTAATGTTTATCAAATATTCGTTTTGTAACACCCTTCTTACTATACGTCTACTAAATATATGATTGTGAGAAAGCGTGCTATTAAGTACGTGGATAAAAAATCAAATGGGAAATTACCCTTTTTTTATTAAGCAATCCAGTAACAGTTTCGCAATTTTCATGCTAATGTAATTCAAAATTTCGCTTTCCATCATGGTATATGAAGGCAAGCATAATCACGCTGTTAGTCCATGTTTTCCTGAAATCTTAGAAGGGTTATTAT
Source organism: Maratus michaelseni (assembly GCA_963931845.1). Taxonomy (NCBI): domain Eukaryota; kingdom Metazoa; phylum Arthropoda; class Arachnida; order Araneae; family Salticidae; genus Maratus; species Maratus michaelseni. Next base: position 379,361,623 of record OZ007587.1, on the reverse strand, counting down.
TTTATTTTTTGCACCTGACATTGCGGATATGAATAGGAGAAATCGTTCAAACGTACTGCCTTGACTCAAGGTCGAGGTCATACCTGACAGCTTAGAAAAGTTAAGGAAATTAAAAAAGCTCTGAAAGCGTTGATTTCCCTTTTTTAAGTTAAGCGTAGAAGGTGACGCATTTCAAGTATTTTTCAAAAAATGATACTTTCTTTTGAAGCATGAACTTAACTTGAGATATATTTTTGAAATGGGATTTAAGATAAATTTTTGTATGCATGGTACTTAACCCCTTTGCGTAAGTTGCGTTGAGTATTAATGTAGTATTTTTTTAATATTACTGAAATATTTCTCCTCAAATTTGACTTCAGAGAAAGTGTTTTAGTCGATTTGCATTATTTCGAATCTTAGACATCGGAATTGCTGTAATGTTATCATTTTTAAAACGGGAAAGAACAGAAGTTCAGTTATGCGTACTTATGGAGTGAAGACCCAGGGATGTAGTGAAGAGCAGGGGTGTAAAAATCTAGTCGCCAGTGGGCAGATTACCACCACTAAATCTTTAGTATTCTTCGCCTAATAAGAATACTGATAAAATTTAGGCGAAGTATACTAATGAGATTTAGCCGATGAATACTAATAAAATTTAGTTGTGTCTAGGCCCATTTGCGTCTAGATTTTTACACCCCTGGTGAAAGCTATACGGTGGTATACGCCGTATATCTTCTGGATTTTTTAAAAAGCTCTGTATACCCTCTGTTTCTGAAGTAAAACTTATGGCGTATACTCTCTGGAGTATAACCTACCTCTGCTTATAGGCGTATCCCCTCGATTTCTTTTACGACTACACCACTGCTGAAGAGCAGAGCCTGATTATCACAGGGGCACAAGGGGCATGTGTCCCGGGACCACATTTTCAAGGGGGTCCCCAAAATGTATTTTGTCCACTCTCTGAAGACACAAATTAATGCAAATTTCCATTTATAGTTCTTAGAAAAAAGGAATTTTTCACATTCATATAAACTAAACTATCTCAGTGTTCTTCACTAAAAACAATGAAATTTAATGTAAACATCAAAATTCTGATTCATTCAGTACCTTAGGTTTAGCGTTTTACCCCCTCTAAATAGGATATAGTGCAGACGATTTTACCTTCCCATAATTTTTTAATGAATTTATACGTGTCTATAATATGTTATTTTTTCATAAAGCTTTTGAATTAAATTTTAAACTTCGTGAGTTCATAATGCAATTTTTTTAGAAAGGTGTCCCAACTTGGCCTGTGTGCCCGGCTCCCACGTAAAATTGACCACGCCCTGCTGAAGAGGTTAAATTAAGAAATTACAGGAAATTACAGTCTTCCTCTCCTCCTAAATAAAGGTAATGTGACGAAATAGTTCTTATAACAGAAAAATGATACGTTTAATATGATATCATTTTACACAAGTTAAGATTTTCATATTATGTAATAAAAATAAAACTTACCCCAAAAGAAATAAAAGAAATTATGTGGAGATATCACTTACCTAAAAGAAAAGAATGGAATTATTAATAAAAGAACAATAAGAATAAAGGTTCAATAAAATATATTTTTTGAAGTCATTTTATATTTTTTAACCTTTAAATTATTGCAAAAGGTATATTTTTTTAGACTAAGATTATCTGCAAAGAATCGGAAAAAAATATTTTCATTGCAGTGACTAAGGAATATTTCGAATGTACTTGAATGATTATATAATATTTAATTATATTTAAGAAAAATATAATGATAATTTTGCAAACCTAATATACATGTAATGTAAAAATAATAATTTACGTTTCCTTTTTCTTTTATCAGAAACGCTGTGAATGCGTTAGACAAGTAAAAGTTGAACAAATTAGACGATTTTCTTATCATTGTGCTGCTGTATGAAAAATCAGTGTGCATGTCTGTATGTATAAAAGACAAAAACGGTGTTTACGCTTGAACAATATGTGAACATCTTGGAGTAGTAGTATATTAGTAAGAATTAGGGTGCCTCTATATGCGTCGCGACATATTTACAGGACGCATGCTCAGACAGTGCTCAGAAATAAGTTTTTGTACAAACTATGGCTAACCTATATTACAGAACTTGGCGATATTCGACTGGACGAGTTCGATTTGACGAGGGAGACAAGTTGACAAACATACTTGGAGGTAATGCCAGGCTCGCCAAAATGCTTGGCGATTTATTTTTGTCCAAAACACCTCAACCAACCAAATTTTATATCCTGTATGTCGCCAATCTCATATACACGCATTTTAGTAAGAATTCGTTGATATCGGTTATAGATAAATTGTAATTTTCTAAAATGTTTTTTGAACGTCACGCCACCCAATAAATCATCGATTTCCAGATTGGTATGTTATTATAGAGAGGAAACATCTTTTCAGAAATTGTTAAAATTCTTCATTTTGCTTTAAAGAAAGCTTTCTGGATCTTTATCCGTCGTGCCAATATTAGTAAAAATGCGTTACATACTCACTTTTAATATCTTTTGTAATACATGTTTCTTTAATGCCTTTTTTTTTGGTGAGTTACATTATAAAAGATACCACTGTATAAAGGCTTGTTATATCCCGGTTAATATAATGATTAATCTATATTATTTAACTTCTAATCAAAATTATATAAATCTGATTTCACACCCTACAAAAAAAAACCTATTGTATTTAAAGTATTAAAAAGAACTGGAATTAATTGATAGTTTTTCCACCTTCGTAATGTGGAGTCAAAGAAATGCAAGCCATTAATGAAGGGAAAGGGATTGCGGAGAAGGGGGGTAAGAACAATCCCTAACTTCACTGTATGAGGAAGTAAAAGAACTAGTAAAAGAACTGAGCACATCTATAGAACATAGAACTACGTAATCAGTGAAAGTTCAGCTATAAACTCAAGGTTGAGGCTAAATAACACGACTCAGGTGTAATTTTTAGACGAATCGAAAAGAAAATAAACATTTAATGCAGCCTTGCTGAAGAACGATGGGGAAAGGACTATTTCCTCTCTCCATGGTCAAGAAACAGAAAAAGCAATTCAGTATTTTATAAAAATATAAACACGTCAGACAATAGTCAATCAAGATAAAGTGCAAAGTCATTTATTATTTTAACTAAACATGGTGGTTAACTATACGTCATTTTCCCGCGCATTAAAGGACATTCATTGCTAAGGTTCAAAGACTTCTGATAGGTTCATGTGGATGAGAGAGTTCTGCCATTATATTTGATGTCATTCAAATGTCTGATTGGTTAAGAAGTTGAATCAGGAAATTAAACTACATTTAATTGTTACTAAACTTTTACGGGAAAATAGTTTTAGTTCATGACATAATCATTTCCTGCATCTACAATTCAAACCCACTGAATTCCCTGGATAACAGGGGAGATGATTCAACATTCTACAATATGATTTCCAACGGTCAGCGCATATGAATACAGATGTGGAAGTTTTAATTTGCATTAACCCATAACTGTTTTAGCAACATAGGCGCCAAGGAGCCTACTTCACGGTAGCGAAATAGGCATACTTCTACCACTAACTTAAAACAGTGTTTTTTCCTATTTAGTCACTGCAATTAATTAAGATGAAAAAAATTAAATTAGTACTGGAAGTTTGATTGATTCACCTCCGTCGACCCCGTTAATCGAGTTTTGCTTTATATGCTAATGGCTGAACATATTTCTCCCTTTCTTCAATTTATAGAGTTATCAACTGATGTTTGATCACAGTGGGTAGCTGCTACGAGCCGTAACCAGACAACAAAGCTAGGCGGGTCTTGAAAAGTTTTTGGAGGAGCTAATTCAAGTACTTTTTTCTTCAAATTTAATAAAGAATAAATTTAGATACAAGTAAGTACTTCTGTCTATTGAGGGATTTGATATAAAATATATAAATTAAAAATAATTAAAATTTTCTAAAATGCAAAAAGTTATTAAAAGAACAATGTTATACATGTTAAAAAAATTAGCCTATGTCTATTGAAGATTTGGTGATCACAAAGAAAACAAATGAATCCAAAATAAACCTTTATTGGTTACATAATGTGTTTGAAAAAATTAGAAGTTACACTTTCGGTAGTATAATGCATAATTTTTTACTCCAATATTCAGCCAATCATAAAATGTTTTTACAATCTTATATTTTCAACAATATTCTTCTGTACAACACCTCGAAACTATCGTTATATGATAGAAATATGATGTTAAGGAATAGTGAAACAATAATATTTTCGAATAGACATACTCTTTGAAGGAAAATGCTTATTTTGAATTCCTCTCTTACTCTTAAAAATCGGTCCAAATTTTTTTAAAGATTCTTGTATATAGTACAGATCGTAGACGGGTGATATCTTAAATGATTTTTTCTCAAATTGCTTTAGCCAATATTTTTCTTAATCTGTTCAACACGTTAGCAACGGTAGTTCATCTGCATAGAGCAAATAAATTAAAATATCACAACCTTAGAAATAACATTGAATTTTATTTTACTTATACAACAATATTTATATTTTATTTACATAGCTATATAGTTTTAATCGTTTATAAATTTAATTTTACGTTAATTTTTTCCTTGCTCTTTATTTATTGGCAGTATTTTTTTTTTACCCATCTAACAATTAAATCATACTGGTTGCCATGTATGCTAATGGCGCCTGGTGCATGTAAAATCCGTCGTGGATGCAAAGTCCTCGAAGTTCTCTGTGAATTATACCTCTGGGGGTGCCTAGTCAGGTGAAGGTCTCGTCACCTGATGAAGGTTCTAAATTAAGAGACTGATTCCTTCCTCTCTTTTTTTTTAATCTGCCAATTCAACTATGTTAAATAGAAACCACGAACCGACAAACAAAGAAAAACTGTGGCAGAGCACTGCAGCGATGCCAACAAGGCTTTTTTTTTTCAGGTGGATCACAGCCATGCTGTGATCAGGCGAATATCGCCCCGCGTCCAGGTACTAACTCCAAGATTCCCAAATGGTCCGCTTTTTGAATACCGGTGTTTTCTTAGAGAAAAATTATATTTAGATTTTTCTTGCAAATTTTGTAGAAACCACCTACGGAGGTAAATTTTTGCGGAAATGTTATAGATATATACCATGAAATTTTCCGTTAAAAATATTGGTATTCAGTTGGCGGACCATTTGGGAGCCTTGTAACTCGTCAAGCTAGGCACTCATGCCCGGCAGGTAGGTGCTTGGTTAGCGGTATACAAAAAATCATACAGGTTGCATGAAAGGTTTAAATGAGTAATGATGATGGTGACGAGGTAGACGACTTGGACGATGGTGAAAAAATGAATGAATGGGTCTACTTTTAAAATAAAAATTCGTCATAGGAAATAAAATAACTTCAGGAAAATAAAAATCCATTTTAGAAGTTCAATGTATCCATTTAAATATTTCAGTTGATTACAATTCTAAATGGATACCGTTACAATATATAAAATAGAATTCGTTTACCATTTAACTAATCACTTCGTATTGTTATGATACGTGCATATTTATACAGATTTCTTCTTCAGGCTTTTAATTATAGTAATAATTGAATTCATCATTTCAAAAGTCTTCTAAAAATTGTAATATTTTCTACCGATTCTTTTTATGTATATAATTATAGAAATAACCGAAGTCCATGTCATGGAATTTTCTTCAAATTGCAATTTTTACAGTTTCTTTTATGCATTTAATTATAGCTATAACTGGAAATGAACATCTTCAACTTCTTCTCAACTTTTTTTTTCTGAAAATCTAAGCATGCCCAACGGCACTCCAGACAGTTATTCTAACAAAAAACACTGACATTTATAACGTTAAGGGCATAGTAATTTGAACAAAAATTCCGCGAGTGATGAAATCATAAATGTATTCGGAAGAATGGAAATGGTTTTCTTTCTGATGGCAAACGTCGACAAGCAAAGCAAAGGTCTGGCCAACTGCATGGAAAGCATGCACATGCAAATAGCCACTTATCTTCGTCGTGCAGTATTCTCTTTAGAATAATAAAGCCTGCGGAAACATGGAGAGATGAGAGCTATTTAGCGATGTTAATGAGGCATTCGATGAAAGTGAATATTCCGTTTAACCTTGGTACATGAAAACATAAGCAAATAAATAACAGATTTTTTACTGTTTCTTGCCCCGAGTCAAGTGATGTAACAAGGAAGAAAACGGCAACTCTCAAATAAACATGTTGTTCCAAGTAAAGAGACTTCAGGTAAAAATTCCAAGTTTTTTTTTCTGCAGGAAGACCTCTCGCTTGAAATTACATCGCATTCAAACACTGGTGAGTACCTGCCCGTCCAGAAAATTCCATGTAATGGAAAATAAAATTGTGAAATAATAGTAAGTTACGCCTTTTTTGTTTGGTCTTCACCCTTTCGGGTCCGAATTTTTTTTAAATATTAGAGAAAATATACTTTTACGTTCATAATATTACAAGTAGCTATCCAAATCAGAAAAGTTAAGGTTTATTGAAATTTAACAAAGATGTTATTTACAAAATTTTAAGGAATATAATTATTCTGCGTACTATTCTTATGACAATAGGCTGAGAAAGAATTTTTGAAGACATTTGTGAAATGCGGTTTTTCAGCATAATTAAGCAGGCGTAACAACTTTCTACAGGGTTCGTACGGGTACCGTTATTTTTCCAGGTGAAATACCAGTATATTTTTCTAAAAAAATACATCAAGTTCAAACGTGCAAAATTTCACCTTATTTAAGAAGAGATTATCTATAAGAAAATACTGGTACCGAAGAATTTCCTAGTCTTAAAATTCCAGGACCCGTACGAACCCTGTTCTAGTACTTCTTATGTTTTATCACAAATTATTCGTTTGAAAAAGTACTCCTTATTTTAAATATATAAGAGTGAAACATATGTTACAAATAAAAGAATCATCAACCAACAGTGTAAATAAAGCTAGGCTTAAGAATACTCACTGTTTTGTACCCTGTAGAAAAAAAGACATTTTTTTTTATTATTCTAGGAAAATATAATATAACCATGAACGAAAATATGCAATTACCTCTTCCGATTAACCCACGGTTCCGAAAAGCGTTCTTTATCTTTAGAAAAAACGGTAACCAATATGTTTTCGAAATTTAAAGAAACATTTATAAAAACAAAGTTTATTTTGCTGCCACTGATTTTCGGAAACGTTTCCGACTAGTTTTTATAGTATATTAAACAGTTTTCTCAAACCGGAATATGGGATTTTCGGGTTCTATCAATTCTCAAGTAAACATTTTAAACATGATAAATTAACAGCATTAAATCAATATTAAAATTTAAATAATTTTGTTACTCGTGCATGTATAAATTCAGTTACACAGCTGAAAATGTTTAATTGAGATTTCGTAGCATTCTAAAAACCAATTTTCCGATTTCAGAAAACTGATTAATACACTATAAAAACTATTCGGAAACGTTTCCGAAAATCAGTGGCAGTAAAAGAAACTGTTTTTATACATTCTTTTTTATTTTATACGATTATTTTATAAAATTAAATTACAAGGAATTGTTACAAGTTGCGAACTTGCATTTTTTCTAACGATTACATTTTTAACAAGTTAATCGCCACGGTAATTTTGAAGACACATATCACATAGCAATTTTAGTCTGAAATTTAGTGCAATAAAATGTAACTTATTTCGAAATAGTTTTATTTCGAATTTTTATTAAGTTAAATTTCTGTTTCGGAACATATTTATGTTATGAACTAGCTGTCGATCAACAGTTATTGACGTGACAACTGATTTGTTAAAAAACTAGTTTAGTTTAAAATTTTGCTATGTTACTGCTATACTTACAGGTAAAGCTTAAATTTTGCAATATCTTTATAAAAATTTACCAAATGCCATCCCAAAAAATATAATTTATAAACGCTAAATTAATAATAAAAACAAATAAAGCCTCTGACAGATGTGTGGTCAACACAAGAAAATATGATTAACATAATTAAAGCCTCAGCCAAATAAGGCAAAAGGAACACCTAAAAAAAAAAAAGGGAATGATTATATTTATTTTTATATCCTTAAATATTTTTTGAATGCCAAGGAAAATAACTTTGCTATATTTACCAACACTAGAAGAGTAATATAATCAAACAATTAGATTAACGTCTAAAATATTTTATTGCAATAATAAAAACATTTGAAAGATTTCTATGTACTTTTAGGAATAATATGACAAATAATTATGATAGGAGGAAAACAAGAAACAAAAGTCATATGTAAATCTGTAAAAAAAAATGTCTATTTATGGAAAAAAACAAAATTACCTCTACTTGCAAGGCTTAGATTTCATCTAATCTATGGCGAAAACTGGAAAATACACTTTCACGTACATTACACTTTTTCAAAATAGTACTTGGTTCATTTCACGGGTGGTTTGAGTTGCGTTTGATTTGAATAAGCAAAAGGAAATAATAAATTTCATCTGTCAATTGCAACGTGGTTTGAATAACATACTAAAGATTATGATTAAGGGCACTGAACAGCATTTTAAAATATAAATTATTCAAATATAAAAATTTTATTTAAAATTACCAATGTTCAATAAATGTATTTAAAACATATTTTGATGTTGTTAAAAAAAAAATTTTAAAGACATTACTTAAAAATGAATTGCAGTGTTTTGTTCAATTATTTTAGCGTTATTGAACAAACGTGTCTTAAATTATTGACCAAAAAAGAAATATCATGTAGAAATATTATAAATATTGGCAAAATTATATTTTGGCAAAAATAATATATTTATATATCTTTATACATTTCTTGATAAGAACCATAGATTTTACACATCAAAGAGTGCACTAAAATTTATTACTGCTGGAAAAACTCAAAGCACAATCAAAGACGCACTTCCGTCAATTACTTGCAGCCTGTACACGGTAACACGGTAATATACCTCTGAATTTTTTTGTGTATCCGTAAAAGAACTGTGCAATGTCAATTTCTCGCATTATTTTTTATAGCAAACATTGTGTGGTGAATCTCAAAACATATAATTTCGTTCCTGTTTGAATACATTTAGCAGAATTAAAACGCACATAAAACAGTTATGCCAATAAACCGTAATGCACAGCTGCCAACCTTTCGTGTTTTTTTCAACTCAGTATAAACTTGTTTACAACCACAAAATTTATTTAATGAAATGTGTCTTATTTCGATACTGCACTAATATGTTTTCTTGGATGAATCGACCAAGATTCTCGGCATAGCGACCGAGATGTATCACAAGTTGTATGACATATATGGCCAAGTTATATGTCGTACGTGACGTATACGTATGACGTGTGTATAAAACGTAAATGACGTATATATGACATGTAACACACAAATATTTTGTATATATGGTGTATATATGCTATATATATAATGTATATATGACATAAAGAGGACGTATATATGATATATATGATTTACATATGGCGTATGCAATGACACAAATTAAACATATATGAAGTATATGACGTATATATGTTTCACATGTGGCGTAAATATGACATGTATCACGTATACTGCATACAGATGAGTGTTCGACGTATATTCGGCGTACATTTGATGCATCCATTAGCTTTGCTACGACCTTGGCGAAGTCGTAACTGAAACATTGATGTGATCATAGTTGCAAAAGCCAATATAATAAGGAAGTTTCGATTCCATTTATTACACACAATTTCTGATTCTAAATATGTTTATTGTGTTAGCTTTTGATAGCAATAGTAATTTTTTCTTCTTCTTTTTTTTTAAATCCCGTAAACGAATGATAAATTCTATGCATTCATTTTTTATAGGGGATGTACTGTAGCGCATCTTAATATCGCATATAACTTTCTTTATATTTAAAGTAAGTTACATTGTTAAATTGTATTTCAAAGAATTACAACCCATAGATCGTGATGTATCCAGATCATTTTGTGTATTCCTGCAAACGAACGATAAATATCGCACATATGACATATAACACACAAATACATGGAGGTTTCAACAGGGAACTTCGATGTCATGGGGTAAGCTGCAATAACATGCATCAATTTTGTGGCAATTTTTTACAAAAATTAGATCGCGTTCAGAAAGACATACATATAGCAGTCATGGATATCTTCAACTATAATAGGAAATGTTAAAAAGAACCAAATCTTATCGGTTATTCACAAAAAGTATATATAAAAATACTAGTATGTTTTTACAACATCATTATTATCATATACGTTACTTTGTGTCAGGAACATATTCCAAAGTAAATTATCTGCAAAATTGAAGTTCAAGTCGATTGTTCTGTGTCATTTCTGGTTTTTAAGACATCTTAACTGAAACATATGATTTAGCATTTTTGGCTTTTATAAATATTTTTAAATTCTATAAAAAAAAACTAGTAGTATGTTTTTAAAACATCATTATTATCATATACGTTACTTTGCATCAGGAACACATTCCAAAGTAATTATCTGCAAAATTGAAGTTCAAGTCGATTGTTCTGTGTTATTTCTGGTTTTTAAGACTTCTTAACTGAAACATATGATTTAGCCTCGGGTTTCATGTACTGTTAACATGTTTCTTTTCTTCAACTTTAAAGACTTCTTGTTTCAGTTGATTGAAAATCCTTTCTACCTGATTAGTTGACATCCAAACCAGATTTACACCTGTCACAGCTCATCAAAACTTAATCTGCTACATATCTCTAAAAAAGTCTAAAATTCTTTCCATTGCGATTACTTTTTTACTGGTTTTCATAAAACGGTCAAATATTAACCAGTTGAACAAGCTTACAGAAGGAAGGTTAATAACCACAGCGTGGAATAAAGAATTCCGTTATCTCTGTTAAATTTAGAGATTTAAATGTATGGATTATTCTATTTATTATTATTATTATTTATTTTGAGCCGACTGTACCTAATGGCTAATAATTTAGTAAATAGTCGAATGGTGTCGTCCAATTTTTATTCATTTTGAAAGCAAAAGCGCCATCATCTAATAGTTTATAATAATAGTTAATGTGTAAAACAAGTTGATCCACATTCATCATTAAAAAATAACGTTGGATATGTAATCAGAGTGACTTATTTAAAAAAATCTTCACTTTTTATGTTATTTTTATTGAAAGTATTTTATAATGATATCGTAGACTATAATTTGTGAAAACTAGAAAACTGTTCCTCATAAAAGTAGCATTCAAGGATATCAAACAAAACATTGTCCAGTAATACAAGTTTACATCCAAGGAATTCATTGATTACAGTTCAATGACTCTTTGTGGTCATCGTCCGTAAACTGATTTATTTATACATGCTTTCAAGACTATTAATATAAAATTTATCGAAATTGTTTTATCGTCTAGATGCTGGTTACATACACTTACTCAGGATTTCCCACCCTCAATTCATAATAAAAGGTAAATGTGAAAAAATATGTATATACATTGGACTATAGCAATGATGTTTAGTAACAAAATTGCATGTCGTAAATTCAGTGAAAGCGGAAAAAAGTCATTGAAAACGTCCAACCGTGACTAAAAGCAAGACAGGGAGAGATAGACAAAAAAAAAAAAAAAAAGGTGAGATGCAAAAAGAAACAAAATACACAATAAACGATGAAGCCATATGTTGGGCAAACTCAGTCGTTTATTCAAGTTGAAACCTCTGTGTGTTTAACCTACTTCGATAGTGTTTTTAATGGATTTTAACCGTCCTTGGGACAAGTTTGCATGCGATGCTGACATTGATGCGAGATCTTAAACGGAAGGATATTGAGAAAGTTTTTAAGTTTATTTTATTTCAGAATTTTCCTTTTTACAGTCGTAATGTCAACAAACACTTAAACAATTCTTTAAACAAGCCTCTAGTTATTATTATTTTATTTTTATTTATTTTAGTGTTACAAATCCCAATACAAAAATCTTGAACTAAAAACATTTTTGATACTTTTATATTAAATTTAAAACTTTTTTTTTTTAATAAAATAATAACTTTGAGTACCATTTTGTAAATATATAAAGGTTTTCACATTTTTAGATAAATAACACGCAATAACTACTAATAAAGTTTCATCATTATTGCAGAAACAGAAATAACGTGTCCAGTTATTTTTCTGTATATTTTTAAAAAAAAAATTCTGTTTGATATTACTAATTTTATTTCTGAAGTAACTTTAAAATTATCCTTTTCAATAAAATAATATTAATTGGTAAAACCTAAAACAGTTCTAACATCTATTTTAAAAAACAAATAACACATATAATAACTCTTAAATATCCTTCACGTTGTTAAAAAGTTGTTAAATAATTACTTAATTAAAAGTTTTTCAGCAAATTCCTAATTATTTTCCACTATATTTGTTTAACAAATATTATTTACACGAAAAGAACTTAATAAATAAACTGCTTTAATATGTATATATGTATTTTTTTTATTAAGGGGGACAACACTTTAAAACTTTCAAAAAATCTAATTTTATTTCATTTTGTTATTTTTTGATAGCTTATGATATCTAGAATTTAGCCCAAAAAGTGATTTTTTGAAATTCACGTTATTTCAAAAATTACAGCGACAAATATGCCATTGTAACTAACTGCAGACAAACCAAACTCCATTTTTCTCGAAACGGTATTTTTTTTTTTTTTTTTTTTTTTTTTTTTTTTTTTTTTTTTTTTTTAAATTGCTGTTCTCTCTGGCGTTACATAGAAATTATATATATATTTACATTTTTGATTTTTTGCAAGCATTTTAAGCCCAATTTCATGGAGCTATTTTTTTTTCTAATTCCGCCATTTTTACAAATATTTAAAGTTTGAAAAAAATCCCTTTCTACTTCATAGCCAATGTGCTAAAGATTATTTGCATAAATTTTTTTTTTTTTTTTTAATGTTTCAAAAATGCCTGGTGCAAGTGACCAGCTGATACTACATTTTTAGGAATCACTCGTTTACATGAGCGACAAGGATGACGTATGATTATATATATATGTACATATAGCATTACGAAACACTCTCCAAACATAATTAAACATATAGCAAAATAATAATAATAATAATAATAATAATAATTCTAAAATACGAGTTTTTCGAAATTCAAATTGCCCCGCCCCACCCCCACCCTACACATACATACCCTTTAAAATGCATAATTTTGAATTTGACCTTATTAATTTAACTAGAAAATTATCTTTTTGAATTAATTTATCAAATACAAATTCTGAGATTTTCCCTATTAAATAACAAATAATAATCAATAATAATGTGTAATCATGCTATAAAAAAAGAAAGAAAATACACAAGTGCCTATTTATTTTTTCATTTTATTTTATTTTGGGCATCGCATTTACAAGCGCAGTTCGAAAGGAAATTAAAGAAAGTTGAAAAAATAAGAACAATTTCATATCAAATTAAAATTTCGCGTTTGTTTTTATTACTTTAATTCAGAAAAATTTAAAACAATATTGTTTCAATCTTTCTGAGAATTAACGAAAAAGTTTTTCAAAAATTCTTACATTTTGCATATAATAAATAACACGTGAGATATAAAGTAATAAAGTTTATTCACACTTCCGTGTACATTGTTAGTCAAATGTTCAAATGGTTCAAAAAAGGAAAATATCCTCCTCGCTTATCAGCATGATTTGAAAAACGGGCAATGAAATACCTCATTGCCACGTAGATAAGATCGATTTATTGCTGGAATTCGTGTAGGTAGGTAGGTGGTATAGGCCCACACTCTTTCAAGAGTCACCTAACGGTATTTGAGAATTTTCACCTACAGTGACTGCCTGCCTGCTGGAGAGGAAAAATGAAAAAAGTTATTATGAAAGCAGCGTTAAAATAAATAATGATTTGAATGTTTTGCACATATGAAATATTTAAGTTTTTACAAATATATTTCGAGGTTGAAAACAGCTTAAATGTTTTGTCATTTAATCGAATAAACAACCAGAAAAATTAGCAAAGGTTAATAAACAGGATTAAAAAGCAGGAGGAAATAATCAGAAATCAATGGCACCTAATTATTATTGTTTTATTTTATTATTACTTTTTTTATTGCAAAAATTTCCTACTTAGGTGCAGTTTTGAAAATATTCCTTTTCTTATATTCTACGCATATGAATAGACAGTGTCATAAGTTATAATAATCGACAAATTCATTTTTAAGTTCACGAAAAAAGGTAAAATTTTATTTATTTATTATTTTTATTTATTTATTATTTTTATTTATTTATTTGTTTGTTTATTTATTTATTTTTATTAATTTATTTTTATTTATATATATCTATATATTTATTTATTTTTATTGATTAATTTTAAATAGTTTAAAAAATGTATTTGTTTAATTTTTATTTATTTATTATTTGTATATTTTTCTAATTTTTACTTAATTTTTATTTATTTATTTATTTATTCATTTTGAAGTGTGCCTTGTTCTATTGTATTTTACATTTTCTCACTTTAAATCGATTTCAGGCCTTGGATTGTACTTCAAGGCTGTAAGCTGATCCATACAGCTTAACAAATAGCCAATCAATGGATGAAGGAAGTAACGAGCAAAACCTTGTTTGTTTTTTAATTTAATTTGAATAATTAAAACCCCTCTCATATTCAGATGCACTTGAAGAAAATAAACATTATAAAATGAAATATTTTACTTAAACAGAGTACAGAGAAAGACTGAACAGAATCAATTTGAATCGGTATAACAGAAAACTTGTCAGATATTACTTAATTTTAACACTAGTAGCAGTAATTATCACAAGATACGCTTAATTTGTTTACAAAAATACGTAAACATAGTTGCATGAAAATAACTTTAATGAACCTTTTCACAATTCCAGTTTTTATGCCAATAACTGTGAGTTTTCTTTATCTAATTCAATCAGTACTATCTAAGAATTCCAAAAATATCTATTCGAAATTACTCTTAATAGATCTAAAACGAAATAATTATAAATCTACTAGAGTATATTTTCTTGCAAAAAGCCCTAGGAGATAATTTACGAGTTATTATGATCTGTTACAAACTGTGAAATCTTTGAACTTTTTTTCAACACTTTCCAAAATAGTTTAAAAGTGTTAGTGAATTCGGCTTGTCTGTCTGTCTGTCCGTGCTCTAACTCACGTAAATATACTCCGATTATCATGCAATTAATATATGTTATTGAGGTTTACTATGACATGTTCGGTATTAAAAATAAAATGTGTAGCATTTACAGCTCCTTTACATGGACACTCAGAAAAACTCCGTTACATTACGGCGTATGAGGGAAAATCCTTTCCGGTGTATTTTATTGACGTTACACTATTTATTTACACCATCACTGAGGTGCACTAGAAGGTGCTTACTACAGAATATGGTATGCATAGTATTAATCGTTTATTTACAGGGACACACAAAAGAATTTTGTTACAGTACTGTCTATGAGCATTTAATGATGGAAGTGCTTTTTTAATTGTGGTAAACATTTTTAAATTTAACTAATTTTTTGCATATCACTTGGTGTGTATGACTTATATAGAGCCTATACAATAGGGTAGACAACAGTACATTTTCGTTTACTGACGGAAATTGATTAAGGAAAATTTTCAACTGTGCAATGCGTTTCCTAACTGAACTAAATTTTAGCATTCTATGCAGTATATATACGAATATATAAATCACGCAAACAGGGCTGCACAAAAAAATCGGATATTTTTCGGACTATTGATGGTAATTGCTGAAATTAGGTTTTCAAATGTGCTATACATTTTCCAAATTGTTTTCTTATCCATGGGTGGTGATAGTTGAGCTGAAGCCGAAACATAGGCCTCCAAACCTGGTTTGACTTTGTTTTCTTATCCATCATCTTTCATCTTATTAAACTGTGAAGTTTCGTTACAGTATTCTGGAAGTTTTGGAAAGTGTTTCATAATCTATGCTTTTCCGTTCTTGTTATTTTTCCTTACATGTTTGCTGAATACGATTCTCACTCTGTGTTCTCGAGATGTTTTAGATTGTTTTTTATTTTGTTTTGTTCAAAGAACATATTCTATGTAACCATTAGAATACCATGAATGTTTATTTTTAATATTTCCTTTTCCTAGAATAAATGTTTATTCTGCATACCTGTCATTAGACAGATAAGTACCCTTATATTTAACAATGAAAAAAAAAAAAAGATTTCCATTTCCCTGTTTCACCCGAGCACTGGCTCAAAACAATTACTTTTACGTGCATTACTCTCGCGAAAGAGAATAAACTTTATGATATATCTCCGAGTTACGCCCTCCTTGATTACAAGATGCATGCTTTCCAGTTTGAGATATCTTAATAATTTTTGTGTGTTTTCATGCTTCCCCACCAATTACTTCCTCATCCTCATAGTAAGTAAACGATGATGGCAAGGTCATTGGTGTTTGTGCAAGCTGTACAATTTTTAAACTACCTGATATTAACTTATGACAGCAGTGCAAAAAGGAAGTATTATACTTATCTCCATTATCCGACACGAAAGTGAATTTTACGATTATGACCCGGGACAAATAGTTCATTGTACAAAAAGCTCAATGCGAAGGTGTAGCCGCATTGTTTTCCTTCTAGATTTCAGGTCAACGAATGTATGACAAAGAGCTTGTTGACATATTATAGGTATGAAATGGATTTTCATTTTAAGAAGTTTGAACACTCAATATCTAAGTATAGTAACTCTTTCGTCTCGTAAACTTCGATACCAAAATGAACCAAAAAAGCGCATTGGTTTTAAGGTTGTTCTGAAATCCAAACGGACTACTTTATGACATATTTTTTAATTCATTTTAGTTCGGAAACGCATGAAATTGGCAGATTTCTTATTCAGAAAGTTTTGTAATAGCAAGACGTTTTCCCTTTTTTTTGGTAAAAGCAAATTTTTCAGAAAATACTGTTAAAATCGAGGTTTGAGCCAATTTTCCGATGTCGCTGCACGAGAAATGGGGTAAATGTGTCGTCACGTGACACGAATCGCTTATAACTCGATAAGTAATTTATTTATCAAAAAATAGAAAATATTATATCATTATGTCATTCGATTTTAAGTCGCTTCTATAGTCAAGCCTGCCAATTTTATGCATTTGCGTTAAAAATGAGTCAGAAAATGTGTCAGAATGTTTCGCGTTGTTGAACAGGTCATTTGAGAATTAGTCATAGTCTTCGATTAGTCATAATCTTTAGAAGAGTAACAATTCAATAGGTGTCTGGAAGAATGGCCTATGTTACAAATTTTAGAAAGTGGAATTTCTTTTTATTGAAAAGGAGGCTATGTGGAATGATTGATGATTATCCATTGTTAAAAATTGCAATTTCATAATCTACAAGTTTGCTGTCTTTGAATACAAAATTAAAACAATAAACTAAAAATAATATCATTACTTTCCTCACCCATTTTAACTGTTTTTTATGACTCGTCAATGCTCAGCATGAAGACAAATGTGGGGGGTCATTAAGATCGAAAAAAAGTTATTTGTTGTACTAGATGCTCAGGGCATCGGTAATTAATGACATATTTTTTCCTCATTTCTGTAAAATTTTTAATGTGTAACTTTATAGGCCCTTCTTCCAGACACCAATTATCAGTTCAAATGCCCAATGAAAGTGGAAATTTTGTTCCAGAACTGCATCCGGAAGCCTCCGAAGTACACTTTTCAAGTACGCCTCCTAAGTACACTTTTGTCTTTCAATAAATTTTCATAATATTTTATTTTATTTTGCAGGAATATAGACCCAACAATGAAATAATGAAATACAGAGTGTTCCAAAACGATTACAACACACTTTACTTTTTAACATGCTGTCGATACGTCAGACAATGTAAATTGAAAAAGTGGTCAAAATAATGCATGATTTAAGATTGTGTTGATGAAATAATACTGCCTGTAATTTCTGTAATTAAAAAAAAATGCACTTTAAAAATTTTTATAAGGTCCTGAAAGTTATATTTAGAAAAACATTATCGCGCTCTGACAAGTAAAACAATAAAAATTCCATTCTTTGACGACCAAAACTCACCTAGTTATGACACTGTGAATTGCAAGAAATTTCTGTGCCTTTCAGCACTAGAATTAGAAAAACGTGTTTTTAATTTTCAGCTTTTTAATTTTGAAAAATACCATTCCTTGGAAGAAAAATGACTGATACAGGTGCTAGTACACATATTAACCTTTCGGTCACCTCAACCTCAAATGACGCTCCTAATTTAAGTCATAAAAACAGTAGTTTGAAAACTTTTTCCGTCTAACTTTTACTTTGACTGACATATCTTAAGCTTTTATATTTCAAGTGACTTCAATTTTTTTTTTTTTAAAGTTTTGATAACAAATGACAGCACAAGAATTTTTTCGGAACTTAAACTTTCCAATCGAAGTTTTTCAACATCAGGAAAATTGAACTGATATAACTGGAACAAAAATTACCCATTTAAAAATACTAGGGGACCCAACCCGGGATTCCTGGGTTACAGAGCATAGGTTAAAACTATTTTTTTTTTTCATTGAAAAGTCTAATAGATTTTTTATATTTAATATATACTTTTAGATTTCCCATTACCAACACAAAAAGCATTTATATATTAAATATGTAAATTATGTCTTCAAATAAAGTTTTGGAATTTATTAAAAGCGATACATCTGTATTAGCCGCAAGCCAGAGGTTAATAGCCGAAGAAATCTCCAAAGATTTCATTACATACAGCAATCTTTATTATTCTGATAATTTCAGTGGTTTAACCACGTAAGTTTGATTACATATCTGTTAAATTTGCATTTTATTTATATTATTTTATTTACTTATTGATGAAGTTTTAATTTCGTTATGTAATATTAGCCGGAAACAATGCTAAACGATTTACATTATTTTTAGTTTAAACGGATTAATCTTCCACAGAACCCTGTCCCTTTTTTTCTAGAATGAATACTCAGTTATTAATTATCATTTATTAAATAAAGCATAAAAATGTATATTATAACTAATATTTATAATTTTATTAAAGTATAAAAACATAGATTATTTTAGTAATTGGTGTATTATTTTTTTTTCTCATTTTATTTATTTATTGATGAAATTTTAATTTCCTTATGAAATAGCCAGAAACAAATGCTAAACTATTTATATAATGTTAAATGCATGCGATACAGATAGATTATTTTTTTAAAAAATTCATGCTTGAAAGTTATTTTTAAAACCATAAAAAAATCAGTAAATTGAGATACAGTTTTTAAACGAATTGCATTTCAAAGGATATTTTTTTTTTCATTTTTCTTTTAATTATTATTTCATAAAATGAAACTTTAATTACGATTACTAACTGCTATTAATTAAATAATTTATTTTTACACCTATATAAACGAGCATGAATTTAGAAAATATTTTCAAATAACACGTTATTAATAATCGTACTTATTGCTAATAAGAATTGCAGGTAAAGAAATGCACTCACGCGCATTTAAAATTCAATTTAAAATTCCCCCACTTGATGCGATGCTTCACAATCTCATCATCGATATTTTTGTTATTCGTAATTTATTTTTTAATAAAATGAAACATTAACTTGATTAATAACTGCTATTAATTAAATATCTTTTACACCTATAGAAAATACTTTTAAGTAAAATATTATTAATAATCGTGTTTATACCTACAAATAATTGCAGGTAACCAAATGTACTCGTGCGCTTTAAAAAATTAGTTTTTGAATTCACCCACTTGATGCGATGCTTCACAATCTTATCATGGATATTTCTGCTATTCGTAATTAATTTTATTTTTCATAAAATGAAGCATTAATTTTGTTACTAATTACTATTATCTAAATATTTTTTTACACCTATACACACGAGCAGGAATTTAGAAAATATTTTAAAATAAAACATTATTAATAATCATACTTATTCGTATAAAAATTGCAGGTAAACAAATCTACTCGCGCGCTTTTAAAATCCAATTTAAAATTCACCCACTTGATGCGATGCTTCACAATCTCATCATCGATATTTTTGTTATTCGTAATTTATTTTTTTCATAAAATGGAACATTAACTTGATTAATAACTGATATTTATTAAATATCTTTTACACCTATAGAAAATATTTTTAAGTAAAATATTATTAATAATCGTGTTTATTGCTATAAATAATTGCAGGTAACCAAATGTACTCGTGCGCTTTAAAAATATAGTTTTTGAATTCACCTACTTGATGCGATGCTTCACAATCTTATCATGGATATTTTTGCTATTCGTAATTCATTTTTTTCATAAAATGAAACATTAATTTTATTACTAATTGCTATTAAATAAATATTTTTTTACACCTATATACACTAGCAGGAATTTAGAAAATATTTTAAAATATAATATTATTAATAATCGTGTTTATTGCTATAAATAATTGCAGGTAACCAAATGTACTCGTGCACTTTAAATATTTAGTTTTTGAATTCACCCACTTGATGCGATGCTTCACAATCTTATCATGGATACTTCTGCTATTCGTAATTCATTTTTCCCTATAAAAATAAAACATTAATTACATTACTAATTACTATTATCTAAATATTTTTTTACACCTATACACACGAGCAGGAATTTAGAAAATATTTTAAAATAAAACATTATTAATAATCATACTTATTCGTATAAAAATTGCAGGTAAACAAATCTACTCGCGCGCTTTTAAAATCCAATTTAAAATTCACCCACTTGATGCGATGCTTCACAATCTCATCATCGATATTTTTGTTATTCGTAATTTATTTTTTTCATAAAATGGAACATTAACTTGATTAATAACTGATATTTATTAAATATCTTTTACACCTATAGAAAATATTTTTAAGTAAAATATTATTAATAATCGTGTTTATTGCTATAAATAATTGCAGGTAACCAAATGTACTCGTGCGCTTTAAAAATATAGTTTTTGAATTCACCTACTTGATGCGATGCTTCACAATCTTATCATGGATATTTTTGCTATTCGTAATTCATTTTTTTCATAAAATGAAACATTAATTTTATTACTAATTGCTATTAAATAAATATTTTTTTACACCTATATACACTAGCAGGAATTTAGAAAATATTTTAAAATATAATATTATTAATAATCGTGTTTATTGCTATAAATAATTGCAGGTAACCAAATGTACTCGTGCACTTTAAATATTTAGTTTTTGAATTCACCCACTTGATGCGATGCTTCACAATCTTATCATGGATACTTCTGCTATTCGTAATTCATTTTTCCCTATAAAAATAAAACATTAATTACATTACTAATTACTATTATCTAAATATTTTTTTACACCTATATACACGAGCAGGAATTTAGAAAATATTTTTTAAATAAAACATTATTAATAATCGTACTTATTGGTATAAAAATTGCAGGTAAACAAATCTACTCGCGCGCTTTTAAAATCCAATTTAAAATTCACCCACTTGATGCGATGCTTCACAATCTCATCATCGATACTTTTGTTATTCGTAATTTATTTTTTCATAAAATGAAACATTAACTTGATTAATAACTGCTATTAATTAAATATCTTTTACACCTATAGAAAATATTTTTAAGTAAAATATTATTAATAATCGTGTTTATTGCTATAAATAATTGCAGGTAACCAAATGTACTCGTGCGCTTTAAAAATATAGTTTTTGAATTCACCTACTTGATGCGATGCTTCACAATCTTATCATGGATATTTTTGCTATTCGTAATTCATTTTTTTCATAAAATGAAACATTAATTTTATTACTAATTGCTATTAAATAAATATTTTTTTACACCTATATACACTAGCAGGAATTTAGAAAATATTTTAAAATATAATATTATTAATAATCGTGTTTATTGCTATAAATAATTGCAGGTAACCAAATGTACTCGTGCACTTTAAATATTTAGTTTTTGAATTCACCTACTTGATGCGATGCTTCACAATCTTATCATGGATATTTCTGCTATTCGTAATTCATTTTTCCCTATAAAAATAAAACATTAATTACATTACTAATTACTATTATCTAAATATTTTTTTACACCTATATACACGAGCAGGAATTTAGAAAATATTTTTTAAATAAAACATTATTAATAATCGTACTTATTGGTATAAAAATTGCAGGTAAACAAATCTACTCGCGCGCTTTTAAAATCCAATTTAAAATTCACCCACTTGATGCGATGCTTCACAATCTCATCATCGATACTTTTGTTATTCGTAATTTATTTTTTCATAAAATGAAACATTAACTTGATTAATAACTGCTATTAATTAAATATCTTTTACACCTATAGAAAATATTTTTAAGTAAAATATTATTAATAATCGTGTTTATTGCTATAAATAATTGCAGGTAACCAAATGTACTCGTGCGCTTTAAAAATATAGTTTTTGAATTCACCTACTTGATGCGATGCTTCACAATCTTATCATGGATATTTTTGCTATTCGTAATTCATTTTTTTCATAAAATGAAACATTAATTTTATTACTAATTGCTATTAAATAAATATTTTTTTACACCTATATACACTAGCAGGAATTTAGAAAATATTTTAAAATATAATATTATTAATAATCGTGTTTATTGCTATAAATAATTGCAGGTAACCAAATGTACTCGTGCACTTTAAATATTTAGTTTTTGAATTCACCTACTTGATGCGATGCTTCACAATCTTATCATGGATATTTCTGCTATTCGTAATTCATTTTTCCCTATAAAAATAAAACATTAATTACATTACTAATTACTATTATCTAAATATTTTTTTACACCTATATACACGAGCAGGAATTTAGAAAATATTTTTTAAATAAAACATTATTAATAATCGTACTTATTGGTATAAAAATTGCAGGTAAACAAATCTACTCGCGCGCTTTTAAAATCCAATTTAAAATTCACCCACTTGATGCGATGCTTCACAATCTCATCATCGATACTTTTGTTATTCGTAATTTATTTTTTCATAAAATGAAACATTAACTTGATTAATAACTGCTATTAATTAAATATCTTTTACACCTATAGAAAATATTTTTAAGTAAAATATTATTAATAATCGTGTTTATTGCTATAAATAATTGCAGGTAACCAAATGTACTCGTGCGCTTTAAAAATTTAGTTTTTGAATTCACCCACTTGATGCGATGCTTCACAATCTTATCATGGATATTTTTGCTATTCGTAATTCATTTTTTTTTCATAAAATGAAACATTAATTTTATTACTAATTGCTATTAAATAAATATTTTTTTACACCTATATACACGAGCAGGAATTTAGAAAATATTTTAAAGTCAAATATTGTTAATAATCACGTTTATTGTTATAAATAATTGCAGGTAACCAAATGTACTCGTGCGCTTTAAACATTTCGTTTTTGAATTCACCCACTTGATGCGATGCTTCACAATCTTATCATGGATATTTCTTCTATTCGTAATTCATTTTTCCCCCATAAAATGAAACATTAATTATATGACTAATTGCTATTAATTAAACATTTTTTTTACACCTAGATACATGAACAATCCAGAAAATATTTTTGAATAAAACATTAATAATCGTACTTATTGGTATAAAAATTCCAGGTAAACAAATCAACTCACGCGCTTTTAAAATCCCATTTAAAATTCACCCACTTGATGCAATGCTTCACAATCTCATCATAGATATTTTTGTTATTCGTAAATCATTTTCAAATTTTTTTCCCCTGTGAAATCAATTTAAAGCATGACAAATCAGAGTATAATCCTCCTGTCTGAAATATTAAAGCATTTCTAAGAAAAATCAGTCGTGACCAGCTTTTTACACCACTCCTTCATTTCTCACGCACATTTTCGTTAAAGCGCATTTAATAAGCGTCGCAACTCGCTATTTACGCTTTCCTCTTTATCCTCTTACGTGAGCTATTACAAAAGAGGATTTTGAAGAGGAGAAGAAAAAACATATATAAGCATCCCATGCTCATTTGAGAGAAAGGGACATACGGTATTAAACCTTTTTTTCGCACAGCTTATTACCTACTTTAAGAAGACTGACCGGAACAATGTGGTCGTGATGATGCAGCCTCTTTCTTATGCAGGATCACGTAACTGGTCATAAAACGGAGTCATCGCTGAT
This sequence comes from Maratus michaelseni, assembly GCA_963931845.1. Lineage (NCBI taxonomy): Eukaryota > Metazoa > Arthropoda > Arachnida > Araneae > Salticidae > Maratus > Maratus michaelseni. Next base: position 379,337,483 of record OZ007587.1, on the reverse strand, counting down.
GCACGCTTTTGTAATTCTTTCCTTCTTTTTTTTCCCCATTTATTATTATTATTGTTGTTGTTGTTGTTTTTGTTATTATTGCTGCTGTGGTATTGTATGTTTGCGGTGAAAAACGTTTGAAAATATGCAGCATTTGAACAAACAAACTGCATCATTTACAAAAATATGCTGTAATCGAATTTGACCTGGTCAGAATTTAACCTGCTCTTTTCTTTTTTTCTTGTTCTTTTCTTTTCTATTTTTCAGAAAACTTTTCAAAGTTCATATTTTCCTGCATTTCGAATTTCGAATTGTTCTTCAAAATTAAAATTTGGTGTTATTTTCATTTTTAGCTAATTTTATACACTTCTAAAGAACAGTTAATAATAATGTTTTGTCGTTAACTATATAGAGGTTCCGAGACCCGCACCCGACCCAGACCGCTGGCTCGATCGAGCAGGCAAAATGAATACAAACTTTCGAACGGACAGAAAGAAGATGCATTTTTTTTTAACTGCCTTACAGTGGTTCAGAAATAACAGATTGAAGACCCTTAAATGGTAAGTTTTTAATGGGTTTTCCCATAATTCTAAAACAACTCTACAGAAACATGTTTAAATGTTAGTGAATCAATTATTAATAATTCCGACAATCTGAATATCAACTTTATTATTAGTATTATTTAAAACATTGTCCTGGACATGGCAATGATGAATGATACAAGTTCTCAAAAGGTTTGATCTTTTTTTTCAATGATTTTTTTAAATAATAAATCGCAACTAAATATAGCAATACTTTATACTAGTCAATTGAATTATTCATTTAAAACAAGCCAGTTATCAGACTTCTCTGGTTTAGTTACCAAATATAAAAGATCAGGTATCAACTGACAAGACGGAGCCCTATTAGTATGCATGGCATTAATTGGACATGACACGACTACCTAATACACCCACGCAATCATAGAAAAGGATAACTTCAAAGGCATAAACATACATAATGAAAAAGGAGATTATAATACCTTCATCTTTAACATATGAATCACAAGTCATGCAGGTCATTTCTTATGAGCATGGTCATGGGGCGCCAGCAAGGTATGGAGGAGGAGAGGGGGGAGAGTAGGACATTGTCTCTTTCTGTATTTTGAAATTAAATTAAATTTTCTTTATATCTAATCAAAAAAAATAACCGGCCAAGTGTAAAAATTTTATTCGCACACAAAGGATTCCATACAATAAATGGCATGGTATTTTCATACATTTTATAATCTAAATTATAAATTATTCTATGATATATACAATTTACAAATAAATTTTATCAGTCCAGTATATTGCTTCAGAGACGTTCAGTCCCGCTAGATGATTTGCCAGGGCCCCACTCGACGTTGCGCCGGCCCTGACTGCAATATTACAAAAAAATCGTTGCTAAAAAAAAGATAATACTTTACAAAACACTTGGAATTATTCTATGAATTATTTTTTTTAATAATTGTCTTCAATAATTGAAATCAATTCGAATGAAAAATGTTGTATTTTTATCATTATGATTCGTCTTACCTAAAACAAAGACTTGTACAAAGTTTAAACATTGGCATTGCGCCGAACGCGCTTTGAAAGGAGGTTGCACAAATGCAACGCTACCTTGGTCCTTGCTGAGTTTTTCTAGATATGTTTTTAATTAATATCTCTGCTAATTACTGACTTTTTTTTTTCGAAAATCATTATCAAAAATCCTCACATGTCCTCTCAGTTCCCCCGCTGAATGCCCACAAAGTAAAGTTTGTGTGTAACGGAAAAATGCGATTTTCTCAAAAACTATGTGACCTAGGATGATCGCTATCGTTTTCTTGCAAGATTTAAATAAACTCCTACTACCAGTGCCCGCTTAAGACTTATAAGTAGGGGAAGCCCAGCGTCACACAGCCCCCCCCCCCCTTTTTACTCTACCAATTATGCTTCAACAATTTGAAATTTTACCATCAAAATTTCGAGTAAACAACACTTTTAATATTAAACTAAAACTAACTACCTATACACATATAAAAATATTTTATTATACATACATAATTATACATAACAAATTAATTTTGTAAATGAATTTACAAATATGGAACAGGTGCGAATATTTGAACTTCAAAATATGTTTTATGCTTTAAAAAAATGCAGGATTTGATAGCGCTAAGAACAGAGCAGGGACAACATTTATTGACGCAAATTTATGCTTGGCTGCAACACAATTTTGCTTCTATTTTATAAACGGAAATTTGGTATCACTAGATGCTAATTACTTTCCCCTTTATTTAAATAATCTATTCTCCATATTTTATATCATTTCTCCACTCTTTATGAATATAAACAAAATATAATTATACAGATTAAGTTTTCTGTTATTTTTACCACGCTTGAAATTAGAACGTAAAACATAAGAAAAATGAAAATAAGTGGCATTCAATCACTGTTTTGATACCATTCATTATATCAACAGAAAAAAAAATAGAGTATAAATGTATCAGTGATAATCAGAGGGAAAATTAAGTAGCTATAATTAAGGGGAAAAAAATATGTTTTTTATCCTGACTAAAATATTTTTTTCCTAAAAATTAGTTTTGAAAAGTAAATTTGGGGGCCCCTTTGCATTTCAGTGGTTAAGCTCGGGTTTCACGGGCCTATTCTGTAAACAGGCCCTGCCTACTACCCTTAATTTTTTCATAATTTTACTTTCAGTAGATTCGGAAATAGAGGGGGGGGGGGATTGCAGTACATTTTCGAAGATAACTCTGAAAATATAATATCTAAAATTAAAGCAAACATATTTTTGAGTTCAGTGGTATGAGATCTTTCGAACGATACCACACACGATATATATAGAAAAAGAAAAAATAATCAAGTAACTTGATTAGCCCCCCTAATTTTTTTCTAAAAATATTTGTGAATGGCTAGTAATCTATAAATATGTGGGTCAATAGTATTTATAACACTTCCAAGTTTGAACTTCCAACGTTCCATAGTTTTTGAGAAAAACGGCTGTGACAGACGGGCACACCAGATGCATCCGTTTTTAGGTGCGTTCGTAATTATATCGTCGTCGTCTGGTCCGTCCGTCCGCATATAACAACGCGAAAACTACCCAACCAAATGGTTTGAAATTTAATCTATAGAATCGTTGCAGACTTTTGTCCAGTCATTTCAAATTTTATAGAAATTGAATCAAAACTTAAAAAGATAAAGTTTTTTTTCATAGTATTAAATCCTATCATACGTAATCTATATATTAAAAACGTAAGTCATGTGAATGAGGAAAGCAATTACCATTTCCTTTTTTTCATATGCCAGGAGGCCATTTTTATTCAAAATTATTTCTTCGAATAAAATTGCATAAAAGTTACATTTTTAGAAAGATCGTTCAAAAACATTGTTGGCTTGAGAGATAAGTTACATTCAAATATGTATAGATTCTGAGATAACTTCCGTTGAAATTATGTTGATATCCAACATCTCAATCCATTAAATACGAAAATAAATACGAAGTAAATAAACACAAGAGATTCGGTCATCGTGAGTCATGGAAATATTAAACCATATAGGTAATCATTCGCAAAGCAAGATCTCCGTGGTAAATTTTTCGGCGCTGTAAAAAAAAAGAGGGGGGGGGGGTGGGTTCGGCTAGCTAATTTGAGTTTAGCTAATTTAATGTTCATATTCTCCATTGAATAAAAAACTGTACATCAGAGCTGTATACCACGGCTGTATACTACAGGCACCTATGTTCCAAAATCTTGCCTCTTCTTGGATTTAGTTCTATCAGCGCTCATGGCATAATCATCACTGTTTTCAGACTGATAAAATTATTCGTAAAACAAATTTTATTTGGTATACTTAAGTAACGCTTATAACCACCAATGCAGACATTTAACCTTAGAGAAGTCCGAGTAATGAAAATACAATTGTAATTTTTTAAAAAAAAAAGAGGGGGGGGGGCAATTCTTGAAGAGAGCTTTAAACTACTAACCAGAACACATAAAAGCTGATAAAACTTTTTAATATAAAGATCGACATGTTTCGAACACACAAACGGCGACATTTTCAAGATCGCAAATCATAAACAAAATGTTATCTCAAAAAATTTTGAAAATAAACTTGAAAAACATAAACCACGTGATCATATGTGTAATAAAAGCAGGTGCTTAAAAATGGTCAACTGTAAACGTGAAAATTAATATTTTCTTATTGCTTTTTTAATTTATAAAGCGTCTCGGGCCAAATGTTAGGTAATTCGTTTGCGCGTTCCAAGCATGTCGATCTTTACATTAAAAGGTTTTTATAAGCTTTAATATGTCCTGGTTTATCACGCTAAATATATACATTATTAGTTTAATGATAATGAGTGATTTTATTATACAATTGGAGAGCAAAATTAAACTCTGCATAAAAAAATATTTTACAACTTAATTACAGTTTGATTTAATATATGAATTTTTTTTTCAAATACGTTTATTTTTTTAAAAGCTATAACAATATCTACGAATAAATAAGTTTATGTTTAAATAGGAGCAGTCTCAATTGGAATTTTTAAAAATAGAACCTTATACAGGCTGCCACTAGCGATTCTTTTATTTATTTATTTATTTATTGTCAACTACTATTTCCAAAAAATAGTCTTTATGGTAGATGTCTCTTAATCTTTGAGGTGTATTATTTTCGTTTTGAAATAATGGTTCGAAGAAATAATTTGAAAATAGCAGCCATTTGCAGCCCTGCTTATATTTTATTTATGTTGTTTCTCTTTGCTGATAAGTAAGTAAAATTCCTTCACAACATCACTTATGCGCTAAAATTTTCTACTGTTTGAAAATCAGGTTGACATCTTTAAAAAACGCTTTTCTTACACGTTTGAAAAATAAATATTTAGGAATTATGCAGATTTGTGAAACGAGGCAAAAATAGTCCAACATTCTTTTGAAATTTTTCTTCCAAGAACTTTTACCGTTTAAAAGTGATAGTGATATCAATGAAAAGCTATATTTACTTTTAAAAAAGAACATTCTCATTTGGAAATTTTTGAAATATAACCTTATATTATATTCATTTAATCTTTTAGTGATAGCTTAGTAAAGGCACGCATCACAACTGTTATGCGATAATTATTTATACTCTCTGAAAATGACTTTGACATCATCTTCAAAAACGCTTTTCTTACACGTTTCATAAATAAATATTTAGGAATCATACAGATTTGTAAAACAAGGTAAAAATAGTCGAACATTCTTTTGAATTTTTTTCTTCTGAGTATCTTTATCGTTTAAAAGTGATAATAAAACCAATGAAAAACTACATTTATTTTCTAAAAGGAACATTCTCATTTGTAAATTTTTAAAATATAATCTTATAAGAAGTTTTAATGTCTGCATTGAAGAGATTAAATGCCTGCATTGGTGTCTACAAGCGTTACTTAAGAGCATCAAATAAAAAAATTTTACGAATGCGTTTATCAGTCAGAAAACAGTGACGGCTATGAGCGCCAACAGAATAAAATCCAGGAAGAGGCTCGATTTTGGTTGGTTGATGATTGGTTGATTATTGACGGCCAATTATCTACACTAGGGATATAGGCCCGGGGAGAGTGCCCTTCGTGGGGGTCTTTCTAAGGGAACCTAATCCGTATTTACGCATGGATAAATTCACGGCTCGAAGAAAACCACGAAAACTCCGAACGATTAGGCCGACGGGCGCGATTGGGATCGAACCCAGCACCTCCCGTCTACCAGCTTCGAGAGCACAACCTCTCAGCCACTGGTGGGGCCCCTCGATTTTGGAACATAGGTACTTATACCATTAATCCATTTAACCTTTTGGCGAGAGCTTAGTAAAGGCACTCATAACATAATTTATGCGATAAAGATTTATACTCTCTGAAAATTACTTTGACATAGTCTTGGTAAATGTTTTCCTTACTCATTTCAAAAATAAACTCTAAGAATTATAAAGATTTTCAAAACGAAATAAAAAAGGTGCAACGTTCTTTTGAAAATTTTCTTCCAGTTTATCGTTTAAAAGGGATAATAATGTTAATGAAAAACTACATTTATTATTAAAAAGGAACATTCTAATTTGTAAACTTTTAAAATATAACCTTACATTATATTCATTTAACCTTTGGGTAATAGCTTAGTAAATGCACTCATAACATCATTTATGCGATCAAGATTTATACTCTCTGAAAATGACTTTGACATAGTCTTCGTAAATGTTTTCCTTATTCATTTCAAAAATAAATTCTTAAGTATTATAAATCTTTGCAAAACAAGATAAAAATGGTGCAACATTCTTATTGACATTACAGCTCACATATTTCTACGTTAAATAAGTTCCAACTTTTCGGTCATAGGTTAACCACTTCGATTTTCAGATTCACAGACCTTTCATAAGGAGGCTTTTCAATTTAAAAACATTAACAAATATCATCAAAACCTAACTCAATGCTTCATAGAGTTTTTGCCTGTAAATAAGTTTCTAGGTTTTCCGAGATATGTTTATATCGCAAAGCATTACAAATCTTTTAAAAAGCGTGAAATAACACTGCCTCGCTTAAAGAAATATCAACACATCATCTCGGTCATTAAGGCTTTAGGAAAAGAGTAGGAAGGTATTTGTTAGCAAATTGCATCCGGCATATTTTAGTTCTATTTGCTAAATAAACAGGCGAAACAGCCAAGATGTCATGGTGTTGTCAGACATTAATGCATCGTTTCACCTATAGCCATGGTAGTAGTAATGTTATTAGCCCACATTTGAAAGAATTTCCCATGGAATTCATCTTTACAAATAACAATCGGCCATCTGGAACTATGCACACTTTACACTTTTATATTTTATTTATTGTAAATTACATCTATTTATTATCTATCAGCAGTAAACTACATTGGTATAATTTTTTTAATATGGTTGAATAACTTGTTCAGCTATTTGGTGAATTTCACACGCTCTTATCATGTTTGACGTACATCTAAAAGACACTATTTCATTAGTCTATAGTAGCAATATTAGAACACTGGAGTATATATTCAGAATTAATAAGAAGAAAATTTGTTAATGGAACGTGACTTTTTTTAATCTTCGTTTTGCATATTTTTTATAAAATTAGTAAGAGCACCAGGAAAGACCTATCTCAACAAATTACATTTTTGGAGTAAATAAACTTTTTCCTTGGAAAACGTTAACGTATAAGTGAAATTTTGTAACTGATAAAATAATATGTGTTTTACTTTTAACAGAGCTCTAGTCTAAAATTATTATTTTGCTTAGATATCTAAACCCAGGAACGGCGAACCAGTGATATAGGTGGCAGTAAATCTCCCACTCTGGAGAACCCACCTTTCGGCTTTGAGCTATGAATGTCCAGAGGGGATGTAGCTGGCACGCGGCAGAATATTTTAGGCACGTTCTGTTTGAGATTTTATACCAAAATACAGTGAAATTGCATGAAATACACTTATTTAGACTAGCTGAGTTTGTTTAAATCGGTGAAACTAAAATCCAACTTAATAAATCACAATCTAGTTCAATATTGGCTCTCTCTCTTTTTTTTTCGAAATTAAGTGAGTATTTGGAAACTATCAAAAAGAAAAGATTATCAAGCACTATAAGCAAAAATGCCGACGATAAAATTGTGACACCTTGGAATTCAAATTCACTGTTGGATCCGACGAAGAGATGTTTCAAAATGCTGACGCTTGACAGCATGCGCTTGCCAATTGTCAAAATACGCTTGCTAGTTAGGCAATTTTTCACTATATTCAAAATTAATTAGTCAAGCTCAAATCTCTAGTCAGATGACTTCAGTTCAGTTAGAATTTATCTAAAAATAACTAAGAATAAACCCGATCGAAATTATTTTAGATGCAACGGCAGAAATTGCATTTTTCTAAATTACTTTCGTAAATATAACATTTTGTATGTTAGTCTTATTATTACATACATATTATTACATGAATCTTAAACAAACATTTTTCTTTTTTTATGCATTAGATTTTATGTTGTTTGTAAGTCATGGCCACGTAAAATATTTTTTGAAGAACATTGGCACGCAGATATGAAAAGGTTCACCATCCCTGGTCTAGACTATACATAATATATGTTAGTAAAAGAAAGTTTCTGTCAGTCTGTTTGTTCTTTGGTGATGTCTAATGGGATCTGTCGCAATTAGAGATCTGCAAATTTAATTCCTAATAGATAAAGACAGGTCCCAATGTACCTGAGATTCAGATTTTTTATTTTTTTATAATTAGCCAAAATATTAATTAAAAACCTTTTATATAATGCTAATAAACTCACTTAATTATCTTCAGTTCGTCGGCTTTGTGATTGCTTCCAAGCATGTTTGGAGAAAACGCGATTTTTCAAGCACTTAACTCGCAGACGGAAAAAAAAAAAAAAACATTTCGTTTTTCTAGAGATTAAAATCGCAATCGCTCGGGGGCCAAAAAAAAAAAAAAAAAAAAAAAAAGACTTAAGTACACCTGCGAAGCGAATAGCCTATACTTTTCATTATGTAAATATTTATTACTTCAAAGAAAATATTTTCTGAAAATAGTTTTCATATTTTCCGGTTTTTGTGCAGTTTAAAATCACAATCACTGGAGCCCAGATCGAAATATAAAAAATAAATAATATCTACCTGTTGCCGGTACTTTCATAGTACTGATGGTTAGTACTGACAATTTAAAAAAATATGAATAGTTACTATTTAAAAAAAAAATCCTTTTCTAAAGATCGCTTTCATATTTTCAGTTTTTTTCTTTTTAAAATCGCAACCACCGGAGCTCGGATGGAGTTATTCAAAAAAAAAAAAATACCCCCAGGTATCATGGGGTCAATATGACCCTAATCTCCAAAATAATCGAAAAATATACCAAAGGAAAATGTCAGTAATTTGCTTCTGTTTGTACAAGTGTTAGGGAGATCTTAGAATATAATACACGCAAGCGCTTAACATAATTCATGATAGTTTTAAAAATACCATGCCTTGAACATGGCTGGGGTCAAATAGACCCCATGATACCACACGAGGGTTAAACAAACTGAACATATCATGCCCAATTTGTACATGCAGGAATTATTTCTTTTAATTACATCTTTAAATGCAATGACAGATAAAGTAAAACATATTTTTTTTAGCTTCTAAAGCGTTCTTATTTGTAAAAATCACGATTGCCATCTTTAGCAGAGATAAAAACCATAACCCAGACCGTCATTATGTATGATGCCAGAAAATGCAGCCACAACTTCCGCGATAAAATACCAAAAACAGCTAAGAATAAATACTTTAACCTGTTTTTTTGCCCACGCTATTGTCTTATTCACTTCAAAAATTTTCCATATTACGATATGAGACTAAAATATCGATTTTTATGACTTCCAGGAAGAAAATTCTTAAAGAAATATGTAAACAAACAAACAAACAAAAATAGGGGTTACATATCAGTTGTTCAGCATCGACGTTCGTGAATGAATCTGCGTGTGGCCGAACAATGAAGAGTTCAAATGTAGGTTAAAACAATTTCTGTCATTCATTTCTTCCTAAAAACATGGCTACTTAACGGTAGGTTTTGTTTTATTTCTGGCAGCAGGCGTAAGTTAAGAAATCTGCTCTTTGTCTTTGATTAACTTATACAACATCATAGAACAATATTTTGTACTAAGTTGAAAACATATAAAAAAAAATCGAAACGATTAACATTTTTAACACTTTCCAACATAGTTGAAAAGTGTTTATGAATTCGGTTTGTCTGTCTGACTGTCTGTGCTCTCTCTAACTCGCGTAAATATACTCGGAAATCCATGAAATTTGTATATGTTATTGAGGTTTACTGTGACGTGTTCGGTATTGAAAATGAAGTGCATAGCATTTATAATTCATTAACAGGGACACTCAAAAGAATCTCCTCATATTAAAGTCTATGGGGGGGGGGGATGTTTGCGGTGTATTTTAATGGTGAAACACTATTTCAAACATATTGAAATTCATATATATCACTGAGATGCACTACAAGAGGCTTACTATAGAATAGGGTGCGCATGGCATTCATTGTTTATTTACAGGAACACACAAAAGAATTCGGTTACAGCACTGTATATTAACAATAAAAGCTCATTGTGCACTTTCAGTTGTGGTGTACATTTTCAAAGTTAACTAATTTTCTGCCTATTATTTGGTGTGTATAAATTCTAAAAATTATATACAGGGCAGCATAAAATATCTCGAGTACATTTCTATTTATTGACGGAAATCGCTGAAGGGAAATTTTCAACTATGTGCTATGAGCTTTATAAATGAACTAAATGTTAACATACTATGTAGTATATATACAAATTTATGGACTATATACAGTGCTACACAAAAAAATTCGGATATTTTCTTAGTATAGATGGTAATTTCTGAAATTGAGTTTTAAAATGTGTTATTCTTTTTCCAAGTTGTTTTCTTAGACATCATATTTCACCTTATTAAACGGTGAAGTTTAGTTAACGTATTCTTCAAGTGTTGGAAAATATTTCATAACCTATGTTTGATGCATGATTTTCGTTCTTGTTAAAAAGGTGCAAACACTCTAAAATATCATCATATAATAAATTAAAATGCGCCGTGCGTTTCTGGATGAAATTTTCTCCTGTAATTTATCAGAGATTTATAGCATGCAATCTTTACACCGAACTAATGAGATTTCTTATATTTAAGGTTGGTTGGTTGGTTGGTTGTATAGAGTTTAATGGCGCAAGATCTTTTGGGGACATGCTGAGTTAAAACAAATAAGAGTTAAAACAAAACCCGAAATCATCCTCAAAAAATTACGCTAAAATCATGTCAATGAAATAAATATAGTTAAAATTTTAAAAAAAAAAACTTAAGGACAAATGCTATCTAGATGGGATCGTCCAGATATAGTTCAAGTGCAGTAAAATCAAGTTCAAGTGCAGTATAGTTCAAATGCAGTTTATTCTCGATAGTCGAGACGTAGGAGTAGGTTGTGTTTTAGGTTAGCTCCGTTAGTATGACCGGCTAAACGCGACCAAGGACCGTGGGACGGGCGACCCAGGATGATTCAGACGTGGGAAGGTGTCAGCTCCAGATTAAGGTATGTCGCATGCTTTTAAGTTAATTATTCATCAAGTTATGCACGCTTAATTGATTATATTTCAATATTATTACCACGTGGCCTCTGCAGTATCACAGCTTTTCTTAATTTTGTTCGTTAAATACCTGTTTCAATGTATTTGCTCAAGCTATTATATATTTCTGTGATTACCCACTAATTCAAATGTATTTTGGTAAATATGAAGTGTTAAAATCTTAATTAATTACTGCATTTTAATAAATTATCTGCAATTATAAGTGTTTCTCAGGTCAGTTTTCTCTAATTTTTAATATGTTGTGTCGGTTAAATTTCCAATTAGACCAAAGATTGGGGTAGCCTTTTTTTTTTTTTTTCTTTTTTTGTTAAAGTTTGATACTAATGTGATGGCTGTTCACCAATTAGTTAAGTTGTAATAATGTTTTTAGTGCTGTAATTAACGATCCCATGCCCACGTGGTGAGGACTATCGTGACAGCTTTCAGCAGCAACGGGATATATATTAGGATAAGTATATCCTTTCACCACGTGTATTTCGGCAGCATAGCGTCCTAGGAGCACGTGACCCCGTTGCCTAATTAATAGTTTTGCTAATTAATGATTTGCTAGATTGTTTAGAGGGGTTTTTCTGGCCTGTGTTTGGTATCAAACTTCTTGGCTCACTCTGCAGTTCTCGATTCTCAACAATTTTCCAAGCTACATCTTAACTCAGTCATTGTTTATATACTAATTATTGCATTTATCCATCTATATAACTAATTGCAGCTGATATATTTTACTAAAACTCAATATATCTCCTAATCGGAGGGCTCTACGGCCTGCCAGTAAAATTTGATTAAATGTTCTGGGGGTTTTTGGTTGCGGGGATTCGATTGGCACCATCTGTTTTTGTCTAACTATAACTATTCTGTCTAATTATTATAATTGCTAATTAATGTAATTGTTAATTTAAATAGGGGGCTTTTAGGCCAGTGTTCGGTGTCAAACTTCTCCTCTCACTCTGCAGTTTTCGATTCTCCACAAAATCCCAAGCTATATCTTAACTCAGACATTGTTTATATACTATTAATGCAATTATCCATCTAAATAACTAATTACAGCTGTTAAATTTTACTAAAACTCAATATATCTCCTATACGGAAGGGCTCCACGGCCTTCCAGTAAAATTTGATGAAATGCACTTGGGGTTTTTAGATGCGGGGATTCGATTGGCACCATCTATTTTGTCTAACTATGACTGTTCTGTCTAATTAATATCATTGCTAATTAACGAAATTGCTAAATTAATTAGGGTTTTTTTAGGCCAGTGTTCGGTGTCAAACTTCTTGGATAACTCTGCAGCTCTCGATTCCCCACAATTTTCCAAGCTATATCTTAACTCAGTCATTGTTTATATACTAATTAATGCAATTATCCATCTGTGTAAATAAAAACAGCCGTTATATCTTGCTAAAACTCAATATATCTCCTAACGGAGGGCTCAACGGCATTCCAGTAAAATTTGATGAAATGCTCCAGTGGTTTTTAAATGCGGAGATTTCATTGGCGCCACCTATTTTTGTCTAACTATAACTATTCTGTCTAATTAATAACATTGCTAATTAATGAAATTGCTAAATTATTTAGTTTTTTTTTTTTTTTTTTTTTTTTTTTTTTAGGCCAGTGTTCGGGGTCAAACTCTATGGCCCACACTGCAGTTCTAGATTAACCATAATTTTCCAAGCTGTATCTTAACTCAGTCATTGTTTATACACTAATTAATGCAATTATCCATCTATATAACTACTCACAGCTGTTATACTTAGCTAAAACTCAATATATCTCCTAAACGGAGGGCCCTTCAGCCTTCCAGAAAAATTTGATTTAAAAAATCTCAAATTCCAACTGTACTACTAAATATATATTTAATAAATATTTTGATAATTATGCTAAATGTGTTTCTGTTAAATAAAAGTTAAGTCAATGATTCACCCAATTGTACTGCAGAGGCCGGTGCCCCCACTATTTCTAACAGTGTAAGCGTTTACTTAATTATGTATCATATTTTTATTTGCTCATCTTAAATATATAGGGTTCAACTTGACACACTCTGACACGCCCACAAAGAACATCCGGGGTCCCCGGACCCAAAGTCTACTGCGACTGTTAGATTGAAACTTATCAATTTGTAAAGCAATTATCTCACACACCTATACGCGGAACTAAAGAATGTCCAAATTCAGTAGTTCCCCACCTGTGCTCCCTGTCAAGCCCAAGGTGACGAAACAGGGTTTACAAAATAACAAACAAGGGAATACAATCAGACCAATTCGGGCGGGCTCGGTAAGCTCGATGACGACCAGCGCATCAGAAAAAGAAGAAACACAGAAGAAAAAACAACAGAAGAAGACAGCAACAAGGGAAGAAGTAGAAGAAAAAATAGACGCACATCTCACAATCACATTGAATAGCAGCGACAGCGACCCAGATGAAGCGGAGGATGGCGAAATAACAGAAGAAAACAAAGCAGGAAAAGCAACGGAATACGAGAAAAGGCTCAAGCAAGAAATCATAGAATATTGTGCAGAAACAGACACAGGTATAAGAAGAAGCGTGGAGGCGGAAAAAGTAATGAAAGCCCTCAATTACTTACAGGTACTACAACACAGATGCACTAGGATACCAGTCGGGACAGGCAACGAAATAGACAAGATAGTAGAAATCATCACGAAGAACATAATGGACTTAGAGGTGAAAATGCAAGCAGCAAGTGCAAAAGTCGAAATCCTAGAACAACATTGGAGATCAACGGAAAACAAAGACACAGAAAAAAGCACAGGTAACGTACACAGGGAGGAGGTGGTCGCCGAGACTCAAACCAAGCCTCCAAGAGGATATGCGGAAGCAGTCAAAGTGGCCACATCCACCCTCATCATCCAAGGGACAACAGAAAGAGACGCGGAAGACCTAGAAAAACAGATAGCAAGAACAACGACGGGACACCATGGAGGAGTTAAGAAGATAAGACGAATAAGGAATGGGGTGAAGCTAATCTGCGAGGACGAGAAAGAAGCCATAAAGATCAAAAACAGCATCACGAACAGCGAAGAAGCCAAAGAGACAATAAAGGTAAGATCAGGAAATATCAGAAAGAAGAAAATAATGATATTCCATGTCCCAGACTTCGTGGAAGAAGACCAAATAACTGAGAAGATAAAGAAGATATTGGGACTGGGGCCGCATACGAGGGAGGGCGTCATCAGTTTGCACAGGCAGGTGGCCGCCCGGGAGGGAAGCAAGCATCAACCTGTCCTACTCCCTGAGCCTCTGGCAGATCACTTGCTAAGGGCGAGGACGATCTGCCTGGGGCTGAGGGATTGCCCAATAAAGCCTTTCATCAGCGTGACGCGCTGTCACAAATGTCTTGAATATGATCATGTGGCAGCGCATTGCAGAGGGACACAGCGATGCTCTAACTGCGCGGGTGAACACCTGTACACTGACTGTAATCGGCAAACCCCCCGCTGTTATGCGTGCACAAAGTACAACGAAGTAAATAGACTATGGCTAAGAACACAGAAGAAGACGGATCATCAAGCCAACTCGGGTGCATGCTGGGTGCGTCGTCAGCTACTAACGGTCCGCCAACTACAGTCGGACAGGGGCACAGCACTAGCCTCAGCAGAAGAAGTCATTGAGGGGAGGGTGTCACTAAATTTCACAGACGGCAAACCACAGTTGGTCAAAATGACCAGGCATGACATTGAAGCTAGAATACAACATGACGCTCAGCGCCGCAATTATGGTAATAGACACAAATAATACTAGAACCTCACGCTCAAGTTTCGCAGCGCAAAACAAACAAATACCACACGACCAAAACCAAACAAATATGCAACAAACACACGACACCCTAAACGTGATACAAATTAACCTACACGGTAGCAATAAAGCAACAGACACACTCGCAGGCTATGTCGCAGCCAAAGGAATACAAGTAGCACTCTTACAGGATTTCCACCAAAATAAAAAAACGGGTAACATAACAGGGTTCAAACCAGAAAATTGGAATGTCACAAAAACACCACAAAACAGATCTGCGATTATAACCCGATTAGGCACCAAACCAATAACAATACTAACAAGAGAGTTCACAACAGCTATAAAACTAGAAAGCAAAGACAAAACTTTCACAATAATAAATACATACGCCCCCCCACTGGCGGACTTCTCAGAAGTACTAGACGAGATAGGTGAGGCCCTGAGTAAAGCGGTCGGAGAAGTACTGCTAGTGGGGGACTTTAATGCACACTCAACAGCTTGGGGCTACGATGACATAGACCACAGAGGGCGCGAGCTAACAGATTTCCTCCTGCTACACGCGTTGTTTGTCCACAACCCTCCGGACGCACCACCCTCATTCAAAACTGTACGAGGGAAAAACAGGGATGGTACAATAAAGGAAATACAGGGATGGCCGGACTTGACAATAACAACGGCAACACTAGGTAACGACATAAGTGATTGGCATGTCAGTGACGATGTCTCACTCAGTGACCACAGATACATAAAATTTAAAATTAAAAACTACGAGAACATAGACTACCAAAGACATGGTCTACAAACAAAGATAGGCAAACATGCAAAATTTGATAAAAACATTAGAAAAATCAGAAACAAATACATTAAAGAACTCCAAAAAGCAAGCACAACAGACCAGCTGGACAACATAACACTCAGATTGCAAAATGAAATCACATCGACAGCGTTTGCAAGCTATAAGAAAAAATCTACACCTGCGGTCACTGCCCCACCATGGTGGACGGATGAAATTAAAACAGCGAGGAACAAGGTTAGGGCACTCAGGAGGAAATTTCAAAAACAACAGAACGAAGAATTAAAAGTAAAACAACACATAATCTTCAAAAAAGAACAAGCCAAATTAAAAAAACTAATAAACAGAACAAAATCCAAAACATGGAAAGATTACTGCAACAAGGTCACAGACACATATGGCTCCCAATATAAAAACGCTAGCAACAAAAGAACAGGTCGGGTAAAACTAGTCAACATTCTACCCCCAAATACAAAAGTAACCATTAAAGACACACTAACACATTTCCTGGACAACTTATACATAACAGACCAAAATATACCCCACACACTAACAAAGGCAAATAAAGAAAACAATGAACCAGCACCACCGGTAGTAACAAAGGCGGAATTAAACAGAATAATCAGAAACATTAAACAAAATAAAGCACCCGGATTCGACTTCATAGATTACAACCTAATTAAAAGAATTAATAATGCAACACCGCAACTACTACTGACACTCTTCAATACATGCCTAAGGTTAGAATACTTCCCAAAATCGTTTAAAGTAGGCATAGTGGTACTGTTCCAAAAACCAGGTAAAGACCCAACAAATCCAAAAAATTACAGGCCAATTTGCCTCTTACCAGCGCTGGGCAAAATGTTAGAACGCATAATACACGGTCGGATAAACTTCCACCTAAACAATAATAACTATTGGAGCAACAAACAGTATGGTTTCAAACAGGGGATCTCAACAGAACACGCATTAGATAACTTAATCAACACAATAAAAGAAGATAAAACAAACAAATACCAAACACTCCTAATAGCCATGGATATCAAAGGGGCCTTCGACAACATACGCTGGCCAATATTATTTAATAATATTAAGCAATCTCCCTGTCCAGGGTACCTGGTAAACTGGATAGTGAGCTTCCTCCAACACAGGTACGTTTCACTAGAGGAAAACGGCATTAAAGTCACAAAGCAGACATTTGGCGGATGCCCCCAAGGAAGTTGTCTCGGCCCGCTCCTCTGGCTATTAATCGCAGACACAGCACTTAAAAGAAATTGGGGAAAACATGTTAGATTACAAGCCTTCGCAGACGATTTTATTATAATTCTAAGAGGCAGAACAAAGGATAAACTTAAGAGATTAGCAAACAAAATACTAAAGGAATTTAATGACTGGATAGAGGGGAATAACCTAACGCTGAACAGGGAAAAAACAGAACTATTATATCTTAACAGAGGACACACGGGAAACCTTCCAACAGAAAACACCAATGACATAGAGGGAATAGAACTCAACGGCCAGAGACTAAAAGTAAAAGAACAGATAAGATATTTGGGAGTCACACTGCACAAAAATCTAAACTGGATACCACACTGTCAAACACAAACAAATAAGGTACGAGCAAACTTCACAAACTTAGCACATATGGTAGCAAAGGGTTGGGGACTAAAAGCAAATATACTAAAAATCTGGTACACAACAGTAGTGGAAAAGACGCTAACCTACGCAGCACCGGTTTGGGGACACTGCCTCAGCAAAAGGTGCATACAGATATTGTCAAGCTGCCAGCGACATTTTGCACTGGCCATAGTCAGGGCCTATAGAACGGCCCCAACCTCGGCACTTCTGGTACTCTCAGGCCTGATTCCAATCCATCTTAAAGTCTACTACGAAGCAGCGTACGGCACAGTCTCAAGGTTAAGGAAAAATGCAACAATACACAATGAAACTTTACACCACATCGAATACGACAAAAAAATAAACATATGGGAGAATCATCCAGCAGACACGATAGAACCTAGGATAGGGTACAAGACACAAGACACAACGATATACACGGACGGCTCTAAATTGGAATCAGGTGCTACAGGTTCGGCCTTTGTAGCATATAAAAATAATCAAAAGATAAAAACATGGTCAGTGCCGTTAAGGAACAGCAACAGCGTCTTCCAGGCCGAACTACTGGCAATACAAGAAGCAGCAAAATGGGGCAACACCACGGGTGAGTCATATAGCATCCGCTCGGACTGCAAATCGGCCATCGAATCACTTAGTAAACCATTCAACGTAAACAAAACAGTAGACACAATCCAAAAACTAATAAAAGAAGCTAACAACAAATTTAAAATCAGCTGGGTTAAGGCGCATGTAGGCATCCAAGGAAACGAAGAGGCAGACATGTTAGCCAAAACCGCAGCTCTAAATGTAAACAACAAAAGCAAATACAACCTGACTAAACCAATCTCAAAACTTAAAAGAACACTAAAAGATATAACACTAAAACAATGGCAGTTCGAGTGGGACTATGGGGACACAGGTAGGGAAACACACAGGTACTTCCCAAAAGTAGATAAAAATAGACTAATAAGCGATTACCTGCTAGCACAGCTATACACAGCTCACGGAGCTTTTCCAGCATACCTACACAGGTTTAAGAAAGCGGACACACCGGACTGCGAATGCGGAACGGTGGGTTCACCAAAACATTACCTAATTCAATGTCCACTCACCCAAGCACACCACCTGGCACAAATAACAACAGACAACGAGAAATTATGGTATGAACAATTAGCGAAAAACAAACACGTACAAAACAAGGCAAAGACAGTAATCAGGTGGCTCCAAGAAAACTGCGACAGCATCACGACACTAATACAAAATAACACACAATAATATTTAGCACCCCAGCAGCAGTCGAAGGTGGAAGGTAACACAACGATAAAATGAATATGTATATGTGTTTATGTGTTATATGTTAAAAAAAAAAAGGCCTAGGAGCAATCCAAAGCCACCAAAAAAATTATAAAATTGTCCATGGGTATTGTCCAATGGCAGTGTGCGGTAGTCGCACAACATCAGCTGCTTCCAAGGCCCGAAAAAGGAGCCCCGTAATCACAGAATTACCAGCACGACGTTCGTCACCAACGGATCAGCAAGTTGTGCATTATGACACAGTAAGAAGCTTATAATAGCCCCCGGCACTGTCTGTCCGTCCTAGTGTAAAAGAAAAAAAAAAAGTGTCTATTTATGTGCTTATGTGTTATATGTTAAAAAAAAAAGGCCCAGGAGCAATCCAAAGCCACCAAAAAAAATATAAAATGTCTATGTGTTTTGTCCTAGTAGCAGTGTGCGGTAGTCGCACAATATCAGCTGGCACCACGGCCCGAAACAAGAGCCCCGTAATCACAGTATTACCAGCACGACGCATGTCATCAACGGTCCAGCAAGTTGTGCACCATGACACAGTAAGAAGCTTATAATAGCCCCCGGCACTGTTTGTCCGTCCTTGTGTTAAAAAATATTATAAAAAGAAGGGGAAGAAGACAGATGAGAAAGAAGAAGAAGAAGAACTGGAAGGAAAGAGGTGATAAGTATAAAGGATAAGTATGGAAAGTAGACCGTGTACGTTAATGGGAGCTGGTGCACGTTAAATCTGTTCGTGGCTCTAATGTCCTCCAAGTTCTATATAAGCGCTACCTCTGGGGGTGCCAATCCAGATGCAGGTCTCTCATCTGGAATTGGTTCAAAATTAGGAGACTAGTTTCACAGTTATATGGATCATGTCAGCTATATAGAAATAAAAAGCTGCAAAACCGGGCTCTTGGGCCAAACCAACAACAACAACAACAACAACCAATTATGGTTTAGTCAGTTAACGGCAATAGTACATATTTTAAATTACAAATTGTTAATTATTTAACAACCTTTCATGGGCCCAATGGACGGGTAGCCAAGTCAATTAGCACAATAAAAGTAAATTAATTTCAATAATGTAGTTAAAGTGTAATTCAGAATAAGTTCAGTTTAAAATGTAACATTCTTCTCTTCCAGGTTCCCCTTGCAGTTCCTCGTGCTGCCGGTTGGGACGAGCCAATGGCCGGCCCCAACTGGTAGCACAAGGGGTTTTTTTTTAGCAGCAGTTTTTTTATTCATTTTATTTTTGACTGTTCGCCTCTTTATTAGGTGCAATTGGACATTGTCCGCAAAAGCTACCGGACCCGCTCTAATGGGACAGCCCACGGAGCCAGTTTTTACCAGGTGGGGTACGGTAGAAAGGCGCAGTCCCGTCAGCCCCCGCAGCGTTTTCGTCTGCCTTGCAACTCGGCCCAAAAATTTTCACCGATGGTACGACTTAGCTATTGGCTGATTATATTTTCATTTCAGTGGTTTCATTATCTAGTTAATTTCTTTATTTAGTTTCCCTCAAAATTCTCTCCCCTTTTTCAAGCTAAGTTCAGTACCAACGTTTCGGCACTAAATTGTCCAGCCCCATTTCAACTGTCATGACGAGTACGTGGTGTGCGGCGTCAGATCTCAGAACATTTAAATTTAGGAGTGAACAACACAGAAAAATCCGGACTCAGTTGATTGGCCGAACTGGGTACTTGTCTTTGTGGACCGCCCCAATAGGGCGATCAGGCGAATTTCGCCCCAATGACCAGGCACTCAAACCCGTCAAACTGGGTCGAATCCCGGTAGGTAGGGGCCTGGTCAGTGGTCTCCAAGTGCAGTAAAAAAATTGTCTATTGTAAAAAACAGTAAAGGTCATAAAATTGATTATATTTAAGATGTTAAGTAACTAAATTTCAAAATAAAAGCCTGCATGTTTTGAAAAAGAAAGAAAAATCATGCATCCGACATAGATTATGAAACACTTTCCAACGCTAACACAATATTATTAAGAAATTTATTTTTTTCATACGATGTACTGAGATATCTAAATCAGCAATTTAAAATTTACATAACTCAGTAAAATTCCTTTATCAGCAATGGCTGCCCTTATTCGAAATCTTTCGTGCAGCCCTGTATATGATCTACAGAATTTGCAAACAACACTCAATACACTAAAAATTACATAAAATCGCATATCACAGCTGAAAGAGCACTTCTAGCAATGACCGTTCATAGTCCATCCTTTAACCGAATTCTCTTGTGCGTCTCTGTACATGAACGATAAATCCTACGTACTGCATAATAAATAGAAAGTAAGTTGTTTCGAACCTTAGTGGTCTTTTTAAATTTCATTATGTTTCACATATCATAACATGTTGAAAATGCACCGAAAACGATTTCTCCCCTTAGATCATAATGTAAAGAAATTATTTTGTATGTCCTGTAATCGAACTATAAACGCTACAAATTGTATACTCCGGTAAAAGCATGCTGTACTCCACCTCAGTAATGCATATTAATTTCATTATGTTTGAAATATCGTAACATCCATAAAATGCTTCGCAAACGATATTTCCTCGTTACACCATAATGTAATGGAATTCTTTTGTGTATCCCTGTAAATGAACTATTAATGCTATACGCTTCATTTTTAATACCGAATATTCTATAGTAAAATTCAATAATGTATAAAAATTTCATGACAATCAGAGTATATTTACAAGAGTTCGAGCACAGACAAATCGAATTCATAAACACTTTTCAACTATGTTGGAAAGTGTTCAAAAGTAAAGACTGCCCCATGAGGGGACTCTTCAACGAAGTTACTTTTAAGGCATTTTATTCAATTTTGAAAAATCGAAATTGGGATACATTGACTGAAATTAACTAATTTGACATTTTTTTTTTTTTTTTAACTGAGAAAAATGACTTAACCCTTAACTGCTGTTAGCGGTCTCAGAGACCTGTACTTTTTTCAATTTTCACAGTTTATCTTGTAGATTCCAATTTAACTATAGATAATACTATTGTAATTTTGTCTCATTTGGAGCTTTGGTACTATCGCTAGAAACTTCTGAATAAGTGAATTTTAATTACAATAGTCCTGCGCATAAAGTTAGGTACAGTAATAGTATCCTACGAGTTACTCGAGCCTTTTATTCATCTTTGGATCAAGCCGTCTCGGAGAACGCTCACAGTAATTATGCGACAATTTATGTCACAACAATTAAGGGTTAACATAAAGCGCCGTCCTCTAAAAGAGAGGACGCCTTCTGGTCACCTTAGATTACACCTGATGAAAGACCGCCGAAACGTACGTCTTATTTTATTTTATTATGCTATTTTTCAGTTTTTTACTATATCTTACTTATTATTTGCCAGCAATTTCTTACTAGAGTGCCACAAAACCAAAATAAAGTGTTGCGAAATTTCTAGAAAAATCTGATACGCTCCAACACTGTTTTCAAACCATCAGTTTTCATAAACGGGGTAGAGTCTGAAGCGTATGAGTTGTTTGGTATGAAATCTGACGAATATTTTTGCTGTCTTATTTTTTAATCGTTGCAGGTTTTAGCAAGGGCAAAACCAGAAAGAAAAATTAGAAAGTTGCATCCTCTATATATTGTATGTATATTTGCAGAGAAATCTGGTATGTTACACCTTAGCTCTTAAATTTTCTCAAACCACTTGTTTTCATAAATAGGGATGTGCTTTCAATAAGCAAGTAACATATGGTAAGTGAACAAATTCCAAATGGTGGACAATCCAAAATTGTGGCCTTGGATCACGAAATTTTAGCACGCTTGAATCATAACTCTTAAACTGCCAAGCCAATTTTTTCAAATGTTATTTTTGCACAATATTAGTTCTCTATAGTTACGCAACATCTTTTATATTTTGTATTCGGATATTAGTTTTACCATGTTTTAAAAAAAAAAATTACTTGTAACTGACAAATTTATATTTTCTCCTCTGCTTGCTTTTAAAAAAAAAAAGTATTTTTTTTTTTAAAATATGTTAATATCGCCAAATTAATATTTCTGACATACTTTTTAGCTCACAGGCTATCAAAGCCTGAGAGCTAATGTGCCCGCCCGTTCTGTATGTATGTATGTACGTATGTACGTAACGTGATAACTCTTGATAGAAATAACAGTTTTACTTCATATTTTGTTTATAGGTTCATTGTGATAAGTCGCTTCCCTGATTAGTTTTGGGGATTCATTGGTTAAGTATAAAGGGGGGAAACGGGGGCTACCCCCCCCCCCCTTTAATTTAGATAAATGGGTTTTTAATGCAGAATTATCCGATTTTCTTCAAATTTTGTATATTGGCTCATTGTGATAATATGCTACCCTAATTAGTTTTGTGGGTTCATTGGTTAAGTATAAAGGGGGGAAACGAGGGGCTGACCCCCCACTTAATTTAGATAAATGGGTTTTTCATTCAGAATTATCCAATTTTCTTCAAATTTTGTATATAAGCTCATTGTGATAAGGCGCTTCCCTGATTAGTTTTGGGGTTTCATTGGTTAAATATAAAGGGGGAAAGGGGGCTAATCCCCCATTAATTTAGATAAATGGGTTTTTCATGCAAAATTATCCGATTTTCTTCAAATTTTGTATGTAGATTTATTGTTGTAAGGCGCTTTCCTGATTATTGTTGGGGGTTCATTGGTTAAGTATAAAGGGGGAAACGGGGGGGGCTAATCCTCCCTTAATTTAGATAGAATGCTTTTTCATGCAGAATTATCAGATTTTCTTCAAATTTTGTATGTAGATTTATTGTTGTAAGGCGCTTTCCTGATTATTGTTGGGGATTCATTGGTTAAGTATAAAGAGGGAAACGGGGGGGGGGGGTAATCCTCCCGTAATTTAGATAGATTGGTTTTTCATGCAGAATTATCCGATTTGCTTCAAATTTTGTATATATGTTGATTGTAATAAGGCGCTTCCCTGATTAGTTTTTGAGGTTCATTGGTTAATTATGTTAATTATAAGGCTGGGGGGATGAGGGGATAATCCTCCCTTAATATATTGTCGATTTCTTTATTTTTCGAGGCGCTTATTTCAAATTCTTTGAAATAAGAGTATAATATGCAATTAGTGTGAATAGCCTGTGAGCTCAATGCCATCAGTTTAACTGGGCAGTTTTCTTTTTATTTTAATATTTTGGCACAATATTAACACTACTAAAGTGTAATTTAATCAAATAAATTGCATTTTTTTTCATTCAAAGAAAAATGAAATTGTCTTCGAGTTTATCATAGCAGTAACAAAATTTGAAGTTATTTCAGATTCCGTTCCAAATAGTAATGAAATTAAGAATTCTCTAAGCGTTGTACAAAATATTACATATAAACACAAAACACACTTGTTTAAACAATTTCAACTTTTAATTTTTTTTTTTTTTAAATATTATATTTCCATATTTTTTTTTTTTTTTCTCATTTTCAAATGAAAATGTTTTTTATGGTTTAGCATCGGAGAATAAAATTCAAAATTACATTTTCTCAAAATAAATTTCGTCTACTGAAGTGTTTATATTAAGACTATATAAAAACTACAACTTTTAAATAACCAAGAGTTTAAAGCATTATAGATGAACTTTCTTTAGAAAGAGGTAAAGCAGTTAAATTATACATTAACACTTAATACAATTTATTTAAATAAAACTCCAAAGTCCTTACCTACATTACAATTTACATTGTGATACTAAAGCATTTCACGTAAAACAGGAAAAAGTTTCAGCTTACCTAAAATAGAAAAATATATAAATGAAGGATTGAAAAGTATAAACTTTTATTATAAAAATATTCAAACACAAAGCTTTTCAGAACTTATATAATTTTGATAAGTATACAATTTTAAAATTTTAAGCGATAATAGAATACAATAGGGCAAGAGCAATACACAACAATAACTGAAATCAACCGACACACATACAAGAATTATTCTTGAAATGAAAACACATTTTTCTTTTATTCGTTTCTTTAGAATCGCGTATTTAGAGTTATTTTTATATAAAAATACTTGAAGTAATAGCATTTTACTTTGACTCGAGGAACATGCGTTTTCCGGCCAGAAAATTCCTGATATTGTGATCGTGAAAAGTACATGATCCCAAAGTAGCCACGAGTATAAAGAAAAGTATCCACGTTGAAAATTCTAGGTATATATTAACAGTATGTACAAGTATGATCCAAAATTCAATATTCTCAATGCATGCAAACATAGCCTTTAACTTTTACCAATGTATGGAAGCAGGAGAACAGCTCACATTCTGGATTAATCTGTTAAAGTGCACCTGCTATCTGAGCACCTGAATAGGGTTGCAGTGGAAGATATAAGATGGTATACGCCGTATACTCTCTAGATTTTAGTATATGTATAAGGTATACTCTTTTGCGAAAACCCTCTGCCTATAGAGTATATCCTTTGGTCTTTTACGACTACATCAATGCACATGAACTGATCTATATGTCTATCTCTAATTACTGGTATGTACTTTTATTTATTAAAAAGTTATTGGTAAAATCACGGGTACATTAACTTTTGGTTGGTTGGTTGTATAGTGTTTAATGGCAGAAAGTTCTTTCCTTGACACTTTAATTTTTGGATCATTATGCACTAAACATGCAGTATGCATGGATGTCTATTGCATTATATTCTAAAATTATGTACGAAAAATGCACATACTGTGTTAGCAAAATATTAATACACGCAGAACTGTTTAATAAAGCAATCTCAAATCAACTTTAGCTTATTCATCTTACTTTTTTCAATCATAGACAAATCCCTTCCAGGATATATCCAGAGGGAAATGATATAGTTTATTTGATGACCTTTACGTTCATCCCATTTAGAATGTCTTAATCTGAAGAAAACAATCATCTACGGATGATGAATGTAGTTGCGTTTGATACAATCTCTGTATGTACTTTGTGAGAATGTCTCCATTTTATTTTGCACTTTGTAATGCTCTGTAATCAATCACATAATGATAAACATTGTTGATTCTCAAGCAGTTGGTGGATTTAGTTGCAGAACTTAGCAGCTGGATACATAAAATTTGTAAGTATGTTTGTTGTACAGGAGAAGAAAAAAAGTGTGTGCTTGTCTTAGAAGAATTTCAAACAACGGTACGTGCACTTAATTGAAAAAGATCTTATAGATGTTATTCATCGATATGCATACTTAACAACGGTCATTTCAACTGAACACTTTAGAAAGCAAACCTCCTCTTTAAACAGTTTTATGCTTCTCTATGTATCTTTAAAATTCGTTTTAATTGCGACTATTTATTCTGCTAAAAGCAATAATAGCAATTCGAATGCTCATTTCATTTCCACAGAAAAGTTGAAAACTGGATGCTTTACGGATTGCATATATCAGATAAATCTTATGAAAAATTAAAATGGATTTTTATAATTGAAGAGTCTGGTGCAAAAAGAGGGCAGCTTCACTTTTGGACAAATTTTACTTTTATAATGGAAAAGAATACTAAAAAGATGTTCTTTCGATTGTTGTAAGAACAATGTAGCTCCACTAATTTGTTTGGATGCTACACGAGATACATTTATTTCCTCTTTATCAGTTTGATGCAATAAATAGACAGCTTTTACTATATCCTAAAAAATTTGTAAAAATGGGGCTGCCTCCTTTTTGCACCAAACTCTTCAATTCCGGTAGAATTAATATAAATAACACTATATCCAATTAACACAGACTCTAATTTTTTTCTATACTCTGTTAAACTATTTTGAAAAACTTTTAAAACTATTAATTTATTTTTGAAAGCTGCTTGTTCTCAAGTGTCTTATGTCTGTGATTTAATCATAATTTAAATCTTACATTACTGCCTAAATATAATACTTATATGTGTATATACATTGCTACACATTTTGTGTTGGTTTGAACCAACTTTTGGTGCTGCAGTAGCTGCACCCATAAGATGGTGAAATCTCCTTGCAACATTTAGAGCTGTGGTTTAACAGGATCCCCAAATGTTGGAACGAGGTTGCACCATCTTACGATTGCAGCTACTGCAGCACCAAAAGTTGGTTCAAGCCAGCACAAAAAGTTTAACAGTCTATATAAACGATTACTGGAATCTCCAAAAGGCAGAAAATGTTATTATTAAATCAGTTTGAGAAATAATTTAAGAGGAAATAATCATTTTAGATTTTAAGAATTTCTATGGAAGAAATTATAGCTATATTACTTACATGTGGGCGTAAATACTTAAAATATCAAAAAAGTTCATAAAAACTAAACTAGTCGTTGGTGGCCACCGTAATGCTTACCCATCATGGATATGCATAATATAAAACATGAAAATAAAACATGTGTAAACTACTTATAATGCATTGCAATTCGAATAAAATCGTGGCTTGATGACGTCATAAACTTTAAACATTCTATTACTGAATTGCGTAAAAGAAGCATCTTTATAACTCCAAAAATGTTAATCATGTTAACTAACGATTTATTGCCTCGGATTAAGTGTCTCATTTCCAATTAAAATATATCTTTGAATTGAAATTTGTATGAAATACAGGGTCATGAAAAATCGAAGAGTGTTGAAAATAGGATTACAAATATCTCGGCAGCTCATAATCCGATCGACTTCATTCTTTATGCAAAATTTATGTTTTTTATTGTCTTTTATATTCGTTCCTTAAAATAAACAATTTCGAAAATTTTTATATACCTTTTATCAGAACGAATATTTCAAGAGTCCGAAAAAAATAGTTCTGAGCTTACTGAAATTCAATAAGCTCCTTCCCATTATTACATACTAAGTACATACCAAATTTCAAGTCTCTATCTCAATTTGTTCGGGAGATAGAGCGTTTACAGACACACACACAAACGGACGGCAAATTTTTTTCTAAAAATATGTTTTTCGGAATCTCCAGCGTCTGAAACGTGTAAATCCGTCAAAAAATTTTTTTTCGCTTTTCAAAACGATCACAAGACTTACCCTATACTACGTATGATGGGTAAGTAAAATTCAAAAATTTCTGTCACTATGTAATGATAAAGAGCATATGATAACGGCATAAGAATTCTTAATTTTGTCTATAGAGTTGAGATAAAACCAATTATTCGACGAGAAACTAATTTTAATGATATATTGTAAAAGTTAACTGAAACTAACAGAAGACAAATAAATTGCTGCCAGTTTGCCGTCGCAATAAAGATTTTGCACATTACAGCTGGCATAAAAGGGAACTCTTTGTAGATTAGATTCATCTTAAAATTGGTTTTCTTGTTTTACAGGTAACTTCCCTTTGATAAAAGTATATCGATGGCCTAACCACAAAAAATAAGTAACCTTGACCGACTTCAAGACTAAAATAATAAAACATTAAAAACCTCAAAAGGGGCCTGCAATTTAGGGTTGAATCCCGACGTCTTTCTGAGAATTGTCTGTAAAACTTATTGCGGTTTTCTTTTAATCTTCAAAAGCTTTCTGTAAGTCCCATTAAATAAATGTAGTCAATATTTAACTGAATTGCGAGTCTTGATTAACTCCTAAGGAACCCCCAAATGTTAACCTCTTGAGAAACATTAAGACTTAATCGACTTAAAATATTATTTAAATTAAAACTATATTGTAATTAAACAAGAAAAAAAATCACGTATCAATCAGAGATTATAAAACACGCGCTTTTAACATTTTCAGAATATTGCAACGGAATTTCGTCGTTTAAAAAAGTTCGACACCACATTTCGGCAATTACGATCTATAGCCGAAAAGGTACTCAAATACTTTTGTCTATCCATGTATATGATCTATTATAGATCTGCATACAGATTACATAGTGTGCTAAAATTTAGTTTAGTTACAAAACGCATAACACAGTCGAAAATTCACCTTCAGCAATTTCCACCAACAGACGGAAACGCACACGAATAATTTTGTGCCACCCCGTACATTATTTAGAGAATTTTATACTCTCCTCATATTAAACTAAAATTTACGGACAGGGAGAAAAAACGTACAACAGAATTTAAAACGCACTTTCAGAAATTACCATCCCTTAGAGCGGGGAGCCAATTAACTATTTTTACAGTACTATCACGACATCGAGTTACGACATGACATTTTAACACATTAAAGTTACCGATTAGTACAATACAAATATTTCAGTCTGCCTTGTCATATCTTGGTACAAGATGACATGATAGTACCGCTAAAATGAAGATTTGGCTCCCCGCTCTGCTCATCTAGTACCAAGAAATAACGAGGCAGACTGAAATATTTGTATTTCACTAATCGGTATCTTTAATGTGTTAAAATGTCATGTCGTAACTCAATGACGTGATAGTACTTCCAAAATGACGAACTGCCGCCTCACTATGTTTATCTAGTACCAAGATATGACGAGGCAGACTGAAATATTTGTATTGTACTAATCGGTATCTTTAATGTGCTGAAATTTCATGCCGTAACTCGATGACGTGGTAGTACCGCCAAGATGACGATTTAGCACTCGTTCTTTTCGCATTTTCCCAAGATATACCAAGTAGATCATTTATTCCATTATATACTGTCAATAAACTTTTCCTTTACCATTAGTTCATCTTGAAAGTCGATTGCGTAATGATATGTAGGGTAGTGCAATGTAAAACATTATATTTATTGGGTCTCAATTGTACTACATGACGTGTTTTTCTGTCATAAATTTTAGTCTGCCGGAGGGGGGGGGGGGGGTCCTACCAAGGATATTCCCAGGCAGACCAAAATATTTTTTTTAAATACTATGTTTAACCTTTAATTTTGCACCAATTTCCTCTCGTAACTCGATGACGTGATAGTACCGCCAAAATGACGAGTTGGCGCCCTCTGCTGTTCATATCGTACCAAGATATGACGAGGCAGACCAATCATTCCTTAATATACTCCTAATAACCTTGTTCTACATCACGATTTCATCCAGTTACGTGATGACATAGCATTTTTGTCGCCGTCGCACGCTCTATAACAACAACAATGTATAACAACAACAAAAGCAATACGAGTATGCACCAAACAACGCTCGCTAAAATATGCTTACTGGCTGTGAAACTGCAACAATAAAATATTTTAAACGCTAAAATGTAGAAAATAAAATATAAGTAATAAATTAATAGCTTATTTGTTTTAAAAAATACGCTTTTATAAATTAATAGTTTAATATTGATTAAATTAAGATTATACGTTTAGAAAACAATTTAGAAATCCTGATTAGATAGATTAAGTAATGTTTTTTCCTTTTACTGCTGTCATATCTTTAATTAAAAGAAAAGAGAAAAATTATATATATTTTTTAATAAATTCACTAGCTTGCGCTTTCTACTAAACGTAAATCAAAGCGGTGAATTTTCCATAATCGGGGCCGATACAAAATTTAAGCATTTAGAAATTACTCCTCTAAAGAGGAACAAAATTTAGCCTTTTACATCCTTTTTGTAAATCGTATATTATGTTCTATCTGATAGAATTTTACACAAGTAAATACACAAAGAACATTCTATACCATACGCTTTTAACCACATAGAGTGTCTTTTTGAACAATGATTCATTATAATAAAGCAATGTTTAACATATATGTATATGCGAGTGAGCAACTAGACTAATTCAAAAAATAAAATTAAGAGTAAAACAATTGCTGAAATACTACATAAACTAACAAATAAATTATTCAAAGAAGAAAGCGTTTAAAAGTTCAAAGAGGTTATCTTTTGGGAAGCCATAAACGCCCAGACTATTTGAATTTAAATTATACAGTCTGGGGAGGTTAAAAAATTCTTACATTGTACCATTTTTAAAAAGCAGACACTGACTAAATGTGCTTATATAAAAGGAGAAAAAAGAGAGAAGGTGAAAATTGGAAAAGGAACTGGTTGGTCTGGTTTTTGAAGGCCGAGACGTTTTAAAATCAAAATTGGTTAAAGTTATTCATGGTGACAGTCACAAGTTAAGCGTATCAAAATATAAAAGTGCTTAATAAGAATGTAGACACCCAATTACAGCCGGACGCGGTTAAGATGCTCACGGTTAATACGTGATTCTGCTTAATACGTGGATTTTTTCAGTCTCTTGAACATTGCCCATAAGACTAATGTAAAAATATCACGTTTAATACGGGAACGGTTATTTAACAATCCCGCTTAATACATCATACAGTTTCGGTCCCGTTGAGGCACAAAATCTCTCTCTTAAGACGCGAATTCACAAAAAAAAGAATGAAGTCATACGAATTTCTTCTCGCTGCTCCAGTGTTAGGGGCTGTACATATATAAAGTTATCTACATTTTGGTAATTTTGGACCCCCAACTTCCCCCCCCCCTTTATGGCATCATACGTTATGATTCCTCGAACCTCCCTCGGAAATATAAATACACATATCTCGGCAACTAATTATCCGATCGACTTCATTCATTATGCAAAATTTATGTTTTTTTATTTTTTTTTTATATTTACTCCTTAAAATAAACAATTTCGAAAAATTTTTATACACCTTTTATCAGAACAAATATTTCGAGAGTCCGAAAAAAATAGTTCCGGATAATCGAGGCTACTGAAATTCAATAGGCTTCTTCTCATTATTACATATTAAGTACATACCAAATTTGATGTCTCTATCTCAATTTGTTCGGGAGATAGAGCGTTTACAGACACACACAGACAGACGGAGGGTAAATAATTTTTTGCTAAAAATATGTTTATTGAAATTTCCAGTGTCTGAAACGTGTAAATCCATCAAAAAAAAAATCGATTTTTAAAACGATTACAAGACTTACCTTATACTATGTGATGGGCAAGTAAAAATGTTATTTAAAGCTCAATTTTTAAACGAAATAAGTAATTCGAAAAAAGGAGAAATTATGTGAAAAACGCAGTTTTATGTATGGGTATAAATACTGATAGATACACAGTTTAACGGACAGGCACATAATACAGAATGCCGACAAAGTCTAACAATTTCAAGCTTTTGTTACAAAAACAAATGAACACATACATATATCTGTATTTAACATCTGTATTCTATATGTGTATAATAACCTATATTTCATACGACAGATATTTGAAATGAACATTTATCATGTATTATTTACACATCAAACTTAGCTTAGAAATTTAAATATATGATAGCACAGTAGCGTAACTTTATAATTGCATTCAGGAAATACAAGAGATTAAAAATAGACATTGAAAGAGAAAAATTAGTGAAATTAGTGATTTTTAATAGATTATTTTGTAGATTCGAATTTAGGCTGGGAATTGCATAACCAAATTAACCAATCTAACTTAAATTCTAAGATCTGAAAAGTTGCTAATATTCTTTCTTATATGACATTTAACATTAATTGCATTTCTTGCCATAATTTCCTTTAAATTCCCTTTTTTTCTGCTTCACTGTCTAAATTATGTTTCTTTCAATACATTTTTTTTTAATTTAAAAATTGCTTTAATATTTTTTTCGAATTTTAAAACTATTGCGGGAAACATCTTAACTCTTTATTTAAATACAACATCTATCTGTATTTAAAATATAACTTAACATATTAATAACAAAATGAAAGAATTCTGAAGATAATTAAAATATATCAAATTTCACATCTAAATGTTCATCTTGTTTAGAAAAGAAAAATATACATCACATGAGTATATGAAATAATTTCAACGGGAAAAAAATGGCATTTCATGAAAACAAAAATAACGGAGAAAAGTTAGACACGCTAAAGTACCAAATGATGATGATTTTGATATAACAGAATTGCTGAAGATTTATTACCTCTGACTTAAATCCTAAAGTTAAATTTACAATAACACGTATGTGCGTGGCACTAAATCTCAATCAAAAGCAGTAGAAGAATATTTATAAGCCATAGATAATTGTTTGCTGTTCTCGTTAATGAGTTAAATCAAATTTGCTGATTGGAATGGTTACTCAATGATAAATGCCCCAAAGCTTCTTCTTCTAATACTTCGTTTTTAAATCTCTCAATAAGAAATGAAAACACGTCAATTCAACCCATTAAGGTCATGCAAATGAAAAAAAAAATGCTCTAATGAAGTGTACTAATCACTTAAGTTTATTGTTATTATGTTTCTCGTGTCTATAAATAATGTCGTAATTAAATATTCCCGAAGACGTAACCTACATTATAAAGCGTAAGATCGGAATTGGTAGGCAAAATGAAGTGATAATATCTTCGATATTAATGGCTTCTTTCATGGAAATCTGTTCAAATTTAAGTTCTAAGAAACACACAGAGAAAAGAAGTTACATTTCACAGTCTCTATCAAAAAGCAACTGCTTGATTAATGTGGAAAAGATATTCGTGTCTATTTAGCCATTTTCTCCACTTGTTTTTCCTTATGAAGTTGCCGTTTTATTGCTTTTTTCCGATTGCGATAACATATTCTTCTTTGAAACTACTCTTTTTTTCTTGTTTAGTTCTGGAGGCATTTGCATGTTTCTTTCAGGAAACTTTCACATTTCCAGTTCAATTTGTAAATAATTACGTATTGTTTGGTTTGTAGAATCTTATCTTTGACTATGTGAATTTAATCCTGATAAAAATCTATGAAAGATCCTACTAACATTTCCGTATTTTTTTATTTACTATTAGGATCATATATTAGGAGCATATATACCATTAGGAGTCGATAGTAATGCAGTTTCCTAATAAGTAAAGAGGCAAAAGGATCAGGGTCCATAAGCCGTGTTTTTGGCCCATGAAATAGACTAAAATTCGATTTTGTTATACTGACTTAATTATTTCACTTTTTAATATTAGAAGGTTTATCCTGTACGATTTCAACAATAGTTTTTGTATTTTGTTCGGATTTATATGACTTACACAAGCTCAAAGTTCGTTTTAATCGTAGTTTTTGATAAAAAAAAATAATAAAAACACAATTTCTTCTAATTTTACCTCAATTATTTATATGAGCGCAATCGTGCAACACTTTCTTCTTTGCATATTATAAAATAGATCAAAATGTACAATATATGTAAAAATAAAAGTATTGCAAAGCTGCGCTCATAGTAAAATATGAAAAAAATATATTAAAAATTGAGGTAAAATTAGGAGAAATTGCGTATTTTTCATCAAAAACTACGAACAATACAAACTTTGAGCTTGTCTAAGTTATATAAAAACTAACAAAATGCACAAAATAGTGTTGAAATCGTACAGGATAAACCTTCTAATGTCAAAAAAGGAAATAATTAAGTCAGTATAACAAAATCGAATTTTAGGCTTATTTCATGGGCCAAAAACATGGCTTCTGGACCCTGATCCTTTATCGATAATGAGACACTTTCCAGCTCTATATGTTCCAAAAGTTGGATGCGAACCCCCTTCCCCACACCCGTCCGGGTGCAAATTCTACATTTCCGGGAGAGGGACCACTGTAAAATAGCAAGAGAGATTTTGCCTTTCGGATCATTAAATGTAGGGAATCCAAAATATTCCAATAAAACACATTTTTGGAAACGCGAAAAGACAAAATTACCGCTGATTCATCACTGATCTCATCCTCATACATAAGATTCATTGTCCCTAAGAGATACATTTTCATGGACATGCTAGTCATGCCCATGGAGGGGCAGAAATTTTTGACCCGTAATGCTTGCCCGTTTAAGACTTGTAAATATTTTATCACAAAATTACTTTTTCACGATTTTTGAAATTACTGGCATGATATTAGATAAGTTCAAAGTAATTTAAAAATATTTTTATATACTTCATTTGTATTTTAATTTGTATTAATTTACCAGTCCACAGACATGATCTGCGTGTCCATGGAAATTATAGGAAATCTATTTTTCTGCAAGAATAATCGCAGAAGTAAAAACCAGCTTTTCCATGTTATACACGAATCGAGACTATGATGAACCCGCAAGGGGCCTAAGTTTTTTCGATAATTAAAACATTTTTTTGAAGTACAGGTTTCGCTCGATTAATGCGGTTAATTGTTCCCTCGATATTACCACACTCATTGAAACATACATTTAATTGGAAAAACTACAATAGATCCAAAGCCAATCTTCTAAAAATCCATATACAGGGTGGTTATAATATAAGTTTCTCTATTTGGAGCTGTCTGTAGCTTGAAGGAATAACCGGAATGAAACCAAAATCAGTACACTTGCTATTCGAGAAGAGGGAAGAAGAATGGAACAATAATTCCAACAATAACAATAATAAAACAACAATAATAAACAATAATAACAATAATAAAATTTAATAAAAAAAATGGTTGCAATAACGGTTGCAGGCGACGGGGGCCTGTCGTTACAAACGCCGTTGTGTACCGTGGAGGTGTCGCAAACCTCAATGACTTAAAAGATCGCATATCAGAACATGTGGGAAAAATCACTCCTGACGCGTTACATTCTGCAGTTGAGCACGTCGCGTACAGGGCCCGCTTAAGACATAGAAATAGGTGCAGCCTGACGTTCTTCAGGGACCCCCCCCCCCCCTTATTACTCTACCAATTGCTTGGTTATTTACTAAATTCCTTTTTCGTATGCTGCAACAATTTGAAAATTTATCATCAAAATTGCGAGTAAACAACACTTTAGAAATATTTAGATAAAATAATATGATTATAATTTAGATAAAAGTTTTGTAAGGGAAAAAAATGCATTTTTTACCCTGAGTGAAATTTTTTTTTCTAAATATTAATTTTGAAAAGTAAATTTTGGGGCCCCTTTGTATTTCTTTGGGGTAAGCACGGGCTTCTCGGGCCTATTCGGTAAACAGGCCCTGGTCGTGTACCGCCAGGATTGTCTCCTCCAGCACAATGACCATGTGGAACCTGAACTTGGTTGGCATACGAAAACTTAACTGCATTCACTGTGACACTTTCCAACAAATTAGGTTTGTCATCCGGTTTTACGCTTTAATTCTTTGTTCTTGTATTACACGTTACGTTTCACCACACTCAAAGGCGCCATCTGTCGGCGATTATTGCAATTATTTTATTGCAATTATTTTTTTTAAAGAAAATTTGCAAATAAAAATAAAAATCTTCTCTTAAAGCAAACCTAATTTATCACGTTTACCTTAAACAGCCAAATTTACTTCAAAAACCATTTATTCTGTAAATTATATTTGTTATTTCTAAACATCTAACAACAGAAAAAGTTTTAATTAGTTTTCTGAACGCATAAACAATATTAATTTATATATAATTAAAACGAATAGCAAATCCTTTTATATATGCTGAATTTACGAATTCACAGCAAGATGTCTATTTAATAACCATAACATCACTTCACCAAAATAATAAAGATAAACAATTATTCCATTAAAACAATATTTCAGAAAGTGGCCCTCACATACATTCAGATATAAGTTTTGGTAAAGGCAGAGTCATACTTTTTTCTGAAACATAATTATAATTTCCGCATTTATTTATATCTATTATCTTTTCTATTTTTTTTTTTTTTACCGCTTTAATGAATTTGACTATGTGATTAAGAGAAAATGAAGAACGCAATACATTCCTTACCTAAAGTAAATAAATTTAAATAAAGATAATAAACATTTTTTTATCTGAGGGGTGATGACCTTTTATAATAAGCCGTTATAGTGAACAATGCAATTGTTAATAAGAATGGCGTTTACTCTTGGGTGTGTATCAGTGTAGAGAAAACAATGTTGAAGTTTATGGATGCTTTAGGTTAAACAGTTATTCTAATAAAGCGTCTTTGCTTCGTTTAACTATATATAAAAAAAAAGAAAAAGCTGTGCCATTAAAGGGCTAATCTGCACGATGTTATTATTAGTTAAACATTGTTAAATGTCTTTTAAGGGAGGTTTATTTTGCGTTTATTAACTGCTGAAAACCATTAAACATTTACTCTAACATTTATTGCAAACATGTTGCGCAGTTTGCGTAATTTGATGTTTCATTTTCTCTATCAAAATACATATTTGTTAAAAATAAATTTTAAATAGTGAACATGTTGAATTTGGCCTTTAATTTTTTTACGATATACTTCAGTATTTATGAAACATTAATCATATAGGGGAAAGCTAAGTGAGGTAACAGAGGTAAATTATTGTAATCATTTTTTAAAATATATTATGCCTCTAAATGTTATTCTATTAATGAATTCAAAATGTACAATTGTAAATAATTATAATTATAATGTTTATCTCAAAATGCTATATAAATAACTACAACTAAAGTTTATGTGAAATATCAATTATTGTAAAAATTTTAACGTTCGCCCAGCCTTGTGGCAAAATTGGGTAACGTTTTTACTTTGTAAATATAATTATTGTAGCTAACATGTAATTGTTATAACTGAAAAAAATATAAATAACTTCTGCACGCTCAGCAAAATTGGGCTGCAAATGTAACACTATTGTAACTTTCAAAAATGTTGACTTAAAAATAAGCAGGGTCTTCTGCTTTGCTGAGGAGACCGGGCTCGTACCGGGCTGTGGTGGCGCCGGAAAGTAATATTTTCCCCTCCCTAGGCTTAGGGGTTCGTCCTGGCCATTAGCCATAAGCTGGTCCCTAGGGTGGGCGCTGTCTGTCTGTCTGTATGTAAGTGGCTTCTAAAATAAATTATGTGATTATTCAGAGGACAATTTAGCATATTGTCATCACAAAGACGCACATTTTCTGTTTTAAGAGGTAAAAGCTCAGTTGAAATTTCTCGGAACTATTTTTTTATATTGCACCTCTTACTTTAAAGTTGTATGATACCCATTTCTAACATCTGACATCATTACAATATATTTATATGCCACATGAGTACATTAGAAGTATATTTTAAGTCCAAGTAGCCAACTTTAAGTTAATTACCGGACAAATTATGCTATATTTTCTAACAGAAATAATTGTCCGTTAAGGTAAGTGTACTAAATATTCATGTCAAGTGTAGTACTTTATTCTTAGTAATTGCACATTTTCTAAAAATCGAGAGAAAGAAAGCTACATATTGTATAATTTAGCAAGATTCCTCCTGAAGTTTCTCTAAATATTCCTTGTGATGAAAAAGTGGAAATTAACTGAGAAAAAAAGGGAAAGTTGCTTATTCACTACTTAACTAATGACTCAAAGAAAAATTTCAATCTACTATTCAGTATGGAAAAAAAGCATCAGCTTAGATAAAAGATCTTTAACATAGAAAATTAAAGATCGAAGAATGAGCAAAACAAAACAAAAAAAACTTCAGCAAACCATTTAAACTTCAGATGGCATTAAAACTTGTTGCTGGTATTATGTTTTCTCTCAATCATTCAAATTCATAAAGAAAATAAAAACTAACATGAAAACTGTCTGCATTTTCGAAAAAAGTTTATACTGAAAAAAATAAGATACCTTATAAAAATTTGGAAACTTTTATGTTTTAACATTGTTACGAAAATATAATTAAAATATATCTAAAACAATTAAATGTTTGCATGTTTGTCTTTACATTTTTACTTAATCCATTAAATTTGGAACTCCACTAAATTAGAATGGGCGCCTTATTTTATCCGGCCAGGTTGATAAAATGAGGTTTACTTAAACAGTAAAAAGACATTAAAAAGCAAATCTTTGCCTAAAACCTAGAATATTTTCAGTGTCTCTTTTTGATTTACCGATAATGTATTCTCTGTGCAGGTAAATTGTATGCCAACACTTATTCGACATTTAATTAAAACAGACTCTTAAAACTAATTTAGTGGTGGGAGTTTTAGATATTTCGATATTCCAGCTAATTAATCCAGCAGAGACCATATTTAGGTGAGCAGCTGTAAACAGCCGGACTAGC
Source organism: Maratus michaelseni (assembly GCA_963931845.1). NCBI lineage: Eukaryota > Metazoa > Arthropoda > Arachnida > Araneae > Salticidae > Maratus > Maratus michaelseni. The sequence goes on along the minus strand of OZ007587.1, from coordinate 379,299,105 downwards.
CGAGACAATAATCTGGCGATCCCAATAACCTTGCGTAGGGGAAAAGTGCAGACTGGATTGGTATTAATCAACCTGTCAATACATCATTTTTTAATATGTAGCCTCCAGCCTTCACATATATTTCGAATATTAACAAAGGATTGTTTTACTCTAATTTCAGATCATGCTGTTTCTTTTAATTAACTTTGTATGCTTGTTGAGCCTACGCAAATTGGAAGGACACGGGCTTAAAAAATTAGACTGGTAGCTAAAGGACGAATCAGAGAACTAAGATGCAAAAGTATTTTCTATTTAATTCTGTTTTTTTTCTAATACACATCCATTATGCATTACTTTATTGTCTGGAGCCCGATCATCATGATGGGAAACAAATGCAAGCCCAAAATATTGATTAAGCGAGCGGAACAGTTCGTCCTTGGATGTTGTCCGCGCCCGTTCGCATTGACACCGTTTTAACCATGCGATCAATGGACCACAACAACAAAAAAAAGCCTACTCAAAATGCTAGAAATTAACAGGGAAAGAAAGGGGAAAGGTGTGTGCACGTGAAAATATGCCCTGAGTGCTCAAAAGAAAAATAATGCTTTTGATAATTGAAGGACAGTGTTTAAAAGTTTTCAACGTCGCAAATGCGAACTATTTTAACTTTGGACGTCAGGCTGTCGCCAGATATGACTTTATTTACTTTCTCCTTATCAAGTTACACCGCAAAAGCCTATTATTAATTAGTCATCTAAAAGGCAATTCAGACAGCTTTAAGATGAAAAAAGTTTATAGCTGAAAGAGTTTAATAATCGAAAGAAAAATGTAATTTTCTGGTAGAATGGTCGTGAGATAACTTCTCCAGATGTTACGAAAGCATGTTAATCAGCATCATTCTTGCAAGGTTTTTGATATTTTTCAACATAGTTGAAAAATGTTTCGGTTTATCTGGTCATCCGTGTCCGTTATCTAACACACGTTATGTGCAAAAAATCGTTTCAAGTGCCCATTTTGGTGATGTTACATAATGAAGCTGATATGCATTACTGAGGAGCACTGTACCTTGCTTACTGAAAAGTATGGTATGCATTGCATTTATCGTTCATTTACAGGGACATACAAAAGAATTCGGTTACAGCACAGTCTATGAGCGACAATTGCTGGAAGTGTGTTCTCAACTTTGGTTTTTGTTTTTAAGTTCAACTAAATTTTTGCATAGTACGTGGTGTGTATAAATGATCATATACAGGGCTACACAAAGGATTCGTAAGTATTACTGACTATGGGAGTAAATTTCTTAAGGATAGTTTTTAACACTTTTCAACATAGTTGAAAAGTGTTTAGGAATTCGTTTTGTCTGTCTGTCTGGCTTCCCGTGCTCTAGCTCACGTAAATATACTCGAGTCTTTATGCAATTGATAAATGTTATTGAGGCTGACTATGACATGGTAGGTATTCAAAATGAAATGTGCAGTTCAAAAGAATTCCGTTACATCATGGTCTATAGGGGAAAATCGTTTACGCTATTTTAAACCTATTGGTTGGTTGGTTGGTTGGTTGAATGGGGTTTACTGGCACAAAATCCCTTCTGGGACATGCATTTAAACATATTGAAATTAATATATATCACTGAGGTGCACTACAAGAGACTTACTATAAAATATGGTGTACAAAGCATTCATCGTTCATTTACGGAGCCTTACAAAATTCGTGAGATTACTCTTTCTTAACAATAATTGCTGTAAGTGTGTTTTCAGTTGTGGTACGCGTGTTTAAATGTAACAATGTAACTAATATTTTGCCTATTACTTGATGCATATAAGTTCTATCGATCATATACAGGGCAGCACAAAAGTTCTTGAGTACATTGCCATTTATTGACGGAAATTGCTGAAGGAGAGAAATCGGTGAAGGAAAATTTAGTTCAGTTGGATAACGCATAGTACAGTTGAAAATTCAGTGCTATGCATTTCCTAACTGAACTAAATTTTAGCATACTATATGTAATATATATACAAATCTATAGATCATATACAGGACTGCAGAAAAGGATTCGGATATTTTTTCCGACTGTAGATAATAATTCCTGAAATTGGATTTTCAAATGTGCTGTACGTTTTTCAAATTGTTTACTTAGACATCATCTTTCACTTTATTAAGCGGTGAAGGTTTGTTAAAGTATTCTGGAAGTGTTGGAAAGTGTTTCATAATCTATCGTTGGCGCATAATTTTTCGTTCTTGTTCAAATTATTATTTCACCTAAACTCGTGAAAAATAATATTTTAAAGATGTTTAACCCATCTACTCATTTTTTCCCCAAGGCATTTTTGTCACTGATTAATATTTTTATCTTTTTAGTATAGTATATTACAATATTTTTGCTAATGTTTAAGTTTAAAAGTTTACTTTGATTGATTAAAAAAATGTAAATAAGTTTTTATTTATTTTTTAATTTCCGGATTATGTATTTTAATTTAATTGCTAAAAGCATTTAAAAGAAAATTCTGACGAGTTTAGACAATACATTAAAAATATTAGATTTTTAATATTTTATTTAATAATATATTTTTATGTATTACCTTTTCTGATTGATACATTGCAGAAGCAAATAAAAATAATAGTGCTATTAATGTTATTTTTTTACATGAAAAAAACTGATTGACTTAAATTCATTTATATGTTTAGTATGAAAATTGTAATGGGACAGCAACCCTAGAGTGTATAATTTTTCTGGGATGCCCTAAACACCTCGGAAATAATGCCACAACAATATATTCACCTTAGATCTATCTCGTAAATTACCAAAACAAAAATTCAGTGAACTAATTATAGAGGGGCAGAACAAGTGACAAACCTATAATTGAAGGACTGAAAGACATAGATAACATAAACCCAAAGTAAGAGATTTAGATGCAGAGAATAGAGAGAGGATGCTTTGTTGCTTCGTTTTTTATTTGCATGGGCGAGAACAAACCACTGAAAGTGAGTGGGGGTTTTCTGATAGAGCAGAATCAACTTAGAATCAAATTACTGGATGCTCCTGTTAATTAATATGCCATTTTATTCACAACTCACAGATATACAGAAAAACAGCTTTTAGAATTTAAAACAGAAACAAATAGGCTTACATAGATTTAGATGTTAAGAACGAACTAAAATACAATTATTAATCGTAATACACAGGTCAGTGTTATAAAAGTGAAAAATTTCATAACAAAATATATATTTTTTAAATATCAAAAATGGTGATCTAATTTATTATGCAAAGAATAAATTACAATGTATGTCAAGTAACCATTTTTTATTACTATTTTGCTTCAATTATAAAATATATAACAAGTAATGACTATTCTGGCATTGAATATCATTTGTCGTAATACAAGAAGGCAAGGTAGCCTGGAATTATGCCAAAAAAAAAATGCGGGGGCTACAGTACCGTAAGAGAAAATTTTGTATGGAATGGATATTGCAAATTATTTTAGTCAGTCAAGCATACAAACGTTCCATTATAAGCTTAACTAAAGTTTTCGTTAATAATCTTAAGAATAATGAAGATATTCTAACGACAGTTTTAACAGATTTACCTCGCTAATGTGATAGCATCATGACAATTTCTGGAAGTACATAATAATTTGGTGATATATACCAACCATAATAACAACCATATTCTGAAACCCAGAACCTTGAGTTCCGTATTGTTTGGAAATGAATGATGGACATATTCAGCATAATGTCAGCATATTTCACACAAAATAAGATAAGCCTGCTGAAAATTTCTCTCTAAAATCAAATCAATATTTGTTATATCAGGGGCTAGCAGTGCGCCAGTATTGCATTCATCGTAAATACTTCCAATGAAATAAAAATATCGGATAACCATCGGTTTTACATTGTAAATATTTGCAAAGAAATGCCACTATTACTACAACTATATTAGCTTTTCAATGGAAATATGTACAATGCAAAGACAATATTTTCTTAGAGATATTAACATTACATTGAAAATACTGGCAATAAAATGGCAAAATATTTCTGAACATTATTGGTGCAATTTCGGCAAAATGCAAACATAGTATTTGTCACAACATCTTCATGCCAATATTACTAAGACTGGCCAAGGTATACTCAATAAAATTATTAACCAAAACACAAATTTCGATTGGGGTGGAACACGTTATATTTTACTGACTGAATAAGTGGGCTGCAATCCCGGGTTCCATGGTAAACATTTTTAGTTTTGACGCATACTACCACTTCTTTTATTTTTATAATCAATTTCATTTTAAAACTATGCATATTTTCTAGAAAACGCAACAATTCTCCTTGACCAATAATCCTCATTTTCTGAACAAACATAGGATGATCAACTTTTATGTAAATTCTTTTAAAAAGAAGTAAAGTATGTCTCATTCAATAAGCCATAAAGAGGGCTTCAAATGGTATTCGAGGGCGTGTCGTTTACGTGGCAAACTCGCATTTTCAAACCATTTAAATTGTTCGTTTATAGGTTATTTTACACAAACCTAAAAACCCTATGATGTAATACTAAAGCACAAAGAATTCTATGCTATGAAAGCAAACAATTGTAATGCTAATTCCAATTATATATTTTTCTGATTCTGAAAGATTGCGGTGACCAGCATCTTAAAAAATAATTTCATGCAAACATGATTATCTGACAGAAATATTTTTTTAAAATAAGATGAAGAATTCATACTGGCCAAGTTTAATTTATCTTTGTTATCTAACCAAGAGATGGTTTAACTATATGTATTCTTGGTTAAATTGATGAAAGAATTGCTTAGGGAAAAAGAAGTAAGATGTGTTCTTTGCACGATAAGAAACTATCTTTTAATATTTTATTTAGATAACACAAATGTCTATCTTCATATGAGCATTTTTTTTATTTAACTATACAGATGATTAGAAATAAGGCTGGTAAAGCGAATTTAGATCCACTATCAGCTAGAAAAGAAATGCTTTTTACCAGAAGAATATCAAAAAAGTAAAAGGATTTTTAATGATTTTATCAAGCACATCAAACTCGCTTTCGAAATTAAACAATAGGTAAACCAGCCAACCCTCCTCCAAAAAATGCAATCATGTCTTCTTCCACCACAATGAGGTCAAATTTAAATTAAACTGTTACTTTCTCCTGGTCTATAAGTTTATATAAAAATAAGCATAAGAAATATCTATTTAAAAGAAAAGTGTTGATATTCTTAAAAGCAAACTAGTTTAAAATAACTTATTGTAAGCCAAATTCGTAGACTAGCAAAATAAAAAAAATGAACTTTTCAGAAACGGTTTTGGTAAGGGATTTGAATTATCGTATGAGGCACGTTCTAACCGTTTACCTGAAAATAGTAGAATTAATGTCATAATGAAAAAATAATTAAACCGCTTTAATCCAATCATTTTTAGAAGATATTTAAAAATGTTCTCAAAAGCAGGTTGATAAGGATAATTATTTTAAAAAAAAATATATATATATACGAATTTCAAATGAGTGGAATGATAGGAAGACATTCCACTGTTTGTTATACTTTCACTATGATTTCTCCGAAACTTTTAGACTATATAATGTATATATGACATATAAGACGTAAATGATATGTATATAATGACGTATAAGGAACATATATGAGTGTTTCGATTGGAATATATATATATGCGTATATGTGGTGCATATATATAAGCTTTGCGATGATCTTGGCGAAATCATACCTGCAACCTTCGCATAATCGTAATTGTGGGGGGGGGGGGGGGGGCACTATAACACGAAAGTAACCGAAACAAATTAGCAAATATCCAATTCAGTCTAATACAGTTCAATGGAGATTAATTCCGTTAGGCGTCACCTGATAAGTTTTTAAAAAAACATAATTTTGGAATCTCTGTCCAAAATTTGTTTATTTAGACTCGAAAGCGCATATTTAATAGCCTTTTGTTCTCCATTTATTTATACTTACTTCACAATGAACTGTGCTGACATGATACTTCCTGTTGTTTAAATGCTAATATTTTCCAGTTCGTTACCCAAATGAGAAGTTTTCATCTCGTTTTGCTTATTTGAAATTCAAAAACTTCCCTTTATTTTTGTAGAACTTGAAACAGAGAGAGCTTAAGGGCAAATATCCACAGATAGTGTACAACATAGTGTGAGTGAAAAATAAACACTGGATGCAATTCATGCGGATCCAAAGTTGAAATCCAAATTTTTCATTTATATGTAAAATTCAACATAATCTTAAGTTTATGGAGGGTATTCAGTAAAGCTCTATTTATGTCTGTTAGTCTACACATTTTTCTTGATAAAATAGGACAATACGTTATTTTTTCTTCTTTGAGAATATTGTGCGGGTAAGGTAAATAGTAAATGATTTTACTAAGCATCATAAATACATCTTAAGTGTATTATTTCAACCAGACACTATTTTGGAGTCTCTAAAGAATAATATATATATATATATTTTTTTTTTAAAGCTTGTTTTCTTTTATAGTGTAATGCACATTTTGAAATGTTCATAACTTTTTACTTTCCACGAAATGATACTTTGTGTTTAAATGCTATATTTTCCATTTTTATGCTGAAGAGAATACGCTAGCAAAGCGAACACACACGCAAGGTTGTTAAACCAGTGGCAGCGTTGTTCTCAAATTTCTAATTTGCATTTTTAAGTACGTTCCTAATTATATAAATACGTAGCACCTATTGTCGTCGTCTGGTCCGCCTGTCTGTCTGTCCGTCCGTCCGTCTGCCTGCATATAACAGCGCAAAAACTACTCCACCAAATGATTTGAAAAGTAATATATATAATCTTTGCAGAATTTTGTCGAGGCATTTCAAATTTTATGAAAATCAAATCAAAACTTTAGAAGACATTAATAAAAATATTTAATAAGAAATTTGAATTTTTTTTTTTTTAAATCGGTGCTTTTTTGTTATAGGAGTTTCTGAGGTTTAATGGTCAAGCGACCGAGAGTCGTATTTTGTTACAGAAATTAATCTGCAGACGATATAATTCATTTCACAGAATTAAAAATCATCAAGATCTGCATTCTTATACAACTAGCTATAGTACGAACGCACCTCATTTGTCACGTTTGACGTACAATTTCCAACTTGTTCTTATTAGTTGACAAAATATTTCTGAAATATGCACATAATTTATAATTCTATGTGTTAAAATCTTAGCGAAACTGGGTAAGATTTTAACATTTCATATAAAATTAAGTATGTATTTTTTAAATATTTTGACAACTAAGAAAAAGAAAGACATCCTTTAAGAAGTGTACAAAGAAAAATGGAGTTAAAAATATTGATTTTCTGAGGAGCTATTTTAAATATATGAATGCATCCTAAGTCCATATATTTAACATTAGCGAGGGGAATTAAGGAGTAAACTAACAACCTTAAGAGTATACTCTAATCACGTGAACACAGACACGCAAGCTACTGTTAAACCAATGGCAGCGCCCTTTTCTAATTTGTCGTTTGAATTTTTTTCCATAGGATTTTTGAGGTCGATGTCTAACCGGTCACTTTCGTACTTCCTCGAATTTGGTTACTGTACTTTATTTATTTATTTATTTATTTTGTGGGGACATTCACTTTCGGAACCGGTTTCGAAATTGAAAGTGTTCTTAGAATAAAAAACTGCAACCAAAATCGAAAAAGTATACGGAAGTACTCGTTTAGACATCAAACCTTAGATATCCTATTAAAAGAAAAAATAATTTAAAACTATTGAAATAGAAACGAGAAAATTGAAAGTGAGTTATTCTCATTTTATTTCATTATTATTTTGAATCTTGATTCTGCAGAATGTGAAACAAAGGGTTAATAGAAAAGTTTCTTGTTTGCATTTTAATAGTTTTAAATTATTTTTCGTTTAATGTGATATCTAAGGTCGATGTCTAAACGAGTACTTCCGTACTTTTTGGATTTTGTTTATAGTTTTTTTTCTATTAACCTTAAAGAAAAATATCTACGACAGCGTATCTGGTTTTATAGACTATGTTAAGGAAATTACATTTTTAGCCAATATAATATGCTAAAACTCAACAGGATTCTATTAAAATCTTGCTTATTTCAATTAAGCCAAAAACTTTAGTGATTTAATTTCCTGTACTACTTTTAAATGCTAAAAAGTACAAAATAAAAACTTTAAAAACAGTAGAAAAAAAGTTTCAATAGACTTTTTACATGTTTCGGCTCCATCGAAGCCATTATCAAACAAATAAAAATACTCGATAGTTGCACAATCTATGATGTAATGATTTGAAACTTCATCATTCAATTTTTCACGTATTTTTGCAGATTACGCACGTTTTATTATTATTATTATTATTATTATTATTATTATTATTTTAATTGGATGTATTTTACTTACCCATTATACGTAGTACAGGGTAAGTCTTGTAATCGTTTTGAAAATCGAAAAAAGAAATTTGACCGATTTACACGTTTCAGACACTGGAGATTACGAAAAACATATTTTTAGAAGAAAAAAAATTGTCGTCCGTCCATTTGTCTGTGTGTGTGTCTTTGTGAGTTTAAACGCTCTATCTCCCGAACAAATTGAGATAGAGACTTGAAATTTGGTATGTACTATTTTTTTTTCGGACTCTCGAAATATTCGTTCTGATAAAAGGTATATAAAAATTTTCGAAATTGTTTATTTTAAGGAGTGAATATAAAAGACAATAAAAAACATAAATTTTGCATAAAGTATGAAGTCGATCGGATAATGAGTTGCCGAGATATTTGTAATCCTATTTTCTACACTCTTCGCTTTTTCATGACCCTGTATTGCATTCAAATTTCAATTCAAAGATATATTTTAATTGGAAATGAGACGCTTAATCCGACGCAGTAAACAGTTAGTTAATATGTTTTTTTTTTTTTTCGGGCTCTCGAAATATTCGTTCTGATGAAAGGTATATAAAAATTTTCGAAATTGTTTATTTTAAGGAGCGAACATAAAAGACAATAAAAAACATAAATTTTGCATAAAGAATGAAATCGATCCGATAATGAGTTACCGATATATTTGTAATCCTATTTTCTACACTCTTCGATTTTTCATGACTCTGTATTGCGTTCAAATTTCAATTCAAAGATGTATTTTAATTGGAAATGAGACGCTTAATCCGACGCTGTAAACCGTTAGTTAATATGATTATCAATTTTGGAGTTATAAGGATGTTTCTTTTACGCAATTCGATACTAGAGCATTTAAAGTTCATGACGTCATCGAGCCACGATTATATTCGAATTGCAGTGCGTTTTATAAATAGTTTACACATGTTTCATTTTCATATTTTATATTATGTATATCCATGATGGGTAAGTATTACGGTGGCCCCCAACGACTAGTTTCCATATTCGTAGCCATGGAGTAACTAAGGTAAGACGTAATTTTGATAAGCTAAATGTTACTGCATTTTAGAATTTCAGAATATTCTTATTTTTTTATAGTGGCAATTTGATGGCATGCAAACAGTCTAATAAAACCTTTTTTACTGTTTTTAATATATTTTTTTTTATTTTATACCTTTTAGCAATTAAAAGTAATATATTATTACAGGGTGTTTCAATTTGTTATAGATTTAATTTCAGTTAAAATAAACTATAAATTCCATACATAATTCATACCCTCTATTAAACTATTAGTTAGTTAAGGGGGTTCTGAAATGATCTGCTGAACAACGCGAAACTTTCTGACACAATTTCTGATTCATTTTTAAACGCAAAAGCATAAAATTGGCGGGCCTGACTATTGAAGCGATTCGGAATCAAAATGAGTTTTCCCTTTTTTAATAAACAAATTACTTACCGAGTTATAAGCGATTCGTGTCACGTGACAACACGTTTTTCTCCTTTTTGGCACAGAAGCATCGGGAATTCGGTTCAAAACGCCGACTTTGACAGTGTTTTCTGAAAGATCTACTGCTTTTACCAAAAAATAGAAAACGTGTTTCGATTACAAAGTTTCTAAATAATAACACCTTCCCATATCATGAGTTTCTGAACAAAAATTAATTAAAAAATGTGTCTGAAAGTATCCAGTTTGGAATTTGAGAACAGCCTTAAGCTACTTTTTCTCTCCTTACAAGAAAAAGTAAAATTTTAATCGATTAAAATTTATTTTAAAAAAAATGATAAAATCTTCAATATATTTTATCCCGAACTGTGTGGATTTGAAAAAATACATTGCATAAAAATTGTTGCAATTTTTTTTACAAAAAACATGCAGAGATGTTGCTGATATTTTCTTTGTCACGCACTAAAGAAATATAAGGAAATTTTTCAGTGCGTGACTAAAGGGTTCGGACGACATGTAATGGAAGTAAAAACTTTAAAAACCTAAAACAAATTACTACATAATATATGATACAGGTTTCGGCTATGAGGAAATAAATTTAACGAAGATAACTATGATAAATGACATTTTAAATGACTGCCACTTTAAAAGATAAAACTACATCATAAACACAATCTTTCAAGCAGTGTAAAATTATTTATTGTGAGCATAAATGAATAATAAATACATTTTGAATAATAAAACATTGACTAATAAAACATTGAATAATAAAACATTTGTTTAAAACTTTTATCACATAAGCGAAATATCTTGATATTAAATGTTTTCTTCATTGGTATTCTATTATATTAAAATCTGATTGTCTGCTTGTATTTCACAACTGCTCTTCCTAGAATATGGAATGCAACGCGATGGAATTAACGCCATTTATGCGCATTGATCCAAAAATGTTATATAAGGTCTCAGAATATTAAAATGTTTATTATTTTCCGAGATATTATTTTTTTTTTTATAACTTTTAAGGAAGTTTCTCTAAATATGGCAACAAAATTACTTATTCTTATTTAAAAAAAAAAAAAAAAAAAAAAAAAAGGAAAGAAAAGGGTAAATAAGGAGATATCGTCTGCTATCCGAAATGGCGAACAAATATTTTTATTTATATATATTTTTTTAATGATTTAAATATTTTTTTAGCTTACATTCTATTTTAAAAAAATATGAAAGAATATTCATATGACTGACTTTTTACTAAAATTATTATCAAAATCTGAAATATTTTAATATTATTGATTCCTATACCATAAAATTTTCCGAATTTGTTTAAAATGTAAATGAATGAGTTGTCATAGTAAAGAGTATTGGGCATGAATTCTGAACACACATACAGGGCATATGTTCAGATTAAAAGTTTTTGTCCAAACCATTAACCCGTTTACACTTAAAACAATATAAATAGTTCAACATTTGTCTCTGGTTAATATTCCATAACGGAATTGAAAGGTTATTAATAAAGGAATAAATAATTAAAATAATATAAATAAAATACAAATTTAAGAGATATGTCATCGAACTACATTACGCTTAAACACTGAAATTATCAGAATCAAAACAGCTGCTGTAAGTAGCAAAATCCTTGACGATTTCTTCGGCTATTAATCCCTGGCATGCGACTAATATGCAAGTACCATTTTTAACACATTTTGAAACTTTATTTAAATACATAATAGATGTTTTTTATATAAAAATTCTTTTTGGTGTCGTTAGTCAAGAATCTAAAAAAATATATTAAATGAAAAAAATACAATAGAGTTTTCAATTAGAAAGGTTTTCACCTATGTTCTGTAACCCAGGATGTCCCTGTTAGATACCTGGGTTTTTAAATAAGAATTCGGGTAAATTATTTGAACTTAGATGCGAAACAAAAATTTTTAGTAAAAATAATTTAGAAATATAACAAATATTTGAAATCAATTATTCTTTCCACAACACTTTTCTTTACATAATAAAGACAAAAACTCTTTTTTTCTTTATTGTAGAAGTATTTCTGGAACCATCTCTTGTAAATTATATTGAAACTTTGGTTACAGAGTCCAGATATAAAGACAGAGTTGCAAGGATTGGGAATAAATCTGGAAATAAACCGTGGGTTTTGGAACTCCAAATATGGTAACTCTCTAAAAATGACTCTTTCATAGCACTTACAAATTTTAAACAAATAACTCTCGAAAGATGACTCGTTCATAGCACTTACAAATTTTAAACAAATAACTCTCTAAAGATGATTCGTTCATAGCACTTACAAATTTTAAACAAATAACTTTCTAAAGATGACTCGTTCATAGCACTTAAAAATTTTAAACAAATAACTCTCTAAAGATGATTCGTTCATAGCACTTACAAATTTTAAACAAATAACTCTCTAAAGGTAACTCGTTCATAGCACTTACAAATTTTAAACAAATAACTCTCTAAAGATGATTCGTTCATAGCACTTACAAATTTTAAACAAATAGTTTTATTACGCTAACAATCAACTTGATTTTTGTTTTAATTTTAAATCTATTAAACTGGCATTAGGTTACAGGAGGGAGATAGCAATTTTATTTTTTCCTCAATTTCATTTTTTCATTACAAGGAGGAGGTTCTAAAATTAACGAGACTATATTAACGTAATACTTGGATGATTCCTAACTTGCATTATTGTATAGAAATTTAAAAAAAAAATAATAATAATAATAAATAATAAAGCGTTTGTACCAAGAAAAGCAAAAGGATATTCCTAATCTGTATATTACTGGAGGTTTGGGGGAATTAATTGGGTCTTTTGGGGAAAAAAACGGGAAATAAACGTTTTTTTTTTTTTTTTTTTTTTTTTTTTTTTTAAACTTTAAAGATGATGACAACTCTCTAAAGATAACTCATCCATAACACTTAAAATTTTGAACCAAATATATTTTTTTAATTCCATTAAGCAAATTAGGTTTTTGTTTTAATTTTGAATCTTTAAAATTTATATTATTTTTTTTTAAATGCTTCTTATATCATATCTTACCCTCTGGGGTAGGGGTGACATAGAATTTTTTTTTAATGCTACTTATATAAAATCTTACCCTCTGGGGTAGGAGTGACATAGCAATTTTATTTTCTCATCTTACAACAGGGGGAGTTTCTAAAATCAACGAGACTACATTAACGTAATACTTGGATGATCCCTAACTGGTATTATATTGTAGGAATTTTTAAAAATAAATAAATAAATAATAAATAAACGAATGTTTCAGGAAAAGCAAAAGGATATTCCTAATCTGTATATTACTACTTTTACTTACTATAATAACAATTGTTATTTTTATTAAGACGTGATTTACAAAGAAACCATTTAAAATACATTTTAAAAATATTACTTGAACCTCCCTTTTAAGAATAATCCTACTTTACTTAAAATATCCAAGTTCGTGGATGTTCTTTCAAGCTAAACATTCGGCAAAGATCAAAAGAAACAACATTTAAGCAGAAAAAAAAAACGAAAAAACTAACAAACCCGTAATTTAGAATCCTTACCAGATTCGCATAAAGCATGTATTAGCAAAAAAAAAAAAAAAAAAAAAAAGGTATATATTTTAGCTTTAACTTAAATTTAATGCTCTTTTAGTCTACTATTTCATGCATGTGGGTAACCTTATATTTTTGTAGAAATGGGCAGTCTATTTTTTTCTTCTTAACTATGTCAGAAAATGGTAACATTAGAGCAGAATAGCTTGTTACTCTAAAATGTTTCCTGTACCTAAATGCCCTATTAACTGAATCTGTTGCAATATTTGAAATTAAATGAAGAGATGAAATAAGTAAACTAATAACTTTTCGTTTTCATATAGAAAAATAAGTCCGGCAAATATTATATTAAGTTGATGCAAAAGTTTTGTCGTATTTTAATACCTAATTTTAATACCTTTAATACCATTAAAATTTTAATACCTGATAATTTTACCTATAAGTTCAAAGCAAGCACGTATAATAAAATTATCAGGTATTAAAATTTTTCCGATATTAAAGGTATTAAAATACGACTAAACTTTGGCATCAATCTAATAGAAGAAAAATCAGCCATTGATTTTGAAAGAGGGTCAAGTCCATTGATCACTTAGACTATTACATTCAACTAAAGACTCATTAAAAAAAGATGTAATCTATAATAAAATAATAAAGATAGTTAAAAAACATCATAACTTTTGAAGCTGTATAATAAAAAAAGTAGATTCTTGAAAATATTCTCAGTATTGTATTAAAGTATATTCCCAAAGTGTTAACAAAAGTTCATTATCACTATTATTTTCACAAAAAAAAAATTGCCTGCCCAACACGTCCCGGGAACAATTAAGTCTAAGTCAAGTCCGACCAGGCTGGAGTATGCAGAAAAAAAGTAAGCCTGATTCTGGTCTGAGCCTGCTGAAAATTAAGCCGAGCTTAGACACGAGACAACTGTCCGATGCAGATCTCTATATGCTGGACATTTTAAATTTATGTATTGATGTTGTAGAACTAGCATCAGTTCGTGCAGCACATTTATACTTATTCTGGGCCCAGATTGGTCCATTGAAAATTAAAGTATTGCAAAACTGGTGTAATAACAATAAAAGCATTAAAACTTCTTAAAGGCCTTTCGAAAGGCCTAGTGCAATCCTTATTTTATAGTGTTTTTAAGAAGTTTTATGCTTTTATTTTACCAGTGAAAATTTTTCATATTTCGTTGGCATAGTCCAAACCTTTCTAATTTGTTATATTGGGCCAGTCGGTTATATTGGTCCTTCATTTTTTTTATTGGCCCAGCTGGCGAGTTTAATTTTTAATCTGCCCATCCGGCCCATGAATTTTTTTATCGGACAATCCCTGACGGTGTAATTTTTATCGGCCCGATCCGTTTATTTTTTATCGGTCCTGCCCGTTAAAAAAACTTTATTCTGCCGGCCAGGCCCATTTGAGAAGTCGACTTCATTTTGCCAGTCGGGCCCGCGTAGACCTCTACGCCCTTCTCCCTAGAAAATTTTGAAATGGCGTCCTTGACAATAGTGTGTTTAGAAATATGTAATATTTATTTATATTAGATATTTCTAGAATTGTCCAACATTATGTAAAATATAGTATTTGTGATAACTGGATTTGTGTTGTGATATTTATATGTCGAGTCTGTAGTACTGAATTTGATGACCCCTCTGGTAGTTTTATGAACACCAACCCTTAGAAATACCACTTATTGTCTTCTTATCTGTGTCGTGACTATAGTCTAGCTGCATTAAAAGTATTTCATAGAATTTTATGTATTTGAACTCCGCCTTTTAAAGCAATTTACAAAGGTGAAAAGAAAAGAAAAGAAAGGGAAAAACCATCAGCCATTTATCACAAAAACAGAAGAAGAAAAATAAGAATCTATCGAAATACGTAGGACTAAAGAATTCTTCATTCACTGGAAAATTACTTTTATTTTCTTATTTAACACTTTAGCTCCGATAAAAAATGAACTTTTTTTGAAAAACGTGGGCTGGCAACACGGCTTTCTGCTAGCAAATTAGAACAGGAAGTTAGTTCGATTAGCTATTTGGGCACTTGGGCGTAAACGTATTCAAGGAGAACAACCCAAGTTCGAATGGAATAAAGTCTTATGGACACCTTAAGAATACTAAGTAGCCCCCAGATCGAAGAACAAAAGGGTTAGTGGTTCTTTTTTTTATTCATTTAAAGCCGTTTTACCTGCGGTACCAATCATTTACAAACGGCATCGGAAAAATATAAAGGTTTGCTACCTCTGATAGCAATCTAGCGTAATTGTGGTTTCATTACACTAACTTTACTATGAGTAATGACGTTATATCATTGCTAATGAGACAACATTCTCCAGCAATGTTACAAAATCAAAAACACGCAAATGATACGAAGCAAATGTTTTTATCAAAGTTCCCGTTACGGTAAATTAATTAAGTCACATCTTGATGTCATTTGGGAAGATTATTATCTTCATCAGCAAATGAGGTTTTCAATGGAGCTAACTTATTATGAAATGAAATATTATGATTTGAATTAATACCTCTGAACCGAAGGATTTTAATTTAACACTTCTACGACAAAATAGTTTCTAAAATGTTAAAATCATTGACTGCCAACAGATTTTAAGATTAAACTAATTTGATAATAATAATTAAATGTAATTAAAAAAAACATACTTTCATTAAAATTCACAAAAAAGTCAACTTATATTATAAATCACAAATGTTTTCGTTGCAATGCTGATGTCATAATGATGCAGGTAACCATGTGGTGAAAATTGATGAATGTTGCAACAATGGAGCTATTTTTTCAATTAAACAATCGTAACGTTATTCCTATGGGGAAAATGCAAATTTTGAGCCGACGTTGTTGGCCCCCCTTAGGAATCGATTTTTTTTTTTTTAAATGTAATGTCCAATTCATTTATTGCACTCAGGAATACATATATATTCCAAATTTCAAATCTGTACGTCAACAGGAAGGGAGTGAAAAATGATTCGCAAGATTTCACTGCCACATACTTACAGAAATGTAGTCAAAAGAAAGTATGTATATATATATATATATATATATATATATATATATGGGATGTTGGGACCACAATCTGACATTTGTAATATTGAATATCTCTAATTTTACTTAAGGGGGGCAACAACACTCACAAAATCCTATGAAAAACAGCTGATGTTGAGGTACATTTTTCTTGGGAACTAGAGAGGCGATATCAATATCTTTTTAAAAATAAAATTGAGCGCTCGATAAGAAATAAATAATACAATGATGAAACGTCTGTAGTTCTGTTTTTTTAATTGTTAAATTAATGATATTAAAATTAAAAAGGAATTAGCTTTTCCGAAAAACAAAACAATTGAGATATAGCTAATTATAATACCAAAAAATATTTAAAAACCGATTCATTATTTTCAGAGAAAAAGTACATCAATATCGGCTGTTTTTCATGTTTCACAGGCCCACTAGTGACTGGGAGGTTCTGTGCCTCAAAAGCTGATAGACGCTGGGTTCTAACGCATGTCGCGCTCTTCGGCCTAACCGTTCGGAGTTTTCAGTGGTTTTCTTCAAACCTGCGTAATGGTGCCTAAGTACGGATTAGGTTCCCTTAGGAAGATACCCCCATGAAGGGCATCTCCCCTCCTCTCGGTCTATATATATATTCTATATATATATAATAAATATATAAAAATATTATGTTTTTTTTTTTTTTTTTTTTTTTTACTTTTACATCCATACTGTTCTACTAATAACAACAACAACAAAAACTAGTCGGATGAGCCAATCCCAAAACTTTCTTCTGTCTCATACAGGTTAATACTTCAAAAATCGTATTTTTTTTTAATTATGCATTTTAGAATTTTAAAAACAATGCAGCATTACAGCACCACCTGTTAATGATTTAGACAAAATCCTAATCAACACCAACCTACGTCAAGGTCTAACAGAATACGAAACTTGATGAAATTCCGTGTAATAGTTCTTGAGATATGACTATCGCTAAAATCGTGTAAAAACTGGAAAATACAGCGTAGCAGGGCAAACTGTTGTGCGATTTACACCAAAACCTAATAAGCAACAACTGATGCCAACATCTAACTGGATCTGAAGTTTGATGAAAATCCGTACAAAAACCAACACCAACCAACCAACACCAGTATTTCGAAACTGTTGTTTCTCCATTGTCAACGCAAAGAGAAGATTTTTGCTCACGTCAAAGTAATATGATACTTTAAACAATAAGTGTAAACAGTTACTTTGTATTTAATCATACATAACTTTTCTCTCATTTGAAAATAACGAGGAGATCGATTTCATTGTTACAAAAATTCTGCAAATGATTCTACTTAAAAGAGATTAGTTTATCATGTTTATTGTCTGTCACTTAGGCTCAAAAACCCTTCGTAAATGAAACAGACATTAAATTTGCAAATGATACGGGCGTTTTTTCAAACATGCAAATTATCACGCTGAAGCTTGCTTAAATCAACAAGTTCTGAAACAAGTTTCTTTTTTTTTTTTTTTAGATTCTGTTTTCCGGATGACATTAGATATTATTAAACAATCTGTTTTAAAAAAAATGTGTTACAGGATGTGTTACAACCAGTCATCTTGACACTGAAAAAATTGCAGAAAACAAGTTTGAAGTTTTGATAACTTCTTCTGCAGAGACGCTTTTATTTTATATTGAATTCCATTTTATAATATGTATAAATAAATAAAATAAAAAGTTATACTTAGGAAACTTGCAATAATTTTAAGAATTTGTTTCACATTTTTTTTTTTTTTTTTTTTTTTTTTTTTTACTTTAAGTTTCAGAGTAAAAAAACACAGAATTGAGCATTGCAAAAAAAAAAAAAAAAAAAAAAAAAAATTGTTGATTTTACAGCATAATACTGATACCCCAGCTGCCAGTATTATACCGTAAAATTAACAGTAATAAACAGTAATACACTGCCACTCATGCGCGGTAGTGTATTACAGCTTATTTTACTGTTTATTGCTGTTAATTTTACGGTATAATATTGGCAGCTAGGGTGCCAGTATTATACTGTAAAATCAACAATTATTTTTTTTTTGCAGTGTATGAATATATTTTAATCCAATCAGCTTTTAAATCTAAATATGATCTTGTGTTTGTATATTATGAATTATTAAAACAATATTTATTAGTATTGAATAATAAATGAATAAAAAAAAACTGCACCAGAAAAAGTTTTGAAAAATAGTGTCACTTTTTGTATAGGTCTCTTGACTGACATCAACTGTTCGGCAACTGTTCAAATGCATTACAAAACTGCAATGTCTCAGACTTTAACGATGGAAAAAGACCACGTTATTAAAAATTAATTGAAGATGCCTGATTTTCTTTGTTGTTTATCTTGTTTTGTTGTTGTTGATTGTTTAACAAACATTTAATTTACACTTCTTATATATATATATATATATATATATATATATATATATATATATGTAAGATGTGTATATGACAAGATTCCATTTAAACAACCTGCAGCAATTACCGTGATTGCAGAAGTTGTTTGCTTTCGGTGAACAGCCGTGAAAAATATTATACTGCCAATTAATTATTAAAAATATGTTATATATATATATAAAATTATTACACTTTATTTTTCACTTTTCTATCCATACTGTTACTACTAACAAAAGAAAAGTGTATGGTTGTCATTGAAAATTGCCTTGTATTCTTGGCGTTTTCTTTCTTAATCTCGACTGTTTTGAACATTATTTTACTTTTTTCACTTAAAAAATGTAATTAATATATTCGTTTTTTTATTTTAATTATATTTCTTATTTTTAATCATATCCTAAAGCCTTTCTAGCTTTATTTATAATTATAATCACTCTTGTGTGCACTTGGACTACAGTTATGCTTCTTCCCTCTTATGGCACCCTAAGTTTTAGAAATACAGCCACTTTTAGATAGGGTGTGAAGTTGGCGTCAAGTAAAAAGCCCATCAAATGCCTAATAATGTTCAACTCAATTATATGAATTTTAAAACGTTTGTGTAAGATCAAAGATTGAGAAATTTAATTCAGTTTTTTTTTTTTCAGTTGTTTAACAATATTATTCAGGTGTCAACAATTCTATATTTTTCCCGTATTTTTGCTCCCTCCGCTTCTCTCTCTCACTTTTATTTATTTATTTATTTATTATCATTTTGAGTTATTTAAGTGGAATCTCAATTTGAAAAAAAAACAACCTTTTCGGTTTTTATCAAATATAAAAAAACTTTATTTTTATCCAAATTTTCTAAGCAATTTAAAAGATATTGTATTCTTTGTTCTTATTTAAATGTTTTTGTTCAATATTCAACAAAATTTTTCATGCACTACTGATAGAAACCATCTGGTCTTAACCCAAAGAAATCGTCCAAGCGGTTTCTCAAAATCATGTCAGCACCATACGAAATGCTTGGAAAATTGTTGGAGAATGATAAGATAAAATTAAAATCCGATGGATTCATGACCACAGAATATGGAAAATACGACCGCGTGCTTCCAAACAGAGAGTTTAGATGGCGGCTTTTGTCATATTAGTTATGTGAGGACGAGCGTTGTTGTGTTGCATATTGACGTATTTTGCCGAATTCAACAATTGTATCGATACAATTTGTATCAATACATTTGTTGAATGTAAATATCTGCATTGATCGTTCCATTGTTGTAGAAATTTTCATAAAGAATAACGTTTTTTCAATCTCACCACACACACAACATGGACTTCCGGCGATAAAGTTCTTGTTACCTTGGCAATGTTGTTGATTTTTGGGGATAGACAGATTTTATGGACTACGTTGACGTTTACACACTATTTTTTTGTCCTTGGTAATATTGCTATTCAAAAATCTTTGTGGTCATGTGTAGCCTATCAAATCCTTTAAGTCCCGATTCAAAGTGAACAGCAACAAGTGTTAAAAATGTTCATTTTTTCTAACTTGCCTCCCATTTTAATAACCTCGAAGAAGAAAAAAATAAACCCTTTATTAAAAAAAACGGGGGGGGGGACATCTAGCAACAAACGTAAACAACAGTGATTTATCGCTCAAACTAATAGTTATAAGTACGCACTTACAATAATAAATATACTATAGGATAATAACATGTGAACAAATAACTTTTGCAATCATATATTTGCAATATTTTTATAAGCTAAAAGCACGTCATTTTCCAAATCCGTTAAAACTTTTTATCTTTGACAGTATTTCTCCTTCAACCACAAATTCGTGTTCTTGTTACAAAGTATGCGAAGAATTTTTCACCAATTAATTTTTTTCTTTTTGTAACTAAAATGGTGCATTTGTATAAATAAAAAAACCTCAGCAATTGTCCAGCCTCGTGAACTTTCGGTCCAATTTATAGCAAAAATCAGCTGTTTTTATTAGAAAGCTGGAATAACATAAACAGATTTTATTGCTAAATTTTTGAAAAGTATGCAGAAACCTGAAGCATTTTTTTTTTCATAATCACTTTATTTAGAACTAAAATAGATATATATTTTTTTTAATTTGAGATTGTTTTTTTTTTTTTAAAAAAAAGGTCAAAATTATTAGAGTACTTAACATTTGTAAAAATATCTCGTTATTGATTTTGATACACGTTGTGGTTCAGTAGCTTTACCTTGTGGCCAGGTTATACAAACATGTTTTAAACGAAATATGCGTATATAACAGAAATCAAATGGTATGCCCCACAGAAATAAATTACATGTTATTGAATAAAATTTCTAATTATAAATACTTTTCTGGGTCATCTGTTAAGAAACGTACAAGACAATCTCACGAAATGTTTTTTTAAAAATTGCGATTGAAAATATGTAATAATGGAGATGTGGTACAGCATACAATACATACAATTAATCAAATAATAAAATATTTTATTTTCTCAAAAAAAAAATATCCTCAGAGTATGACGAATCAGGTCCATGTACTGTCACAGCTCTATATTATACAATTTGTTGAGTCCATAAAATTTTTATTTCCTTGGTAAATTATTTCATTTTAAAAAAACACGGAATAAAAAATAATCTAAAATTAAATTTTAAATCTAATATTGGGTATTTATGGTTATATTTAATAAGTAACTAAATACACAATAAACCGAGTCAGGTCCGCGGACATAAAATTAAAGCAGCTAAAAATTTCAATAGAAGGTAGCAACTGAACATTCAGTGAAAAAATAAGCCTTTACCCATTTTGTATGCAGCAATAAGCTTCAGACTTAATCTGTATTTTTCTTGAAACACGATCAAAGGTTCATGAACAAAAAATCATATCATCATTTAAGCGGTTACAGATAAGAATTATAAAATAGAAAAAATAAACATAATAACATCTAATATTACTTGCCCAAAATTTAATTAAGCAACATTATTCAATTCAGTATAATATTTAGTGCGTTAAAAATAATTTAAAAAAAGAAGAAAAAGAAAGAAAAAAAAAAGAAATAAAGAAATAAAGAATTCTGTAGACATCAGTTCCTTGAACATCGTGGTTACGAACATCTAGCTAAGGAAACAAGCAACCTTAATAAAAGCTATTTCTCAATCTAGATAAGTACTGGTGTGATGTTATATATGTTCAAAGCAATATAAAAACATATTAGATGGAACCCATTAAAACTTACTATAACAATATCAGTGAAATAATCTTCTTTATTGTTTATTGTTTAAGAGCGGGGAAGTATGAAACAGCGTTTCAAAAATTATATTTTAAAAGTTGTTTTTTTTTCTTCTAGTGAAATACAGTAGTATATTCGATACAAACTCCAAACAAACAATCCGTAAACAACTGTGTAATGCAAATCAATTCGACATTACCGCCATATTCACCACTGCAAGAAAGAAAATTTCATGGACATGTGAAGTATCATACAAATAGGAGGTATACTCCAAAATATTCAATAAAGAAAGAACATAGTAAACAAAGCACACATCTCTTCACCTGTGATAATGCAACTGAGTGAGCTCCTATGCGGATGTGCATTGTATTTACCCAAAATCACAGATTTGTACATATACGTTATGCAAGCTCAGAAGTAAAATTTTAATTGAAAATTTCTGCTAATTAATAAAAGTATTGAATAAAAAATGGCAGGATAACAAATCTGTGGTCAAATAGCTTTCATTTAAAATTTAAAGTAAGAATCGGATAATTTGATAAAGTAATTTCAATTTAAGTGTAAAGTAAGTGTATTTAATTTAACTAACATCATATTCTGAAGATGATCATAGATGTTGACCGAAACGTCAGTCTGATGTATTTTTAAAGTTTTAATCATACATAACTATTTCTACACCATTTAGTAATAACGTGTGGTTTACCTTGCACAAAAATTATATGCGGTAATGATACACACATTATAAACAAGAGAATCTTTGTGGTCCATCCAAGATTCGTGAATGAAATCTTTAGTATTTTTTTAGATATATTCTTACATTTATAAACTTCAGGCTATTATGTAACAGGAGTTACGCAGGTTAAAGATGTCCGATATAGTGCCCAGTACAAAACGTAGATGAAAATAATTTTTAATTAAAAACTTACATAGATTTTTTTTTTTTTTTTTTTTTTTTTTTTTTTTACATTTAGTATATTTTCTTGAATTGCCGGCACCGACTACGCCGAAAAGCATTTTTGCTAATTTCGTATTAGCCGTATACGAGCTGTCAACCAGGAAATATTTCACTATTTATTATATTTATATTGTTATATTTCACTATTTATATAACCTTTTGTGATTCTTTATTAATGTATTTGTGAAGTTTTAATTTCGTTTGGCAGTGGAATATTACACAGAAACAAACAAATGCTGAGTTATTTACATTGTTTTAAGTTTAAACGGCTTAATCTTGCGAATTGAGCTGCACACAGATTTAAAAATATTCATGTTTCAAATTTATTTCGAAAACCCTAATCAATCAGTAAATTGAGATAGGGTTTTCAAACAGGTTGCATTTCAAAGTATTTTTTTTTTTCTATTTTATGGTGTAAAATTTTTAATTGTGCGAAGTTTAGAAGTTAAAAAAACATTGCAATGAAAGAAAAATTGATCAGGTCATTGCCACCGTCAATATGACTTCAGTCTTACTCACGAACATGATTTTGCTTTATAATATCAATTAGATTATTGTAATTACAAGGACCTCTCTCTTATAGTTGATTGAAAGGATCAGTTGAAAATTGTAATCGGAGCAAAGCGCTCAAAATCAACAAAAGAAATTATCGCCATAGGAGATGATAAACATTTTACGGAGCCTCCTCAACTGTCGTCGCATTTTTTTGTCGCACGACAAAAGGTGCATTTCAACCTTAAGAATTATTTTCTTTGAGAAATATTTCCTCGAAACATTGAAAAATCCACATATAAGTGAAAGTTGCGTAAGGAATATCGTGAGAGAACACTATATAAAGAGAAAATGAGCAAAAAATAAAGAAGATAAAAAAATAAAGTAAAATAATTCGAAAATAAAAGTATGCGACTTTTTTACATTAATTCTTATACACTGGAACGAAAGATAATTTCAGACAATTATACTCTACATGCAATTTACATTAAAATTTCAAGAAGTCACATAAACAAGCTAACCGGATTTTCCATAATATAAACAGATAAAAATGTGTGCATGCTCTGGTTGCTTTGGCAAAAAGAAAGAATAAATATAAAATGCAAAATGACTGTTTCTAAAAGCGTATCGCCTGAAAAATATTGTGTGGCAAAGGAAAAAAAAATAACCCTTTGTAGATGCCCGAACGCTTTCTTTAATAATGAGTAAGTTATTGGTGTCTGAGAACAGTGGCGTAAAACGCTTTCACTTTTAAACGCAACTATTATTACCAAAAAATTTTTACAGAGGCCACCGAGCGTGCTCTTTATGTATGAGTGATAGAGGTGAACAACTTTATGTTTTTTTTCCTCAAATCGCTACACAATCGTAAAACAGAAATTGGGTGACTGGTATTATTAAATATGGGTTCAGAATTTATATAATTTGAAAAAAAATTAAATATTTGTAATATTTTAACTACGCATCAGAGAGCTGTATTTCATATGTTTCATATTTGTGTGGTCATTCAACTGCAAACTTTTGAAACTCCCCCCATAATGCATTTATTTATTTAAAAGATTTGTGCATTTTGTATTACATTGTGAGGTATTATATTCTTATTTTGAGGTATTATTTTTGTATTATATTCTCAGGAAATGTGTTAATAAGTTACTCCTAAAATAAATAATAAATAATACTAAAACACAGGACTAGTTAATCCCGTTTATAAACCAACATTTCCTATTTTTGAATAGAACTTATTTCACATAAAACATCATATATTTAATGGTAATTCCTTAAATCCTTTGTAACCAGAATTCAAAGTATTAGCTACAAATTTATAACCATGAAGTGCCGGTTCTTTCATTATTTAATAAACATGACTAACCCAGATTCAAATGAATGTAAAAGATTTCAGGCAGCTTCAATTTTATAAATTTACTAAACTTCACTCAACTGTTACGAATATATAAGAAATATAACTTCCTTAAAATTTCAGATTCGGCACGCATAACGCTTATGAATTTTAATGAGGTCTAAACAATGAGATGTTAGTGGAATTACATAATATAAATTCGTATGAGATCTAAATTAAATAAAAATGAATAAATGAATGAATGGGATATAAATAAGAATGAGTTTAATAGGATGTCAGTACTAATGCGTAAAACCTCTGTTTGTTTCGTTTTCTAAGTAGAACATATTAATTTCCATTGTCTATTCTTAAAAACACGAAAACTGTTCTCTAAATAATGCTACACAAAACTACAAGATTCCTTGAGTTTCAAATTTTATTTATGTAAAAGCGTCTAGCGCATTACACACAGTCAAATTTCCGGCGGAATTTCAGATATAGAAGAAACACCAACAAAAAATCAATGTAAATTTGTAATTATCCACGATTCTGGAAACGTTTCCTTTATCTTCGGAATTTTTCGGAAAAGATGAATCAATCATAAACATCAGAAATCAATAGGTTTATGAAATTAATAGAAGCATCTTTTCTGGAATTTACAAGTAAAAAAAAGGTACTGTAACTCTCAAGAACTTAACGTTGTGTAAGGTTTTTGATTGACCACTTTTTTAACACTTTCCATTATAGTTGAAAAGTGTTTATGAATTCAGTTCGTCTGGCCGTCCAAGCTCTAACTCAAATATAGTCACAAATATAGTCGGATTGACATGTAATTAATATATGTTATTGAGATTTACTATGGCATGTTCGGCATTAAAAATGAAGTGCACAGTATGTTTACAGGGGCGGTCAAAAGAATTCAGTTACATTATGTGGAAAAATCGTTTGCAATGTATTTTAATGATGTTACACTATTTTAAACATATTGAAATTGTTACTTATAACACTGAACTGACCAAAAATATGCTTACTTTTGAATATGATGCGCATAGCATTTATCATTCTTATACAGGGACACATGACAGTGTTAGGTTATGAGCGATAATTGCTGGAAGTGCGTTTGCAGTTGTGGTATGTGTTTTTAAATTTAACTATTTTTTTGTAAATTGCTTGGTGTACATAAAATGCATAGATCATATACAGGGATGTACAAAATTTACATTTTCGTTTATTGACGGAAATTGCCGAAAGGGGATTTTCAACTGGGTTAAGCGTTTCCTAAGTAAACTGAATTTTAGCATATGTAGTATATATACACAAATCGATAGATCATATACAAGAATTCACAAAATAATTTGAATTTTTGTTTCCGACTATAGACGATAATTGACGATATGGACTTTTCAAATGTGTTATGCGTTTTCAAGTTATTTACTTAAATACCTTTCAACTTATTAAACTGTAAAATTTTGTTAGAGTATTCTGAATGTGTTGGAAAGCGTTTCATAATCTATGCTTCACGCATGATTTTTCTTTCTTCTTTCTCATGGTATGGGGAAGGTTTCCCGAATCGTAGGTAACTGCGGTGTACATTTTTCGATGTAAACTTTTCTGCTAGATCTGGAAATTTTCCTGCAATATTTTACTGTGTATCGCAATAACTCCAAATTAAGTAGTAATTTACAATAATGAGCAATACAATTTTAAGAATATAAAAAACAAAAATGATTCAGATTCTTTGACAACAATTAAATATTTTCAACAAATATTATGGATTTTTATAAAATCTGTGTCCAACACTGACTTTAATCATAATAAAGGTAAATCAAAACAAACAAAAGTTAAAAAAATATGCATCACACGTACATTATAATATACTTTCCAACATTGCAGATCTACTATTTACAACAAGTTTTACGTTGACTGCAACTCCTTCTATTCAACAATATGTCTGAAGAATAGATTGATTTTTTTTTATTGCTATACATACACTAAAATCACTCATAGGTAAATAATGCGTTTCAATACAGGGTCAATCCAATTAACCTGAAAAGCTTGGTAGCCTTTAAAAGAGAACTTCGTCAACTTATCATAAAACGTGATAAGATTTAAATTGAGTTTAATATAGCATAATAGCATTAAAATTCAATTCAAAAGTATTCAACGGTAGACTATAATGTATTCAAATTATAAAGACTACCAATCTTCTGAAAACAAAAACTTCCGTTACTGAGATCAATTTCAGTGTGATACAGTCTATCATTTACATAATCGGATTCCGGCTCTATCAGAACATTTTCTCTAAAATTAGAGCGTGGATAACTGTTAAGCAATACTATACTGTAAGTGTGTTTACTGTTGTAAAATATTACAAAATGAAAACATAGTTGAAAAGTGTTTATGAATTCGGTTTGCCTGTCTGTCCGTGCTCTAACTCTCGTAAATATTCTCGGATTGTCATGAAATTTTTACACATTATTGAATTTTACTATAGAATATTCGGTATTGAAAATGAAGTGCGTAGCGTTAATAGTTAATTTACAGGAACACACAAAATAATTCCATTACATTATGGTCTATGGCGAAAAATCGTTTGCGGCGCATTTTATGGATGTTACGATATTTCAAACATAATGAAATTAATATACATTACTGGGGTGGACCGCAGCATCCTTTTACTGTAATATACAATTAGTAGCATTTATAGTTCAATTACAGGACGTTCAAAATAATCCATTTACATTATGATCTGTGGGGAAAAATCGTTTGCGGTGTATTTTGAATATGTTATGATATTTGAAACATAATGAAATTTAAAAAGACCGCTAAGGTTCAACACAACTTATTTTCTATAGATTATGGAGTGCGTAGGATTTATCGTTCATGTACAGGGACCCACAAAAGAATTCGGTTAAAGGACTGAATATAATCGGCAATTGCTAGGCGTGCACTTTCCGCTTTGATATAGAATTTTATGTAATTTTTAGTGCATTACGTGTTGTTTACAAATTCCGTAGATCATATACAGGGCTTCACGAAAGACTTCGAATATGGGCAGCAATTGCTGTAAATGGATCCAGACATTCATTCAATTATTTATTTTATTGGGGGAAAACGCATAAGTTGAATTTCGAAACACTCAATTAGTAACTGTCAATTAGTAACAGCTTTCTTATTAATTTTTTTTAACAGAACGTTGATTATTTTTACAGTTTTTTATATAACTTGACTTGGTTCATGTATGTAAAGATGGAATTTTGTAGTCGATTTTTCACTCACTTACTGATAGGCTAGAAATAATAAAAACAAAAATATGTATAAAGGTATGTTTCCGATGACAATGCAGCCTTTTAATATTTTTTTTAATTAATGATAAATTAATAAATTAATTTAAAGCCAATTTTCTGTTAGCCGGGTACGGGTGAATCACCGAATATTCTTTGTGTTTACAAATGTACACGAGTTACAACAACGATAGAGTTAGTTAATTATGCGCTAAATCACGCTCGCTATAAAAGATCAACTGGCTGTGAAACTGCAAGAATGAAATATTTTAATCAATAAAAGTAAATATGTATATATAAGTATTAAAAAAAGTGTAATATATATATTTTTTAATTAGCTTTTATTATTATTATTATTATTATTATTATTATTATGTCATTTTTATTATTAGTTTGTTTCAGAAGCTTCATGTAATTTTGTATATGGTACTTATGGCTGGAAACTATGTTAGTTGCATATGGTTTGGGTTACAACAGTTGCAACAACAATAGAGTTAATTATTCGTCAAACCATGCTCGCTAAATTATACCAACTGGCTGGGAAACAGCAACAATGAAATATTTTGAACAGTAAAAAGTAAAAAATAAAATATAAATAATAAATAAAGAGCACTATATATATTTTACCCTTTATTTCATATTTCACGATTCCTATTTCTATCATATCATATAAATAACATAATACAAAAAATAATAATAATCAAGGCTACAATAAAAAAAATTGTCAATGCAGTATCATTTCTTAAGAATATCTTTTCGAATGGCATGATGTCTGATATTTAATTCACAAGCAATTAAATATCACAATACAATTAATAATTTAGATTTCAAAATTTCTAACAAATGTGTTGAAATCTCGATGAAATGTTTTCAAAGTAATGTGCAAGCTTCAGAGCATATCTCGCGTGAATCTAATCCGTGTATTTTCGTTTGAGCAGCAGAGTTGAAAAAAAGGAACTATTAACCGCAATACGAACTTTGTTAACATCACGGTTTGAAATCTACGTTGGCTTAAATATTTTTTAAGAAATTCGTGTGTTTCGTACATTTCAGAATGAAAAATTATGGAGCATGTTATCTGCAGTTTGGAATCAACGTTTGTCACATTTAATTGAGTACAAAACAGTAAAAGTGAAAGAAACTTATATCCATTCTTAAGATTAAGTAATTGCACCGTGAGTACAGAGAGCAAAAAGAAATTTGCAATCAGCTTCTACTGGGTGGGTAATTTTTATTAAGGCGGTTCTCGAAAAAATATTTCCCCCCCACTCAATAACGCGAAACTTTAACTCATTTTTAAACGTAAAAGCATGATACTTGCGGGCGTGATTATTGATGTGATTTGTAATCGAACATTTTTATTTTTTATCATTTTCCGATATATAATTTAAATCTTGATTTATAAGTGATTTCTGCCTCAGGGCGGCAGTTTTTTTCCCCTTTCCTGCGCTATCGCGTCCGAAAATTCGGATCAAAACGCCAATTTTAACAACATTTTATGAAAATCTTCTGCCTTAACCAGAGAGAAAAATCATTTCTATTACATAGTTTCTTAATAAGAGCACATGCCAATTTGATACACTTGCGAATAAAAATAAATTTTAAAATGTCAGAAAGTAGACAGTTTAGGTGAGTTTGGAAAATATTTTTTCCCGCTCAACATCACGAAACTTTGACACATTTTTAAACGTAAAAGCATGATACTTGCGGGCATGATTATTGATGTGATTTGTAATCGAACATTTTTATTTTTTATCATTTTCCGATATATAATTTAAATCTTCATTTATAAGTGATTTCTGCCTCAGGGCGGCAGTTTTTTCCCCTTTCCTGCGCTATCGTGTCCGGAAATTCGGATCAAAACGCCAATTTTAACAACATTTTATGAAAATCTTCTGCCTTAACCAGAGAGAAAAATCATTTCTATTACATAGTTTCTTAATAAGAGCAATGCCAATTTGATACACTTGCGAATAAAAATAAATTTTAAAATGTCAGAAAGTAGACAGTTTAGGTGAGTTTGGAAAATATTTTTTCCCGCTCAACATCACGAAACTTTGACACATTTTTAAACGTAAAAGCATGATACTTGCGGGCATGATTATTGATGTGATTTGTAATCGAACATTTTTTCTTTTTTCGATATATAAATTAAATCTCGAGCTATAAGCGATTGCTGCCTCAGGTTGGCAGTTTATTTCGTTTCCTGCGCTGTCGCGCCCTCAAATTCGGATCAAAACACCAATTTTAACAACATTTTATAAAAAATTCTCTTCACCCTTTACCAAAAAATGAAAAAAACAGTTCTATTACATAGTTTCTTAATAAGAGCACAGGCCAATTTGACACATTTACGAACAAAAATAAATTTTTAAATGTCAGAAAGTAGACAGTTTGGATTTGAAAATATATTTTTCCCACTCAGCAACTCGGAACTTTATGACACATTTAAAACGTAAAAACATGGCACTTGCAGACATGATTATTGAAGTGGTTTGTAATCAAACAGTTTGTTTCCCTTTTCGATAAATGAATTACATCTTGAGTTATAAACGATTCTGGTCTCAGGGCGACAGTTTTTTTTTCTTTCTTGCGCTTTCGCGTCCGAAAATTAGATTCAAAACGCTGACTCTGAGAGCATCTTCTGAAAAATATTCTGCCTTTACCGAAAAACGGAAAAACAGTTTGATTACATAGTTTGTTAATATTTTCATAGTTTGTTAATAATATGTTTGTTAACAGCACCTGCCACTTTCGTGCGTTTGAAAATAAAAATGAATTCAGAAATGGGTCTGAAAGTAAGCCAACTTGAATTTGAGAGCACCTTTAATGCAAATTAAATTTTATCAACGAGTATGAAACAGTTATGTAAATTTCTAGCGTATAGATTTGGGGAATTTACTAATTTTGAATCATGTCGAAAACTCAGTGGGAAAAATTTAATGAAAAAAAGACTTATAGATATAAAGACTCTAGCTCTGTGAATGAATTTTTTCACTCATTCATCTGAAAATAATTAATTACCCATAGACTTTCCTAGTCTGTATAATCTTTCCTAGATAACCTTTCCCTATCTCTACAGCTTTTAAGAAAATATTTTTCTGCTATCGACGATATTTACATAACCTTAGCATCATAACTTTTGGGAAAAACTAAGATAAATAATAAAACACCCAAATTTTTAAAGTTTGAACAATAAACGAAACCAGTGGTGGCTCGTGTCTGGCAATTTTTGGGGCACTAAATGCATGGCTGTAAAATTTAATCTTTTCGTACCATTATTTTTTAATAGAAATCTTATACTGGTTTAGTGGCAGAACTTTCTACCAATGAATAAAGCAAAGTTTTCTTTTGAAAAATAGTGGTAAGAAAATAATAAATTTGCAGCCATGCATTTAGTGCCCCCAAATAAATCCAGTCATGAGGCGCCAGTGAAGGAAACAATTATATATAAACTACCTAAACCTATACAAATAGACATTTACATTTAAATTTTGTAAATATATTTACTGAAAAAAAAAGACATAAAAACTCCAAAAGCTCACGGAATTTATGTGTTTTATACACGTTATTTTTACATAAGAGTATATGACAAAAATAAATGATACATGCACACAAATCTTGTCTTTGCATTACAAAATATACAGTTTGTTGTGTATATTTCGCATTCATAGAAAAAAAGAATTCCTTATTTAAAAAATAATAATAATAAATAAATAATAAATACATTATAACGTCGATTTTGATATTTTTATGCAAAAACTGTCCATATACTTTAAAGTACATCTCAGCATAATTCCAAACTAGTATCTTTATTAGAACGAGAGTTACCGATGTTTTTACAAATACCTATCAATTATTTTCAATAGTGAATGAAATCTTTAAACAAGTTTATCTTACTTTGCGTGCGGGAGGGGTACAAATTTTTCAGTACTTTCACATTGTTATGACTTCGTAAAATATTTTCAAAAACATTTTATTTATTTATTTATTTATTGAACATTAGATATTAAAGGATTAGCTAAACGTTAACGATTTAAGGATTTTAAATATCTTATCATTATTTTATTATATTACAATGTTCAATTATTCGTCATTATTTTCTACTTTTTTGTAGTTTAAATTGTCTTTTCTAGGAAACTAATGATATCAAACAAAACCTGATCGTTAAATTTGTTGACCATAATACTTCTGACAAACCTGCAAAAAAATGCAAGCAAAAAAATTTTTAATGGAAATAAATCATTTAAAAAAATATATTGAAAAAATTGTACTCTTTCAAAATATTTGGTAAAAATAATTCAATTTTTTTCATTAAATTGATCGATTTTAAAAATTTATTAATTAATAACCAAAATTTTTTTTTTTTTTAACCTTCAGAAAGTACCAAGTCTCGTAACGTAAATAAGCTTCATCACAAACAAGATCTTATATGATTACAAATGGCAGATTCATTCAAATTTCGTATTTTTTCGAAAAAAAATCAATATTTGGAATTCTTAAACTTGCAAAAATAATTAAACCCTTTTTTTAAACAACCGCGTTTGTATATAAAAAAAAAAATGGAAGAGTCCAGTAACTTTCCAGAAAAAATGCAGGCACTCAAAATTCTAAAACTCGTACAATTGGATTAAATGCAATACAAACAATTTGATTTGCGTATACAAATGGAATGTTCATTAAATCCAGTGTAATTAATCACTTGATTATTTTTACATTATTTTTTTAGCTCAGACATTGCTTCTACAAGGTTTTCAAATACATTGATATGCTAAGAGCAAGGCCATAACAAATCCATACCAAACACAAATTTGTTACTCCTAATAATGACAAACAAATTATTGATCGGCACATGACGTGTTTATAGATCAATCTGGTGTTTGAATCGGGCAGTTGCCAAAAAATCCGGTATATATAAACAATATCGGGCAAAAAAATATTGCGCAAAAGAAAGTTAGTGTTGTACCATTACAAAACCAATGATCAACCATGCGCACAGATTTCATTTAATGAACGATGTCATAATTATTTAGAAGGCCAATTTCAAACTCAAGTTTCTAGGTTGTGCCCCATTTTTGTCTCCGAGTAGCAATTTGGTGAATAAGTTAGCCATAACCAGCTCATTTGTGATGCTCTAAAATTGTTGTTTCAAATAATTCTATCAATATGTATCAGATCGTTTTAAAAGAGAGACAGAGAAATTGCGCTACGATTCGGTACGAAGAAATGAAACAATATCTAATAGCTATGTTACGATATAGATAAGAAATGTAAATCCCAAATAACTGTGAGAAAGTTTCAGAAAAAGAAAATTACTGAATATTGTAGTTAAGTATTGCAAGTAAGTTTTATGTCGATTCTGAATCAAAATTATAGATGTCAGAATCGCTGTTTTTTCAGTACTTTGCACTATTTACCAGTACATTTTAAGAGAACCAGAAAGATTTTTAATTACGAAAATTAACTGAAGTTTGATCGTGGATTAAGGAGGCTGTAATTAATTTATACAACTAGTTATTTATTTATTTATATTTTTTGTAGAAATAAAAAATATTTGTTAAATAATAAAAATCAATAACAAAAGATTTTAATATTTTACGGCAAAATTAATCTTACAAAAACTAGTTTTACCACGATTTTGAAGTCAAGGTTCCATACTTTTTTTAGTCGTTTTTTCTTCTTTATATTGCTTATTATGTTGTTTCTCAATTATACCACAAACAAACAAAAGAAATGTAAAAAGTTATAATTAAAAAAATCCATAAAAATTTATCCTATTTTTTGTTATAACTTTAAAAAAAAAATTGTTTGTATTTCAGGTACAGTTGTAAACAATTTAATTTCCTTTATTAAAAAAATGCAAATCCGTTAACGTGTTCAAAAGTTATCGTGGCAAAACCGCTGAAAAAGTGTTTGATAAGCTAAAATTTAGGGAAAAAAACTGCATATGCAAAAAAACTAGCCAGTCTTCTGGGAGGGGAGGGGGAGGGAGGGCTTGCTTTACACCAATAAGTGTTTATACAAAGTGAATGAAAATTACCTTTACATTTCTGACAACCGATATATAATCTAAAATAAATGAGATAGTCATGTTGTTTGTTCATGTAACTTGAAGTTTATTTATGAGCAATTTTTTTAGGAAAAGAAGATTTGTAAATTTGTAAGCAAAAAAGAAATTCCCAGACCGATCTAAGATAATAAGACCCTGTATAAGACATGTACCATAGACTGGATATGTTAGAGTCTGGTTGGAAGAATTGTACTATTGATTGAATATCTAAAAAAAAAAGAAGATACTTTTCTTGTAAATAAAACTTTATGTGTTGCTATTATATGCACGAGCAAAATAAGATATCTTATTTCTTTCAAATTTTATTGAATGTAGAAAACTATAAAGATAATTCCCATTCATACGTTTCATTTTGTAGCCTGTAACTGATAATTTTTTCGTTCATGGTCATTAAAATTGAGTTCGTCATTTACAACGCCTCTATGATCATTTTTATATTTATGTATACATATCTTTTGCACATTCCATTGAAATCTGCCTATCTTCACATTCACACGTGACCCGGAAAATCCGCATTTATTTCTCATACGCTACAATAGAATGTCACGGCAGGGAAAGTGCAAAAGCAAAAGGATCTATTTAAAGTACTTGTAAGGAAAGAGGTATCGCTTTCACTTATCTGCCGTGCATCACTCACTCTTTTTTCGATCAAATGATTTTTAAACGATTATAGATATTCTTTTGATTTCTTTTCGATCTTTCTCTTGTTGAACCTTTACTGGTATAGCTGTTGCTTCACGCGCTATACCCTTCACAGATGCTTGGACGACTTTATTTAAGGCCTGACCCACATTCCTGACCACGATAAATAAACAAGCGCATTTCATTCCCTTGTTTAACAACGTGGTTGAATAATGCATTATCTCAATGAAGATAGATACGTGACGCAAATGTTTTATAGGTGTATTCAACGAAGAAGATACACCGACGACGTTGAATGGGAAAAGTGTGTAATTCAGCGGAAACATACTCGTAATTCTTGGCATTACAGAGGCTGAAGAAAGTAAGCCACTATTATGCGTCATGGTATTCTGCTGCGCTCATTTTATTTATTTTTTTTTTTCAAGAAAAAGTGTACATAGTCTGAAAGAAGTAGATTCAAAAATTAAAATTACACATAATACGTTTTATTACTTAAAAGATTACAAAATTGTAAAAAGATGTTAAATTACATTAATATTAATTACTCCAAGCACTTTCAGCTATACACATAATAAAATACAAACAGTTATATAGAGTTTGTATTTTGTTCCCTGATGATGGTTATGTGTATAGCTGAAAGTGCTTGGAGTAAATAATATTAATGTAATTTAACATCTTTTTACAATTTTGTCATCTTTTGAGTAATAAAACGCATTATATGTAATTTTAATTTCTGAGTTTTTTAATATGAAGTTTAGCATTCTACTTATTTATTTACTTAATAGAAGTAAATTCGTTTGAAAAAAGATTTTAAAGGCGGTTCTCAAAAACATTTTTCCCGCTCAACAGCGCGAAACTTTCTTAAACATTTTGACTCATTTTTAAACGTAAAAGCATGAAACTTGCTGACATAATTATTAAAGTGATTTGTAATCGAATAGTTTTTTCATTTTCCTATAAATGAATTACATCTTGAGTAATAAGCGGTTGTTGTCTCAGAATGACAGTTTTTTTTCATTCTTGCACTGTCGTGTCCGTAAATTCGGTTCAAAACGCCAACTTTCACAGCATTATCTGAAAAATCTTCTGCCTTTACCGAAAAACGAAAAAAAAATTCGATTCCATAGCTTCTTAATACAAGTCCCTTCCAAGAGCACCATACGTTCCCAAGCAAAAATTAATTAAAATTGTGTCAGAAAGTAGCCCGTTTGGATTTGAGAACAGCCATCAAGATTAACTTTTAACATTGTATTTTAATTTATTTTGCTTTTGATTTATAATGATTATTTTTCATTATATTTACCATTTTATTTAATTGTAAACAATTTCTAGAGCTTTAATTTATATTTAATCGTTTAATCTCGCAATATACATTACGTATAGTTTCATCTATTTGGTTAATTTTGTACATGTCTACAATATAATTGCACTCAAATAGCACATAACTACACCGAATCTTACTTTAATATTCGCTGTATTATACCATACTTAAAAAACAAACTAAATCAGCGAC
Organism: Maratus michaelseni; assembly: GCA_963931845.1. NCBI lineage: Eukaryota > Metazoa > Arthropoda > Arachnida > Araneae > Salticidae > Maratus > Maratus michaelseni. The sequence continues at coordinate 379,262,812 of OZ007587.1, read as the reverse complement.
AGCTTTGATGCTAGTATTGTACTGTAAAATCATTTTTTTTTTTTGGCAGTGTAGAGCGTCTAGAGGCAGGCTCTTTCTATATTTCTGTATCATATCTGAAACGTACTATTAAAATTGCCCATCTTCTTACCTATGCTCCACGAACTTTAACACAAAATGAAACCTTGTTCCAGCTCACGGTAATTAGACGCACCAAATGACACAAATTATACACCTGCTCGACGACACTTTAATGCTAATTATAGCATTGTGTTTCACAGAAACATAATTAGTGGGAATGAAGCGTTAGAGGCATGATTACTTTTCTATTTTTATATATAAATAATAAAAAATATAAATTCATAAAAGGCTTCTGGTTGATATTACATATAGTGTTTATTTATTTGAGTGGGGAATTTGTCGTATATTTATCAAACTATTTTGAATAGATATACAATATTTTATTATGCCAGTTATGTCATAAACGATAAAATTAAAAATTTCGATTAAAAAAATTTATTAATATTTTTTAAATTATCTTTTTTCTTGCACACAAAAAAAAGAAAGAAAGAAAAGAAAAGAAAAAGATTCTAATTAAAAATTCGAAAATTGCCCTTCGAAGTTTTCAATTCGGTGTCTCGTAGCCAAATTTCGTAGCTTTGCGTCTCGCAATCTTTCTCGCCCACAGATAAACAGACACGCAACTACTTTGAATTATTATATAGATCAAATATATTTTTTTAAATCCTCTTTTAAATGATGTACCCTACTAGTTAGTTTTATAAGCGGATATTATGCTCTTTTTCTGAAAGTACACAAATGAGGAATGTTTAAACATGTCTCATATTGTCTGAGTAGCTATCATACTCGACGTTTTAAAAAAATTCTGGTGTATATACTGATATTGTACTTTTATATGTTTTAACGCAAGAATATTGTAATTGGTAGATTTTTTTTTCTTTTAGAAATTTACAAAAATCTGGCAGATAAAAAGTGACCCATTAGTTAAAAATAACAATTTTTCAATTTTCAAAACAGAAGAAAAATATATAGAACATAATTTTAACAATTTAATATTTTGAGAAAAATTGTACATGCTGCTGTAATTTAAAACAGTAAAGGTAAAGCTTTCCCGGTGTTTTAAAATTTTATTTTCAAATGTTTTTTCTAAACAAGTCTTACATAATGTTTGCAACAATTGAATTCTCCCTTGAAATCCTCAAGAAAATCATTGCTTTACTAGAAAGTTATTACCAAGATTGTGACCTTGTCCTCTAAAACATGTAATTTTTTCCCCCATATTCTTCGGAAAAAGGCGTTTTTTTAGAACTGGCAGACTAATACCCAAGGTGCTGCGACGCATTCTAATGGAATGTAGGACACTCTACACCTATAAATAAACAAAGCGAACTGGAGAAACAAAAGATGGAGAATTACTTCCTTTTACATTTTAGAACTGTTCTTCACACCTCACATGTATATGGGTCAGAAGTCAGCAGGAGTGTCTGCGATTCCACCAAGAGATGCAATGAGTGCATAATTTCTAAATGAGGGAAACAAAATGCAGGAACCATGAACTCGAAAGCGATTATGAATTGCTGCAGTGGCGTAGATAAGGGGGGGGGCTCATTAGGCTCCTGTCCTCCCTATTCAAATGAAGATAGTATTTCTTTTGCCACATGAGCTGTCTTAACACGTTGATCACCGCGAATGGGACGAAGTAGCTTTTTTGGCAGAGATTTACAAAGCGGTTTTCAATATTTATCGAGTCGGCTCATTTTCCAAATCGGGGCAATGTTTGTTAATTTGATACATTTTTAATTCAAAAACAACAAATTTTAGCTATTTTTAGACGTTGTTTGCCAAATTGAAATCACTAAACATACCTGGAAGTCCACGGGATTCTTTTTTTTTAAATACATGGTAATAGATTATCAATAGTCCCGTTTCATAGCAATACATTGTCTTCAATGAAAATATTGTGTCCAATCACGTGAATAATTGCACCCTTCATTGTTTGCCACAACTTGAGGTGTGCCCCTGCTTACTAAAGGGGTGGACCTGCCTGCACTAGACGACAAAATTGATCACCAAATTGGCGTAAAGCGACTGTTGATATTTTTCTTTTATTGGGATTCAATCAAATAAAGTATTATAAAGTCTTTAAACTAAACGTGGAAGCATAAGATATTAAATGACCGCTCCATATACCAAGTATCCCAATAGTTCGTTTACTTTTTTAAAAATCACCTTCGAAAAATTTTACAAACTGTTGTATCGAAGTGTGGTTTACGTTTACACCATAAAACTTGTTTAAAAGATTGATTTTGTGAAGCAAAGAAACAAGTTCAATATTTTACCAATAAGTGGTGCTTTTCAGGTTCACGTTATTAAATGCAATATAAGAATATTGAGATTATACAGCAGGATATTTATTTGCACTTGAGAATATGCAATAAGCATAAATAATATACTATACTTTCTCAAATGCAATAAATACCTGTTCTATAATTTCCATATTTTTTATGTATTTTAATAACATAGACAGTGAGACTTTAACAGTGAGATTTTGAATATAGTTTTTTTTTTTCGTTACTAGAAATCTGACCTATCCCATACAATATATATTTTTTAATGAATTTTTGAAATGTAAACGAATTTACCGGACACCCGGTGTAAAATAGATTGGAACAAGCAACTTTTAAGGGAGAATCATATTTTTTTAAACAGACTTTCTCAATAAGGGGAAAATGTGCAATTTATATTTAAATATTAATTTTAGAAACAATCAGTGCTTATAATGATTCTACTAAACTAGGATGTTATATTGCGCTACAAAGTATATCCTCATACACACATAGAAAAACATTTTTTTTATTGTCTTAGCTAATCAGAATTCGCAGATAATATTATCGATATCTGGTGTTTTTTAAATATAGAATCTGACAAAACATCTTCGATACCAAACAATTAACATAAAATGAATAGGAAGTTGCTCGAGCATCTAATTTTCGACGAACAGATCGACATTCACACTTTAATAACAAGTTCTCGTCTTATCAGTCTATCAGTTTAAAATAAGTCTATTTCTGTCCAAAAAAATTAACTCTCTTTCAGGAACTTTTCATCTTGCATGACAATAACTGACATCAAAAGCTGCGCGTGTTAGATTATTCATTCTGATTCTAATAGACGCTCTGCACGCTATCTGGTTTTAAGAAGTGATTGACAGGCACTTGCGATCCATATACATGAAGATATTTAATCTATTGACACTAAATATCTAGATTTTAGATATTTAGTGCAGTGGAGATATTTAGAATAAATTGTTTTTAACAAGACTCATCATTATATGAATTGTAAGGATAGTGTAAGTATTCCATTAAAATATCTTCAATATTATTAAAGTTATGAACGAAAAAAACAACTTCGGATTTGAGTGAAGCATCCTGTAATTTTGACTAAGTAAATGGATTTATGATCCTGGTTTCTTATACAAAAATGATTGTTACACACAAAAGAAAATAAAATCCAATTTGGGTTGAAAGATTCTTAGGTATGAGCTCAAATTGGGTCATGCTTGTTTTGGTTACCCCTGTCAGAGTTGCCAAGTCTCCGGCTTTTTGTACACCAGTATATTCTTAGAGAAAATGTTGTTCTTTTAAATCGCAGAATGTTCCGATCAAACAAAACAAAATTTTCTGTACTAAAATACTGGTATTCAAAAAGCCGGAGACTTGGCAACTCTGCACTGTGTATCCAATTTTGGGTATTTAACTGTGCCCAAAATGGATACAAAGTGGTAACTAAAGCAGACATGATCCAATTTGGGCTCATACCTAAGAATATTTCAACCCAAATTGGGTTTTATTTTTTTCTGTGCAGTTTCCTGTACCAACCCTTAAAGTTTGTATCAAAAATTGAATCAGTTTGTTTGATATCTGTATGAAATAAGCACTACATCGAAAAAACTGAAAATGTATTCCAATCAACGAAAACTCCAGTGCCTCTTATGGTTCCTCTACGTTCTCCTGGCATAACTCCGCTAGATTTTTTGTGTGTGTTTATGTTAAAGGCTCGGTAAATCAATCTCAGATCAGGTGCCAGATATCAAAACATTAAAGAGTAGGATATGTGTTGATATTGAGTATATTATTCCAGAAATGCTGGCCAACACATGAACGGTGCCAATAAAATTTACAGATGACGTAAAAAAAAATTTTTTTTCCTTTCATTCTGACGTAAATTTCAATCGTTAAACATTATCCAATTTTAAAATATTAAAACTTTAGAAGTTATTTATTTTTGTAAAGGGTTAAAAGGCTGTATTGACACTTTACATTTTCTGGCCGTCACAGTCCCACATTACAGTGAGTACTGGGACAATAAAGATAACTTAATTGACAATTAATAGAAAAACAACTTTTGTACACTTATTCAACTTTTAGAGCGAGGCGTCTTATGATTCTTACTTTTACTGAAGATAAAACAAATAAAGTAGTCGAACGTATTTAAACTACAGATTAAAATCTCGAACTATTAAATGATAGCTCTGGGAACCGATTTATTATAGGGTCCCGGTCACACGTTCTTTTCGAGGATTCCTAGATGAGTCATATATTTTTTTAATTAATCTATTAGACCTATTTTAGGGTTTGAGGTCCTTTTGAGAGTCTAGGCAAGTGCTTGAAGGCCCAACCAAATGCCAGGCCTGATGACTGCATATATAAAGTAGAACAGAGCAAGCAACTTTTAAAGAAGACGTTAGTCGGCTCAAAGCAGACTTTCTACCAAAACGAATAATTGAAGGGATATCTAGAAGAAGGCTACAAATTTTGGAAAGTTGGGTTTAGGAAAAGGGTCTATGTGGAACAAAGCCATTAAATAATAAGCCCAGTCAGATTAATGGGAAACTTTTCGCAAGGTGAAAATAGCGCCATCTAGCGGTTGGGAGTGCTGCATTCGGCACCAAGAATATTTTAATAAAATTTTGCTTCTAAAATTAAAGCTTAAAATAAGGAGTTCATAAAATCTAAGAAAGTCGTTTGTAAATTCCGGTGTCAGTCAGTAATTTCCCATTTTACGAACATAATTTGTCTGTGCCGGAAAGGGTTAATTGCATAGTGATGTAAATTTCCATCACTTTTTATTTAACTTTTAATAAATAAATCAACTTCTTCGCCACCACTATATTTATATAGAAATATTAATCCAGTAAATTTCCACATTTTTTTTTCATTATAGTTTTAGCTCTAATGTAAAAGATCCCAATAATTAGCAAGCTTTTAAAGGAATTGCAAAAACAAAACATCGATAAAAATCGTATAAAATATCGATATAAATAAATCATATAGTTTCTCTGCGACCCACTTCTGTTTTGTCCTCCTTCCGCAGCAGAAGTTTGGCGCTAGTGTGTCGCTAACAAATTTAACACTATCTGACTGAGCTTATTATTTAATGGCTTTGATGTGGAATAATTGGAGATTACCCAGTGTTAAAAATTGCAATTTTATAATATACAAGTTTGTCTACTTTAAATACAAAATTAAAACAATAAACTAAAAATAATATTATTACTTTCATTACCCCACTTCACTCGACAAAGGTGGAAGGTCCAAAAATCTGAAGAAGGGCCTATGCTGCACTAGGTGCTCAGGACATCGCTAATCAAAATCAATTTTTTCTCATTTCTGTATAATTTTAAATTTGTAACATAGGCACCTTCTTCCAGACACCTATTCAAATTATATATAAGTGGGAATTATCAGAGGTAACAACAACAATAATATGAACTCAATGAATTATTACTTTTCACGAGCAGCGGCAAAGGCGATGAGTTCACTCAAGACCAAGAAAAGTACGCCAGCACGAGCAGTTGTTCTATAGTTTTCGGATATGGTTGTTGGTGGAATTAGTATGTAATGCTTGGCAAAGATTGTTAACGATTATTTGTATTGAGATACGAATGTTTGTATCATTCAGGAATATTAACCCAAGTATATAGTTGTGTGTGAATCTCAGCTGTGTTTATATTATATTTGAAGAATCTTTGTTGTGGCTAATATATAGAATAATATATAGAATCTGACAAAACATCCTCGATAGCAAATAAGTAGCATAGAACGAATAGGAAATCGCTCACAAACATCTCACTTCGAACAAACGATCGACGAACAGAACAGATCAACATTCACACTTTATTAATAAGGAGTTCTCATTTATCAGTCTGTCAGTTTAAAAGATGTCTATTTCTGTACCCCCCAAAAAATATAAACTTTCTTTTTCTGGAATCCTTTTATCCTGCATGCCAATAACTGACATCAAAAGCTGCGCATGTCAGATTATTCATTCTGTTTGTAATAGACGTTTTGCACGCTATCGGTATTTTTTAAAAGAAGTGACTGACAAATACTTGTGACCCATATATATAACATGTGAACAAACAAATGTAATGACTCTGTCTGAATATATTTCCTTCGTCTGTATTTGTATATGTATTAAGGTAAGACAGATCTAAACTCCGATTAAACGGCGGCGTGTATGCAAATGAATAGACAAAATAAAGGACTAATACCGAAATTGGTTTGTCCTAATTTCATTGTCAGTGTTTTCTTTATCAGATTGATATCTGTTTCGATTAATAGTAATCCATCAATCTAAACAAAATAGTATATGCTGTGACCATCACAAAACTTTCTTACATATTATCGTAGTATATAGATTTAAATAGTGCAGTTACATCCTAACAATTAGGAGTATATGAAACATACTTTTTTTCACGTGTAGCAGCGGTCACTTTTTGAATACTATAGAAAAAAAGCATAGTGGAACAGCCAGGATTGGTACAAACCCGGGTTTCTCAAAAGCAACCCAGTGTGTTTCCGGGTTTTATCAGGGTTTTGTGGATTTTTCCAAGTTCGTTTTGTTTTGTAATATGATGTATAAAATTTATAAGATAAGGTTTTTTTTATTAAATGTTAATCCTTTATTAATATCAATTTTTTTAATTGGTTTTAAAATTTGTAATGTTTTAAAGACATTTCATGACGAAGTTGAAAGGAAATTTTGAAAGTTAAATTAATAACAATTCTAAAAAAAACTATATTTTACAAATAAAAATTGGATTTAAACAGTCAATTATTTTTAGCTTCGTTTTATTAGATTTTTCTAATATCGAAAAAATTTCATGAAATGTTTTGAATTATTCTACTAATTAGCAGTATAGATCAATGTTTATGTAATAATTATATTTATTTTATATCTTTGTTTAATGTATAAGGAAATATTTAAAACAAGTTCATAGAAGTTTAACTTTTTCATTTAGAATTTTACATATTGAATTTAGTTTTATACTAAAGATTTTAATATTTTGAATGCCAAAATATCCTTGTCAATAATTTTTAAAGGTTGTCAATGTGAAAAAACCTACGGGGTTCAAGTCAATCGTATTTATTGTTTATATAATCATTCCAATATATTTTTAATAAGATAATTATCTTTTCCCGATAATTTTTTTAATTGTTGTTCTGTAGAGCCATTTGGGTTCCTCCAGTATCTCTGAAAACTACGGTCATGATATATGTATGTTATGTTTGTTTTAAATTAATGTATTTATTATTAATTAGATAAATGCAATTTTAAACAAAGATTTTGAAGAAAAACTGTTTTTTTTTTCTCTGCTTGATAAAAATTAATCCAACCCTGAACCATTCTGGGAATTTAAAGCCAAAATTTGAAACAACATATTTATATTAATAACCTATAACATAAAATCTAGAGCATTTCACTTAATTAAAAAAAAAAGGTACATTTAATGTTCATCGAAAAAAACCATAGTATACACCCACTCCTGTTGAAGGATCAAAACCAAAATGGAATCAGGATAGTGGTATTTCGTAATAAACATCTGAAGTATTGGGTTTAGCGCAATTAAAAAGGAATATTAAAAGTATGTTCCATTTCACCTTGAAAATTCAATTTTTTTTCAGAAATCCACTTTTTAACTGTCATGCAATAAACATCCTTCCAATCCCTTTTTTTTTAACGTAAGTAAATTGAAGTGAAGAGACCAACTTTCCGACCGAAGGTGAATTGAAGTGAAGAGAGTCACTGGTGGTGTTCTGTTACAAATAGGATGCCGGCAGTTCGAGTCAATTTTGGTTTTGTTTTAAGAAGTAATGCGAGTGGTTTTATGGAAGTATTGTTTTTCATAAATAATAGTAAAAGTGTATATAATTCTCCCCAAGTGTAAATATTTTTGTCTATAACCGTCCTTTCTTAATTAACTTCATATTTAAATTTTCAAGAGAGATTACTTCGTCGTCGGCTATCATGATATTACAAACATCACACAACTCATTTTAAAACTAGCAATTCGAAATATTAAGAGAAACAGTGAAAGTAACTTGACTAATAAACATTTCCTCTATTTACTTTCAGTGAAAAAGCGATCATTATATGCATAAATCAAAATTCCGAATAACGCATATAACATTCAGATTTTGTTCAAAACATTTTCGACGTAATCGTGAAATTATTTTTTTAGGGGAGGAACTTTATATACATATTAATACTTCAAGCAATTCTGAAATAGCATTTTGTAGACGTTGTATTCCGACCATTTAAACTTTAAAAATGATGAAATTCATAAGGATAATCAACTATCGCTCGCCCACAAGAAAAGAGACATAACTCCAAAAAATTCATTTTGTCATGGATTATTTCACTATTTGGGACCGACTTATGTGCATCTTGCTACAGGAAAAGTGTCATAAGTGTGGCAAAGAAGTGAGGCAAATTGTGCGCAGGAATAAATTTACTCAATCCTGCAAATTTCAAAGTCTTCATTCTTAAGGGTTTTGTGTATTTATGAACTTTTACATTTGCATAGAGAACTAAGTGCTATAATTTTATGTAACGGTAAAAACACGGGAATCTTATTTTTCCCCCCCTCTTCTGTGAAATGTATTTTTAAGTTGTCATTTTTCTTGTAGGTGAGCGATATATCATGTTAATGCTGTTTCGTAAAATCCAAATTTACAGAAAAAACTAAAAGAAATCGAAGAACAAAGATGTGTATTTATGTTTCTTAAAATTAAAACAAAAACATCCTTTAAGCCTTTTGCGACGGGCAAATAGAAGTCGAGTACTTTTCAACTATGTTCGAAAGTGATAAAAACGGAGACATGCTTAAAAAATTGAAAAAAAACTTTTTTTTTTTTTTACCTTTTATCGTATTGTTTCCATTATTATTACTTGGACGGCGATATACTTAAGGCCATCAATCCACATGTATTAAATATACACTAAAATTTTCCATTACTGCAAAATTATCTTAAATTCACATTCAACTTAACAAAAGAACGTACAATAAGAAAATTGAACATAAAATAGGAGGAGGAGGTCTGAAAATTACTCATATAAGAAATATGCAGAAATCCTAATAAACTTTTTCGGTTGAAATAGGTTAACGCAAAATCGTAGAACGTAAAATATACAGGAACTTATGCGATAGGGTTACAAGATATGTGTTAAGTATTTTAGAAAAACACCTCATTTCGCAAACATGATAAAATGTTTTATTAAAGATAATTTAAAATACATAATATACATCAATATTATGTATAATATGACATAATATATTTCAATCATTTAACATGCGAAATAAAACCACTAAAATGAATTTAGAACATGAAACACGCTGAAGTGCATTTAAGATTTTTTTTTCATGTATTTCTCACATGTCATTATATGTTAAACCCAAATTTTCGAAAAGCATCATATTTGTTGTGCAGAACACATAGACTCCTTATAGTTTCTACAGCAAAATCGCTAGCTTCTGTAAAACCTCTCTCGTATAGCTCAACAGTAATGAGACTGCACATTATAGTGAATAACATAAAGTCTGCTTCGTTAAAGTGACACATAAACGCTTCCGTAAAAGCGTCGACCAGGATGCCAATACGATCAGGTTTAGATAAAAGTGACAAGTATAGATCTACAAGACAGGTAGATCTCAACGGAATTAAAGTTGTGATAATGTGACTTTTGAATCCGTTTGGTAAAGGAAATTCACTGTAATCCTGTGTCAAAGGATGATCAACATATGAAAAACTCCCGTCATCTAAATCTCTTAGAATCCTTTGAGTAAATCGCATAATATCTTTTACTATACACAAAACTCGATTGCTTTGCTCAGTTAGAAGTTCTGCCATTTGAATATTAGGGGTGATGTAAGGACGCGTGAAACACTACGCAATTCCAATAAAACTATGGCAATTCGTTAACAGCTGTAAAATAAATAAAATTGTTACTGTTGCCACCGAATTAATTTAAAATAAGCATAGATTTGAAAAGCGGTTGGAACATTTCTAGAAGGAATATAAGCAAGGCAACACTAGATACCGGACTGGCTCATTCATTCTCATAACGTCACAAATAGTGGCTGGCCACGACCAGTGCCCATCGTTTTGTACCAATCGTTGTATGTCTTTCGTCGTGGTCAGCCACCTCGAAGCCAACGAAAGAGACAGGCTACCGCGGTGCATTCCACTTATCTTTTTTTACAGACCGCTAGAGTGACGTGATGCTCTTTTCGTACACCTGCATTGATGCATTCGAGCATCACGTGACTCCCGCGGACTGTAAAAAAGATAAGCGTAAAGCACGGCGGTAGCCTTTCTTTTTCGTTAGCCTCGACTGAATGAGCAAGCCCGGTATCTAGTGTAGCCCTGATATAAGCCCAAACCCAAGTTAGTGTGTTTCTCCAAAATATGAAATTGTAAATATAAAAATAATTAGTAAAAGTCATGTATGTGTTTCTGTGAATAAACTTTTTTACAGTGTAGGTATCAAAGCAACACTTCTTCAAAATGTTCAAATAAAAATAATTCGCAAGATAAAATCTTTAATATCAGTTGTAACTGAGTTGCGGATGTGCAGAAGTGAGTTAGGGACTCGAATAAAAGAACACACGAAAAACTAGTGAGCACCGGGGCCCAGTCAAGGCAACACTAGATACCGGGCTTGCTCATTCACTCTCAAAACGTCACAAATGGTGGCTGACCGCGACCAGCGATTGGTCCAAAGCAACGCGCCCATCGTTTTGTGCCAATCGCTGTATGTCTTTCCTCCTAGTCAGCCACCTTTTGTGACGTCATCATAATGAATGAGCAAGCCCGGTATGTAGTGTAGCCCTGGCCCAGTCGTACCACGACCTACGTTATACACGGCCGGTGCATGACGTTTAAAACGTCACATGGAGTGGATCATTTTTACAAGGCGATTGGCGAAAGTCGGTGGGCGCGCCACTTTGCACCAATCACCGTGTAAAAATGATCCGCTCCATGTGACGTTTTAAACGGCATGCACTGGCCTTGTATAACGTAGGTCGCGGTTATACACGGCGGGTGCATGACGTTTAAAACGTTACATGGAGTGGATCATTTTTACACGACGATTGGTGCCAAGAGGCGCGCCCATCGTTTTGCACCAATCGCCGTGTAAAAATGATGCACTCCATGTGACGTTATGCACCGGCCGTGTATAAAGTAGGTCGCGGTGGTACAAACTAGAATGCCTTAATTTATGACAATGATAGCATATTAAGCCTTTGCTTACGGGGTTGGGACATATGTCGTCCAGTGACTATTTCTTCACTCTACTCTTATCACTTTTTCAAAAATAATCTCTACTATAAACATATACTAGAATACTTTCAAAAGAAATCTACCACATAGAAATTTTATTGTAAATTGTGGTACGAGTTAATATAAAAGTAATCGCCAGTCCAATCCCGTAAGCAAAAGGCTAATGATGCGTTTACATTATGGAGTAACCGTCTCCCCAGTTCTATGAAGTGTGCCAGACACAGGGTTTCAAACCAATCAGCGTGCTTCATTGGTTTTTTACGCACCACTGATTGGTTGTACCTTATGATTTCACCCCTGGAGCGCTAACGCCTTGGATGATAACGCCATATTTTAAATGAACATTAGCGCCGCCATAATGCAAATTAGAGTTGCAAAGAATTGGTTTATTCCCAGGTTTATTCCCAAAAGACCTGGTTTACTCCCAAAAAACCCGGTTTATTCGAAAGGTTTAAACCGGGTTTATTCTAGTCTTTGCAACTCTAATGTAAATAGACGTCGTATGTCACCACTGTGATCAATTAAGACACTCTAATATGGACGTCTCCGCGATTCGTGTGCAAAAACAGAATGTACAGGGCTCGATTCCCGCCTCCCTCTAATTTTCCTGCGTTGATCACTAAATATACACTTCCGTTCTTTGTGTTTATAAAACTTTGTAAACAATTAGCGAAGAAGATAGATGATGACAAATATAGAATGTATAGGGCTCGATTTCGCCAACTTTTCCAACTTTCCTCCAAGGATATCCGAGTGTATTCCAGTTCTTTGTGCTGTTAAAAATTTCTCTGCTATCTATCGAATTATTGGCAACGGCTCATAAACAAATCTGAGATTAAGTAAATATACCAGTCAGAACATATGTAATATAACATGGGAAAAGCCACTGCAACACATCCAAAAATTACACCTTGTTCAACAGAAAACTCATATTTCATTCTCAAAACTGAAAAATGTTACCCCAAAAAATTCATTTCGTGTATTATTGCATTGTATATTATTTAGGTCTGACTTATGGGCATCTTGTTACAGAAAAAATGTCATAAGTGAGGAAAAGAAGTGGGGAAAATTGTGTGCAGGAATAAATTTACTCAATCCTTCAAACTTCTACGACTTCATTCTTAAAGGTTTTATGCATTTATGAAGGATTTTGCACCTACATGCAGAGCTTAGTGCTATACTTTTCTGTTACAGTAAAAACATACGAATCGCCTTTTCCCTCTTTTGTGAAATGTAATATTTTGGGGTTGTATCATTTTTCTTGCAGGTGAAGGATATGTCATGTGAATGCTGTTCCGTAAAGTCCAAGTTTACGGCAAAAACGGAAATCTGACAACTAAAATGGTAATTTAAGTTTTAAAAAAATAATTTTACAGAAAAAAAAAACATATCCTTTAACCACTTGGCAACGAGCAAACCCAAGTCGAGCACTTTTCAACAATGTTACAAAGCAGGGCCGAAACTAAGGGGAGCAGAGGGGGCATGTGCTCCATGCGCCAAGACGTAAGGCAGAAGGGAAACCAAATGAAGATTTGATTTGTTGTTTGATACAAGAAAAATATATGAAATGTGGGTAAAAATATTTTGCAACCAGAAAATCCAAAAGGAAAACTGGGCAAAGATCATTAAAATTCACAAATAAAAAGATTGATGAGATCGGGTGACGACTGCCTGGAACACTAAAAACTAAGGGGTGGGAAATACGCATTTTTTTTCTGTTGCATCCTGATCCAGCCTTGAGGGAGAGTGGGAGGAGAGTTGGGACGACTGCCCGTGACACGGGTAGAAAAACTCACCAAATGAAATACGTAGTAAAAATTTAAGTTTGTTTAGTTCCTTTTTATTGCAAGTCACTATTATAATTTCGAAGAATAACGTTAGGTTCAAGAAAGTATCTAGACATATCTGTTTATTAATAGAAAGAGCAGTATAAGTGATAGTTCCATGAAACTGGCTCTAGATAGCACACAAAGATATATGGGATTCATGGAATTCATTGTTATGCATGCAAAAAATACTGGTTTTTCAATATTTAACACATTTTGACTGGTGTCACAATGACTTTAAACTCCTGTTCAATTGTAATACAACAACTACAGTAAAATATGGGAAAATAAAATCTGTCCATAACGGAATCCGGTCTTAAATGAAGAGTCCCAAAAGAAAAGATAACAATTATACATAGTAAGATGGAAATCTGTATAAAGCGGAATTTTTTCCTATTTCATTCCACTTCGCTTTCACAGGTTTTACTGATATTTGACAAAGCTGATTACGTAGTTCAATATTACGTATTTTATTCTATATTTTTAATTTTAAAATAAGTCGAGTATTAGAAACTTAGTAAAATTCTCTTTGAAAATGTACTTTGTTGAGAACGGGGGGGGGGCACCAAAATGTATGATTACCCCCCCCCCCACACACACACACACACACACACACACTCACACACCCTTCTCCGTTAAAAAAAAGCTAGTTTCGGCACTGTTAGAAATTGATAAAAGACAGACATGCTTTAATTTTTTTAACCTTTTAATGTATTATTTCCACTATTATTTGGATAGCTATATACTTAAGGCTATCAATCCACACTTTTTTCGGTTGAAATAGGTTAATGTAAAATCGCCGAACGAAAAATATATAGGAAGTTATAAGATGGGACTAAACGGTAAAAAAAAATTCAGCTTTTGCTACATATTCACTCCACCGCTTTTATAGAATATCTCTATTTTGATCAATGAAAATGCTCCATAATATAATAAAGTAACCGTTTTCTCTAAAAGCGGTGGAGTGTGTCTGCAGCAAAAGCTGTAGATTTTTAACAGTTTACAAGATATTATGTGATAAATACTTTAGAAAAACAATTCATTTCGCTTCAATACAAGGCAATTTATAAATGACTTTGTTCTGTGCAATACAATTTTTACAAAAAAACTAAGATAAAAATGTTTTATTAAAGATAAAATTCAAAGAATTTAAAATACATCCATGAAACATTAAAATTCATTTGACATGTAAAATTAAACCACTAAAATGAATTTAGTACATGAAACACGGTGAAGTGCATTTAATATACGAAATATTTTTTTCCCATGTCTTTTTCACATATCGTTATATCGATAAGCCAAATTTTCGAAATGCATCATATTTGTTATACAGAGCACATAGACTCCTTACAGTTTCAATAGCAATTTCTTTAGCTTCACTAAAACCCCTCCTGTGTAGATCAAGAGAAATGAAACTGCACATTATAGTGTATAACATAAAGTCTCCTTCCTTAAAGCGAGACATAAACGCTTGCGTAAAAGCGTCGATCAGGGTGTCAATACGATCAGTTTTAATTAAAACCATCATGTACGCATCTAAAAGACAGGTAGATCTCAGCGGAATTAAAGTTTTGATAATGCGGCTTTTTAATTCATTTGGTAACGGGAACTCACTGTAATCATCTGTCGAAATCTCATCAGAACATGACAGAACCCCGTCATCTAAATCTCTGACAATTCTGCGGACAAATTGCATAATAAAGTTTATTATACACAAAACTCGTTTGCTTTGATAAGTTTCAAGGTACTGCATATCTGCCATTTGCAAGTAGATTAAGGGCGATGCGAGGATACGTGAAACACTACGCAATTCTTTAAAATAAACTCGAATAAAACTATATGGAGATTCGTTAAAAACTTTAAAATAAATAAAATTGCTACTCTTGCCACCGAATAAATTTAAAATAAGCATAGATTTGAAAAACCCTTTGCACATTTCTCGAAGGAATATAAGCAAGGCTACACTAGATACCGGGCTTGCTCATTCATTATCATGACGTCACAAAAGGTGGCTGGCCGTGACCAGCGATTGGTGCAAAGCGACGAGCCCGTCGGTTTGTGCCAATCGCTGTATGTCTTTCATTTTGTTGTTTCGCTTTGTACCAATCGCTGGTAGCGGCCAGCCACCATTTGTGACGTCATGATAATGAATGAGCAAGTCCGGTATCTAGTGTAGCCCTGATATAAGCCCAAACCCAATTCAATTTGTTTGACCGAAATGTGAAATTGTGAATATAAAAATAATTCGTAAGATAAAAAGTTGAATCTCAGTTGAAAGTGAGTGCAGTTTCATTTTATGGACTTGAGCAAGGCTACACTAGATACCGGGCTTGCTCATTCATTATCATGACGTCACAAAAAATGGCTGGCCGCGACCAGCGATTGGTGCAAAGCGACGAGCACGTCGTTTTGTGCCAATCGCTGTATGTCTTTCCTTTTGTTGTTTGGCTTTGCACCAATCGCTGGTAGCGGCCAGCCACCATTTGTGACGTCATGATAATGAATGAGCAAGCCCGGTATCTAATGTAGCCCTGACTTGAGTACGAGAACATACGAAAACCTAGTGAGCTCCTTGGCCGAGTTACAGCTCCTAAAATAAATCGTGTGGAAACCGACTACAAAATAGTACTAAAAAATTGAATCCTATAAATGTACAACAATGCTGAAAGATAAGAGGTCGATCACAACGACATCTGCTAGCTCTTTTCAACGTAAATATTGTATAAGAATCAAACTGAGAAAATGTTTCGGCCAGTGGTAAGTATTTTAAATACTTAAAAGGACGATATTCCAAATCCTGGCTCGAGGCTGAAAAAGGTCACGTGGCAACGTGGCACCAGTAATTTACCCAAAGAACTTCTAACTGATAAGAAGGGGGGCTACTTTTGCTTTATCCCATGAAATGTTTCGTTGGCTTGCGGATATTTACATTACGTTTACAAAGCCTTCCTTTCTTTATCCAAGAAATTCTTCACCTGGACCACGTGATCATGATGTAGATGGAATATCCTCCATTATATCCTGTTTCCTCTGACTTAGTGATTTTCATAAGCTTTAAAATTATGAAAGATAGGGATCATGGCTAAAAAACGATAGTATTTACTAAATGATAATTTACTAAATTTTTGTTTACGTTGAAAAGAGCTAGCAGATATCGCTGTAATTGCCCTGTTATCACACAGCATCGTTGCACATTTATCGGCTACAATTTTTTGCACTTTTTAAAGCATAACTTGGATAGCCGGTTTTCATACTATCAAGGCAACACTAGATACCGGGCTTGCTCATTCACTCTCAAAACGTCACAAATGGTGGCTGACCGCGACCAGCGATTGGTCCAAAGCAACGCGCCCATCGTTTTGTGCCAATCGCTGTATGTCTTTCCTCCTAGTCAGCCACCTTTTGTGACGTCATCATAATGAATGAGCAAGCCCGGTATGTAGTGTAGCCCTGTTGGTGCCAAGAGGCGCGCCCATCGTTTTGCACCAATCGCCGTGTAAAAATGATGCACTCCATGTGACGTTATGCACCGGCCGTGTATAAAGTAGGTCGCGGTGGTACAAACTAGAATGCCTTAATTTATGACAATGATAGCATATTAAGCCTTTGCTTACGGGGTTGGGACATATGTCGTCCAGTGACTATTTCTTCACTCTACTCTTATCACTTTTTCAAAAATAATCTCTACTATAAACATATACTAGAATACTTTCAAAAGAAATCTACCACATAGAAATTTTATTGTAAATTGTGGTACGAGTTAATATAAAAGTAATCGCCAGTCCAATCCCGTAAGCAAAAGGCTAATGATGCGTTTACATTATGGAGTAACCGTCTCCCCAGTTCTATGAAGTGTGCCAGACACAGGGTTTCAAACCAATCAGCGTGCTTCATTGGTTTTTTACGCACCACTGATTGGTTGTACCTTATGATTTCACCCCTGGAGCGCTAACGCCTTGGATGATAACGCCATATTTTAAATGAACATTAGCGCCGCCATAATGCAAATTAGAGTTGCAAAGAATTGGTTTATTCCCAAAAGACCTGGTTTACTCCCAAAAAACCCGGTTTATTCGAAAGGTTTAAACCGGGTTTATTCTAGTCTTTGCAACTCTAATGTAAATAGACGTCGTATGTCACCACTGTGATCAATTAAGACACTCTAATATGGACGTCTCCGCGATTCGTGTGCAAAAACAGAATGTACAGGGCTCGATTCCCGCCTCCCTCTAATTTTCCTGCGTTGATCACTAAATATACACTTCCGTTCTTTGTGTTTATAAAACTTTGTAAACAATTAGCGAAGAAGATAGATGATGACAAATATAGAATGTATAGGGCTCGATTTCGCCAACTTTTCCAACTTTCCTCCAAGGATATCCGAGTGTATTCCAGTTCTTTGTGCTGTTAAAAATTTCTCTGCTATCTATCGAATTATTGGCAACGGCTCATAAACAAATCTGAGATTAAGTAAATATACCAGTCAGAACATATGTAATATAACATGGGAAAAGCCACTGCAACACATCCAAAAATTACACCTTGTTCAACAGAAAACTCATATTTCATTCTCAAAACTGCAAAATGTTACCCCAAAAAATTCATTTCGTGTATTATTGCATTGTATATTATTTAGGTCTGACTTATGGGCATCTTGTTACAGAAAAAATGTCATAAGTGAGGAAAAGAAGTGGGGAAAATTGTGTGCAGGAATAAATTTACTCAATCCTTCAAACTTCTACGACTTCATTCTTAAAGGTTTTATGCATTTATGAAGGATTTTGCACCTGCATGCAGAGCTTAGTGCTATACTTTTCTGTTACAGTAAAAACATACGAATCGCCTTTTCCCTCTTTTGTGAAATGTAATATTTTGGGGTTGTATCATTTTTCTTGCAGGTGAAGGATATGTCATGTGAATGCTGTTCCGTAAAGTCCAAGTTTACGGCAAAAACGGAAATCTGACAACTAAAATGGTAATTTAAGTTTAAAAAAAATAATTTTACAGAAAAAAAAACATATCCTTTAACCACTTGGCAACGAGCAAACCCAAGTCGAGCACTTTTCAACAATGTTACAAAGCAGGGCCGAAACTAAGGGGAGCAGAGGGGGCATGTGCTCCATGCGCCAAGACGTAAGGCAGAAGGGAAACCAAATGAAGATTTGATTTGTTGTTTGATACAAGAAAAATATATGAAATGTGGGTAAAAATATTTTGCAACCAGAAAATCCAAAAGGAAAACTGGGCAAAGATCATTAAAATTCACAAATAAAAAGATTGATGAGATCGGGTGACGACTGCCTGGAACACTAAAAACTAAGGGGTGGGAAATACGCATTTTTTTTTCTGTTGCATCCAGATCCAGCCTTGAGGGAGAGTGGGAGGAGAGTTGGGACGACTGCCCGTGACACGGGTAGAAAAACTTACCAAATGAAATACGTAGTAAAAATTTAAGTTTGTTTAGTTCCTTTTTATTGCAAGTCACTATTATAATTTCGAAGAATAACGTTAGGTTCAAGAAAGTATCTAGACATATCTGTTTATTAATAGAAAGAGCAGTATAAGTGATAGTTCCATGAAACTGGCTCTAGATAGCACACAAAGATATATGGGATTCATGGAATTCATTGTTATGCATGCAAAAAATACTGGTTTTTCAATATTTAACACATTTTGACTGGTGTCACAATGACTTTAAACTCCTGTTCAATTGTAATACAACAACTACAGTAAAATATGGGAAAATAAAATCTGTCCATAACGGAATCCGGTCTTAAATGAAGAGTCCCAAAAGAAAAGATAACAATTATACATAGTAAGATGGAAATCTGTATAAAGCGGAATTTTTTCCTATTTCATTCCACTTCGCTTTCACAGGTTTTACTGATATTTGACAAAGCTGATTACGTAGTTCAATATTACGTATTTTATTCTATATTTTTAATTTTAAAATAAGTCGAGTATTAGAAACTTAGTAAAATTCTCTTTGAAAATGTACTTTGTTGAGAACGGGGGGGGGGGGGCACCAAAATGTATGATTACCCCCCCCCCACACACACACACACACTCACACTCACACACCCTTCTCCGTTAAAAAAAAGCTAGTTTCGGCACTGTTAGAAATTGATAAAAGACAGACATGCTTTAATTTTTTTAACCTTTTAATGTATTATTTCCACTATTATTTGGATAGCTATATACTTAAGGCTATCAATCCACACTTTTTTCGGTTGAAATAGGTTAATGTAAAATCGCCGAACGAAAAATATATAGGAAGTTATAAGATGGGACTAAACGGTAAAAAAAAATTCAGCTTTTGCTACATATTCACTCCACCGCTTTTATAGAATATCTCTATTTTGATCAATGAAAATGCTCCATAATATAATAAAGTAACCGTTTTCTCTAAAAGCGGTGGAGTGTGTCTGCAGCAAAAGCTGTAGATTTTTAACAGTTTACAAGATATTATGTGATAAATACTTTAGAAAAACAATTCATTTCGCTTCAATACAAGGCAATTTATAAATGACTTTGTTCTGTGCAATACAATTTTTAAAAAAAACTAAGATAAAAATGTTTTATTAAAGATAAAATTCAAAGAATTTAAAATACATCCATGAAACATTAAAATTCATTTGACATGTAAAATTAAACCACTAAAATGAATTTAGTACATGAAACACGGTGAAGTGCATTTAATATACGAAATATTTTTTTCCCATGTCTTTTTCACATATCGTTATATCGATAAGCCAAATTTTCGAAATGCATCATATTTGTTATACAGAGCACATAGACTCCTTACAGTTTCAATAGCAATTTCTTTAGCTTCACTAAAACCCCTCCTGTGTAGATCAAGAGAAATGAAACTGCACATTATAGTGTATAACATAAAGTCTCCTTCCTTAAAGCGAGACATAAACGCTTGCGTAAAAGCGTCGATCAGGGTGTCAATACGATCAGTTTTAATTAAAACCATCATGTACGCATCTAAAAGACAGGTAGATCTCAGCGGAATTAAAGTTTTGATAATGCGGCTTTTTAATTCATTTGGTAACGGGAACTCACTGTAATCATCTGTCGAAATCTCATCAGAACATGACAGAACCCCGTCATCTAAATCTCTGACAATTCTGCGGACAAATTGCATAATAAAGTTTATTATACACAAAACTCGTTTGCTTTGATAAGTTTCAAGGTACTGCATATCTGCCATTTGCAAGTAGATTAAGGGCGATGCGAGGATACGTGAAACACTACGCAATTCTTTAAAATAAACTCGAATAAAACTATATGGAGATTCGTTAAAAACTTTAAAATTAATAAAATTGCTACTCTTGCCACCGAATAAATTTAAAATAAGCATAGATTTGAAAAACCCTTTGCACATTTCTCGAAGGAATATAAGCAAGGCTACACTAGATACCGGGCTTGCTCATTCATTATCATGACGTCACAAAAGGTGGCTGGCCGTGACCAGCGATTGGTGCAAAGCGACGAGCCCGTCGGTTTGTGCCAATCGCTGTATGTCTTTCATTTTGTTGTTTCGCTTTGTACCAATCGCTGGTAGCGGCCAGCCACCATTTGTGACGTCATGATAATGAATGAGCAAGTCCGGTATCAGGGCTACACTACATACCGGGCTTGCTCATTCATTATGATGACGTCACAAAAGGTGGCTGACTAGGAGGAAAGACATACAGCGATTGGCACAAAACGATGGGCGCGTTGCTTTGGACCAATCGCTGGTCGCGGTCAGCCACCATTTGTGACGTTTTGAGAGTGAATGAGCAAGCCCGGTATCTAGTGTTGCCTTGCCGGTATCTAGTGTAGCCCTGATATAAGCCCAAACCCAATTCAATTTGTTTGACCGAAATGTGAAATTGTGAATATAAAAATAATTCGTAAGATAAAAAGTTGAATCTCAGTTGAAAGTGAGTGCAGTTTCATTTTATGGACTTGAGCAAGGCTACACTAGATACCGGGCTTGCTCATTCATTATCATGACGTCACAAAAAATGGCTGGCCGCGACCAGCGATTGGTGCAAAGCGACGAGCACGTCGTTTTGTGCCAATCGCTGTATGTCTTTCCTTTTGTTGTTTGGCTTTGCACCAATCGCTGGTAGCGGCCAGCCACCATTTGTGACGTCATGATAATGAATGAGCAAGCCCGGTATCTAATGTAGCCCTGACTTGAGTACGAGAACATACGAAAACCTAGTGAGCTCCTTGGCCGAGTTACAGCTCCTAAAATAAATCGTGTGGAAACCGACTACAAAATAGTACTAAAAAATTGAATCCTATAAATGTACAACAATGCTGAAAGATAAGAGGTCGATCACAACGACATCTGCTAGCTCTTTTCAACGTAAATATTGTATAAGAATCAAACTGAGAAAATGTTTCGGCCAGTGGTAAGTATTTTAAATACTTAAAAGGACGATATTCCAAATCCTGGCTCGAGGCTGAAAAAGGTCACGTGGCAACGTGGCACCAGTAATTTACCCAAAGAACTTCTAACTGATAAGAAGGGGGGCTACTTTTGCTTTATCCCATGAAATGTTTCGTTGGCTTGCGGATATTTACATTACGTTTACAAAGCCTTCTTTTCTTTATCCAAGAAATTCTTCACCTGGACCACGTGATCATGATGTAGATGGAATATCCTCCATTATATCCTGTTTCCTCTGACTTAGTGATTTTCATAAGCTTTAAAATTATGAAAGATAGGGATCATGGCTAAAAAACGATAGTATTTACTAAATGATAATTTACTAAATTTTTGTTTACGTTGAAAAGAGCTAGCAGATATCGCTGTAATTGCCCTGTTATCACACAGCATCGTTGCACATTTATCGGCTACAATTTTTTGCACTTTTTAAAGCATAACTTGGATAGCCGGTTTCCATACTATCAAGGCAACACTAGATACCGGGCTTGCTCATTCACTCTCAAAACGTCACAAATGGTGGCTGACCGCGACCAGCGATTGGTCCAAAGCAACGCGCCCATCGTTTTGTGCCAATCGCTGTATGTCTTTCCTCCTAGTCAGCCACCTTTTGTGACGTCATCATAATGAATGAGCAAGCCCGGTATGTAGTGTAGCCCTGATACTATGTATTCTAGGCGCTGTAATACGGTTTCCATAATATTCGTTTCTGTAACCAATCACGTGCTTTCGCAAATTTCTGTCATCAATGACATAATACAGACATGCGCAATCATTTCTCTTAACATTCACGCAGACAAGTGTTACAATACGCCGTGGCCGAGTGGTTAAGGCACCATTCCGCTAATCGCTTGGGAGCGTAGGAATCAGGCCGGCAGATTCGACCGCGACCTACGTTATACACGGCCGGTGCAAGACGTTTAAAACGTCACATGGACTGGGTCATTTTTACACGGTGATTGGCGCCTGCTGTTTGGCACCAATCGCCGTGTAAAAATGATCCACTCCATGTGACGTTTTAAACATCATGCACCGGATGTGTATAACGTAGGTCACGATTTGACTCTCGCCAGCTCCATTGCACGCACTTTGTGGAGCTTTCGGTTTCAATTCTCTGGTGTTGTAAATTTCCGTGTGCTATCTCGTCAAGATTTATGTAATTGTCGAAGTCCTGTATGTGTTTCTGTGAATAAAATATAAGGATCATTCGAGACAACAGCCTTTGTAGCTATAGGTCTCAAAGTATCACTCCTTCAAATGTCAAAGGCTAACAATAACTAAATACAAGCATTTACCATAAAACAAAAACAGTCCCAAAAGTCTGACGACTTTTTTAACAGATTAAAAAAAAAATCTGTGCGTAAGTGTAAAGCATCATAGCCAAAATTTGTTGTCCAACTTCTTCCCTAATCGTTTACAAATATAGAATGTATAGGTCTCGATTTCACCCACCTTTCCAACTTCCCTTTGAGGATATCCGAGTGTATTCCCGTTCTTTGTGCTGTTAAAAATTTCTCTTCTATCCCTCCAATTATTGGCGGCGGCTCATAAACAAATTTGAAATTAAATACACCAGCCAGAATATATGCAATATAAAATGCGAAAAGCTACTGCAACGCATCCAAAAATTACATGTTACTTGACAGAAAACTTATTTCATTCGTAAAACTGAAAAATGTTACCCCAAAAAATTGAGTATTATTGCATTGCGTATTATTTAGTTCCAACTTATGGGCATCTTGCTACAAGAAAAAATGTCATAAGTGTGGAAAGTTGTGTGCGGGAATAAATTTAGTCAATCCTGCAAACTTCTAAATCTTCATTCTTAAAGGTTTTACGCTTTTATGAACGATTTTACAACCGCATGCAGAGCTTAGTGTTATAATTTAATGTTACAGTAAAAACATGCGAATCTTTTCCCTCTTGTGAAAAGTAATATTTTTGAGTTGTGCAATTTTTCTTGCAGGTGAGCGATGTCATGTCAATGCCTTTTCCGTAAAATCCAAATTTACGGAAAAAGCAAAATAATCTGACAGTTAAAATAGGCATTTTTCTTTCTTAAAAATAGAACAAATTTCACTAAACGAAAACAGATCATTGAAACCCTTCGCGACGGGTAAGCCGAATTCGAGCACTTTTAAACTACGTTAGAAAGCAGTTCCGAAACTAAGGGAGAAGGGCAGAGGAAGAATCGCTCCAGGCGCCAAAACGTAAGGCAGAGGGGGGGGGGGAGTGCTAAATTAAGATTTGGTCTGTTTGAGAAAAATGTGAAATTTTGGTAAGAATGTTTTGCTACTGGAAAATTCAAAAAGGAAGACTGGGTCATGAACATTAAAATTGACAGATAAAAAGGTTGATGAGATCGGGTGACTGCCGGGGATACTAAAAACGAAGGAGTGAAATATACGCAATTTTATTTTCTACAGTTACTTTCTTTATATCTAGATATGGGCCTTGAGGTGGGGGGGGGGGGGAGGGAGTTGGGGCGACTGCTCGGAACACTAAGGTGTAGAAAACTCAAAATTAAATACGTGGTAAACTTAAATTTTGTTTCTGTTGCACGTCACTATTATAATTTTAAAAATTAACGTCATGTTCAAGAAAGTATCTAGACTTATCTTTTAATTAATAGGAAGAGCGATGTAAGTAATAGTTCCATGAAACTGGCTGTAGACTGCACTCAAAGATATTTTATGGTATTAGAATTCATTGTTATACCTACAGAAAATCTTGGTTTTTCAGTACTTAAGACACTGCGACTGGTATCACTCAGACTTCAAACTCCTGCTCAATTGTAATACAACTATAGTAAAATATGGGGGAAAAAAAGTCTGTCTAACGGAATCCTGTCTTAAATGAAAAATTGCATGGTCCCAAAAGAAAAAAACAACTATACATGGTAAGATTGAAATCTGTATACAGCGGAATTTTTTCCCCTGTTCCTTTCGATTTTGCTTTCACAGGTTTTACCAATATTTGACAAAGCTGATTACGTAGTCCAATATTACGTATTTATTATATATTTTTACTTTCAAAATAAGTCGAGTATTACAAATTTAGTAAAATTCTATTTTGAAAATTTACTTTGCGGAGGAGGTGGTGGGTACGCCAAAATCCATGATTTTAAAAAAAGCTAGTTTCGGCCCGGTTACAAAATGATAAAAAAGACATGCTTAAAAAATTGAATCTTAATTTTTACCAATGTAATAACTATTTTTTGGATGGCGATATACTTAAGGATATCAATCCTCATGTATTAAATATACACTAAATTCTCATTACTGTAAAATTACCTTAAATTCACATGAGACTTAACAGGAAAACGTACAATAAGAAAATTAAGCGTAAAAGGGGGGGGGGGGGTCTTAACATTATTCATATAGGAAATAGGTTAATGTAAAATGCAGAACGTAAAATATGTAGAAACTTGTGCAATAGGGTTACAAGATACTGTGTGTTAAGTACTTAAAAAAAAACTTCATTTCGCTTCAATACAAGGCTATTTATAAATGACTTGATTCCGTGTAAGACAATAAAATAATGTTTTATTAAGGATAAAACTCAAAAAGAATTTTTAAAATACAGCCATGAAACATTAAAAATTCATTTAACTTGTGAAACTAAACCACTAAAATGAATTTAGCACATAAAACACGTTGAAGGGAATTTTATATATGAAACGTTTTTTCATATCTTTCTCACATGCCATTATATCCAGAAGCCAAATTTTCGAAATGCATCATATTTGTTGTGCAGAGCACATAGACCCCTTACAGCTTCTATAGCAATTTCTTTAGCTTCACTAAAACCCCTCTTGCATAGCTCAACAGAAATGAGACTGCACATTATAGCGTATAACATAAAGTCTGCATCGTTATAGAGGTGCCCTTCGGATTTAAATGCATTTACGAAAGCGTCAATCAGGATGTCAATACGATCAGGTTTACATAAAACCGTTAAATACGCATCTAAAAGATAGGAAGGTTTCAACGTAATTACAGTCTTGATTATGTGGTCTTTTATTCCATTTGGTAACTGAAACTCGCCGTAATCTTCTGTCGAAGTCCCATCAGCATATGACATAACCCCGTCATCTAAATCTCTAACAATTCTGTGAATAAATTGCATAATACGTTTTATTATACGCAAAACACGTTTGCTTTGCCCAGTTTGAATGTACTGCGCCTGTGCCATTTGCAAAAATATTACGGGCGATGTGAGGATACGTAAAACACTCCGCAATTCTTTAAGAACTACATGACAGTTCGTTAAAAACTGTAAAATAAATAAAATTGCAACTGTTGCCACCGAATTAATTTAAAATAAGAATAGATTTCAAAAACCTTTGCCCATTTCTGGAAGGAATATAGAGCTGTGCAAGGTGACGTCACGAACAGGTTTTTTCTGCTTCTGTAGGACAGCTATCGCTACCTTTATCAATGCTTTTTCTATTTGTGTGTCCTACAGCTTTTATCATTGTTCTCCGGTAAAAGTCACGTGATGTGAACTGCTTTATAAGCAAGCAACACTAGATACCGAGCTTGCTCATCCATTCTCATGACGTCACAAATAGTGACTGGCCGCGACCATCGATTGGTACATAGCGACGAGCCCATCGTTTTGTGCCAATATCTGATTGTCTTCGTCGAGGCCAGCCAACACGAGGCTAACGAAAAAGAAAGGCTACCGCGGTGCTTTACGCGTATCTTTTTTTACAGACCGCGGGAGTCACGTGATGCTCGAATCCACCAATGCAGGAGTACGATAAGAGCAACACGTCACACTAGCGGTCTGTAAAAAAAGATAAGTGTAATGAACCGCGGTAGCCTGTCTTTTTCGTTAGCCTCGCAGCCAACATTTGTGACGTCATGATAATGAATGAGTAAGCTTGGTATCTAGTGTAGCTCTGACAAAAGTCAGATGTATGTTCTAAATAAAACAAGTTTAATGGACGATATTCCAAATCCTGGTTCGAGGCTGAAAAAGGTCACGTGGCACCAGTAATTTACCCAAAGAACTTCTAACTGATAAGAAGGGGGGCTACTTTTGCTTTATCCCATGAAATGTTTCGTTGGCTGGCGGATATTTACATTACGTTTACAAAGCCTTCCTTTCTTTATCCAAGAAATTCTTCGCCTGGACCACGTGATCATGACGTAGATGGAATATCCTCCATAATGGTAGGTTCGTCATGTTTTTGTCCAAAATCCTGTGGTCCAATCACATTTTATTGCCCATATATTTCAATTATCTTCCAAACTCGCTCTGTAACTCCATTGTTGTCTCTGGGTACGTCCATAGGAGCTAACCACAGTGACCGATCTCACCGGTTACTTGCAGCTCGTTTCTAGGAAGATGGGAAACGGAAATTCAGATCCCATCATTTTTCGCCGGATGCGAGAATAGGACCGTGACCTACGATACGATATACAGGCGCGACCTACGTTATACAAGGCCAGTGCATGCCGTTTAAAACGTCACATGGAGCGGATCATTTTTACACGGTGATTGGTGCAAAGTGGCGCGTCCACCGACTTGCGCCAATCGCCTTGTAAAAATGATCCACTCCATGTGACGTTTTAAACGTCATGCACCGACCGTGTATAACGTAGTCGTGATACAGGACGGTCGATGACTTTTTAAACGTCACACCTAGTGAATCATCTTTACACGGCGATTGGCACAAAACGATGGGCACGCCGGTTTGTACCAATCGCCGTGTAAAGTTGTTCCATGCCGTGTGACATTTTAAGCGTCATGAACCGGCCGTGCGTGTCATAGGTCGCGATAGGACACGATGCGAAAGGGTGTTTTTTTCTGACGTTACTATACGTTAGCTTTTCATTCGTACCTTCCCAGAATTGAGCTTCAAATAACCGGTATGATCGATCACTTTCGTTAGCTCCACTGAACGCGCCCTCTGATACTAGCATTATTTTTTTACATTGATAGGGTTGACCGAGGCTAACGAAAAAGACAGGCTACCACGGTGCATTTGACTTACCTTTTTTTTACAGACCGTTAGAGTGACGTAATGCTGTTTTCGTACACCGGCATTGGTGCATTCGAACATCACGTGACTCCCACGGTCTGTAAAAAAAGATTTGCGTAAAGCACCACGGTAGTCTTTCTTTTTCGTTAGCCTCGGTTTTGATAAGGTTGCACTTTACTGATAAAAGTGGATTATAAATGCTCCGTATGCTGATAAGACATCTTCATGTCCACTAATAAAATCAACAGTGTTTAGAATTAAGCTCATTTTTCTTATCTCCTATAGTTCAAAATGCTGCTATTGTAGATGGGATTTATACCTTAAAAAAACATATCAACCTATAGTTCAAAAATATAATTAAAATAAGCAATTTTCGAAACCGTGAAATAATTTACATAAATTCTAAGCTTCAGTATGTGTTGTAAATAAGACATTCATTTTTTGCTCGTACGGCTACGTACGAACGAATAAAATATAATTTTCAAACTGTTCTACAGCATATGTGTGAAATTTGTACATAAGATAATCTACTAATCTTAGGGAAGTCTATCGAAAATTCGCGAATAGTGGACTTCAACCTTAATACTATTGACAATAGAAAATAGTGTTGGTGATATAGATAGATAACTACGGCTCCATTCTGACCATTGTCATTATTCACTTCAATATAAAAAATACCGTTTCCATGACAGCAATACATATAATAAATTGTCTCCGACACCAACGATATCTAAATCGAAGCGATAGCGCTGAAAATCGGACTGAACACGTTTATACAACAGAATTATTTTCTGTAGATCTGTCCTATATGTCTGAACAAGCCGGAATTTTCAAGCCCGGCCCGTGTAGGTTTTCGTTGTTCACGACCCAGCCCGTGCAAAAATCAGTGAAAACAGGCGCTGCCCGGCCTGACCAGACTATTTCTACAAATAATTCAGACTTTTCTAAACATACAATTATTTTACTGAATACTGCATAAATGGGGAAAAATATACGGTATATTTTATATTACTATATGTTCGCAAACTAGATCCTACAGAATAGAAACATTAATGGTCACTTACACTATTGCATGCAAATAAAGATTCATTAAAAACATTAATATAGTTCAGAATTAAAACAAAATGATTAAAATTACCATAACTTTTGAAGCTGTATAATTTTTTTTTTTTAAATGGAGATTTTAAAAATACTTCGTTTTATTTATTATCGATATTACTATTTTTACAAAACAAATGGCTGAAACGTCCTGAGAACCATTAAGTCCCTTTCCAGCCAGGCATACAGGCCCAGTTTACAGAAAAAAAAATTAAGTCTGATCCCGGCCCGGCCTGAGTCTACTGAAAAAATTAAGCCCTGGCTCAGCCACGATGAAACTGTCCAATGCCGATCTCTTTGCTGGACATATTATATTTCTGTATTGATGTTGTCAAACTAGCATCGGCAGCACATTTATACTTATCCTCGCCCCAGTCATGTTCATTGAAAATTGTTCCTATTTATATGTTTTATCTTTTTTAATTTATATATCGGCCCGGCTGGCTCGTTTATTATTTTCATTCGTCCGGACCGTTAAAAAATTGTCTTTACCCTGCCGGCCCCGTTTGAAATTGTGCCTTCCGGGCCGGGCTGGGTACGGACCTCGGGCCAAGCCCGGGCAGACCTCTAGTCTGTCCACATAAAGACGATCATGGGAAGATTGAATATGGTTAGCAACAGATAACATTAAAAAAAATCATAGTGAATGCTTAACTACTAAAGAAGAAAATTCATTTTTTTTTAAACCAGATACTATATTTTGCTGTACTTGCATATTGTTGGCAATTTACATTCATTTTATTAAAGGAAACAAGTCCCATTCCGCTCCACTACCTACTATCACAACCATACTGTTTTTAAGCTTCGTTTAAATCATGGATAATATACGGTAATAGCATTACATAAATAAGGAAACTATATATAAGGGACACACTAACACATCTACATATAAACAAGTAAGTAATTGGCAGAAAGTATAAAAAAGTATATGAAATAAAATTATTTTTGAGTCTTGAAATAATTTTTCTATATACAATTCAAAGCTTTTGCAGATCAGCTACCTATTTTAACTGAAAATTGGGATACCACTGCTCCATCTATGTGGTTTATGAAATATTTAGAATGGCACATTAAGGAAATAAAACGTACTGCCCCGCACCTTCCCCCTCTCCCCTATAGCTTTGTCGTTCGATGATTGTCCAGTGAATCTTCTTATAATATCTACACTCCAGTATAAAATTATTGGTATCTTCAAATTTTACAGAGAGATTTTACGAGCTTTTAGCTTTTGAATGTTTCAAATTCTATATCAGTTTAAGTTAATTTAAAGCGAGCTTTTAAAAAGATTCTTTCCTAAGTAAAAAAATTGTTTTTCTTTTTGCTCAAAGAATAAAATGTTTAAGCATTTCTCACCATATGAATACAAAAGCGATAATCAAAATTTCAGGGGCATGCTTAAATTGTTAAGACAAAATCTTTCTTTTTCTTTGAACGTTATTATACCTACTATTATGTGGATTACGATAAGTCTAAGGATATCAATCCACATGTATTAAATGTACACTAAAAATTTACATTACTGTAGAGTTAATTTAAATTCTCATACCATTTGACTACAGAAAAAAATGACAATGAGGAAAATTAAACGTAAAACGAAGGGGAAGGATTCTTAATTTTTTTTTTTTATATATACAAAACAATGAGCAGAAATCTTTTGCCAAAAATATTGGAGATAAAATCTGATAATGTGAAATGTATAACGCAAATTGTACAGTATATTGTGTTAAGTACTTAAGGAAAAAACCTTCCATTTGCTTCATACGATATTTATAAATAACTGAAATCTATACAAAGAATTAAAAATATGATAAAAAGTTTTATTCCAGGTAGAAACTAAGAATTTAAAATACACAACATATGAAACAAAAAATACATTTAAAATGTGAAACTAACACACTAAAAGTAATTTAACACATGAAAAATAAAACACATTGAAATGCACGTAACACATGAAATATACTTTTTTTTCCTCACGGCGTTATATGTAACATTATGTCCTGGTCTATCACGCAGCCAAATTTTCTAAATGCATCATATTTGTTATGCTGGGAACATATTCCTCTTATAGTTTCTACGGCAATGTCTTTAGCTTCTCTAAAACCCCTGTCGTATAGCTCAACGGAAATGAGACTGCACATTATAGTGTATAACATGAAGTCTAAATCGGTATAGAGGTGCCCATAATTTTTGAACGCGTTCGTAAAAGCATCGATCAAAGTATCGATGCGATTAGGTGTACACAAAACTGATAAGTACGCTTTTATAAGATAGGAAGGTCTCACCACAATTACATTTTTAATTATGTAATCTTTTAATCCATCTGGTATATCAAACTCACTGTAATCAATTAACGTACTCCCATCAGCATCAATAACACCGTCATCTAAATCTATGACAACTCTGTGAGTAAAATGCATAATAACGTTTAATATTCGCAAAAGACGTTTTCTTTGCTCAGTTTGAAGGTATTGCAAGTCTTCCATTTGTAAAAATATTAAAGGATATGTGAGGAAATAGCGAAATTTTTTGAAGCGAACAAATTGCAAAGAAATTCTTTCTACAACTGTAAAATAAAGTTTTCACTGTTGCCACTGATTTAATTTAAAAGAAGATTATCTTGTATGGATTTGGAAAACTTTCGCACATGTCTGAGAGAAATTTCTGAACCTCGAAAGAATTATAGAAGAACGAAGAATTATTTCTGTCGATATCGATGTATCCGAGATCTGTCAAAGTGACCGAAGAAAACGAGATTTTTAAATCAGTATCATAGGTACAGCGCCTAGAATAAATAGTGTGGAAACCGGCCACAAAATAGTACTAAAAAATTGAATCCGATAAATGTACAACGACGCTGAGCGATAAGAGATCGATCACTTCCACTTTTCAACGTAAACATTGTATAATATTGAAACTGAGAAAACGCTTCAGCCAGTGGTAAGTATTATAAATACTTAAATTATATACTGTTTCCTCTGACTTAGATAGTGATTGTCATAAGCTTTAAAATTATGAAAGATAGTAATCATGGCTAAAAAAACGATATTTACTAAATTTTTGTTTACGTTGACAAGAGAGCAGATATCGCTGCGATCGCCCTATTATCGTACAGCATTGTTGCACATTTATCGGCTACAATTTTTTAGCACCTTTTTAATGCATTACTGGGATAGCCGGTTTCCAGACTATGTATTCTAGGCACTGTATCATAGGTAATGAATGGCTGGGATGGACCGCGACCTACGTTATACACGGCCGGTGCATGACGTTTAAAACGTCACATGGAGTGGATCATTTTTACACAACGATTGGTGCAAAACGGTGGGAGTGCCGGTTTCCACCAATCACCGTGTAAAAATGATCCACTTCATATGACGTTTTAAACGTCATGCACCGGCCGTGTATAACGTAGGTCGCGGCTGGACCCACCGTGGCTGAGTGGTAAAGATATCACACTGCTAATCGCTTGCGAGTGTAGGTAGGAGCGGGTTCGAATCCCGCTGGCTCCGTTGCACACTCTTTGTGGAGCTCTCGGCTATATTTCTGTGTGTTGTAAATTTCCTTGTGTGTGCTATCTCGTCCCTGTATATATTGACGATGATTTATAAGCGGCGCTTGACGCCAAGCACACAGGTCAGATGTATGTTAATAAAAAAAAATGACTGGGCTTGATTCTGAGAACGGCCGAAAAAGGGCGTTCGTATCGGAAACAACAATGGAGAAAATTATTGTTCCAATAGAAAACAATATCTTCCATCGATATCGAAATGCAACGACAACGTTACGCAGCAAAACAGCATTCGTCCGTAGGGTAAAAAAATTCTTTGGTACCAGTATTTTTTTACAGAAAATCTCTCCTTAAAAGAAGACGAAGTGTATATATATATATATATATATATATATATATATATATATATATATATATATATATATATCATTTAATAAATTAACCAAAATAAATTACAGTTGATCTGTCTTATTTTCTGCGTAGTTTTGCTGTTTTTGATAACAAGTGTGACCAATACATGAAATTTTATTACAATAGATAGAATTGGGGCTTTTCCTGTTATTACAGAATCCGATTTGCATAGTGTTTTATATTTATTTATTTATTTATTTATTTAATTCAACCCAATAAAAATATCCGGAAGTTTTGTTTCAATAATAATTCAAGTCATATAACAAAGCATGCATCAAGATTACATGGCTCGGCAAATCTTGACATAAATCACACCTCGCGATAAACTCTCTCTAAAAACAACGCCTTCCAACTTATTTAACCCAATCAATTATCCACGCCCAGAAACGAAGAAATTTACAACAAAAGGCTTCCATTCCCTCTTCTTTCAGTTGCATATATGCTGCAAGAAACCCCAAAAACTTAATTAAATCCCTTCGTCCACTAAATAATGGAGAAAAAAATTACTTGGGAGGATAAGCAGAAAAGAGAAGGTAACATCTATTTAAGCACAGCGTGATGTTAATCTCGGGGAGAAAACTAGGAAATCGTGATTTCTTCAAAACTGGCCGATGCAGCGAAGAGTTAAGGCAGCAAAAAATAAATAAAAAAAGGGTGTTTTTGTGAATTATGAATCGGGCCATTCCTTATGAGGGCCCCCATCGACATAAGGGCCGAATCCTCGGTTGAGGTCAACGACCTTGTAATGTCGAGGTCATCGTTGAAGGATACTTCAGTTACAAGTTTGACGTAATGACGAGAAATTATCCAGGGGGATTAAATTTATTTTGTATTGTTCGAACGTTCAACTTATTTTTGGAATCTTTTTTTTTTTTCTTTCTTATATATATTTTTTCAAGATATGATTTTTTTTTCTTCTGGCAGAAAAGGGTACAAGATTATATTGCCGAATCCAATGGAAATACCGACGGTATTTACACATATTTTAGAACGATTCCGGGGGCATTTTTTCTTTTATGTTTAAAATGGGAAGACTATTTTTTTTTTAATATTCGATATGATAACCTTGTTTCTGGATTATAAGTCTGCATCGTGCTTTTCATGATAGACGAGCTTTTCGTAAAATTGCCAGGGTAATTGTCTGCTATCCCTCTTTCATTACTTTCCACAGCCTATCAATAGTGGTGGGTTTGCGCTTTGAAAGAGCTTTCTTCATCAAACCAAAGGCCAATAATCAGCAGTTGAAACGTCATGTGAATTCGCAGCAATATGTTGAAAAAGTATATTTGCAATACCTGTGAGATTTTACATTTTTTCACGGATTGCAGCAGTAATTTTTGAAGTACAGGGTGATTATAAAAAAACTACCCCGATATATGAGCCCCTAACTGTCATACCACCGTTCACGAAACTGAATGAAATTTTGGTTTAAAGTATTTTGAGGTATGCGCTCAAGAATCATGTGAAAAACAACAGTAAAATTCTAACAGTTACGGTTACAGTGACAAAATTTTGAAAATTTCAAATGGCAACACCTACTTTTTTTTATTGGAATGTGATCTTCATAGTGAAAAACCATAAAAAGCGTTGGAACGGTACCTGTAGCACGAAAATCGCCGGCGCTAGACAGACTAAGAAGAAAAGTGAAAACAACTAATAAAAGACAGAGAAACAACAGAAAATAAAACATTTTATTGTTCAGTGCTATCCACCATCTGCCGCATGTAAAGTGTCGTCGTGTGTGAAATGGAAAATGTATGAAACACATTAAAATGTTTTGTGGGGATCAGTGTTGAATTCTGGGGGTGGCCCGGGGGGACATCCCCCCCCGGGAGATTTGAGATTTTATGCTTTTAATGGTTAAAAAGTGTAATCCCCCCCCCCCCCCGGAGTCACAGAAATCCCTCCTCTAAATTCAACACTGGTGGAGATGAAGAAATGGAATTTCTTCTGTAAATATCGGACATAACACATTCTCCTGATAGCATGATGAATTGATTTTAACATTTTCTCCACTGTTATATTTTTAATTTTCTGTTGTAAATCTGCAACAATCATAAAGCCTTTACTGAAATTTTCTTTGCATTCTTGGAACTAGATTTGGATATCTAATTCTCTACGTTTTCGATAGTAACTAGACCTCTTTTTTTGCAGTCATTTATATATATATATATATAAACTAATGCTTCATCAAGGGTAACAATGTATTTCTATTTATCTCCTGTTAAAGGATTTTCACACAGGGCTATACAAAAGGTTTTGCGTTGAACCACATGCCTCGGCAAAAGACGGTGAGCATTGTTTTATTGCTTTTTATTAAGCTGTAAATCTTGGCTTATTATTTTATGTATTGTTGCTACAGATGTATTCAAAGACTTTGGAATTGATTTCTACATCGGCAGTTTTTCTCTTGTTCACTTTAGAAACCAGGGCTTGACAAATGCGGTCGCCAGGTCGCCACTGGTGACTAAGTTTTTCTATCCGGCCACAGGGTTATTTATCTGGTGGCTTTTATTTTTTCTTTTATTTTTTTGTATAAAAATGGATCTAAGAAATCAACACAAGCGGCCTTCTTTATCTCTCCCCAATATTAAGAAATAAACTTAGAAACTATATTGAAACAAAAAAATATTTTTAACACTATTTTTAATTTGGCAAAAATAAGTCCATCAACTGCAAATTTTAAAATAAGAAAATCAGAATGGTTTTACTGACTTCGATAAGAATTTGATTTTTTGGAGTCGGTGCCAGCCAAGCCATGTACAAAATTCAAAACAAAATATCCAATATAAATCGTAACACGCGTATAAATTATGTCTACATAAATACGAGACAATAAAAAAAAATACACATAACTCTTCAAATGGTAGAAAATACAATGATTTAAATGATTAACTAATTTCCAAAGCAATGTTTGTCGACATATATAGTTGCTAATCTCATTTGAAAATACACCTTTATAACATCAGATAAATGTTTAAAAATGGTAACATGGCTTTAATTTGGCTTAGCTGGCACCGACTCCAAAAATTCAAATTAATGTACATAAATATAATAATATGCATGGTAAATACAATGCTCTTAATTTAATTTATTTTTAACTATTATCTAAAAAAAAATATTTTTTACTTTGTAGTAGTTTTTGAAGTCGGTTCTATTTTTGGTTAAAAAAATTATTTTTCGCTTTTTAGTAGTTTTTGAAATTGGTTTTATTTTTGGTTAAAAAGTTTATCTAAAAAGTTACATGAATAAGAAGTTCATAAGAATTTCAGAATATCATTGCATAAACCGTGTTTAATTTAATGCTTCTAATTTCTTAAACCTCCGAAGTATTTTATATGCCTATAAATATGTATGTAATATAAAAGAATTAAATTGCGGATTGTAAGATGCTAAATAATATGAAAAGTGAGATTAAAAAACAATGACTTTTAGAGCTGACGTTGAGGCTCCTGATGTGCAGATTTACTAGTTAATTTATAATGAAGTTCTAAAACTATTGAAATGTTGCATTGTCACTGGAAACACTCCTGTGTTGTATAATTTTTAGAATTCTAGCTTATCAGGAAGTGTGTGAAAAACCGATTACAAAATTCCATCTTTATATAGAAAAACCAAATTCAGTTTTAAAAAAGAAAAAAAAAAAAGACTTCCATTTTCACGACCATGACGAGCAAAACATTCCGAACTTTCCCACTTCTTTTTACTGGAAAAATTATATATATAAGCTTCGCCTGTCTTCAAAACTACATAAGTGAGATAATTAATTGGGGATTTCCAGAAACGAAATTGAAAATTTGGCGGAAAATCGGTTGATTTGCATCGCAAAATCAATGAGCTGTTACAGTTTTCCACGATAAACTAAAATGACTGAATTTCCAAGGACACTTCCGAAACTAGTCGCCATAACATAAACAATTTAAATTCCAGTTTAACACGAAACGTTTAATGTTTTGAAGAAAAGGCAGAACAAATTTGTTCCAGCTATGTCATTCCTCGTGTATTTCAGAAAGAATATTCAACATCAAAGACATTTTTCCGCTTTAAACCCTTTGAACGGCGGAGGTATATTATTTATACCCTTTTCACTTTCTTCTATCTATAAAAGAAGAAAGTATTGTAATCGAATTTTTTTTTTTTTCAACTTTCGATTTGAAACGGATTTACACGTTTTAGGGAGTCAGAGATCCCGAAAAACATGTTTTTTTTATAAAATGTCTGTCTGTCCGTGTGTCTGCGTGTCCTCTTTGTATCATCGAAAAGTGTATGAAGAAAAAGTGCATAGAATTGAACCAAATTTCAATATATATGATTTTGACTAAGTCCAGTAGGTCCCAGTTTAATTTGAGTTTAATTTGGAGATATTCCGCCTGAAGGGTGCGCTATGATAGCGATTTTTGTGCAATTTTGCTCTTGTATTATCGAAAAATATATGAAATGAATAGAATTGAACCAAACTTTATACATGAGGAAGTGAGTTTCAAAACTCGCTTTATCCAAAATTTAAAAAATCGGGTTTTCTCTATCAATCTATTCTATTGGTAAATATTCACTGAAAAAGCACTACAATAAGCAGAGAAACTAGTTTTAGCATGTATTTCTAGCGTTCTAAAATCTTGGTTTACAATGAAACCCAATGGAAGCAGTCGGACGTTTTTCGCGATTTCCTCGAATTTGATTTTTTGGATAAGACGAGTTTTGAAACTCACGTCCTCATATATATGTTTTGGACCTTGGACTATGGACGTTAGGTTCCATTTAAAAATGGGCATATTCCCCCAGACGGAAACGCTGTGATAGCAGTTTTTGTGCGATTTTCTCGATTTTTTGCAGTTTAAGGAAAGTATTTAGGAATATTTTTCGACGAAATTTTATATATAGATGTACTATAATAGACCAAGGTTTGTATAAAATTTTAGAGAAAATCGGCCTGAAGGTGGCGTTGTGAGTTGTGATAGTAAATTTCGTTCTATTTTCGGGATGGGCGTGGCAGATGTTGAAAAAAAATATCACACTGAATCTCCCACCTGTCCTATCTAGTTTATTTTGCATAAGCAAAATTTTTCACGTTTTTTTATATTTTTTCTGTTGATTAGACTTCCTTCCAAAATCCTGAAAAAAACCTATATTACGAGTTGGGAAAACTGATTAATACGTATAAAAACGACTCGAAAACATTTCTGAAAATCAGACCAGCAAAAGATACTTTGTTTTCATAAATGCTTCTTTAAATCTCAAAAATATGTTCTAATGTTCTGATGTTTCTAACGATACAGAACGCATTTCGGTATTGTGGATAACTCGGGAGAGGTTTTAGTATATTTTCGTTCGTGGTTATGTTTTATTTTCCTAGATTAAAAAACGTCTGTTTGTCTGTTTTTTTTTTTTTTTTTTTTTTTTTTTTTTTTTTTTTTTTACAGGGCAGTGTTCCAAATTTCATGGAGTTCTCTTTTTCTATGTTCTTATGTAAAGAAGTTTAAAACAATTTCATTTTTTTTAACTCGCTCACTGAGAGATTACGATAATCAACAAACTTCTTGTATATTTAGAAACTTGAATTTAGCACACACTGAGCATTTTTTATGTTAACGACGAGAAAAAGTAATAATAAAATAAATGTTTATATATAATTCCAAACTGTAACCGAAGCGTTTCGAACTGCTTATAAACAATGTTATTAAGTATATACTCGACGAACAAAGGGATATTGGAATAAGATAAAAAAAAAAAAAAACATTCATGTAAAAATAGTAATAACTTTAGAATATAAGACAAAAAATATTTGAAATTTAAATTAATGACAAGTTCGTTCCTTGTATTGAACTAGAAGTCAAGTATTTGATACACATTTTCTTTTCTATGTATAACTACTCGAGGACAAACTGGATATTTAGAATATTATTTGCGATGTTAAATATTTTATACATAATCCATAATTAAGACATAATCTTGATTTAGACAAAAAATAGCCACATTTAAGCTTGAGTACTTGTTATTTATGCACAATCTTTTTCATGCTTATCAAATACGGGACATATTACGGAGAATACGGGAGCTCATTACATAAAAGGAACTTACTATTATTTTAGATTTCAAGTATTTTTATAGTTAAGAGTATAATCCAAAGCTTGTCAGAAATTCTCGTTTATTATTATTTTTTTTAGTTTATACATTTATTTTATTTTTAATTTTTTATAGTTACTACTGTTAGAAGTATTTTTTAATACACACACGCACACACAAAATAAAACTTTTTGTTAAAAAATACTGTTATGTCATATCGCAGCTATAAATATTTAATTGAGAAGGAACAGCAACCCAAAACCTACATTCCTGTTTGAGAAAACTGGATAATATGCTATAAAAACTACTCGGAAACGTTACAGAAAATCAGTGGCAGCAAAATAAACCTTGTTTTTATAAATTCTTCTTTACATTTGAAAATGTATTGGTTTCTCAGGTCTCTTAAACATAAATAAAGTTTTTTGAAATCATGGGTAACAAACGGAAGAGGTTATTGTATATTACTTACCCATCATACGTAGTATAGGGTAAGTCTTGTAATCGTTTTGAAAATCGAAATTTCTTTTTGGCGGATTTACACGTTTCAGACACTGGAGATTCCGAAAAACACATTTTTAGAAAAAAAAATTTGCCGTCCGTCTGTGTGTGTGTCTGTGTGTCTCTAAACGCTCTATCTCAAGAAAAAATTGAGATAGAGACTTGAAATTTGGTATGTACTTAGTATGTAATAATGGGAAGAAGCCTATTTCATTTCAATAACCTCGATTAACCGGAACTATTTTTTTCGGACTCTCGAAATATTCATTCTGATAAAAGGTATATAAAAATTTTCGAAATTGGTTATTTTAAGAAATGAATATAAAAGACAATAAAAAACATAAATTTTGCATACAGCATGAAGTCGAACGGATAATTAGTTGTTGAGATATTTGTAATCCTATTTTCCACACTCTTCGATTTTTCATGACCCTGTATTTCATCCAAATTTCACTTCAAAGATATATTTTAATTGGAAATTTGACGCTTAATCAGATGCAATAAACCGCTAGTGAATAGGATTATTATTTTTGGAGTTATAAGGATGTTTCTTTCAAACAATTCAGTAATCGAGCCTTTAAAGTTTGTGACGTCCTCAAGCCACGATTTTATTTGAATTGCAATGCATTTTATAAGTAGTTTGCACATTTTTATTTTAATATTTTACATTATGCATATCCATGATGGGTAAGTATTACGGTGGCCCCCAACGACTAGTTTTCGTTGGTGGTTATATTTTATTCTCGTAGATTAAGAAACGTTTGTCTTTTTCTATAGTCTGTGTACAAACAATTCCTTAATTACATCAGCAAATTTTCAGTTGAAAATCTCTATTAGCTAATGAGTAAAAAAAAAAAAAAAAGTCAAAAGGGAATCGAATGGAATTAATTTTTATTTGCCAACAAATAAACATTTACTTATTTTGTTTTATTTTTCACTTTATTTGAATGAAAAATACTGAATGAAAATTTTGAAATTTTAGTACAGTAATCCCTCAACATTCGCGAATTTTGATTTCTCCCCAAATTTTAAATGTGAAAAAACTTAACATTCGCGAGATTCTGATTTGATCATTTGCGATTTTTTTATTATTATTATCTCTTACTTTTTCAGAATTTATCGTAGTTAAAGATTACATCCCTTGTGTTTTCTCAGTATCTATTTACAAATCAATTTTCAGTTGTCAAACTGAAAAAGGAACGAGTATTGTCAGGAAAGCAAAATAATAACAACGGCGGAATACTCATTGCAATGGGGATATTAAAAGTGGTAAGGCAACGGCATCTTCAATCTATTAATTTAAAAAGTGTAGGTTCTCGTAGAGATGGAGCTGAAGCTGCACTTAGATAGAAAATAAATGAAAGCATTTAGCTGTATTTAAATATTGTATTTTAATATTGTATCGCATAGTGACCCACTAATACATTATCATCTCTGCGAATAGAGAGAGTCGAAATTACTTTGTACAAAAATCTATGCTTTTTCATAATTATTTCTCCAATCAGGTAATTTGAGTTATCTTCAATAAATAAATTTCATATTTATGAATATGTGTGTACATTCACCTTCTACATATTTGTTATGCATAATGTATTGTTAATACATATATCTTTTAGTTCTTTGAAATGCTGTGCCACTGTAATTAAAATAAAAAATAAATATATGTATAACGTGGGATACTATGCAATAATTTTAATCTTATTATGCCAGCTAAATTTTAGCTCAAAATCATTCTTTTGTTTTTCTTTTCTTAACAAATATAGGTTTCGAAGAACTGTCAGCAACTGAATGGCAAAATCAGTGATTTTTGAAATTGTGGGGCTTGGAACCTTTAAAAGATAAATGTACGAATTTTTAGATGCAATGTAATGAAAATAACATTATTACATCAGAAAAAAATGTATGGGTTTTGATAATGGCCTTTAATGAACTGTCAGTAACTGAATAATAAAATCTATGATTTTTGAAATTGTGGTACATTGAAACCTTTAAAAGATAAATGTACGAAATTTTAGATACGGGTGTAATGAAAATAATATTATTGCATCAAAAAAAAAGTATGGGTTTTGATAATGGTCTTTAATGAACTGTCAGTAACTGAATTACAGAATCTATGATTTTTGAAATTGTGCACCTTTAAAAGATAAATAATGTGTATAACGTGGGATACTGTGCAATAATTATCATCTTATTATGCCAGCTAAATTTTAGTTCAAAATAATTCTTTTGTTTTTATTTTCTTAACAAATATAGGTTTTGATGAACTGTCAGCAACTGAATGGCAAAATCAATGATTTTTGAAACTGTGTACTTTGGAACCTTTAAAAGATAAATGTACGAAATTTTAGATACGGGTGTAATGAAAATAATATTATTGCATCAGAAAAAAAAAAGTATGGGTTTTGATAATGGCCTTTCATGAACTGTCAGTAACTGAATAATAAAATCTATGATTTTTGAAATTGTGGTACATTGGAACCTTTAAAAGATAAATGTATGAAATTTTAGATACGGGTGTAATGAAAATAATATTATTGCATCAGAAAAAAAAGTATGGGTTTTGATAATGGTCTTTAATGAACTGTCAGTAACTGAATGACAAAATCTATGATTTTTGAAATTGTGCACCTTTAAAAGATAGATGTACGAATTTTTAGATGCGGTGTAATGAAATTAATATTATTACATCAGAAAAAAATCTATCACAAAATCTCATTTTTTCATAATTATCTTTTAGTAAAAAAAAAAAATCAAACCTGGTTTGCGCACTGCCAAACATTATTATTCTAAAATAGCAAATTAGTAACGATAGTACATTTTTAATAAATTTTTTTAATTGCACTTTTTTAGTAGATAATTTACACTTTTTTTTTTTTTTTTTTTTTTTTATCGTGTTATTAAAAGAAAAACTTTCCGTACTTTATTCATTGGCTGTATAAAAAAAAATAATAATAATCATAATATTTGAGATTCAGGAATTATTCAAATATTTAATTTCTATAAATGAAAAAATATGACTGTAATAAGTGTTGGAAAACCTGAATAGTTTACTTTAACTCTTTGTTATAAATAATAAAACAGATTTTACTAATATTTATTTTCCACTAAAGTTCTTGTTATTTTTGTATTTCTATTTCACGTTTTTAGAAGATGAGGAAAAAAAATAGCTTTTTTCTACTTTTCAAAGAAATCTCATAACTCATTCCTAAAATATATATCTAAAGCATACAGTTCTATATTTTGAATTTG
Source organism: Maratus michaelseni (assembly GCA_963931845.1). NCBI lineage: Eukaryota > Metazoa > Arthropoda > Arachnida > Araneae > Salticidae > Maratus > Maratus michaelseni. The sequence continues at coordinate 379,220,091 of OZ007587.1, read as the reverse complement.
TTTTATTCATTTATTTACTTGGGTTTAACGCAAGACCTTTTCATTCTGTTCAAAGAAACAAATAAAAGAGAGAAAGTAATGATATGTGGCATCGCCCTTGTCCATTTAATTTCAATTTCAAAATGTTTATTGTTTACTCTCCGTCTGCCTCTTTTTTATTTGTTCTGCTCTCAAACTCAGAACTTGTTTTTGAGAAGAAAACGGGTTGTCATATTGAAGTTACAGATTTATGGTGAAACGATAATGAACATCCGTGAAGAAAGTTTGTTTAGGTTTGAAAAGTATTCTAACAAAAGCTATTTTGGGAGCAACGAAAGTTTTCCAAATTAAATATCTATCTGCAGGGCTTTACAAAGGATCAGTGTCCATAAGCCATGTTTTTGGCCCATGAAATAAGACTAAAATTCGATTATGTTGTACTGACTTAATTGTTGCACTTTTTAATATTATAAGGATTATCCTGTATGATTTCAACAAAAGTTTTTGCATTTTGTTCGGATTTATATGACTTACACAAGCTCAAAGTTCGTATTATTCGTAGTTTTTGATGAAAAATACGCAATTTCTCCTAATTTTACCTCAATTATTTATATGAGCGCCATCGTGCAACACTTTCTTCTCTACATATATTATAAAATACATCAAAATGTACAATATATGTAAAAATAAAAGTGTTGCGAAGCTGCGCTCATAGTAAAATATTTAAAAATAAGGTAAAATTAGAAGAAATTGCGTATTTTTCATCAAAAACTACGAATGATACGAACTTTGAGCTTGTGTAAGTTATATAAATCTGAACAAAATGCAAAAAATATTGTTGAAATCGTGTAGGATAAACCTTCTAATATTAAAAAGTGAAATAATTATGTCAGTATATCAAAATCGAATTTTAATCTTATTTCATGGGCCAAAAACACGGCTTATCTTTTGATAAAATGACCCTGATCCTTTGATAAAATCTGATATCCAGCAAAAAATTCGAATCGCCAGTTAAAAAAACAAGTGGGTAAGTTTGATCGAAGATAGCACAAAGAGTTTCGTTTTATATTCCTTTCAAAACACTTTATCCTTTCTTTAATAAATCCAAATAAATTTCATTTTCATAAAAAAAGTCATGTTTATTATAAATTACTCTGACATAATAATATCTGTCATGTGGACTAAATGCGATATTAAAAAAAATCAATTTCGAAATTATACATGTTGTATAGAGACCTTAAAAATGTTAAAATATGCCAATATTTCCATAATCGGGTTTTTATCACAATTCAATACGTTCCTCAAACTCATTATGACGTTATAATCACTTGCTGACGTCATATCTACTTGTTTTTTCTATTACTTATATTGATACTCTCTTTGTATTATTCTCAAACATTTGAAAAAGTCCGTTAAACTTCTAATATGACGTCAGATTAATTTTCTTTTTAATTCTCTAATGACGTCCTATTAAACTGCTTTCTGTGTTTACACATACTCATACTCATACTCCTTGTATTATTGAGAAATGTTTGAAAATTTCCATTTTATTACCAATGTGACGTCATACTAATCTTTTTATTTCATTTTCTTTTTTCACGTAGAAATCTTTCAATAGAAAATTAATTATTGTAGAAAGAATTTACTGAGGATTTTTAATTGTTGGCAACTGCTTTAACAAAAAATCTTTGAATTTAATAGGAAAAGGTTGTTAGATTTTTGGTTTTTTTTTTATCTCTCTATATTAAAATAATACGATTTTTTCAAATTTTATGATTTTGAGCTTCATAGTAGGTATTCAGCTATAAGTACACAAAATTTCATGTCTGTAAGTTATATAGTTTCTGAGAACTGCCTCCGTGAAGGACAGACAATGTAGCGGGACGATAGGGTTTCCTGAGATAAACGAAACCCTAAAAATTAACCCCCCCCCCCAACTTCCCCTGATTAATTAGCAAGAAGCACAAAAGTTTTTTTTTTTTTTTTCCTCTGAATTAATTGAGAAGAAATAATAACAAGCATAACAAACATAGTTTAGACTTATTAATTACATAGTTTAGAATAGTACATAATTTAGAAAGATAATGTAAACTAAATTTTATAATGAAACTTATCAAAATTATATATCTCTGAAAAAAATATATAAGTAAAACACTGTAAAGGCTGAATTCGCATGTTCGGGAAATGCTGATTACCGAATGCTTCAAATATCCGGATAGTTGAATGCTACAAAATCTGTATTTGGTATAGGAAGGGATCGAGATGAAATAATGAAGCAGAAAAAAAAAAGAGAAAATGCCGTTTATGCTTATTTCTTAGGTCAATATTTGTACAAAATAACAAAAAAAAAGGGCCAGATTAAGTAACTTGGTCGCTAGATTAAAGGGGAAAAAACTTGATCTCCGGTCGACTGCATTTTTAAAGCTCTACCTATTATAAAGCAAGAACATGTCCATGAGTACAACTGGCATCATATTGACGGTGGCAACGATTTAAACAATCCATTTTCCTTCTTTTCGCAAATTTAATTACTTCTAAGCATCGCATAACTTTATTTTTTTCCGCCGTTGAATGGGAGTGGGTAAGGGGGGTGGCGGTGCTCTTAAATGCAATTTGTTAGAAAACTGTATCTCTATTTAGTGATTTCTTATGGGTTTTAAAAATAATTTTAAAGCATGATTTTTTTTAAATCTTTTTCTATCGTGTGCAGCTTGATTAATAAAGATTAACCCGTTTGCTCTTAAAACAATATAAACAATACAATTCAAAGTTTGTCTCCGGCTAATATTCCATAACGAAAATTTGACTTAGTAATAAATAAATAAATGAAACAATATAAATAAAATATAAATTTAACATATATGTAATCGAATTACGTGCATATACACTTAAATAATCAGAATCAAAGAAGCTGCTGTAAGTAGCGAAATTTTTGGCGATTTCTTTGGCCCATGTCAGGCGGCTAATAGGAAAGTGTCGCTTTTAATAAATTAACAAAACTTTATTTGAATACATAATTGATTTTTTTTATATACAATAGGTGCTAGTTATACATTTGGTGCTAGTCGGCAATCTAAAAAAATATATTAAATGTAAAAAAAAAAAATCTATTAGTGTTTCCAATTAAAAACAAAATGGTTTTCATCTATGTACTGTACATCTGTCAATATGTCCTGTAATCCGGAAGGCCCAGACTGGATTCTCTGTTTTCTGAAACGCTTTGTTGTGTGTCTTTTGATAAAACAAACCTCAAATGATAAAACAAACCTCAAATACATGGTAAGTGAACATTAAATTGATTTTAATCTACAGTGTTTTAATGTTCTCCCTTTCGCATCTTAAGTGGAAGGTTTTGTAGATTTTAATTACTGAATAGCTTTAATTTTTATGAAAGTTGCAGATTTAAATCAAACGGAAATTCAACTATTGTTTCTATACTTACTGACTAGTTATAGTACACTTTTTTTTTTCTTAGGATTTTTGATTAGATTATATCTTGGTATTCGTGAAATATCGAATTTCTCTGAGGATATAAATTTTGTCGATAGAAATTGAAATTATTGAAATATATTTAACATAGATCTTTTTTTAACCTTCAAAATATTTTGCAACGTATCTACCAATTATTTAAAAAAAAATTCATTATACTATTCAAATTTAATAAGTTCTACTTTTTGCACATATAATATTTTTTTCTTCTTTTTTCTTTCTTTTTTTTTCTTGCAATTGTTTAACAATATTATTCTTATAAGTTTTATATGTTAATTTTAAAAAGACAGGGGAAATAAAAAAAATATTGAAAATCCATGTACATAGTTTAAATAGTTTATTATTTATTTATTTATCTTAACACTGTTCCCAAATGTATCTAAAACCAGACTATGTAAAACCTGTATAACTTTAGCCGATAATGTAATAAACTACTTCATTAACATTTTTATAATATCGAATGGAGAAAATACTAAAATGGGATTATGAACATTTTTTTTTAATATGGACAATTGATTAAAATACTAAATTATACAAGGTTACCAAAGTTCTAAAATTGATATCAACCATTTCTCATAGCATTTTTTAACGCGAGCATATTTTTAATACTGCTAAAGGAATAAAATCATCAAAACTTAATGTAAAATATGGCAATAAAATAAAATAAATAAAAATGAAAAATTTAGACACCGTTAATCTGTTTCATATTATTTAGGATCTTTTGTCTAAAACTCTTTTCATTTTCCATTTTGTATCATACACGAAAAAATCTATAAAATACAACCGTCTATTTGGGATCAATATAATATTAGAGGAATTGGCAACAGTTACAAACAGGATATAAAAAAAGAAAAGTAAAGAAGAAGAAATATTTTTAATAGCTTGCAATAAAATACTTGCAGTGAAATTGTAATTAAAAATAAATAAATAAATAAATTGAAAGTCTTGTAAGAGATGAAAAATATAATGTAACTTTATAGCCATTTTAGGAAGTTTTCTGTTACTGAGAGGGAAGAAAATTACAAATATATTTCAGGCAAATTACTTGAATTTCCAACAAAATTAAAAATAAATTAACAACATTAATATCTTATACATAATTATTTAATAAAGAAACATTTATTTCCAAAAAAAAAAAAATGTTTGTTTTATTTTGGGCATACAAATTGAAAGTAAAATTTATCCTAATAGTAAAATGTTTAGTTTAATGCGAGTTTTTGAACAATGCGATCATATTTGATTAATATAAATAAAACAGGTCAAAGGAAGGACTTTGTCACATAGGAGAATTGTTTCAACTTACAAGTATTTTTTAATTTTTTTGTTGAAAAGGTTAATTTATTCTCCCTCTCTCTCTCTAGCTCTGCCTAATGGAAACTTATGTTTTTACCTGGAGAATAAATATTTATTTCTTTAAAATGTGCAGTTTTCCTTAGCTTTTAGTGTTTTCAAGAGATTTGACTTATGACTGGTAAAAACCCGCCAAGTATGATTGAAAAATTTGTTTAATAAAAGGCTATTTTTACTGTTCGTTCTTTTAAACCTTTTATATACGAAAATGATAAAATTTCTCAAACAACAACAACAACAAAAAAAAAGTCTTTTTTTTTTTTTCAATACATTTAACAAAGCTGTACATGGGACTTTTTCTTAAATATCTAAATAACTGTAAAATTTGCGATAAATTTAACTACAAATGAGGAATATCGGATAAATATATGTGCAGTTTTTTAAAGCAAATTTTGATGAATAAATACAATTTATATATTTTTTGTTTCTTTTTTTACATGGTCACTGTATTTTTTTTTTCATTTTATGAGCTTTATATCGGTACATTTCGTTGTTAATTCTACACAGTGATTATGATGGACCACATATTTTATCATGAAGCTTAAAATTTAAAGATTATAATAATAAAGTATATTGTATTTCCTAAATGGCAAATACGACATCTCAGTTAACAAATTTATGAATCTGTAGTCTTTAATTTTTGTAACCTTATAATTTATTTCGAATCAGAAATGCAACTCTAAAATTATAACATAGTATATTATACATAATACAGTTTCTAAAGCAAAACATATAGATTATATAAAGAAAAACTTTAATCCTAACACTAGTTTTCTAATTATTATCTCTTATTTATTTTTTTAAGACATTGGGTACACTTAAAAAAAGTTAGCTTTAATTTTTTGTTGAGATATAGAATGCATCATACAGTAGTAATAAACAATTTTTACGTTTACTTTTGTAAGAAAGGAAGTAAATAAAAATTTATGGTTGAATTTTGAAACTAATCAAAATATTTTTACGTTTTTCTTTTCTTTTTTTAACTATATAATTTTCATTCTATTACTTTATTTCTTATAAGTTTTATATGTTAATTTTAAAAAGACAGGGGAAATAAAAAAAATATTGAAAATCCATGTACATAGTTTAAATAGTTTATTATTTATTTATTTATCTTAACACTGTTCCCAAATGTATTTAAATACCGTTTTGAAAAATTGAAAAAATAAAAATATTGTTGAAGCCATGGAAGATTTCAGTGTTGAACTCAGGGAGTTCGCCGGGGGAGACATTCCCCTCCGGAGCATCAATCCCCCCCCCCCCCGGTGGGAGGCTGCAGAATTTCTCACTGGGCATTATGTTTGTTAATATATTTTATAGCAAATTTAGGTTCTTTATTCGGAATACATTTATAAATATTATATTAAATATAATATATATATACTATGTTAAATATTATATAAATATTATATTAAATATTATATTAAATATAATATGAATATTTTATTAAATAGAATGTCAAATTTTTCATTATTAAAATTCAAATATTGAATTTTATAAACTTTCTTTTTTATCAACTTAAAACCCTTTAAGCGTCCTAACCGTGTTTTTACATTACGTAACTTACGTAATTTTTTAATTCAAAAGTTGGAGTAACAAAAATTTTATATCAGTGTTACTCTTTTCCAGAGCATAAGAAATATAGATATGTAAGGTTATTAAATATAGATCCTCATACCAATGTTTTTCATATCTATTATTTTGTGAATTGTTAAACATACATGAAAAATTTTGTCAGACGCTTAAAGGGTTAAAAGTGTGCTATCTACTAAATGGTGTCTAAATCACATTATCATGGTCACATTGCATGTTTTGGTAACGCTATCCCTCCGTATTGACTTCATGAAGGAAAAAATAAAACTTTAAACTGGATTTTCCTCCGCGCGAGTATAAAATAATGAAAATTTTGACATTTGTTTAGGATTTTTAGAATGTCTAACAAAATTGCCATGTGGAATTATTCCTAACATTTACAGTTTCTTTTTTTTTCTTCCTTATTTATTAAACCGTTAATTTTAATTTAATTTTTTTTTTCTATTTTAATTTTGCAAGTCGCTGAAAAGTTTCTATATAAATTCAAAACCAGGAATATGTAAATATTCATGCACAATTTTGTGAAATTGTATATCAATGAAAACACAAACTTCTCTAGAAAAAAAAAAAAGCAGAATAAGTCCTTATCTTTTTTAAATTACATTTTGAAGAAACAAAATAAATGTTTTAATTATTATTGTTACTATTAATTCTTTACGAAAATAAACAGCAGTCACATTTTCAATTTAAAAGTTGTTTTTTTTAAAAAGGGATACATTTCCCTTAAATCTTTTATATCTGAATGCTCCACATATGCAAAGTAACACAATCGACCGATTATTATCAAAATTAAATTTTCGAAAATCGTTTTATTCATTATCGCTCATGAAAAACATTGTAACTAATATAATTAATTATTTAATATAATTAATAACATTGTAGATAATCCAAATTATTAGTATAATTCTGGAGAGATGATAGTTCTATGTTTCTTTGTTTTTGATGAAAGTTAATTCCATGCACAGGCTCCAATTGATGATGTCCCAATATTTTGCTTAGGTGAATTAAAATATTTGTAGCTAATAGAAATAGTGACAGTGCATAGGTAAGAGAAAATTTTTATACATCATTTTATACATTAAAAATTATATATATTTATGTATGCCAGAAAATAAATAAGAATACTAGAAGTATTATGAATTTTGCATTAAATTTTCGCAAATAATTTTAATTGCATTTTGACCAGAATACTCTTTATCTTTTTTTTTAATATATATATCCCTCTAATGCAATTCTTTTTCCTCTAAATTTTTAATATGATTGAATTGAAATTTCTAATACTATTCAAATATTTCTGCAAATAAAGTTAATTATACATGAAAATTGGAGTTTTTATACGATATAAAATATTTTTATAATCATTATATACGATTCAATAAAATCGTCAAAAAGAACTTACCTTGATATGTGTCTGGAAGTATGAGCGGAGGTCCAACGTAAGTAATTCCACCATTTCTGTCTCTATCGATGCTCCTTGCATGCACTTGCTGACTAATATACGCTTTATGTAACAGTAAAGGTTTGTCCAAATCTACTCTAGACGGTCCATGCAGTTTATTTCCTTCCAGCACTTTCACCACTTGAGGAAGACCGAATTTGCGCAAGAACTCTTGGGGCGGCAAGGGTTCGCCCCAGCACTTAACTCCAGATAGAGAACTCATAGTTCTTAGATGGTATACTTTACCATAGCCACTCAAAATGAAGAAAATACAACTGTTAATTCCAAGTTGTTTTTTTAGATTTTTTTAAACTAATATCAGAAAAATAATAAAATCAAACGAAATTTGTTCATTTCTTCTAAAAATAAAAATAGAAAATTAATTAAATTGGCAAAATGCTAAACGCGGTATAATATTTTCGTCTGCCTGCGTTTTAAACGTATGTTGTCAAAAACTATTATTTTAATCTTTAATTAGTTCTAAATTGCCTGATATGTCATATGTAATTATTATGAATATATAAAATTATATCTGATTACATATAAAATAATTATTAAGTCTGAAAATATTTAGGAAAATAAAATATCAGGAATGTATATTAGAAGAAAAAAAAATCACTAATTTCAACAAAATCACGTCCAGAATTTTGTCAACATTCCTTTTGTTGATTCAGATTTTTTATCCACAATTATTAAAATTAAAGTGAAAATTAAATATCCATCATAAAGTTAGAAAAAAATAATTATCCTGGTCATATATGTCAATCACTCCAGCAAAAACAATCACTTAGCAAATTCACTGTTAACGAATAAACAATTAAATCACACACAAAATTCTTCTTAAAGTCATTTTTTTTCCTTTACTATCAGATTGAATCACACTGTTTTAGTTATCAGACATTTCTGGTTTCTATTCTTAAACCATGATCCTGTTTTGGAAACATTCTCTTCGAAGACCGAAACACATGATGAAAAGAACAACGTGACTAGACTAACTTCTCCACAGTTCGAGCGTGACTGTTCACCAAGACGGAACTTCGAAAAGTGAGAGTCCTCTTGGTTCTCCATTGTGTCAAAAAGTTCTACCGGGACAGGTTTACCTTTCACGAGGCTTACCTGGATTGGCAAACAATTGCTCTTTCTTACCTTTTTGGCGATTAATTACACTGATCAGTGGCGTAACTATCAGCCCGCGACTGTGAGAGGGCGCAAGTGTTTAAGGGGCGCAGTGTGAGAAAATTTGAAAAAGGGGATAATTTTAGCAGAATTTGCGACTTTCATACTTTGTTATTTGTTTTAAAAATATACACTTTATTTTATTATTCATTTTTAAGTGTGGAATAAAATATATCAAAAGGATTAGATTAGAGTTCTGCACAGGTCTGGCTTAGTCCGAAGGCCGAGCTCCCCAGCCAGAAGCCAGGTTCAGGTCAATTTTTTTTATTATTAAACTCGGGCCGGGCTTACTTTATTATACAGATTCGGGACAGATAGGGCCTCGATTTTTCGGGGCCGTGTCGAGCCGACATTTTTATCTTTATTTTTGTTATTCATTTTTCGGTGTGTGTGTGAAAATAATAATAATATTGTACTACATTTGTTTAACCTCGATCTTTAGAATTTTCTTTTAATTTAATAAATTACAGCGAAATACTTTTAAAAATCTGCATTTTTATAGGTTCAAAATTATTTTTTTTTTGTCGTTTTCATCGTAAACTACATTATTATTATCATTATTATTATTTAATGATTTTTCATTTGAATATATTTGTCTAAGTAATCATTAATGTTCTTACACCGTATTACAATTTTCAATGCTTGCGAACACTGCTTGCGAAGAAATTTGAGTCAGACCTGAAAAATAAACAAGTCGGTCTGGTACCAGTCCAAAGTTTTAGCTTTTACATCATACGAAGACACCCAATCCGGGTCAGAGTCTCGTAATTTTGGTCCGTGCAAACCTCTAAATTAGATAATTTTCTTTTAATGTAGATTTCGTAAGAAATACTACCTATTACATTCTCCCCTAAGTTGGAATTTTTGAAAAAAAATTGCAGATCTACGCCGATTATGACTCCCAGAACCCAAAACCAACCCCAGTTCAAAACTTTATATATATATATGTGTGTGTGTGTGTGTGTGTGTGACTTTTTTATAGACACAATAACTCCAATAATTCTGCACAAATCTCTTTCAAACTGATACATGAAATCAAGGGGCATAAAATCTCGGCCAAGTTCGTTAATGGGCAAAATCGAACCAGGGGGGGGGGATGGGGGGGGGCTTTTTGAGAAAACAGAAAAAAACCCTTAACGTCTTAGTTATGATATTGTGCTGTCCTCTAAAAAATACCCATTTTTTGAATTTATCTTTATACACTATATTGCCAAAGGTGACCGGTCACTTGCGATTTTAGACGTTTTGTTAACTATCTAGAAAAATACATGAGGAATTAACCTGAAACTGCAGGTGTGTAAACAGTATAGTATAGGTTGTATATTTCTGCGAAGATTTTTTCCCGAAACCCCATAGGGGACTGTCAACAAATTAAAAAAGAACGAACCTGTAAAAACTAATGTAGCAAAAGCGTTCTAACTCGATATTATTAATAACTGGCTTATTGTAATATACTGTGTTCATTTTTATGAGGATAGCATGTATACTCGAAGAGAAATTAATGTTTTTATAAAAACAGTCCCAAATTTCACCAAGTTTTTTGCTTATAATTTGCAGAGTTCTTAATATAAAAAAAAGTTATTTTGAGAAAATATGTCAAACAACATTGTACATAATACTCTACAATCGGAATTAAAATATAATAAAAATTGGATGAAAAATGAGCAGGTTTACTAAAAAATATTTCACTGCGCATGCGCGAATATAATCAAAATATAGTATGCATAATGTATTAGCTAAGTATATAGAGCAACTTTTGTGAAAGTCTCAAAATCATAGCTTGAAAATTCTGAAAATTATCGTCGATAGAATAAGCTCCAAATCCGTTGTTCCCAAAAAGAAGCAAAAAGATGAAGGGTTGTATCAAATATCTGTTGATTAGTGACAAGATAGCGTATACAATATTGCTCGTACTACTATATTTGGATACAACCCCTCATCTTTTTGTTTCCTTTTGGGAACAACAGATTTCGAGCTTATTCTATCGACGATAATTTTCAGAATTTTCAAGCTATGATTTTGAGACTTTCACAAAAGTTGCTCTATATACTTAGCTAATACATTATGTACATTATATTTTGATTGCATTCGCGCATGCGCATTGAAACCTTTTTTAGTAAACCTGCTCATTTTTCATCCAGTTTTTATTATATTTTAATTCCGATTGTAGAGTATTATGTAGAATGTTGTTTGAAATATTTTCTCAAAATAACTTTTTTTTATATTAAGAACTCTGCAAATTATAAGCAAAAAACGTGGCGAAATTTGGGACTGTTTTTATAAAAACCTTAATTTTTCTTCGAGTATACATGCTACCCTCATACAAATGAACACAGTATATTACAATAAGCCACTTATTGATAATCTCGAGTTTGAACGCTTTTGCTACATTAGTTTTTACAGGGTAATCCAAAAGATATTCGTTCTTTTTCAATTTGTTGACAGTCCCCTATGACGTTTTGGGAAAAAATCTTCGCGGAAATATATAACCTATACTATACAGTTTACACACCTGCAGTTTCAGGTTAATTTCTCATGTATTTTTTTAGATAGTTAACAAAACGTCTAAAAATCGCAAGTGACCGGTCACCTTTGGCAATATAGTGTATAAAGTCTAATAAGGAATACAAAAAAATTAAACATAGCTATATATTCACGGCTTGTTCTGACTAAAATTTTAATGCTGAGCATTTTTCATTCTATCAATATGTTACAAAATCACAGCCAATTAAGCAGGAAATTGTAAAAAACCCACTTTTTCCCAAAAAAACCCATGTTACCTAAAAAAACCCACATGTAAAAATACTTGGAAATAAAATTATTTGACAGCAAAATATATTTTTTTTTCATTATTATTTATTTTTAAACCACAATTCTACAAAAAAAATATTAAATATTTCATTATTTTGTAAATTGAAGGAATTTCAAATGCAAAATGCAAAATATCATTATTTGTAAATTCGCTCCCGATTTTTCGCATTTCTTTGCATACATCTTCAGTAAATTTAAAAAGAAAATTATTAAATAGCATTTGTAAAATCTCCGAGAGTTTATTAATGGAGAAGCATTAGTAATAGCCACATTTTGTTTTCTTTTGTTCTGAATAATATAGTGATTAGATTCAAACTTGAGTAATCTTAATTTTTGTCGGCATTAAGCAATTTATTCGGCGATCATCATTTACTTCTTCAGTAATAATAACATGAAACTTTAAATCATCTTATTTAATAATCACCAACTGGCCACATTGTTACTTCTCAGCTTCTTGTACAGAACAGAATAAATCATTGTCTTCATTATCGGTAATATCACTTGCGGTGTTCAAAATTGCGGCTTCTTCTGTATTATGCATATCTGTATCTGATAAATATGAGCTCCATAAACATTTATTACTTTCCTGACTGCTATCTTCACTAGTAGTAGTACTTTCATTCTCAATGCTTGTTTTTGAATGCAGCGAAGAGCGATTACAATGCTTTTAAGTGCTTGGAAATTAGTGTGATTTTAACACTTCATCTATTTCTTTTTGTGTAATAACTGAAACACTCATCTTTATTCTTTCCTTACATCTTGTACGAGCTATAGTTTGTGTTTTATTAAATTGATCAGTGCCAATCTAGAAAAAAAATGTATCTAATTGATATTAAAAAATATTGAGTACTTAGGTAATAAAAGGAATGGATTGGTGCTTTTTCCAGAACATCTGTCAACATTGCCACACAAAATCTTATATTACTAATCACATTTCTTCAACATTTTTGCATGTGCAGATTTTGAATGCTTTTACTTTTTCCTACCATTGATGCAGTAACCCTAGGGGCAGTAAGTATCAAGTCATACTATCATACCTGAACTTTTAGCCCATATTTGTCACCAAATAAATTTCCATTTCCTTTACTAAATACGTCTGACAGCGGCCACCTTATGGAACTTTTCCCACAAGGAGAGAGTAAAATTTTCTTGCATTTTACCAAGGATTCTACTTTTGCTGGTTGCAATATGTTTATATTAACATATTTATTAAAAATGTGGCTACTAGTTTAAAGTTAGTGGCCACTTATAAAACTGCTACCACTGGCCACTAATGAAATTTCCCAATTTTGCCTTTTACCTAATATTATTAGTCCTTGTTGGTCTACCTAATATTATTAGTCCCAGGGTTGTATTGGTTTAAACATGGAAAATAACAGTTTTAACTTTCCTGGTCAAAATATGTTTTGATCATCAGTAATTAAGAATCCTTTTGATTTGGAAAAAGAGATTAAAATTTATTTTATTAAAATAAATTTAATACAACATGTGTTACTTATCAAGTAACGACTTTTTCTGTATTAAGGCTAACTCAGACCAAACTTTGAAAATTATCCTTATTGCTGAAGAGTTTGCACCACAATTCACCAGGTGCATTATGAAATCCAAAAATTTCAAATGTCTTTTTAATAGAGTTTCAATTACTTTTGAGTGGTTGAAGCAAATTTGACCACTTTTAAATGGTTAAAACCAGTTTTGACCACAATCCTGGTTAAAATGAGTTCTGACTGATCAAAATTACAACCCTGGCTTTACCTTCTCAGATGATAAAGCAAAGATAATGAAGTTCATCGATGACACAGAAAGGGTGCACTCTTGTTCTTGAAAGAAAATTTGCTGATTAAATTGCTGCCACTTCCTTCCTGAATTGTATTACGATTTTCTTTTGTGGTATATTTTAAATTACATAAGAAAGGGGGAATGCATCAGATTTCACGTTTTACCTTGTATGCGAAAGACAAAATGATATTTTGCAATTCACTTACTGTGTTTTGCACAAAACTGCACAAACTTACAGTTCATCTGTATGCTTAGAAGATAAATAGTACAAATTAGCAGCTATGCATCTGTATTAGTTATTCCTACCTTAAGTAAAATATTTTGCATTAAAAAGTTAAAAGAGTGAATAAAATAAAATAAATGAAAGTTTGAAAACATCAAAATAATGTGTAAAATACAAGTGAAGGGTATCTGTGTGTAAAAAAGATTGATGGGTTTTAATTTTGCAAACATGGATTTTTTAACATGGAACATACTAAAAAAAAAAAAAATCCTTAGAAATGCCTTCAATATGCATTAAATTTGCATAATTTAATTATTTTCCTTAAAAATAAATGTATTTTTATAAAAAAAAAAATTATATTTTATCATTTATTTATTAAAAATTTTTTGGGTATTTTTTTAATTCCACCATGGGTTTTTTTAGCTCCATTTTCAAAGGTCGCCAGCCGAGCCCTACATGACATAATCAGCTGAAAATGTAACATTTTATTCACATTTTAATGGTTTAACATAAAAACATTTCAAAATTGATGTACATCATTCTAACATAACGTATTCTAACAAGCAAATATGTGAAAATGAAGCTCATGTTTTGCCAATATTCTGCATTATTAGATTAAATTCTTTTAAAACTAAATAAACACTTCTTAGGCATTATCAAATGTTTTTACTGTTGCAAATGGCGTATAGAAACAGGGCAAAACCAAAAATTGACTTCAGTGAAATATTTGGTAAAATACTAGGGTGGGTTTTTTTTTAGGAAACATTTCACACTGGGTTTTTTTTAGAGGACAGCACAATACGTATCGAATCCGTTTAAAGTTATTATTACTTCTAGAAAAATTGCCAAAAATTTATGTATAACAGATTTTTGAAATCATTAAAAATGGCCCCAAGGGAGGGCATTTACACCAAAACCTAATTAACAACAACTTATGTCAACGTCTAACTGAATATGAAGTTTGATGAAATTCCGTGTATTCGTTCTGGAAATATAGCTATCGTGAAAATCATGAAAAGGGTAGTATAACAGCACCACCTGCTGGGCTGTTTACGCCAAAACGTAATCATTGTCTATTTATGTCAAGATCTAACAGAATCTGAAGTTTGGTGAAATTATGTGCATTAGTTCTTGAGATATAACTATCAGGAAAATCTTGAAAAATGTAGCATAGCAGCGTCACCTGTTGGTCGATTTACACCAAAAACTAATCAGCACCAAGTTATATCAGGGACTAAGTTAATCTAAAGTTTTAGGAAATTCTATACATTAATTCTTGAGATAGAGCGCCCACGAAATTTTTGTCACTTACAGACATACACACACAGAGAGAGACAGACTCACAGACATAAATTTTCTAAAAACTGTCAAATCATGTTCAGGACTTTCTTAAACGTATAAATCCGTCGAAAACCGGAAGTCGAATTTTTTCGCGAATCCAATACTTTCTTCTTGTAAAGATAAAAGAAATTAAAAATCCCAAACCATGGATCCTCGGCATTTTATAGTTATGGACAGATGTTTTAATCCTCACTTTCTTGTTTTGAAATACGGGACTTTTTTTTTTTTTTCGTTTTACTACCTACATTCAAAAATATTTTAACTTAGCTTGGTTTTAAAATAAAGATTTGAACATCAAACACTATTTCATATTTTATGTGTTTTTTAATTTAATATTTTATGTGTTGAAATCTTGGCGAAGCTGACGCTTTGCGAATAAGATTTCAACACTTCAAACAATATTAAATGTATATTTTAGAAATATTTTGTTAGTTAAAAAAAAAGAAACTTCCTTTAAGAAGAGCACACAGAAAAAATATGTTAAAAATATTACTTTTCTGAATAATCAAAATTTAAGAGCGACTGACGGCCCCCTTCTGCTCGAACACATTGAAGAAAAATGGTAACTCCTCTTCTAACTCCTGCTTAGCCGATAATGCTAAATTTTAATTTTCTTTAAAGCTGTAAGATTTACACTCCAAAAGAAAAAAATCCGTAAAAAATACGGAATTTTTTTTTTTTAGAGTGGAAAAATATAAAAAAATCCCAAACCCATAGTGGAAATGACATATTAACTAGACTTTTAGCACTATTATATTTATCAAGGATGATATTAAATCGACATTCGCTAATTTCTGACAAATTCACATCATTTCATCTTCATCGGAGGAAAAAAAAACTAGTCGGCTATGCCAATCCCAAAACTTTCTTCTATCTCACACAGGTTTCGCATACACTAAAAAGAATCAGCAACCAATTTATATCAAGGAAATCTGATCAATTAATATATCAATGATCTTTATGTCAATGAATCTAAAATTTTATTAAATTTCGTGCATTAGTTCTTGAGATAAGAGTATTGCTAAAATCGTGTAAATCCTGCAAAATGCAGCATAGCAGCGCCACCTGTCGGGAGATTTAGACCAAAACCTAATCAACAATAACTTATGACAACGTCTAACTTAACCTGAAGTTTGATGAAAATCCTTGCATTAGTTCTTGAGATATAGTTATCGTGATAATAATGAAAAAAGTAGCATAGTAACGCCACTTGTTGCACTATTTACACCAAAACATAATCAGCATCTATTTATGTCAAGGTCTAACAGAATCTGAAGTTTGATGAAAATACGTGCATTAGTCCTTGAGATATAGCTATCGTAAAAATAATGAAAAAAGTGGTATAGCAGCGTCACCTTTTGGGATATCTACACCAAAATGTAATCATCGTCTACTTATGTCAAGGTATAACTGAATCTGAAGTTTTATGAAAATAACTGCATTATTTCTTGAGAAAGAGGTATTGCGGAAATCGCAAAAAATGCAGCGTAGCAGCGCTACCTGTCGGGAGATTTTCACCAAAAACTAATCAGCACCAATTTATATTAGGGACTAACTGAATATAAAGTTTTATTAAATTTCGTGCATTAGTTCTTGACATAGAGCGCCCACAAAATTTTTGTCACTTACAGACAGACAGACATTTTCTAAAACCAGTCAAATCGTGTTCAGGACCTTTTAAAACGTAAAAATCCGTTAAAATATGGAAATTCTAACTGGCAATTAACGATTTACTTTTTATTTATTTTTGTATTTTTTTAGAATAAACTTTTTAAAATATTCAGGTATCTGTGCTAAATAATTACTTTCTCTAAATTTAATTCTTGAGTAATTTCAGTATTTGCTTAAATTGCTAATTCAGAGGCTCATAGACAATCCTAAATCGAAATCCAAGCACTTTCGTGTTTTACGGACCCTGTCATATTCTTTGGTTAAATCCCTTAATTTTTAATTCCTTCATACTTTTTTATGTTTGTAGATTTTAAATGTTTTTTTTTTTTGTTTTTTTTTAACGATAAATTACGAACTTCCAGAAAAAATTATTCTGATTTTCATATTCTTTTGCAAAACCAATTCTTTTTAACACTTTCCAACATAGTTGAAAAGAGTTTATGAATTCAGTTTGTTTGTCTGTCTATCTACCATCTACCTGTCTGTCTGCCCATGCTCTAATTAGCATAAATAAATTTGTATTGCTATGCAATTGATATACGTTATTGAGGTTTACTATGTTATGTTCGATATTGAAAATGAAGTGTGTAGCTTTTACAGGTTTTTAACAGGGACACTCAAAAGAATTCCGTTACCTTACGGTCTATGGGAAAAAATCGTTTGCGGTGTATTTTAGTGATATTACACTATTTCAAATATATTTAAATTTATATGTATCACTGAAGTGTACTACAAGATGCTTTTTTAAACAGTGAAATTTTGTTACAGTATTATGAATGTGTTGTAAAGTGTTTCCATAATATATGCTTGACGCATGACTTTTCGTTCTTGTTGTATAATTACCTTTGTTTATAAACAATTTCTTTTACATAGTTCAGTAGTGACGTCCTATCTTTCATAACATAAGAGGAATTTTTTAAGGACTGCTAGAGTTCCAAAAAAAATGTTTTTTACAACCACTTAAAAATTTTGGTGTCTAATTATCAGAATTTTACTGAACTTTTCTCAAAATTATCTAACTTTCTACATCCGCGAATAAGCATAGGGGGGCTTTTAGCGTTCTTAAAATTTTCTACCTCTGCTATCACTATTTCAAAATTATAATATTTGTGGTTAGATTTCTATTGCAGATGTTAAAGGAATGTACCATAAATATTTTTGTTTTGAAATAATGGTATCAATGATGGAAAATTTTAGCAACGCTGGGAGCTCTGTGCATATAGCCACATAAATCTTGTCTAGTTTTGAGAATTGCCTATAGCTTGGAGCTTTTTGGTGATTTTTTGCATTACTGGGAGAATTTTGCGGTTTATTTTTAAAATATCCCACTGATTTTTGTTCTCTTTGCTGAGTATTCATATCAAATCCACGAGATCTTGTGAAAGTTGTTTTTTTCCTCGTGGGTCCATAAGTAAATTGTAGAATAATTTAAGATTCGATTCTTTATAATTATAGAAAAACCTACAAAATTATCAGTAATTTAAAAGAGAACATATAAGGAGTTAAATTTATCCTTTTTAGTAGCTCATATTCTTTGAACTTTCAAATTGCATACTTACTTTTGTGATATATTTTTGTCTTTTCAATAAGAAAATCAGTTGGAAATTTTACAAAGGAAATAGTATTACGTAATTTTTTATCACTTTTTAAAGTTTAATACCAAAGCAATAAAAAATGTCAGCCAACAAATAATTTGTCTTTTTTTAATAGAAAAATTTAGACTTGATTATTTCAGATGTGGGGTGCAAACTTGCCTTTAGTTACAAAAGTAAGTTATGCATGGATGGTCCATTTACTTGTACTTTTTCAAACTTTTTAAATTTTTTGACTGTGCAAATTTTAATTTTTTTTTTTTCAAAAACCTCGAAAGAAATGCTTTAGTCATAACACTGAAATTATAATATGTTTCTAAAATCTGATATTTTTTAATTATTAAACGCTGTAAAGTCAGCGTGTGCAGTCTATTTTGAGCAGAGATTTTGAAGAAAATCTCATTCGTTTATATTTGGTTTACCTCAAAATAATAATAATAATAATAAATTATCTTTTACCATCAAATAAGTTTCCCCACAAAATAAACAAACTCAGGTTCAATCTACACTGTTAAAAATTATGTGGTGGTTTGGACCAAATGTTGGTGCAGAAGTAGCTTCAGCCATAAGATGGTGAAATATTATTCTAACTTTGGAGCTATGGGTCAACGGGAGCTCCAAATTTTTGAATGATATCTCACCATCTTATGGTTGCAACTATTGCAGCACCAAAATTTAGTTCAAAGCACCACAAATTTTTTAATAGTGTGCTTAGCACCATTCCTGTATTAATATTTTGTAATAAATTATATATTTTTGTGGTTTTTCAAAACAAGTGGCTCAAAAAAAATTATATTATAAACTGAGAAAGAATATCTAACAAACGCACGTGCTTAATGAATATTTACTAAACAGAATTTAACAATAATTTTGTAGTTTAATTAAAATACACTAGTGTTTTCAACTCCTTTTTTCATCACTTGTTTTTATTTGATATATACAAATCTATTCATAATACAAGTTCATTGTTTTACTAACATTCTCTGGATTGCATTTTTATTTCTGAGACCATTTTATTTTCCATTTCCTAATCTGAGGGATATTTTCTAAATATGTAATAAAACAAATCACTTTATGGGCCTAAGTTTTCATCCGCCTCTTAGTTTCACAACTTAGAAAATTGTTAACATGTAATGCGAAGGCAATCGCGTAAATTTGCAAAATCCAACACTGAATTGGCGAAAGCGAAAGTAATCATTAGAGCCTTATTTCAAATCGAGCATAATTTATGAATCATTAAAATTGTATTGTTGATGCTTTTGCAAACCTTTTCCTCCATCCAAGCAATTCGAGACAAGGTAACGCAAGAAAATATCATTTGTCTCTCTTTTTTTTTTCTTTTTTTTTTCTGAAAAAAAAAAATCTGTTATGAACTTTATGTCATTTATATATTGACTTCAATGGAAATTTATCAAGCAAGCAGGAAAATTGTTCTCGTCACAGTCGGTAGAAATCTGACTAACGAACTGCAAATGACTGAATGATAGATGATTAATTAAGAAATAGCTGTTTGATCAACCGCAGTTTTTTCAGGATTTTCCGCCTTTTTTCATTTCGGACGGAAAGGATCTGTGTAATTTCGGCTGATTTGATGGACATAAATCCTTTTCTCTGTCTTTCATATTTCTTGTTAGCTGCCGAGCGTGATGTGTTTTGTTCTGTTGACTCACTTTATATCAATTTATCGGGGCATGTATCGAACGAAATCCGACAGAATTTTAATTAAAGTGGACCGAGGCCACTTCGAGCTGGGATAATAAGAACAAATGCAACTGATAACAGACCATGTTTAATAGAGAGAAGAAACATATCGCGTTACGAGTAATTAAAATTGCCCCTAAATGATTCGCGAAGCGATGATTATGAGTAATTAATCGGATTTTGCTCCACTTTATCTATTTATCGCGATAATTTCTTAAAGCTAAACATGAATCACCCCTTTAAACCCTCGTGAAATATATTAATGTTTTTCTGTTTCACTAAGTTTTACAATTTCCAAACTTCAAGAAAGTATAGGAGGGCACGGAATCGAGATTACACGATCAATCTCTCAAAGGGTTAAAAGCCGATTTGCGGGCATTCAAAATTTAAAGTAAACCAGTTCAACGGAAGCAAATAGAAAAAACAAATCCAAAATTCAAACAAGTGAATAAAATCTTTTAGCGAGTAAATAGTATTTTAAGAACCACATAAAATATTTATATAGTGGAACCGGTCTGTTACGAATTTGTCTATAACTATAAACTTGTCTGTAACGATAATTCCACGATCCTGGTAGATCTTCTACAAGATCTGATGCATAGCAAACCTATTTATAATAATAATTTATTTTTTAATAAACTTACCTATAGACTGATAAATTTGCCTTTTACGAACTGTCCATGCAGTTGCATCTATAAACTTTAAAATCGGCTACAGAGTGGAGCCAATCAACCACGTGTCTGGGGTGCACTTTGACCCATGGGACCTTTTCATTTTCTCCCACTTTATTTTAATTTCTATATAATATAAATAAGTTTTCTAAGTATGGAAACTTACAGTAAATGATGATTTTGATTAAAATAAAGAAAAGGTTCTCAGTCTGTACAGATTTTTCTTAAACTGATATTTGTGCTGAATAAATTATTGAAAAATTTGCTCGCACTGATGAGAAACAGTGAATTTTGGGGCATTTTTAATTTTTTGTATTCTTAATAGCTGAAAAAAAAGCTTTGTTAGCTCATGTACTTGACATTTTTCATATATATCTAGATCCATCCAAAGTCTATATAGACTGAATAATGTGCACGTGCTTTGCATACTCTGCTCATATACGTATAAATAAATCGGTATATGCATGTGGGAAGAGGATGCGCAGAGAAATATAGTTGTAAAATTTAAATGATCCCTAGATGGTAAAAAAAAAAAAAAAAAAGTTGGCATTCCCTGCTACAGAATTTTAAAAATCCACTCATGTTGAAGACTATATAGAAGTAAATCAATGTGTTTATAAACGCATTTTGTTAACTGTATTTCATGGATTTTTAGGGAAAGGGAAAAATATAAGTTCATAACAAGAACGAAAAATCATGCATCAGGCATATAATAGATTATTAAACACTTTCCAATACTAACAGAATATTATTAAGAAATGGCCTTTTTTCCTAGAATGAAATGAAATATCTAAATAAGCAACTAAAGAAAATCACATAACTCAGTAAAAATCCATTTCCAGCAATTGCTATCAATATCTGGTAATGTGTTCAAAATTTTCCCTATAGCCGTGCTTGCGATCTATAGAATTTATACACTCCACCTAATACGAGGGTCACTCTGAAATTTTTAAGACTGTGGCAGACGATATGCGCCAAAGAAAAAAATTATTGGGCAGATATGTAAAGTTGAACTCTTTTATGTCCACAGACGATAATTTGTGGCAACTATTGCAATTTAGCTATCATAGAATGAATTTTGAAAGAAGAGAAAATGGAGTTGACGCGAGATCATTATCGAGCTATGATTTTCTATGATTTTAAAGTGGGGCTAAATCAAGAAGAATGCCTTTAACGTCTACAATTAGCATATGAAAACGAAACTCCATCTTGTGGTACTGTATTCAGATGGTTTACAGAATTTAGAAGAAGTCGAAATTCTCTTTTGGATGAAGAACACGCAGGGAAGACCGTTGTCCGCTCTAGTCCCAGAAAATGCGTCAGCCGTACGAAAAATGTTAATCGATGATAATCGCTATACCTATCAAATGATACAGAAGGAACTTAACATTGGATCCGCAGCTATACATAAAATTATACATGAAGAACTGCGTATGAAAAAATTAGTTTGTTGTTAGGTCCCCCATAATTTAACAGAACACCTAAAAGCGGAGCGTGTGAGAATCAGTAAAGAATTCCTAAAATTATTTAATGATAGTGGAGACCGCAATTTTTCTAAAATTATAACTGCTGATGATACGTACATACCATTTTTTTATGTTCCAACATGTCGAGAAAGTAAAATATGGGTTTTTGAAGATGATCATAAACCAACAATGGAGAAAAGACAACGAGCAATGAAAAAAGTAATGTATGCTGTGTTCTTCAGAAGTACAGGTGTGGTCAAAGTCATTAAGCTAGAGGGACAGAAGACAGTTACAGCTAACTGTTACACCACTAAGTGTCTTCCAGAAATTCTTCAAAAGTTGAATGTTAGGGTACCCATGATTCACCATAACAATGCATCTTCTCATTCATCAAGGATTACAGTAGAATTTCTTGAGCAAAAAAACATCAAAGTGATAGGACATCCACCCTATTCTCCTGATCTTGCTATGTGTGACTTTTGGCTAGTTTTTAATGTAAAAAAAAAATACGTGGACGTTGTTTTCATTCCGCAGATGAGATGGATGAGGCTATAAAAGAATATTTTTCATCTATTCCAAGAAATGGATGGCTCGAGGCATTTAATCTTTGGAAAATTCGCCAACAAAAGTGTATTGATCTTGGAGGGAATTACTTTGAACAAAGCTAAGAGTTGGTAAGTTTAGCCTGAACCATTTAGACTTATCTCAAAAATTTATGTGTGACCCTCGTATACTAAAAATCAGGTAAGTTTGAAAATGCATATCACAGAAGAAACCACTTTTCCAGTAATTATCGATTTAGTCAATCCCGTAACCGAAGTCTCTTGTGCGTCTCTGTAAATGAACGATAAATTCTCTAAACTCCATAATCTATAGAAACATCTTGTGGTGTACTTCAGTGATTTCATTATGTTTGAATTAACGAATCATGACATCGTTAAAAAATTTCACAGCCAAGGATTTTCCCCATAGATCATAAGTCTTTTGTGCATAGCTGTAATAAAATTTGGAGTAGATAGGTTACATGTGCACTACAAAAATCTTTGCTATGAAAAAGAAAAAGGAAGGGGGGCTTAAGTAGGGCAACTATCCGGACTTACCCTAACTAAAAGCGCACTGAGAGGCTGCGATACCTTTATTTATTAGGGATGTAACGAATTTTCGGCTACTATTCGGTCCTTTTGCCGAATATTCGGTGGGCCGAATACTGAAGACTAGTTTTCCGAATGTTTCGGCCGAATATTGTGAGATATCTCTCCGAATATTGCTAAACATCTAGCAAAATAAGTTCAAGATAATAATTTAATTTTTTTTTCGAGGTTTTTTTTTCTTTTTTTTAGCTCACAGGCTATCAAAGCCTGAGAGCTTATGTGCCCGCCCATTCTGTATGTATGTATGTATGTATGTACGTATGTACGTACGTAACGCGATAACTCTTGACAGAAATAACCGTTTTGCTTCCAATTTTGTTTATAGGTTCCTTGTGATAAGGCGCTTCCCTGATTAGTTTTGGGGATTGATTGTTTAACTATAAAGGGGGAACGGGGGGCTAACCCCCCTTAATTAAGATAAATGGTTTTTTCATGCAGAATTGTCCAATTTTCTTCAAATTTTGTATATAGGTTCATTTTGATAAGGTTCTTTCCTGATTAGTTTTGGAGGTTCATAGGTTAAGTATAAAGGGGCTAACGGCGGGGGGGGGAATCCTCCCCCTTAATGTAGATAAATGAATTTTTCATGCAGAGTTATCCGATTTTCTTCCACTTTTGTTTATAGGTTCCTTGTGATAAGGCGCTTCCCTGATTAGTTTTGGGGATTGATTGGTTAACTATAAAGGGGGGCGAACGGGGGGCTAACCCCCTTAATTTGGATAAATGGTTTTTTCATGCAGAATTATCCAATTTTCTTCAAATTTTTTATATAGGTTCATTGTGATAAGGTTCTTTCCTGATTAGTTTTGGGGGTTCATAGGTTAAGTATAAAGGGGGTAACGGGGGGGGGGGGTAAATCCTCCCCCCTTATTTTAGATAAATTATTTTTTTTTCATGCAGAGTTATCCGATTTTCTTCAAATTTTGTATATAGGTTCATTGTGATAAGGTTTTTTCCTGATTAGTTTTGGGGGTTCATAGGTTAAGTATAAAGGGGGTAACGGGGGGGGTTAATCCTCCCCCCTTATTTTAGATAAATGATTTTTTTCATGCAGAGTTATCCGATTTTCACGTATATTCACGTATCCAGCGTTTACTGGAGTTCCATTAACTGCGATCTTTTCTGTTGAGCTGATTAAAATATCAGACCAGATGCTTTGATCAATAAGGTTAACTGGATGAATTATGCCCCCCAGATTCGACCGGGATAGCTCAGTGGTAGAGCGTGGCGGCTTCAGCCAAGCGATCCCAGGTTCGAATCCTGGCCCGGACATTTTTCGTCCAGTTGGAAATTTACAACTTGTATGATTACTTTACCAATTTGAAATAATTGTGTTAAAAAATAATCCAGTATATTCACGTATCCAGCGTTTACTGGAGTTCCATTACCTGCGATCTTTTCTGTTGAGCTGATTAAAATATCAGACCAGATGCTTTGATCAATAAGGTTAACTGGATGAATTATGCCCCCCAGATTCGACCGGGATAGCTCAGTGGTAGAGCGTGGCGGCTTCAGCCAAGCGATATCAGGTTCGAATCCTGGCCCGGACATTTTTCGTCCAGTTGGAAATTTATAACTTGCATTGGTTAATTATAAGAAGGAGAAACGGGGGATGGTTCCCCCCTCTTAATATATTGTCGATTTCTTCATTTTTCGAGGGCTTATTTCAAATTCTTTGAAATAAGGATATAATTTACAGTTAGTGTGAATAGCCTGTGAGCTCAATGCCGTCAGTTTAACTGGGCAGTTTTCTTTTATTAGCTCACAGGCTATCAAAGCCTGAGAACTTATGTGCCCGCCGGTTCTGTATGTACGTACGTACGTATGTATGTATGTATGTATGTATGTATGTATGTATGTACGTAACGCAATAACTCTTGATAGAACTAACCGTTTTACTTTAAATTTTGTTTATAGGTTCCTTGTGATAAGGCGCTTCCCTGATTAGTTTTGGAGGTTCATTGGTTAAGCATAAAGGGGGGAAACGGGGGGCTAACCCCCCATAATTTAGATAAATGGGTTTTTTATGCAGAATTATCCCATTTTCTTCAAATTTTGTATATAGGTTCATTTTGATAATGTGCTTCTGTCAATAGTTTTGGGGGTTCATTGGTTTAGTAAAAAGAGGGAAAGGGGGGGATACCCCCCCGCCCTAATTTAGATAAATGAGTTTCTCATGCAGAATTATCCCATTTTCTTCAAATTTTGTATATAGGTTCATTTTGATAATGTGCTTCTGTCAATAGTTTTGGGGGTTCATTGGTTAAGTATAAAGGGGGAAAGGGGGGGGGTAATCCCCCTAATTTAAATAAATGAGTTTTTCATGCAGAATTATCCGATTTTCTTCAAATTTTGTATATAGGTTCATTGTGATAATGCGCTTCTCTGAATAGTTTTGGGGGTTCATTGGTTAAGTATAAAGGGGGAAAGGGGGGGCTAATCCCCCCTTAATTTAGATAAATGGGTTTTTCATGCAGAATTATCGCATTTTCTTTAAATTTTGTATATAGGTTCATTTTGATAATGCGCTTCTGTCAATAGTTTTAGGGGTTCATTGGTTAAGTATAAAGGAAGAAAGGGGGATAACCCCCCCCTAATTTAGATAAATGGGTTTTTCATGCAGAATTATCCGATTTTCTTCAAATTTTGTATATAGATTCATTGTGATAATGCGCTTCTCTGAATAGTTTTGGGGGTTCATTGGTTAGGTATAAAGGGGGAAAGGGGGGCTAATCCCCCCTTAATTTAGATAAATGGGTTTTTCATGCAGAATTATCCCATTTTCTTTAAATTTTGTATATAGGTTCATTTTGATAATGCGCTTCTGTCAATAGTTTTGGGGGTTCATTGGTTAAGTATAAAGGGGGAAAGGGGGGATAACCCCCCCCCCCCTAATTTAGATAAATGGGTTTTTCATGCAGAATTATCCGATTTTCTTCAAATTTTGTATATAGGTTCATTGTGATAATGCGCTTCTCTGAAAAGTTTTGGGGGTTCATTGGTTAGGTATAAAGGGGGAAAGGGGGGGCTAATCCCCCCTTAATTTAGATAAATGAGTTTTTCATGCAGAATTATCCGATTTTCTTCAAATTTTGTATGTATATTCATTGTAATTAGAGACTTCCCTGATTAGTTTAAGGGGTTCATTAATTAACTATGAGGGGAGTAACGGGGGAATGACCCCCCCCCCCTTAATATATTGTTGACTTCTTTATTTTTCGAGGGGCATATTTCAATTTCTTTGAAATAAAAGTACAATATACAATGAGTGTGAATAGCCTGTGAGCTCAATGCCCTCAGTTTAACTGGGCAGTTTTCTTTTTATTATTAATCCAAACTGGTTTCTTTCTGATCACATTCATGATGTTATTTTCATTTTAATTGCACAAAATGTACAGTTATTTGGATACTAACAAATCATATAGCATTTCTCTTCCTATAAAAAGTTAAGGATCATTTAGAAAATGGTTCCAAATTAGAGGCAACTGTCAGGGAAGTGTCTTCATTAGGAAATGATAGATTACAACTTAAAACATGAATATTTTTATAAACAAAAGAAAAACACTGTTTAATTCTAAAACACTTAAATAGTTATTAATGTCTGCAAATTCGATGCACGTATAAAAAGGGTTTTATAAATGTGTCAAAAAAATTTATTTGGCAACATCTTTTATGGAACATTTAAAAAATGCATTTAATACAAAATATAGCAATATTGTATTTCTGTATATTACTGAAAAAATCGTTAGACACTAACTCATTTTTATTTTGTTTATAAGTTTAGATTTTATTATTAAGTTGTTTAAGTTTTACGTAAGAGTGCATATAATGATACTTAAAGAAAAGTATTTTTCAAGGTGTTTAAAATATTACAAAGAAATACTTCAAGCTATTAAAAGTTTTAAACACATACATAATAAAACATCAATTTGTGTTTATTTCTTTTTCCATTTTATAATTTTAAAAATACATATCTTATACAATCAAAACAATGAATACAATACGAAAAATAAATACAATACAAAATACAATATGGTATACAATCAAAAGTTAATTTCTCTTTTGGAAAAAAAAATGGCCGAATATTCGGTATTTTACCTAAAATTTGGCCGACTGCTTACTGTGGAGACCCAAAAAGTTTTTGTTATCTGTTTGTTTGTTTGTTTGTATGTCTGTTTGTATGTCTCCCGATAACTACCGAAAAAAGCATCCTTTTAGTCTGTAATTAGGCAGGTACGTTGGCGATGTACCCGGAATTAGCTGTATAGTTTTTGGTTAAATCTGGTTCATTCGTTCGAAAAATATAGAACATTTTCTTTTCAGTCATAATACTTTTCAATGGGAAATCAGACGATTTTAAAATTTCAGCATCCATCGAAAAGAAAATGAAGCATTGTGATAATTGTAAATGCTAAATTATGGATGCTAAATGACCAAAATGGATATTTTAAATTAATCCGATCGCTTTGAAAATTTGCCAATCTATTTATTAGGATTCCGAAATTAGTTGTATAAATCATTGGGAAATTGTACGCGTCAATTTGAGAGATATAAAACAAATTAATTTCTCATTTTTACCAAAGTTTCCAGTGCATTTCTTTTTTTCTCTTTTTCATTAAATGGTTGCCTAGCAACTGTATTTCAAAGAATATCAAAAAGAGAAAATATAAGTAAATCGCATTATTTTGACGCAAACCTTTATTAACAAAATAGCTAATTTTAGGGTGATTTTAGTTTTTAATACGCTTTTTCTAATGAAAGAGATGAGGATTTATTTTAACTACTAACGAAAGATGACCAAATCGGTTTTCCAAACGAAAATTATAAAAACGTTGAAAGTGTAAACTGAATATAAGTGTCATAAGAGGAATTTACATTTGTATAACTTTATAATATTTATTACACGAAATTTTATTCAATTTCAGTAACATATGATGATGTTCGCTGGTTGAAATATAGGTATTCTTTTAAGGATAGGATAAAATCTTCTGTACAAGGAGATGGTTAATCTAATGAAATTACAGTAGTAAAGGCATTCAGACATATACTCGAATAATGAAATAGAACAATTACTGGAAATTGAAAACATAAAATGAAAGTGAAAAGGGGAGCAGAGCCCTCCTGAAGGAATGTATTCTTATTCTGAAAAATTACAGTACTAAGTTGTTTGTGATATCATTGAATAGAATTGTATTTAATGTGATACTTCTAAAATTTGCGGAATTGTCTATAAATCTTATATGCTTACAAATGTACATATAACTTAAAAAAGCAGACTGTAGGATATTAAATATTATGCACATTATATTAAAAATCAATGAGATTGATAAAAAATTATTTGTAGAGCTGACGTTGAGGCCTCTGATCTGTAGATTTACTAGTATTTATTATTTCCCAATGCGGAGTACATACATCATTGAATTTCGGCGTCGGGTGTGTTGCATATAATATCTTCACCTTCTAAATTCAAAAGGCTAGGTCAGCAGTGAAGTCATCACCCTACGATGACCCAAAGTCATTGCGAAAGTGAGGAATAAAGTAATAACGAAAAGAGAAAACTGAAATCACTCTTTAAGAGATAGCACCTTAGAGTCAGTGTATACATCTTACTTAATTGAAATCTCAACTCCAGACATTTATTTTTATTGACACCAAGCACGCATGAATGTACTTAACATAGCCCGCATGGTTTAGCCTAAGAATTAAAGAAAGTTCAAGGTAGTGATGGCGTAAACATTTGAAGCTATAGGCGTTAAATCCATTACCGCGTCACGAAAGTATTTGCCATGTCAAGTGGTATCTAATCTATTATTGCAACTAACCAGTGTGACTCAAAAATACTAAACTCAATCTATTATATGAGAAATACATTTTTAAAGCGTGATTGTCGTGATGGGAGAAAAGGGGAAACCCAATTTAGATAAAGTCTAAGGTTTTTATATACGAGGATGTCCCAAAAACATTGACCTCGGCTTTTATTCCTTAAATATTGATCATAGATGTATATTATAAATTACAAAGTTATGTAAAAAATAAGGAACAGAATTTTAGGAAATCGATTAAAATTTTCCGGAGATTAAATTGGAAGAAATACAAAATTAAAATTTTTATTCTGCACCTGTACAAAAAAAATTTCTCACTGAGTAAAATGTGCCCCATACACTCATAAGGTCATGTACAAAATTTCAGCGTCGCAGAAATATGTTTAAACAAAGTTGGTGAAGTGTTAATCATAACTATATATATATACATCATCAGCAAGGATCGCACGGGTCCACTGGTTATTATTATTATTATTTTACTTTAATATCGCCTTTTCGCCCGTCTCTTTAAAAAATATCGACATCATTTTTTGAAGGAAAATTTCTCGAAAACTAGAAGAGGAAGAGTGAAGAAAATACTCTGAAGAAATTCAATCTGGAAAGCACAAACTTTTATCACAGCTTATTACATCATTTCTTACTCACGGAGATGCGAAAAAATATATCTGCCACTTTTTACCCTCCATCCCGAAAAAAGATGGAATTTTGAGACCAGTACTCTTAAGACTCTTCTCAAATCCAAAAGAGCTACGGTTGAAATTACCAGGTGTTATTATTCAGAAACTATGTAAACGAAATGAGTTTTTCATTTTTTGGTAAAGACAGAAGATCTTTCAGAAAACGCTGTCAAAGTCGCCGTTTTGAACCAAATTCCTGAGGCAGCAGAGCGAGAAAGTGAAACGTTACGTGACACGAATTACTTATAACTCTATCAAAAAATGGAAAACTCATTTCGATTTCAAATCGCTTCGATAGTCAGGCCTACCAATGTTATGCCTTTGCGTTTAAAAATGACTCAGAAAATGTGTCAGAAAGTTTCGCGTTGTTGAGCAGGTCGTCTGAGAACCACCTTAGTTGAAACTTACAAAAGAAATCGGGCAATGATTCTGGCCTCAGGAATTTTAAATCCCCGTAAATTATTATTATTATTATTATTATTATTATTATTATTATTTAAAATCCCGATGTTAGATGATAATTTATTATTTATTGCTAAAGTGTAATTTTATTGAAAAAATATATATATTAAATGATTTTTATATTAACTTTCCATTCTCCCCCCCCCCTCCTTTTTTTTATTTAGTTAACATGACTGAATTTAAAAGGGGTTTATTTGATGCAGCTCATAAAAATAATATAAGTAAGTATTCTTAACTTTTTAAGTTGCAAGATTAACCATGAATATTTTAAAACAGCAAATGAAATTTTTTGAAGCACACGTGTAACCTAAGGCTCCTATAATAGGAGCTCTAGTGTAACCTACTGATAAAAGGCTGAATAAAATAAGCAAATAAGAACCTTTCAAAAAAATTCATTCTGTATTAAATATGTGCATGAAATTACTTCCTTTTGATTCTAAAATGAATTTTTATGTGATTTTTTTTTCTCTCAGTCAATGTCCCTTGCATAAAAAGTCATTCAAGCATATGTATTGTTCTTTTTTGGTAGGAAATCTCCTAATTGGAAATGCATAGCTGCCAAATGTTTTTAATCTTCAAGGTAGACAGACGATTCTAACACGTTGCCACTTCCTTCCTTTGTAAAAGCAAGCTATACTACTCTGAGGAATGGAGAGATCGGTCAAAAGGCTATAACTGGAGTGATCTTTGTTGACGTCATTTGTGATACCTGACGAATTTACCAGGGACGTGTCACTATTTAATCACAGATGCAAGAACATTCTTTTTTTCTTTCCCTAAATACCATGACGACGGAAGACCGGTGCAGAAAGTTTATTGACTTTAATGTGTTTAGTGAATCATAGACTATTTAAAGCACATATATCAAATTTATTGTTAGAAGGAGATGGAATTTTATTCCAGCATCTAGTTAGCTAATTATGAATAAATTGAATTAAATGAAATGATGTTTTTTTTTTTTCAATTTATTTTATTCAGCGAAATCGTACAGTCAAATTTATAACTATGGGAATAGTAACAGGTGATATCAAATCTTTTGATATATTTATTTATGTGAAACATGATTTTCCAGTCTTACATACCAGATTACTTTAAAACTATTTCTTATATTTTTATTAAATTAATGCCATATATGAAACGCATCACAGTTTTAAATTTTAACTTAAAACTATCTTTGACAATATAAAGTATTTATAGTCTAAAAGTATGTATATAGCTTTTTCATTAAATGTATTAGAAGTTCAAAATAATATTGTGTATAAAATAAATCCTCTGCGCAAGCATGAAAGGTGAGCATCATAAAGCGACAGACAGGAAGACAGGTGGTGGACAAATCATACAATTTTAAGGATCTGAATAAAATTTGTACAGGACCAACAGAAAAGCAACCTATTTTTAACAAAACACGAATAGCCATACTATACATCATCATAGACGAATCGTAAAAATAGAAGTATCTATTTAAAAGCTGTGTGAACAAATATATATGATTGTCTCATTCACTTTTCTCTTCTCTTTATGTCAGTTAATAAACGTATATCTTTAAAATATACGGGGGTTATCAACTATCTTTTGAACCTATTCCTGTCCCCTCGTTTTTTATTTAACAACATCGAAAAATCATGAAACAGACATAGATTATGAAAAACTTTCCAACACTAAGAGAAATATTATTAATAAATTTCATACAATGAAATCGATGACAGTCCATACTGTAGTCGAATACTTTTGAGCGTCTGTGTAAATGCAGATAAATGCTACGCGCTCCTTAATGTATAGACAATATGTTGTTATGCACCTCAGTGATCCTTTTACTTACCCATCATAAGTAGTATAGAGTAAATCTTGTAATCGTTTTGAAAATCGAAAAAAAAAAAAATTGACGGATTTACACGTTTCAGACAATAGAGATTCCGAAAAACATATTTTTAGAAAAAAAATTGCCATCCGTCTGTCATGTGTGTGTGTCTGTAAACGCTCTATCTCCCGAACAAATTGAGATAGAGACTTGAAATTTAGTATGTTATAATAGGAAGAAGCTTATTGAATTTCGGTAACCTCGATTATCTGGAACTATATTTTTCGGACTCTCAAAATATTCGTTCTGATAAAAGGTATATAAAAATTTCGAAATTGTTTATTTTAAGGAGTGAATATAAAAGACAATAAAAAAACATAAATTTTGCATAAAGAATGAAGTTGATCGGATTATTAGTTGCCGAGATATTTGTAATCCTATTTTCCACACTCTTCGATTTTCATGCCCCTGTATTTCATTCAAATTTCAATTCAAAGATATATTTTATTTGTAAATGAGACGCTTAATCCGACGCAGTAAACCGTTAGTTAATGTGATTATAAATGTTGGAGTTATAAGGATGTTTCTTTTACGCAATGCAATAATAGAGCATTTAAAGTTTATGACGTCATCAAGCCACAATTTTATTCGAATTGCAATGTATTTTATAAATAGTTTACGCATGTTTTATTTTCCTATTTTATATTATGCATATCCATGATGGGTAAGTATTACGGTGGCCCCCAACGACTAGTTTAATTTCCTTATCGTTGAAGTATCATAACATTATTAAAATGCATATCGCACACGATTTTTCCCCATAAATAATAACGTAATGGAATTCTTTCGTGCGTTCTATGAACGAATTATTAATGCTACTTTTTCGGTACTCCTGAGAAAGCATGCTTTAATTTGCCTCAGCGATGCATATCGATTTCATTATGTTTGGAGTATTGTAACATCATTAAAATGCATAGGAAACGATTATTCCATATAGACCATAATGTGATGGAATTGTTTTGTGTTTCCCTGTAAACGAGCTATAAATACCATACTTTTCATTTACAATATCGAACATTCTATAGTACACATCATTAACATATAAAAAATTCATGGCAATCCGAGAATATTTACGAGAGTTAGAGCACGAACAGACGGTAATCAGACGGCGTTTTAAATATATTATTTGTAGTTTTTATTTTTCCGAAGAAAAGCTAAAATATTAATGTATGCTTTAGCTGTGCAAAATTTTGAAATAATTGTTAATATCTTTGTTTTTTTCATAGTACCATAGGTGTCAAAATTGCCGCGCCAAAACAATTTTTTTAATTAAATAGCATGGGAGAGAATATGAAGCGATAAATGGTCCTAGAAAGAAACCAGATAAAAAATCCTGTGTCAAGTACAGAATATGAAACACTTTCCAACACTTCGAGAATACTAAAAACAAAAACTTCACATATGGTGAGAGATGATGTCCGAGTAAACAAGATCAAGGTCAAACCGTGCGGGGAGGCCTACCTTTCGGCTTAAGCTCAACTAGCCCCGCCCAGTGTCTGAGTAAACAATTTGTAAAACGCATAACACATTTGAAAACCCAATGCCAGCAATTTCCATCAATAGTTGTAAAAGTGTTCGAATTCCTTTGTGCAGCCCTGTATAGGATCTATAGATTTTTATATATACTACATAATACTCTAAAATTTACTTCAGTTATGAATCGCATAGCACAGTTGAAAATTCCCCTACAGCAAATTCCGCCAATAAATGGAAATATGCTCGAGATCTTTTGTGCAGCCCTGTATAGGATATATAGAATTTATAAACAGCAAGTAATATGCAAAATATGAGTTACATTTAAAAACGTGTACCACAACTGAAAACACACTTCCAGCAATTACTATTGATAGACAGTGCTGTAACAAAATTGTTTTGTGTGCCCCTGTAAATGAACGATGAATGCTATGCACATCATACTTTATAGTAAGCATCTTGTACTGCACCTCAGTGATATATATCCATTTCAACCTGCTTAAAATAGTGTAACACTATTAAAGTACACAGCAAACGATTTTTGATCCTAGACAGTAATGTAACGGAATTCTTTTGAATGTCCCTGTAAATGAACTTTAAATGCTACACAGTTCATTTGCAACACCGAACAAGCCATAGTAAATTTCATTATCCGGTCCAACCCAACCTGAGTCTTCCGGCTATTTGAAGAGATGATGGGCAGGGAAGCCATCATAGTCAAGCCATTGGCTAACATGGAAGGTAAGGCACCATTTATTCCACCCTCTCTCTGGATATATCTCTGGATATAATATATATCCATTGCATGGCAATGCGTGTATATTTACGCAAATTAGAGCACGGACAGATGGCAGACATACGGCAGACAGGCAAACCGAATTCATAAACATTTTTCAACTATGTTCTACAGTGTTAAAAAGTGTACTGCTAGTTATTTAAAACTTTATTTATTAATCTAGCATAAATGCCAAATAAAATTTTGAATTAGTTATTTATACGATGGTGACATGGAAATTTTTGAAACGGGCAGACGATATGCGTCAAAAAAAATTATTGGTCAGATATTTCAATTTGAAATCTGTTCTGTCCGCAGATGATAATTTGTGACAACAACTGCAATGTAGCAATGGTAGAATAAATTTTGATAGAAGAGAAAATTAAGTTGACGCGAGAGCATTATCGAGCTATAATTTTCTCTTATTTTAATGTGGAGCTAAATGAAGAATTCCTTCAACGTCTACTATTAGCATATAGAAATGAAGCTCCATCTCGTGCCACTGCATTCAGATGATTTTAAGATTGCAGAAGTTAGAAGAGGTCGAAATTCTCTCCTGGATGAAGAACACACGGGGAGACCTTTGTCATCTGTAGTTCCAGGCGAAAAATGTTAATCGATGATAATCGCTATAACTATACCAAATGATACCGAAGGAACTTAACATTGGATGCACAGCTATACATAGAGTTATTCATAAAGAACTAACTACATATGAAAAAATTAGTTTTGTTGTTGCCCCGTCCCCATCTTAATTTAACAGAACAACAAAAGCACAGGGTGTCAGAATCAGTAAAGTAACCCTAGAATTACTTAATGATGGTGGGAACTGCAATATTTCTTAAATCATATAACTGGTGATGAGACGTATATACTTTTTTGACGTTACAACACGTCAAGAAAGTAAAGTATGGGTCTTTGAAGATGATCTCAAGCCAACAATGATATAAAGACAAGGAGCAATGAAAAAGTAATGTATACCGTGTTCTTCAAAAGTACAGGTCTGGTCAAAGCCATAAAGCTAGAGGGACAGAAGACAGTTACAGCTAACTGGTACAGCTCAAAGTATCTTCCAGAAATTCTGCAACAGGTAAATGTTAGGGGGGGGGGGGGGGCTCAAAGCTCGCATGCTTCACCATGACAATGCATCTTCTCATTCATCAAGGATCATAAACGAATTTCTTGAACAAAAAAACATCAAAATGATAGAACATCTACTCTATTCTCCTGATCTTACTATGTGTGATATTTTTGGCTATTTTTTAATCTAATAAAATGTTTACGTATGCGTCGTTTTCATTCCGGAGATGAGATTGGTGAGGCTATAAAACCATATTTTTCATCTATTCCAAGAAATGGGGTACTTGAGACATTTAATCTTTAGAAAATTCGCCTAAAATGTGCATTGATCTTGGAGGTAACTACTTTGAACACTGCTAAGAGTTGGTAAGTTTAAATTGTACTATTTCGTCGTATTTGAAAAATTTCAGTGTGATCTCGTATGCATTCTGAGACAAAAAACAAAAAAAAGTGGCTAAGTGTGATCGAAGATCGCACAAAGGGTGTCGTTTAATATTCCTTTCAAAACACTTTATCCTTTCTTTAATAAATCCAAATAAATTTCATTTTCAACAACAACAAAAAAAAAAAAAAAAAAAAAAAAAAAAAAAATCATATTTTTTATAAATTAAAAATTTACCGGTCTATTTTTCTCGTTTTTTTTTTCGAAAATCTGAACCAGCCCGATAGCAGCCGAAGGCCGCTATTATACTCTGTCATAATAATATCTGTCATGTGGACTAAATGCAACATTAAAAAAATCAATTTCAAAATTAAACATGTTGTATAGAGACCTTCAAAATGTTAAAAGATGCCAATATTTCCATAATCGGGTTTTTATCATGATTCAGTACGTTCCTCAAACTCATATGATGTTATAGTCACTTGCTGACGTCGTATCTACTTACTTTCTATATTACTCATATTGATACTCTCTTTATATTATTCTCAAACATTTGAAAAAGTCCGTTAAACTTCCAATATCTTTTGTCGTCAGATTAATTTTCGTTTTAATTCTCTAATGACATCATATTAACCTGTTTTCTGTACTTACACATACTCATACTCCTTATATTATTGAGAAATGTTTGAAAATTTCCGTTTTATTACCAATATGACGTCATATTAATATTTTTTTCAATTGGTGAAACTTTTGATTTTATTTTCAATTTTCACGTGGAAATCTTTCAATAGAAAATTAATTATTGTAGAAAGAATTTTATTGTGGATTTTTAATTGTTGGCAACTGCTATAACGAAAATTTTTTATTTCTTATCTCTATATATTAAAATAATAAGATTTTCTTTTTTATGATGTTCATCTTTATTGTAGGTATTTTCAACTCTGTAAGTTATATAGTTTCTGAGAACGGCTCTGTGACGGACAGACAACGTAGCGGGACGAATAGTGTTTCGTGAGATGAACGAAACCCTAAAAAGATTAATTTGAAAATTTTCGATTTCTCTTTGAATTTTCACGTTTTTGAATTTTAAATATTAAAATTCTTTATTCGAGCCTTTACCACAATCTTTAAACAGACAATTGGAACGTTGTGAAATCATCAATGGGGAAAAGCAAATTTTTGAAAAGTTTAAATTTAAAAGCAATTTTATATATGGCATGAAGAAAAAAACTGACAATTTGGGAAAAAACTTTTATTCTTGATTGGAAAAAAAAGATATATTTTGGTTAGAGCAGTGGTTAAAAAAATTAATGTAAATGAGTCTTTCGTTAGACGATTTTTAGCAAAATTTAAAATTTCTAAGACTTCTTTAGACTATACTTTCCTTATTCTATGTGTTCGGAAAGTAATTATATACATATGTGTGAAAAAAAAAAATTCTTAAAAGTAATTAAAACGGAAAACATTTAACAGAAATATTTTATTTCATATTTTAAAACATTAAGTAATCGGTGGGAACGGCCATTATTATTGGAAATACATTATTATTGGAAAATAGTCAGTCTGATATTTTTACAGTGATAAAGCGAAACAAGTTGGAAATTGTACGTTAAAAGTGACAAATGAGGTGCGTTCGTTTCGTGCTATAACTAGTTTTACATTGTAAAAAATCATCGTTGTTATTTCAATGAAATAAATTATATCATCTGCTATGAACGAAATGAGGATGCTTTTTTTTTTCTTATTGCGTATGCCATGTTTACCGATGCGAATTTTTTTTTCAACACCAGACAGCGCTGTAAAATTCACCATGGAGATCTTGCTTTACGAATGATTACCTCCATGGTTAATATTTCTATGACTCACGATGAATGAATGTTTTGTTTATTTACTTTAATGGATTGAGCTATTCGGCTGTTAACCTAATTTTCACTGAAGTTATCTCAGAATCTATACATCTTTGAATGTAACTCATCGCTCAAGCAGACAATTTTTTTGAACGATCTTTCTAAAAATGTCACTTTTACGCAATTTTATTCGAAAAAATAATTTTGAATAAAAATGGCCGCTTGGCATATGGAGAAAGATGTGGTTAGCCCGTATTTATTTTCCTCAGTCACGTGACTTGCGCTTTTATTATATAGATTACGTATGATAGGATTTAATAGAATAAAGAAAACTTTTATTAATCTCTTTTTCAGTTTTGAATCGATTTTCATACAATTTGAAATGACTCGACAAAATTCAGCAACGATTATATATATTAAATTTCAAACCACTCGGTTGGGTAGTTTTTGCGCTGTTATATGCGAACGGACGGACCAGGCGACGACTATAGGTGCTACATATATATATAATTACGAACGCACCTAAAAACGATAATTCGATTCTTAAAAAAAAAAAAAATCACTATTTACTATATAATTTTATTTATAAAACATATTTATAATTCTAGAAATATTTTCAATTACTTTCACTCTCTGCGTCAGTTGTAAGAATAGAATCACTGATATCATCTCCCACTACTTATATTCAAGATTTTTCATAAGGTCACATAAATATGACTAAGTGCTATTTGGGTATCTTTTAACTAAAAGTGAAAACTCAAAAACACGGTAATATAAAACCAACAATTCTCCTTTTGACCGAAATTCATCCGAAAACGTACACCTTATCTTTTAAAATGTCCAGACAATACAACTCTCGAAACCGTCCCACCTAGGAAATATTTATTTCTTGTATTAAAAATACGACATTCGCCGAATTTTATTGTGAAAACCTCCTCCGATGTATATTCTATAGCTTCTTATGACGTCATTCAATTAAATCCTTGAAAGAAAGTCAAAGTTAAATGCCAGAAAATTTCCATACCCTTCATCTTCCATTCATCTCAGCTCACGAAAGTTAAAGTCAATGACTCATGCGTTGTTTGTAGGTAAACATTTTCATGGCTACCTCTATTAATGACCTCATCCACAGTTTACCTCAGTTTAGCATCTTTCAAAAATTGTTTTCGGCAAAGTATTTATTTAAAAGGTTACATACATTCTCGGCGGCGAAAAATTGACTTTTTTTTTTCTTCTTTAGGAAGGGAGTAAAATTAATTGAGAAACTAATAATTCTGCGTTGTTTTTTATTGCTTCAAGTATCTAAAAATATTTTGTTGTTGTTGTTAAATTTGGTCCCATATTACGTCTAGAAACTTGCAGCCGCGTTGATCTGTACCAAAATATCCGGGCTCGATCAGCAGCATCCTAACTTGCTTTAGAAACAAAACAATTATTAAAATCTCAGTTTCGTCCTGTAAAATAAGGTTGTAGCTAAGGGCCATCGGCTCTAATTTTTGAATTTTTGAAAAATAAGAAAATTGCGGTATTTTGAAAAAAATAAATCATTTTTTTACCTTTAAACTTGTTGAAAAATATATAAAAAATTAAAATTCTCAAAAAATGGTTCGATGGTCCTTGCATAATTTAATTATGCTTATATAAGCGCAAATTTTATCCAAGAATATTAAAAATTGTTCATGTTATCATGCTACGCATGTTGAAAAATGTAGTTTCCAGAAAATCGCGTTTAAAGTTTTAGAAGAAGAAAAATATACTGATATTTCTTTTTCTTTTCAACTCACACTTAATTTGCTATTCCTGCGCCATACAATGAACCCTCCTGTGACCAATAAAGGAGTAGAATCTTAAGTAGAAATTTTTCGGCGAGGTCAGTTTTATCGATCGTGCGAGCGCTCACATTTTCACTCATATCTTTCTGAATAATTGCGATATCACATTAAATATTTGGGCCCACACACTATGTGAATTTAATTTCCGTAACAAAAAAAAAAAAAAAAAAAAAAAATCGATTTTTTGAGTGTTGAAAACGTAGGTAACCCCTTAAAGCACGGCACCGGCGAGAGGAAGAGGAGAAAGGGCCATTGCCCTGCTCTGGATTGTAAATATAAATGAATACATTTTCTTTCTCTCTGATGATAAAAAAGGCTGTAAAATTTATTCTTCCTGAGTGACTTAAAATAATTCAACACTAAGAGAACAAGAAAGAAAAATGAGTCAACCACAGATTATAAAACACTTTCAGAATACTGTAATATTACTGTACCGTTTAATAAACTAAATTATGATGTCGAAGTAAAAAATTTGGAAAAACACATAACACATTTTAAAACACAATTTGAGCAATTACCATCTATAATCCGAAAAATTTCGGAATTCTTTTGTGCAGAGCTGCATATAATCTATAGATTTGTATACTATATAGTACATAGTATGCAAAAATTTAATGCAGTTAGGAAACGCATAACACAGTTGAAACTTCCCTTTCAGCAAATTTCCGTCAATAAGCGGAAATGTACGCAAATTCTTTTGTGCAGCTCTGTATATGATTTATAGAATGTATGGAATGTATACACAACAAGCAGTATGCATAAAAAATTAGTTAAATTTAAAAACGCGTACCACAATTGAAAGTGCACTTCCAGAAAATATTACTCATGTACAGTACTGTAACCGAATTTTTTGTATGTCCCTGTAAATAAACGATAAATGCTATGCACACCCTATTCTAGAGTAAACATCTTGTAAAGTACCTCAGTGATGTATATCAATTTCAATATGTTTGAAATAGTGCAACATCAGCATCATCATTAAAATACACTACAAAGGTTTTTTCATCCATAGACCATAATGTCACGGAATTATTTTGATTCGAACTATAAACCTGTAAACGAACTATAAATACTAAACGCTTCATTTTCAATACGGAACATGCCATGATAAACCTCAATAACACATATCAATTACATGGCAATCTGAGTATATTTTCCCGAGTTAGAGGACCGACAGACAGACGGGAGAGACAAACCGAATTCATCACTATTCAACTATGTTAGAAAGTGTTAAATTAAAAGGAATTAAAAATTTTCGTCAGGGGAAGAACTGTCCTTTGACAGCCCATTTCTTTGCAAGAAACTTGCAGAGAAACAGAAAGTGTTTTTTCTTATGTAATTATATTTTTTAATTCTCTCAAACGGGGATTCAGCGGGCGCACAGTGGAGTATTGGAGGCAAAATTAATTTTCATGTGCTTTACAGTTAAAATCATTGTTGTTGACTTTAGTAAATACGCTTAATTAATTATGAAAGAGTTTATCGTTGGAAGTTTATGCATATGAAAGAATTTATCGTGGGAAGGTAAGTTCAGGGGGTTGATTATTGAGAAAATGTTGTCAAAGTTGCCGAATCCTTTTTAAAAAAAAGAACTTGAAGGATTTTCTTTACGGAGAAAAACAATTTGTTAAAACAAGAAGGTATAGTGGCACTTGGTTGTTTTAGCAAACCGCAGAATGCGTTTCCTGGGTACTGAAGTACGGAACCGGAGTGTAGTTTTTCCTTTTATTTTGTATGATGAAGCAAAGAAGACGAAAATCACATCATTAGAGTTAATAGTCTTTAATTGGAGAAACATGTCACAATTCACTATCTTCCACAATAGTGAGATTTATATCAATCAAAGTTTCAGATTTTTAAATGGATCTGATGAATATTGGTGAGGTGACATTTTAAATTTAAAGTCAGGGGTGAAGAACACAAACATAATCCAAAGAATAATCCAGAAATGCTGTTGAACGGGTCCGATCAAGTTCACGTAATCCAAAGAGTTTTAAGAACAGCAAGGTGATTTTTCGTTATAAAACCAAAGGGTGGCCAAAGGGGCCAAGACATTTTTAGATGTTTATGAGATGAAGATCAGAGGGCAAGTGTTACTATCCGATATGAAAGTGGGCGCAAGGAAAAACACGCCAAGCGAGATACATTTCAAGCCAAGAGAATCGCATTTTTTTTTCGTGGGAAATGTAACCGTTACTTATACACATATCAACTTCATAATTGACGTCATTGGAAGGGAAAAATCTTTTGGCGAAGATTGCACTTTGGCTAAAAAGATAGATTAAGAATTTTACCGTTAATTATTGTTTTGGGAACAGGGCTTTCGAGAAATGCCTCAAAGGCGCCATAGAAATGCTATAGACATCTGGATTCAATATGCAAGCCACAACTGACCATGAGAAAGGAAACATTTTATGCCTTGTATAATTTCATTTCTTTTGATATGTGGGAGACCGAATAAGTACGTTAATGATAATTTAAAAACAATATGCATGATTTTGACTAAAAGTCTTTCGTTGAAAGAGAAAGATAAAAAGGGTGCGCTTTTTAACAGCCGGGAATGTATATGAATTACGATTATGCAGAAAGGGCAAAATATATTTGATAAAATACATAAAATATAGATTGCTTTAATTTTTTGAAAGGAATATATATGGTATCTTTACCATATATATATCACCCCTTCACAAGATTTTGAAAAATTTAGAATGTCACCCTGTAAATATAATACAAAATATCAAAGCAGAAAAATAATAATAAAAATAAAATAAGTATGCATACAATAATGTAAATAATAATATGTAGTACTACAATAATATCTTCATATTAGTATGATAAATGGCCATACATTTTTCAAATTGCAGCAAAATATACTTTTAAAGTCTTTGAAAAGTCTTTTATCCATATTAGAACTAATGTTAGCTGCAAACATATTTTTTTTTGTTTGTTTTCTTGCAAGTTTATTCATTTTACAATATGATGGTGCACCTATATAAATAAACTCTTAATTGTTCATTTTTTTTTTTTAACACAGTCTTTAAAAAGAGTTCAAGAATGAAAAATTACAGCTGCATTTTTCTTTGAAGGTTTTCTCACGTGATTTTATTTATCAACAAACATGAGCATGATAAATGAGTCTTTAGTGCACAAAATTTTTTGTATTTGCTTAAAAAGTTCACAAGTTTGCACTATATTATTAAAAATCTTAAATGAAATGTAAATACAAAAATTTCAAAATAAAGAAACACAATTACAATTATACAATGATAATATAGAGATTATAAAGATTATAAAGATACATATATAAAATATTAAACGTAAAAAGTTTTCGTGTAAAGACACAGGAGAGCTAATAATGATGCAAGACATGGGCATCGATAAAAATATCTCCCCTTAAACTTGTTGTAATAACAAGGAAGAGACCGCAGTTTAGGACATTGGTCATATTCGGGACAGGGCGTATTTAGGGAGAGGGGTTTATTTTTGGTAAACCCCCCTTGCTCCGCACATATTTGGAAACTCCGCCTATGATTGGAGCGACTCGGGTTCATCTACGGGTTTGAAAAAATAGTAAAATTGGGTATACCAATTTTAACAAAGTTTTGCTCTCATACACAATGGAATAAAGACCCCCACATGGGTAATAATTTTGAACGGGGCTTATTCCGCAAGGGCGAATAAAAACTAAAAAAAATGCAAAATAAATCAAAGTTTTTTTTGTTCAAAAACCTAAAAATCCTTCCATAGACACGTTCTAGAGTAAAGAGAGCATAAAGTCACATTCGGGATAAATATATATTGTTTCGAAAATTAAATTCTCAAAATAATTCATTTATTTTAAGTTATTTAAAAATTCAAAGATTAAATTAAAAGGAAAATGAGTATTAAATTCAAATGAGATAATTAATTTGATTTTTTTTTTTTTTTTTTTTTTACAAAATGCTAAGTATACTTACAAATGCAGAGAGTGTTAATAGAATTATCAAATGTTTAAATTTATAACAATACCTATTATTCTTAATTTATATTATCTATATATTTTATTTATTTATTTATTTATCCATTTATTTATTTATTTTTATTTTTATTTTATTTTTTTAACAGGATTTTAAATTATACGAA
The DNA here is from genome assembly GCA_963931845.1 of Maratus michaelseni. NCBI lineage: Eukaryota > Metazoa > Arthropoda > Arachnida > Araneae > Salticidae > Maratus > Maratus michaelseni. The sequence goes on along the minus strand of OZ007587.1, from coordinate 379,176,330 downwards.
CTTGCTAAACAAGAATATGGGTGGAAAAAAAATCTTTTGCCAAATAAACAAGTTCTGCAGTACTGCTACATAACACATAAACAATGGACCAGCCATATCACAATAAAAACAAATAATACAATACTACATAACATGCATGCATAAATACACCTGTTACCATGGATAAGGAGCATTTATGAATCTGGCAACAGAAAATTTTATATTCATATTAATATTTTATCACCTTTCGAGGACGTAAATTATAGGAATGAGCACTTTGTTCAATATTGTTATTACTAGGAGTATTGTTATGAACATTATGATAATTTAAGTCAAATAAATGGTTATTTCTAGGAGGTGCAAGTAAAAGTCTGTCTATATGAACTCTGAAAATTGAATTGTTAATATGAGAATTCAGTTGTTGAATTGAAAAAGAAACAGGTGAGTGTTTCTTAACAACTACATAAGGTCCTGTATACCTTGGCTTAAATTTATCTGATGATTTTAGGTATACAATGTCTTTCTCAGTAATTGGCCTGAGTTTTGCCTTTTTTTATGATATTCGTTTCTTTTAATTTGAGATGCTTTTATGTTGTCATAAGCTTTGTTGTAAATACCATTTAAATCATGAAGGAGATTGTAAAAGTCTACATTTTGGTCTAGAAAGGGTTGATTAGCATTTAAATCATATGTATCAAATATTAGAGATAATTCGCGTCCAAAATGTAAAAGATTCGGAGAGAAAGAAGTAGAAGAATGTTTAGAACCATTATAGAGATTTTTATGAATAGCAATGGCATTTTCAAAGGAATGTCCTTCTTTCATTAAAGTATTGATTGAGTATTTAAGAGATGTGTTTATCCTCTCGCTTATAGAATTGCTAGCTGGGTGTGAGACAGAAGAGTGATTTATTTTAATACCTAGAGTATTATTTAAAGTATTATACACATAAGAACGAAATTGGGGCCCAAGGTCTGATAATACGCAGGCAGGACGCCCGAAAGTTGTCATATAGCAAATAAACACTTTACAATTTTAGGTGCAGTTGTATTGTATAGAGGGTAAAGTTCAATATGTCGAGAAAAATGATCCGTAACTGTGAGAATAGTTTGACCGTTTTTAAAAGGACCAACAAGATCAATTGAAATGGTATTTCCTGGTTGTTTAGGGGTATATGTTGGTTGAAGTGGGGCATTAGGTATACGATGATGTTTAGCCTGAAGACATAATAAACAAGAAGATACATAATTTAAAGTATCGGTGTACATACCTTTCCAACAATACCGTGAAGAGAGGAATTCATATGTTTTAGCTAAACCAAAATGAGATAGATGGGATATTGTTAAAACTTTAGGTTTTAAAGAATTGGGAACCATAATTACATACACGAAAGTATTATCCGCAACATTACTTTTTTTTAACATTAAAACTTTAGAATCAGGATGAATGAAATAAGATGGAAATTTTTTTGAAGAACCTGATTTTAAAATCTCTTCATATATTGGAGCTAATTGTGAATCTTTTAATTGTTCTTGGACAAAAGTTTCATTAGAAATTTCAAGCAAAGCATCTTTTTTATTTTTACTATTAATGACTAAGCAATTCACAATTTTGTTGTTGTTATTTTCCTCAAAATCATTTTCAACAATAGGTAATGCCTGTTTATCTTCAGAAATGAGATTAGGATTAGAATTCAAAGTTTCAATATTTTCTTCAGTAAATTCGCATCGGGATAAATAATCTGCTAGAACATTAGAAACACCTGGAATATGTTTAAAAGTAAAAGTGAATTTTGATAGCTGCATGAGCCAGCGAGTGGTGATATCTGCCGGATTAGTGGTTTTTTTGTATTTATCAAGAGGTTTACTGTCCGATAAAATTATGAAAGGACGATTATAGAAATAGTAATTGAAAGCATTTACAGATTTTACAATGGCCATAAGTTCTAACTTTAAAGCTGGATATTTCTTTTCGGAGGGTTTGAGAGATTTTGAGAAGTATGAGACAGGAAGCAACTGATTATTATGCTCTTGTAATAATACACCAGAAATAGCGATACCCGAAGCGTCCGTGTTCACGTAAAATTCTTTGTCCCAATCTGGTAGACGTACCATTGGTGGTTGAAAAAAGATTTTTTGAATATTATGAAACACATTTTGATGCACCTCTGTCCATTTAAAAGTTGAGGATGGTTTTGATAAGTCTATGAGGGGCTGTATAAGTTTAGAAAATTCAGGAATTAAACTCTTATAAAAAGTAGCTAGTCCTACAAAACTTCTTACCTGCTTTTTTGTTTTTGGAACAGGAAATGACTTAATTTTTAGAATATTAGCTTGAATTGGAGAAATAGTGTGGTTATGAATATGAAAACCAAGATAATCAATATTATTCTTGTGAAAAGAACATTTAGAAGGTGACAAAGTCAAGTTGTATTTTCCTAAGATTTCAAGAATTTTTGTTAGTTTATCGTACGTTTCCTGAAATGAGTTAGAGCCAAAAATTAAATCATCTTGATAGGCATAAATTCCTTCTAACAGCATTTCATCCAATAAACTATCCATAAGGGCTTGAAAATATGCACTTGCATTTTTTAATCCAAAACAGAGTCTTTTATATTTAAATGAACCGAACATAGACGTGAAAGTGACCTTATCCTGATATTCTGAAGGAAGGTCAATTTGATGGTAGGCCTGTTGGAAATCAAGGGACGTGAAAAATTTATATTTAGATAAGTTGGAAATAATATTTTGTATTTTAGGGAGAGGGTATGAAGAAGATTGTACAACTGTGTTTAACATCCGTAAATCCAAGGCAAGACGAAATTTTTGTGTACCTGATCCATCAGGTTTTTTTCTGACAAGAAGGATTGGACAAGACCATTCCGAACATGAGCGTTCAATGATACCTGCATCAACTAATTGGTTTATTTGTGTTAATGCTTCTTTTTGAAGTGCTTGAGGAATTGGAAAAGGAAGTGTTTTAATTGGGAAATCGTTAATAAATTTAATGTTTGGTTTAAATTTATCAATATGACCTAACGTTTTCATAGATTTTGAGAAAACAGCAGAATTATTCAATAATAACTCTTTCAATAGTTTAGCTTCAGTATTCGGTAAGTGTTGTAAATTAAAGTCATCTTGTGAGAGATCACGTTTTCGTTGATTCAAAATATCAGTAGAAGCCTGAATGAAATTTACAAATTGTTTGGTTTCTTCTTTGAAATTACTTTTAACAGCCTCTAGCTGTTGGGCATCTTCCACAATCTGGTCAATTGGCGTTAAGAAACCAATATTTGCTCTTTTATTTACATGAACATTTTTAGTTGTCATATTTTTTACATAAATTTTAAATTCATGTGAGTTTGATTTATCAGTTTGAATAATCGAATCAAAAGCAAGAATGTCTTTTACAAGCATGTCATTCTGAAATAAATATGGGGTATTATGAGAAATTTGTTTTGCGCGTACAGAAATACATTTTACCTCATTTGGAGAAATAACCAGTTTGTTTACTAGACAAACATTATGAGAGATATCAGTTTGTACATTTACGTTATGACATTCCGCTGATTCTGAGTTATCATCTATGTACATAAAGGGAATTCTCAGATTATCAAGTTGCATTATTTTGTTACCTAGATCTAATGTGATGTTAAATTTCTCAAGAAAATTTAATCCCAAAATACCATCAAATTTATACTCTTTAGGAATGTCAACAATGTAGAAGTAATGCGAAAAGTGTTTTTGTTCAATTTTGAATGAAATTCGAATACATGCTGTAAAATCTATCTTAGAATTAACTGTAGTTAAAGTCACATTAGTCCCTAAACGTTTATACTTAAGCACATGTTTAAGTTTATCAAATAACTGTACAGATAAGAGGCTAGTTGTACTTCCAGTATCCACAAGTAAAAAGGTATCTTGTTTTGCGATGGAGGCCTTTATAAGGGGAAGTGTGGGAGAGTACTTATTGACATTCAAAAGAATTTCATGAAAGGAATTACCGGTCGGTGTTGTATCAGTGACACTGTGAGAATCAATAGAATTTTGGGGAAAATCAGTTTGTACAGCTGTTGTATTTGCAATGGAAATATGCTGAGAAGTTTGAGAACCTGTTGAATAAACCAGTCTCTCAGCCGACAATTTTGGAAGAGAATTATCAATGTAAAAACATTTATCACTGTGTGCTGACTCATTTTCACATGCAGACATACACTGGTCAGCCTTAGCATACGTCTCTAGGGGTTTAAATTTTTATTTTGTGGAAACCTGTCATTTCTTTTACTGTCATATTTACTAAATTTTTGATCATAACGCGCGTTCGCTCTTTGCCATCTGAAACATTTCTGCGCTATATGCCCAAAACGAAAACATAACTGGCAACAATCATTATTTCTGGCCCAATTATTTTGTCTAGTTTGTGGCGCTCTATGAAATTTTGACTTATAACGAGCCTGAAAGTTTTGTCTGTTGACATGTTTACATTGTTTTGGAGACTCCGATTTTCTTGATGTTTGAGCAAAATTTAAGTTATTAATTTTCTCCGTTAATTCCTTAATTTTATTTTCTAATTGATTGCATTCTACATGCGCCGAACTGCTAGCAGACAAAACATTGTTATTTATGAAAATCTCTTGTAGAGATTGTCCCCTGTCAATTGCTTTATCATATGTGTTGATGCCTTCTTCTTGCAACTTAATTTTAATGGGCGAAGGTAAACAAGATATTAATCTAACGTATTTTATTTTATTTAATGCGTCTTTGTCAAAAATTTCGGGGTATACCTTTGCTACAAGCACATTAAGTCTATGAGCAAAATTTTTTACTGTCTCCTGTGGTAACATAGTTAAACAATTCAAATCGTTTAAAGTTGCAGCCGAAGAATTCTGTGAAAAGAATTTTTGAATGCGATCGCGAATAAATTCAAAGTCTTGTGCGTTATATAGTACAGGGTCTTCAAGATAATATTTTTTGGCGGGACCTTTCAGTTTAGTTTTAAGATAATCAACTGTTTGTTCATTAGTTATTTCCTTAATTTTCTGATAAGTTAAAATTTGGTTAAAGAAATGGTCAACTAAATCTGAGTCTCCGTAATAGTCATCAACAACATAATCACAATTTTTAGAATAAGCCATAGTGATATCACCTTAAAAGTTTTATTATTATTATTATTATTATTATTATTAGACACAGGTAAAATATCATAAAATAAGCAAAATAAAAAAAGCAACAATTTAAACAACCCACACTTGATAATTTATTTAAAAAATCATTAAATATTTAATCATAGAAAACTTCAAGAAAATTTAACTATTAAAAAGATTGGTTTTAAATACTGAAAAAAATATAAGATAGTAAAATAGAGCATATGAGAAAAACATATTTTTCCGTCATAAAATTGTCATATAAAATGCAAAATAAAGTCTCTATGAGTGTAAAAGAGCACTTTTATCTTACCTGTACCTAATAAAACTTATTATAATCTACTAAAACCTTTTTGAAATATTTACAGTATAAGATTTTTATTAAATAATTAAAAGTTCAATTTCTTTTTTTTTATCAACCTTTTACAAGAAAAATTCTTACCTCTGAACATATCCATGCGCTTTTCTGCAAATAATATCAATATAAAAAAAAGCACTGCAAATTCTTAACAAAAACACTGAAAATCCTTAAAAATAAAAGAATGATATCTTTTATATTAATCTTTCATTACCGCGTATTCTCAAATCACTTTTAGTATTCTTTCTTTGAGTCAGAAACAATAAGAAAAACTACGATGAAAAATATATTGTGGTTAAGTAGTATTTGGAACACATGAAATCATTTGATGAATGAATAAGCGTCGAAGACCAAAGTTCTTCCCAGATAATGATAATTCTAGCTAGCACAGCGTAATTGGGAATCGAATTATTCAGTATTCTTTTAGTTCACAGTTACACGGCAATTTGAAAAAGTTTTTTCGATGATTGTGGAAAGAATAAATAAAAAGAACATAGTAGAAGTTCACGATAAAATAGGATATTCAATGTAGATGCGGGCGCAGATTTTATGAATGAAAAATCACTCATTGAAGAAAACCACATGTTCAAAAGCACTTGTTGAAAGGCCTAGATTGCAGGTTCTCGAACTGCCGAAGAAAAAAAAGCACAAAAATGCACGTCTTATACGATGAATATATTTCACAATAGTACTTTGCTTACACCTTATGGAATAAATGATTCAGGAAAAAAAAAGGTTTCTCATCCTAAGAGCTCGGATATCTTTAGTTATATGATCCACATTTGCATATCTCACGGAAAATGGTTAAGTTTGAAGATAGTAACTTTTGATGATGAGTAAAAGAACAATCACAAGCAGCCTCCAACACAAGCATTTTCAGAATGAAAAAATAGTCAGAAAAGTTGCAAATTAAAAGTTTTGTTTTTTCGTTTTGTGGCCCCAATGACACACCCTTTAGAAATTGTCGTGCGAAAACGATCACATCCAGTTCAAAAGTCCGGCACCAATGCATATGAAAGAATTTTTTATGCATATGAAAGAATTTATCGTGGGAAGGTAAGTTCAGGGGGTTGATTATTGAGAAAATGTTGTCAAAGTTGGCGAATTCTTTTTAAAAAAAAGAACTTGAAGGATTTTCTTTACGGAGAAAAACAATTTGTTAAAACAAGAAGGTATAGTGGCACTTGGTTGTTTTAGCAAACCGCAGAATGCGTTTCCTGGGTACTGAAGTACGGAACCGGAGTGTAGTTTTTCCTTTTATTTTGTATGATGAAGCAAAGAAGACGAAAATCACATCATTAGAGTTAATAGTCTTTAATTGGAGAAACATGTCACAATTCACTATCTTCCACAATAGTGAGATTTATATCAATCAAAGTTTCAGATTTTTAAATGGATCTGATGAATATTGGTGAGGTGACATTTTAAATTTAAAGTCAGGGGTGAAGAACACAAACATAATCCAAAGAATAATCCAGAAATGCTGTTGAACGGGTCCGATAAAGTTCACGTAATCCAAAGAGTTTTAAGAACAGCAAGGTGATTTTTCGTTATAAAACCAAAGGGTGGCCAAAGGGGCCAAGACATTTTTAGATGTTTATGAGATGAAGATCAGAGGGCAAGTGTTACTATCCGATATGAAAGTGGGCGCAAGGAAAAACACGCCAAGCGAGATACATTTCAAGCCAAGAGAATCGCATTTTTTTTCGTGGGAAATGTAACCGTTACTTATACACATATCAACTTCATAATTGACATCATTGGAAGGGAAAAATCTTTTGGCGAAGATTGCACTTTGGCTAAAAAGAGAGATTAAGAATTTTACCGTTAATTATTGTTTTGGGAACAGGGCTTTCGAGAAATGCCTCAAAGGCGCCATAGAAATGCTATAGACATCTGGATTCAATATGCAAGCCACAACTGACCATGAGAAAGGAAACATTTTATGCCTTGTATAATTTCATTTCTTTTGATATGTGGGAGACCGAATAAGTACGTTAATGATAATTTAAAAACAATATGCATGATTTTGACTAAAAGTCTTTCGTTGAAAGAGAAAGATAAAAAGGGTGCGCTTTTTAACAGCCGGGAATGTATATGAATTACGATTATGCAGAAAGGGGAAAATATATTTGATAAAATACATAAAATATAGATTGCTTTAATTTTTTGAAAGGAATATATATGGTATCTTTACCATAAATGTTATATATACAAAAATGTAGGTATTTATTTAAATAAATAAATATATAATACAATGTTTGCGTTATTGTTTACTGTTTATAAGAGAAAATTAATTGTTGATATGTTGTTTTTTTTTTTTTTTTTTTTTTTTTGTTTTTTTTTTTTTTTTACAAGTAATGTTTAATTAAATGTGGTTAATTTTACTATACATAAATGTTTAATTATTTATGAAAACTAATGCACTAATGCGTTAAACACATATATATTACTTGCATTTAGCATTTACCAAAGTTGAGTTTCTATAGTATATAGATGCTGGTTTTGAGTGTTTTTAATAGATTTGTAGTCCTCCCTCCCCCCCCCCCCCAAAAAAAAAAAAACATTGATATCTAAAAATGGCAACAATATGCAGAACATTTTTTTTTAAATTTGTCTTCAAAACTATAACCATTACGATTATAATTCAAAAAAGGTCCGACAAACACCGATACAGCTTTAAAAATATACTAGATGGAACCCGTCAAAATTTGACGGCAAACAACTTGATAGTACCATAAAAATAAAATTTATAGTTGCTTTAACTTGACAAATTTCATAGTGGGGAACATAATATGATTAAGCAGTCACAGACCTTTCCATCGATATATCACATGAGGGGTGTGTGCAAAATTTAGAAAAGTACCCCTTGGGGGAGCAAAGAGGGGGGATGGACATGGGAGATGCATAATATGATTAAGTGGTCACAGACCTTTCCAATGATATATAACATGAGGTTGTGTGCAAAATTTAGAAAGTACCCCTTGGGGGGGGGAAGTGGGGAGATGGACACCGGAGATGCATAATATGATTAAGTGGTCACAGACCTTTCCAATGATATATAACATGAGGGTTGTGTGCAAAATTTAGAAAGTACCCCTTGGGGGGGGGGCAAAGTGGGGAGATGGACATCGGAGATGTATAATATGATTAAGCGGTCTCAGACCTTTCCAACAATATATGACATGAGGGGTGTCAACAAAATTTAGAAAACTACCCCTTGGGGGGGGGGCAAAGTGGGGAGATGGACATCGGAGATGCATAATATGATTAAGAGGTCACAGACCTGTCCAATGATATATAACATGAGGGTTGTGTGCAAAATTTAGAAAGTACCCCTTGGGGGGAGGGGGGGGGGGGCAAAATGGGGAGATGGACATCGGAGATGCATAATATGATTAAGCAGTCACGGACCTTTCTAACAATATATGACATGAGGGGTGTCAACAAAATTTAGAAAGACGTGAATTATGCAAAAGGATCGCGAAAGATAAGCAAATTTTGTCAAAGAATCGCAAAAAAGGAAATTTCACCAAAAGATCACGCTTTTTTACTAAATTTCGTCTAAAAATTGCGGAATAAAATGTATTTTATCAAAGAATCGCTGGAAAATGCGAATTTCTTTAAGGATCGCAAGAAAAATGCGAAATTCTTCAAAGGATCGCTGAAAAAACACGAATTTCGTCAAAGAATTGCTGAAAAAACATGAATCTCGCCCAATAACAGAAAAATCATGGTTCATAATCATTATATCCAGTAGTATATGTAAATACAGTTTGTGATATAAGACAAAATTAACACTCACCAATCGGCGAGTAATACTGAAAATTGGTGATTGATGTTATTGCCACCACTGGCTAAACTTAATAGTCACACTCGCCAATTGCGATGATTGAATGTAAATGAAATTTTTTTTCCCGCTGTCACTCAAATAATTTCTAAACCATTTGGCGAAGATTTTCCTGAAACCATTTTGTGAATTTCCCGATTTTTTATTCAAAATCATTTGACGAATTTTGCGACTTTTTTCTTGAAGGCATTTGACAATATTGTATTTTTTTTTACCCGAGACAATTTGACGATATTCTTAATTTTTTTTGAGCAATTCGTCAAACGTTCATGGAAGAAATCATGAAATTCGTTAATCAATAGTCGATAAATTGTGAAATTCAACAATCGTTTGCGGTAAAATCGTAAAATTCGTCGGTATTCGGTAAAAAAATTGTCTTGCACGCTGATGTGATGATCAAAAGGGTTTTGAAGGTATTTATTTTATTTGTTGTATTGTGTATGAATATCTAGGTGTCGATTTTAATTTTAGCGTTAAAAATGAATTTAGGCTCATTTAATAGTTTGCCAAATCGATCCAAATGGAAATTGCATTTTTTGAGCTGTGTCCTTTTGTTTGTATAGTACAGAAAATAATACAAAATTGGAACTCTTATAGTCCGTTTATTATTTATTCATACGGTGTTCCGATTACTACAATAAAATTCATAATATGCGAGAAAATGGGGATTTTTTTCTTTTTTTAACTCATACTTACAAATTATAATTGTTTTGATAAAAGCATACATCTAACAGATAACTGAATGCTTTAATTTCTTAGCAAACTCTTAATATTTACGATATATTTACATTATATGGTACTTTTCAGATATATGGACATCATTGTCGCCAAGCATACATTTACATACATTATGCATTAGTATACATTTTGGCATGGTGTCCATATAATGGAAAAGTACTCATTATATTGTTTGTATGTATACAAATCTTGTATAAAACATTAACCTTCTCACCGTCGTGAAGTGATATATCCGTTCACTATGCTCAGGTTTCACTGCAATAGAGGCATTGTTTAAATTTATATAATTCTACAAATATGATGCAGTTTTAAAATACCAATTAATGATTAATACTGTCAAGGAATATACTCATATACGTAATTAAGTTTTTTATACCAAGTTTGAAAATTCATCTTTTTTTGACATTAAAAAAAAATAACAGAAAAAATATTACAAATTTGCCCATTTGCTCGGCGGTCAGATGATTAAGTAAATATTAATGATTAGCGGAACTGGTTCTATCTATGAAGTATATTATTTCGCCCAAAAACCCCCAACAACAAAATAATTACAAAGAATAAGTAATCGTCTTTAAATATACAAAAAACAATGTGATTAATGGCCAGGTTTTTTTTTATATATAACATTTTTTATATACAAAAGAAAAACCGAAATAACCTCATTCATTTCACCTGAAGTCAAAAAGTTTTTTTTTTTTTTTTTTTTCGCATTCATGGGCAAAGCACGAAATCAATAAAATCACCAATTTGTGACAAATTATGAGTTTCATGTGAATCGCCCAAGAACGGACATGCAATCTGGTATAAAATGAATGTAATAAATCAAAACATTCAAGATTTGCATACATACAAACAATACAATGTAAATATTTCTTAAATATTAACCTGGTAGCAGAAACAGTGCAGCACGGCAGCAAGTGCTGCAGATTATTTTAGACATTGCAGATTAATTTCGCAGCTTAAAAAGAAATGCTGGGCTTATAAAAGTTGTTAAAATTTAGTGTGTCTCTAGATTTATTGTATATTAAAAAAATAACAGAAAACATCACAAATTTGCCCATTTGCTCGGCGGTCAGAGGATTAAGTAAATATTAATGATTAGCGGAACTGGTTCTATCTATGAAGTATATTATTTCGCCCAAAAACCCCCAACAACCAAATAATTACAAAGAATAAGTAATCGTCTTTAAATATACAAAAAACAATGTGATTAATGGCCAGGTTTTTTTATATATAACATTTTTTATATACAAAAGAAAAACCGAAATAACCTCATTTATTTCACCTGAAGTCAAAAAGTTTTTTTTTTTTTTTTTTGCATAGATTTATTGTATATTTAAAAAAATAACAGAAAAAAAACATCACAAATTTGCCCATTTGCTCGGCGGTCAGAGGATTAAGTAAATATTAATGATTAGCGGAACTGGTTCTATCTATGAAGTATATTATTTCGCCCAAACTCCCCCAACCCCCCCCCCCCCCCCCAAAAAAAAAAAAAAAAATTACAAAGAAGAAGTAATCGTCTTTAAATATACAAAAAACAATGTGATTAATGGCCAGGTTTTTTTTATATATAACATTTTTGATATACAAAAGAAAAAACGAAATAACCTCATTCATTTCCCCTGAAATCAAAAATATATTTTTTTTCGCATTCATTGGCAAAGCACGAAATCAATAAAATCACCAATTTGTGACAAATAATGAGTTTCATATAAATCACCCAAGAACGGACATGCAATCTGGTATAAAATGAATGTAATAAATCAAAACATTCAAGATTTGTATACATACATACAATACAATGTAAAATATTTCTTAAATATTAACCTGGTAGCAGAAACACTGCAGCACGGCAGCAGATTATTTTAGACATTGCAGATTAATTTCGCAGCTTTAAAAAAAAATGCTGGGCTTATAAAAGTTGTTAAAATTTAGTGTCTCTAGATTTATTGTATATTTTTATTATATTGCAAATCAAAACATTCAAGATTAATGAAAACATTCGAGATTAATGAAAACATTTAGTGAAGTGTGAAGCATCATGTATGTATAATAAGAATTACGTGAATTATTTGCTGTACTATAGAAACAGAAGGAAAAAAGCGATTTCCATCTAGATTGATTTGGATTTGGCAAAACGCTAGAATCGAAATCGACACCTAGATATTTATGCTTAACATTAAATGAGCCTAAATTTAGTTTCGACACCTAGTTATTTATACAAATTACATAATAAATAAAATAAATACCTTCAAAACACAGATCAGCGATGTAGATAGCGATATATGTTTTGTCAATCCGAATCTGCTTCTGGAGAGTAACAGCCCTCACCTCATTGGCTGAAACATCCCGGAATCCAAATCTGTCTCTAGAGAGTAAAAGCCTCTAGCTGATTGGCGAATGCTCGCGCACGCGTATAGAACCCATTTTTGCACGAATTGATAGAATTCAGCTTTAGCTTTAAATATATGGATTAGATAATATATTTCAATAAATATATTTCAATAAATTAGACCTAAAAAGGATTAATATTAACCCATTTTCTATTTTAATTATTTTTTATTATATGAAAATTAAAATTACTTAAATGCACATGTCAAAGTATACACTTAAACACAATAACAAAGCTGAAATTCAACAAAAAAGCACGTATTCTCACAATGAAACTTTCACTTCAACTGAGGCTTGAAGCCGCTGGATATGACTCATACTCCTTAAATACACATAGATCGATGCACCAGTTAGTCTGCTATTATAAAATATGCTTTTTACGATTGTTGAGCAAATTTTAATTTCTGCCTTTTTGGCCAGGATTTATGTAGTATCAAATACTCCACTGTGGGTCAGTGCCCCCTGATAAAAAAGGGAAGCTTTCAATTTTCCATCTTTAGAAAAGCCAGTTATTTTTAGACATTTAGTATTTCTTACTTGTCACATTTTCATATTGTTATTTTTTTTTATGATATGTTTAAAAATATATGCTTGCATGGAGTGAGGGGGTGTCTAACAAAAAATTCTTAGTGTAGCTTATTTCATAGCTATATTCTCCATTTTTAGAAACTCAGCCACCATGTTAAAATACTGCGTATCACTGAATCCGTCTGTTCCAAAATCTAGGCCCTCCCTATATTTCGTTCTGCCGGCGCCCATATTTTAAGGTGATGCCCTAAGTTTGAAAAGTCTATTTTCGATTACCTGGTTATTTTTCCTTTCTGTATTTCTTTCTTTCTTTTGAGGGAATAGTGGACTTATTATTAAGAAATGGCGGAACAATTATTTTTCATTAGAAATTCTTTAAGGGTTTTGTATCATGAATTCAATAAATATTGAAATAATTTCAGTTTACTGAAATTTTTAAAGTGACATGATTTTTTGTGACATGATTTTCATGACAATTTAAATTATTGTCGTATCTAATTTCAATTGTTTTGTATTTTTGGGATGTTTCTTGTTTTAAAATAAAGTTAAAACCCACTGTTAATAAAACTGGAAGATCCAAGCCGAACGGGTTACATAATATAGATATGGATGAAAATACACTTTCCAACATAGTTGAAAAGTATTTATGAATTCGGTTTGTCTGTCTGTCCGTACTCTAACTCGCGTAAATATACTCGGATTGTCATGAAATTTATATATGTTATTGAGGTTTACCATGGCATGTTCGGTATTGAATATGAAGTGTATAGCACTTATAGTTCCCTTACAGGGTCTCTCAAAAGAATTATGGAGAAACACCTTTTGCGGTTTAATTTAATGATATTAACCTATTTCAAACAAATTGAAATATATCATTCAGGTGCACTACAAGAGGCTTACTATAGAATATGGTGTGCTTAGCACTTATAGGGACCCCTTACAAGGACACTTAAAATAATTCCGTTATTAATCGTTGGGAAAAAATCGTTTGAGGTTTTGTTTAATTCTCTCTCTTTCTCTCTCTCTCTCTCTCTCTCTCTCTCTCTCTCTCTCAGATGTATTACAAGAAGCTTACTATAGATTATTGGGTGTATAGCATTCATCGTTCATTTACAGGGACACACAAAAGAATTCAGTTAAAATACTGTCTGTTAACAATAATTGTTGGAAGTGAGTTTCAAGTTGCGGTACATATCAGGGCAGCACAAAAGATCTCTATCTCGTGTACATTTCCCCTTATTGATGGAAATTACAGAAGGGGAATTTCAAAGTGTGCTTTACGTTTCCTAACTGAACTAAATTTTAGCATTCTATGTTGTATACATATAAATCTATAGTTTATATACAAGGTTGCAGAAAAGAATTATGATATTTTTTCCGAATATTGTTGGTAATTCCTGAAATTGAGTTTTTAGGTGCGTTCGTAATTATATAAATACTTAGCACCTATTGTCGTCGTCTGGTCCGTCCGTCTGTCTGCCTGTCTGTCCGTCCGCATATAACAACGCAAAAACTACCGACTAAACCAATCGAATGGTTTGAAATTTGAAATTTAAGATATATTATCTTTGCAGAATTTTGTCAAGACATTTCAAATTTTATGAAAATCGAATCCAAACTTTAGAAGATATTAATAAAAATATTTATTAAGAAATTTGAATTTTTTTAAAAAGAAATCGGTGCTTTCTTGTTATAGGAGCTTCCGAGGTTTAACCGTCAAGCGACCGAGATACTTATTTTATTACAGAAATTAATCTGCAGACGATAGAATTCATTTTACTGAATTAAAAATCCTCAAAATCTGTATATTTATATAACTAGCTATAGTACGAACGCACCTCATTTGTCACGTTTGACGTACAATTTCCAACTTGTTAAATATGTTATGCGTTTTTCATATTGTTTACTTAGACATCATCTTTCACCTTATTAAATGGTAACGTTTTGTAAAAGTAGTTTGGAAATGTTGGAAAGTGTTTCATAATCTATGCTTGACGCATGATTTTGCGTTCTTGTTCTTTATTAAAAACTCTAATAGAGATTTTACATTTAGTATATATGTTTTTTTTTTTTTAGATTGTGCACTGACAACACCAAAAAGAATTTTTCTATGAAAAATATCAATAATGTATTCAAATAAACTTTTTAACTTCATTTGAAACTATACTTTCGTGTCAGTCGCATGCCAGGAGTTAATAACCTGTGAAATCACCAAAAGATTTCGCCACTTACAGCAGACTTTTTTATTCTGATAATTTCAGTCGGTTAAAGCGTGTAGTTCGATTACATATCTGTTAATTTGTGTTTGACTTGTTTTATTTTATTTATTTATTCATACTTTGATTTCGCTATGGAATATTAGCCGGAAACAAATTCTGAACTATTTGTACTGTTTTAAATTCAAACGAATTAATCTTTCGTAAACGTCTGCACACGATAGAAATAAATTTTTAAAGAACCATGCTTGAAAATTATTTTACAGAAAATGAGTAAATTTTGATACACTTTTCAAGCAAATTGGATGTGAAAGTACATTTTTTTTTTCCTGTGTGGGAGTGTAACAAGAACGAAAAATCATGCGTTAAGCATAGATAATGTAACACTTTCCAAAACAATTTTACAAATCATTACCGTTTAATATGGTGAAAGATGATAGCTAAGTAAACCATTTGGAAAACGCATAACATATTTAAAAACTCAATTTCAGGTATTACCAACAATATTCGGGAAAATATCCGAATTCTTTTGTGCAGCCCTGTATATGATCCATAGATTTGTCTATACGCTACACAGAATGCTAAATTTTAGTTCTGTTATGAAACGCGTAGCATAGTTTAAAATTCTTCTTCTGGAATTTCCGTCAATAAACGGAAATGTACCCGAAAACTTTTGGGCTGCCCTGTATAGGATCTATAGAATTTATACACACCAAGTAATAGACAAAAAATGAGTTATGTAAATTTAAAATCGCGTTCAGCAACTGAAAATGCGCTTCCAGCAATTATTGTTAATAGACAGTAGCAAATTCTTTTGTGTGTCCCTATAAATGAACGATGAATGCTATTCACACAATATTCTATAGTAAGCCTCTTGTAATGCACCTTATAAAGACAATAGTAGACCTTAGTGATATGTATCAATTTCAATATGCTTGAAGTAATGAAACATTATTAAAATAAACCGCAAACGATTTCTTTTCCACAGACCGTAATGTAAGAGAATTCTTTTGAGTGTCCTTGTAAAGGAACTGCAAGTGCTATGAACACCCTATTGCATAATAAGCCTCTTGTAGTGCACCTCAGTAATATATATCAAATTCCATGTGTTTGAAATTGTGTAACATCATTAAAATAAACCGCAAATACTATTTCCCCATAGACCGTAATGTAACGGAATTATTTTGAGTGTCCCTGTAAAAAAACTATAAGTCCTATTCACTTCATTTTCAGTACCGAACATGCCACCGTAAACCTCATTAACATATATTATTTTTGAGTTTGTTGGAAAGTGTTAATAAAAATTGAAAATGTGCGATGTTTAGAAGTTAAAAAAATTACGATAAAACCGAAATTTAATCGCCAAGTGTTGTCAACGTCAAAATGACGTCAGCGTTTGTCCTCTATAATATAGGGTAATTGTGCCAGTAATGGACACCCTTAAAGAATTTCTTTAAAAATTATTTTTTAATTAATAGTTATAATTATTATATTCCACTTTTTTTAATATTATGTTAATCTACCAACAATATTTAATCATGCTCATAGTCATATTTCCCAATGTGAATCAAAATTTAATTGTAAATAACAGAAATAAATCAAAACACCCAAAGTTCCAGTAATGAACACCCTCTGTTCCAGTAGTGGGACACTCTCTGTTCCAGTAATGGACACCCCACAGAAAGTAATAGGTAATTTATATTATGATTATATTTAAAATTAGAATTTAAAGAAAGCATATTAATGAAATAAAATAGTAATTTTCAAATAAATTTAACAATTAGGATATTATTAATTAATAAAATATTTATGAGAATAATTCACTGTTTAAATTAATTATTGTCATTATCACAAGATCAATATTTTAATTATTTTAGATAGGTTTAAAATACTAAATTTCAAAAAATTACATTTATCAAATTATTGAGAATATTGGGGGGGGGGGGGGGGGGGGTTAGAAGGGTTAATTTAAAAAATAAAAAACAAAAGTCTAGTACATGGAATCTTATTTCCTATTATTCTTAACAGTTAAACTTCCTAAAACTGCTTGATGTATTACTTTTAGTAATTTATATAAAAAATATCAAATAAATGAAAATGTTGGTTGAATGCTTTTTAAATACTAAATAAAATTATTTCAAAATAAAATTGCAGAATTGAGATTTGAGCCCCTTGCTCTGCAGATTTACTAATTTCATTGCTACTATAAATTTATTTTTATTATTATTTTTTTTTATGTACGTACCAGTTGTTTTGTCAGATATGAAAAATCAAACATTTAAGATGGAAAATAATAGATTTTTAATAACTTGTATGGCTTAAAAAATTGTCTTTATTTAAATGGGGAGAGCTTGAACCCTTCATTTCCCTGTGCCCTTACACATTATTCTCTGCTTCCTGATTGGGTGTTGATTGCCCCATTATAAAATATGCAACGTGTGGTTTAAAAAAATAATAATTTGATTACAATCCTGAAAAATTTATTATTACATGAAATTAATAAAAAAAAAGCTATTTACATTAAAAAAAATAAATAATAATGTTACGTTCTGGTAATTGCAATTCAAATAATTAAATTTGATTATTTAGCTTTTCAGTTAAATCAAAAAAATTTATGCACTATGAACATTACTGAAATTGCTTTTTCAGTAACTTTCACATGAGGTACCCATTACAGGAAATTGATTAATTAAGCATTCCAGTAATGGACCATGGTCCTAAAACGTGAAAAATAAATGAAATTTTGTAAATTGCCATTAGTGTATAAAATACTCAAAGTTCTCTAATACTATTAAAACAAAAACATGCAATTTTTTCAAGAAAATAAAAATTATACAAATTAATTAAGTGAAGCCAGCTCTTAGCATGTTCATTAAGATTTTCTCAGAAAAAAAAGTGGAACTGTGAAACATTATTTTCTGCTTCCTGATTGGTTTGATTAAGAGTGTCAACAATTACCCAGATTATAAAATATTCAAAGGGGACTAATGAAAAAAAATATAAAAAAGCTAATTTTTTATGGGTTATTTTTTTATAAACCAAAAACTTTGAAGATGGCGCATTACTGGAGGGCGGCCTATTCCATTACTGGCACATCTACCCTAGATAGATTATTGTTTGGATGCAATAAAATCGTAATTTTTTAACACTATTTCATTTGACTCAACTTGATTTTTGTATATGTATAGACGGAATTCTGTAATTAATTTTTCACCCACTTCTTGATAGGCTAGAATTATAAAAAATTATTTACAAAGGCGTGTTTACGATGACAATACAATTTTAATATTTTTAGAACTTAATTATAAATTACTAACTAATTTTAAGGCATTTTTCTATTAGCCCACAATAGGTGATAAAATCGCCAAATATTCTTTATGGTTACAATCGTATGCGAGTTACACAACAATGGATTTAATGATACGACAAACTACGCTCGCCAAAAAAGGCCAACTAGTTGTGGAGCTACAACAACGAAATATTTTATACATATAAAGTAGAAAATATAAATAAAATAATAAAGAGTGTAATATATATTTTTTAAAATACGCTTTAATTAATTAATAATTTTATATTAATTAAATTATGATTATATGTTTAGAAATCATTTTAGAAATCCTAAAATGATAGTTTAAATAATGCTTGTTTTTCTTTCCTGTTACCCTGTCTCAAAGAAAAGAAAACAGAACAAAATTTTTTTGTAATTTAGATAAAATCACTAGCCTGCGCTTTCTACCCTGCGTAAAAAAAAAAAAAAAAAAAAAAAAGCCAAATAAACGCATTAAAATGGATTTTTTTTCTAATATAAATCACGATTTGTATTAAACGTGATTTTTCAAGATCATGAATTTCGGTTTGTCTGTCTGGCCATACTCTAACTCGCTTAAATGTATATATATATATATATATATATATATTATGACTAAACTATACATTCTATTGTATTGTACATGAACGACAAGAAAAAATAAAAACATTTTGAGTATACTAGTACATGGTAATTTTGAGCAAAAGGTAGTCAACGTCAACCAAGTACAAAAAATTAACATTGATTAAAACCTTTTATTAGTTTTCAGAAACACAAACTTGTTAAAATATATACTATAAAAACTTGGCAATTCAACATGCTGATATTTTTAGAACCTAATTATAAATTAATAAATGAATTTTAAGGCACTTTTTTCAGCAGGTCGCAAGTAATAAATAAAATAAAATAAAATAAAAACTCTTTTTTTTTTTTCTTTAGATGAGAAAACTATACATTCTACTGTATTGGACCGACAGAAAAAATGATAACATTTTGAGAATAGTAGTACATGGCGATTTTGAGTAAAAGGTAGTCAACGTCAACCGAGTACACCAAGAGCAATCATACTATTTTGGAAAATGGGAGTTCTGTTTAAATGTATACTAGGTAATCGGACCACCCGATACATACTACCCGTTCCAAGCTATATATAAAGTGAAATTCTGTTACTTAAATATTTCTGATGTGAGTTGAATTTTAAGTTTGAATAGTTTTATTCATATATGTCGTAGTGATTCTTATCTGATGGAACGCACAAAAGTTTCCTAAAAGATCACTAATTTATTTGCTTTCAAAGTACCATAAATAAACATCCCAAGATTCTAACCGGTTAAAAAATAATTGTTATAATAAACGAATACATAACTTAAATGTACCGCAAATGTTTAACTATTAATTCAAAACAATGTTTAAAACAAAGATTTTAATATATTTCTAATCTATGAGGAAACATGGAAAATTCTTCTCAATATTTATGCGATTTTAAGTGATAATGACATAACAAAAATTTACTAAATCAGCTTGAATTTTACCTATTTTTTTTTAAATAAGAGTGCTCTTGCTGTTTTTGTCTTTATTTTGTTATTCTTGTAACATCAATAAAATCCAGTAAAATCTTGAGGTGTTGTTATGGCTGTTTTTGTTACAAGCTCTCATCAATAATCCAAAGTTCTATTTAAAATGCCTCAAGAACGAAAAAAAATTAAGAACGGTCAGCATATAAATCTGAAGAATTAAAAATATTTGAGATGAATAGTTCTAAAAGATTTTCAGGAATAAAAACTTTCAATGCTTTCACAGAAAAACAGAATTTTTATGGGCATTCATATGCAATAAACCTTCTGTCTCTGAAAATTATTGTTTTACATATACGGTGGACTCTCGTTAATGCGTGTCCTTTTAAGACGCATCTCCGATTAATGAAGACAAATTCGTTTTCTCCATCATTTACTATTTGCAATTAATGTTAAGTACATAATATTTCGTTTATTGCGTACTACTCTCCGTCTCCAGGTAGCAGAGAGACATCGGATTATGTCCAGTGACGCCAATTTATATGTGCCGGTGGGCCCGAGCCCACTCAATAATTTGCTATCCCAGCTTACCCAATTTCCATTGTTGTGTTATTTATTTGCCTTTGAAACAAAATTTCATTCTGTTGACGTTCTCAAAATTGTTTTGTTTGAAAAACAGTAAGACAGACAGGAAGACTAAAAGTAATTCAACAGATGTATAGTTTGATTTCATTTAAAATTATTCTTTCTACATATTTTACCTTTGAGTATAAGTCAATGGTCACTTCTATTAATGCCCTGACTCACAACTATAAAGCACTTAGATAACTGAATTTATTTTCTCGATGTTCAGCTTTTTACGCTTTTAATTTGAAATCATATCCATTGTATGATAATTGTGATAAATAATATTTTCTTTATAAGGAAGAGCTCATGACAGTATAATTTAATAAAATTACTATTTTATACATTAAAAAAATTATAGCTTCATACTTGACTTAGAGTTATTATCCGCCCTCCCCCCCCCCCCCCCCCCCCGCACCCTCAAAGAAAAAAACTATCCTTGTCATTTTGTCAAAACGTTTTTGAGTCCACCCAATATTTTCCAAAAATTGGCGCCACTGCTAATGTCCAATCCATTATAGGCCAATATTTCGAAAATAGCTGAATGTCGTAAGTCAAATTTACAGCATCTGCCAATAATCACAGACATAACTTAAAATTAGTTGTTTTTGTTTTGTTTTTTGTTTTTGTTTTTTTTATTAAAAGAAAGCATTCAAAGGAGTTTTTTGCATTACTTATAACATTATAATACAGATCTAAACTATAAAATTTAATACGTTTGCCATTTAAAAAAAAAAAATATTTTTAATGCTGTTTTTTTAAACAATTGGTTTTGGTTTACATTCGCCACCGTCGTAAAAATGATATTATTATTACAACATCCAGAGAAATCAATCGACATTCGTAAAAAATGATATCATTCTTCAGACATTTCAAGATATCTGTCGACATTCAGCATATGTGACGAAGTTTGTAATCCTATCCGAAGTTAACGGAAAGTTCTAAAAGAACCGCCCACTTGTATAGTTTTTCGACGGAGTGCATTTGATGGAGGCGTATACCGCGAAATTTGCACAGAGAGAAAATGTTTATATAAAAATGTTCTGTAGGAATCTATAGTTATTAAAATAGAGGGAAAGAGTATTTGAAAAATTGTTAGTTTTATTATTTTAAAAAAAAAACTAAAGATGTTTTTTATACTATTTTTATACTATGTTTTTATACTATTTTTAACAATGTTTTTACAGTAAGAAAAATCAATTTATGTAATTTTTAAATGGATGCTTGTTTATCTCTTTAAAATGCTTTCGAGTTTTCGAGTTTTATAAGAAATTTATTTTTTGTTATTGAAAGAATACAGGTTTATTTTCAAAGTAGGTCGTCATCGGATTTTTAAAGATTGACTGCGAAGGTTTTGTACATTATTTCTTCAAAAGCAACTTTGGTGTAACTACTTTGGTTATTGGGAAGTCAATACGTTGTCAGTGATGAAGAGAAAGAAAATATTTTAAAAAGTGATAGGTTCTCAAATATTCCTAACGGCTATTCACCCATAATACCAATCAAAATGTGATGTAACATATTGAATTTTCGAGTAGTATGTCGTAAAACGGGAAAATGATGTCGTAAAGAAGTTAATTTGTTCTGTTACGGCAAAAAAAAAAAAAAAAGTTAAACCAGGGGACCCATAAGAGGATTTGGCACTGCAATCTAATATATTTTTTAGATGCAGGTTTAAATTTCTCTAAAGCAAAATTGGGAATTAAAAATATCTTCAAACAACATTAATCAAGCCAAAATATCATCTCATTGATTCCATCAAAGTTACAGTAAAAACCGAACGAAAATAGCAAAAGGCACACACGAGAAAAAAAAAATTAACAATCGTATTTTAACTGTATTAGAGGATTACGGCATCCGCTTCGGGAAAAACACGGGGCAAAGAAAAATAAATTGAATACATATAAAATGCAATTTAATATAATATAACAAAGCATATATTTTAGGCTATACGTGAAATAGCACTAATTCAATCGATCGAGGGTATATTTTTCTTCTAAACATTTGAATTTAGTCAAAAATATAAAATAAACCCGGCAGAGACGTCATACTTTATCTTTTTTGTACTTTTTTTTTTCTTTGCTATCATTGTTGAGCACCGTGTAATTCGGTATTTTATTTTTGTAGCAACATTGATTTGAGAAAAACCTTTCATTTCATTTATAAAAACAACGCTAATTTAATTTTTAATTAACTGCAGTTGTTAATCAAAAAACATGTTTTAATGAAATATGTGTGTACTGTGTCAGAAACTGGTTCAAAAACATTTCGAATGATAAATATAGTATATGATTATGTAAGTACGCGTACGGCGATTTCTTCTCTTCAGTAACTTATTATTTCGTATTAGAAAATTGTGATTAACTTGATTTTTCACTAAAATTACTAAGTAAAACAAACAGTTGTTTCTTTTAGCATAAAGCTGATAACCTATTTAATTTCTGCCAAAAGCTAAATTAAATTTATTCAACGAAAGGAAAGTTTGTACACCATTGAAAAGCTTACATCGTATAATGCGGACTTCGGCTAGTGCGGACAAAAAATGGCCTCCCACGGAATTCGGCATTAGCAGCAGTTCACTGTATACATACTGATCGCCAATGATTTATGTCAGATTGTGATTGTAATAAACTAACAGTTTAAATATCTGAGGGTTTCTTGAAATGCAACGGATATTTTTATAAATTAGCATACAGAAAATATATGAAAAATCATCAAAGTGTAATTTGAAAGAGTAGTTAATTTTAAAGATTTTACTTTGTGGTTTAGATTGTACTACATTATGTTCTTAGTAACTTAGGTTGTAACTTTATGAAGGAAAACTCAATAAACTATCTTTATTGTTTTTTTTTTGTTTTTTTATGAGAGGATTGAAGTTTGTGCCGTTAATTAAAGAATAAATGAACAACATTAAAATAGCACTAATCGAATACATGTGAAAATGGCAGACAGTCGTTTCGGAGCTCCTAAAGCTCCATTACCAGTGCCAAGGCTAAAAATAGATGTAAGCGTTTCAACTAAGTCGTCAGTATGCAAGCGTCTCCGCTCGCGGCCAAGGTGGAGTGGTGATGAGTGTTGAAAAACAACAGCGGAGTCAGGATCAGGAGTCCACGCGTGACGGAGAAGACCAGTGAGAAGATCTTAGCCAGTCTGGATGAGTTTACGCAGAGAGGAGTAAACGGGGGTGGGGGTTAAGTGAATAGGGTAAATTACAGGAAAAGGAGCCAGTCGTTTGAAAAAATAGGTGTACTAGACATAATCATTAATTAAGTTGTTTGAATTCCCCATTTATGATAAGCTTCCCAAAAATCAAGATCGTAAATCGATGAGCATTTCTAAATTATTGAAGGTTCGGAAAAAATAAAATTGTGATTGTTAGACCAGCAATGGTTAGCAACAGCGGAGGGTTTAATGTCACAATTTTTAACATTGGTATTATGCCCTAGTCAAAGTTTTTCAGTTTTTGGAGCAAAGTACGATTAACGGTAAATATCAAATTTGTACAATTTTTCTTTCGAATTGTAAAAAAGAAAAAGCGTCAAACGAATTAAATTAACACAGGAAATTGTTTTTTAATATACTAATACATTTGAAACAATCAGCATTTTACTCTATTTTGCTTTATTTAAAAATAAGGGCGTCAAACATAGTGCGAAGCTCAGGCCCGTACAGAGAGCGGTAGAGCCGGTACAAATTACCGGGGCCCGGCTTTGATCCTGAATTTTATATAAAATAGCAAAAGTAGGCTCGTACTTTTTTACGTAAAAATTTTATATTTACATAACTAAAAAGTAATAAAATTCAAAAGTCTGAATTTGCTAGAAGGTCTTTACGGGGGTAAGGGCTCAAGGCCCGTACTATCAAATATTTAACAGGTTACGAACCGTAATTTTAACAATTTTTCTATCGGACCTAAATTAAATATTTTCGTCATTTCAAACCTTTCTAGCCACCTTAACCACTTGAGTTACTATTTTTTTAGGTATAATGTTCTATTAAAATAACCTGTTATTGAAAAAAAAAAAGTCTCTTATCTCTTCAATAATAAAAAATAAATATTCTTAAAAGTAGGACATTTTAAAAGCATAAAATAAACATAATTTTATGAATATTAGTAGAAGGATCGTGATTTTATGCTGTTTCGAATGCATAATACATTTATTATAAAGAGGTTAAAATTTCACGAAAATCTCGTTAGCTTTTTACACGAAATCGTATGCACAATTTGCAAAATAACTGTTTTAAATAAAATTACTTTTAAAAGGAATATTCCTTATGCCATACATTAGAAATAGCTAAAGTTTGTTGTACCAACTTTCATTACAGAAAGTTCTGAATGTAATTTTGATTAAAATATTTAAAATATAATAACTTTTTTATATGAGTGATTGAAGTCTATTTTTGTCCAACTGCACACGACTCCTTAAATAGGCATTAAATGTTAATCTAACCTCACCTTTTTTTAAGTGTTATTATAAAATGTTTTTTTAATAGTTTTGTCATTTTAGACATTTGTTCATAACATTTAAATAATTTAATGGGTAACACCACTTTGATGCCTTGGATTTTAAGACTATTTCGGGAATTTGTGTTTAAGAAATGTGAAGTATTTATAAAAATCCATGTACAATAATTTATTATGCAATAAATATTAAAGTAGGAAATTGTACTTTTTTTCTTTCTTATATTAAAAAATAGTGGCTTGAGTAATGATGAGTGGGAGTACTTTAAAAAAAGAAGAGGAAGTCGTGGACACGATAAATCATAGTAAACTTAAATTTGAACAATAATAATAATAATTTTAAAAAAAATGTTAGACCAAAAGCAAGTGAAAACCATAGTCGTTTTTAAAAATATATGTATGCATTTTCAGTGAAATGGCATTTATTCAAAGTCAAATGTAAAATTTCAACTAAAACTTTCGTTACATGCAGTTACCCAGAAAAGCAAGCAATCGCTATTAAATATATCGAATTATAATACCATAGGTATAATGTATGATATAGATAATATATAATATGTAATAATATATAATATCTATTAATATATCGAAGCATCCAACGCATTTCACTAGAAAAATATGTGATAATTATTTTTCAAAAAGTTAATTTATTGATTGAAATCTGACGGAGCTATAGACTGCCCACTAATTTTGAATATTGCTGTTCTGAAATAGAATATCAGACTCCTGGAAGCTCTCTAATCGTTTTGTCAGGATTTTTCATAGTACACAAGAATTGAAATCCCTAGCAGCAAAAAATAAAATTAAGGTAAACAAATAAATAAATAAATAAATAACAGTCCTAGTTCTACAAAGCTGCTTCTAACTCGATTCTGTACACTGAAGTGCAGAGACCATACACAATTGATGGAAAAAGCATAGGCGTAACTAGAGCAATTTTGTGGGGTGGGCACAGGCCCCCAACTTCATAAGTCCTTTGTATGTGTGTATGCGTCCAGTGGCACAGACCAAGGGGGGGGGGGGGGGAGAGGTAAAACCCCTTCCAGAGCTAAAAAAAAAATATTATAATTGCCGCTTATATGAATCACTAGTTAAGCAAATTAGACGCTTTTATGAATCGAAACTAAAGTTAATATTAAGTTTTGTTAGTTTATTTGAAATTCGCAGCTTTGTTGAATCAAATTATATTCAACAAAGTGATTCAATTAGACCGCGATTATTATATTTAAACTGTGGAAGCGTATATTAGATCTTAGATGCACTGGTTAAGTGACAACTGTCATTTGTTTTGAAAAAGGGTAGCAATTACATTTTTCAGACATCTTAGAGTAAAAGAATGATTATTTCGACCGTCATACGCTTGGAGTATTATACAGTGGATAGTTTTTAAATTGAATTTCTGTCTTTGCTCCATGTTCAAAAGGATAATAGACATCAATTTCTAGGAGAGAAAAAAAAAATGTGTTTATAGGTTTTTCTCAGTTTCAGACTTTCTGTTAAGGTCTGCACCGTAGAAATTTCTAGGCTCGAGCGCGACCCAACTTGCAGAAAATTTTTTGCCCCTCAGCCGAGTATAAAAGTTAAAAGTTCGATCCGGATCGTAAAAAATATATGTATGTATATTAGGCCGGCCTGGCACAAAAAAAAAAAAAAAAAAAAAAAAAAGCTAAAAGTTAGATTCGAATCCGGTCCGGGCCATGCGCATAGTTTATTGGCTCGACCCACAGTATAAAAGCTGGAATCTCGGCCCGAGCCCGGCCCGGCTCATACAAAAACGTAATTATCCCTTCCCAGCTCGCCCGAATTTCAACAAAAACATATTTTTACACTGGTATGGTTAAAAATTGTCTTCTACGAGGAGTTCTGACAAAAATATTTATTTTAGTTTTTCTTTTCATGTTGTTTGCATTCTTCGTTTTTTAAAAAACGCTTTGTGCTGAGATATTTATTTTGTTACTGGATCTCGATTTGTATGCAAATGACTCAGTTGTTATTAATAACTTTAATTCATATTACATGGCTTGGAGACTTAAAAACCTGAAAATTCTTATAGTATAGTAAAAATTTCTAAGACGGAATCGCATAGGAGAACGGAAATATCCGTTATAGGAAAGTTTTACCTTCTTAGCATATACACTGTCGGTTGTAAATATATTACATTCTTTTCTCACGTATTATTATGTTCATTTTGCATGGATAAATACATTTTTCCGTTTGAAACAGGATTCTGTCATGGGCAGGTTCTTTTTCACACGCTTTATTGTACTTTAATTTTATTGCCTAGAAAATGAACTATTCTTTAAAAAGAATAAATTGAAAATTTTAATATAGAATAATGACGATTTAAAAATATATGCATTTTTTGCAAAAATTGTTGGGCCGATCGAAATTTTACTGATTTTTGCATGGGTCAGGTCAGGGTAGGCAGGGCCAATTATTTTCATATGGGCTTGATAAAAACAGGACCCAAAAATTTCAACTCGTCTAGACCTTTAGGAAGAATGAATTCCAGTTTCAGCCCAGCCTGGAAAAAAAGGAAGCCAGGCCCGGTCCGATTGCCATGAATGAAAATAGGCCGGAGACTGGCCCGTGGGTTGGTCCGGTTTCGGGCCAAGACCGAGCCCAAACAGACCTCTGCATGTGCATCTTGTTTTGTGTTTTTGCTATCAGTTATTACTAAGACCAAGGTATGTGAGTGATGCAGGTAAAAATCTTTGACAAAGTAAGAATTAAGAAAATGTGCTATAAAGATATAAATGTAAAATGTGTTTTTGAGTGAACAGATTATTGTAGTGTTTCATTCGAACAATTTGTTCCTGAGGGGTGGGGGGGGGGGACTATATATTTAAAGAGTGTAGTTCATTAGCTAGTAAAGTAGCTCGAAATGTTCTTCAGGCCACGCGTTCCCCGGAGGAAAGAAGCACTGATTGCAATTTTATTGACTTTGACTTACAGATATATGCCTATGAGCAAGGTTTTCAAAAGAAAAGCGTTAAATATGATGCATTTTCATAGAATTTATAAAATTTACTATAATTACACACAAACTTATGCTAATTATGCTTTAACTGAAATTAATAAGTAATAAATTAGTTATACATTGATCTACACTTATTAAATCTTAAATAATGCTGCCCCTATATCATCAAAATTATGACATATTGTTTTTCATGTGGACAAAATTACAGTCGTGTTTAAATCAGATAAGAAGTAAAAACTGGAATATCTTTTAGAGTTTTAGCTATAATGTATTTCATTTAAATAAAAGTATATATAAGTAGATCCTTTCGTCCCTACTTTCAGGGAGGGACAGAGAAAGTTAAAAAGTACCCTCTTTTTTCAAAAATGTTATTATAATGTATTTTCTTTTTTTTCCACGGCCGAAGGCAGGTATTAAATCTTCATTCTGCATAGGTGTTTCTAACAGAAAACTAAATATAGATAAATATTCATACACGCAAACATTATACACACATACAAACTACAAATACAATAAACCCAACAAGTGTGAAAAACTAGCCAGAGCCAGGAATCGAACCTAGGACCACAGCATACAAGACTCATGTTCTAACCACTGAGCTACCCCAGCCAATACCTGGGTCTGCAATTTCTCACTAATAAATTGCAGACCCAGGTGCCGGGGTAGCTCAGTGGTTAGAGCATTAGTCTTGTATGATGTGGTCCCAGGTTCGATTCCTGGCTCTGGTTAATTTTTCACACTTGTTGGGTTTATTGTATTTATAGTTGGTATGTGTGTCTAATATTTGTGTGTATGTTTAGACTTGAATGCAGGCGTTATTTATTTGTGTTTTAATAGATAAATTTTCTTCAACATAATGAAAAAGGTTAAAAACAAATAATATTTAGAAAGCACACATACTTAACACATAAACAATGTGTTTAAAAAAATTAGAATAATTTGTAAAAGGTGGTAGAGCACACTACAATTAAAGATTTTTGTATAGGAAACCAGGTCGCGATCCATTTATTTAGTGAAAAATATAAGATATAGGAAGTCAAGTCGAATCCAAGTATTTTTAGAGAACTTTAATAATAATGAAGATATTTTAACGAAATTTTCAGTATACTGTATACGAAATTAGATGTCAAATAAAGTGCTGGAAGTGCACAGTAATTCAGTCAACGATACCGCGTTTAATGTCAACTACATCCTAAAATATGGAATACTTAATTTGGCATTGTTTGGACGCGGATTATAATAAATTCTACCTCTTCTCATGTTATTTTACATATCTGACACAAAGCAAAGTAAAGTCTATTGAAAATTTTGCTAAAATTGCTTTATTATTACTAAAGTTAACAACAAGAACTCGAGATTGTCTTGGAATGAAATCCTATGTATTTCTGATTTAAAAATCGATTCCTGATATTCTGTACAAAAAATTGTTTGCTGTACTATTCCCTTCCATTTCTTAAGTTTGCCTCCTCATTTTTCAAACACTATATTAATCTAACAGTTTTTTGTTATTTCATTGGTGCATTTTATGTTTTCTAACTCTTATATAGTAAACGTTGCTGAAATGAATTATGGTCAACGTAACTACTGATTCTACTCTTCGAGGGAAAAAAAATATTATCACTTCATTAGCTAAACTGATTCGATTAGCCGGTGATTCAAGTAACCAGCGACCACCATTATCAGCAATTCAACCTCTCCTCCCCATAGAGCAGAATTTTGGCTGCGCCACTGATGCGTGCAAGAATATTTAAAAAAACTGCATTGAGACCAAACTCGTTAATTTAATGAAAATTTTGACTTAAAATTAGAAACAACTTATTATCAAGGTTATTATTTAGGAATGCCATTGATCAATGGAGCCAACTTTTGAAATATATTGTATGGGCCCAAATTTTTTAAGCAAAATAGCACGGCACGTTTTATTATTTGCTCGTGAATTCTTTTGCATAATAACGTTAATATTTACTATAATATCATAAATATCAATACAAACTAAAAATACAAGAAGCAAAGCATTTCAGTCATTTATGAGCTTTATAATTATCAGGATTGGGACACTAAAATATAGATAATGTTCGCTCACTGATTTATACTCACTGATCAAAAGGGGTATAGTGAAGGGCATTACGAAGTTACTCGCCGTATATATTTTAGAATCTTTTTTTTTTTTAATGCTCAGTATACATTCTCTTTCTCAAACAAATCTATAGCATAGTCATTAAAGTTCACATGATTCTAACATTTACCTTTTGGTTTACATACGACAAAAATACTGCTGATCAAGTATATAGGAAATTGAACTGTTGAGAGAAATTTAATAATTATATGTGTACTGAAGAACATTTAGTGCTCTTGATGTCTCTGTTACGGATGTCAATGCTATTTTTCAATGTCAACAAAATGAAATTTTCATAATGAACAGAGGAAAGTATATTCAATTAAGTAAATTATATCCAAGGCACAGGACTAACGCCCAGGACTTGAACCTGGGTACTTTGGTTTGCCGTACCAACGCTTTCCCTACTGAGCTATCCCGACGATATCCTGGGCTGGCATATTTCACTCTTATTTGTTGTCCAACAAATAGAAAATGAAATTTTGTTTCAGAGATTTAAAAATTTGAATAAATACGTAGTGAAATAAAACAAGGGAAATTAGGTGGGTCAGGGGAGCAAATTATTGGGCGGGCTCGATGCTAAAGCCCCACGGGCCCATATAAGTCGGCACCACTGCTATTCATTGTGCCATTGAAATTTTTAAGATGACTAGAAGTTCCGAGAGAGACCCAATTTTAGGCATAATGTCTGGGTGTCCCAATACATGTCCCGGTTTTAAACACAGCACTTAAACTATCACTTCCCGAAAATTAATTTTTAAAAAAATGAATGTTTTGATTCTTACCGAATTCCAACTTCTCCAACAGCAAAATGTTGAATTGTGTCTATTACTGTGTCTAAAAATTTCGTGTTTCCGATAGAAGGAATACCATATAGATATAATTTATACATGTCTGAAAAATGTATACAACTGAAACCTATCTAAAATGTAGAAGTTTTCCGATCACTGTAATTTTATGCAGGTAAAGTAAACTGAATCTATATTTATTTTAAGAATGAATAAACGGAAAAATCAGAGAAAATTTTTCTTGAAATCATTAATATAAACTCTAAATTTGTTTAAAAATTCTAAGAAATGTAAGAATGTGAAAAAGAATATTTTGAGGAGTGGAAGGAAAAGATTAGTTTTTATTTTGAGGGGCGAATTATATTTAAATAAGCA
Organism: Maratus michaelseni; assembly: GCA_963931845.1. NCBI lineage: Eukaryota > Metazoa > Arthropoda > Arachnida > Araneae > Salticidae > Maratus > Maratus michaelseni. The sequence continues at coordinate 379,144,958 of OZ007587.1, read as the reverse complement.
AAAGACAATTAATGTTTCCTTTAACTGCAGTAAAAATGATACGTCAGCCTGAGATTCTGACAAGAAAAATTAAAATATGACTTCAATTTGACTCACCTTTAATTTACAGTATTCACATAAATCGTTTATTTTAAATGAAAAGGGAGGTATGTGTGTATAGAGATGCATCGATTAGTGATTTTGATCCAATAGCGAATATTCGACATCTGTAAACCAGATGCTGAAAATTCGGTAGGCCTAATATTAATGTATTTTAAGATTTAAAAGTATTAAAAAATAAACTTTAAAGTAAATTGTACCACCATATTTAACACAAATACTTGTGTTTTGAGGAATGAGTACAACAATGAGTTATTTTACAAATAAACTTTACACACACGCAAAAAAAAAGCTTTCAGTTGTTTGTTTTATTAAGAAGAGGATGATCTTAAAAATTATTAATTAAAATAAATTTATAAGAGCTCCTTTATTTTAAAATAAATATTCCAAAATTGAAAAGAAATTTTTAAGGACATAGAAGGAAAATTTTACTGTTATAGAGTGTTATTTGTCAGAAAGAAACAGTAAGTCAGTAAGAAAAAAAAAATTCTATTCAATTGGCAACTCGGCAAAAAAAAACTTATTGCTCCTTTTGATTTATCAATGAAATTTTTAAATGCACCACAGCGGGCGATCATTTTTAGAAGTTGCAAACATACAGGATTTTCCTAAAATTTTGAAAAAAAAAAAAAAATTAAGGTTAAATTTGACAATTTCAAAAATAAATTTCTGTCTTTACCAAATAGTTTATTTTTTTTTAAATAATAAATGACATTGATTAAAGAGGTTCGAGCAAGAACCTGTTATGTTACATTTTCTCAAAATACAGTTTATTTTTTCGAAGACGGTGTTATGAGATAATATGTAATATGGTAAAGGTAAAATACCAATATTTTAATTAATCTTTAAAATCGGAAATATTATTTATTAAAAGTTAATATTTTAATAAAAATAACTTAAATATTATTAATAATTTTCATATTAGAAAATTAAATGTTGCTAAGTTTTTCTGAGAGAGCTTAGTACTACTCATTAAAACTTACTAAATACAAGGTACAAGAACAAAAATAAAATAAAAATTGCAACTAAAAGCTTTCATTTAAATTGTCTCAGAATTTTATTTTTGTTACGTAACATCTTATTTCACTAAGCCCTTCTATTTATTCAGAATATCAAAGATTGATAAGGAAAAATTTACTCACAAAAAGTGCATTCAGAAACATGAAGCAAAAAGCCTCGATCCATGAAGCAGCATGCAGCAATACAAACAAAAATTTCCAAAACTGCGGAATTTATTTGCGCACTGATAATTACGCATGCAAACTTGGAAAAGCGAAATAATCCCACACGCTTACAGCCGCAGGCAAATTGCAAAAAATTCGCCCTACCTTAACCCTTAAAAGTAAAGCCCCCTGCGAAGATGTTCTCATTTACGACTTTTGCCGTATCTCATCACTCAGACAATTAATTGATCGGTAATTTGTCAATTACATCCTGTTTTTTAATTGGTCATTATTTTGTAAGAAAAAAACCGTTCGGGCACCTGTGCCCCCCACTATCCCCTTCCCTCTGTCATCGGCTATCACCACAGCAGATGATATTTTTTGACTTAGTTGAAAGAATACGGAACTGGATTTCTGGAACTGATTTTTTCCCCATCACTTCGTGACAAAAAAGAAAACTCTCGTTCAGATTTAGAGCTTTCAGATAATATTTCACTTTGTTCCTTTTGGAACCCTATAGACTCCGGATCATATAACTGTTACAAAGAATGTAGAAGACTAATAGGATTTTCTTTGTCTGTTGCTTCTTTTATACCGCACACACACACATTTACATATGCGTGCGCGCCGTTTTCGTTACATTAGTTCTCAAATCAGAAATATATAGTATAATTTATTGGTATAATCATTCAAAAATTTGAAAATTGAAATTTTGACCATATCGCAGTCATAAAATTTTCACGTGAACTTGAAATTCTGGGGTGGGCACGGCCCACCCGGCCCCCCCACTAGTTACGCCTATGCAAAATAGTCATGTTAAAATAAATTTTAAAGTTAGGATATCAATAATTAATAAAATATTTATGATAATGTTCATTGTTTAAATTATTTATTGTCATTATCACAAGATAAATATTTTAATTATTTTAGATAGAAAAATTAAAATACTAAATTAAAAATAATTGAGCAAATCTTCTTTCCCTTCAATAGTGTATTTGTAATTTCTCTCAATAAATCGCTCATGAAAATGCGATTCACATTAGAGTCCTGCATCGGATCGGGTTACCCGCACCCGACCCGTCTCACGGTTCGGGTCGGGTTGGCGCTCTTTTTTTTTGTTGAGGTTAGGGTCGGGTTGACTTCTACTTTTTGCTGCGGGTCCGGTTGACATTCACTTTTCGGGTTCGGGTTGGGTTTTTACTCTTGCGGGTCGGGTTCGGGATGACCCGCTTTTTCAAAAGAATGTCCAATATTTTTTCAGATTAAGGAAATCGAGGTAAAATTTTTGTCGGGTTCGGGTCGGGTTGCTAGTTGACTTCAAATGAAATTTGCGGGTTCGGGTCGGGTACAACCCGACCCGTGCAGGAGACTCTAATTCACATATAACTGAATGTTGGTTCAGATCTTTGTCGGCACGAGGAATGACTTTTAACCATTTTTCAAATTAGTTTTAGTCTGGGGGGGGGGGGGGGATAGAGTTATGTTAGTTTTGTTGCTTTTATATCCACTAGTATATCCGGGAACGAAGCATGTTCAGGGCTTAATTTGCGCCGGAGCCCACCAGACCTCAGCTCCGGTACTTCTCTATTTTTAGTAAATGTTTAAATATTGGCCAGAATTCACCGGAGCTCATAAACACTGCGCTCCGGAGCCTAGTGCAATAACGCTTCCGAAAAACGAATTCGAAATTACCCTTTCCTTTCCCTCCCATCCCCAATTTTTTGCCTGCTTTTGTATCAAAACACTTATAAGTGAGGTAATGTGTCGCTCACGTAAGAGATTGAGATAAAACGGGCTCGGTTTTTATATCAGTCTTGGGAGGCTTGAACTCAATCTGTCTTAAATTCAAATTTTATTTATTTCCATTTCAAATCATTTTAATGCTATTTTGATCAGAATAACGAGTAAACAGAAATAGTCTTTTTTCTATTCCGCATAGCTACGAACTATTAATTTTTTGTGTTAACACTATTTCCGAATCATAATCCTGAGCTTATTTAATCGCAGAATTCTGCGATTAATTAACATTAAGATTAGGTAAAGCAAAGGTTTCTATTTGGAAGTAGTAATAACAAAAAAATGGAACAGTTGATATCTAAGTATACGCAGATAGATGTATTTAATTATTTTTATTTTGCTAAAAAAAAAAGTGTTTTAAATTTTGAAGATAATGTATGAAATATAAATAGGCAGACTGGAGTGACGGTGGGGGTGGGGGGTGCGTGTTAGTACCGCAGAATATTAGGGCTGCGGCACTTTTTTTCTTAGAAATTAAGCCCGGAGCTTGTTCGATCAGCTTTTCTTTTCTTAGTATTTGCAGATTTATCCATACTGATTTATCATTAAACAGGCATAATATACGTATGTTTACTTTAAAATATTATAGAAATAGAAACATTCGCATAGTTTGTTTGAAAATACAGCGTTAATTACATTGAAACTAACATTAGGATCAAGCCTGTTAAATGAAACTTCAAACGTTAATAACGGCGGTGGGAACTCGACGCCCTCTCGCGGAGAACCTGGTTTTCCTCCTGTTAGGGACATTTTTTTTATTGCGGTTGTATTGGCGATAAGCACACTACTTACTTCTAGGCACTGTAGCTCCGGTGAATTCTGGCCAATATTTAAACATTTACTAAAAATAGAGAAGTTCCGGAGCTGAGGTCTGGTGGGCTCCGGCGCAAATTAAGCCCTGAACATGCTTCGTTCCCGGATATACTAGTGGATATAAAAGCAACAAAACTAACATAACTCTATCCCCCCCCCCCCCCAAAGACTAAAACTAATTTGAAAAATTGTTAAAAGTCATTCCTCGTGCCGACAAAGATCTGAACCAACATTCAGTTGCATGTGAATTAGAGTCCTGCACGGGTCGGATTGTACCCGACCCGAACCCGCAAATTTCATTTGAAGTCAACTAGCAACCCGACCCGATCCCGACAAAAAATTTACCTCGATTTCCTTAATCTGAAAAAATATTGGACATTCTTTTGAAAAAGCGGGTCATCCCGAACCCGACCCGCAAGAGTAACCCAACCCGAACCCGAAAAAGTGAATGTCAACCGGACCCGCAGCAAAAAGTAGAAGTCAACCCGACCGAACCTCAACAAAAAAAGAGCGCCAACCCGACCCGAACCGCGGGACGGGTCGGGTGCGGGTAACCCGACCCGATGCAGGACTCTAATGTGAATCGCATTTTCATGAGCGATTTATTGAGAGAAATTACAAATACACTATTGAAGGGAAAGAAGATTTGCTCAATTATTTTTAATTTAGTATTTTAATTTTTCTATCTAAAATAATTAAAATATTTATCTTGTGATAATGACAATAAATAATTTAAACAATGAACATTATCATAAGTATTTTATTAATTATTGATATCCTAACTTTAAAATTTATTTTAACATGACTATTTTGTTTCATTAGTATGCTTTCATTCAATCATGGTTTTAAATACATTCACAAAATCAATGTATTACTTTTTGTAGGGTGTCTATTACTCGAAAAAAACTGGAAAGTGTTTGATTTATTTCTGTTATTAAAATTTTGATTCACATTTGAGAAATGTGAGTATGAGAATGGTTAAATATTGTTGATAACTTAATGTAATAATAATAATAATATATATAATAATAACTATTAATCAAAAATAATTTTTAAATAATTTTTTAAGGATGATTGGCTCATCTACCCTAATTTAAAGAAAATGCATTCTTGTCATACTTTCAGGAGAGTAATTATTTTTTTTTTCTAGATTTGAAATTATCATTAATTTAATGTTTGATGTTTGCTAGTATACCTTAAATTATTTTACTCAAAACTAAAGCTCCGAAATGTCAGAAATTTTTAACAACTCAATTTACTCTTAGTTTGTTAACAGGATGTAAACAAGTTATGTAATAATGAATACCGATTAAAAAGTTGTCAAAATAGGGACATGTTTTTGCAAGAATTCATCATAGTATAATGTATTTATCCAATATATTGTATTTATCCAATTTTAGAAATAACTAAATATTGTAGGAAGAAAAACATTGTCCTATGATAAAGTTTGTAACTGTTTGAGTTAATTACAATTAGTTGTTATGAAATCAATTACATTTCTCTTCAACTGTATTTTCATTATTAGGATTTTTTTCCTTGTTTATTTTTTATCTAGAGCATTTTAAAGTACTGATTTATACAGAAAAAAATAGATTTAAAATGAGGTGTATGTAAAAACGAAAGTTACCATAGCCGCGGCGAGAACACTGGCGCCATCTATCGGCGTCCTCTATTTCTGAAGTATAATATTGACGCCCTAGACCAACATATGATCCTAAAAGACCTGACCATTCGCCGATTTTCTGCGTGCTAGTTTCGGAATGCGGCGTTTGCCGTCTCGTGGTCAGCACTAGAACAACAAACTGCAGTTTATAGAACACGTGAATGTTATAGTTATGTAATTTTTTTTTTTTTTTATTCTGGTTGCTATATCCTTATAAATATGAGGTGTTGTGTGCCTTTCTGTAGTATTGACAGTCGGACAGACTATTTTGACCCTGATGATAATAAAATTTCGATGCATTATTTTCCAAAAGAGGAAAGAATAAACAAGCATGGATTCAAGCAATCGGCAGGCAAGGTATGCTTATTTACCTTTTACTATTTTATTTAAGTTTATTAAATGTTAATTATGCATTTAATCTAATAATATGGCTCATAATTTTACTATAAAAGGAACAGAAACTCATAGAATAATAAAATATCTGTTCTAAACATTATGGCTATTAAAATAAAACTGCTTTTTTTTTTTCCGTCACAAGCACGCCATACCTAGACCCACATGTGTGGCTAGCGCTATACATTTGTAAAATCATAAATCTTTAAAACATTCTAATATTAAAAATTTATACAAACTTTTCTTTTATCTATCACTGTAGCCAAGGGATGTGCATAGGAAATTATCCTGATTTCTGTATTTTTTGGCTTTTGTATTTCAGGAATTTTTTTTTATTAATTTTAAGTGACGTTTATAATAATTCACCCATGTGTAACATAATCTTTTGAATTAAAAACTTTTATTGCGATGACGTTTTAAATTAATCTTTTTGCAACTTGAATCATTCAAAGATAATCAATATTTTATATTTTAATGCGTAAATTTTGAATTTTCTCAGCATTTTTAATTTATTTTGTACAATTGAAACTTTTGAAAACCAATGATAGAAAACAAAAAATTTTAGAATAGCTTTAATATCACAATATTACTTGCATAATACTGCGTTAATTTCCTTTCATATGTCTATTAATAATGTAAGCATATATTCAGTATTTAGGATTGTCAGCATCTGATAACGTATTCCCAAAGAAACATTATTTGCCTGATTCCTATCACTTTAATTCTTTAAGGAAATGTCCATTTTTTGTCTTTCTTTCTTTATTTATTTATTTTTGTGTGTGTGCAGGGGTCGATGCAGGTTTTTTTCTTGGGGCTCATTTTGTGAAAAGTAAAGGTTATTTTTGTGAAATTTTATTATATTTTTGTGAAAAATAACATTTTGTAATGAAAGTCAAAATCCAACTACTCAAATTCGAACCAAGCGTTTATTAACAAAAACTTTTTAAAATACTTTTGCTTAAGTTTTCCTCTCTGGTGAACTTGTTTGTTTACAAATTACACATTTTAAAAGTCAAAGAATAATAAATAAATAATAAATAGTAAGTTTTTATGAAATGGAATTTTGTGAAGAGTTAAAGGAATTTTATGAAGGGACCCATTTTATTATATTGATTTTTGTGAAGTGATCCTAAAAAGGCCCCAAACTTTGTCTGGATCGACCCTGAGTGTGTAAGTTGTAATGCTGTTAGTCGATTTTTTAGTGAAAGATTTTTTATTTTTTTTTATTGTTGCACTGTTTTGTTTTAATGAAGTTATTTTTGTGAAAGTTTTCTTTTATATAATGAACTTTTTAAATTACAAGTTATATATTTAAAATCTTATGGAGATGAAATATTTATGAAGTGTTTACTTTCATGGGATGAAATTTTGTCAGGGGCATCAAAGCGGGGACCCAGTTTTTTCTCAAATTCATACAGAAGATGTAAAGCAAACTTTCCCTTAAAAGTTGAAAATAGTTTTTAAGGTGCTTAAAAGTGATTACTTTTTTCTGTAAAGTTCATATTTAAAAAAAAAAAAAGTTTCAAGGATATTTACTGGTCAAAATATGATGAAAGGGGTAAATACTATTGGCCTTCAATGAATGTTAGCTTATTGTTTTTCAATCAGCGCCTGAAGGAAACATGGGCTGAGGCTCTAGGGCGCTTCCAATTTTAGTGCACAATTTTCATAAACCTGATGTTTTAAATCCATTTTGATTTTGCACTGTTTACAATAAATGTTTTCAAGGGTCGATCCAGACAAAATTTGGGGTCTATTTAGGGCCCCTTCACAAAAATAAATTTAATAAAATGGGCCCGGCCCCTTCACAAAAATAAATTTAATAAAATGGACCCCTTCACAAAAATAAATTTGATAAAATGGACTCCTTCACAAAATTCCTTTTAACAAAATCGGCACTATTACAAAATTCCATTTCATAAAAACTTACTATTTATTATTTTTTGACTTTTAAAATGTATAATTTGTAAACAAACAAGATCACAAGAGATGTCCCTTCAGTAACAGTACATTTACATTTCATATGCACTAAAAAATAATAAACATGTTTATTAAAATAGCACATCTGCAAAGAATTCTAATAATTGACTCATATCCAGTGCCATTAGTTTTTGGATAGAATAAGCAATTGCATATCATTTAAAAAAAGACTTAAATAAGGGGAATATATTGAAACATCTTAATAGATTGGGGGGGGGGGGGGAGTTGGTAAAACTGATATAATCGATTTTTAAATAAGGGAAATTTTTTATAAAATAACATATCAATGTTAGTTATGTTAAAAATGAATTTTATAAATTGCAACTGGGCCATAGGCACACCTGTTAAAAAACTTTGCCCCTCCCTAGATTTTATTTTGCCGGTGCTCATATTTTTTAGTATTTGTCCCCAACAAAATTAACTCTCAAATCATTGTGTATTATATATGTAAGCAATAATTTAAATATGTAAAATCGAAGCAATTATAGAATAGTCGTGAAATTACTTTTATCCTAAAATAAAGGAGGAAATTATAAAAGGATATATAATAGAACCACGCCAAAACGCAATTTCTGAGATGGATCTTTAAATTATTGATATATTGTATTTGTCTCAAAAATGAAAATCCTAGATATTGTTGAAATATTTTAAAACTTATCTTAATTGAGCTCTTACATCATATCTAGTAGTTTACTAATCAGATATTCTTTTTACACAATATGAAAATTTTATTAATAAATAAACACTTTTTGCAATGAGACTTTAATTCTCGACTTTAAATACGTTCTTTTCACCATTTTCATCCATCTTGAATAGAAATAAATGCTAAAAATATTAATAAACAGATAACATTACTAACGTATTTAAAGGGAAAAACGCGGAATGTTGTTCTATTATTCTACGCTATCTGCTAGCAGACGACGGAGAAACGGGCACGTTTTTATGAATGGAAAGTCGGCGAATGGGCAGGTCTTTAGGATCATATGTTGGTCTAGTTGACGCCGATAACAACACTAACCCAGAGGTAGCGCTTATATAGAACTTGGAGGACATTAGAGCCACGAACAGATTTAACGTGCTTCCATAGGGCTAATGTAAAACTGGGACCTGTACGCTTATGACGGGTAAAGTGTTGCTGCAAAACAAACTTTACAGGGATGAAGCGCAGCGATGCATGCGCGCGCACTTGACTTGAAACCAGAATAAAATGTCTGCGCTTTTTTCCATCATTCATACCGCGGAGAATATATCCGCTATAAGCTTCAGCTGTTTTCTGTTGTAAACACACGACTTAAGGAGATAATGCTCTTGTCCCGCCCCCCACTTCGATTTTATATATATTGAAAGCCATATTTTCTTTTTAAATATCAATATTATTTTATTTCTATTTCCATTAAAAATAAATATCTATATGAAAAAGTTTGACTTGCATTATAGCTTAAAAGAAGAAACAATAAACAAAATTGTTAAGCAATAAATTGAACAAATATATTTTTTTTCTTTTAAGAATTTTTTTTTTTGTCTCTTTTGCAGATGGTATGAAATAAATTCTTTTTGTTTTATTCTGCTAAAAACAGAAACAAAAAACAAGATATTTCAACTTTATGTGTTTTCTTTTTAATGGGCAATCGAAACTGCATTTTCAATTAATTGACAGCTGTATCTCTGTGAATCATTACTTTTAAGAGAAAAAAAAAGTTAAAAATTGATGTTTTATCGTTTTTTTTTTTTTTTTTTAGATTCAAATAAAATACTATGCCTTTCAATGGATTAGTTGCTCATTCACTCAGAATAATATTTTATGAGATTTTTTTTTTTTCTGTTTTAAATATTAAAGAAAATTTATACCACAAGAGCCAGTGTTATTGTTTCATCAAACTGCTTATCAATGCAATTTTTGAAAGTCAATAAATATACCATAATAAAGAAAAAGAAATTCCTCTTTTTTTTTTTTTTTTTTTTTTTCAAGGAATGAGAAAATAAAGTATAATTTTAGAATATTTTTTTTTATTTACAAGTTGTAAAAAATGGAATGGATTGTTTGAAAGATTATTTTCTTGTAAATGTTAAGCAATAAACTGAAAAAAAATATTTTTTTTAAGACATATACAGTTATTGTTTAATCAAATTGTTTTTCATTGCAATTTTTGAAAGTCAATAAAAGTATCCTAATTAAAAAAGAAATTCCTTTTATTTTTTCAATAAATGAATAAGAAAACAAAGTATAATTTTAGAATATTTTCTTTTTATTTATAAATTGTAAAAAATGCAATGGGCTGTTTGAAAAATTATCTTCTTATAAACCTTAGAAATAAAAGATGAGAGTATTACTATAAAATTGATTAGTAAAGCTTAAAATGGAATAAAACACAAATGTTATCAACTGTATATTTTTGTTTCATTATAGAGCAAATTTATGATTTTTAAAATTATCAAGCTTTAATGTGCTTTGTAATGGATATTTATATAATTTGTTTACTATTGCTATATTTTTCAGTGCTATTTACCTTTCTTGTGCTCTCTTTATAACAGTCAGCTGCACATATCCACTGTTAATGTAATTTTTTATTCTTTGTTCACATACAGTTAATGTCATAAGCAAAATTATAGAAAATAGTGATTAAGTATTTTCATTAACATCTTAGAATCTCATGAAATAGTAAATTTACTTATGTGAAGTCAGCATATAGCAAAAGGCTTTTAGGAAGTATAGCAAAAGGCTTTTAGAAAACTTTTCACCTTTAATTTAAATATTTTATGTTAATAATAAATGGTTTTTCTTATAGAGCAAATTTAAAAATGAAATGTAACATAACATTAAACATCAATTTTTCTCGAGTACAATATTACAAGGAAAATAAACTTTCATTTTCCTATTTTAAAAACAAGTATTTTCCTTTTTGCGCTAACTCAATCTCCCTTTTAATTTTCTTTATAGTTTTGTATTCTAGTGCTATTAATATTATATAATATTTATATGAAGTATGTTTGAGAAGTTAAATAAAGATTTCAGTTCAGTTTTATTAAATTGTTAAACTGTTCAATATATCATTTTAAATAGAGCGTAAGATTATTTTATATCAAATAATTAAAATATTCTAAAGACCTTTTCAATAAAGTATTTTTTTGCACAATGCATTATAAAGTAATTGTTTATTCTTGGGAATACTGTATAAAAAGCATATTCAGTTAAAATAATTGGTTACTGATACATAATTGTCAGTTGTTTTATTTCCAAAAATGATTAATTAAACAATACGAAGGTTGACAATCCATATTCACTTGATTGTTTTCCATTTAAACTGTGATTAAGAAAAGAAAAAAATGATTAAATATCTTTGGCTTGGCTTTTAAATACGTTAAAGCTGGCTGTCGCCAAACAGATAAGAATAGGGTGGGAAAAAGCACTGGAGAAACAGAAAGGCGCGGGCTTTTCTTATTGTTTTCGTTTAGAATGCGCACGCATATCAAGGTCGTCAGAGGTTTAGCAAAGTTCTCGGCTTGCCGCGTCATCCTGTATGGTTTTTCCCCCACATATCCCAACCCGTAATGTTATGATAAAGCTAGCGATAGATGGCGACAGTTACGCTTTTTCTAAGCTGTAGTTCTTATCTATTCTATATTCTTTGTTCAACAGCTCATTTTGCAAGTTAGACTTTATCGGCCTTGTCATTCCTATTTCTGAATTTTCCGTGCTTTATTCTATTTTGATCCGGTACAGAAAACGACTCGTCAGCCACCAAGCCAAGACGCCTTTTCGGAGCCACAGTTCTTATCTATTCTACTTTTGCATTTAAAAACTTTATCTCATATGACGTGCATTTTATAAAACTTAAATTCCTCAGTTTTAAATATCAGATTTCTTACATTTTCCTATAGATTCCAGTCTACTATTTGTAAAATAAGAGTTGATATTAATGGCAAGTGTCAAAGAAGATTTACTAAGTGTGTTATATAGTGTTTATCTTCTTTGCAAGTGTTATAAAATATTTTTTAGGTGCGTTCGTAATTATATAAATACGTAGCACCTATTGTCGTCGCTTGGTCCGTCCGTCCGTCCGACCGTCCGTCAGCATATAACAACGCAAAAACTACCCAACCGAATGGTTTGAGATTTAAGATATATTATCTTTGCAGAATTTTGTCGAGACATTTCAAATTTTATAAAAATCGAATCAAAACTTTAGGAGATATTAATAAAAATATTTATTAAGAAATTTGAATTTTTTTTTTTAAATCGGTGCTTTCTTGTTAGAGGAGCTTCCGATGGATGTTAAATCGTCAAGCGACCGAGACACTTATTTTATTACAGAAATTAATCTGCAGACGATATAATTCATTTCACAGAATTAAAAATCATCTATAGATGATTCAGGACCTATAGGTCTGAATATTTATATAACTAGCTACAGTACGAACGCACCTCGTTTGTCACGTTTGACGTACAATTTCCAACTTGTTCTTTATTTTTAAAACTTTTAGAAAATAAACAAGGGACAACATCAAATTCTTTGTCATTCTTAAATATCCTCAAAAAAGTTTCTATCCCTCATTGAAAAAAAATCTTGGACTTATATATATATATATTAGCTAAAGAACTGAGAGATGTAATTCAAAATAGAGCTTATATGTTAGAGGTCTTAAGCATTATTTTTCCATCTCAAATACGCGAGAGCTACATGAGCAGTTACTGTATCATAATCATATATCCTAATACGAGCAAATATTGTGTGTATGTGTGTGGTTATATATATATATATATGCAAATTTTATCTTAAAATCGGCTCTAACGATTTTAACGAAATTTTGTATCCTACCGTTTTGGGGCACCAGAAAACCATTGGGCTAAGTTACATGTTCGAGAAAATTCGATTAGTGGGTGATTTTGGGTCAGTATCAAGCTAATTGTATCTAAAAAGCGGTTCAAACGATTTTGACTAAATTTTGTATCCTACCATTTTCGGGCACGAGAAGACAATTGGACTTGGTCACATGTTCGCGAAAATTTGATTAGTGGGTCATTTTGGTCATGATATTTGCACTCGAAGCTAATTTTGACCGAGACCGAGCATAGCTCGGTCTTCCCTGATCGTTTCCACTAACCAGTTAAGTTATAGAAGCTCTCTAGCACATACTCTCTGTCTATAGCATGTACAGTGTTGCAGCACTGCCCCTAAAATAATTATTTTTTAGGTGGTTTCCACTTGTAGAAAGAAATTAACCTTCTTTATGTGATTATCTTATGGAATGTGCCCAAGTGGGCCCGTTTTTTCTCAATATGAAGTGTAAAATGCGTCCCAAAAGTTTATAGACAACCATTTTTCTGGATTTAAGAGCTAACTAAACGAGTAAAAAAGACGAAATAAATTATGCAAATATATAATGATGAAATAAAAATAATAAAATACTCAAACAATTTTTAACAGTCATAGATTTAATATAAAAAAATAAAAACAAAAAAATGCTGTCCCAAAAATATATAGACAACCGGTGTTAAAAGCTCATTTAAGTGCTGATATCCAAAATTTGCATATTCCAAGGTCATGTACTTGTGACGCAATAGTTTTCTGAGATAAAACCGAATCTGTCTTTCCGTTTCGAACTGATTGCAAAGATGCCGTGAAATGTGCAATTTTCCAAAACAGAAATTTTGCAAATCTATCTTTTAAAGGTTCGTCGATGGAAAGTAGTGGACATTGCAAGAAAAAATGGATACAGCAGGGACTGAATTCTGTGAAAAGGTGACAATTTTGAAATAAAATCCCGTTCTGGAAGACTAAAGAAGAAAACATCTAAACAACAAGACGGAGAGATTTCGAGATCAGTTTCAACCCAGAACCTATCTATACGGTCAGTTTCTAAAGAAGTAAGAGTTCCAGTATCAAAATCCACGGTCCATCGACGGCTGCAGGCAAGTACATTTCTTGATAATCGCAAAATACGTCATTTTCCTAAGTTTACAAAACGACATGAATTGGACAGATGAATGGTTGAGTGTTCTTTTCAGTGATGAAATTAAATTTAATTTAGATGGCCCTGATGGTTGGTTCTATTACTAGCATGATATCTACAAGGAACCACGAACTTTTTTCAGTAGACAACAAGGAGGGGGTTCACTCATGGTGTGGGGAGAATTTTCTTATAATGGAACAACTGATATTGATTTTTTGAAAGGTCGTCACTGTTCCGAAGATTACCAGAAAACGCTTCAAGTAACTGTTATAAACTGGCCAACCAAAAGTCCTGACCTGAACGCAATAAAGAAAAAGTGAGGAATATTATCTGGAGATGTATATGCTAATGGGCATCAATTTGAAGCGGTTCACGATCTAACTGAACGAATTTGGTTTTCTTTAAAGGCAGAATTTCTTCAAACTCTTCTTTTGAGTATGCCTAATCGAGTTTTTGAAGTGACTAGAAAAAAACGGTTTAAATATTTGAACGTTAAAGGGAAAAAAATGAGCTGTATATAAATTTTTGGGACAGTAAAATTTAAGTTTTAATTTTTATCACAAAGTCTGTGATTGTGTAATATTATTTTGTATGGTATTATTATTGTCTTGCTATTATTTATAATTATAAATTATTTTGGAATTGTTACTCCTCTTTTTCAACTGTAAAATAAGAAAACTCCGTTGTCTATAAACTTTTGGAATGCACTGCATTTATTGTATTACTTGAAGATGGGGGGAGGTGGATATTTCATTTGAACTATTTCTTGAAGCTGTTTCCAAATTCACACTATGTTCATTCAGGAACATTCACAGGGCCGTGTGGCGAGGGAGGGGGGGGGTCTTCGCCCCGGGCGCGGAAATTGAGGGGGCACCAAATTTATACTACCAACCATAGTTCAATTTATTTATTTATTCATTTTTTGGTCATCGATCATTTTCTGGGGAATTTCTTTTTCTCTTTTCATCCTTCTTTTTTTTCTGTCTCAAAATATCAGGATCTCTCCAACAAATAAGTGCAATTTGCTCTTACGCTATTTAGTTGTTTGCAATTTCGGAATTAAAATTAAACCTTTTAAAGTTCCAACATAAACGCGAAATGTTTATTCAATAGAATTTATTTCTGTGTCTGTGCTTTATCAGTTTTGTGTTACCTGTCACAAAAAGAAGGGGAGGGGTGCGCCAAATTGAAACTTTGCCCCGGGCGCAGTTTTCTCTTCGCACGGTCCTGAACATTCACAAAGTCATTTTCATTCATAAAGATGTGAAACAAGGGAACAGTTTTACCCAGACACTACGGAAATAAATTGCATTTTTCATTTTCAGATATAGCAAATTTTCCAGTAAATGCATGCCATGAAAATTGACAGTGAGTTTGTGAATTTTTCAGGTAGATTCACATTGTTGAACAGAATGAAAAAAAAAAAAAAAAAAAAAAAAAACTTTAACTAAGAACCATTTATCCAGTATGGTGGCGGCCAGATATATGGTCCGGATAACTGATTGGACATTACAGCAATATCAATTTGATAAGATTTGTAGAATATATGTGGCTGTGACATTCTTATTTCAAATCAATTATTAGATTACCCAGTTTAAGAATCAGATTCAATCGAGATCAAAGATTAATCAGAGTTTGAAAGAAGGCAATTTACGGAAATCCCTTGGAAATAACAATTTTACATAAAAATCAAAACACCCAATGTGCTTCAATTTCAAATCCTTGATGTTATCCTTGCATCAATTTACACCGTGCATGTGGTAATGAATCAAGCAATGATCATTCCAAACTGGCACTGTTACTTATTTCTAGAAAGATTCTGAAATCAATCAATTGGGAATATCATTCTGGATAAATGGTTTCATACTGTAACTAAGCTTAAACAGTTTTTAAAATCAAAGGAGCAACATTTGTGTGTTTCTAATTCAGATTTTTTTTTTGTTTTTTCAATTGGGCATTTTAAGGCAGATTTAAAAAAATATATTTTCCTTGTTCAAAATTGCGAAACTTTCTAACACATTCATGGACTCGTTTTAAATATGAAAGCATGAAATTGGAATGCATTGAAACAATTTGGAATCAGAGTTTTCCTTTTTCAAATAAATGTATTATATCTTCAGTTATAAATGATTGGTCAAGCATGGCGATATTTCTCGGGATATTACATCTGGAAATAAAGTTAAAAAACAGCAATTTTGACTACATTTTTGAAGATTCCATGCCTTTATTGAAAAACTGCTAAATGTTCAAAAAGACAGTTTTTATGATTTTTCAACACATTTCTACTATTGTGCTCAAAATACAATTTCCATCTTAAGAAATTAAGCCATATTTCTTTTATATCTGCAATCTTTTTTTAAATCAATATGAATTAAATTAATTTTTTTATTTATTTAATTCATATTTATTTTTATTTATTTAATTAAATTTTTCAATTTGATCTTCCATACCGTTTATAAAAAGTTAAGTAATTTGTGATATTATTACTACTAGGGAATCGAACCTGGGCTTCCCGGGTAACAGAACATAGGCGAAAACCATTTTTTTTCTAATTCTAATAGTTTTTTCATATTTAATAACAACGTAATTCATTAACAACGTAAAGAATTTTTATAAGTAAAATATCAATAATATATTCAAATAAAATTTCGATATTTAATAAAGCGATACTTTTGTATTAACCGCATGCCAGGAGTCCAAGATTTCGCTGTTACTGCAGGTTTTTTATTCTGAAAATTACAACTGCTTAGGCGCGTAGTCCGAGAACATGTCTGCTAAATTTGCAGTTTATTTAAGTTATATTATTTTTATAGTTATATTTTGATGAAGTTTTAATTTCGTTCTGTAATATTATCCGGAAATAAATGCGGATCTATTTATATTGTTTTAAATGCAAACGGATTAGTCTTTCGCAATCGGACCGCACGTGATAGATTTAAAATTAATTACAGCTTGGAAAGCATTCCATAAATCATAAAATCAGTAAATTAGTCATCAAATATTAATATGAATTAATCATCAAATAGTTTTCAAAGAAATTGCAATTTTTTTTAGATTCGACGGTGTAGAAATTGAAATTGTGCGATATTTAGAAGTTAAAAAAGATGCAGTGAAAGCGAAATTTATTAGTCAGTTCGTTGCTACCATAAAAATGACTTCAGCAATAATCAGACATGTGTTGGTTTATAATATAGATTTTTATTATTAATAAACCCTATTATTGACATCATTTATGTGTAACTCTCCCTTGACACGGACCCGATTACGTAAGATTAGAATCAAAATTTAACAAAAGAATTTTATTCTATATGTTTGAATGAAGGCAAAATTTGTCTAACGTTGCCAGCAAATACAACTACTATTCTAACAAATACCGAATCATTGTTTTTTATGTCTTTAACCATACGGTCTACACATTTAAACACTAATTTACTCATTAAGGGGGCTTCATCCTATACTATGAACTTCATTTCTCTTATTAATTCAGTAAGGTCAGATTGTTTACTAATGGCACACGTAGATGTTTTGTTCAAATTCAGCGGTATCTTGAATTTTGAATGTGCTATTCTACCTTGATCTAATAACAAAGCTGAGATCGCAGAATATGGAACAGCTAACGCAACCATATTATATGATCTCATCCAGGGCCGGCCAAAGCCCATTTTGGCACCCGTCCGAGCTTTCACTTGAGCCGTATTGGGTATTATCGGTTCCGTATCTCTCCTTCTATTTAGACAATTTACAAACATGAATAGTGCATGTTGTAGAGAATGTTACCCTCTATAAAATCATGAACATGTTTTTTCTGTAAAATGCACTGAAACTGAGCTATTTAAGAAAAATCGGGAAAAGTGGCGAAAATTTTTGGTTTTTTCGATATTGTGAAAAACGCACAAGGTCTAGAAGGTCGAAGGTTTTTTTTATTAGAGGATCAACCTTTATAACATACCCAAAAATCAGAGTTACCCGAATTTTTGCAAAGTAAAATGCTATTTCTACTGGACTATCAACCAAGTACAGAAAATTAACATTGATTAAAAACTTTTATTAGTTTTCAGAACTATAAAAGCTTGGCAATACAACATTCTGATATTTTTAGAACCTAATTATAAGTTAATAAATTAATTTTAAGGCACTTTTTTATGCCGGTCGCAGGTAATAAATAATATAAAATAAAATAAAAACTTTTTATTTCTTTTGTTGAGAAAACTATACATTCTATTGCATTGTAAGACCGACAGGAAAAAATAAAGGCATTTTTAGCACGCTAGTACATGCATGGCGATTTTGAGTAAAAGGTAGTCAACGTCAACCAAGTACACCAAGAGCAATCATACTATTTTGGAAAATGGGAGTTCTGTTTAAATGTATACTAGGTAATCGGACCACCCGACACATACTATCCGTTCCATGCTATATATAAAGTGAAATTCTATTACTAAAATATTTCTGATGTGAGATGAATTTTAAGTTTGAATAGTTTACATATATATGTCGTAGTGATTCTTGTCAGATGGAACGCAAAAGTATCCTAAAATATCACCAATTAATTACTTTCAAAGTACTATAAATAAGCATCTCACGATTCCAACCGGTTAAAATATAATTGTTATAATAAACGAATACATAACTTAAATGTGCCGCAAATCTTTAACTATTAATTCAAAACAATGTTTAAAACAAAGATTTTAATATATTTCTAATCTATGAGGAAACATGGAAAATTCTTCTCAATATTTATGCGATTTTAAATAATAATGACATAACAAAAATCTTCTGAATCAGCTTAAATTTTACCTATTTTTTTTAATAAAAGTGCTCTTGCTGTTTTTATCTTTATTTTGTTATTCTTGTAACATCAATAAAATACAGTAAAATCTTCTCAGTTAAGATACTCCCACTCAGTTTAAATAACCAAATTTGATCAAATATTTTTTTATCGTTTTTAGCCGAAAGATTGGTGTAATTAACTATCCACAACAGCCTTTTGTTTTATCTGTACGATCAATGGAGGTGTTGATATGACTGTTTTTGTTACAAGCTCTCATCAATAATCCAAAGTTGCTGTTTAAAATGCCTCAAGAAAGAAAAAAAAATTAAGAACGGTCAGCATATAATTCTGAAGAATTAAAAAAACTTGAGATGAATAGTTCTAAAAGATTTTCAGAAAAAAAAACTTTCAATGCTTTTACAGAAAAACAGAATTTTTATGGGCATTCAGATGCAATAAACCTTCTGTCTCTGAAAATTATTGTTTTACATATATGGGGGACTCTCGTTAATGCGTGTCCGTTTAAGATGCATCTCCGATTAATGAAGACAAGCTAAAGATCTGTCAGCATTCAAAATATCTGACGAAGTTTGTAATCTTGACCGAAGTCAACTGAAAGTTCTAAAGAACCGCCCATTTGTATAGTTTTCGACGAAGTGCATTTGATTGAGACGTATACCGCGAAATCTGCACAGAAAGAAAATGTTTATACAAAAATGTTCTGCAGGAATTTATAGTTATTAAAATAGGGAGAAAGAGTAATTGAAAAATTGTTTGAAAAAAACAACTAAAGATGTTTTTTATACGACTTTTATATCTATATTATGTTTTTATACTATTTTTAACAATGTTTTTACAGGAAGAAAAATCAATTTATGTAATTTTTAAATGGGTGTTTGTTTATCTTTTTTAATTTCTTTCAAATTTCCGATTTTTGTAAGAATTTTATTTTTATTATTGAAAGAATGCAAGTTTATTTTGAAAAGTAGATCATCATCGGATTTTGCATTTGTTTTTCACAGATTGACAGCGAAATTTTTGTACGTTATTTCTTCAAAAGCAACTTTGGTGTAACTCAGGGGCGCCATAAGGAATTTGAAATTTCAGAAAATTTATCAGTTATCACAGGTTAGACCAAAAAAAAAAAAAAAAAAAAAAAAATCAAAATATGATCAAAAGCTAAAATAACATCAGATTTCACGGATTTGATTACAATAATAAAAAAAAAAACTAGTCTGATGTGCCAGTCCCAAAACTTTATTCCATCTCATACAAGTTTCACACCAAAAACAAATCAGCACTAATTTATATTAAGGTCTAAAAGTTTTATCTAATTTATTAATCTAAAGTTTTATTAAATTATGTGCGTTAATTTTGGAGATATAGCTATCGTGAAAATCGTGCAAAATGTAGTATAGCAGCGCCATCTATTGGGCAATTTAAACCAAAAACTAATCACCACCCATTTATATCAATGTCTAACTGAATATAAAGTTTTATCAAATTCCGTGCATTAGTTCTTGAGATACAGCGCCCACAAAATATTTATCACATACAGACACTGAGACTCGCAGACAGACGTTTTCTAAAAACAGTCCAATTGTGTTCAGGACCTTGTAAAACGTATAAATCCGTCGAAAACCGAAAGTGGTAAATTTTCATAAATCCAATACCTTTTTCACGTAAAGATAGAAGAAACTAATAAACATTTAATAAACACTTTAAATATGGAAATGTTTTCTAAAGCCTTGCTATTTCAACATTCTATAAGTGAGACATTTATCATTAATAAGTATTTTGGCTAGTTTTAGAAATATATGTGAGAAAAAACTCTATGAATTGTTTCTGAGCTGTGTACAGCATGATTAAAAAAAAAACTCGTTACCCCCAAGGCTAGAATTTTAGTGATAAATTCTCTCTTTAGCCAATCATTTAAGGGGTTTTTTTTCGGGGGTGGGGGGGATGGGAGAAGTGTATTCAATTTCCTAATTATATGATTTGTTAATTTTGTTTTATCAGTGTCACATTATATTTAGTGTCACATTATATTTACTCCAATCGTTATAATGCTATTATCATTTGCTTTATTAAATGATATTATAATACAGTGTGCTCTTAAAAATCACCACAGCCTGACACTAGAGTCCTGTCGAGAATTGGTTGTAACCGACCCGAATCCTGACTTTAACCTGACAGACTTATTGACAGGCCGAATCCGAAATATTCATACCTGAACTCGAAGCGAAAGAGAATGAATGTATATTTTAATACATTTATGGAAAAGTAATCTACAAGTGTACCGCTTATATACAAAAAATAACACATATATACACCCATTAATATTCAAATATACTATAGTTTTTTTCATTTGAAAATTATTCAGAACCTTCTTTTGTATAATCGTTTCGTCTCGAACCCGATTCGAAAGAGTCAAAGCAAAACCCAAAGCGTATAAAGTTTACTGGACCAGCAAAAAAAAAAAAAAAAAAAAAAAAAAAAATTGAATCAACCAAAACCAAAACGAAATGCATTTCGGGTAGCCGGTGCAGGACTGTTTTTCCAGTAAACCCGTGAAAACGTCCAAAAAATTTTCATTGACCGCAACTCCACCCAAAATGAAAGAAAATTAATCCACATTTCAATATGATTTGGAAAAGTAGACTACAATTATATCTCTAATAACAATTTTATCTTTTATATAGATTTTTTTTTTCATCTGAAAATATTTAGGATTTCTTTGAAAACTCGGGCAACACGAACCCGACTCAAAATAGTGAAAACCCAACTTGAACCTGAAACAATTAACCGTTTGATAACGGGCCAGAATTGACTACTAATTTTGCATTCAATCGTTCTACAATTTCCTAAAAAAAAATTCCTTGTGTCAGATCTCTCATGAAAATATCCTAATATAAGTGTATGACAGATTTCAAAAAGTCGTACTAATAGAATAAAAAATAGTCCACTGGGACATATATGTCCCAACCGTAGTCAAATGTTCCAAGTCAACCTGACCCGCAAAGAAAATAAGCCGCGTCAACCCGGCTCGATGAGTACTGCATATTGGGTCGTGTTGCCCCACCCAATGCAGAAGCAAGGGACCTGAGACCAAGGGTTTTGCAGATTTCTGAATTGTATGGAATTTAGATCATAGTCTGAAGAGGAAGGCAGAAAATAATTGCGGAAAATTTTTACTGACAGAAAATCATTAATGAAAATTTTCTTATACCTATGGATTACAGCATTTGCAAATTTCGTAACTTCTTGATGGTGTTCGTGTGCTGATTATCTCGTGACCGATTGAATTTCACGACTTTTTTTCGTTGTTGTTTCTTTTTTTTTTCCTTCCTTTTTTTTCTTCTTTTTTTTTTTTGTGATAATTTTCCAAAATTTGCTTTTTTCTGTGAATCATTGACGGAGTTGATTTTTTCGACCATTTGTCTAAATTTACGACATTTTTTTTTTTTTTTTTTTTTTTTTTTTTAAATTTGCTTTTTTCTGTGAATCATTGACGGAGTTGATTTTTTCGACCATTTGTCTAAATTTACGACTTTTTTTTTTTTTTTTTTTTTTTTTTTTTTTTGCCAACTGATCGACGAAATTTGCTATTTGTTTTCGCAATCTTTTGACGGAATTCGCGACTCTTTTCTACGATCGTTTGTTGAAATTCGGAAGTCATTTTCCGCAACCGACTGACAAAAGTAGATTTTTTTTGCGCGATCTTTGACGAAATTCCCCTTTTTGCGCGATTGTTTGACTAAATTCGTGATTTTTTTTTCGATCTTATGACGAATTTCGCGATATTTTTCCACAATAGTTATACTAAATTCGCGATTTTTTTCCGCGACCGATTGACGAAAATCTCTATTTGTTTCAGTGATCTTTGGCGAAATTCGCAGTATTTTTCCACGGTCGTTTGAAAAAAATTAACGATTTTTTCCGCGACCAATTTTGCCAAATTAACTATTTTTTCTAATTCCAATTCCTAAAATTCGCGATGTTTACCGCGATCGGTTGACGAATTGCTTTTAAGTACAAAAAAAAAAAAAAAGAAGAATGTTTAACTTGTTTGTGAAAGAAGTTAAGATAAGAAGGCAAAATCTCACACTGCATTTTTTATTGTGGTGTCCTATTTCTATTTTGTGCACGATTTGGGCAATCCTGCACGATATTTCAACCCCTGTCTTTAAAATAAAAAACTTTGTCCCCCTCCTCCAGAAACTCATGAAATGACTCCCCTGCAGAGGACCTGCAAAGAAAGAGTTGAAAAGGACTGTAAAAAAGCTCCATTTTAGACAGGTCTCCATCTTAGCAAGTATAATTGTATGGCGTTTTTTTCTTCGAAACTTGATTTTTTTTTGCCCGTATGAGAAAGAATTGTGTTATAGACAGGTTTCGCTTACATCCGTTTCACTGTAATACACCTATGCTCTTCAGAAGTGCTTTATAGAAAGGAGATTTTAACTGTCTTAAAGAATGCCTGAAAAAAACTGTACCTGTCTATAACAGAAAACTTTCATAATATTTTTAAAATTCTATTTGCTAAGACGAAAACCTGTCTAAAACGGAAATTTTCAGAGGTCACTTGAGATTCCGTATTAGAAGTATTGCTGTCTCTGTATATATGATTCAGTAAACGTTTCTCGTTCGGAGAGGTTGCGGGGGGGGGGGGCAACCCCACGAACTCTACCCTTGGATATGCCATTACCTTAAAGAAAACTTTGCCCCCCCCCCCTCAACAAAGTTCTGAAATGGCGCCCCTGGTAACTACTTTGGTTATTGGGAAGACAATAAATTGTCAGTGATGAAGAGAAAGAAAACATTCTAAAAAGTGATAGGTTGATATATTCCTAACAGCTGTTCACTCATAATACCAATCAAAATGTGATGTAACATTCCAAATTTTCTAGTAGTATGTCGTAAATCGGGAAAATGGTGTCGTAAAAAAAGTTAATTTGTTCTGTTACCGCAAAGAGAAAAGTGAGAGATTACTTTAAACTATAATAAAGTTAAACCAGTAGACCCGTGCGAGGATCTGGCGCTGCAATCTAATATTTTTTCCAATATCTAATATTTTTTTAGATGCAGATTAAATTTTTCTAAAGCAAAATTAAGAATGAAAAGTATTTGCAAATAACATTAGTCAGGCCGCAATATCATATCATGTATTCCATCAAAGCTACAGTAAAAACTGAACGAAAATAGCAAAAGGCACGCGCGAGAAAAAAAAATAACAATCGTATTTTAACTATATTAGAGGATTACGTCATCCGCTTCGGAAAAAACACGGGACAAAGAAAAATAAATTGAATACACATAAAATACAATTTAATCTAATATAATAAAGCATACATTTTAGGCTACACGTGAAATAGCACTGCTCCAATAGATCGAGAATGTATTTTTCTTCTAAACATTTGATTTTGAGTTTTGCTTTTTAGTCATAAATATAAAATAAGCCCGGGTAGAGACAGAGACGTCGCACTTTATCTTTTTTGTACTATTTCTTTCTTTTTTTTACAATCATTGTTGAGCACCATATAATGCGGTATTTTATTTTTGTAGCAACGTTGATTTGAGAAAAACCTTTCATTTCATTTATAAAAACAACGCTGATTTAATTTTTAATTGACTGAAAATTTTAATCAAAAAATGTATTTTAACGAAATGTGAGTGTACTATGTCAAAAACCGGTTCAAAAACATTTCGAATGATACCTCATTCAGTGTTGTGTGTTTCGTAAATTCACAGAAAAAGGTATGTTGACAACAGAAATAATATATATGATTATGTAAGTACGCGTACGGCGATTTCTTCTCTTCAGTAACTTATTATTTCGTATTAGAAAATTGTGATTAACTTGATTTTTCACTAAAATTACTAAATTTAAAAAAAAAAAAAAGTTGTTTCTTTTAGCATAAAGTTTGTAACCTATTTAATTTCCGCCAAAAACTGAATTAAATTTATTCAACGAAGGAAAAATTTTGTACACCATTGAAAAGCTTACATCGCATAAAGCGGACGAAAAATAGTTTCGCTAGGAAGTCCGCATTAACGGGAGATCACTGTATACATACTGACAGGGCTACACTACATACCGGGCTTGCTCATTCATTATGATGACGTCACAAAAGGTGGCTGACTAGGAGGAAAGACATACAACGATTGGCACAAAACGATGGGCGCGTTGCTTTGGACCAATCGCTGGTCGCGGTCAGCCACCATTTGTGACGTTTTTAGAGTGATTGAGCAAGCCCGGTATCTAGTGTTGCCTTGATACTGATC
Organism: Maratus michaelseni; assembly: GCA_963931845.1. Taxonomy (NCBI): domain Eukaryota; kingdom Metazoa; phylum Arthropoda; class Arachnida; order Araneae; family Salticidae; genus Maratus; species Maratus michaelseni. The sequence continues at coordinate 379,120,042 of OZ007587.1, read as the reverse complement.
GCCAATGATTTATGTCAAATTGTGATTGTAACAAACTAACAGTTTAAATATCTGAGTTTTTTTCTTGAAATCCAACGGATATTTTTATAAATTATCTTACAGAAAATATATGAAAAATCATCAAAGTGTAATTTGAGTGAGTACATGGGGCATTTGAGGGTACCTTTGAACAAGCTAGGGGCACATATGGACAAATAAACAAAGTATTAAAATATTAAGAATTTTTATGAAAAACTGAAGCAGTAATGATTCCACACATTGTTATTAAAGTTCCACATCAACAGAAACAGCTTAGCCAACCCATTTAGTATTGACTTTAGCTACAATATTTGGAGCTTGAACACCGCCCCCTGAATACTATGCCTGAACGCTGACACAAAAATGGCGGCGCTCGTGGGCCAATTTTGTAAAACCGTTGTATGATTCCCTAATTTTACACCCCAGCATTTTCTAAAAGTTTTCTTTGGCTTATTGAATCTTAGTATGCCTTTAATAAATCCTTTCATCGAACCAATGCCAGCTTTATTGTTTTCATTTCAACTTGAGGGGAAAGAACAACCAATTTTTGCCGCATATTCAAATGCCAGTTGTCTAATCCAAATATATGACAAGACAAGAATTTGTCATGTTAAAAAACAACTTGACAAAAGAAAAGTGTTGTTTCTACACCTAATGTGTAGTAGTTCTAGTTGGCAGCCCTGTATCAGTAAAAATTTCATATTAAGTATAATAACTCTTAATTAATCTCTTAATTTTCACATTTTCTAAAAAAAAAAAAAAAAAAAAAAAAAAAAAAAAAATAAAGCCAAAAATAATAATATTTAAATACATCTATAACTTTTTACTTCATAGTTCTAATTGTTCAATGGTACCCCATCACATGGCGTTTAGCATTACAACTATTTACTCAGTTAGGCTTAAAAATTTGAATAAAACAAAGCTTATAAGCTAATGCTAACGTCTTTATTTAAATATTGAACAATCAATTAAAACTTTAGGGACACAAGATTGTCAATAAAAAGCTTGCAACTTTATTTTGTTAAGTTTAGATTGATGAAAGAGAAAAATACATACCTTGCATAGACAGTAGTGTACGTGCAAAATGGTGAAGCTTTGTATCCTTGTTGCATTGAAGCAGCAGTAATGTACATTACTACATAAATTATATATTTGAAATATAGATGGCAGGACGTAATGCCATCTATATTTCAAATATATAATTTATTTCAAGGAAAATATTTACAGTGTTCAAAGGTGCAACCAATTCAAACGTGGCCCCTTCTCCCCTACGTCCAGAAAAATCTCATGTAAGCACATTGCATTACATGTATTTTTATCTTGTTCATAATGATTATTTCTTTTACACAATTTCATCTGTGACATTAGTGTTATGCATTGTATAACAAGTTAAAATCATCCATTCAAATATCTAAAACTTTCAAATGAGTATATTATAAACAATGGTTTCAATACAATAACACTTTTAAAGGGATTATAAAACACGAATACTTTTGTGTTAAATGTTTATTAACTTGCATCATCTAGCACAAAAACAATAAGCCTTGTTGTTGTTGTTGTTGATTTGGCCCGTGGGCCCGGTGAGCAGCTTTTTATTCCTATACACCTGTCTTACTCCGCAAACAATAAGCCTTGTTGGCGATTCAACTAGAAAACCTACAACTTACAGTTTGAATACGCCATCTGGTGCGGTAAAGATATAAGTTCTTGTTTCACAATTTCAAGTATCAACAGCTCTAATTACCGACCTCTATAGGTCTTTTTAAGCAACAATATCCTACCTGGATGCAGGTTTTAAATCTAGAAGCAGAGCCGTTCTTAGGGGTGTGCGACAGGTGCGGCCGCACAAGGCCTCGCGCTTAGGAAGGCCTCGCGCCCGAGGGGAAAAAAATTACAAAATAGCTAAATATTTGTTATTTATTTTGTTGTGAGGTTTTTTTTTTTTTTCATAATAAAACTTATATGTATAAACTTGCTTATTTATAAAATATAAATTTTTTTATCAATAAAATGTTCGGTGCAGGTTGTGGACGCTCGAGAAGAGAACAAATTTCTTGTAGCTTATATTCAATCCGTAGGCATTGTTATACTGTAGACTGTAGCCTAGGCTGCACCAGGCGCATAAAAAAATCTGGTCAGGCTCATAAACTGAATGTTAATTGTTAAAACGTAATGATGATGATGCTGATAAACTGCTCACTATTATTTTAATAACTATTCGATATGGACAACATAGATTTGCTTTACTTCTTGTGTAATCAAGTTTCTCTTTTTATTATACGAATATCAATGTTCCTGGCCACATGCACGTATGTTCTATCGCATAAACACGATTGGGAGGCCAGAGAGCTGAAATCCTGTCCCCCAGACCCCGAGGCTAAACTAAAAATTTAAAGTCTCCAAAAATTATGAAAGGTTAAGTTTTTAAAGGTTCTTAGAAAAAACAAAATTTTGGGAAATATTGATTTTAATGAAATATTTTTCCTATATTTAAATTCTGTAATTAAATTAAAAATATTAGTTAGTTTAATATTTGCTAATTAAATCAAAAGTTTAAACAGGTTACAATTAAAGAAATAATAGTTTACATTTCAAAAGTTGCATTCGTTACTGCCATAATATAAAGTGTTCTGATCAAGTAATTTAATTGACGAACCAATTTAATGTGTTTGACTACAATTTTTTTTTTTTTTTTTTTTTTTTTTTAGAAATTGCTGCAAGTGGCGACCATTTTTTTAAATTTCATTCGTAGTGTTTTTTCAAAAAAAAAAAAAAAAAAAAAAAAAAAGAATAAATAAATAAATAAATAACCTTTACCGTACCATGACGGTCCACTACGAGAGGGAACCGTGACTACCTCTAGGTTTTCACACCCCTCGAGTTGTGGTAGAGCAAGTACGGGTTGGAACATCCCGACTTAAGGCCTATGGCCTGGTTCCCTTCTGGGTTTCCAGCTCCGAAGCTGTTGGGGGACGCCGGCCCGTCTCCAAGTGTCTCGTGGGGACTCCCCGTGGTTTCACCACGTATCGCAACGGCTTACGTCGTCGACACGTGAGTTCAAGTTTAGAGGGTCCGCAGGTGGCGGTCCTCTGACCGGCCGAAGCGCCGCAAGGAGACCAACCTGTTGGCGCGATAAAAGTCCCTCAGGACTTGAGTTCGGTGGTCGTCTAAGTGCAGGGCGCCTGCGGCGCAGCTTACTTTTACCGTACCATGACAATTTTAAAAAGATTCTACCACAAAGAAATTTTTTTGTAAATATCAGTGCAAAACAAATATAAAATATAGTGGCAGCCCTGTTATCAGTCCGTGTGACGTATATGTTTCACCGTAGTCCAATACATAAATATTTTAGCCTTTATCTTTGATTTATTTTTCTGTTTAAAATATCAGAAAGGAATCAACAGTTTCTCCACCAAATTGTTTTAAAAATTGTTTGATTTTGCATAATTTGCATTTACTTTTGGCTGATCATTGATCGTCTGATCACGAATGTCAGGTTAAAAGGTCTGACTGGGCAATAATTTTTATACCTATATCCAGCCCGCTCCAGAAAAAGCTATCCTGACCCGGTATAGAAGCTAAAATCTCCTTTCCGGCCTCAGCCGACAAAAAATCATTAAAATCAGACCCAACTCAACTCAATTCCTACAAAAATTTCCGATATTTGTTAGCCAGTATTATCCTGCAATTAAAATTCTTTAAAAGAATATTGCATACATATTTAAGCAAACATTTTTCTAAGTACAACATTTTCAGATTCAGCCGTAAGCCATGGTATACGGAATTACATGGAGTTATAGAGTTATAAAAGACAATGTGTTAGGAGTTTATCCATAAATTTAGAAAAATAAACATATTTTACAACATGATGTATCGAGGACATTCAACTAGTTAACAGAAAAATTATACAGATTCTTTTAGTGTAAAAAAAACTCGCTTTTTATGTAATAAAATACCACCATTTTTTTTTCGATTAATGTCTTACATTTTATTTTCTGTGGATGCTTTGTTAACTGGACACGGACCCTTTAATTTAGGCCATCACACAGTAAAATTTATCTGTATCTCAAAAACTAATGATTGGAATGAGATATGCATTTACATACCCAATTTTTTAGAACTGTGTTTCGTTGCAAGTGAAATTAATGTCGATCAAAATTCATAATTTTTTTAATATGATTTTATTAACAATTTTGATAATTAAATTTTTTTTCTTGAATCGAAAAAAATATGCATGAAATATCTTTGCGTCTATGCATTGTATCGCATTAAAAAATCAATCGGATGATTTTTGGGAAGATAATAAATAAAAGATTGTCACGTGAATTAAAATTAGCATTCTCAAACTTTTAACATATCTAACTCAACGACGATTTAAGGAAAAGTATGCAATCGGTGCCTTTTTACGGGTTGCGTTGAGCAAATGAACTTAAAAATGATGTCAAAATGGGGGTTACCATTGGAAAATTCAAAATTGATAAATATTTTATATGTAGATGACCCCTTATTTCAAAGTTTGTATTCAAATTCGAAAAGTAAACACAATTCCAACTCGAACAGTTTATTTTTCTCATCTTTCTGCGGCAACTTGACAATTAAAAAGTATGTGGATGTTCTTTTTCTCCTTTTTAATTACTGTATAATATCACTTATTTACAAAGAAAAAAGAAAAAAAAGAAAGAAAAAGAAATGCTGCTCCTACATGACACGGCCAGAAAAAATTTCCTGGCCTGGCCCAAATCTGCAGAAAAAATAATAGTCCGAGTATTATGAAAGGAAATTGGCCCGAATCTATATAAACCTTCACTAAAACATACTACCACCAACCCTCCCCCTCCAAAAAAAAGCGCAATTCATGATGCGCCACTATGTATATCATGTAAGATTTTTCAATAGGCAATTGCGTTGTGGAAAGTAGTGTTGCCAATTTAAAGGATTTTTTTATTCAAAATATCTACCAGAATTTCCGAATAGTTACTTTCACTTTATTTAATCATTTAATGTTTGTCATTAAATAAAGCAAAAATTCATTTTCGAAATTTCTGGTAGATGAATAAATGACATCACTTTATTTAATCACGGACTGTCCGTCATTAAATAAACCAAAAATTACCATTTGAAATTTCTGGTAGTTGAATAAAAATCAGCTAAACTGGCAACATTGGTACGATTGGGAGGGTTTCGAAGTGAAGGGCCTCGCAAAAGTTCTTGCACTCGCCCTCGCTTTCGCTAAGGACGGCTCTGTCTAGAAGTCACGCCCTCGCATTCTACTGATCAACCTACATCATTCACAAATCAACAGCTAGTTAATACTTCGAGCAGTTATAAATTATCGACAAATTCGATTACCGATTGATATGAAATATAAGTTATAGCAGGGAAGTTGCAATCAGCTGATCAACCATTGTACTTCACTTGGAGGTCAGTCTAGTTAAACCAATCAGAACTGCCTATTTGTAGTGTGTGACCTCCAACATGACGTCTATTGCAACTGCCCTATAGGGCAGTTGCAATTGACGTCAGGTTGGAGGTCACACACTACGAATAGGCAGTTCTGATTGGTGGAAGTACCCTGACCTCCAGGTGAAGTACAAAGGTTGATCAGCTGATTGAAACTTCTCTATTCCAATTACAAAAATAATACAAACCAAGTGTAGCGTAGCTTTCAGGTAAGTCTTCACAAAGGACTGTAATTGTTATACACATGTTAAAATACAACATTTATATTTTTTTATACGGCCCCTTTTGCTATAACTTATATCTAGAAAAATATTGCGCTGCTTGAGAGAAACATATATTTTAAAAATCCCATCGTTTTACGAGCAAAACTTACTCAGTTGTGATACTTCTAATTTTATGAATTTTGTGTTTTATTGCCCTAAAAACGTGTCTCTACGTTTTTAGTGCCAGATAACACTGAAAAGTCATAAAATTCAAAGTTCCATTACATTAAAGCTGCCTTCTAGTAAAATTTACACAATATAATTGCCATCTGAAAAATTAAGCTCCGCCCTTACCCATACTTATAAACAAACTATATTGAAAAGTCCCAAAAATCAATAGAATGGCATATTATCTTTTTCTTTTCGTGCTTAATTTGCAATATAAGATTTCTAATGCAAAATAAATCTTAAATCCATATTCTTGTCCAAACAGATTACGAAGTTTTCGGAAAAGTTCGAAGGATTAAGAGAGCTTAAGCTTGTAAAACAGAAGATTAGCAAATCTTACTTTTATCAAAATTTTGACTAGATATTTATTTTGAAATTGAAGAGTTTATCCTATGAGCTTCATTTCAAAAACTTCTTAAAGTAAATACACATATAGCATATGTATCACGTTTATGCATTATTTTTAAAGATATTTTTTATTATTATTATTATTTAACGCAAATAGGCGCATAGTATTAGAAATTATTAACTGTTCCATCAAAATCCTTCAAGAATTAGGCTTTTATTTAACGGAAAAATGTGAGGGGGGGGGGGGGAATGCGTGCGGTTCTTGTTAAATTTCTTAAGAATAATTGGAGTTGTTCAAATATGTCACTCTCTAATAGATATATGTAATGTATAGAAATTAAAAGAAAACTTGCTAAGAAATCGCATCAAAAACAAGGAACACTTCAAGTGCATGAAATACAGCTCCTTCATTACCTGTTCATTCATTAGTTCAGCTACAGTTCATTCATCATTATAAATTTTCAAAGGACGGGTTTTCCTTTAATTTCTGTACATTACATATAATTATTAGAGAGTGGCATATTTAAACAACTCCAATTGCTCTTAAGAAATTTAACAAGGAACACACACAATTTTCCCCAATTTTTGCTGTTTAAATAAAGGCCTAATTCTTCAAGTATTTTAATGGAACAGTCAGGGCCCGACTAGTAAGTTTCTGTGAACAGGGCACTTTCAATTTTTCGTGCCCCCTTAGATTGGTTGATTTACTGATACTATTTTTTTTACATATCACACACTTACTCGCAGTATTGAATTCAGGAGGTAGCCCATTAGGGACATTCACCCGCGGAGCATTGACATGCCCCCCCCCCCGGAATATTTGAGATTTTATGGTTAAAAAGTGTAATTTCCAACCCGGAACTCTACAATGTCCACCCCCCGGAGCCACAGAAATCCTTCTCGGAAAAAAGTGGCTGAATTCAACATTGCTTATTCGGAAAGTGTCAACTCAAAAAATTAAGTTTTCTGGGAAATTGAAAAAACGGCTCCAGGAATTAAAAAAAAAATATTTTTTTCTATTATTTTTTGAAATGTACTTTTAACCAAAGATTGAGATATATTTTTGTCATTTCATCGTATTAATATCTCAAATATCACATTTTTTCAGTTGTGTCACCTTTTGAATAAATGGGCAATATAATAAAATTGAATGACTTGATAAATACAGTACATGCATTACTAGAAATTAATGATAAGAAGTCTACTTATTAATGATTCACTTATTATTGACATTAAATGATAAAACCAAACTCATACTGAGTGCAAACAAAATAGTCCTAAAAGTATTAAAACAACTTCTATCATAAACATAATTATAAACTTTTTGTTTTCGTAATTTTTCAGAAATAAAAAAGTCGGCAAAATTAGGATTTTAAAAAATGGAAATTAGATGAAATTATGAAAAAATTCGTGCCCTTCAGAAATTTCGTGCCCAGGGCACGGGCCCTGGGTGCCCGTGCGATAGTCAGGGCCTGGGAACAGTTAATAATTTCTAACACTATGCGCCTATTTGTATTAGATTAAAAAAATATATATATCTTTAAAAATAATGCACAAACGTGATATTTATATGTGCGTGTGTGTTTACTTTCAGAAGTTTTTGAAATGAAGCCCTTCAAATGTAAATAAAACTCTACAATTTGATTCGATAAGAATGAAAAGAGGTTTGATTTATACACTCATCTCAGGACAACTAGCTCAAGATTGTTTCTAAACGCAGATAAAGAATTCTTGTAGATTTTTGTATTGCTTTACACTATGAACATAAATAATTTTTTTTAAATTTGTATCATAGAGTTGTAGAATAGAATTTTAACAGTAAGTTTATTTCAAAGCGGACGCAAAAAACGACTTGTCGCTCAGGCTGAACGCGAGTTTCTTTCGTATTTGGCCCTTTGGCCTACGGCCTACATACAAAGTTAGATAGTCTGTGGTTAGATACACAAGCAACGAACAATTTAAGTTTTGACTTTTGAGTAACAAAGGAGGCACCGGATTCGGTGCTCGCTCCTTTTCTAAAAAATATAGCTTTAGTAAGAAAATGTAATCATTGCTGAAAATGCATCACAATAATATATGAAATAACAATTTTATTTTTATGGTGTGAGTTTTGAAATAAAAGAACAGTGTTTTAGTTTGAAATGTTTTTAATTTTTTACCTTTTGATTACAGGCCGTGTCTCGCAACCAAGGCTTGACAAATGCCGTCACCAGGTCGCCGCTGGCGACTACCTTTTTTAATCTGACAACCAAGTTGTTTAATCTGATTTTTTTTATTATTATTATTTTTTTTTAAACAAAAAATGAACTAAGAAATGAGCACAACCGACATTTTATCTCTCCAACATCCCTACAAGTGCAGGTAGGAGGTAGGAAGCAATAATCTCCCTCTTCTCTCGTACTTTTAATGGAAATGCCAAGCCAAGTTTAAAAGGCCTTTTCGATTTCATGCACATAAAACGCCATTCTTTACCGCTCTAGTCGGCTAGCATGTCACGTGACTAGAATGCGGGGAGAGGGGGAAAGTTTACATAAAACAATAAGAAATATCGTCGATCCAACTTATGTGGCATCTAAAAATTGGATGCAATGATAAAAAGTCTTATGCTTTTTCGTAAGTTTCAAATCAGATTTTTGTGTTCAGAATTAAAACTAATATATCTATTACATTCATTTTAAAGAATAATTACATATAAGTAATTATAAGTAATTCATTTGAAGTAAATCTATAAAACTTAATTAAAATTTCAAGAATAATTAATTTTAATAAAAATAATAATAAGCATTTTTTAAATATTTCTTCCCTGCATAAAATGTGTGGCGCATAGCGCTGTTTGCACCACACATGTTGGATAATAGTTCAGCGTCACCTTGTCTTGGAGACAAGTGTCTGGTACTGGGTTGTTGCTCAAGAATATTGTATAATTACATTGTTTGGATTATTATCTGCAGCAAATGGAAATAAAAAATCCTTGATCACTTCAGAAGAGGGGGCGGAGTTTATCTAATGCAAGAGAAAACCCACACTAAAAACTGAAACTTACTGAACCGGTAAATCTGAATGTTATCAATAGACTGACAACTATCATACGGCATTCTGATTTGTTGGTTTGAATACCCCCCACCTCTCCGGTAGCTAAACATACAACAACTATACATATTACAAATATTCTCTATCTGTGTATATACAGAGAACACACCAAAATTTGTTTAATGAAATGTAAGTGAACTCAATTTCCATGTAAGTAGAAAACTTTTCCCGAATGAAAGGACTACTTGAAACTATACTGTGCTTTCACTACCTTCAGAGATTAATTGAGCCCTGCTGTTATGAGAAATACTACAAGAAGTTTAACTTTTAGAACGAGTAATAAAGGAAAATATTGGTAATAAGCACTTTTAGCATACAATGCCAAGATATTTCAGATATTAACGTTTCCCAGATTACTGTAGGTGAAATCAGCTATTCAACAAAAATTTAATTTTAGTACGTTTTTAGGACATTATTATACAAGGAAACATTGATGAAATAAATTAACACCATTGAAACATCCTTGATAACAGAGCGATTACGCTCAGCCTGTAAAATAAAAGGTAATTCGTTTGTTTTTTCAACAGTTGAAAAAGAATGTAAGAAATGAGAGAATAAAATAAAAGCTTGACTGTGGACGAGTTCACATGTTTCTGTTCTCGAAATCCGGTCAGGAATAGGTGAAATATGATTATGAAGGGGTTGAACGGGGAAATAAAGATTTATAATACTGCATATGTTGTTTTATTCCTAAATTATCTTCAGAGATAATATTTAAAGAAACATCCCGTTTCTATTTATATAGAAAAACAAATCCTCTCTTTATATTTAAACATTGTGTTGCAATGTATATAATATTATAATAAAGACACTCGCGATATTTCGGATAATTCTTAATACTTTACCGACCGGCCGTCGATTAATCGACGTTTGCTTCCCGGGTAAGCGCTGGCCAGCGCTTACCGATCGGTCGTCGATGAATCGACTTTTGATCTTTCTGTTAGATTTGGTTAGGTTAGATTGACAAGTAGCAAGCAGCAAGCATTCTTTATTCAGATAATCGGTGCTTTTTTATAAGCTTTAGCCCTTTAGAACAGGTTTCGCTTGTAAATACTGCAACGTCCCATTACACAAAGGTTACTGTTTCGAGCGCTATCATAGTTTAAAAAAATATTAAACAACTTCTTTTTTCGACAAATATTGTTATATGGTGGTATATTTTATGTAAATAATAAACTGAAAACGATTGTAATAGATAAAATAAATATTATTTAACACTAATATGATTAACCCCTTCACGACGAGCGTCCTTTACAGAATTTTTAGCCTTTTACCACTGGTTTTTCAAAACAGAAAATTTCACCTAATTGAATCCCAGAAATGCTAAGAGAGGCAAATCTTACATTAAAAAATAACTGGTGGGAATAATCGAGGATTCTGAGCATCTTATGCGTCACGTATACGTGTCGCTCGTCCCCAAGGGGTTAAAGTAAAAGATTTTATTAAATTTCGTTACCCTAGAATAACATGAAGCGTACAATTTTACCAGAGTTTAAGAAAAGCGCATATATTCCCGCGCGTCAGTCTAGGCCGAAACCAAGCCGGTGTCTCGGACGATCTGCGGCTGACCGGGCGGTGAAAGGGCATAGTATGTTTGAACCGCTACCGGTCTGTAAAGTGTTAACATCCTATTATTTTTCTAGGAAATATTCTTTATCCTAATCTAAATTTTTGTTCTTTGGAAAATTCCGAGCTTTTCCAATTTGCTCTGCATTTTCCTATTAGTAAAATATTCAACTCCCACCAGTTTGTTTTAAACGAAACCTTTAAATATATATTTCCGCTGCTGTCGTGATTTCATACTTACCTGGCACTGGAGTATGCCTTGATCAAGAAGGAGGCTCCCCTGAGCAGAGACCTTTCATTGCACTTAGAGGGGTTGACGTTCGCCACATCCGCAAATCGCGGTTGTTTGGGGTGCATAATTTTTGATAGTTGGGACTGCGTTCGCGCTGTCCCTATATATTTAAAAGAGCAGGTTTGAGAAATTACTAAATCAAAGCGCATATTCGCATAAATTCAACAGCTCGTTTAGCAAGTTAGACTTTATCGGCCTTGTCCTTTTCCACAGAATAGGATATATATTAGGGTTCTAATGTCATTCCTATTTCTGAATTTTCGGTACTTTATTCTATTTTGATCCGGCACAGAAAACGACTCGTCAGCCACCACACCAAAGAAGTAGAATAGACGCCTTTTCGGAGCTACAGTTCTTATCTATTCTACTTTGACCAAGCCATGCATTTAAAAACTTTATCTCATATGATGTGCATTTTATAAAACTTAAATTCCTCAGTTTTAAATATCAGATTTCTTACATCTTCCTATAGATTCCGGTCTACTATTTGTAAAATAAGAGTTGATATTAAAGGCAAGTGTCAAAGAAGATTTACTAAGTGTGTTATATAGTGTTTATCTTCTTTGCAAGTGTTATAAAATATTTTTTAGGTGCGTTCGTAATTATATAAATACGTAGCACCTATTGTCGTCGCTTGGTCCGTCCGTCATATTTTTTCTTTATGTTTAAAACTTTTAGAAAATAAACAAGAGACAACATCACATTCTTTGTCATTCCTAAATATCCTCAAAAAAGTTTCTATGCCTCATTGAAAAAAAAAAATCTTGGACTTATATATATATATATTAGCTAAAGAACTGAGAGATGTAATTCAAAATAGAGCTTATATGTGAGAGGTCTAAAGCATTATTTTTCCATTTCAAATACGCGAGAGATACATGAGCAGTCACTGTATCATAATCATATATCCTAATACGAGCAAATCTTGTGTGTATGTGTGTGGTTATATATATATATATGCAAATTTTATCTTAAAAACGGCTCTAACGATTTTAACGAAATTTTGTATCCTACCATTTTGGGGCACCAGAAAACCATTGGGCTAGGTTACATGTTCGAGAAAATTCGATTAGTGGGTCATTTTGGGTCAGGGTCAAGCTAATTGTATCTAAAAAGCGGTTCAAACGATTTTGACTTAATTTTGTATCCAACCATTTTCAGGCACGAGAAGACAATTGTACTTGGTCACATGTTCGGGAAAATTTGATTAGTGGGTCATTTTGGTCATGATATTTGAACTCGAAGCTAATTTTGACCGAGCATAGCTTGGTCTTCCCTGATCGTTTCCACTAACCAGTTAAGTTATAGTAGCTCCCTAGCACATACTCTCTGTCTATAGCATGTACAGTGTTGAAGCACTGCCCGTAAAATAATTATTTTTTAGTTGGTTTCCACTTGTAGAAAGAAATTAACCTTCTTTATGTGATTATCTTATGGAATGTGCCCAAATGAGCCCGTTTTTTCTCAATATGAAGTGTAAAATGCATCCCAAAAGTTTATAGACAACCATTTTTCTGGATTTAAGAGCTAACTAAATGAGTAAGAAAGACGAAATAAATTATGCAAATATATAATGATGAAATAAAAATAATAAAATACTCAAACAATTTTTAACAGTCATAGATTTAATATAAAAAAATAAAAACAAAAAAAATGCTGTCCCAAAAATATATAGACAACCGGTGTTAAAAGCTCATTTAAGTGCCGATATCCAGAATTTGCATATTCCAAGGTCATGTACTTGTGACACAATAGTTTTCTGAGATAAAACCAAATCTGTCTTTCCGTTTCGAACTGATTACAAAGATGCCGTGAAATGTGCAATTTTCCAAAACAGAAATTTTGCAAATCTATCTTTTAAAGGTTCGTCGATGGAAAGTAGTGGACATTGCAAGAAAAAATGGATACAGCAGGGACTGAATTCTGTGAAAAGGTGACAATTTTGAAATAAAATCCCGTTCTGGAAGACTAAAGAAGAAAACATCGAAACAACAAGACGGAGAGATTTCGAGATCAGTTTCAACCCAGAACCTATCTATACGGTCAGTTTCTAAAGAAGTAAGAGTTCCAGTATCAAAATCCACGGTCCATCGACGGCTGCAGGCAAGTACATTTCTTGATAATCGCAAAATACGTCATTCGCCTAAGTTTACAAAATGACATAAAGACGCTCGTGTTCAGTAGCCCGAAATCACACGAATTGGACAGATGAATGGTTGAGTGTTCTTTTCAGTGATGAAATTTAATTTAATTTAGATGGCCCTGATGGTTGGGTATATTACTAGCATGATATCTGCAAGGAACCACAAACTTTTTTCAGCAGACAACAAGGAGGGGGTTCACTCATGGTGTGGGGAGAATTTTCTTATAATGGAACAACTGATATTGATTTTTTGAAAGGTCATCACTGTTCCGAAGATTACCAGAAAACGCTTGAAGTACAGTTACTTCCATTTGGTAAGTTGCTGCATTGTGGGGACAAATGGATATACCAGCAAGACAACTGCTTTATTCACGTGTCCAACTCTACAATGCAGTGGTTTAGTCAAAACCAAGTAACTGTTATAAACTGGTCAACCATAAGTCCTGACCTGAACGCAATAAAGAACCTCTGAGGAATATTATCTGGAGATGTATATGCTAATGGGCGTCAATTTGAAGCGGTTCACGATCTAACTGAACGAATTTGGTTTTCTTTAAAGCCAGAATTTCTTCAAACTCTTCTTTTGAGTATGCCTGATCGAGTTTTTGAAGTGACTAGAAAGAAAAGGGTTTAAATATTTGAACGTTAAAAGGAAAAAAAAATGAGTTGTATATAAACTTTTGGGACAGTAAAGCTTAAGTTTTAATTTTTATCACAAAGTCTGTGATTGTGTAATATTATTTTTGTATGGTATTATTATTGTCTTGATATTATTTATAATTATAAATTATTTTGAAATTGGTACTCCTCTTTTTCAACTGTAAAATAAGAAAACCCCGTTGTCTATAAACTTTTGAAATGCACTGTATTTATTGTATTACTTGAAGAAGGGGGGAGGAGGGGGATATTTAATTTGAACTATTTCTTGAAGTTGTTTCCAAATTCACACTAGGTTCATTCAGGAACATTCACAAAGTTATTTTCATTCATAAAGATGTGAAACAAGCGATCAGTTTTACCTAGACACTATGGAAATAAATTGAATTTTTCATTTTCAGATATAACAAATTTTCCAGTAAATGCATGCTATGAAAATTGACAATGAGTTTGTGAATTTTTCAGGTATATTCACATTGTTGAACAGAATGAAAAAAAAACAAAAAAAAAAACAGAACTATTTATCCAGTATAGTCGCGGCCAGATATATGGTCCGGATAACTGGTTGGACATTAAAGCAATATCAATTTGATAAGATTTGTAGAATATATGTGGCTGTGACATTGTTTTTTATTTCAAATCAATTATTAGATTACACAGTTTAAGAATCAGATTCAATGAAGATCAAAGATTAATCACAGTTTGAAAGAAGGCAATTTACAGAAATCCCTTGGAAATAACAATTTTACATAAAAATCAAAACAACCAATGTGCTTCAATTTTAAATCCTTGATGTTGGCATCAATTTATGCCATGCATGTGGTAATGTATCAAGCAACGATGATTCCAAACTGGCACTGTAATGGCACTTATTTCTAGAAAGATTCTGAAATCAATCAATTGGAAATATCATTCTGGATAAATGGTTTCATACTGTAACTAAGCTTAAACAGTTTTTAAAATCAAAGGAGCAACATTTGTGTGTTTCTAATTCAGATTTTTTTTTTTGTTTTTTCAATTGGGCATTTTAAGGCAGATTTCAAAAAATATTTTGCTTGCTCAACAATAACACATTCATGGACTCGTTTTAAATATAAAAGCATGAAATTGGAATGCATTGAAACAATTTCGAATCAGAGTTTTCCATTTTCAAATAAATGTATTATATCTTCAGTTATAAATGATTGGTCAAGCATAGCGATATTTCTCGGGATATCACATCTGGAAATAAAGTTAAAAAACAGCAATTTTGACTACATTTTTGAAGATTCCATGCCTTTATTGAAAAACTGCTAAATGTTCAAAAAGACAGTTTTTATGATTTTTCAACACATTTCTACTATTGTGCTCAAAATACTCCATTTTGACTCCATCTTAAGAAATTAAGCCATATTTCTTTTATATCTGCAATCTTTTTCTAAATCAATATGAATTGAATTAAATTTTTTATTTATTTTTCAATTTGATCTTCCATACGGTTTATAATTTGTGATATTATTACTACTAGTTGAACTGCCCAGCATTGCCCGGGCTCGTGATAAAACCTTAAATGAACTACAAATAAAAAATAATGATAATTACTGAACATGTTCGTGAAAAAACATTAAAGAAAAAAGCTTTTGTTGTCCAAACACTGAAATTTTTAATGGTTATAAAGATTTTACAGCCTGTGTAAAATTTACATCAGAAGTATTGTTATCTAGTTGTTGATATTGTTATCTGGTTGTAAAATAAATATGTGTTCTCCCTGGGAAAACACCTTTTTTCAATTTCTATAGAAGGGAAGAACTCCCCTCCTCCCACTCCAATTTCCCTTTCCATTCCTGCCTTCAAAGAAAGTGAAAGCGCCTCTCTCTCTCTCTTTTCAATCCCTCCCTTCCCCTTGCAATCCCCAACTCTCTTTTGTTCACCCCTCCCCTCTCTAACAAAACAGATGGAAGAATGGATGTTCTCTCCAGGAATGGGAAATAATAGAATTACGAAGAATTTAGGAGTATTCCCTAAGAGTAGGGTTGCGAGCAGTGCAGGCCAATAGGCGAACTATTTTTTCCCCAGCGCTCTTGATTCTTCTTAATTCTATTTTCTTCTTTATTCACCATTCAGAAAAAAGTTGAATTTGCACTGAAAAATTAAGATTTTTGCTTCTTACTTTAATATATTAGATTACATTTTTATTTAAATTACTTTTCTATCAACTTACATATCGGTAATACTTTATATTTTTATTGTGTTTTTTAAATATTTCTATGCTATTTCTATAAAATCAATGAGAAAATAAGTATGGAGAAGTTTCCACACAAATTATTCCAACTACAGAAATCAACTATCATCACAGCCCAGTCTAATGCAAACATAATATTAAGTACCATTTGATAAAATAACATCAAAAATAAACATTTTGTTAACCCCTTGAAGGGCAGTGAGATATAATATACCCCACTTAATTTTAATTCCCAAACACCACAATGACATCGTAATTTTGGAGTCAAATTTTGCTTTTATAATATACGTAAAGAAAAACTTTACTTATTTTGAAATAAATTTGTTGTTTAATCCCGGTGTGATTCAGTGATTTCAACATTTTAGAAACATAAGTACTATGCCCCTGAAAGGGTTAAATGGACAATTTTCACATGTGTACCTGACTTCATCATTATTTTTTTCTATTTGAACATGAATAAGCACCAAATTCATTTTTGAAATTCAAAGATATTTTTTACTGTATACAGGAAACAATTATCCTCATTTCGAGACCTTGAGGAGGAGGGTTTTTGTAGCATTCCTTTTTTTTCCATTATTTTCTCAGCCTGTTCTTCTGGTCAGAAAAGATAATAAGTTGAAGGTCACTTTCACTTGTCACAATGCTATAAGAAGTGTTTCTCATAACAAAATAAGGGTGCAGATTGTACAGTCATAATTTGTCACTGCAAAAATTTCCCTTTTATTATTTTCAGAAAATGGACTTTTCAGTCAACAAAGGTGATTAATTGACATGCTTACAATTACTTTCACTTAAAGCTTTTTGAAAAATGTAAAGTGCATAAAACATCAAAATTTGGTGTTCAAATTTTGATGAGATTTTCATTAAAGCGGGTTTCATAAATTTGTAATTATAGCTCTTTTTGTAAGATATTTACAAGAATAATTAACATTAATTAACAAAAAATACTGCTATGGAAATCTTAGAATTTTTATGAAAACAATGTTAATAAATGTACGGTGATCCTATATGTAAATGAAAAGGTTTTTGTAGTTGCAAATCTTTCATATGACATTTTTAACAACAGAAAAACTACACCTATGTAAATAAATGGTTAAGAAAATAACAGATTAAAAATTTTTTTTAGCTCAGACTCTTCATTGTTTACTAGAGTCATACGAAATATTTTGTATGAAAAGTAAAATCTATTTTTATTAATAGTCGGATTAAACAAATTTTCTTTAACATGTTCACTACTGAGATGCATAGGTGGCGTCACTTGGTCACTCATATGACATTTCACTGATGCCACCTATGCGTCCTCTGAGCATAAAACATTCTTTACCATTACAATCTCTACTGGCATTCCTATCACATGGTATTACATTTTGTAAAGTAGGATGACTGGTGTATAAACGGTCAACCAATGGTCTATCAAATGAAGGTCTGAGTGACGCCACATATGCATCCTCGGTACTGAACACCATAAACATGAGAATCTGATGGAACAAAGTGCGTTAATTTTAACCTGGTAGTGAATGTGTTAATGGTACTTAAAAGTACTATCGGAGCATAAAGGGTTAATTTGTATAATCAAGAATTTTGGGATTTTTTATTTTTTTGGTTACATAATCAAGTGTTGTAAAAATTCTGTTTCATTGTGAAAGTTATAATCTTGTACATTATTTTATAGGAAAAAGTATAAATAAGCATGATTTAATAAATAGTTACTTTTTAATAAAGTTTTTTTTTTTACTTACCCGTCATATGTAGCATAAGGTAAATCTTGTAATCATTTTGAAAATCAGAAAATTTTTTTTGACAGATTTACACGTTTTAGACATTGGAGATTCTGAAAAACATATTTTTAGAAAAATTTTTTTTGCCGTCCGTCTGTGTGTATGTAAACACTCTATCTCCGGAACAAATCGAGATAGAAACTTGAAATTTGGTGTGTACTTAGTATGTAACAATGGGAAGAAGCTTATTGAATTTCAGTAACCTCGATTATCCGGAACCATTTTTTTCAGACTCTCAAAATATTCGTTCTGATAAAAGGTCTATAAAAATTTTCGAAATTGTTTATTTTAAGGAGGGAATATAAAAGACAATAAAAAACAAAGAATGAAGTCAATCGGATAATTAGTTGTTGAGATATTTGTAATCATATTTTCCACACTCTTCGATTTTTCCTGACCCTGTATTTCATTCAAATTGCAATTCAAAGATATATTTTAATTGGAAATGAGGTGCTTAATCCAACGCAGTAAACTGTTAGTTAATATGATTATCAATTTTGGAGTAATAGACCATTTAAAGTTTATGACGTCATAAAGCCATGATTTTATTCGAATTGCAATGCATTTTATAAATAGTTTACACATGTTTCATTTTCATATTTTATATTATGCATATCCATGATGAGTAAGTATTACGGTGGCTCCCAACGGCTAGTTTTTTTCTGGTAAACCACAATTTTCTATTGAAAAATGTATAACACCTTTTAACACAATTGCTCTTACTTCTCAGTGAATTCAGGTAGTAGGTTTCAAGTACTCCTCTGCAACAACAAAATTTTTTCACCCATCATCCGGAAGATTTGGGACTTCACTCTGCTGGCTTGTCACCTACTTTTCTAACTGTGGGCACCACTGAAGCACAGTTTGTCCTAACAAGCTAAGCGAATATGCACAGTTATCTTAATTGAAAAAAGAAATTCTTATAAATTTCTTTTTCTTATGGATTATCCTGAAAAAATTCAGGAAAATGCATTTTTTTAAGGGAATGGAGGTAAACAGGAAGGATGGAGTGGCTAATTACATATTTTCAAAAAATGAGTTCTTATATCAAGTTGATTGTTTTGTAATTACTATTGTCCAATAAAAATGTTTTACACATTACATTTATTTCACTTTACAAATTACAAAGCTCAATTTCACCCTTTTTATAATTAAAAAGGTTGTGTATAGGAAGTTCTGAATTTAAAAAAAATACTAGTTGACCCAGCCGGCGTTGTCCAGGCCCGTGATAAAACCTTAAATGAACCCCAAATAAAAAATACTGACAATTAGTGATAAAAATGCTTGTACGAAAACATAAAAAAAAAAAGCTTTTGTTGTCCAAACCCTTTTAAATTTTTAATGGTTATAATAAATATAAAGGTTTTAAAGCCCGTGTAAAAATTACATCAGAAATATTGTTATCTGGTTGTAAAATAAATATCTTTTCTTCCCCAGAAAATGACTATTTCAAATTCTATAGAATGTGAGAATCCCCCCCCCCCCTCTCATATTTTCCTTTCCAGCCTTCAAAAAAAAGTGAAACCGCACCCCTCTCTCAAACAAAGAAGGTGGAAGAATGGATGCCCCCTCCAGGAAAAGAGAATAAAAATAGAATTTAGAAGAAGTATTTTCTAGGAGTAGGGTTGTGAGCAGTGAAGGCCAATAGGCGAGCTATTCTTTCCCCAACCCTCTTGATTCTTCTTAATTCTATTTCCTGCTGTATTCAACCTTCAAAAAAGGTTGAGGCATGCACAGTAAGATTGGATTTGTGCTGAAAAATTAAGACTTTTTGCTTCTCGCTTTAATATATTAGATTCAAATACATAAAGTTACCCTATTAAAATATCGAATACTCTAAAAAAGAAAAAAAAAAGACCTTAGTGGATTATTTTTTAGTTCTGTTTATTTTCCAAATGAATAAACATTGTGAAAAAATTCATGCTTCCAATATGCAACATTTTTAACGCTTCTTTTCTGATAACTTTAAAAAATTGTCTGAATAAATACCAGCATCTAAATTATTCTCATTACCAAATACATTGGTACATGAATATGTAATGTTTCACAAATAGTTTTTATAATTTCATAATGTTTTTTTTTTTTCCTAAAAACAAATGATATCTAACAACTGGATTTCTGGCTAGAATTTTAATGTTTTGCGACTGATTTTTTTCTTCTTTTTAATTGTGACAGTTTTATGATTAATCTTGACAAATGTCTGTTCTTGTTGAGATATCCTAGCAATTCAATGAAAAAAAACTCCCTAGCATTCAAGTCTATTAGGGTCCCTTGTGATTTAGAATTATCCAAACACAAGACTTAAAAAATTCCAATAAACACAAATCTTAACATTTGTTTAAATAGGCACTTCAAAGAAATTATATTTTTATAAAAGAAAACAAATTCAAATTTCAATAGGTTCCTTTGTATTTTTTTTAATTTAATTTTTCATTTTTTGATATTTATCTAGATATAAGGTGATCCAGATGACTGGAGTTCAGATAATGGGAGCTTTACTGTAAATATATTTCTCATGACAGGCAGTATTCTACCATTTACAATTAAAGTAATATACAAGGCTAACTGTTAATTTAATTTTAGTTATATTTATTACGACATCAGCTGACCCATCTAGCCTGGCCCGAGGCCCTGGATAACATCAGTGTTGAATGTTTTTATATCTTTAAACAAAAATCTGTCCAAACAAACCTAATGTCGGGGGCCTCAATGCATTTCACAGCATATACCCTCAAATTTGTATGATTTAATGTTTTTAAATGAAAATCTGAGCCTAAAGTTGGGAGCCCAGCTGCCTTCAGCAATATACACTGGACGTGCTACACATACACCGGTCTGTTTTCATTTTATATTTTTAAATGAAAATCTTTCCAAACAAACCTAATATTGGAGGCCCCACTGCCTTCAGTAGCGTACACTGGTAGTATGCATGCTCTGGTCTGTTTTGATTTTTAAAAAAAATCTTTTCAAATGAACCTAATGTTAGAGCCTCAATATATTGGGCAGTGTACCTGTACACTCTCGAATATGTATGATGATTTTATATTTTTAAAATGAAAATCTCTTGAAACTAATCTAGAGTCAGGGAAACTACTGCCTTCGGCAGTGTTCACTAGGTATACTACGCATGCTTCAATCTGTTTTGATTTTATATTTTTTAATGAAAAAACGGTGTAACCCAAGCCTGTAATAATAACCTTAGATATACCTGATCCTCAGGCAAATTTGGGCCTGCCCTTGGACTATCCTCAACCAAATTTTCAAACCTTTATGTGTAATAGATTTTCCTCTCCATCGCAGACACACACACACACACACTGAAAAACATCTTTCTATTATTAATATAGATGTGTAACTTCATGTTAGTTAAATGACCTAAAATAAAGGATTTAAAAATAAAATATAATTTATAATGCAGAAGAAAGATTTATAAAAAGTGACACATGATCATACAATTGCTAAATACCTTGGAAATAGCAATGTGTTAAATTCACCTATGGCTATATGGAGCCAGCATCCCAGGTAAGTCATAAGAAATTATCACAATCCTTTTTATAAAAAATTAGATGAAATTTGGCTCTAAGTCCACAATAATAATAATAAAAATATTTACAGTATCAAAAAGACCAACTAAAAATTGTAGTCCTGGTTCTCTTCCAGGGATGCCATTAAGGGGGATGTTGTTTTTTCAAAACTGACTGACAAACTTTGCGATTACAGTGAAACCTCTCTAAGGAGACCACCCATTAGACCATAAAAAATCGGTCTTTTAGAGAGGTGGTCTCTGAATAGAGGTGATGGGTAAAGCAAAGTTTCGTGAAATACACATTACAAAAAAATATGTTATTGACTTTTTTTATTATAGTATTTCATGTCAATACAGCTTTAAAGAAGGAATTAATTGTAGTTTGCTTTGATTTTAACAATTTCTCAATAACAATTTTTGTTTCTAAACATTCTTTGATCTCTTTAAACAAATTATTAATCTTAGTATCATCTCTGCAGGTATGGAACTTTCTATCAATCTATTAATTTCAACAAGTGTTTCTTGACATGAAATAGAAGCCCCCCCCCCCCCCACATACACTTAACAGTTAAATTTTTTTTTAACTTTACAGGTGTTTGTTACTTAATTCCAGGAAAGGCGACAAGAGCCCTTCTCCCACCAACACCAACTTATCTTTCCGTAACCATAGTCACATTAAACATGCACGAGACCCAGCGTTTTCCTCTTAAACGGGGGAGAAAAGAAATCACCTTGATTCATCAGATCTAAGGAAGCAAACTTGCTGAGCGTGTTTTCCGGAGATGAGTGGAATTTCGAGATTTCCCCATACAAAGGAAAGTAATACTCTTCGACTGAAAAGTGGTCTTTCAGGGAGGGAAACTGGAAATAGTGGTCCTTTAATGTAGGAAAATTAACATTGAGCTTATAGCCAAAAATTTTAGACCATAAATAAACGGTCTTTATGAGAGGTGGTCTTCTTATAGAAGTGGTCTTTCAGGGAGGTTTCACTGTATTTGCTGAAATTCTCTATTTTTGTGTGTGTGAGATTGTTTGACTAAATTTGCGATTTGTTGTGGAACCTTTGGATGAAATTCCCGACTTTTTCCCACAATAGTTATACAAAATTCATGATTTTTTGAAAAATCTTTTGACAAAATTTGAGTTTTTTCGCTACCGATAAACTAATTTGACTTTTTTCTGTGAATAAACGTTGTAATCTGCGATTTTTTTTCGTGACCAATTGACAAAAATCGCTATTTGTTTCCGTGATCTTCGGTGAAATTTGCAATACTTTTCCACAGCAGTTTGACAAAATTAGCAATTTTTGCAGCTAACAATTTGCAAAATTCGCTATTTGTTTCTGTGATTGTTTGACAAATTAACTAATTTTGCGTAATTCAGCCCCCCCCCCCCCTCCTCAAAGAAAAAAAAAATTGCAGACTTCTATGAAATTGGAAAGGAGTTAATAGGGAAAAATCTTGCACATATTTTTTTTTATTGTGTGGGATTTTCTTTTTGTGGCCAATTTGCTCAATTCAAAATTACAAAAGAAAAGTCTCCCCTCTCGCAAGGAACTCTTGAACCCTGCAGTAAAAACTGCAAACAATTAGTCGAAAATGGCTGGAAAAATGTTCCATTTTAGACAGTTCTCTGTCTTAGCAGGTATAATTGTAAGGTGCTTTTTCGCCAAAACTTTTTTTAGGTTGAGAAGAATTCTGTTATGTATAGGTTTTGTTTTCACATCTTTTATTGTAACACACTTATGCTCTTCAGAGGTACAATATAGAAAGCATGTTTTAACAGTCTTAGAGGCTACCTTTAGCAGAGGTAACAAAAACCTGCCTATAGCGGAAAAATGTCATTGTCAATATCTTGAAATTATATCTGCTAAGACAGATTTTTTTTTTTTTTTTGCGATTTCATATTAAAAGTGTATTTTTTTTGTATCCTTGATTCAGTAAATGCTTCTCATTTGGAGGGAGGGGGTTACAGCCCCCCCCCCTCGGAAACCCCAGCATTTGTTATGCCACTGCCCACCCCCAAAGAAAGTTCTGAAATGGCACCCCTGTTATCTTCATTTTTCTGACATTCTATTGTCGATACAACTCTGTCTCTAATTTACTCCTACATTATATGTAGAAGTAAAAATTCCACTATCATTTTTGTACTGACAAGAGTAAGCTGAATGCTACTGAAAACAGTCTACACTTTTTTAGTAGGATTTTTTTTTTCTTTTTAGTGCTGCAAACATTTTAAAATATTATTACAAAATTAAAGCCTTTTTGTGTTTTTGTTATGACCTCCCATTCAATTGATACACCACAAATTCATCCTGGTCTTTAAAACTTCGATTGTGCATAACTCAAACATTGTTTGTCATAGAGAACTGACATGTATATTATCCAGTTTTTATTGACCTTTAATTGGATATGCTACATAACTCAAAATTTAATGTTTTTTAGCCCCTCTCCTAAATTTATTAAAAATATAAATAAATAAAATATTTTATTTAAAAAAAGAGAGAGGGAGAGATGTGTTGTTTTTACATTAAAAGAGAAAATGTGTGCTTTATTCCATGGCGATATGTGAACTTAAATACGGAAACTATATATATATATATATACTAGGTGGCTCAGCCCCCTACTTGCTAATGCTCGCCATATTGGACGGAGGCAGAGCTGATCTAACACAATCTAGTCTGTTCATTGGTCTGAGCTCTGGAAACTACAGTTGTTGCCAAACCATAAGTTACAAATTCAGCCCTATTTCCGCGCCACGTAAGACAAATATATATATATATATATATATATATATATATATAAAGTAATAATATTCAATGGTATAAGGAGAATTGTTAATATGTGCTACAATAAAAATGCTACTTTGGATTATATTTATAAAAAACTATCCTTTTAATTACATATCTAATAAAATCAAACAAATGTTCAATGATAGTGTTTCATAGCATATAGATCTGGATGTGTGTTCTCAAAAATAAATAAGACAACATGGAAAAAGTTTTAAGAGAATAATTTTTACATGCTTGTGAGCCTGGATCTTTTATTTATCCTCAAAAACCACATGTCATCATTAATATGTAACATGGTAAAATGGTATTGAACAATTAAACAGTTAAGTTAGCTTAAAATAAATAATCACAATGCAACAAGTTAGCTCTTTCTTGTCAATTATAAAAAATATTTACATTTCTATATTCCAAATGTGTTTTTAACTTCGAACTTAGGAAGGCATATTTATATAGTATTGTAGCTGCTTTATGGATACTATCAGGATAACATTAAATTAATAATAATTGCCTCTACATAAATTGCAAATCAAAGAAACTTCAGCACACTTATTTAATTGCGTATACTTTACTTTATAGTACAGATGAGAGTTAAAATAAAAAATCTCTCATATTATCACAATGAAAAATGTAGTGTTGATTTAATGTTGTTCTTAAATTTCATCGGTCAAGGTAAACAAATACCAAGAAATAAAAAAAAAAAAAAAAAAAAAAAAAGAGCGAAAACAATTAAAATAAGTTTTTCTTTTTTAATAAAGAGGTTCTCCAGGGCAGGATGGACAGGTTTTTGTTACTGAAAAGAACTTTGCATTTCAAAAGTCAAGGAGAATCAAACTTTCTTTAACACATTCACGACAAGTATCTTTTACATTTCTTTTAATTCTTCAGTACCAAATTTTTGATATTGTAATCTTTGTCTTTATAAATCACTGAAAATCTGAGATTATATACAGTGAAAATTTCTTTAGTAAAATCCTGGTGTTCAAATTCAAAGATTTCATGCACCTTAAACGGAATGTATACATGCTGCTCATCATGAAGGAATTAAGGGGGAATGCAGTACAGAAAATTAAATGATAAAAAGTAATTTTTAATCCAACTAGCTTTTTGTTAACATACAACATTAGTTTTATATGTGATGAAATTTATTGGTTAATTTTAAGTACATTGTTTGCCATATGTATTTTATATTGCAAATAAAAAAGTGATAACTGTATATAAAATAAGAAGTGCAAATAAAAAATAACGTTTAGTTTTTGATAATTACAATTAACAGTTTCAGAATATTGTTTATAATTTCATCTTGCAAAATGCTTTGCACCACTATACTTTTTTTTTTTTTTTTTAAATAAGTACCCATCAGAATACCACCATGAAATCTATACATTTTCTAAATGTATAAATTTTATTATTATAATATATATATATATGTGTGTGTGTATGAAAAATTACTCAATATTCTGTATGATAAGTTTTTTATTAAAGGGTAGTAGGTGGCTGCAAGGGAAAAAAATGAAGATTATTAAAGTTCATTAAAAACAGATGAAAAAACATAATTTACAGTTCTCCAATTGAATAGTTTTTTTTTTTCTTAGATAGAGGCGTTTAAACATTTGAAGGACAGAAAATTTTGTGAAATTTGTACATTTTTGAAAGCTAATAACTCCTAGCAAAATGGCCAAAATATCTGAAATTTTACATTTTTTATGTTTTTGATTTTTTTTTTTTTTTCAAGGGGGAGGGGGGAAATAATTGGAAAGTTTAAAAACATCAAGGTCTAAAAATATTTTTTATTTGTTGATTTGAGATGAAAACCCAAATATTTTTTGTGGATGTGTATCTTTTGCAAAAATCAAACCTATTTTTTGACCCAGTTTGTCTATGCCTTTTATAGAGGCGCAGACTAGATGTTACGCTAACATGGCCACAATTCATCACATATCACATTTTGAAAAATGTATGGGAATTTTAGATTTTACATGAACAATAGTCAAAATAAATCTAAAATTTACAGATGTATTATTCAATTAAATTCATTTTCAAAACACGTGCTCAAAAAGCACAAAATTAAAATATATAGCCACTAATCAGATTGTTTTTTAAAAGTTTTTTTTTCTCTTTTACTTATGTTTTTTTAATTTATATATCAATTAATTAAAGCCTATCAAAACTGAATTACATTTTCATTTAATCATATAATGAAAATACATGTTTAGCTTTATTTTTTTATACATACAGGCTGTCCCAAAAAGATTGGAATGTGCTTTACTTTTTACATGTTGGAGATATGCAAGCAATGTAAATTGCAAAAGTGTTCTAGAAAAGCTGGGAAGATTATGTTGATGAAGTAGTTCTGCCATTAATTTTCAAAAAGTTACACTTTTAATTTTTATATGCTTTGTGGGTCTTATGAAACTTTTTTCCCATTCTCGGACACGTAAAACAGTGGAAATTTCACTCTTCTATGACTAAAACTCATCAAGTTATGATACTTTGAATTTTATGAAATTTTAGACCTTTCCAGCACTAAAAATGGACAGACTTTTTTAGTGCTTGAAAGCTTCAAAATGTCTTATATTTCTATAACTTTACAGAACACCGGGACCAAAATAAAAAATTATAACATGTAACTTTTTGAAAATTAATAGTAGAGCTATTTCATCAACATAATCATAATTTCTACTTTATATTAAATACTTTTGCTATTTACATTGCCTACATATATCTAACAGGTAAAATATTAAAGAATGTTTAAATCTTTTTGGGACACCCTCTATATATTCAAAAACTCAAATTGCTTATTAAAAAGAAACAAAAGTGTTGTGTGTATAAAAGTGAGAACATTTTTTTTAAATGTTACTTAGAAGAAGCAATTTACAAAGAGATTCAAAACGCTTGGAAATAAAAAATATCATAGCAGTATTTTATAGTGGTCCAAAAATACAATGGTTTATTTAGGTCTTAAAACTATACAAAATTGAAGCAGAGCTAAAAACTGGTAGCACTAAATGATTTTATAAAATTTCTTAAGAGTGACAATAAAATAACAAATAACTTAATTCGCATAAATCGCTAGTAAAAGTTTTTAAAAAAAATGAAAAAAAAAAGTCAAACAATTGCACAGATGTTTAAATCCACCACTCTTTTTTATATTCTCTATACATGAATGCACATACAAGTGAATGTCAAACTTTGGTATTTACAGTGAGACTATGTACAGGAGGAAAAAATGTAGATTACAAGTTAGACTATGTACAATTACAGCTCTGGGTTATCTGTGACCATCCTTAGAATAGCGTCGTCGTTTCAGATGCACCAGCATTTCTTGGGATTCTAGATAAGAATAAAAAAGAAATTAAGCGGAATATAATATCACATACATTATAAATTTCATATTACATACTCCATAACTTATAAATAATAATAAGAGCACAAAAGTGTAGTAGAAAAATGTATACAGAACTCTTGATTTTCAAAATACTAATAGATATTTAATATGAAGGGTTAAAAGAAAAATGATAATAGTCCATTTTTGTGAAATTTGAGCTGACATCATCCGACAGCTTGAGGGGAATACTATTGTTTGGTAACTTTGGATTGAGGAGAAAATGCAAGTAGTCCTTTAAAATCATAACTGAGGATGGGCCAATATACAGTTGATGATAAGACGTTTATATGTGTAAAGGAAAATAACTTAGAGTAACTAGTTTGTGACTATTATCATTTTCTTTCTTGACACTTGATATGTATTTATAATTAAAAAATACCAGATATGCCCCAAAAATGCCTCCATTTTTAACAG
This sequence comes from Maratus michaelseni, assembly GCA_963931845.1. NCBI lineage: Eukaryota > Metazoa > Arthropoda > Arachnida > Araneae > Salticidae > Maratus > Maratus michaelseni. Next base: position 379,091,922 of record OZ007587.1, on the reverse strand, counting down.
TTTCTAACAGAGTTGAAAAATGTTTTTGATTTTGTTTTGTCTGCCTGCCATCTGGCCATGCTCCAACTCTCGTAAATATACTCTTATTGCCATGTAACTGATATATCTCATTGAGGTTTTCTATGGCCTATTCACTATTGAAAATGGAGTGTGTAGAATTTATAGTTTGTTTACAGGGACACTCACTAGAATCCCATCTTATGGGGAAAAATCGTTTGTGGTGTATTTTAATGATGTTACAACACTATTTAAAACATAAGAATATGGAGAGCAAAGCATCTATCATTGAGTTACAGGGTTACACATAAGAAATCTATTATATAATGATCTACTAGAAAAAAAAATTGCAACTTATTTTGATGGTGTTATACTATTTCAAACATAATGAAATCTATATGCATTATTGAGGTGCACTACAAGATACTTATTGTAGAATATTATGTGCATAACAGTTCATAACGATCATAGTACTGTCTATGAATAGTAAATGCTAGAAGTGTGATTTCAGGTGTGATATACATTTTAAAATTTAACTAAATTTTTGCACACTACATGGTGTGTAGAAATTATATAGATAGTATACAGGAATACACAAAATAATTCATAAGCACTATGTGAACTATATTTCGTATACTAAAAGATGTTTGTAGAATATAAATAAATTTATATACAGAGCTATGCAAAGAATTGGATATTGATTGCAAAGGATTGGATTGAAGGTGAAAAAGGAAAAGACTGTCTGTGGGTGTAAATTTCTGAAAATACATTTTCAGTTGTGTTATGTGTTTTTTCCCCGAATTAAATTTTGATTGAGAAATTGAATTTAATTTATTACGAGATGTGTATAAAAATCTGTAAATAATATAGAGGGCTGTACAAAAAAAATTCAAGTACACTTTCATTTATTGACGGATATTAAAGTAAATTTTCAACAATGTTATGCATTTTCTAACTGTACTAAATTTTAGCAAAGTATGTAGTATATGCAAATCCATAAATTTTATACAGTGATATACAAAATAATCCAAGTACTTTTTTGATTATGGATAGTAATTGCTGAAATTGGGTTTTCAAATGTTTTGTGTTTTCTAAATTGTTTTTTTAAGATATTGTGAAAGTTGTATCGAAGTTCTGCTACAGTATTCTGAAAGTGCAGGAAAGTGTTTCATAATCTATGCTTAATGCAGAATTTGTCTTTGTTTTTCATCTCTCCCCCTCCCCTCCCAGTCAGACTAAAACTATATAAATAATTAACAGTAAGTTTATTATTGTTATCTTATAAAAAATCTATCTAACTGTAGCATTTAAATTTATTTGCACACACAATGAACATACTTTTTGTATAAAAAAGTCCTTCCGGCCAGTACCGGGAGGAAAATGTAGCTTTCCTATATCTTCGTTTTAAAATTTGAACTAAAGTTACACGAACACAGCAAGTTAAAATGCAAAGAAAATGTTTACAAAAGATTCGTTAATACTGAATTTGAATAAGAAATTCGCTATAGCCAAGTTGGCTTCATTTATGAAGACTTATTTTGGTTGCCAAATTTGGCGATATTTCGCCAAATGTCACCAAGTTTGGCGAGAATTTGGCGCTAACGGATATGAATATATATTTTTATACGTATGATTGGGAAAATTATTACAACAAAGAAATTTTTTGTAATGTGCTGTCTTGTTTCAAAATGTCAGCCACCCTAGAATTTCAAACTGCTCTATCTCAGCCATTTTTTAAGATAGAGGTAAACCAAAAAATGCTCTGGAATCCTTGTATCAAGGCCTAACACTTAATTAAAAAATAAATTTGAATTTTTAATTTTTATGTATATTTATTTTAGTTTTAAATTTTTAAATGACCGCCATCTTGAAACAAAATGGCGGACCAAGCTGGCCAACGAACTCGGTCGAGACATTGGTGAGCTTAATACACACAATTAGTTTCATCAAAATTGATTTATAAATACGAGCATTATCGTATGACATAGGTCATATATATATATATATATATATAAATCAGGGCTGTTTAATAGCCTCTGCTTGTTAACTAGGAGAAGACCCTTTAAATGCCTCAGAGGAGGACTTAAAGGAATCGACTGGGAGCAGGGACTTGATGTCCAATCCGCACCTTCCATCGGTGCAGCCTGTTAGTACCCTTGCCTAGTGCATGGGGAACGAACGCGGATGGGCTTCCTCCAACCCGCTTGGCCAGCGTGGAGGAATTTGGCCACCTCCCCCCTTATTTTACCATGAATTCACAAAACAAATCACGGCCCTCAATTCCCGGCAGTCTGCATGTTCCTGATTACGGCAGCGATCAGAAAGACATGAAGACAGAGGGTGCTAAGAATCACCGGGCTCGGCTTGGCTGCCATAAGTTGATGACCTTGGCTACGTATAATGGACGATCCTTATCTTCTGAAAGTCGTTTACAGGAACTTGAAGAAGAATTAGAAAGAATCAACTGGGACATCCTAGGATTATGTGAAATAAGAAGAAAAGGTGAAGAGAAGATTGATCTTGCCAGTGGACATGTATTGTACTACAGAGGTACAGAAGATGGAAAAACAAGTGGTGTAGGATTTCTGATTCATAAAAGGTGGAAGAATCACATCGTAGAATATGATAGTGCATCAGATAGAGTTGCAAGGTTAGTTATACAAGTGTCAAAAAGATACAAACTGCAAATTACCCAAGTTTATGCACCAACAATTAGCTATACTGATGAAGAAATTGAGGATTTCTATGAAGAAGTAGCTTCAATGCATCAAAAAGGAAAATGCTACATAAAATTAATAATGGGAGACTGGAATGCTAGAATTGGGGAAAAAAAGAAAGGTGAGTTCTCAGTAGGAATTCATGGATATGGGGTGCGTAATGAAAGAGGAAACAGATTGATTGAATTTGCAGAATGTGAACAGATGTATATCATGAATTCATTTTTCAAGAAAAAGCCACAAAGAAAATGGACATGGCGTAGTGCAAATGGCTCAACAAGTGAAATCGACTACATCTTGACAAACAAAAAGCATCTTATTCAGGATTGCAGCGTTCTCAATAACTTCAATACAGGAAGCGATCACAGGTTAGTTAGATGCAAACTGCTTTTAAATACTAAAGTGGAAAGAATGAAGCTTTTGCAATGCTCAAAGAAATCAGTCGATATTATAAATCTCCAGAAACATAAAGAAGAATTTAATTTAGAACTTAAAAATCATTTTCAAGTACTTCAATCAATCTTAGAAGAAGAACAAGATGTTACAGTAGTGAACAAGAAAATAACAAATACTCTACAAGAAATTGCAAGGACGATAGCTGGTGAAGCACAAGTAAAGCAAACAAAGAAAATAACAGAAGAAACAAGAAGACTGATGAAGAAACGCAGAGAATTTAAAATGAAGAAAAACTATCCTAAATCAAGAGTTGAATATGCAGAATTATGTAAAACGGTAAGAAAATGTGTTACAGAAGATATCAGAAAATTTAACTGTGATCTTGTCAAAAAAGTTCTAGAAGATAACAAAAGTTTAAAATCAGCTAAGCGCAAACTGTGTGTTGGAAGAAAAGGTATTTTTGCACTGAAGACAGCAGATGGAACAATCACCAAAATCAATAATGAAATAGTACACATTGTCGAAAAATTCTATAACGATCTATATAAATGTGAAGATCAAAGGGAAATCAACCTACGTGATCCACTAGTAAACATAACAGAAACTGAAGAGATAATCCCAGTGATGACAGATGAAGTTGTACAAGCCATTAGAGGCATGAAAAAAGGTAAATGCCCTGGCGAAGATGGAATTACAATTGATCTTATCAAAGAAGCAGGAGAAGAATTTGCAAAAATGCTAGCCTTACTGTTTTCCAAATGTCTCGAGAAATCAGATGTACCAGAAGATTGGAATAATGCTGTGATGGTGTTACTTTATAAGAAAGGAGAAAAGGAAAACATTAAAAACTACCGTCCAATCAGCTTACTGTCAGTGATTTATAAAATTTTCACCAAAGTTTTAACGACAAGACTTGAATCAGCTCTGGACTCAGCTCAACCTAGAGAACAAGCAGGATTTCGAAGTGGATTTAGCACAATGGATCATATTCAAACAGTAAGGGAAGTTATAGGAAAACATAAAGAATATAATTTACCTCTCTGTCTTGCCTTTATTGATTATGAAAAAGCATTTGATTCGGTCTACACATCTGCAGTAATTACTTCTCTGGAGAACATTGGTATAGACAAACCTTATATCAATATCATAAAGAAGATCTACAAGAAAGCAACAGCCACCATCCGTTTGGACAAAGGAAAAGCGAAGATCAAGCTTGAAAGAGGAGTAAGACAAGGAGACACCATTTCGCCTAAGCTTTTTACTGCTGTCTTAGAGAGTATTTTCAAGAAGCTGGATTGGGAAAACAAAGGGATTAGAATAAATGGGGAATATTTAAGCCATCTCCGGTTTGCTGATGACATTTTAATTTTCAGTAATAGCCCTGAAGAATTGCAAAATATGCTAAAAGATTTGGCAGAAGCTAGCATTAATGTGGGATTAAAAATAAATTTGGAAAAGACTAAGGTGATGTTCAATTCATTTGCATCAAAAAAGAAAATCGTCTACAACAACACTGAGATTAAAGATGTTGAAAGTTATGTGTACCTTGGACAAGAAATATCTTCAGACAACAGTATCATGAATGAAATCAATAGAAGAATAAGAAATGGATGGAGTGCTTTTGGGAAGAACAATATTATTCTGAAAAGTAACATGCCTCTTTGTTTGAAAAGAAAGGTGTTTAACCAATGTGTTTTGCCTGCACTAACTTATGGAGCAGAAACTTGGACACTAACAAAACGGATGGTACAAAGATTACAAACAACACAGCGAAGTATGGAAAGATGTATGCTAGGCATAACCAGAAGAGACCGAAAGAGAATAACGTGGATAAGAAGTCAGACGAAAGTTTTTGACATTATCGAGAGAATTAAATGGCTAAAATGGAAATGGGCTGGGCACATTGCAAGAAGACAAGACAATAGATGGAGCACAAACACCCTACAGTGGTATCCCAGAGATGTAAAACGACCAAGAAGACGACCTCAAGTAAGATGGAGTGACGAAATCAGAAAAGTGGCCGGTGTTAATTGGATGACTAAAGCACTAGACAGGCAACAATGGAAAAATCTGGGGGAGACCTACATCCAGCAGTGGATTGAAAACGGTTGATGATGATGATGATGATATAAATCAACATTTGAACGGAGGGTGGTTTTGGGGTCTGGGGGTCATGATCGGTGAAAATATATCAAAATTTTCCGGAACTGCTGCAATAGGTAGCTTTATACTTTTTTGTATTGAAAGCTACCTAAAAATATATATATAGCAATAAAACAATTACTGTTCTGAACATGGTTAAAGTATAGTACAATATAAAGGTTTTTTTTAACATAAAAAATAAATGATATTTCCTCAAAGAAAAAAATTGGCATTCCTATATTAAAAGGATGAGAAATTATTTCTTTTACTGTTTTTTTAGTTTTTTTCCTTGCCAGGTTAAAGTAAAAATACTAGTGTCGTATTAATATTTGTACAAGTATTTATATTGTTCCATGTACAGTAAAAGACTATACTTGTCATCTGTTTTTCTAACATAATATGCATTCAAACATAATCCTAGACCCCCACCCGCCGGAGCTTTTTAAGCTTGGGTGGATGGGGAGGAGTTAGCTAAATTTGATACTGTGCAAATTAAAACAAAAAAGGCACTAAACAAATTTAAAACAGTAAAATTTTAAATCTAGGAACTAGAATTTACAAAAAACAAGTCAGTAACAGCCTCAATATTACTACTATAGATACACATTTTTTGATTGAACATGTATGGAGAAATAACAACAATGGAATTTTATCCATCTATAGTAATATTATAAAGAAGTAATGTTTGTTTGTAGGTGGTAATATCTGGAACTACCAAGCCAATTTAAAACATAATAATGGCAAAAACTGCAAAATTCCAAACCTCTTCAAAACAGAAAAAGTGAAAAAAAAAAAAAACAATGAATGCAAAAAACAATGAAGAAAAAGTTTATTGTTGTAATGCCACAACAAATTTTCATTATATTTGACCTTCAAAAACAACTAATTAAACAATTTACTTAAATAATAAATTCTTAAATAAAAATGTAATCCAGGCATTGAGACTAATTAGATTTAATTTAAGAAGGAACTATTTAAAAGAGTAAACATAAATAAACAATTGAAACACGTAACAGAAAAAAAGCAGATAAATAAAAGAGAACAGAACAGTTAATTAGAATGGGTAGATTAAATAAGATTTTATTTTTAATTTTATAAACATCAGAAATAAAAGCACCCTATAAAAGAAAAGGCTTGCACACCTTTACACTCAACACACACAACAAAAAATAATAAAAATCAGTATACAATCAATTACAGAAGAACCTTATTTTTACATTCCTGGAACTTGTGTTTTATTGCAATAAATATACAGGGTGATTATAAAAAAACTATCCCGATATATGAGCCCCTAACTGTCATATCATTCACAGAAACTGAATGAAATTTTGGTTTAAAGTATTTTGAGATATGCGCTCAAGAATCATGTGAAAAACAACAGTTAAATTCTAACAGTTACAGTTACAGTGACAAAATTTCGAAAATTTCAAATGGCAACATCTATTTTTTTTTATTGGAATGTGATCTTCATAGTGAAAACCCATAAAAAGCGTTGGAACGGTACCTGTATCACGAAAATTGCCAGCGCTAGACAGACTAAGAAAAATAGTGAAAACAACCAATAAAGACAGAGAAGCAACAGAAAACAAAACATTTTATTGTGTTTCATACATTTTCCATTTCACACGCGACGACACTTTACATGCAGCAGATGGTGGATACCACTGAACAATAAAATGTTTTACTTTCTGTTGCTTCTCTGTCCTTTATTGGTTGTTTTCACTTTTCTTCTTAGTCGGTCCAGCGCCGGCGATTTTTGTACTACAGGTACCGTTCCAACGCTTTTGATGGTTTTTCACTATGAAGATCACATTCCAATAAAAAAAAATTAGGAGTTGCCATTTGAAATTTTTGAAATTTTGTCATTGTAACCGTAACTGTTAGAATTTAACTGTTGTTTTTCACATGATTCTTGAGCGCATACCTCAAAATACTTTAAACCAAAATTTCATTCAGTTTCTGTGAACGATATGACAGTTAGGAGCTCATATATCGGGATAGTTTTTTTATAATCACCCTGTACAATAAAACACATATGTAAATTTAATCTTCTTATTAACGTAATGTGAATTTTTCAGCAGTTTCATTTGAATTAAGAATACATTTCCAGAATTCAAGTTTTTCACAAGAAACTCAACTCGAAGTAGGATATACACAGAGATTCTAAGTCTAAAATGATCAAATTCATGTGCCATCAAGAAGTTATATCTCTTAAGCGTGAAGAGTGTTTTCTCTCTATTGCTATTATTTTGTGAAGATTTCATGATGGAAAACTTTAAAACAGGTTAATTTTCTCTTTCTTATTGTGTTTACTTAATTTACTATTGTGATAAATACAATATATATAAAAGTGTTAAAAGACAACACAGAAACATCATACACATATTAAAAGTAACTGATTTGATAATCATCTAAAAACAAGACAATTTACAAAACAGCTTGCATATACAATGGGTGTGCATATTGTTAAAGCAAATATTGTTCAGTAATAATTATTGTTGAAACATCAGGCGAGGCTTACTGTTGAGACCCAAAAAGATTTTGGTTTCTGTTTGTTTGTCTGTCTGTTTGTCTGTTCCATGATAACTGACAAAAAAAGTGTCCGATTAGGTTGTTTTCTGGTAGTTATGTTGGGGAGGTACCAGGATTTAGCTGTAAGTTTTTGGTTAAACTTGGTTCATTCGTTCAAAAAATATAGAACATTTCTTTCGATGTCATAATACTTTCCTATGGGAATTCACACGATTTTCAAATTTCATTGTTAACTGAAATGAAAATGGCACATTTGCATAATGGATTAAACAAACTTATGAATGCTAAATTTTTGATATGAAGGTTTTAAACATATCCAATAGCTTTGAAAATTTGCCGATACATTTATTAGAATTTAAAAATTGTTTAAATTACTGGGAAATTTTCTGCCTCTTTACAAGAAACATAAAAAATATTATTTTCATATTTTTTTTTACAAATTTTAAAATGCATTTCTTTTTACTTTCCTCATTAATTTATTAGTTGCTTAGCAACTATATTTCAAAGCATATCAAAATAATAAAATTCAAGCAAATTGCACTATTTTGCCATAACATTTTTTTAAAAAGCAAAATAGCTTATTTTCGAGTGATTTTTAGTATTATATTGGGATAAATGAGGATTTATTTATATAAAAGTCTCTTTTAACTAATTTAAAATGATCACCAAAACATAATTTCTAAATGAAAATTATGAAAATGTAGGATGTGTAATTTGGATTTAAGTCTTGTAATAGGAGTGTACATTTGTATATTTTTTTTCATTAGATTTTATTAAATTTCTGCAACAGATGTGAATGATTTATGGTTAAAAAGTTAGTATTTTTTTAAAAATAGGATAAAATCTCTCGTGTAAGGAGATGGTTAATCTAAAGAAATTAGATTAGTAAAATACATCTATACATATAATCAAATCCTGAAATAGAACAATTACTGGTAATTGAGAACAAAATTAAAGTAACAACAGTAAGAGGGAGGTGCCCCCCTGAAGAAATTACTTTTCACTCTTACAAAATTGCAAGAATAAGCAGTTTATGAGAATATCATTGCATAAAACCATATTTAATGTGACACTTTCAAAAATTCCATAAGCTTTGAGAAATCTTTTATGCTTATAAATATATATAGAATTAAAAAGTTAAATAGCAGATTGAACAGTATTAAATATTATGCAAAGTGAGATTAATAAATAATGACTTGTAGAGTTGATGTTGAGACCCTGATCAGCAGATTTATTAGTATAAAATATTTAGAGAATAACTGATCTCATATTTTTCAGTCGAAGTTTAGGCACAAGGGCAAATAGGGGATTTACAACAAATTTAATCAAAAAAATATTTGTGATCACTCTGTAAAATAAATGCTGGAAATCATTTTTAGCTGTGGCAGATGACAACTTGGGTTCTCTGCAACATTTGTGTAAGAATAACACATATATATTCATAATATAAGTTTCTTCGAAAATTTTGAAAAATTTCTGCATGTTTTTTTTTTTTTTTTTTCAGAAGTTTTGCATGCTATAGCATGCAGTTTCAATCAAATTTAACACCACTTTCAGATGAAACAAAATACAGTAGAAACAATATACTGCAATTAGAATAGGAATATATTAAATACCTGATGAAGTATGAGCATTTGTATGAAATAATTTGTAACAGCACATGCGCGAACGGTAACGAACGTTTTTTTTTTCATAAATTTGGTAGTTAATTATACAGGGCAGCTCATATAAAAAAGACAATCGAATATCATGGAAATTCAAAAAGCTATCAGTGATATGGTGTATATCACAGTAAAAGTATTTCAGTTGCTTTTTAAAAGTAGCTGAATGAATTTTTTTTTTTCAAAAATAGTCATTTTTTTTATTAACCAACTTCTAAGGAAAAAGAATGTATTAAAAAAAGTATGCATGCTATGAAAAACATTACTGTTCCTACATGTTCAGTTAAAAATTATTTCATGCAAATGCTCATATTTCAAATATTTTACACAAAAAAAGATCAATAACACTGGTTGGCAAAAAAGAAATCAAAAAAATTCCTCCGTGTAAAACAAATATGTAAACTGTACAGATCTAATTCTCCTAAATCTAAATATGACATCCAAATTCACCCAAGCACGTACCATTTTTTTGAGAAACAGTTTTATAATAATAACGAATAGTGGAGGATTATGGTTTTAATTTGCATTGCTAAACAAAACTGAAATCATGAAAAAAGTATTTTCACTGTCTTAGATAACGTATGATAAAATATAACATAAATATATAACACTAATGTATGAGGCGACGAAAAAGCGGTTATTTTTCTTTTACCGATGGCAATGAGTGGTTTGTTTAGAAAATCAAACCTGCTAATAAACCTAACTCAGGCTTTGTTATTTGTTGTGGTGCGAAATATTTTGTCTATAGATTATAAATGATTTAAAAAATAAATTACACACCTAATAAATAAAGAATTATTTTAAAAATAATTTATTCATATTATATATATATATATATATATATATATATATATATATATTAAATCTATCAACAATAGTTGTTTGTGTTAAAACATTTGGTTTATGTTTTTGCATTACATCTTGCAGTTGATAAATAAATTACCATAATTGTCCACTCAACCACAAAATTTTGTTTTTAGAAATTTCAATATTTTTGGCGAAACATTATAAATACATATGTAAGGATTAGAATATATATCTTTTTAATATTTATTAATATTGATTTAAGAGCCTACGCTAGTCACGCGAAGAAACGCTCCAGCTAATGTTAAGTCTATGGGAAGGATATCGTGCGATATCTCGCTCGCATTTTAATATTTTTAAATGATTTTTTTTTGCATAGGATAGCTGAGGTTGATCTCTAACGTTGTTAGTTTTTACTTTTTCGATTTTGGTTACGGTTTTTTTTATAAACGGACATTTTCAATTTTGGAACCGGTTCTGAAAGTGAAATTACCCTTATATAAAAAAACTGGAACCAAAATCGAAAAAGTAAAAACTAACAATGTTAGAGATCGACCTCAGCTATCCTATGCAAAAAAAATCGGTACTTTTCGGTTAGCCGGGCACCAGTGATATATGTACGTATACAAATACATATATATATATACATATATGTATATATATGTATACATATATGTATATATATGTATACATATATGTATATATATGTGTATGTATATATATATGTATATGTAGATATCTGTATATGTGTGCGTGTGTGTATATATACATGTATACATATCACTGGCGCCTGGCTAACCGAAAAGTACCAAATAATCATTTAAAAACATTAAAATGCGAGTGAGAAATCGCGCGATAACCTTCCCATAGATTTAACATTAGCTGGAGCGTTTTTTCGCGTGACTGATGTAGGCTCTTAAGGTATAAATTGCTTTATTAATTAATAAATGGTTTTATTTTCAAATATATAAATTGTAATTATTTCTAGATGAGAGATTAAATGTATTGTCTAAGTAACCCTATCTCTTTAAGACAGATAGATAATTTAAAAGAATAGATTTTTAAGAGGATTTTTTTTTTAATTATTATTATTTACCATATAACATGAATGATTAAATAAAAATAAATAAAATATTTTTGAAAGTACTATCATTTTAACCTATGAAAAAAAGAGTATTAAATGACAGGGGATAATATATATCAGAAATAAAATTAAGTTGTAAGAAAAAAATGAAAAATTGCCATTGGTAAATTATTTTTTAAGAATTAAATTTCTTTGTAAAGTGTGCATATATATAAAATAGCATTCATATATAAAGTGTGGCTTATGGGTATTTACAAATTACAGGTTTGCAGATTAGCAGCACTCTACTGCACATCGATATTCTAATTACAGTATATTGTTTCTACTGCATTTGGTAAAGTTTTCTGAAAGTAGCATTAAATTTGGTTGAAAACACAACACAAAAACCTGCATTTGGTTGAAAATCCCACATGTTTATAAGCAAAAAATATATGGAATTTTTTTTAATTTAGTAAAGAAACTTTTATACTTTTATAAATATGTGTTATCCTTACAAAAATGTTGTAGAGGATCCAAATTGTCATCTGCTACAGCTACAAATAATATCTAGCATTTCATTTTGGGTGTTCACAACTTTTTCATTCAACGTGTTGTTGGTCCTCTAATTGCCCTTGTGACTATAAGATCAAACATGTTCCTTTTATCCCTGAAGTACCTGACAAATTCGTTAAGTATTTCTCTAAATATTTTTCAATTATTGAAGGTGGCTCTAATAATATTATCACTCACTGTAAATCCCAAAGTATTGTGGTAACTAGTCGGATGTGCCAATCCCAAAACTTTCTTCTATCTCAATCATGTTAATTCTTCTGATTTCGTCCTCACATCGCCAATAAAATCAATATTTTTCGTCATTCTGTTGTACGTCAGCTGCTTGTGAATCATCGGGTTACCGGGATGCAATCAACTTATGTATACTAAATTACGAAAAGTTCTTTTGGCCTGTACCGACCGGAAGAGATAGCCTCCCTATTCCTTGGTTTTACGATTTTAGCTAATTTTACTGGAAAACTCGAAGCTAAAATGCGTGGAACCCAATTAAAGAAGATTCATTCCCAGTTCTCGTCAACGTTGAATTTGAATGAGAATATCGCCAAATTAGTCTTCTACAGCCAAGTTGGCTTCATTTGTAGCAACCTATTTTTGTCGCCAAATTTGACGATATTTCGTCAATTGCCGCCAAGCTTGGCGAGAATTTGACGTTGGCGAATATAAATATATAGTGTTAAGCATTTGAGAATAGGAACAATGGTTACAACAATGAAAGAAAATTTGCTGAAACCCTGTTAACTAAAACTCATAAATTAAACCCGTTTATGGATGAATTCTGCTGTCTTGTTTGAAAATGTCAACCACCCTAAAATTTCAAACCGCTATATCTCCGCCATTTTTTAATATAGAGACAAAACAAAAACTGCTCCGGATTTTCCGGTTCAAGGCCGAACATTTAACGGAAAAAACTTTTAGGATTTCTAATTTTTTTATCCATCTTTTTGAATTTGAAATCTTTAAATGGCTATCACAGCGCCCCCTTCCGGCGGAATATCCCCACATTCTAGTAGGACCTGCTGGCTACAGCCAAAAACATATTAAAAAATGTTGGTTTAATTATCTGCATAACATCATACCCTTTTCGATGATACAATAGTGAAAATTGAACAAAAATCGCAATGGCAGAGCCCCCTTTCGTCGAAATATCCCCGCATTCAACCTGGACCTGCAGGCTATGGTCAAAAACATAGAAAAAAAAATTGGTTCAATTATCTACATAACTTCATACACTTTTCGATGATACAATAGTGAAAATGGAACAAAAATATCGATCACAGCACCCCCTTTCGTCGAAATATCCCCAAATTCTAATAGAGCCTGCTTGCCATAGCCAAAAGCATAGAAAAAAATTAGGTTCAATTTGAAGCATAACTTCATACACTTTTCGATGATACAATAGTGAAAATGGAACAAAAATATCGATCACAGCGCCCCCTTTAGTCGAAATATCCCCAAATTCTGAAAGAATCTGCTTGGCATAGCCAAAAACATAGAAAAAAAATTAGGTTCAATTTCAAGCATAACTTCATACACTTTTCGATGGTACAATGAAAAGACACACAGACGGACAGATGGACGGACGGACAGACAGACATTTTGTAAAAACATGTTTTTCGAAATCTCCTACCCCTAAAACGTGTAAATTCGTTGAAAACCGGAAGTCGAAAAAAATTTCGATTACAATACTTTCTTCTATTATAGATAGAAGAAAGTAAAAAATCTTTCTGTGATGTGTAACATTTATTTTACGGTAATGTTTAAGGCTGTTCTCAAATCCAAACTGTCTACTTTCTGACACATTTTAAAATTAATTTTTGTTTACAAACGCTTGAAATTGGCAGGTGCTATTTCTTCAGACACTGTGTAATCAAAGTTTTTTTTTTTTTTGGAACGACAGAAGATTTTTCAGAAAATGCTGTCAATGTTGGTAGTTTGAACCAAATTTCTAGACACAACAGCATAGATAATATATATGGCAAAATCCCAATATTTGAAAATGCATAATTCTTTTTAGTGAAATGCCGAGGTATGAAGGCACACTGGATGTACCGCAATATAAGTTTGTTTCCTGAAGAAATAAATTAATCCACACAAGAGGCATTATTTGAAAATAAGTCTTAAATCCATGGAACTCTTTATTTTATCTGAACTTCGACACAAGAAAACAGAGGGTGGCCTTCGCTTATTCTACCAAAAGTTTACATCTTTATCTGACAAAAGCGAGAGAAGATCTGATCTAATTTTTCAGATGCATTTTCACCAACACATAGATGAAAATATGCTAAACTCTACACTTCTCGCCAGGCAACAACCGTCAAATTTTTGACTGTTAGCGATACACCAATATTAAGAATATTTGAATGAGAAATGAAAGGATACTATAATTTGGCGTAAATCAACTTTGTGATTTTTAATGTACAATGTACGTTATGAGTAACTTTTGATGATTAACATAAGTTATGAGAAAGCGAGAACATGTGTTATTAAAAGCGAACAAAAGAGTTGATAGTGCACATTTTTGCAGCATTCAATTTATGAAAACTGCATAGTTGTAGCATAAGATAAAGAAACAGGCAAAGGGAAGACGCCTCAACGTATCTGAACAAATTAATATGCAGAGAGAGAAAAACCACATGACAAACTCTGCATTAAATGCGAAGATAAAATAACTGTGAGTTTTTCGATTTAGGAGATATGGATTAAAGAATAGAAAATGATTTTTAATAAAGAAATTAATTCACATAGAGAAACATTACAATAGGAAAATTAAATTTTAGAATAAAACATGAGAGGAAAGAGAGAGGAAGAAAAATCATGCATCAAGCATAGATTATGAAACACTTTCCAACACTTCTAAAATACTGTATAGGAATTTCACCACTTAAAAAAGATATCTAAGTAAACTATTTAGAAAATACATAACACATTTCAAAACCAGATCTGTGTAATTACCATACACAGCTGGAAAGGTACTCAAATTATTTTGGGCATCCTTACACATGATCTATATATCTGTATGTATACTAAATCATGTGATAAAATTTAGATTAGTTACAAGATGCATAATACAGGTGAAAATTCACCTTCAGCAATTACCGTTAATAGATAGAAATATACTTGAATAATTTTGTACAGCCTAGTATATTTTCTACAAATTTTTAAACATGTCTCATATTAAACTAAAATTTAATTCAAAGAAAAAAAAAATGCATAACACAGATAAAAATGTACTTTGATAAATTACAATCCATTGACAGCAATGTAGCCAGTTCTTTGCATAGCCCTGTATATGAATTTATTTTTAGTCTACAAGCATCTTTTAGTGCTTTCAAGTTCTTTTGTATAGCCCTGTATATGATCTATAGAATTTACACAAACCATGTAATATGCAAAAATTTAGTTGAACTTAAAAACACAAAACAAATTTGAAAATGCACTTCCAGCAATTATCGCTCACAGACAATGGTAACCAAATTTTTTTGCCTGTCCCTGTAAAGTGTAAATGAACGATAAATGCTACATACTCTATATTCTACAGTAAGAATCTTCTAAGGCACCCAATAATGTATATAAATTTCATTATGTAATGTATATAAATTTCATGATATCGAAATAGTGTAACATCATTAAATTATACTGCAAATGATTTTTAACCATAAATCAGAGTGCAACAGAATTCTTTTCAGTGTCTCTGTAAACAAACTTTAAGTGTTGCAATACTTCATTTTCAATACAGAACATGCCATGGTAAATCTCAATAACATAGAAATGAAAGTACATTGAAGAGAGATAATGGACAGACAGGCAAACCGAAATCATAAACACTTTCCAAGTTTGTTGGAAGATTAAAACCAGGCTTCTACTGTACAAAAGAGTGAAAGGATTATGCTAATTAAATCAATCCGGATTACATTCTATTAAATAGTTATAAGAAAACAAACAAAAATGAAATAAATCATCACTTTTAAACTTTTAATAAAAATTTTGCTGAAAAATAATTCTTACATGTCAGATTAGATATAGAAATAACAATTCCCAGAAAAAACTTAGGGAAAAAATATAACAATACATTCATCCAACAATTGTCCCTGCCCCACTACATCCACCAGGAGAAAAAAAAAAATACTTTTAAACAGTAAAGATAATGTGTGCCACTTTTATGAAACAATATAGTTATTAGCAAGAGGGGTATATGCAGATCTAAAAGTAAGAATGGTCATTTTATGCTCACATAAATAAGATTCAAGAAGTGAGCTTGCAGTAAGATGTAGAACAAATGAGCATTAATATAAGAGAACATCAATAACTAAACATAATACATTGGCATAAGAACATGATATATGAAATGGTACATATGTTTTTTTTTTTTTTTTTTTTTTTTTTACATTTATGTTGTTTTTAATTAGAGAGAGTATGATATATCTCTTTAAAATAAAACTTAATTTGCCTGATCACAATTCACAATTAGAAGCATAACTTCCATCAGTAAAAAATGGCATCATACTTAAAAGAAAAATTGCACTAGCATTCATAAAATTTGAACATTTTAAAATGACTGTGTCAAACAATGCACTAATCTGGTTCCAGTAGTGAAAATGCTGCTATTTTCAAAAGAATAGGTATTTTCATCTATGAAAATAAAATGTTTTAATGATTGTGTTACTATGACATATTCACAGATCATTATTTCTGCAAGTTATGGAACCAAACTTCCTACTGCCTTCTTAAAAATCTTAGGTATGCACAGAATAAAACATTTCTGAAAATTATACAATTTTCATGTAATAATAAGCATTCAATGAAACTCAAACATTTTAAAATGATTTCTTTAAATTATGCACTAATCTTGGAAGCACAGAATGGTGGGAGAAAGGGGGAGGGGATAATCATTCTCAAAAGAAAAATTCTATTTTCATCAATGAAAATATATTTTACTAAGATTGTATCAATATATCATTTTCTCCTATTTTTATTTCTGCACTTGAAGAGAAAACTCAAGCACTTATTATTTATTAAAAAATGTTGACATGCATACTTAACAAGTGAATCAGAAAAAGTAAAAACGAATAATGCAGTTAAGTCATTTTTAGTAGAAACTAAAGTAATCAAGTTTTTTATTATGTGTACCATTTATTATACCAATAGATTTTAGAGCTGTGCTTTTAAAGTATAGTTTCTGGCAGTTGGCAAGCATCAACGAGCAGGGTATATAGGGGTAGTATAGCAGAGACACACCTAATATTGACATAAAGAGACTGATTATTAAATATAATATATTGATCATAGTGATGTTTAGCAATTATAATTTGATCATTTTCCCAATGAAGTCTGATTATCAACCAATATTAAGCTGGATTCTTTTGTTATTAGGCAATTTTAAAAATCCACTGGGAATTTCACTGTATAAGAGAGAAAAAATATCCCTGATTGTGGAAAAGGGATAATCATCCTGATTATTGAAAGAGACCGAAGAAACCATACAAATAAATTACACTTGAAAACATTAAAAATCTGCCTCATTTGCAGATTGTATATAATTATTGTAAAAAAATTTCTCCATCCTTACATAAAAATTGATTATCTTAAAACAATGGATATGTTTTAGAAGATATGAATTCGAAACGAATAATGATTAAAGAGGATATTTTAAAACTTTTTTTAAACATTTTATTTCGACAGTGCTTTTGTGCAGATACAATGCACATGCCCATAGGAGCTTATTTGGTTGCATTATCACAGGGTGGGGGTGGGGGGGGATATGTGTGCTTTATTTACTATGTTCTTTTATTTACTGAATATGATATAGACGTAGGAATATACTATTTGTATGATACTTCATAGGTTTATAAAATTTTCTTTCTTGCAGTGGTGAATAAGGCGGTAATGTCGAACTGATTTGCATTACACAGTTGTTTATGATTGTTTGTTTGGAGTTTGCATCGAAAATAGTATTGTATTTCACTGGGAAAAAAACTTTTAAAATAAAAAATTTTTAACACTGTTTCATACTCTTCCCCCTCTTAAATAAAAAGTAGCTTATTTTACTGATATTGTTATAGTAATTTTTTTTCTGTCCTGTTTTAACGGGTTCCATCTAGTATTATATTATTATACTATACAGGTGCCACTCCCAACTGTATTCACTGGCTAATTCCTAATCTGTTAGCTATACACATATAGTTGAGATAAAGACACTGATTATTAAGTATAATATATTGATCACAGTGATGTTTAGCAATAATAATTTGATAATTTTTCCAATGAAGTCTAATTATCAACCAATATTCAGCAGGATTATTTTATTATTAGGCAATTTTGATTCTATGCAGATGATTATATAAATAAATTTTATTGTAAAAAATTATTTTTTTTCTATGTGAAAACTAAGTCAATAATTGCTATCATTTGAAAAACTTTTTCACGCCAGTCTGATGGATTCAGATTTGGCTTTGTTGTAATAAGATTTTTGCTATAAAACAAAATAAAAGTAACCTATGATCTAAATGGATAAATAAAATATGTATTTTAATTCATAAAACTAAAGCATTTTATTACAATTGTATCAAAATGTCAATTTCACAGACTTATTTGCTTGTACTTCTACATTAGGTCTCATTAATATTAATTAATCAAAGCCGTGATAAGAAAATTTAATAATTTAAGATGTCTTAATTTAAGCTGTGCTTCAACATTCATACCAATTTTTGTTCATTTAAATATAAAAATAATAAAATAAAATCTAAATCTAAAATTCTCATTGATCTACCTAGCAATAACTTTTAATGATGGCAGACAACATACAATGGATGTTACTAAATTTGTTTACATTTAGTACGATTATGTTATTATATACACTACACAAGGTGCCCACTTTCAACAGTGTTCAATGGCTAATTCCTAAACTGTTAGTCAGACATATAGTTCCAATTACATAAATGCTTTAAATGAGGTAACAAAGTATTTTAAAAGCGATTTGGGTCAATAAAAACAGATCATAAAAAATGACAAAATTAAATTTTTTATATGGTCCCTGGTCCTATAAATTATATTTAGTAAAAATATCCTGTTACACTAAGTAAGACAAAAAGTCCCATTCTTCTATGATTAAATCTGACTGAGTAATAGTTGTGTAAAGATTAAGCATCTTTTTTGCAGCGAAATAGGGGTCATTCACAAATTTACTAGAAATATAAATAATTGCCAGATAAAATAATAATAATAGTTGAGTGTAAAATTAACACTACAATATAACTTTGAAATCTACTTTCATTCTGACATATTAAAGCAAAATACTAAATACTCGTACTAAAATTATAAGTGAAAAAAAATCCAAAATTTTTGTTAAATGAAATGATGAAAAGCAACAGTCTCAATTCTTTACAAAATGATACATATTTTTAAATGCTATTAAATTATCTAATCTAAAACTTAATAAAAATTAAAGTAATCTCAAAACTTGCTCGAAGTAACTTCCTTCGGCTGCAATGCAGAAATGTACACGTGAAATAAATCCTTTCTGTACTTTAAGCAACATTGTATTTGTAATAGATCTGCATGCCAAAAGCACTGGTTAAGACAGTGTGTGGCTTAAGTGATCTATGTGCTGGCTTACCATCATGCTGAAAATATGTGACAAATCTTGTAACGAAACATTTCTATAAAATTGGATATTGGTCCACATAAAATATCTGCATATTTTTCTGATGTTAAAGTGCCATCAAAGATAAATGGCCCAATTATGGATGTCTTTCAGATACCACACCAAACATTTATGGACCAATGTACTTGATGTTTGTTTGGACAAATAATGTGTGGATTTTCCAGGGACCAATAGTGAATGTTTTAAGTATTTACGATCCCCTGTCTTGTAAACTGACATTCATCAGTCCATATAATTTCATTCAGAAAGGATGGACTTTCATCTTGTTTGTTTAAAATAAAATTACAAAAATTAAAACAACTCTCTTTGTCTCCTGATGCTAATCCTTGTCCTAGTATTGGTCAATATCGATATGTACCTACTTGTTTAAAATTTTTAATACTTGACTCTTTCAATATCCACAGTTTCAGCTAATATCTCGTACACTACATTCAGGATGAGCAAGTGATTAGGACATCCTCCAGAGGTACTTTGAACAAGTGAACCGCCTTAATCAAGGATGCTTCTTAAAGCTACATGGTTTCTCCTAAACACTTAACAATTTTAGTTATAGTGTTTGGATGTGGTTAGTTTTGATCAAGAAATCTCATTGCATAAGAACCTTGCAGCCTCTCGCTTATTCTGATTGCTCTGTCTGTAAAGTAATACCATTTCAGAGTACTGATTGTTGGTAAACATATTCTTTTCTAATGTCAAAATTTAACAAATGCCAAATTTGTTAAAATTTGCAATAAATTTTGCAAACAGCCAATTGATTGAAACTGTGATGAGTTGACATGTTTCAACTCCTCCCTTATTTGTGGAAAAAGGATAATCTCTGTGGAATGAAAATAATCTGACAGATTGATCTCTATTGAGAAAAATTCTATCAATAGTGTGAATTTCATTTTCACTTTGAGATAAGCCAAGCTGCAATACATGCTTTGTATTGAATGGTATGTTATCTGAATGGCATTTTTTGGATACAATGGGTCTAGCCAGTATGAGTTGGAAATTCTAACTGGATAAGTATGGGATTAAGATAGCTGTCAATCATAGGAGGCTAGATGGCGTTTCTTTCCTGAGGGGAAAAAGACCAGTTTTGCCGGAGATGAAGGAATGCGAGGAGAAATACGAAAGACGGCAGTTGAAGGTGGAAGGAGTTGAATGTTGAATCAGTTGGATTTGGAATACTCGAGAGTGAGGTTCCACTTTGAGCGGACGTCAGAATCGGAATTTGGCTGACCATGTAAATTTACGGCATGGATGCTTATCATAATTTTTCATTTTTACTTTTGTTTTCTTTTTTTAATGTGTTAATTTAAAATAAAAAATTTTTCGTTTAAAACGATAAATGGAATTTATTAATTATATATACAACGTCTCACGCTACCACAAAACGAAGACTTAAATAAGTGAATGTATGTGTTGGTACATAGCCAATGTGCAAACTGTTTTGCATAAATTGAAAGAGCAAAATATTTGTAGTCCAATAAAATTTTTGCATAGTAATTGGATTATATTTTTTAAACAAAACAGTCAAAATATTAACATATTGTAGGTATTTTAACTCTTAGAAATTATTTGTATGAGCATGATTTGAGTGTGCAAATGTTTTGGCATAGCAATTGTTTAATGCAAATAAAGTTGTTTATGTTACTTTTCTTGTCCATTAGCAAAATTGTTCACTCCATTTAATATTTATTTTTTGTTTATCAAGTAGAAATTTCATTTTGATTACTAAATTACTATAAAAAAAAAACATCAAGTTTTTATATTTGCTTTGAAGAACTAAAAAGTTATTCGAAAAAAGAATAATATCATTAAAATGTATGTTAAGCAATCTCTGCTCATACATCGTAATATATCTTACTTTTTTTGTACAGCCCAGTAAAAAATATAAATGCAAAACACTTTCCTTTGAAAAAATGATATTGTGCATCTCAATACATTGCGTAAATTTTACTGATTTTTATTTTAAATTTCTGTTTGTAGGTGTTAATGTATCCGAAATTTTTTGTGTGGTCCTGTAAAATAAATATAAGTGGTACACACCTAAAATCATAATAATATTACATTGTCATCGGATTTACATAAATATGCAAAATTTAACAATGATCAGATACACTATATTGCCAAAGGTGACCGGTCACTTGCGATTTTAGACGTTTTGTTAACTATCTAGACAAATACATGAGGAATTAACCTGAAACTGCAGGTGTGTAAACAGTATAGTATAGGTTATATATTTCCGTGAAGATTTTTTCCCCGAAACCCCATAGGGGACTGTCAACAAATTGAAAAAGAACGAATATCTTTTGGATAACCCTGTAAAAACTAATGTAGCAAAAGCATTCAAACTAGAGATTATTAATAAGTGGCTTATTGTAATATACTGTGTTCATTTTTATGAGGATAGCATGTATACTCGTAGAGAAATTAAGATTTTTATAAAAACAGTCCCAAATTTCGCCAAGTTTTTTGCTTATAATATGCACTTAATATAAAAAAAAGTTCTTTTCAGAAAATATGACAAACAACATTGTACATAATACTTTGCAATCAGAATTAAAAAACAATAAAAATTGGATGAAAAAGGAGTAGGTTTACTAAAAAATTTTCAATGCGCATGCGCGAATGCAATCAAAATATAATATGCATAATGTATTAGCTAAGTATATAGAGCAACTTTTGTGAAAATCTCAAAATCATAGCTTGAAAATTCTAAAAATTATTGTCAATAGAATAAGCTTGAAATCCGTTGATCCCCCCAAAAAGCAAAAAGATGAGGGGTTGTATCAAATATCTGTTGATTAGTGCCAAGATAGCATACACAATATTGCACGTACTACTATATTTGGATACAACCCCTCATCTTTTTGCTTCCTTTTGGGAACAACGGATTTCGAGCTTATTCTATCGACGATAATTTTCAGAATTTTCAAGCTATGATTTTGAGACTTTCAAAAAAGTTGCTCTATATACTTAGCTAATACATTATGCATATTATATTTTGATTGCATTCGCGCATGCGCAGTGAAACATTTTTTAGTAAACCTGCTCATTTTTCATCCAATTTTTATTATTTTTTAATTCTGATTGCAGAGTATTGTGTATAATGTTGTTTGACTTATTTTTTCAAAATACCTTTTTTTTATATTAAGATCTCTGCAAATTATAAGCAAAAAACCTTGCGAAATATGGGACTGTTTTTATAAAAACCTTAATTTCTCTACGAGTATACATGCTATCCTCATAAAAATGAACACAGTATATTACAATAAGCCATTTATTAATAATCTCGAGTTTGAACGCTTTTGCTACACTAGTTTTTACAGGGTTATCCAAAAGATATTTGTTCTTTTTCAATTTATTGACAGTTCCCTATGGGGTTTCGGGAAAAAATCTTCACGGAAATATATAACCTATACTATACTGTTTACACACCTGTAGTTTCAGGTTAATTCCTCATGTATTTTTCCAGATAGTTAACAAAACGTCTAAAATCGCAAGTGACCGGTCACCTTTGGCAATATAGTGTATTTGGAAATCACTTAAAATTAGAGTACAAAGTTTGAACTGGAAAGACATATATATGAACATAGCGTGCTTACATTAGCGTGCTACATATTAGCAAGTTAAATAAAAGCTTATAAAAAAAAAAACATAATTTTTGCTAAAAGAAATCATGAAAAAAAAAAAAACAGCCTCATTTCTTTACAAAATTAAACATATGTTAAAAAATATAATTATTTTAACCAATCTGAAACTTAACAAAAATTAACACATACATGAAATAAATTCTTCCAAGCACTTCACGTACACTGTACGATCCTTCAAAACATGGCCAAACTCATATGTGTTCAGATGCAGAAAATTGGTATAAGTCATGAAATTCAAAGTTTCATAACTCAGACAATTTTAGCGTTAAATGAATGGGATGTTTTTTTGGCTTACTTGTTAGTGTAATAGGAAATTTTTACTAAATATCACTTATAGAACCGTATACAACATTCAATTTTGTAACTTTTTAAGAAATATTTTTTATTGATCCAAATGACTTTTAAAATAATTTTTCACTTCATTTAAAACATTTTTGTAATTGGAACTATATGTCTATGACTAACAGTTTGGAATTAGCCATTGGACACCATTAAGAGTGGAAACCCTGTATAGGGTGTCCCAATATGATTGAAACACGCTTTAATTTTTTACCTGTTACATATAAACAGACAATGTAAATTGCAAAAGTGTTCAAAATAAGGTTATGTTAAGGTAATAGTCCTCCTTTAACTTTCCAAAAGTTACACTTTTTTTAATTTTTATACGACACCCCTAGACAAAATTGGTCAATAAGCAATTTTTTTTTCTTTTCCTAGGACAAGATAATTACGAAAAAACTGTATACCTGTATCTATAAAAATAAATGAATTATAATAAAGCAAAGAAGCTCAGTTATACTATTTTCTTGTATCACTTTAAAAAAAAAATATATATATATATATATATACTATATATTGCTCTTATGTGGCATGAAAATAAGGCTGAATTTGTAGCTTGCTGTTTTGGCAACAACCGTAGTTTCCAGAGCAAAGCAGGTTTTTGATCAAGAATTTGCTTTACACAGAGCAGAAAATTTGCTGTTTACGTCTGAGAGAGGTTTTGTATTTTTCACATTGATTGAACTTTAGATGATAATTTTTTATTTAAATTAAACTATCTTGCTATCAAATAACGTTTTCTGAAATGAATTTAAGCCATGCTATGCAATATTATAGGCACAATGAGTTTTAAATTAATTGTGCTGCCAAAGTAATTTTTTCATAAAGTTAAAATGATTTATGCCTATTGGTACCACTAACTGAAGGTATTTTTAATTGTTTTCAACCAAGTTTTGAATAAATTTTTTACATTATGAAAATTTGTAAATTTCGTACGTTAAAATGATTTATAATAGTGCTCATTCTGGCTAAAGTTGCTGCAAGCAATCTCAGCAGTTAACAATGTGAATTGCGACACAAGGATTCATAGGGATTGGTGAGCAAGGAGTGGAACCCTCTGGTGTTATTCCATCAGAGAAAATAGAAACTATATGCAAATGGATGATAGCGTTCTTTAGACCAAAAATATGTAACAAGTGTAAAAACAATCATAAATACATATAAATGAATAATTACACAGGCAGAGGGCATGTAATAAAACAAAAATAGTTTTAAATCCCAAACATTTACAAAGCATTCTCAAACTGTTTTCTCTCGTTTACAACACATAACTGAGCTTTTCTAGATATTATTAGTTCTTCACTAGTAATATTGTTGCAAGCATCAACTGCATTTTAATTAAAGTCAAGTGTATGTATCATGTTTCCTCTTTCTTTCAATGTCTCGGGAATTTACATTTCTAATTCAATATATGGTCCCACTTACAATGCTCAATTTTAAATTAAGCATAAATCATTCCAATTTTAAAGATACAGATATGCAATTTTTATTTAGTGGTCTTGTTGTAGCAAAAGAAAAAAAATTCTGACAAATTTTGTCTAGAAAGGATGTAACTTTTTTTTTTGTGATAATGCATACACAAATCATTAAATTAAAGAAATTGCAATTTCTGAATATAGAGAAGATCAAAATATTTTATAAACTAAATTATCAATGCAAGAAGATCTGAAGATGCAAATAAAAATAAAGAAGAAACTTAATACATGCAAATCTTAAAAGAAAAAAAAGTAAGGAAATTCAATAAGATGTTAAAAAATCAAATGGCACAATATGGAAGTGGAATAAAAGGCATAATATATGCTTGTCTATTATGTATGATTACACAATTAATTTCAAACCACCAACTAGTGTAGAAGCCAAACTAGTCAAATACTTTCTTTATTAAACTAAAGGCTGTATTTTCAGGTCTTTAAGAATGTTAATTAAAGAAATAGTTTTATTTATTTATTTATTTATTTATTTAGAGAAATTGCATAAATTTGTTTAAAAATGACATTTTATAAATGAATTTTGAAGAAGAAAAAAATTAGGAATTTCGCAGGTTTTTGCAGTGTTTGATGATAATCCCACTAGAAAGCCCGAGGTCAGGAAGCTGCAGGATTACAATCCCTAAACAATTATTTTGGGCAACTCAGTACAGAATCTAAAAATGATACATGAAAGTGATATACCATAATTATGTTGGGACAAAAGAGCTGTGACAGTTTTATCTTTAAAAAAAAAAACTAAAAGTCTTATTTTTAGAGCATGCTTCCATAGCATCAGTGTAAACCTATTGAACATTTGGTCAGATATCAAAGGACATAACCAGCAGGCAGCAAAAGCTACATTTTTTCCCCTTCTTTTCCTTTAACATGAGTAATGGGTTGCCAAAATTGAAATTACTTTTTGACAATTGTCACTATTTGAGGTCCTTCCGCTTTCTTTATTACTTTTCTTAGTTTGTTTATTTATTTATTTATTTATTTTATGAAGACTTTCATCCTCTTTCTCCAAAACTTCTGGAAGGTTGTCTTGCAGTAGAGATTTATGAAAAAAAATATCTGCCTTATTAAGTTTATGAACTTATTAATGTTTTACACCAGACTTCTTAAACAGCATTTGTTCGACATTAGTTTTCAGATATTTAAATGTAATGCTAATGAATATGTAATGTTCCTGCTATTCAATACTCTTTTCCAACACTCCAGGAAATTTTAGAGTTTTGGGAGAAACAAGATATATGCTAAAGGATAAATTATAGAATAATATATACAGGATAGTGTCAAGTTTAAATCAATTTTGCAAATTTCCTCATATTCAAAATATGGAGTATTCTTTACTTCCTACAATAATTTAGATCCCATTTTTGCTACCCAATAGAAAATATATGAAGATACAAATTTTGATTCTATATCATCAAAGAAAGCAATACTGTTATATAATTTAGTGTATCACAATACTTTTTCAGTATTGACCTGTGTAGCAGAATTTTTTTTTTACCTCTGAATATGATCGCTCATTCCAGACATCTGCTCTCTGGTTCATTTAAAAGCTTCCTTGCCAAATCAAAAGGAGCAGGAAAGTTATTCTTGCTGATTTGCCAGCATTTTAATACATTGTATTGTTTTACTTTAGTCCCTTCCTGACAAATACACACTGCAAAATGTTTCTAATTCATTCAAAAAATGTCTTTGATTTTAAAATATTGTTATAGAATGTAAGAACATTTTATAAATTTATTTTAATTCACAGAAGAAGCTACGAAGCTTAAAACTTTATTAATTAAAAAAGTTTTAAGGCTATCCTCTTTTTAAGTTATAGCTCAAACCACAGATATTTTTTTATGTAAAGATTTCTTGTAAAAAGGTCTAGTTCATAAAATGGTAGTATCTGTGTGAAATATTATGTAAAATTCTTTTATAATTTAACATTTAATATTTTTAAACTCTGAAATAAATAAATATTCGGCCAGCCGAATATTCGGTATTAGGCCTCACTGTTACTATTCGGCTAGCCGAATATTCGATATTCGGTTTACTTGTGGGCCGAATATTCGGTATTCGGTCAAAATCACTATTCGGTGCATCCCTAATATACATATATATATATATATTATTATAATAATATATATATATATATATATATATATATATATATATATATATATATATATATATATATATATATATATATATATATATATTATTATAATAATAATAACCAAATACAATGTTACAAGCTTTTTTTTTTTTTTTAACTTGTGATGTTGCAGTTTATCTCAGCAATAAAAAAAAATATTAATGTTTTTCAATATTAAAGATTTTAACAGTAAACCTGAATGAAACATTTTGCACACTTTAACACATTAAAACAGATTCAAAACACAATATCAAGAATAAAACCTTCTAGGTTGACATCGTTGGATATTTATCAGGAGATATTCTGTTTTAAACTAACTATAGCTTTTTAATATTATGGCAGCACACATTATAAATATATTTCATTAAAAATCCACTAAAATTGAAACAAACACTTTTACTTCTTAAGATATTAAAATTGCTATATACATAATCATTAGAACAATAACATTCACATGAAAATACTTGGCTTGTATTATAAGTTAAGCATATCTGATTATGTGATTTGTGCGACACATCATGATAGATGAATTTTGCAGAAATTATTTTTTAAATCATATTTCAGTTGAATTCTATTGTATCAGTTCAAATCTGTTAAATTGTTAATTTATTGGTTTTGAATAATGAAAATATTAATTTTGTAAAAATGATATTAAATTATTCTGATTGGTTATTCTAATAAATATTCAACTATTTATTCATAACCGTAAAAGAAAAGAAAGAAATGCATTTGAAGTGTACACACATTTCTTATAATAAATAAAGCATCTTCTGACTGACTAAGGCCAAAGCCCAACTTTAAAAAACAGAAAAGAAAATTGCTTTATTTCTATTGAAAAAACATTTTTTATTTATCTATTTATTTTTATTTATTTATTTATTTTTGTTTAAAATAAGTCAATGTAAAAATATAAAGATCAAATAAAACAAAACACACAAATTAATATATGCATGAAATAAGATTATTCTTCTGAAAGTCATCACTTACTAATATTTCAATTTATATATGTGTGTGTATGCTTTTGTAAACAATCATGTGGAATATAATATTAGCATCCTGTTCCACTTAAATGTTTAAAAAATTGGGGGATCATTTTATCTAATATCCAACATATTCTGCTCCCAAACAAAACATATTTAGTACAATGAAGCATCATTTGAGCATTTCTTTTTTAAATATTTTTCTTTTATGTCTATGTTATTATAAGTCTCCTAACTCTTTCCTATGTGCTCTATTGATGAATAGATCATTTTTGGAAAAAAAAAAAAAAAAAATTATCATTAGAAACATAATTTCATTTATTTTATATCCTACTCCTTAAAAACATAAAGTTAAAAATACAATCTTGGCTGGGAAATTGTTGTTTCTAAATTCTCTATATTTACTCCCCCCTTCTCTACTCCAGTAAGGTGTGTGGATATGGAATAAGAGAAAAAAAAATTGTGAAAGATTGAATGACATAAAAATTGTATTAAGTGTCCCCCTAGTTTTATTTGAATTAATTAAATTTTCATTTAACAAAAGTTCGTAATTATGCTAATAAAAATAAATCATTTCAGATCATTAAAATATATTATTATAATTTTATTATAATATCCAATATCTCATTATGTTTTAATGTGATAAAAGTTAATTTTCAACTATATATTTTTCTGGGCTTTTTTTCTCTGTTTTAACAATCCCTTAAAAAAGTATAAATGGTGCTTTATTGTAATCACTTATTTCAAAATAGCAATCCCCCTCTTGAAGATTCATCAAAGTAAACAATAACAGGCAGCCATCAGAAGTCACTGGCAGTCAGTAACATCATAGAAGAAATAATATGAAGAAATGTGAATTTAAAAAAAAAAAAAAAATCAATAATAATAAGATAAACAAAGGTGTTGTAAATTCTATTTGTAATTTTAAAAATATTGAGAGAAAACATTATGAAAAATCACATAAAAAGTACTTAAAAAATCATATAAAAAGTAGTAAAAAATTCATATAATAATATTACCTGGGAAACAATAAGAACCTGTGCATAAAAGCAAACCATGAAATTTGTTCTTAATTTCTATCCACCAATACATGATTTATTTAATAAAAACATTAATAATTGGTGATGTAAGCTTCCAAGTTATACAAATTAGCCCATAATTTGAAAGAATGAGATTTGAAAAATCAAGAAAAAATTTCGATAAATCATCCTAAAACACAAGAATACTTAAGACACTTTTTTTTTATATACCTTTTTACATTATTTACATTTTTGTCATAATTTTCATTCAATAACAGCACATTGGATAATTGTTTTTAAGGTGTGACAGCCATTTGACTCTATGTTGACTATAGTCTATGACAATCTATAGTCTATGACAGCCATTTGATTCTTCAGATTAAAATTAATTAAAAAACCATTATAAACATCTGAACCTGAACTAGGATTTTAACCCAACTAATAGCATGTTGGATGATTATCCTATTGTGCTGATGGTTTGTAACATTTGCATTCAGATACAAACATAAAATACTCTTTAAAATATTATTTGTATAAAGGAGAACTACACATTTCAAAGTATTTCATTTTTTTTCTTAAAGGAAGCTTCACCATAACTTGCCAATAGTGAACCTATTAAGGCTGTGAGAAAATTTAATTATACTAAATTTTTTTCTATTAGGCGTATGCCCTTCATAAAGACCCTCACTGGTGTCCCTGGAAATCGCATATATCTTATTCATTTCCACTTCACTTTCGTTTTGTGAGTGGCCTACAGACGCAAGATAGCGACCATAGGTTTCTTCATCAGAGGGCGGTGATAGACATCAATGGATGTATATTGTGATTATATATACGATATTTATTTTCAAAATAACATTATGTTTGATACTTTTGATATTTTTATATATTTGATATTTAGTTTTAAAATATCATTCTCCATGGCATCTTTTTTATTTGGTAGCTTTCATTACAAAAAGTAAAAAGCTTCCTATTGCATTCGTTATATATCTGATCTATGTCAGACGATAGCACTCGTATTTATAAACCAAGTTGGATGTAAATAAGTGTGTGTATTAAGCTCACCAATGTCTAGATCGAGTTCATTGGCTAGCTCGTTCTGCAATTTTGTTTTAAAATGGCAGCCACTAAAAGATTTAAAACTAAAAAAATATACAAAAAAAATTAGAAAATCAAATTTATTTTTTGTTTAAGTGTTAGGTTTTGATACATGGATTCCGGAGCATTTTTTATTTTGCCACTATCTTAAAAAATGGCAGAGATATAGCAGTTTGAAATTCTAGGGTGGCTGACATTTTGAAACAAGACAGCAGATTAAAACAAATCTGGGATTAATTTATGAGTCTTAGTGAGCATGATTTCTCGCAAATTATCTTTCATTGTTGTAATAATTTTCCCAAACATATGCATAAAAATATATTCATATTCTTTAGTGTCAAATTCTCACCAAGCTTGGCAATACTTGGTGAAATAGCATAAATTATGGCGGTTAAAAACAAGTTTCCATAAATGAAGCCAACTTGGCTGTGGCTGACTAATTTGGCGAATTTCTTATTCAAAGTCAGTATTAACGAATCTTCTGTAATCAGGTTCTTTGCATTTTAGCTTGCTGTTTTCGCATAACAGTAGCTAAAATCTTAAAACGAAGGTATAAGAAAGCTACCTTTTCCTCCCGTACAGGCCAGAAGGACTTTTTCAGTCAACAAGTGTAAATGAATTTTTGAACTTTATTGACTATGTTGTTTTGTAAATAAAGAACTTTTGAGTCTGTCAGTGACTTTTAAATGCCCACCCCCTCTAAAAAAGATATGTTTAAAGCTGAATTTTTAAATATAGAACCAATAATTATGTGAGACAATGTCAACTTAGAACAGTCATTGAAAGATAAACTGTCTAATTTAAGTAAACATTTATTTGCAGTTTTATAAGAAAGAATTTTTTCTGGTTTTGATTTAGCTCAGTTTAAACTTCACAACAGGTTAGAGAATAATAGTAGTACAGGAATGAACATACGTTTATGTTCAAATTTTGAATTCAAAATACATTTTGTAGTTATAATTTTATTGTATAAAATATAAAATTTCCACGTTAATTGATACTGAATACTATATTTTGTTTTTTGGTGGGTGTAAATAGGAAATTGTTTCTGCTTTCAGTTAGTTGATCTTCAATTTTGTTGTAAGTGGGGAGAGAAAAAAAAAACATTTAGAATATTGTTTTATTAAGTTTTCATGATAAGTACAATATATTGCAGTTTCTAATTTATATTAAATCTGAAAACATTTATAATCAGTAGTAAGTTGACTATTTTGAAACTATTGGATATATATAAAAATATTGGATATTTTTTATATTTTCAAACCCTGGGTTTCACAAAAATTGTTTCAAATACCAATTTGCTTTAGTTTTTTCGTCATAAATATATTATTATTATTTTTTTTTTTTATGGCAAATAACGATGTGAAAGGACTTTTTTTTTTAACAAAAAAATTTTGTGAAGGGCCGTGTTTTAAGCTGAAAAATTTTTGAAGGGTCCTGTATTAAGATCAACAATTTTGTAAAAGGTTTTTTTTTAAACAAAGATTTTTATGAAGGGCCCTGTTTTAAGGTGAAAAATTGTTAAGGGTCCCTTTTCTTAAAAAAAAAAAAAAAAAAAAAAAAAAATTGAAAGATTTTGTTTTAAGCTGAAAAATTTTGTGAAAGATCTTGTTTTAAGCTGAAAAATATTGTGAAGGGTCTTGTTTTTAGATGAAAATTTTTGTAAAGGGTTCTTTTTTCCCGTTTTAAGATGTTAAAAATTGTAAAAGGTCATTTTTTAAACAAAGATTTTTGTGAAGAGTCCTGTTTTAAGATGGAAAAAATTTGAAGGATTATTTTTTAAAGCAAAGAATTTTGTGTAGGGGATTGTGCTTACAGTTTTAAGCTGAAAAAATTGTGAATGGTCCTATTTTAAGCTAAAAAAGATAAAAATTGTAGGTAAAATTGTGAAAGGTCCTTTAAAGGACCCTAAATTCTTCCTAAACAGATCTCTGGTAATACCCACATAATAAATTTAATTATTGTAAAATTTTCTTTCACCTTTAATATTCATGTGTAAAGATATTTTTCCATTGACAAGTGTTTGACAATATTATTCAGGCTTTTAAAAATGTAGCAACTGTAGCTTTTTCGAAATATGAAATAAATCTTGAAATTTTGAATAACAAAATTGTAAAAAAGCCTAGTAATAGATTCTACTCTTCTTGTTCTTTACTATAAGAGTTAGGTTGAAATAACTCAAATGCAGTGTGAAAAAAAGAAACCAACTGATCAATTCGTTATGGAATTCAGAACCCATTATAATAGAAAAACCCTCCCATGCTGTGAAGGTCAATGAAGATCATACGCCTGTCATAGCGAAAAACACTATAGGTGATTACTCATTACCTAAAATACTTATCAAAAAACTGTTTTCATCATCAGAAAGTAGACGTCAGATGCCAACAAAGTGCTTTTTCGAAAATTATTTTCTCACAATTAAAATCACATAGGATAATTCAATCCAAATACTGTATTTATTATGACTTCTGATGCAACACTTTATTTAAAGGGAAGAAAAAATGTAATAGTGGGAACGATTGATGACTTTAAATTATTAAGATGTCACAAATTAGGCATCCATCAATAAAATGCAAGCAAACTAATTTCTTTTTAAGCAACAAAATAAATTAAAAGAAAACTATTCAGTCAGTCACACAGCTATGAGTTTTGATATAGTAATTTGTTTTATAATAGTGTCCGAAAGCTCATAAAAAATACCTGTTACAAAAATCATTTCAGATCATTAAAATATATTATTACAACGTTATAATAATATTCAACTTCTTTCATTTTTGTATGACAAAAGCTTTTTTTTTTTTTTTTTTTTTTAAATAACAGACCTGCATAATCTGCAATACTAATCAAAATATTACATTTTTGAAGAAATAATTCAGGAAAAAATCATTAATGCAGTTTCTCAAATTTCACCAACATTTTTTTCAAAAAATTGCATTGTTACTTTTAATTATAATTCCTGTTTTCAGTTTAGAAGACAGAGAAGAGTAAAGAAAATTAAGTATATAGAATATAACTTATAATCTAGGAAATTTATCTTAGAGATACAAGGAAAGAGAAGTAAATCACATACACCTTTACTTAACCTTTACAGGTATTTTACTACCATCAATAGCTGAAAACACACAAAGTTGGATTGACTGCAAATATCTTTGCACATTTCTGTAGGTAATATATTTCTTATATTTTGAATATATATTTCTTATATTTTGGAATAAAACTTAGCAGCTAATTTTATAAGTTTACCCAAACCACCGTAAGAAAAGAATATTTACAACCCAATATATAGCACATAACAGGCAATTTAGTCAAAAGTTTAATAAAGTAATTAAAGCAATTTAAAGAGATTTTTAAGAGGAAAGTGATACTATATTTAAAAAAAAAAAAAAAAAAAAGATTTTATTGAGCTTATACAGCTTACAAAATAAAAATAGAGATGAAGAAAATTTGATTTCTCAAAGGAAGTGATTCAGTAGAAAAGAAATATAGTAAAAATATATCATTATAAAATTTATCTTACACTGGCTTGTAAGCTGCATAATTTTCTTTTTCATCATCTGCCCATTTTAGTTTTTTTAGAATCTATATTTCTGGCTTTGATTTTTTTAGCAACTATATTTCTGTTTGTTCCTAATAAAGTATATAAACACAATATAATAAAATTGTTTTCTGATAAAAGAATTTTTATAATGTCAAGTTTAAGCCATAATTATAATTACCACTGGTGTTGCGAGTTTTCCTTTTGGCTCCTAATGAATTTGTCTCCTCTTTGTTATTTAGCAAAGCATTAGACTTTACTTCCTGATCCCTAATACGACCACTTCTTTGAAGACCAACTTTTGACATTACTACCTGATCTTGTGCTAAAGAGAAAACAAGCTGAGTTAAAATTTTGAAGGGTAAGATATTTGCACTAGCTTTATGTATTTTCAATGCAAAACAATTAGGCATGTGCCTGTTTCATTATTTTCATCAGAATGAATCTAGATTTGCAGATGATGCAGGATAGGATGTTACAAATAAGGAATTTTACAAGCTGCCTGCACATGAATTTCAAACACAGAATGATTTGCATTACTCAAAAATTACAATATTTCTCTGACTACAGGATGACAGCAGTAGAGGAATAACACATTACCACAAATACAATGTTTATTAGACATAAATTGTCTATAACAGAATTTAAAGTATTTTATTTAAGTTACTTTCTGTTTTATGAATTAAGATTCGACATAACTAAATATGAAAATATTTTCCCTGTGCCCTTTTTGTCATAATTTTCCTTTCAACTTTTATAATATATCTTTACTACTCGTGAATAAATGTGGATACATGGCTGCCAACTAATTTGCTTTTTTGTTACCATTATTTCCAACTAGAAATCTTGCCCTTCTTTAATCCAGAATTCTGTGATTAAATAAGGCGAAGATTACTTGTCATAAATTGTGGTAACAAAAGAGTGGAATAGTTGGCAGCTAGGTGGGCACGTTTATTACTTTTATTATTTGCTTGAATAGCACTAAAATTTAAACAGAAATGAAAACAACATGCCAAAATTCCAATTAATAATGTTACATCATTGATTTATGAGTATAATATAAGTCAATATATGTATATTCAATTCATACACATATAAAATATGTATGTTTATATATATGCAGCTTGATTTGGAGAAGAGAAGGGAGAAAATGAAAAAAATCAATAAAGTACCAAAATTCTGAAAATCAGAAAAATATCCTAAAACTTTTGACAAAACTGCAAGAATTGGCACTTATGCGAATTGTTACATAAATCCATCAGTAAAACCTGCTAAGATGGAATTACAAACGACTGGAGAAAATATGATTTCAATGCTATTCTATAATATTTAGAAGCAATGACATGTGAACAGATAACAACAATGGCATGGTATCCAAAAATCTTGATAAAAATCACTTTTAACATTAAATTTAGAAAAATCTACATTGATTTTTGAATAAAATATTCCTTGATGATGGAATTGGAAAAAATATGGATGGAATATTCTCCTGTCACCTGGGGAGTAATTTTGTGTCAAATTTTGTAGCTGTTGATTTTCCAGTTTCTGTTCTACATTGTTTACAGACAGATACACTAAATTTTCAAAACATTCACCATTGTATTAAAGAAACGATACACTAAAAATAAGATAATCTGCTTTATGTCAAAAATAAATATGAAAATTAAATTATTACTAAAAAATATATACAGGGTGAGTCAAAAGCCCTAGGACAAACTTTAAGGGCTGGTAGAGAATACTACAACAAACAATTTTTGCATAGCAAAACGAGTTCATGATCCTTTATTA
Organism: Maratus michaelseni; assembly: GCA_963931845.1. Lineage (NCBI taxonomy): Eukaryota > Metazoa > Arthropoda > Arachnida > Araneae > Salticidae > Maratus > Maratus michaelseni. The sequence goes on along the minus strand of OZ007587.1, from coordinate 379,056,356 downwards.
AGTCAAAAATACAGGGTGTCTCATTCCAGTCCAGTCCAAACCTGGAACTTTGTTCATAACTTTTAATAATAAAGAAGACATTTTAACAGAATTTACAACAGACTTACCTTTCTTTGTGTGAAATGTAATGATATCACACATGTGGTAGAAGTGGATGCCATCTGCATCCAAATAGCGCTGAATTAGATGCCTCATATTTCCAGATGTAATTAAACATTGCATATGATCTCACTGCTAGAAATACTGTATACTTCCAGTTCTTTTTGTGATGCTATTTCATTTCACAAAGATTAAAGTAATTCTGTAGAAAAGTTCATTAAAATATCCCTATTTTGAATAAAATTATGAAAAATGTTTGTGTTCTGATTAGAGTGGGACACCCTCTTTTTTTGGCTGAATAAATGCATTATGATCTAGATTTCCTATACAAAAAGTGTTTCTTGCAGTATGCTATACCATCCCTTAAAAATTGTCTAAGGAATTTTGACTTGCACTGTATAAACTTAACATATTAAAAAATAATAATGAAACAAACAAAAAACCCAGGAACTTATTTTAACACTGAGTCATCATATTAGCATGGCTTGCAGACCCCTAGCCCAGTGATACTCATTGTGCAGCTTGCATGCTACTCTCAAGTACATTTCATGCAGCTCCTCAAATTGGGCACATAATACAATATGTATATATATTTTTTTTCTATACAGATATATTTTTTTGTAAAATGTATTTTTAAAGACCTCACAATTGTTTTTAAAATACAATAAAATAAGAAAAAAAGGTTTTATAAAAAAATTTCCAATTAATAACCTCATAACTGGAGATGAATTATTAGCTAATGGACCTTATAATCTATTAAGCAGTAAATATTAAATTATTAACATTGGTTTAAGTTAATATTTACATATTAATATTTAGTATATAATAGTTCATTATAATCTATAGACACATGACTTCAGAAACGTAACTGCAGCCTGCGAGCTCACTTCTCTAGCAGACTTTGGCTCTTATAGAATTTTTAGCGAGTGCCACTGCCCTAGTCACAGTAAATGTAAATCTTCTCTTCAATAATATAAATTTGATGCAGGATTTTCCCTTTTATTTTTTAGAGTACACCCAAATTACTCAGAGAACATTTATTGTGACATATCATTTAGTATTATATGAAATTATAGGTAGATAGACGACTTGAATATGCAGTCTCTCCTTGTTAGCCTCAAATCTGAAAATGTCCAGATAAATAAATGAAAGTCTACCTTTCAGAAAGGAAGGATATTATTTTATTTCAAATGATTATTGCCATATTTTATATATTTAATGGGATCAAAGCACAAATTTATTACCAGACTAAGCAAACAAAAACAGAACAAGTGGATAAATGTGATCGAAGATCGCACTAGGGGTTTTGTTTAATATTCCTATCAAAACACTTTATCCTTTAATTAATAAATCCAAATAAATTTCATTTTCAAATTTAAACAAAAAAAAGTCATGTTTTTTAAAAATAAAAATTTACCGGTCTATTTTTTCGTAATTATTCGAACCATAATACGAATGGGTATTATTCATAAATGGTATAGAGCGATTCCTGAAATAATATAGAAACAACAGATTTTGATAGCAATACCAGAAATATTCTAGTATTTTATTTATTTAGATCTAGATCCTCTTTCTGTGGACGATTTAAAAATTGCATGCAAATATTAAATTTTTGACACATAGACCCTTTAATAAGTTCCATATGGATATTTTTGTAAATAAACTAATAAAAGTGAATTAATTCTTTTATTTATTTTTTTAGTTTCGATGAATCATAGTAATTTGTAAGGGATTTTTTTTTTTTGGGGGGGGGGGGGTGAGGGGGGGAGGTTTGTTTTAACATAAAAACTTTGTGAGAAAATAAATTATGTTCTTATTTTCTGGCACATTTTCTCTGCTTTTTACTTTCTTCTATCTTTACAAGAAGAAAGTATTGGATTCATGAAAATTTTTGACTTCCGGTTTTCGACGGATTTATACGTTTTAGAAGGTCCTGAACACGATTTGACTGTTTTTAGAAAATGTCTGTCTGTGAGTCTGTCTGTCTGTATGTGACACAAATTTTGTGGGCGCTCTATCTCAAGAACTAATGCTCGGAATTTAATAAAACTTTAGATTCAGTTAGTCTCTGATATAAATTGCTGCTGATTAGTTTTTGGTAAAAATCGCCCGGCAGGTGGCGCTGCTATGCAGCATTTTTTGCGATTTCCGCAATAGCTCTATCTCAAGAACTAATGCTCGGAATTTAATAAAACTTTAGATTAAGTTAGTCTCTGATATAAATTGGTGCTGATTAGTTTTTGGTAAAAATCGCCCAGCAGGTGGCGCTGCTATGCAGGATTTTTCGCAATTTCCGCAATAGCTCTATCTCAAGAACTAATGCTCGGAATTTAATAAAACTCTACATTCAGTTAGTCTCTGATATAAATTGGTGCTGATTAGTGTTTGATAAAAATCGCCCAGCAGGTGCCGCTGCTATGCAGCATTTTGCAGGTTTTACATGATTTTAGCGATAGTCATATCTCAAGAAATATTGCACGAAATTTAATAAAACTTTAGTTTCAGTTAGACCTTGATATAAATTGGTGCTGATTTTTTTAGTGTATGCGAAACCTGTGTGAGATAGAAGAAAGTTTTGGGATTGACACATCTGACTAGTTTATAAAATGTTTTAAAGAATGACCTTTTAATATATTATTATATTATCCCATTTCAAATAAATGATCGAGTATAACCACTTATAACCCCAATTGCCAGGATAATTTTTAGATGTGTTTTTATTTTTCTTTATATTATAAAAAAAACTTATTAAAAATGCTGAGAACAAAATTTATGTAATACAGGGCTGCCATTCCAAAAACTATTCAAAATAGTTGCTTTAGTAGCCTTTGAAGCCAAAAATAGTAGCATAAACAGTCGCATATCATAGCTGATTTAGTAGCAAATTAGTTGCATATAAAGTATTATCCAAAATAGTCATAGTGCTGAGATCAGGGTAAATAATGATTTCCCTTTCACAAATTTTCTGACTATTCCCTGATTAAGTTTTTCTGATTACAACAATGCAACATTTTATATACAGCCTGCACAAATTCAGTAGTGTTTTTACATATTATCCAATTATTATGTAACAAAAATGTTAAAAGTAAATCCATTCTAGTTTTCATAACATTTGGGTTTAGTTTGCTGCAACTATTGGATCAACACTTGATATAGCTCTTGTTAGTTGCAGATGTAATAGTGTTATTTCCAGCATTTTCTGCTTTTGTAATGAACTTCAAGAAATCTTTCTTGGAACTTTTCCTAAACTGCAGATTTAAGAGATTTTAAAGAGTTTGAAACTGCAGTATAAAGGAAGTTTTTATTTTATGTGTATATTTGCTTACTTTAAAATGACATTTTTTTTTTTTGTAGAACATTACAACATAGTTAGCATCCCAATTTAGGGTGATGCATTACACATTACGAAAATCTATTTGAAAAATTATTTACAAATTTAAATTTTCAGGGCGGAGGAATTTAGGTCATTGGTATTTATCATTACTACAAAGTATCAAATACAGCAAAAAAAATAAAATAAAATAAAATAAAATTCAAATTTTAAAAAGTTTGAAATTGCAGAAGTAGGAAAAAACAGAAATTGGGCATTGTGGGGGGGGGGGGGGGGGGGGGAAGGGATATTTTAGATGATTGATTAATTATTTATTGTTACTAGAAAGCAATGAATATGACACTTTTTTTAAATAAAGAGTTTTAAATATTTTAAGCCCATATTATAACACAATTAGGTGCGACTTTTTCTCTAAATAAATATTTTAAACCTCTTTCTACACTAGAGGGGAGAAATGTAAATTTGAGGGAGAGACGTGGATGATTAATATTTTTTATTTTATTTTATTAGTTAACAACAAATAGGGCACAATTATTTTTCTTAAAATAAAGTTTTGAAATACTTGAAAATCTGCATGCAGGAGAAGTTGGGCAAAGGGGAGTGCCAAAAATTTTGGAAGGAAGGGGTAGTTTATAAGCCTGATTATTTATTTATTGCACTAGGGAGTAACAAGTAGCACAGGATAATTTTTTAAATATAAAAATACAGATTTTAAATTTCCTTGTATGCTGGGGAAGAAAAGTATATTTTGAATGAGAGAGGAGGGAATTTAGATGATCGTTATTTATTTATTGTTATTAGAAGTAGTGATCAGTAAGTAGAGCAGATATATTTTGTTTAAAAACATAAATAAAGAGATTTAAACGATTTGAAACCAGAATGAGGGCAAAGGAGAAAGCACAAATTTTTTAATGTAGGAGGTTATTTAGATGATTTATTTATTGTTATTAGTGAGCAACAAACAGGGCAATTTTTTTTTCATTTGAGAAATAGAACTTTAATGATTTAAAACTATGTATGCTGGGCGATCAAAGGATATAATTGCTTATTTGCTTACTGTTACTATGCAGCAGCAATTAGAAAAATTACGAGAAAAATGAGTGAAATTGACTCTTGGTAAGAAAAGTGCTGTTTGGTGGTGGTATCCAACATCTAGAAAAATTGTACTGGAATGGTAAATTTTTTTATTGTTGTTTCATATTTCCTGCAACATGTATTTGAAAAAGCTAGAATAAAAATTTCAAAAAGTCTCCTTTTTCATAAAATAGTCGCTTATTTGTCAGAAATAGTTGCATTTCAAGCCTTTTTTGCTTAAAAAAGTTGCCTTAGTCTCTTGAAGCTGAAAATAGTAGAAAAAAATAGAATTTTAGTAGCAAATGGCAGCCCTGGTAATATTGAATAATAAAAAGTAAAATATGATTGTCTCTGAAAAAAAAAAAAAAATTCTATTTAAAAAAAAATCCAACAACCACTTTTAAAAATTTCTTTTACTTAAAAACATCGAATAATTAAATGAAAAAAAAAAAAGAAAATTTCAGCTTCTGCCAAAGAGAATCGAATCTGGGATCTCTTGGTCAGAAAGAACACACTTTACCATGATACCATCGAGTCTACATTGAAAAGGTTGAAATTAAGATTCTGTTTTGAAATCACAGAAATCGATGACATTAAATTAATTCATTTAATTAAAATAATAAGAGTTTTTCAAAATTTTATGATTTTCACCATGACAGTAGGTATTAGCTGTAAGTACACAAAATTTCAAGTCTCTTAACTTATACAGTTTCTGAGAATGGACTCTGTGACGGACAGACAGAGAAGCAAGACGAATAGGGTTTCGTGAAATGAAGGAAACCCTAAAAAAAATTTTTTTCTTTAAATAGACATCACAGGGTTAGGTATTTTTCTTTTTAATTTTGCTGTCGTAATTCTACAGTAGTGGCCAAAATTAGGTAAATCTTTTGGAAAAACTTTTTTTAAAGTTTGGTAGTTCATAATGACACTTAATTTTGGAGTAAAGCCATAAAATTGCATATCAATGGAAAGAACAGTTAATAAGCAATATAATGCAATAAATGTCAGAAGAATATTTCTATTTTAATAGCAGTTTTGAAGTTGAAATCTGAAACATATGAAGAAAATTAGCAATACAAAAAATTACATTCAGCCAATTAACTCTTATTTGAGTCTTTATAGCTTTATTAGCAGCCTTAAAATGCCTTCCCATGAAGAGAAGTTTTTTTGTTCTGTGACTGTTTTAATATGAAACCAAGATTCAGTTATTGTTTCTGTTAATTAGGCTTCATTGCAGAATTATTTCCAACAAACATGTATCTTTAGTTGTCTCTCTACAATTTCAATTAAGTTTTGCTCTGGACTATTTTAAAACCACTTTTTGCATACAGCAGCAACATGACATGGAGCTGGATCTTATTGAAATAAAAATATTCCATTATCTTGCAAAGATCATATATGGAAGGCTTCACTTTGGGTTGAAGTATCTCATTCGTGTATTTTCTTTAATTTATATTGTCATAAATCATACAAATTATGTCATCACATTTCAATCTCGTTCAACATGAGATCATAACACAAACTGGATGCTTTACGGAATCTGTAATGCAATAGAATAGACATGAAAAACTTTTTTGATTGTTCTGCTTGCATATTTTATGTCATCAGTATCATACATAGAAGTTTTTGTGTCAGCACTTCTACCCTTAACAGTACTATTATACATCGCTTTCTGGGTAACCAATCAACAACTTTATGTCTTTAAAAAAAAAAAAAAAAAAATATTATGCTTTACTTCCTCAATAATTGAAAGGACACATAAAATTTTACCTACTTTATAGTAATTATAAAGCAAACTAAGTTCACATATCACTATAATCAATAGTTGAAACCATGAACCTCTATACAGGACTTCTAACGCCGTGTGATAACATCGTGCCCAGACTTCGGCACGAAATGGCAGCTGCACAGCTACGCGCACCGTTCTGCGCAGCTGGCCAGAAACCGTGCTGCACTAGCGCCACCATGAACCATGGCTGTCACTGTCAGTGTCAAACGGTGAAGCAGACGAATTTAGTGACGTAGGCAGAAACCATCTTCACATGCGCCACCTATTTGAGGCTTTTTTCGAGGAACGATTTCCTTCTTGGAAAGGCTATTTCGTTAGAAGTCCAGGTATATAGGTTCATGGTTGAAACCCTATCCTAGGCTTAACTAAGTCATGAGTCATCGCAAACAAATTAAATATATCTGTCACTCCAAACAGTCATGTAGATTGATTACATTTAAGAGAAAGAAAGTTATTTCACATCAACCTAACCTAGTTTTACTTTTTTTTTTTTTTTTTTTTGGGATAATTTAGCTATAAATCTTGCAAAAATATTAATAATTGATCACAAACTGTATTGCATGATATGCTTGATTAAATTATCTTTCCAGTATAAATTTATGGTATTACTAAAAGAAAATGTAGTGTAACAAGCTATCAAGCTTCAAACAAACATTTTTTTCAAAGGGTTTCTTTAATTTTATCCACTAGTATATGCAGTGGTGGCCAAAAGTTTGGACATTTTTTGAAAGTTTTATGTTTTTCAAATTTGTGTGCTTGTAGGATATATTAATTTTCGCTTAAATACAAACGTTTATATATCAAATGGAAGGTAATTTAATGTAGAATTTAATAATAAAAAACAGTATTACAATATCTGCATTACAAAAAAAGTTATGCTCATTTTAGTAGAACAAACAAACACAAATCGTTTTGAATAAGGACGTGTTTTGTATCAAAGTGTACTAGCCAATCACAAACACTGTTCTGAGGACCAATCAAATGTCTGTAACTATAGTTTAGGTTATTTGGATGGTAAAAGAGTTATTGTTGTGGAAATATTTTGCAGAATGATGCATACTAGTACAATTAAATAGAGTATTGCTCTTTTTGAATATTTAAAGTCCTTTTTTTAATTAAACTAATTTTAAACAATGCCATCAACAAGAAGAACTAATTGGACATCTACAAAAAGAAGCCGAATTGTCATATTGAGAGAAAATGGCCTCTCTTATGCTGAAATTGCATGACAAGTTGGTGGTTCAGTGACTTGTTCTGGTGTACGAAAGTTCTGTTTACGTTATGAAAAAAACGAAATCAGTGGAAAATAAGGCCAAATCAGGCCAAAAAAAATGCACGTGTGTTACTACCCGATAGAAAAATTAAACGGCTATGCCTTCAAGATAGAAAATTTTCATCAGATGCCATTAGATGTGAAATGAATGCAGCGGGTATTGCAGTAAGTTCAAGAACAATAAGAAGAAGGTTATCAGGATTTAGACTACAAGCTAGAATTCCAAGGAAAAAACCATATTTGAATCAAAAGCAACGCGAAAAACGAGTTAAGTGGGCAAAAGAACACATTAAATGGTCAGAAAATCAATGGAAGCAAGTAATCTGAAGCGATGAGAGTAAAATATCGCTCTTTGGTAGTGATGGTAGAAAATACGTGAGACGTAGAGTAGGAGAAGCACTTCATCCTGATTGCATTGAAGCAACTACAAAAAACCCAACAAATGTCATGATTTGGGCATGTATGTCTGCAGATGGTGTGGGCCGAATTCAAGTGATTGAGGGCATCATGAATGCCAAAAAATACATTGAAACTGTCCTGGAACCAAAATTGATACCTTCCATCAGAGATCTCTTCCCCAACAACGCACAATTTATTTTTCAGCAGGATTCAGCTCCATGCCACACAACAAAAGTATGCAAAGCATGGTTTCAAAATAATGGCATAGATATATTACCATGGCCAGGAAACAGCCCTGATCTCAATCCAATTGAAAATTTGTGGCGACGTTTTAAAATTCTTGTATGAAAAAAACATCCATCCAATAAAAGACAACTTATTGAAGCTATAATTGATTCTTGGCACTATGTGATTACGAAAGATGAACTCCAAACACTCGTTCACTCGATGAAAAGACGCTGTGAAGCTGTCTTAAAAAATAAGGGTTATCCTACTAAGTATTGATTGTGTAAGTATCACTTTAAAAAAATGCAAATCTAAGATAGATCTTACTATTAGTTGCATAACTTTTTTTGTAATACAGATATTGTAATACTGTTTTTATTATTAAATTCTACATTAAATTACCTTCAATTTGACATATAAACGTTTTTATTTAAATGAAAATTAATATATTCTACAAGCACACAAAGTTGAAAAACATGAAACTTTCGAAAAATGTCCACACTTTTGGCCACCACTGTATGTTGCTCCTAAACTCTCTTTTCCTATTTTATTTCTGTACAGTGTGTTTAAATTCTTCTTCCTAACAAACAAATAAGTATCCATGTCCTGAGATCATATAGTTTTAAACCTAATGCAGTTCCTTCATAAAATACCGCCCTAACAGAAAATGCTTAATTCTTTCAGACTTTAAATTAAAAAAGAGGTTATTTTATACAACTAATCATCTAAATGAACAGTTCTTTCAGTTATATGTTTACGGTCGAAAATAGTGTCTTTTATGCATATTTAGATTAGAATTTAACTGTATTCAAGTGTATTTCATTGCGCTTTTCTAGGACCAACTAACACAATAACTGAAAAAAATTATGGATTCAAATATGACTTTAACGTGTACGTTACAACCAAAAATAAAGCAACAAAAATATTTTTTTCTGCTAAACTTAATTTTTGTTTTTTAACACAATCAAAAATATTAAATCTTTGCTAAATAACCTAGTTATTAAAATCATATTTATTACTTGTGATAATGAGTAATGCCTTCCTTTTGATTTTATGAGTACAGGACTCCCAACACATTTTAGTCTTTCAAAAGGGGGGAAAGGGGACCACCATTTTTATTTAAAAAGGGGACTTTGAGGGAGCATTTATACTAAAAAAGGGGACTTCAGAGGACCATTTATATTAAAAAAGGCAGCTGAAAAGGGACCATATGTCTAAAAATACTGCACCAAGTTTTCCTAAATATGCAATTTTTTTTTAATTACCTCAGAAAATATGTTATAATTGATTATCTTTACAAAAATATCATTAAACAATGTACATAGCTTTATTTAATGCACTTAAATATCCTACAGAAAGACAGGTTACATTTAGAACAGCAAAAAATGATTTGGAATAAAATATTAACAGTAAAAATTAATGCATCTAAGAAAATAATAAATCAATCTATTGTTAGTGGAGTTACACATTAATAATCACAAAAGTTTAGTGTATTTCTTGGACTTTAACATGTATCAGTAATGAGTTAATAAAAGAAGAACAGCATAACAGCGCCTTCTGTTAAGTAATAAAATTTAAAATTAGATTAACATATATAATGTTAATTATTAACTCAATTGTAAAATTCAGTTCCTTTCTATACAACAGAAGCTGAAATGCTATAATGTTGATCTGAAAAAGCATAGTATGGCAACGCCCCTCGGGGAGTGGTCAAAACCAATATTGAATTAACATTGGTAATTACCTTGCATATTAAATTTGGTGAAATTCTATACAAAACATGCCGTGATCTGGCTATCATGGAAATTGTTAAAAATGCGACCCAGTAACACCACCTGTTGGGTGAAATACACCAAAATCTAATCAGCATAAATTCATGTTAAGGGTTAACTGAATGTGAAGCTTGATGAAATTTCACCCAGACTGCCTTATTAAAATACCTCATGTAAAATGTAAAAAATGCAGCATAACAGTGCCACTTGTTGGGCCATATATCCCAAAATGAAATCAGCACCTCTAAGCGCTGAAGTCTAATTAAATAGGGCATTGGGCATTTGAAGTTCCATGCTTCTGATTTTGATATAGAATGGCTACAAAATGTGCATCACACACAGAGAGAGATTTTTTTTTTAATTATCAAATCGTATTCAGGTCAACCTAATACTTGTTTAAACCCATAATAAAAAATAAAAAAAGAAATGGAAATTATTTTTATGATTTCAATATTTTCTTCTGATTAATATATATTAAAGAAAATATTTCTAAAAAAAAGAAGAAATTTTAATTAAGATTTCCTTTAATAGCTGAGATATACTTCTCCATCAAAACTAAAAACAAAACTACATCTATACTAATAAAAGAAAGTTTCGTTCTGTGTGTGTGTGTTTGTTTGTTTGTCTGTCTGCGATGGCTTGAAAAACCCAGCCCACCTAGAAGTCTGAAAATTTAGGTGTGGATAGTCCAAAGTCTGGCCTGGTACACACCTGAGCCTCAGAATTTTAATACTTTGAAAATTAACAAAAATCTATATATATATTACGCTATCGTATGTGGCACAGAAATCGCGATTATTTATCATTTGCCGATGGCAACGAGAGGTTTGTTTTCACTAATTTGCGAATATTAAGAAAAGTATTTGAGGTATCGATTTAAAAGTCCCCAAACATATGTAGAAATTTTTTTTGCATCCGAAAATACAATTTTTGTAAAAATTGGCCGGCAATTTTTCTTATTTTTAAAAACTAGCTACTTTCTAAAAAAGAAAAAAAATAAAGTGCAAAATCAAACGAAGAAACGCGCCATTTTGTTATTAATTGAAACATTAACTCCATTGTTGTACTTTATGCAGTTTAACCTCATTGGTGTCCGCATAGTTATGACGTCAATGTTACGGATGCACATATTTGTTATTTATAATATAGATTAAGTAATAACAAATAAATAATAATAATAAATGAATAAAACAATCTTATTAGGTGGAGATTTTCGTCAAGTCAGTGCTACCTCTCATTTTTAAAGGTTTAAGATCACTAACAGTTTCAAGTTGCATAAAGAAGAGAAGATTTTGCATTATGCAACTTACAGAAAATATGCGTGCCCTTCAAACAGAGAGAGAGTTAACAAGTTGGCTGTTACAGTTTAGCGAATGTCTAAGTGGGGAAACTATTAAGTTGCCCGCAATTTGCTATCCAGATATACAAGATCCAGTGCAGCCACTTTCCAGTAACATTGATTTTTTTAACGGTGACAACTCAAAAGCTTAAAGGACGAACCATACTAACAGTGACAAACAATTTGTCAATTGAAATTAATAATCGTGTTTTACAATGTATGCCAAGACAGGAACTTAAAGGGTTTATGAAAGCATTGACACCATAATAAATTATGATCCACAAGATCAACTTGCATAAACTGAAGAACTTTTTAACACCAATTGTAATGCCACGTCATAAACTGAAATTAAAGCCAGGAGCTATCATAATGTTACTAAGAAATGTATTACTTTCTAAAGTTCTGTACAATGGTGCAAGACTTATAGTTAGTAAGTAAGTTGCAAAATAATGCTATTGAAGCACACACACAAAAAAAAATTATTGCAATATTAATGAAACTTTTCTCATTTCTCGAATACCACTTATTACATCAAACAATAATATGCTTTTTTCATTTAAGCGTATACAATTTCCTATCCGGTCAGCGTTTTCAATGATTATAAATAAAGCCAAGCGTCAAACTTTTGAAAACAAATGCTTAGATTTGTCAAAACCAATTTTTAGTTATGGTCCGTTGTATGTGGGTCTTTCAAAAATTAAATCTTTTGATTCAGTTACTGTAGTATCGCTGAGCTCTGAAATTTACAATTGTGTATATAAAGACGTTTTCGATGCAGAAAAAAAAAATATATATATACATATTCCTAATTGTGAATGGTGTAGATATTTTCAATATAATATGTATACATTTTTTTTAATTTTAAAGAGTACCCAGCAATTATTGTGTGCATGCAAAGGATTTTACATACACGATGCTGAAAAAATACCTCTGTTTTCAAATTTCTAAATGGTGTCCATATCTTATGATGTGTATATATTTTTTATTTCAAAGTAACCAATCCTAAAATGGAGAAGTTTTTATGTATCATATTTATACATATTAGGGTTGGCACGTTTTTGCCAAAGGTGGTAAAAACCATGGAAAAAACCGGTAAAAACCGTCCTGGCAAAAATACATTTTTGCCACTTTTTGCCAAAGTGGCAAAAATAGATATGTTTTATTTACAGCGATGTAAATAATACATTTTAGTTTTTAATAATTTCAAGTCCAATAATATGTAGTTTTATTTTTTTATTTACCGTATTTTCGTGAATATGCGCCGCACCCATCGTAAGCGGCGCATCATTGAAAAATCGGTAAAAAAAAAATATACACGTAAGCGCCGCACCCATTAGAAGCGCCGCATGATTGAAAAATCGGTAAAAATGAAATAGTCACGATAAAAAACGATCAGCAAAATTGGATTAAAAGTAACAAGAATAGCAATAAAATCTTACAAGATATATGAATTAACAATAAAACACAGGTTATCTTAAAATACAATAGGAAAAATAATACGTACTACGCCAATCGATTATTCGATTATCGTTTTAATCGAATATCGCCGTATGCGGTGTGCTTATGAAATAAATATAATTTATCAACTATTGTAAAGTATACAATAAATACTTTTAAAGAGTGAGCTATTAATATTGAAACACATGTTATCTTAAAATACAATAGGAAAAAAAATACGTATTACGCCAATCGATTATCGTTTTAATCGAATATCGCCGTATGCAGTGTGCTTATGAAATAAATATAATTTATCAACTATTGTAAAGTATACAATAAATACTTTTAAAGAGTGAGCTATTAATAGTGAACAGAAAATAGAGAAATATGGGTAAGTTAAAATATTTTGACAATAGTAATTACGTTTTTATAATAAAGATATATTGTAATACTATGTACTGTTTATGAACTTTATACTGAGATTAAATGAATGTAAATAAAGGTGAAATATGAATGAATGTTAATGAATCCATGTGTTTAAAAGTGTATTTGAGACAGTAAGACTAAAAAAAACCTGAAATGAAGGCTTGTTCTTCACAATATCCAGATTTTGCTATGTTGAGGGAAAAAAAATCATCATACCCGCCGCCCTGGCGTATGCGCCGCATCGCCAATATTTTGAACTTTAAAACACGTATGTGCTGCGGCGCTTACTCCCGAAATTACGGTACCTTAGAATATTCAATGCATCATTAAAACAGTAATCTAAGTAATTTGTATTTTTTAGTAAATAACTTACTGGCTTTGGTTTAAACTGTCATAATTATTAAACAATCAATCCTTATGCCTCAGTTAATTTTGTAGCAGTCTGAGAGAGAAATGGCACTTACCAATTTTGCCATGCTATGAGAGCAACAGTAATTTGAAATTAAAGTAAAAACAATAGAAAAAACCATTTTACAAGATAATTAATTCTCATTTCTTATGATCAAATCAAGATTTAAGTCTGTAGCCTGTATAATGACAATGGGGAATGACAATGGTAAGAAAAATTACCTAAAAGATTAATTTGCCTATATTTGCAACATTAAATAATCAATTAAAATTATTCTACCCTTCCCTCTCTTATACATATTAATTTCATCCAATCCATGTATTTTTTTGTAACTCTCTCCCCCCTCCCCGAAAAAAAAATAATTGTAGGAATTTTAAAAGCTTACCCACTACTTGATTAACCCGTCGACCAAAAAACTATTGCTAAACTATAAGATTAAATGCCAATTATGGATCATCGTAAATGCCATTTTCACTTGACATTAAACACACACGTGGTTGTTACATCATCATGTGAATTTTAATTTATTTTATTTGTATTTTTATTAAGGTTTTACTAATTTGTTTTTCTTTCGTTATTTAAAATGAAAATTATGTCAATAAATGATTATCTCATGATATTAAAAGAGAAAAAAATATAACAGATTAGTTTCAACTGCCGTCACAAATTTTTGTCCACAAAATATTTTTATTTTTCTACATTTTCTTCAAGCCTATATCTAATGTTTACATACATTTTATAGTTTTTTTTTTGACAAAATAAAGAGGATTGAATTCTTTACAATCTTCCATTATCATGATATTTATTATGTTCCTTAATAAATTCGATTATTACATAAATACTTACATTTAATTCACAAATTCAATATCTTAAAAATATCTGTTTGCTTATGGTTTAATTTAATAATTCTGCATTTAAACACGTAAAGTGTTCTTAGTATTATTTCGTCCGAAATAATCTGGATAAATCAAATTTTATATGTTGTTACGTCATGAGTGAACTTTATCATTAAAGTAACCCTATTGTTTAGAGATTTTTTTTTAATTAAAATTCATTCTTTTTTCTAAGTTAAAATTTTAGAATGGCAATATTTTTTCATTTGTATAATTTGTAATAGTTTGGCGATTTGTTTAATTTGGTGAAATTGGTCGACGGGATAATCAAGTAGTACCGTTTACTTCTATAAAGTATTTGTAAAAGTTATACCTAAAGGCTCAAATAAAGATGAAATGAAGATTGATTTGGCAAATGTTTATGCATTAATATTGTTTTTTATTATAGATTTTTTAAATGTAGAAACTGTTGATTTAATTTTTTAAAATATATATTCATTTTAAAGGCAACATTACTACATTAATTTGAAAAAAAGTAAAAAGTTTTTACCTGTCACCATCACATAAATTTATCTACAAGATTGATTATGATTGATTATTGATATTTTTTTATTCATATTACCAATGAAAATTATTTTAATTAAACAAATTAATATTAATGAAACATCTAATATTCTGATTTAAGTCTCAATTATGCGAAAAGTTATGTTATTTTAATATATTTATTAAATCCAGCCTTTTTGCCAATTTTTACCAGGTTTTTTCCAGTTTTTGCCACTGTCCTGGCAAAAATACCATTTTGCCGGCAAATTGCCCAACCCTAATACATATAATGCTGAAATTCGTGTATTCTAATATATTTATACATATAATGCTGAAATTCGTGTATTCTAATATGCATATAGTATTTAAAAGAGTAGACACTAGAGTGCAGATACTCTGCGCGGGATCGGCTAGTATTAATTAAAATCAGATCAATAACTCATCTATTTTTTGCGAGGTGACTTGCAGAACTCGCGCATGCCCAGAACCCGATTTATCACATCGCACAAAAAGGAAGAAACATTTACATGAAGAATGCATTTATTTTGCAATTCTGTTTTAAATTCTATCGACTAAACCATTTGGTTTATTTAAAAACAAAGAGCATATTCTGAAAGAACGCACTCTTATGTCTCCAATGCTGTAATCAATTCGAAAAAAAAAAATTATTTTAACCCTTTGAAAAACATTTTTGAAAAAGAGTCATTTTCCCGGGCTGATGTTTTCTCCCTTACGTCAACGCCCCTCAATAGCACAATTTTAAAGATACAGACAAACTAAACACATGCTCTTAGAGCTGAAACCTTCTTCTAATAGATGGTATACAGTAGAAGATCTTTATAATGCAAACCTAAAAACACGACGTTGTGTGTTATATAGAATTTTGCGTTATAGGGGAGACTGGGGGCTAATGGGACAAATGGATTTTCTTAAAAACAAATGCAATTTAGAGTTTAATTTTTTTTTGTCAATAGATTGTGCTAGTAGTACTTCACATCAGTCTGCCTTGAACTATTTTGTTTCAGTAGTTGTTTGCTATTCACAGGGCAACATACCTTTTGTCATCAAGGCAAGAAATTTTTTTATATTTATAATTTTTTGATTTTAATAAACTTGCATGTAATTTGTAAAAAAAATTATTATATAAGTCTTTATAGTTAATTAATATACAGTAGAAGATCTTTATAACAAATTCTCCATATAATGCACAACTTCTCAAATGTAAACAATGAATTTTCAGTTAAGAAACTCCTGAATTCCCACATTATAAATGGTTGCTATTCTTTACAGGACTAAATTTGATACATTAATTCAACTTTATCCCCTTAATTCAGAGCTAATTACTGAAAAAATTGCTATGATTTGATACAGGTATGTTTGGACAATGTTTATAAAGTAAATTTAACAATGTGTGGAATGATCTACATTATGCAAAAAATTATAATCTGCACAACTCCTGGTAATAAAGAATACAATATAAAGATAGTCTAATGTATTTTGGTATGTTTCACACATATTTGGCCATGTTTTACAAGCTAAATTTAATTATATGTGAAATGTGATCTATATAATGCAAAATTCTATATAATGCACAACCTCGTGTTTTTAGATTTGCGTTATAAAGATCTTCTACTGTAGTTACAATCATCTCTTTTAATAAATTGTAAATATTTAATTGGCAGTAAGCCTAAATTTGTTGTAAGACACTATGGGGTCTAATGGGACATTCCCAATGGGGACTAATGGGACTTGTCCCATTTGACCCCAAGTCATATTATTCATTACATTAAAGAAATTAATTGATAGAATATGTAATATAAAGAATGCTAAGAAGGTTAGACATATAAAATATTTTTCCAAAGCAATACACTCAACTCCCTCAGATCTGCTGAGCTGGAAACCAAAGTGTTGTGCAAATTATAGAATTTTAGGGATTATAGGTGATTACTTTGTTTATATTTTTATTCCTGTGTATTGACAGTAAATTAGTTATTAATACATAAATTAATTGGTAAACAAGAAAGATTCTACTAGCTGGCTTCGCCCGCTAGCGGGCCCCTAATTTACATCGGTGCCTCGAATATTTTGAAAACTCCTTTTTTTATAAAACATCGAAACGAACGATCCTCTGGCTCCCATCCACCTCGAACCTCCGAACCGGGTCCCCGCTGCCTTCGGCACCGGATAATCCCTTAAATTGTACATCGAATAGTATAAACCTCTAACTGAACGAACCTCCGGCTCGGGTCCCCGCTGCCTGCGGCACCGTATAGCAGTCGTGCTGCAGTATACGTTAGTTACACCTTGCACCACCAGGTGGCGCAATCTGTTTATACGATCATAACTGAAATCGTTAAGGCTTTCGATGTCGAGTCGAATGAGCCATACCCCGTCATCTTTGTGCCCATAGAACCGGAGATAGGAAAGCGCCCCCTGGTGGTGAAAAAACAAACTGAAATCGATAAGCTCTATCGATGCAGAGTTGAATGAACCAAACCGCGTCGTGATGTGACCCATAGAGCCCGAGTTAGCGGCAAAATTCTTTAATTACACCTACCACCACCAGGGGGCGCAATCTGTTCTATGCGAACATAACCCAAATCTGTAAAGCTATTGAAATCCAGTCGAAAGAGCCAAACCCCGTCGTAATCGCTTCGCGATGGGACCCATACGACGGGAGATATTTTGCAAAGAAATAGCCAATTCTTTAGCTGCTTTTTTTTTTCCCCCTATACAAAAATCGGGATTTTGCTAAAATCAAAAATTATGGTCGGAATTCGAAAATTTTTTGAATCCCTGAAATGCCAGATCACTCAGAACAAGGATTCATATTTTTCAGATTCGAAAATCTGATATTTAAAAAAATATATATATTGCCCATAAAAACTGGAATCATTTTAAAATGCATCTTTTTATCAATTTATCTCTTTTGGCAGAAAGGCGTCCAAATGTCTGATGACAACACCTGCAAATATTTTACTTCTACCCAGTTGAAATAGAAATAAATTCATTTTTCATTTTCATTAATGAGTTTTAATTGATATCTTTGAAAGTTATTGATTGATTTTTATGAATTTTTGTTTGTTGAATTTGCGATTTTTTTTTTACACATGTGTGCAAATTTTCGAGAATGTAAAGTCATTCTTTCCACTTCTTTCAAAAAGGAATGGAGCGATTTGATCTCGGATGTGTCAACCCGGCATTCTTTACAGCAACCTTTTTCCCGTCTGGGGTCAATGTTGGATGTCTGGTCAGTTTTTGGCCGAAATAAAGAAAAGTTATGGTCCGAATTTCAAAAAATTTTACTTTTTGGAACGACAAAAATCGGCCGCGTGTGTACCCTGATTTTCGGATCGATACCTTCGGTAGATTTTTTTTATATTCGATGATGCGTTAAAAAGCGACAATTTTGATGTCTGCGATTATCAAAACGGAAATTTTCTTTTCAGGTTTCGATAAAACTGTTTCTTGTTTTGCTAATTTTGATGAGGTTTTTAATTAATAACGTTCTTAATTAGGGGCCGATTTCTTCGATACCGAGTATCACCAATCCCGGGATTTTTCCGAATTTTTTGAAACAAAAAGCGCTTCGCTACTCGCTACGGTTGCAGAGTTTTTACACATACAGACAGACAGACAGACAGACAGACACACACACACACACACACACACACACACACACACACACACACACACACACACACACACAGACGTTTCCGAACATTAATAATATAGATAACACAACGAGTTTCAATAAAACAAATGTTGACACTTTTTACAAAAAGCTGGCTAATTTGTATGAACGTTACAGATTTGAGCCTTACCGTATTTTTAATTGCGATGAAACTGGCTTTACAGCCTTAAATAAGCCGCCTAATATCATTGCCCAAAAGGGATGCAAACAAGTAGGACAGGTTACTTCTGCAGAGCGAGGTAAACTTGTTACAGTTTGCTGTTTTGTAAGCGCTTCAGGAGCAACTCTACCACCTGCATTTGTCTTTCCACAAGCAACAGTTCCTAATTTTCTCTTGTCAGGAGCACCACCATGAAGTATTGCTTTGGCATACAAAACTGGATGGATGACCAAAGAAAATTTCTTAAAAGTGATGTCACATATAGTGAAAAATACCAGTGCTTCACCAGAAATCCCTCTTCTGCTTCTCTTGGATAATCATGAAAGCCATGTTACTGTAGAGACGATACAATATGCAAAATTATGGATTTTGTGTCATTGCCACCTCACTGCTCTCATAGTCTACAATCATTAGACATCAGTGTATATGGCCCTTTTAAAAAACGTCACAACATAGCTTTAAATGATTGGCTTCTTTCCAACCCTGGAAAAGTTGTTACTTATCACCAAATTCCAAGTCTTGTGAACCAAGCTTTCATGGAAGCAGTTAAACCTAAGAATATCATTTCTGGATTTAAAGCTGCAGGTATTTACAGTAACACATTTTCTGAGGAAGACTTCCTGTCATCTTTTGTTAGTGACCGACCTAATCTCTTGCCAGAAAATTCTGATTCTTTGTCGCATGCCAATAGTACTAGTTCAAATTCTTTGAATATGAAACCATTATCTGAACAAAATTAAGTCCAATCATCAATATGTAATCAAAGTGAATCACACCCATCAACTTCAAAGAAATCATTAGAAGAGTCATTTGTACCTCCGACATCTGAATTAGTTTGTCCCTTTCCAAAAGTCGAACCTATGAAAATGGCTAATACTTCAGGCAGAAAGCGTGCAACATGCAGGATCCTCACAGACACTCCTAAAAAAAAAGGAAATTGAAGATCTGGCTAATAAGCGTAAAGCCAAGGATTCGAAAAGAAAGAACCACAAAAAAGCTACCACAAAGAAACGAAACAGTGATACCGAGGAAAGTGATCACATGTCCTTGCATGATTCCTCAGATGAAGAATATTTGCCTCTTGGCCTAAAAATCAATTATTTTATTTTGGTGGAATTTGTTCGAAAGAATACTCCAAAATTTTTCGTAGGCATTGTGAATCAAATAAATTTTCAAGATAAAGAAGTAAATGTTTATTTCTTAAAGAAAAAAAAATGACTGCATGAAATTCATTTACCCAGATAAAATTGATAGTTCCTGGGTGGATTTAAGTGACGTAGAAATGATTTTGACTGCTTCAGAATATAATGCTGTTACATTCCGTGTGGCATCTTGTATATCATTTTCTAATGATCTGACACTATATAATGTTAATTAATTTTCTTCATATTGTGAAATTTTAAGGAAAATATAATAAATGTGCATTTCTATACCTGTATTAAAGTTTTTTTTTCAAATGTCCCATTAGACCTCAGACCCGGGTCTAATGGGACAAAATTACCATGCTCAATATATGACTATTTCCCACTTGTTAATTAACGTAAGGCTTAGATTTTGTATGTAATAATTGCCAACTAATTGCACAATGATGTGCTGACAGAAATTTTTAAAAAACTTGAAAATTTTTCAATTTATACAATAAAATGTAAAATACGTCCCATTAGCCCCCAGTCTCCCCTATAGATCACATTTCACACATCATTAAATTTAGCTTGTAAAACATGGGCAAATATGTGTGAAACATACCAAAATACATTACAGTATCTTTATATTGTATTCTTTATTACCAGGAGTAGGAGTTGTGCATATTATAATTTTCTGCATAATATAGATCATTCATAATCATAGCAATTTTTTCAGTAATTAGCTCTGAATTAAGGAGATAAAGTTGAACTAATGTATCAAATTTAGTCCTCTAGAGAATAGCAACTATTTATAATGTGGGTATTCAGGTGTTTCTTAACTGAAAATTCATTGTTTACATCTGAGAAGTTGTGCGTTATATGGAGAATTGCGTTATATAGAATTGCGTTATAAAGATCTTCTACTGTAATTATTATTTTTTAAATACGGATTTTAACCCTTTCAAAAACACCGGCGAATGCAGGTCATTTCGCACGGCACAAGATTTTTTTTTTCTTGCGCTAAAATTTACTAAACGCTCCTATTTCGACACAATCTTTTTAGAACATCTCAGTAGACCAGATTTACATCACCTATAACAATTTTGAAGCGTTTGGATGAGAACAAGTAATTAAAAAAAAAATAGAGTCAGATATTTTTGGCAAAAACCCATAATAACGGGATGCAGGGTTAGCACTAGGATTTTTCAAAATTTTAGGGAGGAATTTTAGGAATTTTTTCCCAAATTTTAGGAAAATTTTAGGGGCATTTGCGATATTTTTAACATTACAAGTATGTAATAACAGTATTTTTGTGCTAGTCAGGCACATGTGGTACACTGCCAAAGAATATTCCCATCATTCCAATAAATTCAGCCCTTGTTCCATGTGCTTGTGTTGTTTGTTGCGAATGAGCGCATTTAAATTTGCGCAATAACCGGCTTTATATTACAAACCATTTTGACAGGTTACGCTTACTGCAATTGTATTAATTAGAATTTTGAGTTTTCCTGGATCATTGAGACTAACCAGAATGAATGCTCTCCTTCTCTCTCTTTTGGATGTTCTCGGTGAACCTAGAGAACAAGAGGCAGGAAGCAGGGGTGATTATGAGAAAAATATATTCTGAAGCTCACAGAAAAACTTCTGAAAGGTTTTTTTCCACGCCTTTTTTCCTGCGATATTTTGACGAAACGTGCATTTTTTTTAGATTCTTTCATGAAATTCGCCTTATTTGCACGATTTATTGACAAAATCCCACGTTTTTTCGCGATCTTTTGACGAAATTAGCTTTTTTTTTCACGATCTTTTGGCGGAATTGGCGTTTTTTTTTTCGAGATTTTTTGACGGAATCTGCGGGTTTTTTTCGCGATTTTTTGACGGAATTCGTGTATATTTTCGCGATCTTTTGACGGAATTCGTGTATTTTTCCGCGATTCTTAGACGAAATTATCCTTTTTCCTTGATTTTTGTATGAAATGTGAGGGATTTTTCACGTTTTTTTTAAATCGAAAATCACGTTTATTCTGCGATCTTTTTAAGAAATTCTTGTTTTTTTTTTCCCCCAAGATGTTTTAAAAAAATTTGCGATCCTTTGAAGAAATTCGTGTTTGTCACGATCCTTAGATGATACTTATAGTTTTTTTTTAGGATTGTTTGTCGAAATTAGCTTCCCCCCTCCCACGATATCCTTGGATGAAATTAAGTTTTTTTCTCGATTCTTTGTTGAAATTTGCGTTGTTTTAGCAATCTTTTGATGAAATTTGTGTTGTTTTAGCAATCTTTTGACGAAATTTGTGTCATTTTAGCAATCTTTTGACGAAATACGCATATTTTTCGGTGACCATTTGTCAAAATTCACGATATTTTTTGGTGAAATTTTGGCGATCTCGAATTTTTAGGAACAAGAAGAAAATTTTAGGAGAATTTTAGGGGATAAAATAATATTTAGGAAATTTAGGAATTTTAGGGGGAATGCTAGCCCTGGGGATGTTTTCCGCAGTCACACTTGGCTTTGGGTAACATTTGCACTATTTAAAATGCATATATTTTCACATAATTTTATAGAGAACTTGGAAACAGCTATATTTATAAACAATTAAAATTTTAGAGAGATCAAACAACAAATACTATATATTTTTTTATTATATTAACGGACCCGACGCGAAAAGAAAACATATTTATTTTACAACCAGATAACAATATTTCTGACCATTGAAATTTTCAAAGGGTTTGGACAACAAAAGCTATTTTTTTAAAACTATATAACGATTCTACTTGGAAAAAGAAGTAAATGTTTTTTTACGATTTTGTCATTAAAGATATAATAGATTCATAAAAAATAGGGTAAAATATGTAAAATAATACAAATCTGGGGTCTATTTAAGGTTTTATTGCGGACCCGGGCAATGCTAGGCAGGTCAGCTAGTCTATAATAATATAGAAGTTTATCTGTGTGCTGAAGAGACTGTTGCACATAGAGCTACAAGATTTGGCAGGAAGGTAACTGATTTTTTGATTAGCTGTTTTTTAATTTTCCATGTGATTATTACCCCATTTTTCATGTTTCATGGCAATTTTTGCACATTAATAAAAGGAATTCAGTTTCAATTTTTTAGCCCAGTAATATTTTTTTTTCCTTTTTTCAATAAAGTTTTTTTGAAGTTTGTAAAGGGATTTTTAATTTTTTTTTTAAATTTTTTATGCAAACTTCATTTTATTTATTTACTTTTTTTTTTTTTTGTGGCTTGTGGTAATTTTTTGACTTTGTAAAAAGAATTCGGTTGCAAACTTTTATACTTTGTTCTGCAGTTGGGTTTTTTAATTTGATTTTTTACCAATCTTTAGCTTTTTTTTTTTTTACACCACGCTCCGTGGTGATTTTTTGACATTTGTGAAAGAATTACGGTTACACTGTTAACTAAAGTAATTTTTTTTATTTTTATACATTTTGCAGTGATTTTTTGCAGAGTAGTAAAAAGAATTCGGTTTCAATTTTTTTAGCCCAATATAGTAAATGCTGTCCTCTTTTTAATAAAGTTTATTCGGAATTTGTGGAGCAATTTTTTAATTTTGTGCAATTTATGTGATTTTTAGATTTTTTTGCCTTTTATGGTGATTTTTTGACATTCTGAAAAAAAATCTGGTTTCAATCTTTTAACCCAATTTAAAAAAAATTTGTCCTCTCCTTTCAATAAAATTTATTAAGAATGCGTGCAGCAATTTTTGATTTTTGGCTAATTTTTTATGCAATTTGAGTTTTTTTATGTTTTGCGGTGATTTTATGACAGTAAATTTTGTCTTGTAGATTTTTTAATTTTTAGTGATTTTTAATGAGATTGCTAATGCATTTTTTAATGTTTTTCTACATTCTGCAGCAATTTTTTGACATCCATGAAAGAATTCTGGTTATAATGTTTTAGCACATTACAATAAATTTTGTTCTCTACGATTTTTTAACTTTTAGCAATTAATAAAGTTTTTTGCATTTTGCGCCAATTTTTTCATATTAGCAAGGGGATCAAAACACATAAAAGGGGACTAAAGGGAACCTTTTTCTAAAAAGGGGACTTTAGGAGGGGGGCGGGGGGGACCATTTGGGAGCTCTGTGGGGAAGGGACTCTCCATATTAACAGAAAATTTGCAAAAACTTGACACACACATTTCAAGACAACTGCATAAAATTCGAGATGCAAGTAACCCACTGGACATGAATAAAACAGGAAAAGAAAGTAGCGAAGAAATAGAATTGAAAATGAGAAAACATTTCCATTTATTTTCAAACACGTTTAACAGCACACAGTATTTGAATTTAAAAAATCTCACTAAATTAGCAACAATGGAACTCATCTTTGATCTTGCATCCTAATATTCTTTGTCTCTCGCTTTGTGTATGTTTTTACAGAAATAGAGAAAGGTAGACGAATTTCTGTTATTTATTCTTCTTTCTCTGCACAGTGTATGTTGTCAAATTTTGCTTTTTTCTCTTGTACACTGTAGTAAATAAAGCCTCCGTAGTATAATTTGTTATTGTAATAGGTGCAAATACAAAAACACAGTTTTAAAACATTAAAACTATTTATGATGTTAAAAACAGATGTCAAAATTCATTAGTGCTTTTGGCTAAACATCAGCCATCACCAGAGGATAAAACAAGTCGAAAATCACAGTTCTGAAGAAGTACACTCGACAGATAGCAAATGGGCGAAAA
Source organism: Maratus michaelseni (assembly GCA_963931845.1). NCBI lineage: Eukaryota > Metazoa > Arthropoda > Arachnida > Araneae > Salticidae > Maratus > Maratus michaelseni. Next base: position 379,031,721 of record OZ007587.1, on the reverse strand, counting down.
AAAACAACTATGAAATGGAGGGAGTGAAAGAAAATGAGTTGATGCCATTGAAAGCTGGTGGGGGGTGGGTCAGACAAAACCAAAAACACTGGTGATATTAAGTAAATTATACCAAATAAGAGGGATCTGATAAGATAATACATCATTACATGTATTATTGCCTCTTTTCAAAATTTCCAGGAAATTTCTATTTATGTAATTGTTATACTATGAACCGTGTGCAATTATTTTGTCATTATTGAAACATATATCAATGTCCTTAACTTGATTTAACCTAGATAGAGCAGTGGATAATTTACCTTTTTTTATATGTCAGCTGTATGTTCTTTGATCCTTTCCTTTAATTTGCGAGTTGCCATGCCCACATATGAATATGTTTCAGAACTGCTATTAACTTTAAAAGGGATGATATAAACGCCAGATTTATCTCCGTTATCAATGGGATCCATCATTCTATGTACCAGATATTTTAACTTTATTAAAGGCTTTGCAATGCGAGTTGCATTATATTTCTTTAATGTGTAATTAATTCTTTTAAAAAGTTGTGGGATATAATCAATACTGTGGAATTTCAAAGCTGGAAAGCCTGAAGAATTTATATAACAGTATGTCTTAGCAGATAAAAGGAATGATAATAGATGGGACAGAAAATATTATCATAGATAATACAGTAATACCTCGGTTTTCGTTGACTTCAGTTATTGTCAGTTTCAGTTTTCGTCGATTTTTTTCTGCGAAAAATTTGTTTTGTTTTTTGTCAGTTGCCTCAGATTTTGTTTATTTCCCTCTGTATTTTTGTACTTTTTTTATTGATTGTGAATGCTCAATCATGAAACCAAAGAAAGTTTCTTGTAAGTAAGTAACTTATTTAATGATAATGTCTTGCCCCATTTTAGGGCAAATCTTAAAGAGGCGGCAGAAACAGACCACTTTGGACAGCTTTTTTGAGCGACATAGGTCCTCTGACTCTAAAGCTAGTGCTACTGCCAAAAGACCAAAAAGAGAAGCCGTGCTTGATACCATACGTTAAGAACACTATATTAATTTCTTATTGTTTTTAGTATTAAATGCTATACTTATTCTCTATAAAATGTGTTTTTGATACATATTTTGGAGTGTTTAGAACAAATTAATTGGATTTACATAGATTCATAAGGATACAATTGACTCTGTTTTCGTCGGTTTCGGATTTCGCTGATTATTGACAAAAACCGAGGTATCACTGTATTAATAATATATTATGCAATGAAAGTCTTTGATTAGTAGAAACCCTGGTATATTGTGCAGCATGGCAGCAGGTGCTGCAGATAATTTTAGATCTTGCAAGTTAATCTAATAGCTTTTTTAAAAAGTGCTGTACTTAATATATATTGCTTCATTTGACTTTGTTTCCACATTAATGTATCTTCATACTGTATTCTCTTTGTAAATGTAAATTTTGCTTATTTTATTAGTCACTTATTTCTTATGATAGCAGACATTGTTGAATCGCAGATAAATTTTGGCTTGTTGCAGATTGGCACAGAAAAATCTGCTACTAGGGTAGAAACTAATATAAAAAGTTTTCTGCGGTGTGTACTATTTATCTTACAATAATGCTTAAAACTGGTTACTTTCGAACACATTTTTAAATTCATTTTTGCACATGAAATTCGCAGGTGCTCTTCATTAGAAACTATGTAATTGAATAGTATTTTTTTTCCATTTTTTCAGTAAAGGTAGACCATTTTTCAGAAAATGTTGTCGATGTTGGCATTTGAACTGAATCTCCAGACATGACAGCACAAGAAAATTTAAAAAAACAGCCATCGTGAAAATATAATCAGCTTCTAATTCAAGATTAAATTTATTTATCGAAAAAAGAAAACTGTTTGATTGCAAATCTCTTTAATATTCATGCCTGCAAACGTCATGCTTTTATGCTTAAAAATAAGTCTGTAAATGTGTCAGAAAGGTTTGTGTCATTGGGGAAAAATATTTTTTTAACAATTACCTTAAAACACATTTCTCGGGGTTGATGAGCATCAGCAAGCAGGGGGCTGAACCCCTCTAAAATTATCTAAAGTAATAACTCACAGGACCAGCGCAATGTCGTGCGGGGCCCTGGCAAAGCAGTTAGTGGGGCACAATGTATGCTGCAATACTGGACTATAGTACCGGTAAAAGATATTGGCAGTTCAAGGACAAACATCCTGCAGCCCCGCAACTCTTATCTTAAGTCAGTAACTATGGTAACAGCTCACGTGACGGATTGGCCATTCTCATTTTCTCCACCCCACTTGAGGCTGAACGAGAACTAGCGAGAAATCAGTTGTTCAGTATAACTGCTTCTGCTTTGTTTGATTCGTAGTTTCTTTGATTTTCTGTTCATTTTGCTTTCTTTTAATTATGGCTTCTAGTTCTAGTCCTGATATTAGAAAACAGTCGAAGAACGTTGTTTATCATGCATATCAATATTTGAAAGAGCTTGTTGCTTCCAGTGGCGTATCCAGGATTTCATTTCGGGGGGGGCTGACTTAAATTTCGATAATGTTCTGAGTCTTACGAAATATGTTGAACTGCGTTATAAACAGAAATCCCGTTTAACAATAAGGGCGTAGGCAGAGAAAAATGGGGGGGGGGAGGTAGGGGCCGAACTCGATCTCCCCCCTCACCGAAATAAGTTGAAAAGTGATAATGAATTGTTTCATATACTTTCATTTAAGAGAAAGTCATTGTAGCTTATAATCTATAAAGTTGTCTCCTTCTCCTCTAAATTCTGGCTACGATTCTTGCTTGACAATAAATTAATTTTGCTTGGGACAATTTCACACAATTTTTTTTTTTTCATAATTTGTTTTCTATTTTAGGATCAATTCCCTATTACTGCCAAGGCACGTGGGGCACTTTCCCAGAAGCCACATATTTAAGGGCCCCAAAAATTTATGGTGTTTCAAATCAATTTTATTGTAAACAATCTTAATAGAATAATAAGAAATTAAAATTTCTAGATTCATTACACAACTTATGTAAGTTAAAATTGTCAGTGATATCATATAAGTATATAGATAATTTTTCTTCTCATTTGAAGATTTAAGTTTCTCGTAGTGCACCCAATTTATTTCAGCTTCTTCATATGTGTTTTAAAATTGTTTAAAAATGTTTTAATTTTATGACTATCATATTTATAAAATATCATTTTCTTTGGGAAGTGTGTGTTTTTAAAATTCGTGCAACATTAGTTCATGTTTATTTAACATGATATTTGAGACGGTCAAGTTAATTTTTACGAATAAATTTCCATAATAATAATAATAATAATAATCCAACTTCAGTTCACATTTATTCTCAGTTTTTCATTTAAATGGGTGCATTACATAGTTATATTAATACACTTCTCATTCACAGTATTTGTAAAAATGTGATAATCTACGATTAGGGCCAAAAATATTTTCTGTTGCTATGGCCCAAAATTTTGATGATCAGGGTCTGTTCAGGATAAACAAACTTTCTTTGCAAAATCTCTTTTTTTAATACCAACAAAAATTTAATTCAAATTCTTAGGGGTAGCAAGCATTCCTTCTTGATCTCCCCCTTCCCTTCGTATACATGCTCCTGGTATTTTGATCAAACGTATGGATATTAACCTTCAAGAAATATATGTTAAAAAAACTCATCAAATTTGTGAAGGAAGGGACAAGTTAAGAATTAATTGGAAACTAAACATCAGATTTCCCTTTTTTAAAAAAGAGTTAAAGTTATTGAATTATGGCTAACAATATTACTGGACTTTTTTTTTAAAACGGTAAGTAAAATTGTAAGAATTTTTTTTTTAACACGTGAGTTTATTTAATGCTATGCTTCTTTTATTAAATACTCCAAATGGTAAAAATGCCGATACTAAAGTGTGTCGTGTCAAAATAAGAGCGATTAGAAAAGAACACTGTTCGTAATATTGTACTTTCATAGAAGTGTAATTAAGAATTTTTATCTTTTGCTGGATCACTCGTACACTGAAATATTAAAAAGGGCATCTTCCTCCCTGCTCATCAACGGGAAACTTTCTGACACATTTTTAAACGCAAATGACGCTGACTATGGAAGAGATTTGGAATCGAGATGAATTTTCCATTTTTTAGGTAAATAGATTACTTATCGAGTTATAAGTGATTCTGGTAAAGTATTAACGACTCGTTTTTCGCGTTTCTCAGGCTGCCGCGTCGGGAATACGATTCAAAACGCCAACTTGGACAGTGCTTCCTGAAAGATTTTCTACCTTTACAAAAAAAAGGGAAAACGTGTTTAGATTGCAAAGTTTCTGAATAAAAAGACCTGTGAATTTCATGCGTTTCCGAGTAAAAATGAATTAAAAAAAATATTTCATAAAGTAGCAAGTTTGTATTTGAGAACAGCCTTAAATCTGGAAAAGCATGTAACGTAAATAAAACTAGTTCGCTAGTAAAAAGACCAGGAACAAACAAATCAACAGGAGATTATTTTTTTAGTATTACTACTGGGCATCTTTAAAAGACCCTTCCAAAACCGAAAATCAATAATCTTGCTTGACATTGCCATTCACAAAAAAAAAAAAAAAAAAAAAAAAAAAAAATCAGTTCGTCCATTTGCTGATTTGGCGATAATGTTTAATGTAATTGCGCACTAATATACCTCCTTAGTCTTGGCATCATTTGTGGAAGAGAGTTAAATATTCTTTAAATTAATTAAACTACTTCTAGATCTTGCCAATTGAGCATATTATACGTATTCAATTATCCACTAAAACATATATGGAACTGTTTTTCAGTCATTTGAAAATAGATTTTGTGGTCTCAAGTAATTTTGATTGCAGAACTGAGAGGCATATGGGCCTAACGAGAAAACAAATTCGTTGCACGCCAGAAAATAAAACAAATTTATCTCAAAAAGAAAGAAACAAAGTCTTTTTTTTAAATTTCACTGCGACCACTTCGGAAGGGAATGGAGCTGTTACCCCATAACCCCCACCCCTTGTGTACTAATATGGAACTAAATAAAATAGATTGGGTTGTCCATTGCATGACAGAAAAAATAATTCTAATTTTATCTCAAACATAAAGAGAAAAATCGGCACTTTTTTCATTCCATGTTTGACTATTTTGGGAGGTGGGTGGTCTGTGCCCCATCACCCCCTTCCCCCTCTTTGGATATGCTGTCGTGTTACTCTGTACTAATATGGGAGCAAAGAGAATAAAGTGGGTAGTCTGTTGTATAAAAAAAAATACCAATTTATCTCAAAGAAGAAAAAAACAGCATTATTTTCATGAAATGTTCGACTATTTTGGGAAGAGGGGGCCCTCTGTAACCCCATCAGCCCCTTCCCCTTTTAAGATACGATCTGATGTCAATGTGAACTAATATGGGGCTAAAAAGAAGAGAGTGGGTAGTCTGTTATATAACCAAAAAAAATTACAAATTCATCTCAAAGGAGCAGAAAACAGCACTTTTTTCATGAGATTTTCGACTATTTTAGGAAGGGGGGGCTGTAACACAAACAGCCCCTTCCCCTTTTTAGGTATGCTCTGATGTCAATGTGGACTAATATGGGACTAAAAAAAAGAGAGTGAATAGTCTGTTGTATAATAAAAAAATACAAATTTATCTCAAAGAAAAAAAACAGCACTATTTTCATGAGATGTTCAACTATTTTAGGAAGGGGGGGCTGTAATACAAACAGCCCCTTCCCCTTTTTAGGTATGCTCTGATGTCAATGTGGACTAATATGGGACTAAAAAAAAGAGAGTGAATAGTCTGTTGTATAATAAAAAAATACAAATTTATCTCAAAGAAAAAAAAACAGCACTATTTTCATGAGATGTTCGACTATTTCGGGAAGAGGGGGGGCTGTAACCCCATAAAGAAAAAAACAGCACTATTTTCATGAGATGTCCGACTATTTCGGAAGAGGGGGGGGCTGTAAACCCATCAGCCCCCTTCTCCTTTTAAGGTATGCTCTGATGTCAATGTGGACTAATATGGGTTTAAAAAGAAGAGAGTTGGTAGTCTATTGTATGACAAAATATATATATATACAAATTTATCTCAAAGAAGGAAAAAACAGCACTTTTTTCATGAGATACTCGACTATTTCGGGAAGAGGGGCTGTAAACCCATCAGCCCCATTCCTCTTTTTAGATATTCTCTGATGTCAATGTGAACTAATATGAGGTTAAAAAGAAGATAGTGAATAGTCTGTTGTATAACAAAAAAAAATACAAATTTATCTCAAAGAAGAAAAAAAAAGCACTATTTTCATGAGATGTTCAACTATTTCGGGAAAAGGGGAGGGGGGCTGTAACCCCATAAAGAAAAAAACGGCACTATTTTCATGAGATGTTCGACTATTTCGGGAAGAGGGGGGGGGGGCTGTAACCCCATAAAGAAAAAAACAGCATAATTTTCATCAAATGTCCGACTTTCGGAAGAGGGGGGCTGTAACCCCATCAGCCCCCTTCTCCTTTTTTAGGTATGCTCTGATGTCAATGTGGACTAATATGGGTTTAAAAAGAAGAGAGTGGGTAGTCTATTGTCTGACAAAAATATATATATATATATATACAAATTTATCTCAAAGAAAGAAAAAACAGCACTTTTTTCATGAGATACTCGAATATTTCGGGAAGAGGGGGCTGTAAACCCATCTGCCCCATTCCTCTTTTTAGATATGCTCTGATGTCAATGTGAACTAATATGCGGTTAAAAAGAAGAGAGTGGGTAGTCTGTTGTATAACCAAAAAGAAATTACAAATTTATCTGAAAAAAGAAGAAAACAGCACTTTTTTCATGAGATTTTCGACTATTTCGGACGGGGGGGGGGGGGGGGGGGGGGGGGGGCTGTAACCCCATTAGCCTCCGTACCATGTTTATGCTGTGATGTCAATGCGGACTAATATGGACTAACGAGAATGGCTAATCTGCTGTCGGAAAAAAAAATTAGAAATTTATCTAAAAAAGAAAGAAATAAGCACTTTTTTCATTTTACTCTTGACAATTTCGGGGGGGGGGGGGGGGGGGGGGGGGCTGTAGCCCCATCAGCCCACCCCCTGGATACGCCACTGGTTGCTTCCAATCCTGATGCAAAAATCAAAGATATATTTATGAAAACGCAAGAGGCTACCACAAAAGCATGTGGCATATCTCCTCGTACTGTGACAAGGATCTGTGCTGAAGCTAATAGTTTTCCAGACTCCAGCTTAGAAAATCCGTCATTTTCATCGCCTAAAAAAAAAGTTCCTCACTTAAAACGTGTGACAGGATTAGATGATTTTAACAAAGAAGTTGTATGTCGCGCAGTTAAAGAGTATTACGAGAGTGGAAATTATCCAACCTGCGACAATTTAAAAGAAATTTTGCAACAAAAAATAAATTTTCCTGGATGCGCAAAGTCTGTGTGGACTATATTAACAGATATGGGCTACAAATATAAAAAAGGCAATGATGGCCGAAAATATTTGATTGAGAGAAGCGACATCATAGCTGCACGTATAAAATTTCTCAGAAAAATGCATAATATCAGGAAAGAGTCTCCACTGCGTCCAGTTATTTATTTAGATGAAACTTGGGTGAATCAAAATCACTCAAAGAATCATGTATGGCATGATTCTAAAAATTCGGGTGGTCTTAAAGTACCGACAGGGAAAGGGTCGAGGCTGATCATCTGTCATGCCGGATCAGCTCAGCATGGCTTTATCGAAGGAGCAGATTTAGTTTTCCAGTCAAGCTCTACAAAAGACTACTATCACGAAATGAATAGCACTGTATTCAGAGAATGGTTCATCAATTTATTGCGAGGACTTGAAGAACCCAGCGTCATAGTAATGGACAACGCCAGCTACCATTCGAATTATTTAGAAAAAATCCCATCCACAAAGACCCGAAAATCGGATATTATTGCTTGGTTGGAAAGAAAAAGTATTATGCACGATCCAAACACTACTGTTCCCGAATTATTAAGTATTGTTAAAATACATAAAGAAAAATATAAAATTTATGAATTGGATGTTCTTGCATATGAAATGGGGCATGAGGGGTCTTTCATAGAAACAAGGTATTTTTCAGAAAATGCTGTTAAAAAAAGTCACATTAAAACAGATAGTTGTAAGTTTGCATTTATCCCTTCACTTGAAGATTTCGGAACTAATAATGTAATATGAAATTGAATTATACTATCAATAACATATGAAATAACAGCCAATAAAATTTAAATTTTATAATAATTCCAACATACTTAAAATTATTAAATTACTTTTGAGTTATATTATTTATTTTTATATTGTTATTTTTAAACTATTGGTCCCAAACTGTGCACCTGCCAAAAAAACACCTGCCAATTTCATGCATTTACGAAGAAAAATGAATTTAAAAATGTGTCAGAAAACAGCTTGTTTGGATTTGAGACCGTTTTGAATGCCGCAGTAACTCACTCTTGCATGGGGAAACTTGTTTCTGCGAAAGTGCAGTGGGGAAAAAAGAGACGAGAGGCTTGCGTCCTGCAGTGCCATGGCAACGGAGAGATAAGAAAGCAGGACGTTTGTCCTTGAAATGCCAATATCTTTTACCGGTACTATAATAAAAGTTATTTTTTAATTGTATATCATAGAATCGTATATAATATACATGAAAAATACCACTTTTTTCATATTTAACATGCATAATTATTTATATTTTTGCAAAATATTCTACCTTTTACAATATTTTAAATAATTTTTTTTGCATTCATGGTTAATTTCAGCATTATCAAATTAATTCCCGAAAATTATATCAACTTTGCCTGTAAGATATTAATTTGATACTCACTTTTTTCTCACAAAGAAACATTTAAAAACAAACTAGAGCAAAAATATTATTTTATATTTATAAAGGAAATATTTCGAATCCTATAGAGAAACTCAGGACCCCTAAAAAGACCCAAACTGGTGTGGGGCCCTGGGTGGCCGCCCGTTTGCCCAATTGTTGCACCGGCCCTAACCCATTACCACTGTTAAATATTATCAAGGGTATTTATGATAAAAATATTAATTACTGACTCAAGTAGATATATGCAATTTCTCACCACTGATATCTCACATAACATATACAATATCCCACCACCCCCAATGACATTGTCATTTATGTCATATATTTCATTAATTTTAAAATATTTTGAAATGGAAAAAAAAAAAAAGTCTTCAAAGATTGATATTTTGTGCTATGGATGAAAAAAGTAAGAAGTTGCCTGTAGCAACCTATGTCTGTATTCAGCCCAATTGCCTAAGCTACTCAAACTAAACTAAATCATTATTTAAATAATCATAAAAATAACTGAAAGAAACTTAATGAGCTTCATCTTGCAAGCAGACCTTTTAAAGTCCCCCTCTTTGTTCGTTCTGGCAATTTTTTTGCAATGTCATCTTTTTTATTAGCCTCCCTCTTGTTCTCCCGTGGCGTTCGTGTTTTGGTTTCTTCACTGTGATGAGACTCGTTTGAGCCAGATCGTCGCTGATTGGGTCTACAGTGGTTAGGCTCAACAGGACTGTCTCGGTTGCTTAAACGACCTCTAGTTGGTTTATCTCTTGTTCGAGACTTGCTGACCAGTTCACTTAAAGTTAGTTCTTCATCAGTTGAGCAATCAGAATTCACTGTTGTTCCTATTTTTTGAAAAAGTTTCAATGTAAAATTTCTGCATGCACTAACTTAATGAAGAAAAATAAACAAAAATAAAATAACTGTAAGATTGCAAACAGAAGAAAAAAAAATGTGCAAAAGTTATACAGAAGACAATCTAGGAAAGCAAAAATTTAAATAAAAGTAGAAAAATAATAAAAATAAACTTTGAAACAATTCCAAGCAAAAAAAAATATTAAGTACTCAGTAATTTAACTGAAAACTTGCCATATTAAGCATTTTCATATATAATTGAATTTAAAATTTTCATTTAGCTATCCCAATCATGAAAATGTCATAAGAAGCAACTAGATATACATTTGAAAAAATAAATAAAAGGATAATGTGTTAATGAATTTTTTATTATTATTATTCATGCAAATTACAAAAGCAATGCAATACATTTAAAAACAATTGTAGCAGAGTTAGAATATTTTAGACATTAGCAAAATTAATAGAAAAGAAAGTAATTTAAAATCAAATATTTATGTATACAACTAAACAGAGAAATCTGAATGCTGTGCATTTAAAAAGAATCCCTAATAGAACTGATAGTTAAAGCATTATAAAATTTAAAATATAAAAAGAATGAACTAGGAAAACAAAAAAATAAATTAAAAAAGAGAGAGAAATAATCAGTAGAAGATTGATTAGAAAGCAATTGAGACAGTCAAATGAGCCAACTGATACTCAATTATAGATTTATTAATATACACATTTCTGCAATTAGTTAAGTACATCAAGTATATTCAATTATTTGTCTTATTTGAAAAACGTAATATTTTGAATTCCTAATTATATAGAAGATTCAGTTTATAGAAAGACATGGGAAAGACAAATCAAACAAGATTGCTGTGTTATTTATTAGAAACTTTGAAGAACAGAAAATGTCACATTGATATACTACTAAATATTTTCAGTCACTGCATTATTATTAATCAATGAATATTCAAATGAATAAATATACTATAATTAAAAATGTTAAAAATAAGATTTTTCTTTTCTTTGCACCCTCCTGTTCAACCTAAAAATCATCCTTTCTGCTGGTGAGAGTAAAGGAGGAAGCGAGAAATAAATGATTGATTATTTATTTATTGCTACTACAAAGTAACAAATGGAGCAGATTTTTTTTTTTTTTTTTAATTATTAAAACGTATAAAAAATTGTAAATATTGTATGCTAGAGTTAACGCACAGAGAGAAAGCAAGAATTTAAGAAAGAAAAGTGCAATTATTTATTATTATTGTTGTTGTTACTACAAAGTTATTAAATTTTTTAAAAATCTTTCTGTCCTATGGGAGAATTTTTTGTATTTTTAACTTGTATAAATCAAGGTGAAGTGGGAAGAAGAAATTTGGCAGGAGAATTTAGATTTCTGATGACTTAGTTATTGCTAAAACAAAGTGACAATTAAGGAAGAAAAAATGTAAATAGCTAAAGAGTTTTTAAGATTTTAAACTTTGTGTGCTGGAGAACTCAATAGGAGGGGAGGTGGGGGGGAAGAGAGAAAGCAGAAATTTCAGATGGGGGGGGGGGAGTAATGTAGATGGAATATTTGGAAAGGCAGAAATCTCCCAAAAAGCAGAAAATTCTCAATCCTGTAAAATTAAAACTAAGTTTCACATTGAAACTCATACAAATGATTTTTAAAATCATCAACAACATAATTAAAAAGTATAAAATATGAAAACATTCTTTGCTTTTAAAGCAGCATAATCTGAGAAGGAAACATTTGCAAAATATTTTCATAATCTGGATAATTAAACAAACCATTCATTAACAATTTAATGTACAAAATGTTTTTTTTTTCTAAATCATTTAATTAAAAGAATAAAGATCACAGTACATTCGATGTTACCTAAAACACTGTTGGGGCCAAAAGATATTTGTTTTAGTCAACTCTTTTGGATTAGATGGGTTGAAAAAATGGTCACACATTTTGCATACATTTTTATGCATAGTGGGCATTTTTTTTTTAAACTTATTTCGATAACTTGAAATTGCTCATAGTATACACAGTTTAATATTTTGTAACAATTACAGTTGGCAACTTGGAAAAAAAGGGAGAGCAGCAAAATTTTGGGATAAAAAAGAAAGATTTAGATGAAATTTTAAAAAAGAAAAGAAAAAAGTAATGAAGAAAATATGTTCTGCAGAATGGCCTTTGCTTTGTTGCATATTTCTTTTCCTCCTACAAAAACTATATTGTTTAAATAACAATCCAATAATATGATTTGTCTTTACTTCATTATATCCACATCTGAAACAATATGTTTGATTGACGATGTATGCTTAATGCTGAAAATCTGAATCCACACTTATTAAAACAGCACTTAATGCATCACTTAAAGCATAAGCAATGATTACCATCATTTCTAAAATATTTAATTTAAATCAATGAAAAGGTCAATCAGGGAAAATACTTATCTTCAAAATATATAGAAAAGGAGAGAAACAATAACTGAAGAGATTTCATGAAAATAGAGATAAGTGCACAAAACAAGAAAATTCCATTGATATGCACCAATCTGAGATCTGACAATTTTAACATACATCAATATTTGTAAAAGCATATTTAAAATAAATTAAATTGTTGTTATATATATATATATATATATATATATATATATATATATATATAACCTTCCTTCATAACAAAATATAATAGCCTATAATATAAAATAAAGAAGGTATCCACTATGTCATAAAGTTTGTTCTGAAAATTCCAGGGTTCATGCTAGAAATGTTTCACAGTCTACACAGTCTTGGATATAGGAATTTTCATAGAAATTAAGATGCTATTCTTGAAAGACATCTGTAAATAATAAGATATAAAATTTAAATACAAAAGAATAAACTTACCTTTTGCTTTTTTTAGAAGAGGTTCTTCTCTGCGTATCCTCAAGCTCATACGAACATTCTCTTCAACTTTATCATTTTCAGTCTTTTCTGTTATGTCCTCTGAAGTTTTACTTTTCACAAGAACTCCTCTCTTAGGACCATCTTCTACACCCATACAAGCTTTTATAAGCTCAGCAGCATTCTCTGAACACTTTCTTTTAACGGGTTTAGAATAGACTAGAGATATTTCAAGCTGAGAGTCCTCAACAACTACTTTATCATCCTCATTTTCTGTGCTGTCAGCTATGCCAACACTATCTTCACTCAGTGGACGGAATTTTGGCAAACTGACATCTAACTTAGAATCAAGAGAGTCTGTGTCTCCAGAATCAATCACTTCATCCTTACATTCAACAGTATGAGCAGAGTCAACAGTGACTGAGTGTTCAGAGAGGTCATTGCTGTTTTCTGTCACTACAGTATGAGTTTCATCATTTTCAGATGAAACTTCCACTTCAATGTTGCTTGCTATGATTACCTCATTTTCAACCATACAAGGATCCTCTAACCCTATACCTACACAATTATCTACACCTGTGTCAGAATTAACAGTTAAAGAATCAGATTTTAATTTTGAGTCTGTTTCAGCATTATCAGAACATAAAGGTTGGATATCAACAATACTGCTATCAGCTACATCAGAAGACTCTGAATTATTAGATATGTACTTTAAACTAGTTGTAATGGCACTATCAGCAGTTTCTTTAACTGCTTCAGAATCATCTGACTGAGCTGAAGTAGTTTTCTCACTGATATCTATATTATTAACAGATTGAGTATAACTTTTTTCATTATCTTTTACTGTTTCTGTATGTGTTTCTGAACTATCAGAAGAAGGTAAATCTATTTTATCAGCTGTGATAGTTTTTTCACTGTCACATGTCACAGAAGACACTTCATCTGATACAGTCTCTGTTGTTGTATCAGCAGCTGATTTTTTTGAAAGAACAGATGTTTTATCATTTTCATTGTCTGACAGTTTACTATTAATTTCAGGTGAAATGAATTCTGAGATAGGTTTAGAAAAATCTTCCTTTTTCAAAACATCATTGGATGAGGTAATAGATTCAGAGGCTGATTCAACAGAAGTAGAAGTAGTGTCAGGAGAAACTGTTAATTTTGCAGATGAATTTGGTATTATAGGATTTAGTGAAGAATTTTTATTGAAAGATTCAGAACAAGAATCTTTAGTTGTACTATCAGCAGTTAAGGAACATGAAGCATTTGTTACAGTACTACTCTTAATTAAACTTGCAGAACAGTCATTATTACTAGGCAAATTATTTCCATTTGTAATTTTTTCTAGGGAGTTGACAAGTGATGTAACTTGCACAGAGGAATTTTCGACAGTTGTAACTGGTTTTGAATCTTCAGATGGAAGTTTTATATTAATAGGTGGTGCAGAATTAGACACTACAGCAGAAGAAATACTCTGTACAACTGTTGAGGTAGATGTAGCCCCTGTACTTAAGGATAAAGGTGTTGTTGTATATAAATTATTAGCAGAAAGAAGTTTTATAGATGGTGATGTACTAGTGACAACAACAGATTTGACAAGAACTCTGTTCCTTATACTAGGAGGGTTACCAGGATTAGCACAAGCTAAGGTTGGCGACATTTTTGACACAACCAAACGTACAGGCGATGATATATGAGGATTATTTGATGGAGAATTTTGGGCAGTTTTGGGGCCTATAATTTCTACTATATTAGGGTTAGAAGTTGATCGTACAGAAAGAGCTGATGCACCACCAGGCAGTGCCACAAATTTTATTGGGACTTTTGATGAATTGAGAGGAACAACTAGGCCAGTAGGTGAACTACCACCAGGTAAAGCAGATCTTTGACCACTGTTTTTAAATATTAATTTAAATTTTTGACTGCTAACTTCATTGTGTAAGTATTTTACAGGAGATAACAGAGAAGTAACTAAGGAGTTTGCGGTAGTGCTGGCCAAGTGAACAGGTTCAGCACACGCAGATTCTTTTTTAATTTCTGTCTTAGAAGCAAATTTATTCTCTAATGATGGCCCAGCATCAACTGAATTTATTATTGAAGATGAAGCGAGGTTGGACAGAAGTACAGATGTAGATATTGTTTCTGCTTGACTTGGCTTCACAGGTAAATTCTGCACAGAAGTAACAGGAATGGCAGGTGTATTGAAATTTGTTTTTTCCACTTCATTAGAATCTTTTGCAGAAGAAGCAGTACTTAAAGTTGGCAACTGAATTTGAATGTCAGAAGTAACAGTAGAATCAGGTTTGGGTGCATTATTTTTAAATGAAGTGAATGTTGTAACCAATTTTTCATCATTTGAAAGACCTAAAAAAAGAAAAGTAAGCAAAATTATTAATAAACTGATAAAATCTGTGATTTTGGTGTTGTAATTTCTAATACCAATTCAAATATAATGTACAGTTTCACTTATATTCGAGGTTATAAGGAGTTCACACTCAGCAAGAGTCTGGAGAAAAATATTTCTGTATATACTGTTTTAACAGTAAATTTATATGAATTCTATATACAGTTGAAATTCTCTTTAAAGAATCTCAAAGCACCACAAAAAAAAAAAAAAAAAAAAAAAAAAAACGTAATATAGAAATTTTGTTACGTAGAAATTCAATCATATCTTTTTCAAAATAGAAAATTTACATGTCTCTACATGACAATAGACTTTTCTAAGCTCTGTTTTAATTACCGTATTTTCCAGGAATAACGCTGTGGCATTAAACTAGATTTTTCTGTTTTGAAAACAAAAATGTGGCCAATATCTGGGTGTGGCTTGTAAATAGAACCAAATGTACAGCTAATCTTTATTTAAAAATTTGGAAATCTGGTTATAAAAAAAATAATAATCCGTGATCTTATGTTGTACACAGCAGAAGCAGGGGTGCAGAATATGTCCGATCAGGCGATCTAGGATCGGGGGAAATTTTAGCCATCTGAGGAAATTTTGCAGAAAAATATACGATTGATCTCGATTTTACAGATATGCTACTTTTCGGCAGAATTCCACTTTTTCGGTACTGAATTTTATCATCCCTGGGATCTATGCATTAAAATTTTGACATTTTTATTGAAGAGAGAGGTAACGGTAGTGACCAAATAACAACAAAAACATGAGTACGAACAGTGCCAAATTCTGTTTTATTTCTCCCTTTTGGATCGAGAAAATTTCGTCAAAAGATCGCGAAAGAAACACAATTTTCATCAAAGACTTGCAGAAAAAATGCGATTATCGCCAAAGGATCGCAAAAAAGCATAACTTTCGTCAAAGTATCGCGAAAAGTGCAATTTTCACCAGAGGATCATGAAAAAAACATGATTTTTGTCAAAAAGGCACTATTTTCATCAAAGGATTGAAGGAAAAGTGTGATTTTCATCGAAAATTTGACAAAAGATAGTGAAAAAAGTGCAATTTTTGAAAAAAAAACGTGATTTTCGTCAGAGGATTGTGGTAAAGATGTGATTTTTGTCAAAGGATAGTGGAAAAGTCGTGATTTTCATCAAAGGATAGAAGAAAAGACGTGATTTTCGTCAAAACTTTCGTCAACTTGTACAAGGGACAAAAAAGTCTTTTTTTTTTCGGAGTAGAAAAACATTGATGTTCCGGAGTAATTATGCAACCGCGATCCTCTGTATTTCTAAGGTCTTTTCTAATGAATTACCATAGGGAAAAAAAAGTAAATTTTTTTTATCTGATGTAGTATTTACATTAAAAAATCGGGTATACCCGAACCCAACATGAAAGATTTACAATACAACCTGAAGCCTAAAAAAAAAATAAAAACAACCTGAATCGCAGTGAAAAAGATAGTCAACCTTATCCACAGCAAAAAACTAGAATTAATCGAACCAATAGATCGGGTTAGGGTAAAATCGTACTACGATACAGGGTCCTCACAGGTAGGATCGATTTTTGAAATATCCAAGGGCATTCATATTTATCCATAAAAGGTCCAGTAGATAACTTTGAAAAACAACATTCTAATTCTAAAAACTGAATTTAACAAAAAAACCTGAATTCTGAAAAGAAACCATCACTTCTAGATCAAGACAGTAGTATTATAAAAGAAGCTTTTACCAATCCTGATGTGTTCACTTATGTACCAAAAATAGTTTACCTCCTTGAAAACTGCTTGTAAATTTATGAATATATTTGGGTCTATTATTGGAAATCACATTTATAGCAGAACCCTAAAATCTGATAATATCTTCCAAGAAGTGTTTATATCATGAAATGGACATCCAGTGAATACAACTACAGAATTATTAAAAGCATCCTTAAACAGACATTTTCAAGGTTGGAAATTATCATTTCGCTAGATGTTCTTCAAGAAAACAGACTCAGGATCTACAAAACATCAAAAGTGATTGACAACATCGACAAAGACAGTGGAAGATTGCTGTTTCTCAATAATTGACCATTTACCAGAAGAGGAAGTCAAAAACATTGTATTTTAAAACCGTGCATTTATTAATAAATATTAAGCATAAGAATTAGATTAAAACTTAAATGCATTAACTTAATTTACCTTTCCAATAACTAGGCATGTTACAAGTTCTGCCTATAGGTTTTTAAAAATGTGAGTTGTATATTGCAAAATTTTCTATACCTATGGTAATACAGAATTTATGTGAGACTATAACATATTTCATAAAATTTTGGGGAAATTTTCATATGGATTGGGGGAAATGCTGGGAGTAAAAACATTTTCTGCATCCCTGAGCAGAAGTGTATCAGCATGTTTACAAATGATTCAATTTTTATGAGCAGAAAATTGCACTTTGACCGGACATTGCATCCAATCACAATGGCTCTCTTGAAGTTTGCCTCAGAGCATCTTGCATGCCATATAAGGAATAACTCCTTTCATTTTCTCCCTCCTTCATTTTTCGTCGGTGCTTAATTCTAACTATGGGAATCTATTTTACTCTATGTTCATAATTTTTTTTCACCAGAAAAATATATGTATATTCATGTTTGGCAACAGCTCGACTAATCTTAAACTTTAAATATACTGTGCACATGCACATGGTAATGAACATTGCAATTCAAGATCAAAGAATACCTCATGCTATTATTTTAATTTGATTTTACCAAGTTTTTTTTTTTTTTTTTTTTTTTTAAGATGTTTTCTAGTATGAGCTGTAAGCATCGTAGTTATATGGCAAAGTTCAAACTGAATGCCATCAAATTAGCAAAAATTAACGGTAATCATAGTGCTGCTAGAGAACTAAATGTGAATGAAAAAAGAATTAGAAAGTGGTAGAAGCAAGAGTCTGTGCTGAAGGAAATGCCAAAACAGACACATGCACAACGTCGGGGGCCTGAGGCGCATTGGCCGGGCTTATAAGAACTCTGCATTTGGATAGAGAATTAACGTAAGAACAGATATTCTTTATCTACTGTTTTGATATGAATAAAAGCGACACAGATGGCAAACGAGAAAGGATTTGATGATTTTTTATAGGTGGTCCATCATGGTGTAGTCGCTTTTTTAAAAGAAACAGATTGACGATGAAAACGCGGACAACAATGGGTCAGAAACTACCGGATGATTGGATGGAAAAGAAAGCGTTTTTGAATTTTGTGAAAGAGAAAATTAAAAAAGTCAACCTTAAAATAATCACAGGTTGGAAATATGGATGAAGTACCCGTATCATTTGATTTGCCGACATTTTGTTCTGCTGATTCCATCTGAGTAAAATTTGTTCCAGTGGTAATGACTGGGAATGAAAAAAATAGTTTTACAGTTGTACTTTCCTGCATGCCAAAAGAAACTTTTCCGAAGGTGTTAATCGTGCTTTGCAATGAAAAAGGTTGGATGAACCAAGAAGTTATGACTGAATGAGCCGAAAAATGCTGGTAAAAAAGGTCTAATTCTTTTTTTACAAAAAAAAAAGTCTTATGAATTTGATGAAAACTCATATAACGAATGACGCAAAAAAATATCTGGCTTCAGAGAAAACGGAAATAGCTATCATCCCAGACAGACTTACAAAATTAATTCAACCTCTGGATGTAAGTTTAAATCGAGCATTTAAAGTACAAATGTGCCATTTTTGGGAAGAATGGATGCCTGGAGAGAATCACACTTTTACAAAAGGTAGTCGAATGTGCAGAGCCACGTACACACAAGTTTGAGAATGGATTGTTTGCCCTTGGAATAAAATTCTTAAGGAAATGGTGAAAAAATCATTTATAAAAGCAGAAATAATTCAAGGTGATGATGATCATGATGTTGCACAGTCGAGCTCAACATCCGATCTGGATTGCTTTTCTGATAATGACGCGAACAATGCAGATGATTTCATGGACACTGATCAAAGTTTGTTACCTGAAATTTTAAAATTGTTCCACAGTGACACCGAAGACAAAGATTTTGATGGATTTTCCAATGTATAAAATTAATTATTAGTGCTGTATTATTATTTCATTTCCATTTGATAAAATAAATAATGTTGACAGTGACATTAATTGTGCAATGAATTAAAAAGTAAGCTATTTATTTTAGTTCAAAATGTTTAATTTTATGTCCACCAGTTAATAATTTTAATTAATTGCTCTAAACTTGGTATTGTATTTTATTCATAATGAATGTGATGTTATATGCCATGCGGCAATATACCCGATGTGGTGTTATACCAGGTGTAGCATTAAACTAATTTTCTAGTTAAAAAAAGTTACTGCAGCATTATACTCGGTGCGGCGTTATTCCCGTAAAATATGGTACTACATTTTAAAGTGGCCATTTAAATAATAGTTTATATATTTTTTACATATACTAATTAAGATTTTTCATAAAATAAAAAGGTAGTTTACATTTCAAAATTTAATTTTCGAAGTTTATAACAGCAGTATTAAAGTACTCCAAAACTTACATTTGAACAAAGTTTCAAAAGAGTGAGTTTTGTTTGTAAAATTGTACATATTTATGAAGTGCTTGACATGGATGCAAGAAGTCTATTTAAGCCAAGACTGAAAATTTTTCTGAATATTAGGAATAACCAAATGAAAATAGGCCAGAAGACTTCTGTCTTGCATTATGGCTAAAAATTGATATCTAACAATAAATGAAAGTGATTAAAAGTTCTTGATAGTAAAATTGCTATTATTTAAGTACATAAAGTAGAATTTACTATCAGTCAAAAATCTCGCCGAGACTGAAGGTCTTACACCTTACTATTTTTGGGAAGATTTTTCTAATGATCGAATTGTTTTTATAAATGCTCCTATACAAGTTGCTAATAGTGCATTATGATGATTGACAGCAAAAATGAAAAAATATCGAAAAAGACTTATTTGGTAGGCTGAAAAGATTAAAATTTTGAAACATTAGACTAAAAAAAAATTTATAAATAGAAGTTTGTGCTTGTTATATAGAGAATTTTTACTATGCTATTTTTGTTTAAAATTTAAGGTTTCAGAGAAATTTGTTAAATAGAGTTAGTAAAAAAGAGTTTGCTAAACAGAAACTCAACTGTATATCATTTTAAAACAGATAATATTTCATATAAAGCCCGACTTTAATGTTTCTTTACTTCAGGTTTTTTATTTTATTTTTCATGCCAATTTATCCTATATTTTCTAAATAAATTAGCCTATATCAATCAAAAAATGTTACAAATTTACTAATTAAAATTACACACCTTATAAAATGGTATTGAAAAAGAATCACAAATGTGCATGTGTAATCAAAATTTGAGCAGACATGGATACAATTAATGCAAGCCAAACAGAGGACTATCAGCCTTTTATTCTTTTGCTAGTTTGTTCACTTATACTTCAAACTTTTGGGTGTTGTTTAGGTTAAAATGGAAATAGAAAGAATTTGCAGAGAGAAAATAATCATTTCAATAAATATCTATTGAACTTTTTTTTATATAGAATTTACCAACCATATGCTATGCCACTAATTTGGTTCCCAGTAAAAAACATTTGTAACCCAGCGGCAACATGGCAACAACATTTATCGAGCCTTGAAAATGTACCTTGTTTCTGTATTATGACACTTATTTGATATCATTTATTAAGTAAAATTTCTGGTTCAAAATAAGTTTATTCAGGCGCATTGTAACTCCACTCTAAAGCCCTGCATAGGGTTGGGTTCCCCACTTCTACCCGGCCTGAAGGTTGGTGTTATATTTTTTTGTTGCAAGCAGGGTTGACTTTCATTATTTCGGGTTCGGGTCAATTTCAGGTTATGTTTTGACTCTTGCCGTTTGGGTTGACCCGATTTTTAAAAAGAATGTCTAATATATTTTTTCAGATTAAAATTCTATTTACAACAAAACCTCCATAAAGTAACACTCTCGAAAAGTGGTCACTTCTATTTAGTGAATACTTTTCAATTTCAAACACTTATATTCAGTAGAACTTCTATTTAACGAACTTCTATTTAGAAAATCCCTCTATTTAACGAATTTAAATCCAGAACTTTGAAAATAATTATGTGTAAAATAACTTCCATACAACGAAGCAAAATCTCTATTTAATGAAGTCGTGTGACGACAATTCTGAAAAGGTTTCTCGGGAATATATTATTTTTCTTATAATCAAATTACATTTCAGAAGAGTGGAAAACCCTGACCTCAGCTGAGCAGTTTGTCTCATGCATGCCACTGGATTTGTGTGCTCATGACTGACGTATCTTGTGCTGCAGATTTTGTAGCCTTGCCATATAAGAGTGAGAAAATGCTAGACTGGATGTTGTCTGGATTAGAGATGAGTTTGGGCTCTCTTTTCGTAGCCCAGGCCCGTCCGAGCCTGACGATTTTGAATCCGAGCTCACCTGAGCCCGATACCGAAAAAAGCTGCATAATATTTAAAAATTCTTTTTAAAGTAATATCTCATTTTTAAAAAACTTAGTACATGAAAATTACTGTTAACCCCTTGTACAAAATTAATTTTATGGAAATTTACATTCAATCTTTTCAAAAGAGACGTTTGATATCAAATAAAAATATACTTCCTTAAAAGGATTTTCCTATTTTTCTCTCCCAGCAAGCAAATCTCATGGACACGTTAACATAGTGTGTTTTATGAATAAATGCATGAAATTTGTAGAAATTACTATTTTTATGCTGAAGAATTGAACGACGTTTTCTATTTCATATAAAAGATGTATGTCGTAAATTATAATAGATTCCTTAATTAAAACAATATTTCGTGTTCCTAAAAATTTTACACCTTTATCTGAAAGACCCTATGCTTTTATAGGAAAAGTGGAAACACTGTTCGATTGATTTCTATCAGAATAACAATACATGACAATTATATCTACTTATGAATAAAAGTGATTTCATAACTGTGCAGCATGAGCAGAGTTCATGATTAAAAATAAAATCACTAACGTTATTTTCATATGACTCGCACACAATCAAAGACTAAAAACTTGAAAACCTAAGCCAATACTGATTGACTAAAAACAAAAAAAAATATTCATTTCGCGTTAGATCTCTAAAAAAAATAAAATAACATTCCAATTTAAAAATATCCTACTGCCTCAAACGAAAATCTAGCAACGAATATTATTCACGCCTCTTCTTATTGCCGCCGTATCACCCCGTCATCAGTCGCATCGAAAATATCGTAAAGTAGCGTTCTAATGCTAGAAAAGAAAAATAAGATTTATGTTTCCCCTTCTATTCATTCTGATCAAAATAACATTAAAATGACTTGAAATAAAATAGGCAATTTTTTAGAAAAAAAAAGTTTTTTTTATTTTTTCTATATGAGAATAAATATAATTGTCAGTTTCAGAAAGAATGAGCCCGGGCCCGAAGGCTGGTATAAAAATCGATCCCGAGCCCATGTCGGGCCCGTATCATCTCTAGTCTGGATAGCTCCAAATGGTAGAGCATTGGTGCGTTATACCAAAGGTTTCAGCTTCAATCTCTGGTCTGTTTGTTTTTTACTCTGTTAGTTGTACGCTGTGTAGCCCTAAAGCAGAATACTTTGCAATGTTCTGCAACAAACTTCAGTTGATAAAAAATGTTCTGCGGGAATAAAAAATAAAAACACAGGGATATTTGCTTATATATGAAGAAGTGCAATTGCATCTTTTATAGAAATGTAAAAGCCATTTTGTAAAATGCTGACATACACACACGAAAGAAACTAACGGCGAATTTTGCGATTTTACCTGATCAAATAAGGAATTTCGTGGTTTCTCCCGACAATCGATTGACGATTTTTGCAATATTGTAGATTTTTTCGTATGTCAACTTGCAAATTTCGTGTTTTTTTTTTTCTTGGACCCAATTGTCAAATTTTGTAATTTTTTTTTCCTGCGACTGATTGAAGAATTTCGAGATACTTTCAACAATTCACTGATGAATTTTGGGTTTTTTAACTTCAACTGATAGGTGAATTTTGCAATATTTCTCTTGGACCGATTAGCGAAATTCATAGTTTTTTTCATGCAACTGATGCACGAATTTCGTGATTTTTACCGATGACTGATTGGCAATTATTCCAGCTTTTTCTTGCGAGAGATTGGAAAAAATCATGGAAATTTTTTCCACGACTGATCAAAAAATTTCGTGATTTTCCTGACGATTTTAGAGTATTACATGTAACTGATAGCGAATTTCATTAAATTTTCTTTTTATCGACTGGCAATTTTTTACTGTTTTTCTTGCAAGTGATTGGATCGATGAATTTCCAATTTTTTCCATTTTTTTAATTTCGTTGAAATGTTCGTAAACAAATTGTAAATTTTCGACGAACAGTCGCAAAAAACAAAAATCGTGAATTTTGCAGTGTTTTTTACCAGCAACCGATTGGCGAAAACCGTGGATGTTTTTCCGTGACTGTTCATCAAATTTTGCATGTTTTTGCACAACAGGTTGAAGAATTTCATGATTTGTTCTCCATGATTGACTATCGTACTGCGCAAGATTTTTTTCACGACCCATTGATCAATTCTGCAATCTTTTTAAATGAACGATTAAAGAATTTTGATCTTTTTTTTTCCCGGCCATTGAGTGACGAATTTCGCAATTTTCCTTCGATTGAATGGATATTTTTCTTGAAAATGATAATTTAAAATGTTCTGCGACGTACGTCGCACTTTTAAGCATATTCTGCTTTGGGGCTGTGTAGTAAAGTGATAATTCACATCCTTTGTATTCACTTATTTTTCTTTTCAACACTTCGTATTCCTAACTCTTGAGCAGCCCATTCACTATATTACTTTGCTATCAAATTACAGACATTCTACGAAAGTCTCCGGTCAAGTTAAGGAGAAGGTCCGGAAGAAGATACTTCGGTTAAGTTCTTTGTTCTTTTAAATTGCTTTTGCTATTGGTACCTGCTACCAAACGAAGCAGGTTAAGTAGCCAATCAGATTGTGGGTGTGGAAATGTTTATTCCAAAACAGTTGAAAGATGATATTTTTTTCATTTTAGTTATCAGTCAATTCGATGTCAGTTCCTAATTTTATATTTCAACAAGTTTCGTGATTTTAAAACAATAACCTTAACAATAAAACACCAACTTTTAAAAACAATAAATGTTTTATGGAAAAACACAGTAAGGCAAGAATTACAGTTTTGGTGGCAGGTCACAGGTAAAAAGAAACTAAAACTTTTAGTCATTGAAAAAAGGGTGTAAACTCCTTAGAAGTTGAATATGATTTTAGTAAAAATTCTTGAATAACTGCTTATATTTTTGAAAAGTAGATTCTTAACTTAAATAAATGTTTGGGTAAGGAACATCGTAAAATTGCCATGTTTATTGATAATTGCCCAATTCATCCTAAAAGCATTGAAAAAAAAAAAAAAAAAAACATAATATTTGTTTTCTTTCCACCTAATATGACATCTAATTGCAGCCAATGGACCAAGGTGTCAAAGAATCTCAAATGCTACTATCGCAAAAGAATACTGAAGAAGATACTAAATGCTAGTGATAACAATCAACCAATAATCGACATTATAAATCTGTGAGACTATTTCTGAATTGAGCAAATCATGGCATAATGTGAATGAAACAACAATAAATTTTTTTTTTTTTAAAGGTGGATTCAATATCACACCATCTGGCGAAGATTGTGAAGAGGAAGATGAATTCCCACTTTCCGACTTAAAGGAAAAATGGAGAAAACTCAAAGAATATGGAACAATTTGTGAAGATGCAAAATTTTAAGACTATCTAGAAATTGACGATGATGTATGTATTGCTGAACATCCAAATGATGGTGATATTTTCGAAAGGGTGTGAAAAACTCATGAAGTAGACAGATGTTGACGACAAAGACAATGAAGAAAAGGAAAGTGAATGTCTTCTTAAACCTTCACAGAACGACATGTAAGAGAGGTGCCAGGATGTGAACGATGGGAGGGCATGATCTCCCGACAGGGGGGCCAAATTGGTAATACATATATACATGTATATGGATTACATTCCTGTGCAAGTAGGATTGTAGTGGATAATTCCATTTAAACCCAAACCGAACCTGACAAAAAAAAAAAAAAAAAATTATCGAGTCGTAACCTGACCTGAAAGGGTACACTTAAACCCAAAACCAGACCGAACCAGAAAGAAAGACTTTTATTCCATATTTTAATGCAATTAGAAAAAAGTAGCCAACATTTATATCTCTAGTTTCAATTTTAGTTTTTAAGTAGAAAAAGGTACTCTCTCCCTCTCTCTCTCTATATATATATATTCATTATATGATTAGTTTATAGTTTTTCATCTGAAAAAATATTCTCAACTTTCTTTTGTAAAAATGGTCTACCCAAGTCTGACCAGAAAGAGTAAAAATGTAACACAAAACCGACCAATACCCAAAATGTTTAAAGTTAACCTGACCCGCAGCAAATAAAATTAACATCAACCCGACATGAATCGAACTAAGAGTTGGGTTGGGATCGGGTAAAACTGAGTTACCCGAGCCGATGCCAGTAGGACTTTATCTGCGAGTAATGGTTTGTCTGTGTACATTCCAATAAACACACAGACACACTTACACTGATACACACTCACTAGAATCCTGCATCGGTTCAAGTAATCTGATTTTAACGAACATGTGGTTCCGGGTCTGCCAGGTTGACTTCTATTTTTTTCACTGCGAATCAGGTTCACTTTAATGGTTTCAGATTGGGTTTTGTCACTTGCGAGTCAGGTTCGAGTTGGCCCAATTTCTCAAAATAATCTCCAAAATATTTTTTCAGAGGGAAAACTATATAATTGAAGGTACTTTTCGGTTAGCCGGGCGCCAGTGATATATATACATGTATATATACACACACATATATCTATACACATATATGTAAACATATACATATATATACACATATATGTATGAATATATATATATATATATATATATGTATATACATATATATTTATATATGTACATATATCACTGGTGCCCGGCTAACCGAAAAGTACCTAATTGAATATTAATCATTATAATATTGATTTTTTTCCTTAAAAGATAAAATTGATACAAGAGATATAACTGTAGACTACTTTTCCATCATTGCATTACACTAGAGATTAATTGTCTGTCATTTCTGGTTCAGGCCAAGATGAGATCGACAAAATATATTTTAATGGATTCAGGTCGGGTTGCAGATCAACTAATACATTTGGCCTGGTTTAGAATGGTTCTTGGGTTGACGTGATATAGAATTTTCGGATTCCGATTTGGCATAATCCGAACCTGGCCTAATCCGAACCACGCAGATCTCTAACTCTCACTCTGTTATTTAAATTAGATATGAATTGCAGGAAGCCAAATGATTTTTATTTGAAGCATAAATTTCGCAGCTTGTCAAAGAATACTGTTGAAAAATGACGTGAAAAAATAACTCTTTGCAAAGGTTATTTTTAAATACCTCACTAGTCACCTAACCTTTAGTATAGGTGGGCAAATCCACAAAGGGTAAAGCTTTCACACAATTTTGAACGTTTATCTCGAAGGAAAATCTCCGCTTTGTGCTCTTCTTCCACCCAGAAATCTCCTAATAAGTGGTCATTTAATATTACAAATTTTGTGGACACATATATGGCATATATATGAACAGCAGTGTGTCAACAAATAAGTATGAAACAGCCCTCCGATTACGAGTCCGGACCATCCCATCCCCTAAAAATTATATATATATATCCCCAAAATATTAACATATAGAAACTAGAGTTCTACATCAGGTAAGGTGGATAACCCAATTTTTCTCAAAATGCTGTCAGTGTTCGGGCCGGGTTGACTGTGGATTTTGATTTGGGAAGCAACTGAAGAGGATGAGTAGAAGAATAACTACTGAAAATGCATGAAGTGACCAAAAAAATATTTAAATTTGAAATTATTTAATTTTTTTTACAGAAAGTGTCATTGTGAAAATTAGCAGTTAAAAATTACACCCAACTAGAGCCCTGACCGGGCAAATCGATAAAATTTACAGCCTGCAAATTTTATTTAAAGGCAACTCACACCCCAACCCAGGCCCAACAAAAAATATTTTGTCGACACAGTCAAAACCCACAATTGGAGAAAATTGATCCTAAATTTAATGTAATTATTGAAAAATCTGTAATCATATCCCCAATATCGATTTTGTACTTTATGTTGAAAAATAAACATGTAAGGAGTTATTCATATTCAAATATATAGTTTTTCATCTAAAATAGGTTGGGTTGTGCCTGACCTCCGAAATTCTGTTTAAATAAAGTCAACCTGAAACCCAACCCGAACCAGATGAAAACATTCTTTTGACCCAAAACCGATAAAAAAAATTTCATTGACCTCAATCTGAAATACTTCAACCCAAACCCCACTAGAAACAAAAAAGTTCTAGAATTTAGTACAATTGTGAAAAAATAAACTACAGCCATATCTCTAATATCAATTCTATCTTTTATTTAGAAAAATAAGCATCTAAAGACTCATTTATGTTTATAAATCTGAAACAATAGTCCAGATTTTCTTTTGTAAAATTGAGCACCCAAACCCGGCCCATAAGTATCAAAATCAACCTTAAACCGATCCGAATCCGAAATAATTAGACTAGAGTTGCACCGACCCAAACCCAACCAACGAAAATAGTTAGCTTCAACCCGAACTACAGGTTGGGTTGGGGTAAAATCGAGTTACTCAACTCGATGCAGGACTAATCTGAAACAATATTCTGGACACTTTTTGAAAAATCAGGTTAACCTAAACTGAAGCATAAGAATTGAAAGTCAACCTGAAATTGAAACAATTGTAGCCAGCCCAACTTGCAAAGCCAAAAAAAGAAGAAAAAATTGGAGATAACCTGACCTGCAGGTTAGGTTTTATATAAACTAACCTCGGATCATTTTATAAAAACTAATTTGCACCTGAATCGACCCGACCTGGCTCAGGTCGTGAGCAGGAAGAATCGGGATACCCAACCCAATGCAGGACTCTACATCCAAATCATTTATCTGAAGACAGTTAAATTTTGACCTTGTGTGTGTCTGTGGGAGGGGGGGGGGGGTCTCTTCTAGTCCCTTCTCGTCCAGACCCCCTTTCTAGTGCTACCCTTGACGACATGATCAAAATTCTTGAAACAATTAGACATGGATTTTAATTTTTTTTAAATGTACTAGATGATGGGTTGAATTCCTTGCAAAGATGATAGTTATTTTTTGAAAAATACGAAAGTGCTTTGAAAGTTCAGCAGAAAATAAGAGACTATTTTTCATCATAAAAACATTTTCTTCTCTAATTCTACAAGAATACCATTCCTGGTGCTTTCCTGCTCCTCATTATTATGCAAGTTTTTAGGTTTATTTTAATAATTTAAGATTTAAGTATTGTTTAATACATCGTGGAAGATTAATCAGTAAATAGTAGTATATTAAATGTGTGGGTTGATTTTAATGCAATAAATCAAGTTGAAATAAATTATTTGAGCAAACAGCTATTTTTAATAACTAGCCTCTATTTTACAAAGTCCTGTATTTAACAAAGTTTTGGTCAGGATTTAGCGACTTCATTAAATAGAGATTCTATTGTATTTGTACGCTTTTACCTGTGAATAGTGGACACCTTCCAATCTACACGTCACGTAACATGTGTATGTAGATTGGTACATATACTATTACAAATATGATACATGTGTTTTTGGTGTGTATGAAAAATGAAATTTTAGTAATATATTTCATATTCTGAGAG
Source organism: Maratus michaelseni (assembly GCA_963931845.1). Taxonomy (NCBI): domain Eukaryota; kingdom Metazoa; phylum Arthropoda; class Arachnida; order Araneae; family Salticidae; genus Maratus; species Maratus michaelseni. The sequence continues at coordinate 379,003,008 of OZ007587.1, read as the reverse complement.
AAAAAAAAAATCGCTCTTAACTGTACCGTAAAGAAAGAATAATTTATGATCACATTTGTAATACATATATTTTATTCCTCATGCAGTAAATTGAAATATACATACTCTAGAGATGTATAATTTTCAGAAATTCTGAAGTGGGCAAAAAGAAACAGGTTTTTTTTTCAGTTTTAACCCATTAATTATTGAAAAAAATAATTTTCTAGTTTTATTTTTCTGGAAATTTTGTAAAAAACGGATTATTTATAATCAGAGTTGGGCAAATTTGCAATTGCAATTATGTGCAATGTAATTACACAACTGAATTGTATGTAACTGATTAGTTACACACATTCAAGCACAGATATTTCGTCAAATGGGAGGAGGGGGGGGGGGGGTGTCCGGCTACAGTGATGCTAGAATTTTTTAGGATATGTAATAGTAACTGTAATTAATTATATACAATTAAACTGTAATTGCATTGCAGATAATTGCAATTACAAATTTGCCCAACTCTGTTCATAATATACAGTAAGACCTCTATATAATGGACACTTTCAAATAGCAGGCACCTCTATTTAGCGAATGCTTTTTCATCTCCAACACCTATAGTATTTATATGTTTTTACCTCTAAATAGTGGATATCTCCAAAAATCAGACATTCCATGGTGTCTGTTATTTGAAGGTTTTACTGTATAAATTTTTGCTTATAGTTATATTTTCTAAAAATATATATATAACTAAGAAATGTTATATGCTTTCATAGACAATATCAAATAAAACATATTTAAAATTTATAGACACCTTTTTTTTTCACTTTTAAAAATTGTTTCAAAAATAATAAGTATAAGAAGATATAATATAATAAGAGATCAAGAACTTACAATTTAACAAGTATTAGTATCTATAGACTATATTTAAGGCAAAATCAGACTTGAAAACTAGAAATAAGTAACTTTAGCTGCATGTTTTTAATAAAAAATGGATATTTAACATTTTCTAATAATTGTTTAATATTTCTAGTGAGTGGTGACTCGATTTATCTGATGATTTAAAAAATGCACATATGGCAATATGAATAAAAAATATGCATAACAGAGCGAGGAATAATTTCCAATCCTGACATATGATATATAAAGAATAAGGAGAAAAAAAAGAAGAAAAAAACTTACTATTTGATGATTGGACATTTGTCACACTTTTTTGAAGAACAGCATCTTCTGAAGTTTTTGTTTCAATGAGTTCTGCTGAATTAACAGGATTAAGTTCTGAACACAATTTATCTGACTTTGAAGAATTTAAGTTAACTGAAGTTATGCCAGAAGGCGGAGGACCTGGTGTGCTTGTGGGAACTTCAGATAATAACATACACCTCTTTCTTTCTTCCTCTACAGGATCTAATTTAACTTCTTCTTTAGGAGAATACAAATTTGGACTTTCCTTAACAACTGAAGGCGCTTCTTGCACAATTTTATTCACATGATTTATAAGTTTAACTTTCTTGTCAGAATTGCAAGGCATGGTGAGTAATGGGATATTCAGAGGAGAGACTCTGTCTCCACACACTGAAGTATCATTAGTGTCTTGTAAAACAAGAAGATTTTTAGGAGGAAGGTACTGATTCCCACATGATGATACAAGTGTAGACAGAGAGCTCACTTCAGCAGACTTTCCTACCAAATTTGGAACTGCTGAAGAGTTTTGCATTGAAGGCACTTCAATCACATGGGACTGGATTGGTAAGTTATCAACAGTGATTATCTGCGCAATTGGAGAATTTTTTACTTCAACTAAACATGTACCTTTATCGGACTCAACTTCATTAATCTCTGTCTTAGATACTGTTGTCAAACATGAAACTGATAAATTAGATGTGTCTGAAGGATTAGAAAAGATTTTGAACTTATCATCATCTTCTGTAGATGATGGCTTAGGAGTCACTAAATGTGAAGCTGTATTATTTGAAATGTCACTAGATAGTGTCTCACAATTTTCTTTATTGGCAGTATTATTTTTATTTACATCAATAACTTTTTGTACTTCATTTACAACAAAATTTTCATCTTTTTTCATATTTTCAGAATCAAGAGTGGTGTTTAGTTCACTTTGTACATTTTTATCTACATTAACAATATCATCTACATTTTCTGTAGATTGTTTATCTATAGAATGAGTATTGCACTGGTGGTAATTTTGAAGTTTTTGGCTATCTGTAGTGCTTGTCACATCATCTACAGACTTTGCCGTAACCCTGCAGGGCACATCTAGTCTTTTTGCATCCGTAGACTCACTTACTTGCATTTGAACATTAGAATCTGAGGCAGCTTCATTTGTATTGCAAGTAGGTGAAGAGGCTGAGTGAGAACTCAGAGGCACAGTGGAGACTACATTTAAACTACTGGCAGATTGCGATAGATTCTGGTCATTAGTAGAACTGGATTTCTGCATATCATTTTTACTATCATGTGGTGCACTGGGTGAATGAGGTAGATAATTATTTTGCATAAGAGGTGAATTTTTAGCACCTAAAACAAAGAAAATATCATAAATACCATACAGAAAGCAGACAGTGATTTGTTTATATTAGTTTAAAAAAAGAAAAACATATAAGATCTTAATTTTATACGATTCAAGAATTGCATATATAGATTGAACTACTACGTTAGTTTGTCTGCAGTTTCTTATTTTCAAGAAAGAAAAACAAAACATAAATACCAGTAACTAGTGTAAGGGTGGCGAACCTATGACATGTGTACCTAATACGGCACGTACAATCCCTCTGGTACAAAAAATATACTTTTAATAATCATTATATAGATAATATATATATTTGTAAATAAAACTTTGCTTATCATATACAAATTAACACAAATAACACAATTATTTTTGAATGAATTAACACATTAGATAATGTTCTTTTCCTGTGATGCTATACAGCATTTCTGACAAACTAGTACTCTGACTGCCTATACAAATTCAAAAGGCTTTATTTCTTCAAATGAATTTCACTGCAATAAAATGATAAGTGAACCCAATTTTGCTATGTACATTACTCAAACAACAAAATAAAATAAACACCAGGTATAAAGCTTCAAATGTAATGTACAACAACAAAAATCTCATTAATAAATTACTAACACATTTTTTAAATGCAACTTTGATTATTATTATGTGTTACATATCGCATTAATGATTAGTAAAAAATTGCTAAAATAAAATTTCAGAAAATTTCTTTCCTTATTACATACAGTACATGCCACTTAAATGAATGATTCTTCTTAATCAAAATTCTGTTAAATTAATGATTAGTTAAAATATATAAAAAAAGTCACATTTTCAAAAGTTTCTGAACATAATTGAAAAGCATTTTTATGAGTTTGGTTTGACTGCCCATCTGTCTGTTGTCTGTGCTCTAACTAGTGCAAATATAGTCGGATTGTCACGTAATTGATATATGTCATTGGGGTTTACTATGGCATGTTCAGTAATGAAAATGAAGTGTGCAGCATTTATAGTTCGTTTACAATCACACTCAAGAGAATGTTGTTATATTTGATGTATGGGGGAATAAGGGATTGCTAGCAGTGTATTTTAATGATGTTACACTATTACAAACATATTGAAATTGATACAGATCACTCACTGCTGAGGTGCAGTACAAGATGCTTACTATAGAATATGGTGTACATAGCATTTATCGTTCATTTAACGGGGATACACAAAATAATTTGGTTACAGTACTGTCTATGAGCAATAATTGCTGGAAATGAGTTTTCAATTATAATATATATGCATTTTTAATTTTTAAGGTTCTGTACTTAAAAAGTAAAAATGGAACCATTATAAGATCACCCCTGTGTCGCTCTATCTGTCCGTCTATCACAGCCCCTTTTTCTCATAAACTATGGCACATGGAAAGTTATAAAGCCTTTTTATACACATATTTTCAGATTATTAGCCATTCACAAATATGTTTAGGAAAAATTTAGGGGGCTAATTATGTTACTCGAAAAAAAAAGTTTTATTTTTGTATATTGTGTGAAAGACCTCATAATGTCGAACTCAAAAATATATGTGTTTTAGTTTTAGGTATTATATTTTCAGAGATATTGTCAAAAATGGACTGCAAAAATATGTTCCCCCATATCAATTTTTGAATCTACTGAAACTAAAATTATGAAAAAATTAGGGGTAGTAGGAGTTTATTTAAACCTTGCAGGAAAACTACAGCGATTTTCCTAAGTAACATAGTTTTTGAGAAAAATGCATTTTTCTGTTACACACAAACTTTACTTTTCGGGCGGTCAGCAGAGGAGTTGATGGGCGCTCGAGGTATCTATCTAATTATAATTTGCTAAAAATTAAATAAACAATGCATAAAGAAAAACTATAAAATTATTAATTTTATTTCCAATTATTTATTTCAACTAAGGTTTAGTGCATTTTTCTTTTAATAAAATAGAATTGTGTGATTTGTGTTTGGTTGCGGTTTTCTCAGGGACAGGAGGTTTACGTTTACCTGTCAGAGAGGGAAAAAAAGTTACTGGTCCTGTGGACCACTAAATTTTTCAAATTAGTGGTCCAATTGAATTTTTAGTAGTCTCGGACCAACGTACCACCAAGGATTTCGAACGCTGAATTACGTGAATCTCTCTTCATGAACTAATTAAAGTAGAGACATGTGCACTTAAATTTCAATATTCGGTACATCTTTGTTATAGTGGCCCCAACAATTACGATTATGCCGAGATCGTAGCTGAGCTCGTGAAGTGTGAATGTAGCATGCACATATGATATAGATATAAAAATAAATACCATAGCATTAAATAGTATAATATTTTATGTTTATAAGAATGTATGATAATGTTACATTACAAATTCATAAGAATGTTTCATTAACAATTTCTTAAAATGCTTCACAAGAAAAACAACTCCTTTAAAGCAGTCACAGTAGACTGTTGATCCATTTTCTACATGTTCACAATTTTTTTCTGTAAGTATACTAGCATCTCTATTTGAAATTTCAACAAGAAAGCATTCACCTTTTTCATGGTATGTGCCTTCAACAATTCATTGTTGTCAGTGTACTTTGGAACTGTTGTTTTTTCGACATTCAAACAAACTTTCATTGGTCTTACCAATTTTATTGGTACCACTGATTCAGCCATCAAATCTTTGTATTAAGTTAGGTGCAAAAAATACACTTCTCTCATGTAACTATCCAATTAATAAGAAACCCACACCTTTAAAAATAATTTATCGAATCAAATTCGATAGAAGGAATATCCCAGATCTTTATCGTATTTTTTAAAATGTGAGATAAAGCAGAGAAATAGAAATCATCAAAAAATTTTCACCAGAAAACAAATCTTACATCAACAAAATAATTAAAAATGGAATACATATATCACATGTTAGCGTTTTATTTAAAATCAAACATGATGCCATGTTTTTTATTGGTTTTATACTGTAGTACCTAAATAGTTTATTTCAGTTATCGCTTTTAACTGATAGGTAAATATTTGTGACGTCAGTTGAAATTAATCTATTATATTTTTTTCTCTTTTAATATCATGAGGCAATCGTTTATTGACATAATTTTTATTTAAAATAATGAAAGAACAAATAAATTAATAAAACAGAATAAAAATACAAATAAAACATCAAATTAAAAATCTGTTGATGACGTAACAAACGCGTATAACATGTTTAATGCCAAGTGAATGTAACATTTACGATCATCCATTATTGACATTTAATCTTATAGTTAAGCAAAAGTTTTTGGGTCGACGTGATAACAAGAAGTACCTAAAATTACTTAAGCAATTTTCATTATTTCTATAATTACTAATTATAATTTTATTAATTAAAGTACAGAAATAGGGATTATGCTCCTTAACCGTGTGTTAGTCGCATGCATACCGCTGTGATACAAGCCATCATTTTCCTCTTATAAATCATATACACTGGCCTCCAAAAGTTAAGGTACTACATGTTTTTCGAAGCTTACCAAACAAAAAAATAGCAGTCAGATTAAACTTCATAGTTTATATGAATGACAATAATAAGCTTTAAAAAAAACTTACGCAAAAATTACAGCTACCACTTTTATTTTATAGAAAAGAATAGGTATTTGTGAATGAGAGAAAAATATGCAATTACGAAGCTTTCATAATTTCGCGTGTAAGTTTTGTTGTATTTGAACTATTGTTGTCAGTTTTGTTCACAACAGCCAGTAGAGTCTAGAAATGTCTAGAAGAAGTTGTTTGCCTGATTCATTAAGGTAGCGGGCGGTAGGATAGATGGAAATGGGGTTGTCACAGGCCAATACTGCTAGATGGCTCAATGTGTCTCGCAGTGTAGTCCAACGACTCTGGGATCAGTATGAATCCAAAGATTCTGTGTCCAGAAGACATGTTCCCGGCCACCCACCTGTTACAACACCTGCAGAAGACCGGTTTCTAGCTCTTTCGGCCCGAAGGAGAAGACACACTACTGTGCCGCAACTCATTGCAGACCACTTTGCAGCATCAGGGAGAAGAATCTCCGCTACTACGATGCGAAGACATCTTCACAATGCAGTTCTCTCAAGGCGACCAGTTGTGTGTGTCCTTCGTCAAAGGATCGCGAATAAAACGGCGAATTTCGTCGAAGAATCGCGGAAAAAACACGAAATTCATTTATAGTTCGCGAAAAATGGCTAATTTCGTTGACAGATAACGAAAAAAATGCAAATTTAGTCAAAAGGGCATGAAAAAAAGTGAATTTTGCCAAAAGGCTGTCAAAAAAAACATGAGTTTCTTTGAAGGATCGCGGAAAAAAGCGAATTTTGCTGAAGGGCTACGGAGAAAACACCAACTTCGTCGAAAGATCGTAGAAAAAACTGTTAATTTCATCGAAGGCTGACGAAAAAACAGTCAATTTCGTCGTCAGATTGCGAAAAAACGACAAATTTCGTCGTCAGATCGCGAAAAAACGGCAAATTTCGTCAGAGGATTGCCAAAATATGGTAAATTTCGTCGAAGGATCTCGAAAAAACTGAAAATTTCGTCAAAGGAACTCGAAAAAAATGGTAAATTTCGTCAAAGAAACTAAAATAAATGGCAAATTTCGTCGAATGATATCGAAAAAACGTCAAATTTCGTCGAAGGACCACGGAAAAAACGCGAATTTTGTCCAAAGGCCAAAGAAAAATTGTGAAATTCATCAAAGGATCTGGGAAAATGGCTAATTTTGTCGACAGATTGCAATAAAAATGCAAATTTCGTCAAAGGGCCGCGGAAAAACTTGATTTTTGTCAAAAGACTGTTAAAAAAAACCATGAGTTTCGTTGAAGGATCGTGTAAAAAATGTGAATTTCATCAAAGAGCCACGGAGAAAACGTAAATTTTGTCAAATGTCCGCAGAAAAAATGCTAATTTTGTCAAAGGGAAAAGTGTGAATTTCGTCGAAGGGCCACGAAAAAAAAAAAAAACGTGCATTTCGCCAAAGGATCGCGGGGAAAAAAAAAAAAGCTAATTTCGTCAAAGGTTCACGAAAAAAAAACATGAATTTTGTGAAATAGTCCTGGGAAAGATGCAGCATTCCTTTAGAAAACAGCAGACACACAAAGTTCTATGCTTATTAATATAGGCATAGTTTTTAATCTGAAACAATACACTGAACTAACTTTTGAAAAATCGGGTTAACCTGAACCCAATTTGCAAGAATTTACACTCAGCCTGAAATCGACTCGAATCAAAAACAGAGTTAATCCGACCTGCAACAAGAAAAATTATTGCCGAGAGGGGATTTTCTCCCTTCTCCCCTCTGCTGTAACCTTTCAAAATATTTGCTGTGAATTTCAGAATTTTTTTGTTACTCAGAAAGGCAGATAAATGCTGATGCCTTAATTAGCACAACAACAAAACAGCAGCACGAATAGATTTATATGATATATTGCGTATTGCAGACTATTTTTTGAAAACATTATTATCGTTGCAGACACTTGAAGATAGTTCTGCCACTGGGATCATGGGTCAGCAGGGTCAATCTAATTGTATCTATAAAACGGTTCAAACGATTTTGACTAAATTTTGTATCCCACCATTTTTGGGTCACATGTTCGAGAACTTTTGATTAGTGGGTCATTTTTGGGTCAATGCGGGTCAAGATAATTTTATCTAAAACACGGCTCTAACGATTTTGATTAAATTTTGTATTTTACGAGTTTTGGGCACGAGCTAGGTCACATGTCCGAGAAAATTCGATTAGTGGGTCAAGCTAATTTTATTTTTAAAAATGCTCAGACTATTTCGACTAAATTTTGCATCCTATGGTTTTCAAGCACGAGAAGACTGTTGGGCTAGGTCACATGTTTGAGAAAATTCGATTAGTGGATCATTTTGGTCATGGGTCATTATGGGTCAAACTATTTTTATCTTAAAAACGGATCAGAAGATTTGAACTAAATTTAGTATCCTACAGTTTTAGGGAATGAGAAGAATATTGGGCTAGGTCACATGTTCTAGAAATTTCGATTAGTGGGTCATTTTGGTCATGATATTTGAACTCAAAGCTAATTTTGATCGAGCATAGCTCGGTCTTCCCTGCTCATTTTGAACTAAGTAGTGTAGCACCATCTACCTTCCTCCTAACGGTATCAATTTTTCACTCGCAGCAGGTGCTCTCGAACTGGCTAATGCATTTGAAACTTACAAGCGGAAAATGGCGACTTGTATCACAGATATAACACATGCAACTAACTAATACTGGATTAATATCATCTAATAAGACACTTAATTATTTTGGAAACCTGCAATTATTTATAGCCACTCATTATCTTATCCCAAGAAAAAAATCATAAAAATCTAATTATTATTTTTTTTTAAATCATGATTTTTTTACATCCTATTGCAAAGTTTAATAAATATTTATTTGGAAGAAACATTTCTATGATTTTTTTTTTTAAATAGTTGAAAAAATCCAGGCAATGAACAAGTTAATAATGTGTAATTTTCTAAATTAAATTAAAAGCAACAATAAACAATAAATAAAAAGAATGCACAAATAAAATGCAGCCACACTTTCAATATTATTAATCACAAAATACCAAAAAAAAAAAAAAAAAAAAAAAAAAAATTACATTTATCTGCATTCAAACATTGCAATAAAAATAAGCAGGTAACAACATGAAGAGAAATTTATGAAATAAACATTGGAATAATTAATCATGTTTTACAACAACTGTGTGAAATGAAAGGTTGATCTAAATAAAATTGATCAAGAATTTCATACAATACAACCAAAAAGGAACAAATCATTAAAATAAATTGAAAAAAAAAAAGTACTGTTCATAATAAAAAGTATTCCTAGTAAAATACACAATATAGAAAACAATATGAAATTAACTAAAATAAAAGCATTGGGTATCACACAAGTAAAATTCAAAATAAGACTTACTAGAATGTGAACAATCTTTTTCAGGAATTTTAGGGGATTTTTCATTTTCTGTAACAGATGCTTTTTCCGAATCAGTTCTTTCAATGGGCAATGCAACACCAGCTACATTTGAGCTCACTTCACTTTTAACAGTCTGGGGTGCACAAGAAACTTCAGCTTCAGAAACTGCAGTAACCTGCAAAGGCAGTGGTGACTTTGATCCAACAAAAGAATGCAATGTGACACTTTCTCCTGTTGAACATGAAGTTAAAGTCATAACTTCTGATTTACATGAATCTCGAGATGCAAGACTGAAAATGCTTGAAGATTTTCGTGGCACAACTGAACTACTTATTGAAGTTGATGAAATAAAAGAGTCAAATGATGATACATGGCTTGTAGAGAGTTTGTCACTGACCTCAACAATGCCTCCACCAGACATAGACATTTTTACATTTTGATTCCAAAAGTCATCTTTTACTTTTTTCAAATCTTTAGGATTGTTTCCTTTTGTCTTTTTATCTGTTGAATCTAATGTTCGGCCAGTTAATGATAATGCTAGAGTTGAAACATCTCCAGTTCTTGAAGCCCGGGGTGATCGGACTTTTTTTGGAACAACTCTTGAAGGCACATCCCCAACAGGATGGTCCTCTTTGCTAGAACTATATCTTGACTTAGAATCATCTTTTCTGGGACTCACAACCACAGCAGCATTAGGACCACGAAGTGAGATATGTAAAGGAGGCACACGAGGTTCTGGAACAGAAGATGTAGATGATACTGAACTCTTTTTGATACCTGGAATACTTACAAGAGCTACATCAATCTTTTGATTTAATGTAGGATTAGAGTCTTTCACTCGTTTTTCTTTCATTTCACTCTCTTTTGATTCTCTTATGCTCTTAGAGTCTAATTTTAATCGTAGTTTTATTTTTTCGCCAGGTATAGATGAAGTGACAGAAGCTAATGGTACAGAATCTGTTTTATTTGTAGATTCAGCTTTCTTTGAGTCTCTCCCAGATTCTACAGTTAAACCATCAGTAGATGATTGAGAAACATCTGTTATTGATTTACTAATACCAGAATCGGTATCCGATGACAGATTATTATCTTTTCCACCATCTGAAAGACTCCTTTCAGACTGACTTTTTTCTGATACATCAATTTCAAAATCAGGAAAAGGAGGGAGTGAACCAATCGATTCTTCTTCTTCTTCATCATCACTAGGCATTGGTTCTAACTGCCCAGTAAATGGATTGACTAAATGCTTAGTTTTACCATCAGTTGATGATGGAGGAGATGGGAAAGGATTAGAATCAGGAGTAGATGTACTAGGAGTTGAAGAAGCACTAGTCCTATCAGATTTAACAGCAGAAGAATCCTTGACTTTTTCAACTGATTTTAATAAAGGTGTATCCCGAGAAACATATATTGATCTTGCTGTATTTATAGGTATAGTACGGGGAGCAGACATAGAATAGGATTGCAAATTTCCTGTTGGCGGTCTTGTAACCTGAAGAGCACCAACAGGAATATGAGTATGTAGAGGAAGATTACCCGTGTGTACTTGAGGCTGACCTTGTGCCTGTGGATGGATATTTGGCACTGGCCGATGACCTTGAGTCTGGCGAAAGGCAGAGAGAGTTTGATGACCAAGAGGCCTAGTAGTTGAAACCATAGGTTGGCCTTGAACTTGTGATTGCAGTGAAACAGAAGGTAATCCCTGTGCTGAAGAATGAATACTTGATGTTTGAGGTTTTAAATTAGAAACTGGTGGTTGGCCTTGGGCCATGGGATGAATATTAGCAATCTGAGAATTTGAAGAAGAGATGTTAATATTACCAATAGGTACATTAAGGGAAGGTCCAAGAACACTGAGATGATCAAATCCACCAGGTGATTTTACACCAATGTGAGACTGATACGAAGGAGGTGAAGGAGAGGCGGAAAAGTTAGGTGAAGATGCATTTCCATCTTCTAATAGTTTGTCCTTTGTTTTGCGGGGTTTTCTCTTCTTTTTAGTTCCTTGATTTGATGCTTGAGATGGGGGAGGCATTAGTTTATTATTTTGTTGTAAATTAGTAGTTTCACTTTGAAGTAAATTAACAAGAAGAGGACTTGACAGGGCAACATTTGCTCTAGATGTTGATGCTATTGCATTAGGTGGAACAGCTCTAGATACAACATTATTAAATGCAGAATTAGCTATTGTTCTGGAGATTTTCTGCGCAGAAGAATTAGAAACCTTAGGTGATGTTGCAGAGCTATTTGAAGAACTTAAAATTGCATTTGTTAACTGTGCTGCTGATGATAATGATAAACGAGGATTTCCACCTTGCACATGTAAAACAGGTTGATACTGTGGACTGGTACTATTTTTTGTATTCATAGCATGTGTCATACTAGCGAATGGGAATGGACCAAATCCAGATGGAGATTTGAGAGAAATGTTAGGAGAAACATGTGATGAACTAGGTAATGCAGCAGTCGTAGTGATAACAGTTGATGGAGGAAAAGGTATAGGTTCAGTACTTGTAGGAGCTATTACGTTAGGGGATCGGAAACCAAGTGAGGTTTCAGGTTTCGGAGAAGCTGTTTTCTCCAATCTTGTTGAAGGACCAGCATTAGAAGCAGAAGACGAGGCTCCGCCAACAATATGTCCAAGGAAGTGGCTAATATTTTTATGAGCTGGTTCAGACGTACTGGTGCCAGGCACAGATTCAGGTAAATTGAATGAAACACTAGCAACATCTCCTTGTTCATCAGATGTCTTTCGTAATACAATTTCTTGTGGTTCACTGTACTGACTGGCAAGAGTTAAAGTTATAACCTAAAATAACAATTAACAATATTTTTAATAAAAAACTTATTTCAGCAATAACTAAAATATACATTTTAAAATGCTTATATATATTATATATACATACATACAGAGAGAAAGACATGCACATACAGTCAACTAAATTAATTATATATAATTTAAAAAAATTAATTCTTGCAGGCCTGCACACAGGAAAAGTACATAGTCTGTCTAAGTTTACTTTCCACAATTTTTTTTTTCTTTCATGATTTTAACCTTTTTTAATGTATTTTTAATTTTTATTAATTATTTTTATTTTTAGGAAAAATAACTTTAATAAATTACACTTGTCATGCAGGTAGTTGGGTATTTTGTGAAAAGGCTGTTTTTCTGATATCAAATTTTGTGAAGGGATCATATTAAGACTCAATTTCCTCGACAGACCCATGAAGTACAACGAAAATAGTTGTTGTAATAATCTAAAATCACTAAATTAGGTACTTAACCGCTTCAACGGCCACAAAAATAGGGAAACAGTCATATTACCTCCGATTTATCTCAGCGGCTGTTAAAGTGGTTAAATAGCAATCTAAACGTCAAAAACAATAGCCTATAAAAAAAAAAATGCAAAATTGTTATCTTTACTTTTTTAATATGAAATTTAATTATTATAAAAAAAAAATTGTTTGGCTAACTTCAATGTAACTGGCTGTATAGAAAGTCATTAACATGCGAACAAATGCTTAAAAAAGGAAGGAAAGGGAAATTCCATAAATAGTTGAAAGGGGAATCCCCAAATTTTGTGAAAGAACAGTCGAATTTTTTAGCAGTTTAGTGCATTCGCTTCTCAGATTTAATTTTTAAAGGTATTGAATGTGATTTTTTTAGCAAACTAACATAGTACGGAGAAAAATTTTAAAACTTTAGAGGCAGCTGTTGGCTATCTGATGACTCTCAGAGATTCAGATTTTTCAGACGAAGAACTTGAAATTTGTCAGCTTCCTCCTGATGAAAGTGATCACATCTCAGAAGAGGATATTGATGACAATATCCTTAATCCTGTTGTGCCCTCGGATGTTTGTGGTCACCTTAGTATTTTTACTAATAAAGTGCCAATAAGCCAAAATAGTTGCGAAAATCAAGTTTTGGGATCTGCTTCCAATGAACAAAAAAATAAACAAAAGAAACTTTGTAATTCTGATAGGGTGAAAAAAGTGAAGTCATTTACACCAAAATGGAAAAAAATTCTGTGTTTAGTAAGCCCATCAAGAGTGAACCAAATAAAAATTGCTGATAAATTTCCAGAAGCAGAATCTATGGACATTTTTTTCAAATTCATTTCCCAGGAATATATAAGTTTTCTGGCAGAAATGACATCAACTTATTCTGCTTAAAAGGGGACGAACATACAAACTGACTGGAAAGATATTGCTCAGCTTTTTGGGTTACTGTTACTTAGTGGATATCATCAGGTACCCATTGAAAATGATTACTGGAGCATTTCTGAAGACAGAACTGTCCCTATTACCTCTACTGTCATGCAAAGAAAAAAATTCAAAGAAATCAAAAGAAATTTTCATTTGATGGATAACACTTCATTGCAACCTGGTGATAAGTTGGGGAAAATCCAACCAATCTATGATGAACTAAATAAAAAATGTAATCGGTTTGGATTATTTCACAACCAACTTAGCATTGATGAATCAATGGTTCCTTATTATGGCCACCATTCCTCCAAATTGTTTATTTGAGGAAAACCAATTTGTTTCGGATTCAAAATCTGGATCATTTGCACTAAATAATGGAGATTTATGCAGGAAAACAGCCAAATGAAATAGCCCCTCTTGGTATTAGGGTTGTAAATAATCTTCTGACAGTTATTGCAAACCCTCTTCAAGTAGAGATATTTTTTTATAACTTTTTTACTACTTATGATTTGATGAAGGATCTTGCAAGTAGAAATATAAAAGCTATTGGAACTATCCGAGATCATCGAATTAAAAAATGTCCACTGACACCCTCAAAACAGATGAAAAAACTAGAAAGAGGTTCATTTGATTAACAAAGTGATGGATCGGTATTTTTATGCCGCTGGGATGACAATTCTGTAGTGACAGTTTCTTCAAATTATTTCCCTCATCTTCCAATGCAGTCGACTAAAAGATAATCACATCACGTAAAGAAGAAAGTGACCATACAACAACCAAATTTAATACACAAATATAATACTGTAATGGGAGGAGTTGACCTGCTAGATAGAATGTTAGGCAGCTACCGTCGTCCAACACTTCGCAATAAGAAATGGTGGTGGAATGTATTTGTTAATGCATTAAATATCGCTGTCGTCTCTGATTGGCTTTTACATTCAGCAACTCATGAAATAAATACCAAGCTGACTCATCTGGAGTTTTGCCGAGAGGTTACAATTGCTCTTCTAAGAATTGAACCAAGAAAGTATGGGCCTCAACCTGGACCCAAAGTTCACCGCCATATATCACAGAGAAAGTATGATGGCCATTTCCTTGTACAAACAACAACAAGGTAGATGTGCATGGTAAATGCAAGATTAGTTTGCAATAAGTGCAAGAAAAAATTGTATTTAAAATGCTTTCCACTGTATCATGGAATAAAGGTATAAACTTAACTTTTTGATATTTTGATTAAGTAAAAGAAATTGTTTTCATTTAAATTTATAAATTTCCAACTTAATTCATATGTGTACTTAAATTTAAAAATAAATGTTTCATTCATTCTTATTACTTTGCTTATAATTTAATCTATTCATAACTATATTCCACTTTTGAATCCAGTGTAAAAGTACAGTCGGAAGTGACCAGTGTTCCCAATTGGGAACATTCTGAAAATTATATATAAAAAAAATTTCCACCATATTAATGACTAATATCCCTTAACCAAAACATTAAAAGGCATAATGTGCAAAAAAATAATTTAAAATATACCAAGATCTGAATTCGGCCTATAAAAGGTTAATATATTATTTTAAAATAATGCATTGGCACAGACTATATTAAATCCAGGAAAAGAGAGCAGGAGGAAGTAGAAATATTTTTATTAACCAATGCCTCATTACAATTAAAAAAAATACTTTTATTCTAAATATTTTTCGCTCTTAATATTTAATTATTTTAAGTCAACTGAAAAAATAAAATTTCCATTGTTTCCAATATTATCAATCAAAGAAAAATTTAGATAAAATTTCAAAATCCAAAGGCAGGGAGAAGACTGAAGAGCATGCCTTTCCTTGCCATGGAAAAAATACATGGTAATTTAGATGACTGATTTTTTATTTATTTGTTACGTTGGCAACAAATAAATTAAAAAAAATTATGAAAAAAATTAGAACACCAAAAATGTTAAACATTATGGACTGTGTGTATGTGTGTATGTGGGGAGGGGGAGCAAAGAAAGAAGTGAAAATTTCAAAAAGAGGAATATGGAAAATTAATGATTTATTTATTGTAACTACTGAGTAACAGGATAACAAATTGGGCAGAATTCTTTATTTTTAAGTAATGAAATTTAAAGATTTTTATACTTTATGAGCTAAGGATGTGAATGAGATGGAAATTTTGGAAGTGGGGGAGATTAAATTTTAAATAAACATAAATTTGCCAAAACGTGGAAGTTCTCATTCTATTTAACAGAAAAAACATTTTTTGGTATAACTGAATTTGGGAGTTGAAAAATATATCATACTTGAAGTCAAAACTTCACTTTAATTTAAAATGGATAAAAATGGATATACAATGAACTTATTTAAAATGAGCGCAGCTAAAACAAGGACACTGTTAAAACAAGCAATTTGCACATTAAGAATAGTTCATTATTTAAACTATATTAAGATTTTTCTGCTTTTTACGAGCTACAAAAGCAGGATCACAGCTAATATGAGAAAAAAATCTGTTCATTTCAATGTGATTTTCAGCCAAAAGTAGGGTTGAATTAGGAAAGAAATCCCTTTCTTATCGAACACTGTTCTATCTCACATATAATATTTCTACATTACAACTGTCTTTAAAATTTAGTAATTTATGAGTTTTAGGTTTTACCATACAGAATTTCAGATAAACGTTGACACCCCCAACCCCCTCCAAGGAGACCCCCCCCCCCCCCCACACACACACACACAAGAAAATGCAAAGGAATGTTTTGAGGTCTTGAAAGAATGAAGGGAGAGATAAAGACATTTTAAATACTGCCCCTTGTAAGATTTACAATTCAGCCATTGAAAGGAAGGAGCATAGAAGGAAACCATTAATTGTTTCTTTCTTTAAATGAGGACGCTCGGTCATATTAATCAGCCTTTTCATGTATCTTATTGCACTGTTAAAATGAAAAGGATATGTGAAATCAATAGCTGGAATATTGCAATAACTAATTGAAATGTTAGCCGAGTTTTTATGGGAAAAATTATATTTTATTTTTAGCATCGAGATAATTAGAGCAATTAACAGTTGTAATTAGCTTATTTATATGCGTGTTTATAACATTTTTATTACACTCAAAGGTATTATGAGTTAACATTTAACATGAAGACTTAAAATTCCCTTGCTTCTCATAACAGAGTTCGACTGTAGTTGTAAAAAAACAAACCATTTGGGAAATTTGATATTCTCATATAATAATAAATCAATGATTAGCAGTAGTTATGATTAAAGCTAGCAGTGTATATATCATTGATGCCTAAGCAAAAAGTTTAAGACAGGATGCATAAAAAAAATTGTGATGGATGCTCCAGAATGCATAATTTTTCTCTTGCACGGAATAAAATATTTTGTGGATAACCATAAAAGAGGCATATTTTGTGTTAAATACATTGCATCTATTTATTTTTTTTTAAAAAGAACACGCTTTTGTAAAAAAAAAACCCAGTCTTTTGGAAGTGGACCCAGACCTTGAGGATCTAAAAGAGGCCCTATTCTAAAAACATAATATGATGACATCTTATATTTGTTAATATAAATTAAGTAAAATAATAGACACCCTAAATTAAATTCCTTTAACTCTTTTTATAAGAATATATAAAATCTAAAATGTCTTTCTTTTAGACTAAATTCAACATTTCTTATACTCTTTTATCCCAACTAAAAAGTTTTAATAAATCAAAGGTAATTTAACTTTTCTCTCCCATACATGTCATTAATAATATTTTATGCTTCTACGGTTAAAATAAATAAAAGAAAAAGATATTCATTTTAACATTTCAGACATCTCTCTGTTACCAGTTCCAACATAAGCACTAAACAAAACAAAGATAAAATTCCCTTCTTCCACTACAACTGGCCAACCTCTGCTAATTTTAGGGTTGCTATTCTTCAGATATCTTTGAACTGGAGATTTGTCAAATGTGTTTTCAGACAGACTTAACTGAACAGCAACAGCTTAACTAAACTGGATTTTTTTGTTGTTGTTCACCGATGCATTTTTATACGGACTTGTTTTGCTTTTCTTCTAATTTATTGGGTGCTAATTTTTAAAACTATCTGTACACTCTCTAAGCTTGGTAAAAGAAAATGCTTGAATTTACAAAGTCAAAATTATAAGATGTGCCGGGAGTAATGTGGGGAAAAATAATGTGTCAAACACTTTGGAATAACAAGTAGCACTTGTAGCACAATATTGAAAAATCTGGAAAAATTACATAAAATATTAAAGACAAACACAGTTTTCTCATATCCTTTACAGGGCTTGAATTTTAGGGCGGGATTGCGGGATCCTGCGCCGAAAATTTTGAAATCCCGCCCAAAAAAAGATCGTGGGCGGGAGCCTCCCGCCCAAAAAATTTCACCATTTTCGAAGAAATTTGCGTTATTTAATTTACCTGCACTCAAACGATAAATTTCGTGATTTTTTTTCCTGCAACCGATCGACGAACGTTGCATTTTTTAAGTGACTGATCGACAAACTTTTCGTTTTTTAAGCGACTGATCGACGAACTTTTCGTTTTTTCCCGCGACAGATCAACGAACTTTGTGTTTTTTCCGTGACAGATCCACGAACTTTACGTTTTTTTCCGCGACAGATCCACAAAGTTTGCGTTTTTTCTGCGACTGATCGACGAACTTTGTGTTTTTTTTTTCACGACTGATCGACGAACTTTTCGTTTTTTAAGTGACTGATCGAAGAACTTTGCGTTTTTTCCGCAACAGATCGAAGAAAATTGCGTTTTTTAAGCGACTGATTGACGAAATTTGCTTTTTTTTTCAAGACTGATCGACGAACTTTGCGTTTTTTCCACGACTGATCGACGAACTTTGCGTTTTTTCCACGACTGATCGACGAACTTTGCGTTTTTTCCACGACTGATTGACGAACTTTGCGTTTTTTCCACGACTGATCGACGAACTTTGCGTTTTTTCCACGACTGATCAACGAACTTTGCATTTTTTTGGCGACAGATCGACGAACTTTGCGTATTTTCTGCGATTGACCAACGAACTTTCCGTTTTTCCGTGATCAATCGACGAACTTTGCGTTTTTTCCGCGATCGATCGACGAACTTTGCGTTTTTTCCGCGATCGATCGACGAACTTTGCATTTTTTCCGTGATCGATCGACGAACTTTGCGCTTTTTCCACAATCGATCAACAAAATTCGGGTTTTTTCCGTGATTGACCGACAAACTTTGTGTTTTTTCCGCGATCGATCGGCAAAATGTGCGTTTTTTCCGCAGTCTATCGACAAAATTCGCGTTTTTTCTGCGATCGATCGACGAAATTCGCGTAATTTTTCCTTTTTTTTTCTTTTGCCAGATTGACAAACTTTGTAATTTTATTTTACCTGTGTCTGACTGACAAATTAGGATTTTCTTCTCTGCGTTCGACTGATGAATTTATCCCCGCGACCGACTGATGAATTTTACAATATTTTCCCGCAACTGATTGACGAATTTCGCAATATTTTCTGATGAGCAATCAACGAACATCATGTTTTTTTCCTTGACTGAATGACGAAATTTGCGAATTTTTCTATAACCGATTGGTGAATTATTCGGTTTCTTCTGGTGACAGATTGATGAAATTCACTATTTTTTTTCTTGTGCCTGACTTAAAAATTTCAAGTTTTTTTCTGCAAATGACTGACGAATTTAGTTTTATTTTCTTGCGACCGCTTGACAAACTTCGCCATTTTTTCCGCAATCGATCGACGAAATTCATGTAATTTCTCCTTTTTAGCACTTTCCAACCTAGTTGAAAAGTGCTTATGACTTCGGTTTGTCTGGCCGGATGGCCGTATGGCCGTGCTCTAACTCCCGTAAATATGCTCGGATTGCTCTGCAATTTTTATATGTTATTGTCGTTATCTATGGCACGTTCCCTATTTCAACTGAAGTGTGTAGCACTTATAGTTTTCTTACAGGGACACTCAAAAGAATTCCGTTACATTGCGGTCTACGGGGAAAAATCATTTGCGGTTTATTTTAAAAATGTTTCACTATCGTAAACGCATTGAAATTTATATAGATCACTAAGATGCATTAGAAGAAGCTTAATATGGAATAGTAGGTGTATAGCACTTAGAGTTACTTTACAGGGACAGTCAAAATAATTCCGTTACATTACGTCTATGGAGAAAAATCGTCTGCGGCTTATTTAAATAATGTTCCACTATTTTAAACGCATTGAAGTTTATATATATTACTAAGGTGCATTACAAGAGGCTTACTACAGAATAGTGTGTGTATAGCAGTCATCGTTCATTTACAGGGACACACAAAAGAATTCTCTACTGTCTGTTAACAATAATTCCTGGAAGTGCGTTTTAAGTTACTGAACGCGATTTTAATCTTAACTAGCTTTTTGTCTATTACGTGGTGTGTATAAATTCTGTAGATCCTATACAGGGCAGCACAAAAGTTCGCGAACACATTTCCGTTTATTGACAGAAACTCCAGAAGGAGAATTTAAACTGTGCTACGCGTTTCCTAACTAAACTAAAATTTAGCATCCTATGTATATATACAAATCTATAGATCATATACAGGGCTACATAAAAGTATTCTGATATTTTTCCGAATATTGTATATATTGAAAATTCCTGAAATTACGTTTTTAAATATGTTATGCGTTTTCCAAATTGTTTACTTAGATGTCATCTTTCAGCTTATTAAACGGTAATGATTTGTAAAATTATTTTAGAAGCGTTGGAAAGTGCTACATAATCTATGCTTGACGCATGATTTTTCGTTCTTGTTTTTTCTTTTGACAGATTGACAAACTTTGTAATTTTTTTTTACCTGTGTCTGACTGACAAATTTGGATTTATTTCTCTGCGTTCGACTGATGAATTTCACGATTTATCCCTGCGACCGACTGATGAATTTTACAATATTTTCCCGCGACTGATTGACGAAGTTCGCAATATTTTCTGATAAGCAATCAACGAACATCATGTTTTTTTCCTTGACTGAATGACGAACTTTGCAAATTTTTCCGTAATCGATTGGTGAATTATTCGGTTACTTCTGGTGACAGATTGATGAAATTCACTATTTTTTTTCTTGCGCTTGACTTAAAAATTTCAAGTTTTTTTCCGCAAATGACTGACGAATTTCGTGTTATTTTCTTGCGACCACTTGACAAACTTATTTTTTCCTGCGACTGATCGACGAATTTAAAGATTTTTTTTTTTCTATGAACATAGACATAGATAAGGACTTCTAATAAAATAGCCTTTTGAATAAGAAAATCGTTTCTCGAAAAATGTTTCAAATACAATGTCTGTGTAGAACAGTTGTATTAGTTCATCCACCTCTTCAAATCGTCTGCTTGACAGTCATCGTCTGGTAGGTATAATAGATTTATTCTATGGTATTTATCCGCATTGTTGTTTGTAGGTGGCGTTACCTTAGCACAGTTGTACACTTGCTGCCATGAAGTCGCAAATCGATATTAACACTATTTCGTTAGAAATCCTTCTCTATTTCTGTTCATGCGTAAGACTAATTTCATTATCTTATTCCCTCAACCAATTGACTAGATTCACAATTTTTTCGAACGACAAATAGACGTATTTAAAGATTTTTTTTTTTTCCCTGCGACCGAAAAGAGGGAAAGAACAAAAAAGGGCAGTAAGAGCCACCGGTCACTGCAAACTGTTAAATTGGCCTACAGTCAGCACTAAACAAAAATGAGATTAGAAGAGCTGCAAAGATCTTATTACTTTTACTCCTTGAGGTAAAGGAGTAAAACTTTTTAACCCTTGTAAAAGAGTAAAAGTGTACCTTGTGAAAGAGGCTTCAGCACCCCTCAATCAACTAAAATCTAAATTCAGAAATTTATTTAACAACCTAATTGTTAAAGGTCCCTAACACATTTAATGGAACTTAAAAAATACACTGTACATATAAAACTTAACTTTCTTCCCTTTTTTATAATAAAAATAAGCATTTTACCATAATCATTCTCAATTGACTTAATTTTTTCAATGGTATTTTGTCATGTCTGCATTAATGTAATTCTTTAAATAGCACGTAAAATAATATTGGGTTTAAAGATTTTTTTTTCTCCCTCTTAAACATTACAACTCCCCTCCATTTAAAAATGTTGGTAGGGAGACTCCTCTCCTTGGTAAAATTGAATTTCAAGCCCTGCTTTAAATATATACGCACAACGAAGAATGCAGATGTGAAGGAAGTATTATTTTCATGGTTTTAAAGATGCAAGATACAAAAACCTCCTCTATTAGCAGAAATATCTTGCAAGAAAATGCATATGCATTCAGTGAAAAATTTAGAAGTAGACTTTCATGTAAATGACGACTGGTTGAGTTAAAAAAAAAAAAAAAAAAAAAGACACAAAACTGTATGAAAAAAATTATGTGGAGAAGCAACATTTATTTTAAAAGGAACAACTGAAGAATAGAAGAACAAAAATTCACAATTTTTTTAGTATTATGGAGTTATGACTGAAAAGATATATTTATCATGGATGAAACTGAGTTGTTTTTTTATTTGATGCTCGATAAAGCTAAAAAAAAAAGATGGACTTTCATTAGGATTATGCTGCAATGCTGATGGTTCTGAAACGAAAAACTCTTGTATTTTAAAAGCAAAAATTTCACAGTTTATCCTAAAAGACGTAATGAAAACTTTGCCTCTAATGTACAGATATAATTGCTAAGTTTGCATGATGAAATGTCTTCTTGAAAAAAGGATTTTAGATTTTGACGAAGATATGCAAAAAGCTAAAAGAAAAATTCAGCTTATTTCAAAAGTCTTTTTGCATGCGAGTTTCTGTTCGTCTGAAATGTATCAAATTACTTTTTCTTTACTACTTTCTCTTTTGAATACTACTATATTTTAATAGTTATATTTGCTTTGTTTAATTGTAGAAATTTTCAATTAAATAAGGCAAAGTCAACTTTTAAATAATAGTTGTATTCAAAATCCGTTACACTTGGAAACAATGAATAAAAGTTTTGACCCTATGAAAATTTAATATGATATGAGTACAAAAAGGGAGGGGGGGGGGGGAGGTCTACCTTTTTATTAAATAAAAGCGATTTTAAGAGAAATTTTTATACAAGAAAATGCCTTGTCCCCATTATCCTTATTTCTGCATACTCAAATTATGTTCAGAATACATTAATCCTGATAGTTGGAGTTTTACTAGTGTTCCCTCTAGGTCATTTTTAAGGACGCAGTGCCTTGCTCTTTTTGAAATTGGCAAAATGCACAGTGTCTTCTTTAAAAAACAGTGAAATGCACTCTTAATTGTACCCAAAGGCAGGATGTCTATTTCAGATGAGCTATAAATTTCCCTGACTTTTCCAGGTTTTCCATACCAATAACAAAAAATTTCCAGGTATCGAGATTCTGTGATGTTACACACAAAAAATTTTTTAAGTTATAAATTTCAGAGTGGACCTTTCACTTGCTTGGCACCCTTAAATTTTTTAATGAGAACTTTTTTAAACATTTTGTAGATACACACTTTTAGCATGAGGTTCAATCCATTTTGTCCAATCAGGATGAAATTCTTTATCACATCGTTCACAATTAAATACAGATTGCTTTGACAAGTATTAATACAAAAGACTATCTTTATAAGCAAAATATCTGATCTGTAACTAATCCAATTTAAGGATTATAAATATACAATAAATTAAGCTAACAAATGTTCAGTTGCCAAACATAGTTAAGTAAACAGGCTGAATTACCTAACCAATCTTACAAAACTACTAAGTTTCAGTGAAGCTGATATTGAAACTCTTTGAGTTACAAAGAAGGACTGAAAGATTGTCAACAAAAGGAATTACATGAGAGGTTTAAATACTCTTTACAGTACTAATGAAGAGCAAAGATATATTTTCCTGGCACTGCCATTTCAAATCCTTAGTTTTATAATCTGAAGAATTTTCCTGGGGTTTTTTTTTTTTTTTTTTTTTTTTTAATTTTTTTTTACTTTTTTCAGGAATGGTAAATTTCCCTGACAATCCCCTGACTTTTCCAGTCTATAAAAAGTTCCCTGACTAAGTTTCAATCTTCCAATACCACAGTATTTCTAAATTCCTGTATTCAAGAGCTTACGAAAATTATAGAACTTCTACATTTGTTTAAAAAAAAATACAGGAAATTATTAAATCCTGTTGAAATTTAGTTTTATTTTCTTATTCATATTTTGGAAAATCATTAGAAATGGTTACTTTATTTATCGTACCTAAAAAGTACTCTTATTTTAAGCATTCTAAACACAATAATTTAATGAAGTAGTGCTTGTTTCTACTGCTATAGTGCATGTTTTAATGACTAGACCCTAACCTTTGTCATTCTAGAATTAACACTATTTTTACTATATAACAAAATAATTTGTTTTAACATCTTAACGAAAGCACATTATAGTGAGAAATTTTCTAAACACTTTTGTTTTCATTATAAGGTGCTTTGAATGTACTAATATAAAAGTCTAATTTAGGATTTGAATTTGGCACTTCTTAATTTGCAGCTAACACCCTAAACAGAATGCTAAGTTCAATAACTTGAAATAAAAAAAATTATTTGCTAACGATTTTCAGTTCGCTTGTATGAAAAGAAATTTAGATTCTTAACCTTAATATTCAAATGATAACTATCATTACAATATTAATATAAATCAAGCATTTCAAAGATTTTTTTTTAAATTTAAATAATCAAAAACAATTTTTTAAGTACGGATGTTTTCGTTACAATACTGTTTTTCTCAAAACACTCGCACTCTCCAACAGGGTTCCTACACAATTCTGGTAAAAGAATTTCTTTACTTTTCCAGGTTTTCCCTGACCTTTCTCAATAAAAATTTGGCTTATATATTGTTGTGAAACTCTCAACAATGGACACCACCTAGTTATAGACAGTTACTAATTTCCATAAAAATGCATTAGGTTAATAGGCATATCCCTTTTATTTGATCTATCTAAATTATACTTTATTTATTTAGTTAAAAAACTACTAACATGCTGTCAACACATACAACTTTACAGTAAAGAAATAAATAACAATACTAACAGTGAGTCACAAATTGACTATATTTGTTGCAAGCAAATTAAGCCAATGCAACAGAAAAATCAATTCTAAGCAATATTCACTAGGCACTCTCAGCTTTTGTATCAAGAAAAAGTCATATTTGGTATTATTTAGCCAAAGCAAATGTCTCACTGTCAGGGAGACACTTCTTTGGATAAATAATGCCAAATATGGCTCTTTTTTTAACACAAGAGCTGAGCATGCATCCTACATATTGCTTAGAACTATTAATTAATTTATCAATGGAAAAAGAGTTCATACACATTTCTTTAGTAGATAAAAATCAAGGACTTTTTAAGGGCTTCAAGCTCAAAAACATCCAATCAAAGTGATCCAGCGGTGAGGCTTCGCGGCGAAGCTTAACCACTAGTGGACTTTGATTGGTTACTTGCGAGTTGAGCTTCCCAACTGCTAAGCTCATAGTGGAGCTGACATGCGCAGAACGCTATTCAAACATCATGTTATCCCTGAAGTGAAAATTCAAAACTTTTTTGTGGAAGGACCTCGCAACTCGGGAAAATCTTCAGACATAATAGTGCATAAAAAAAAAAAAAAAAAAAATCCCTGACTTTTCCAGATTTTAGAAAAAATTGTAATTTTCCCTGACTTTTTGAGCACTTGTCATTTTCTCTGACAATTCCAGGTTTTCCAGTCGCATAGGAACACGAACCCTGTCCAAGAAAGAAACAAGAGAAAAATTAAATATTCATATAATTTCATAATATCTTACTTGGTCTCCTTCAATTTGAACTGAAAGAATTCCAAGTTCTCTTAATACTCTATCGCCTCTTTCAGCAAGTTGTCTTAGACGCTGTGCTGCTTCTAAAGGGATGTTGAAAGTGACTCGAACACTATTCCATGGCTCAACTTTAGTTACTTTGATAGGGTTTTCCTCTAAAATAAATATGTACGCATAAATATAAATAATAACACTAAATAATTAGAGAAATTTACAATTAGTATTTCATTTAATTAAAAATAAAAGGTTTAAAATTTTTAGTAAAAATCAAACCATTTGCTTTTTTTTTTTTCCCACAGCTGATTCAAATATTTTATTAAGATAAAGCAAAAATTCTTCTAAGACAAAATATCATAATCTTATAAATATATTAGGCTGTGTCAAAAGAATTTTTGTTTTTTGAATGTTTTTATACCAATGCCTGTAGCTGGCACTTTATCACCCCCTATCGTTGAACTTAAAATATTATTTAAGAGAATACAGGTCCCTTCATATTCTATAATCATACAGACTTTTTTCTTTCATTTTTAGGTTACGTAAAGAGGGATACAAATGTTGAGATTTTAATTGTAGAATAATAACCATTTAAAAATCAATGCATTTTTTGCAAAAATTACTGTGCCGCACCTTATTTTACTGATTTTTGCACTGGCCATGTCGGGTTTGGGCCAATGATTTTCATATGGGCTGGATTGGGACCGGGCTTGAAAATTTCAGCCTGTGCAAATCTTTAGGAAGAATAAAGTTTAGACCTGGTTGGCCTGGAAGAAAGAAGTCTGGTCAGTTACTAATTTAGGCCTTGATACAAGGAAAAAGTGTTTGGCCTTGATACAAGGATTCCGGAGCATTTTTTGTTTTGCCTGTATCTTAAAAAAATCCCTGACGGCTCGGCCTACAGGCACAGGTAGATTTCGAAGACGCAGACCGTGGGGCGCCTGTTTGTCGGGAATTGCAGAAGAAATGACCTTTTTTACAATGATGCGGCAGTTTGAACCGCCTACTTCGAAACCTAACTTGTTTGCAGGCAGATTCGGCAGGGATTTTTTTGTTTTTAATTTTTTTTTTGGTATAACGGTTGGTCCTATAAAAAACTTGTCAATATAAAAGTTTTAGATAATATTAAGAGGATTTATAATAAATTTAAGCGAACTTGAAATCTTGGGAATTGACGAAGTTATGCATTTTTTTCTTCTAACCCCCCCCCCCCCCCCCCCTCAAGGCAATTTTTAATTATATCAAAAATCTGTCATACATAAATTTTCGGCCCTTCTTCTAGAAGTAATAATAACTTCAAACGGATTCGATACGTATCATAATTAAGAAATTATGGGTTTTTTTCTGTTTTCACAAAAAGACCCCAGATGCGGAAAGATCACAGATGCGGGAGTTGGAACCGCTTACTTCGAAAAATAACTTGTTTGCAGGCAGAGCCGGCAGGGGTTTTTTGTTTTTAATTTTTTTTTGCTATAACGGTTGGTCCTATAAAAAACTTGTCAATATAAAAGTTTTAGATAATATTAAGAGGATTTATAATAAATTTAAGCGGATTTGAAATCTTGGGAATTGATGAAGTTATGATTTTTTTTCTTCTAAACCCCCCCTTCCCCCGCTTAAGGCAATTTTTAATTATATCAAAAATCTGTCATGCATAAATTTTCGGCCCTTCTCCTAGAAGTAATAATAACGTCAAACGGATTCAATACGTATCATAATTAAGAAATTATGTTTTTTTTTCTGCTTTCACAAAAAGCCCCCCCCCCATCCCCCCCCTGGTTCGGTTTTGCCCATTAACGAACTTGACCGAGATTTTATGCCCCTTGATTTTATGTATCAGTTTCGAAAAGATGCGGGAGTTGGAACCGCCTACTTCGAAAAATAACTTGTTTGCAGGCGGAGCCGGCAGGGATTTTTTTTTTGTTTTTAATTTTTTTTTGCTATAACGGTTGGTCCTATAAAAAACTTGTCAATATAAAAGTTTTAGATAATATTAAGAGGATTAATAACAAATTTACGCGGATTTGATATCTTGTGAATTGATGAAGCTATGATTTTTTTTCTTCTAAAACCCCCCTTTTTTCCCCCCTTGGAGCCATTTTTAATTATATCAAAAATCTGTCATACATAAATTTTCGGCCCTTCTCCTAAAAGTATTAATAATTTTAAATGGATTCGATACGTATAATAATTAAGAAATTATGGGGGGTTTTCTGTTTTAACAAAAAGCCCCCCCACCCTCCCACCCTTGGTTCGATTTTGCCCATTAACGAACTTGACCGAGATTTTGTGCCCCTTGATTTTATGTATCAGTTTGTAAAAGATTAATGCAGAATTTTTTCAGTTATCGTGGTCAGAAAAAAGTGACATAGATAGATAGATAGATAGATAAGGTTTTGAACTGGGGGTGGTTTTGGGTTCTGGGAGTCATGATCAGCGTAGATCTGCAAAAATTTTTCAAAATTTCCAACTTAGGTGAGAATGTAATAGGTAGTATTTCTTACGAAATCTACCTAAAATGGCTGAGATATAGCAGTTTGAAATTCTAGGATGGCTGACATTTTGAAACAAGACAGTAGATTAAAACAAATCTCGGATTAATTTATGAGTTTTAGCGAGCATGATTTCTCGCAAATTATCTTTCATTGTTGTAACCATTTTCTCCAAATATATACATAAAATTATTCATATCCCTTAGTGTTGAATTCTCGCCAAGCTTGGCGACACTTGGTGAAATATCGCCACATTTGGCAACCAAAAATAAGTTTCCATAAATGAAGCCAACTGACTAATTTCGACAATTTCTTATTCAAAGTCAGTATTAACGAATCTTCTGTAATCGGGTTCTTTGCATTTTAGCTTACTATTTTCATATAACAATTCTAAAATCTTAAAATGAATATATAGGAAAACTACCTTTTCCTCCCAGTACAGTCCAGAATTTTTTTTTTTTTTTTATTTGCTGTTTATATATAAAACTAGTAACAGTCATAAATCAATTAAAAAAATTTTCTTTAGAGTCTTTGAACCTTATTTAAGTTTTTTTTTCCCCTCTTTGGTGATAATACATGGATTTCTTTTTCTTTTGTTGCAGTCATTGAAATATAGTCAACTTCACATCTAATCCACAGACCAATAATTTGTTAATTCCTTTATTCCACAATACATGTTCGGATGTAAACAATGAAAGTTATAAGGATTTTTAAAAAAATTCAGCAGTGACAATTTTGTTTTGTTTTTTTACAAACAGATTTTTTTTTTTTTTTTTTTTACATTAATTTAATTGAATTTTTAGTTTAATCCTTGTTTTTCTCTGAACCATAAACTAAACAAGTAATAAATACAATAACAATAATGAAATTAATAATTTTAATATACATATATATGTGAGTGTATTAACTTTTTATCAATTTTTAGCTCACAGGCTATCATAGCCTGAGAGCAAATGTGCCAACCGGATCTGTATGTACGTAATGCAATAACTCTTGATAGAAATATCCGTTTTGCTTAAAATTTTGTTTATAAGTTCATTCTGATAAGACGCTTCCCTGATTAGTTTTGGGGGTTCATTGATTAAGTATAAAGGGGGAACGGGGGGCTAATCCCATCCCCCCTTAATTTAGATAAATGGGTTTTTCATGCAAAATTAATTATCCGATTTGCTTCAAATTTTGTATATAGGTTCATTGTGATAAAGTGCTTCCCTGGTTAGTTTTGGAGGTTCACTGATTAAGTTTAAAAATGGGGGAACAGGGGGCTAATATTTTTCACCCCTTAATTTAGATAAATCGGCTTTTCATGCAGAATTATCCGATTTGCTTTAAATTTTGTATATAGGTTCATTGTGATAAAGCGCTTCCCCGATTAGTTTTGGGGGTTCATTGGTTAAGTATAAAGGGGGAACGGGGAGCTAATACCTCCCTTTAATTTATTGTCGATTTCTTTATTTTTCGAGAGACATTATTCTTTGAAATAAGAGTATAATATGCAATTAGTGTGAATAGCCTGTGAGCTCAATGCCATCAGTTTAACTTAGACAATTTTCATTTTTTATTGTAATACAGATTCAATTGTTAAAACAATCATTTCAGTGGCATTTTCTAGTTTAAATTGTGATGAAAACTAATTTTAAAATTTAAAGGGGAGAAAAATCCATATACCTTTCATCTGCTATCACTAGTTTGAATTTTTTTTTAACTGTATTGTATATCCCATCTAAACATATAATGAAATCTCCATAATGAACATGCCTGAATAGCAGACAACTCTAATCAGTGAACAATTTTTCAATCTCCAACATCTACATATTTGTATGTTTTTACTCCTGAACAATGGGTACCTCCGAATAGCAGACAAACTTTATGGTCTTGAGGTGTCTGGTATTAAGAGTTTTTTACTGTATTTATTTTTTATTTGTACATAAATGCTGCCAAGTGCTTCTTACAAAACTATTTTATCTGCCGAGCCATATGTAAATGTAAAAAGACAATGAACATGTTTCTTGGACTTAAGATTCAAATTTGTGTTAATCACCTCCCCCCCCCTTTTTTTTTTTTAACAACATATGACACTGAATATTTTAATGATTTTGTAACAGTCCTTTGACTTGCGGAATTTCCTTTTAGCATGAAAGATCTTATGCAATATTCAAAGAATTTCATTTGATCCTTTGGATAGGTATTTGGAACAATTTTCCCAGTTGAAGACAAGAGTCCGATATTTTATTATTATTATTGCCAATACTACCCATCATGGCTTTAGTTATTGAAAAACCATGGCTTTTACAACATTTTTTAATAGAATTAGAATAATTCATTTTGGAGAGAGCATAATCATAGCCTTTAATCCATGGCTGCTTTAAAATTGCCATTGTGCAAGTATGCAAAAAATTCCAGTAGAAGGCAATAATCTATACTACTTTCAAAACATTAACTGCTTTGAAATGAAATGTTTTCAAATAGATGATTTTTATTTTTATTTATTTTACAGTTAAACTAACTGGTAAAAAAAAAAAAAAAAAAAAAAAAAAAAAAATGTTTTAAAAATTACTTTTAAAATTTGTAACATACTCCTTGAAAGTTTGAAAGGAAAGAAAATTATTCGTGAAATATATATATATATTACCTAGTCTTCCAAATTCACTATTTAAAAATAATTACAATATTAACCGATAATCACCGTCTTTGGGTCCCAGGGACTCCGATGCATATATATATATTTCACAATGCACAAAAAAATTAAAGGGCCTTAAATGTAAAATTATCAAAATTATACAGATTTATTAAATTATATTAATTTATATTTAAGATATTTATTTATTCATTGATTATAAAATGCTTAATTTCAAAAATAAATTTATTTATAAATTCATAAATAAATTTGGTACTTGTCTATTATCACTTTCGCTAAAAAATAAATTGTTGCCAAACAATAGTATTTAATTCCAAAATGCATTATCGGGTTGAGTTGGGTTGATTATTGACGGCCAATTATCTACACTAGGGATATAGGCCCGGGGGGAGTGCCCTTCGTGGGGGTCTTTCTAAGGGAACCTAATCCGTATTTACGCATGGATAAATCCACAGCTCGAAGAAAACCACGAAAACTCCGAACGATTAGGCCGACGGGCGCGATTGGGATCGAACCCAGCACCTCCCCGTCTACCAGCTTCGAGAGCACAACCTCTCAGCCACTGGTGGGGCCTAAATGCATTATCGGGATGTCACATGTTCATGATTTTCAGCCAATAATCGTGGGTGAATGCCTCGTTCTTGTATCCCAAATATGACAGAATGTCAAAAAGGTAAACACAGCCAAAAATTTATATATATATATTTTTTTTACCACTTTGATTGATGTTGATTCATCTGACCAGCTATAAATAAACCTTAATGCAGTTACAAATATGATTTTGGAGCCACCAAGACATGTTCCTTTTTCAGGATGGCTACAGAAATTGCAAAAAAAAGTTCCCCGATTTTTTCCTGATTTCCCTGACTACCTTTATCAGATTTCCCTGATTTTCATTAACGATACACATACAGTATTTTTTAATGTATGCCGCTACCTTGTATAACACACTTATCAATCTTGCTAATACCTCATTTGGGTGAAAAAAACAAGAGAAAAACATAAAAATTGCACAATATTCATAAAGTTAGTACTGGTTCATAGTTTCATAAATCCAAACTCAAAATTAAGTCCAACAACTTCATACAGATGCCAATGAATATACGGCGACCAGAAAATGTCCTCATTTTCTGAAGAATATTAAGGTTCAATTCTAAGACATATCTATATCTGACGGGATAGCTAATTGGATTAAGCTGGTCAGCTTATACTAATGTATCATAAAATTTTTAAAAATGGGTAAATTGTTTTCATCAGTGATAGAAATTGTGAAATGAAAGGTAGGTGTGAAGTGTCGCCTACTGTAAATATCTTAAACGTCAAATAAAAATTTCTAGTTGCAATTTCTAAAATTCCCATAACTGTATCATTATATGCTACTTTATAGAAAATCATGAATATTTTATTTTTATTTAAATTATTGAAGTTCATAATCTACAATATTATAATAATTGAAGCAACTGTAAAGCTGATAAAGCCTTATTAATTAATACTACATTTTCAAATAAATAGAAAAATGCACTTAGCCATGTTAAACAAAATTAAACCCAACAAAATTTTATCCATTGTTAATAATTACACTTAAATTCAGTAAGAAATAAAAAAACTATACATATAATATAATTACAGACGAATATTGTTAACATGAAATCTAAAGGACCACATTTTTTGTGTGTGTGTTAACAATTAAAATAATAGTACCATCTAATCTGTTGGGACTGCATTATCAATTCATGTTAAGCAAAATTTCACATTAAGCGATTTAATGCTAACAATGCTTGACTGCATATAGATTGCAAAGATGAAAGTCAAACAATACCCACTAATTTTAATAAAGTTAGATAATAAAATCAGGATTTCTGACCGTCCTTCAGCTACATCATTTCACAGGGATTTATAGCTTTATCTGGACAAAAATCTGCTAAATTAGGTCTATACAGTTTTACCATTAATAAATCATTAACAATATCAGTGGATAAATGGTTATGTGTATAATTTTTTATTAAATTAAACTGACTAAATCACTTTTCACATTCAGCAGTGCTAAATGTCAGGTTCAATATAAAGTTTAGAAGTTTGCATAAATTAATATATTCATTTGGATTTATACACTCAGCTAAAAATCGCTGTCAAGCAGTCTCACATTAGAATTTATGTTTGGTGTGAGACCAAATTTTCAAAAGCGGGTGATTGGCTAAGTTAAACAAAAAATAAGTGTTTAAAAAAGTTAGGCATCAAATTTGATGCCCGGGAATAATTTTGTAGTCATCAAATGCTATAATGTAGTTGCATTTGACGACTAACAACTGCTAATTTCAAACACTGGTCTTCATTATAAGCACTATACATAGAAAATGAGGACATCTGATCACCTTAATTTGTGTTTAAATACCAAAAACTCATCATGTGTATATTTTAAAAAATATATAAAAGTTTTACTTTCCTTTATCATGTATGATTATTGGCTTAAATATCACCTGTTTGTCGACGAATCAGTCTTGTGCAAAAACACAAATATTTTCTCATATAGACAAATTTCCCTGATTTTCAAGTACTTTTACGAAATTCCCTGACTTTTCCAGATTGATAAACCTCCCTGACTTTTCCCAGAATCTGTAATCTGTTTTTTAATAGATATTCACTTTTCACAGTTTTTAACATTACATCATCATTGTTTATCCATTTGCAGATAAAGTCTAATATCATGCATATTAATGCACACATTTTTTTATGGGCCCATTATCTTGAAAACAATTTTATCTTTTGAAATCAAATATGAAGTCATACTTTCATATTATTGGGATTAAATCACATTGTTTGGCTTTTTTTTTTTTTATGGAAAGTTGTTGACAGGCTTATAAACAAGTACAATAAATTTCAGGGATGTGATGAATATTTGGCCACTATTCCGCACTTTTGGCAAATATTCAGTTGGCTGAATGCTGAAGGCTAGTTGGCCAAATATTGTGAGATATCTCGCCGAATATTTCTAGATAAATTGCCAAAATAAATTAAGGGGTTTTTTTTTTTGCAATTTTTTTCTCTAATCCAAACTGGCTACTTTCTGACACATTCATGAAGTCATTTTCCTTCTTAAGTGCACAAAATGTACAGTTATTCGGATACTAAAAAATCATACAGCATTTCTCCATTTCCAATAAAAGTGAAGGATCTTTTAGAAAATGATTTAATGTATAAATTGGAAATTTAAACTAACTTCAGAGACAACTGTCACAGAAATGTCTTCATTAGCCAATGATACATTACAACTCAAGATGTAAATATTCTTATAGAAAAATGTAAAACACTGTTCAATTCTAAAATACTTGAATATTCATTAATGTCTGCAAATTTCATGCACGTATAAAAATGGCTTTATGAATGTGTCAAAAAGATTTATTTGCAATGTTCAGCATTTTTAAAGGAATATTTAAAAGTGTATTTAATACAAAATTTCGCAATATTGTATTTCAGTATATTACTAAAAAAAAGAATTGCTGAATACCAACTCATTTTTATTTTGTTTAGTTTTAATTTTATTATTAAGTTGTTAAGTTCTACATAAGAGTGCATATAATGATACTTAAATAAACGTATTTTTAAACACGGAGCAATTTCTTAATTTTTTGTCCTAAAATAAATTTTCTAAATTTAAAAATAAATTTTCTAAATTTAAAAATAATTTTAAAAAATATATTTAACAACAGTAATAACTAATGAATTTTTATTTTATATAAAATGTTTATGAATTACATTCCTGTAAGTACTGTTATAGTTTAGATGTAGTAAAAGTTATTTTATTATCCCAGTGGCAGAACTATCTTCAAGTGTCTGCAACACTAGTAATGTTTTCAAAAATAGTCTGCAATACGCAATATATCATATAAATCTATTCTTGCTGCTGTTGTAGTTGTAGTGCTAATTAATTAAGGCATCAGCATTTATCTGCCTTTCTGAATAAAAAAAAATTCTGAAATTCACAGCAAATATTTTGAAAGGTTACAGCAGAGGGGAGAAGGGAGAAAATCCCCTCTCGGCAATAATTTTTCTTGTTGCAGGTTGGATTAACTCTGTTTTTGATTCGAGTCGATTTCAGACTGAGTGTAGATTCTTGCAAATTGGGTTCGGGTTAACCCGATTTTTCAAAAGTTCGTTCAGTATATTGTTTCAGATTAAAAACTATGCCAATATTAATAAGCATAGAACTTTGTGTGTCTGCTGTTTTCTAAAGGAATGCAGCATCTTTTCAGGGACTATTTCACAAAATTCAAGTTTTTTTCATGAACCTTTGACGAAATTAGAGTTTCTTTTTTCTCCCACGATCCTTTGGCGAAATTCACGGAGTTTTTTTCGTGGCCCTTTGACGAAATTAGCATTTTTTCTGCAGCCATTTGACAAAATTTACGTTTTCTCTGTGGCCTTTTGATGAAATTCGCATTTATTACACGATCTTTCAACGAAACTCATGGTTTTTTTTAGTCTTTTGACGAAAATCAAGTTTTTCCATGGCTCTTTGACGAAATTTGCATTTTTATCGCAATCTGTCGACAAAATTAGCCGTTTTTCCAGATCCTTTGATGAATTTCAAGATTTTTCTTTGGCCTTTAAACAAAATTCGTGTTTTTTCCGTGATCCTTCGACGAAATTCGCCTTTTTTTTTTTCGAGATCCTTCGACGAAATTCACCATTTTTTGGCAATTCTCCGACGAAATTTGCCCTTTTTTCTCGATCTGTCGGCAGACTTCTCATTTTTTTTCGTGATCCGACGACAAAATTGACCATTTTTTCATGATCCTTCGACGAAATTAACAGTTTTTTCTATGATCTTTCGACGAAGTTGACGTTTTCTCCGTAGCCCTTCGGCAAAATTTGCATTTTTCTGCGATCCTTCATAGAAACTCATGTTTTTTTACAGCCTTTTGACGAAATTCACGTTTCTTCATGGCCTTTTGACTAAATTTGCACTTCTTTCGCAATCTGTCAACGAAATTAGCCCTTTTTTGCGAACTTTAAATGAATTTCGTGTTTTTTCCGCGATTCTTCGATGAAATTCACCTTTTTATTCGCGATCCTTTGACGAAGTTTGCCTTTTTTCCATGTAATTTACGCGCTATAGCGCGTCCGCGGCATCGCTGTATGATTTTAGTCTGCAGTTGACCTAAAAAGTCTGCGCCGCCCGTCACAGCGTCGCGTACATTCTGCCACGAGGTTTATTATTAGCATCAAGGTGTTTAAAATATTACATATAAATAAGCACATCACATAATATAAATACATCAAGCTATTAAAAATTTTAAATACATAAATATTAAAGCATCAATTTGTGTTTAATTCTTTTTCAATTTTATATATATATATACAGTAGACTCCCTCAAATCCGCCACCCTAAAATCTGCAAATACCTAAAATCTACACATCGCTTCTGGTCAGGGTTGGCAAGTTTTTGACGCATGACGGTTTTTACCGGTTTTAACCATGGTTTTTACCGTCATGTCAAAAACCTCTTTGTCAAAAACTGTCAAAAACCCATTTTTAGTAGTTTGTTTTTACATTTTTTTTTTCATTCTATCTTTAATATTACGTTGTTTTACATGAAATATTCAGTATCAAAAAGACTCTAAGGTATATTTATCCACACAAGAAAAATAAAAAAGAATTGCATTAGAATTTATTACACTGTTTAAAACAAAACTTTAAGATTCTGCTTACTGAAAAGCAAATGAAAATCACCATAATTGCATTTATGAAATACATAAGATATGCATTTTAAAATATTATATATAAAAATATTCAAATTTATTCATTGCCAATCCATGCTTAACATATATTGTCATACCCAGATTAGGAAGTAACGCGTTACAAGTTGCGAAACTACAGTAGTCCCTGCTTTTTTTTAGTAGTTTGTAGTAGCGAGTTGCGCGATACAAAAAATCAGTAGTTTGCAGCAAAAATCGACGCTACTTTAAGGAGAAAATAAATCTGACATTCTACAAATCACGTGGCAATAACTTGCTTTTTCATGCAAAATTTGTTCTGCACAATAATTTGCAAATTTCAGCGACAAATCTCAGTTGCAGTGTATAGTAACAAATCGCATGAAGTCGTAGAATTTCTCTATTGACACTTGCTGCTAAAATAAAGTATACTAATCTACTAAAGAAATAAATTTTCTTTTTTGAATATATACTCTTTATTAGGCCTTCATGTTTTTATTCCAGGTTACTTGTTACTTAGAATTGCTTTATTTGCAGATTTGTTTATTGTTTGCATTTCAAGTTTTATTTCTACAATTTTCTAGAGCACAAAACTTTTTTTTGTTTATTGTATTTTTTAATGCCCTCGATTATATCGCGCTTATTTAATTGTATACCGGCTGATAAGGGTCGCCGGTGTATTATTTAATCTGTGTCGTCAGTTTGGATTAAACCTTGAATCCTTTGACAAAATCGGAAAGTAATGACTACATTTGAAAAGTAGTTTGTAGTCGCTATTTTTAGAACAAGTATTGTAGTTGTAGCTAACTACGTTTCTGATAAAGTAATTATAGTTAGCTACAATAAAAATTTAGTTTTTCCGATCCCTGGTCATACAATATAACAGCATTTTTGCATATCTAAAGTAATTTTAATGTAATTTATTAAAAATGTATATTGAATGTTATTTAATAATTATAATAACATTTTATTATCATTTAATATTATTTTTCATGGCAGTTAGTAGAATCCATATTAGTGCAGAAGCAGATAATGACAAATATTGTTCTTTCCATTTACTCTTGTATTTTTAAATCTTTCCCATTTAGGAAATGTTCTTCTTTTAAATAAATTTAACAAATGTAATTGTAAATAATAATAAACAAGAACAACAAGTAAAATCAATATAGAAATGTATTGTATGCTACACTTACACTATAAATCGGAGGAAAATCGAAAACGATAGGTTTTTGACGGAATAAACCGGTAAAAACACGGTTTTTACCACTGTCATGTCAAAAACCAGTTTTTGACGTCAAAAACCCAACCCTGCTTCTGGTGTAAACAATGAAACTTACAGTTAAGATGTAGGTATAAAATTCAAGTTGTTTTAATTTTTATGTAATTCTGGTTAATATGATTCAACTCATGTTTTCTCATGAAAGAAGTACAAATTTATCTTTGAAAAAATTCAAGATAGTGGCTATTGATATTTATCAGTGGTGATCCCAATATTTTTACCAAATAATTTATGTATTAATCAAGCTTTTTTGTTTATTAAGTATGGCTAAACATGAAATAAAACTTTGTTATTTAAAGATTTTTATGTGAATTATTAGTGCACATTTATAAAATGAGTTTCACTTAATAATTCAAGAAAAAATTATCTTACCATCATTATGCATATTTAGTTATGCAATATTAATTATTTACTTGACCTTTACTTTTAATATTTTAAACGTTTTTTAAATTTTCTCAATTTTTATTATTTTACTTTACTGTAAGCATTCATTATAATTTCGAGTACATTATTAAATTCAAATTATTGTTTAAAAAATGTAAACAAAACAGTGACCAGAAATCTGTAAAATTCTAAAATCTGCAGAACCTCTGATTTTAAGCTATGCGAATTTAAGGGAATCTACTGTATAATCAAAAGTTATTGTCTTTTTTAAAAAGAAAAGAAGTTGGTATTCGGCCTAAAATTTGGCTGAATATTCAGTCCAATCACTATTCGTCACATCAATAATAATTTTATAAATAAAAACCTTTAAGAATAAAATTTTACATTATAATAGGCTTAATATCAAACAAACATTTTTTATAAAATGTAGTGCAATTTTTTTTTTCTTTTTTCTAATTTTGTTAGATATTATCCACTTTGTCCAAGACGTTGCAGAAAAAAAAGTAGGAGAAATAATACTTGACACATGTTTACTTGACTTTATGGTCACAAAAACAATGCATTACCAGAATAGTGATTAAATTCTTCTTTAAATACAATTAAAATTAAACAAATTCTTTGAACTCAAGTGCAAGCAAGTTAAAAATAAAAAAGCATTTTATTTTGAGAAAATGAAAGAAAAGTAATGGGAAAAAGAATGAAGAGTTGATTTTCTATCTCTTCACATGTGAGCAAAAAAAAACCCACACTGAAATGTTAAAAAAGAAAACACCATAGTACTACACCAAATATTTTACTAAAGTCAATTTTTTTGTTTTGTTCTATTTTTATGCACCATTTAGAATAATAAAAATAGTTAAAAATACCCAAGGAGTGCTTATTTAGTTTAAAAATAATTTAAATTAACAATTACAGAATTCTGGCAAACGGCGAGCTTCATTTTTACAGATTTTCTTTTTATAATAGAATTTTAGAATGATCTACACAAATTTATATATTTTTTAATGTTAAACCATTAATATGTAATAAAATGCTTCATTTTGAGCTTATTATGTCAGGTGTGGGTTGTTTACAGGTAACATGGGTCATTTTTTGGAAAAGTGTTTTTTTTTTTTTTTTTTTTTTTTTTTTTTCAAATTCTCACACAATTGGCTACCATTTTATAATAAAGTGATAAAATGAAAAATGCTCAACATGAAAATCTTAGAACAAGCTGCAATTATTTAGCCATGTTCAATTTTTATAAATTCTTTATTAGACTTTATATTGAGAAAATTTCAAAAAGTGGGTTTTTTTTTTTTAAGAGAATAGCACAATAAAGAAACAAAAAAGGATGATGATTCTTTTAAATGATAAGGATATTTGTCAGGACAAAAAAAGGTTCCAGCTCTATTAAAATCAAACATGCTATTTTAGGACAAGAAACATGCTTTTTTATAATTGGCAATCAAGCAGCTGTTCAATTTCCAAAAGCAAACAAGATACAATGATACTTCATACAGATTAATAATATAAACAGATCTTATAAAGGAAATTTTAAACATTGTTAATAAATAATATGTTGCTAAAAAATATAAATATTGTTACCATCAGAGATGAGATTCTGTAATTTTGCTACAAGTCGTTGAAGTTTGAAGGGGAATGTGGGGTCTTCTATGTTTCCCTCACATGTGAGGACTGTAATTGCTAAGTCCTCCCCTTCCATATCTGTAAAAGATTTTAAAAAAATAATAATCAATAAAACTGCATGATTATTAAGAGCAAAATTACTTCCAATTATACAAATGCATTGCATACACATATAATATCAATGAAAAAAATACTCTTGACAGTTCTTCATTAGAAAATAAATAAAAATATATTATTGATGCAAAGTTTATAAATATTGAAATAACCTTGCATATTCTATTTACCCATCTTAGACTCTTGAAAAAACCAAATGACAAATTTGTCTGACATTTTTTAATCGAATGCTTTAAAAAAAACCCACACTGAAATGTTAAAAAAAAAACAC
Organism: Maratus michaelseni; assembly: GCA_963931845.1. Taxonomy (NCBI): domain Eukaryota; kingdom Metazoa; phylum Arthropoda; class Arachnida; order Araneae; family Salticidae; genus Maratus; species Maratus michaelseni. The sequence goes on along the minus strand of OZ007587.1, from coordinate 378,963,031 downwards.
CATAGTACTACACCAAATATTTTACTAAAGTCAATTTTTTTGTTTTGTGCAAATCATGAAAGTATGTAAATCTAGTTGACTAGTCTATTTACCCATCTTAGACTCTTGAAAAAGCCAAATGACAAATTCGTCTGACATTTTTTAATCAACAAGTAGATGGCAAAATACAAACAAAAAAAAAAGGTTTGACAGACAATTTTTCAAAAATGTTTGTTAGAATGAGTATTAAAGGAAAGTTTTAATAATAAATAAAATCTTCAGCATAAATTTTTTATTCAGTACATGATTTTGAAATATGTTTTTTTTTTTTTATGCTTTAAATGATTTTCCTAAATTTATAAAGATGATTAAAAGCTTTAGTGATTGTTCTTAATATGTATATATCTAAATTAATTCTGAAAAGATGTTAACAAAACAAAAAATATGATATTAATTATTAGATTTGTCGATCTAAAATGCAATAATCTTTAACATTCATGAATTTTGATATTTCAAGAATAAAAATGCAAAAAGAAATTATTAACAAGTTTAACTTAGTTCTGCACAATTTTTTTAATTCTTTATGAAACACTAAATTCAATTTTCAGATGCCACTTGATGAAAAGGTGAACAGCAGAGCGAATCTAGTTGTAAGCTCTGTTAAGATGTTTTGCAAAGGTTATTTTAAAAGCAGAAGATAAGATAATAGCATCTTTACGCAATTATTTTATAACTAATAGCTGCTGTTGGATGTCAAATGTTTTTATCTGTTAGATGGGGAAAAAAACTTGAAAGAAATTCTGAGAGTAAATGACGTTATGAAAATTCAGTACTTTTCCGTTACATGAACACCAGTCACAGCTTTGAGCCAAAGCAAAAAATGAGGCTTTTTTTTTCTTGTAAACAAATGTAGTAATCCAATAATAAATAATTTTTCTTTTTGCAGGTGATTTAAAAATAATAATAATAATATGGCTTGCACAATTTGGTAACTGCCAAATGATGAACACCTGCGGTAAAATGTTTCCAAGACAAAATATTATTCATATTGTGAAATATGTTCATAAAAGTAGATCATATAAAATGAAGTATTCCTGATTTTGAAGCCCTAAAACATTGATGGCAAACTTATGATACAAGTGCCACTTTTGGGATACAAAAGAATAATTTTGGCATGGCGTTGATTGAGGTTTTAAATCAAGATACAGTGATATTAGACAAAATACACAAATTTAGAAGAGTTGATCTTATCTAATTTCAATCGGTTGGAAATTGGAAAATTTTAATTGTGACTATTAAATTCCAATCTAGTTCAATATGGGCTCAAAAATTAACCCTTCTTTGCATGAGTTTTTCTTTTACAATTGTGTTTTTTTATACATATATTAAATATTAGACACCAGAAATTTTAAGATAGATTTTTAACTTTGTTCAGCAACATAGTTCACGGGAAATTTACTGGATTAATATTTCTATATAAATATAATGGTGGCGAAGAAGTTGGTTTATTTATTAAAAGTTAAATAAAAAGTGATGGAAATTTACATCACTATGCAATTAAGGGTTAATCAAACAAAGACAAAATTTCAAAACTAATGAAAAGGGAAAATTATTAGATATAAGTAAAAATGTCGATGATAAAATATGACAACTTGGAATTTTATTCTAGAGCTTTTTAAAGAAGCTGGTATTAGCCATTTTAACAATTTTTCTGCCTGTCTATGCCTGCAAGTTATTTTCGCAAATGAATATTATAAAAATCTCAAGTAGAAAGACCACTTGTCAGATAGGTCTAGCTCAGTTTGAATTCTGTTAAAATTAAATAAGTATGAGCCTGATATTAACTAATTTTTATCTAAGAAGAAGCAACATAAATCACATTATTTTTTTTACTATTATTAATTTTTAAAATATATTTGGTTTTATAATTATTACAGTGTAATACCTACATCTATGTTACCCATATTTTTTTAAATCCTAATACATTTTCAAGTAATTTGAATTATTTATTTTTCGATCCGATAAATTTGTTTTTTAGTTGGCAAGTTATGGTCATAAAAACTTTTTTTTTGGACAGGTTCGCCATCCCTGTCCTAAAAAGACACTGGCCAAAAAACAAAAATATACATCAAAACAAAACTTAATTTCAAGATTCTCATTACGTTTCTTTAATGTAACACCACTATTCAATTTATATATTTCTATTATACATACATCGATATCTTTGAATATTCTGTCAATTAATCGTAAAATTGTTCTTATTAATCTTGAATTGAATTTATATAGCACAACTGGTATAGGGGGGGAAAAAAGGACATTTTTAGAAAGGCTAAATGAATTTTATGCTGGCAGGGTAATGAAATATTTATTTTTACTGTTCATGAAATTTTTTATATATTTAGTATTCAATAAAATAGCTATATGTTTTATTAAACTCAAGATTTGAAATATCATGCGGGATTGTGAGAATACCACACAAAATAAGAAAATCCCGCATAATAAAAATGCTGTGTGGGCTTTCTCCCTTACTGAAGCATGTGATTCTTCTATGAATTAGTTATTTTTTGTGAAATTCTGCAAAGTCAATTCATCAGTCAGTTACAAATAAAACCACGAATTTTGACAACCAGTTGAGAAAATCCCAAATATTTTCGGTCAGTTAGTTGAAAAAAAAAATTTAACAATTGTGGGGGGGGGGGGGGGGGGGGGAATCGCAGAAATAAATAGATAATTCTGTCAATTGATTGCGAAAAATATTGGGAATTTCAACAATCTGTCACAGAAAAAAATTTGCACAAAAAAAATCACGCATTTTGTCAATTAGTTGCACATAAAATCACGGATTTTGTCAAAAGATTGTGCAAAGAAAAAAAAAAATCGTCAATTGGTAAAAGGAAAAAAAATCGTGAAATTCAATCGATTATGAATGTATTCATATTGTTATGAAATTTGCAAATTTTTTACTCCTTAAGAGAAAATTTTCATTAATGATTTTCTATTTTTCTCTTCACTAATGATCTAAAATGCATACAATTGAGAAATCTGCAATGGTCTTGGTCCCAGGCTGTCCAGATTTTTAAGAGTGTACTGTTATAATATTATTTAATAAAGTAAATGATTTGATAGCATTGTAAAGATTGCTATAAATATAATATAACTGTAATAAGGCAAAAAAAATAAAAAAATAAATAAAAAAATAAAATAAGGAAATTCCACCTTAAAATTCCATCCTTATTTCAAACCCTGAAACTATACATATGTCAGTAGGATTACAAGGAAAGTCTGTTTAAAGTGCATACTCAGAATATTTTGTAAAAAATGCTAATAAAACTACTCATGTACGTAATAAAGGACCAGTCAAATTTAGCTGCAGAATCTCAGTAAAAAAAAAAATACTTTCGAATATTTGCCGCAAAAATATACGATTTGGCAAGCAAAACTTTTTCCTCACCATTTGCAAGTGATTTTAATGTGTTTGAAAATTCCTGGTAAAATGAATGTTTAAATGTGTAGTGCTTTATGAATTTAAACTTCAACGATTAAAAAGTTTATTACTTTTTTCTATAAGCTTATATAATACATATACAAGTTAAGTACTGCTGAAGTTATTTAATTTTACATGGTTTTGCCAGATGGATAAGTTTTAAGTGTCTGTATTTTAACAGTAACTGTCTGATTAAGAACTCTCTCATTCTACATTTTGATTTTGAATAAGACATTGTTTCCACGGCAACAAGACTTATCTCCAACACTAACAATATCGAGGTCAAATTGACAGTGCTCAGAATCAGACAATTTTTAGTTTGAAGCATTTTTAATCAATTTAATTTTTGTTCTAAACTGTAGAATACGATCATTAATTGTACATATAAATGTATAGGGCAAAACCATAGTTATAAAAGTGAATTTATTTAAGTTAAACTTACTTAAACTAGTTCAGTATAAATAGTAAAAATGTTTTTCTTAAAAGAGTATTTATCCTATTCCTAAATGCGTATTTTTTTAACATTTATTATTTCATTGTGTCGCCAACCCAGCGATTAAATTGCCAAAACATGAAATATTCATAATTTTTTTTTACATACGTTATATCGAGGTTCCACAGCAAATTTTTTTATAAACGTATATATCCTCATGAGAAGAATATTCTGGAATTTTTTCAAAATTTATTGAATATGCGCATTTGAAGACCTTCCTTGTTAGAGCGCCTATAATACAGCCTGAATCATCCCTGCCATTTAATAACCCGGGACCAAAAACAAAGATAAAACCAGTTAGTGTTACTGCAGTGGTAGACTAATGCTGAGCTGGGTTACAAGTACAACATGGCTGTTATTTTGGGCAACAAGATGGATATGCATCAGCTCCCCCAATAGGATCCTTAGGATTACTATTACTATTCTAATTTTCTACCTAAGCTAGTGCCTGCTAATAATATTCATAATATTTGTGAATGGTGAATTTGTTTAGCTTTCTCCTCAATATTTGACTTGTCGCAAAGTGGTATTTGTGTAACAGCAAAATACCAAGAATTGTATTTAGCAAGAGGATCTATCTACAAACTATCCCCAATTAAATAATGGCACAATCAGGATTTTTTTTTTTTTTTTTTTAAATAGGGATTTTGAATTATTTTTAATGAACAATTATGCTGTATAATATGTGAGGATAATTGTACTTGAACATAATACAAGAAGTTTTGTATTTATTAGTGTTCCCTTTAGGACTTTATGGGGCAGTGCCCTGCCCTTTTTTAAATTGGCAAAATGCAGCCTGCCCTTTTTACAAATAGTGAAATTCACTTTTTCTTTGTAGTACCTCTAGTAACAATGTTCTGCATACCACAGTAGTTCTCAATTTGCGTGCTCATTAGTTTGCAAAAATTATAGAACTTCCCGAGTTCTTTAGGAAAAAATACAGAAGATTATTAAAACATGCTGTCATTTAATTTGTATTTTTTTTTTTATTTTTTTTTTTTTTTTACTTATAATTGATAAAATCATTCAAAATTAATATTACTTAATTTATCATACCTAACAAATAGTTTTATGTTTTATAGATATATCACTGCTAAACACAATAATGCATTTTCTCTTGACCTTTGCTACTCAACTAATGTCCTTTTTTTTGCTTGAGTTATGCCCTTTTTAGTGACTTTTTCTTTCTAGTGTGAAGATTATATTTACCATATTTACTCATGTAATTTTACAAGGAATAGGGCCATTTAAGAAATGATTACATATCTAAGCAATCATGTGTTCTATCATCCATTTTTAACACTTTCTAACCTAGTTGCAAAGTGTTTATGACTTCGGTTTGTCTGGTCTTCTGCCATCTGTCCGTGCTAATTCACATAAATATACTCGGATTGCCCTGAAATTTTTATATGTTATTGTCGCTTACTATAGCATGATCCCTACTGAAAATGAAGTGTGTAGCACTTATAGTTTTTTTACAGGGATAGTCAAAAGTATTTCGCTCCATTACAGTCAATGGGAAAAAATCATTTCAAGTGCATTTTGATGATGCTACGCCATTTGAAACATGATGAAATTGATATACAATTATGAAGTGCACTAAAACATACTTTTTGTAGAATATGAGGTAAAAAGCATTTATTATTTATTTACAGGGTCAAGCAAAAGAATTCTGTTGCACGTTATCCTATGGGGGAAAAAATTTCTCAATGTAATTTAATGATGTTTCACTGCTTCAAAAATAATGAAATTTATATACATTACTGAGGTGCACGATAAATTGCTCACATAAAAGTATGGTGTGCATTACGTTTATCGTTCATTTACAGGGACACAGAAAAGATATTCATTACAATATATGTGCAATAATTCAGTCTATGTGTGATAAATGCGTTTTCAACATTGGTTTACATTTTTAAGTTTAACTAAATTTTTGAATAATACATGGTGTGCATAAATTTTACTGATCATTATATATAGGGCTACACAAAGGAATTCATAAGTATTACAGAGAATGGGAGTGAATTGCTTAAGGTAGTTTTTAATTGTGTTAAGCCTTTTCCTGCTTATAGAAATTTGTGGAAAATAAGTAAATTCATATACAGGGCTACGCAAAGAACAAGGTACATTGTCGTTTATGGATGGTAATTGCTGGAAGTTTATTTTAAGTTGCCTTATGCACTTTTTACGGGAATCAAATTTTAGTTCTTTGGATAATATATAGGGTTGTACAAAATATTTTGAATGCATTTCCATTGATTGTGCTAAATGTGAATTTTCTAAATGAGCTTAATTTTATCATGCTATGTAGTATACATTCAAATTTATGTATCATATGCAGGGCTGCACAAAACAATTCGGCTACATTTTTGACTATGGAAGGTAATTGCTAAAACTGGACTTTTAAATGTGTTATATGTTTCCTATACTGTTTACTTACATATCTTCTGTCACCTTATTTAACAATGAAGTTTCGTTACAGTTTTCTGGATGTGTTGGACAGCGTTTCATAATCTATACTGATGCATGATTTTTCATTCTTGTTAGATATCTATCATCAGTAATGATATTTAGAACTCCAGACTTACCAACATAAGGGAACGGAAATTTGTAGAATATAACATTCAGAAAGGGAAATAATTTCTTTTTACTTATTGTATTTGAAAAAAAAATTTAAAAATTCATGCTCATAATATGTACATTGATAAATACTCAAATAAAATATCTTCTTTAATAATGTGATTATATTATTACCTTACAGTTCTGGTAAAGCTGGATAAACATGATAATCTTGCTAAACTAAGTATATATGAAATATATTTCAGAACAAAGCCTTAGTGAATAACAAAAAACTATCAATCCATTTAGAGACTTTGTTTCCAGGAAGAGTTTACAAAATTCTTCTGACAATGATAATCAATTATGGAACAATCATTTTGAAGATATTCTATATTCTTCTTTTCTATAAAAAAAAAAAAACAAACAGGAATGAATCAACAAAAATATATGATCTGTAAAATATGATCAAGCTTTTTAGCATACAGCGCAAAGTTTAGATTTACAACAACTATAAAATTTTGTATCAGTTGGTAGGTCTGGATTTCTGTTCTGACTGTCAACAAAAAAGATGGAGACCATTTGATTTACGTCTGATTAAAACAAATTGGATAGAGATTATCTATTTATTTCCAGGTACAAAATATTACACATTGTTACTTTACTGATAAAATCTACATTTTTAAATAAACGAAGAAAATTAGAATTAATTCATTAGAAACTTGGTTTAGGAAGTTTGGTTTCCTTACAAATTAACTTTTTTCAAGAATTGCTTGAAATAGAAATTCTAAAATTTACATATTAAAAAAATTATAATCAATAAATGAAGCACTATTACAAAATGAAAATTTAAAATGTAAGATAAGTAATAAAAATTAAAACAATACAAATTTTTAAAATTCTTGACTGCTGACAAGAAACAATAAGAACACTTCTCAATAGAAGCCTACTGTCAACAAAAACTTGCTTTTTCTTCCAAAAACTAATTTTTACTTTACAATAAACTATTAGAGTAAGACAAAATTAATTTGTAAATGTACTCTTGAAAATAAAAATCTATATTATAATTATGAAACAAAAACATGCCTGTGAGTAATATTGCTACCATATTGACAATGGCAATGACCTGACCAATAAATTTCGCTTTTACTGCTTTTTTTTTTTTTTTTTTTTTTTTTTAGCCTCATTGCACAATTTCTTTGAACTTTCACATCATTGAACAGAATTTTTTTTTTTTACTTTTAGATGCAATTTGTTTAAAAACTGTAACTCAATTTACTGAGTCTTTATGATTTTTAAAATAATTTTCATTTTTTTTTTAATCCACCTGGTTGCAGAAGATTAACTTGAATCAATGTAAACAGTTCCGCATTTGTTTCTGGCTAATATTCCATAACAAAATTAAAACGCCACTAAAAATAAAGTTTACACAAGTTTAACAGACTGTAATCGAACTATGTGCTTAAACACTAAAATCATAATTTTTAAAAAAAATGCTATAAATAGTGAAATCTGGCAATTTCTTTGGCTATTAACCAGTGGCATGCAGCTAATATGAAAATAAAGTTTTTAGTAAATTAAAAACTTTATTATTTAAATGTTTAATTGATATTTTTCATATAAAATGTCTTTTTGGCCTAATTGGTGGACAGTCTAAAATATTATATATTAAATATAAAAAATCAATTAGTCTTTTCAATTAAAAAAAAATTCCCCTATGTTTTGGCAACCAGGGAAGTTTGGGTAGGATCCCTTGGTATAAACAAATGGTTAAAATTGATATTTTTATGATTTTCAAAATTGTTTTCCTTCTAGATACATAAAAACAGGAAAAGTCATAATTATGCCATGCTCTTTTTACTTTCTTCTATCTATAATAGAAGAAAGTATTGTAATCAAAATTTTTTTCGACTTTCGGTTTTCGACGGATTTACACGTTTTAGGGGTCAGATATTCCGAAAAACATGTTTTTACAAAATGTCTGTCTGTAAGTCTGTGTGTCCTCATTGTATCATCAAAAAGTGTATGAAGTTATGCTTCAAATCGAACCAAATTTTTTTTTTTATCTTTTTGGCTATGGCAATCAGGTCCTACTTGAATTTGGGGATATTCCATTTTCACTATTGTATCATCGAAAAGTGTATGAAGTTATGCAGATAATTGAACCAATTTTTTTTTCTATGTTTTTGTCTATGGCCAGCAGGTCCCACTTGAAATTGGGGATATTTCAACGAAAGGGCGCACTGTGATCGCTATTTTTGTTCCATTTTCACTATTGTATCATCGAAAAGTGTATGAAGTTATACAGATAATTGAACCGAATTTTTTGTATATGTTTTTGACTATAGCCTGCAAGTCCTAGTTGAATTTGGTGATATTGTGCCTGGAGGGGTGTTGTGCTAGCCACTGGGAATGACTCTTCTGTAATTGGGTTCAGCACATTTTAGCTTGTGTATTTTCAGTAGAATTACCTAAAATCTCAAAACCAAGCGATAGGGAGACTTTTTTTTCCTGCCGGTACAGGCCAGAAGGACTTTTCGTAGTTTAGTATAATACATCAGCTGCTCGCATCCAGTTAACCCGACGATTTGCAAGAAGCTAATGTACAAAAGAATGACAAAAAATTTTGATATTTTTTGGCGATTTGATAGCGAATTTTGAAGCATTAACATGTATGAGAAAGAAGAAAGTTTTGGGATTGGCATATCCGACTAGTTTCATTAATAAAACTGCACGATAAATAATTTTATCCAAAAAACTCCTTGAATACAACATAGTAAAGGGCAAAATTAGCACTAGCCACTGGCCACAGGGTCACTCTAAATGAAAAAAAGTGGCTGTTAAAAAATTTTTGTTAGCGGCCAGCCACCTTATGGCCACTTTCCTACAAGGGAAGAGTAAAATTATTTTGCATTTCATCAAGGATTTCACTTTTGCTGGTTGAAATATTTTTATATTAACATATTTATTTGGTCTATTTAATTTTAGATTAATATTAATTGAAATTTTAATAAAAGTTTACTGTTTAGAGCTTTTAATTAAAAAAGCGGCCACTTATAAAAATGCTACTACTGGCCACTAATGAAATTTCCCAGTTGTGCCCTTTACAACAGACTAGTTTTATTGGAATTTTAAAAGCTAAACACATTTTGTGTGGAGTTGAAAAGTAAGTAAAATCAAAACATGCCTTGCAAAATATATATTAGTATTTCAGTTTTTTTTCGTAAAGTCTTATACTTTTTAATATATTAAAAAGTTTTTATTATAACTCTGGATTCAAAATTAACTGCATTAATGAGAAATAAGGACATTTAAAGCTGCAATATACATCAATATATGCTGTTTATAATGTTATTAAAACTTTTAAAGAATTTCAGCTTCAGATAATTATTATTTTTGTCTTTGAATAACAAACAATAACAATTAAAAAATAAAGATTCACAAACAATGTTGCCAGTTTAAACATTTTAGTTTAAAAGTACCTAAGAATGTATTTCTTAATGTAAACATATACAAGCAAACAATATTAACTAAAATTAATTTACAACAGTAGTTTATAAACTGTAGTCCGCAGTGTGTCTCTTTAACGTATCCACAAAGTTCTTATGTTCAATGCAAAAAATTTCACTTATTTAGAATCAGAGAGAATCTTGCAAGTAAAATTAAACTAGGACTAGTAATACTGTTTAAAAGTATTGTATAATTAATTTATATATCCTATAAATGATATTTTAAAGAATATCAGTCATTTCATTTTTAAATCCTGGGAGTGTGCAGAGGCAAAGAAAATACGAAAAGGGGTCTGTGATAAACAAAAGATTAAGAAGCACTGATCTATAATATCAACTGTTAAAAAATCAGTTGTGACATCAATTTTCACACGATTAATAATCCATTTAAATAACTCGAGATCTTAAGTAGTATTTTGCCCTCAAAAGCCTACACTAGCCATGCGAAAAAACACGCAAACTAATGTTAAGTCTATGGGAAGGTTCTTTACAGATTTCTCGCTTGTACTTTAATATTTTTAAATGATTTTTTTTTGCTTAGAATAACTGAGGTCTATCTCTAACGCTGTTAGTTTGTACTTTTTCGATTTTGGTTCCATTTTTTTTTATATAAGGGTACCTTTCACTTTCAGAACCGGTTCCAAGATTGAAAATGTCCGCTTATAAAAAAACTGGAACAAAAATCGAAAAAGTAAAAACTAACAATGTTAGAAATCGACCTCAGCTATCCAATGCAAAAAAAATCATTTAAAATATTAAAATACAAGAGAGAAATCTGTAAAGAGCCTTCTCATAAGTTTAACATTGGTGTTTGAGTTTATTCGCATGACTAGCGTAAGCTCTTAACAGAAATTTCTTGCTATTCAGCATATTTGATTCTGTAGGATCAAAAAGCTTGAAAGTTTTTTGTAAATCCCTCTTCTGATACCATCCTTAAACATCCTAATAAAAAAATCAGTAATGAGGGAAATAAATATTTTTAAAATTTTTATTCAGTAAACGCCTTTAGAAGACAAAAAACTAAAATGTTCTATTTGAAATTAAAATTGACTGAAAAATGTCAAAACAACAAATTATGGTACTTTAATGTTAGAAGTCTTTCAAATGCATTTGATCTAGGAGTTCATACATTTTTTCTCGGAAGTTTGTCTTCGCCTCGGACCCAGATGCACATGAAGGATTGGAGTGAATAAGTCTTCAACATTGAAGTAACATTTAGCCTTCTTTTTACATAATTAGTCGTTGGTAGCATAGAATAGGTTTCTATTTATTACAAATTTTAAAATTAGCATTCATTAGTTTTAGTTATGAGTTGGGTTTATCTGCATTACATACGTTGGATTACCACATCATCAACCTATCAGCCACTGGACCACTCCTGATGACTTTAGATGCTTCTTTAAATAAAACAAGTAGAGTGTATCAACCATCTGCGATTCCTTTTATTTACATCAGCAACGATCTTCAGACTTAAGTTTTTTACTATTCTTTTTTTAAACTGTATTAATGACTTTCACCCACCTAGTGTTAACTTCTCTATAATTACAAAAATATACGATCAACAAGTTATAAACTTTTCTTAAATTTATTAATGATTGTCGTATAAATACTTTTTTTTCTTACTTGAACTAACATTAAGTTATATAAATATTAAATAATAGTCTTATAATAAATAAAACAATGATAATTTCAATTAAATTAGACTGAAAATTGTTTCAAAATCATTGTTTCTTTAATAATAAAGAATATAGGAAAAAATATAAAAAAACAGTCAGTATACATAAAGCGATAACAAAAATATTAAATCCACAATAACCTACTTTCAAAAATGCAATGCTATTAAATGAAATACTTTTTTTTAAAATTACAGCTGTAAGCAAAAATGAACAAAACAAAGCTGTGAAACTTTTGCAGTTTTCTGCAAAAACAATCTTTTTCAGGCTTTAAAAAAAAAAAAAAACTAATTTTAAATTGATATAAGTGAGGAACAAAATACCGAAAGTACCTTTTGAGTAGTTTTTCATTATTATAATACAACATACAACTAACAAATTTTTAAGGTAAAAAAAAGAATGTAATATAAAACAAAATACACTTTTTTTTTCCTGTAGTAAAAATCCATTGAATAAAACTTAGTAAGTAATAAAAACCTTCCAGGAACAAAAAAAAAAATTATAGTCTTGCAATATTCAAACATTTGGTCATTCCATGTCGAATCAACATGGGGTTTGGACCTTTACGTCTCAGATTTCTATAATTTTTTGTTTATAGTTTGTATCCAAAAAATATATAAAAAATCTAATTTTCTTTTTTTTTAGCATTTTTTTTTTTTTTTTTTTTTTTTTTACGAAATTTTAAAAATGGCTAAAAGTACCAAATTTAACCAAGTTTTCAATCACACGATCCTTTACAATTCTGTAACAAATTGGGCTAGAGAGCTGTTATATCTTATTTTAAAGCTCTTTTTATGGGCATTTTTTATCATATGATATGCAACACTATTTTGAGTAAAATTAATTTTTTGACAAATTTTCAAAATTTTCAACTTTAAATTATTTAAAAACACAATTTTTAATTTTTTTCAAAAAAAATATGTGTTAATCTTTGATTTTTTTTTTTTTTTTTTTGGCTACAAGTATGCAAAATTTCAAGATGGAGAAATGATGGAATTTTGAGCTATTAATTTTTGAATAAGAATGGTTTATTGAAACTTTTCAGATAACTGGTTCCTTATACCTTAAAAATTAATAGTTCATAGACACAAACTATAAACAAAAAATTGACATCAGAGGTGTCAAGGTCCAAAAATTGCACTTTTTTCATTGATTTGACATAGCATGACCATACTGATACTTGCACAAAAATATTAAATGCTTTAAAAAGATTATTTTTTTGCTACTGACGATAATAATTATGGTGAAAATAAATTTATTTTAAATCCTTCCTAATATAATAATTATTAAAGAGGGTTTTTTTTTTTTTTTTTTTTTTTTTTTTTTAAATAAACTTTGAAGATTGTTTGGTCTTGATTTCATCTTAGAAATTGGATTATTCTGAATAAATTTTGATAAAAATTTCTCTTAAAATGTATAATTCTATACCATTACTAAAAAATAAAATATCATAAAACCCAGTTTATTATATCATACACATATTTTTTTAATTATTTTTAGAAGGAAAATATGCTATTATTTTTATTTATTGTGATGTCCTCTAAAAAAAACCCATTTAATAATAATAAAATAATTGAACTACAGTAGAGTCTCGATAATTCGAGGTGGACGGGACCGGGCTTACCTCGAACTATCGAATTATCGAAATCATAAAATTTAATTAATAAATAAATGAAGATAAAGCAATTTTTAAATTTCAGTGTATATTTAAATGAAAAATGTACTTTCAAATTATTACATTACTGCTGATAGCAACAGAATTTATTATATCTTAAATTAATTCTCAATTGTTTTTTTGTTTTGACACATTGCCCCGTTTCCATGCAGCAATATCACGTCATTGTCAAAGCAGCATATTGTCGGCAGGAGTCGACTCAGGCTATTGCTCCACGTATCGCCTGGCGAACTCTAGCGCAGCAGGCAGCCCCTCGCTGTGACTCATTAGCGGTGTGAAATCTGTCGGATTCTGGCAGAATCTGTAAATTCTAGTTGTTCGTGTCTATTTATCCATTCCTATATAACTTCTGGCACAGAATCGTAAAAAGAAAGTTTTTAAATATTTCTTGAGTCATACAAGCACTTTTTGGTTCCTATACGTAACCGGCAGTGAAGATATCGAAACATGCTTAAATGCTCTTGGCTTTGCAGCTTTTCTGACAGCAACAAGTTTAATCTTGTGATTTCCTGAAGCATTTGATGCAGCAAGAAGTGTTAACCACTCTTCGCTTTTATGTGACCTAGAGTAGTTTTCTCTTAGCTTGACGAGATTGTTTTAGATGGTAGCATTTTGAAATTAAGGCCAAATTCATTGCAATTATAAAGCTGGTTGTTCGTAAGGTTTTCATTTGTCACGACTTCCTGCAATTTCTTGTAAAATTGCACGGCGACGGCCTCAGAATCTTCAGATAGCTACTCGCGAAAGACCTCTAGTTTCTGGATATGATGTACTTTTTTCTACTTGTCAAACCAGCCTACACAATCAGTGAAGTTTTCACCACTTTCTTCAAATTATTTTCGAAACAGCAAAGCTTTTTCTTGAAGAATCTGACCTGAAAGAGTGCATCATTTTTTTATACTTTGCTGTGTAGACCACATATAAAGTGGCTCAGCAGTTTTTTCACACTCGCACTTTTTTAAGGATTTTCTATCCAAGGATAAATCAGAGCAATTGTTAGTAAAAACGCTTCTAGTTTACTTCTGTTCCGATACGTTCGTAGTAGACAAAAGGAGTGAGTGGGGCGGGATCTCGTTGAACAACTATTTTCTGATTTTCTCTAATTTCACCCGGCGTGATCCTCCACACGTATAGGAAGAATACACCCGTTAACTTTAAGAGGGTGGATTTCTATAAGAGGCTACGGGGTGCACAGTTGATATATGACCCGTCGAACAACAATAAAAAATAGATACTTGCATTTGTGGTGCGAAATAATTCTTTCACGTGTTGCACATATGTTGGTCATTATTTGGAAGCTAAAACTGATTTTTTTTCTCTAACTCGGATTTATGGGAAACTCGAACAATCGAGACTCGAATTATTGAGACTCTACTGTATTCTCTATATAAAGTCTAATATAGAATGCAAAAAAAAATTAAACAGATACATTTTCACAGCTTGTAAAATACTTTTTAGAAGGTCTTTATAAATAAGACTTAAGAAAAAAGCTCCTGAAAATATTTTGATACATAGGGTAGATGTGCCAGTAATGGACACCTTTAAGGAATTTCTTTTCTTTAAAAATTATTTTTTAATAGTTATAATTATTAAATTCCATATTTTTTAATATTATATTAATCTACCAATAATATTTAACCATGCTCATAGTCACATTTCCCAATGTGAATGAAAATTTAATTGTAAATAACAGAAATAAATCAAAACACCCTAAATTCCAGTAATGGACACCCCACAAAAAGTAATAGATAATTGATATTATGATTGTATTTAAAACTAGAATTTAAAGAAAGCATATTAATGAAATAAAAAAAGCTGAATTTTTATTAGTTATTTTTTTATAAACCAAAAATATTGAAGGTGGCCCATTACTGGAAAGCAGTCCATTACTGGCACATCTACACTATATATACATAATATATAAAAGAAATAGAGAAGAGGAATATAGTTTAATATATTTTTATAAAACATTTTTTGACCTTGAAAAAAAAAATTGTTTTTATTTTTTATTTTTGAGGATGGTCACATTTACTAAGATGGTAGCTACCAGCTACTTAAACTTGTGTTGTTTTGCACTAAAACACAAAATAAAACACTAGAATTTATTTACACCTGTGATAATACTATAATAATTATAATTTCATTAATTTCCTATTAAAGATTACAAATTTTGTCAAAAACACAGCATAATTTTTTATGAGATGAAATCTTCCCAACTGGGCGAAAAAGTCCGGGCCAGGATTCGAACCCAGGATCCCTTGGCTGAAGCTGCCAATGCTCTACCAACTGAGCAATTCCGGACGAATATGGCTGGACTAATTCACCCAGTTAACCTTAATCATCATAGAATCTAGCCCGATATCTAAATCAGCACAACAAAATAAATCACAGGTAATGGGACCTCCAGTAAATGCTGGAAACGTGATTACACTAGATTAATTTTGACACAATTATTTAAAATTTACTGGAGGTCCCATTAGACTGTGATTTATTTTGTTGCGCTGATTCAGATTCTATGATCATTAAGGTTAACTTTGTGAATTACTTCAGCCATATTCGTCCAGGATTGTTCAGTTGGTACAGCATTGATGGCTTCAGCCAAGGGATCCCGCGTTCAAAACCTGGCCCATACTTTTTCATCCAGCAAGTTAGATTACATCTCATATGATTTCTTTATAAATTTTGAATAACTGTGTCAAAATTAATTTAGCATAATTTCTTAATTATTTAAAAAAAATTTTTACAACTCATTTTCAGATTTCAGTTTAAAATGTCTCTACCAAATCTCAAATCAAATAATGTTTAAATATTTTTACTGTTGTAAATGGTGTAATAGAAACAGTATGAAACAAAAAATTGACTTAAAGTCCTCTCCCCTCACGCAAACAGAGCCGCTCGCTAATGTTAATCATATGGGGCATTATTTTTCTAATATCTCGTTTGCATTTCAATATTTTTAAACTATTCTTTTTGCATTGAATAGCTGAGATCAGTCTCTATTTCCACCATTGATTACTTTTTGGATTTTCCTTGCCGATTTTTTATACAAAGATACTTTCACTTTTGAAACCTGTTCCCAAAATAAAAGTATCTTCGTATAAAAGATACACAAGAGAATTGAAAAAGTAACCAATGGCGGAAATAGAGATTGATCTCAGCTACTCAGCGCAAAAAAATATCGTTTAAAAATATTGAAATGCAAATGAGATATTAGAAAAATAATACCCTATAGGATTAACATTAGCAAGCGTTTCTTTTTGTGTCAGGGAAGAGGACGCTTTAAGTGAAATATCTTAATGAAGTACTAGTTTTTTTGTTTTGTTTTTTTTGTCTGTTTGTTTTAAGAAACTTTTCACTCTAGGTATTTTTATAGGACAGCAATAATATTTATTGGGTATGATGTCATACACTCACGCACAGTTTTTTCTTTTTTTAATCGGTTATAAAAAGGAAAAAAGTCACCAAATTTAGGGGATTTTTTCCTTTAATGGCAACCTAGCTATTGTATTAAGTTATTGGTTTGGCGCGGGCTTGAAAATCGCGCCAACCAAAAAGTCACCAAACATCGCTGCGTGAGTGTAAAGCATCTGTTCCTATTTATTTTTATGATGTAAGAATTTAATGTTTTATGGTATGAGATATATAACTGAACAAATATTTAATTTGTCTTTCCAAATATAAGTACTTTTTTCATATAAAAAAGGAAACTAAACTGATGTATCAGTTTATATAGTAACAAAAGAAATACTACCCAGATTCCCTGATGCCCACATCATTACAAAAAATTTTAGATATTGATTAACTATGATGTATTAATGATACAGTTAAGCCTCTAATTAGTTAAACATCTTATCACACAAATTTCAATATCTTCAAATAAATTAACCATCCTGATAAACAGAAAAAAAAAATTTCCTATACCAAATATTTTTTACTTTAAACATCTTTATTTCAACTTACATAAATTTGTATTTATTTATTTATAGCAATATTACATTATAAGAAATAGGTAAAAGTTTGTTCATTGTTTTAGTATGTTTAATATGTTTCTAATAAAATAAAATAAAAAGAACAATGCATCATTTACAACTGAAATCTAATTAAAGATAAAGTTTATTATAACGAATTTTAAAAAGCGAAATTTAACTAATGTTGTAGTTTTTAACATTATTTGATTTGAGATTTAGTCAAGACATTTTAAGTGAAAATGAAAGATGCAAAAAACTTTTTAAAATGAATAAGAATTATGCTTTGTTTTTGACAAAAAGTGTAATCTTTAATATAAAATTAATGAATTAACTTCTATTTTCTCTATCTCTCTCTGTGTGTGTGTGTCATAATCAGCATATTTATAATATCACAAATAAATTGAGTATTTTATTTTGTTTTTCAATGCAAAACAACATAAATTTAAGTAGCTACAGCTACTATCTTAGTAAGTGTGACTATCCTTTATAATAAAAAATAATTTTTGTCAAGGTCAAAAAAATTTTATAAAAAGAAATAAAAATCTTTTCTTTCTCCTTTTTTTTTTTTTTTTTTTAATGTCAAAATATTTTCAGGAACTTTTTTTTTTTTTTTTTATAAAGTCTGAAAGTAGTTATTAAATTTTATTTTAATAAACATTTTATAATTTACTTTGTAACATAAACACTGTTTATTTTTAAAGTAACTTTAGATTCACCAATGTAATTTAGTTTGTAACATAAACATTGTTTATTTTAAAAATAACTTTACATTCACTAATATAATTAGTTTAGTGTTTGGAGGGAAAGAAAATTATTTAGTACTTAAAAGAAAAAAAGGGGGAGGCAGAGGGGGGAAGCAGGTGTGGAAATAAATTTTAGGCAAATTCGCGATTTGAAAACTAATAAAATTCCTTTTAGCTTTTAATACAGAAAATCTAGTAACCAAAAGTTAATCTGTAAACATTACAGTTTTTGCAGTTACATAGATAACTGAAATCACTATAAAGCATTATTATGATTTATACATCTGATGTTACATTCGAATGGGTAAGATATTTAAATTTTATCAAATAAAACCTGAAAACATATTTATATAAAATCGAAATAAATTTATTTAATTCAAAAATTAGAATTACAGTTATAAAAAATAACTTGTATAAAGGTTAAACTTTATTGTTAACGATATCCTACTGCTCTATAATGCATCTCTCTCTCTCTCATTTAATAATCATTAAATTCATAAATTTATTTTTAAATAATGATTTTTTTTAATTACTAAAATTAATTATAATGAAAATCACAAACTACAATATTATGAAAAAATATATATATACACAAAAATTATTACAAATTTTCGCGTTATTAGATTTAAATAATTATTTAACCTATAGCATTTTTCGTATTATTCAAACGCAATTCCGTATTTTACTGAATAAAAATATAAATAAATAAAAAATAACAATAAAAATTTACTGGGATTAATAGAGTTATCAATTACACAACAATCGCTATGCATGACCAATGTAAACAAATATTTTAATAAGTTAATCAAATAGTTCTTTTTGCAATCTATTCATGAATTTCACGTTTAAATTGACTTCAACTTTAAATATTCGACTAAAAACACATGATAATTGTTTTGAAGTTATGTGATACTATGCGAGTAATGATCCCAGCATCAATATAAAAAATTACCAAAAGCAAAATGATTAATAGGTTGATCGCCATCATTAAAGCTTACAAACTAAAAATAAATAATATTAAAGACTATTTCAGTCAGTTTTCCAAAATCTTACACCGATAAAAAAAGAAATGTTCAACAAGCGAGGAACTTTAAAATTGAACGCTCCAGCTCGACATACATAACAGCTTTCTCATCAAACAAAATACGCATGCAAACGAATGCTAATTATACAAAAAAATAAAGTGGGAATTAGAAGCGATTTACGAATAAAAAATTCAATATTCTTTGATTTATTTACATTTTGCAATCTACGCCTAAAACATATTGTTGTGCTGTTTCCTGAATAGCTATCCTGTATAAGGACCAATCCCACAACTGGGGAAGCTGATGAGAGTCGATGGACTGATACTTTAAAAGTTCAGAAAATTTTACAACGATTTTAGGGGGAAGAACTACAGCTGCGAAAACGAAACTAATTTCAGGCGATAGAAGAATAAATTGTGATTACGGTAATATCTTTTAAATTAGGAACTTACCTCGAAATGGTAGCTTTTCAGGCATAATTTTAATCCCTTGACGTTCGCCATGGAACAATAACAGAATCCGCCATTTGCAATAGTCTTATTGCGCATGCCTAGAATATGATCTTCGGGAGGATGTTCGTATAGTAATAAGAATCGTCAAGAGAGGTCAGCACTAATGTATCACACTCCATCAGAGAAACATAGCGCATGCGTGAATCAAAATTCTTGGGGGGGGGAATGAGAAATTTTAATTAAAAGAAAATTATTACATTTCGCACGCTTTTCAAAATAACAATTAAATTTCGAAATCTGGAAATCATCAAAACAACGAACTAACTTCGTGTTGTCGAGAAAATTAAAATTTCATCGAATGTTTCATCAAAATAAATAAATAAAAAATATTTTTTAATTATTTCATCTCAGCTTGATATTAATTTTATGTTCAACATAAAATGAAAGTCTGTCTTTTCGTTGACATAGTTTAGCTTAGCGTCCAAATGCATTTGCGGTGTTGGCAAGGTTCGAGCCAGAGAACTCAGAACAGCAGACTACTTCCTTAAAACGGAACTTCGTCTCGAATCCATCGGTACAAGATAAATGTCCCTTTAACTAATGCTAAAGCGCCATTGAAATCATTCTTTATTGGGCAGTTGCAATGGACGTCATGATGGAGGTCATACACTTTAAATAGGCGGTTCTGATTGGTAAAACTACCCTAACCCCAGTTGAAATACCATGGTTGATCAGCTGATTGCAACTTCCCTATTGTAAATGCGTTTGAAAGTTTTAGATATTCAAATTCAAATAGTTTTTACTTTTTCATATAACACGAATCAAAAATGTTATATGAAATCGGAAATTCTGCAAAAAATAACCATTCTGAATGGGTAGTTGCAATCAGCTGATCAACCATTGTACTTCACTTGGAGGTCATGGTAGTTAAACCAATCAGAACTGCCTATTTGTAGTGTTTGACCTCCAACATGACGTCTATTGCAACTGCCCTATAAAATAAAAATACATTTATTAATGTGCTTGCATGGGATTTTCCTGAAGCAAGAAGTTATATCTTTTATCCATCAAATGGCTGTTGTTTCTTGTTAGAAACTCGTTTTACTGCCTGTGCGAAATAGCGTCGCCACAAATTAAAAAATAATAATAATTAAGACGGGATATTATAGTTAATCTTCCATAATCTGGTCCATAGCTAAATGTGTATTTGAGCAAATGTGATTTAGTGCAAGAAAGATTTTTAAAGCCTTGAATGATATTCACATTCACTTCAAAGGAGATGGCACCGTTTGGAAGTGCACGGTATATTAATCGAACATATTTTTTAAATGTGAATAAAACCGAAATTTTTTTTTTTTTAGTTTGCTCTCACTGTCAATCAATAGGGCAGTTGCAATAGACGTCATGCTGGAGGTCACACACTACAAATAGGCAGTTCTGGTTGGTTTAACTACCTGACCTCCAATTGAAGTACAATGGTTGATCAGCTGTTTGCAACTTCCCTATGGCCAATTGTGGTAACTCTGCCACTTTCTAGTTAGCTACTTATTTTTGTAGCAAATAACTTTTGTTGATGAGATAGATTTTTTTAAATCATGCTTGTAAACCATTTAAAAATTCATAAAAAAAAATTAGTAAACTGAACTGTTTTCAAACAAATTTCATTTTAAAGTACATTTTTTCTAAAAAGCGAAATTACACCATATTTAAAAGTTAATGTATATATAATAATCAAAGTGACAGTGATAGCGCAAGTCGTTGCCACCGTCGTTATGACATTAGAATACCGTACTACTTTTCAGGATACATTTCTAATATTAAGGGGTCTACAAATGTCTAATGACGACCATAGATATAGACGACATTTCAGATAAGTAATGAAAAGAACATCACTTTTCCCTTAAAAAAAAGAAAGAAAAGGGAAAAACAAATTATTTATTTTAATTGTTTAATAATTGTGGAAATATTTCGTTTAGAATTATATAGTGCATAGAAATATAAGTTTTGAAGCATGAATCAAAACAATATTTTTTATATTGTTACTAGATGGAACCCGTCAAAACTTGACGGAAAAAATTACTATATCAATATCAGTAAAATAAGCTTCTTTATTACATAAGAAGGGGTGCGTATGAAACACTCTTTCAAATATTTTATTTTAAAAGTTCCCCCCCCCCCCGTGAAAAACAGTACTATTTCCGATGCGAACTCCAAACAAACAATCCGTAAACAACTGTGTAATGCAAATCTGTTTGACATTACCGCCAGTGACAAACCCACACCAACTATGCTGTCTCCTAGAATGCAACGATGGTCCCCTAACCTTAAGCTCATATGACTACCATCTTGTATACCGACCTGGCAAATTAATTTCCAATGCAGATGGACTTAGTCGTCTACCTCACCTGCAGATGACCCATCATGAAACATCTCCCAATGAAGTGTTACTCCTGGAGGCTTTGGACAAGCCCCCTATCTCAGCCAAAGATATTGCACGAATGACACTCCAAGACCCAATCTTAGCTCGAGTGCTCAACTGGGTTTTGAAGGGGTGGCCGGCTGAAAAACCAGATGAAGAATTCGCCCCTTATTTTCAACGACGATTGGAAATCTCAGCCCACAGAGGATGCCTCCTTTGGGGATGCAGAGTCATAATACCAAGGAAGGCACAAGAACGTCTACTGGCTACTCTCCACAATTCACATCAAGGCATTGTGCGAACAAAAGCTCTTGCAAGAAGTTACATGTGGTGGCCGAGGATGGACAGCCAAATCGAAGACACAGTAAATAGCTGCAATATTTGCCAACAGACACGACATGCTCCTCCTAAGACAGTGGGAACATGGGAGTGCATTAAAAAACCTTGGTCAAGACTCCACATCGATCATGCTGGTCCTTTTCAAGGATCCCTTTTCCTCATTGTTGTCGATGCATACTCAAAATGGCTAGAAGTTGTTAAAGTCTTGTCAACAGACTCAGTGTGTGCTATTGAAGCTCTGAGGAAGCTCTTCGGTACACATGGCATCCCTGACACTGTAGTGTCAGATAACGGACCTGGCTTCAAATCTTCAGAATTTGACGAGTTCCTTAAGAGAAATGGAATCTACCATTCTTTTACAGCTCCGAGACATCCTTCATCGAATGGGCAAGCAGAGCGGATGGTGCAGACAACAAAAGATGCACTTCGAAGAATTATTACTGGGAATTGGAATTCTAGACTTGCATCATTCTTATTAGCACAACATGCTACACCCAATGCTACTACAAATGTGTCTCCAGCAGAGCTGCTTATGAACCGCCGTTTGAAAACCTGCCTGGACAGACTTCATCCTGATTTTACGGAGCCTAATCCCAAGAATCTGTCTAATCCAAGGTTCCGAATGTTTGCACCTCTAGACTCGGTGTATGCTCGAGGATTCCATCCTCACGACAAATGGGTACCAGCTACAGTCACAGAAGTAACTGGCGCCACAATGTATGAGGTCTTAACGAATGAAGGTCTTGTGTGGAAGAGACACAATGACCAATTAAGACGACGTCAAGGTAATCTTCAGCATGTGACAGACACTGGTAATTCCTCAGCATACCCATCCTGTGGTCCAACACCTTCACCGCTGATGTCAGGATCAGTAGAAGACAGCGATGACACCGAGCCAGCAGGAGGCACCAAAGATCCGGGACTGACAACAAATGACACGATTCCAGAGCCTGTGGATACAAATAGTTTAATTGGGATTGCACCTGCAGGAGATAGACAGATCCCTGATGTTACAAGTCCAACATTCCTCCCATCGAGACCAGTTAGAGCTAAACATCCACCAACCTGGCTAAAGGACTACGTTACATAGGGGGGAGGGATGTTATGTATTATCACAGACTCTAACTGTAACGTTAACCATAACGTTTTTATGTTTCCAGAATGGCAACAGGCTAGCGGCAGTCAGATGTAAACATTCACGCCGTGTCGCTACAAGATAGGAATGCACATGCTTTTATCTTTAATAAACCCTGTTAAGTTCTATCATGAGTAATTATATGTATGTCTACTAATACGTAACACCCACGGCAAGAAAGAAAATTTCATGGACCTATGAAGTATCATACAAAAAGTATACTCCTACTTTCATCTCATATTCAGTAAATAAAAGAACATAGTAAATAAAGCAACCCCCCCCCCACCTCCCGTGATAATGCAACCAAATGAGCTCCTATGCGCATTTGCATTGCATCTGCCCAAAGGCACCGTCGAAATTCGACGTTAAAAAAAGTTTTAAAATGTTTAAATTAAAAGTTTTAAAATATCCTTTTTAATCATTGTTCGTTTCAAATCCATATCTTCTGAAACGTATCCATTGTTTTAAACTAATCAATTTTTATGTAAAGGTGAAGAATTTTTTTTACAATAATAAATCAATCTGCAGATGAGGAAGATTTTAAAGTGTAATTTATGTTAAGATGTTTTCAAGTGTAATTTATTTGTATGGTTTCTTCGGTTCTTTTACATAATCAGGATGATTATTCCTTTTCCCTCTTATACAGTAAATATCCAATGGATCTTTAAAAAAATAATAAAATACAGTTCCTAGCATATTCTGATGCAACGTATACATCAAAGAATTCAACATATAGATTTTATGTTAATCATAAACAGATTTTTTTTTCTGACAGATTTTAGTTTAGCGCCAAAATGCTCTATCTTATGGATAATCTGATCTTATGATTTATCAGGTTTTTAGGTGCGTTCGTAATTATATAAATACGTAGCACCTCTAGTCGTCGTCTGATCCGTCCGCCCGTCCGTCTGTCCGCATATAACAGCGCAAAAACTACCCAACCAAATGGTTTGAAATTTAATATATATAATCGTTGCAAAATTTTGTCGAGTCATTTCAAATTTTATGAAAATCGAATCAAAACTTAAAAAGATATTAATAAAAATATTTATTAAGTAATTTGAATATTTTAAAAATCGGTACTTCCTTGTTATAGCAGCTTCTGAGGATTAATCGTCAAGCGACCAAGATGTATCGTCAAGTTGTCTGACATGTATGACATTATAGTCATATATGACGTATATGACATTTTATAGCCTCTATGACCAAATCAGAGTCACGTTATTCATTCTATTAAATCCTATCATACGTAATTAATTCAATAATATCCCATGATTGGTAATGATTCTAGGTTGCCATGGGGATTAAGTCCCATTTAAGATGGAGTCATATTATTTCCGTATTACTGAATTTAAAAACCGAATTTGCATACTAAAATTGTTTAATTATAGTAATCCTATAATATAACGACAGTTTTTTGGATAGATGTTTCCAGAGAAATAGATACTAAATGAAAAAAAAAGTCTAAATATGGATTTCAATTTCTGAAATTTTCAAAGCTAGGCTTAAGTTTCACATTTGAATTTTCAGTAAATGTCATCATAAGTTAAAATGTTTCCAACTTAAAATGTACTTATTTTATTACGGAAATTAATCATATCATAATAACAGACGATATAATTCATTTCACTGAAATAATAACAGTACGAACGCACTTCATTTGTCACGTTTGACGTGCAATTTTCAACTTGTTTTAGTATTATTATTATTATTATTATTATTATTATTATTATTCACTTTTCATGATGGTTAGGGAAATCTATTTTCAACTGTGGCAACTTTCCCAGGGGCTATTTTAAATTTATTAAAGCAAACTGATATGGTCATTGTTGAAATAGAATGGAAAATATTTCATGCTTGAATATTATTTAAATTAAGCGACAGTTTTCAAATAAATTTCAATCGAAAGCTAATTTTTTTTCCTAATTGATGATGCAAGAACTAAAATTGTAAAATATAGTAAAATGAAGTAAAAAATCGAAATTTGTAGTATTTAGAAGTGATGTAAGCGCGATGAAAGCTAAAGCGATAGCGCCATTTGTTGTCCCAACCGTTATACATTTCTAAAAATTGCCACTGTGTTTTGGCTGCGTCCAAAAGTGGACTGCCATTTTTTGACATCAAAAGAGAAATTCACAGTGAAAGAAATAGGACTTTGACGCTAATAAGGAACTGTTAAAGGAATTTATAACAAACCTACCAAAATAATTCAGATAAAATATTAGCCTTACATTGTTTACTCTAGCTTAAAAATGCAATCATTATTTAAAGTTTTTTTTTTTAACTGTAACACTATTTTTAATAATTTTAATTTTCTTGAAATCCTTTACTTTTGTGAATTTTTTAATTAAAAAATGAAATTTTCTAACCTATAAGTTAAAAAAAGTAATTGGTAACATGTAATCAAGGTATGCAATCAAGATGAAGCAACCAATAAAGGCTCCAGTTCTAATCTTTAAAATTAAAAATTGAAAAATCAGTTAAAATTTACGCCATGTTGTTGACGTTACGTCAATCATATAAATTTTTCTTTTTAGTTTCATCAATGTTAAAATGCATGTCAAGCTAAGCATAACGTCATTTTCACAGGCGCAAACTTTTCACACGCACTTTCCATACGTTACTTTTATGCTTAAACACCATGTATACAAATAAAAATATTTTTTGTATTTAATTGTAGTGAAAAAAGGGCATCAACAAAGTTATAATGCATAATGATAAAATAAACCCAATGGACAATATTCCCGTGACGTCACAATAAATATGAATTTTTATTCTCTTATAAAACACGCGGATAAATATTTTTACCGAAATTTAACTTGCAAATTAAAAAATTCGGCCTAAAAGCCACGTGCTTTTAATATTTATAATTTCTCGCAACCACAGAGTTCAGAGAATAAACTATGTGCCTCGCAACAATGGGCGTATTCCAATTGCCGACTTTATGACGTCATAAGCAGATGTAAAAGTTTAATTTAAAATTACGGCTAATTAATAAAATTTTCGAACAAACGAATCTACGATAACAAATCTGTGTCCAAATATCTTTCATTTAAAAAAAGAATGATGTAATTTGATGCAGTAGTTTGTTCTCACGAATTGTCGAAAGAAAAAGCTTAGCGTTTTAAATATATAGATGATGCTATTAAAAGACCATTATTAAATATTATTGATTATCATTAAATTATTTGATATTATTTAATTGACAGTAAAAAACGCTCAAATTAGTAAAGACTCTTTTACAATATTACTTTAACATTACATGTAGTAAAGCTCGATTTTTAGATGTAGTAATTCTCGATGTAAAAACGCGATGGCGTAGCGTGAGTTTTAAGCGCCAGGAGCAACTCAAAATATTGCCCCGCTTCCTTAGTGGATACTACCATTTTTCTGTTATAGTTCTTTAAGCAATATTTTTCTTGCGCCCCTTAAAAAAGGGTGCCCGAGGTAATTGCTTCCTGGCCCCCATACGCTATGACACTACAACACAGGGTCATAGCCGAGATAAAAGACTTGATTAAAACGACTGAGATCAATGTTCACATGCATTGGGTCCGGGCTCGTGCGCGACCTGCGTTATAACCGGCCGGTGCATGGCGTTTAAAACGTCACAAGGAGTGGATCATTTTTACACGGCCATTGCTGCAAAACGGTAGGCGCGTCGCTTTGCAGCAACAGCCTTGTAAAAATGATCCACTCCATGTGACGTTTTAAACGTCATGCACAGGCCGTGTATAACGTAGGTTGCGGCTCATGTGGGACGCATCTTCAATGAAAGGGCGGACGCACTGGCAAGGCCTCTACGAAAGCGACCTACGTTATACACGGCCTGTGCATGACGTTTTAAACGTCACATGGAGTAGATCATTTTTACACGGTTTTGGTGCAAAACGGTGGGCTTTGCACCAATCACCGCGTAAAATTGATCCACTCTATGTGACGTTTTAAACGTCATGCACCGGCCGTGTATAACCGCGACCTACGTTATACAGGGCCGGTGCATGACGTTTAAAACGTCACATGGATTGGATCATTTTTACACGGCGATTGGTGCAAAACAGGGGGCGCGTCGCTTTGCACCAATCGCCGTGTAAAAATGATCCACTCCATGTGACGTTTTAAACATCATGCACCGGCCGTATATAACGTAGGTCGCGCATTGAATCGCGACCTACGTTATGCACGGCCGGTTCATGATGTTTAAAACGTCACATGGAGTGGATCATTTTTACACGGTAATGGTGCAAAGCGGCGCGCCCCCCGTTTTGCACCAATTGCCGAGTAAAAATGATCCACACCGAGGCTAACGAAAAAGGCAGGCTACCGCGGTATATTCCACTTATCTTTTTTTACAGACAGCTAGAGTGACGTGATGCTCTTTCCGTACACCTGCATTGGTGCATTCGAGCATCACGTGACTCCCGCGGTCTGTAAAAAAGATACAATTAAAGCACCGCGGTAGCCTTTCTTTTTCGTTAGCCTCGATCCACACCATGTGACGTTTTAAACGTCATGCACCGGCCATGTATAACGTAGGTCGCGATGGAATGGATCATTTTTACACGGTGATTGGAGCAAAGCGGCGCGCCCACCGTTTTGCACCAATCGCCGTGTAAAAATGATCCACTTCATGTGACGTTTTAAACGTCATGCTGCGGCCCTGTATAACGTAGGTCGCGCGCCACCACGCCAAATAATATCTGTTTTGCCGTACCTTGTCCAAGTGGCAAGAGAGGTGGTGTAACTCAGGAGCCGATCGAATTGCGTATGAATCCTTCCCTCTAGTCGGCACTCGTCGACTGCAGGGTGATTCCTACATAAGTCAAGTCTTTAGGGGACACGGCACCTTCGGTGACCACCAGCAAGGCAACACTAGATACCGGACTTGCTCATTCACTCTCAAAACGTCACAAATGGTGGCTGACCGCGACCAGCGATTGGTCCAAAGCAACGCGCCCATCGTTTTGTGCCAATCGCTGTATGTCTTTCCTCCTAGTCAGCCACCTTTTGTGACGTCATCATAATGAATGAGCAAGCCCGGTATGTAGTGTAGCCCTGCCAGCAGGCTTGCTTCTTCCATCATGTCTCCACATTTTTTTGTGGAGTAGGCGATAGCACAATCAGCCATACCAAGGCTACACTAGATACCGGGCTTGCTCATTCATTATCATGACGTCACAAAAGGTGGCTGGCCGTGACCAGCGATTGGTGCAAAGCGACGAGCACGTCGTTTTGTGCCAATCGCTGTATGTCTTTCCTTTTGTTGTTTGGCTTTGCACCAATCGCTGGTAGCGGCCAGCCACCATTTGTGACGTCATGATAATGAATGAGCAAGCCCGGTATTTAGTGTAGCCCTGGCCATACACTGTTCGTGTGCCCACTTTGGAGGTCCACGCGGGAAAAATTTTTCCCTCGTGACTTTCAGACTAGAACGCCACGCGATCTATGTCTAGATGGGTATGCCCGGAAGGGGGTGAGGTTGATTATTCACCGACTCCTCCTGCGGACATTAGATCGTAACCTGGGTAGCCGAAGAGCTTGCTGCAATCTCCAAGCTATTCGCGGTAGGAGGCCGCTTTTGAATGGAATCCAACCTCCCCGCGGTGCAGGCGGGAATGATGCATGAGTTCACAGGTTCGTGAGCCGGCATCTTATTTGTTTGTGATATGTAAATACTTTGTTATTTTCTGTGCTAGTCTTGTTGTTGTTTTGCATGTTTTAAAGTCTTGAAGTTGTTGTTATGCATGTTGTGCATGTTGTTCTAGTTTTAAAGTTTATGCTTTGCTTTGCATGTTTCTGTCTTCTTTCCCTACAGAGTCGACCGTGCAACGGCCGGCGTCCTACAGTCGGGATTTGCCGGAGGGAAAGCCGTCGAGGACAAGTCCAGGGACAATGTTGTGTTTCTGTTTTTGTTAATTTTTTTGTTTTCGTCTCCCTTTCAGGTCATTCATTACGAGAGGGAACTGTGACTACCTCTGTAGGTTTTCACGTCCCTCGCATTCTGGTAGAGCAAGTACGGGTCGGGAAAATCTGACTTAAGGCCTAGGACCTGGCTGTCTTTTGTGTGTCCAGCCCCGAAGCTGTTGGGAGACTCCGGGTCGTCCCCCCCCCCCCAAGTGTAACGTGGTGGCCTCTCAAGAGGGTGGGAGCCACCACAATAGCAACGACCTATGTCGTCCTTTCACTTTGTTTCAATGGGGGTGGTAAACTCTTCCACCAACCATCCACTACATTTTTATCGTAGCTATCATTGGAGGAATCGTCATAGCGACGTAGGCCAATCATTCCATAGACATGTTAATCGTAGACCAATCAAATCGGCCGAAGTCATGTGTACATAGTAGGAGCCATAAAAAACAGACAAGTGTTTCTTGTTACCCACAGTAACGTCAACCGTCCTCTTCTTATATTTTCTAGATTTTCCACCAACTACACCAAAAATCATTTTTGATACTTTTGTATGCATGCCAGCTGCTAATGACGAAAAATTTCTGTATTTTAGTAACCTTTTTTATTTTGGTTGTTTCAATGTTTAAGTTCGTAGTTTGATTACACGCCTGTTAAATTCATGTTTCATTAATTAATTCATTTATTTGTGAAGTTTTGATTACGTTTGACAGTTTAGTTACAGAATATTACACCGAAAGAAACAAATGCTGAATTGTTCACATTGTTATGCAAACGAGTTAATTTCCCGTAATCGCGTTGCACGCTCAGTTTTAAGATAGATTTCAAATAAATTCAAGTTTGAAAAAATATTTAAAAAAAAACAAAAAAAAAAAAAAATTAAAAAAATTAGTAAATTGAGATAAACAGTTTAAAAAAATACATAAAAAAAAATAAATTTATAATAAAAAAAATAATAAAATAATTTATAAAAAAAATTATAATAAAATAATTTATAAAAAAATTATAATAAATTAAAATAGTTTTTTTTTACATTTCTCTTTGATGTATTTTAAAATAAATTAATGTCTGTTTTAATAGGTAGTGTAAATAATTATTATATTAAATTAAAATACATTGTGCGAACAGTTTTGGTATGTGTGTGTTCTGGCAAACATTTAATGTTATAATCAATTCCTCGCTAATATTTGATGCCAAAATTGGCTTTCGACCCACTAGTATTGCCAGAAATATTGTCAATATTGAGTACCAGTGGATCCGTGCGACGATTTCGAACTGCAGTCTAATTTTTTTTACCAATATCTAGGATTTTTTAGATGCAGGTTTAAACTTCTAAAGAAAAATTTAGGATAAAAATATCGGCAAGCAACATTAGTCAAGCCAGAGTATCATCTCATTTTTTCTATCAAAGTTACAAAACTGATCGAAGATAGCAAAAGGCAGGCGTGAGAAAATAAATTAACAACTGTATTGTTACTGCATTAGAGGGTGATGTCAACCGCTTCGGAAAAAATAGGGACAAAGAATAATAAATTGTATACATATAAAATACAATTCAATTTAATATAACAAAGCATAAATTTTAGGGTACATATGAAGTACCACTGCTTTGATCGATCGATGGTGTCTTTTTCTTTTAAACATTTGACTTTCAATTTGACTTTTTAATCATAAATACAAAATAAACCTAACGAAACCTAAACAAGATGCATGTTGACAACAGAAATAATACATATGATTACCTAATTATGGTAATAATTTAGTAGTTCAGAAAAATCACATGATGTAGGGAAGTTGCAATCAGCTGATCAATCATTGTATTTCACTTGGAGGTCAGGGTACTTCCACCAATCAGAATTGCCTATTTGTAGTGTGTGACCTCCAACCTGACGTCAATTGCAACCGCCCTATTAACAGATTTGCAATTAACTGTAACAATTAGTCTTAAAATCCTAAAGTTACTCAAAGTTAGTTTGGTTGACTGCTAACTTCGTCCACAATGCTCGCCACCAATCACAACTGCACACTTATAGCCTCGAATACTGGATTTGTGATGTCATTTGCAACAAGAAAATGAGAAAAAAAGGGCCAAGTTCTCTTAACAACAACAAAATAATAATAATAAATAATCTTGGAAACATCTACCAATCAAAACCAAAGACATTTAAGATTATCTTAAATGTCTTTGATCAAAACTGTCATATTTGTTGTTTATGACCTCCGCGGTTGATTTGATGACGCCGTCGACAATCTCAAATTTTCGAGATCTTATTGGATTTTTAGATATCGTATATCTAGAGATTCTTGAGACCATAGATTTCTCATGAAAGACTATCGGAAATCTCATATTTTTAAAATAAAATAACCAGTTAAACATTTTAGTCAATCATAAGTACATTTCCCTGATAATATTATTTGAGGTTATTCTCCACGGATTATTAATCGATTAAAATAAACGATTATAGTGCAAGTATCGCACTTTCGATTGAAGTGTTCAATGTTGTTGATCCGATCCGGGTAAAAGTGCAGCTATTGTTTTCTCAGCTAGGAAACAGATCCCTGACAGTAATCTTCACATAAATTCAGAAGACATCCCCTGGGTGGACAACATTCGGATTCTAGGCCTGAACTTCACTTACAACCTTAACTGGAACGATCATATTGCTCAAGTCAAACAGAAAGCTTTAAGGAAGTTGAGCGTCTTGAAAAGTGTGGCGCATGTCTCTCGGGGCGTAACAACCAAAGATCTCATCAGAATTAGCAAGGCTACAGTCACGAGTATGCTACACCATGGTAGTCCAATTTATTCGCTAGCGTGCCCATCAACCAGACAGAAATTAGAACCCATCCTTAACGCAGCCCTTAGAATAGCGACGGGCCTCCCGCGTTGGACACCCATTCCAATTCTGCGTCGGGAAGCCAACTCCTTGTCAGTAGCTTGCACTCAAGATCTCCATAGGTGTTGCTACCTTCTTCGGCACCTGTCACTCGGCCCCCAGTCGCCAATCTATTCTCTGGTGCTCCCCGGAAGTACGGAAAATTCTGTTCTGGCTGCTCACCTGAGCGATACCCTCTCTAGGCTTCATATCTCCGCGACCGACATCGTGTCGTGGGTGCTTCCCCGTCCTCCTCTTACAGATATCTTCCAGTGCCATATCGATTCTTTTGAGTTTCAGAACAGGCAGCTCCACCCTGATCTAATCTGTCAGCTCTTTTCTGCATTTTTGTCTACTCGCGGTGACTGTCACATAATGGCTACTGACGCCTCAAAGACTCTTTCACAGACCTGCATCGCCTTTTGGGATGTAAGCCAGAACTATGGGCACTCCAGCAGAGTTCATGACATTAATTCCATTTACACGGCAGAGGCTCTAGCGATTGGACTGGCACTAGATTTTATTCCGCAGTCTGGCAAGCTGCTCCTTCTATCCGACAGCAGATCCGTCCTGACGAGCCTCCAATCACCAAACTACAAATCTCCTCGAGTGGTGACTCAGGTGTACCAGAAACTTACTAACGCATTACATCAACTCTCGTCGATTGAACTAGTCTGGGTTCCCAGTCATGTTGGCATCTATGCCAATGAGCTTGCGGACAAACTGGCCCGCTCTCACCTTCTGCCTACGGACCCAGTCAGGTGGATCTCCCCAGAGGATATCTGCGTCCAGTTTCGGCGCCTCTTCTATGAGGAGGATATTAATAATTGGCTTCTCGGAAACTACAGCACCGATTTCCCTCACCTTACCAAAAGGAGTTGGGATCACAGGAAGCTGCGCCTTCCCAGGAGAGGGGAGGTTCTTCTTTCTCGCCTTCGCACAAAATCTCTCCCCACCCGAGCATTACTTTACCGTTTCAACCTTTGCCACTCTCCTTTATGCTCAGTCTGCTCTCTTCCAGAAACCTGCGAACACTACCTTATGACATGCGGACGTTACGCTACCGAGCGTACTATTTTGTACCAGAGGCTTGGTATCTCTGGATCTCCCACCATATCCTTTAGTCAACTATGTGATTTGGCAGTGACAGGAGTCTCGCAAGCTCGATCTTTAGTGTCTTTCCTTCTGAGTACCAACCGTTTTTAAACCGGAAGTCACTATCTCCTCTTGTACAAGTTGTTTCTGCAGCTAGTGTATAAATTGCCTCCTTGAGGTAGGATTGTTAGGGATAAAGAGTCTGTAGACTTATATCCCATGATCGGGGCGTTCAGACCCCACAACAACAACAACAACAACGATTCGCCGGATGTGTACATTAACAATTTACGTAGTCGGCGAAAAGCTGGAATAATTACTTACATCTGGTTGTAAACAATGCTAAATGTAAGGCGTGGCGGTAAATTGATTATTTAAACTTTCAGCTGCTTTTTTCCCTTTTATTTAATCTCAGAAAATATGTAAACTAATTTTTAGATTAGTTTTTGTTTGATTATACATATGCAATGAGTTTTTGATTATTGGAGCTCTTCGTGACAGTTACTCGTTAACAGTAGCATTATTAATTGAAAATTTCCTATTGATCGTTTGTTGCTAATATTGTTTTTAATGCTTTTTCTGAAATGTTGATATATTACATTATTTTTTTTTTTCCTAAATTAAACCAAGCATATTTTTTTCTTAACATGTATGAAATATATTATAGTCTGTTATGAATTGCAATTCATTTTATTTTAGATAATTTAATCTAAAATGGCTTGGCTTCAGTCTTCTTTTACTAGTCATCAACTTTTGGGAGACAGTTCTAGTAATCAGAAAAAAAGTCTCAAAAATAGTGCTGTTAATAAGTAAGTTCTTTTTTTTTCTCATTTAACAAATCAATAAATCACAATAAAGCCCTTTTGGCTCTGTCAAATGGTCTAGAAATTACCATTAGTAATAACTTTTATAATTTTTAGAGGGTTGCATGATAATGAATATGTCAATGGGAAACTAAGTTGTATCTTTTTACCAATTGCTGCTTAATTAAAATTTTTCAAGGGGGGGGGGGGTTGGCATGGATATCTTTCTACTACTTCTTGTTATAATCAAATTAATTATTTTACTTTTTTACTCAAGTAGTTGTTTAAAATTTGCTAACAAATAATATTGATAATATTTTGTCAATAAAGTGGGTGGATAGTAGATGAAGTGTTATCATTTGCTGGTTTGAACTGATTTAGATTTATTCATCTGTCATTTCCAGTATTTAACTTTGATTTTTATTATATGTGTTGTGTTTTATTATTTTTTTTAAATTATATGTTTCAACTTCAACAAAGGCACTATAGGGTAAATGTACCAATATTGGACACTTTTCAAAATTTTTGGTTATTAAAAAATAAGTACTTTTGTGTTATAGTGGCCACTAAGGATTAAGGATGAATCGCCAGGCGATCAAGATATATTGCCAAATTATAAAGCATATATTATAATGACATTATAATAAGATATGATGTGTTCAGGGTTGTTTGATTTAAATCAGCTTGATTTAAATCGTGATTTAAATCAAATGATTTTTTTAAAAAAATCTTTGATTTAAATCAGTATTTTTAACATTTATATTTACAAGCTGAATAAGGATTAAATTAATCACTCATGTTCAAATAAATGTCATAATTCATGTCAGATTAAAATTACCTTTTAAAATTTTTAAATAAAACTTTCATAAAATAATTATTTTCAACTTATAAAAGTAAATGCTACATTCAAAATATTATTTATCCATGGTGCATCCCAAAACAAATACTGATAAATGCTCTCTCATTTTTAAACTTTTGTCTTTCTTAGGTGATCACTTCATTTTTGCAAGTTAGATCTTGAAGTTAAAGTTAAATATATTCAATATAAAAGTATTTAATATATTAGTAGTTTATTTCATAGCAGTTTCAGTGAGGAGTTACTTCATGTAAAGTAGATTGTACACGATGCAAAAGTTTGATTTATGTTTAGTTGCTTAGACCTGCAAATTTCAATATCCCATATGTTGATGAGGGGATGTATTGATCATATAATATGATCAATTCCAGGACTAAATTGTAACATAATAAATATTTAGACTGTTGCTCTAACACAGAATTATAGAATTCCAGTTTCATGTTCTATAACTGAAAATAATTTAATCCCTGTGACTGATCCCTTTGCCCTTTCCTTTCCTAGAATTCATAGCTTACTGCAATGTAAAATATAAGATATGTTATTATACCTTATTTCTAAGCTAAACAGTCATTTCTACTGTTAAGTAAGCATAATTAATTGCTGAAATTGGCTGAGGGCTGGATAATGCTGACAGCTTCGTTCTTTTAGTTATGTGATTACTTTGCGTCTTGTAACTGTTTTGTAATCATTAATATAGTATAGTGTGAAACACAAGTTGGACAAGAATATCAGCACTGAGAGCTTTAGGATACATTAATACATAAGAAAAATGGCTGGCAAAAAGAAAGATCCAATGTGGCTTTATTTTACAGGAGAAATAAAAAGTCAGGAAAATGTGTGAAAGCAATATGTAAACCATGTAGTGTTGAAATGGCAGAGATTGTGGCAAAAAAAAAAAAAAAAAAAAAAAAAAAAACACAAAGAAACTTAATCTATGGGATAAAGATGACAGTGAATCTGAATCTGTTGAAATAAGGTTGGTTTTTTGCCTTTTCAAAAATGTATTTTGAAATATATTTTTGTATTTTCAGAAATGTATTTTTGTCAGGACAGTGGCAAAAAGTGGAAAAAAAACGGAAGTTGATCATGATTGTTATTTAAATCACTGATTTTAATCTGTTAAAATTATGATTTAAACATTGAAATAATGTAATTTAAATAAAATCCTTAAACCGCTGTTTTAAAATACTAGCAGTTTTTGTCAGTGGCAAAAATTATGGCAAAAAGTATTTTTGCCGGGACAGTTTTTTCCACTTAGGCAAAAATTGGCTAACTCTGGTTGAAATACACATATATATTTAGCATTCTTTGCTGCATTTATTATGGGATTAGATATTATGTATATTATTGGAGTAATACCTTAATGAAAAATTTAATAAATTAACTAGAAATTATACACACAAGACACATACGTATATCTTATCTATAACAATTTAATTGTAGAAAAATGATAGTAAATCCGAATTTGTTTGCAACAATCTTTTTTTTGAATTTTTATCTAGGAACTGTAATAAAATTAATAGAAATGTGTAAATCTATGCTTAGAAAATGAATTAATACTTGCACAGTACACAAATAATATTAATAAAAAAAAATCTTATTTAAATCAAAAAAATCTGATTTAAATAAAAAAAATCCGATTTAAATCAAATAAATCTGATTTTTTTGATTTTTTAAAAAAAATCGTGATTTTTAACAACCCTGGATGTGTTGTATACTATAATATTTCGTGACGCATATGGCACAGTTATAGTCATATATGATGTAGATTTGACATGTGTATAAGATGTATATGGGTCATTCTAAAAATAAACGTCCCTTTTGAAAAAAAAAAATTCAAATTTTTTCTCACAAAAAATGAAATAAAAAAATCTTTGAAAGGATTGTATACACCTTCAAAAATAGAAATTGAATATCAGCAGCACACTTTAAAAAATATATTATTTACTACACTTAGAAACGTAGACACATTGAATGAAAAGTGTCTCCTGTGTTACCATATTTTAAATAATCTCCCCTTTTTGTCTTGTGAAAGTAAAAAAGTATTTTTACAATTTTAACATTTTGATATGAATGTTCTTTCTCACTGCCACATAATTTTTTGTTTATGTATATATTTTCTCACAAAATGGACATATTATGTCCCCTGTGTTACCTTTTTAGTATTCTCACAATATAAAACTTTACATAATTAGGTAAAAAGTATAGCAATATAATAAAATCTCAGTCAAACTTATTTATACATATTAGTCATTGCATATTTAACCCTCTGATTCTTAAGACATTTTTTTCTTTTTGTTAAGACGAAAAAAATGTCAGTAACACAGGGGACATACGGTAACACAGGGGACACCAAAGTAACAAAGTGCACACATGTTCAGCCCTAAGGATGCAAAAATCATAGAAATGTGCTTATATATTAATTAGAAATTTATTTCTCATATCTTCAAAGTGAACTGAGAGAGCAGCTACAACATAAAATTGGTTGTTTGCAGTGAAAGAAGCATGACGATATTTTCCACCTTCTTAGAAAAAACTAACTTTAATAATAATACAATCTGCATATTTTTTGAGTTAAAATAACATACAAAACTTTACATGTAAGTTTTAGCCACACAATTGCCTAAAAAAATAAATTAAGCACCTGTGTTTCTTCATTGTCTCTTGCGTTACCAACATCATGGTAACACAGGAGACTAGTAACACGGGGGACAAAATGAAATAAAAAATTATCTTTATAATTATATTTTTATAGAAACAATGCCAAAGTCATATGAATGTTTTCTTTTAACTGAGATGTACAATTTAAACCAAAATT
The DNA here is from genome assembly GCA_963931845.1 of Maratus michaelseni. Lineage (NCBI taxonomy): Eukaryota > Metazoa > Arthropoda > Arachnida > Araneae > Salticidae > Maratus > Maratus michaelseni. The sequence goes on along the minus strand of OZ007587.1, from coordinate 378,925,226 downwards.
AATTAAAAAAAAAATATTATTAACTAGCTTACCCGCCCGGCGTTGCCCGTGCCAACAACCTTAAATGTACCTGAAATCAGTGTTGAACATTTTTTTATTTTTAAACAAATCTAATGTTGGGGACCCCACTACCTTAGACAGCAAACACTGGGTGTGCCATACACACTCCCATATATTACCATAAGTTGAGTCGAAAGAGCCATACCCCTTCATGATCCAGCCCATAGAACCAGAGATAGAAAAGCACCCCTGGTGGTGAAAATCGAAAAGCTCTATCTATGTAGAGTCGAATGAGCCATACCCCGTCGTGATCCAGCCTATAGAACCAGATATAGGAAAGCACCCCTTGTGGTGAAAATCCGAACTAAAATCAGTCAGCTCTATCGATGTCAAGTGGAAAGAGCCATACCCCATTGTGATCCAGCCCATAGAAACGGAGATAGGAAAGCACCCCTTGGTGGTGAAATTCAGAACTAAAATAGGTAAGCTCTATTGATGTTGTGTCGAATGAGCCAAACCGTGTCGTGATGTGACCCATAGAACCCGAGTTAGCTGCAAAATCCTTTAGTTACACCTTCCACCGCCAGGGAGCACAATATGTTCTATACGAACATAACTGAATTCATTAAGGATGTCGAGTCGAATGAGGCATACCCCGTCATGATCCAGCCCATAGAACCAAAGATACGAAAGTGCCCCCTGTGGTGAAAATCCGAACTAAAATCAGTAAGCTCTATTGATGTCAGGTGGAAAGAGCCATACCCCATTGTGATCCAGCCCATAGAAACGGAGATAGGAAAGCACCCCTTGGTGGTGAAATTCAGAACTAAAATAGGTAAGCTCTATTGATGTTGTGTCGAATGAGCCAAACCGTGTCGTGATGTGACCCATAGAACCCGAGTTAGCTGCAAAATCCTTTAGTTACACCTTCCACCGCCAGGGAGCACAATATGTTCTATACGAACATAACTGAATTCATTAAGGATGTCGAGTCGAATGAGGCATACACCGTCATGATCCAGCCCATAGAACCAAAGATACGAAAGCGCCCCCTGTGGTGAAAATCCGAACTAAAATCAGTAAGCTCTATTGATGTCAGGTGGAAAGAGCCATACCCCGTCGTGATCCAGCCGATAGAAACAGAGATAGCAAAGCACCCCCTGGTGGTGAGAGGAAGTTGATGTAGAATAAATGTGATATTTAAAAAAAAATTGTTCCCACCCCACCCCCTTTATCTCGCCATTTTCGCTAATTATTACAAATATACAAATGTTTCTTAATTACATCTAATGTCCCGATCTGATAATGGGGTTTGCCTATCTACCTATCCTAATCCGCTTTTCCCTATCATAATAGAAAAAAGCATATTTTATCAAAGAATCGCTGGCAAACGCGAATTTCGTCAAAGGTTCGCAAGAAAAACACTAATTTTATCAAATAATCGCTGAAAAAACATGAATTTTGTAAAAGGATCGCTAAAAAAACATGAATCTCGTCAAAAGGCAGCAGAGAAAACACGAATATTGTCAAACGATCATTAAAAAAGCAAATTTCATCAAAGGATCACGGAAAATGCGAATTTCATCAAAGGATCGCGGGGAAAACGCAAATGTTGCCAAAGGATCACAGGAAAAATGTGAATTTCGTCAAAGGATCGCTGAAAAAAAAACACGAATTATGTCGTAGGATCACTGAAAAAACATGAATCTCGACATAAGTATGTGGAAAAACACGAATTTCGTTAAAGGATCACAAAAAAAGCAAATTTCGTCAAATGATTGCAGGAAAAACTTGAATTTCATCGAAGGATCACAGAAAAAATACGAAATTCGTCAAAGGATTCTGGAAAAAATGCAGATTTTGTGAAAGGTTCACAGAAAAAACTTTCGTGAAAGGGTCGCGGAAAAAATGCAACTGTCTTTATTAAAAACAGCACACACACAAACCTCTACACAAACAAACCTATTCTGTCTTCCTGCCTGAGGAAAGCACCGTAATTATAACACCTAGGCCTGATTTTTTTATTTCAATTTAGATTTTTTTTTAATTATTAAAACGTGCATACGGAATTCTGGATTCGAGGCTATTCCATGCTCTCCGCCAATCCACAGCAACAAAGCAGACAGCCAATGAGAGCAGGTGTGAATATGGGATGATCCAGGATCCAGCGACGGTAGTTCATGTTCACAGCTGAAAGCAGCTAGCCACAGATTTCATTGTTTTGTTTATGTTTGAGTTTTATTTTAAAGAAAAGGTATATATTTTTGGCTAATTGAGGTTCACATAAGTTAGTTGCAATTGTCTTCATTCTTTGTATGTGTAGTTGCCCCCATATATTATGTGTTTGGTAAGAATATATTTTGCACTTTACTGAATGTTTTCGTAGCGTTAGACATATCAGCTCATGTTCTTAAATGAAACAAACTGTTTTCAATAACAAATCTTAATGAATCAAATTAATCTTACACTTTACTATAAAATGTACAGTTCTACAATTTATCGCATATTACAACGTTCTTGGGAACTAAAAATGTAGTCCAATAACAGTAACAGAAAGAAAAATTGTAAATAACAATAAATAAATAATCATAAACTTCACATCATTGAATTAACAAACTCATATATAAGATACAACTTTAAACTGATATGCCTCATCAACTGTTGTCGAAATCAATATAATGTAAATAATTCTTAAACATTATGAGTTTGCTAAGAAATTAAAACATTCAGTGCAGTGTAGGATTTATTTTTTCCTCAAAACAATTTAATTTGTAAATATGAAGTTTAAAAAAAAAAAAATCTTCGTTTTCTCACATATTATGAGTTTTATCAGCAAGTTAAAACATTAAGTAAATATGAATGATTTGCGGAGCTGTTTCTATCAAAAATTCAATCACATCGCCCAAAAACTCTCAACAAAAATAATTATAAAGAGTGCGATGACAACATAAATTTGCATGTCCGTTCTTGGGCGATTCTTATAAAACACAAAATTTGTCACAAAATGGTGGTTTTTTTACAACATGCTTACAAATTAAAATGGTTTATAATTATTTTTAAAAAAACTCGGCCAAAAATAACATTGATTTTACATTTTGAAAGACTTATTCTTTATAATTATTTTGAAACAGTTCTGCAAATCATTCATATTTATTTATTGTTTTACTTTCTGATGAAACTCATTATGTGAGAAAACAGTGATTTTTTTTTACCTCATACTTACAATCCTCAAAACAATTTAATTTGTATATATGAAGTAAAAAAAAAGAAAAAAAAATCACCGTTTTCTCACATATTATGAGTTTTATCAGCAAGTTAAACAATAAGTAAATATGAATGATTTGCGGAGCTGTTTCTATCACTAATTCAATAACATCACCCAAAAACCCTCAACAAAAATAATTATAAAGAGTACGATGACAACATAAATTTGCATATCTGCATTGCATGTCCGTTCTTGGGCGATTCTTATAAAACACAAAATGGTGATTTTTTTTACAACATGCTTACAAATTAAAATGGTTTATAATCATTTAAAAAAAACTCGGCCAGAAATAACATTGATTTTACATTTTTAAAGACTTATTCTTTATAATTATTTTGAAACAGCTCCGCAAATCATTCATATTTATTTATTGTTTTACTTTCTGATAAAACTCATAATGTGAGAAAACGGAAAATCACAAAATTCATCAATCAATAGTTGAAAAAAATCTCAAAAATCATCAAATGGTCTCGGGGGAAAAAAAATGCAAATATCGGCAAATAGCTTAAAAAAAAAAAAAAAAAAAAAAATCACAATTTGTCAAATGATTTGGGGGGGGGGGGGGTAATTGTGAAATGTACCAAATGGTTTTGAAAATCATCAAACGACAGCAGGAGAAAAAAATCTTTTTTCAATCAATCATCACAATTGCCGAGTGTGACTATTAAGATGGCCAATGGTGGCAAAACAGTCAATCGACAAATTTTTAGTATTACTTGCAGATTGGTGAGTGCTAATTTTGTCCTATATGTGAGTGATTCTTATGGAACTCGTGTCACAAAATGCACATCATAAATATTTCACGGACTGGGAATTTATAATCAGTTCATCAAAACAATTTAATAATTACCTTAAAATCCCGTTAATCCGCCCCCCCTAAATGCGACGGAAAATCGTAAAATAACCAGGGGGGGAGAGGGCACTTCCAGGGTATTAGAATTGTAGTATATGATATTTATGGGTGGTGGTGGTGGTTGGATGCTACCGGCCGATCGTCGCAAAGTATGCATTCTATAAAGTTAAATTAGTAAAAAACTAGCTGTTACCCGTGACTTCGTTCACGCAATATTAAAAGAAGAAGAAATACATTAATTAAGCAAAATATTTTACCCCCAATAATTAAAAACGTTAATAATTAACTAACTATTTATCACATTTCATAGGAGACAATACGGTATTTATTATTATAGGGACCTTGACATAACTCAGTCTTAAAAAAGTGAAATTTTGTGCCAAATAATCGCGAAAATGAAATTGCAACCAATGCAAAAAGGAGGGCCAAATAAAATCGTGGAAATAGACGAATTGGGTAAAAACAAATGTCAATTTTACCTGATAAACAGTTTTACTTTTAACGCCTTTGTGAAATGTTTTAACAGCCATCGTTCAAAAAAAAAGAAAAACATTAATTAGAAATAGTATATGCCTTTTCTTTAAATTCAATTCTGCCTCCTTGGTTTAATATATAGTTGAAACAAATCTTGTTTTCTAAATCACAGTATATTGGCAGGCAATTTTTGTTCTCCAGAATAAATTGTTTCATGAAGTTTGAATATGAAAAAATATGTTTGTATTTTTCGGATAATTTACTAAATTCAAGATTTTGTTTTCACCATCTATTCAAAGTGAAAGTAAATTCTGTTTTTCAGTTTTAATGAGAAAATGGTGTAAAAAATATACTGATCTGTTTTATTTCTCCTTTTTTATACACAAATATGGAGTAAGTTACTATCCGTTTTTAGAGAAACTTTGTTAAAAAAAATGGCATTTAATTTAATTTTTTTAATTCTGAGAGTTTGTGTGACATCTTCGGATCAATTATAACCGGTATTCGCTAAACCGGTAGTAAATCGTGTTGCGTTCGATAGTCTAGGAGTAGTTGCGAAATACAAACACACGGTCAGATTTTAATATAATAGATTCGTGTTCATTTTCCTTTTCTTAAAATTATAATGTGATTTTTAGCAGAAAACTCGGATACTCATGCAGAAAGAAATAACAAAATAACGGATACTCATGCAGAACAAAAAATAATGAAATAACGGATACTCATGCTTAATAATCAGTATAGATAACAAAACATTTAAATTTTTCGTTGTAAATATGGCGTGAAACTCATCTACTTTCTATACTTATTGATCCTTGTATTATTAATGTAAGGAATTGATTCAAACTCATTTTAAAACATATTGGAAAATTCCCGTTTTATTTCAAATATGACGTCTCCTTTTTCCCCAGAGAAATCCCTTTTTAATGACATAATTCTTGTTAATTTTCTTTTCCAGGCAATTAATTTCAATACTGGCATAGGGGAAATTATGTTACTTTAACGAAATAATATTAAATCTTTAGGTTTTATCAACAAAAATGGAACTATTAACATTCATCATTTTTTTTTAGGTAATCGAGTTATTTCTTTTAGTTTTAAGAATGAAAAATCCCTATTTCTCGCTATCCATGACATCATTTACGACATGGATAATTTTGCTGAGCATATTATTCACATTTGCTAACCATTTTCTTTTGAAACTTCTTTTTACTTTTTTAAAATTTAAATAAAAAAATACGGTATAGTTATATTAGGCGTGCGCAGACGGTAAAACGGCAAGTGTTGTTACCATACAGAAGAAAAAAAAAGAAAAAAGTGAAGAAAAACCCAAGATCATTTTATTTCACCAATCAAAGCATATCCGCTTTATTTTTGATAAATGATGTCACATTCACCTGTTTCCTATGGTTACGCATATTGAAACCTCGTATTATTATCAAAAACTAAAAAAAAAGTACGTTTTATTTCTAATAATATTATTTAATCTTCTTAATTCTTTAATTTTTTTAATTTCATTTTCATTTTTCCCGTGAAAATTTTTCAATTGAAACTAAATTGTTGAGTGAAAATTATTTTTTCGGGTTTTGAATTAGTTTTGGCAACGATAAAGTATTAGCAATGGTAAAGTAAATTTAACCATTTTAAAATGCTATACGAAAAAATGTCCATTTATTCTCAATGAAAATAACGAAATTTTGAATTATTAAGAAAAATATTTGAATAAAATTAACAAAAAACAGCCTATGTTCATATGAGGGTTATAATCAGCCTATATGCAAAGATACAGGATCATTAAATGCTCCATTTTGACGCTGGCTTCAGCCTAACATTTGCACACAATCTGATTTATAATATTATTAGGATATATTTTACAATACTAAAATGTTTAAAAAGAGAAAACTATAGCTCAACAGTAAAAACTGCTGTTTGATTTATATATATGAGTTTGTTAATTTACAATCTTTCTGTTACAGCTTTTGACTACATTTTTAGTTCCCGAACTGTACATTTTATAGTAAAGTGTAAGATTAATTTGATTCATTAAGATTTGTTATTGAAAACAGTTTGTTTCATTTCAGAACATGAGCAAATATGTGAACGTTTTGAAACCATTCAGTAAAATGCAAGTTATATTCTTACCTAAAACATAATATATGGGGGCAACTAAACATACAAAGAATGAATACAATCAAAACTAACCTACTTTAATCTCAATCAGGCACAAATTAATCTCAATTCCTTTTCTTTAAAATAAATCTAAAAAATAAACACTGTGCTACGACTAATAAACTGTCGTCGCTGGTCGCTAGATCCTGGATCCTGCACCTGCTCTCATTGGCTGGCTGCTTCGTTGCCACGAATGGCGTTGCTGAGGCTATTTCATGGGAGGAGCTTGAAATAGCCTCGAACCCAAAATTCCATATACACGTTTTAATTTAAAAAAAAAAATCTAAATTAAAATTTAAAAATCCGGCCGCGAGGTATACTATCCGGTGACAACATCTACACATGACAAAAATTTCTGAGTCCTAGGTGTTATAATTACGGAGAAATCCGCGGGCAGGCAGGCAGACAGACACTTACTCTTTTATAGAGATAGAGATGTAAATTGATGGTAACACAGGGGACACATAAAAAACACACCTACCTTCAAAAATCACTTTAGCTCAGATAATATTTTTCAAAATTTAACTTTTGAAATAATGGCTACTTAAGATAAATGATAGCTCTAAAAGAGCATGACTGACTGTTGTTAACAACATTTAGGTTATAAATTCTTGTTATAATATTAAGAACAAAGTAGAAGTAACACAGGGGACAAATATTAGGGGACACAAGCATTTTCTTTATAAAATGAAAACATATCTAAAAATATATATTTAAAGTATGTAGATATAATAATAAGACCACATAGACTTAAAAAATATAATTAGACATAGCTTTTAAAATATATATGGTGAAAAAATGATGGTTTGAAAACCAAAAATTGCGTATGGGACATGGCTTTTTATAGGATACAATTTTAAGTAAAGCTATTTAAAAAGTAATAAATACAATTTATGTAAAATTTCAGAATTGCATTAAAGAAAAATATTTCTGAAATATCTTTTCAAGTATTTAAATTTAATTTTGGAACAAAATTGTGGGAAATATAACCTTACAAAATGTCGGACCCCAAAAGGGTGCTTTATTTTTGGAATGACCCATATATGGCATATAAGATGCAAATAATATGTATATAATGATGTATATGGCACACGAGCAGTGAAGACCGAGCTATGCTCGGTCAAAATTAGCTTTGAGTTCAGATATCCTGACGCAAGACCAAAATGACCGTCTAATCAAATTTTCTCAAACATGTGACCTAGTCCAACATTCTTCTCGTGCCCAAAAACCATAGGAGGCAAAATTTAGTGTAATTAGTCTGAGACGTTTTTAAGATAAAATACCTTGACCCATACTAACCTATGACCAAAATGACCCACTAATTGAATTTTCTCGAACACGTGACCTAGCCCAACAGTCTTCTCGTGCCTGAAAACCATAGGATGCAAAATTTAGTGTAAATAGTCTGAGCCGCTTTTAAGATAAAATAGCTTGACCTATAATGAACCATGACCAAAATGACCCACTAATCTAATTTTCTCGAACACATGACCTAGCCCAACAGTCTTCTCGTGTCCAAAAACCATAGGATGCAAAATTTAGTGTAATTAGTCTAAGACGATTTTAAGATGAAATAGCTTGACCCATAATGACCTATGACCAAAATGACCCACTAATCGAATTTTCTCGAACATGTGACCTACCCCAACAGTCTTCTCGTGTCCAAAAACCATAGGATGCAAAATTTAGTGTAAATAGTCTGAGCCGTTTTTTAGATAAAATTAGCTTGACCCACAATGACAAAAAATTACCCACTAATCAAATTTTCTCGGACATGTGACCTAGCCCAATGATTTTGTCGTGCCCGATACTCGTAGGACACAAAATTTAATCAAAATCGTTAGAGCCGTTTTTTAGATAAAATTAACTTGATTCGGGTTAACCCCAAAATGACCCACTAATCGAAAGTTCTCGAACATGTGACCCAGTCCAATAGTCTTCTCGTGCCCGAAAATGGTAAGATACAAAATTTAGTCAAAATCGTTTGAACCGTTTTTTAGATAGAATTAGCTTGACCCTGACCCTTGATGACCCAAAATGACCCACTAATCGAATTTTCTTGAACACGTGACCTACCCCAATGGTTTTCTGGTGCCCCAAAATGGTAGAATACAAAATTTCGTCAAAATCGTTTGAGCCGTTTTTGAGATAAAATTTGAATATATATATATATATATATATATATATATATATATATATATATATATATATATATATATATATATATATATATATATATATAACCGCACACAAGATTTGCTCGTATTAGAATATACGAGCAGGGAAGACCGAGCTATGCTCGGTCAAAATTAGCTTTGAGTTCAAATATCCTGACGCATGACCAAAAATGACCAACTGATCAAATTTTCTCAAACATGTGACCTAGCCCAACAGTCTTCTCGTGCCCCAAAACCATAGGAGGCAAAATTTAGTCTAAATAGTCTGAGCCGTTTTTAAGATAAAATAGCTTGACCCATGACCAAAATGGCCCACTAATTGAATTTTCTCGAACATGTGACCTAGCCCAACAGTTTTCTCGTGCCCGAAAACCATAGGATGCAAAATTTAGTGTAAATAGTCTGAGCAGTTTTTAAGATAAAATAGCTTGACCCATAATGACCCATGACCAAAATGACCCACTAATCGAATTTTCTCAAACACATGACCTAGCCCAACAGTCTTCCCGTGCCCGAAAACCATAGGATGCAAAATTTAGTGTAATTAGTCTGAGCCGTTTTTAAGATAAATTAGCTTTACCCATAATGACCCACTAATCGAATTTTCTCGAACACGTGATCTAGCTCAACATTCTTCTCGTGCCCGAAAACCATAGGATGCAAAATTTAGTGTAAATAGTCAGAGACGTTTTTTAGATAAAATTAGCTACCCTCAGTGACCCACTAATCGAATTTTCTTGGACATGTGACCTGGCCCAACGATTTTGTCGTGCCCGAAACTCGTAGGATACAAAATTTAATCAAAATCGTTAGAGCCGTTTTCTAGATAAAATTAACTTTATCCGGGTTGACCCAAAAATGACCCACTAATCGAAAGTTCTCAAACATGTGACCCAGCCCAATAGTCTTCTCGTGCCCGAAAATGGTAAGATACAAAATTTAGTCAAAATCGTTTGAACCATTTTTTAGATAGAATTAGCTTGACCCTGGCCCAAAATGACCCGCTAATCGAATTTTCTCGAACACGTGACCTAGCCCAATGGTTTTTTGGTGCCTCAAAACGGTTAGATACAAAATTTCGTCAAAATCGTTAGAGCCATTTTTAAGATAAAATTTGCATATATATATATATATATATATATATATATATATATATATATATATATATATGAACAGATACAACTAACCTCTTTTTAAAATGTAAAATTAAATTTAAAATCCCAAAACAGTTTTCCTAACTTAATTCTAATGCTTAAATCTAATCTGCTCCTGTGATCTTTGTTTCTCAGCCTCACAAATATTACTTTCATCTATCAATTTCGACATCTCTTTAAGTTTTAAAAGTGATGAGTTTGCATTTCTTGCAGCAGTCTGTAGGGTGCGGCTCCCAGGCCCGGCCAAGCCTTGGTGTCGGCATAAGACCCCAGACATCAATCAAAAGCTAATTGACCAATTAAAATAAATGATCCTCCCAATTTGACTCTTTCTCCCTCTGCTGGAAAATATCCTAAATTCGAATTAAAACCAGCCTGCAAGGGCGAGGAAGACAGATTTTTGGCACATTTGAACAGTCAGCCAAACCCTCGGCCATGTAGTTCTCAAAATTTAACGTAAATGGCTCGCGGGACCTCCGACTGAACGTGCGAAGATGTCTGTACGAAGAAATGCTTCAATAAACGAGTTCGATCTGTCTAGAGGTCCCGAGTCCAACTTATTTATATGTTTTTGTCAATTATTAGTCTCCCAAGTCGTCCCCGGATAATTCGTTACAATTTATAAAGTCGGCATGACAGTCGCCTGCTGTGAAAATCCGAGCCTGCATACCCGCGACTACATTGGAGAAAATCCCGGACTTCGTACACTTTCCTGCCGCAAGGATATCCATCATGAAAAGGATAGTTTTCTGCCGCGGGAAATCCCAGCCTTTCCACGAAAAAAGAAATTGATAAGTGAAAAAATTAACTTTTGCAGATAAAAACTCTTTTCGTCGCCTATCCACTCTGTCCTCATGGATAAAGTAAATGTGATCGACCATGACTTTACCCGTCAAAGGAAATTCGGATAGTTTCAGAGTTGTGTCGGCGCAATCGGCCCACGAACAATCTTAGAATATTGCTTGTATTTAATGTGACATTCAATTGACCAGAAGAGAAAGAAAACATGTTTTTGAGGATAAAAACTCCATTTTCATCGTCTGCCTGGACTTTGATAAAATAATTTTTTTTTTCTCGTCGCCTAACGAATCGGACGTTTAATGGGACGATAATCGAATCATTAATCCGACTTTTCCAAACACTATTCGTATAAAAGAAAAAAAAATCGTTCTGATGTTTTAATGCGAACAGAAAAGACAACTTCAAACTGCAAGTGATTCTCTGAAGAAAAATCAACAGATTTTCTTTCTCCATCAACCACCGCCTGATAAAATCGTTAAAACTAAACAATATGACTGCAAAGCGATCTGCTGCATGTTTCTTCAAACTGAAACTTAATTTGACTTACTAACGATGATTAAATCAAGGGAACTAAAGTGACTTATCAGCAGTGCTAGAATGACTCATTCAACTCAGCAACCATGGAAATTTTCAGTGTTAATTTTACTTGCGTTTTGAAAGACAGAAAATGTGGGTCAAAGATCGGTACTTTTTAATAAGTCACAGAAGGCTGATTGCTTTTTCAATGATGAGCAGCCAAAGTGCAGTTTTATTGATTCTCTTTTTTGTGTGTATTTAGAAGAAAAAAAAATGAGAATTTTATTTATAATTTTTTTTTGTGTGTGTTTTTAACACAATTTGGTAAATTGGATATTTTAATCCACAGGTAAGTTTTATTGCTATTAAAATTTCCGTCTTAATGGTTTTGTAGGAAAAAATTATAAAGCTTGATTACATTCTTTTTAATTTCTTCATTTAAGTGTTTGAAAGTATGATATTTTTTAATTGAAGCTTAAATTTTTTAATATTTTAATAAGTTTTTGTATTAAAAGTAATTAAACCACAATACAGATTTCTTTTACGTTATTTCTTTTATTAAAAGGTGTTTTGAAAAATCGATTTTGTTAAAGTAAACAATATTTTATTTGTTTATTTGCTTAACGAATTTTAATATTAAAGTTATTCCTGGAAATATCAAAAGTTAAAAAAGAAAAAAAAAAATGCTGTTATCAATGTGTAGTTTTTAAAAGTTCAAAAGTAGATTTTTCTAAAATATCACAGTTGGGTTAAAGGGATTTTAGTAGTTTTAAGCAAATTTAAATTTATTATTTTAAAATTTTATTAGCTTTATTTTTTCTTGTAAAGTTCAAGTTATTAAAGTTATAGGAAATTTGGTAATGGCAAGCTATGCACATTAAAATTGTGAGAGATTTTGATAGCAGTAGTTTCTTTTCTTTTTCATCAGGTGAAGTATACGTGCGATCACAAAAAAATAACTGCAGTTGAATTTAATGTTTATGGTATTATAAATAAATGGGTTGAACTAGTTACTTTTATGAATGCTTTCCAGTAAGAAGACTTAAACATACAACATTTTTGTTTATTTTTACAACTTTTTCCATATAAAAGTGAAACAGAACAGAAAATAGCTATAAAGCTATGAAATGATACATTTACGCAGTGATCGATCAGTGTTTTATCATTTTATTCACTAAGTATTTTTCATCAAGTTTTTACCCAATTTTTCCAGGTGAATTTTTTTAAAGTTGTAAGTATATTTTTAGTATTATTTCTAGATTTTGTGTGTGTTTAATTTTTGCCTATTTTACTTATTCATTATTATAGTTAGTTTCTTTTTATATGAAAATATATTTTTACACAACTGGTAACCATACAAATCAAATTGCAAATTTATATATCATGTAAGTAAGTATTAATGTTGTGTTTTTCTGTACATTTATTCCGTATTTTTAGATGTTATATTATTATTTTTGCCATTTCCTCTTGTGTAATTTTATTATCTCTAGCACTTTTTAAATTAAAATGTCACACCCCATCATTCTCTAAACGACCCCCATATGTTGGTTAAACCCCAGCCAGTTTTTAAAGAAAAATTTGAAGGCCCCGTCCTTACCATTTTAAATATTCAAAATAAATTCAATTCATTAACCAATTGTTCTAGACATGACCTTGATGAACCCACTTTTGCCGTGGTAAGTCCAATAGTGTCTAAATCTACCCATTCAATTTTTAAAGATGACCATGGTTCCATTCCATTAAATCTTTAAGCCCACAATTTTTTTTAAGTTTTTGAGTTGGTTAAACTCCAACCAAAAACACTCCTATGCAATCAAAGAGGATTCAGTGATGTACATGTGCAAATGTGGCGACTGCTGACATTTTTGTAAGAATAGATCCATTAGTAAACAGAATTGTCACCAGGTTGCCACGCACTTCTAAAACACTGTCCTTTTTTATTTATACCAGGTTTATTATTTTTTTGTTTTATTAATTAGTTTTTCCTTTGCCAGTAGTAAAACCCTTAAAAATAAAAAGATTTTTACTATTTGCGTAAAAACTAGCAAGGAAAATTCGGAGCGTTCTGGCCTCAATTTTAAAGGAAAAATGTTCTGGGATTTATACTTGTCTAGAGCAAGAATTTATTTATTTATTTATTTTTTTTCTTTGAGCTAACAGTGAGATGTAGTTGTAATTTATTATACTGCTGCTCGGATTTATTGATGCCACTGGGGAAAACAAATACACCTCAGTCTGCAAAACAGTAAATTCCATTACTTACAATTAAATTGCATCTACATCTTCACCCAAAATAAAAATATCATGCTCAATTTTCTTTTTTTTTAATTTTTGCTAAAACCTCCCTGAGGTTTAGGATCTGCTAAAACCTCCAAAGGTTTAGGATACAAATAAAACTACTTACCTAACCAGTAGTCCCTGAAACAAACTCTATATCTTACACTTGTCCACACCCGTTTTGTCCATTTTACAGTATATTCCATTATTTTTAAATATTTACATAATCTTTTAATTTTAACAATTTTACGTTACTGCAATTTTAGTATTTTCACGTTTTGAAAAAATGTGAATAGGTAATTTCAAGTTTTTCCATAATTTCACATTTCTAACTATAACTAGTTGTCTAATGTGAATATTTTACATATAAAGAACATATATTTTTCACACCAATTTCTTATGTTTATTATTATTATTGTACGATTCTCTATTCCATTCTTTCGAATTCGAATTAAAACTAATTTGAGTAAAATGATAAATATATTCTAAAACTTACGTGTGGTTCAGTGATCTAGTAAACTAATCTAAGCTAATCAATCTATTTACGGCACAAAAGGACATTTAATGACATTTAAATACATAAAAGAATATTAGCACCAAGTATTCGACGCAATACATCTAGAAATCTACATATCAACAGAACAATTATTTCTCTTCAGTTCACATGAAAATATGAGTTCAAGCTACGCATGTGCTGGCTAAATAGTTGTTTCACGAATTAGCCGGAACATCCCGCCCGGCGTTGGACGGCTGTCCAACATTATCATAAAATGGCAAAGGCACTGCTCTAGTAATGTTTCTACGTAATATACCTATGGATGTCTTCAGATCGATGACGTGAACAAGTCCATCATCACCTTTATAGGTTTTCAAAACTCGAGCTAATTTCCAATCTATAAATTTGTCATTTCCATCTTTTAACAAGACCAGCTGAACAACTTCAAGATTTAGTGAAGGCTTTTTCCATTTACTGCGGACTTGCAGTTCATTCAAGTGTTCTCGGCTCCATCCCTGCCAAAACTGCATTTTTAATCTTTGAATCAGTGTCCACCTAGAAGAAAATGGTAAAGAATCTAAAACATCATTATTTTCATGAATACTTAAGAGAGGACCTCCAATAAGGAAGTGACCAGGTGTTAGTGGTTGTAAATCATTAACATCTGCAGACAAGGGCGTTAACAGACGTGAATTCATAACTGCTTCAATTTGTGTCACGAGTGTTGTCAGTTCTTCAAAATTCAAGATAGAAGATTTAGTTATCTTCAAGAGGATTCGCTTCATTGTTTTGATATTCGATTCCCATAGTCTGCCGAAATGTGGAGATGCAGGGGGTATAAAATTCCATTGTATTCCTTCTTCTGCACTAAATCGCTGAATTTCATCCGAAGCACAAATTTGATAAAAGGATTTCAAAAGAGCACAAGTACCCTTAAAATTTGTGGCATTGTCACTCCATATAATGGAAGGTTTAGATCGTCGAGCAACAAATCTTCTTAAACAGGCTATAAATGCTTCTGTGGTCAAGTCTGAAACAACTTCCAAATGAACGGCTTTGGTCGAAAAGCAGATGAATATAGCAATGTATGCCTTTAGTGTTATTTTTGATCTTTTTAAGTTAGGTTTTGTTATAATAGGACCGGCTAAATCCACGCCAGTCTTCTCAAATGGTCTAGAGGGTATAATTCTATCACGGGGCAAGTCCCCCATCATTTGTTGAATAGTTTGATGCTTTGTTCGAAGACAAGTCATACATCTATTTACAATTCGTCTTACTTGGCTCTGACCAGATGGTATCCAATAAAACTGTCTTAATAAAGAAAGAGTGGTCTGAGTACCCGAATGTAGAAACTTTTTATGATAATATTCAATCAATAGCTCGGTGAAATAGTGAGACTTTGGTAACAGTATTTGGTGTTTCTGAGATTCTGATACATTAGAAAACTTCAGTCTTCCACCGATCCTTAACAGTTCATCTGTATCTAAAAACACATTTAAATTCAAGATCTTACTGTTGTTTGGTAGAGGGCGTTTTCCTTTTAAACATCGAATTTCCGTTTGAAATGTGGAATTTTGTACAATCTTTATTAGTTTTTTCGTTGCATTTTGTAACTCAGAAGTATTTAAATAATCATGTTTCTTAATTTTTGGTTCTGGTTTACAGTTATTCAGAAATCTCAAGCACCATGCAGTAACTCTTATTAATTTCATAAAAGAAGAATATTGATTAATTAAATCAGTGTTTCCTTCATTTTTATCTACAATAGTTGATTTCACAGCAGTGTTTTTCTTTAGTTCTAACTGATCCTTAACTTCAGAAATATCTAATTTATCAAATGGTTTTTCGAATTTTGGCCAAAGAAATCTGTCTTGTTTTAACCATTGGGGACCTTGCCACCAAAGATGATTATCTTTCAATTCTGAAACTTTCAAACCTCTAGTAACTAGATCGGCGGGATTATCTTGTCCAGGACAATGAAACCAACTAAGTGAATCACTAAGATCTTTTATTTCTTTTATTCGGTTTCTGACGAACATTTTAAATCTCTCTGACTCTCCTCTAATCCAGTAGAAAGTAATGGTCGAGTCAGTCCAAAAGTAGCAAGTTGCAGGAAAAGATAAGTTTCTAGCAATTTTATGACAAAGTCTAGCAGACAAAGCTGCTCCTAACAACTCTAAGCGAGGTATAGAAACAGTTTTTAATGGGGCCACTCTACCTTTCGCTGCAATAAAGCTGGTAACAACATTCTTGTTTTTTAATACTGCTCTAAGGTACACTACTGTACCATATGCTTTCTTTGAAGCGTCTGAAAAACTGTGTAACTCAAAATAATCAACTTCTTCAATGGCAATATCTGCCAAACAATATCTGGGAACATTAATACTATTCAGTTCTTTGATTTCCTCGAACCATTCATTCCACAAAATATCCAATTGTTTGGGTAGATTTTCATCCCAGTCAAGTCCTAAACACCAAACTTCTTGGATTAAACATTTAATTCTAATAGTATAAGGACTAATAAAACCAATTGGGTCGAAAATACGGCCAACAGTCTGCAATAGATAACGTTTAGTACTAAGATTTTTCGACAGGAATTTTTCTAAGTTTTGAGTTTTAAATGAAAACTTATCACTGTTTGGATCCCAAGCAACCCCTAAAACCTTGGAAGGTATCAAATGCTGATTACTAAGATTTAAGTTATCTGTTACTTCATCAACGTGTAAACCACGTGCTTCCCATTTTTCACGTAATTCTAATGAGTTTGTTTTCCATTTCCTAAAAGTCATACTGGCATCTTGAAATATTTTAAAGGCTTCTTTACTTAATTTAAATGCATAATTAACATCACTTTCACTAGTAATCAGGTCGTCAACGTATAACGATGAATTTAAAATAGCAAAAGATTCAGGAAATGTTGTTACATACCTTTGTAAGTGATGTTTGATAGTAGCTGTCAGAAGGAAGGGGCTTGACTTCACACCGAAGAGAACTCTTGTTAATCTGAAGATCTTAAATTGCTTACCTGGATCTTCAACCCATGGCTCATCATCCCAAAAAAATCTTGTAAAGTCCCTGTCTTGTTCATCGATCTCACTCTGCAAAAATGCTTGTTGTATGTCTGCAGTAATTGCTACAGGAAAATTTCTAAATTTGATTAAAAGGCTGAACAGTTCAGGGATAAGATTTAAGCCTGTATACAAACAATCGTTTAGTGAAAGTTCACCTTTAGCATGGGCGCTTGCGTCGAATACGATTCTGACTCTGCTAGTCGACTTATCCTCGTGAATTACTGCTCTGTGGGGTAAGTAAAATGTGTTTTCCTTCGATGTGTTGTTCTCAACAGGTTCAATAATATTCTCTTCTAAATAACTATCTAAAATAGCTTTATATTCCGAGAATAACAAAGGATCGTTAGTAAAATTTGTTCTCAACTTCAAAAATCGTCTGTATGCCACTTCGCGATTATTATTAAGAGACATTTTCAAATTAGACTTCCATGGGAATTTAACTTTGTACCGATTATCTTTAAAAATTATGCTTGATTGAAATTCAGTCATAATTTCTTCATCTACATTACTAACATCTTTAGTTTCAGATTCAATTCCTAAGCTTTCTAATTGCCAAAAATTTCTGATTTGATCCGATATATCCTTTTCTTCAACTATAATTTTCATGCTAAACAATTCGTTGGCTGACCCCATGTAACCCTGTAAACACCAGCCAAAAAGGGTTTCAGTAGCTACGAGTTTATCCTTTAACCTTTTAATTCTGCCAGTTACAACATTATAATAATTATCTGATCCAATTAACACTGCAATTTTATTATTATTACATTCGTAACTGTCAGCTAATTGTAAACCTTTTAATTTACTATAAGTTTTATGAATGTATTTATCAGGAGTGGGTAAGCAAGCAGCTGAAATTTGATCTGTCTCGAGGGCTTCAACTTCAATACTTAAGATGGATCATCTTTATTTTCTAGTTTTACTTTTACTACATTATACGTTTTATCAGTTGCCTTTTCGGCTCCAAAAGCATAAACAGATAAAGTTTCTGTTCTAATAACAGGTAAATTTAAATTTTGTGAAACCTCACGAATTATAAATGTTCTCATACTACCATTATCCAATAAAATACGAACTGGTTCAGTTTTATTATCTTTCGGATCCCTTGCCATCACGGAACAAATTTGCAAAAAAATGTTGCATTGTGTGTTTTTATTTTGTACATTATTAGTAGAACTGTTATCACAATGTGAAACAGATACGACACTCTTATCCGTATTTACCTTTAAATCATTTTCAAGTTGGAAACAAATGGCCCTACTATGTTTTTTGTTACAAATATCACACATTGTAGCTTTTTCACATTCCTTAATTCTATGTTTGGCCTGTAAACATAAAAAGCATCTTCACTGCCTTTTTAATATTTCTTTTTTCTGATCTATAGTCAAAGATTGACACATTTCACTATTATGATCAATACTGTTACAGAATAAACCCGAATTCTTATTTACAGAAGTCATTAATTCAGCAGCTGAAACATTATTTTGTTTAAATCCTTTCGTACTATATTGCAATCTCGGTTTATATTTTGATTGTTTGTCAATAAATTTTGATCTATGTTCAATTTTATTATCACTGGGAAATGATTTTTTAACATCTAAATCATGGATAGTTAATACCCTTTCTCTACTTTCAACTTCGTTTTTAAGAAAACTCATGAGATTTTCTATATTCTACATTTCTCCATCATTTAACTTCCGATTGAATTTAACGTTAAATCCGGAGGTATTAATTTAAGTAATATTGGACAAAGTAATCCACTGTATGTATCCGATTTTACACCTAGTGACTCTAAATTACGAATTTGTACTAGACATTTATCATACAGATTACTTAAACCCCGAGTGTCAGAAGAACTTTTCAGATATTCCATATTTAGTAAATTATTCAAATGAGCATGTATGAGCATATCGTGTCTACCAAATCTTTCTTTCAAAAGGGATATGGCCGCTGCATAATCTTTTTTCCGTTACACTGAATCCACTTATTGTGTTTGCAGCCGTTCCCGAAACTAAACTTTTCAAATAACTAAATTTCTCAATATCTGATAGACTTGTGTTTTTATCTATGGCTGTTTCGAATGTGTTCCAAAATTCCATAAATTTATCAGGTTCACCAAAAAACCTATTTATTTGTAATTTCGGAAGCTTCACTTTTTTTAGTTCGGTAGTAGCATGATCTGCTCGCACTGGATAAACATTGTTAACATAAGCATTGTTATCATTAGAACATAAGTTTTTTATCTTAAAGTTCAGTTTTGATCTATATGATATTACTTTTTGATCATACAAGTCACAATTTACAATTTCGTTTTCAATATGTTTAGCATTAATCGTAGTTATAATGGTGTTATCAAGCTCCTTAATGGTTTTATGTTTTTCATTCAATTTATCAAGAAGTTCTTCTAATTCTTGTACAGAATATTCTGTATTACTTAAATATTCATCTATACTTTCAAATATTTTATTCAGAAGATTCCGATGCGTATCACGCATTTTCGTTTGTTTATTTTCAGACATTTTCAAAACAAAATATAATGATAAAATAAACTCACCGATTTCCAGTCAAACAAAATAATTACTTTCTATTACATAATCACCGTCCAAACGAAGTTATCATAATCCTTTTCAAGGCCGCTTGCACCAAAAATGTACGATTCTCTATTCCATTCTTTCGAATTCGAATTAAAACTAATTTGAGTAAAATGATAAATATATTCTAAAACTTACATGTGGTTCAGTGATCTAGTAAACTAATCTAAGCTAATCAATCTATTTACGGCACAAAAGGACATTTAATGACATTTAAATACATAAAAGAAGAATATTAGCATCAAGTATTCGACGCAATACATCTAGAAATCTACATATGAACAGAACAATTATTTCTCTTCAGTTCACATGAAAATATGAGTTCAAGCTACGCATGTGCTGCCTAAATGTTTCACAAATAATGGTCTTGTTTCACAAATTAGCCGGAACAATTATTTTATTATATTGATAAAATATGTTTATATATTTTTACATAAATATTTTTTATATTTAATTTTTGCACTTTTTACCATAAAGTTATAATTTTCACAGAACTATATATGTTTTATAAAATATTTTGAAATTTTGTGCTGTAAGGACTTGAACAAAAATAGCACAAAAATGGCCGAAAAACTTTTAATCCATACAATTATGGTCAAAAGACAAACAACAAATTTATGGCTATTATTTTAATCTTTATCTTATTAGTATTATTTTTTTCATATAGTTTTGTGGTAATATTACTGTATTATTGTTTTCATAGATTCCGTATGTTTTGTGGTATAATTATTATATTTTTCAAGTTTTTAATGTAAAGTTCGGTCAGATTGTCCCGAGAGCCATATCCCAAATTTAGAGCTTTTTAGCATAAAACCATAAAATCTTTAATTTTTCCTTAATTTTTAGGCGTTCAAAATTAAATTTTAAATATATTTTTCCAGCAGCAAAATTCAGCTCTCACTTTTTAACAATCTTAGTTGTAAATTTAACTTTAACATTAACTTATTTTGAAGCCTTACTCAATTAAACACTTCTTTTTAACTCACTTTGGCATTCTCAGTCTTCCGGGTGAGCTCCCCCAGTTTTGCAGGCAAATCTGGTGGATCTCATCTTGGAGGGGGGGGGGGGATATGAAAGGATACAACTAAACTCTTTTTAAAATGTAAAATTAAATTTAAAATCCCAAAACAGTTTTCCTAACTTAACTCTAATGCTTAAATCTAATCTGCTCCTGTGATCTTTGTTTCTCAGCCTCACAAATATTACTTTCATCTATCAATTTCGATTTTTTCTCTTTAAGTTTTAAAAGTGATGAGTTTGCATTTCTTGCAGCAGTCTGTAGGGTGCGGCTCCCAGGCCCAGCCAAGCCTTGGTGTCGGCATAAGACCCCACACATCAATCAAAAGCTAATTGACCAATTAAAATAAATGATCCTCCCAATTTGACTCTTTCTCCCTCTGCTGGAAAATATCCTAAATTCGAATTAAAACCAGCCTGCAAGGGCGAGGAAGACAGATTTTTGGCACATTTGAGCGGTCAGCCAAACCCTCGGCCATGTAGTTCTCAAAATTTAACGTAAATGGCTCGCCTCCGATTGAACGTGCGAAGATGTCTGTACGAAGAAATGCTTCAATAAACGAGTTCGATCTGTCTAGAGGTCCCGAGTCCAACTTATTTGTATGTTTCTGTCGATTATTAGTCTCCCAAGTCGTCCCCGGATAATACGTTACATATATATATATATATATATATATATATATAACCACACACAAGATTTGCCCATATTAGAATATATGATGATAAGTGATAATTTGGAGTACAATAAATATGCAGTGGCATCGACTTATATGAGATCGAGACCATCCAATTTTCATTATTCTATTTTCATGTTTATTTATTTTTCAATCTCTGAAGAATAATTCTTCTGTTGACATTCAGAAAATAATTTTGTTTGAAAATACGCTAAGGGTAGCAGTAACAGACACTAGAGATGAGACAGGCTCAGATTCTATTTTTATACCAATCTTTGGGCTCAGGCCCATTCTTTCTGAAACTGACAATTTTATTTGTTTTCGTATAGAAAAAATAAGAATGACTTTTATTTTATTTTTCTTAAAAGTTATGGATTACAGTTCAAGTTATTTTAATGCTATTTTGATCATAACAGAGTACACAAAAATCATGATTTTTTTAAAAAAATAAGATTTATTTGATTTAAATCAGATTTTTTTATTTAAATCAGATTTTTTTTTTTTTTAAATTGATTATTTTAGAAATTTAATTTTATTATACATTAAACACATGAATTTAGCAAGAATACTTGATGACTTTTTTAATTTAAATGCAATTGCCATATGAAAACTAATAAATATTAAGCAATTAATTTTTAAATTACATGAAAATATTTTTTTTTTTTTTTTTTTTTTTACAGTACATAGTATTTGTCAGCATATAAGATATGTCCTATTTAAAAAAAATAATTTCTTGAAATGTGTAAATGTAAAATATATAAGATATAAAATCATTTTAAATAACATTTTGATAAAAATATGCATATATATACACAATGGTTAATATTAATATAATTCATTTTAAATATATGACATAAATGTTCAAGGTTTTTCTCAAAAGATTTAAGTTTAATAGCATTTTAGAGTTGCCTCTATTTTCATTTCTTATTTTATTAAATTAATACCTGATATTGAAAGTTATGGGAAAAATTAATTTGGAACTGCCTTGGTGACTTTTAGTGAGTAGAAATATTGAAATGAAAAATAGACGAATACTTTAGAAGATATGAAAAATTTATTGTCATTTTTTCAAAAGACTTAAGAACTTGAAATTCAAGGCTTTCTATTAAAAAAAAAAAAAAATCAATTTTCCTGCTTTTACATTTCCCATTTTTGTTTCTCAGTTTTGAATGTACTAAACCGTAAATAGAAAATAGTCTTTTCTACAGAGTTGCTTTATTGCTTTTTCAACTGACCTTTCACAAAAACTCGAACTGAAATGGTCTATCCACCATTCCAAAGGATACATTTGGGATACAGTATTTTGCTAAAAAGAAAATCATAAAAAGGATCTGTCTTAGCTAGGAATCTCACGATTAAAGCTACAAAACTATTAGTGAAATTCTTCTTAACAAAATCAAAAGGTTTTTTTCAATCTCAGTCAAATCACATCTTTTTTAATTCATCATGGATACTGTTGACATTAGCTGCAATATCTGTGACAAGGCTACCAATAAAACAGTTACATTCAGCTTTGCACGTTAACATTACTTCATGAGCAATTTTTATAACATATATTCAGTTGTGTGTAAATTTGTTTATATCATGTGTCAATGGAATCCACAAGATACCAATACCTGCTGCATTTGGTGACAATTGCACAAATAATAGGTTCATTGTGGACATTTTACCGCCCATCTAAACTCAAGCAGACTGTCTGGCCTTTAGCACTTTACAAATGTTTTGTTTTTCCTGCTTATAAATATTACCTAAATGTATACCACGAATTTCTGTGCTGGTAAATGGAATGTAACCAGGATCTGCTAGATTCATCATATTTTTAATTCACGATGAATAAAATCAATTACATAGGAAATATTATCTAATTGTTCGAGAGAAAAACATTCAAAAATTGATCAGTTATAAACTTCTGTAGATTGACAGTATTCATTGTGTTTATTTTGCCTTTCTGTGCTCTTACAACCTGTGACGCAGCCATGGATAAAACAATTACAAGATATTTAAAAATAAATAATAATTTATCAAACAAACTACAACAATGTTATATTAAATGGCATATAATGGTAATAATGGCCTTTGTAATAATGCCATATTAATGACCAAATAAATTTTGGGCCACTTTTGTCCTGGAAATGCCATCAGGATACCTTTTTGGTGATGAACACTATTCTCTCTTTAGTAAGAAGAAAAAAAGAACAATATGTACGGATTACGAATATAAAATTTACAATTGAGAATTTTAAAGAGGCAGAGAGTTTTTATTATTTTTTTAGGTCCTTTTTTTTTGGCACATTTTATCCAAATAAATAATATGTTGGTTGTTTAAATTTTATTATCTTCTAAATCAAGGCAAAATTACATATTCCAAAATAATAAAATTTTAATATTGATTTAAATCAATGATTTAAAAAAAAAATTCAAAGTGATTTAAATTGTGATTTTAATCATGATTTTAATCAACCTGATTTAAATCGCCATACCCTGGATCATAATGAAAGGGAAACAGAAATCTTGTTTTTCTTTTCTAGCATTAGAATGCTATTTTAAAAGAAAATTTTTTATGCAGAGTTATGTCTGGCATTTTTACTGACGACTTGTTGACGCTAATCGAAAGAATGTGAATAATTTGTTGTTTGATTTTCGTTTGTGACAGTAGGAAATGTGTTTATTGGAACGTTTATTATTTAAATTTTTTTAGAGATCTAATGCAATATGAATATTTACTTTTGTTTTTTTAGTCAACCAGTATTAGCTTAAGGTTTGCAAATTTGTAGTCCTCTATTTTCTGCGAGTCATAAACGCTTTTCATATGAAAATAACTTTAGTGATTCTTATATCTATTTTTCAACATGAACTCTGTTTATACTGCAGCTCTTCTCGAAGTCACTTTCATTTGTAATTAGATATAATTAGCATGTATTGTTATTCTGATAGAAAGGAATCGAACAGTGTTTTCTCTTTTCCTGTAAAAGCATCGGAACATTCAGATAACGATGTCAATTATGATGTTTTTAATTTAACCTGATTTTGTGTGACACAAGAAACACGAAAGATTGCTTTGAGGAAGGAATCTAAATCTATTATAGATGTACACCTTTGATAGAAAATAGAAAACCGCTTTTCAATTCTTCGGCATATAAATAGTAATTTCTGTAAATATGCATTTATTCGTAAAACGAACTTCGTTAATTTGTGTAGCAGATTTGCTTGTTGGGGGAGAAAAATTTGAGAATCCTTTTAAGGAAGTATATTTTTATTTGATAGCAAACTTCTCTTTTGATAAGATTAAATGTAAATTTCTAAAAAAATTATTATGTTTGTGGGATTAATAGTTATTTTCATGTAAGAAGATGTTTAAAAATGAGATATTATTTTTTAAAAACAATTTTTAAATATTTTTTTATTCTATTGCATACTTTTGGTATCGGGCTCTGATGACACAAAATTTTTCTTGCTCGGAAGGACTTGGATTCAAAATCGTTGGGGTCAGGCGGGCCCGGGCTCCAAAAAGAGAGCCCAAACTCATCTCTAAGACACACATGAGACTGAAACACAACCTCCCTCTCCCCCTCCCTCCTAAAAGACGTACAATAAATTTTCTCACAAAAGAGATATTTCCTGTATATTCACGAATTATTTTTTCTTCCTAAATACACAAAATTTGCAGTTGTTATTATTCAGAGTTTTCCATTTTTTTTTTTGTTAAAGGATCTTTCAGAAAAAGCTGTCAGTGTTTTAAAATGATTTTCTACATTCCACAGCTCAGGAATGGTCGTCATGAGACAACAATTAAGTATAACTGAAAATGTAAAGCTTTTTTTTTTTTTTTTTTTTTTTTTTTTTTTAAATGATAAACTCTGTTAGATTTCAAATCACTTCAGAAGTCGTGCATACATTTTTTTCCTTTTTACGTATACTCATACAAGTGACTTTATGAATGTGCCAGAAAGTTTATGCCTTTTAGAGGAGAAAAATATTTCTTTTTAGAATAGCTTTAAGTGGACAGTTTGATTTATAAAAGTAAAGTTAATGAAAGTACACATATGAAGAATTCAGTTACTTCAGTGAAACTTGCACAGGAATCTCAGGTTGCACCAAGATGGAAATATTTTTCTTGTGATTTTAATAAAATAGTAAAGTGTATAGATATTGAAACCCTCTCATCATGGAAAAAGCTGAAAACATTTTTTACGTTCCACTATGTCAAAGAAAAGGCTTAATCAAATTAGTATTTTAAACGTGAGTAAGGACAGTGAGGAAAAATTTGTCTTAGAGGATGCTTGTGATGCATTTATTGGAAGAAGTGCAGAGATCATACTTTCAACATGCTGTGCTACATAACAAATGGGTTCATTTTATTAAAAACTTCGTTAAGTATTATAAATAGAAAAGTCATGTTTTTAATGCCAGAAAACAATAAAAATTCATAAAATTTAAAGTATCATAACTCTATGTTTTGTCCGTAAAATAATTTTTTTAATGTCTTTCTTAGGACTTCGTTCTAAAGTCCTTCTTTTTCTAAATAGTTAATTACATGAACAGGAGGTCATATAAAAATTAAATTTCATATTTTATTGTGCAATGCAGCCCCTTTTTAAACATGTTGAAAGATGAAAGATATTCTTGATTTGTGTACTTTTTGCAATTGGATATATCTTCCTATTATCAGCAGTTGAAGAAATTGTATCTCTTTTGAATTACCTGGTATAGTTTAAGTAAGTAGTATTATTAATACAAACATTTCAGTGTATTTGAATTAAGTGCCCATTTTAATATGTTTTAGTCCTTTACATTTTAATTTTTAGTCAAATTCAGGGCATAGTAGGAAATATTAGTCCATAAAATGAAGACCCATAAGAATATGATTGAATAAAACCGTATAAAATCACATTCTACTCTAAAAAATTCTAACTTTACTTATCATAATTTGAAGTATCATCTTTTCTCAAACTTTCAAAGAAAACAAAGTGACATTGTTATTTTTTCCTAAAATGATTTTGAGCTCACCCAATATTTTTCAAAAGTTGGCGCCACTGGTAAATATGCATATATATGATGCATATATGTAAGCTTTCTGATGATCTTGATTAAATCATAACTGTGGAGGCCGCTATAACCAAAAAATAACCAATAAAAATTCAGTTTTTATTAATTTATTTTTTTTACAAGTCTCCCTTACATGTTTTGTAATCTGGATTATTGTTGACAATCTTAATCAAACCAGTCAGAAAATAGAAAAAAAAAATGTTTCATGGTTCTGCTGTCTTTCAATGAAAATTTTACTGAGCAAGATAAGAGCTAGTTTTACTTAATTAATTTATATCTTCTTTATTTTCTTGCAAAATTTGTATGCTTTTGTTTTGATAGTAATAAAAATCTCTGAATTTTATGTATACAAATGACCATTTACAAAATTTCATTTATTTTTAAAGTTTTAGGACCTTTTTTTTTCTGAAATGCTTAATTACTCAACTCCCAGTAATTGACACCCCAAGTGGCCATTATTAAGAGTGTAATTTCAGTAATAGTCATAGGGCATAAAATCTTTTATTTAACTGAAAGATAAATAATAAAATTTAATTTTTATATTGAACTTGCCAGAATTAAGACTATGTAAGAGAATGTACTTGCCATATATTAAGAACAAAATTTGGCTAAGATGCTTTACACTCACGTACAGATTTTTTTTTTTTTTTTAAATCTTTTAAAAGGAAAAAAGTTTTGGGGACTGTTTTTCTTTTATGGCAACCTGGCTATTATGCTTGTATTAAGTTATTGGTGTTGAAATTTGTTTTTGTAAACCTTGTTTACGTAGGGGGTTGCGACCCATAGGTGAATTTCCCGATCTTTTCCGCATCTTAATGGTGAAACTAATGGTGTTTTTCCATGCGATCGTGGATGAATTTCACAATTTTTTTCCTGCAACCAACTGCTGAATTTCGCTATTTTTTACACACGACCGATTGACAAATTTCGAAATTTTTTCTTGGTTTTTGCAAGGAGCTGAGATGCATGCCTGCTTACTGAAAGGTTGGACAAGTTGGGCAACTATTAAAGATTGTTTAATAATTATATCTTTCTGTACACATAAAGACAATATACTTTCTGCCTTTATTGTTTGATTATTCATGTTTGACAAAACAATTCTGTACATAAAAAAATATAATATGTACTAATTCTGGTTAATATGATTGAACTCGTGCTTTTTCATGAAGGAACTATAAATTTATTTCCGAAAAAATTCAAGATAATGCTGATATCAGTGGCAATCATGATCTTTTTACCAAATACGTTTATGTATTAATCAAGCTTTTTTGATTATGAAGTCTGTCTAATTCTAATCATGAAACAAAACTTCATTATTTTATGATTTTTATATAAATTATTAGTGTAACTTTATGAGACAAGTTTCATTGAATAGTTCACGTAAAAATTATCTCATCATTATTATGCATATTTAGTTATGCATTATTAATTATTTACTTGACTTTGACTTTTAATATTTAATTAAATTTTTATTATTGTACTTTATTATTTTACTTAATTATTTCAATATTTTACTTTATTGTAAGCATTTATTAGAATTTCGAGTGCATTATTACATTCAAATTACTGTTTAGAAATTGTAAACAAAACAGTGACCAGAATCCTCAAAATTCTAAAATCTGCACAACCTCTGGTCCCAAGTTATGTGGATTTGAGCAAGTCTACTGTACAATCATAAAATCAAGAATTTTTTTTAAGGGTCTCCATTATCAGCATATTGAGTGATTTTTCAAATTAGAACTGTCCCTCTCTTTTGGGTGGGTAAGCTCCCGCATATTTCATGGCATATCTTGGATTCTATAATGGACTAAACACATGAATTTTCACAAAAAAGTAGGTCTTGGGAAATTGACAAAATAATTGTGTTTCCAATGAAATATCTTCATATCTAATCTATGTATCTTCTGTGAAATAATTGTGTATCTTCATTCTATGTGTTTTATAATAAAAAGTTATTGTGCTCTAATTTCAGAAAAGTAAAATTCTTTTGCTAGTGAAAATTACTTCATTAACTTGCATTTTTATGTACCATTGGACAATGAATTGTGTCTTAAATTAATGAATTGTGTCAGTTACATAATGGTTTCTCCTTTTCATTTCGTCTAGACCAAGATTGGGTTTAAAACTGTCTGTTAAAGGAATGTTTCCCCACATTTTTTCCCCAAATTAATCTTTTCATGATAAAAAAAATGTCAACTATAAAAATTTAGTGAAAATACATTAAAAAAATCTGAAACCTTTATTTCACTACCTCAATAAAAATTATATTAAAAAAAAATTAATCTGTAAATTAGTAAATCATCTAAAAAATGGTAAATTAGTAAATTGTTAAATCATTTCATATTGGTGAGCTCCTAAATTATTAGATATTTCAGATTTTCCAGCTCGTTATGTATGCAATTCTATAGGATTTTTGGGACAAGGTTTGGGTTGATGGGTGGTTTTGTTTTTCAACCAGCATCGAGATCTGAGCACAATCAGCTACCAGGGCCACTTTGGTATCAACAGAAATAATATTTTGATAACTATCGTGCTAAATAAAAATGTATTATTTGATGGAAAATTGAAGTAGTGCTCCTAGAAAAAATTCAGTTTCATTTAGATTTTTTAAATGTAGACAATTTTTTGTATTCTTCCTCAACAAAATGTAGTATGGTACTTCTCCATTGTACCAACGCCATGCCAAAATGTATGCTAATGTGCCATTTACTGCAACTCTGACTGTCCAAAGGATTTTATTGCAAACCATGTCAAACATTGTGACTCTCTATTTATTGAAAGTGAATCCTTTTAAAAAAAAATAATTGTAAGCATGCAATACATCTTAATTTGCTATTTTTCAAATCAAAAACATTTTGTATTAAGTTATAACTTACATTCTTTGCTGATGTTGAGATGGATTTTACCATTTGACAGTTACCTGATGATGAGCAAGCTGCAATAAATTTTTTTCAAGGCTATTTAATTATACATAAAGAAAGCTCTTTTTGTGATATGCCGGCTACGAACATTTCACAGTAAATCACAAATATAATTTTGTTGACTCTAACAATGAGTGTTATACCCAGTCTGTTGAGAGATCATCGGACATAGCAAAATGAAGTAATAAAAAACATTTGAGTCACTGTTATTATGTACAATCCTATCTGATAGATTTTATGGGTGTGATAAGATGATAAAAAAAAAAAAAAAAAAAGAAATATTTACCGGAATGCAAAGAGACATTTACAGTTTCATGCTTGCAGTTTAAATTGAGTTTTATTTTATTGCATACTGTTTATTTATTTTAAAGCATATATTTGTAATGAATTAATAAAATAGTTCGTGAAAGTCTGTAATTTTCAAATGTTATAATTTGAAATGATCATTTTCGCACGTGAAAGAAAATTTAAGTTTTTATTTAAAAATAATGTCATATGAAATAGAATTTTACTAACTGCTATGCCATTTGGTTGAATTTTTAAAATATTTTTCTTATTGTCATAGAAATTGTATATTTTTTTGTTACATGCGCCAAAGAAAATCTGCATTCTCATTTATAAAGCTGAGGTATTTTGTTAAGATTGTGTCAAAATAAATAAAAGATTTCTGATTGTCTTTTTAAAGAGTTATGGATGCAAATGCACATAGCTGCGTTATTGTGATTGTTGTATTGTTTTTTAATTTATTTTACACTGAAGGCTCCCATGGTTAGCATGGGAAAAGCCAAGTGGTTCTGCTAGTTTTCTATATTTCTAATTTATTTTTACTTCAGTAAGATTATCTACAGCTTAGCTGAAATACTCTTAAATATTTAAGGATTATTTAATGTATAATTTTGCTGTTTTTAAATAAAATATTTAATGTTTTTTTAATTTATTTTACTCTGAAGTCCCTCATGGTTAACATGAGAAAAGCCAAGTGGTTCTGCTAGCTTTCTATATTTCTAATTTATTTTTGCTTCAGTAAGATTATCTAAAGCTTAGCTGAAATAATCTTAAATGTTTAAAGATTATTTATTGTAAGGTTTTGCTGTTTTAAATAGAATATATTATTGTTTTTAAATTTATTTTACCCTGCAGGCCCCCATGGTTAACATGAAAAAAAGCCTCATGGTTCTACTAGTTTTCTATATTTCTAATTTATTTTTGCTTCAGTAAGATTATCTACAGCTTAGCTGAAATAATCTTAAATGCTTAAAGATTATTTAATGTATGATTTTGCTGTTTTTAAATAGAAATTCTGATCCTGATAAAAGTGATACACCACTGCTGTGTGAATCTGTGCAAAGTCCTGACAATGACACTGCCCCATCAGGATGGTTAAAAAGTACCTGGTATGTTTTTTTAATATAACATAAATCCTTTATTGTATTCATTGTCAGAGCAAATCTCTGGCTTCCAGTGAAAAATTACACTTTTGTTAACAGTAGCGCCCAAAATATTAGTCCGATTGACACCAAAATTCAACTGGAGGTCGATAATGCCAATATCTCACCTGGGATTGAAAATCAAAAATTTTCGTCAACCCCAAAGCCCGAAATGCCGGTAAAAAATTTTCGATTTTCCCATAGAGATAATTTGCAATTGTTTGAATTATTAACTAAAACATTAGCTCCATTGTTGTAACTTATGCATTTTAACCTCAGTATTGCCTGCATTGTTATGGCGTTAATGTTACTGACACACACATTTGAGATTTATGATATTGATTGACTTTTAAAAGATTTACTTCTTACGTACGTAATGGCCATGTTTTTCTAAAATTTATTTTAGTATTAGTATTTTTTGAAAGTGCAAACTGAGAGGTAGCCAAATTAGATCTTACATACTTTGAACTTTAAATTTTAAAATAAGAAAATAAATCTAATACGAAGACGGTAATACGAATTTGAGTACTTCCGTATTCTCCACATGCTAGCAGATTAAAACCAAAGAAATCCAGAATAAAGCAACATAGAAGTTTATGAAATACATTTACATGCGCATCGTTATGACGTCAGTATAAACAGGATATTTTGTTGCCAAGATTGGTGAGAATGTGACTCTAGCGATTATTTTTCATTGAATTAAGTTTCAGTGAGTAGCCATCTATTAATTTTTTTCGACACATCATTAATTAATTGATATATAACGTATGAAAGTTAATAACGTTCTAATACTTTCATCACTTGTACAATCAATCGAACTTGCACAACTGGGCGATATAACTCTTTGTTTTCAGTATTTTTAAAGTTTATTGTAAACACAATCTGTTTATTTGAATTTAATCCAGACAATACAGCATTAAAAATGGGATTAACAAGCATTTTATATAAGTACAGATTATATTGTTTTGTTGTACATTATACTGATACTGTAAAAGATACTATCTGCGACCCATGACTCCGGTCGTCTTACCACATGCTCTATGGTTTAATTTGATGATTACCATGGACCATTTTTAACTGAAAGATTTTTTCCCCTATCACATCTCTTTCTAAATCTTGAAAAGAAGACAATCTCATGGTAAACATAAAACAAAAAATATATATTTTACATTATATATTGTCTATTAGTTTTATGAGACTCAATGCTCCGACATTTCGGCCTGACGGATAACATAAATCCTTTATTCTATTCATTAAATATTCTGTTATTTCAATTGATTTATCAAATGTTTAAAAATTCTTGAATTTTGTATGTAGGCAATAATTAGACAAATTATTACAATTATATTATATACTTTAGAAAAGTTCAAAATTAGCATTGTTGTATGCACTGTAGCACTTGAATGCATATTCAGAAGACGGAAAAAGTGTAATGTATACTTTTAAAAATACTATTTTATTTAAGCATAGTTTAAAAGCTACTTAGTGGGATGAATGTTATTAGAAGTTTCTAGAAATTGGTTTGTGTTAAAATATTTATTGGTTACAATACACAATTTTTTAAAATATTAATTTCATAATTTATATTTGTGCATAAGAATGCACAGAAATCATATGATTATGTTTGAGATACTCACAATGTATATGTAATTTTAACACTACAGAAAAAATCAGCATGAAGAAATAAATAATACAGAAGATATGAAGGAAAATACCATATTTTCAGGCGTATGAGCCACGACGCTTACAAGTTTAAAAGTATAAAATATTCTCAGGGTGGTGTTTATGGTGATTTTTTTTTTTCATAGGGATGTCTTATAATACCTGTTTTTTTCCATACCGATATCTTACGATTCCATTTTTACCTCTTTCATCAACTGTCACATGCTCTCAAATTAGTACCAAAACATTAGAAAACATCTCCCAACCTTGGATGTCTATGAAAGGTTATTTGGTTATTTTTGAGCAATCAGTGGGGTGAAAAATGTTGGTTTCACCAGCTCTCAAGTTAAAAATGATTATGTTTTCTGTGCACAATCAATAAGCACTGTATCCTCAGGATATTAGAATGGATATAGAGCCATCGCGAGCTTTTTCGCTAATGTTGGAAATATTTTGTTTTAGTGGTAAGTTTAGCTTACCATTTGCTCAAATATTGTCCTGTTAAACTATGTACTTGTTCACCCTTTCAGAGAACGTACTTTTGTTCCAGTGCCATTGTTTGCTTACCTTTTCACCAACACTTTTTAAATTCCTACTATTAGCTCACACTCTCTCTATATATATATCTTGTTCAAATTTTCAATCGTTAATAAAATATTTTCTATTCATCCACTCAAGTTCAAATAAATTTTTTTAAACTTGTAGTGGATGACACTTTATGTCAATACAGTTTTTTCAAACATTAATTCATTAATTAAATTAAATTAATTAATTTTAGTTTTAAATGGAAGAAAAAAATTCCTCCCATTGTTTTCATAAATGAAATGAAAGATTTATCTCAAATTAGTGACGCCACAGAAATAAAATACCGCAACGATGATTATAAAATAATGTTCAATAAAGATAACGTGGGACATTAATGCTGCACGGGTTTATTTTATATATTTATGATTAAAAAGTAGGAATTGACTTAAAATTTTTTTTTATATTACTTGTTCTAAGTTTAGTTGTCTTACGATTACTTCATTGTGGGATAAGTTGTTTTTGCAAGGCGTATAGGTGACGCTGGTGTTCCGCGGTTGCGTGACGCTGTAATTTTTATGATGTTTGCTGCACCATGATTCGTTTGGCTAACTAACTGTCCGTTTCATGGTTCATATGCAAATGTCTTAGAAATTTTGACGTGTCTTTTGTCAAACAGGATCTCCCTCCCCCTTTAAAAAAAAAAAACAGGAATACTACTAGTTATGCTGGCGTGGTTTCGGCAAAGTCACTATACGATATTTATTTATATATTTATTTTTCAGGCACTTTAAGTGAAAATATTTATATGTGTATTTCTTTATATTTAATTACTAGTTTAATTCATTTTTTGTGGTGTTTAAGTGAAAATAATAATCTATAAATAAATTTGAGTTTCTTGGGGCGGCGCTTACATGCATATACTTAAAAAAAAGATTTTCATAGATGCAGCGCATACGTGGATATACTTTTTTGTTCAAAAAGATTTTCATTGGTGCAGTGCTTACGATGGGTGCGGCGGGTATTCCCGAAAATACAGTAATTAAAATGAATTTAACATTAGAAGTTCACAACTATGCTTTTATGTAATTCCTAAACTTCTTCACCAAATAGCTTCAAATTTGGCATTTGAAGATTAAATTTACTATAGAAGCGAAAAACAGGTTATTCAAAATTATCTCTATGGTATTTTGAAATATTATAATAAACTCATTTTGAAACATATACACTTAGCAAAGCGGGTTTAAAATGAAGGAAAACTCAAACATTTTCGCATTCCACTTGGCTGGTAGGACTACGGAAGTTGTTGCAGTGCTACTATTGCTATAACTTAAAATGGCATCTCAACAAGAAAAGGCATTTTGTGTTCTGCAGTATATGAAAGCAAAACCTGAATCTGAAATCTTAGTCCAACATGCATTTATAGACATTTTGGAAAAGATAGTCCTACTGACAGAAGCATTCATAAGTGGTATCACCAATTTGGAGAAACAGGCCATCTTTGTAAAGGCAAAAGTACAGGGTGTGTCAATAATGGGGAATGTTGAAAAGAATGATGTTTATACGCAGCCCAAAGAAATCAACAAATGAAGCGAGTCATGAACTGAGAATTCCGCAAACAAGTGTTTGGTCACTTAATAGCACCAGACATGCTTAAACAAGTTTGGCACGAACTAGACTATCATCTGGACATTGTTTGTGTGACTGGAGGAAGTCATATTAACATTTATAAATGAAATTAATAGTTATGAATGAATAGTATGTACCAATAAAATGAAAATCTTTGAATTTTCTTCCATTTAAAACCCATTCTGTAAGTATATGTTTCAAAATGAGTTTATTATAGTATTTTAAAATACTGTGCATCATTTTGAATAACCCTGTACAATGTTGAATTTGTGTGTTAGCTATGAAATTTTTAAAATTTGTCTCTATTTCAATATGGAGCCAGCTTCCTAAACTTAATTTTACGAAAGTATTTATTTATATTCACAAAAAAGAGTATATTTTATATTGATTTTTTTTTTCTCTTTCAGTAACAACAGTGAGAAAAAACAAAATTTACTCGCCAACTCTAGTAAGTCCAGTTTTCTCCCACATGGCTTTTTTGATAAAAGTTCTAAAGGGAGAATGCACATAACCCAAAATTCACCAGGTGCGTCTAACTATGGGAAGAAACCTGCAGAAAATATGAAGCTGCTGTCAGATAAAGATAACAAGAAGCATCCTTTATTTGAAGATAACAACGATGAAGATGATGATAATGATGAGGAAGACTCTGATGATGAGTGGTGCGTACCGCGTCTAGGTGGCTATCAAAAAGTAAGACCTTGTGCAGAATGAATGTTATTGAAGATCTGTTTTAAGCTTATTTAGTTTATTATACTGTATCAGCTCTGTTCTATAGATCTTGAATTATTATTATTTTTAATAATAGATTTACTACAGTAAAATCGACAGTTTGAAATGCTTGGAATTCACTTTGTCTTGTTTTAGATTGGAAATTTGTTATAATGAAAAGTTAGTAAATTAAGATAACTATATATAATTAAATGAACCATAAGACTACTGAAACTTGTAAAGGTAAATTAGTTGGCAGAATTTATTAGGTTTATAGCAAATAATCTGAAAAGTTCTTTCATGTGCATATCCTTTTGTTTATCTATTATTTTCTTTAAAAGAAAAAGAAAATATAAAATCTAGTACTTTTCAGTTATCAGCATACCATTTTTTTTTTCCAACGGTAAGTGATGTCACAAAATCTAACTAAAGACTTAGAATGGTAGACTTAATGGCATATACAGTTTAATACAAAAAAGGATTGATATTAAAAAAAATTGCACTTAAATTTACAAGCAAGAAAATATACGAATTTAATGCATCAATACATACAGATTTTATTTTATTAATAGTAGGAAACTGCATCATTCTAAGGGAAAAAAATAAAATATCTTAAATGAATTTTTTATTATCTGTAAAATGTACTGCAGTCTATTAGTATCAGAATTTTAAAAATACGCGTAAGTTTTTTAAATAAATAAAAACCTCAACAAACCCACACGGGTTATTTTTTTAAATTCTAGGGGTTTTTTTAAACCAAGGAATTTTTAATATTATCCAGCCCCTCCCACCTCCCTCCGGCAGGCTGTTTTTTTTTTTAAAACCCTGATTAGTATACATGAATGTATAATTAATTACATGTATCAAAATACTTAATTATTTGTTAATATAAAAATGATGAAAGGAAATAAGCGGGTTATCACAATTTGTGAGACACAATATAAGCATTTTTTTACATTTTTGTATTAATGTATTAAATTAATGTGTTTTTTTCCCACAAAATGTAACTTTTTGATAACTGATAAGAAATGAAAATTTTATCTGAAGAATTTTAATAAATTTTGTTGATGTAGAAGAGAAAGCAATCTCTTTATTTATATGAAAATCAGCTGCATTTTACAGAACCTGAACAATATTTTTTTTTTAAAGAAAATTGTGTAAACTAAATTGTTAAAAATTCATTTTCAAGGCATCAAGAGTTAAGATAGCATTACATTATAGAACACACTTGAATTGTACATACTTGAGAATTGTTTCTCATTTTGTGTTCTAAATATGCTATATATTCAATATATGATAAGTTTATATGATGTGTTAAAGATGCATGTCTCTTTCATATTTTATAATAATCTAATATTTTCTTTTCTCTTTCAAAATATATATTCATTATGTGTTACATTAAAAAGGCAAGCTTGGAATTATCAAGTTTATATATTTATTTCTTTGTTGGACATTACAAATTGCCATTTTGTGTTATGTAAGATCTGTAATTATTAATGCTTAGCTGCCAACCTTCTGTTTTTTCCCCCAAGTCAAGTTAAAATATTTTGAACAAGAAATTGTGCTTCTTAAATAAAATGAAATAAGTATCACATGGAAAGAACACATTTTATTAAATAAATTTTCTTGTTGAGAAAATGTTTGACTTTTAAAAAATGAATGGCTGACAGCTATGCATACACAAAAATAATAATTTTAAAAAATTGCAACTCTTTTGAAAAGAGTGACAGTTTTATTTATTATCATGTTAAATCAGCTTTTTCATATGGGATGATATTACCTTAATATAATATTAGAAAAAATTAGGAATGATATTAGAAAAAAATCATTTTTAATGAATATATCAAAGAAAAAATTATAATTTGCATTTACATAAAGTTTGGAACTGTAACATAGAAAAAAAAAAATGTGAAGACAGATGAAATATGCCACAATCTAAATTGTCTGTTTGCACTAATTTTTGATTATGAATGAGTGAAATAAAAATAGTACGTGTAAAGAAAGATAACTAATTCTTTAGCATTTCAAAAAGTGGGGAAAAAATAGATACGTAGCTGCTACAGGCAACTAAAAGACAACTGAACAAAAACACAGGCAAAAAAAAAAAAAAAAAACCCTGAAAATCATCATATAAATGAGAAATGCACAATGGGTTTTGAAAGAATGCAATTTTCCTCATCAGGTGCAAACAGCATTTGCTACCACTTAAAATGCTTTAAAAATGGTTACTTTATACCAGCTTTATAACATTTCATTGTAAAAGACAACTATTTAAAAATATTTTCAGCCCAGACAACTTTAAATTTTTTTTCTTTTGCTTAAAATGCAAAAAAAGTAATTATTTCCATGCCCAGACAAATTTTTGTGCAACTTTTAGTTACCCTTCCTTGAAATTTTCTTTCAAAAGTTCAGGAAAGTTTTTCAAAAATCAAACATTTGTTGTCAATGATGTTTGTTTCGTTTTTCAGCAAGCATTCTTATACAAAACTTTACCCAGAAAACGTTTTAATAATTTTTAACATCTATAATATCATTCCTAAATACTTTGCTCTGAAAACTATAAATAAAAATATTAATGTATCCACACTGTTAAATAGTTTTCTTTTGTTTAATGAATGGAGACATTACTTCTAGAAAGGTATATACAAAGCCTTATTCTCAATGAAAAAAGTTTAAAATGAATATTTCTTATTTTTTTAAACTCATAATTTGAATTGTACTCTACATACAATCTAAAATGTGTGCCTTAAAATTTTATGAAAGAAATTATTTTTTAATAAACTTCAAGTTCTTGATTGTAAAAAAATATCAAATACATATTGAAACCGGTGATGTAAGTATTTTGGAATTTAATGAAATAGTTGAAAAATTATCAGATAACTTATATTGTTGATCTTTGTGTAATGAGAATAATTCACTAAAATTCGTTACTTTTTAAACTCTTTTGTTAAAATCTCCTTTTTTTTGTTTACTATTCTCTTAATCGCAGTTACAATCAGGGCTATGGAAGTTGGTAGGAAAATGACAGGCTCCAACTCTGACTCCAGACCTGTGCAGACAGTTTACCGAGCGCAACAACAAAATTCTTGGAATTTCTACCTCAGACCTTGTCCTTTGTTGCTAATAATAAACAGAAATAATGACATCATAAATGTTTGATGATAAAAGGTTACCATAGAAATGAACGGAATAGGAATTCCTTCTTCCTGCTGCTGGATCTTCTTTTTTTGTGATAAAAAATTTTGCATTCTATTAATCTCTTAATAAATTTGTCAAAATTCAGAATATTAATCAAACTGTTCCTGAAGATTTCCTCCATACAGGAATGTAAGATTAGAATAGCTAAGATTTTAGCAACAACAAAAAAAAAAAAAAAAAAAAATTGCGGACTTTGTTTTTTGCATTTTTAATAAATTTTATTGAAAAAGAGGACAAAATTTACTTTATTGAGCTTAAAAATTGAATTTAAATTCCTTTTGTGACTGGCTCAAGATCACAAGTCAACTTAGACAATCAGGAAAATTTGCACATTTTTAACACATAAAATAACAGAAACTTAAAGGTCAATCTGAGTCTCAGGTGGATTTTTCTTCATTTATCTGAAACCAAATTTGCAAACCTCTATGTGTGATAGATTGCCTTGGCTATCGGCAACACACACACACAGAGACAGACAGACAAACACTTCCTTTTATTAATACCAAGTGATCCAACGTGGATTAAAGGTTATACTGCCTTGTGTACAGTACGTACATTAAAACCTTTTCCAATTGAAGATTAATATATTTTTTTGCATTTAATGTATCTTTTTAATTGCTCACTATTAACACCAAAAAGTATTTTTATATGAAAAATATCCTTTATGTATTCAAATAAAATTTTGAAATTTATTAAAAATATTACTTTTGTATTAGTCATATGCCAGCAGTTAATAGCCAAAGCAATTGCCAAAGATTTCACTATTTATAGCAACCTTTTCGATAGTGATTATTTCAGTGTTTAAGTGTGTAATTAGATTCCATATCTGTTAACTTGTGCTTTATTTTATTTATTTATTTATTTATTGATGAAGCTTAAATTTTGTTATGAAATATTAGTCGAAAATAAATGCTGAACTGTTTACCTTATTTACTTGAATCTAAGATGCACCCTTTTCTTCTCCAAAATAGAACTAGGTGGGCCTTGCAACAGAATACAAAGACAAATTGCAGTACAGTAATCATATGCTCATATTCATAAACATGAAATTTATTTATGAAAGATAATTCAAATTAATTGACTACAGAAATAATTACAGCTGAAAAAGCATATGTTTTTTTATAAAGTAATTTCGACTCTCTCTATTTGCAAAGAGATGATAATGTAATAGTGGGTCAGTATGCAATACAATATTAAAATATGATATTTAAGTACAAAAAAAGGCTTCAGAAATGCTTTTATTTATTTTCCATCTAAGAGCAGTTTCAGCTTCATCTGTATGAAAACTTGACCATGTTAAATTAATAGATTAAAGATGCTGTTACCTTACCACTTCTAATATCACCATTGCAATGAATATTCTGCTATTGTTATTATTTTACTTTTCTATAATACTCGCTTCTTTTTCACTTGACAACTGAAAATTGATTTCTAAATACATACTGAGAAAACACAGGGGATGTAATCTTCAACCACTATAAACTCTGAAAGAGATAATAAAAAATCACGAATGATCAAATCAGATTATCGCGAATGCTAAGTTTTTCCACACTTTCATGTATGTGAATAATCAAAACTTGCAAATGTTCAAACTTTAAGTGTTAAGGGATTATTGTACTTTAAGACAACTTATGTGTGGATTATGGTGACAAATTTTTAAAGCTTTGAAGCTAAAAAGTTTTTTAAATGTGGCATCTTTATGGAGCAACATTATTTGAATTTGTTATCATGGATCAAGTATGAAAGTGGTTATTTAAAGGTTCCTGAAATTTTAGTGTGCAACAATCAGGCACTGTAAGCAATGAATACTAATTTGGAAAAAAAAAAAATGCAGAGAAAAAAATAAAATTGAGATTTAATATATTATTAAAGTTTCACACACATATATATATACTTCTATATTAAAAAGTAATCTGGAACTGAGCCAAAAACGAAATGGACCAATCAAATTCTGCGTAGATATTTCGGGTTATACTCATCGCTTTTTTACTAGGGACTTTTTTGAGGAGCGATTACTTTTTTTCTAGCCATCCTACGGATTCGAAAATCATACCACCAGACGCGAAATATAACAAGCTTTCAGAAATTCAAAAAATTATCACGGTCGGACAAAAAAACTCAAAAAATCCTTAGAAATCGAGTAAAAAATCTTTTATTGAAAAAGTCATTTTTTTTTATATTGTTGCCAATTTCTAAATAAGCGCAAAGGATTATGTTTTATCTCAAATAAAAAATGTATTTGCACGAGACTATTAAAAACAATAATGAAAGTTTAAAATAATAATTAAATGATCACGTGTTGAAAGCAGGAAATAAAGAAAATTACGTCATAAAAATTGTGTTTACACATGAATATTAAAAATAAAAAGGATGAATTAAATGAAAAAGCATTATAACCAGTTAAATGAAAAAGCATTATAACCTGATTACAGAAGAAAGTCGCCGTTCGTGATATCATCATCATCATCTTTTTAAAACAGGATACATTACCGGGTTTTAAGAGGCTGTGAAATCAGAACGGGGGTTGGTGAGCGTAGCGAGCATTGGGCAGAGCCCCCTAGTGTGATATATATATATATATATATTTATTTTACATTTCAAATTTTCTTGTGTGTTTTAAGAGTTAAAAAAAAAATCCTTAGTTTTGAGGTTAAAATATAAGATGTGTTTTAAGTTTCGAGTGAATGCAATATATATATTTTAGGTGCATTTGGATCAATCTTCTGTAATTGTTCTGCACTCAATAGAGATATATTTTTAAATATATCATTCTTGAAAATGATTTTAAAAATCATAAAAAGATTAGTAAATTGATATACAGTATACAAACAAATTTCACTTAAAAGTACATTCACCCCAGCCCTATTCAACGGTGTAAAAATTGAAATTGTGCAATGTTTTGAAATTAATAAATTTCAATAAAAGCAAAATTCATTTCCCACTGTCGATGTGATGTTAGCTTTACTGATGGACAAATTTATACTTTGTAATATAGATAGACAGATAGAGTCCAAAAATAAAAATAATAATTCAGTTTATAAACGTAAAAGGAAATATATTGATTTAATTTCACTGTAAACTGTCCAATGAAAGGCTGGAGTCAGAATGCACCTAGCGACTCCAACTCAAACTCCACAGCCCTGATTATAATGCAAATTTACATTTTCAGAAATTCAAATAATTGAAATACTTATGTAAGTTTATAAAAAAAATTAAAAAAAAAATTATTTAAAGCTCTTACAGCATTTAGTAGATAGACTAAAGCCATTGACGTGTATAGTGAAAATTTTCAAATGTTTAAAATATACTATTTTGTAGATTCTAAGGTATGTTTGTGTTTTTCAACTAATTTTATTGTTACTAATGCTATTTCTAGTAAATATGGTATAGAACTGAGTTCATGAAATATAACTTGAATATTTCTCTGAATTTTGAAATGCT
Organism: Maratus michaelseni; assembly: GCA_963931845.1. NCBI lineage: Eukaryota > Metazoa > Arthropoda > Arachnida > Araneae > Salticidae > Maratus > Maratus michaelseni. The sequence goes on along the minus strand of OZ007587.1, from coordinate 378,883,137 downwards.
GTAAAAATGTAATGCATGCATCGGGGGAAAAAAAAAAAAAAGTTGCCTTTTTAAAATGTTGCCTGTATTTATGATATGTTAACCTGCAAAATTGCAGAATGAGAGCATATTATCTTATTTCTAAGTTAAATGATATTTAGTTTAGATATGTTATTAAATGTATGAGAGTATTTTGTTGACTTTTGGTAGTATTGGTGTTAACATATCTGCACCTTTTTTTCTTATAGTATTGAATCTCAGTTAATACTGTTAACTAAACTATTTTACTATTAAGATATATTTCTTATTGTTTTTATTTTATTGTAATTTATATTAAAAAAAACTTTTATCAAAACATTTTTGTTGAAATATATGCATGAAAAAGATGTATAGTCTTACACATATACAATTGTTCTTGTATAAGAACTTTATTTTAATCAATGTTTTTATGTTTTTGTTTATATATATCTATGTACACACATAGACTAATCACACATTTTTTTTTTCTACTTGTCACAATTTTGAAAAAATAAAGTGTTTTAAATTACTCTATCAATGTAATACAGCGAGAATAAGTTTCAACATTTCAGTGAATAAGCATTGCTATGCATAGAAAAATTAATAGTGTATGTCTAACTTATATTTGCATTTGCATTTTATTGTCAAGCTAGTAAAATGAATGTTTATTAGCTTAGACTAACATTTGTGAACTGCTGAATATTGTTGTTTGTTATGTAGTTAATAATTTTATAATTGAAAAATATTTTTAATTTTCTATTTATTAATCATCATTTTTTGCTTTAATAAACTCAGGAAATTGAATTCTAATGAAATTGTTTACATTGAATCTTGTTGATACTCTTCCCAATATGTACTCTACTGGGAACATTTGATCTACTAATGCAGTTTATTTCAATCTTTTTTATCTGGCAACACTTTTAAAAAGTTCTGTTAAAAAAATAAAAAAAAAAGTATAAAACTAGTTTCTTTCAATAAATTCTGCTTGGTCAATTTTAGAAAATTTTATTTACATTATTCAGTGAATAGCGTATACACATTAGGTGATGTCCTTAACATTTACTGCAAATAGAAAAGGATGGGGAAATCGAAATTTTCCTCATTAATTTCCTGTCAGATTAACGAGAATATACTGTATTTGATAGTTTGTTTGAATGTAAATGTTCTTGGCATGAAAAGTATGTGCACATTCATGGTAAAATACATGTTAGATTGGAAATATATTAATAGTGTCCATATTAAATGTTAAATATTTGTATTCAAAGACATTTTTATATTATCATGTATGTCTGTTATTGATTTAGCATATTGTATGGATCATACTAAAATATGTATATTTTGCATTTGTTCTTTAAAATAATCATGATAATTTTTAATTTCACTTTAAGATTTAGTTATGAAATTGAAAGACGTATGAAGTTTAATTTATCTATGCTTTTATATACCGTATATTCCACACACTTTACACTACACATATGACACACACACTTTTGATACCAGAAAATTTATCAGCATTTATAGATGTGCGTTATACACCCAGTATAAAAATGTAAAATTAAAAATTAAGAAAAGATGAGATAATTCCCACCATTGCAGAATTCACAGAGTCCGCAATCCCGTCCAAAGTCCCTATACCCTTTCTGATACACTTGACCGGACCAAGAAAAAAAAAGTAATAAATAAATAAAACGATGTCACCAGACAAATTTAAAAGTGAACTTCTTTAAATTAAAGACCTTGAAAATCAGAAAGGGTAGGGCTTGAAGCTCTGAGGTCCTCTGATGACTGCAGCAGCTTCAAGCTTCATTTTCGTCTTGGGTGGCAGTCTGGGATAGGTGGGCTGGGAGACCGCCACAGAATTTGCGAAGCGTGACATTCTGTAAGCCCACCCGAGGTCCCTACATACTTTCTGATGCACTTGACTGGAGAAAAAAATAAATAAAGCAATGTCACTGGACAGATTTAAAAGCGAAATTCATTAAATTAAAGGCTTTGAAAAGTGGGAAGGGTCACCCGAGGTCCCTACATACTTTCTGATGCACTTGACTGGAGAAAAAAATAAATAAAGCAATGTCACTGGACAGATTTAAAAGCGAAATTCATTAAATTAAAGGCTTTGAAAAGTGGGAAGGGTAGGGCTCAGGGCAGTGAGATCGCCAGACAACTGCAGCAGCTTTCAGCTTAATGTTCATCTTTGAGAAGATTCAGGTAGACAGATGGGTTTGACAGTATCATATGTTATCACTTCGTATTTGCCCATTTTTTCCCTTTATGTTACTACTAATTTTTATACCTACATATATCTCATGAATGTTTCTTTTCAAAGAACGTTGTGTGCACAATATAGCAAATATGCTGAAAAATAGAAAAATGTAGTCTCAAATTTGAGGTGTACATTATACACTGAAATATACGGTATATATACATATATATATAAAAGTACCTAAATAAAATTGCATTGAAAGAAATTGTGCACCACCATCATTTTTAATACTTTTTCCATCAAGTAATTTGTTGATTCGTGTCATGGAAATTTCAGCATTTGAGATTTTAAAATGGGAAATTTATAATACTTACATTTCAAGTATAAAATCTTTTTAAAGCACAGTGTTTCTAAAAAACATTTGTTGGTACAAAATTAATTTTCAAATCATATAGTATGTAAAGCCCAAATTTATTTAAATATCAAGCCCAAGTTCATGAAAATACAAGAAAAAAGTATTAACTATTGATAACAAATATATAAATGTTGTTTTTTTATTGTCAGTTCATAAAGATATTTAACATTTAAAGTTTCAAAAGAGACATTATAAATTCAAAGTTTAAAATGTGGCAGTTACATTTAAAAAACTGCCACCTTTTGTGTCAAATTGATATCTTTTCACTGTAAATTGTATATTGTTGTTGCAGTCAAACTTAATTGTAATGAAGACAAAGGTAATGCAGCATTTGCTTCTTATAATAGAGTTCTCACGATAGCTAAGTTTGAAATTTCTTATTTAAGAAATAGACATATGTTCAAAATAATTATTAAAACTTTAGTCATAGAGACAGCTTTATATTTCTGAATTAGTAGGACTAAATTAAATTAGTATTGATAACTTGACATTTATTTTAATGTATATATTTATTTTTAAATTTAATAATTTAATTTTAATGTATATATTTATTTTTAAATTTATTTATAAATATGAAATATTCTGTAAAAGTAATTTAAGAAATCATGCTTACCATTTACTTATTAATTAGAATGGATTTTTTGAAAATTGTTTTCCTGGAAGATTTTTCTTTTTCTTTGCTACTTTCATGTGTATTATTTTTATTATTATCAATTCAGTGAACTCTGAAAGAAAAAGAAATACAACCATTTGTTTAGTTGAAAAGTATGTGTATTTAAAAGTTAATGACTGCATAAAGGATAAACTTTTCGATATGTTTGATCCTATTGCATTAAAAGTGTAAAACACTCATAAAAAAAAAAAGGTATTTTGTTTAGAGAAAGTGTACAAATTGTAATTCTTTTCTGTGAGCTTTGAAAATTTTTTCTCACTATTTAACAGTTTCCTTTGTTATAATCGATTTTACTGCGATGATTATTTATATTAGGCCAACCATTTTCTTTCTTTGCGGTCATGAAAACTGTGTTCTTATAACATCCAAGCTTGCAATAACTGAGTTTGACTGCAATAACTTGTCTTTATGTAGTGAAGAATGGACAATATTTGTGTCATATCACAATGAACGAATAAAATGGTATTATGCTCATTTGTTGCAATGTGATGTTCATAAAGTTTTTCCAATATTTTCACTGGTCATATAATTCTATTGATATGTCTATCAATGATTGAAGATGTGTAACTAACATAAGTAAAAATATATCCTTCCATTCTCCAATCCTTAAAAAGTATAAAAAAAAAGAAAGATTGACTTGCAAAAATTAAACCTTTTTTGCATAATATATATATATATATATAATAAAAATGCTAAGCAAAATTAAATTAAAATTAAAACAAATACTTTTTATGTAATAGATAAATAGTATATTTAAATTATACCCAGTTTTAATAATATTGAATCTTCAAAAATAGTTTAAAACTATATTATATATGAAATTGATTTTCTTTATTGCTTTTAATCTACATAAAATGTGTCTAGTGCTTTCAAAGTGGGTCAAAATGATATGAATTATCAAATGCACAATATTTTTAAATCAGGAATTTAAATTTGCTAATTGCTTGATTTTTTTTTTTTTTTTTTTTATAATGTTCAGCTCTAAGATTGAATATTGTTCATAATCATTGTGGGATTTCTATTAATGTTAATATTAAGACTGCATTGTTTAAAATTGAGATTCATTCTCAGTGACCATTGCCAATTTTTTAAAATATCTTTTAAGTACTTTTATTAAGTATGCACAATTTTAATATAAAATTTAAATTAAAACATATTTGCTTATTTTCTAAAAAAAAATTTCATTTGTTTAATTTCGTAAAATATATATCACACTGCACAATACTGATGATTTTTCATACAATTATAAAAAAAAAGAAAATATATCATCGAATAAAAACTTTTTTAATGGTATGATCTGACTTGTTACATTAAGAATAGATATGCAAAGAATCTCTGTTTAGTGCTCAGTATTATGCTTTATTACTCTTTGTATTAGAATTGCTGGATATTAAATGTTATGTTGTGTTCAGCTTCATTCAGGGTTGCCACTCCATCTGGACAACCGGAAAAACACAGGAGATTAAAAACACCACCTAAAAAACAGGAAAAATGGAGGGAATTTTCAAATTTTATTAAAAAAACGGAGACAATGCAGGGAATTTTCATTTTTTTTTTCATTGTCCTTTTAACCCTCAATAATAATAATAATAATAATAATAATAATAAAAGCATAACTATAGCACCATATATTTTAGAGATTTTGAAATTATGTTAATAGTATTGTAAAGTATTGTAATATAGATATATTTTTAAATATATTTACAAGAGCTTTTAGTATATTTTATTGCTTACATTATATTATAGTTTAATTGAGATAATTATAAAAATCAATTCTACCCCCAGTTCCTTCTTTGCTTTCATATAATTTGTGGATTTCTTTAAAAGTAAGGCTGCAATCATCCCTGTAAGATTTTCTGCATTTTATTCTTCTCTATATTTCCTAAACATCATGTCTGTAAAAAAGTAATATCATTGAATTACTGTTTATTTTCTTGTATTTAATCCAGTGAGATATTGTAATGCAACTAGTATGCATGTCTGTTGTCCCAGTATATTTATATTATCTTATATAAGGATGATGTACATACAGAGTTTAATTTCTAACAAAAAAAGTACTGGGGCAGTAATTTACTGCAGTACTACCCCTCCTCCAACCTTCGTCTTCACCAACATATTTGTATTTAATGCATCATTTGCAAAATTTAAAGCAATTCTTCCCCCAGTAAAAGAAAATTTTTATATTTTAAATATACCTATATGCTTATATGTGATCTAAGGAATGAACAGCTAGCAAAATTATTTATAATCAAGGGGGAGTTTTCAGAAAACCTTACTTGCTAGGAATTTTTTTTTTTTTAATCAACCAGCAAAATATAACATACAGTATATTCCATGGACTTCAGTGTACAGTATTTATAAGCTCTTTGGTGGGCTTTGGCTAAAATTTAAATATTCGCTAATGGTAAAGACATACTTTTTTTTCTCGGATTTGAGTGGCAACCCTGTCATTATTATTAATTTCAGAATAGATTGTGATTGCATAATTCAACTTTGAACTTATTCTTAAATACTATCTGTAAATTGCATAACTGTAATCTGCTATGCAGTTTTGATTTTCAATCGCGTTGGTAATAACTATTTATACTTTAAGTACTAATTTTGATGACAGCTATTCAGAGTTTATGAGCTTGTGAAATACTGACATCTTTTAAACATATTAGCTACTATTTTTGCAGAAAATAGCTGATATTCATTATTTTTCTCAACATCAAAGTATGTAATATGCTGTTTGAATTATGTTAAAATGTAAAAATAATTGATACTGAATTATTTGATTTGCATAAAAGGTGTATCCCAATTTCATAAATGAGTTTTTTCAAACCTCAGTTGAAAAAACTAAAAATAAATATTTAGATTTTTTTTTTTTTTTTTTTTTTTTTTTTTTTTTCTTGAAAGAAATATTTTTTTTTCTTTTCAAAACTAACCATTTGCAGTATGTGTGATTTGCCAGAAAAAGTCTGGAGTATTTAAAAAAAAAAATCTGTCAAATCGAATGCTTGTTGTTGTTGTTATTATTATTGCATGTTTAAAATTTTGTTGTAAGTTGATATAAAGTTTAGTACACTTAGTTTAATTTCTGTTAATATGGATACTGCAAATATGAAATTGACGTTTTCATTGAAAGATGGATAGAATACGACACTATATGTTGTTTTTTAAACTTAATTAAAATACATGTGGGAACATAGGAATTTAAAAAATATATTTGCTGAAAGAACTAGTTTTAGATTTTAGTGTTCCTGTTAGTTGAATCTCTTTAATATTTGTTGAAAATTAAAATTCATTTTATAAAACTTACAATTTTTCACTCTTTAGATTCAAATCATTGTAACAAAATATTTTCTTTTTAATATTTTGTTTGGTAAATAGCATTTACACTTGATAATGCATGTAAATATATATTTTAATAATATTTTTAGAATCAAGTGTTTCCTATTAATCTGTTATATTTTGAATATAAAATGAATTTTATTTACATTTATCTACATTCTATTTATTTTTAATGAAAAAATGTTGCTTGTTTTCACAAATTCATGAAGTACAAAATGTTTTTTTCTTTTGAAAGACTTGATTTTTGTTGCTTTTACATTGTCTACTAAGTAATATTTAAAAAGCTGTATAACCAAAGTATCTTAGTAAATACAACTGATTATACGCTTTAGATCTGTAGCTAATGTCTGTGATCATAAAATGAACCAGCATTTATTATTTTAGTTCTTAACAGTATTTAAGAACCAGTTTGTAGCCTTGCATTTTTGCAACTATTAGTAAATTCTGTATCTGCTTTGTTGAACTGTTTCTGTATGATTTATGCATGTAACTATATTTGTGTACTGTGCAAACTATTTATTTCTTTTAATATTTAGCACTATTGACTGATGTTACACATTAACTTTATTTAGCTGTGATATATTGTGAATAAAAAAACAAAAATGTACTGATGCATATGAAGTTTGTGATTATTTTTTTTATTCATAGTTATTCTGTTAATTGTACCAATAAGTAAGTAAGCCATAATTTTTTGAACAAATTATGCTAGGCCCAATGGCATAACAATTCAAATATTATAGGAGGACTCAAATAGTAAAATTTTGAATAAATTGAACAATATCAATAATTGTATACCAGTGAGCCCATGCGAGTCTTTTGCAGTGCAATCTTTAAAATTTTCCGCTGATACTTTTTTCATGAATTTTTAATTAACAGCAGTTTTTTTTTTTTTTTTAAATCAAGTAATGTGTTTTAACGAAATTTGAGTGTACTATATCAAAAAAACTGTTGAAAAGCATGTTATATGATACCTATTCATTGTTGTGCATTTGTATGCGCATAATATGTGCATTTTGTATTGCACTTCATTGATTAACTTAAATCAAGGTCCCTGGTTTAAATCCCAACTTGGACACTTTTTCACTCAGTTGCAGCTCATATTATTCATTTACTAATTAGAATAATTTTGTTAGAATTAATGAAGTGTAATTATGTGTCCAGCTTTTACTTGAAGTTCCATTACATGCGATTTATTCTGTTGAGCTGTTTCAGCTGACAGACCAGATGTCATTATCAAAAGGTTGTCTAAATGAATTGTGTCCGCTGGATTTGTCCAGGATAGCTCAGTTGGTAGAGTCTTGTCTGCTTAAGCCAAGGTCCCTGGTTCAAATCCCGGCCTGGACACTTTTTCACTTAGTTGAAAAATTATAACTCGTATGTATTAATTATATTTAATTGGAATTCTATTGCTGAAAAAAAAAATTGATTTTTATCTTTTGCACAAGAAATATTGTAGATACATTCAAGGGTTCTGAGTTCTGCTATTTAAACTAAACTTTAAAATTGGCATTACTAGAAATCCACTAAAGATAAAAGATATCTGTAACACTTTTACAACTTTTTACAATCTGCAAGTTATGTATTACACATAAATAGAATAATTGTAAGAGACATTAAGCAAATTTTCCAACAATTTTATTTTAATCAACTCAAAGATTTAACATTTTGTAGACATGGTGTTTTTCTTTCTATTTTGTTTATTTAAAATACACAATTCAGTAATGTCACTTTAAATATCAATACAACGGTAAATATATAGAGAAGACAGGAAGACATTTTCTGGAATCTTTAATTAAAAAGCATCTTGCCTCAAGTATTTTTCAGTAAAGGAGATGGGTAGGTAAGCAATAATTTTTACCCCCTCCCCTACCCACGAAAGGGTAGGAAAAAAAAAGGATTGGGGTGAAAAATTTGGAAGTATGGGACTCAGTGCCATTTGTGCCATTAGATTTCTACACGAGATGTTTTAATATAATTAAGGTTCTACATTTATGGCCTCGCTGATTGATTTTGCTTGGAGATTGTTTAAACGTGTTATGCAAGATCATAAACATAGGTTATTTAGCATTTTTTAATGTACTAAAGGAAGGGGAGGGGGTGTCTGTTACCTGTAAGCTACATTCACCAACCCCGGTTCAGACACCACAGACTCTAAAATCACGCTAATTTGTTCTTTTTAAAAAAAGATTTACGGAAGATTAAATTATAATTAAGTGACCAGTGGCGATCTTCTGTAATCAGATTTCTATTTATTTCCCCTTGACTGGGAGATTTTAAGCCAAATGAACTGCTGTAGCAACAGCTAATAGCTGTTTTTGCGATTGATTAAATAAGATCACTTAAACATTTTGAAATCAGCTTGTATAAAATGGCTAAGTAAACAATGCAGTATCAAATAGCTCTTAAAATAATTCTTCAATTTACATAAAACAGGTTGAGTGTAATAAAAGAGTGTAAAAATAAAGTTAATTATAGGTAAAAACTGCACACATCGAAAGAAAAATAAAGTCAAATTCATATAATTGAGATAAATTAAAATTTGCTAAATAAACATGTTTTTGATTTTGTATAACATATTTAAACAATCTTCAAACAAAAATCGATCAAAGAGGCATTAAATATAGAACCTTATTTATATTAAAATAACCAAAACTTCTTAGAAAAAGAATTTTTTTGAAACTCTATTAGGGAAACAAAAATCAGCGCTTATTGCTTATCTAATCTCCTTTTTGTACTTTTGTGAATTATTGGGATTACTTCTCTTGGCGGGTTTGCATCTTGTTTCTTTGTGCATTTCTTGTGCTCTTCATTTTCTGACTCTAAAACAAAGAAAAGTCAAATAAGTATAAAAACAAAAAGTTAAAAAAAAAAAAAAACTTTTTTATAATCATTCAATGTTTATTTTGATAATCACGTCTAATTTCATGACTGCAATTCGTGATTTTTCTAAAAAAAAAAAAAAAAAAAAAAAAAATTCTGTTGTATACTATGTTAGTTTGGCGTGGGCTCTGAATCCGATAATGGAAAATTCACGGCTTTTTTTACACTTGGTAGAAAGTGCAAACTAGTGAATTTATTAAAAAATATAAAATTTTTGCTCTGTTTTGAGAAACGGAAACAGGAAAGAAAAAAAAAAAGTCTTATTTTTAGGATTTCTAAATTGATTTCTCAAAATATAATCATAATTTAATTAATATGAAACTATTAATTGATTAAATCATATTTTAAAAAATATATATTACACTCTTTATTATTTATTTATTTTTTCTATATTTTAGAGTTTAAAATATTTCGTTGTTAGCTTTATCGTTAGTTGGCCTTTTTTGGCGAGCATGGTTTGGCGCATCCTTAAATCCATCATTGCTTTAACTCGTATACAAATGTAACCATAAAAAATATTTAGCGATTTATCACCTGTAGCATGACCCAAACATGAGCTATGATTTTATTTCTAATTAATTTATGAAAAAAAGAGAAATATCGTTTTAAATTGTGGAAGTCTTGTATAAACTGTATGTGAATTATTTTATCGTAAGAGATCATCTAACACAGCCACACTCAACCTGGTCCACAGGACACACGTGGCCCGCTGGCATTCCGAGACCTACAATGCAGAGTTGTATTGGTTTTAACCTGTTCTGGTCAAAATTTGTTTTGACCATCAGTGGTCAAAACTCATTTTGACTAGCAAAATTAATAAAAATTTATTTTGCTAAATGATAAATTTAGTGCAATATTTGGAAGGGTTTGTCTAAATAACATTTAACAATATTTAATACGACATTTGTCAGTGTTTGCAAGTATTTTACTCAGTATTATACTTTAATTTTCATTTTCAACACAGTTTTTTTTTTTAAAGACACTATCATAAATATTTTTAATGATAATTTAATTACATATCTACTTTTATATAAAAAGTTAAGGAAACTAAATCACATTAAGCAAAAGAAACATTTACATTTTTTTATTTAGAACTCAAAAAATAATTACAAATGTTGTTGTACTAAGCTAAAGAGGATTTCATTGTTTAGGAGGGTAGTTTGATTAATTCTCGGCCTGACACAAATATGGAACAAGTATGACCAAATGACAATGATGTTTGTAAAGTATGATTCTTTAGATGACATGCTACCGAGTTTCAGATGCGTGAGTTTATTGGTTATTTATTGGTGGGCGATAAGTAAAAAAGTTTTGACATTTTCTAAAAATGGAAGTTTAAGCTGTTATAAAACACTTTGTTAAAATATGTTTAACCCCCATAGACATACAAAAAGAGTTACATTCCACCTTAAAGGATTCTTGTCTTTCGTATTTGACGATAAAAAAGTGGGCTGCTGTATTTAAACATGGTACGAAATCCATTCACGATGATGAATGCTCAGGACAGGACGCCCAAAAACCACTATGATCGACGAAATCGTCTAAAAAATTCCCAATGTTGTATTGAATGATCACCGATTGAAGATACAGGTACTTGCTGACATTGCAAACATCTCGATAGACCGTGGCTACTACATTTTACATGATGTTTTGGGTATGAAGAAGCTTTCAGCTCGATGTGTGCCGCATTTGTTGAACGTCGACCAAAAACGCCAAAGAATGAACATTTCTTAAGTCTTCTGAAATGTTTTGTGTTGCAAGTTAAAAAATTAAATCAAATATTGTTAAAAATCTTGTATTTTCTTTGTTAGGCCGAGAACTTTTCAAACCACCCTTGTACAGGGCTACACTAAAGAATTTGCACACAAGAATGTATCTTAATACAAATCTTGTGTTTTCATTGTCAAGCCGAGAACTTATCAAACCACCCTTGTATTCTGGGTGAGATCAAATTTGGTAAATAATCGTTTTACTGATGAAGAGTTAGCCCAACCATTCATCGAATTATTATGAAATTTACAAATTCAAAATCAATATTTTTCATTACTGCCCACCAAATATTGTATCAGTTACATATTAGACATTAGGAAAAATAAGATTTATGAAATGTATGTTTCTGTATGAAATATTATTACATACAGCACAATAAATTTCATTTATATTTCATAATTATTAATTTTATATAAATAATATACACTTTAATATTCACAAAAATATATAGTTTGGGCAATTTATGTAAGCTAAAGCTATTTAATAAGAGTTTTGACCACTTTTGAATGGTTAAAACCAATTTTAACCAGTTTTAGATAGTTAAAACCAGTTTTGACCACTTTTCTGGTTAAAATTAATTTTGACCAGTCAAAATTACAACCTGCTACAATGAGTAATCCACATTTATAAAAATTTGAGATGCATATAAAAAGTATTATTACCGGTGTTAAAACCTAAAATTATTAAAGTCTTAAAACCTTTAAAGTATTAAAACTAGTAAAGCATTTAAGAACTTCATCATTGTGTTATATATTTTTGAAATTAGATGATTTTCAATATTGTTTTATATATTTTTATAGGGAGATGAAATCTGCCCTTTTATTTATAAGCAATTTAAAATTATGTTAAAACATTCTAAATGTCATTTGCTTAATCAAAAGTTCTTTTTATTTGTAGTTCTATTTACAATGGAGTGGTGCATGTATTTTCTGCTCATCGACACCAATCTAACTCTAACGTTATTAACTCTAAAATTGATTCAATTTGCATTACATATATTTACATTTTAAAAAGATAAAAAGATTTCGGATATAGAAAAGTCTAAATTTCTTAAAGAAATTATAATGATTTTTTTTAAACTTAGGAACTCTACGCTTTATACTTATTATACAGCTAATACTGATTCTATTCTTTTTATTACACTACTTTTGCTATCTTATATTTTTAATTAAAATTTTTAATACATTATTACGTAATATAGTGTGTTGTGACCTTCTAACGCCGGCGAGAGAAAAAGGTTGAGTATGGCTGATCAGACATATTAAAAGTAAGCCTAACTTTGAAAAGTTATTCAGGAATAACATAATTTTATTGCATACTATCAAAGCCGCGTGTTTGTTGAAATGTACAGTCGTGGAAAAAAAAATTAACATCCCGTACTAACTCTGCAACACATTAACATAGAAGAAAGTTACTGGTATCAAATGATTGGAAATTAAGTCTACTTTTAAATAATGTATAAAATTATGTTAAAACTATTATATAAAACGTGCTTAGGGGGCCATCTATATGTCAAAACAAACCCAAACTCTGTTTTTTTTTTCAATGGCAAGAACCAATTTTGACACAATATTTTAAATCTTCAGTTCAAATGATGCCTAGATACCAAATTTCATGAAATTCCTACTATTAGTTTCAGAGAAATTAATTATTTTAAAATTAGCATATTTTAGGGGCTGTATCCAAATTGAAGTTCGGTACTCGATTGTTGAAATGCTACACTTCTATTAATGCATCATTTCTCGCCAATATGACCATTTTACTCACTTAATATCTTTCGGCTATTGTTAAATAAGGTAAAATCCTTTTCAATATTCATTTTATAATGTTTATAAAAGTTGAATTATCCGATTTTAAAAAGTATAAGTTTATCAGCAATTGAAATAGTTTTCGAATATGTGAATGTGATTAGAATTTTATAGGTGTTTTATAATGCTTTTTTTCAGATTTCGTATTTATATTACTTGCTCTTTTCTAAATTTATATGTGAAGAATATCGGTGGATACAAAATTTAGAATAAAAAATAGTATGAAGCAGTATAAGGAAATGATGCAGAAAAAAATGAGACAAATTGCTTTTCAGTCTTAATATTCAGTATAATTATTTATTTGATTGCTAATGGCACATTTTTATAACTTTTTCAGTAAATACACAACATATATGCATTTATAAGAAACTGTACTTCAAACATAGGTATCGCAGAAAAAATAAAATGGGTTTATTAGACTGGAGAAGAAACAATTCAATTAATGGTAACAAAAATAACGAGTAAGATTTTTTTTTCTTTGGTAGGACTATTCATTTTTTAAAAATGAGCTTTGTTAATTTAAAAATAAAAGCGAAACTAATTTACATAACTGACGTAAAATTATATCTCATGCAAATATGATTTACGTAATTTTAATAAAAAATTTAAAAGCAGACACAGAAAAAGAAAAAAAAAATCTTATTCTAAACAAAATTAAAATGAGTAAAATATTTTTTCTAATTATTCTTTTCTACACATCATAGACGGCCCCTTAAACCAGCATCTTGCCCTTTTTTAAGTATGATTTGAAACTACTTGAAAGAAAAATTAAAATTTTGAAATGCACACAAAGCAGGACGTAATAAATATAAATCCATCAAAAAAATTGTAGATTGCAATATAAATTTTCGAATATTAATTTCATAATTCATATTATAAAAATTACAAATTCAACGTATTTATGTTTGTGTCTTTTAATATTATAACCAAACAAAAAAATAGCACATTAGAATTATAATTTCAGGAGATATTAAAATAAAAATATGAAAATGTAATTTAACATTAGAAGCTCTAAATTTTGAATGTTTATAATTCAAAAACTTATCATCCAAATGACTTGAAATTTGGTATCTTGGCATAGTGTGAATCAAAGATTTAAAATATTGAGTCAGAATTAGGTGTTGCTATTGACAAAAACAAAGTTTGGGCTGGTTTTGATATGTAGATAGCCCCCTAAACAATTTTATATACATCATTTAAAAGTAAACTTTATTTCCAATCGTTTGGTACCAGTAACTTTCTTCTACGATAATTTGTTGCAAAGTTAGTGGGGTGTGTTCAATGTTTTTCTTTCACGACTGTACCAAGCGGTATTTGTGTATTTGCTAACATGAGATGGAAATTATACTGCTACTGATAATTTGAATATTGCTAATTAAATCACGTTCTGGTGAAACGTAATTTCTGTATCGACATAAGAGAAAGATTACCAACACATAACAAGCCGAAAAAGAGCCACAGTCACAATAAATTCAACTATGGCAGCGACAGCGTTAGTTACTCTTTCTTTAGAATAGAGAGATACTTTGTAAAAATTCAAACATAATGCGCATGCATAATTTTGATTAAACTGTTTTCGAAATACCTATTTATTCATATTGTGATTATTAAACATTCCTAAATAGAAACATATCTTTGGTCACCATTAGAATTCACATGGTTGAAACTAGTCCCGCATTGGGTCGGGTAACCCAATTTTACCCGAACCCAACCTGTGATTTGTTTCGAGTCAGGTTAGCACTATTATTTTTCGTTTCGGACCGGATTGACTCATTTTTTAAAGGAAAGTTTAGAATATTATTTCAGATAAAAACTATATTATCAATATTAATGAGTATTTGTGTATTCCTTTTATCTACATAAAAGGTTTAAAAAAAGTTTTAGAGACATATTTGCCCACCATTTTTCTATGATTGCATTAAAATTTAGACTAATTTCCTTCAGGTTTCGTGTCAATGAAAATTATTTTTTGGGTCAACGAATTTTTGTTGTTGTTGAGTTAGGTTTGGATTGACCTCAAATACAATTTGCGGGCTCGGGTCGGGTACAGCTTGACTTGACCCATGCAGGACTCTGGTCGGAACTCCCCGAAAATAAATTTTTGTTCACTTGACATTATGAGCAAATAGATAAAATCAGTAACTTCACTTCCGAGTGACCTCCCTTTTATTATATTTTGTTTGATCATGTGCATTAAATGCCGTAAAATTTGTGAAATAGAAATCTCACCTTTTTACAGCATAGATGATGAACCTAATGTTTTTTCTTTGAGGCATTTTGTCATCAAGTATACTTTGGTTTTAGAATTTTTATCATAGAATCTACAAGCTCATCAAAACCGTATTCATGTTTCCATCCCCAGTCATTTCTGGCATTCGTATCATCAAACATCTGTGGCCAAGAATCAGCTGCAAAAAATACAGAAAAATTTTCATTACTTAACAGAGAACTTTTATTTTTGCACTTTTGCATTACATAAGCTAAATCTTTTTCTATAAATATATCCTTATTAATGGAACTAACCAGATACTTATTAAGGTACAGATTATATTTTATAAGTGGTTACAAATAACAAACAGTGCATGTATTTCCTATTTTTAATACACATATTTATATCTGCATGCGCAGCGCACATGGGACTACGACAAATATCAATGGTAAAGATATATACACAATTGAAATTATAAAACACACTGTTGATTAGGCAAAGTTAGTTTTTTTTTCTTGTTTATTATATTTATTCTTCAGATATTTGATCAACATTAGCGCAATGATGCGAATACATGCACTGCATACTTTCTTATTCTTGTTATTTTATATATTTTGCTTAATGGAATGTAATACTGCATTTCCAATGAGTATTAGCATACAAACATTGGAAACAGTAATAAAGGGGACACATTAGGTTGAGAGCTGTCATCCAACAAACAGGGCTTGATTATCACAGGACATGTGCCCCTGGCCCACATTTTAAGGGGCCCCAAAATGCAGTTTGTCCACTCGCTGAAGATACAAATTAATGCAAATTTTCATGTATAGTTCATAGAGAAAATGAATTTTTACCATTCATGTAAACTAAACCATCTTTGTGTTATTCACTAACAACACTGAAATGTAATGTAAACTTCGAAATTCCGGGAAGAACGGATATTACATCAAATATGTTTCATTCAAACCATTGCGTTTAGAGTTTTACTCGCTCTAAATAGCCTGTAGCACAGAAAATTTTACTTTCCTATAATTTTTAATGCAGTTTTGCATCTGTCTATATCTATACTATTACTATTTTTTCATAAAGCTATAGTTTAAGTTTTAAACTGTACTTAAAGTTGCTTGTCAAGAAAGTGCAATTTTCTTGAGAAAGAGGGCCCCAGCATTGCCTTTGTGCCCCGGGTGTTACATAGAGTTGATCAGGCCCTGCCAACAAACTAAACAATATTAGAATTTATAGATATTTTAGCATAGAGTTGTGCAAGGTGACGTCACGAAGAAGTTTTTGCTGCTGCTGTAGGACAGATATCGGTACCTTTATCAGTGTTTTTTCTACTTGTGTGTCCTACAGCTTTTTCAGTGTTTCATGGTAAAAGTCACGTGATGTGACCTGCTCTATTTAAAAAAAGTCCTTCCGGCCTGTACCGGGAGGAAAAGGTAGCTTTCCTATATCTTCGTTTTAAAATTTTAGCTAATGTTACACGAAAACAGCAAGTTAAAATGCAAAGAAACGGTTACAAAAGATTCGTTAATACTGAATTTGAATAAGAAATTCGCCAAATTATTGAGCAATAGCCAAATTGGCTTCATTTATAAATACTTATTTTGGTCGCCAAATTTGGCGATATTTCGCCAAACGTCGCCAATTTTGGCGAGAATTTGGTGCTAACGGATATGAATATATAGTTTTATGCGTATGATTGGGAAAATTATTACAACAATGAAAGAAAATAGTTTGCGAGTAATCGCGTTAATGTGCTGTTTTGTTTCAAAATGTCAGCCACCTTAGAATTTCAAACTGCTCTATCTCAGCCATTTTTTAAGATAGAGGTAAACCAAAAAATGCTCTGGAATCCTTGTATCAAGGCCTAACACGTAATTAAAAAATAAATTTGAATTTTTAACTTTTTTGTATATTTATTTTAGTTTTAAATTTTTAAATGGCCGCCATCTTGAAACAAAATGGCGGACCAAGTTGGCCAACGAACTCGGTCGAGACATTGGTGAGTTTAATACACACAATTGGTTTCATCGAAATTGATTTATAAATACGAGCGTTATCGTATGACATAGGCCAGATATATATATATATATATATATAAATCAACATTTGAACGGAGGGTGGTTTTGGGGTCGGGGTCATGATCGGTGAAAATATATCGAAATTTTCCGGAACTGCTTTCCTTCGAACGGCTGCAATAGGTAGCTTTATACTTTTTTGTATTGAAAGCTACCTAATATATTAAAATTTTACCAACTGTCAAATATACACAAAGCAAGTAAATAAAAATTTAAATAAAATAAATAAAAAACAATCTATCACCTCCTCTCCAATAAATAGTGTGAAATAGTTGCTTAAAAACTTTGCATGCAATTTTTTTTTTCGCAAATGTTAAATCTTTCAGTGGCAAGCAATTAATTGTGTTTCTGTAATGGTGAATTCACATCAGAATTTTCGAAAAAACTTATTTGAAAATAAGGAATTGCGAATTTCTAGCTTTTAATTAAGTGGTATAAAAAAATATCCTACCGTCCTTCAAGGGGTTAAGCAAGGTTCATACGCCACAGGAAGAACCTGAAATTCCCTGAATAACTTTGTTAGGGAATACCCCAAAAAATGTTTTAGTGTTAAAATCTCGAGGTCATAAATGTAATCTTCCTCCCAAACTTAGAAAGACTGTTCAGTTAAGGTGCATATATATGCTTTTTTTTTTCAAAAAATCCTCGACAAAATCTCGTAAATCATTTCCCTGGCCTTTCTTTTCCAAAGGTTTTGTGGCATCAGCAAAAGAAAGGGGAGTCTCAACAATAGAAAGAGGCAGTGGTAAACGTGTCAGCGATGTCCCCTGCTGGCCTCTGACCTTTAGAAAAGCTAAGAAGGCTTAAAACACCAAAGAAAGTGAATGACTACATGAAAAAGAGCTCCTTACTACATGACAAGTAACGTTTAGAAAAAACTTAGTGTGTTTTAACCTTTAGGGTAAAATGCCCAAAATCTACCCATTTGCCCAAATGCGTCCTCGCCCCCTCTTTTTAACTTTTGATAATATTACTGCTATGTCTTGGCAAGTTTATGAAACACTTTATTACTTCCCAATCGACCATTCACAGTGAGATGGAAAGTAAATGCTGTCTTTTAACGCAGTATATAATATTTTGCGGAGAAGCTCGTTATAATTTTTATTTCAATTCATTCTGATGTCTCAAGTTATCAAGCGTTGCATGATTGATATTTATATATTGGAGCATCTTTTTCGAGTTCAAACTCTTCCTTAGCTTGTGAAGCTCATCGTTAGGAGAAGCAGTCAACATTTTCATACTCCTAGTCCTAAATCAGTCCTTTCCCCTCCTCAAATCCCACAATCAAACAGTCAACTAAATGTGACAAGTCCAAAAAATACCAGGTAAGTTTCTGCAACTCAAACTTCCACATCTGATACTGGCACGTATAATTTTTTTAACATTCCTCAAGAACCCAAACTTCCACCTCTGATACTGGCACGTATAATTTTTTAACATTCCCCAACATAGTTGAAAAGTGTTTGACTTCGGTTTGTCTGGACGTCTGTCTGTGCTCGAACTGCGCAAATATACTCGGATTGCCATGTAATTGGTATATGTTACGGAATCTTACTATGACATGTTCCCCATTGACAATGAAGTGTGTAAGCATTTAAAGTTCATTTTCAGGGACACCCAAAAGAATTCCGTTACATTATTGTTTATGGTGAAAATCGTTTGCAGAGTATTACTTACCCATCATACGTAGTATAGGGTAAATCTTGTAATCGATTTGAAAATCGAAAAAATATTTTTGACGGATTTACACGTTTCAGACACCGGAGATTCCGAAAAAAAAAACATATTTTTAGAAAAAAAAAAAAAATCTGCCGTCCGTCTGTGTGTCTGTAAACGCTCTATTTCTCGAACAAATTGAGATAGAGACTTGAAATGTGTGGTATGTGCTTAGTATGTAACAATGAAAAGAAGCTTATTAAATTTCAGTAACTTCGATTATCCGGAACTATTTTTTTCGGACTCTCGAAATATTCGTTCTGATAAAAGGTATATAAAATTTTCGAAATTGTTTGTGTTAAGGAGTGAATATAAAAGACAATAACAAAATATAAATTTTTGCATCAAGAACGAAGTCGATCGGATAATGAGTTGCCGAGACATTTGTAATCCTATTTTCCACACTCTTCGATTTTTTTCATGACCCTGTATTTCATTCAAATTTCAATTCAAAGATATATTTTAATTGGAAATGAGACGCTTAATCTGACACAGTGAACCGTTAGTTAATAGGATTATAATTTTTGGAGTTATAAGAATGTTTCTTTTACGCAATTCAGTAACAGAGCATTTAAAGCGAGGCTAACGAAAAAGAAAGGCTACCGCGGTGTTTTAATCGTATCTTTTTTTACAGACCGCGGGAGTCACGTGATGCTCGAATGCACCAATGCAGGTTCACGAAAAGAGCATCACGTCACTCTAGCGGTCTGTAAAAAAAGATAAGTGGAATGCACCGCGGTAGCCTGTCTTTTTTGTTAGCCTCGATTTAAAGTTTAGGACGTCATCAAGCCACGATTTTATTCGAATTGCAATGCATTTTATAAATAGTTTACACATGTTTTATTTTCATATTTTATATTATGCATATCCATGATGGGTAAGTATTACGGTGGTCCCCAACGACTAGTTTTTATGATGCGCAGTTAAAAACGTATTTTATCTTTCTTGTTTTTCCCTGGACAGGCTCTTCCTACTACGAGACGATAAAAACTTCACAAGAGTAAAACAGAAATTTGCAGTGTACAGCGAGCACTAGAAGAAACAATTAAATTTCCAACAAAATAGATTTCGCTGTGGAAGTTACCTGCATTTTTTCCAAAGATTCCCCACTTCATTAGTTGTACTTATAAGCAGGTGGACGACAAAATTAAGAATCCTTCGAAAAATTGGGTTACTATCGTTTTTGCTTATTCAGAGGTAAAAGCAATTAATTATGCCCAATTACCATACTATTGTTGGTAAGACGTAGAGCGTCTTAAATTGATCTTTCGGACATTTTTAGTAATATTTTTCTCTACCTTGGAAAAAAAACATCCGGTTTTTAAAGTTAAAGTTATTCAGCAATTATTGCTGTTCACTATGCTTTGTCATTGATTATTGATCTACCACAATTAAAAATATGTACAGGATTACTTCAATTTTAGACAATTATAGATAAAAACAGATTTAATGAAGAAAAAAAAAAATGTATGCAGTTTGTATTTTGTTCAGTCGACAAATTTTTCTCTTTATTTACAATTGTTTACAGTTTTTTTTTACACGATTAAACTCTTACTTTTCTTTCCAGCGAAATGGATTATAACATGGTATATAAAATTAAAGTATGCTATTTAAATAAAAAAAAAATTCATTATCTTAATAATTTGAAAATCGTATGCATTTTTAAACAATTGCTTTTTTAATTTTAATTGTATGGCTCTTTTAAATTTCGGATTCTTATGTTTACAGTTAGAATAACTGCTTTTATATTTTTAAATTATTAAGGTAATGGAAAAAATTAAATTAAAATAGCATACTTTATTAATTTTGCAGCTACATACTTTATAAGCTCTGGGTAAATTTTTACCTCTAGTAAAAAACGTAAAAATTTTCCGGGCTGATATTTTAATGCTCCAGGGAAGAATGACCCCATAACCTGGACTACTACTTGAATTCATCACTGAGACTTTAATAAATATACACGGTACTTCTGCTTAGTGACCTAAAAAAAATATAACGAAAAGTATTCTTTCAGGGGTCGACCCAGGCAAAATTTGGGGCCTATTCAGGGACCCTTCACAAAATTCCTTTTAATAAACCAGACCATTCACAAAATTATTCTTAATAATATATTATACCTTTCACAAAATACTACTTCATAAAAACATACTCTT
Source organism: Maratus michaelseni (assembly GCA_963931845.1). NCBI lineage: Eukaryota > Metazoa > Arthropoda > Arachnida > Araneae > Salticidae > Maratus > Maratus michaelseni. The sequence goes on along the minus strand of OZ007587.1, from coordinate 378,861,899 downwards.
CTTTAATTATTTTTATTTTGTTAGGTTTAAAAATGTGTAATTTGCAAACAAAACAATTTCACCAGAAATGAAAACTTTAGCAGAAAGACATAAAGAAGTTATTAATAAATGCATGGCTCGGATTTGAGTAACTGGATTTTATCTTTCGTTACAAAATGTTATTTTTCACAAAGATATAATAAATTTCACAAAAATAACTTTTGCATTTCACAAAATATGCTCCAAGAAAAAAATCCTGCATCGACTCCTGAGTCATTATACTGTTACAAATCTTTATCTTTCACAAAAATAGCTTTTACATTTCACAAAATAAGCTCCAAGAAAAAAAATCATGCATCGACTCCTGATGTCATTATACTGTTACAAATCTTTATCTTTCAACGGGATGAAAAAGCTATTCGGAAATACAGATGTAGATTTTATTATGTACAGAATGCATTTTTATGTGGTAAAATGTCCACAACTGCAATAAATTAGTTACACATTGACCAGTAAAAATCATGATAATTGCATAAATACATTCCTCAAAATAATAAATATCTCCGAGATTCACAGCAATCTTTAACTTTACAATTACTAACAGCATATTTTCAATTGACTGGCAAGCTGCCCCATCTATATTATAAAGCAAAAGCATGTCCGTGAGTAACGCTAACGCCAATATTAACGGTGGCAACACCTGGCCAATACATTTCTCTTTTATTGAAAATTTTTTTAACTTTTAAAAATTGCACAATTTTAATTTTTTACACTGCCGAATAATGAAAAATAAAATATTCTTTCAAATGCAATTTGTTTGAAAACTGTCTATCAATTTACTGATTTTTTATGGTTTTAATTTCTTTTAAATCTATCTCTATCGCGGGTATCGGAATTACGAAAGATTGCACTTAAACAATTTTCAGTATAATAGCAGAGGTTGATGCAGTTTTTTTTTTTCCTCTGGACCATTTTGTGAAATGTAAAAGTTATTTTTGTGAAATTTATTATATTTTTGTTCAAAACGTTGTGAAAAATGTTTGCATAAAAAAAAAAAATAAATAAATAAAAAAAAAAATAAAATAAAAAGTTCAGCATTTGTTTCAGGTTAGAATTTCATAACGAAATTAAAATTTAGTATTAAAATTTTCAGTAAATAAATAAAGTAACATAAATAAAACTCAAATTTAACAGACATGTGATCGAATTGTGCTCTTAAACCGCTGAAATTATCAGAATAAAAAAGGCTGCTGTAAGTAGCGAAATCTTTGAGGATTTCTTCGGCTAATAAATCCCGACATGCGGCTAACGCGAAAGTATCGCTTTTAATAAATTTCAAAACTTTATTTGAATCAGAGGCTTAGAAGCGGATCCAGCCCTCCATTTAGAGCGGGGTCATCTTCAGTGACTACTGACTATATCCTGGGACTCATGTTGCTGGTATTTATTATTATTATTATTATTATTATTATTTGTTGGGGGGGGGGGGGATTTGTCTTCATTAGCGGTTTTTATATCTTAGATGGTTCAAACTGATTATTTTCTGACACATACCCGAATTCATTTTCTTTCGTAAATGTATGAAATTTGCAGATATATTCGTAAATGTATAAATTTTGCATGTTTTATTCAGTTACCAAGATATCAGTTTCCCATTTTCTTAGAAAAGCAAAAAATCTTAGAGAAAGTTTTCTCAAAGCTCGCATTTTAAGATGTTTTTTAGACTCACTCGGCAATCATGGAAAGGACGGAGTAATCAAATACGTTTCAAAATGTATCACATTTATAGGAAATTAAAAACGATGTTTGAGTATTTAGTGCTTAAACAATAATGCCTGCAACTTTCATGCATTTCTATATAAAAATAACTCCGTGAATGTATCAGAAAGATTAGAATTTTTAAGCAAGGAAAAAAAAAGTAAACACCTTTTCTGCATATTTATATTTAATAAAAATGTATTGTTCTATAGAAATGTTTTTCGTTTAGAGGGAGGTCATGAACCCCATGACCTCCCCCTTGGATCCGCGCTTGTTCATAATTGCTATTTTACATTCTAAAAAAACATATATATTAAATGTAAAAAATCTATTAGAGATTTTAATAATAATAATAAAAAAAGATGATTTTCGTCAATGTTCTGTAACCCGGGAAGTCCGAGTTGTATCTCTTAGCATTTATAATTTTGAAAAATCAATTTCGGTAGAAATTACTAAATTATTACATCAGATTATATAAAACATTCTTTATTACTAAGTTATGACCATGATCTGTTAAAATTTCTATTAAACATTTTGGCACCAAAAATTATCACACGTTTCCACCGAGATTTAAGCACTAAGCTTCTGTCTCTGTAAAACTCTTTTCCCAACAATGGGCACACTAATGCGGGGAAAACAATATATGACTTTATGTATAGTTGTATCTTACTCTTCCTCCTTTTTAGGTAGATTTCGTAAGCTCTATGTTGGAATTTCTGGAAAAATTTTGCAGATCTACGCCGATTATGACTCCCAGAACCCAAAAACACCCCACTTCAAAACTTTATATATATGAATCTATGTCACTTTTCTATGGATACGACAGCTTCAATAATTCTACACAAATCTCTTCCAAATTCATACATAAAATCAAGGAGCATGAAATCTCGGTAAGTTTGTTAATGGGTAAAATCGAACCAAGGAGGGGGGGGGGGGGGGGCTTTTTGTGAAAACATAAAAAAAAAAAAGAAAAAAACCTATAGCTTCTTAATTATGTACGTATCGAATCCGTTTAAAGTTATTATAACTTCTAGGAAAAGGGCCGAAAATTTATGTATGACCGATTTTTGATATAATTAAAAATGGCCTCAAGGGGGGGGGGGGGAATAGGGGTTTAAGAAAAAAAATTTCACAAGATATCAAATCCGCTTAAATTTATTATAAATCCTCTTAAAATTATCTACAACATTTTATATTGACAAGTTTTTTATAGGACCAACACTTACAGCAAAAAATGAATAAATAAATCCCTGCCGGCTCCGCTTACAGACACAGGTAGATTTCGAAGTGGGTGGTCACAACTGCCGCATCATGGCAAAAAGGTCATTTCTTCTGCAATTCCCAATAAACAGGTGCCCCACAGTCCGCGTCTTCGAAATCTACCTGTGTCTGTAGGCCGATCCGTCAGGGATTTTTCAAAACACTCATCGGCTTTATTTTATACTAGGAGCGTAGCAACCCGTCGTGTTGTATTTGTATTTAAAAAGATATTTCCAGTTTTTTGGGAAAAAATACTCACGAATAGAATTTTTAAATTAAAATGTATGCCATAAGCTAAAAATGTACTTATTATCATTTATAAATCCTCATTAATACCTTTCAATCGCCTTAAGATTCCTTAAAATTGATCAATTCGTTCTGGAGTTTTTGATCATTGAAAAATTGGTTGATTGATTGATTTTCCCGGTTTTCTCAAAAAATATAAAGATATTGGAATGCGACATACTCCAGATTGCAGCCAGAATTATCGTTTATAAATCTTAATTAGACCTTTCAAACGCCGTAAGATTCCTTAAAAATGTTCAATTAGTTCCCAAATTTTTGAGTATTGAAAGATTGGTTGATTCTCCCGTTTTTTTTCCTGTTTTCTCAAAAACTATTTTAGATATCGGAATCCGACAAACTGCAGACTGTAGCCACGGCCAGAAACATTCTCTATTTGTCCTCGATAAGTTTAGTGTTTGTTATGCAACCGTTTCTGAGTCTATTCCGGATAAATAGACAGACAGACAAAAAAAATATATGTATATTATTTTTGACTATGTATCATCTAAATAGCCGAATAAACTTAAAAATAATTATTTTTCTGAAAATCTTAGACAGATACTTCAATTTTATATATTAGTATAGAATAGATGAAGGGGGATCTTCTTAGGTCATCTTCTCTCTTTTTATGCTAACTTTTAACATTTTAGCATAAATTAACATAAGGAGGTTTAATGGATATGCATTTGGTGATTATTTTCATTCATGATTATTTATATGCATTCGATGATTTATTATTTAAATCACTGAATTTATAGAGCATGAATATGTCTAGTAAAGCAGCATGACTTTTATTTAAAATTGATTTTATTGAAGCATTACTTAGCATACACAAAAAACAGTAATATATTTTTAATTATATTCTAAATTTATAAAAATGTTTCAAATAATCGTACTAAAAAGAAAAATCATCTATATCTTTTCATTAATAAAATTCCTAATTTTTATTCACTTTATGTGGATAAAATCCTAAATGTGATTTAATGATACACTGTAAAACCTTCTAAAACGGAATTACAAGCGACGAAAAATTCTGTATCAGGTTTACATTTTAGCAGGTATGGTATTATTTTCAAGGATTCCGTTATAGGCATAGGTTCTATTTTCAGAGGTTTTATTATATTTTTTACTCTATAAAAAATATAATAACCTCTCGTTATATGGCACAATCGAATATATCGATCTTTTTTCATGTCTTCCGAAAGAAAATGAGTTCTAACTTATGTGTTTAAGCATATAATTTTTTTTCAATTACAATAAGTGCAACTCTGTACCAATAACCATTTTAAAAAAATTGTAATATGCATATAAAAATATATAGAAAATTCGATATAATACGAACGACAAATTCACCTTCTCAAATTTATAAAACACAATGTAAACACATTGATAATTTATGTTACTACAGAGGTGCAATAATTCAAAACAGTTTTAAAACATTGAAACTATTAGATGTTAAAAATCCATGAGCTTTCGGCTAAACATTAGCCTACCTCAGATGAACAACCAACAGGTGTTCCTCAGGTGTTCATGTGAGGAAGGCTAATGTTTAGCCGAAAGCTCATGGATTTTTAACATCTAATAGTTTTAATGTTTTAAAACTGTGTTTTGAATTATTGCACCTCTGTAGTAACATAAATTATCAATGTGTTTACATTGTGTTTTGTAATATGCATATATTCCAAATTTTTTACACACAGAAATAAAACATATCTGTAGGGCAGGGGTTACTAAGCTTTTTAACATCACGGACGCATTTGAATTTTATAACCTTTGTGGGTCATTTCCCGTCTAACCCCCCCCCCAAAAAAAAAAAAAAACACACACACACAAAACAAAAACAAAAAAAAAACATTTATTTATATGTGTGTATGCTAGGTGCTCGTTGTAGAGGTCAGCGCGGCCTGGAATTTCCAGGCCCGGAATTGGTCCGTTTATGATTTTGCAGTTTATGACACGGCCCGGCTCGTTGAAAAATAAATGAAAACAGTCCCGGGCCGGTCCGTGAAAAAATCAGGATCTGCCCGACCCGACCCGACTCGATTTCTACAAAAATTTTGATGTTTCTTAACATACAATAAAGATTCTTTTAATAAATACTGCATATGGGAAAATTTTACTGTATATTTTAGATTACTATACGTTCACAAGCCATGGAGTAATGTACAGCAACAATAATGATCACTTAGACTATAACATTCAAATAAAGACATTAAAGAAATTAATGTAGTTTAGAATAAAAGAAAAAATATGATTATACGTCATAACTTTTGTTACTGTATTAAAAAAAAAGGTAGATTTTTGAGGATGTTTCTCTATAATTTATTAAAGTATATTTCCAACGATTCCGTTAACAGAAGTCTATTATGGCGATTACTATTTTTACAAAACAAATTGCTTGCTCGACACGTCTTGGGAACAATTAAGTCCAGTTCCGATCGGCCCGAGTATGTAAAATAAAATGTAAGCCTGATCCCGGCCTGCCCGAGTTTGCTGAAAAAAATTAATCCCGGGCTTAGACACGATGTAAATATACGAAGCCGATTTTACGCTAACATGTTATATCTCTGCATTGATGTTGTCAAGCTAGCATCATCTCGCGCAACACATTTATACTTATTCTCGTCCCAGCCATGTACATTGAAAATCGTTCATATTTTATCAGCTTAGTTTGAACCTTTTAAATTTGTTATATCGGGCCGGAGGGCCCACTTTATTTTTTTTATCAACATGGTTGCCCATTTAATTTTTTTTATCGGCCCTCTCCGGCCCGTTAAAAAAATTGTCTTTATTCTGCCGGCCCGTTTGAAAATTTGCCTTCATTTTGCCGGTCCGGGCCCGTGCAGACCTCTAGCTTGTTACATAAACATACATAATATCACATACATAGATTTCCGATAAATATTAGATATACATTTGTCAAATATTTCTTATGGAAACTGCGACAAAGCTTTTTCACAACCACTGAAGATGCACATCATAAAACTAATGCCAGCAGTCTTTTTAGCGGGGGTCGGAAAAACTATTTTTTTATTGTAGCAAATTACAACTACAACTACTTTACCAAAAATGTAGTTAACTACAACTACTTGTTTTTAAAAAGTAGCGACTGCAAACTACTTTTCAAAAGTAGTCACTACTTCGCTACTTTCAGATTTTGTCGAAGGACACAATTTATACTCGAAATTGAAGACACGGATTAAATAATAAAGTGACCCCTCGTTATGTTGCGTCTGCCGGAATACAATTAAATAAGTACGATATAATCGAGGGCGTTAAATAATTAAGAAAAATAACAGACAAGAAAATGCTTTGTATTATTTGTATCCAAAATGTTATTTTATACACATATTACAAATTTCTTAGCGAAATTAAGAGATAAATACATAATACAATCAATATCTATATATTTAAAACGCTAAGCGATTTCTTTCGACAATCCGTGAGAACAAACTACTGCATCAAATTACATCATTCTTTTTTTAAATGAAAGATATTTCGACACAGATCTGTTATCGTGCATTCGTTTCTTCGAAAATTTAATTAATTAGCCGTAATTTTCAATTAAACTTTTACTTCTGCTAATGACGTCATAATCGGAAAACGCCCACTGTTGCAAGGCATAGAGTTTACTCTCTGAACTCAGTGGTTGCGAGGATATTAAGAGAAATAATGAATATTAAAAGCTCGCGGCTTTTAGGCCGAATTTTTTAATTTGCAAGTTAAATTTCCCTAAAAATATTTATCCGCGTGTTTTCAAAGCGAATAAAACTTCATATTTATTATGACGTCACGTGAATATTGCCATTGGGTTTATTTTATCATTATGCATTATAACTTTGTTGATGCTATTTTTTCATTCCAATTAAATGCAAAATATATTTTTATTTGTATGCATGGTGTTTAAGCGTTAAAGTAACGGATATAACGTACGTGTGAAAAGTTTGCGCCGGTGAAAATCACGTTCTGCTTACCTCGAAATGCATTTTAACATTGATAAAACTGTAGAGAAAAATGTGTTGGTTATGATTGTGTCAACATGACTTAATTTTAACTGATTTTTTCACTCATAATTATAAAGATTAGAATTGGATTGATTTCTTCATCTTGATTGCATACCTTGATTACATGTCACCAATTACTTTTTTTTTAATGATAGGTTAGAAGATTTCTTTTTTTTAATAAACAAAATCACTAAAGTAAAGGATTTCAGGAAATTTAAAGTGATTAAAAATAGTGTTATGGTAGAAAAAAAATCTTGAAATAATGATTGTATTTTTAGCTAGAATAAACAATGTAAGACTAATATTTCATAGGAATTATTTTGGTAATTTTATTATAAGTTCATTTAACAGTTCTTTATTAGCGCATATTTCTTTCCCTGTGAATTTCTCTTTCGATGTCAAAAAAAACGGTTTTCAACTATTGGACGCCAGCCAAAATACAGTGGCAATTTTTAGAAATGTACAACGGTTGTGACAACAAACGGCGCTATCGCTTTAGCTTTTATCGCGGTTACATCACTTCTAAATACTCCAAATTTCTATATTTTACTACATTTTACAACATTTTACAATTTCAATTCTTACATCATCAATTAGAAAAAAAATTGATTTCGATTGAAATTTATTTGAAAACTGCCGCTTAATTTAACGATTTTTTAAATAATTTTCAAGCATGAAAAGTTTTTCAATTCTATCTTGTCAATGACCACCAGTTTGCTTCAGAAATGTAAAATAGCCCGTGGGAAATTTGCCACAATTGAATATAGAATTTCCAAACCATCATAAAAAGTGAATAATAATAATAATAAAAACAGTAATCAATCATAAGATCAGATTATCCATAAGATAGAGCATTTCAGCACTAAACAAAAATCTGTCAAAAAAAAACTATTTTTAGTTTATGAACATAAAATTGATATGTTGAATTCGTTGATGTGTATGTTCCATCAGATATCAGAATATGCTAGGAATTGTATTTTTATATTTTATTACATTTGCCAACTGTGTAAGAGGAAAAATATCCTCGACTGTGATGGAAAAGGGATAATCATCCTGATTATGTAAAGGAACCGAAGAAAAAATACAAATAAATTACACTTGAAAAAATAAATTACACTTGAAAACATTAAAAATCTCCCTCATCGGCCGATTGATTTATTTCTGTAAAAAAATTCTTCATCTTTACATAAAAACTGATTAGCTTAAAACAATGGGATGCGTTTTAGAAGATATGGATTTGAAACGAACAATGATTAAAGAGGATATTTTAAAACTTTTAATTTAAGCATTTTAAAACTTTTTTAAGGTCAAATTTCGACGGTGCTTTTGGGCAGATGCAATGCACATGCGCATAGGAGCTCATTCGGTTGCATTATTACAGGGGGGGGGGAGATGTGTTCTTTATTTACTATGTTCTTTTATTTCCTGAATATGGTATGACCGTAGGGATATACTATTTGTATATACTTCATAGGTCCATGAATTTTTTTTCTTGCCGTGGGGAGTATGGCGACAATGTCAAACTAATTTGCATTACACAGTTGTTTACGGATTGTTTGTTGGGAGTATGCATCGGAAATAGTACTGTATTTGACTGGGGAAAAAATCTTTAAAAATAAAATATTTGAAAGGCTGTTTCATACGCACCCCTTTTTAAATAATAAAGAAGCTTATTTTACTGATATTGTTATAGTATTTTTTTCCGTCATATTTTGACGGGTTCCATCTAGTTTAAATTAAGTTACATAAAAAAATCGGACAGACTTTACCAGACTTTACAGAACTTTACCATACTGTGGGTGCAAATAAATAATAATAAAACAATAAATAAAAGCTTAAATCCTAATTTTGCAAAGGGGAGCTCTGTGCACCTGAAAACGTGAAGAAATTTTAATATATACATGCTTACATCCACATATACATATAGAGGCATTGTCAAATTTTACCCCCTCCCCCCTGAAGTATCGTTAAAAGTAGCGTCAGTTCTCGCTACAAACTACTGATTTTTTGTATCGCGCTATGCGCTACACTACATTGTTTTAAATGTAGCGCGATACACTACAAACTACTTTAAGAAGTAGCGACTACTGTAGTTTCGCTACTTGTAGTGCGCTACTTCTGACCCTTGCTTTTTAGTATAAGTGAAGTTTTTATTATGTTGTTTACATGAGATTTTATTTTAAGAACTGTACAGACTGAGAACTTTCCATTTTCCATTACACCCAGTATTTACTATCCCATGAATATATAAATTTACTGATGAGACTTCATAGACGCAACTATGTACCCACGGACGCCTGTTTGGCGATCCTTGCTGTAGGGTATTATCTTTCTTAATCATTTTAATGTCAAATAGGATACTTATGTGATAGAGTGGCGACTTACGCAAAGAGCGCATGCTCAGACAGAATTTTTTGTCCAAATTATGGCATACCTACATTCTAGAACTTGGCGATACTCGCCTGTACGAGTTCGATTAGACGAGTCAGACAAATTAACAAGCAGTAGTTTGGCGATGATGGGAGACTCACCAAGATGTTTGGCGATTCGTTTTTGCCCAAAATTGTCTCAACCAATCAAATTTTATTTCCCGTCCGTACGTCGCCATTCTCTTATAGAAACACTTTAGTTATATCGCGCTCTTTTTCTTGTCTCCCGGCTTATGCGATATAACGAGACACTATAGAACAGTCAAACTATCTTAAACTCACCTATATTTTGACGGTGATCCGGTTTATATACTACTTCTAGGTGTGGGATATATTTCTTTACTTTTGCTACTAATTCTTCTGGCGTGAAACTCATGGCAGTTACATTGTACGTCCTTTTCTTCAGCTTTTGTTTTGGTGTCTCCATCAATTCGATTAAGGATCTCAAGCAATCTTCTATGTACATCATAGGTAATCTAGTATCTTCCTTCAGGTAGCATTCGAATTTACCAGTTCTGAGTCCCTGATGAAAAATGTGAACAGCATAATCTATTGCGGAATAAATGAATAAGAAAGAAAAGTTAAATAGGCTACAGAACAGCTATATTACACATGTTATAAAAAATAGCAAAATGTTAAGACATTTTTAACACTTTCCAACATAGTTCAAATGTGTTTATGAATTCGGTTTCTCTGTCTGACCGTGCTCTAACTCGCGTAAATATATTTGGATTGCCATATAATCGATATATGTTATTGAGGTTTACCATGGCATGTTCGGTATTGAAAATGAAGTGTGTGCCATTTATGTTTAGTTTACAGGGACGCACAAAAGTATTCCGTTACAAAGTGGTCAATGAGGAAAAACAGTGTATTTTAATGATATTACACTGTTTCAATCACAATGAAATTAATATGCATCATTGATGTGGGTGGCAAGATACTTTATATAGAGTATAGAGTAATTATAAATTATAGTTCGTGTACAGGTACGCACAAAAGTATTCCATTGCATTATAATCTAGAGGAAAAAATTGTTTGCAGTGTATTTCAATGATGTTACACTATTTCATGAAGTGGTGCCATTTATGTTTAGTTTACAGGGACGCACAAACGTATTCCGTTACAAAGTGGTCAATGAGGAAAAACAGTGTATTTTAATGATATTACACTGTTTCAATCACAATGAAATTAATATGCATCATTGATGTGGGTGGCAAGATACTTTATATAGAGTATAGAGTAATTATAAATTATAGTTCGTGTACAGGTACGCACAAAAGTATTCCATTGCATTATAATCTAGAGGAAAAAATTGTTTGCAGTGTATTTCAATGATGTTACACTATTTCATGAAGTGGTGCCATTTATGTTTAGTTTACAGGGACGCACAAACGTATTCCGTTACAAAGTGGTCAATGAGGAAAAACAGTGTATTTTAATGATATTACACTGTTTCAATCACAATGAAATTAATATGCATCATTGATGTGGGTGGCAAGATACTTTATATAGAGTATAGAGTAATTATAAATTATAGTTCGTGTACAGGTACGCACAAAAGTATTCCATTGCATTGTAATCTAGAGGAAAAAATTGTTTGCAGTGTATTTCAATGATGTTACACTATTTCAATGAAATTGATATACATTACTGAGATGCACTACAGGATATTTTCTATAGATTATAGAGTATGTAGAATTAATCGTTTATTTACAGAAACACTCAAAAGAATTCGATTACATAACTGACTATGAGCCATAACTTCTGGGATGTACGTTTTCAGCTGTGATATGCATTTAGAAACGTAACTAATTTTTAGCGTATTACGAACTATGCAGATCATATAAAGAGTTGCCCGAAAGAATTCGTACACATTACTGCCTATGGATAGCAAATGCTGAAAATGAATTTTTATTGCTTTGTGTGGGTTTTATAAATGTTTATTTAGATATCTTTTTTCATTGTATGAACAAAAACTAAATTTCTTAGCGGTACTCCTATAGTGTTGGAAAGGGTTTCATAATCTATGCCGTGATGCATGATTTTTCGTTCTTATTAATAAATCATGAAAGAAAAAAATGGAGAACTTACTTTTTTATTTTATTTTGTGTTATGTTAATAGCAGTTTTATATTCATTACTTTCTCAGTTTAAAATGTATGTTAGAAGGAAGAAAAAACAAATAAAAAGGACAATGAGTATAACATCAATAAATTATATGTAACAAAAAAAAAAAAAAAAAAAAAAAAAAACATGTTTTCATAAAAAAAAAAAGGTTAACTTATATTATAAAGCACAAATGGGTGCGTCGCTCACGAGGCTAACGAAAAAGAAAGGCTACCGCGGTGCTTTACGCGTATCTTTTTTTACAGACCGCCGGAGTCACGTGATGCTCGAATGCACCAATGAAGGTGTACGAAAAGAGCATCACGTCACTCTAGCGGTCTGTAAAAAAATATAAGTGGAATGCACCGCGGTAGCCTGTCTTTTTCGTTAGCCTGGGTCGCTCAATGCTGACGTCATAATGATGCGGTTAACAATGTGGTTAAAATGAATGAAGGTTGCAACAATGAAGCTACTTTTTCAGTTAATATTAAACAACCGCAAAGTTATTACTATGTGGAAAATGCAAGTTTTGGGCCGACGTTTAAAAAAATCAATGTCCAATTCATGTATTGCCCTCAGGAATACATATATATTCCAAATTTCAAAACTCTATGTCAACAGGAAGTGGGTGAAAAATTAGTGATAAGATTTGACTGCCACATACATACAGAAATGTAAGTTAAAAGAAAGCATGTAAAAAGTGAAATAGTCCTGAGTATATATATGCAAATAACGCTTCAAGTTTTCTCTTCGATCGGGAATCCAGTGTTAACCTTATATGGGGAAATTTAAACAGGTGATTATTCATTACCTAATGTGATTGTCAAACATTTGTTTTCGCTATCAGAAAGTAGACGATAAATTTTGCTCAAATAAAATTTCCAAAGATGATTAAGCTTTTAAAAATACTTAAAATTTAGGAAAATATTCTTTGAAAACGCATTACGTTGATATCGAACATCAACTTTCTTATGGCAAAAAACGATTTTTAATAATTATATTAGACAATGAACCATTTAGTTCCAAAATCTTGCTCCTCCTTGGGATTCGTTCTGGCAGCGCCCATGTTGTATGATAAACATTTAAAGTTTGACGAAAGCAATAACTACGCTGTGTCTAGAGATTTCTGGAAAGATTTAGAGTAACTTTATGATGATCCTGGAATGCTGTTATGTTCATTCGAAGAAAATTTATTAAGACAATTAAGTTCGAATGCAACGTGTTTTATACAGATGATAATTCAAAATAATACGGGATATATAAAATTACAATATTGGTTAGGATTTGCATAAGAAAACATAAATACTATGCCTGTTGTTCCGCCTCCAGGTGCTGTGTCGGCTGATATAACTCCGGGAAATCTCAGACATCGGAAATCTAAGCCAAATTTATGATAATAATACTACAAGAGAAAGAAATATTTATAAAATACACGCAAAATATATTAATATTTAATATATTTTGTATTTAATGTCTAATAAATATATAAATATATCATTTATATTTAAAAAATATTTTGTTCATTACAAAGATTTGATTTTCTTTCTTTCTCTCTCTCTCTCTCTTTTTTTTTTTTTTTTTTTGGTTTCTTGTACCAAGCTGATTATGTGGGAATTTTTGAATTTTTCTACTCTCACTTTTAAAACTGCTTGCAAATTTTTTTATTACAAATTTCTTTCTAATTAGCTTTAGGAGTAACACCACTTTGACCGATTAAAAGTTTCGGTGGGTAAAAATCGGTAGGCACTCTAGCTCCGTCAATTTTCAATCAATCATCTTGAATCCTTTTGGAAATTAATCGTCGCAGATTTTTTTACTCAAATGCCTTAGGATTATTTTCGAAATACAGTAGAACTCCAATTATCCGAATCAATTGGGACCGGACCCCATTCGGATAATCAAAAATTCGGATAATTGGATTTTTTCCGAAAAAAGGATCGATTTTAATTAATTACTGTACGTATGTTAAAATGGGAGATAAAAACTATTTTTAAAGAAAAGGATCTTTTAATTAATTAAATGAAAAGGCAACACTTTTACATGCTAAGCGTATTTACAAGTGCTGTACAGTATGTACGCATCGTACTGTAAATGAAAGTCATATTGCTTGCTGAACATCTCGATCAAAGTAAGCTGTTTGACAGTCTACATCCGTTTTCGGGCAGCCAAGTCGCGCATCCGCTTGATAGTGAGAAGTTGCATGTGGTCACACTCAGGCTGACGCTCCATCCACTTCAACGCAGTTTCAAGGCCGGCAAATGCTTCACTAGCTGATGGTCCCGTGTCTGCTTCAACTTCGACATTAAGGTCATCGTTTTCCTCGACACTTTCTTCTCTCACACTTTCAATAAGTTATCGCCATTCAGAATTTGAAACCCAGGTGGGCCGGGCCAGAGCGGATGGGGACAGCTTAATGCAACAATGTTAAAGAAATGCCAGCGAAATAGAGGGAGGAAGAAGGGATTCTCGTAGGGATTTCTTTAAACTTGGTTTGAAGCATGGGGGGGGGGGGGGGGGAAATTTGCATTTGTACTAGCGCCATCTACCGAAAATATTTTAAAATAATCACAGATTAAGATTATTATTAAGATTTCTATTTGTCTGTGAAAGTAATATTAAAAACGAAATTTTTAAAACATAATCTTTCCAACAAGAAGTATATGAATAAGTAAACAAATAAGAAGTAAACAAATAAATTTCTCACTGTTGCATGAATGAATTTCATGCATTCTAGAGATGGCTGCACAATGAATTTCATGCATCCAGAGGTTTTTTTCAGTTAATGTACGCGAAGCGTACATATATATATATAAGTTACTAACCGCTGCTTGAATGGATTTAATTCACTCTACAGACTGCTGCACAGCGAATGTCATGCATCCAGAGGGTTTTTTTCGGTTAATGTACGCGAAGCGTGCATACATATAAGTTAGTAACCGCTGCTTGAATGAATTTTGTGCATTCTAGAGAATGCTGCACAGCGCAATGCTGCACAGTTTCATGCATCCAGGGTTTTTTTTTCGGTTAATGTATGCAAAGCGTACATATATATAAGCTATTAACCGCTACTTGAATGCGTTTCGTGCATTAGAACTATCAGCAATCTCGATATTCTCCCCAATCATAACCTGTGTGCTTTGTGGCAGAGAACTCACTACTTACGCAGCTCCTATGAGAATTTCTTTCACGAAGTAAACATTGATTTTATTCCGTTTTGTGACAATTTACAAAGTTTAACCTAAGAGGAAAAAATAGCTAAAAATTTGTAAAAATAGAAAAATCCGGAGGAAAAAATTGTTAAATGTTTGTAAAAATCGAAATATCCAGAGGAAATATTGCTTAAAGTGTGTAAAAATAGAAAAATAAGGAGGACAATATTGCTAAAAGTTTATAAAAATCGAAAAATCTTGAAGAAAAACTTGCTAAAACTTAATAGTCGTAAAACGAAATAAAATCGATGTTTTGTCTGTGAAAAAGCTTGCCGTAAGAAGTGTGTAAGTATCCAAGTTTAAAGAAATCCCAACGAGATTCCCATCTATCTTCCCTTCTTTAACGCTGTCCCCATCCGCTACTGGCCGGGCCAGCCACCTGCGACGGACGACAGCCAATAATCGAACTGCGCTATGAGACGGTGACTCATCATCCCAATAATGTTCGCGCTGCGCCTACACTAGATTCGCGGAGGGAAGGACAATATAGCGCGCGTAGACAGAATCATTATTTTGAGAATCGCAGTACGTTTCCGTCTTAATTTTTTTTCTGAAATTCTGAAAGCGATTCGGATAATCAGCGATTCGGATAGTCGGAGTTCGGATAATTGGAGTTTTACTGTATTGATATCTCGCTTTTCTGCGCAACTTTAAGTAACGAAGGTTTTTGTTGAACATTTACACTGTACTTTGATGCGATACCATGTCACTAAAACCGCATATTAAAAAAAAAAAAATGGTTACGTGTTTCACTAGCTTTTGGACTAAAAAAAATTTATTTGTTTTGTTTTATTGCCCTATGTCAAGTCTAGGATAAGCGTTCCTTGCTTCATCGTCTTTTTTAGAAGCGCTCTTGTTCATGAACTGTCAAGTTGCCTTTTTTAAATATAACCAACTCATAATAATAATAATAATAATAATAATAATGAAGTTTTCTACTTTAATATACGTATAAGAAAGTAGAGTAAAGGGATTTTCATAAACATTTTGCATTTCTGTTTAAAAAAAAAATACCGAAAAAAGCCTCAAATTTCAGGGCGTCAAAGTGGTGTTATCCCTTAGGGCTGTTCGTCAGTGAACTTCCCGATTCCCCTCGCTAATGTTAAACCTATGGACGTAGGATGCATTCGTATTTTTAAAATATCTCCCCGGGAAATTAATATTTTTAACTTCTGTTTTCTTTGTACCGTTCTTAAAGGATGTCTCTTTATTCTTCTGAGTTATAAAAATATTTCTAAAGTATGTGCTTAATTTATATCTTTATGTGTTAAAATCTTAGTGAAAACTGAATAAGAGTTTAACATTTCACATAAAGTTAAGTATATAGTTAAGAAATATTTTGACAACTAAGAAAAAAAGAGACATCCTTTAAGAACAGTATTTAAAGAAAACAGAAATTAAAAATATTAATTTCCTGAGGAGATAATTTATAAATATACGAATGCATCCTACTCTGCCTCATACATTTAACACATTAGCGAGGGGAATTGGGAAGTTCACTGACGAACAGCATGATTATAAAGATTAAGCATAAGGAATTAGGCATTTTAAAGCACGATGATGCCACTTCTTATTCTGCAAGTGATAGAAGACAATATGAGGGGCCCCTTGTAATAACAAGGCAAGTGAAAAATGGAGTTTCCAGCTACAAGGCTTTTAAATTTACTTTCAACATTTTAATTTAGAATATAACTTCTTTGTATATATATTCCTATTAAGATGAGTTTTTTAGCATATTTTCTTTGCTTGTGATCATAAAATTTACATTCCCTTATATGCTGAATAATACATTACATAAATCTGAAAATTGAGAATCAAAATAACTCCACCTGTCCTGTTATTGCAAAGGACCCCTCTGCAGCCGATAAAAATTTTTTAAGAGGCTACCGCTCGTCGTTAATCCTATGGGGGAAATATTATAAGGTATCTCGTTCGCATTTCAATATTTTTAAATGATTTTTTTTTTTTTTTTTTTTTTTTTTTTTTTTTTTGGCTTTGGATAGCTGAGTTCGATCTCTATGCGGGTCCTTTTTTATTTTTTCGAGTTTGGTTGCAGTTTATTTATTTATTTATTTATTTTTTTTTTTTTGGGGGGGGGGGATATTTTTACTTTGGAAACTGGTTGAAAGTGAAAGTATCTTAATAATAATAATAATAAAAACTTGTAATCAAAATCGAAAAAGTACAAAAGAGCCTGCATAGAGATCGACCTCATCTATCCAATGCAAAAAAAAAAAAAAAAAAAAAAAAAAAAAAACATTTAAAAATATTGAAATGCGAACGAGATACCGTAAATTATTTCCCACATAGGATTAACATTAGCGAGCGAGTGTTTTTGCGTGAGTGAAGTAGCCTCTTAAGGGGAGGTTCTAAGTCTTCGGGTCAAAATATTTTGCATTTTATAGAATCCCTCAAGTGTGTAGATTATTGTCTTAAAGCGGTTTCGTGATATTCCAATTCCAACATTTTTGCTGGTTGAAGGTAATGCCGCAGCAACCAGAAAACGGTTTTCTACGCGCAGCTCTAACGCTGGAAGTTTATTGCGTCTGGAAACCATGTTAAAAATGCGTCTCGAAACCATGTCGAAAAAGTCCATCTCGAAGCCATCTTTCTCGAAACCATGTTTAGCAAACTGGGCGACCTATTTTTCTCGAGAACTATTCGACCGATTTCTTTAATATTTTAAAAAGAAAGGTAATCGTTTTTGAGGGAGCTTATTCCACCGAAAAATGCGCCTCGAAACCATGTCGAAAAAGTCCATCTCGAAGCCATCTTTCTCGAAACCATGTTTAGCAAACTGGGCGACCTATTTTTCTCGAGAACTATTCGACCGATTTCTTTAATATTTTAAAAAGAAAGGTAATCGTTTTTGAGGGAGCTTATTCCACCGAAAAATGCGCCTCGAAACCATGTCGAAAAAGTCCATCTCGAAGCCATCTTTCTCGAAACCATGTTTAGCAAACTGGGCGACCTATTTTTCTCGAGAACTATTCGACCGATTTCTTTAATATTTTAAAAAGAAAGGTAATCGTTTTTGAGGGAGCTTATTCCACCGAAAAATGCGCCTCGAAACCATGTCGAAAAAGTCCATCTCGAAGCCATCTTTCTCGAAACCATGTTTAGCAAACTGGGCGACCTATTTTTCTCGAGCCAGTTATTTTATTCGACCGATTTCTTTAATATTTTAAAAAGAAAAATAATCGTTTTTGAGGGAGCTTATTCCACCGAAAAGTATAATTTTCATCGATTAATTATGTTTTCGAGATCGCAAAAGGAGGAAAAAAAGTCGAATAAATAAACCTTTTTGTTTAAATGACCGCCATTTTGCCAAAAAAAAAAAACTTTTTAAACTAAATGTTGGTATAGGCTCCAGAGAGTTTAATGCTCATTCATAATTTGGCGACCTATTTTTTAAACCAAAGAGCAAGCAGGTTGCAATACCCACCTGAAATTGTCCCTGGCATTTTTTCAACTTAACCACTCTTATAGTACGACTGTTTTTTTTTTTTTTTTTTTTTTTTTTTTTTTTTTTTATTGCTTTTCCTTTAGGTGTGCATTAATGTTTGCGCACAATTTGTGCAACTCAAGTCCTGACTTTACCACTTGAAGTCTTTCACCTTGTTAGTTATTTTTCTTGAAAAGTTTACGTAAAAGAAATATGTTGGTGTCTATTTCTTGGCTATTTTATTTAAAATAGGACTAGAGGTGGACCTTTTAAGAAAGCCGACACCCAGTAATTTGTACTGGGCTCCACGCCAGTCCTCCTCTCTGCGGGCCTGTGCTTTATGGAGGAGGTTTCACTTTAATTGAATATCGAAATGGGTACAGAAATTTGAATTCGAAGCAAAATTATTGTTAGCAACATTCTTCAATATTGTAACACGAAAGAATTAAAAGAGTATTGATAAAGCGGTTCATACCTCTCCTAATAATTCTGCATGAACTTTGGAAACTCCGTAAATGGTTCTAGGCCTCTGAACACAGAGATCAGGAGTAGGATTTCTCGGAGAGTCAGGTCCGAAAGCTCCTATAGTACTAGGAACAAAAATTTTAAGCCTATACTGCTTGGACAGTTCCATAACATTGTGCAATCCTTCAACGTTTACTCTCATGGCAAGCGGTACATTATCTTCGCCAATTGCACTGAGTAAAGCACTGAAATGGATAAGCCAATCGATTCGATAGTTCACTACAATTTCTTGGAGATTCTTGAAATCTAAAACATCAGCATAGATGTAAGGTCCTGTAAATATAAACGGAAAAACTTCAACTTTTTATCAAACACTATTGATGACCAGGGCCTGATTACCGACGGGGCACAGTTCCACCAGTAAAATTTAATAGAAATTTTCATCTTATCAAAACTTCCTATACATGCAAAAATACTGCCATGAATAAGAAACAAAATTCTATTATTTTTTACTGGTGGAAATGTGCCCCGTTAGTAATCAGACTGTTATACAATACTATATCGTTAACCCGAAAAAAAATGTCACAATTTAAAAAAAAATTATTTTGCGTATTATTCCACTAATAAGTCGTCTGACTTAGGGGTGTCTTGCTACCGGAAAAATGTCATAAGTATAAGTTATCCGGAAGACCGTTAGGCAGGCTTCACACTGAGGCCACTTAACCCTCTGACTGTCCCGCAAAAGGGCAAAATTGTAATGTTGTTTTCACTGTATTTTATTTTAAGTGGTTAAAAAAAGGATAATTATTCCAACATTATATATAAAAAAACTTAATTATAATACATGAATTTAACCTTTGAAAGTATTAATCATTACTCAATGTATTAAAACTGCATTATATTAGTTTAAATAATGCTTGTATTGCAGTGAAACCTGGAGCTTGGTGAAAATATTAACACGGGCGTGTCAATGAGAGGGTTAAGCAATATGACGCGCGACTTAGGAGAAAAAATAGGTTTTAAACAGATTTCTTATTTGTTTCAACCTACACTGCTCAAAACAATTAAAGGATATTTGAAGTTTTATATAAAATAAAGATATAAACGAAATTTTTTTTTGCCGAAAATAGAAGAAGAGAATCACAAATGCAAATTTTTCTGGTTTTCAAACTGTGGAGTATGTAAATTTTGAGTTCGACGTCAAAAACGTCGCTTCAGCGGCAGCGAATGAAATTTGACTTTCAACTGGATAAAAGAGAATGAAGACAAGGATGATCGGCATTCAGTGATTGCTTTGTTTCGATGAGTACGATGTCTCAGCGAAGTCATTTGACAGATTCAGAAGCTTGGAGAATTGTTGGTAGGTTAGATGGGGGCCAAACTCAAGCCGAAGTAGCGCAAGCCATTGGAGTGTCACAAAGTGTCATTTCCAGGATCTGGAACCGTTTTTGGAGAGTGGATGTGCAGGCCGAAGACCAGGGCAAGGTCGTAGACGGGCAACAACGCCCAATGAAGATCGGTATTTAGCGTTAACAGCTCGGAGACACCGAAACATGAACGCTACTCTTCTCCAACAACACCTTCGCTCGGCTACAGGCACCACGATTTCAACTCAGACTGTCCGAAAAGGGCTCCATGCTGTAGGTCTGTATGCTCGCCGACCGATGGTATGTGTTAGATTAACATCAAGGCATCGTCGCGACCGCAGGGAGTGGGCAACCGAGCATGTCAACTGGAGGAGAAATGAATGGAGCAATATTCTGTTTTCTGACGAGTCCCGTTTTTCTGTGCATCCGGATAATAGGCGTATTTTCATCTGGAGGGACCGTGGCAGTAGGAATAATCCTGCGTTCGTGCACGAAAGTGTCAGATTTGGCGGTGAAGGAGTGTTGGTGTATGGTGGCATCTCCATTGACGGGGGCACTGACCTCTACATCATTCGAGATGGAGCTCTGACTGGTCGCCGATATAGGGATGAGATCCTCAAACCTATTGTAGTCCCTTACGCTGCAGCAATCGGAGATAACTTCATTTTAATGGACGATAACTGCAGGCCACATCGTGCAAACCTGGTGGAGGATTTCTTTTTCGAGGAAGGAATCGTTCGAATGGAATGGCCAGCGTGTTCTCCAGACATGAATCCAATCGAGCACGTTTGGGACGCTCTAGGAAGACGAGTTTCTGGCCGCCAACAACCCCCACAAACTCTCCAAGAACTGGAAAGAGCTCTTCTGGAAGAGTGGGGCAGAATACCCCAACTCGTCATTAATAGCCTCATTGAGTCTATGCCTCAAAGGTGTTCAACGTTGCTGGCCGCCCGTGGAAACCATACCCCCTACTGAAAATGATTTTCTTTGAAGAAAACACCTTTTCTTATTCTTTTTTTATCATATGCACAAATTGTGTTTTTTTCCTTTTGTACACAAATGCGCAATAAAATGCATTTTTTTCTGCCAAACATGTGTAATTTATTCTCATATAACCTACTATGTCTGTCGACCATGTATCAATCAGCTAAAAAGTTTCAAAGGTACAAAATCCACCTAAAACTGCAATATCCTTTAATTGTTTTGAGCAGTGTATTTCTTCTCCCAAGACGCACTTCATGTTGCTTGTGTTACATGCGACCTACTACGCCCCACTGTGTGTCACTTTTCTACCACTAATGCAAAGGGTAAGGGGATAATTTACTCAATTCTTCCTATATATTCTGCGTCTTGATACTTAAGAATTTTACACTTTTATGTACGTTTTTAGATCTGAATGCAGAGCTGAGTGCTATAGTTTTATGTTGCAGCACAAAAAAAAAAAAAAAAAAAAAAAAGCCAATCTTTTTTGCCTCTCCTGCGAAGAGTTGTGTAATTTTTCTTGCTAGTGATCAATATTTTCTATGCCCCCCCCTCCCCCTCTTTAATCTGTAATTTTAAAAAAAGCAATAGAAAAAACGTGTATATATGTTAATTGTACAAAGTGCTTCAGGTTCTCCCCATAGAAAAATAAACAGATTTATGTTGGACAAAAACTATTTGCACCTTTGACGATTTCGTAGAAACGCCACCTAGCTATAACTACATTATTAAAGCTGCGAATACCGCCATATTTTGATAACAAAGGTACTATTTACGATGAAATATTCATTACGCAATATTACAAAAAGTAAATAACAAAATATATCTTAATGAAAAAGAAAAAGGTTATTCGTACACTTGTTGAAAAAATTAGTAATTAAAACAAAAGCACTATCAATATCATTAATATTCACTAATCATTCTTTTTTCTTCAATTATACCTTGAAAATGCCTAGACTTAGTGGCAATCTGATTTTTAAGCTGATTATGAAAAAAAATTATTTAATGTTGATAGTTAATATTTCAGGCAATGAAGAATGAATTATATTTCTAACATACACTATCCTTATATTTATCTATTCAATTGTTTAAAAGGAAGATAATATTCTTAATTAGTCTCAAAATTTCCCTCTCGAAAGAACATTTTCATTTATATGTACACCTTACAATCAATGAATATCATGTTTTATTATT
Organism: Maratus michaelseni; assembly: GCA_963931845.1. NCBI lineage: Eukaryota > Metazoa > Arthropoda > Arachnida > Araneae > Salticidae > Maratus > Maratus michaelseni. Next base: position 378,839,415 of record OZ007587.1, on the reverse strand, counting down.
GTAGGTAATGCGAAAAAACTATACTCATCCTTAGATAAATATTTAATGAGCATTTTATCGAAATTAAAAATCGCAGTTTCATTTCATTTTTATGACACTGTAATGTTCTAAAGCACCCTATATAATGAAACTGTAGTTTCTTTATAATTTATAAAATTTTCTCGAAACATAACAATCGTCTGACTTCAATCCTATTTTGAATCTGTAGCGTATTTTAGTTCGAAGAGATAGTTTTACACATTCTTTTTTAGATTAGAGTACATAATTATGCGTTATTGAATACTTTAGTCTTTTTACCTGTAAATCTAAAGTATCCTATAGACTCAAAATAAAATTGAAGTCAGTCGATTGTAGTACGTTTTGAGGAAATTTTATGACTTATAAAGAAACTACATTCTCGGTACATTAGGGTGCTTTAGAACATTAACTTGTCGTAAAAATAAAATGAAATGAAACTGCGTTTTTTTATTTCGATGCAATGCCCATCAAATATTTATCTATGCATGAGTACAGCTTTCACATTACCTACAATACAAAACGTACTATTCATTCAATGTATAAGGTATACATAGAAATGCAAATGTTCTGTTGAGAGAGAAATTTTGAGAATAATTGAGAAAATGCTCTTTCTTTTAAACAATTGAAAAAATAAATATATGAATAATTTATGTTAGAAAATATAATTAAATTCATTCTTCGTTGACTGAAGTATTAACTAATACACAGTTCACTTAACCGGCTTATAATGGTACTTTTAAATTAGTTTTCAAGACTGTGTTATTCTAAACACATTAAGATTGCAACAAAATTAGAACAAGCAATATTTTCTAGAAGTTTAATTTAAAACTAGATGGAACCCGTCAAAACGTGACGGAAAAAAATACTATAACAATATCAGTAAAATAAGCTTCTTTATTATTTAAGTAGGGCTTCGTATGAAACAGTCTTTCAAATATTTTATTTTAAAAAATCCTCCCCCCCCCCCCCCCCAGTGAAATGCTATTTCCGATGCAAACTCCAAATGAACACTCCGTAAACAAATGTGTAATGCAAATCAGTTTGACATTACCACCATATTCCCCACGACAAAAAAAAAAAAGGTAATGGACCTATAAAGTATCATACAAATAGTCCTATCATAAAGTATCATACAAATTTCCTACTTTCATCTCATATTCAGTAAATAAAAGAACATAGTATAAGCAACCCCCCCCCCCCCCCTGTGATAATGCAATCGAATGAGCTCCTATGCGCATATGTATTGCATCTGCCCAAAGGCACCATTGAAATTCGACGTTAAAAAAAGTTTTAAAATGTTTAAATTAAAAGTTTTAAAATGTCCTCTTTAATCACTGTTCGTTTCAAATCCATATCTTCTAAAACGCATCCATTGTTTTAAGCTAATCAATTTTTATGTAAAAATGAAGAATTTTTGTTAAAAATAATAAATTAATATGCAGATGAGGGAGAATTTTAATGTTTTCAATTGTAATTTATTTGTATGGTTTCTTCTATCCCTTTACATAATCAGGATGATTATTCCATTTCCATCACAGTCTGTCTCTTATACAGTTAAATATCCAATGGATCTTTAAAAAAATAATAAATAACAGTTCCTAGCATATTCTGATTCAACATATACATCAACGAATTCAACATATCAATTTTATGTTAATCATAAACTAAAAATAGTTTTTTTTTTCTTTTGACAGATTTTATATTAGCGCCAAAATACTCTATCTTATGGATAATCTGATCTTATGATTTATCAGGTTTTTATTATATTTTTTTTTTCACTTTTCATGAAGGTTAGGGATACCTATTTTCAATTGTTGCAACTTTCCAAGGGGCTATTTTACATTATTAAAACAAACGGATGATCATTGTTGAGATAGAATTAAAAAATATTTCATGCTTGAAAATTATTTAAAAAGTCGTTAAATTAAGCGGCAGATTTCAAATAAATTTCAATCGAAAGCTAATTTTTCTTTCTAATTGAGGATGTAAGAATTAAAATTGTAAAATGTAGTAAAAAAATTAAATTTTTAGCATTTAGAAGTGATGTAAGCGCGATGAAAGCTAAAGCGATAGTGCCGTTTGTTGTCACAACCGTTAGACATTTTTAAATATTGCCACCGTGTTTTGGTTGGCGTCCAAATGTAGACTACCATTTTTTGACATCGAAAGAAAAATTCACAGTGAAAGCACTTTGCCGCTAATAAGGAACTGTTAAATGAACTTATAACAAACCTACCAAAATAATTCCTATAAAATGTTAGCCTTACATTGTTTATTCTAGCTAAAAATACAATTATTATTTCAAGTTTTTTTTCCCCTGAAATTCTTTACTTTTGTGAATTTTTTTTTATTAAAAAAGGAAATCTTAATAATTTAAATCCTATAATTCCTATAACTTAATCCTATAATTTAAAAAAAGTAATTGGTAACATGTAATCAAGGTATGCAATCAAGATGAAGCAACCAATAAAGGCTCCAGTTCTAATCTTTAAAATTAAAAATTGAAATATCAGTTAATATTACGCCATGTTGACACAATCATATAAATTTTTCTTTTTAGTTTTATCAATGTTAAAATGCATTTCAAGCTAAGCATAACGTCATTTTCACCGGTACAAACTTTTCACACGTACATTTATGCTTAAGCACCATGCATACAAATAAAAATATATTTTGCATTTAATTGTAATGAAAAAAAAATGGCATCAACAAAGTTATAATGCTTAATGATAAAATGAACCCAATGGACAATATTTCCGTGACGTCACAGTAAATATGAATTTTTATTTGCTTATAAAACACACGGATAAATATTTTTACCGAAATACTTAAACATTTTAACTATATTTTAACTTACAAATTAAAAAATTAGGCCTGAAAGTCATGTGCTTTTAATATTTAATATTTATTTTTTATGCTCGCAACCATTGAGTTCAGAAAATAAACTCTGTACGTCGCAACAGTGGGCGTTAATCCGATTGCCGACTTTATGACGTCATAAGCAGAAGTAAAATTTTAATTTAAGATTACGGCTAATTAATTAAATTTTCGAACAAACGAATGTACGATAACAAATCTGTGACCAAATATCTTTCATTTAAAAAAAGAATGATGTAATTTGATGTAGTAGTTTGTTCTCACGGATTGTCGAAACAAAACGCTTAGCGTTTTAAATATATAGATGAGAAGTAAATTGAAAATTAATTGATAAAAGAAGCTATCTTACAGATATTCTTTACTTTTTGTAGAACTTTCTTTTACTTCAGCAAGCATACATCCTAATTTTAATTCTATAGACTAATGATATGTCTTTGCAAATCAGCCATGCTGATTTTACTTTCTAGGTGCAAAAGTTTAATATATTATGAATGAAAAATGTTATTTATCCTCTTCTTTCTGCGGACGTTATTCTGCTATTTTTCCCATCTTTCATTACTTTAAGGTTATCAAACGTCTGCTTTAATTTGAAGGCTAAATAATTATCCCATCACAACGTATCTCGTTAAAGAAAACGTATCTCGTGAGGAAACGTCTCTCACAACGTATCTCGTGACAAAGTTTACGCATTTTTTAATCACTTATCGCTCAATTCCAGTTTCAAAAAGTTCTTTAAAATATTAGTATTTAAGTTTAAAAAATAATTTTAGAGGTACCGGTTAGACCCATTTGGTAAAAAAATTATGAAAATATCGATTTTCTAATTTTTTGCTGAAAATGTATTTAGACATCCCTAGTATGTTTTGATGAAGTTTTGTAAAGATACGAGAATTATTAATAGATGAAAAAGGCAGGTCTTTTTAATCATGTCCCTTTAAATACTTAAAATCTTTAAACTAATTTTCTTCATTTCATTCATTTTCCTCTCATTCTTTATTCATTTTTTTTTGTTTCAGTTTGTGATTTATAAAATTTTATTATTGTAATCCGGGGCGATTTCGCACCTACAGCGAACCAATCATGAAAATAAATTCCTCTTTGCTTAGCGGCTATTCTATTTCCAAACAATTTTGCTTTTGCTTTATAGGTGTCCAGTTGTTGATGTATCCCCCATTTTGGACATGGTTTGCTAAACATATCTGTGTTGCTTGATTTTTTTCTGGAATTTTTTCTTTAAAAAAAAAGTGTTAGAAAACGATTTTATTAGACGAAATTTATCATTTATTTATGAACTAAGAAACTAATTATTGTTTAAACCATACCTATAAAATCTTTAGTAACTGATTAATTTATCATTGCATGATCGATAATAAGTTGAAGTTTATATTCTGAACGAAACTAGCGTTATTTTTTTAAATAAACTTTATTGTAGTTTAACATACATTATTACATTTTATCTTCTCTCAAATTAATTATTTATTTTGACATATGTCCCTTAAAGTTATAGATGTCACCTCTAAGAAAAATATCAAAGAAATCTATTACAAAATATTAATATTTGTAGGAAAGATATATTCAAAGGCGTTCGAATTCTTTTAATTGCAATATACTGAAAATAAAAGTAACTAAAAAGTTCGACTATGAAAGACAAGAAAAATGACACTGTTAGGCTTCGGCTACCTTTGGCTATTACTTACCCATCATATACGTAGTATAAGGTAAATCCTGCAATCGTTTTAAAAATCGAAAAAAAAAAAAAAAAATTGACGGATTTATGCGTTTCAGACACTGGAGATTCCGAAAAACATATTTTTAGAAAAAAAAAAAAAAAAATTGCCGTCCGTCTGTCTGTGTGTGTGTCTGTAAACGCTTTATCTCTCGAAAAAATTGAGATAGAGACTTGAAATTTGGTATGTACTCAGTATGCAATAATGGGATGAAGCTTATTTCAGTAACCCCAATTATCCGGATTCTTGAAATATTCGTTCTGATAAAAGGTATACAATTTTTTTCGAATTTTTTTATTTTAAGGAGTGAATATAAAAGACAATTAAAAAAAAAAACAACTATTTTTCATAAAGAATGAAGTCGGTCGGATAATGAGTTGCCGAGATATTTGGAATCGTATTTCCCACACTCTTCGATTTTTCGTGAACCTGTATTTCATTCAAATTGCAATTCAAAGATATATTTTAATTGGAACTGGGACACTTCATCCGACACAGTAAACTGTTATTTAATATGATAATCAATTTTGGAGTTATAAGGATGTTTCTCTTACGTAATTCAGTAATAGAGCATTTAAAGTTTATGACGTCATCAAACCACGATTTTATTCGAATTGCAATGCATTTTATAAATAGTTTACACATGTTTTATATTATGCATATCCATGATGGGTAAGTGTTACGGTGACCCCGAACGACTAGTTTTTCATTGCAAGAATCCCTTTTATTTGTAGAGAGATTTTTTTTTTTTTTTAATGTCGACACAATTAACATTATTTTATGATAAAAATAAGAAAAGCTAAAATGAAGCATACTTTTCGAATTATTATCTAAAGCTGTAAATTTTTACAAAATAAACACATTTTATAATCACTTTGTCGTATCTGGATTTGAATTCGTTAAATGAATGAAATTTTGTGGATGTGAAACTGATGTTAAATAAATGCTTAGATTGTTACTAGTTACAAAAAAGTTAAAAATAATTGAAAATGTTTTGACGAGATGAAAGGAAGAAAGGGCTGCGTAAAAATATTTTATGATAAAAGGAATATTAGTGTGGGACTTACCTGCATCTAATACTTCTTTCGGAGCACGGATGATGTCTGACATGATGATATTATCCGATCCATAGCGTTTTCTTTTAAAGGAGAGAAAAACATGCAACAATATAAAATATATATTTAAACAAAACAAACAAAATATATATATATAACGAATAATTTTAAACAGTTATTAAATTTATATGTCATAAATTAACTTTGAAATGTGATATTGTGATGACATTTAAAATTACATAAAATTTCACTTACATTTTTAGTTTAATTCAATTTTTATCTTTAATATAATAAAAATAATATAATACGAGCTGTAATTTTCCAACTGGACGAAAAATGTCCGGGCCAGGATTCGAACCTGGGGTCTCTTGGCTGAAGCCGCCACGCTCTACGAACGGAGCTATCCCGGTCGAATCTAGAGGGCATAATTCATCCAGTTAACCTTATTGATCATAGCATCTGGTCTGATATTTTAATCAGCTCAACAGAATAGATCGCAGGTAAAGGAACACCAGTAAACGCTGGAAACTCTAGTGAAAAATAATATAATCAACGTTTTTTTAAACAATATGAAAATTAAAATAAATTTCGAAACTTTTGAATTACATTTTCATTAGTACACTGTATTACATTTCCCATGAAATCTAATTAAGAAACTTGTTTTCTAGTGCTCATACAAGCACGCACGCACACACACTGTCGATTATCTTGAGATTTAATAGTTATTTTATTTGCAAAAAGTTTTAATATATATATAAAAACAGTGAAACCTCTGAATAGCGGACACCTTGGGACCACAGAATTTGTCCATTATATTTGAGGGCTGTCTGATTTTAAGAGGTGAAAACATATAATTATATAGGTTTTGCAGATTGAAAAAAGGTTAGCTAAATAGAGGTTATTCGGTTAAAGGTTATATTTCAGTCTTTCGAAGAACCCGGGAAAATATTGTAAAATATATATCCTGGAATTTTGCTCACGGAAATTTCTTTTCTTCTCATTATTCATACTCAGAATTAATCTATTTATAATGCTTTCTTTATATCCGTTATTTCTTGCGATATCCTGTATTTTATTTAGTTCAATAGTTAACTGATCAGGGATACAAACTGTGAAGTTTCTCTTAATAAAATGTCTAAATGCAAACATTTTGTAGGAAAAGGGAGCTTGAGACTTATGTGAGATGTGGATTGATTTGGCTGTTGGTTTTCTAGTAACAGTACGTTCCACTCCATGGTGGGGTTTTGTTAAAAGTACATCCAAATTAAAATTTAAGAAATTAAAATTTAAGTTGGAATTAAGTTTACTTTGGAAGTTGAGCAGAATGACCCCCCCCCCCCCCAGCACCATGGAATAGAAGAAACTGCTGTGTATAGAAAACCAAAAGCAAATCAATCCACCATCTCACATAATGCTCAAGCTTCTTTTTCCTACATAGTATTCTGTATTTAGACATTTTATGAAGAGAGCTTTTACAGTTTTCACCCCTGATCAGTTAGCCAATGAGATAAATAAAATACGGGATATCGTAAGGAATAACAGATATTAAGAAAACACTATAAATAGATAAATTCTGAGCATGAATAAAAAGAAAAGAAACTTCAACGAGCAAAATTTCAAGATATATACTTTATAATATTTTTATAGGTTCTTTAAAAGATTGAAGTATAAATTTAACAAATTAAATATCTGTCTAATTGCAAAACCTTCCATAGATTTTACAAAACATAGTTTCAGGGCCCGCTTAAGACTTAGAAGTAGGGGAAGCCCGACGTCACACAGGTGCCCCCCCCCCCCCCTTTTACTCTGCCAATTATGCTTCAACAATTTGAAATTTTACTATCAAAATTTCCAGTAAACAACACTTTTAATATTAAACTAAAACTAACTACCAATATACATATAAAAATATTTTATTATATATACATAATTATACATAACAAATTAATTTTGTAAATGAATTTACAAATATGGAACAGGTGCGAATATTTGAGCTTCAAAATATATTTTATGCTTTAAAAATTGAGGATTTGCCATTGCTAAGAACAGAGCAGGGACAACAAATATTTGACGTAAATTTATGCTTGACTGCAACACAATTTTGATTCTATTTTATAAACAGAAAATTGGTATTACTGAATGCTAATTACTTTCTCCTTTATTTAAATAGCCTATTCTCCATATTTTATATCATTTCTCCACTCTTTATGTATATAAACACCACTATAATTATACAGAATAAATTTTCTGTTATTTTTAGCGCGTTTGAAATTAAAATGTAAAACATAAGAAAAATGAAAATAAGTTGCATTTAATCACTGTTTTTATGCCATTTATTATATCAACAGAAAAAAAAAAGAGTATAAATGTATCAGTAATAGTCTGAGGGAAAATTTAGTAGCTATAATTAAGGGGAGAAAAATACATTTTTTACCCTGACTGACATATTCTTTTCTAAAAATTAGTTTTGAAAAGTAAATTTGGTGGCCCCTTTGTATTTCAGTGGGTAAGCTCTTGGGTTTCATGGGCCTATTTGGTAAACAAACCCTGCATAGTCTGTACGAAAATAGATCGAATAGAACCTGATCAATTTTCGGGTGTATATAAAATCCCGTTCACCAAAGTCGATGGATCATTGCAATAATATTATATAGGAATGAAGAAAAAAAAGTTTAAAACGATAATGAAAGAACATATATCAGATATAAAATTCAACAAGAAAACTACAGCTTTTGCTAGACTATACACAATATAGAGTCTTTACGGATTAATTTTAAAAATAGTAAAATAATTTATCCATAAAGTTTTATTTTCTATCTATTATCCTCTAATAAATAGAAATTTATATGTGCAGCGAGAGCATAGGCAAAAAAATCCGCCTCCTTTGAGTTACATAGAATTTGGCACGAGATGATTCATCAATTTAAAAATAAGATAAAATAAATCACGTTAACAGATGATCATTTTTATTAAAGCACCTTCTTTTATGATACCCGATATCTCTCGATGTTTATTAATCAAGTTCATATTTCAAAATTTGTTTTTGCTAATATAGTTTATTTTATTATTACTGATCTTGATAATGTCACCGATTGCGTGTACGAAACTAGTAGGTCTGTTCATTAAAAGACTTTTAAGCCTTTATGTTTACTGTAATCACTTTTAACACACACACACACACACACACACACACACACACACACACACACACACACACACACACACACACATATATATAAACTTAATGTAAAATTAAACCATTGAAACACAAGAAAATGACCATACACAATGAAATCACAATACGAGATAGCAGAGTCCGATTATAAATTAAATTATGTAGTCCTAATAAATGAAATATTATTAATTCAAATGAAAAAACAAGAGTATAAACACAAATGAAAGCTTATAGTGTAAATCACTTTTTCAAGGGCATGGAATCTACAATTATAAGCAAAGAACAGTCCTTTTCTGTAGATAACAACAGCTTTATGCCAAAAATCATGTTATCTCGCTGCCCAAACGATTGTTAAAACAAGAAAAGCTTTTAAATAGAATATTATAAAGCAAACGAACAATTTAAATAAGAGAGGGAAAAAAAGAAAGAAAGAAAAGTTGTATACTTACTTACATTAAATATTTACTTATTTGTTAACTATAATCCTATTAGCACTGTTCAAAAATTGTATCTAACGAAAAAGGTTAATTTAACAGTTAAGAAATATATCTTTCAAATCATAAATTGTAACCAACGGTTGCAGTTAGAATAGATTTAACTACAGAGATTACTACATTTTTCAAGATAAAAAGGGGAAAAAAATTAAATTACTATAATTAAATTACTATAATTTTAATTTAACTAAATTAAATTATATATAATATTACTGGAATATCTAAATGTATACCATAAAGAATTTCATATATATATATAAGCACAAAGGTTTGAAATACATAAATTGTTAATACATAAAATGTGTTACCTTAATTTTCTGGCAAGGCCTGTTCCCAGTTGGCCCAGGCTTCCTACGTATCAATAAAAGAAGCATGCATGATTATACCGAACCTCTTTAACACAGATTTCAAAGATAATGTTTTAAAAACGAAATTTAATAGAAAATGGACGCTTACCAGTAATTAATACTCTAGGATGTTGATTTGATGATATCTTAGAACTTAAATTTCTCTTTTGTGTGTAAGAGCCTGTTAAAGACTTGGGTAGCTTTTCTAATTTTTGGTAATTTGAATGAAATAAAGAAATGACAGTCGCCCTTTTTAGCATTCTTCCTGTCAAAAGAAAAAAAAGATTTTGTGATATTAAAATTAGGATACGCATTACATTTACATACATAATTATTTGCAAGTATGAGGACATGTCGCTCACCTGCAAAAAAAATGTGATCCAACTAAAAAATACTACATTTCACTGGAGAGGCTAAATAATATTAACATTTTTTTTTTTTTTTTTTTTTTTTTTTTTTTTACTAGAGTTGTAACTAGTCGACAAGGTCAGAGGGAGCTTTGGAATATTTTGGTGGGGCTAATTCATGCTTGTCTTTACTCCTCTACTTCAATGATATATAAATGTACATGAAAAAAGATCCATCCCATCACCAAACTTTTGATTACACAGTTTTACATTTATGTAAGGTAAAGCTAGGTGAGTCTGCGCACAGTTCAAAAGAATAACAATAAAAAATCTAAATATTAATTTTTTGCTAAACTATCCATGAATAATTTTTAATTCATTTGTTTTTTATGCATTACCATTGCTATTTTGTTGTTATGTTGTAATTTAATTGAACAGTTGTAATAAAACCTAGAAAGTTATTTTGCGCAATCTGTCCTTACAGGGTTGGTGTGATTGCGCACATGGGTAGGAGAGATTGTTACTAATAATAACTACAATTAAATTGTTAACAATAATAATTACACTTAAATGATATTGTTGTAAGGTTTTTGTGAACAAATATTATTTTATTTAGGAGTGAATATTTCAACCTAATGATTAAAGAATCAGAAAAAGGAAATAATTTTGAAAACAATTAAAAATTTTTAATTAAAGGGGAAAAAATTAAAGAATCAGAAAAAGCAAGTCCAGATAAGATTACAAAATAACATTAAGTTACTTGGAAACACGTTTAACTTAAAATTAGTCCATTTTCATTTTTAATTTTTTATACAAATTTAACAATAAGCTGCGTAATCTCTCCTAGCATGGAAACTAATAGGAACAATGCGCCATCTCTCCTAAGTAACAGATGCGCAAACTCTCCTATTTCGGCAGGAGAGATTCCGCGGCCTTTTATTTAAACATGGCCGCTACTAAAACGAACCGTTGATGTTCACATTATTAGTCTAAATTAGTAGCTTAATAAAAATCGTTTAAGTTTAAAATATTTTGTACTACTGACATTGTATAGAAATTCTGATGAATAGCTATGAAAATTCAAGCACTTACTTTGGGAAAACAAAACAAAATAGCAATGCTTTATCTTAGACGCTCAAAACAATCAACGTGCACTTTCAAGTAGACACTCCACTACTGCTGTTGTACAACTACCTGGAGTCTCTGCGCGCTCATTCTACTCCTTCCCCCCGAACCTCTATGTGCGCAATCTCTCCGACCGCGCCATCTCTCCTGGCTTTACCTTATAGATATTAATATTGTAAAATCTTGAAGTCTAGAGCGGGCTCAAAAAGTGTCTAGGAGAAAGGGGGTCAGCCCACCCTACACCCGTCTTATTACGCAAGGGCGCCCATATGATTAAATTTAGGGGGGGGGCTGAGAAAAATCTCAACTTCCACCAAAGCTATCATACATTTTAGTAAATATTTAAGGTACTTTGCGTTTTTTTACTATCTTTTGGCAAAATTTGAGTTTTTTCCCGCGATCTTTTGACGAAATTTGCCTTTTTTCGCGATCCTTTGGCGAAATTTGCGTTTTTTTCACAAATATTTGACTAAATTTTCGTTTTTTCCACTAATATTGGAATAAATTTGCGTTTTTTTTTCGCGATTCTTTGACGAAATTTCGTTTTATTCCGCGATTCTTAGACAAAATTTGAGTTTCTTTTTCCGCAATCTTTTGATGAAATTTGCGTTTTTCTCTACGAATCTTTAACGGAATTTGTGTTTCTTCTGCGATTCTTTCACGAAATTTGCGTTTTTTCCGCTATTGGACAAAATTTGCATATTTCTCGTGATCCTTAAACGAATTTGCGTTTTTCTGCGATTCCTTTAGAAATTTTGCGTTTTGCCCACGATTCTTTGACGAAATTTCGTTTTTTTCGCGATTTTTTGACGAAATTTGAGTTTTTTCCCGCGATTCTTTGAAGAAATTTGCGTTTTTTTCGCGATCCTTTTTGAGGAAATTTGTGTTCTTTCACGATTCTTTGACAAAATTTTCATTTTTTCCACGATTCTTATTTACGTTTTCTCCACGATTCCTTGACGAAATTTGCGTTTTTATCGCGATCTTTTGACGAAATTCGTCTTTTTCCCGTGATCCTTTGACGAAATTAGCGATTTTTTTCTGCGAACGATTAACGAAATTGGTGTTTTCTATGATCATTTGTCAAAATTTGTGATATTCTTCCGTGACATTTTTTATGTTCGAATTTTCGGAACCAAATGCCTTAAATTTTCAGACAATTCGGAACATAATCTCCTTCACCACTGACCTGAGGGTACTGAATAAGGGGCTCACAACCATAGTAGACAAAGTCCATTTTGAAAAGAAATAATATAGTCCATTGAGAAGGTGCATGAAATCTGTTTTATCCACTCCCACATTAAACATAGTCTGTAAACAGATGACATATACAGGGCTGCCACGGGAGACTATTTTTCTATCCTATTTGCACCACTATTAAAAAAAAAAACAGATTTTGCAGTACATTTACTTTCTTCTATCTATAATAGAAGAAAGTATTGTAATCGAAATTTTTTTCGACTTCCGGTTTTTGACGGATTTACACGTTTTAAGGGTCAGAGATTTCGAAAAACATGTTTTTACAAAATGTCTGTCTGTCTGTCCGTCCGTCCGTCTGTGTGTCTTCATTGTACCATCTAAAAGTGTATGAAGTTATGCTTCAAATTGAACCACATTTTTTTTCTAGGTTTTTGTCAATGGCAAGCAGGTTCTATTGGAATTTGGGGATATTTCGACGAAAGGGGGCGCTGTGATCGATATTTTTGTTCCATTTTCACTGTTGTATCATCGAAGAGTGTATAAAGTTATACTTCAAATTGAACCAATTTTTTTTTCTATGTTTTTGGCTATGGCAAGCAGGTTCTATTAGAATTTGGGGATATTCCGACGAAAGGGGGCGCTGTGATAGCCATTTAAAGATTTCAAATTCAAAAAGATGTGCAAATTCAAAAAAATTAGAAATCCTAAAACTTTTTTTCGTTAAATGTTCGGCCTTGATCCGGAGCAATTTTTGTTTTGCCTCTATTTTAAAAAATAGCTGAGATATAGCGGTTTGAAATTTTAGGGTGGCTGACATTTTCAAACAAGACAGCAGAATTCATCCATAAGCGGGTTTAATTTATGAGTTTTAGTTAACATGGTTTCGGCAAATTTTCTTTCATTGTTGTAACCATTAATCCTATTACATGCTTATCACTATTTATTTATATTCGCCAACGTCAAATTCTTGCCAAACTTGGCGACAGTTGGCGGAATATCGCCAAATTTGGCGACCAAAATAAGTTGCCATAAATGAAGCCAACTTGGCTGTAGAGAACTAATTTGGCGATATCCTCATTGAAATTCAATGTTGACGAAAACTGGGGTTGAATCTTCTTTATTTAGGTTCCACGCATTTTACTTTCGTGTTTTCCAGTAAAATTAGCTAAAATCGTAAAACCAAGGAATAGGGAGGCTATCTGTTCCTGTCGGTTCAGGCCAGAAGGACTTATCGTAGTTTAGTATACACCGGTTGTTCGCATCCCTGTAATCCGACGATTCGCAAGCAACTGACGTGCAACAGAATGACGAAAAATATTGATTTTATTGGCGATGTGATAGCGAATTTTGAAGTATTAACATGACTGAGATAGAAGAAAGTTTTGGGATTGGCACATCCGACTAGTTCTTTTGCATTCTTTTCCACAAATCAAGCCATGTTCTTGCTTCCGACTCCAAATTCTCAATATTATAAAAATGAGATAGCTCCTTGATTTCTTTGACAAAAACATTTTTTTTCATATTTTTCATCATATTGGGATGAAGTAAAATTGCTTTGAATGACGTTTCATTTCGATTCAAAAATCTTGACTCAAGTGATATAATTAAAGAGTCTAAATATGGATTTAGAAATGCTGCTCTGTAATATTCAAGAGGAGTGGCCATAGGAAGGTTCGAACGATAAGATTCTAACGGTAGACGTTCTAAACATTTTGATTTCGATTTCTTACAATAACAATTCTCCATTAGCTCCATGAAAATTTCTGAAAATTCTACTTCTGATTCCATTCTGTGCATAAGAAAAATCTCAAGAAGTTCCATCTTTATGTTCTGATAAACCGAATGCAAATCTTAATCTACAGATTGTAATATGTTTACAACTGGCTCCAGATAGAAAAAATATCGAGAAATTATTTTGAGATGTACAATAAACTTTATATATGACGTTGCAGCATCTAAATGAATGGCTTGTGAGCGTGTTTCTTGGTTCGTACTATTGTGTAGAGAAAGATTACAGAGATTTTCTTTAACAGTGGCAAAACAATTAGAGAAATATAGTGTGGACTTATACTTTTCTGACCACATTGTTTCACATAGACCAGGAAAGTGTGATTTACAAGAAGTCGACGAAAATTATTTTGTCTTGTTCTGTAGACTTAAGATAGAATTTTCGAGTTCGGGCTGCGTACAATCTGACACATTCAGGATTCTAATCTTCATTAGATTCGGGAAAAAGAATTTTTCAATTAAAAATTGCACTGTACCGTTCACATCTTATTATTAAATCTCTCTCTAATTTCTCCGCGTTTTGTTCATGCAAAATCAATTTTACCTGTGAAAATAGATCCTGTCTATAACAAAATCCTTCCTTATGCAGAAAAAGCAGGCCCGGACTGGCTCCTTTGGGGGCCTTCGGCTAGAGACTGAAAAGGGGCCCCTTACCGGGAAATTTAAGAGGACATAGAATATTAGAATATTTGCTTTTTGAAAATTAGGTTTACATGCCTAAAAACCACATTTAGCTACTTTGTCACTTGGAAAATAGTTGGTTTAAAAAGTAAGCTTTCTCTGATGTAGTTTGTTTACCTTCACAATAAATATTTATATTATTTTTATATACCGTACCTAAACTAGTTCCATGCTAGAAAAAGTAAGTATACTAATTAATTACTAGTTGTTTATTACTTAAAAATGAGAGTGAGAAATGCTTTTAGTTTTAGGCAACCAAATAACAAAAGTTGAAGATCTGATAATCTAAATCCTTCTGTAATACCTAAGTAAATATTAAAAAGGGAAACAACGGTAATAAAAAAACATATTAAAAAACAATGTCCTCTTTAATTTAAATTTAATTGTTACAAATTGTACAATAGGTTTTATAACAAAAATAAAAATGGCTCTACAACACCTTGGTACAGATACAGCGACTAAGAAAGTTCATGTGATTGTGAACTGCTGTATACTAACCAAACGCCTTTTTTGCCAGTTCATCTATAATAGCATATTTATCCAAGTTATAAAAAAATCTTTCTACATTCATGAAAAGAAGATTAGAAATAAGGTATTGGCTTAAAGTTGATCTGAGTCAATTCTTAACTATTTTAAGTTTAGAAAACACCCTTTCACAGGTGTACAAACTTGTAAGCTACATACAGGTTGGTAAGCATTCCAGATTCTAAGAGTTCAAAAATAACAGAAAAAGCGCATGATAAACACAGAAAACATTGTTTCTTGTCACACCAGTAACCATAAAGATTTTTGTGTTTTTCAAATTCAGATTCTACATCGTCATACTCACATATTTCTTCAGCTCCATTCAGTTTGTCTTGTTTTCTTTAAATGATAGTTTTTTAAGCCATTGTAAAGCTTTCAGACTGATCTGCAAATTCTTTCAGCTCTACTTATAACTGACTTCTTTCAACTTTACAAAGATTAGAAATGCTACAAAGGACTTCCGCATGAAAACTATCAAGCATTACGATTTTATTAAATTTATTTGGATCTAACCAGGAACAATCTGCTGAAATTTCTATGTTTGGACTAAATCTTTTTTCGATACTTGCCCTGGCACAATCTAAAACACTGAAAAAGACCAATTTATAGTTTTGAGCAGTTGAGATTCCAGGAGCCTCGTCTATTGATTTTTCACTAGGCATTACCTTTTTCTTTGAAGTTCTTTTTTCCTTGAAATATAATTCTACTTCAGCATCAATACTGTTATCTTCTAAGTTGCTATTAACTATACTTGTATAATATTTTGTTTTGGAATACAGAGCGTGAAAGTGTTTATCACTCCTTTTTTTTCCGTTATTTGTTGAAGCAGCTTCTCTACCAAGTTCCAGACTGTAGAAAATAGTCAATGGTTTTACTTTGTAAATATTATAAAATAGGAGATATAACAAGAAATAAATCTAACAAAACAATAGACATAAATAGGATTACAAATTTATTTTTACTACAAAGTTTCTAGTATGTTAAAATATAAAATTTTATTCGCATTGATATAATTAATATATGTAGTACACGGCATTATATATTCCTTATATTCCAATTACGTTTTATAAGAAATATTCATTTTATTTGCAATGTCTTCAGAATTCATAACACGCATAACAAAGTATAATTTCAAAAGAAGATGTCTTTATTTATATTAATTACCGACAGATGGCGAAAAATAATATTTAGAATCGAAGCGCAATTTGTGTATGAAATCTCAAAACTTCGTTCTCAGTCACGTGATTTGGACTTTTATTATAATGATTTTAGGGGCAAAAACAAAACATATAGTCCAGCATTAAGTGCTCAAAAAGGGCAAATTAAAGAAAGTTTTGGTGAAGTTTTGATATTTGGTACCTTTATGTTTTTTAGGTCGCTGAACACAAATAAGAGATTTTTCAAAAAAAAAAAAATCCGGGAAATACTTTATTTTTACAAAAAGCGTATAAAAACGGACTTGTCTCTGTTTTTTTTTTTTTTTAAGTAACTCCAAAAATGGGCATTTTGCGTGAAAGACAAAAGTATATGAATTAAAGAGAATAAAATTTTCTACATTTTATGTATTAAAAGTTTTTTCCCTGATCAATAGTTTATCCGTGAAATTCCCACAAAAATGGTGGTTAAAATCAAAAAAGTGTTTATTAAAAGAAAAAGAACGAGAATTACGGCCTTGTATATCGATGTAACATGAAAACTAACCATTTTACGCAAACGTTGACCATTAATAATACTAAAGACTATGTGATTGACTAACATTTTACAATGAAGTTGCCTGATAACAAATACGATGACTCATTATGAATCATTAATTAATTATAAATAATTATGTACATTAGTAAGTACATTTACATAAGATAACAAGAACGAAAATACATGCGTCAAGCATAGATTGTGTAACACTTTCCAACGCTTCCAAAATAATTTTACGAATCACTACCGTTTAATAAGCTGAAAGATAACATCTAAGTTAACAATTTGGAAAACGCATAACATATTTAAAAACGTAATTCAAACATATACAATATTCGAAAAAATATCCGAATACTTTTATTCAGCCCTGTATATGATCTATAGATTTGTATATATACTACATAGGATGCTAAATTTTAGTTTAGTTAGGAAACGCGAAGCACAGTTTAAAATTCTCCTTCTGGAGTTTCTGTCAATAAACGGAAATGCGTCCGCGGGTAGTATCTACAGGTAGTATCTAAAAGTATGATCAGGTATATCTAAAGTAGTCTACAGGTAGTATCTAAAAGTATGGTAGTAGGTAAAAGTATGATCTACAGAATTTATACACACCAAGTAATAGACAAAAAGTGAGTTAAGTTTAAAATCGCGTTCAGCAACGTAAAATGCACTTTCAGGAATTATTGTTAAAAGACAGTAGAGAATTATTTTGTGTGTCCCTGTAAATGAACGATGACTGCTATACACACAATATTCTGTAGTAAGCCTCTTATAATGCACCTTAGTGATATATATAAATTTCAATGCATTTAAAATAGTGAAACATTATTTAATTAAACCGCAAACGATTTTTCTCCATAGACGTAATGTAACGGAATTCTTTTGACTGTCCCTGTAAAGTAACTATAAGTGCTATGCACACGCTATTCCATATTAAGCTTCTTGTAATGCACCTTAGTGATGTATATCAATTACAATGTGTTTGAAATTGTGTAACATCATGACAATAAACAGCAAATGATTTTTCCTCATAGACCGTAATGTAACGGAATTCTTTTGAGTGTCCCTGTGAAAAAACTATAAGTGCTACACACTTCAGTTGAAATAGGGAACATGCTATAGATAACGACAATAACATATAAAAATTGCAGGGTAATACGAGCATATTTACGGGAGTTAGAGCACAGCCAGACGGCAGACGGCCCGACAAACCGAAGTCATAAACACTTTTCAACTAGGTTGGAAAATGTTAAAAAAGCAAAAATCTTATTTCCGCATTCTGTTATTTGACGATACATGCTGTTCATCGACATCTACAACATAAAAAATAGATGTATGGAATTAGTGGGTTTTTTTATTACTACCAATATTATAGAATAAATGTTTTCTTAGTGGTAAATATTTCATACTTTGAGGCATGTCTTTTTCCTCTTCCATTGGGTCCACGGATTCAGTGAGTGGGCAATACAGCTACAGCTCGGTTTCAAGGTAAGCTCGTCCTCACGCACCACTGCGATGCTGTTGAAGTTACCCTCGCAGTTGAGGCACATGTTAGTACAACAAAGCCCTGCCTTCTTGCACCAAAAATTTCGGTTGCAGTTCTCTGTGCATTTGCAGGATACAAGCATCAACAAAGCAAGGGGAGCAGGGGGTAGTACACAAGCTGAAGGCCAGCATTTGTTTTCTTCCGTCCCCACTCATCAGCCTTTTTTCAATCCCCAGCCATTGCTGGACTTGGTGATATACTCTTAAAGAGTGCTGTTGCGCTGCACCTGCAGATGGTGGTAAAACAGCAATATTAGAACTCTATCTAAAGACTGACTTCTTGTACGAAATATACTTTAGGTAGTTTAGCGAAGGCACCTTCGCCCCACTATAGCCGTACAGTGAGACGAGGAAACGTTCCACAGCAGCTGAAACCATCTCCTGAGTAGCGATCAGGTATCTGAACACTTTAACAACGTCTGCAACATATGGATTATTCCCAAGAATTTTGAGGAACTTCATTTTCCCTTGCATAAACGGTGCTGACTTTGTATCGCACCCGCTCATAGCATGTAGGAAGAGGATGTTTTCCGCAACCGTTGAACTCACAGCATTTGATGGAGAAAATGACAATGGAGAAACGGTGTCTTTCTCAGGTTTTAAAAAGAAAACGTTTTTAGCTCTGCAGAGACCTATCAAAATGACCAAGAGCTTTACATCCTCCCCAACTATATTCACCATCTCATTTTATGGAGCCAAGGACAAAGCAGTGTTTAAAATAAAGGTGTCTACGTATTCTTTTGCTTGCTTGCATGTAATATCTGGTGATGAAAACCTGTCAATCATCATATATATTAACCGACCCTTGTTTTTTGGGTTAGCAAGAAACTTTTCTTCGGACGTGGTAGGTATCGTTATGCCGTCAAACAATACGTCAGTCAAAGCATGCTTCCTTAACTCCGTAAGCACCATATTCAATTTAGTGATAGTGTGCTGAATACCAACTATGTTAAATTTCGTCAAAAATACAAAAAAATTCAAAAGTACAAAATTTATACCGGAAATAATTTTAATTTATGTAATCACGAAAAGTCTGTCATTATATAAAATACAAATTACTACTATAACTTTCTGGTATGAATTCAAAATTTTGAATTTTAAAAATGGTTAAACTGGCAACCTGGACGTACGCACATACGTCCTGAAATTACAGATAGAAGTTTTCATGACATACGCAGGTACGTCGTGGTGCTTAAGGGGTTAATCGTCTCATACGCCCATCAGTTTTTTTACCGCTTTGTACGTCATGAGGGTAGCCATCAAAGACAACTACTGCCTGTGGTTGATATTTAGACTACTGCACGTACTCAACATATTCGTCGAATATTAAAGAAAAAGAAGGATTTTTAGACCAAACAGACCTATGCAATTAAAAACCACCATCAATGACGAATTGAACCGCTTGGTTGTTAGGGGTTTGAATGCCTTGTAGAGAGTAGATTTGGTTCCTTTTCTTAAACCATTGTCGAATAGGGACACGGAATAATGTCCTGGATCGTACGTCAAAAACTCCTCAATATCTTCATCCGAGTGCTTTGTAGCCGAAATTCGTTGGAACAAAGATGTGGGGTTAATAGAAACCAATTCGTCGTTTACTCGTATCACAGTATCACACTGTTCATTACAACAAGAGGTTTGACTCTGTCGCTCCGTTTACATTTGACAGTTCCAAAGTCACCACCAACAACATTGTTCACGTCTTTAATGCCTGATTCCCTATACTTATGGAAGTTGATCCGTTTAGGCAAAAAATAAAACTTTTAGGGACTGAAGTCCGTGTCAGCTTTTATTAGCGAAAGTGTGTTTTAGTTACTTTATTTTTGTGTTATTTAAAAGGCAAATTAAAAAGTGCCATATTTTTGTAAAAGCAAATGGAGATTTTGATCCGATCCCAGGTATGCTCATTTTTATTTATTTTTTAGTTATGAAGAAAACAATGAACCTCAGATGCATAAAATATAATCAATCATATAATTTTTAGTATCGCACGGTCAACATTTGCGTTATAAAGCCCTTTCAAAGATAAACCGCGAAGTGATGACTTGGTAGCGAAAGGATTAAACTTCGAAAATATTTCTTACATCCGAAAGATCACTTTATTGAATAAACAAAGATTTTCTTGGTAGATGAAAAATAAGAATAAGATTTTTATGAGTTCGTCAATATGACGATTTTTCGTTTTAAATTATCGTTCATTGGATTTCAGTGCCTGTTCAGTCCACTATAATTAACAGTTAGATTTGTTTTATATTAAGAGTTTTAGCACTCTTCTCGATTCGTGGAAAGTTCAGAATTCTCTCTCACTCTAGTAGGATTTTTATCCAGATCATGTGTTGCATCTCAAAAGGTTTCTCGTTCCCTGTCCACACAAAGCTTGTTGCGGGCGGGCTTTCTAGCATTCGCCCGGGTACTCGGCGTACCTTGTATTCTCAAACAGAGGTCTAGCACCTCTCCGCGTTCCTCTCGCAGTCACCCGGGTACTTAGCGTAATCTGTATTCTCGAACAGAGGCTTGGCACCTCTCAGCGTTTATCTCAATCTGAACTCTTAATTAAAATCCTTTCGCTCATGGTTTTCGCAATGAGGGGGGCGTTTGTCCGAGGAGGGGCTTATCAGGACCACTTGTACCGTGGGACCATGACATCACCTGCAAACCAATGCTGTACTGGTTTCTTTCTAAAAGGGGAAAATAAGTAGTTGTACTTTGTGGTTTCTCATGGAGATCTTTTTTCTCACCAAGACAGGTCACCAGCAAAGTAAGTCCTGTCATCCTTGTTGGACAATGCTATCAATTAAAATTCTAAAGTTTTCCTCTGTTCACAAAAGAAGTTCAGGATTGCCACTAATTCAAAGCAACGCCGATGTGAGAAAATATGCTGGAAATGTTCTTTTAGAAGTTTTCACACGAGAACTCTCAGCTGCCAAACACTGGTTCTCACGCAACGTCACGTAAAAGTAAAAATGCATTCTTTATAGCGTAAAATGGTTAGTTTCTATGTTACATTGATGTACAGTGCCGTATTTCCCGTTTTTTCAGTTTTTTGCTTTTAACACCCATTTCTGTGGCATTCTCATGGCTAAACTATTGATCAGAGAAAAAATTTCAATTTATAAAATGTATGAAATTTTATCCTCTTTGATTCATATACTGTCGACTTTCCCGTAAAATGCATAGTTTTAGAGTTAATTTGATAAACAGAGAAAAGTCCGTTTTTTTTTGTAACAAAAAAAAAGTATTTCCCGGAAAAAAGTTTGTTGGAAACCTCAGATTCATGTTCAGCAACCACAAAAAACATAAAAGTACCAAATATCAAAACTTTCTTTTATTTTCTACCAAATGACTGGACTAATAATAGGCAAGAAACACAAACACGGAATTGGCGACTCAAAATACTGCGTATGTGGAAAGTATTTATGAGCTAATAAACTAATTCGATTTCCTTACCTGTATTTAATGTATCACTATTGTACCTCAAAGGCTGACTTTGCGACTGAGAAGTGGCACTAGTTAACCAAGTATTTTAACTTTTCGAACTTTTTTCAACGTCTAAAGATTTTCTCTTCTTTTTTTTCCCCTTTTCGTAGCGCCACTATGGTACACACATTTCATGTTGACATAACTGTGACACTGCTCTAACTACAACCATCATGGCCCGCTTAAGACTTAGAAGTAGGGGAAGCCCGACATCACACAGGTGGACCCCCTTTTACTCTGCCAATTATGCTTCAACAATTTGAATTTTTATCATCAAAATTTCGAGTAAACAGCACTTTTAATATTAAACTAAAACTAACTACCAATATACATATAAAAAATTTTTATTATATACATAACAAATTAATTTTGTAAATGAATTTACAAACATGGAACAGGTGTGAATATTTGAACTTCAAAATATATTTTATGCTTTACAAATTGCAGGATTTGTCAGTGCTCAGTGCAGGGACAACAAATATTTGACGTAAATTTATGCTTAGCTGCAACACAATTTTGCTTCTATTTTATAAACAGAAATTTGGTATCACCTGTATGCTAATTACTTTCCCCTTTATTAAAATAACCTATTCTCCATATTTTATGCCATTTCTCCACTCTTTATGAATATAAACAAAATGTAATTATACAGATTAAATTTTCTGTTATTTTCAGCACGTTTGAAATTAAAATGTAAAACATAAGAAAAATGAAAATAAGTTGCATTTAATCACTGATTTTATACCATTTATTATATCAACAGAAAAAAATAGAGTATAAATGTGTCAGTAATAGTCTGTGGGAAAATTTAGTAGCTATAATTAAGGAAAAAAAATACATTTTTTACCCTGAATGAAATTTGCCCCCCCCCCCCCTAAAAATTAGTTTTGAAAAGTAAATTTGGGGGCCAATTTGTATTTCAGTGGATAAACTCGGACTTCACGTGCCTATTCGGTAAACATGCCCTGACAACCATACTACGAGACTGAGCAAATGAGCATCGCAATACGCCTTGAATCGTAGCCTATGAGCACTACACAGAGCTCGATTAGTAGCCAGCAGTCTTCTTCCGCTGGCCAGCGACACGACACAGCGACACTTACGTAGTTTACCATAAACAAAAAACAACTGGGGACTGCTTAAAATTGATTGGGAAAAAGTGTGATCGTAAAGTTAGTGGGAAATAGTGAAATTTGTCTAATGTAACTAATTATAAAGTTGTACTCATATATCCATTTTTGGGGGCCCCCTTGGACCGGGGCCCTCGGCAATCGCCGACCAGCCGACCTGGCCAGTCCGGGCCTGAGAAAAAGTGTTACCGTCTTGTAGGAAAAACTACACAGTAACAACAGCTAAGATAAAAATCGTCTAAAACGGAATTTGTTTCCTATCTTGTGGTTTTTCTCTTTGTTAGAAGCAGACTATTGGAAAGGACTAATTAAAAACTTATGAAAACAGAACCTGTCTAAAACAGAATCCAGCTTTAAAAGAAAAAAAATAGGGTTGTGACAAAATGAATTCCCAACAATTATACCTGCTAAACGGATATTTCTTCCGGTGCCTTCTGATGTTGTCGAGTCATATTTTATTATGCTTTGTTCATACAAGATACATTTTCATATCTTGCAACTGATTTATATTAAAAAAATTTGACAAAACCAAAATCTAGGGGGGGGCTCAAGCCCCCCCTTGCCCCCCCATATGGGCGCCCTTGTTATTACGCCCTCTTTTCTATTGCAACATAAAAAAACAAAAAACAAAACAAAACAAAAAAAACATAGCACTTAGCTCTGCATTGCAGCTGTAAAAGCATGCATAAAAGTGTCAAAATCTTAAGAATCGAAATGTTAGAAGAAATAAGGGGATTCAGTAAATTTATTCCCACAGCCTTTGCCCCCACTTCTGTGGTGGCAAAGTCAAACATAGTGTAATCTAGCGGTCCGGATAACTTACATTTTTACTGTAGCAAGACGCACTCGTGTCACACCTATTAGTGCAATAATGCACAAAATGAATTTTTTTGGAGTTATGTCAATTTTTTTAGGGTGAACGATGTAATTTTATTTGCTCTAAAATGCTGCTTGATCGGCTGGTCCCCTTCAACTAAATCTCTTAAAACTGCCCATTTTTTTGTCCGCCTTAAATTACTGCCAGATTATAATAACCCTTTCACTACATTTTTGTAAAAGTGTGATTAAACTAGTAAGTTTCAATCCTCACTGTTCTCTCTAATAAAATATCGTAATCAAAATATTTCACTGTATTTATACTGTGTGTATCTATACCCTTTAACCTCTTCGTGACGAGCGACACTTATATGTGCCGTATAGGATGCAGAGTTTCTCCTAGATAAAAAAAAAAAAGGCAGGGTGTTGCTTGTAGGAGAAAAGCACTTTTTAACACTTTCCAACATAGTTGAAAAGTGTTTATGGATTCGGTTTGTCTGTCTGTCTGTCTGTCTGTCTGTACGTGCTCTAACTCGCGTAAATATACTCGGATTGCCTTGAAATTGATATATGTTATTGAAGTTAACTATGGCATGTTTGGTATTGAAAATGAAGTATATAGCATTTATGGTTATTTTACAGGGACAGTCAAAAGAATTCCGTTACATTACGCATTGCGGTCTTTGGAGAAAAATCGTTTGCAGCGTATTTTAATAATGTTTCACTGTTTTAAAGCTATTCTAATTAATACATATCACTGAGGTGCACTGCAAGGTGCTTACTGTAGAATAGGGTATGCATAGAATGTATCGTTCATTTACAGGGGCACTCAAAAGAATTTGGTTACAGTACTGTTTGTGAACAACAGTTGCTGGTAGCTCGTTTTCAGTTGGGATTCGCGTTTTTAAATGTAACTAATTCGTTGCATATTAATTGGAGCATATAAATTCTATCGATCATATACAGGGCTATTCAAAAGAACTCACGTACATTTCCGTTTACTGTGGGAAATTGCTGAAGGGACATTTTCAATTGCGCTATGTATTTCCTTACTGAAGTAAATTTCAACCTACTGTGTAGTATACATACAAATCTATAAAACATATACACGGCTGCACAAAAGAATTCAGATAGTTTGTTTGACTTTTGGTAGTAATTGCTGAAACTGGGTTTTCAAATCTGTTATGCATTTTCTAAATTGTTTACTTAGTAAACTGCGAAGTTTTGTTGTCACAGTATTCTGGATGTGTTTGAATGTGTTTTGTAATCAATGCTTGACGCATGATTTTTCGTTCTTGTATAATTCTTAAGAGCCTACATCAGTCATGCGAAAAAACGTGCAAGCTAATATTAAGTGTATGGGAAGGTTCTTGGCAGATTTCTCGCTCGCATTTTTATAATTTTAAATGATGTTTTTTGCATAGGATAGCTGAGGTCGATCTCTAATGTAGTTAGTTTTTACTTTTTCAATTTTGGTCTCAGTTTTTAAAAAAATATATATATAAGGGTACTTTCACTTTCAGAACCGGTTCCAAAATTGAAAAGGTCCGCTTATAAAATAAAAACTGTAACCAAAATCAAAAAAGTAAAAACTAACAACGTTAGAGATCGACCTCAGCTATTCTATCGACCTCAGCTATTTATAAAAATGCAAGCGAGAAATCTGCCTTCCCATACACACTTAATATTAGCTTGCGCGTTTTATCGCATGACTGATAGGCTCTTAAAGGCATTCTTTTGATTTTAAAGTCACTAAAATCCTGGACTATCTTTTCAAGACAACAATGAGTCAGTTTTTACTACAAAAACGAATTTTTTTAATACAACAAGAAGTAAGAGGACTTTTTTTTTTTTTTTTTTTACTTAGGTGCAAAAAAGGATGCTATTTTTTTTTCTTTTGGATTTGGGACAAGAAGGGCGCTATTTTGTAAATCAATGGGCAAACAGGTTCAGCATTCTGCTGAAACTGTCTGGGTGAAACACTGTGCTCTAAATCCTTGAATTCAGACACCGGCATTTTTGCACAGAAAACCATGTCTTGTTTAATCACACAATTTTGGAGATTAAATTATATACAAAACTCTTTTCAGAATAAGTTGTGCCAAGAAAAAAAAAAGTGTAATTGACGCTCGTCGCGAAGGGATTAATTCATACTTCAAAAGAACACGTAAAATGTTCGAATTATTCAATTCAAATTAACCAAAAGTCTTCGTTTGAACAAAAAAATATTTGGAATTATCCAATTTCGAATTGAGGATAATCGAGTGTATTACAATAATCATAAGTACGTCTTTCGTATCCAAGAGGATGTGACTTGATAACATTTTCCAACCTAGTTTAAAAGTGTTTATGACTTCGGTTTGTCTGGCCGTCTGCCGTCTGTCCGTGCACTAACTTCCGCAAATATGCTCGGATTGCTCTGCAGTTTTTATATGTTATTGTAATTATCTATAGCATGTTCCCTATTTCAACTGAAGTGTGTAGCACTTATAGTTTTTTTACAGGGACACTCAAAAGAGTTCCGTTACATTCCGGTCTATGGGGCAAATCATTTTAATGATGTTACACAATTTCAAGCACATCGTAATTGATATATATCACTAAGGTGCATTACAAGAAGCTTAATATGGAATAGGGTGTGCATAGCACTTATAGTTACTTTACAGGGACAGTCAAAAGAATTCCGTTACATTACGTCTATGGGGAAAAATCGTCTGCTGTTTATTTAAATAATGTTTCACTATTTTAAACGCATTGAAATTTATATATATCACTAAGGTGCATTAAAAGAGGCTTATTACAGAATATTGTGTGTATAGCAGTCATCGTTCATTTACAGGGACACACAAACGAATTCTCTACTGTCTGTTAACAATAATTCCTGGAAGTGCGTTTAAGTTACTGAACGCGATTTTAAATTTAACTCACTTTTTATTTATTACGTGGTGTGTATAAATTCTGTAGATCCTATACAGGGAAGCACAAAAGTTCGCGAACACATTTCCGTTTATTGACAGAAACTCCAGAAGGAGAATTTTAAACTAAGTTTCCTAACTGAACTAAAATTTAGCATACTATGTAGTATATATACAAATCTATAGATCCTATACAGGGCTGAATAAAAGTTTTTGGATATTTTTCCGAATATTGTATATGTTGGAAATTCCTGAAATTACGTTTTTAAATATGTTATGCGTTTTCCAAATTGTTTACTTCGATGTTATCTTTCAGCTTATTAAACGGTAATGATTTGTAAAATTATTTTGGAAGCATTGGAAAGTGTTACATAATCTATGCTTGACGCATGATTTTTCGTTCTTGTTTTTAAATTTAATTTCGTTTATGTTATTATTTGTTAATGACAAATTAAAAAAAAATGTAATTAAAACTTCATGTGATTTTTTTTTCTAAAGAAAATTTAATGATAGTATGTTAAAAATTCTTTTTAAGTACTGGAATGATTTTTTTTTTTTTTTTTTTTTTTTTATGACTATCATATTTTTCTGTTAGCTCTTCTTAATTTATTCATAGTTGAATAAACATCCAGGCATTTAATTCAGCTACTAATATGTTATGTTTCTAAATGAAAATTTATTTGTCATATCTTTTATTCTATTACTTTTTAACCGACTTTTTTAAAAAAAGTAGGAGGTTTCTAATTCGACCCGTATGCTTTTTTTTTTACGTATGTTTATCGATTAATCCGAAACTACATGACCGATTCATGTGATTTTTTTTTTAATTGAAAGAGGATACTTTCGAATTGGTCCCTTTTAAATTTCATCAATATTGGGTCAGTATTTTTTTTTTTTAGAAATTAAACAAAATTATAAATAAATAAATAAACATCTTTAAATTATTTTATTTTCAGCGATTTTCATCACTATCTTTTTGGCGAGAAAGTCGCTATTCGGCGATTTTCCTCCCCCTTTATACGGTTTTTGTTTCTATGATTGTTGTAGGGAAAACCAAAAAGCAATATTTTAATCGTTAAAAACTTTTATGACGTAAACAATCAGTAGAAAAAAAATATAAATAAACAAATACAAAATTGTAAATCGTTTAAATTCATCCAAGATTTCTTGGGTACACGCGCTTTCTTGGAAGAACTATATTTTTACGGTGGAGGGATTTGTACGCTCACTGTTAAAAATTTGCAGCAAACTGTCGAGTCATTTGACCGTTTTTCTAGAAAACGGTTACATAACCGTAATTTAAGTCTATTCTACGCATATTATTGCCCATATTATGGTCAGAATAGAGTTAAATTACGGTTATGTAACTGTTTTCTATAAAAACGGTCAAATGACTGGATAGTTTGCTGCAAATAACAGTGTAATACGTGGTGGGCAAAAAGTCCCTGGAAAATTACTTTGTAGTAAGTTTTTGAAGTTTTTTTTTCTTAATTAAAAAGTTTATAATTAATAACGAGATTCTTTTTTTCTTTCTTTTTTTTAGTTGTTATTAAAAATGATATTTATCTGTAGAAGACAGATTGAATTAGGCTGTTTTAGTAAAATATTCAGATTTTATAATAATGATCTGAGTATTTTATGGAAGCTTAAGAATAGCCAGATTAGATGGAATAATTGACTGAATTCATTTTAATCGTGAATAAAATAGCGTTCAAGTGATGCACTAAAGTTTCATTGAATTCTTAAAAAGTTCAATGTCTTTATAGTATAGCACCAATATAAATTTTTGAAAAAAGAATTTTTTTTTTTTAAACTGATTCTTTAAGCTTTTGAGAATGAAGTACATATGATCGATGTGCAGAAATTAAAAGATTATGTTTAAGGTGGTCCGAGACACAAACTTTATTTATTTATTATTTTTTTAATTTATACATGTTCTTTACTTTTTTTTTTCTCTTGAAATGTATATTTATCATTTTTCAAATGTGCTTAAAAATATTTTTAATTTTTAAAAATTTAAATTTAATTTAATCAAATTAAATTTTAGTCAAATTAAATTTATTTAAATTTAATTTAATCAAACTAAATTTTAGTCAAATTAAATTTATTTAAATTTAATTTAATCAAATTAAATTTTAGTCAAATTAAATTTATTTAAATTTAATTTAATCAAACTAAATTTTAGTCAAATTAAATTTATTTAAATTTAATTTAATATTTTAATTAAATTTAATTAAAATTAAATTCAATTAAATTTAATTAAATTTATTTAAATTTAATTTAATCAAATTAAATTTTAGTCAAATTAAATTTATTTAAATTTAATTTAATCAAACTAAATTTTAGTCAAATTAAATTTATTTAAATTTAATTTAATCAAACTAAATTTTAGTCAAATTAAATTTATTTAAATTTAATTTAATCAAATTAAATTTTAGTCAAATTAAATTTATTTAAATTTAATTCAATCAAATTAAATTTTAGTCAAATTAAATTTATTTAAATTTAATTTAATAAAATTAAATTTTAGTCTTGTTTAAAATTTGGTATATCTTCTAAATTTATTATTTATTTTTTAATACAGAAAAAATAAGTATTAATTTTTCATCAGTATTTACAAAAATATTTTTTTTTAAATCAATAAGATTTAAAGGTCAAGGGAAAACTCTTTTTTAATAAGTATTTTTTACTCAATAATTATATTTACAAAATGTTCTCTCAAAATAAAAAATATATATATCAAAGACAAATTAAAGAATATATAACATAAATGTAAAAAATTGTAAAAAGTTGCATAACCTTACCCTTCATGGAAATGTAAAAAAAAAAAAAAAAAAAATAGTTTAAATAAGATACATCTTGAAAAAAAAAAAAAAAGACTCTAGGATAAATGCATTTAAGATTGTTTTCAAATCCAAACTGGCTACTTTCTGACATTTTTTTTTTTTAAATTCACTTTTGTTTTCAAACGTATCAAATTGGCAAATGTTCTTATTCATAAAACATGTAATTGAACTTTTTTTTTTCAGTTTTTCAGCAAAGGCAAAAGTTGTTTCAGAAAATGTTGTCAAAGTTGGCGTGTTAAACCGAATTTCCCGATGCGACACCACAGAAAAGGAAAAAAATAATTGCCACCCTAAGACAACAGCAGCTTTAATTCAAAATGTAATTCAGTTATAGGAAAATGAAAAAAAAAAAAGAACAAGAAAAAAAGAAAGAAAGAAAGAACAAGAAAAAAGTAAGTAAGAAAGAAAGAACAAGAAAAAAACGAAAGAAAAAAAGAAAGACAGAAAGAACAGAAAAAAGAAAGAAAAAAGAAAGAAAGGAAGAAAAAAGAAAGAAAAAAATGTGTGTCAGGCATAGAATATGAAACCCTTTCCGACATTTTCAGAATACTTTAATGAAACTTCGCCGTTTGATAAGGGAAACGTTTTTTTGAAAATCATTGCTTTCCTGTAAAACAGTTTTCTCAACACAGATTGAGTTGTGTCGGTGAAACCAAATACCAAATTACAAATGAATTAATCTCGTGTATCTCTTGAACTCGTGTTTCTTTTAATGGTAGTTTTTTACTTCCATTTTTTAAGAGGATGGGAGACCGTGCAATAGCGAATTTTTTTTTTTTTTTTTTTTTTTTTTTTTTTGCATTCTCTCACTAAGAATAATCAAAATTACGTAATTCGTTAAAAAATGATGTACTCGCGTAAATGAATAATAATTGTATTAAAGATGAAATGCATTAATATTATTATACAGGGTGGTTTTAACACATGTATCAAAAATGTAAAATAAATAAATAAATAAATAAAATAAATCAGGTGTGCGGGAACGAATAAAAATCTTATAAGAATACGCTTTTTTAATGCTTCTCCGATACTTCGTCTCGCCTATCGCGAAATCCCACGTTAACCTATAGGAAAATTTAATTAGGTGATGACTCATTACCCAATATAATTATCGAAATACGGTTTTCCCCATCAGAAAATGGACGTCAGATGCCGACTAGCGCGTTTATAAAAAATGTATCCGTTAACTTTAAGTATTAAGATAAATCAATAAATAAATAAATAAATCAAAATCAAAATTTTTACATGCGTAAAATTTTTAAATTTTATCATCTGTTAAAAAATACTTAAAATTTAAGGAGACATTTTTTAAAAAAGCACTAAGTCGTCATTTGGCGTCTACTCTCTTATAGTGAAAACCGTATTTCGTGAATTATATTATGTAATGAGTCATCACCTAACAAAGTTCTATCCAGACTTTTCTCACAGGGTCCTGTTTTGTGAAAATTATGGACGGTTTTTTATGTTTGTGGAAAATCTAATCATAAGTTTGTGAGTATGAAATTACCGTTATATCGAAGTTCCTGTTTAAACAATTAAATTTTAACAATGTGCTGTTTTAATGAACAAATGAGGCGTTGATTTTGATAGTGGGCAATTCCATTTTGTGAGAAAAATCAGTTAACCCTCCGTCAGGCCCACCTGTTGATTTCCGTGTTCGGGCGCAGTGCGTCTGACAGGCGTCTGATTAAATATCGTTATTAGCTCTTAATTAACTCAATTCAAACACTCTTTAAATGATTAGTGATTTTGGTACTTACATAATACCCGGAACTACGTCAAGCATGGCGCCAATTATACTAATTACAGTAACCCTTGTTTTTTGACAACTATATTTTATGTATTTATTATTAATAGTATATAGTTTATTTTGTTATTATAAGTTGTAGTTTTTTTTTATTATAGTTTAAAGTTTTTTATTATTTATTTATCATCGTTCATTTATTATATTTTATTTATTTATTATTAATAGTATATAGTTTATTTTGTTATTATAATTTATTGTTTATTTTTTTATTATAGTTTAAAGTTTTCTTGTTATTTATTTATTATCGTTCATTTATTATATTTTATTTATTTATTATTAATAGTACATAGTTTATTTTGCTATTATAATTTATAGTTTATTTTTATTATAGTTTAAAGTTTTTTTATTTATTTATTTATTATTGTTCATTTATTATATTTTATTTATCTATTATTAATAGTATATAGTTTATTTTGTTATTATAATTTATAGTTTATTTTTTTTTATTATAGTTTAAAGTTTTCTTGTTATTTATTTATTATTGTTCATTTATTATATTTTATTTATCTATTATTAATAGTACATAGTTTATTTTGCTATTATAATTTATAGTTTATTTTTATTATAGTTTAAAGTTTATTTATTTATTTATTTATTATTGTTCATTTATTATATTTTATTTGTTTATTTAATTACTTTATATTATTTACCATTCTTAGCAATGTCATATATTTAATAATCTTAAATTGCTGTTTCGAACATGTTTGGCAACGATAAAATAAAATTGACAATTCGCGAATATTTTTGGCGATCTATCTTCTGGCCCAAATAATACGCAAGTATCGTGATTTTTCATTAGGAAGTACAGAAAGAAAATATTTAAAATTTTATTTAAAAAAACTTCATTTATTAACACCAAAGCACGTTTAACAGGAAGCAATTTTCGTGGTAATCTTCACTAAGCCTTGGCAGGGCGCCTGTCAGACACACTGCGTCCGATCTGAGGTTAAAGATAAATCTTAACAAATTAACATAAAATTTGTGTTTTTAATCAATTCACAATAAATATTTTTTAATATCAGTATGAATTTGTCACTGGTGATTTATTGGGTCAACGCTATTTCAAATACGTTGATTTTGAAAGTGAAACAAGTGGGCAAGTCTACTTTTGAATAGAATTATTTTTTTTATGCTGAATAATATTAACAGGCATAATCAGAATTTCAATAAAAATTCTTTAAAAATCTTCACTATCTAAATTAATAAATATAATCATGGGCATACAACTTATTACTATAATTTTTTTCTTCCCTTTTTCCTGTAAAATTAAATTAAATTTTGTTTTAATGTAACTTTTCTAAAGAAGAATGAAATATTGAAATAAAACAAATAAATAAATAAATAAATATATATTAATTTTTTTTTGTTATTATGTTGAATAATATTAACAGGCATAATCAGAATTTCATCATTAATACTTTACAAATCTTAACTATATAAATTAAGAAATATAATCATGAGCATATAACTTATTACTGTAATTTTTTTTTCACTTTTTTTTAAAAAAATTAAATTTATTTTTTGTTTTAGTGTAATTTTTCTTAAGAAAAATGAAATGTTGAAGTAAAACAAATAAATAAATTAAAAAAATATATATAATTTTTTTTATTATTATGTTGATTTATGTTGTATTATTATGTTGATTATTATTAACAGGCACAATCCCATTGGTGGCGCAGCATATTAAAAAAAAAAAAACATGATTTTTTTTTTCAGCTAACACAAATAACCATTATTACATATTATATTTACATAAAATAAGACCAAAAAAATATTAACAGGCACAATCAGAATTTCATCATTAATACTTTAAAACTCTTTACTATATAAATTAAGAAATATAATCATGAGCATAATAACTTATTACTGTAATTTTGTTTTTCAATTTTTTCTATAAAATTAAATTTATTTTTTGTTTTAGTGTAACTTTTCTAAAGAAGAATGAAATGTTGAAATAAAACAAATAAATAAATTTTTATTCATTTTTTCTTTAATTTATTATGTTGTATAATATTAACAGGCACAATCAGAATTTCATCATGAATACTTTAAAAATCTTCACTATTTAAATTAAGAAATATAATCATGGTCATACAACTTATTACTGTAATTGTTTTCTGCACCTTTTCCTATAAAATAAAATTTATTTTTGTTTCAGTGTAACTTTTCTAAAGAAGAAGAATGAAATGCTGAAATAAAACAAATAAATAAATTTAATACTATATATATATTCATTTTTTTATTACAATTATATTCAATTTAAATAAAGTCAATGGTTTCAACAAATCATTGGCTTTTGAAAGCGAGCCGCAAGCCCATTGGTGGCGCAGCATATTAAAAAAAAATGATTTTTTTTTTTTCAGCTAACACAAATAACCATTATTACATATTAAATTTACATAAAATAAGACAAAAAAAAAAAAAAATATAAGTTAAACTAACAAAAAATTGTAAATGAGGAATTTTATTTTGATCTTGAATAATAAAAACAATTATTTGGTAGAAAAAGGATTCCATAATTGTAAAAGACCTTCATTACATAACAAATATTCTCTACGCAATTCTCACACCTCTCATTTATTATTTATTTTTTGACTTATTGCTGCGTCTTTCCAAATAACATAACCTTTCAGATTGTGTTTTCGATTTTAATCTCTTGACCTTGGATGCACACAAATTCTGAACATGAAGCTAAGAACAGCCTTTTTCTCCTTTTTGTTGACCCAAATATTGGTCTCACGCATCATTTAGTTTCTTGTTTAGTTTCAAATTCACTACACGCACAGCATTTTAAAAGTTTTTGTTTACTTTCTGAACGTATTAGTGCAATGAAACAATAAAAGTAACTTGTAATCTTGATTTGTGGGTGTGCATGTAAGTGAACACGATAACACCCAAACGGTACTTCCGATGGAGCTCCTATTGGGGGAATATGTTATAGACTAATGTCGCCAGAACTGTATAGGTTTTCGTAAAAATTGGCCTACGGATTAGGTATTTATTTTATTTATTTTTAAACCATTTAGCGACCGATTTTATAAGGAAAGTCACCAAGGAAATGTGATAGAGTATGCGTGCTAAATATTGCGGCGATGTCATCCAGTATTAGTGGTGCAGAAGTAACGTCTCCAGTTTCTAAACGAAAGGTCCAGTGTTCGAATCCAACCGATTCAATAAAAATGTCCGGTTTTTTCATGTTATAGCGGACCCCAAAAATTACGATCACGTCAAGGTGCATCTATTAATTCGCCAAGATCATCGCAAAGCTTATATACGCATCATATATATGCATATAATATACTCTCCAAACACTCATATACACTATATGGCCAATGATGACCGGTCACTTGCGATTTCAGACGTTTTGTTCAATATCTAAAAATATACATAAGGAATTATCCTGAAACTTCAGGCGTGTAAACAGCATAGTCGACGTCATATATTTTGGTAAAGATTTTTTCCCGGAACCCCATAGGGGCCGTCAATAAATTGAAGAAAAACGAATATCTTTTGGATAACCCTGTAAAAACTAATATTGCAAAAGCGTTGAAACGGTATAGCACATGCTTAGGAGACTTCTTTTAATAAACTATGTTCATTTTTATGAGGATAGCACATATACTCGTGGAGAAATTAAGGTTTTTATAAAAACAATCCCAAATTTCACCAAGTGTTTTGCTTATAATTTTCAGAGTTCTTAATATAAAAGAATGATGTTCTTTTCAAGAACGATGACAAACAACATTATATTAAATACACTGGAATTAGAATTAAAAAATAATAAATATTAGATGAAAAATGAGCAGGTTCACTAAATATTGTTTCACTGCGCATGCGCGAATGCAATGAAAATATACTGTGCATAATATATTAGCAAAATGTATAGAGCAACTTTTTTGTGAAAGTATCAGAAACATAGCTTGAAAATTCTGATAGTGATAGTCGATAGAATAAGCTTGAAATTCGCTGTTGCCAAAAGTAAGCAAAAAGATGAGGGGCGGTATGCAGATATACACTTTATTCTTATTATGTCAACTTTCATAAGCTAGTATATTTGGATACAACCCTTTATCTTTTTGCTTCCTTTTGGGACCAGCTAATTTCGAGCTTATTCTATCGACTATTTCAGACGAGATCTATCAGAATTTTTAAGCTATGTTTTTGAGACTTTCACAAAAGTTGGTCTATACATTTAGCTAATATATTATGTGCAGTATATTTTGATTGAATTCGCGCATGCGCAGTGAAACAATATTTAGTGAACCTGGTCTTTTTTCATTCAATATTTATTATTTTTTAATTCTGATTGCAAGGTATTATATATAATGTTGTGTGTCATCGTTCCTGAAAAG
The DNA here is from genome assembly GCA_963931845.1 of Maratus michaelseni. Lineage (NCBI taxonomy): Eukaryota > Metazoa > Arthropoda > Arachnida > Araneae > Salticidae > Maratus > Maratus michaelseni. The sequence goes on along the minus strand of OZ007587.1, from coordinate 378,803,479 downwards.
AACATTTTTTTTATATTAAGAACTCTGAAAATTATAAGCAAAACACTTGGTGAAATTTTCGATTGTTTTTATAAAAACCTTAATTTCTCTACGAGTATACGTGCTAGCCTCATAAAAATGAACATAGTTTATTAAAAGAAGCCTCCTAAGCATGTGTTACCGTTTCAACGCTTTTGGATATTAGTTTTTACAGGGTTATCCAAAAGATATTCGTTTTTCTTCAATTTGTTGACGGTCCCTTATGGGGTTTCGGGAAAAAAATCTTCACAGAAATATATGACGTCTGTCATGTTGTTTACACTCCTGAAGTTTCAGGATAATTCCTCATGTATCTTTCCAGATATTGAACAAAACGTCTAAAATCGCAAGTGACCGGTCATCATTTTCCATATACGTCATTATATACATATTATATACGTCTTATGACACATATATATATCATATACATCTTAAATACATGTCATATACATACATCATATAATGCGTCATATATGACTATAACTGGGCAATATCCGTCACGAAATGTTATAAGGCTCATATATTATTATGATGTCATGCAGTGGCGGATCGTGACAGACTATTTTTGGAGCATTAAATACATACTTGAAAGATTTATTCTTTTTGTACCACTACTTTTTTTAATGAAATTTATTGTTTGTTTAATGACAGAACTTTCTGCCAATTAATAAGGTAAAGATTTCGTTTAAAATACGGTGGTAAGAAAAGAATAAATTTGGCAGACATGCATTTAGTGACTCAAATAAAGTCAGTCATAGGAGCCACCACTGACATCATATGTATGTGCTTTATAGTTTGGCGATAAATCTTGGTCGCTTGGCGATTCATGTTTGGGCGCTGTTATAATACGAAAGTACCAAATTCCCTCCCCCCCCCCCCCCCCACACACAAACTTCTTTTTTTTCTACAATTTATTATTTCTTGGATGCGTACATATACCAGTACATAGAAAGTCACTCCAGATTTTTTTTTTTTAGGCTGGCTACCTATTTTTTGAAAATATTATCATTTTTATTTTTCATGTACTGCATTAAACTGACCAAATAATTTATAAAATGTTAGATTTTAAATATTTAAACAACGAAAAAACTATTATAAGCTTTATTAAAAATAATATTTTTTGTCGGTTTTACCAACGTAAAACTGAATTACATAGTTAACAGACGCTAATGGTTTTTCACTTATCTAAAATAAATCAGCATTTTGTAAATAGTCAAACTCGTTTAATACCAGTTCGTTTCATAAAAGAACGTATTCATCCGAATACGTTTAATACTTAATTCTTTTTTTGTTTTTAAAAATTATACAGACAGAACATTAAATATTATGATAATTCCAAATTCACAAAATTATGACTAGATTTTTCGCAAACACAAAAACCTGTTCACATTTTTACATAAACAGGACCCTGTAAAAAAAAAAAAATCTGGACTGACCCCTGAATGGGTTAAATACGAGTTCATTATAAAGGAGTTTTAGTATATTGCTGAGTCGATACTCTACATTCTGTCTACTGCATGTTTGAGTATTTCTTAAATTGAGGAATCTAACTTCACGTAACGTGGGTGAACCAAAGGTGGCTACTGTTCCTAAGGTAGACCACCCCTCAAAAGTAGAATTAATTAACTTTTTAATCACAAAATCGTGCTACTGCATTGTCAGTCATGTATTTGCAGTGCACGTGGCTGAATTTAAAGAGATCGTCTTGATCCTCCGACATTTTATGCAGTGATTTCACTTTTGAGGAGTAGTCGTTCTAATTTTCCGGCAAGAAGATATTTTAATTCATACGTGTTTAAATTCTTAGAACTTTCAGTTATGATACGTTTTCTGAAAGCTTATTTCTTTCTCTTTAACCATATTTACTTCAATTCTAAGAATTTTATCATATTAGTAATACTTTTACATCGTGGAAATGGCGACCATACGCATGTTTCCAAGGCGGCCACCTTAGAAAACAAATGTGGAAATCAGTGTAGTAGCGTGATTTTCAAAATTTCTATATAAATATATGAAAAAACTTATTACCCTTTATTGTTAACACTAGAAATCACTCAAAAGAAGTCAGTAACTCCGAGAAGAAAAGCCCTGAACTACCGTGCACAAGTGCTTCGAGGTCTTTTCGTGTCATTAGATAAGAAGATTAAGAAGAAAAACTCGAAAGATATCAAAAGAAAGAAAGGATCATCAGAGCATAACAAATAGTAAACAAAATAGGTTGCCGAGTATTTTTTCACATTTTATAAGTGATTTCAATACATGGGCCACCTTTCGAACACTATGAGCCAAAGGTGGCCCACAAGCTTACAATTTTGAAATTGTATTATAACAGAAATTAAAATTTTATTTTATAAAGGAAAGTATACTTGATATGTTTTAGATATAAGTGTGAAATTTCACAAACAAAAATTCAGCCACACGTGCCCAGCCAGAAAATTAAAAAAAAAAAAAAAATCTCAAAGCTTAACTATGGCCACCTTTGGTTCACCTACCTTATATAAATTTCACTATTACATTTTTCTGCTCATCTTTTTTTCCTCCTTCGCACTTATATTTGGGAATCTCAGGATTACTATTTTAGCATACATTTAATTTGACCAGTGGTCCCATTCGGGAGAAAAAAACATGGGATACATATAAAAAAAATACAATTTTATTTAATATAACAAAGCCTAACATTTTAGGCTACACGTGAACTAACACTCCTTCGATCGATCGATGGTGCCTTTTTCTTTTAAACATTGCAATTTCAATTTTGCTTTTTAATTATAAATATAAATAAACACGTGCAGAGATGTCCCACTTTATTATTATTATTATTATTATTATTATTTTATTATTTTTTTTTATATAATCATTGTTGAGCTCGATATAATGAGGTGCTTTTATTTTTGTGGCAACATCGATTTGAGAATTTTTTTTTAAATTTCATTTATGAAAACAATGTCGATTTAATTTTTTAATTAACTGCATATTTTAATCAAAAACATGTTTCCACGAAATGTGAGTGTACTATGTCAGAAGCCGTTTCAAAAACCTTTCGAATGATACCTCATTTTCGTTGTTGTGCGTTTCGTAAAAACACAGAAAAAGGGATGTTGACAACATAAATAATCAGTGGAAACATGCGAGGTTTTAACATTGCACTCTAATAATTTTTAGCAATATTTAATATTTTTTAGATGGAGGTTCAAACTTCTAACGCGCAAGGGGAAAAAAAAAAAGCTTATTTTAACTGCATGACGTCTTCCACTTCTTGAAAAATGTGAAACAAAGAAAAAAAGTCCTTCCGGCCTGTACCGGGAGGAAAAGGTAGCTTTCCTATATCTTCGTTTTAAAATTTTAGCTAATGTTACACGAAAACAGCAAGTTAAAATGCAAAGAAACGTTTACAAAAGATTCGTTATACTGAATTTGAATAAGAAATTCGCCAAATTATTGAGCAATAGCCAAATTGGCTTCATTTATGAAGACTTATTTTGGTCGCCAAATTTGGCGATATTTCGCCAAATGTCGCCAATTTTGGCGCTAACGGATATGAATATATAGTTTTATGCGTATGATTGGGAAAATTATTACAACAATGAAAGAAAATAATTTGCGAGTAATCGCGTTAATGTGCTGTTTTGTTTCAAAATGTCAGCCACCCTAGAATTTCAAACTGCTCTATCTCAGCCATTTTTTAAAATAGAGGTAAACCCAAAAATGCTCTGGAATCCTCGTATCAAGGCCTAACACGTAATTTAAAAATAAATTTGAATTTTTAACTTTTTTGTATATTTATTTTAGTTTTAAATTTTTAAATGGCCGCCATCTTGAAACAAAATGGCGGATAAAGCTGGCCAACGAACTCGGTCGAGACATTGGTTAGCTTAATACACACAATTAGTTTCATCAAAATTGATTTATAAATACGAGCGTTATCGTATGACATAGCTCAGATATATATATATATATATATATATATATATATATATATATATATGGATATATATATATATATATATATATATATATATATATATATATATATATATATATAAATCAACATTTGAACGGAGGGTGGTTTTGGGGTCTGGGGGTCATGATCGGTGAAAATATATCGAAATTTTCCGGAACTGCTTTCCTCCGAACGGCTGCAATAGGTAGCTTTATACTTTTTTGTATTGAAAGCTACCTAATAAACTGAATGCATTTAAAATACAATTTAATCTAATATAACAAAGTATACCTTTTATTCTGCACGTGAAATACCACTGCTTCAATCTATCGATGGTGTTTTTTTCTTCTAAACATTTAAATTTAAATTTTACTTTTTAACCAAAAACATAAAATGAACCCGTGCGGAGAAATCATACTTTATCTTTTTTGTACTATTTATTTTTTTTATAATCAATGTTGATCATCGTATAATGCGGTATTTTATTTTTGCAACACTAAATTTGAGGAAAACCTTTCATTTCCTTTATGAAAACAATGCTGATTTAATTTTTAATAAAAGAAAAATGTTTTAACGAAATGTGAGTGTACTATGTCAGAATCCGGTTGAAAACAATTTTGAAGGATACTTCATTTATTGTTATGCGTAGGGATACTAACAACAGAAATGATATATATGATGATTGAAAAAGCAAGTATTATGCAAAAGCTTTTCTCTATCATTTTTTACTTATAATTTATTTTCCGTTGTTATACACGATTCCACCCTCCCCTATTAACCCTGTCAGGGGCAAGTAGAATTAATTGTGTTTCTGCAATGTCGAATTCATACTAGAAATTTTCGAAAAATTTTATTTGAAAATTAAAAAATGCAATTTTACGAGTTAAAAAAAAATAAAGTTGTGAAATTAAATATCGTTCAAAAATCTTTGATTAAGTAGCATAAAAAAGTCCCACCACCCTTTAGTGGATTAAGGTGTTACAAAATACAAAAATCGAAATAAATAAATAATAAATAAATACTTTCTTCGCGCTACTTCCAGGATTTAAATGCATTTATCTCAGAATTTATTTTTTCAAGATTTGTTATATTTTTATTGATACGATCTAAATTTCTGCGAAAGATAAGAAAACTTTGCATAATATTTTTTATTTATACAGGGCATTCCAAAAAAATTGAAACGCGCTTTAATTGTTTTATCTGTTGGAGATATAGAGACAATGTAAACAGAAAAAGTGTTCAAAATACGGCAGTAATTAAAATTATGTTGACGAAATGGTCCTACCATTAATTTTGAAAAAATTACAATTTTAAAATTGTTATATGGCCCCAGGGTCTTATAAGTTATACTTAAAAAAATTCTCCATGCTCTGACGAGTAAAAATTTCACCAAAATTCACCGAGTTATGATGCCTTGAATTTTATTAAATTTCGGGGCTTTCCGACCTGTTTTTAGTGCCAGAAGACTCCAAAAATTCGCAAAGTTCAATGTATCATAACTCAGTGAGTTTTGGTGGTTGAAGAATGGATTTTTTATTATTGTACTGAACTTATTAGAGTACTGAGAATTTTTTTTCTAAAAATACTAATAGAACAAAGAGACCGTATACAATTTTAAAAAGTGTAAATTTTTAGGTGCGTTCGTAATTATATAAATACGTAGCACCCACAGTCATCGTCTGGTTCGTCCGTTTGTCCGCATATAACAACGCAAAAACTACCCAACCGAATAGTTTGAAATTTAATATATAGAATCGTTGCAGAATTTTGTCGAGTCATTTCAAATTTTATGAAAATCGAATCAAAACTTAAAAAAAGATATTAATAAAGGTTTTCTTCATTCTATTAAATCCTATCAAACGTAATGAATTCAATGACATTACATGGCAGGTAATGATTCTAGGTTGCCATGGTGATTACGCCCTATTTAAGATGAAGTCCTATTATTTCCGTATTACTGAATTTAAAAACCGAATTTGTATACTAAAATTGTTTATTTATAGCAATCCTATAATCTACCGACAGTTTTTGGATAGATGTTTCCGGAGAAATAGATGTTAGATGGAAAAAAAGTTTAAATATGGATTTAGAGTTCTGAAATTTTCAAAGCTAGGCTTAAGTTTCCCATTGGAATTTTCAGTCAATGTCAACAAAAGATAAAATGTTGCCAACTTAAAATGTACTTATTTTATTACAAAAATTAATCATATCATAATAACAGACGACATAATTCATTTCACTGAAATAGAAACGATGATTTTTTTTACATTGCGCATAGTATAATCAGAGCCTGATTAAGATTATCTGGGGCCCAAGGCCCATTACATTTTCAGGGCCCCCTCAAATCAAAATATAATAGGTAGAATTTTTTTAGGGAGAGGCAATATTCGGAGGTTATCATCAGATAGCATAATATGATTGCCAAGTTAACCAAAACTGTTTTTGGTTTCTAAGAAAATCATTGCCAAAAACTGCATTTACAAGAATTTTTTTCTAAATTATTTTATTCATTTTGAGGCCCTATCAGCAGTGGGCCCAAGGCCATGGCCTAGTTGGCCTGTGCAGTAATCAGGCCCTGAGTATAATTTTAATGTAACATAATTGTAATTAATTATTTGTAAAAGTGTATTGAAACTAAATTCCCATAAAATAAAATTAATATCTATAATATGAAAATTTGCACATAAATTAAATTTTGAATTCGTGCATTTTTGCATAAGAGTAGAACAGCTATTGCACCAAGATCTGAATATTTATAAAACTAGTTATAGCACCTCATTTATCATGTTTGACGTACAATTTCCAACTTGTTTAAAATTAATGACAGGATTGTTTCATCAACATAATTTTAATTCTTATCTTATTTTGAACACTTTTGAAATTTGCATTGCCTACATATCTCCAACAGGTAAAAAAATAAATAAAGTGTATATTAAAGTGTGACACCCTGTATATTCTTTAAATTCTCTTCGAAAGGTTTGTTTTTGAGAAATAAAATTTAAACTTTTTTTTTTTTTTTTTTTTTTTTTTCCATGAGTAATTTGATAAGACATTCTCCTCCACTTTTTTTCCTTATAAAAAATATTATTACTTTTTAAATAAATAGTTCTGTAAATTCTGAAAACAAATTAATATTTATTATGTACTTAAAAATGAAAAAAAAAAAAAATTCAAAAATATTATTGTCTCAAAAGATATATCAAATTTTAAACATAGCTAAAATTTAAATTTTTTATTATTTTTTAAATAAATAGTTCTGTAAATTCCGAAAACAAATTAATATTTATTATGTAGGGTAGATGTGCCAGTAATGGACACCCTTAAGGATTTTCTTTAAAAATATTTTTTTAATTTATAGTTATAATTAAAAAATTCCACTTTTTTTAATATCATATTAATCTATCAACATTATTTAATCAATCTCATAGTCTCATTTCCCAATGTGAATCAAAATTTAATTGTAAATAACAGAAATGTATCAAAACACCCAAAATTCCAGTAATGGACACCCTCTAGTCCAGTAATGGACACCCTCTGTTCCAGTAATGGGACACCCTACAAAAAATAATTAGATAATTGTTTTATGATATAATTTAGGTTCAGAACTTAATGAAAGCATATTGATAAAACAAAATATTGAAATTTAAGATAGAAATTTATTACATTAAAGGATAATATAAGGATAGAAAAATTAAAGATAGAAATTTATTACATTAAAGGATAATATAAGTATAGAAAAATTAAAGATAGAAATTTATTACATTAAAAGATAATATAAAGATAGAAAAATTAAAGATAGAAATTTATTACATTAAAGGATAATATTAAGATAGAAAGATTAAAGATAGAAATTTGTTACATTACATAATGGAAAGATTTAGTTTTACAATAATTAAGTTTGGTAACATATTTTACTGCCTCATTTTATCTAATCTACACTCATATCATCGCCTGAATGATGTGCTTTACAATTATGGCATTCAAATGCCAAATCGTCAATCTCCTCATCACTTTCTGATAATCCAAATGATTCAATGTGCGATTTTGGAATGCATTTAAAATGATAAGTGTTCTTGCACCGATCACATTCTACCCACTTCTTTGCCACCTTTCTTTTCTTTTCATCATTGAAACTATGTTTACACTTATAACAAATCCAATCTTCATCTTCATCGGTAATCTGTTTCTGTTTTATAATTCTCTTGCATTTCTTTTTTTCATTCTCTTTAGTTTTGTAAAACTCTTTCCACTTTTCGGATGACACAACAGCAGGAAAAATAACTTTATTTCGACTTGTCTTTTTTTCAGGTGATTTGGGCCAGAATAAACATTTTGTAAAAGGACTGAATAGTTTACCAAATTTGTGCGGACCATATTTTCTTGAAATCATTGATAAAGGTATTTGGATAATTATTTTAGTGGAAGTTAGAATCAGGGGGTCGCTTTGTGAAGTTGACGGTTGTTCTTTATCGGGTGTATTAGTAATGACAACTGTTTCATTAGATACTGTGGACGTGCTTTCTATCACAGAGTCTTCAATTTTGCTTTTCCTCCAAAGATCGAACAGATACTTTGCTGCTTCTTTACCAGTCCATTCTTCATCATTAGGGGTGTTCTTAAATTGCTGTAAAAGAGATGGATCAATCTTGGTCTCAAGGATTGTGAGAAATTTCTGTTGAGAACTGTTTTCAGTCATGTTTCCTTCATCGCTGGCATTTTCTGTTTCAAAAGGATTTTCAGTTTTTCTATCATTTATGCATTTACTAAAATTAATGTTATTTGGATCAAATGGAAAAAGTCCACAGGCCTTGAATCCATTTTTTATCACATCACTTGTCGCATTTTTCTCAAACACATCTTTCAAAAGTGGAGCAAATGATTTTCTTGTGATGTCATTAGGATAATTATCAAACTGCCATTTCCTACTTATTTCTCTCCAGCCAGATTTTAATGGCTTAAAAACACTGACATCTGCTGGTTGAAGAATATGGGTACTGTTAGGATATAATGAAATCAAAATTATTTCCTGTTCTGAACAAAACTGACTTATTTCAGGAGTAAGGTGAGAACGATGACCATCAACATACAAGATGACAGGTTTTTCAATGTTGTTACCCGATAAATATTTATTGAAGTGATTAGATATGTACTCGAAAAATACTTCACTATTTATCCAGCCATTTTCAGATAATCCTATAGCCCATCCATTTGGCACAGACTCCACAACTTCCCTTGGAAGACGCTTATATGGATATATTATCATCGGTGGAACAGTTTCACCATTTGCTGAAAAACACCCCATGACAGCGATTTGTTCTTTTTCGTTATTTGGTACTATACGGTACACATCCTTTAAAAATTTTGGTGCTAAAATTTTCCCTGTTTTAGGACACAAAAGAAAACCAGTTTCGTCTGCATTGTAAATTCTGTCAGGGTGCTTCTTTCAAATATGATTCTACATCTTTGAACCAACTTAAAATTCCTTCTTTTGTAACAGCAGATCTTGATTTGGTCAAACTTTCTGCTTGCTTTTGTACTAGCTTTGGATGTCTTCTTAGAAATGATTTGAACCATTTTTCTCCAGGCATGTTATCTTTGAATGGAGTTTGTCTTGTAGACATATCGAGAGTTTGTTTTACAGAATTTAACAACATTTGTTTTCCTATAGGGAAACCTTTCCTACACAGTCCAATTATCCATTTTTCCAAAATAATTTCTTCTTCAGCTGTGAGAACAGTAGAAGGCTCCATTGTTCTTTTTATGGAAGCATTATGATGAATTTTCCTTACTAATGTAGAACGGGGAACATTAAAATTATAAGCTGCTTTTCTGATTGACGTACCAGAATGTACAGCATGGACAGCTTTTTCCATATTTTCTTCTGAGTAAGAAAAAAAGCATCTTTTTTTGTGTCTAGATGTAGTAATTTCACTATCTAATTTTCTTTTTACTCGTTCAGCTGACATTTTTACACATGCCAAAAAGAATATTGTTAGAAATTCACTACCTGTTGATTCACAGAATTTAAAAGCACTCACTTCACGAAACTTCAAACCATCATTGTCAGAAAAGACACTAGAACTGTGGAATATTATTATCTTCTTCCTGATTGGTCTGATTAATTATCAGATTATAATATATGCAAGGCTGTGCCTTCTGATTGGTTAGATTGATTACCAGATTATAAAATATGCAAGGGAGAGAGTTATGAAAATTTAATCTTATTTAATTAAAAATATATATATTAACCTCAAAGAATTAATTAAAAGCAGCTATTTATTAAAAAAAGTGCTTATTACATTCTAGTAAATAAAATTTAGAAACTAAATTTGATTAATTAGTTTTTCAGTTAAATGAAAAAAATTTATGCACTACTGAAATTACACTTTTAGTATTGGCCACATGGGGTGTCCATTACTGGAAATAGACTAATAAAGCATTCCAGTAATGGGCCACTGTTCTAAAATCTTAAAAATAAATGAAATTTTTTAAATGGCCATTGGTATATGAAATTCAAAGCTTTATATTACTATCCAAACAAAAAAATGCAATTTTTGCAAGAAAATAGGGAAGATATAAATTAATTAAGTGAAGCTAGCTCTTATCATGTTCATTAAGATTTTCACAGAAAAACCGTGGAGCTGTGAAACATTATTTTCTGCTTCCTGATTGGTTTGATTAAGAGTGTCAACAATAACCCAGATTATAAAACATGCAAGGGGGAGTTATGAAAAAAAAAATAAAAGCAAAATTTTTATTGGTTATATTTTTATAAACCAAAAACTCTGAAGGTGGCCCATTACTGGAAGGGTGTCCATTACTGGCACATCTACCCTACTTAAAAGTGAAAAAAAAATTCAAAAATATTATTGTCTCACAAGATATATCAAATTTTAAACATACCTAAAAATTAAATTTTGTATTATTTTTAAATTAAAATAAATAAATAAAAAAATACATTTGAAAATTATATTGTGTACAATAAAGTGTAATAAATATAGATTTCGAGAGAGAGAAAAATATTTATAAATAAAAATGTTAACATTTTATTTCCTGTATCCGCTGCTGCGTTACATAAATAATGGAGGAAAATTCTCTAATTAATTTACAATGCACGATTTATTGCCTATTTTATACCAATGCAGTTTTAAATCATTGGAGTCGCCTGTGTTATTTCTATACTCAGATTAAAAATATAAATCATACCTTACTATATCTTATACGGTCTTCTCATATTATTTTCATAAGACGGAATTATTATCTTTTTATTATTGTACTTCTTAGAGTACAAAGACATTTTTTCCGTACTCTACGGAAAAAGTTTATCATATCACAAACATATATATCATTACACAATTATCATAACACAATTTGAGCTATGAAAAAGTAAAACAAAAAATAGCATCTTCCAATTATTAAACTTAATAAATCATAAAATAACAGATAGTCTTTAAAAAATATATATGCAACAGGTAGGAAACGATTACAAACATTGTTTCGATGCATTACGTTTTATTTATTTTATTTTCCCACCCACATTAAAAATGCTGATCTGGTGCATCTTCCTTTTTTTTTCTCTTTTTAATTAGCTATTTAAAATACAAATCACGGCAGTACTTACCTTTATCTCTGAAACAGCTTGGCGCTAAATCCTAAAAAATGATGCTCTTACTCCAGTTATTCGAATGTAGGTCTCATTATTAGCAAATTCCACGTTGTGATTGTTGAATGAGTTCGACACCTGTATGCTTTACAATCCGGTTTTCGTTTACATTATTAAAGGTGAGAGTAGTACAAAACCAGACTGGAGAATGACGTGCCTGTGACGTAGGCAATACAGGTTTCTGCTGGCCAATGAAACGGCGCATATGGGAGGTGTGTCAATAGCGGCTGTTTACGGAGACTCGGAGACAGAATCGTTCGATGGAAATTCCTGATTTTTTCCCTGATTTTTTTTCTTTTTTTGTTATTTTGCTAGCAGGTGGAATGACAATCACGTAGAGAGGATATATGTAGCTTCCGACATTCGAAAGTAGGTAGTTGATGGTTTTTAAATAACAAAAATCACTTTAGTAATAAAATAGGCTAAATTACTTTCAATTTTATACGTTACATTTGTCTATATAGTACCTTCACATTTTCATCAAATATGGCAGGGCCGAAACTAAAGGGGGGGGGGGGGGGAGATAAGCCCCCGGGCGCTACATGAAGATTTGATTTGTCGTTTTGCACAAAAAAAAATTATAAATATGAAATTTGAGTAAAAACATCTTGTAAACCAGACAGTATTTTAACATATCAGTCAATAATAAATAAGAAGAGCGGTCTTAAAAATATTTTCACGAAACTGCTGCAGATATCGCGAAGATATTTTACGGTATTGGAATCATTGTTATGCCTGCAGTAAATCCTGGTTTTCGAGTTCATAAGACAATGTGACTCGTATTACTATGACTTTAAATGTCTAAATTGTAATAATTTGTAATACTACAACTACAGTAAAATCTGGGAAAATGAAATTTGTCTGTCATGTAATCATGTCTTAAATTCAAACATTACATAGTCCCAACAGAAAGAATACCAACAATTGTACCTGCTAAGACGGAAATCTGTATAAAGCTGAATTTTTTCCGGTTCTTTTTCTTTCCATTTTCACAGGTTTTAATGAATAAATATTTGACAGAGCTGATAAATTTACTTAGCGAAGGAAGAGGGGGGGGGGGGCGCAAAATCCATGTTTGCCCCAGGTGAAAATAAAGCTAGTTTCGTCCCTGAAAGATAGCCCCCTTGTTCACCACTCCATTCGGTAGATACACGTCTGTTATAGAGTTTAAAATTGGTGAAACACATTTCTAGTGATTACTTGATTTTTATAATTTAATAATAAATTGGCATACTAAAACTTCTCTCGAACATTGAAAAAGATGCGTAATAAATAAGATTAAAGTTTAATCGTTAGCAACTTGGTATTTCTCAAAATAAAGACTGAATAAACCACACAAATGTGAATGTTTCATTAGTTTTCTCTTCATTTAATTTTGAAAAGGGCACAAGTCCATAACTTAAAAATATTTTTTTTCCATGCTACCAATTATCAGTGTTTACAAAATGCATATATTTAGTAAGGTTTAATAGTGTATTAACATATAAAAACAATAAAACACAATCACTCTTTGAATTTTTAAAATTGCACCAGTTTTTCCTAAAAAATGGACTTATCCGCCCTTTTTAAAATAACGGATTCAATTAAAAACCTCCCTATGTGTTAGATATACAATACATTATAAAAGAAATAACATTACAACCAGAAGGACCCGTGCGAAGCTTTCGCACTGCAATCTTTGAGATTATTTCCTGGTACGTTTGAGCACTAATTTTTAATTAACTGATTTTTTTAAAAATCAAACAACGCGTTTTAACGAAATGTGGGCGTACTATCTCAGAAACTTGTTCAAAAACTTTTCGAATGATACTTCATTCATCGTTGTATGTTTTGTATGTGCATAGAAAAAGGGATGTTGTTAACAGAAATAATGTATATGATGATTGCTTGTGTATAAGAAAATGGGAATAGATTGCCTGAAAATTTTTTGCCAAATTTTCTTCTCTCGCCAAGATTATCTCTCTAGGTTGCCAAAACCCCTATACTGAAAAAAAAAAAAAAAAAAAAAAAAAAAGCAAATAAAAAAATTGAAACACTGAATCAGACGTTTAGGGAATTCATGTGAAACCATTTCCGCAGATTTTGCAAAACTGTTCCAGAAACATCTTAAATACATAAATCAATATTTGGTACACCACTTTTTTGCAACCTTATGAGAACTTAAACATTGGGATGTTCAAACTTTGTGGTCCAGCAGCCATTTAAGTGATGTCAGACTTCACTGGCGTATTAACAGCTTAAATGAAATATTAAAATATAAATACGTACAATTTTTGTGAATTCTAATGAAAAATGTAAGATAATCCTTAAAATACGTAATCTTACTGTTGCTCCGATACAGTACGCATATACACAGCCATAATTAAACAAAGAAAATAAAAAAATAATAGGTGACGCACGCGTAAAAATTAAATAAAAACCCGATTAAAAGCTCGATATTTTTTTCAAAAAGTACGCGCAAGAAATAAATTAACAATCGTATTTCAATTGTTCTGTATGTACCTATGTATGTAACGTAACGCGATAACTCTTGATAGAAATATCCGATTTGCTTCAAATTTTGCATTTCGGTTCTTTCTGATAAGGCGCTTCTCTTATTAGTTTAGGGGTTTCATTGGTTAAGTATAAAGGGGTAAACAGGGGCTAATACCCTCCTTAATTTAGATAAATGGGTTTTTCATGCAGAATTATTCGATTTGCTTCAAATTTTGTACATAGGATCATTGTGATAAGTCGCTTCCCTGATTAGTTTTGAGGGTTTATTGGTTAAGTATAAAAGGGGGGTGATGCTAATTCCCAACTAACTTAGATAAATGGGTTTTTCATGCAGAATTATCTAATTTGCTTCAAATTTTGTATATAGCTTCATTGTGATAAGGCGCTTTCCTGATTAGTTTTGGTCGTTCATTGGTTAAGTATAAATGGGGGGGGGGAGGCTAATCCCCCTCCTTAATTTAGATAAATGGGTTTTTCATGCAGAATTATCCGATTTGCTTCAAATTATGTATATAGGTTCATTCTGATAAGGTACTTCCCTGATTAGTTTTGAAGGTTAATTTGTTAAGTATAAAGGGAGGGAACGGGGGCTAGCCCCCACCCCCTAATTTATAGAAATGGGTTTTTCATGCAGAATTATCCCATTTGCTTCACATTTTGTATATAGCTTCATTGTGATAATGCGCTTCCCTGATTAGTTTTGGGGATTCATTGGTTAAGTATAAAGGGTGGGGACGGGAGGCTAATCCCCCCTCTTTAATTTAGATAAATGGGTTTTTCATGCAGAATTATCCGATTTGCTTTAAATTATGTATATAGGTTCATTCTGATAAGGTGCTTCCCTGATTAGTTTTGAAGGTTAATTTGTTAAGTATAAAGGGAGGGAACGGGGGCTAGTCCCCACCCCCTAATTTATAGAAATGGGTTTTTCATGCAGAATTATCCCATTTGCTTCACATTTTGTATATAGCTTCATTGTGATAATGCGCTTCCCTGATTAGTTTTGGGGATTCATTGGTTAAGTATAAAGGGTGGGGACGGGAGGCTAATCCCCCCTCTTTAATTTAGATAAATGGGTTTTTCATGCAGAATTATCCGATTTGCTTCAAATTTTGTAGTTATGTTCGTTCTGATAAGGCGCTTCCCTCATTAGTTTTGGGGGTTCATTGGTTAAGTATAAAGAGTGGAACGGGGACAAAAATCCCCTCTTAGTTTAGATAAATGTGTTTTTCATGCAAAATTATCCAATTCGCTTCAAATTTGGTATATAAATATAATCAGTTTATTTTGATAAGGCGTTTCCCTGATTATATTTGGACGTTCATTGGTTAAGTATAAAGTGTTGAAATAGAGAAGCTAATGTCCTTCTTTAATTTAGTTAAATGGGTTTTTTTTGTTTGAAATAAGAGTATAATATACAATTAGCGTGAATAGCCTGTGAGCTCAATGCCATCAGTTTAACTAGGCACTTTTCTTTTTATTTTATTTCCAATTTTATATATAAAAAATTTGTAACCAATATACTTTTTAAAAAGTTAGTATTCAGCCGAATAATTGATAATCTGTTAAATCACTATTTGTTACGTATTGTAACATTATTGTCACTTTTTCTATTATATTCCTGTGGCATCATTTTTTTCATTTAATGCTGATTGTGAAATCCTATGGTAACCTATGTAAATTTTAAATAGATAATAAAAATAAATTTCCTTATACAATTATAAAAATATAGCTTTCACCAGCAGGAAGCAGATGCCCAATGCTGGTATTGTACATTTTTTTTAAATTTTCCTTAATTTTTAAGTATTTTAAAAATCTTATGAATTTTGAAATTTTTACTTAAAGGAAAATTTTCAAATTTTATGCTCTTAAAAATATTTATCGCTAAAGACGAAGAGTCCTCTTAATCATTCATTGCTGTTGTGCTGTTTTTGTCCTATTAAATATACATGATCACTAGCAATTAGTAAAATAAAAAAATATTAATATTATTATTGTTATTATTGCAGGATAATACTGCAGTGATCAGTGTCGCATTCCAGCTAGAACATATCATCCTTGCTTAATAGCGAATGATGATATAAGAAAGGACATCATGCTGTTCTCGAATATTGATATGGTTTGACAGTTTTTTCGGAGGAATGTCCAACTAAAATAATTTTGTTTTGCTAGCATCCTATTGGGTTACTGGAAGGAATTAAGGAATTTAGGCCTACTTTTTTACTAAGTGCAGCAATTCTAAGGGAAGAACTGCCAATGGAATTAATATCAGTATTGCTGTAAATTTTTTTATTAAAACATTTTGATTTATAGTTTTATTGAAAATAAATATTATTTTTCAGTATAAATGTTTGTTTTATTTTCTCTGTCTTTTGTATTTAGCCAGAAAAAAAAATCGAGTAACTTATATATATATATTTAAATGTTATTTTGTTAGTATGTGAAATTTAATGTTTGTGTAGATTAAATGCGATTGATTTATTTTACTAAGTTTAAGTTTTAAAAAAATAGCACATACACATTTGCGAAGTCCGATTTTTTATTAAATAGGCTCTTATTTTCTTTATATTTTTTTCCTGAATTATTTGTAATTTTTAATATTCTGCTATTAAGTGATTTGCCATTGATGAATAAAAGACTCACGAACATTTCGTTCTTTGTTATTAATCATGATAAAATTTTGATTTTAAATATATATATATATTTATTTACTGGCAACTGGACTTTCACTGTAAGAAAGTGCTTATATTTCCATATTTTTGCTTTTTTCATTTGTAAGGAGTTTTATAAGTATTATTCACAAGTCTTTATTTTTTACTTCAAAATATAATGCAAGTTTTAAGTCAGGGGTGCAAAAATCTAGGCGCCAATGGGCTGATTCCCACCACTAAATTTTATTAGTATACTTCGCCTAAATTTATTTTATAAGTATTCTTATTAGGCGAAGAATACTAAAAATTTAGTGGTGGGAATTTTAGAATAAATTTAGTGGAGTCTAGGGCCTTTGGCGCCTAGATTTGCACCCCTGTTTTAAATTATCAAATTGGCTTCTGATAAGATTTTTTAGCATATATTCACCGGAGTGGTGTTAAAACTTTAACTTTAATATAATATTTTGTTAAAATATTGTGTGCAAGTACATGATTTTGAAAAGAAACGTTATTTTTAATAACTTTTTTTACAACAATTGGTAAATTTCGGTATCTTTTAAAATCTAAGCATAGTTTCATTGTCAATATTTTCAACATTATCTAATCAATCATGTAGTACAGAAAGTTCAGAAATCTTAAAATATTTAGATCAATAATTGAAATTATATTTCAGCACTGTAATCTCAATTTAAATTAAATAATTGCTAAATAAAACTTGTATATTCTAACAATTTTTAATCAGAGTTCATTTAAATCAGCTTGATTTTAATCCTGATTTAAATCAATATTAAAATCAACTGATTGATTTCAATAAACTTAAAAACAAAATATATATATATAATATTTAAAATTTAGGTTAAGATATTTCATTATAAATATTATGTTTTGACAAAAATGCATTGTAAATTTAAGGAGTGAGGGAGACAGAACTCAAAATCCATGTTTTTCGAAATTTATTTATATCAAATATCACACTTTAAAATAAAAATCCTAATTACAAAATAGATAATATCAGCTGAGAAATGTTAAAAGATTAATGCATAAATTTATCTATTAAAAAATATGTAAATCTTATATGAATTTTTTAATACAAAAACATGGAGACTTTCTGTGAGGATATGTAAAGCGTTAGAATAAATAAATATAAGGTTAATCAACAGTATATTTATTGAGATATCTCATGACTTCATTATGCACATGTAAATAACAAATGGTTCAAGATTCCAATGTAATTTATTTATGGAAAGATTCGGAAAATATAGATTCCATGGTTTAGTAATACTCTAAAATGTTTATATATATATATAATTATAATATCTTTGAATTTCAAAAAACATATCAAGTTCTTGTAACAAACTAATTAAATCTCCAGAGAGATAATTAGTAATAATGTGTAGACAGAATACCACATAGTTAAATAATTATACTGGCATATATGCTAAGATCAGTACAATCATCCAGGTATACTGAATTATTACCAGAAGACAATTGGAAATAATAAAAATGGAAATAAAAAACTTATATATATATATATATATATATATATATATATATATATATATATATATATATATATTGAATACAATTTTAATTACTTACAAATGTAAACTAATAAACAACTAAAGTTTTAAAACCTTTTTAAAAAAGCCTGATTTAATTTTTTTTTTATTTTAAATTCAAATAAATCAAACTTTAATTCACTGTAAACGCTGTAATCGCTTAGGAACTCATAAAGCTGGGAAATTGGTGTGTTTCTTTTCAAAAATTTTAATAACAAAGAATATTTTTTTCAGATCCATTGAAATTTATAACATATATAATCATAATCATCTTAAGTGTGTTTAATATATGCTCTAAATTCATTAAATGAATATTGTATGTATTCCAGAGTAGTGTATATAACTTGGAATAGGTATGTTTAAAGGAATACTGTATATCAGATCTGTCCAACCTTCCAGTAAGCAGGGGCGCACTTCAACTCTTTGCAAACAATGAAGGGCGCCGTTATTCACATGGCTCAAAACATACAACAAAATTATTTCACAGTATTACACTGTCAAAAAAGTGTTGATTTTACGATATAATACTGGCAGCTGGGATGCCAGTACTATATACTGTAAAATCAACACTTTTTTTTTTTTTTTTTTTTTTTTTTTCAGTGTAGTAGCGATGTACATGCATCTTATGCGACGCAATTGCATCTCACAGTAGAATATAAAAGCTCCTATGGTCCATGAGCTCCATGTAAAAGAAATTCGAAAAAAGTATAAATCGTAGTAAATTTCGAGTTATGCAATTTTCTTCGAGGGTTCTATCTCAAAAATATTTGTAGGGGAAGGAGCTAAAAACTTTAATCTAGGTATAATAAAAAAAATGAAAATCAGAGATATTGTTAGCTTTTTGGGACATAAAAATACTCCTTGACTGATTTTGGAGGCGTGAATTTAGCGTTATAAAAGACACGCAGATAGTGATCAATCCATTGGATTGTTCCAGAGATAGCATGGAAGAGCTTCTATTGGCGGAAATCATTTTGCACAATTTTATAGATTTTTTTTTTTTTTTTTTTTTTTTTATTTACAACGTGAGAAAAATTACCTAAAATTTCAAAGTTCCAGGAGAGAAAATTACGTCCCGTTACCCCACTCATAAAACAGCCAATGGGCCAGTGTAACAACAACAACAACAAATAAAAAAGCTGCACTAAAGTGGGGGAGGCCGGTTAGAGCCGCTTCAAAAAAAAAAAAAAAAAAAAAAAAATCCCTCTTTAACATATTAAAAAAGTTAGTGCCAATTATTACCAATTTCAATCGACATAATTTCTATAAAAACTTTTATAAAGAATAACTATAAATTAGTGAAGAAACGCAATAACACATGATTAAATTTTTAAAATACATGTTTGGTTCTTGATGCGTAGAATACACTTTCAGAGAAAAAGTTACTCTCACTCAAAACATCAAGGATTTTTTTTAAAAAGCCATTCTTTAAAATATAATTTTATTTAAAATAAATTAAAAAAACTTATTTAAAAAATAGGAAATCATCAAAGGGGCGCCAAGAAAACCTCCAAAGGGCACCAGCGCGGCACCACGGGAGCCGCGTTGAACAGCCCTGCTGTATATAATCCAGATCTAGAATAAAATGCTTAAAATTCCATAAAAAAATATTTCTGAATAAAATTCTTATACATTATCTTTTATATTTTAAGACTTTTAATAAAGAAATTTGGTCAGAACAGAAAGCTTTAGCTTTTAGCAATGAAGAGTGCATATGCTTTTTATTTTATCAAAGGGGTAATTTAAAGTGGTATATATATTTTATACAGAATAGGATATCTGTTAAATTGCAGTTTGTGTAAATAAGTGATGTATAACACAAGACAATTTTTATTTATTTATTTCATGTTTTCAAAAGTAAAAGAGAATTCACATTTTCAAATTAAATATTTTTCTGTAGCTCCATTTTTTTTAACTGTATATTTTTAACAGTTTATATGATTAAAATATTTCAATTTAACAAAGTGAATGAGTTTCTATATATTTTTTAAATTTCAAATATATTTAAATGGGCATTTCTAATTGTTAATTTTAATGATTTAGTAAAGTTTATTTTACTTTAAATGTATAATTTTAAAATTGTATTTTGAATTAATAAAATAGCTTATTTAAATAATAAAAAATATATATATGATTTTTTTGATTAAATAAATAAATAAGTAAAATCACGAACCCTGTTTTTAAAAAAGATTTTCATTTTGTAAGGCTTTTTGTTATGTAATTTTCAGTTGAGCTTCAAGTTCAAAGTCTTGTACATTTTCAAATTCCATGGCTTCTAAAAATTGTTTATCATCAAGCTATTTATTAGGGTTAGCTAAATTCTGTATATTCTTATAATTTACATGACGTCAAAAGTTTTTAGATTTACTTTATTAATAATACACTGGTGTCCAGAAATTAAGGGGTAGTGACCGATTTCAGATGTTTCGTCGATTATCTTACTGAAACTCGTTAGGAAATGCCTGGAATGCTCTTGAACTTTGAGGATGTAAAGAACATGTTTGACTTCATGTTTTTCAGTGAAGATTTTGTCGCGAGGACAACTAGAAGGGGGGCGGCAATAATAATTTTAATAATAAAATAATATTTTCGATCACCCAAGTAACAAAAAATGCTAAAAATGGTCTGTCACTGTAGCAAATGACTATGTAGATTCTGTTCAACATTTGTGTGCATTTTTTGTAAGTATAGCACGTATATTCGTGAAAATGTTAACGTTTCTGTGAAAAATTCAAAAGTTTTTTAGCATGCAGAGTTTTCAGCCAAATTTAACACAGCTTTCAAAAACTTGACAAAGAATCGTAGAAATAGTACTGTGATTAATCATTGCTCATTAATCTGTGACATCAGATATTCAATATTAATATATTGAATATTTGATGAGATATTTTTATGAAATAAATTCTAACTGCTAATGTGCGAACTACAGCAAAGATTTTTGTCGTGATTTGATAGTCAATACTATAGGACAACTCATATAAAAAGACCAGTGAACTATCGTGAAAACTCAAACAGTTATAGCAATAATTGAAAAATTGAGAAATAAGTCGCATATAATCCTACGTTTTAAGCATAACTCAAAAACTACTTACCAACTATCTGTGATTTTGGATTTGTATATTTGAAGCTTCTAGAAATCCATCTCTATTAAATATTCATAGGTTACATTTTTTTTTCTTTTTTGAAAATTAATTAAAAACATAATCTATAAAATTTTAACAAATAAATTTTGAAAATCTTCAAATAAGCGAGTCCAAAATTATTACATCAAGTAGTTTTTGAATTACGCTTAAAAAGCTACCCGCATTGCAATTTGTTTTGCATCAATTACAAATTAATTTAACATTAAGACTTCCAAATTTTAAACCTTCATATTTCTTAAACCACTTGACCAAGGGAGAAATTTACAGAAAAAAACAAGTATAATGTCAAAATTAGGCGTATGTATTGAAAAGTTGGAGTTTGGTACAATTTATGAATGAAGACGACCCCCTAAGTTTATTTTTTTAAACCTGATATTGGAAGAAAATAATTTTCAGTCAAATGGCTATTTCTGTTTTTTAAGGAGGGGTGGGCAATATTATGATTAAAAAAGATAGGTTTTGTATGTCCTTTGTTTTTGAAATATAGCAATAGAAATTCTTTCCAGCGACAATAAACTTCAAAGTAGTTGCATACACTTCATATGCATGGAACATGTTTCATACTTGTGCTACACCCAGTGGAATAAGTTTGAGCTTTGAGTATACAGGTTTGTTCCTTTTTTAGTAATATTGAACGTTTGTTTGGTACAGTGTTGAATTCAGGGGGTGGCCCGGGGGGACATTCCCCCCGGAGCATTGAAATGTCCCTCCCTTCCCGGAAGATTTGAGATCTTATGGTTTTAATGATTAACAAAGGGCAATTTCTAAAAAGTTATATAAATATATACAGGGTGATTCATAAAAGATGGGCTGAACTTTAAGGGGTTATAGTACACTTAAAGACAAATAATATTAAATAGGAGACTAAGGGTCCCAGACGTATTCCCAAGGAGATAGGGGGCATTAAAGTTTAGGGTCCGAAATTTCAAATGATTATAAAACATGGAAAAATTGGTCGATTCGTTTGCGGTTTTTGCAAAAAATTTTCTTTATGCCAGTATTTTCTTGAAATAAAATTTTAAAGTTCAATTTCAAAAAATGCCGATAGGGGGCGCTTTAGACTTTGGAGTAACAAACAACTATTTTTTAACGTTATTTTTTGTATTTCTTTAAATGATTTCGAAAGCTTAGACTTAAACTTAAATTTTGATCTAAAAATCTGAGTCCTAACGAGTAGTTAAGTAGCGTAAACTGAAATTTGAAATTTGAAACCCTTCTCCCCCCAGAACAAAAATCAGTTATTCCCGATCTTTGTGTCGTAGATTAGGCTCTAACTACTGCCGCGTTTTGCTAAAATTATTCTTTATGTCAGTATTTTCTTGAAAATAAATTTTAAAGAAAATTTTCAAAAAATTCCGATAGAGGGCGCTTTAAACTTTGGAGTAACGAACAACTATTTTATACCGTTATTTTTTGTGTCTCATTAAATGCTTTCTAAAGCTTAGACTTAAACTTAAATTTTCAGCTCAAAATCTGAATCGCTGAGCGTGGTTCAGTAGCGAGGGGAGGGGGTTCAAATTTCAACTTCTGAACATAGTTCAGTTTGCACTACTTAACCATGCCCAACGATTCTGTGCTGTGATACGAGGCAAAAATACAACTTTCGTCAAGGACTGCATAGTCGGAATTCACTCATAAAGGCACTGGCACAGTTGGAAACGTCGCTCATGCAAACGTTAAAGCTCCATTCCTGACGCTAGTCACCGGGTGAAGAAGGAAACAGAAAGTATGCAAATGTCAAATGGGGAAGAAGAAGAACACGTATGCAAAATTTCGACACGATTCAGGCATAAAAACCACTGAACGGTGAGTCAAGTGTAAGTCGCTGTAGTAATGAATCGGAAGATGGAGCCCTTCACGAATAAGGAAAAGGCTGAGATGCATTTAATTTACGGAGCGGCAGATGGAAATGGTGCAGAGGCACAACGAATGTACGGAGAGCGATTTCCTAACAGGCGGTTGCCTAACCGCAAAACTTTCGAGCGCTTGCACAGACAGTTGTGTGAGACGGGATCATTTCTCGCTTCCCGGTCGAATGCAGGTCGCGCAAAAAAGGACGAATCAGTAGTTGTTGCAGAAGCCATTCTGGATGTAGTAGCGGCGCAGCCAAGTACAAGTACACGAACAGTGGCTAGCCAGGTGGATACCTCACAGTCCACGACTTGGAGGGTACTGAAAGATGAACATTTGCTCCCGTTTCATGTGCAACGAGTCCAGAAACTGTCTCCAGGGGATTATCCAAATCGTATTGAATTCGCCCGCTGGTTTCTGCAGCAGAACGCGCTAAATCCACATTTTGGACGAACTGTGCTTTTCACCGATGAATGTACCTTCACACGTGAAGGTACATTTAACACACACAATGCACATGTATGGGCGGATGTCAATCCACATGCTACGTATCCACATGCTCATCAGAGACGCTTTTCCATCAATGTTTGGGCAGGAATCCTCGGAGACCACCTAATCGGACCGTACCTTCTTCCTGAACGCCTCAACGGTAAAACATACCTCACATTTCTGCAACATGTGCTGCCAGACCTGTTAAACTTTGTTCCTCCACGCATCCGGCGGGTCATGTGGTTCCAGCACGATGGAGCGCCAGCCCATTACGTACGAGACGTCCGCAACTATCTGGACATCACATTTCCGAACAGATGGATTGGTCGAGGTGGTCCTGTTGCTTGGCCTGCTCGCTCGCCAGATCTTTCACCCCTCGATTTCTTTTTTTGGGGACGATTGAAGGCTCTTATGTATGAGACACCCATTGAATCCCCCGAGGAACTGGTCGCCAGACTTTCCGCCGCTGTAGGGGAAGTGCTCGAAAAGCCTGATGTTTTCGCGAATGTTCGCCGTTCCATTCGTCGCCGTTGTTCTGCGTGCATAACCTCTGGTGGTCACAATTTTGAACATTTATTGTGATTACATGTTAATAAATATGCTTTGGTAACATAATCCTAATTTGTGTCTTTTTACCTCGTATCACAGCACACAATGTGTGGACATGGTAAACTGAACTGTGCTCAGGAGTAGAAATTTCAAACCCCTCTCCCCAGAAACTTAACCACGTCTAACGATTCAGATTTTGGGCTGAAAATTTAAGTCTAAGCTTTAGAAAGCATTTAATGAGACACAAAAAATAACGGTATAAAATAGTTGTTCGTTACTCCAAAGTCTAAAGCGCCCTCTATCGGAATTTTTTGAAAATTTTCTTTAAAATTTATTTTCAAGAAAATACTGACATAAAGAATAATTTTAGCAAAACGCGGCAGTAGTTAGAGCCTAATCTACGACACAAAGATCGGGAATAACTGATTTTTGTTCTGGGGGGAGAAGGGTTTCAAATTTCAAATTTCAGTTTACGCTACTTAACTACTCGTTAGGACTCAGATTTTTAGATCAAAATTTAAGTTTAAGTCTAAGCTTTCGAAATCATTTAAAGAAATACAAAAAATAACGTTAAAAATAGTTGTTTGTTACTCCAAAGTCTAAAGCGCCCCCTATCGGCATTTTTTGAAATTGAACTTTAAAATTTTATTTCAGGAAAATACTGGCATAAAGAAAATTTTTTGCAAAAACCGCAAACGAATCGACCAATTTTTCCATGTTTTATAATCATTTGAAATTTCGGACCCTAAACTTTAATGCCCCCTATCTCCTTGGGAATACGTCTGGGACCCTTAGTCTCCTATTTAATATTATTTGTCTTTAAGTGTACTATAACCCCTTAAAGTTCTGCCCATCTTTTATGAATCACCCTGTATAAAGTTATATAACATCAACCAATGTGATGCATTTTATGAAAACAAAATACTTAAAATGTGTGTATGTATTCAAAAAAGTTCTTAATAATATTTAATTGAGATAAAAGGAAATCAAAACAGTGTCCAAAAGCAATATTTCCATCTGTTATTGTCCCTACTCTTTATAAGAAAAGTTCCTTTACAGTATAGAAAATTTTCCGATTATAAGAAAAAAAAATTCCATAAAGAAAATAAAAAGTGATGGTGAGAAATACCACCATCTAGATCTAAACTAGCACACACTATAAAAAAAAAAGTATTTGGTTTTTTTCTGCATATTAGCAGAGTATTTGGTATCATTTTAATCAGTGAACAGTGAACAATACAAATTAATGATCCATTTTAGGATCAGCGCATACAGATAGATAATTGTGGAACAAAGTGAACCACGGCAGTCAAGGAAATATTTGGTTTTCCGTTCCCACGAATGATTTAACTACACCTAATAAAAATGTCATGGAGAAAATTGTCAGAACAATAATATGACACATTTATTTATGAGAGCTTAAATAGGCACGAAGACCTCACAAGTCAAAGCATCTTTACCTCCCAGACACAGCACGGCGTCAAGAGGAATCGCTATTGTACCGACGGACCTATGAAACACTCAAGGGGAGTACCAAATTTCTCCCGCATACCAATGGTCATCTCTCTAAAATCAGAGGTATGGCCGAAACATGCAAATTTTCAAGAAGTTAAAACGTATAAGGCCTTAATTTTATGTGAAAAGGGAAAAATGGTTCCATCCCTTTTTTTTTGCTCCACAAAAAGAATGTGATTTTTCTTGAGAGTAGAGATTCAAAAAAGATGGAAAAGTAGAAGGTTGACTGCTCTCTAACTAAAAAAACAGATTTTGAGTGTGTGTGCCAATAGATGGAAATGTACGCGCTAAGAAAAAGCGAAAACGCGTCAGCCATTACCTCCTGCTGTCAACGTTATCTAGTAATATAAGGTAACAAACAATCTTCCTTCACCATTGTTCCATTTTATTTAATTAAGCTATATTCTTTTAATAATACGAATTTACGTGTGTATGAAGATCCTACCCCGATCTAAACATAAAAAGGCTAATCAAATAAATACTTCTAGGGTATGGAACTCTGCCTTTCAAAATCGAATTTGTTAATTCAGTATGATAAACTGTAATTCTCAGAAAATAAATGTTGAGAATACAGTTCTCAACTAGGATTGAATATTTTTATTTTTTTAAAACATTTATATTTGTTTTTAATCATATGCTTATAATTACCTTGTAAATAAACTCAATTTTATATTCAATTAATTTTAGTCAGTTTTCCTTTTGTTTACTTAATTTATTGAATTAATATTAAGTCTTTTATTTTAGGAAATGTTTTCTTTAATATTACAATCTAGGTTTTAAAATAAGCCATTATATATTTAATGTTACATAACTCTCTGCAGGTAACCTTTGATGATTGTAATTGGCTCAAAGAGGATCCGAACTTCAAAAATAATTCACAACGCAACTTTTTCTTTTCTATAATTAATTGATAATTTGTCTAATAAAATTTTCTAAGTATAAATTATCATATCAGATCCTTAGAGTCATAGGTGCAAAATAAATACTATACGTCTCGGATAATTTAAAATACTCATATTAATCAATTAACAGCAATATAGTGGTAAATCCTATGCAATCAGACTTAAATTCAAATAATTTAATTGATCACTCTGTAGCATTCCATCATAGGGTTTACCGAATTAGAAGTGGTACCGTTACCTCTTTCTAAATTATTTTAATATATTAATTTAATTTTAGAAATAGAACTTTAGGTTATTGTATAATTTTTTAAATATAAAAATATATATGCAATATTAAGACTAAAAAAAAAAAAAAAATTTTTTTTTTGCTAACATAAATGTTCTTAATTCTAATTCTTTTAAAAAATTTTTTTTCCTCTTTTCAACAACTAATAAAAAAAAAATTTAAGCATTCATTGGGGAATCTTCATACACACTCTGTAACATGCATATACTTGGCAACTCTTTTTGGGTACCTCACTAAATATATAATGATATATTAAATAATAATAAGTGTTATTGGATTGATTTGTATTAACAAAGAATTGAAAATATGACTTGTGTTACATATACTGCAACAGCAGCAAATATAAAATACATACATAATAATGCTCAAATATTGAAATGATATATATTATATATAATTAATTTCTCGAACAGTGCATAACAATTCACCATTGGGTATCTTTTATTTTATGTTAAACAATTTTTTTTTTGCTCTCTCTCTATTTTATGATTTTTGTACTTTAATTGGATGAATAAGCGTAAAAGTCAAAGAATTAGTAGAATAGATACTGGTGTCAAAACTAGACAACAATTACGCGAATTAAATAATCAAACTGTAGACACTAATATTATTTGTAATAATAGTAATAATAATAATAAGAAAAAAAAGAAAGAGAAGAAAATTATAAATTCTGAAAAAGCTACTCCTAAAATTACTACAATGGACACCCCAAATGCAGATAGCCTAATTAATCTGATTCCATACTATGATGGAAAAAAGGAAGCAAATATTAACCATTTTTTCTTACAATTTGACAATCTCATCAATAAAACTGAATTGAATAATGATTCTAAATTAACTATATTAAAGGCGAAAATTGTAGGACCTGCTAAAGATAAATTGATGAGGGATCAAAATTTGTTCGTGGAACAGAACTTAGAAACCTTTAAAACAAAGTTAAAACAATTATTCGAACCCAAAACCACATTTCTAGAAGCGCAAAAGAAATTTTGCAATCTCAAACAAAAACCGGAACAAAACATGAACGAATTTATATTAGAATTTAATGCGGCAGCAGACCTTTATCTAAAAAAAAGTGGGCAAGATATAGGAGCTAACAACAGCTCTACATTCATGGAAATGATCAAATTATCCCAGTTTTTGGAATCAATTCGTAGTGATTTAAGTCTGGAAGTAAGAAAAAACTCTCCGCCGGACTTTAAAACAGCGTGCAACATAGCCTTAAAATTAGAGGAGGCTTATTCACATGTGAATTTAAAGGACATCAACAACATTTCCAAAACTAAAGATTCTGATTTGTTAAATGAACTGCTTAAACTCAATGTAGAAAGTGCAGAGAATATAAAATTATTAACCGCGGAACTAAATAACATAAAATTAAAGGTAAATGCCACTAACAATGATACAACTAGGTTTTGCAAGTACTGTAAATCCACATCCCATACGAACCCACATTGTTGGTTTTACAAGGGCAACGAACAAAACAGCAGTAATTACGTGGACGAAAATAAAAAAATTCCTGAGAATATTCAAATCGAAAAACCAAATTTTTATCAAGGGGGAAACCAACAAGCTCAGGGAAACTTTCAGCAAACCCCAAATTACACGCACCAAAACTTCAACCCTATGCAATATTCTGCTCCTCAGTACATGTACTATGCACCACCCCCACCCCACCAACAATTTATGCCGATATCATATCCCAGTTTCGGAAATTATGGAGGCAATTTCAACGAACAGAGATCATATGACCAGCGAAGAAATTATAGAGGGCATAGAGGGGGCTACAAGCAAAATAATTATAAAAAACATGATTATACAAAAAAAAAATAATTCACAGCAGACATTTGAAAACAATAAACAAGATAAAGATCATGATCAGAATTCTAGTAACAATAAGGGAAACTAAAGTCGGGACTTACATTCTCAAATACAAGGCACCCGCGTAAGTCTCACTGCGGGTCTAAAAAAAATAACAAAATTATTGCTAGTGTCAAAAGTAATGACAATTCTCAACTTCCGATTATTACTTTTGAAATTAATGGTGTTAAGATTAATGCTTTGACAGACAGTGGGGCGGCAGTAACTTTGGCATCACCTATATTGTTCGAACAATTAAAGAATGCACACGTAAAATATAAAAATCTCTGTAACCAGGTAAAAATTCAAACATTAACAAATTCGACAATCTCTTTTAAGCAATGCATTAAATTAACTTTCAAATTGGAAAACGTTTTTGTATCGGGGGCATTCTATGTTACAACTCAAGATTTTGGTCGGAACTACAATATGCTATTGGGATTCGATTTCCTCAAAACAAATAATATTATCCTAGATTTTGAAGATAAAACCATGAAATTAAAAAACAAAAACATTGCACTTCAATTTCTAGAAAATGAACCTCAAAGTCTGATAAGTAACTTAACTGCTAACTCTAATGAGAATCAAAATAAAGAAACAATACGGAAAAAGAAAAAAAAACGTATCTCGCACAAAAATTTTGTTACAGCAAAACTAACACAGACAACGGAGTTACTACCAGGCGAAAAAAAAATTGTTGCATTACTATTAGATCCAGATAAATTCGCAACTACAAATACAATACTCTTGGAACCGATTAAACATAATATGAAAATTTATTATAAAACATCAATTCACGAAATTGCCAAGGATAATAAAATTCATATAATAATCACTAACAAATCACAACAAAAATTAATCTTAACAGAGGGAATGAACATTGGCAAAATTTCTAAACATTTTGAAATAAAATCAGTTGACACTGAGGGTCAAGAAGTAACGAAGCAGGTAGTGCACATTAATAATCTGAATTTAGAGCAAGTTCGTGAACGGAGAAAAGCAGAACTTAGATCAGACGACTTTAATTTACAACATTTAGACTCGGACACAGCAGAAAAATTAAAAAAAATACTTCTAAATAATGCACATGCCTTTTCTAAGAATTACGATACACTCGGACAATCTTCATTAGTCGTCCCAAGATTTAATTTAATACATAATTATCCTCTGCAGACTAAACCATACAAAACTGCACACAATGTTAAGGAGTATGCTAAAAAAGAAATTGAAAAACTTTTGAGAGCAAATATCATTCGTAAATCCAACTCTGATTACGCTTTCCCTGTTATTTTCGTTAAAAAAAAATCTTTGCAGAAAAACGAACAGGCTAATGAAGTTAAATATCGTATGGCGGTCGATTATAGACTTTTAAATGAAATACTTCAAAATTATGCGTACCCCATACCCGAAATTAAAGAGATTCTGCGGAGAATGAGTGGAAAAAAATATTATACAGTACTGGATCTACACAGTGCGTTTTTCCAAATAAATTTACGTGAAGAAGACACTGAAAAATTAGCTTTCATAACGGAGCACGGTAAATTCTCCTTTTTAAGATTGCCTTTCGGAACGCGACTCAGTACTGCGGTGTTTGCAGAATTAATTGATAAAGTGTTGGGCCACTTTAATGAAGATCAAGTCGCTTATTTTATTGACGATGTGATCCTAGCAGCCGACTCGCTCGAAGAAATGTTAGATCTGTTAGACAAAGTCCTTAAAGCTTTTATTGAAAATAATTTAACTATTGAGCCTACTAAAATACAAGTCTGTATGTCAGAAATCGAATTTCTCGGTTTCACCCTAAACAGCGAAGGATACTCTCCTTCAAAAAGAAACATAGATAAAATTCAAAATTTAGTTAAACCTAAAAATAAGAAGGGAGTTAAATCTCTACTTGGTCTTTCGAATTATTTTAGATCGCTTATTAAAGACTATTCTAAAATAGTTGACCCATTAATTAATCTTACTAAAGACAAAGTGAAATTTAAATGGTCTGACATAGAAGAAAATGCTTTCAAAGAAATCCAAGCAGCGATAGTTAAAAATCCCACATTAAAACCCCCGGATTTCTCAAAAGATTTCATTTTAATCACAGACGCTTCTAAAACAGCTATTTCTGGAATTTTAGCACAAGAATACGACGGAGAACAGCTGCCAATTGAACATTTTGGGCGAAAATTAAGGGATCCCGAAAAGAACTACCCCAGTTTCAAACTCGAACTACTGGCGGTTCATGAAGCGGTGATGTATTTCAAGCATATTCTCGCAGGGAGAAAATTTAATATTTATACAGACTCCAAAGCGCTAACGTATTTTTTAAATTTGGAAAAGCAACCAGACATTGTAGCAAGGTGGTTGGACAATTTGTCCCCTTTTAACTACTCTTTTCAGCATATCGAGGGATCTAAAAATCCTGCTGATTATGTTTCGAGGAACATTAATAATATAATTTCAAGAGAAAAATTGCAAAATTTATTGTTTACGGTAAACAAAGCTCTATCAGATGAAAACATTAAACTACAACAATTAGAAGACGAAAAATTAAATAAAATAATAAACAAAATTAAAACTGACAAACAAAACAAAACCACAAAAAAATTCACTCTCAATCAAAAAGAAATATTAATATTAAAGCCAGGCTCTGATACAAATGAACTGTTAATTGCTCCGGATAAACTTAAAGCTGAAATAATACAGGAAGCTCATAAACCACATTTCGGATTTTTTAAAACTTATCAAATAATAAAAGCTAGATTCTACTGGTACGGGATGTACAGGGATGTAAAGAATTATTGTACTAAATGTATACCATGTAACACGACTAAACAACATCAAACTATTAAAGTTCCCACACAAAAAATAATCAAAGATAAAGAAATCGGATCAGTTTTGCATATAGATTTAATTGGTTTGCTTCCAATGACGCTACGCAAAAATAAATTTGTATTTATGATTATTGATTCCACATCAAGATTCTTGGAGACTGTACCGGTTCGCAATTGTGAATCACAAACACTTCTAAATGTATTGAATCGCTATTTTAGTAATTTCGGATTGGCGCGATCCATAAAATTGGATAATGGCCGGTATTTTCACTCTGATTTATTCAAAGAATACATGGATTCTCTTAACATAGACCTAGATTTTACGTCCGTGAATAATCCACGCAGTAATGGGCTCTGTGAAATCAGTAATAAAATATTAAAAAATTCAATTGTGGCTATGTGTAAAAACTCTTTAGAATGGGATACCAGGATTGATTTTTTTTAAAATTAATTATAACAGTACGCCGCACAGAGCTACGGGATTTTCTCCGGCACTTCTATTTTTCGGTAGAGAAATAAGAACTCCTTTTTCCATACACTTGCCTGACCAAGACATAATTGTCAAAACCTACGTTAAAAATAGAGTCCAACATATTGAGGAAATAAAGAAATTAGCCTTACAAAACCAAAAAAAAAATGATGGCGGAGTACATCGACAGTACTCCAGTCCAAAAAGTAAAATTTCTACAAACGGGACAAGAATGCTACTTAAAAGTCGTGGGTAAACCAGGTGTACTTCAGCCAAAATTCTTGGGACCATTCGAGGTGGTAAGGAAGCTTAGGAATAACAATTACCTATTAAAGGAAATTGCATTCCCAGATAAAGCGACTATTAAACGCCACATAAATAAATTATTCTCACCAACGAAAGTGGAATCACAGACTATACACATAAATTCCTAGATAGGGAAGCGAGAAATTTTTTTTCTCTTTTATTGCTGTCGAGGCAATATGTATATATTTATTTTAAATTTTTATCGTTTATAGATGTCTTATTTTTCTTTAGTTTAGTACACATTTTATAATTTTCCATTATTGTTTATTTACAGCACATTGAGGACAGGTTACTATTTAAAAAAAAAAAAAAAGATCATTTAGGGAGGATACTGCAAGTTTTTTTTTCTTTGCTACACAGTGTACTACTGAGGGATTTGGCTCGTCAGAGGGAGTTATGAACAAACATGCACGTTAAATAAAAAAAAAATAATAATTACGGTAAAAATAAAAACAGAGGCAGCCTTGCCAGGGTATCACCCTTTCAAACCCATTTTATACTAATTTATATAACAAAACAAAAAAAATTTTTTTTTAATATATAACCTTACCCCCTCTACTAAAAGTGAAAATAAAAGTCTTTATATGTAGCACAAAACATATAACTAATCGATTTAAAATTACAAGTCAACATCTATTCACTCGGCGACACAAATATAAATATTAATAATACAACATTTTATATTGACCAATATTTATAATAATTCATCCTTTGCTTAAAGCCACGGATTGACGAATCCACTTGAATTATTATAACAAAAAAAAATCGGTCAGATTTTACAAAATTATTTTAGTTTAATATTTGATATAATCTATAACTTGGTTAGAACAACGCGTTTCAATTTTAATTTTAGAATAATCGTACGATTTCATATTATAAAACAAACAAGTAAAAAAAAAAAAAATTTATTAGTTGTCCCTAAGGATTAACATTTCAGATAATTTAAAAAAAAAAATAATAATAATAAATAAAAAAAAATACCATTGAACGTTTCAATTATTACAAAACATAAATTGGATGTTTAATTTATACCTTAAATATTTAGGTAAATTATTTCATACTTAAAAAATAATAATAATAAAAAGGTGTTGGATACATGTCAATGATCATTTCAGCAATTTATTGGATGTTAAAGTCTCGTTTTTGCAGGCGAAATTGAGACTATCTGCGCAGAGCATCTAATAATGCATTTAGCTGAGATATTTCTAATTAACTAAATTTCCAAACTTTACAAAAAAAAAAGAATTTGTTCAATTTTTTTTTTCTAACTATTATATGTAATATTTTATAAAACAAAAAATAATAAGAGAAAAGAAAAGCGAACGCTCGCTTTCGATTCCTTAAATATGTATATTTACACGTTAATATATTTTAAAATAATAATAATAAGAAGAATAAATAATTAAATAAATATTTTACAATTGCATGCACATTTTCGTTTGTGCAAAGCAACGCTCGCTTGTTCTCGCTAACTTAAATTGTAACTAGAAAATCAATATTATATTAAAAAAATATATATATTATAATACATTACGTTTTTATACACAATATAAATAAATAAGTAAATATATAAATTGACGAGAAGATAGTGCGATGCAAACGGATTTGACCACGTTACACGTGTACCGATTTTTTTTTTTTTTATAGAAAATATTAAGCAGATATACAGATTTAAACATACCCCATTTTTTTTAAAATCCAAGCCGGGTATACACGACTTTTTTTTATTTTAATCACACATGTAATCTTATTTCAACAATAAAATACAGATAGCTGGATTTTGGCGAGTAATCCAAAATCTGCACAGACACACGTGCAATCAAATCGTTTCACTGATTTTTTTTTTTCTCCACTGTCAGTAATCCAGGAGTTTAGTAAACGTCACCCACAGGTGAGGAAAGATACCTAATACACGGCTTATCATTTCGCAAATCGTCCCCTGGGTACAACTGAATCCGAAGGTAGGGAGATGAGTCATTGTCCACAGGTAGGGTCATCTAGCTGTCATTCTCTATCCTTCCGCTTAGCGGTGATGGATTAGAGGGAGAAAAGATTACTGTTTTTTTTTCTTTTTCTTCTTCTGCCTTGTTTTTTTTTTTTTTTTTTTTTTTTTTTTTTTTTTTTTTTTTTTTTTTTTTTTTCCCAACCCCGTCCA
This sequence comes from Maratus michaelseni, assembly GCA_963931845.1. Taxonomy (NCBI): domain Eukaryota; kingdom Metazoa; phylum Arthropoda; class Arachnida; order Araneae; family Salticidae; genus Maratus; species Maratus michaelseni. The sequence continues at coordinate 378,768,802 of OZ007587.1, read as the reverse complement.
TTCCAAGGCAGGCAGTTTAAAAGGGTATTGTGTTTGACTTTATAGATGGATATTTAAATTTTTGGTATCGAAAGAAGAAAACAAATTTTCATTTTTTCGATCTGTTTCTTTTATGAAAATATATTATTATTGAGAATATCTTTCATTCAGAAAAGTAGCCTTTTCACATATTCCAAAACAATTGTTTTAGTAAGAATGATAAGATTTTTTTTTTTTTTTTAACATAACATTTTCTTTATATATATATAAAAAAAATAAAGAAGTTTTCCTTTCTGCTCAAGAGAAAATAATTCATGTGAGAATTAGATTATAATGTTTATAATACAGATTGTAGTACAACAGACATGTGATTATATAGATGTGTTTTCTCTCAATGTTTTTCATATATTATATAATTTTTTTTTTAATTGTATGGTATTCATTATCAATGCATACAGCTTACTGATTATATTGAGTATTTGTTTTAAATGATTCTGTATATTGTGTTTCAACGTATGGGTACCTAATTAGCCTGTAATAATTAAAATAAAAGATTTGCCAATTTATATGTATGTAATAACTAAAAATATAAGAGTGGAAAAGAAAATTAATTTTTTTTTTCTTTCTTCTCTCGGGCATTTTATTTTATTATTTGGCTTATTCAAATTTTCCTGCTTTATTTGGATTTGGACCTATTAAAACTCAAAATTTTCATAAATGTTTTTGGAACAATGGAAATTGAAACCAACTACACATGATAACTTGCTGAAGAAGTCATGTCTTTCATCAGATTTTTCAACAGTGAACTTTTGATTACGCTTTATTTCACCAATGTGTAAAACTTTTTTCTGGTGTTGCAAACCTACTTACACTCCAAACCTAGTGACACCCCAGCTTATCCCAAGTTCCTAGACTTTTCCATGTGAACATTTTCAGTTTTGACCTTCAATATAATACGACGATGGACTTTCATCGAGTACTTTGTGGCTATATATATATATATAAAAAAAAGATACTGTGGACCTTTTTTTTTTCTAATGTCGGGGGAAGAGATGATGGTGAGAAATACCACCATCTAGATCTAAACTAGCACACACTATAAAAAAAAAAGTATTTGGTTTTTTTCTGCATATTAGCAGAGTATTTGGTATCATTTTAATCAGTGAACAGTGAACAATACAAATTAATGATCCATTTTAGGATCAGCGCATACAGATAGATAATTGTGGAACAAAGTGAACCACGGCAGTCAAGGAAATATTTGGTTTTCCGTTCCCACGAATGATTTAACTACACCTAATAAAAATGTCATGGAGAAAATTGTCAGAACAATAATATGACACATTTATTTATGAGAGCTTAAATAGGCACGAAGACCTCACAAGTCAAAGCATCTTTACCTCCCAGACACAGCACGGCGTCAAGAGGAATCGCTATTGTACCGACGGACCTATGAAACACTCAAGGGGAGTACCAAATTTCTCCCGCATACCAATGGTCATCTCTCTAAAATCAGAGGTATGGCCGAAACATGCAAATTTTCAAGAAGTTAAAACGTATAAGGCCTTAATTTTATGTGAAAAGGGAAAAATGGTTCCATCCCTTTTTTTTTGCTCCACAAAAAGAATGTGATTTTTCTTGAGAGTAGAGATTCAAAAAAGATGGAAAAGTAGAAGGTTGACTGCTCTCTAACTAAAAAAACAGATTTTGAGTGTGTGTGCCAATAGATGGAAATGTACGCGCTAAGAAAAAGCGAAAACGCGTCAGCCATTACCTCCTATGCTGTCAACGTTATCTAGTAATATAAGGTAACAAACAATCTTCCTTCACCATTGTTCCATTTTATTTAATTAAGCTATATTCTTTTAATAATACGAATTTACGTGTGTATGAAGATCCTACCCCGATCTAAACATAAAAAGGCTAATCAAATAAATACTTCTAGGGTATGGAACTCTGCCTTTCAAAATCGAATTTGTTAATTCAGTATGATAAACTGTAATTCTCAGAAAATAAATGTTGAGAATACAGTTCTCAACTAGGATTGAATATTTTTATTTTTTTAAAACATTTATATTTGTTTTTAATCATATGCTTATAATTACCTTGTAAATAAACTCAATTTTATATTCAATTAATTTTAGTCAGTTTTCCTTTTGTTTACTTAATTTATTGAATTAATATTAAGTCTTTTATTTTAGGAAATGTTTTCTTTAATATTACAATCTAGGTTTTAAAATAAGCCATTATATATTTAATGTTACATAACTCTCTGCAGGTAACCTTTGATGATTGTAATTGGCTCAAAGAGGATCCGAACTTCAAAAATAATTCACAACGCAACTTTTTCTTTTCTATAATTAATTGATAATTTGTCTAATAAAATTTTCTAAGTATAAATTATCATATCAGATCCTTAGAGTCATAGGTGCAAAATAAATACTATACGTCTCGGATAATTTAAAATACTCATATTAATCAATTAACAGCAATATAGTGGTAAATCCTATGCAATCAGACTTAAATTCAAATAATTTAATTGATCACTCTGTAGCATTCCATCAGAAAGTTTCTATTGTACACAGGAATTTTTACTTTTTTCAAGATTAGTTTACTTACTGATGCAGAAAAGTTTTCTTTTTAAAAAGGAATACTTTCTATCTATTCTCCCATTCTTCCAAAACGTTTCTTTATGTGAATGGAAAGATTTCCTTATTTTATAGAAATTTATTCTGCCATTAAAGATTAGTTTACTTACTGATGCAGAAAAGTTTTCTTTTTAAAAAGGATAGTTTTCTTACTCTTCAGAAACTTTTCTTTGCACATACGGAAAGATTTCCGTAAGACCCAGGAATTCATTCTGTGTCTAAAGCAGTGTTTCCCAACCTTTTTTTTGGCCGCGCCCCACCAAAGCATCTCTAAAATGATGATGCCCCTCCCTCCCCCTAATATATATAATTCTTATAAAAATTTAAAATAATGAACTCCTGATAAAGCAAAAAGCCTGATAGAGTAAAAAAGATTTAACATTGATCCTGAAACGTACCGAAGCTAATGGTTGAATCAAATATTTTTTATAATCATCTGTTACTACTCATAGTTTGAATTTTCGTTGGCACATAAAGGGTTAAGACAGTCATTTTTAATCTCTTCGCAACGGTCGTCACGTATGCATGATGTATAGAGTGCTCAGAATACTTGATTAGACCAATCAATAATTTTGAATAAAACATTTTTCTCTTATTTAATTACAGAATTTCTGCGATTAAATGACGCAACAATTTCTAATCAGAATAAAACGTGATAAAAGATTTTGTAAAAGAAAGTCGTCAAGTAATTGTTAAATATACACTTGAATAGTTTCATGTGTAAAATTGATTTTTAGATGACATATTGCAGTGCGACTCATTCAATAAATAGTCGAAAAAATTGTTTAAAATTCTAAAATACTTATAAATCAGAAAAATTATAAAGAATTTTTATATATTTAAAAGTACCTAAATATCTTAAAAAGTTTTTTCTATAATTATTCTGGTAGAAATGTATTTAAAATTATTGAATGGACACTTTTAAAAAATTGAATAAAAAACTTATTTTTCTCATTTTTGTTTTTTAAATTTGAATGTGTAATTTTTATTTTCAGTCTACAACATTAATATTACAAAAACAATTCAGAGGGTATGGGTTCACATAAATCTGGAATTGCCCCCCTGAAAAGTCAAATTGCCCCCCTGTGGGGCGTACGCCCCCCGTTGGGAACCACTGGTCTAAAGATTAGTTTCCGAATCAAACAGGAAAAGTTTCCTGACAGAAAGAACAAACTTTCTGGTTTTTTTTCATATTTTATTCCGTGTTGGACTGAAAAAGTTTCCTTACCTATAAGGGCAACTGGAATTCAGTTTCCTACAGGAAACTTTTCCGATTTTTTTTTTTTTTTACAGTGTTGGTTTGATTGATTCTCCAGGTTTTCCCCTGGTTTCTTGAAAACTGTTTTAGATATCGAAATGTGACAAACTGCAGACAGATTCTAGCCAGAATTATCACTTATGAATCTTAATTAGACCTTTCAATCGCCGTAAGATTCCTTAAAATTGATAAATTAGTGGCCGAGTTTTTGAGTATTGAAAGATTGGTTGATTCATTGATTGGTTCTCCAGGTTTTTTTTTTTCTGTTTTCTCAAAAATTATTTTAGATCTCTCTAAATTTCAGCCAGAAACATTCTCTATCTGCTCTTGATAAGTTTAGTGTTTATTATGCAACTGTTTCTGAGCTTAATCCGGACAAATACACAGACAAAAAAAAATTAAATGTTATTTTTGTCTAAATAATGAATGAATTTAGAAATAGATGTGTTTTTCTGAAAATCACAGACACTCCAATTTTATATATTAATATAGATTAGTGATAATCATAAGTGGCTGTAAAACAGGTTTTTCATCTACAATGTGGTAATGTGGAGAAACAATTTAAAATAGAATGTCAAATAATAATTCTTTGCACTACCCATTTTCACAGACATTATTTTATTTTCAAACACATAAACATGTCTAAAAGCCTTAAAAAAATACTTTAAAAACTACTCAAAACTAAAGTTGGGGAACATCTTACTTGGCAGTGGAGAGAAAGGCTAGCTAGCCTCTTTACGCAGTTTCACCTTAGTAGGATTACCATATCGGGGGATTATCATTGATTTGGCGAGTAGGAAATCACTTTTGGGATTTAGCATATATATATTCTGCAGAATTTTTTTTCGCATTCTTTTAAAACTTTAAATGTACTACTTAATCGGTTATATACAGCCTAACATGAATACATGCTATTTTAAGCAGAATTTTATACACCATTTTTAAGTGGGGGAGGGGGGGGGGGAGTTGAATATTTAAATATTTTGAGGGACATTTAATTTTTATAATGTTGTAATAAGGTAATCAAATCCAAACTGGTTACTTTATGACAATTTTTTAATTCATTTTTGTTCGCAAATAAATGTATCAAATTAGCAAGTGCTCTTATTAAGAAACTTTGTAATCAGAAGACGTTTTCCAATTTTCTGGTAAGGCACAAGATCTTTCAGAAAATACTGCCAAAAGATCAGGGTCCATAAGCCGTGTTTTTGGCCCATGAAATAAGACTAAAATTCGATTAATAAGAATAACACGAACTTTGAGCTTGTGTAAGTCATATAAATCCGAACAAAATGCAAAAACTATTGTTGAAATCGTACAGGATAAACCTTTGTAATATTAAAAAGTGAAATAATTAAGTCAGTATAACAAAACTGAGTTTTAGTCTATTTCATGGTCCAAAAACATGGCTTATGGACCTTGATCCTTTTGCGTTTTGAAATGAATTCTTGATGTGGCAGAACGATAAAGGAGAAAAACCGTAGTCAGTCTGTTAAAAATTGTACAACAGTAAAAATATTTTCACCTGTCGCTCTCAAGCATCTTTAGTCACTGATGTTATGTTTTCTGCTTCCCTTCGTCTTCGTCAGTATATCCACAGAATAGGATAGGACAGAATAGGATTCTATTGTCTGTGAGTATATCTGTTGAAAACCCCCATTTTGCTTTTTCCTAATAACATATGGCGCCATCTGTTATCTATTTTTGTGTGGGTCATATCATTGAATGTTTCTGAATTTGATGTAAATATTTCTTTGGCTTCCCTCTGTAGTTCATAGTTTAAATTATTATATTTGGCTAATTTGCTCTTTTTAAAGTACTCATTAGGACAGAAACTTGAAATTTGACATGGCTGTTACTTTTTAAGACGCAAATGCACACACATAACAGTTATTTTTTTTAATCGAAATTTAAATGGGTGAAGGATCAAAAAAGTTCTAAATTGCTATTTTTATGATACTGAAAGAACTAGAAACTTGAAATTTGGCAATGCGCTTACTTTTAAGTTACATATGTTCGCTAACAATGCTTTGTAAAACAATTCAAAATTTAAAAAAGCGTTCTAAAAACGTTCTAAATTACAATTTTATTGAAATTATTAGGAATAGGAACTTAAAATTTGACATGGCTGTTACTTTTAAGACAAAAATTGTCGCACAGAACAAATTTTTAAAAATACTGAAATTTAAAAGTGTGAAAGCGCGGAAAGCATTCTAAATATGTTCAAAATTACGATTTATTTGGAACTGTTAAGGCTAGAAATTTGAAATTTTGCATGGTTGTTACTCCAGAAAACATAAATGCACGCCCAGAACAGTTTTCTAAAAATGAGAAATTTAAAAAGGTGCAGGAGCAAAAAAAGTTCTAAAATTACGATTTATGTGGTACAGTTGGTGTAGGAGCTTGGTATTTGGCATTGTGGTTACTTTTAAAATGCAAATGGTAGCTAATCGTTTCTAAAAATTTCGAAATTTACTAGGGCGGAAAACGTTCTAAATTATGATTTAAGTGGATTTATTCGATTTAGAAACTTGAAATTTAGTTTCGTGGTAACTTTTAAGATGCAGACGCTCGGTATAAACAGTTCATTAAAAATTCGAAATTTAAAGGTGTAAAATGAGCGAAAAATTTTCTAAATTATGGTTTATTCAGAATTGTTAGGGATAGAAACTTAAAATTTGACATGTCTGTTATATTTTTTAGACGTAAATGCTCGTACAGCACAGTTTTTGGAAAATTCAAAATTTAAAAAGGTGCAGAAGCAGAAAACGTTATAAAATTGCAATTTTGGTGACGTTGCTGGACTAGAGAAACTTGAAATTTGGCATGGTGGCTATTTTTAAGATTTCAGTGCTCGCTAAGAACGGTTTCTAAAAAAATTAGAAGTTTAAAAAGCTGAAATGAGCAAGAAATAGTCTAGAAACCTTCTAAGCTATGATTTATCTGAAATTGTTAGGGTTAGAAGCTTGAAATTTTACATAGCTGTTACATAAGAAACATAAATTCATCCACAGCGCACAGTTTTTTAAAATTTAGAAATTTTAATGTGTGCAAGAACAAAAAGTTCTAAAATTGCGATTTCTGTGATATAGTTGTTATAGTAGTTTGCTGAACTAGAAGTTCGGTGCTGATTTTTAAAATGTAAACACTCGCTTAGTACATTTTCTAAAAATTTCTAAATTTCAAATGAAAAATGAAATGAGCGGAAAACCTTCAAAATACATTCTAAATTATCATTTATTTGGAATTAATTTTAGCTCTTCACGTTCATTTAAGTCTCATGTTCGCCTAATGCAGTATAAGAATGAAGTTTATTCAAAATGTATAGCTGAATTAGTAATTTTAGAATTTATTCAAGCAGTATAATTTTCTCTAATAAAAATAGACCCATGAATACTACTTGGTATATTTCAACAATTACGTGAGCAAAGCAGCGGGTTTTGCTAGTATATCTATATAAAGTTGTATATGAATAATTGCACGGGCGAGTTTGAACTACGATATCAGAAACAGAATGCAGAAAGTAACGCATATGCTTGCGTGAAGTATTTTCTCCTCAAAGCTCCGTAAAAATATCAAATTGTATTATTATCGGAAACACTCCTGTGGGCATAATTTTTATAATTCTATACTATACTGCATTAGGAAGTTAGTGAAAAATCGATTACAAAATTTGATCTTTATACATATATGAGTTGCATAATACTTTATATGCAAGTTAAGTTAAATATATATATATATATATATATATATATATATATATAGTTTGAATGGAAAAATAATATAATAATAATAATAATAATAATAATAATAATAATAATAATATAATCAATAGCTTGTTCTATAAGTTTATTGTGCCATCTATTATATTAAAGCGTGATGCAAAAGTCTTGATTTTTCAGGGCAAATTTGACCTTACTGCGCATGCCTCAACTTTTTTTGGAGGGTGAATAACGCAAGAAATAGAATTAAGAAGAATCAAGAGGGTTGAGGAAAGAATAGATCGCCTATTGGCCTTCACTGCTCACAACCATACCCCTAGGAAATACTCCTTCTAAATTCTTCTTCGTTCTATTTTTATTTCCCTTCCTAGAGGGAGCATCCAATCTTCCACCTGCTTTGTTTCAAAGAGGGGTGAAAGAAAGGGAAAGGGAGGGATGCGCTTTCACTTTTTTTGAAGGCTGGAAAGGGAAATGACAAGTTCTCCCTTTCCATAGAATTTGAAAAAGAGTCATTTTCTGGGGAAGAAAACATATTTATTTTACAACCACATAACAATATTTCTGACGTAATTTTTACACGGGCTGTAAAACCTTTATATTTATAACCATTAAAAAATTTAAAGAGTTTGGACAACAAAAGCTTTTTTTTTAATGTTTTCTTACGAGCACTTTCATCCCCAATTATCAGTATTTTTTATTTGGGGTTCATTTAAGGTTTTATCACGGGCCCGGACAACGCCAGGTGGGTCAACTGGTTGTCTAAAAACTACAAACCTACAGTCTTATAACGTAAAAGAGGAGTACAATTATTTACTTATGTTAAATGTCGCACAGTTTGTCATTCGCCACTTGCGCATTCCTTTAAGATTGAGCAGCTGTTGTTCTATTACGTAATATGTTATTCGGTCTAGGTAATAGGTATAATGCGCAGTTTTGGGAAAAAACTTCTATTTTAATACTTTCCAAAATAAGTGGGAAAAGTGCTTATGAATTCGGTTAGTCTGTCTGCCGTCTGTTCTAACTCGAGTAAATTCACTCGAATTGCCATTTAATTGATATATGTTAATGTTATTGAGGATTACTATGGCTTGTTCGGTATTGAAAACGAAGGGTGTAATAGTTCTAGTTCATTTACAGAGACACTCAAAAGAATTACATTACATTAAGGTCTACGGTGAAAATCGTTTGCGGTGTACTTTAATAATGTTTACACTATTTGAAACGTATTGAAATTGATATATATCACTGACGTGGACTACAAGAGAAACTTACTACACTGAGCAAAATGACACTTTCAAATCTGAATTAATCGATGTTTTTATTTTGTTATGAAACTTTTTATTTCAAATAGGACGATCCAATGCTTTCAATTCTGAAATACCAGAAATACTCAGAATATTAAAACAGGGACATACTCAAAATTGAGCACATAGAGGTCAGTTCATACTCATTTTTGAAACATGGACATACTCAAAAAGGATTAGAATCAGTTCAAACTCATTTTTGAAACATGGAAATACTCAAAAATGAGCACATCATAGAAGTCAGTTCATATTCATTTTTGAAACATGGATACACTCAAATATGAACACATTCTTGAGTGAGTGCATGTTTCCAGAAATGAGTCTATACATGTTTCAAACTTGAGTCATTTTGATTCGGAGCCATTTTGACTTATGCGACATGCTCAGATTTGAGTATTTTTTGCTCAGTTTTGAAAATGTCGTTTTTAGAGTGTATAGAATGATAAGGTGTGTGCATAGCATTCATCGTTCATTTACAGGGACACATCACGAAACTATTAGGTTACAATTTCAGTACTATATCTATAGTAATTGAAGCACAAATGCTGGAAGGACGTTTTCAGTTGTGGTACGCGTTTATAAATTTAACTCATATTTCGCATATCACTTGGTGTATATAAATTCTATAGATCTTATGTAGGGTTGAACAAACATTTCTGTTTATTGGCGGAATTTGGTGTAGGGGAATTTTCAACAATATACTGTGCGTTTCCCAACTGTAGTAAATTTTATAATACTATTTAGTATACATACAATATACAAATCTATAGATCCTGTAAGGGCTTACAAAAAAAAATAATAATCCAGACACTTTTCTGACTATTGACGGTAATTGCTGGCATTGGGTATTCAAATGTATTATGATATTTCTTAATCCATTATTATTGCCTACTTCAGTATCATACAGTATTATTACATGGCAGTATTATTGCTCAGTATCACAATGTTATTATTTTAGTACTGCTCAGTATGATTGGTAAATTGTATTTTCAGCATTTGTGTTTTCGAAATTTTGTATTTTTAGAATTTGTATTTCAGCATCACATAGTAAGGTAAAGCCAGGAGAGATGGCGCGGTCGGAGAGATTGCGCACATAGAGGTTCGGGGGGAAGGAGTAGAGTGCGCGCGCAGCGTCTCCAGGTTAGTTGCACAATAGCAGTAGTGGAGTGTCTACTTAAAAGTGCACGTTGATTGTTTGGAGCGGTCTAAAATAAAACATTGCTATTTTGTCTTGTTTTCCCAAAGTAAGTGCTTGAATTTTCATAGCTATTCATCAGAATTCATACAATGTCAGTGGTACAAAATATTTTTAACTCAAACGATTTCTCATAACATACTAATCTAGACAAAAAATGTGAACACCAACGGTTCGTTTTAGTAGCGGCCATGTTTAAATAAAAGGCCGCGCAATCTCTCCTACCGAAATTGAAGAGTTTGCGCATCTGCTACTTAGGAGAGATGGCGCATTGTTCCCATTCGTTTCCCTGCTAGGAGAGATTACGCAGCTTATTGGTAAATTTGCATAAAAAAATGAAAAATGAAAATGGACTAATTTTAAGTTAATCGCGTTTTCAAGTAACTTAATGTTATTTTGTAATCTTATCTGGACTTGCTTTTTCTGTTTCTTTAATTTTTTTCCGCTTTAATTAAAAATTTTTAATCGTTTTGAAAATTATTTCCTTTTTCTGATTCTTTAATCATTAGGTTGAAATATTCACTCCTAATACAATAATATTTGTTCACAAACACCTTACAACAATGTCATTTAAGTGTAATTATTATTGTTAACAATTTAATTGTAGTTATTATTAGTAATAATCTCTCCTACCCATGTGCGCAATCACACCAACCCTGTAAGGACAGATTGCGCAAAATAACTTTCTTGGTTTTATTACAACTGTTCCATTAAATTACAACATAACAACAAAATAGCAATGGAAATGCATAAAAAACAAATGAAGTCAAAATTATTCATGGATAGTTTAGCAAAAAATTAATATTTAGATTTTTTATTGTTATTCTTTTGAATTGTGCGCAGACTCTCCTAGCTTTACCTTATAATTATTGCTCAATATCTCAAAGTATTATTTAGTATTTCTCAGTATAATTCGTAAATTATTTTCTCAGTTTTTGTATATCATCAAAATTTGAATTTTTGGAACTTGTTTTTTCAGTATACTACTTTTCTAATCTCATGGTGGTATTTGATTTGTATTGATTGTTTTCACTATACATGTACATATTCCTATATAATCTTTTATGTTATTCCCTACCATTATTAGTTACTAGCACACAGTACTTGTATTCTCAGATTTGTTTTATGGCATTATTGCTGTACGTAAATGGTGTTAACTGTTCACTGTAAATACCCCTATATAATTATTCAAGTTTTTCCCCATATAAGTCCTTTTCATACATTCGATGCTACTATTAAAACTTATTTAATTATTTTCTTTGTCAATATATCGTATTTATTGATTGTTTAATCGTTCAATAAGTGAGCTATTTGTTTTGTATTTATAGTTTTCTCTCAACTGTAATTATTGTCTGTAAAAGCGCTACATCTCCTTACATTTATCTACAATCACAACTATTCATTCAGCCCATTATTGTATCTATCTTTAGCTCGTCTAGTATAAGTGGATAACCTTTGTGATTGACATTGTAATTTTTGATAGTTAATTTTCAATAGTGAGGGTCCCCTTCCTGGATGGTCCTTCCGGTCATCGCTCCCTGGGCTGAGGCCTTGCCGCATAGTGAACAAACCTGCTGAGCAGGGCTAGTTGAGCTTAAGCCGAAAGGTAGGGCTCCCCGCCCGGTTTGACCTTGACCTGGTTTAGGGATTACATTTCACCGTATTATACTGTAAACTTTTGTTATAGCATTCTGAATGTGTTGGAAAATGTATTAAAAAGAAAAACTAAGGTATGAATTAAAATGAAGGGTCAAGTTGCAAACGATGAGAGTCCACTTTTTGCTAAATTTGATACCTACTATAATTTTACAACATTGGATCGAGGCACAAATGAAGGTAATCCGTGGAAAAACACAATTGAAACTAGTCGTTGGGGGTCACCGTAATACTTACCCATCATGGATATGCATAATATAAAATATGAAAATGAAACATGTGTAAGCTATTTATAAAATGCATTGATATCCGCCATAACCTTTAAATGCTCCATTAATGAATTGCGTAAAAGAAACATCCTTATAACTCCAAAATTGATAATCAGTTTACTGCGTCGAATTAAGCGCCTCATTTCCAATTAAAGTATATCTTTGAATTGAAATTTGAATGAAATACAGTGTCATGAAAAATCGAAGAGTGTGGAAATAGGATTACAAATATCTCGGCAACTACTTATCCGATCGACTTCATTCTTTATGCAAAATTTATGTTTTTTTATTGTCTTTTATATTCACTCCTTAAAATAAACAATTTCGAAAATTTTTATATGCCTTTTATCAGAACGAATATTTCGAGAGTCTGAAGAAAATAGTTCCTGATAATCGAGGTTACTGAAATTCAATAGGCGAATTAAGTGCCTCATTTCGGAGGTTTTTCGGAGCTATTTTAGAAGTAAGAATGCATTTCACTCCTATATGTTTAACATTAGTGAGGGGAGTTTGATATCTTAATGACCAACACCGTTAAGGTGGTTCTCAAATGATCTGATCAACAACGCGAAACTTTCTGACTCATTTTTAAACGCAAAAGCATAAAATAAGCAGACCTGACTGTTGAAGCGATTTGGAATAGAAATGAGTTTTCATTTTTTTAAAATAAATATATTACTTATTACTTCTCATTATTACATACTAAGTATATACAAACTTTCAAGTCTCTATCTCAATTTGTTCGGGAGACAGAGCGTATACAGACCCACACACAGACAGACAGACGGCAATTTTTTTTTTCTAAAAATATGTTTTTCGGAATCTCCAGTGTCTAAAACGTGTAAATCCGTCAAAAATTTTTTTTTCGATTTTTAAAACGATTATAAGATTTATCCTATACAACGTATGATGGGTAAGTAAAAGGAAGAGACATCCTTTACGGAGAGTAAGAGCATGGCAGCTTCAGCCAAGAGATCCTAAGGTTCGAATCATGGCCCGGACATTTTTCGTTAGTTTCAATATCAATCATTGGAAGTGAAGTAAACAGATTAAACTGATTTTCATATTTCTTAAAATTCAAAAATCTTTTTATTCGTTTTTTAATATATTAAAAAAAAATCCTTTCCGATGATTTTCTATTTGTTAAATTAATGAATTCTAGTTGAAAATGCTAATACTTTCAAATAATAAGATAGGTTTATGAAATTTACTTTGTTAGTTGAAGTTTACTCAGGTGCTTTGTAATTTACAATAAGAACTTAAAGTACTTTGTCGTTTGGTGATCTTTTAATAATACAAATTTATAATTTATCGATTTAAAATGAAAATTGTAGCCTTGTTTAACAGTTCGAAACTAATTAACAGTTAAAACTTTATGATGGAAAGCCTTCAAATATCTTTATAAGAAGGTAGGTTTATCTTCACTACCCATATTTCCAAGATATTTTATAAGATTGACGATGAGTAAGCAAGTGCGCACGAACTACTTTTAAAAGTTTGGTAGATTCATTATCAACAACAACGAGCTTCAACGAAATGCATTTTGAATTCTTCAGCAATTTTAAAGATCTTTTGAACTTTTGTGTAATAATAACGAATATGAGAAAAAAGAATAGAGGAGAAAAACAAAAAATAAAATAAATATTAAATTAATTTTAAAAAAATAATATAGGATTAAAAAAAATAACAATATTGAAGGAAATAACTTGTAAAATTGAGATTGTTGGTGGCTTTAATATCCAGAAGCAGCTCACTAAAATGGATTCATAAATTACAACTTCACAGACATAAGAGCTAATTATTATTATTTTTTTAGATGTTCTGGTGAAATGTATGTTTACTTTACCCGTTACAAAAGCAAAGGTGTACTAAAAGTGAATAAAAAATATTTTTCTAAATTAAAACTAATCAGCAAAATTACTTGCAATTGAGCATAATTTACGAAAAATTACAGGATTAGCTTTTATTTTAATTGAAAGTAGTAGTGTTAATTCAATGAATTATTATTTCATTTTTCTCTGCGACAAATTAGCGATATAAATGTACGGGATTTTATATTATGTATTTATTTATTTTGGACTGAATGTACATTCACCCATTGAAAATTACAACTTTATTGGCTGATTTCTGATATTTTTAAAAAGTAATTTTCAAAGGGGATCATTTTTTTAACTCTATAGACATGTGACGTAACAATACATGTTTGTTTGCGACAACAATGAAAATTAACATCTGTAGTAATCCATTATTGGAATTTTATTGAAATAATCGGATGAACAAAACAACAATCAGTATTTGTTAGGCATAAAAATTTCCATTATTCAAACTAATCCAAAACAATATACTATACTTAAACATAAAAAGTTAAAAAAGAGATAACAATGTCAAATAAAGCAATCTATGTGCTAACAATAAGAAAAACTTCTTATCTTTCTCAAAAGATCTTGCTACATAGTAGCGTCTAAAATTCTCTCTTGCTATCTAAAAGCGATTTTATTTGCGTTTATCTTACTACAAAAGTGAATTTTGATCTCTGAATTCTTTTATTAAGATCCTTTTAAACCGATTAAGGTAAATTTCGATTTGAATTGACATATTGATTTGTCATCATGAAATCAGGAGATTCATCATCTCCCCACATCGTCAACAAGCACTTCGTCCAAAATGAATTTATATCCGGTGACTCATCTTCTCGCAGTACCGTTATGAAGTATTTGGAAAAAAAGAAATTTACATATGTTGTGCCCCTCGACAGCGGATCATTTGGTGACGTACTCTCAGCTATAACACCTGAAAACGAAGCCGTTGCCATCAAAATTGTGAAGAACATACACTCCTGGAGGATGGAAGAAGTGATCTGGCCTATCTTAAAACATCCCAACATCCTTCCACTATATGATGTAATTGATTTGAAAGAAATGAAATTGTTTATTACAGCGGGTCCTCAAGGTGGGTGACGTTTATTACACCGAAGCATCCTATCTCTATGCATAAAATGATGAGGAGCCCAGATATACTTTCTGACCTAAACGGGTTCAACAGAATTCGTAGATGGCTGCGAAACACCGCCGACGGATTACAATATTTACACGATACAGGCTTCGTGCATTTGGACATCAAGCCTGACAATGTTCTAATAACTGCCGAAGATACGGCTGTGCTATGTGATTTTTCTGGAATAAAGTTGAAAAAACAGCCATGCACAAAGCTTGTTGCGCCGCATGTATACAGACCGCCAGAATGTTTCAACGCAACTAAAAAACATCTAGTATACGGTACAGCATTTGACGTATGGACTTATGCCTTGATGTCAGTGAATGTTTTAACCGGAAATTGGCCAGATTTCCACTTCAGAAAAGTATGTGATTATGATACATGGAAAACAAACGTCGAATTTTTTTTGAAAAAATCTTTAGAGGAAGAAACATTTTATGGAATTATGAGGCGCTCCCTACCTGCAGTTCCTGTGTCAGCGTTCAACTGGCTCATGATTTCGTCTTATCCATGATGCAGTGGAATCCGAAACAGCGACCGTCTGCTCGTCAAATCCTGGAGCATCCTTTTCTGACGATCAAGGTTTGTTCAAAAGAAACAACTGTAACAGAAAACCGCTCTGAGAATCAAATGGAAGTCGTAAATCCGTCTTTGGAAGAATGTGTAATCACAACTGACGATAATCCTTTAAATTCAGTTGTTTCTTCGAAATGTGCTAAAGCAGATTCAACAGTCTTTCTTAGTTTCGGAGGAAAAGAAAGTCTGCGGAGCTGAAGGATCTCGACTCGAAGAATTGAAAAACGTAAATGGTTCTAACGACCTTGAGGCTTTGAATCAGTGTGCGGCAGAAAAACAGAATGTGGATAATGCATCTAAAAAGAAGAAAAATATCGGCAACAGAATTAAAGGATGGATAACAAAAAAAAATGGAATAGAGCTCTGCAAAGTGCGAGAAAGAATTTCACTCTTTTCACTGATGATATGGTGGTAGAACATTGGACCGAACACTGGACACTTTATCCCATTTAATGTTGAGCAACCTAATCGTCGAAGCCTCATAGGAGGGGGAGATTAGGTCGGCATCGGATTTTGGTTTGCTGAAGGGTTTTCTCCGTATCACAGGTCTATCTGGCCTAAGCCTGTGAGAGCCTCTTTCCTCAAAAAAAGAGTGCTCTACGAGATGGTGGGAGAGGTTGACGTTCCTTCGTAGGCTTTTCTACTAACATCACACCGGCCATTTAAAGTTGCATTAATATTATGGCGTTATCGCCCTAGATGTTGGTGTTCCCGTCTTCGGGTATTATTATTATTATTTAACACTTTTCAACAAAGTTGTAAAATTTTTATGAATTAGGTTTGTCTGTCTGCCGTCTGAGTGTCTGTCTGTCTGTGCTCTAACTCGTGTAAATGTACTCCAATTGTCATGCATTTGATATATGTTTTTGAGGTTATATGGCATGTTTGGTTATAAAAATGAAGTGTGTATCACTAGATTAATTTTAACACAATTATTCAAATTGGTAAAGAAATCATATATATGAGTTGTAATTTTCTAACTGAACGAAAAAGGTCATTTTTCGTCCAGTTAGAAAATTACACATATGATTTCTTTAGCAATTTGAATAATTGTGTTAAAATTAATCTAGTGTAATCACGTATCCAGCGTTTACTGGAGTTCCAAATTACCTGCGATTTATTCTGCTGTGCTGATTCAGATAGCAGACCAGATGCTATGATCAATAAGGTTAACTGGATGAATTAAGTCCTCCAGATTCGACCGGGATGGCTCCGTTGGTTATAAGGGAATTTTTTTTTAAATATTAATTTTCGGAGGAGATATTTTAGAAGTAAGAATGCATTTCACTCCCATATGTTTAACATTAGAGAGGGGAATTTGAGATCTCACTGACCAACACCGTTAAGGTGGTTCTCAAATGATCTGATCAACAACGCGAAACTTTCTGACACGTTTTCTGACTCATTTTTAAACGCAAAAGCATAAAATAGGCAGACCTTACTGTTGAAGCAATTTGGAATAGAAATGCGTTTTCCATTTTTTTTTTTTTTTTTTTTTTTTTTTTTTTTAAATAAATTACTTGTCACATGATGACACGATTTTTCCCTTTCTTGGTCTGCTGCCTCGGGAATTCGTTTCAAAAAGCCGACTATGACAGTATTTTCTGAAAGATGTTCTGACTTTACGAAAAAGTGGAAAACTCATTTCGATAACATAGTTTCTGAATAATAACGCCTGCCATGCCAATTTCATCCCTTTCCGAACAAAAATGAATTCAAAATTGTATCAAATAGCTCTTTTGCGTTTGAGAACTGTCTTAACGAATATCTTTACATGAATAATGATGATGTTCAGTCAAAAAGATTTCTTTCGCTACTTTCTTAAGATATTTTTTTTTTTTCGAAGAATCAATCCTTGATTAGGTTACTGATTGAATGATTTAAAAAAAAAAGATTGAATAATACAACATCAATAAAAAACATATAAGATAATATCAGGGGCCGTCCACAAATGATGTCACGCTTGGAGGGGGGGAAGGGGGTTCATGAAATTGTGACAGTTTGTGACAAGGAGGTGGGAGGGGGTAAGAAGAAGTGTGGCATCACACAGTTTGGTCAAAATAAAATCATTTAAAATCGTCAGATTAAATTTTGAAGTTATTTCGAAATTACTAGAATTTGAGGGTATTTTTTAATCGGGGCTAAAACAACTTTCATGTGATTTGTTTTCACTTATATTCTTTTCTTTTCAAAAAAATATATTAATATTTTATCACTAATTGTATTACGTTATTGTATATTAATTATGTTTTCTGTTGTAAACCTTAATCTTATTTCCTACAAAATAAGTACACGAATCATTTTTATTGTTATGCTCACAAATGTCATTAGTTAAAGTTTAAAAATGAAATTTGAAGTATGATCTATAACGTAGTGCTTTGTTTTCTGAACTGCAAGTATATGTCTATGTAATATAGCGTGATATGTGACAAGGGGGACGGGGGAGGGGGTATGGTGAAGTGTGACACTTTGTGACTAAGAGGGGAGAGGGGTAAAAAATATTGAAAAAAAGTGTGGCATCATTTATGAACAACCCCTCAATGCGTATCAATTTTGGTAAAACTTCTCGGTATCCCCTCCCCCTCCCTCCCCTTCCATTCTATTTCTATACCTGTCTGATCGGCGAAGACTTCAAAATTGTCAAAGCTGACAGGAATGCGGAATTAATCTGAGTTAATAAAATAAAAAACAGTAGTTTTTTTTCTTCTTTTTTACTAATAAAATTCCAATTTTATTGACAAACTTTTTTCTTGTTCTAGTTTACTAATACTGGGATTTGGATGAAAACTATTTTTTTGAAAAATTACAGAGCATTCAAGCATATAAAAGAATACCAAAAAAAAGTCTCAAGTTTCATGTCAAAAGATTTGTTCCATGACTAAACTTTAAACTTTTTTTCCCCTTCAAAGAATTCAGAAAAGAAGGGTTTTCGGTTAAGCTTCAGAAATTATATTTTTCTTCTCTCTCTCTGTCAGTCTGTTTTCAGCAGAGATACGATTAAGATTATCGACTTCTAATTTCAAAAAGAAAAAGAAATACTTCTCGTTGCTCTATTATATAACGTACACTGATGTCCAGAAATTAAGGCAGTGACCAATTTCAGACGTTTCGTAGAATATCTACTGAAACTCATGAGGAAATGCCCTTGAACTTTGAGGATGTAAAGAACATGTTTGACTTCATGTTTTTCAGTGAAGATTTTGTCGCGAGGATAATTAGGAGGGTCGGGAAATAATAATTTTAATAATAAAATAATATTTTCGATAGCCCAAGTAACAGAAAATACTAAAAATGATCTGTCACTGTAGAAAATGACTATGTAAAGTCCTGTTCAACATTTGTGTGCATTTATGTAAGCAAAGCACGTATATTCGTGAAGATGTTAACGTTTGTCTGAAAAAAATTAAAAAGTGTTTTTTTATAGCATGCAGAGTTTTTAATCGAATTTAACACCGCTTTCCAAAAACTTGATAAAAATTTATAGGAATAGTATACTGTATATTTGATATTGAATATTTGATGAGATATGAGTATTTGTAGGAAATCAATTTTAACTGCGCATGCGCAAACTACAGCAAAGATTTGTTTGCCATGATTTGATAGTCAATACTATAGGGCAACTCATATAAAAAGACCAGTGAAATATCGTGAAAACTCAAAAAGTTACAGCAATAATTGATAAATTGAGGAGGAAATCCCACATATAATCCTATTTTTAAGCATTGTCTCAACAGATTTTAGTAGTTGTGATGCAGTTAAATTAGGTTTTTAATTCATTGCTCGAATTAAACTACGAGTTTCCGTCGTTATTATTTTCCGTAGATGCCTTACTTTGATGCTGACATTAAAAAAAATTGATTTAAAGTTTATAATCTTTGCCAGGATAAAAGAAATTGGAAATCAGGAAAAAATTAGATTCTGTTTTTATTTTATTTCTATTTTTTTAATTTAATTTTTTTTTTTTTGGGGGGGGGGGGGGGGGGGGGCGGGCGGGGGGGAAGGGGTTGTCGCATCAAAAAATAAAAAATATATTAAGGAGCAATTTTGATTTTTTAGCTTCGAAAAAGTAAGAATGCTGTTTGAGCAAGAAGAAAGTTATGTAAAGTGGTATGTATAGAAAATGTATTTGGTTTGCAAAATTTCTTTCTGACAATTTCATTCTTGAAGATTATCTGCTTTCTGGAAGATCAGTTTAAGAAACTAGTAAAGACAAAAAAAACTAGGTATATACCGCTAATTAATAATACGAAAAATATGAACCAAAATAGACAATATATAGGAATAAATAAAGTTGTTTTAATTTTCACTAGGAAAATAAAGCAAACGAAATTATATTTCGAA
The DNA here is from genome assembly GCA_963931845.1 of Maratus michaelseni. Lineage (NCBI taxonomy): Eukaryota > Metazoa > Arthropoda > Arachnida > Araneae > Salticidae > Maratus > Maratus michaelseni. The sequence goes on along the minus strand of OZ007587.1, from coordinate 378,748,860 downwards.
CAACGAAACGTATTTTATGAAAATTTATTTTGCCGCACGAAAGACTTTTTTTGTTTAGTCATTTTTGTTAATGACAATGCATAATTTCCTTAGTGTCATGCTGTATACAATAGAAGGAAGTTTTGTAGAATGACAGGAGGATCAGTCCAGTTTTCTTTTCCACTTCATTTTAAATTAAATCAAATAAATTTTAAATTGCTTGTATGAAATCTTTAAACGCAAAATTGAACTTCATAGTTCAGCGACTTTTGCGTAAAGCGCGTAATGACAATGATAAAATTTATCCAGCTAAATTTTGAAAGTGTTCAAGCTTTAAAGTTTTTTATAGTCCTATTCCAAGTCTCATCGATATTTTGAGTATTTTTAGGGTTTCGTTCATCTCACGAGACCCTATTACTCCTGCTGCGTTGTCTGTCTGTCACAGAGCCATTCTCAAAAACTATGTAACTTAAAGAGTTGAAACTGTGTATAAATCTGAATACCAGCTATAAAGAGCTCAAAATATTAAATTTTGAAAAATTCGTATTGTTTTAATAAATAGAGATAAAAAACCAAAATTCTAACAGCCTTTTCCTATTAAATTTAAACATTTTTCGTTATAGCAGATGCCAAAAATTAAAAATCCACGATGAAATTCTTTCTACAATAATTAATTTTCTATCAGACGATTTTCACGTGAAAAATGAAAATGAAATAAAAAGTTTCACCCACTGAAAAAAAGATTAATATGAAATAAAATTGATTGACGTCATAGTGGTAATAAAACGGAAAGATTTCTCATCAATACAAGGAGTATGAGTATGGGTATGTACACAAAGGAGATTAATATCACGTCATTAGAGAATTAAAAAGAAAATTTGACGTCCTATCGGAAGTTTAACGGATTTTTCAAATGTTGCAAAATAATACAAAGCGAGTATCAATAAGAGTAATAGAGAATAGTAATAAATATATGAGTTTGAGGAACGTATTGAATCATGATAAAAACCCGATTATGGAAATACTCGCATATTTTGAAGGTGTTTTGAAGGTGTACAACATTTTTTATTTTGAAATTAATTTTTTTCTTAAATATCGCATTGAGTCCACCTGACAGATATTATTATGACAGAATATAATAGCGGGCTTCGTCTGCTATCTGGTTTAGATATTCGAAAAAACGAGAGAAAAATAGACCGGTAATTTTTTACTTTATAAAAAACATGACCTTTTTTTTTTTTGTTTGGTTGCTAAATGAAATTTTGAAATTTATTTGGATTTATTAAAGAAAGAATAAAGTGTTTTGAAAGGACTATTAAACGAAACTCTTTGAGCGATCTTCGATCACACTTACCCACTGGTTTTAATTTATGCTTGTAACTTAAAATATCAAAAATATCCCAGATAATTTTGATTCTAGAAAATTATGCATAATTTTAATACTTTAATATTTTCTGTATTATTTGTTTCAGAAGGTACAGTCTTTCTGGTATTTTGGGTTACACAGTGGCTACCCACAGTTACGACAAGATTGCAGTTACTATTTCGCCAAGATCATCGCAAATATGCGTCATATATACGCATATATATACTCCAAACGCTCATATATGTGCCACATACGTCATTATATACATATTATTTACGTTTTATAGGCCTTTGTTGTCTTTGTCTTAATATCATATACATCTTACACACATGTCATATATTACGTCATACATGCGCCCCGAATTGCTACGTCATATATTATTATAATCTTATATATGCTTTATAATTTGGCGATTAGTCTTGATCGCTTGGTGATTCATCCTCGGGGACCGCTATAACATAAAAGGACCCTTCTTTTTAACGAAAATCACGGGAAATTCATAATTTGAATATGATTTTTCAATAATTTTGTCTTCAAGTAATTTTTTAGACAGATAAATATAATATTTAAATAAATAGAAAAATACATTTTATCCATACGTGTACCATCTTAATGAGTCCAGAGGTACTTGTATATGTCCAAACAACCCAATTCAGTCAGTTAGCTTCGGATCAGTAAAGCCTAAGTTTTCGAAGAAACCATTTATTTTAATTAAAAAAAATAATAATATGGAAAAAAGGAACTGCAATAAGTAAAACATTTTTAATTGTATGGGAATTATTTCCAACATTATGCTAAATCTCGTGCTTTCCAACGCATAAAAATGGAAACCTGTACATGGTAAGTGATAATTTTGTTATAAGCAATAAATTTTAAAGTCTACTTGACATTGCTGATTTTTTTCTACGAAATTTCGAGGTCTGGGGCTTCTGTATTGTCTTAACACTGCTTTGATCCTACGTATTAATATAATTTTGCTTAGAGAATATTTAACCTGTAGAAATAATGCCATAAAACATTAATACGTATAAAAGTAAAAATAGTTGTTAGTAAACACTTTTAATGCATTTAATGTTTATCTTAAAAATCACGACTAATTTCATGACTAAAATTCACGTTGTTCCAAAAATTTCCTTTAAATTATGTTAATTTGGCGTGGGGCCCGATAGTGGAAAATTGACTGCTTTGATTTACGCTTGGTAGAAAGCGCAAACTAGTGAATTTATTGAAGAAATTACAATTTTTGCTCTGTTTCTTTTTTAAGATATGACAACCCCCCCTCCCTCCCCCCCCCCCCCCCCAAAAAAAAAAAAAAACTATCTATTCAGGATTTATAAATTGTTTTCAACGTATAATCCTAATTTAATTAATATTAAACTGTTAATTGATAAAAGTGCATTTTAAAAAATATATTACACTCTTTATTTTTTATTTATATTTTATTTTCTACTTTTTAGTATTTAAAACATTTTATTGTTGCAGTTTCACAGTAGGTCGGCATATTTTAGCGAGCATGGTTTGACGTATAATTAGCACCATTGTTTTCATAACTCGTATGCAATTGTAACAGTAAAGGGTATATAGTTGGCGATTTATCACCTGCGGCCGGCTAACGGAAAAGTGTCTTACAATTAATTTATTATTTTATAATTAAGTTCTAAAAATATTAAAATGTTGTATTGTCATCAAAAATACACCTGTACACCTCTTTTTTATTTTATTATTATTATTTATAATTCTAGCCTATCTGGAAGTGAGTAAAAAATCAATTACGAAATTCCATCTTTACATATACACAACAAGTTAAGTTAACTAAAATAGTGCAAAAAAGACCTGACTTACAGTTTAAACTCATTGAACTGCAACTCTAATATCAATAAAAGAAACACCTTTAAAACCGTGAAAAAGTACTTATAAAAAAAGCATTCCAGTGTGTAAATTTTTTCAGGCCATGCTTAAAAACACGCGCAGTTTGCAGTTTTAATATCCATTATTACAGGGTCGTACTGGCATGACAAAAAGGGCGGTGGCAACTTGGATAAAAAGGGCGCCAAATTCTTATCAAAGGGGCGCCAACTACTATTTAAAAGTATCTAAAACAAATTTTTTGAAAAGTTAACATACATAACGGCTACAGGATTATTTTATATATTTTGAATGAGATAATTCCTATTCTTCAATGGAGTGTCCTTTATTTGGAGATTAAATGCATTAGAAATCCAACTTAAATGGAGTAGGACTTATGGAATTGTCAGTTTCGCTGTGAAATACCTTTTAACCCCCCCCCCCCCTCCCCTCCTTTCATATGTAATTTAAGTCCCAAGAAGGCTGGCCATAAATTTTATTTTAAGGGGACTAGGTACCTTTTGAACATTTTTTTTATTTAAGTATTTTAAGGTACATTTTTGGCATAATAATAAAGGACTCAATGAAGGAAAATGATTCTAATAAGAAATTATTCAATTTTCCAGGCAACATTCGATTTTTTTTTTTGACAATATTAAGTAAATTTTAAAATGTATCTTCTCTTACAATTTTGAACATTTTCAGCTAATTTTTTTAAAAGTATTCGTAGAAGTGTGCTCTACAGTTTTAAGTATCGGATAAATTTGGATGAGAATAGTTCAAGACAGGTCTTAATACACCTGAGTTTCAATTTTGTTGTTTTTTTATATAATTGGCCGAGATATTAATTAAACTCCGCAATTTAATCCCTTGGAGATGAGCGACCGGCATACGTGCCACTTAAGGTGCTTAGAATCCTTCATTATTCTTCTCAGTTACTTTTTATTGTAAATTTTACCTTACTTAGTCAGAGCATTTTCGCGATTCAATTACAGAAAATTTTCTGTTGTGAAAAACCGGTGGTAAAAGGTTAAAAATTAAGGAAAGTGCTCTCGTCGCGAAGGGGTTAAAAGGTTGACCGAAAAATGTTGCACCGACGAGTGCCAGAAACCACGTTCCAAAGTGTGGAGGCAGATACTAGCTGAAAGCGGCTTTTTTTAGCCCGTCTTTCGAAACATGCATCGGCTGAACCGTTCGAGATACATAAAACGGAAAACACCAAATCCCATCTACATTCTTTACGCTTTCTAACTTATCAATCTGTTTCGAAAAGTACGAAAATTAACCCCCTCTTTCAATTGTTGAATACGTCAGAACATTGTTTTCAAAGTAGGAATTTTGTTTTTATAATAGAACTAGAATTCTTTAAAAATAACAAAAACGACAATAGGTTCATAAATTTGTTGAAAATGTGAGGTATAAAGACAGGATAAACAAAACAAACTTCTTAAGAAATTTTAGGTCTCTAGAGCTCATTCTTAGTGAAGAACTGGGTTTATCTCTAATCTTGATTTAAGTTGTTATTGGTGAAATTAGTAGCTAACTTCGAAATCTAACCCCGCCTGTAGGCCGAGCCGGCATGAATTTTTTTTTTCTCGCAACAGTTACAAAGAGAAAATAAAGAAATACATTAGGCAAATTTTGCAGATTTCGCAAAAATTCAAACTAATAAACAATCTTGTAAAAGAGATACAATCAAAAAAATTAATTTGTAGTCTTATACCTTATATTGTTTTTCCATGGACAAGTCACAGTTCTTGTTATGCAAAATGCAACATCAGCATATCTGAGCTGTGGTAATGATATTTTATAACACTGTACACTATTTTTTTAAAAAAAGGTTGAAGTACAAGCTTATTATAAGAAAAAATGTTTAAGATTACACTAAAATAAGTAAATAACTCAGGTCACCGGCAAATAATATAAAGACGGAGTAGTTCTTTGACACTGGATAGAACGAGACAAACGAAGCAGATTTCACATCAAGAGCACTTTACTTATACCGACTATCGGTTGAAAATTAGAAACACATGCATTTCCAGTTTCTGTGGGGTGGACAATAGATGGCTGATTTCGGTACTCTCTTTTCCCGGACATAATGTATTTCGGTCTCATTCGGACATAATGTATTTCGGTTTCTTTTCAAATGAGCAAACTTACATTTACAAAAGCTATTGGGCTACTGGGATTGTTTTTGTTTTTCAAAGATCTTGTTCTTTTGCACTGCAATTCATGTGTATACGCAGAGCAGGGGGGGAGGGGCAGAAAATCTTTGGAAAAGTAATAATTCCTTAAAAGCATTACTTTGAAAAGTATTACTTGAATTGCATTGCATGATAATTTTGTTTGAAAGGTTTTCATTAAATTTCATTACAACTGCTGATAGCTTATAAGTGGCCGAAAATACCAGCTATTTTTTATTGCCCATCAGAAACTTTGTAATAGAACTGTCTTTTATATTTTTTTAGGAAAAGCAAAAGATCTTTCAGAAAATGCTCTCAAAGGTGCCGTTTTGAACCTAATTTCCGGACGCAACAGTGCGGGAAGAGGAAAAAACTGCTGTCACAAGACAACAATCAATTTTAACTCAAGATGTGATTAATTTAAAGAAAAGAATCTGTTGTATTACAAATCATTTCAATAACCAAGCCTGCAATTCTCATTCATTTATGTAGAGTTTGGCCGAATATTCGGTTTCATTTTCGTTTTCAGCGCAAAATCTTAGTTTTGGCGAAAATACTGCCGAATAATCGGTATTACTATAACTGCCCCTCCCTGTCCTCTCCCAAACGCCACTACCATCCAAAGAGCCGCACATACTATGTATTCACATAAAAGGGGATAAATCTAGAAGGTATTAATAATATTGATTAAATTCGTTATTTTTAAATTAAATTATTTTTGAATCATTTTTTATGTTTATAGCACCTTATATTTAATTCATTTTATTTCAATAAAATTAATTTTTAATTAATAATTATGTACTTCCGTTTCTACGCAAAACATTATTCAGATAACATGCATGTTTATGTTATTACTTTGAATTTATTTTTAAGATAATTTCGTTTTCGTTTTCTATCGAAACTAGAAAGGTAACCGGAATTCGGTTCCTGTCGAACACTATTTTTTATGTTTGTAAATGAGCAGAAACTTTTGCATTACTGAACGTTAAAAAATATTTTTTCGAAAATCGCTTTAAGGATTTGCACGTAATCATAACTTATAAATTTCGGAAAATCGAGTTTTTATTTTAGCGGCTTTATCAACGGAATCAAGAACCTGGAATAGACGATTCTATATAATATATATATATACAATATATATAATTATAATATCTTTGAATTTCAAAAAACATATCAAGTTCTTGTAACATTCTAATTAAATCTCCAAAGAGATTATATAATAAGCATTCTACAATAAAATTGAAACTAGATTTTCTCAAAATTGCATTTTTAAATATATGACCATACACGATTACTTTAATAATACTGAATTGTTTTACTTCTAATTTTGTCAGCTTTTTTTCATATATAATTATGCAGAGCATTAAGGATTTTTTTATCATCAAAAATCCTCATTTTTCTTCGATAAAAGTTGAATAATCTCTTCAAAACAGTCGGCATTTTGAAAAAAAAAAAAAAAAAAGCTTTCCGTAATTTCCACCCTTCAGGGTTCGTACTCCTGGAATTTTGCGACCAGGAAATTATTCAGTACCAGTATTTTCTTACAGAAAATCTTTCTTTAAACGAAGGTGAAGTTCCGCAAGTTTAATCTAGATTTGTTTTTCTATAAAGAAAATACCGGTGAAAATCCTGGAAAATTCCCTGATCCGTACGAACCCTGACCCTTTGTCTCGCCTAGTCACTAAAATAAATCATATTTAATTTTAAATTGCTGTTTATTTTAATTACAGAAGCCAAATTTAATTTTAATAGTCGCCGCAACTCACACACACAGACAAAAAATAAATAAATAAATGCACCAGAAGAGCAGCAATAAATTCAAATATATTTACATTTAAAAAATATATGTACTATCAAAATTATATTTAAGCATTGTATTACAAAACAAAAAACAAAGTCAAAGAAAATAGAAATACTTAATTGCGTAATGGGGGTAAAATATAGAAAAGAAGAAGAATAACACTTTTTTTCTACCGCAATAAGCTTATATGTGTTCATTATTTTGCAGCTATTTCTTACTCGATATCTTGAAAAAAAAGTATCTAAAAAATGATAAGGTTTATTGGCAAAGTTATTTTTCGTTTTCACCTTAATGGGAATGTCTAAAAATTTAAAGTATGTATCAATGAAAATTGTTTAATAATATCGTCAAAAAGTTTTGGACAGCTTATGTTATTGCTCAAAACATTATAAAACTCCTATAACAGCTACTGAATTCGATATTTTATTTTTTCGTTTTTAACGTTTCTTTCTTTGCTGATGTCTGTACGCCGAGCGTGTGTTAATTAGTATTTCATGGAAAAATACCTCCACATCCGGTTTCTATTTTCTTCAGAAAGTTACAGAGATCCAAAAATCCCACAATATGGTATAATCAATAAAAAGTGTCACATCTGGTATTACTTACAGATACCACTGGGTATCTAAGGTGAAACTCCACCGACATGTCTTCTTAGGGAATTTGTCTTCTTAGGAACTCCCACTAACAGCACTGAAAACAAAACAAAAACACATCTGCGCGCATCTGCGCTTCTCTTTCATCCATTCTTTTGTGAAACAACTTTTACAAGTTTCAGTAGTTTATATATTTATTTCGATTACATGTCATGTGTATTTTTCAATTTGTAAATCGGGGTGGTGTTTGAAGTTTAGAGTCGTTAAGCAGATACAGTTTGAAAAAAAAGGGTTTTAGATACTATTGGTATTTTTAAATACTAAAAAATTGTAAAAATTTTTCAAATAGATATGAAAAATTAACCTTTTATTCTTTGAAAAGCAAAATTTACATAAGTTTCCATTGCCCAAAAACTTGTGAAAAATTTGTCTTTGGCCTATATTATCATTAAGAAATTATGAAATGTTCCAGTTTATTAGAACTAAGAGCATCGATTTATGTGTGTGCAGTGTTAAATTCAGGCGGTGACCCGGGGGGACATCCCCCCCCCTCTAAGCAATAAAATGTCCCCTGCGGAAAATGTGAGATTTTGTATTTTGGATGGTCAAAAAGTACAATATCCACCCCTGAACTCTACAATGCCCCCCCCCCCCCCCCCCCCGGAGACACAGAAGTCCCTCCCGGAGAAAAGTGTTTGAATTCAACTCTGTGTGTGTGCTTATGGGGAGTGTACGTGTGTGTAAGTGGGTGGGTAGGTGGGGGAAGAGCTATTACAAAAACACGATATTAATCTTTTGAAAGTTATTTTTACACAGATGCTGAAAAATCTGACCAAGGGTGCCGTCATTACAAAAACACTATATTAATTTGTTGAAAGTTATTTTTACAGTGGCGCTGAAACAAATGTGACCAAGGGCGCTATGATTACAAATACACAATATTAGATTTTTTAGAGTTATTTTTAAACAGGCCCTGGAAAAATCTAACCAAGGACACCAGGATTACAAAAACACGATATTAGTTTTTTGAAAGTTATTTTTACAGAGGCGCTGAAAAAAAATCTGACCAAGGGAGCCAGGATTACATAACACGGTGTTAGTTTTTTTAAAGTTATTTTTACAGAGGCGCTGAAAATAATCTGACCAAGGGCGCCATGATTTAAAAAAATATATATAAATTTTTTGAAAGTTATTTTTACAGAGGCGCTGAAAAAAATCTGACCAAGGGCGCCATAATTACAAAAACAAGAACACGATATTAGTTTTTTTAAACTTATTTTTACACAGACGCCGAAAAAAATCTGACCAAGGGCGCCATAATTACAGAAACACGATATTAATTTTTAAATAGCTATTTTTACAGAGGCGCTGAAAAATTCTGACCAAGGAAGCTAGGATTACAAAAACACGATATTAGTTTTTCTTTTTTTTAAAGTTATTTTTACAGAGGCGCTGAAAAAATCAGACTATAGGGGCGACACGATTACCAAAGCCGCCTCTGAAAATGGGACCAATTAACCCTTCTTTGCATGAGATTTTCTTTTACAATTGTGTTTTTTTTATACATATATTAAATATTAGACACCAGAAATTTTAAGATAGATTTTTAATCTTGTTCAGCAACGTAGTTCCCGGGAAATTTACTGGATTAATATTTCTATATAAATATAGTGGTGGCGAAGAAGTTGATTTATTTATTAAAAGTTAAATAAAAAGTGATGGAAATTTACATCACTATGCAATTAAGGGTTAAAATGAAAATCTCTTCTCTTAAATTGCATTCCATTTTTTTTTCTTTTTTCTTCGTTTGTACTTTCACAAAAAGCAGAAATATTTGATCACCCAGCGCACTAAATATTTGACAGAAAAGTTAATTTTTTTTAAATTTATTTTTAGAAAGACGCTGAAAAAGACTGCCTAAGAGCGCCATAATAACAAAAACATAAATACGATATTAGTTTTTTTAAAGTTTTTTTTTTTTTTACAGAGGCGCTGGAAAAAATCTGACCATGGACGCCATAATAACAAAACGAACACGATATTAGTTTTTTGAAAGCTATTTTTGCAGAGGCGTTGAAAAAAATCTGACCAAGGGCGCCAGGATTACAAAAACATGATGTTATTTTTTTTTAAAAGTTATTTTTACAAAGGCGCTGAAAAAGTCTGACCAAGGGCGTCATAATAACAAAAACACGAACACGATATTAGTTTTTTTTTAAAGTTATTTTTACAGAGGCGCTGAAAAAATCAGACTAGGGGCGACATGATTACCAAAGCCACCTCTGAAAGTGGGACCAATTAAAATGAAAATCTCTTCTCTTAAATTGCATTCCATTTTTTTTTTTTTTTTCGTCGTTTGTACTTTCACAAAAAGCAGAAATATTTTATCATCCAGGGCACTAAATATTTGACAGAAAAGTTAATTTTTTTTAAAGTTATTTTTAGAAAGACGCTGAAAAAGACTGACTAAGAACGCCATAATAACAAAAGCATAAATACGATATTTTTTTTTTTTTTTAAGTTTTTTTTTTTTTTTTTTTTTTTTTTTTTTTTTACAGAGGCGCTGGAAAAAATCTGACCATGGGCGCCATAATAACAAAAACACGAACACCATATTAGTTTTTTGAAAGCTACTTTTGCAGAGGCGTTGAAAAAAATCTGACCAAGAGCGCCAGGATTACAAAAACACGATGTTAATTTTTTTAAGTTATTTTTACAAAGGCGCTGAAAAAGTCTGACCAAGGGCGCCATAATAACAAAAACATGAACACGATATTAGTTTTTTGAAAGTTATTTTTACAGAGGCGCTGAAAAAAAAACTGTACCATGGGCGCCATAGTAACAAAAACACAAACACGATATTAGTTTTTTGAAAGCTATTTTTGCAGAGGCGTTGAAAAAAATCTGACCAAGGGCGCCAGGATTACAAAAACACGATGTTCCAGGATACCATGTGTAACAATAGCACATCTGATTGTCGATAATTTATGTTATCTCGAAATTGGGTTATATAATTGTCTTTGATCCCACACAGTTTGCTTATGCTATGCTTTTAAAAATAAAAAGTATTACTTTTTAATTTTCCATATGAAAATCTTTGAAATTTTATGCCTTTCAGTATGCACAACTTTAAACGTGCTTCCAAAAAAAAAAAAAAAAAAAAAAAAAAGTGACGAGGGCGCACCGGGCATTTGCCTCGTTGCCCGGTGGGCCAGTACGACCCTGCATTATTATATATCTGACTATCCTGTTCGTAAACCGTAATCTGCGGAAACAGCTTGTCAGTTTTAGTTGTATGGTTTCTCTAAAGATGTTTACCTTTTGGTTTCGCTAGATAAAGCATAAATCCTAGAAGTTCAGTTTATATTATCTGTATATGGATTTTAAAACAACCTCTTAGTGGTACAAATCTGTCTTCAATTTTCGCGTTTGAACTTTCTTGACATGTATTTATAATAAATTTGAGTAAAATAAATATACATTAATAGAAATTAATAATTTATTTATACAGGTCTCTTATAATTACACTCTTTTATTACATAAGCTTTTATTTAACTTGCCTTGTCTGCCCATTCGACTCAAATTTTGCAATCCAATTTTAACGCACTTCCTGTGCAACAGTTGACATAATCTTTTGTAGTGTGATGTATTTCTGGTAACAATACAATATTCAGTAATATATATATATATATATATATATATATATATATATATATATATATATATATTTGAAATTTTCCTTCGCAACCACTCACTTCAGAGGTCAAAAACATTTCTCCGATAAGGGTACATAAATATCATCATGTGTGTGATCACGTAAATGCTATTGATTGCTTCAGAAATAAGCTGATGCTCTTCGATTGAACCGTTGCATGATTGGCACCATCTTTCAGTTCCACGCAGGGTGTGAATGCATGTGGGTTCGATCCTCAGGAGAAAGTTGATCGATTTTTTTTAGTCTGTCCGTTCGCCTCAAATCTTGCAATCCAATTTTAACGCACTTCCTGTGCAACAATTGGCATAATTTTTTGTAGTGTGACGTACTTACGGTGACAATACAATAATCAGTAAAAAATATATATTTGAAATTTGTCTTCGCCACCACTCACTTCAGAGGTCAAAAACATTTGTCCGATAAGGGTACATAAATACCATCATGTGTGTGATCACGTAAATGTCATTGATTGCTTCAAAAATAAGCTGATGCTCTTCGATTAAACCGCGGCATGGTTGGTAAATGCACCATCTTTCAGTTCCACGCAGGGTGTGAATGAATGTGGGTTCGATCCTCAGGAGAAAATTGATCGATTTTTTTTCCTTGCCAGGAAGCTGGATTTAAAATTGAATATCCATTTTATATATATATAAAGAAAATACCCGCAATTTAATTAATTTTTTTTAAAGGTATTTATTTCAATCAATTGTCCTTCAACATTTTTTTTCCTTTTTAGTACATTAGAAAAGCTTGTCTTTGAAACATTCTTTTTTACTTATATTTTATTTAATATAGCTCTGTTCTTGTATATAAAGATGTAATTTTGTAATAGATTTTTCACCCACTTCCTGATATGCTAGAATTATAAAAAATTATGTGCACAGGTATATTTCCGATGGCAATACACTATTTGATTACATCTAGAACTTTATAAATTAATAAATTAATATTAAGACCTTTTTCCCGTTAGCCGGGCACAGGTGATAAATCCCCAAATATTCTTGATGGTCAGGACCCGATTCACCTCTGAATCTAGGGGAAGCACAGTGTCATTTTTGGGTCCCCCTTTCATTTGGCAAAACTTTTCTTAATTCTTCATGAAAACTCGCCAATGATACTAATATTTCCGGGAATATCTGAGGTCACACATTAAACAGTTTTTTCATGTTCCCTGTATATACTTCAGATATATTTAGTACATATAGCTGTATGCTCAATTTCCTGTGTGATTTCTAACAGGCACATCAGAATTCTGTATGATTAACTTCTTATTGGTGACATTCATATTTCCCTGTTAAATACGTTTCGTGAAGAAGTGCGTGGATTTCCTCTAAGAAAAAGCAAACTTTCTTTTACTTTTTCTCTTTTCTTTTTTTTTTAAATTTAAAAATACAATGCTAAAATATTAAAATGGGGATTAGAGGTCCCTCTTCACATTCATTTTGGGGCCCCTTTCAAATTTTAGAGGGGAAGCATGTGCTTCACGTGCCTTTTGGATAATCAGGCTCTGTTGATGGTTGCAACTGTATACGAATTACAACATAATGAAGTTAATTATGCGCCAAATCAAGCTCCCTAAAATATACCAACTGGTTGTAAAGCTGCCACAATGAAATATTTTAACCCCTAAAAAGGTGAAAATAAAATATAAATTAAAAAATAAAGAGTGTAATATACAGGGTGATTATAATTAAAGTTTAAGTTTCAAAACGCTCTCTCTAAAAAACGAACCACTGATTAGAATGACGTCAAAATTGAACGGCGTATTATTGAAGAAGGGAGAAAGAACATAAACAACAACAAAAAAAATAGTTCCAAATTTTAGCGACAGGTGGCGCTGTAAGCATCAGAAGATGTAAATTAAAATACCTGGTATGCGCACGGCCATTTCAGGTGTTATAAAAGCGTTGGGTAAACCACAGAATAGGATATATTAGAATTCTATTAGATTTAGGTTAGGTTAGGATTCTATTGTCTGTGGGGTACACGGTGCGGCGTTTCCTCATTTCGCGTCTCAGACGTTCGTCATGAGTGTCTCAGTGAAGGACCGCGCTCTGCTTGCAAAGCTTTATTACAAGAACGGTGATTCTGCACCAGTAGCTCTGCAGAAGTTCAGGACCCTCAAGGGTGGGGAAAAAGGCGTTGGACCGATGACTGTCATGGGTCTGGTGAAAATGATGAAAAAATTCGAAAATACTTCGAAATAGTTTGATGTGCAGTCTGGTAGAGGAAGGAAAAGATGTGATTCGGCGGTAGTTGAAGAAGTGGCCACAGCAGTTCAGTAGGAGTCGAGCGGTGGTGTGCAACCATGCGGTGCACGGATAATTGCCGGAACATTGGACAGGCCTGTGAGCATGGTGCATAATATTCTACGAAACATTCTGCAATGCTATCCGTACAAAATTTGACATGTGCAGGAGCTGTTTCCTTCTGACCTGCCAGCAAGAGAGGGTTTTGCTTTGGAATTTCTTGCTCGCAGACAATTATTGGCCGTGGAAAATTCTGTGGACAGGCGAAGCCCATTTCCATCTGACGGGATATGTCAATACACAGAATTGCCGAATATGGGCAACAGAAAATCCACCCGCAACGAACCCAGTACCACTTCATCCTGCAAAGGTCACTGTGTGGTGCGGATTTACGACATCATTTATCGTAGGGCCATATTTTTTCGAGGAGACGGCTGCTTTCGGTCCTGTTACCGTTACCGTCAATGATCAGCGCCATGAGTCTCTTTTGTGTAATGACATCATTCCAACTCTGCAACAGCGTGAATGTCTGGATAGTATCATTTTTATGCAAGATGGCGCTCCTCCGCACATTGCAAATCGAGTGAAGCAGTTGTTGAGGTGGCATGGCATTTCGGAAATGTTAGAATTATCAGTCGTCATTTCCCTACAGCCTGGCCGGCCCGATCACCTGATCTTAATCCGTGTGATTTCTGGCTGTGGGGTTATCTGAAAAATGTTGTGTTAAGTACTCTGATTGCCAACGTAGCTGAATTGAAGACACGCACTGCGTAACACATTCTGAACTTGACCCCGGTGACACTTCGATCGGTTGTGGAACATGCTATTTCCCGATTTAATCTTGTTGCACACAACGGTGGACAGCATATTGAACATGTTTTGCGCCAGTCTCGCGAAACTTAAAAACCGATTGGATGGATGCTTTTTATGCGGTTTTTGGCCTCAGGACAGTTAAAAACCGATTGGATGGATGCTTTTTATGCGGTTTTTGGCCTCAGGACAGTTAAAAACCGATTGGGTGGATGCTTTTTATGCGGTTTGTGGCCTCAGGACAATTAAAAACTGATTTTTCCCATCCGATGTGATACGACCTTGCCGTGGTGGATGGGCTTACGTAACTAACAGTATCACACCTGTACAGTCATGTACACTGAACAGTACAGTTGGTTTATCGTGTAACTTACGCCTTAGCCGTTGTTTTACGATTTGTCATTTGTAGTCGAAATTCTGACGCTTACAGCGTCATCTGTCGCTAAAATTTGGAACTATATATATATTTTTTTTGTTCATGTTCTTTCCCCCTTCTTCAGTAATACGCCGTTCAATTTTGACGTCCTTCTAATCAGTGGTTCGTTTTTTAGAGCGTTTTGAAACTTAAACTTTAATTATAATCACCCTGTATATTTTTAAATACACTTTTATCAATTAATAGTGTAATATTAATTAAATTATTAATTCATTAAAATCATATCTGTCAAAACTTGACGGCAAGCAACTTAAAGATACCACAGAAAAAAAGATTCATAACGTCATTAAAATCTTGGAAATTTTTACAGAATATTTGTTAGCAATAGTTTAAAAAAAAAATAATAAAAAAATAATAATAATAAATAAAAACTCTCTTTTTATAATCGGGCTGGGGAGAGACTGCATTTTAACTCTCTTTACATGGATACAGATAACAGAACAATTCCCAGAGAATTTAGTTTTTAGATTAAAAAAAGAACCACTACAAATTTTTTTTTCTCTTAAAAATTTTACAAATAAAGAAAATTTTGAACAACAATTACAGAATTACAGAAAATGATCACTTACTTTTCTTTATGCCTTATCGATCAATTGTGATTTCAATTTATTGGATCGATATTATATGCCAAAGCTATCAATTTGAAAATTTAAATACAAAATCGTTAGTTAACTAAAAAAATATTCCGGATGGTTAGTAATAATGAAGAAAAAAACAAATTATGTAAGGTTTCCTCCAGGAATAAAATATAATTTACATTATCGAACTGAGTTATCGGAACGCTAACAACATCTGAGAAACATCTTATGCCAGGAGAGGGGTCCGAACCCACGCTCCCTTCAGAGAACCAGAATTTCTCTTTCTGGCGCCTTAGACCACTCCGCCATCTGGTCTTCGCTCATTTCTCCTCTGAAATGAAACTTGTTCAACATCGATTTCCCACACCGTAGCGAGAGAAAAGCACTCTAATGTGTTTATTGCGCATGCTCAGATCAGTGGAAATCGGTTTTACCAATGAAGTTATGAATAAAGTTACGGATAAAGCTATAAATAACCTATGAATAAAGTTATGTTAAAGTGAGTGGGCACCAGATCAGCTTTGCGTTTTAAATATAATAGATGATTATACGTTGAAAAAACAATTTAGAAATCCGGAATAGAAAATTTAAATAATACTTTTTTTTTTGTCTTTGCTGCTGCCATAAAAAAATAAACAGAGCAAACATAATATTTTAGTAAATTCCCTAGCTCTACTAAGCGTAAATCAAAGCGGTGAATTTTCCAGAATCGGGGCCTGCGCCATATTAATGTACTGTAACACAAATTTCTTGGAAAAACATTAATTGCAGTTATGAAATTATGCGTGATTTTTAAAATAAACATTAAATGCTTAAAAGAGAGTATTCTTTTTAAACTGTTTTTTTTTTTTAACCTTATGTTATGCCTGTCATTGTTATGCTTTTAAGTTTAAAAATAAGTTCATAAATGTGCCAGAAAGCTTCACAGGATTTTTATTTATTTATTTTTAAGGGACAACCTTAAAAGTTTAGACTTATGTTTATTGTATTTGTAGTCTTTAAAGGTAAGAAGCATAAAAATAAATCATATAAATAAGGATTTGTGATTGTTTTAAGGTAAACATCACAAATAAAATAACCGTAAATCGAAATCTTTTAAAAGGTGTTATTTGACACTGGCAAGAAGGGTGTTAACATAATGTTGTTCATTTGCAATACCTCCCGAAAAGATTCAAATACATTACCATCTATGGAAGGTAATTGTTGGCAGTGCATTTTCAGTTATGTGCGATGCGTTTTCTAGCTAAATTAAATTTCAGAATATATTCTCATAAAATGTCGGTGAATCGGTGAAAAATCGGTGAATTGAACGAATTTTCCCGTTAATTATATTTCTTTAAAACACGAAAAATCCCGCTTTTGCTCATTCTCCCCCAAAATACAGACATTTTCCCAATCTAAAGTAAAAATTACCTCAAATACTCCAATCTAAAGCATACATTTTCGTCAAATCACGGGGGTTTTCCAGCAAATGTGCTGCTTAGTACTTTTTCGTATTACAAGCAGAATGTTTAAGTACACGCTGCGCTGTTAAAAATTAGCAGTAAACTGTTCAGTCATTTCAACCATTTCTAGGAATAACAATTAATTATGAAGTGTTTCTTATTATGAAATGTTCTAATTGGTTAATTATAACAGAGAAAAATTACAGTTATGGGACCGTTTTCTATTAAGACGGTTCACTGTTAAAAATTTGCAGCATACTGTCCAGTCATTTGACCGTTTTTAGAGAAAACAGTTACATAACCGCGTAATTTAACTCTATTCTGACCATATCATTGCCCATATTATATGGTCAGAATAGACTTAAATTACGGTTATGTAACCGTCTTCTATAAAAACGGTCAAATGACAGCAAATTTTTAACAGTGTTGAGTGACAGACAGTTTGCTGCAGATTTCTAGCCGTATATGTCCTTTTTCACTCAAAACACGAAAAAATCGCAAATCTGAGCTCAAAATGGCCTGAAATTCCACAGTCAATAGACATAAATTTCTTCCAATCATAAGTTGTGTTCCGGTAACTTACTGCCTGCACTTTTTACGTGTTTCGATGAGAAATTTTCTGAACATGTACCTTGTGGTATATGTAAATCTATTACTTCTAATACAGAGCCAGTTTGCTGTGATTTTTGGGATAGCACCGAGTATAAAATTCTGGCATAACCATGTGTGTTTTACATTAGAGGAATTTCTGTAGTTTTTGAAGTTTTTGAATCGTGATTTTTATTATAATTGTTTAACAAAAAAAAAAAAAAAAAAAGGGCAATATTTTTCTTCTGCAGATTTTAATTGCGCGCCACACTCTCAAAAAAATTTCGCCAAAAAACATAAAAAATAGAGGCAGAAAGTTGCCGGAATAACCCCTGTGATTGAAAAATAATTTTCTGCTATTTGAAGAAATTTCCACCTTTTGACCGAAAAATTTCAGGAAATTTTGAGCTTAGGTTTCCAAATTTTTCTTGTTTTGAGGCAAAAAGGAAATACATGAAAATTCCGTTTCGAATACGAAAAAGTACTAAACAGCACAGTTGCCGGAACATTCCTGAGATTTGATGAAAATGCAGCTTTAGATTGGAGGGTTTCAAGTAATTTTTACGTTAGATTGGGGGATTTTTTGCATTTTGGGGGAAAATGATGCTTGTATTGTTACTTAGGAAACTTTGTAGGGAATGTTCATAGTATAGTGAATTAGAGGTCTGCACAGGCCGAAATTTCCAGGACCGGGTCCGATCCGACCCGTACAAAAAATATTGACCCGGACCAACTGAATTTCTACAAAAAATGCGGATATTTCAGAAGCAACATTATCTTACAATTAAAATTATTCAAAAAGCACACTTACTTATGTATAGATTTTATTTTCAGATGATGTTCGAAATTTATGAAATACAGAATGACGACATTATTAATGACTACTTAGACAATTTAAATAACATTGATTAATGTACATAATACTGACAATTTACATAAATACTAATTAAAAGAATTAACTAAGACAATTACATTCAAATGAAGATTCAGTAAGGAAATTTACGTAGTTTTGAATGAAAGAAAGAAATTCAGAACAAAGCGGGATTTTTCGCGATTTAATAAAATATATTCCACACGCAAAAATTTTGGCGCAGCATGTCCCTAAAGGGACTTTGTGCCATAAAATCCCATTCAACCAACCAACCACGCAAAAATTCGTTCAATTCACGTTTTTTTTTTTTTTTTTTTTTTTTTTAAGATTGCAAAGTAGGGTCAAAATAACTAAATAATTTCTAAAAGTATATTTTTTAATCGTAGCTAATTTCATTAAAAAAAAAAAAAAAAAATCTGCTGATAAGACAGTTTTTAAAAAGTTTCCCCTTCTTTTATAAGATGCCTGATGTTGATTCTATACTTTAAAAACAAATTACTTCATGAATTATTGGATTTGCTATTTTCTCAGTATGTGTTTTCCTTGTCATAAAAATTAATGACACTGAATCAATACACATGAACAGTTTCACGCAAAGTATAAATTTGGCAATTAACTCCTGGAACTGCAAAAATCGACCCGTGAATCACTTACATTATTTTCATATTATATGTGTTGCACATTTCGCATTATTTTTCGTTTTGACGACGGTCATGGGTATAAATTTTTGTTACTAAGCGTTCTGAACGCTGAGTGATCACGGAAGTTTTTTGAAATCCTATTGATTTCTGTAACCCTTAGAGACGAAGTAAATACACACAGGATCATCGCACTATTTTTCGAAAAATAAAATAACAATCAAATCAATGGCTCACTTGCAAAGGGTTTTTATTCCATCATGGCGTGTGTAAGATGTGCATGTTGATAAAACGGTGTAGAACAGGGGAAAAAAAGAATTAAAATTTATTCTGGTTTTTAAAACGAGGTCAGGGTTGATATTAACTATTTCTTACAGATGTGGTGTACCATAGTAATTTTATAAATGAAAGTGTGAATTGAATTCTGGATTATTTAGTGGAGCAAATATTTGTTAATTTTCATAATAATCGTTCAAGAACCTGTCTTTTGGATTAATTAGTAGAGTGAAAATTTTCTTAATTTTCCTAGCAATCATCATTCAAGAAAGTATATTTTGAATGCTGATGAAGAAAATATTTATATTTAAAATTGGAAATAATCTATGTAAGTATACTACTGATAATGTTATTAGACAATTATTTATCGCATATTTATTGAATTTAATCAAATGTTTAAAATCAGCGCTAAAATTTAGCGTTTTAAAATAATTTATTTATATAATTTAAAAACATTTGACTTTCCTTATTGATACAAGGTGATCTAACACGGCCTCTCCGGGTTACAGAGTATAGGTAAAATCTATTTTTTTTTAAAATTGGAAATTCTAATAGCTTTTCTACATTTAATATCTATATCTATAGCTATCTATCTATCTATCTATCTATATCTGTCTATCTATCTATCTATCTATCTATCTATCTATCTATCTATCTATATCATGGTTCATTGATAGATATGGTTCATCATGGTTCATCTATACATATCATGTATACGTAACATATCATGGTTTATCTATATCATGGCAAACTCCATGATACCATATCATGGTACCATGGAGTTTGCTAAAAGAAAAATAAGGACTTTCTAAAGTTTATAAAAAACAGTATATATGCTTACTCACATTAAAATTTAATCATAAGGTTGAAATTTTACATAATAAAACATAATTACCTTTTCTAATTAATTATTCTTTTAATGAGTTACAAAATGAAAATAAATACAAAAAATATATAAAACAAACATTTTCTTAGTTGGCTATCAATTGTCTTTTAGCATCAATTTCTTTGGACAGTGAGGAAATTTCCTCATTCTTTTCTTTAGCAGATTTCCTACAATTGTTTGATTTGATAAAAAATTCAGTGTCTTTAGTTGTTTTAGCTTTATCGGCTAATTCATTGGCCACACTTTCCAACTGCAATACCTCCTTTTCAAGACACCATATTTTTTGCTTTATAAAACTAATTTTGAGCTGCCATACTTGGCGGATTATGAATGTTTAGAGATTTTTTTTTTTTAAATATTTTACGGACGCGTTAAATATTCAGCTCACGTTAAAAAATAAGGAATTTAAATAAAAAATAAGGGCTTTAAGGGTCCTTATTAAGGACTATCAAAAAGTAAGGAGTTTTTAAGGACTTTTAAGGTCCATTTGATCCCTGTACATATATATATATATATATATATATATATATATATATATATATATATATATATATATATATATATATAACCATAAATGAAACATTATCATAACACCAACTTAAACCATGAAATAATTAAGTATGAAATAATTAGTTGACAATAAAAGATTCCCCAACACACTTAATATGAATCAAAAAACATTGAAAGAATAAGAAATTAAATAAAAATTGAATCAATGGAATTAAATGAATTAAATGAAATGAAATTTGTGGAATTTAGACAGAATTATCAAGTCCCAATTGCCTAAATACCACAAATAAAATGAGATGTTTCATCTTCATATTAGCCAAACATTGCTAAAAAAATATGATATTGGGACTACATCTCAAATACAATGATTCAAATCAGTGATAAAATAAAAAATAAAATACAATATAAAAAAGGAAAGAAACCATACTTATAAAAAAAATCCATAAAGATGAATAGAGATATAAATAAGATACCTTGCAGTTCATGAACCATCATGAAAACTCCAACATGACTGGGGAATGAATTGCATAAAAAATCATATCATGTTGCCAATTTTAGAAAGATAAATTGTATAGAAATATAAATTGCTTTGCAGTGATGCCAGAAATAATGTTAAAATATAATGGATTATAAAATAAACAGGAACATTAGTGCTGCCATCTATTAGTAGAAAAAAAAGTGGATATAATCTGAATCGAAGGAATAGGATGAAAATAAATGTTTCATAAATCAACCAAATTACTAACTTAATTGATACCAATTAGTTAAATAATAAATAAATGAAATTAATTAATAAAGAGAAAATCGAATTACATTAAAGGATGTATTAATGTATAATACTATGTTATAAATAAGTATTAAGATGGAAAAATTAATAATAAAAAACAACTTAAAATAGTGCTGCCCTCTAGTGGTAAAAGTAAATATAAAGTATGGATGGAAATTAGTTTTTAATAATTAAACCAAATTACTATCTTAATGATAGCCATTAGTTAAATAATAAATAAATGAAATTAATTAATAAATAGAAAGTTGAATAATATCTAAGTAATGGATGTATAAATTAATAATACTATGTTATAAATAAGTAGTAATATGGAAAAATTAATAATTAATGCAACATTAAAAATGTACCATTAAATGTCAACAACGATTAAATAACTGTACTAAAAATGCAACATCATTTAAAATAAATTAAAATAAAATACTAAAGATTTGAATTAAAAATCAAAGAATTAAAAATTAATATTGAGTAAATATTGAAATGAATTAGTCACAAAAATGTGGCTTTAAACAAAGTTAAATTAAATAAAAACACTAAATAAAATTTAAACATATTATATCAACACTGTATAAAAGTAAACATTATCTTAGAAGTAGATATGATATTGTCCACCAAAGGTATTAATCCAAATCATTAGATCAAATACATTCTTAATATTAATGAATATAAATTCATTTAAAATAATTAAATAATGAATAAGTAAATCTAACTAAATTAATATACATAAGAATAACACATCGCAGTCCATTATAAAATGTGTATGATCAAACAATTGTGTAAATCAAAATGCCCCCATTTTTTTTTTTTTTTTTTTTTATATATAAATTAACCATGCGTATTTTTCCATACAACGCCGCCACACACCTCCTCAATCCAACGTCTACCACCCAACCGTCCTATTATAATTTTTTTTTTTTTTTTTTTTTGTAAATATTTATAAGATTATATGATTTTTTTATACATTTTTTAAACGCATGTGTTAATTTGGTTGTAAAGATCAAATAGGAACTAACTATATATTAAGGAATAAATGAATTTTTTTGGAAAACCATGTTGTAATGCGTCAAAGATAAGTTTTTTAATATTTTTGTTAATAAGTTGAGAGGAACATAAACTTTTTATTCTATAAATATGATTAAGGAGTATATTACGATATACAGAATTATGAAGACATGATTTAAAATTAGTAAATGAATTAACTTTAAATTTAAATTCTTTACGTTTATCAAATAGATCTATTATTGTTTTGTTTTCTTTTAGTGTAATATTAAGATCTAAAAAGTTAATAGTATTGTTAGAAAGGAGGTTTTCCGTTAATTCTAAATTAGTAGGATAATCAACTGGAAATATAGAAATATTAGTGTGATCAGTAGCAATTAAAATAATGTCATCAATATAACGATATAAATGTATATTACTATTAATAAATGTACGTTCATAATGATACAAGTATAAGTCTGAAAGTATACTAGATGTACATCCCCCTTGTGGTATACCGACTTTCTGTAAATATAACGTGTTATCATGCATTATATAATTATTATATATAATGAAATTTGTTAAAGTTTTAAAATAAGCTGTATCTATATGAATTGGTAAATTAAGTGAATGTTGATACTTATAAAATAATGCATTTATAATATTATGTAGATCTAATAAATCTATATTATTAAATAGATCTTTGAAATCATATGTCATTATATTGTTAACACATTTAAGATTTTTCAAAATATTGACGAGTTGATAGCTATTTTTTATACAATGTGTGTTATCAGTGGATGTTGTCAGTGTATAAATTTGATTGAGAATTTTTAATAGATATTTATTGGCTATATTATTATATGTATTGCATCCTATAGTTACAGTCCTAAATTTAATTGGATTTTTATGAAATTTGGGTATAAGAACTAAATAAGGATAATTAAAGTTAGTAGAATTAATATTTAATAATTTATAATAACTGTGAATTTTACGATTATTTACAATTACAGTTTCATTAGTTTTTTTTTTAAAGAATTGTTAGTAGAAATACAGGATGTAAGTAGTTGGTGATAATAAGCTTTACATATGATTGCATAATTATTAGGAGATTTGTCAATATATGTTATTACATAGTTTTTTTTTGTAATTTAGTAATTTGCTGGAACAAATGTTTTGTGTTAATTTTAACCATATTGGATAAATTTTGTTTTAAAGACGAACTTAATTTTTCAATAACCAGTATTTTCCATTGATTAAAATATTCAATAGGTTTACTATATGAAATTGAAATTTTATAAATAAAAATGATATTATATATATACAGGGCGATTCCAAATTCATGGTACAAACTTTAAGGGTTGGTACAGGACACTGTAACATACAATTTTTGTATAGGAAACGAGGGTCAAAAATCCATTTATATAGTCAAAAATACAGGGCGTCTCACTCTCCAAAGTCGTGTTTTCGTTCATAAATTTAAAAGTAGTGAAGCTACTTTAACGAAATCCTTACAATAGGCTTACAATTCATACAAAGATGAGTCTGTTGCAAATTTTGTTGATATAATGAGATGATAAATAAATAATTTTTGAAAAAAGCATGTTTGAAAATTATTTTTTAAACCATAAAAAAATCAGTAAATTGTGAGTTTTCAAACAAATTGCATTTGAAAGAACATTTTTTTTCCCTATAATGGTGTAAAAATTAAAATTGTGAGATGTTTAGAAGTTAAAAAAAGTTGCAGTAAAAGCAAAATTTAATCATCAGGTGTTGCCAACGTCAAAATGACGTCAGCGTTAATCACGGATACGTTTGTCTTTTACAGTATAAATGCACTATTTTTTTTCCACATGTGAAACTTAATTCTTACAGTTAGTATAATGAATATTATACGATTAGAAGAAGAAATTGTAATCGTTCAAACTCTTCTTACACTTTTAGTTAAAATCTTGTCTTTGCCATAGCAACAGGTATTTATAGAATATTTTGAGAAACATTTTCTTAATAAATTTAAACTGTATATATCATCATCATCATCATCATCATTATCATCAACCGTTTTCAATCTACTGCTGGATTTAGGTCTCCCCTAGATTTTTCCATTGTTTCTTGTCTAGTGCTTTAGTCATCCTGTTAACACCGGCCACTTTTCTGATTTCGTCATTCCATCATACTTGAGGTCGTCTTCTTAATTGTTTTACATCTCTGAGATACCACTGTAGGGTGTTTGGGCTCCATATTTTGTCTTGTCTTCTTGCAATGTGCCCGTCCATTTCCATTTTAGCCGTTTAATTCTCTCACTGATGTCAAAAACTTTAGTCTAACTTCTTATCCAGATTATTCTCTTTCTATCTCTTCTAGTTATGCCTCGCATACATCTTTCCATACCTCGCTGTGTTGTTTGTAGTCTTTGTACCATCCGTTTTGTTAGCGTCCTGTCTGTGCACAGAGATGGCAGAGATGACCGCCCCGGGAACCCAGCTTTATCGCTTTACAGATGTAGTGCAATTCGAGGGGAAACGCGGCTACTGAACAGCAGCTTACATAAATACATCAGCTGTTTACTCAAAGTTCAAATGGACTGTCTCCTTCACCAGGGCCCGATTAATCACTGAATTTAGGGGAAGCACGGTATCATTTTCGGGCCCTGGCAATCTCGGCCCCATTTAACAAAAGTTTTCTTAATTCTTCATTCATGAAAACTCACCAGTGATACTAACATTATTCTCGGGAGAAGCTTAGCCGAATTCCATATATTTCATTAAGCAGCTTTTTTATGTTCCCTGTATATATATCAAATATATTTAGTATTAGTACATATAGCTGTATGCTCAATTTCCCGCGTGGTTTCTAACAGGCACATCAGGATGCTATATGGTTAATTAACATCATATTAATGACATTCATATTTCCCTGTTAAATAAGTTTCGTGAAGTAGTGCGTGGATGGCTTGCTTCTTGGATTTAACAAACTTTCTTTTCTTAAAAAAATAAATAAATAAATAAATAAAAATACAATATAAAAAAAATAAAACTGGGAATAAGAGGGTTCTCTTCAAAAGGTTTCACTAAAAATAATATCACTATTATTTTCACAAGAAAATTTTCTTCCACCACTCATCCACAAGAAAAATGACACAACTCCGGCCAATTCAGTCCAAAAAATTCATTTTGCGTATAATTCCACTAATAGGTCTTAGGTGCGTCTTGCCCTAGACCAACATATGATCCTTAGGATCATATGTTGGTCTAGGTATTGCCACAGGCAATGTGTCATAAGTTTAGTTATTCGGAAGATCACTAAATTAAAATATGTGCCACTTTGACACCAGAAAAGGGATGGGTGGGATAAATTTACTCAATCCTCCATATGTTTTGATTCATAAGAGTTTTGCGATTTTGTGTACGCTTTTACAGCTAAATGCAGATCTAAATGCTATATATTTTTACGTTACAGTAAAAAAAAAAAAAAAAAAAAAAAAAAAAAAAAGATAATCTTCACTGTAAAAAAAAATCTCTTGAAAATGCGAGATTTTCCGTAAATTTTACGGAGAAGTTTCATTTTTCCAAAACAACAGTACAATTTCCGTAAATGACATTAGTTCCGTACAGGAGATTTCAAATTCGTAAATATGCAGAAAGTTTTCCGTAAATTTAGTGGATTTTTCCCGTATTTCTCTCAAAACAGTACAATGTCCGTATTTCTTCCAAAACAGTGCCATTTCCGTAAATGACGTTGAGAGGTTTGCGTACAGAAATCGCCTTGTTTGAAATGCGAATTAAGATTGTTGTATTTTCTGGCGTTCTTCTAGGATCCAGGCCTGGACCGGTCCTACCCGTGGGCCTATTTTCTGTCATTAGATTCGGGCAAATCCTGGAGCTAACCGGGGCCGTGTCTGGACGGTAATTTTTTTGTGAAAATAATAGTGATATTTTTATTTTTTAGTGAAACCTTTAGAAATTTATTTTATTTAAATTACAGAAAGATATTTTTTTTAATCTACTTTTTTTTATAGTGCTTCAAATTATGAATTTTTTCACTGACTTTTAAAATTTTTATTTTAATTTATTAACGTGAAACAATATTTGGTTATTAAAGGTTTCATAAAATAATATCTTTGGAAATTATCGGTATGTATATTGGTATTAAATTAAACTGATTTGTCTTATAAATTTGCGAATTAAACTAAAATTTATTATTTTATAAATTATAATTTTACAAAGTTCATAATTTTTTCTTTAAATTTATAAAAAAAATAATTAATTAATTTTTCTTTACTTTTCTAAAAATGAAGTTCATAATTTATTTCGTTAGTTTATAATTTTATAAATTAAATTAAATTAATTTAAACTAAATTATAAAGTCCAAATTTAAACTTACATATCCCAAGGTCATTAATTTCAGAATTTTCTCTAAAAATCTAGTTTTTTGTTTTAATATTTTAAAAACAATTCAGTTTAACAGAATCATACACAAAAGCTCTCAGCAAAGCTTAAATAGAATAATTTAATTTATTATAATATTGTTTATTTACATAAGTTTTTAAAATAAGAGATAAAGAAAATTTATTTAGATAGCATGTACTAAATACGTCTGCTTAATATAATTATTGTTTTTATTGGAATTGATAAATAGATCATCACACAAATAATTTTAAGAAGTATACTAGATGGAACCGGTCAAAACTTGACGCAAAAAAATACTATAACAATATCAGTAAAATAAGCTTCTTTATTATTTATGAAGGGGCGCGTATAAAACAGTCTTTCAAATATTTTATTTAAATTTTTTCCCCAGTCAAATACAGTACTATTTCCGATGCAAACTCCAAACAAACAATCCGTAAATAACTGTGTAATGCAAATCAGTTTGACATTACCACCATATTCCCCACGGCAAGAAAAAAATTCATGGACCTATGAAGTGTATACAAATAGTATATTCCTACGTTCATATCATATTCAGTAAATAACAGAACATAGTAAATAAAGCACACATCTCCCACTCCCCTGGGATAATACAAC
Source organism: Maratus michaelseni (assembly GCA_963931845.1). Lineage (NCBI taxonomy): Eukaryota > Metazoa > Arthropoda > Arachnida > Araneae > Salticidae > Maratus > Maratus michaelseni. Next base: position 378,721,302 of record OZ007587.1, on the reverse strand, counting down.
CGAATGAGCTCCTATGCGAATGTGCATTGCATATGCCCAAAAGCACCGTCGAAATTCGACGTTAAAAAGTTTTAAAATGATTAAATTAAAAGTTTTAAAATGTCCTCTTTAATCATTGTTCGTTTCAAATCCATATCTTCTAAAACGCATCCATTGTTTTAAGCTAATCAATTTTTATGCAAAGATTAAGAAGTTTTTTACAGTAATAAATCTATCTGCAGATGAGGGAGATTTTTAATGTTTTCAAGTGTAATTTATTTGTATGGTTTCTTCGGTTCCTTGACATAATCAGGATGATTATCCCTTTTCCATCACAGTCGGGGATATTTTTCCTCATATACAGTTGACAAATGTAAAAAAAATTTAAAAATGCAATTCCTAGCATATCCTGATATCTGATGGAACATATTCATCAACGAATTCAACATATCAATTTTATGTTCAACATAAACTAAAAATAGTCTTTTTTTTTTTTTTTTTTTTTTTTTTCCTGACAGATTTTTGTTTAGCGCCAAAATGTTCTATCTTATGGATAATCTGATCTTATGATTTATCACTTTAAAAAAAAAAAATATTATTCACTTTTTATGATGGTTAGGGAAATCTATTTTCAATTGTGGCAACTTTCCCAGGGGCTATTTTACATTATTGAAGTAAACTGGTGGTCATTGATAAGATAGAATTGAAAAACTTTTCATGCTTGAAAATTATTTAAAAAGTCGTTAAATTAATCGGCAGTTTTCAAATAAATTTCAATCGAAAGCTAATTTTTTTTCTAATTGATGATGTAAGAATTGAAATTGTAAAATGTAGTAAAAAATAGAAATTTGCAGTATTTCGAAGTGATGTAAGCGCGATGAAAGCTAAAGCGATAGCGCCTTTGTTGTCACAACTGTTGTACATTTCTAAAAATTGCCACTGTATTTTGGCTGGCGTCCAAAAGTGGAAAAACATTTTTTGACATCGAAAGAGAAATTCACAGTGAAAGAAATAGGACTTTGCGCTAATAAGGAACTGTTAAATGAACTTATAATAAATCTACCAAAATAATTCCTATGAAATATTAGTCTTACATTGTTTATTCTAGCTAAAAATACAATAATTATTTCAAGATTTTTTTCTACCATAACACTATTTTTAATAACTTTAAATTTCCTGAAATCCTTTACTTTTGTGATTTTTTTTATTAAAAAAGGAAATCTTCTATCCTATAATTTAAAAAAAAAAAAAGCAATTGGTAACATGTAATCAAGGTATGCAATCAAGATGAAGAAATCAATGACGGCTCCAATTCTAATCTTTATAATTATGAATGCAAAAATCAGTAAAATTATGTCATATTAACACAATCATATACATTTTTCTCTTTAGTTTTATCAATGTTAAAATGCACTTCAAGCTAAGCATAACGTCATTTTCACCGGCGCAAACTTTTCACACGTACTTCATATACCTTACATTAATGCTTAAACATCATGCACACAAATATAAATATATTTTGTATTTAATTGTAATGAAAAAAATGGCATCAACAAAGTTATAATGCATAATTGTCTGAGTGCAACGAAGACTCATACACAACGCAGTATTACTTTGCCCCATATATAGCTACGATGGATATTAAAACCTTTCGTCAAGCATAACTCAAAAAATAATTAACGGATTTCGTTCAAATTTTTACAGCAGGTACCTATAACGGTGACAACGACGTCTATTTATAACCAAGAATAAATGTCAAACCGTTTGGAAATTATGTTAAAAAAATAGATAAAAAAGCACAATTAAAGTACATACGTCACTAAATTTTGTGCATACGTATTTTTCACCGGCGGGAGATTTTCGTAGACAATCCGAATTGAAAAGTTCATGGAGTACATGGAGCAAAAAAATATGCACGCGCTAATATTCGGCACAATAAAATATATTTCAATTTAGTAGAAATCGAAAATTAATCTGGATTTTTTTCTGTTTGAAAGAAAACCCCCGCAATAACTTGGTAGACTTGGTATTAGAGATTTGGCGCAAATCTCAGCAATAGCAGCTTTTTTTTATTTCGCGTGTGTAAATTTAAAAAAAAATTATTTGGTGTTTAAATAAAGGGTTTCGATTTATGGCATTATTTCTTTTTTTCCCCTCTTTTTAGCATTTTAAATGGGATTAATGAAAGGCATGTATTTTAAATTAAATGAGTGAAAGGTTTATTCTTAAATGAAATGAATTCAATATGAAAATGTTATAGGAACAAAATTTGGCGATTTATCAACTGCGCCAGGAAAACATAAAAGTATCAATATATCAAACGGTATGTAGTACGTAAATGAAACATTTATATTATAATAACCCATCGTACAAGAAAAAAAAAACTAATATTCTGCATTCAGAGGGGAAATTCCATCTCCTGTGCCGTAAGATTTGGCGAGTTCTTTTTTGGTGATAAGTTTTTCGATGTGATTGTTGGGATCTGCAGAATTTGGCTTACTTTTTCTAAATCGTATTTTTTTGCAGATGTAGTATTATGTAAATATATTTTTTTGCAGATATTTCTCTATTTTGTATATATATATATATATATATATATATATATTAAATTGTAATGGCATTTGGAAAAGAAATTTTTACCTTTTTATCTGTGCCTTCGGAAATATTAAAAAATAAAAAAAGATTTACATATATCAAGCGTATAATGTTATGGTTTGCATTTTTATACGGACCACTTCTTCATTTTTAGATTTTAAATGCTATTTATTATTTACTAGCCGTTTATTAATTGTTTACAATTTACTTCCCTGACAATAACAATTATTACAAAAATGCCTCTTAGGTTTGTTAAATAAGTTTGTTTATGTATTTTCATTACTTATTAAAATATCGAATATGGCGATAAAATTTTATTTTAGCATCGTGCTTAAATTTTTAAGATGGTGCAAAAACATGTTTTAATAAACGTATGTTTGCAAATATTTGAAAAACATGTTTTACCGCTCTCTTGAAAAATTTTGTAAGATGCTAAAACTACCTTTTGGCACCATTTAAATTTTTTTTCGCCAACCGACATTGGATACAAAACTTTTCCCCATTCAGATACACAGACAAGGCTGGTCTCAAACAAGAGTAAAGCTAGCAACAATATTGTTTTAACTCTATAAGAGTTACAATATTGATATTAAATGCTCCGATTGGCTTTAGGCCCAATTACGAAAGTTTTTCCTAAAAAAAACTGTAGAAGTCTTTTACATTTGTTTCAAATGAAGCTCGGTCTACAAAGTATTAGTTAATAATACAAACAACACTAATGGCATGGAGGCAAAAGTTTTAATTTATATGTATATATTTGAAACCCTCCCCCCCCCCCCAAAAAAAAAAAAAAAGAAAGTTACACTAATGAATTTAAAATGGCGTTAAGCCACGCTTTCTGACATAAGCAATTGGCTGCAAATGCGATAACGAAACTTTCACTTAACTTAATAACATGTAGCTAATATAGCCCTCAGGGTACTTTGCAGTTATACAGACCTTGTGGTTTTTTTAAAAAGCTTCAGACAATTCAGGTTTAAGAAGTTGAGATTTATTGTCAAATGATATAAACAACCATGAACACAAAACTGATGAATTATTATTCAGGTTTATGTATGTATAGATCAGTTTCAACTGACGTCACACCCTAGCAACCACCTTAGCAACCAGATTTGTTTTTTGTTTGCCCATCAAAGATGGTGGATTGGGATTGGTTAGCTCGTAATACAGTCTACAAATCCACGATTATGATTGGTTGATAAGTTTTGGTGGGTTGGTGATCACGTGGTTGAAACTGATCTATTTAAAAAAAATTGCATCTGATTACACTTATTAGATAAATTACTTCTGTTTGCATTTAATCGGCTTCTGTATATTAAATGAATTGTTTAAATATTGGGAAGAAGTGGCGAGAGGTAGAAAGACGAGTAAACAAACGGGTAGACAGACGGGTAGTGAGATAGTAGAGAGACGAGTAGCGACATAGGTAGGCTGACGGGTAGAGAAACGAATAGATAGACAGCTAGAGAGAAAGGTAAAAAGAGGGTTAACAGAGTAGTAGCGAGATGGGTCACGAGACGGTAGACAGGAATCTAGCGCGAAAGGTTGCGAGACGCGTAGCGTGGTAGATAAAGAGACGAGTAGAGAGATGAGTACAGAGACGAGTTGTCTGACGGTTAATGAGATTGGTAGCGAGACGGGTAAAGAGTCTGGTACAAAAACAGACGAATAGTGAGACGGGTATACAGACGAGTACAGAGGTAGTAGATGGGTACGGAGATGGGTAAGAAGATGGGTAGAGAGGCGTATAGCCAGACGGTTAGAGAGACAGATAGACAAGTTGTGAGACAGATAGACAAATGGGTAGAGAAGTGGATAGAGGCACGGCTAGACATACAAGTAGTTAGACGGATAGACAGACGGTTAGAGAAATAGATTGGCGGGTAGCGAGACCGGTAGAGAAATATAGACAGGTAGCGAGACATGTAGAGAGATAGACAATCGGTTAGAGAAACGGGCAGAAGAACGGATAGGGACACAGACAGATTGTGGAGAGACAGACAGACAGACAAAAGAAAAATCTGCGGATTGGCGCAGTAAAGGCGCAGAGGGCAGAGCCGCCTAGAGAATAATCAAGAAGTATCTGTTAAGCTTAACTTTGAAATATATATATTTTTTCAATTTTGCCGATACGGAGGTTTAATGTAAAAGTTATTTTACAAAAGTCATCGAAAGATTTTTTGTATACTTTAATAGTAATTTAGACTATAGTTTTGCAATCTGGTTTGTAGCAAAGCATGCTATCAATGTGGTTTGAAGTGTAAGTGTTTCTATAAACAGTTATACAAATAATAGATATATAATCAAGGAAGAAAAATTTTAAATTCACACACAAAAAAAAGTGCAACAATGAAATTAAATTTGCGTTAAGTCACGCTTGATAGAATAATCTATTGACTGCAAATCCAATTACGTAACTTTAAAAAGCTTGGCGTTTTAAAAGATCCGGCGGTTTTTTTTTTTTTTTTTTTTTTTTTTTTTTCAAGAAAATGAGATTCTTTGCCACATGTTAAAAAAAATATGACAACACATCTGATGAACGGTACTTCTTTTCTATTTTTTTAACAGTGTATATGAATTTATATATGATACTTTGTAATTCTATCATTTAATTTGCTCTTTTTCTTTATATTGTAATTGTTAACCCTATGTTCTCAGCAATATCACTCAGACTAATCCCTTCGAGGGAAGTCCTAGTGATAAAATAAACTCAATGGACAATATTCCCGTGACGTCACAATAAATATGAATTTTTATTCGCTTATAAAACACGCGGATAAGTATTTTTACCGAAATTTAACTTGCAAATTAACAAATTCGGCCTTAAAACCGCGTGCTTTTAATATTTATTATTTCTCTTTTATTCAACCACAGAGTTTAGAAAATAAACTCTGTGCTTCGGAACAGTAGGCGTTATCCGATTATGACGTCATTAGCAGACGTAAAAGTTTAATTGAAAATTACGGTTAATTAATTAAATTTTCGAACAAACGAATGCACGATAACAAATCTGTGTCCAAATATCTTTCATTTAAAAGAAAAATTATGTAATTTGATGCAGTAGTTTGTTCTCACGGATTGTCGAAAGAAATCGCTTAGCGTTTTAAATATATAGATGTACTATTGCAAAAAGAAGCAATCATTACTCTTATGAAAAGAAAATATTAAAAACATTGGAACATTGGAAAAAATCCATCTAACTATGAAACCTTCAAGTTTTGCATCATAAAAAGCATTTAAAATAAGTAACAAAAAAAAGAAGTGTATCTATCACTTATAAGATGTTCCTTGAGAAATAACTTTTTTTTTTTTTTTTTTTTTTTTTTTTTTTGTCCTATAAAATTTATTTTAACGATATAAAAAATTCTAAAAAAATAAGGAAGATATCTGTTATAAAACGGAAATTTAAAGACGGATATTTAAAAATCACGGAAGATTTCCTAGAATTTACGGAATTTTTTTCCCGTTAAAATACAGAAATAGTACTGGCGTCTCGATTGGCAGTACAATTTCCGTTTTTTTTTTCGGGATTTTTTTTTTTTTTTTTTTTTTTTTTTTTTTTTTTTTTTTTTTTTACAGTGTTCTTTTGCCTCTCCTGTGAAATGTAGTATTTTCGAGTTGTGTCACTTTTCTTGGGGATGAGCAATGTGATGTGGTAGTCATTCGAATGATAAGTTTCATAGTTCAGTATAGGTTCCGTGCCTACATAGATGTTCTCGGTTAAAAACTCGACAGTGGAAATAAAGTTGCTATCAAAAAGTAAGACATTCTTGTACAGATGCACCCAAAAAAAGGAATTGATTAAAACTACAAAACACGTTTTGTTGCGTACATTTTGGTTGTTTTAGCAAAATTCAAGTAAAATTGAACCATTTTACTTGAATTAACAAAACATTTTTTGCTGACGATACAAATTTTTTTTTTTGAATTGCAAAATAATTTTTTTTTTTGTTGATTCAAACAAAATTTCCATTGACCTATATTTAAGCAAAAAGTTTTGTTGGGTCAACCAAATTTTTGTTGATTCAACAAAACTTTTTTCTGGGTGTGTGACTTTCCAAGACACTTAAAATTTCATATATTCTGTGTGAACCTATTTTCAATGTATTTACTGTTCAGAAAATTTTAAACGAATTCATTGCCTTTTCATTTGACAACGTTAATATTAAAAAGGGATTCTTTTGAAAATAATTGACATCGTCCTGTCTCAGCCAGAATTTTTTGTCGGGGAGGAGTTTTGAGTCATTATTGAAATTTTTCATTGCTTCATATATGTATGAATTTTTCTTTTTTATTTATATATTAGTTTACTTGCTAAATAAATATGTGATGCGTAATAATCAACGTAAACTAAAACACACAATCAAAAGAAATGTTACATGAAGTTACATAATAAGCTTAAAGTTATTTCAAGGCTTCATAAAGGAGCCTCCTCGTTTTCCTAAATAGCGGAATAAAAAAAGAAAATGGGAAACAACGGCGCTTGCTGCTGCTGCTGTTCTACATTATCTTTTTATTTTTTTTTTCCCTCGAAGACTCTTTTTTATGAAACCTAAAAACAAATTGAAGCTAACTGATTGGCTATTTTTGGATTTTCGTTGCGTTGTTTCCATACATCATTCATTAAACAATAGCGAAAAGTTTTTTCATTTATCTTATCTGTTTTAAATTGTTGTGGAAGGGGTTTTAACCCCTTAAACACCGCTTTGCTGGGCCAGTGCATCATCATTCATTTTATATTTCAGATTCTGATGGGAAGAGCGAAGATTCGCCACCATGAATCGCTACGTGACACTGAGTCCATTAGGTGACGGTACGTACGGAGATGTTGTTCTGGGGAAAAGACTCGACACCGGAGAGAAAGTTGCTATCAAAAAGTAAGACGTCTTTATGCACTGCTAACTTTGCAAGGCACTTAAAATCCCAACGTTAACTATGTACATTCCATTAAAATATCAAAATATTTCCTACATGAATCTAAACATTAAATTTGCAAATACCTGATTTTCGTGCGAGTAGTTTACCGGCTCTTTTATTTATTGCCTCTAAAGGCACTAACAGGAGAAGTCAAATTAGAGGATTGCACGGGTCGAAATTTCCAGGCCTTGGTCCGAATGAAAGCTATCTTTGCCCGGTCCGGTGTAAAAACAAAACGTTCGGTCAGGCCCCGGCCCGTTTATCATTTTGCAGTTCACGGCCCTGCCCGGCGCGACCCGACTCATTTTCTAAAAAAAAAACTTCGATTTTTCTTTACATTACAATTCTTTCAATCACATTCTTTTAATGAATACTGCGTACATATGTATGGGAAAATTTTGCAGTATATATTAGATTCACAAGCCATAGAATAGAGAATAACAACATTAATGATCACTTAGACCTTTAGTCTATTCAAATAAAGACATTTAAAAAAACGGCCCGTTTGATTATTTTTTATCGGAGTGGCCCATTTATTATTTTTATTAGCCTGGCCCGTTAAAAAAATTGTCTTTATTTTGCCGGCCCAGCCCGTTGGAAAATTTGTCTTCATTTTTCTAGTCAGACCCAGGGCCGTGTAGACCTCTAGGTAAAATGTAGGAATCAGTTGCATATGCAGAAAATGTATACGGGGTGTGGTTCAGCATATGATTATTTATCTGTCTCATATATGAGGCGTTGAGAAAAAAAATAGCATATGGTGATTAAATTGGCAGTGTCAGAGTGGACCAAGCCACTTAATCCACTCTTGCACTGGCAACGTGATATCCAAGTTATGTTGGACCAACTGTAAAACTGGCTCTACCACTTGAATAGTTTTAAAATTAATCAAATTCATTATACAGCCAATTAATGACATCACATACGATGGTTATTGCCTCCATGTCTGTAATTACTTTATTAAGATAAAAAAATGAAATACACTGCTCAAAAGAATTAAAGGATATTGCAGTTTTAGGTGGATTTTGTATCTGGGAAACTTTTTAGCTGATTGATACATGGTCGACAGACATAGTAGGTTATATGAGAATAAATTACACATGTTTGGCAGAAAAAAATGCATTTTATTGCGCATTTGTGTACAAAAGGAAAAAAACACAATTTGTGCATATGAGAAAAAAAGAATAAGAAAAGGTGTTTTCTTCAAAGAAAATCATTTTCAGTAGGGGGTATGGTTTCCACGGGCGGCCAGCAACGTTGAACACCTTTGAGGCATGGACTCAATGAGGCTATTAATGACGAGTTGGGGTATTCTGCCCCACTCTTCCAGAAGAGCTCTTTCCAGTTCTTGGAGAGTTTGTGGGGGTTGTTGGCGGCCAGAAACTCGTCTTCCTAGAGCGTCCCAAACGTGCTCGATTGGATTCATGTCTGGAGAACACGCTGGCCATTCCATTCGAACGATTCCTTCCTCGAAAAGGAAATCCTCCACCAGGTTTGCACGATGTGGCCTGCAGTTATCGTCCATTAAAATGAAGTTATGATTGCTGCAGCGTAAGGGACTACAATAGGTCTGAGGATCTCATCCCTATATCGGCGACCAGTCAGAGCTCCATCTCGAATGATGTAGAGGTCAGTGCGCCCGTCAATGGAGATGCCACCATACACCAACACTCCTCCACCGCCAAATCTGACACTTTCGTGCACGAACGCAGGATTATTCCTACTGCCACGGTCCCTCCAGATGAAAATACGCCTATTATCCGGATGCACAGAAAAACGGGACTCGTCAGAAAACAGAATATTTCGCCATTCATTTCTCCTCCAGTTGACATGCTCGGTTGCCCACTCCCTGCGGTCGCGACGATGCCTTGATGTTAATCTAACACATACCATCGGTCGGCGAGCATACAGACCTACAGCATGGAGCCGGTTTCGGACAGTCTGAGTTGAAATCGTGGTGCCTGTAGCCGAGCGAAGGTGTTGTTGGAGAAGAGTAGCGTTCATGTTTCGGTGTCTCCGAGCTGTTAACGCTAAATCACGATCTTCATTGGGCGTTGTTGCCCGTCTACGACCTTGCCCTGGTCTTCGGCCTGCACATCCACTCTCCAAAAAACGGTTCCAGATCCTGGAAATGACACTTTGTGACACTCCAATGGCTTGCGCTACTTCGGCTTGAGTTTGGCCCCCTTCTAACCTACCAACAATTCTCCAAGCTTCTGAATCTGTCAAATGACTTCGCTGAGACATCGTACTCATCGAAACAAAGCAATCACTGAATGCCGATCATCCTTGTCTTCATTCTCTTTTATCCAGTTGAAAGTCAAATTTCATTCGCTGCCGCTGAAGCGACGTTTTTGACGTCGGACTCAAAATTTGCTTACTCCACAGTTTGAAAACCAGAAAAATTTGCATTTGTGATTCTCTTCTTCTATTTTCGGCAAAAAAAATTTCGTTTATATCTTTATTTTATATAAAACTTCAAATATCCTTTAATTGTTTTGAGCAGTGTATTTTACATGGACAAGTAAGTTTGAAATGTCCGTCTTTGAAGGAGCATCTTATTAATTTTTAATTCATTTTCAGCAGTGAATTACGCCTGTAATCCTTTAATAATAACCAGCGAATTTTTATCCTGTTTTTTCCAAGCGTAAACCGACAGAGTGAAAAAAGTCTCAAGCCGGGAATCGAACCCGGGTCCTCAAAATAGCGCTCTGAGGTTCTACCACTGATCTACCAGGAACGATAGTCCAACTCCGCATTTTCACTCTTATATATGTCAGACCGGCTGCAACCGAAGCTCAAGATGGAAATGTCATCATGAGCACGCCAAATTTCTGCGGCAAACATGAGACGACAATACAAAGCCCAGCATACGACATCACATAGTTAATTTTGAATTCATTTTCAGCAGTGAATTATGCCTGTAATCCTTGAATAAGAGTGAGAAATACCGAGTTGGATATCGTTCCTTGTAGCTCAGTGGTAGAGCGCTATTCTGAGGACCCGGGTTCGATTCCTGGCTTGGGGCATTTTTCACTCTGTCGGTTTACGCTTGGAAAAAGCAGGGTAAAAATTCACTGGTTATTATTCAAGCATCTTATTTTTCGATAGTCACCACTGGCGGCGATGCACTTCCGCCATCAATACACTAGTTGTTGCAAACCGTCACAGAAGAATGAAATCGGCTGTGAGGACACCCTTGCAAATATCAACAGCTTAATGCACTGGTTATCAGAAACCAGTTCATTGATACGTTCTCTATGCTCTGCACTGTCTGCGGTCTTCGGCCGTCCACCAGCGGGGCTTGTCGTGCACACTGGATGTGCCTGGGTTCTCCGTCCAGCTTCTAGGTACTTATCGCCTGACGGTGTTTCTGTCCACACATGTTTCGCCATACACAGCACTCAATTACCTGTGGATATCAATTGGTGCAACACCTTACGCTGTCAGGAATTCGATCAACTCACGCTGTTTTAACCACACTTCCATATAGTCCGACATTCTTCGTTTTACTGTTTACACGTCAGTGATCCCACCTACAAAATAAAAACGTCATGAGATGAAGTACATTTCAAAGTTACTTGTATGTAACGTCAATGTAAAATATTTCGTTGTGTTCTGTTAATAAAGTAGTTACAGACGTGGAGGCAAAACTTATTGAACAACCCTCGTACAATGCTTTGACACTTAAACTTCATTTTCCCCAAAAATATGGGATAATCCACTGATTCTCAACGCCTCATACATTCATATATGTAAATACATGTGTTATTTCTATGCATACGTGTATATAGCTATCTGCAGTAAAACCTGTGAAAACAGAACCTGTCTATAACAGAATCCTGTCTTAATCGGAAAAATGTCTTTTGTGAAGACGGTAGAAATACCATACCGACTATGACGCATATCCCTCTAAGAGGGAATTTTTTCTGGTCCTAATGGAATGAAACCCATGAGCGTTCTAGCATAACTGATAAATTGGTATAGGTACAGTACAATCTTCCAAAACGAGATCGCAAGGGGCTAGTAAAAAATTTCGTTTAGACAGGTATAACATTCTTTACACGATATTTATTTTCCGTTATAGACAGGTTATATTTTCACAAGTTTTACTGTATTTTTTCTCCTTTTTGGCTTTAACAATATTGCATGTAAATAATTTAATATATATGGAAAAGCCAAGGTGAAAAAAAATGATGTTTATGCACAGTGAATTATACTGGACATTTTAGAAAGATTTAAGATTAGTTTACTTTTAAAAAACATCGACTATTCTATTCTGTATTCTGTCAACCAAATTGTAAACGGATTACCCTTATTTATTTATTTATTTATTTATTTATTTATTTTTGTTTTGATGCAGGGTGGGACAAATAATGCTGCAATGCATGATATTGACTCAAAAGGCTGCACTAATACCGGGTTTGGGCATAATATGGAACAACTGGTGCATCTAAAATTGCATAGTATCGTTCATTCGCACATTTGTAATGCCCCCCACGTTTTTGAAAGAAATTTTCAGAAATTTTGTGTGTTTCCACTAAAACAAAAGCCGTTTTATTAGGATACCATGCTTTAAAAAAAAAAAAAAAAAAAAAAAAAAAAAAAAAAAAAAAACGGAACCATTATAAGATCATTCTTGCAATTTTCAAATATTTTTAGGAAAACATTAGGGGGGGGGGGGGGGGCTAATTAAATTGCTTAGTTTTATTATTATTATTATTATGTATATCGTGCGGGGTATTGTTCAAAAGATCTTGTAACTTGTAACACCGAACTTAAAAATATATTTGTTTTAATTTTAGGTAACACATGGGCTGATAAGTTCCCGGTCTAATAAAGAAAACACAACTTTTTAACAAAGCTTTATAACTTTATAACTTTAATAAATAACATAACTTTAATAATAAATAATAATAATTTAATAATAATAATAATAGTTTTATAATAATCATTTTATAATAATAATTTAATAATAATAATTTAATAATATTAATTTAATAATATTAATTTAATAATAAAAATTTAATAATATTAATTTAGTAAATGAATAATAATAATAATTTAATAATAAATAATTTTATAACGAAAAAGCTCCAAACAGTACTCAAAACTCGTTGTTGTTTTTGGTCAAAAGTCAACAAGCGCGGCGGCCACTTTGACATCAGCTTTTTCATAGACAAATGTTCATTCAAAATAAAACCTACACGTTCCTTGGATATCTTCAGAGTCTGAGCTATCTCCTGCAACTTCACTTTACGGTTCCCCAAAACGATTTTGTGGACTTTTTTTATGTTTTCCGGAGTAACCACCTATTTTGCGTGGTGCATCACTTGTGTCTGTACGACCACGTTTAAATTCAGCAAACCAGTCAATAATGGCTGATGCTGCAACTTTGCGACTTTCTTTCGAAGCTCGCTTCACACAATATGCCAAGTTTAAACTTTTTACAGTCTTTGTTTTAGGTAAGGCGAATCATAGTGATAAATAGTCAGCGTTAAAATAATTCATAGACTATTTCCAAGTTTTTTTTTTTTTTTTTTTTTTTTTTTTTTTTTTTTTTTTTACAAAGTCTTATTATTCTTTTAGCAACAATTTTTTGTAGTATTACAGTTAGAAATTAAAAAATAGATATCGTACTGAGCCCTTTGTACGCGAGTACACCTCGAAATTCACCGATTATTATTTAAATATTTCACTCATTAAATGCACGAAATGGCTTTAATTTTGAATTGTTCATAAAATTACTCTATATGGTACATCTGTTAACTCTTATGTTTCGTACAATACAGACCTTTATACAATTATTTATTAATACAATTCGTCATTTTAACTATTAACTCGTTCCGAGAAAAAAAAAAATCAGAAAAACAAACACAGTTCGAGTTTTGACCAAGATTTTGGAAAATTCGCCGCTATGTGACGACGTTGGAAAATGTCTCGTGAAATGTCTAAACACCCGCAATTTTTCAGTTTAGTAAAATGAAATTGACGATAACTTAATTTTCGCTAATTATAATTCATGCCAAAGTATGTGTTTTCTGAGCATAAAGTTAATATTGTTACAATATATGAGCGGTAGAGCCCTGCCTCGGATAAGCTAACCCAATTTTACCCGAACCCGACCGAGTCGGGTTGTCTGCAATTTTTTTCGCTACGGGTTCGGGTTGGACTTTGACTCTTTCGGGTTATAAAAACTATGTATAGGAATATTAATAAGTTAGGAATATGTGTTAATTTTTATGAAAAATAAAAAGATACAATTGATATTACAGATATAATTGTAGCTTACTTTTTCATAATTATATTGGCCCCACCAGTGATGAGAGGGTCTGCTTTCAAAGTTGGTAGACAGGAGGTGATGTGTCCAAACCCATGTCGCGCCTGTCGGGCTAATCGTTCGGAGTTTTGCGCGGTTCTTTTTTTAACCTTGCTTAGCTTGTGTAAGTACGGATTATGAACCCTTAGAAAGACCCCCACGGAGGGCATTACACCCTTTGGACTATATACTTCGTGCAGAAAATCGGCCTTAAAACGAACAGCAAAATTGTAATGAAATACAAATTAATTTTCTTTCATTTCGGATTTGGATCGGGATACGGATTGATGAATTTTTATTTATTTATTTCGTCGTGTTTCGGGTAAACTAGAAGTACAATTTTCGGGTTCGGTTTGGGTATAACTCGACTCGCGGCAGGACTCTAGATCATGCTTTCAAAATTGGAACAAATATGAAAAGGAACTAATTTTACCTGCAGATTGAATGATCGTGCTGGGTAAAGAGCTCTACAGGCGATATAGAAAATTACCTCAAGCTCTGAAATGAAGGAAATTTACCTTTTTATTTTATTTTAATCCGATTGATAAATGACGATTCTTTTCTCATTTTGAGTTTTTGGACTGCGTTACTTTTAAACGTACATTTTTTTTTTTTTTTTTTTTTTTTTTTTTTTGGAGCTAATAATTACTGTTTCAAGTAAATCGTAAAAAAGTATTTTGGACGTGATAAAATATAAATAAATAAACAAATACAAAAAAAAATCCAAGTGCAGTAAAGCCTGTGAAAACGGAAACGCGTGAGACTGAAAAAAATTAACTGGTATAATTGTATGGTATTCTGTTTTTTTCAACGAGTTTTCCGTTTAAGACTGGATCCCGTTAAAAAATTATTCCGTTTTAACAGGTTTTACTTTATTTCTAAACTTTAGTTTGAATGAATTGGAAAACATTAATTTTTCTAATGTAATATTTTTTTTTTTTGCTATACGACAAAACATTAAGTGAGGGGGAGGGGAGTCTGACCCCTGTCAACTTCTGCTTGGGAATGCTAACTGGTAGGAATATCTTATTTGTCTAACATTTTATTGGTTAGTAGAGACTAGGGATAGAATATATCGTCGAAGTAATAAAGTGCACTTCTCAAAAATAAGAAATAAAAAGAATTTATTTTTGTTTGTTTATTTATTTTTATTTTTCGGTAACTGTTACATCTGCTTATATTATTTTCGTGCGATTCCTATCTAAGCACTGTGACTTAATTGTTGAAACTTGAATAAAATATTCAATGAAATTGGATTTACTGATGAAATGGGTAATGGTTTTCCCTGCTAATAAGATAATATATGAATAAATATATACATGCATAGGATATAATACATGGGATAAAATAGAATGAAACTATATAAAAAATACATAAAAAATACATGTATATGAATATATATATATGAATAAAAAAACTATATTTTACGGAATGATTTTAAATTTTCCATTAATGATGTTTTTAATTTAAACTTGGTTTTGTTGAAATTTCAGGATGAAAAAGAAATATTATTCCTGGGATGAATGTATGAATTTACGAGAGGTCAAAGTAAGTATTAAGATATCTCCTTTGAACACTTAAAAATAATGGCACAACTTAAAGAGCATATCAAACTTTCGTTTAATAATTAATAGGTAACTTAAATACAAACAAAAACGTATCCTTTGAAATGTAGTATTTTTGGAAACTGCTACATTAAAATTAATCGAACAAAGATACTGTAACAGATGTGGTTGCCTTGAATTGATTACTAATGGTATTGATAAGTATTAATCATACTATCAAAGATGAAGATAAGCAAAGATTTTAACGAATATAAGCAAGTTTTGTCAAGAAAGTAAACACTTTCATATAAAAGTTGTCCATATTGTAACACATGCGTTTAAATCAAAAGCCATTAGTAAACAATAAGCATCGATTTATTCATGGTTAACACATTTCACGGAAAATGTAACACGAAACACTGAAAAGACTTTTCAATAGTTCCGAATGTTCGAACAGTGAGAGTCCAGGCTTTCTGGTATTCAAAATCTTGAACCCTATCAACTTCTCGTTCAACAAGTTGGAAATTGTACGTCAAACTTTACAAACGAGGTGCGTTCGTACTATAGCTAGTTATATAAATATTCAGATCTTGATTATTTTTAATTCTGTGAAATGAAGTATATCGTCTGCGGATTCATTTCTGTCATAAAATAAGTATCTCGGTCGCTTGACGATTAAACTTCGAAAGCTCCTATAAAAAGAAAGCACAGATTTAAAAAAAAAAAAAAATCAAATTTCTTAATAAATGTTTTTATTAATATTTTCTAAAGTTTTGATTCGATTTTTAAAAAAATTGAAATGTCTCGACAGAATTCTGCAAAGATAATATATCTTAAATTTCAAACCATTCGGTTGGGTAGTTTTTGCGTTGTTATATGCGGACGGACGGACAGACAGATGGACGGACCAGACGACGACAATAGGTACTACGTATTTATATAATTACGAACGCACCTAAAAAGTGACGAAGTTCTCCGTCAAATTCTATTGCCCTTCGCATTTCTGCAGACACAGCCGACCTGCTACTCTTTAGCTGGTTTGTAAAGGCTTCCAGGCCGGTATATATATGAATCGTGAGAGTGGAATTTGTAGTGGTTAGAAGTGTTGTCAAGTACTGGAAATTTGTTGATTAATTTCTATCTCTGTAATGTCAGAGCTTAAAGTATCATGTAAAATTATGGTTGCTATAGTGTCAAAAAAGTTCTTTAGCTCTATATTGATGAGCTCCCCAGTAAGTTTTTTTGTGAAACATCTGGTGATCTGCATTCCAGATAAACTTGAAGGAGGGGGATATTTTAGGAGCACCATTTTATATATCTTTTTAATCTCTAATTTAGTAATTAATGAATAATATTGTACAAAACCGTTCAATATAAATGCATTTTAAATAATCTCTATTTTACAGAAATCAGTTAAAAACTTAGGACAAATGCAATTAGGACTCGCATCCTGAGGCTTCCGTACCGTTGTGTTATTTTATAGTTAAAAAAAAAAAAAAAATCCGTGAAAATGCGTTGATTTGACGTTAGTTTCGATTATGGAAATTCATGAGTTTGTCACGTAATTGGCATAGAATTATAAATTAATGATTTTAGGATTTGTTTTCCTTTACATGCACTATAAGACCTTCCTTCTTACAAAATTTCAAGGTTCTGGGTCAACCGGAAGTACCCTATAGGTTTTACTCTCAAAACCTATAGGGTACTTCCGGTTTACCCAGAACCTTGAAATTTGGTTCGAAAGAAGGTCTTATAGAACACGTTAAGGAAAAATCCGAAAATCATTCAATTATAATTCTATGTCAATTTATTACGTGAATATCCACAATCGGCATTTCCAAAGCGGGACTATATAAGGATTATGTTTTTTTTTCTTTTTCTGGTACGGAACCCTAAAGAGTATGAACTATTGATTATTTTTAAAAATCTAACAATATATTTTTCCGTTTGATAAATCACTTCAGTACTATAATAAAGGAAATTTGATTGGTGATATAAATGCCTCCAGGGGAAAATGTTACTTTCAGAATCTACTGAAGATATAATGATTGCAATAAAAAGTCAATTACCCTTGATTATTTTTTTTTCTACAGCCATAGCTCAGAAGTAGCCCTTATCCTCTTTAACAGGATGTTCGAAACCAGTTTTTTATTTATTATAATAATCAACTTTATTTTTTGGGTATAAAAATGTTTTTTTAAGGCTGTTCTCAAATACAAAAGCGATATTTTCTGATACATTTCTGAATACATTTTTGTTTGGAAACGGATGAAATTGACAGGTATTCTTATTCAGAAACTGTGTAATCGTATAAAATTTCTAATATTTGTTAAAGGCAGAATATTTTTCCGAAAATACTGTGAAAGACGGCGTTTCGAACTGAATTCCCAACGTAAGAAGCCCGAGAAAAGGGAAAAACATGTCACTTGACACGAATCACTGATAACTCGATAAGTAATTTATTTATCAAGAAATAGAAAACATGTTTCGATTCCAAATCGCTTCAATAATCAGGCCTGCCAAATTTATGCCTTTGTATTTAAAAATGAATCAGAAAATGTTATTCACGTGGCAGAAAGGTTTGAGTTGTTGAGCAGGGAATTTGAAAACCATCTTAATAAATATAAAACTGATTTGCTATTTAAAAAAAGATGGAATATGTTAGAAAACAGCTGTATAAACTGATTGTTGATTTCCAGCAGCTGAAGCTCTATGAAGTCTTGCATAATGCCACTGCTCGTAAGATAATTTCAGTACAGCAATCAAAACTGTAGTGTAAAAATTTCTTTTAATCAGTTCTTAAATCTCAATATTCAGGACATATCACTACATTTCATTTTACTGACTTCTAGAATTTCTTAGAAGTGTAGTATGCAGAAAAGAATGACATACTGTAATTCTAAGGAAATGTGGATATAATGGCTCACTTCTGCATCTAATTTAATCATTGCGACACCTTTTTATTTTACTGGTGCGAGTTGTGTCTACTTTTTTTTGGTTTTATAGCTCTCACAGATGGATCATAATTTATTTTTTGGATTTATTATTATTTTCATATTCCTTGGGTTTGTTTTGTAAGTTATAAGGAGCTTAATATTGTCACTTTTAGGCTAAATGCTGACATTTTGATGAAATAACATATCTTTACTATGAATTATTCTTATGAAGCTCCTCTGACGAATCCATAAGATATACACTCTTCACTTATTTCATTATCCGATGTGTGTGGACACATTTAACAGCATTTGTGACTGCATTACAATATCCAAGAAGATTATTTTGTAAAACTTATAATCAATTATACAAAGTTTTAAATATGGTATATCGAGAAAATTTTAAATCCAAAAACAACTGAATCTGGATATTTTGATTATGAAGAGCCTGGAATTCAATGAATATATAAATACATGTTTGAATAGATGAAAGGTATTCTATATGCGATGCAGATTCAGAACATATGCTGTCAAAATGCATTGATTGATTTGAAATACAGGCAAAAGTCGATATCACCCATGTGTGTTAATTACGTGGAATACGAAATTTTGTTTCAAACAAATCACAGTTAAAGAGAAACGAAAATATATTACTGATTTTTAGCTTGAAACTGTGTTATTTTTACTTATAACAAAAAATAAAAAGAAAGAGAAATTATGCGTCAAGCATAGATTATGAAACACTTTCCAACACATTCAGAATACTGTAACACAACTTCACCGTTTAATAACGTGAAATATTATGTTAAAATAAACGATTTTGGGAGCGCATAATACATTTCAAAACCCAGTTTCAGTAATTACCATTAACAGTCTGAAAATTATACTAATTCTTTTGTGCAGCCCTAAACATGATCATGTGGTATCGTGGTCGCATACATATAATTAAACATATCATATCGTATTAAACGAAAAAGTTCTATTTAAAAACAACCATTGTAAAAAAACATGAAAGTGAAAATTTAGATGATATTTACAAGACATTTTTGTACATCTCAGGAACCCTCCAAAAAACAAGGTCCGACTCTCCAGAACTCAAAAACCAGTCTGCCCCTCTTTATGAAAAACTCTCGCCTCTTCCTCTGTGCATAATCCACTGATCCTCCTTGATTGACATACCCTTCTTCCGTCCTCCTACTTCTTGGAATCGAGGGTTCTTCTAAATACCTTTCTTTAGTCATGCCATTCATATGAATACCTTCTTGACACATTTTAAACCTCTTCAGATAATCTTCTTATAGATAAAATTCACACACATTTCGAAAGGCCATACAAAACGTGAAAGTCTTTCATTCTTATTTAAAATGAACAAAGAATTTTTTTTCTCCCGGATAATCCTCTTACAACAGTTGCCAACCAAGACCGATCACTCCATTTTATTCTGGGATTACTTTAATCCTATCAGAATGGAATATGTTGATGGGCCACAATCCATCCCAATTTATAGATCTGTGTATATACTATACACTATGCTACATTTTAGTTCAGTTAGTTAAACGCATAACACAGTAGAAAAATTCCTTTTCAGCATTTTCCGTAAATAAACGGAAATGTACCCGAATTCTATTGTATAGCCCTGTATATGATCTACAGAATGTACACACACCAAGCAATATGGGGAAAAATTGTTAAATTTAAAAACACATACCGCAACTCAAAACGCATTTCCAGCAATTATCGCTTATTACACAGCACAGTAACCGAATTCTTTTGTGTGTCCTTGTAAATAAACGATAAATGTTATACACATCCTAATCTACAGTAAACATCTTGTAATGCACCTCAGTGTTGTATATCAATTTCAATCTGCTTGAAATAGTGTAACATTATTAAAATCCATTACAAACTATTTCCCCCCATATACCATAATGTAACTTAAATTCTTTTGGATGTCCTTGTAAACGAATTATACATGTTACTCACACATTTAATTTTCAGTATCGAACATGATATTGTAAATTTCAATAACGTATATCAATTACATGGAAATATTAGTATATTTACGCGTGCCAGAGCGTGAACAGACAGACAGACAGAAGCCGAATTCATGAACACTTTTCAACTATGTTGGAAAATATTAAAAATGTAAGTAAATACAATCCCTACCCCTTAATCTATATTATATCTATATATTTAAAACGCTAAGCGTTTTCTTTCGACAATCCGTGAGAACAAACTACTGCATCAAATTACATCATTCTTTTTTTAAATGAAAGATATCTGGACACAGATTTGTTATCGTGCATTCGTTTTTCGAAAATTTAGTTAATTAGCCGTAATTTTCAATTAAACTTTTACTTCTGCTAATGACGTCATAATCGGATAACGCCCACTGTTGCGAGGCACGGAGTTTATTCTGTGAACTCTGTGGTTGCGAGGATAAAAAAGAAATAATAAATATTAAAAGCACGTGACTTTTAGGCCGATTTTTTTAATTTGCAAGTTAAATTTCGGTAAAAAATATTTATCCGCGTGTTTTATAAGCGAATAAAAATTCATATTTATTGTGACGTCACGGGAATATTGTCCATCGGGTTTATTTTAGCATTATGCATTATAACTTTGTTGATGCCATTTTTTCATTAATATTAAATACAAAATATATTTTTATTTGTATACATGGTGTTTAAGCATTAAAGTAACGCATATAAAGTACGTGTGAAAAGTTTGCGCCTGTGAAAATGACGTTATGCTTAGCTTTAAATGCATTTTAACATTGATAACTAAAGAGAAAAATGTATATGATTGTGTCAACATGACGTAATTTTAATTGATTTTTCCAATCTTAATTATAAAGATTAGAATTGGAGCCGTCATTGATTGCTTCATCTTGATTGCATACCTTGATTACATGTTACCAATTCCTTTTTTTTTTTTAAATTATAGGTTAGAAAATTTCCCTTTTTAATAAAAAAAAAAATCACAAAAGTAAAGGATTTCAGGAAATTTAAAATTATTAAAAATAGTGTTATGGTAGAAAAAAAACTTGAAATAATGATTGTATTTTTAGCTAGAATAAACAATGTAAGACTAATATTTCATAGGAATTATTTTTGTAGGTTTATTATAAGTTCATTTAACAATTCCTTATTAGCAAAAGTCTTTCAATGTGAATTTCTCTTTCGATGTCAAAAAATGGTTTACAACTTTTGGACGCCAGCCAAAATACAGTGGCAATTTTTAGAAATTTAGAATGGTTGTGACAACAAACGGCGCTATCGCTTTAGCTTTCATCGCGCTTACTAAATTTCTATATTTTACTACATTTCAGAATTTCAATTCATACATCATTAATTAGAAAAA
Source organism: Maratus michaelseni (assembly GCA_963931845.1). NCBI lineage: Eukaryota > Metazoa > Arthropoda > Arachnida > Araneae > Salticidae > Maratus > Maratus michaelseni. The sequence goes on along the minus strand of OZ007587.1, from coordinate 378,699,652 downwards.
AAAATAGCTTTCAAATGAAATCTATTCGAAAACTGCCGCTTAATCTAACGACTTTTTAATTAATTTTCAAGCATGAAAAGTTTTTCAATTCTATCTTATCAATGACCACAAGTTTGCTTCAATAAGCGTTTTAGAAGATATGGATTTGTAACGAACAATGATTAAAGAACACATTTTAAAATTTTAATTTAAACATTTTAAAACTTTTTTAACATCGAATTTCGACGGTGCTTTTGAGAAGATGCAATGCACATGCTCATAGGAGCTCATTCGGTTGCATTATCACAGGGGGGGGGGGGATGTGTGATTTATTTAGTAAGTTCTTTTATTTACTGAATATGAGATGAACGTAGGGATATACTATTTGTATGATACTTCATAGGTCCATGAAATTTTCTTTCTTGCGTGGGGAATATGGCGGTAATGTCAAACTGATTTGTATGACACAGGTTTACGGATTGTTTGCATCGGAAATAGTACTGTATTTGACTGAGGAAAAAACTTTTAAAATAAAATATTTGAAATACTGTTTCATACGCACCCCTTCTTAAATAATAAAAAAGCTTATTTTACTGATATTGTTATAGTATTTTTTTTTTCCGTCGAGTTTTGACGGGTTCCATCTAGTTTATATTATTTCTTTCATATTCATAATAATAGTTGGTGTTTGTTTTACTTACATTATTTTACTTTTACAGTAGCTACTTATTTTATTTATATTTATTTTAAATTTAATGTTTTGTAGAGCTAGAAAATGCATGTGCTAATGTTCTCCCGATTATCCGACGATTTCTACTTTCCGATTCCATGAGTGTCGGATAATTGGGAAGTCAGCTAGTTACAAGCTATTTTATTTTAATTTCAGACATCAATGATTATGCAATTTGAAAAAGTGTTCATTAGATTTTTGTAAGGATTTATGACAATAGTTTTGCAATATGTTTTCTCTTTATTTATTTATTTATTTATTATTATTATTATTATTATTTTTTTGCAGTCTCTACAGAAATTAAGCCATGCAAATTTGGTCAAACTGAAAGAAGTGATCAGAGAAGACAATACTCTGTACTTCGTATTTGAATACATGAAAGAAAATTTATATCAGCTAATGAGGAAAAGGTATAATTATTTATTTATTTATTTTTGATTGCATAATTGTTTAACAGAAGGTGAAAGTAACTTAGTAATTAATAATAAAAATTAATAACAGAATAATTAATAACAAACTCCCAAAACAACAACATCATCAGAGATGATAAGCTCCAACTAATCTTCCGTAATACGTGGGTTAATTTGACCCAGTTTAACAACGTTTTGAACCAGAAAATGTATTTGATGAATCTTTATTTATTTAATTTAAGATTTCTACATGAAATATATTTAATTCCATTTCTTAACAAAAAATTCGGGTGCGAAACGTATTAAACCTGGGTCAAATTAACCCCTATATTACGGAAGATTAGTAAGAGCTTGGCACCTATGCATCATCATCATAATCATCATCATCAACAACAACAATGATAATAATAATAATAACAATAATAATCATCCGTGCGGGGAAAAAAGAAAAAGAAAAATATATACTTTACAGCTAAAAAAAAAAAAAGAGAGAAAATAGAGTAGAAAAATAGAGTCTAGAGAGAAAATGTTAGTATTCCCGCAAAACTTTTCCATATTTTCATTTTGTATTTTTAATAAACGCAACAAGGCATAAAATATTCTATCACTATTTTCCAATATTTTTTATGTTACGTATTATTATTTTAATTGTTGTTGCTGTTTGTTTGTATACTTGGTTTACTAAGCTTATTTTGCAACGCTTTATATGTAATTTCTAGTATTATACGAACTTCTATACTACAGGAAGTATCCAAAGTGTCTACACTTCTTAGAATTTCCAAGGACTATGGCACCATAATTCCTGATTAGAAACTTTTGTTTAATATTTTTTTCTTCAGATTAGAAATCTTTCTGCGATTCATCGAAGAGCTTTTAATGTTATCCTGCTACTAAATAAGGCGATTTTATTTTTCGAAAATTATGGTAAATATGTATACTCACTTTGCAATGTAAGAAAAAAAAGACACGTTTCTTAATCTACGAAAATATAATCTGATCACGAACGAAAATATACGATAACCTCTTCCAAGTTATCCATGATTCCGAAAAGCGTTTTTTATTTTCAGAAACCCCAGAAATCCATATATTTTTGAGATTTAAATAAGCTATTTATAAAAACAAAGTTTCTTTTACTACAATTGATTTTCGGAAACGTTTCGGAAGAGTATATATAGTGTACTAATCTAAGTTTTCTCAAACCAGAATATAGATTTTACTTACCCATCATACGTAGTATAGGGTAAATCTTGCAATCGTTTCAAAAATTGAAAAAAAAAAATGACGAATTTACACGTTTCAGACATTGGAAATTCCGAAACACATATTTTTAGAAGAAAAAAAATTGCCATCCGTCTGTCTGTGTGTGTCTCTAAACGCTCTATCTCCCGAACAAATTGAGATAGAGTCTTGAAATTTGGTATGTACTTAGTATGTAATAATGGGAAGAAGCTTGTTGAATTTCAGTAACCTCGATTATCCGGAACTATTTTTTTTTTTTCGAACTCTCGAAATATTCGTTCAGATAAAAGGTATTTAAATTTTTTCGAAATTGTTTATTTTAAGGAGTGAATATAAAAGACAATAAAAAAAACATAAACTTTTCATAAAGAATGAAGTCGATCGAATAATGAGTTGCCGAGATATTTGGAATCCTATTTTTCACATTCTTCGATTTTTCGTGACCCTGTATATTTCATTCAAATTTCAATTCAAAGATCTGTTTTAATTGGAAATGAGACGCTTAATCCGACGCACTAAACCGTTAGTTAATATGATTATTATTTTTGGAGTTATAAGGATGTTTCTTTTACGCAATTCAGTAATAGAGCCTTTAAAGTTTATGACGTCATCAAGCCACGATTTTATTCGAATTGCAATGCATTTCATAATTAGTTTACACAAGTTTTTTTTCCCTATTTTATCGTATGCATATGCATGATGGGTAAGTATTACGGTGGCCCCCAACGACTAGTTTTAGTATGCTATCAATTCTCAATTAAACATTTTTAATTACGTAAATGAATTTATACATGAAAATGCAAATATAACATAATAATATTAATGTTAATGCTATTAATTTATCATTTGTCAGTAAAACATGTTTGTTGAACATGAAAATTCTTCTTGAGAAGTGATAGCATCCGAAAAACCTGTATGGTTTGCTTCTTTAAATCTCGAGAATATATTGGTTTCTGGGGTTTCTGAAGATAAAGAACGCTTTTTGGAATCGTGAGTAACTCGGAAGAGGTTATTGTACATTTTAGCTCGTGATTATATTATATTTTCCTAGATTAAGAAACATCTGTCTTTTTTACAGTGCACGAATGATTTCAACAACTGTATTTGTGCTGGCAGAGGGGTTGTACTTTTAAATGTGCGTAGCACAAAAAATGATATCTGTAAAATTTGTTTTCAAACCATCTTATTCCAAAAAAACAACGAAAAAGTTAGCAGGCCAATATAAAATGTAAAGAATTTTTCAAAAATGATTTTAAATAAGGATTATTATCCATTAATGCATTATTCATTTTCAATTAAATCTCTGGAAAAAAGAAGAATTAATTTTCTATGCCTTCTGCAAAGTTGTTTTCAATAAAGAATACAGCTAAAAGAAACAAACAAACAAGAAGTATAGTATAATATCATCCTTTTATTTATTCAAAAACTATTCCAGATAAGATAAGAAATGAAAAAAAAAAAAGAAATAGTAATAATAATAATAATAACATATCTGAACTTAATATTCTTTATGGTAATGCTCCAGATTGGGACATTCTTTTTTCCTTTCCATCTGCATTTCTTCTTCCTTCGTCTTGAAGTGCTTCTTTCTCATTAATTGTTACTGTCCGTATAATAGATTAATTCACTTGTTTTACGTGCTGAAGCATATAATATCCTCTTACATATCACTAACTCTAGAAAAAAAAATTAATATGAGAAACCAAATTCCAATTAAGATTCAAGCTGTTTTTGCTTTGCTTTTTTTTCCCTCTAAGATCTTCCCAAATCATGTTTCCTGAATTTTAAAATATTAGAAATAATATAAATTATAAAATTTAATTAAACAATATAGACTAACGATTATTTTCCACAAAATATAAAATAATACTTAATCAAAAAATATCGTGAATTTTGAAATATGAGAAATATACAAATTATAAAATTTAATTAAACAATATAAACTAGCAATTACTTTCCACAAAATATATAATAATATTTAACTAAAAAAAATATTCTGAATTTTGAAATATGAAAAATAATATAAATTATAAACTTTAATTAAACAATATAGACTAAAGGTTATTTTCCACAAAATATAAAATAATATTTAATTAAAAAATATTATGAATTTTGAAACTTGAGAAATAATATAAATTATAAACATTAATCCAACAATTTAGACTAATGATTACATTCCTCAAAATGCAAAACAAAACTTAAGTAAAATAATAATAATAATAATAATAATAATAATACCATAAATTGTACAAAACACATAAAAAGCAATTAAACGGAATACAAATAATAAGTGCTTTTATTAAATTGTCCGAACGCAGCTTTGAAATCATATATTTCAGAAATATCAACCAGGATCACCAACCAGTAACATGAAAACAGTGTGTCATTATCATAAAAAAGTCATTTCAGCATTTATCGTGTGACCTTCACTACCACAATGCGTGTCATTAAAGAAGCTCACAAATTCATGGAGCTTTTTTAAGCACGTAATGTGATTTTATTTCATATTACAGAAATAATAATTTACTTATTGCAAAGATAAAAAGAGAGTAAATGAATAAATAAATTATAAAAGGTCTGCGAGTCAGCATGCTAGTAAAATATTTTGATTACCAATTGTTTTCTTCTTCTTCTTCTTTTAGGCTGGTTCTTTGTAAATGATATTTTACAGCTAGAAATAAATTCAAGGGTGTGATTTTCTAACCCGCCTTCCCTGGACCATGCTTTCAAAATTGGAACAAATACCAAAAGGAGCTATTTTTTTACTGCAGCTTGAATGATCGTGTTGGGAAAAGAGCTGTACAGGCGAAAGAAAATTACTCCAAGCTCTGAAATGAAGCAAATTTATCGTTTATCTAAATCTGATTGCTAAATACCAGGGTTGCAAAAAAAAAATCGTGATTATTTTTCTTGAAAATCAAAACAATTGGATTTTTTTAAAATTTAAATCGATTTTTTAAAATTAATTAATTAATTTATTTATTTTACAATATTTACATATAAGAAATTGCAAATGAAAGTATTTGCTATAGCTAAATTTATTATGATTACCGATTAAGATTTCATTATTATATTTCTTTTCTTAATTATAATGTGTCATATTCACGTATGATAAACTATGTACTAAATTCATGCGGAATCATGAATTTTTAGTTCATCATCAATAAAATTCTTGTAAATTGTAATGACAGAAAAAATTCTGTGAGTTAAGGTGAAAGGTTTAAAAAATTAACTCACATCTGATTTTTTTTTTTTTTTTTTTTTAATAAACAAGCATTCTAAGTTGCTCTTCAACAAACATTCAAGTTGCTCTTCAACAAGCATTCTAAGTTGCAGAACAAAGTTCTTCATTATTTACATACACAATTTTATTTTTCAAATAGTTTTCAAAGCACTAATATTTAAAGAAAAAAAAAGTATCGTAAAACCTATTAAAATGGATCCTGTGTATAACGGAATCCTGTCTTAAATTGAAAAAATTCGTGGATTTGACGCATAATGTAAAATTTTAAGTGTCTAGCGGAATTTGACCGAATCATATTAGATAGAACGCGTTTATGCTGCGTATTTAGGTTATTGTATATATATATTACACCACTTATCACCACTTATAGAGGAAAAATTTTATTCTTTCAAATATGAACACACCTGCGATAGCTTTTCAAAAATAACTAGGTGAGATATTTAGAAAAAAGAAGAAGAATCCGAAAAATAAACATTCATAAAGTGTAAACGGAGAATTTTGCGCAGAAAATTTTTGCTGATTTTAACTGTTTAGGAGTCCAGCTTCTTAGTTGCAGTACAATTTTCTCGATATAACATATGAAAACCTTAAATGATTATATGAATATTTACAAGACATGACGTACCTTATTACGCATACAAATAATAAATACAACTACATGTAGATGCACACATCATCCCTTTTCATGTAATTGTGGATTACAATTGTTAATGTGATGAACACTGCTCGATTTCTTTTGCAAGGCCAATTCTTGAGCGATGCGAGTTAGTTTGTTTACGAGATCCTGCGAACAGTGACTGCTTACATTTGTTGCATCTAATAGGAGTGGATTTATGGAGTTTCATTCATTTTAAAAAATAAAATAGAGCAGAAATTTTTCTTTCTAGTATTACGCTTATTTGAGATGGTGTCGTAAAATCTTCTATAGCAGTCTAACGACATTCATTGCGTTTCCAAAACTGAAACAAATATATTAGTATAATATCTTTAAGAGCAAGTGCAAAAATGTTTTTTGAAAGGATAATTTTTTAGAATTATTATTACCAATTTAATATATTCCAAAATTATAAACAGCTTTTCAAATTCCCTTCGAATAGTTTTCTTTCTTTCAGTTTTAAAGTTTCATCACGCATAAAATCATTCAAATAAAGTGCAATCCTAGAAATAAAAGGATACCCCCCCCCCCCTACTAATTCTGTCGCACACCATCGTATAAAAAGTGGATTGGTATCTATTGATTGGTAATAACATCTACTAATTAGTAAAATACTTAAATTATGCTTCGGGGATCGTTTACATATTGAAATAATAAGAAACTTTAAAATCTTTAAAGCTAACACCAAATGTTTTAACATCATATTTGGATTGTCCGGGAAAGTTTTTACTTCGGATACCAAACTGGTAGTCATTCAGTCCGGTGGTTTAGGAATGATGCTGATGTAAAGTTTTGAGTCTAATGTTAAGGTGTTATATCTACCTGCAAATTCTTAAAAAAAAAAAAAAAAAAAAAAAAAAAAAAGTGTATTTTTGAGAAAAAAAAAAAAAAAAGTGTATTTTGGGGAAAAAAATTCATAAAATATTTCGATTATTAATTGTCTACTTCTTCTTCTAAGCTGAAAGCAAACGTTTTTTACCATAATGATATTTTCCAGTTAGAAATAAATTCAGAGGTAAATCTTATCTTATCTTAATCCAGAAGTAAATCGTATCTTATCTTATCTTATCTTAATCCAGAAGTAAATCGTCTCTTATCTTATCTTATCTTATCTTATCTTAATCTTATACAAATTATATTTTAAAAATTTCCTAGATCTTGCTAGAGTCCTCATGGGACCAGGTAACCCCATTTTACTCTAACCTGACCCGACCCACGGTTCGGTTTGGGTTGGGTTGACGCTATTTTTTTTTTCGTTTCGCGTTGGTTTTTCAAAAACGCCTAATATTTTTTCAGTTGAAAAAAACTATATTTTTGAACATCAGTGACTGTATATAGATGTTCATTTTTTAACATAAAAGATAAAATTAATATTATAGATATAATTGTAGGCTATTTTTACATAATTGTACTAAAACATGGCTTAATTTTCTTTCATTTCAGGTTTTGTTCTGGTTCGAGTTTAAGTATTTCGGGTTTGGATCGGGTTTCGGGTAGACTTAAAGTAGACTTTAGATTCGCGCAAGACTCTAGGTCCAGATCATTCTTTCAAAATTGGAGAAAATATCAAAAGGAGCTCATTTTACCTGCATATTGCATTATCGTGATGGGAAAAGAGTTGTACAGGCGAAAGACAATTATTCCAAGCTTTGAAATGAAGCAAACTTACCATTAATTTAAATCAGATTGATAAATGCCAGGGTTGCCAAAAATCATGATGTTCTCTTAAAGACCAAAATAATAACTTTTTTTTTAACCATTTTTTTTTAATCCTAATTCCTATTAATATTATAAATCCGATTGTGTGCAAATGTTAGGCTGAAGCCAGCGTCAAAATGGAGAATTTAATGATCCTGTATCTTTGCATACAGGTTGATTATAACCCGGAAATGAACATAGGCTGGTTTTTGTTTATTTTATTCAAATATTTTTCTTAATAATTCAAAATTTCGTTATTTTCCTACAAAATAGACATTTTTTTTCCTTTAAAATTTAATTAATCATTTTACGTTGCTAAGTATTACCGTTGCCAATAAATACAAAACCTGGAATAACAATTTTTCCTCAACAATTATTTTTCAATTGAACGATTTCCACGTAAAAAATTAAATTTAAAAAGAATTCAAAAGATGATGAATTGCCATGATATTTGAAAGCAAATATGAAGTATTTGTTGTTATACGTGAAGTATGAATATCAGTTGCGTTGAGAAGACATTTTCTGTCAAAGACTGCGATATGATTAGATAGAAAAATGAATAATAATTATATTTTTAAGAAAATATTTCGCTTGGACCATGGAACTATAGTTCCATGGTCGCTTTCTAGCCATACGAAAAGGATCCTCCTTGGCTTCGACAAATGTGACGTCATAAATAAAGCCATGTATTTTCAAATATTTCTAATAATACAAGGAGCATGAATATTGGTAAGTAATATGAAAGTAGATAGATAATGGACGTAATATTTAAGATGAAAAACTGAAATATTTTTTTATCGATACTGAGATCGATTGAGCTTGAATATCAGTTACATACAGATGTGAGTTTTCTGCTAAAATTTACGTCATGATTGCCAGGAAAAGAAAATTAAAAAGAATTATATAAATACAAAGGATATGAATTATCACTTTACTGCACAGCGTACAACCACGAATTTAAGAATTATATCATTATAAAGATATATCACTGGGGTAAAAAGTGGCGTCATCATATTGTAAATAAAACGTGAATTTTCAAATATGTTTTAAAAGGAGCGTGAATAAATTCCATACATTAATAATACAAAGATTAGTATGTATAGAAAAGTAGATGAGTTTCACGCCATATTTAAAACGAAAAATAGAAATGTTTTTTAGCTGTACTAATTATTAAGCATGATTGTCAGTTATATACAGATGAGATTTTTCTGCTAAAATCACATCATAATTTTAAGAAAAGAAAAATGAACACGAATCTATTATATTAAAATTTGACCGTCTGTTTGTATTTCGCAACTACTCCTCTTAGACTATCGGACGCAACGCGATTTACTTAACATCGGTTATCATTGATCCGAGGATGTCACCAGGGATGAGATTTCTCCGCTTTTTTGCATACCGGTATAATCTTACAGAATTTTTTTTTTTTTATTTAATCGGAGCATTCTGCGATTTAACAGATCAACATTTTCTCTAAGATTATACTGGTATGCAAAAAAGCTGAGAAGTCTCATCCCTGTATGTCACACAAACTCTCAGAATTTAATAAATTGAATTAGATTCCGATATATTATTATTATTACTGTAAATTTTTAACGAAGTTTCTCTGAAAACGGCAAGTAAATTACTCCATATTTGTGGATAGAAAAGGAAAAATAAAACTGATCAATATATTTTTTACGCCATTTTTTCATTAAAACTGAAAACAGAATTTATTTTTAATTTGAATAGATGGCGAAAACAAATTCTTGATTTCAGTAAATTATCCGAAAAATAAAAATACATTTTTACATATTTAAACTTCATGAATCAATTTTTTTCTGCAGAACAAAAATCGTCTGTCAACATATTAAAAAAAAAAAAAAAAAAAAAAAAAAACAAGATTTGTTTCAGCTATACATTAAATCAAGGAGGCAGAATTTAATTTAAAGAAAAAGCATATAATATTTCCCATTAATTATTTTTGAAGGACGGTTGTTAAAACGTTTCACAAAAGCGTTAAAAATAAAATGGTTTATCAGGTAAAATTGACATTTGTTTTTACCCAATTCGTCGATTTCCACGATTTTATTTGGCCCTCCATTTTGAATTGGTTGCATTTTCACGATTATTTGGTACAAATTTTCACTTTAAAACCGAGTTTTGTCAAGATCCCTATAACAAAGAAATACTGTATTGTTTCCTATGAAATGTGATAAAGAGTTAGTTAATTATTTACGTTTTTAATTATCGGGAGTGAAATATTTTACTTAATTAATGCATTTATTCTTCTTTTAATGTTGCGTGAACGAAGTCACGGGTAACAACTAGTTTATAATATTTTTTTTCTTTTCTTTTCTTTTCATTTTTTTTTTAAATTTATAATTTTTTTTTCTTTTCCCTTTTTTTTAGTCAATTTTTTTTTTAATTTATAATATTTTCTTCTTTTCTTCTCTTTGCTCTCTCTCTCTTTTTTTTTTTTTTTTTTTTTTTTACAATATTTATATGTAAAAAATTGCAAATGAAATAATTTGACATGGTTGACAATGAAATTATTTGACATTATGATTAAAGATTAAGTTTTCATTATTATATTTATCTTCTTAATTATAATGTACTATATTTACATATGATATAAACTGTATATTAAATATATGAAATTCTGATTTTTTTCCTCACATCATCAACAAAATTCTTATAAATTGCAACGACAGATAAAATCCTGTCAGCTAATGTCAAAGGTAGAGGACATTAACTCACATCTGAAAAAAATAAAATAACAAAAGCTTAAACAAGCCTTCTAAGCTCTTTTTTTTTTTTCTCTGCAGAACAAGTTCTTTATTATTTACATATACAATTTTATTTATCAAATCAGTTTTCAAAGCATTAGTATTTAAATACACACAAAAACAAATAATGTAAAACATGTTAAAATGGATCCTGTCCATAACGCAATCCTGTCTTATACTGGAATTTTTCATGGACCCGACGCAAAATGCAAAATTTTAAGAGTCTGGCGGAATTTGACCGAAGCAGATTAGATAGAAAGCGTTTATGTTACGTTTTTAGGTTATTGCACATATATAACGCCACATATCACCACTTATTTTTGAATAGAGGATAACTGTTATTGTTTCGAATATGAACACACCTGCGATCACTTCTCAAAAATAACTAGTTGGGATATTTACAAAAAAGAAGAAAAATCCAAAAAATAAACATCCATACAAGTGAAAACGGTCAATCTTGCGCTGAAAATTTTTGCTGATTTTAACAGTTTAGAAGGCTAGGTTCATAGTTGCAGTACAGTTTTCACGATATAACGCGATATAATAAACTAAAACCTTAAATGAATTTATGAATAGTTACGAGACATGACTTACCTCATTATTTATACAAATAATGAATGCAACTACGTGTACAGGCACATATCATCGATATTCTTGTAACTTTGGATTAAAATTGTTAAGGCTACTCGTCAGTGAACTTCCCGATTCCCCTGGCTAATGTTAATCCTATGGGCGTAGAATGCATTCGTATATTTTAAATCTCTTCGGGAAATTAATATTTTTGATTTCTGTTTTCTGTGTACACTTCTTAAAAGATGTTTCTTTTTTTCTTTGTTGTTAAAATTTTTCTAAATTATATACTTAATTTTGTGTGAAGTGTTAAAAATATTATTTAGTTTTGCTAAGATTTTAACACAAAAAATTATAAATTAAGCGCATATTTTAGAAATATTTTGACAACTAAGAAAAAAAGAGATATGCTTTAAGAACAGTACACAGCAAACAGAAGTTAAAAATATTAATTTTCGGAGGAGATATTTTAAATATACAAATGCAGCCTACGCCCAGAAGATTAACATATAAGCGGGGGAAATAGGGAAGTTTACTGACGAGCAGTCTTTCTTTTGCATGGCAAATTCTTCGGCAATGCCAGTTAGTTTATTACAAAATCCTGCAAATAATGACTGCTTACAACATTTGTTGCATCTAATAGGAGTGGATTTCTGCAGTTTCGTTCATTAAAAAAAAAAAAAGAAAATAAAGCACAAAAGTTCCGTTCTGGTATTTTACTTATTTAAGATGGTGTCATAATTTGTCATTTTCTATAGCAAACTAGCGACATTTATTGAGTTTTCAAAACTGAAGCAAGTAGTACAAAATCTTCAATCGTAAAAAAAATTTTGAAAGGACATTTCTTTACATAATTTTTTAATGTATTTCAAAATTATAATCAGTTTATCAAATTTCCTTCGAATAGTTTCTTTCTTTCAGTTTTCAATTTTATCGCGCATAAAATCATACAAATACTGTTGTAGAAATAAAAAAGAAGCCCTCTTACACTGAAAAAAAAAATGTCGATTTTACAATATAATACTGGCATCCCAGCTGCCAGTATTATACCGTAAAATTAACAGTAAATAAACAGTAGCGGTAGCGTATTGCTGCCAAAATTTTCAGTACAATATTATTATTGTAAATATATGTAAATATTTATCTTTAATATTACTATGTAATCTTATCAGTATATTCATATAGAACTTTTATACATGTAATAACTTTGGGGCTCACCCAGCAATAAGCAATATTGGGTAGCTCGTGTGATCTCCGGGTCCTTGGACACTGGGGTTCCTGGTAGATATAGGTTTTTCCCTCGTGGACTATAGTTCCTATGCCGAGAGGTTGGCTGTCCACGAGTGGGAGGTTTCTGGTTTTTGCTTATTTTACTGTTTATTGCTGTTAATTTTACGGTTCAATGCTGGCAGCAGTGGTGCTAGCATTGTACGATAAAATCAACAATTTTTTTTTTTTTTGCAGTGTACTAACTCTGTCGCAAACCATCGTATAAAAATGTGAGTGATATCAATCGATTCGTAAATAACATCTACTAATTAGGGCTATATTTAAATTATACTTCAGGAGTCGTCTACATATTGAAATAGTAACAAACTTTAAAATTTTGCTACACTAACACCAAATTTTTGACATCCTATTTGGATTTTTCGGTAAATTTTACCATCGGATATACCAAACGAGAAGTCATTCGCTCAGTTAGCTTAGGAATTATGCAGATATAAGGTTTTGAATTCCAAATGTTAAATTCCTTTTTTAATCGTTTCAAAGCGCGTAGTTTTTTAAGCATAACTCAAAAACTGCTTGGCGGATTGAGCTGTAATTTTGAAGTCGCATATTTGAAGCTTTTAAAGATCGATTTCTGTAAAAAATATTCATAGGTTACAGTTCATATCTTTTCGAAAATTAATGTTTGAATTTTATATTAAATACACGTACTTTTTAAGTAATATTTGAAAAAAAAAATGTATGAATTGTAACCTATAAAATTTTTTAACAGAAATCTATCTCTAAAAACTTCAAATACGCAAATCCAAAATTGCAGCTTATTTCAAAGCGTAGGTTTTGAATTATGCTTAAAAAACTACAAGCATTGCAATATGTTTTCCAATTCCAACTCTTAAAAATGAATTTATTATTAGGAGTTCCAAACTTTTTATTTTCTAAACTTCTCGGCCGAATGACGTACCATTTTTTATCCAAAGATGAAAGTGAGCTGCGCCTCCAGGCGCCAGAGTGGCGCCCGTCAGGCACGTTAACCGTCGCACCCAAGTCCTGAGGGACTTATAACGCACGCGACCAGGAGAGGCCTCCCGTATACGCTTCCACCGGTAGGAGCACCGCCACCTGCGCATCACTCCTATTAAACCCATGAGGTGACGACAGAGTTCTTTACGATACGCGGTGGTTCCCAATATCAGAGATAACCACCTCGGAAACACTTGTGGACGAACCGGGGTCCCCCAATATCTTCGGAATTGGACAACCAAGAGGGAGCCAGGTCCTAAGCCTTAAGTCGGGTTTTCCCGACCCACACTTGCTCTACCAAACCTCGAGGGATGTGTTATCCGAAGGTAACATTTACTGAAAAATCCATACATGATGTCAAAATTTGGTGTTAGTATTGAACATTTTAAAGCTTGTTACAATTGTAACAAGCTAATTAGTTTCAATGAGCAGACATAACACCCGAAGCATAATTTAAATGTAGCATTAAATAGTGGACGTTATTACTATGTTGGTATCAGTCATATTTTTATACGATTATTCGCAGCAAAGTAGGGAGAGAGGGAAGTAGTAAGGGAGGGGGGCATCCCTTTTCTTTCCATGGCTGTACATTTAGCGTTCCTATCAAAACTTTTTGATGAGAATTTAAATAAATTTAATCTCTATATGCAATATACACTTCGCTCTAACGAAAATAAATCTTGACCACCAAATTATGTGATATATTTCAAAATAGTCAAAATTAATGCAAAATTTGGCATGTGTTTAATTAATTTTATTATTATTATTATTTTGTTAGCTTTTGTTAAAATCTTGATCTACAAATTTATTTTCGAGGTCTAACTTTCGTTTATAAACCCATTTTAAGTAATCCCTTTTTTGGTTTGATTAAAACGAGTAAGGTAAATTATTTATGAATGTATATACATGTATGTGTTTGATTATTCAAATAAAAATATGAAAAAGACTTAATCAGATCTTAAAATTTGTTGTGCAGGGAACGGCCTTTTCAAGATATCGAGATCAAGAACATCCTTTATCAGATTCTGCAAGGACTAGCTTTCATGCACAAGCATGGTTTTTTCCACAGAGATCTAAAACCAGAAAACATCCTTTGCATGGGTCCAGATCTCATAAAGATTGCAGATTTTGGACTTGCAAGAGAAATAAGGTCTAGACCCCCTTTCACCGATTACGTGTCTACCAGATGGTAAGTTAGTAAACAAATTTCCATAATTTATTCATGTATGAAATACAAGGCTAAATGCTTTTCTAGTCAGTCCGAATACAAAACATATAAGTTGGCAGTTATGAAAAGACGAGTATACTCATTAACGATCAACAGTATGTTAAAAATTGTAAAAGAAATAATTAGTTTTATAATAGGTTTTGAAGTTCAAAAATAAATTTTTATTTCAATTTTAGAATACGATTGTACTGTGAACAGGAGAAATATTAACAATTAAATACATTAATTCTTTAACTAAGAGAAATACTGGGGATCTACTAACGAGACCTGGAGGTATTTTTGTACTATTAATAAAAAAATATATATATAGTACTTAACAGGTATATCATAAGCTGTGCGCTTTAATTTGTTTTATCAGTATTAATTAAACCAAATCGGAAATAGCATTAAATGAAAGGCTAGCACACTAAAATGTGTAATAATGTTCACACTCAGTCATGATTAACTTATGGACTCTACACTACGGTGTAATATTTGAATGTAATTCATTTATTAATTATATTAAATTCGTCTAATTGGAACATAAAAGAAGTGCGTACATGGCAATTTATAAAGACTCCTCTCTTTCAAGCAGTAAAGAGTGCCGTTTTCCAGATGGTATCTCATATTTTTCAATAGACCTATTTATATTCTGTTAATGAGTGCTTTTGACGTTATGATTCTCATAATTCTACATGGGATTTCAAGTACTGACACTATAGCGACAGAAATTACTCCATAAATTTCCCGTGCTTGAGAACAATGTTATCATCTTATAGATCTACTTGAAATACCATAACTTGATATACACAAAGGCCTGGAGGCTTTTATGGAATATATGATTCAGAACTTCCAGAGAGCGGACGGTTTTGCATTTCTCTTGTTAGAAAGAAATTTTTATGGCAAAATGTTGCCGAGCCGCGATGTGAACCCGGGCAACCTGACACAAACTTTCAAAAACTCGACGATATCACGTGTTGCTTAATGTATGTTATCGTGCCGTGCTCTGAAGTATTCGCTTAATAAATTAATGTTGTGTTTAACAAGTCGTTATAATTTTAAACGGTACAATGGAATGGATAAGCATCCGCGCACTCCACCCACACTAGTGGATTCGGAATCTCCATTCCGGATTGGAGAAGAAGGGCGAACTACTTTACCATGATTTAGAGGCATATGTAACGCGAGATGTGGTGTAGACGTAGAGCCTTACATCGCGTCAGTGGCGTCAGGTAACAAGATTTTACCCGGGTCGTACTGACGTTATTTTTTTTCATTGCGCGTCGGATTTGGGTGGGTTGACTATAATTGTTTCTGGTTATGATTTCACTCCTACGGGTCTGGTTCGGAATTACCCTCATTTTTCAAAAAAAGACTAGAATATTTGTTACAAGAAAAAATGTTACATATTAATGATAATATATATCTTTATTAATGTTAATATATGACGTTAATAAAAATATGTATGTTCATTTTTCAACATAAAAATTAAATTGATATTACAGATGCAATTGTAGTCTGTTTTCCCATAACTGTACAAATAAAATATGGATTAATTTTCTTTCATTTTAGGTTTGGGTCGGGGTTTAGGTTGACGATTTTTTTATTATTTTTTATCGTTGTTCTGACTGATTTTAAATAGAATTTTTGGAATCGGATCGGGTTCCATGACTCTAACGTGGGGGAAAAAGAAGTATGTCCGCAGTGCAGAGTTTTTACAGAGAATGCGCTTCAGTAAACGATAGTCGTTCTCGTTCGTCGAAAGCTGAAATGGAGTTTGAAGAAAAATATGCGAATATAAAATTCTACCAGTGTTTGAGGAAACCACCGACAGAAGCATTGCACATATTGCAGCAGGTATACAGTGAGAGAACATTGTGAGGTGCGAAAGTAACTTTCATGACATTTCCAACTGCAGGTGCAGTTGGCCCCACCAGTGACCGAGAGGTTCTGCTCTCAAAACTGGTAGACGGGAGGTGCTGGGTTCGAACCCAATCGCGCTCGTCGGCCTAGTCGTTTGGAGTTTTCCGTGGTTTTCTTCGAACCTTGGATAACCATGCGTAAATACGAGTTAGATTCCCTTAGAAAGACCCCCCACGGAGGACACTTCCCCCTAGGGCCTATATCCCTCGTGTAGATAATCGGCCGTCATAAATAAACCAGCCCAACTGCAGGTTGACGAAACTGTGACGGCTGCACTAAAGACCATCTCATTCAAAGGCGTCCACACTATAAAAAAAATGTTTTCGAATCTACGAAAATATAATGTAACCACGAACGAAAATATACAACAACCTCTTCTCAGCAAGCAAAAAGCATTCTTCATCTTTGAAAACTTCAAAAATCAATATATTTTCGAGATTTAAAGAAGCATTAAAAAAAAAAAAAAAAAAAAAAAAAGTTTATTTTGCTACCACTGATTTTCGGAAAGTTCCTGAGTACTTTTTATCGTGTATTATTTCGGTTTCTCAACCTGGAATATAAAGTTTTGGGATTCACAATTAAACATTTTCAGCTGCGTAACTGAATTAATTAATGGAAGAGTAACAAAATAATATTAATTTTAATGCTGTTAATTTATCATGTTTGTCTCTAAAACATGTATGTTCGTTGTACATGAAGCATCCGAAAATCCTATTTTCCAGGTTGTGAAAACTATTTAATACGCTATAAAAACTACTCGAAAAAGTTTCCAAAAATCAGTGGTAGCAAAAGAAACTTGGTTTTATTAATGCTTTTTTTTTAATCTCGAAAATATATTGGTTTCTGAGGTTTCTAACGATAAATATATTCCGAATTGCGTACAACTTGGAAGAAGATATTGTATATTTTCGTTCGTATTTATATTATATTTTCCTAGATTAAGGAACGTTTGTCATTCTTTTTACAGCGCACGAATATTTTCAGTAAGTGTATTTGCGCTGTATATAGCTGCAGAAAGGGTGTACGGTGAAGGCAGTTGTGTGTAGCATATGATACCAAAAAATCATATACGTTAAGGAAACCAGTCTCTGAAACTTTTTATCCTGCTAGTAGTTATGAAAAATACCGGGGGCGTTATAACTTCGTTAAAACTTTAAAAATTCATTAAAAAGAAACAAATTATGCTAAAAAATTGCGGTTGGCCGGAATGGGATTATAGGGAGATCGGATTTATTTATTTAATAACAAAAAAAGTTGTGGTTAAAAAATTACCGATAGGTGGCGCTGGCAAGAAGCAGATGTATGCAAATAAGGATTAGAGTAAAATACCCATTTATGTGAAGCGTCGGATAAGCTTCACTATCCCAACACATGAAACAGACCCTTTCCTCGTCTTCAGTCATTTTGCCGTGCGGAATTTTCGCAATGCGCCAGTTGCTGATTCCCCGTTCTTGTAAAACAATTTAACCAACAGAGTTTGATCTGGTAACGATAGCATACTGCTGGCATCGAATGGAGAATCTGTGTGCATTGAGGGGTTTTACGGACAGTCTGATTTGCATAAATATGCTTCATATTATGCATGCAGCTCCATCTATCGGTAATTTTTGAACCAATTTTTTTTCTGTTATTAAAAAAAAAACGATCTCCCGCTAATTTCATTCCTGCAAACCGCAATTTTTTAGTGCCATTTGTTTCTTTTTAATGATTTTTTTAAAGTTTTAACGAATTTAAGATGCACCCGGTACTTTGATGTGTAGTTAAAATTTGTAATTTTTTTTTATAATTATATTTATTTTTCTGTTTCAGGTATCGAGCTCCGGAAATTTTGCTTCGATCCACAAACTATAACTCTCCCATTGACATTTGGGCACTGGGTTGCATCATGGCCGAACTGTACAACATGCGGCCGCTTTTCCCGGGTCGGAGCGAAATCGATCAAATATTTCGCATAACTTCTGTTCTTGGAACTCCAGATAGGGTAACTATCCATGAAATAATAACAATATTTTAAAATTCTATCCTTAATCTTTAAAGGTGTTAGTCAGTGAAATTCCCTTTTAGTATTTTTATTTATTTATTTATTATTAATATTATTTGCATAGGATATCTGGGGTGTTTTCGTACATTTTCGATTTTGGTTGCAATTTTCCTTTATCTTAAGACAATATTTTCAATTTCCAAACCGGTTCCGAAAATGAAAGTACCCTCTTTCCCCCATCCCCAACACCGCCAAGCAAAAAAAAAAAAAAAAAAAAAAGTTGGAACCAAAATCTAAAAAGTACGAAAATACCCAATTACACATCAACATCAACCGCAGATATCCTATGAAGAAAAAAATAATTTTTAAATATCCAAATACAAGAGGGAAATTTTAAAAGAACACTGCCATTTATTTAAAATTAACTTGCGAATATCTTCGCGTTATTAACGACGGCGGTTCTCAAAAAAATATTTGGTAAGTTTAGGGTTATAGCGACCCCCGAGGAGGAATCGCCAAGCAACCAAGATATATCGCCAAATTATAAAGTATGTTATGACATTATTATAATATATGATGCATATAACATTTCTTAACGCATATACGCCAGTAATAGTCATATATGACGTATTTATATGACATGCGTATGAGATGTAATATACGACATCTATGTATATAATAAAGTATATGGCACAAATATGAGCGTTTGGAGTATATATATATACGTATATAAGCTTTGCGAAATCGTAACTGCAGTCTTGGCATAATAACTGTGGTGGCAGCTATAACCCAAAAGTACCAAATATGTTTCGTCGCTCAACAATGCAAAGCTTTTTGATGCATTTTCTGACTCAATTTTAAAGATAAAAGCATGCTACTTGCAGGCAAAATTATTGAAGTGACTGGTAATCGAACAGTTTATTTCATTTTCCGATAAGTGAATTACATCTTGCGTTATAAGCCATTATTGACTCAGGACGACAGGTTTTTTTCCTTGCTTGCACTGTCGCGTTCAGTTCAAAATGCTAACTTTGACAGTTATTTTCTGAAAAATATTCTGCCGTTAACGGGTAAAAAAAGTTCGATTTCACAGTTTTTTAATAAGAGCACCTGCCAATCTGATACATTTTCGAACAAAAATGAATTTTTTAAAAATGTGTCAGAAAGTAGCTAGTTTGGATTTGAGGTGATCTCTTCTTTAGAAAACAGTGTTTATTTTTAAGGCGTTTCTCGAAAATATATATATATATATATATATATATATTTTCGCCCAACAACGCGAAACCTTCTGACACATTTTCTGACTCATTTTTAAACGTAAAAGCCGGAAACTTGTAGGTATGACTAGGGCTCCTATAATAGGAGCCTTAGGTATGACTATTGAAGTGATTTCCAAACGAACAGTTTTTTTTTCATCTTTCCACTATATGTATTCCATCTTGAGTTATAATTCTTTTCTCGTGAGAACAGTTTATTCCCTCTCTCGCACTGTCACGTCCGGGAATTCGGCTAAAAACGCCAACTTTGACAGTACTTCCCGAAAAATCTTCTGCTTTTATACCGAAAGATGGAAAAAATAGTGCGAGCAAAAATGATTTAAAAGTCATATCAGAAAGTAGCCGGTTTGAATTTGAGAACAACCTTATATCTATATCTAACCGGATATCGGAAAGTTATTATCAATTAATTAATAGCTACAGTTTCACCGCTTAGCATTTCAAAATACTTTAACTTAATTTGGATCTTGTTAAAAAAAAATTCTGTTGCAATATGACTTGTATTGCAAGTAAGAAAAACGAGCCTCAAAAACGAAAATACATAATTGAGACTAAGATTATATTTCTTTAAGAGAAATATATTAAGAGATTATATTTCTTTTAAATAAATACAAATTTGACTCAATCATATAAATTACACTGTCTAAGTGAGTAAAATACGTGGACGCATAAGCATTAGTAGAAACTATAGTAATATTTCCTTTTTATTTTCCAACCTTTATGAAATATTTCAGAAAATCTTTAACCACCTTCATTTAAATTTATAAATTTAAATTATAAACTAAATCAATTAAATCAGGAGTATGTCCAGACTTTTCTCCCAGGATCCTGTTTTTGTGAAATTGGGAACAACTTTTAACATTTATGAAAAGTATAGTCATAATTTTGTGAATTTGAAATTATCGTCATATTCAGGTTCTTGGTTATACATTTTCAGAAAAATATGGTAGGTGAAATACACATATTTTTTTATATATGCAAAAGTGATAGTCAGATTTGACTTTTAAATGATTAAATTTGTGAAAGGTTCATTTTGGAGAGGGAAAAGTTTTGTGAAAGGTCGATTTTTAAGACAGAGAATTTTGTGAAGGCCCCTGTTTCGAGATGAAAAATTTTGTGAAGGGTCCTTACTTCTATAAAAATGTGAAGGGTTTTAAAGGACTCAATTTCTTTCTAAACAGATCCCTGGTTGAAATCAATAGCTACAGTTTCACCTTTTAGCATTTCAAACTTAAACTCTTAACTTAAACTTAATGTGGATCATGATAAAAAATCTATCTATCTATATATATTTTTTTTCTCTCTCTTGTAATATGACTCATAACAGAAATAAGAAAAACGAGCCTCAAAAATAAAAATACATAATTTGATTAAGATATTATATTTATTTTAAATAAATGCAATTTTGACGCGATTATTAAAATTACACTGTTTAAGTGAGTAAATTACGTGGAAGCATTGAAACTATAGTAATATTTCATTTTTATTTTGAAATATTATTTTCAAAGCTTTATGAAATATTTCAGAAATTTTTTAACAAGCTTCATTTAAATTTATAAATTGAAATCATAAACTAAAATGATTTAATTTTAAGTTTACAAATCAATTTAATTTATAAACTTTTCATGATCACTCCTTGCATTGAGACAGCATCATTTCAAAATTGTCACATTGAATCAATTAGTATTTAAGGTAGTTCTCAAATGACCTGCTTAATATAATATTATATACATATATATAGAGAGAGACAATATTTAATGATATAACATATATCAGAGTTTCTCCTAGACAGTTTCAGAAGGGTGCTGCACCCTGCCTGCCCTTTGGTTTACAAAATAGCCCCCTTCTTTCCCCTCTGTAAAAAAAGTGTTCTTTTTCCTTTTTGCATAAAAAAAAATTTACTCTCATAGTAAAAATTGACTCAATGTTGTCTTGAAAAGTGTGCCCTGGCGTTTAAACATTAAAAGTGGCTTTAAAAACCAAACAATGCCTTTAACAATAAAAAAAAAAAAGTTCCCCTAAGACTCTGAAAAATGCCCTTAATAATCTGAAAAGTGCCCTCGAGAATCCAAAATGTGCCCCTGAGAATAAAAAAGTGTCCTTTTTCCCCAGCAGCACCTTGCTCTTATTTGAACGGGGATGCGCCACGGCTACGGGTATTTCAATCAGGAGTGCGAAAGGGTGTGTCAACGAGTACCTTTGACATTATAGATTCCCCTATCTTTTCCTTCCGATATTTCCATCCCCTCCCGTAAAGTTGACATCAGGCCGATATATTTACTATGAATTATACTTATGAAGCTCATCTGAAGATTCCATAAGATTTTTATAATTTTCTATTTTTGATTTTATTACGTTTAATTCTTGCACTATCCTTTCCATTGATTTTTATAATATCCCATCCTTTCTTTTTCGTCTAATATGCCATTCTTTTCTACATACTACATTTCTAAGAAATTCTACACATCGGTAAAATGAAGTTTACTGATGTGTGCCGAATATTAAGATTTAAGAACTGATTTAAAGAAATATTTTCACTTTACAGTTTTAAAAGAAAATGTTTTGATCGCTGGACTGAAATTATATTACAAGCGCGGTAGCATTATGCAAGATTTTATAGAGTTTCAGCTGCTGGAAATCAATAATTCTATTACTTTCTCAAAAATTATTTTATCTGTATTAAAATAACAATCAATTTTATATTTATTAAGGTGGTTCTCAAATTCCCTGCTCAACAACGCGAAACTTTCTGACACATTTTTAAACGCAAAAGCATAAAATTGGCAGGTCTGACTATTGAAGCGTTTTAGAATCGAAATGAGTTTTCCATTTTTTCATAAATATATTACTTATGGAATAATAAGCGATTCGTGTCGCATGATAACACGGTTTTCCATTTTTAGCTCTTGTGTCACGGGAATTCGGTTCAAAACGCCGAGTTTGACAGTATTTTCTGAAAGAACTTCTGCCTTTACGAAAAAAATGGAAAATTCATTTCGATGACATTGTTTCTGAATAAGAGCACCTGCCAATTTCATCCCTTCCCGAACAAAAATTAATTCAAAATTTTGTCAGAAATTAGCTCTTTTGGATTTGAGAACAGACTTAAAATATAGATAGTAACTACAAATACCGAATTTAATGTCCAATTTTCAAATGTATCCTGAAAAAATAAAGCAATTTTTACTTTTCAGATAATGAAATTGTGAGATAATGAAATTCCCATCGCTAATGTTAAACCTATAGGCATATAATGCATTCATATTTTTAAAATTTCGGAACAGATGTACCATTTGCCCGCACTCCGCCATCTGTTTTTTTTTTTTTAAATCAAAACACATTTGTTTTGTTTCTCCTTTCCAAAATAATTTTCAGCCATATTTACTTATTATAAACACGTTATTAAATTTAATTGCCTAATTTATATATATTTAATAATAAAAGTTTAATTAAAAAAAGAAAATAAAACAAGATGACGGACGGTGGACAAATTGTACATCTAAACCAAAATTTCGGAAAATTTCTTCTCAGGACATTAATATTTTAAACTTCTTTTTTTGTTTACCCTTGATAAAAGATTAGCCCCCCCCCCCCCAATTTTTTTTGTCAAAATATTTCTAAAATACATACTTAATTTGATGTGAAGTGTTAAAAAATTACTCAATTTCGCAAAAATTGTAACCCAAAAAATGTTTAATTAAGTATATATTTTAGAAGTATTTTGACAGCTAAAATAATAATAATAAAATTTTAAAAAAAATACATCTTTTAAGAAGAGTACACAGAATAAAAAGTAGTTAAAAATATTAATTTCACGGGGAGATATTATAAAATTACGAATACATTTCACGCCCATACGTTTGACATTAGGGAGGCGAATTTGAGATCCCACTGGCCAACAACCTTAACATAATATTTCCCACTAAATAGAGTAACTAATACCATAGCTTCCAACTAAATACAAATATTTCATTAACTACATTTCCTGCTTCCAGATGTGTTTATTCGACTTTGAATTTGATAAAAAAAAAAAAAAAAAAAAAAGAAAAAAGAAAGAAAGAAATTGTTGGTAGTTATGAATATATATGTACCATTAAAACTAGAAAGAATAAAGAAGCTTCATTATTATCGATCATTTTTAGAAACATACTGTTAAAGAAAACAAAAACAAAAAAACTTGATTTTATAGAAAATTTCTAATGCTCATATTTTTCACGAATTTTCTCTTAAATAACGGTCAAACATTGTTTTTGACAGTTAAAGTGTATATTTTATGTAAAATAAACAGTTTTATATTGACGTCCGGACTGAGTTTTTTTCTTTTTTTTCCCCCTTGTAAAATCAACAGTTGATAAAGAAAGTTAAAAGTGTATATATTAAGGATATAATAAAAAGTATAACTAAATTTTATGAAACCAAACTTTTTTTTTCCATAAATTTCTAACATGTATTTAAAGCTCATTATTCTTTTTGTATTGTTATTCATTAGGTTACCTTTCAAATAAGAAAAAAATATATATGATTGGAATTTAATAAAAAAAAAAAAAATGAAAAGAAAAAACATATGGAAAAGGAAAATACCCTCACATGAAAATACTCCCTATAAAAAATACTTAAATATTTTTCAATATCGAATTCAAACTTGAACTTAACTATTTCATCCTAAAACTAGTATTATCAAAAAATATGTATAAAATAAAATGAATCAAAATATATATTTATTTATTTATTTATTGGGATATTTTTGTTATGAAAAAAAACCCCACAGAAATCATCAAGCAACAATGAAAATGATAATGATTTGACTTCATAATGAATCAACAAAGATTGCGAAGCATATGCTCACATGAATTCTAAAAGTGTAATTTGGTGCTCAAATTATTTATCTTAATTACTCAAATAATATCATAATATGCATAAAAAATCGTCAAAAAATATTCAAAGCAAATTTTAAAATATACACAGATTAATACCAGAACATAATAATAATTAAAAAAATTACAACAATGAATAGTAGCTGAAAATAATAGCTTATGCAATACAAATTAGAGCTATCATAATATAAGCTTCGAAAAGCGTAATTGCAGGGGTTAATGCAGTTTTTTTTTTTTTTTTTTTTTTTTTGCGCCTATTTTGTGAAAAATAAAAGTTATTTTTGTGAAATTTATCATATTTGTGTGAAATTTATTATATTTTTGTGAAAAATAATATTTTATTAAGAAAGATGAAATCCAGCTACTCAAATTCAAACCAAGAATTTAATAATAATAACTTCTGTAAGTCCTTCTACTAAAGTTTTCATTTCTGAGGAACTTGTTTGATTGCAAATGACACATTTTAAAACGTAACAAAATAAATAATTAATGGAAAGTATGTTTTTAGTAATGCAATTTTGTTAAGGGGTCTTATTTTATCAAAAGGAATTTTGTGAAGGGATGTATTTTATCAAGAGGAATTTTGTGAAGAGGCCTGTTTTATTAAGAGGAATTTTGTGAAGGGGGTCTGTTTCAATAAATGGAATTTTATGAAAGGACCCTAAAAAGGCCCCAATTTTTCACTGGATCGACCCCTGAATTGGATGTTCTAAAATAATGCAGTCATTTACATTTAAAAAAAAAAATCGGCATGAATTATTTTCAAGCATATTTTTAAATATCCATAGATCCTCGATAAATCATAAAATAATTAGAATAAATACATTAGAACAATTGATAGTATTCGTAACTAAAAAATAGTACTGAATTTTTATGAAATACCTGTTATAATACTGCAATACGCAAAATTCTTTAAATATTATGTAAATATACATAGTGTTCAGTATTCATTCCTACCAGTGTGAAATAACTCATTCGTCATAAATACAAAATACTCATATCAATAACAAAATATAACAAAAACTATGCATTATCGAAAAATTATGAGGATATTTCTGATAAAGGCGAAGAAAATATATTGTCTAAACTATAATTCTTTTAAATAAATTTTGTGATTTATAAATAATGCATTCTAAAATTACAGTCGATATATACAGATTACACAATACAATACAATACAAAGTAAATACAATATACATAAAATCAGAAAACAATTATCACCAAAAAAAAAAAAAGCAATAAAAAGAAAGTTGCGAAAACTATTGCTAAATATTTACAAATATCATTTCAAATCCCCCCCCCCCCCCCCCCAAAAAAAAAAAAAAAAAAAAAAAAAAAAAAAAAAAAAAACACGAGTAATTTCAGGAAATTTCTTTTCAAAATTTTTCAGTTATATTATTTTATAAATACAGCTTTATAAAAATTTCTGAATAATTCACTTTTTTAACACCAATACCTATATAAAAAAGTAATATCCTTGATACTAATTTATGTAAAATAAGTTTGAACGAACAATATTCAAATAAGCAGTTAATTGAACACATCATACAAATTAAAAAAAAAAAAAAAAAATGCACTTCCGAGTCTTATGAAGATTGCAAATTCTTAAATAAACCTAGATTTCCATTCAAGATCAAAGCTATTTGAAAACATTAATTAATGAAAACATGAACACCACTTATCAATATCAGCGTTTTGCAGATAACGAGATATTGCAGCTAATGAAGTTTTGGATCACAGGGATCAATTTTCTGAAAGTTTGTTGTGCTAGTTTAGTAATAAATTTTTTAAAACATAGATAAATGTAAAAAATGAATGTCGTTGACACTAAATTATGAAAAATAAGTTTAGTAAAAGAACAATATGCAAATAAGCAATTAATTGAACATAACATCATAAAAACGAAAAAAAAAAAAAAAAAAAAAAAAAAAAAAACACTTACGAGCCATAGGACAATTGCAAATTCTAAAATAAATCAAGATTTCCATGAAAGTTCACAGCTATTTCAAAACGCTAAACACAAACATCACTTATTAATTAGCAGCATTTTGCAGATAATCCTTTTTGCGGCTAATAAAGTTTTGGATCACAATTAAGAGTTTGTAATCTTTATATTTTTCAGCTAGACACAAAACATCTGTTATCATTTCTGTATCCAGTGAATGCACATTGTCTTGCAAGATGCAGGAACATATATTTTGCAAAGACAACACTCGAAACTCCTCGGCTATTTTATAAATCTGTAAAATTTCGCCAATCCCGTGTTCTAAGAGTTTTCCAGAGTACGTATAGTAAAGTACGGCTCTCAATATGTTATTTTTTATTTTAGAAACATCCAAAGATCTTGCACCCTCCAAAAACTCTTTACTTTGAAATAAATTTTGTAACACATACGATTTTGCACCCAGAATGTAGGTATGAACACTAAATGTTTCTCCATTACAAGTTAGAGTCAAATCACTGTAAATTCCAGTTTCAAGCAAGGTAGTCATATGATCAGACAACAAATTATAATGTCTTTCAGGATCAATGCATATGTTAGAATTTACCTTACTTCTAACTATACTTGAACATATTTCACCGTCTTTAGATTGATAAAAATTGAACATTACTTGAAGATCGCTCGCATAGTTTAATGTAACGTTTTTTAAGATATCACTTCCTAAAGAGCTTACAAAACAAAATATTACATAATGAGGGTTGGCACCACACACTTTTCTTTGTACATGTCGCTTGCCCTTTGCGTCCAGAGTGGAAATTTCAAAATAGGAAATTTTGTGTGCAGTTCCCCCTCGATTTTCCACATAACGGGACAGATAATCACTGCTTAAACAACTAAGGTAAGACTGCAAAAGAAAATTGCGTGTCCAGTATGCATCGTGTAGAGTATTTGGGAAATTTCCTGTGACAGCTAAATTTGCAATTATTTCTGCAGGTATAAAGTATGGAAAGTCAGCTACTTCCATTTTATACTCTGAACATAGTTCCAGTTCATCATGTTTATAATATTCGTCTAACTCTGTAACGCCTAACTTCTTTATACACTCCCACATTGCATATGTTGGGTTCCGTAGGACGTAATCCAGATTACCACTATATAAATAACCAAGAACTTTTTTTGCAGAAATTTCATCTAATTTTAGTGGCAATGTCGCTTCGAATTGTCCTTTGTCAATAGCCGCTTTTAATGCTTTATTTCGAGTGCATAAAATTCCTTTGTGACCATTTGCTGTGAAACATTCGCGGCGAAGCTTTACGTCGTAATTTCTTTTCACTGTGTGCAACACTCTTAAATCGTCAGACAAAGATTTCAGCCCTTGATATTTGGACCTTTCGTACACTTGGCTGTCTTTGTTAGATACAAATATCATACTGCGTATTATTATCGTATCTACGTCACTGAATCGGATAATTTTCTCAAGATTAAATTTATCACTTATTTGCACTGAGATGCGTGTCTTCTTTGAGAAGTCGGATTCAATTTGAACAGGTTTTTTGAAATGAGGGTGAATCAACATCCAACAAACCCACAACGGCTCTTTATTCGCATCGCTATCCATGTTCACTAAATCAGCAATGACAGGATGTGTTCCGGCAACGTGATTGACTTTTAGAAAGAAACGCCATGTAGTAGGCTTTTTTGCATTGACGGTAAAAACAGAACTGCCAATAGTCCAATTTTCCTCACATACTGTTGCAAACATGTTTTTTATTTTCCAGTCAACTTTACAAATGCCGAAATTTCTCACATTAGCAGATGTATCAGCCATTATTAATGAGTCACCTGTGTTCTGAACTAAAAAAAACTCATATGCTATAGTGTCTTTCTTGAAGAATATTTATCGTAAGAAACATCACACATCCTCTTAATTCACTTCTGGTAAAAATGCTTATATACACCTTTCGCCTTGACGAAAACTAAGAAATGAACCAACGTATGCTACTGGGTCTTTCTATCGTACAAGTCTAATAAGTAAAATTACAACTCTTCCAGTGGTTTCCTTTAAGATTGCAACACAGGGGTGAAATCTGTCTTTTATTATATTTGAACACCTGAAAATCTTATTGTCACTACTGTACCAACCCCCTGCTAAAACAGACAAAACCAGTTGAGGGAAGGGGGTAGCATTATTTGAAAAGGATTAGTGTCCATTCAGCTATGCCTTATAGGGCAGTTGCAATCAGCTGATCAACCATTGTATTCACTTGGAGGTAAGGGTAATTCCACCAATCAGAACTGCCTATTTGTACTGTTTACCTCCAAGGTGACGTCAATTACAACTGCCCTATTGTTTGTCTTATCTCAGATTCAATGTATGACCACGAAATTTGTGAGAAACGTTCGCAAATGGTAAACATTTGCAGCTTCTAGGAAATGGAGGGAGGGGCAAGGTTTTCCAATGAAAATGCACGAGGTTTACAAACATTCTACAATCTAAACCGCATATTTTAAAATAAAGCATATAAACTTGAAATAAGCTACACAACTACTTTTACATCAAAACCTCCTTGGAAGGCAATTTTAAAACATATCAATGTTAAAAGCAATACACAAATGTAACAAACAAGTAACAAATTTATTAGTAAAATAATAATAATAATAACAGGATGTGAGGAAGAAAAAAAAAAGCGCAAAAATTTCTAGCTGCCTCCCCCGGTGTTGCCCGGCCCATGATTACAATCTTAAATAAACTTAAAAATTTTATGACCTTTAAATCTATAACCCGATTTTGTAAGAATTTATATTTTTAAACGAAAATCTTTTCATAGCGAACCTCGTAAGGGAGGTCTCGCAATATTTATATTTTTTAAAACTGAATGCACCGATTTGAAAGTAAGTGGATGATATACGCTTTTCCGTACTTAAAAAAAAAAATAATAATAATAATAATAATAATAATAATAACGGATTCAAAATTTTAAAATGTGCTGATTTTTATTTTTTATTTTTTTTTACATCGAGTCATTTAATATTTAAAAAATATATAGTTCTTATTGTCCAAACTCTTTGAAATTTTTATGAGTCATAAATATAATAGTTTCGAAGCCTGTACAAAACATTCGTGAGAAAATATTGATCTTATAGTGGTTTAAGCACTTGTAAGAAGCCTTTTTTTTTTTTTTTTTTTTTTTTTTTTTTTTTTTCATCGGGCCAGTTTAAACAAGAACGACACATCAAACGTCAAGCATAGATTATGAAACAGTTTCCAACATATTCCGAATACTATAATAAAACTTCACAGATTAATAAGGTGAAAATGATCTCCGACTAACGAGGTCAAGATCAAATCAGGTGGGGAGGCCAACCTTTTGGCTTAAGCTAAACTAGCCCCTCCCAGCAGATTTGTTTACTTAATTATTGGAAAACCCAATTTCAGCAATTGCCACCAACAGTCGGAAAAATATCAGCATTCTTTTGTACAGCCCTGTAAATGACCTATAGATTTGTACATGTATTACATAGAATACTAAAATTCAGTGCAGTTAAGGAACGCATAGCACAGTTGAAAATTCCTCTTCAGAAATTTCCGTCAACCAACGGAAATGTACTCGAGATATTTTGCACAGCCCTGTATATGATCTATAGAATTTATTCACACCAAGTAATTTTCAAAAAATTAGATAAATTTAAAAAAGCATACCGCAACTGAAAATTTACTTCAGCAATTAATGTTCATTCACGATACTGTTGCCAAATACTTTTGTGTGTTCCTGTAAATGAACGATAAATGCCCATCATATTCTACAGTAAGCATCTAGTAATGAAATTCAGTTTTGTATGTATCAATTTCAATATGTTTGAAATAGTGAAACATCATTAAAATACAGTGCAAACGGTTTTTCCCCTAGACCGTAATGTAACGGAATTCTTTTGGGTGTTCCAGTAAACGAAATATAAGTGCTACAAATTTCATTTTAGTGCTGTAATATCGTGGCCGCATACATATAATTAAACACATCAGTTCATATTAAACGAAAAGTTTTATTTAAAAATAATAATTGTTAAAAAAAAAAAAAAAAAATCATAGTAAAATTTTAGATGATATTACAAGACATTTTTGTACATCTCAGGAACCCCAAAGACAAGGTCCGTATTTCCAGAACTAAAAGAAAAGTCTGTCTTCACTGCGAAAAACTCCCTCTCTTCCTCACTGCACAATCCTTCACTTGATTGACACACCCCTTCTTACCACAGGGTTCTTCAAAATCCATTTCTCTAGTCATGCTATTCATACGAATACCTTCCTGACACATTTTAAACCCCTTCAGATAGTATTCTTATAGAAAGAGTTCACACACATTTAGCAAGGCTATACAAAGCATGAAAGGTATTTCATTTTTACTTGAAATGGTCAAATATCGTCTCCTTGAGATAATCCTCTTACAAAAGGTACCAATCAAAACCTATCACTTATCCATTTATCCATATTTTGTGCTGGTATACTAGGTGGAGAAAATGATTAATACATTGTAAGAACTACTCAGAAATGTTTCCGAAAATTCCGGGAAGCAAAAGAAACCTTTGTTTCAAAAATGATTCTTTAAATCTGAGAAATCTATTGGATGCTAGGGTTTCTGAAGGTAAAGAAAAGCTTTCAGAATCGTTAGTCACTTGGAAGATGTATTATATTTTCGTAAATTATTTCCAAAATCAAGAAACATTTGTATTTTTTTTTCCGCACGGTAAAAATAAAGACCGATGTTTTTAATCGGAAAATTCAATCTATAACCACGAACGAAAATATATACAATAATCTCATCCAAGTTACCCACGATTCCGAAAAGTGTTTTTTATCATTAGAAACCTCCGAAACTAATATAATTTTGAGATTTAAAGAAACATTTATAAAAACGAAGTTTCTTTTGATGCCGCTGATTTTCGGAAACGTTTCCGTGTAGTTTTTATAATATATCAATCAGTTTTCTCAACCTGGAATATAGATGTTTCGGATGCTATTTATTCTCAAGTAAACATTTTCATGTTCAGCAAACATGATATATTAGTAGCATTAACATTAAAATTAATATTATTTAGTTAATCTTGAATGATGTATAAATTTTGTTACGCAGCTGAATATATGTTAATTTAAGAATTGATAGTATCATAAAAACCAATATTCCGGTTTGAGAAAACTTATATTAATACACTATAAAAACTACTAGAAAAGTTTCCGAAAATCAGTAGCAGCAAAAGAAGCCTTATTTTTATAAACGATTCTTTAAATCTCGAAAATGTATCGATTTCTGAGGCTTCTAATATGAAAAAAAAATGCTTTTCAGAATAATAAATAAGTAATTCGGAAAGAAGTTATTATTTATTTTCAATCTTGGTTATATTATATATATAGATAAAGAAACATTAGTCTTTTTTACAGTGCATTAAATATGTGGAATTTTCTCCTTCTCTTAGCAAATTTAAAGTATTCATCCGTTTATTTATTTATATATATTTCAGAGAGAATGGGCAGAAGGTTACCGATTAGCAACACAGATGAATTTCCACTTCCCAAAATTCTCTTCGCTCTCTCTTGTCGATATTGTACCCGCCATCAGCATTGAAGGCGTCACGCTCTTGAACGATACGCTGAAATGGAATTCCAGCTTACGACCAACGGCTGTACTGGTGAGAAAATTTTATTTTGATCATCGAAATCAATGGTATTTTATTCAAAAGAACCTCCTTCACTTTCTAACAAGAGCAAAAAATCGTTCGTCAAGCCTATATTATGCAACCAAGGGTCGATGCAGGTTTTTATTCATGGGGCCCATTTTGTGAAAAGTAAAGGTTATTTTTGTGAAATTTATTATATTTTTGTGAAAAATAACATTTTGCAACAAAAGTTGAAATCCAGTTAATCAAATTCGAACCAAGCATTTTTTAAACAAAAACTTTTTTTAATCCTTTTTGCTGAAATTTTTCTGTCTGGTGAACTTGTTTGTTTACAAATTACCGATTTTAAAACATCACAAAATAATAAACAAATAATAAATAGTAAGTTTTTATGGAATAGAATTTTGTGAAGGAACCCATTTTATCAAATTGATTTTTGTGCATTTTATCAATTTGATTTTGGTGAAGGAGTCCATTTTATCACTTTGATTTTTATGAAGGGTCCCATTTTATCAAATTGATTTTTGTGAAGGGACCCATTTTATTAAATAGATTTTTGGGAAGGGCCCTAAATAGGCACCAATTTTTTCCTTCCTGGATCGACCCCTGGCAATTCCTTCACTTTCTAACAAGAACAAAAAATCATGCGTCAAGCCTATATTATGCCACACTTTCAAACACTAACAGGATATTATTAAAAAATTAAATTTTTCTTTTTCTTACATTGAAATGAGATATCTAAATAAGCAAATTTAGAAAAAAAAAAAAAAAAAAAAAAAAGATCAAGTGCGAGTATAACTCGCGCTCAAGGGGTTCCGTACATTGCATGTATTAATTACTATTTATTAATTAATAAACTCCTACTACCCTTAATTTTTTCATGATTTTAGTTTCAGTAGATTCGGAATAGGAGGTGAGGGTATTATATGTTTCCAGTACTTTCGATGATATCACTGAAAATATAATACATAAAATTAAAAGAAATATATTTTTGAGTTCGATGTTACGAGATCTTTCACACGATAGACAAAAATAAAAACCTTTTTTTTTTCAAGTAATTTAATTAGCCCCTTAATTTTTTTCTAAACATATTTGTGAATGAAATAATAATAATCATAATCTGAAAATATGTGCTGGTCAATAGGCTCTATAACTTACCCAAGTTTGAACTTTCCACGTCCTATAGTTTACCAGAAAAAGGGCTCTAACAGACAGACACAGGAGTGATCTTATAATGGTTCCGTTTTTACTTTTAAGAGTACGGAACCCTAAAAAATATATACCGTATATACTCGTGTATAAGTCGACGCCCCCCCCCCCCTCTTCTTACGCAAAATTTTGAAAAAAAATTGAAGTTTCGTTTATAAGTCGAGCCACATTTCTGGTAGTATGTTGAAAAATTATTTGTAATCAAGGATTAAAATAATAATAATAATAATAATAATAATAATAAATTTTCATTAAAATAGTAAACTTTTCTTACGTTTCTAATCACACTTTTTTTTAATTCAGCGTTTTAAAACTGTATAATAGTGTCAAACTGAAGAAGCTTAAACTATTCTGAAACCTATTCACATCAATTTAATGATACTTAAAAAGAAAAAAAATTCTTTGAAAAATTTATTCAAGCCTTATTTACAAGGGTAAGCAACTTCTTACACTGCTAAAATATTACATCTTTGTATTGTAGGACTTTTAGGAGAGAAATCTAGAAGTTGAACTCTTTTTAACAAGGGGATCAAAATGTTGAAAGGAATGCACCTGTATTGAAGGGAATTCTATCAAAAGAGAAAATGGGTGAAGAACAAATACAAGGACACTAATGTTGTGATTTTTTTTTTTTTTTTTTTTTTTTTTTTTTGTCAATCACAGGGAGACCATTACATTGTCCGCTTTTATATTTCTCTCCAACCTCTGGTTTTTTCGAATCTAGGAAAAAAAGTAATCGGAAAAAAAGTAAACGGAAAAAAAGTAACTGAGTCAACAAGAGCGGAAAAAAAGTAAACGGAAAAAAAGTAATCGGAAAAAAAGTAAACGGAAAAAAAGTAAACGGAAAAAAAGTAACAAGGTATTGATAAATATTGAACTTATTGATAAATAAGTGTTAAAAGATAACGAAGTAACATGTCTGATTTATATAATTCCCGTAGGCGGATATTTGCGAATGCTATTAGGAATTGAGTAAAATCACCCCCTGAAAAATGCCCCATCCGTAAAAAGCTCCCTGATAATAAAAAAAAAAGGGGGGGGGGGAGATAGGCTTCACGTTAAGATGGGAAAATACCACACATTTATGAATAACACATGTTTGAATAAGCCAAATATAATTTCGGGTAAAGCACGTGCTACCACGTGTATTTACTAACCACGTGTACTAGGAACAATCAGAGCATTATATACACCATTTATTCTAATACGAGAGCAAATCTTGTGTGTGTGTGTGTGAGGGGGGTGGGGGGGTTATATATATATATATATATATATATATATATATATAATATGCAAATTTCATGTTAAAAACGGCTCTAATGATTTTGACGAAATTTTGTATCCTACAGTTTTGAGGCATTAGAAAACCATTGGGCTGAGTCACATGTTTGAGGAAATTCGATTAGTGGGTCATGTGAGTCACAATCTGTCAGGATCAAGCTAATTGTATCTAAAATACGGTTCAAACGATTTTGACTAAACTTTTATTACCATTTTCGGGCACGAGAAGACTATTGGACTGGGTCACATATTTGAGAACTTTCTATTAGTGGGTCATTTTGGGTCAACGCGGGTCAAGTTAATTTTATCATGAATCATGATTCTCAAATCTTACATATATTTCAAAACACTGGGATAATTTTAAGTATTAATAAAAATAATTTTTAACCATGTATAAAGTTGTTAAAACTGCACTGTAAACTGAAATGTCTTAAATTCAGACACTTAAGTGTCTGAAACGGATGGTTAAAAAAAGAGACAATTTAAAGTGTCTTAATTTTTTAAGACACTTATTTGTGTCTGAATTTAAGACATTTGAAACTCCTGAATTGCGGCCATTTTCGTGCTCTGATCTGTCGGCAATAAGTAGTCATTTCTGACCACAATTTTTTAAAGCATTAAATGCAGCCATATTTGACCACATTGCATCCTCAATAAATGGGACTATATATGATCACAAAGCAGGGCTGGTAATTTTTTAAGAAGAAGAACCTGATAAAAGCATGGGCCCATGGCCTCACCGCCCCCCCCCCCCCCCGATTTTATGGGGCCCAAAATTTAGAATGCAATTTTCGTAAAGCTGATATTTTAAATCTCTTTCGGCATTGTACTGATTATATTCAATGTTTTGAGCTTTTACAGTAAGATAAGATTGAAAACAAAAATTATATTTATCTAAAAACAGTAAAATCCCTCAATAGCGGATACTTCGGGAGCACAGAATTTTCCCGCTATTCGGAAGTGTCCGGTTTTAGAGGAAAAAGCGGATACCTCTATTTAGCGAAAATCCACCTTTTCAATACACAACACATACATGTTTGAATATTTTTACATCAGAAATGTGGACACCTCCGAATAGTAATCAAATTTTGTAGTCTCGAAATGTCCGCTATTGAAAGGTTTCACTGTTTTTAGATAAATATATATTTTTTGTTTTTAATCTTATCCTACTCTATAAGTTTAAAATATTGAAAGAAATGTCAAATTTGGGAGGCACCTAAATTCAGAGGGGAGGGGGTCAAAGCCGTGGAAGAGTTTGCCCGTGCAATAATCAGGTCTTGCTTCTGGAAGCAACCCAAACATGATTTATAGTTCGCTAAATGGGGGTATATAGAGAACAAACCCAGCAGTCCCGAGGTATCCGCTATTGAAAATTTTAACTGCATAAATTCATTTTGCAGTTCATTTTCTTAGTAGAAAGTACAAGTTTCTATCATTTAAGTATGCTTTAACTTATTTTAACATTTGAATAGAATAGTTTAATAATAATAATAATGAAAAATCAAGTTTTCATTCTTTTTCTGAATGTATTATATTTTTATTCAAATATTAACATCCATAAAAACCATGCTGGTGTTATGAGACCTTCTTATTAAAATAAATAAATAAATAAAAATAAATAAAAAAAGATTTTTTTTTTTTTTTTTTTTTTGTAAAAATGTTAAGAGTATATTAAAATTTGCTAAAGAACTTTTATTTTTATCTTGTACAGAGCATACTTAAGCAGTTATACAAAAAGAACCAATTTAATCCTAAATTTTATTACAAAAATGAAAACAAAATATTTGTCTCTGCCATGGGCCAAACATGGTTCTTATCTACCCAATCCCCCCCCCCCCCCATACACACACACACAACAACAACACCACTCTTTTTTTTCTTTTTTCAATTATCTTTATTTAGTTCCACATTATTTAGATTCTTTATTTAGAATCTTATTCAATAAGACTTTTTAAATTTTCCCAGTTCATATATGATTAAGTAAACCGATTTGGATTCTTTGTTTGTGTTGCATTTTGAAAATGGCTGTGTGTCCTGAAATTTAAATATGTTATTTAGAGGGAACACAGTAAATACATATAAATACAGTTTTTGTATTTTGAACAAGTTTTCATGAGGAAATACTTAGAAAAAATCCATTCCCATAGGAAATATTGAAAATCATTTATAAAATATTCAGAATTTCGCAACAATTTGATTCGGATGATTTTGTGATTCGTTTTTTTGTTCTATATTCCTCTTTAAGCAACAATGTTTTTAACAGTTTCCGAACATAAATTTAATTTTGTTTAACATGAAAACATTGACTTCGAAAATATAATCTGTAAGAGAATTAACCGATCTGTCACTAAAATTAAAAATTCATATACAAAAATACATCAATAATTCAAAGTGACTGTGTGGAAAGAACTTAATAACTCAATATCATTTAAAAATTATATATATTATATATATATATATAACCATAAATGAAACATTACCATAACACCAACTTAAACTATGAAATAATGATTAAGTATGTAATTAGTTGAATGAAAGTATTCCCCAACACACTCAATATAGATACCAAAAACTTATTTAAAAGAAGAAGAAATTAAATTAAAAATTGAATAAATGAAATTGAATGAATGAAATGAAATCCGTGGAATTTAGACAGAATTATCAAGTCCCAAATGCCTAAATACCACAAATAAAATGAGTGGTTTCATCAGCATATTAGCCATAACATTGCTAAAGAATATGATTTTGGGACTACCACTCATAAACAATGAATCAAACCTGTGAAAAAATAAAAAAATAAATACAATATTAAAAAGGAAAGAAACCATACCTATAATATACAGATAAAACTTGAAATAGAGTCATAAATTACATAATCCATTTGGATTAAAAAAGATACCTGTGCACCACATGAACCACACATGAAAACAACCAAACAGAGGGAATGAATTGCAAAAAATCATCACATGTTGCCAAATTTAGTTTTAGAAAATGATTTACCATGTTGCCAGAATAAATGTTAGAATAATATGAATATTGTAAAGCAAACAGGAACATTAGTGCTGCCATCTATGTTGGTAAAAGTGAATATACACTGAATAAAAATAGCATTGGATGAAAAATAATATTTAAAAATTAATATATATATATATATATATATATATATATATATATATATATATATATATATACTATATAATCATAAATGAAACATTATCATAACACCAACTTAAACAATGAATTAATGAATAAGTATGTAATAATTAGTTGTCAATGAAAGATTCCCCAACACACTGAATATGGAAACAAAAACATATTAAAAGAATAAGAAATTAAATTAAAAATTGAATAAATGGAATTAAATGAATGAAATGAAATGAAATTTGTGGAATTTAGACAGAATTATCAAGTCCCAAATGCCTAAATACCACAAATAAAAGGAAATGAGAGATTTCATCATCATATTAGCCATACATTGCTAAAGAATATGATTTTGGGACTACCTGCTCATAAACATTGAATCAAACCTGTGAAAAAATAAAAAATAAATACAATATTAAAAAGGAAAGAAGCCATACCTATAATATACAGAGAAAACATGAAATAGAGTCAGAAAGTATAAAATCCATTATGATTAAAAAAGATACCTGTGCACCACATGAACCACACATGAAACACAACCAAAACTAGGGAATGAATTGCAAAAAATCATTACATGTTGCCAAATTTAGAATTAGAAAATGATTTACTATGCTGCCAGAAAAGATGTTAGAATAATATGAATATTGTAAAGCAAACAGGAAGATTAGTGCTGCCATCTATGTTGGTAAAAGTGAATATAATCTGAATAAAAAGTATTGGATGAAAATTAATGTTTAATAATTAAACCAAATTACTATCGGAAATGATAGCAATTAGTTAAATAATAAATAAATGAAATTAATTAATAAATAGAACATCTAATTACATTAAAGTAATGGATGTATTAATGAATAATTCTATGTTAAAAATAAGTTGTAAGATGGAAAAATTAATAATTAAAGCAACATAAAAATATATGTACCATTAAATGACAAAAACTACTAAATAACTGTGCCAAAAATGCAACATCACATAAATTAAATTAAAATAAAATACTAAATATTGGAATTAAGATACAAAAAATTTAAAATTAATATTAATTAAATATTGAAATGAATTAGTAACATATAATGTTTCTTCATACAAAGTTAAAAAATTATAAACACTTAATATAACTGGTAAGGGTAGAACGTTTAATAAAAATTAAAACATATTATATTAACACTTTAGAAAAGTATACATTATATTAGAAGGTAATATGATATTGTCCACCGTAGGTATTAATCCAAATCATTAAATCAAAAACATTCTTAATATTAATGAATATAAATTCATTTAAATTAATTAAATAATGAATATGTAAATATAACTAAATTAATATACATATAAAAATATAACATCATAGTCCATTATAAAATGTGTAATATCAAACAATTGTGTAAATCAAAAAGCCCCCCCCCTTTTTTTTAAAAAAAATAATATAAATTAACCATGCGTTTTTTCCGTACAACTCCGCCACACACCATCTCAATCTAACATCTACCCACCCAACCGTCCTGTTATAATTTTTTTTTTTTTTTTTTTTACTATTTTCTAAGATTATATGATTTTTTTATACATTTTTTAACGCATGTGTTAATTTGGTTGCAATCATATGGACATTTTTTTTATATAAATAAGATGATAATTTTAAGAGCTAGTTAATAGGAAGTGTTAGCTCTCCTTAAAAATATATATCTATTCTTTTTTAATAACACTAGGAAAAGTTCATTCAAGTTTCAAAACTAATTAGGTGTTAAATATACATCTTAACTGTATGTAAGTAAATATATTAAATTGTATCTTTTTCTGATTTCCATTTTTTATTTCAAATAACTTTTTTATTTAAAAAAAAGAATAAAAAATAAAAATTAAAATTAATTTACATTTTCTCCAGGTTTTATAGCGTAAAGCTTCCAAAATGAATTCGTGTCTTGAAATCTAAATATGTTATACAGATGGAACATAGGATCTAATTGTAGTTTTTATTTTTTGAGCAAGTTTTCAGATTAAAAAAAAACTTCTGCAACTAAATATAATAGTAATTTATTTATTTTTTAATTAAAATTTACTTATAAAATATTCAGAATTTTATGATAACTTCATTCGGATGCTTTTATGATTATTTTTCAAGTTTTATGTCCCCCGTCTGAGAGCTGTTTTTAAAATAAAATTTGTATATATATAATATTTAAAATAATATTTGTATATATATTTGGTTAGTAAATACACGTGGTAGCGCGTGCTTTACCCGAAATTATAATTGGCTTATTCAAACACGTGTTATTCATAAATGTGTGGTATTTTCCCATCTTAACGTGAAGCCTATCCTCCCCCACCCCACCCCCTTTTTTTTATTATCAGGGAGCTTTTTACCGATGGGGCATTTTTCAGGGGGTGATTTTACTCAATTCCTAATAGCATTCGCAAATATCCGCCTACGGGAATTATATAAATCAGACATATGTTACTTCGTTATCTTTTAACACTTATTTATCAATAAGTTCAATATTTATCAATACCTTGTTACTTTTTTTCCGTTTACTTTTTTTCCGATTACTTTTTTTCCGATTACTTTTTTGCGAATGCTATTAGGAATTGAGTAAAATCACCCCCGGAAAAAAAGCACCATCGGTAAAAAGCTCCCTGATAAAAAAAAAAGGGGGGGGGGAGAAAGACTTCACGTTAAGATGGGAAAATACCACACATTTATGAATAACACGTGTTTGAATAAGCCAATTATAATTTCGGGTAAAGCACGTGGCACCACGTGTATTTACTAACCACGTGTACTAGGAACATCAGAGTATTATATACATCATATATTCTAAAACGAGATCAAATCTTGTGTGTGTGTGTGTGGGGGGGGGGGGGTAATATATACATGCAAATTTTATTTTAAAAACGGCTGTAGCGATTTTGACGAAATTTTGTATCCTAGAGTTTTGAGGCACCAGAAAACCGTTGGCTGGGTCACATGTTTGAGGAAATTCGATTAGTGGGTCATTTGGGTCACCATCGGTCAGGCTAATTGTATCTAAAATACGGTTCAAACGATTTTGACTAAACTTATTACCATTTTTGGGCACGAGAAGACTATTGGGCTGGGTCACATATTCGAGAACTTTCTATTAGTGGGTCATTTCTGGGTCAACGCGGGTCAAGTTAATTGTATCTAAAAAACGATTTTTATTAAATTTTGTATCTTACGAGTTTCGGGCACGAAAAAATCATTGCGCTAGGTCACATGTCGAAGAAAATTCAATTTGTGGGTCAGGGTTAAGCTAATTGTATCTAAAAACGGTTCAAACAATTTTGACTAAACTTTGTATCCTACCATTCTCGGGCACAAGAAGACTGTTGGGCTAGGTCACATGTTCGGGAAAATTCAATTAGTGGGTCATTTTGGTCATGGGTCATTATGGTCATGGGTCATTATGGGTCAAGCTATTTTATCTTAAAATCGGCTCAGACTATTTACACTAAATTTTGCATCATATGGTTTTTGGACACGATAAGACTGTTGAGCTAGGTCACATGTTCGAGAAAATTCAATTAGTGGGTCATTTTGGGTCAACACGGGTCAAGTTAATTTTATGAATCATGATTCTCAAATCTTACATTGTATTTCAAAACACTGGGATAATTTTAAGTATTAATAAAAATAATTTTTAACCAGGTATAAAGCTGTTAAAAGTGCACTGTAAACTGAAATGTCTGAAATTCAGACACTTAAGTGTCTGAAACGGATGGTTAAAAAAAAGAGACACTTTAAAGTGTCTTAATTTTTAAGACACTTATTTGTGTCTGAATTTAAGACATTTGAAACGCCTGAATTGCAGCCATTTTCGTGCTCTGATCTGTCGTCAATAAGTAGCCATTTCTGACCACATTTTTTTAAAGCAGTAAATGCAGCCATATTTGACCACATTGCATCCTCAATAAATGGGACTATATATGACCACAAAGCAGGGCTGGTAATTTTTTAAGAAGAAGAACCTGATTAAAGCATGGACAAACTAGCCCATGGCTCTACCCCCCCCCCCCCCCCCCCCGATTTTATGAGGCCCAAAATTTAGAATGCAATTTTCGTAAAGCTGATCTTTTAAATCTCTTTCGACATTGTACTGATTATATTCAATGTTTTGAGCTTTTACAGTAAGATAAGATTGAAAACAAAAATTATATATATTTATCTAAAAACAGTAAAATCTCTCAATAGTGGATACTTCGGGACCACAGAATTTTTCCGCTATTCGGAAGTGTTCGGTTTTAGAGGTAAAAGCGAATACCTCTATTTATATACATCATATATTCTGATACGAGATCAAATCTTGTGCGTGTGTGTGTGTTGGGGGGGGGGGGGGGGGGGGGGGGTTATATATACATGCAAATTTTATTTTAAAAACGGCTCTAACGATTTTGACGAAATTTTGTATCCTACCGTTTTGAGGCACCAGAAAATCATTGGGTTGGGTCACATGTTCGAAAAAATTCGATTAGTGGGTCATTTTGGGTCACCATCGGTTAGGGTCAAGCTAATTGTATCTAAAAAACGGTTCAAACGATTTTGACTAAACTTTTGCTACCATTTTCTTGCACGAGAAGACTGTTGGGCTGGGTAACATAATCGAGAACTCACTATTAGTGGGTCATTTTTGGGTCAACGCGGGTCAAGTTAATTTTATCTAAAAAACGGATCTAACGATTTTGATTAAATTTTGTATCTTACGAGTTTCGGGCACGAAAAAATCATTGCGCTAGGTTACGTGTCGCAGAAAATTCAATTAGTGGGTCATTTTTGGGTCACTGTGGGTCAGGGTCAAGCTAATTGTATCTAAAAACGGTTCAAACGATTTTGACTAAATTTTGCATCCTGTGGTTTTCGGGCACGAGAAGACAGTTGGGCTAGGTCACATGTTCCATAAAACTCGATTAGTGGGTGATTTTGGTCATGAGTCATTATGGGTCAAGCTATTCTTATCTTAAAAATGGCGCATAAGATTTCAACTAAATTTAGTATTCTACAGTTTTCAGGAACAAGAAGACTATTGGGCTAGGTCACATGATCGAGAAAATTCGATTAGTGGGTCATTTTGGGTCACCATGAGTCAGGGTCAAGCTAATTGTACCTAAAAAACGGTTCAAACGATTTTGACTAAACTTTGTATCCTACCATTTTCGGGCACGAGAAGACTATTGGGCTGGGTCACATGTTCGAGAACTTTCGATTAGTGCGTCATTTTGGGTCAACGCCGGTCAAGTTAATTTTATCTAAAAGATGGCTCTAACGATTTTGATTAAATTTTGTATCTTACGAGTGTCGGTCACGAGGAAATATTGCGCTAGGTCACACGTCCGAGAAAATTCAATTAGTGGGTCATTTTTGGGTCACTATGGGTCAAGCTATTTTTATCTAAAAAACGGTTCAGACTATTTTGACTAAATTTTATATCCTACGGGTTTCGGGC
The DNA here is from genome assembly GCA_963931845.1 of Maratus michaelseni. Lineage (NCBI taxonomy): Eukaryota > Metazoa > Arthropoda > Arachnida > Araneae > Salticidae > Maratus > Maratus michaelseni. The sequence goes on along the minus strand of OZ007587.1, from coordinate 378,656,157 downwards.
ACGAGAACATAATTGGGCTTGGTCGCATGTTCGAGAAAATTTGATTAGTGGGTCATTTTGGTCATGGATCATGATATTTGAACTGAAAGCTAGTTTTGACCGAGCACAGCTCTGTCTTCCTTGCTCGTATCGTTTAAGAGTAAAACCTCCATATCAGACAGTGACTTATTATCGCAAGGGTGTAATATTATTAGAGTTTGTTTGTGGAATAAATTCCAGGCGACGTACATTAAAAACGACACGTTGCACTCGAAAAATGGTAACTTACAGGTTTATTTCTTGTATTTCATATAATTTTTTTTTAACTATTTCACATGTTTTGTTTTCGTGGGTGATATGTTATGTAATTGCATAAATCGAAAATTAAGAAAGACATGATGGCACGTAAAATAAAAAATGGAAAACGCTATTCTATATCATAGTTTCTGAATAACAAAGCTCTTGCCAATTCCATATGTCTAAGAATAAAAATTTACAGTTTAGTAAAATGGCTAACATTTATACTAAAAGTTAGTTTTCTTTTTCTTATTGCAATCTGTATTTGCAACATTTACTAATCCAGTTGGGGTAGAGATCTAACCTTCCAAGAGATTTTACCTTGGAATAGACAAAAGCCTTCCACCCTTTTGTTAGACACTAATTCCAAACTTTTGAAAACCAGTCAGTATTCACTCCCTGGCATTTCCCGATTATCAGAATTTCACACATCAACGTCAACAACATAGATTTATAAATATTATGTTGTTGACGTGTATTGTGCACGTAAGTGCTGTGAAACTGCCTCTTTCATTCTTCTCTTTATTTAGTTTGTAAGAAGATTAACATGTATTCGTCAGAATATTGAAAATTTCGCCTTGAGAAATACTGTAAATAATACACTCAAAGGAAAGATAGTACTATTAGAAAGTCTATGATAATACTGCTTTTTAGCGTCAGTTCACCTCCTGTCCATATCCATTATAATCAAGCTAATCATACTTTGTTGCTTCGTTCATTGTGCCATTTTATGATTTCACAATACTATTTTTCTGTGGTATTTCCAATTTTCCATGTTGCTGTTTTTATTTGTCTTCCCAGAATAAAAACTAAATTTTTCTGGTTGGTAGAGGAAGAGGATCTACCGTACGGACCTAAATTTATATCCTCGGGCTCGACCCGGCCCAGCTTGTAATAAAAGCTAAAAATTCAAACCGAAACTTTACGGAAGCTTTATTGGCGGTGCTCGGCCTGTTATAAAAGCTAAAATATCAACTCGGGCAGTTTCTTTTTTGCGTAGTTTATGTATTCAGCCAGACGTAGTTTCTGAAAAACGTGTCAATAGTTCTTAATCAACATTAAAGTTCTTTAAAAAATATATTGCTTACATTTTTATGTAAATTTTTTTAGGTACAGCAGATTATATGTCCACAATTTATGGAATACGGAATAACAATACTAATGATTACTTAGAGACAATAAAATGAACACTCATTGAAAAATTTGTGTAGTTTAAAATAAAAAAAAGGGTTAAAGAAAATCATAATTTGAATACTTTATAAAGGGGAAAAAAGTATATTTTGGAAAATATTTCTCTGTAATTTATTAAGGATTTAGTTAAGGTGGTTATCAAATTCCCTGCTTAGTAATGAGCAACTTTCGGACTCATGTTTAAACGTAAAGGCATAAAAGTGACCAGTGTTGTAACTGTGCGCGATCATTCAACGGAAACTCACGAGTTTCGCTCACTTTCTGTGAGCTTTGAGCTAAGTTTGACTCACTTTTTGAAAAACGAGCGATGAGCTGAGCTGAACTAAAAAAATCCGCGAGTTTGAGCGAAAATTACAACTCAAACTCATTCAATTTTTTCGCAATTTCCTGAAAATTTTTGCTGACTTTGCTAGCAAAGATGACGTTTTTTCATAAGAGAACAATACAGTCAAACCTCGTTAACACGAACACACTTAACGCAAATATTACTTTTATCACGAACTGTTTCCGATTGCCCCTTCCAATTGTATGTAATGTATTTAAATTCGGATAACACGAACTACTTTTAACACGAACAAAAAAATGTTTCCACTTGAGTGTTCGCGTTAACGAGGTTCGACTGTATAAGCAAAAGTCAGGCATAAGTTTTAAAACTAAATGACAAAATGCTTATGAGTTTCAAAATAACATTTGGTTAAATCATTTTAAAAAATACATTTTCCCTATTACTTTGACCACCACGATGTCTGAATTTAGTAAAAAAGAAATGGAAAACAAAGAAGCAGAACATGAACTTGCTTGAAGAGTCGCATTGAAAATATAGGCTCTCCAAATAAAACGGGAGTTAAAACAAATGTAACGAAAGTCAGTAACACCGGGGGGGGGGGGGGGGGCGCTAGTATACGTCCCAAGAAGGGTAAATATCATATTTTCGAAAATATCAAAAATATCCGATATTTGTATATTTGTAATATTTATTCGATATTTTACATATATATCCGATATTTTCAAACTAGTCAACATAAAACTTATTATAAATATTTTCAATAACATAATTAACAATTTGGTTTTTGGATTTTTGTATTATAAGATTTAGTATCAAGTATCCAGAAAATTTTATATTTTACAGAAGAAAATTATTTTGAACATAATTGTAATCTTGAATGCCTTTTCATTTTCATTAACATTTATTAACCTTTTTCATTCCTTGGGTTTAAAATAAGCTAAACCAAAACAGAAAAGATTTTTTCTAATGAAGCTGCGAAAAGCTGGTTTTCTAAATGAGACAGTCTACCTTTCAGTGGCTGTTCTAAGTAAGTATTGTCCCACCAATGGCGTAGCTACTTTTTTTGGCGACCGGGACAGGAAGGAGTTCTGCACCCCCCCCCCCCTCCCTACTCTCCTAAAAAAATAATAACCACATTAGTTTTGTTCAAAAAAAAAAAAAAAATTGGAAAAAAAATTGGGAAAAAAAAAGGGAAAGGTAGCTTCCCGCTTCCTTTGTTTTAAGAATTCAGCTAATTTTGCTGAAACACACAAAGCTAAAATGCATGCATGGAACCCATTATTGAAGATTACTAGTTTTCTTCAATACTGAATTTGCATAGAAATTTCGAAAAATTAGTCAGATATCGACAAGTTGGCTTCTTTTACGGCGATTTAATTTTACGGCCAAGATATTTAATTAAATATCGCCAAGATTGGCGATAATTTAACATTAGCAGGTATGAACATGTAGTTTTTAGTGTATGATTGTAGCAACAATAATTACAACAATGAAAGTAAATTTGCAAGAAACTACTTTTGCTAAAACTCATAAATTAAACTCGATTATTGAAAAAAGATCTGCTGCCTAATTTCATTCATAAGCTGCTTACACTCTTTAGAATTTCCAGAGAGTTCATATGACATATGCGTGGAAACTTCAGCAAATATTTTTTAATTGACTTTCTTTTAAAAAATCTTGAATACAGATTGCTCCAAGAAAAGTCAAAACAAACTCTAAGATATATAGCAGAGCACACTTACAAATAACAACTTTTGCAGAGTCAACCAGAGTCGCAGTCCATTTATTCAACCAAAACACGCAATCTACTTCAAGCAGAACTTTTATATTTATGCACACATTTAACAATAATGCATGGCGATAGTTTAAGGAAATTTTCAATATACTTACCTTTCTTTATGCGAAATACGAAAAATGCTGAAAATGCATAGTAATTCAGTCAGTGACATCGTATAGAATTTCAACTACATTCGTTTCCAAATAATCACCACCTAGTTCAGAGCCGAATTCTGACTGCGCCACTGATATTTATATATATTTTTATTTAATGCATTTTCGAAAGTCGAAAATAATACCAGGCATCAAAATGAATGCTTATATAAATCCCCTACATGCATTCACGGAGTTCGAATTCCTACTATTTTATTTTTAAGGTGGTTCTCAGCACAGCAAGGCAAATTTTTCTGACACAAATTCAGACTCATTTTTAAACGCAGAGTCATAAAATTGACAGGCCTGGCTATTGACGCGATTTGGAATCGAAATGAATTTCCATTTTTCGATAAATAAATTTCTAATTATAAGCGATTCGTGTTACGTATGACACGTTTTTCTCCGTTTTCGTTCTGCGGACAATTGGACATGATAAAATGTACTATAAAGAAAAATGATCTTGAAGCTAGAAAATATTTCTCCTGCATGTTATTGAAAAAAATATATATAATTTTCTAATGACAATTTAGTAACTCTGGTATTACCATCTGATGTATATAAGAGAAATTACTAACATGACAATATAATTAAAAGTATGAAGTTATTAAATGATATTGTATTAATATGTTTTTTAATTGCAATTTTCAGTTACAGGTATTACTCGTATGATTTCACATATGAATTTTTATTTTTAATGACACATCATTTAATTCTCTTACACATTATAATTTTGAAGTTAATGTTTTCATGTTAACAAAATGAAATATATATATGGGAAATGTTATGGACATTTTAGCTTCAGACGGGGGACATAAAACTTGAAAAATAATCATAAAAGCATCCGAATGAAGTTATCATAAAATTCTGAATATTTTATAAATAAATTTTAATTAAAAAAAATTAAATTACTATTATATTTAGTTGCAGGATTTTTTTTTTTTTAATCTGAAAACTTGCTCAAAAAATAAATACTACAATTAGATCCTATGTTCCATCTGTATAACATATTTAGATTTCAAGACACAAATTCATTTTGAAAGCTTTACGCTATAAAAACTGGAGAAAATGTAAATTAATTTTAATTTTGATTTTTTATTCTTTATTTTTTAAAATAAAAAAGTTATTTTAAATAAAAAATGGAAATCAGAAAAAAGGTACAATTTAATATATTTACTTACATGCAGTTAAGATGTATATTTAACACATAATTAGTTTTGAAACTTGAATGAATTTTTCCTAGTTTTATTAAAAAAGAATAGATATATTTTTTAAGGAGAACTAACACTTTCTATTAACTAGCTCTTACAATTATCATCTTATTTACATAAAAAAATTGCCCATATGATCATCTTAATAATAATAATAATAATAATAATAATATATATATATACATATATATATATATATATATATATATATATATATATATATATATATATATATATATATATATATATATATAATTTTTAAATGATATTGTTATTAAGTTCTTTCCACACAGTTACTTTGAATTATTGATATATTTTTGTATACGAATTTTTAATTAAATTTTAGTGACAGATCGGTTAATTCTCTTACAGATTATATTTTCGAAGTCAATGTTTTCATGTTAAACAAAATTAAATGTGTATTCGGAAACTGTTAAAAACATTGTTGCTTAAAAAGGAATATAGAACAAGAAAACGAATCACAAAAGCATCCGAATCAAATTGTTGCGAAATTCTGAATATTTTATAAATGATTTTCAATATTTCCTATGGGAATGGATTTTTTCTAAGTATTTCCTCATAAAAACTTGTTCAAAATACAAAAACTGTATTTATATGTATTTACTGTGTTCCATCTAAATAACATACTTAAATTTCAGGACACACAGCCATTTTCAAAATATAACACAAATAAAGAATCCAAATCGGTTTACTTAATCATATATGAACTGGAAAATTAAAAAAGTCTTATTGAATAAGATTCTAAATAAAGAATCTAAATAATGTGGAACTAAATAAAGATTATTGAAAAAAAGAAAAAAAAGAGTGGTGGTGGTGTTGTGTGTGTGTGTGTGGGGGGGGGGGGGGATTGGGTAGATAAGAACCATGTTTGGCCCATGGCAGAGACAAATATTTTGTTTTCATTTTTGTAATAAAATTTAGGATTAAATTGGTTCTTTTTGCATAACTATTTAAGTATGCTATGTACAAGATAAAAATGAAAGTTGTTTAGCAAATTTTAATATACTCTTAACATTTTTACAAAAAAAAAAAAAAAAAAAAATCTTTCTTATCTATTTATTTATTTTAATAAGAAGGTCTCATAACACCAGCATGGTTTTTATGGATGTTAATATTTGAATAAAAATATAAAACATTCAAAAAAAGGAATGAAAACTTAATTTATTATTATTATTATTATTGAACTATTCTATTCAAATGTTAAAATAATTTAAAGCATACTTAAATGATAGAAACTTGTACTTTCTACTAAGAAAATGAACTGCAAAATGAATTTATGCAGTTAAAATTTTCAATAGCGAATACCTCAGGACTGCTGGGTTTGTTCTCTATATACCTCCATTTAGCGAACTGTAAATCAGGTTTGGGTTGCTTACAGAAGCAGGACCTGATTATTGCACGGGCAAACTCTTCCACGGCTTTGACCCCCTCCCCTCTGATTTTAGGTGCCTCCCAAATTTGACATTTCTTTCAATATTTTAAACTTATAGAGTAGGATAAGATTAAAAACAAAAAAATATATTTAGCTAAAAACAGTAAAACCGTTCAATAGCGGACATTTCGAGACTACAAAATTTGTCTACTATTTCGGAGGTTTCCACATTTCTGTTGTAAAAATATTCAAACATGTATGTGTTGTGGATTGAAAAGGTGGATTTTCACTAAATAAATACTCTGATGTTCCTAGTACACGCGGTTAGTAAATACACGTGGTGCCACGTGCTTTACCCGAAATTATAATTGGCTTATTCAAACACGTGTTATTTATAAATATGTGGTATTTTCCCATCTTAACGTGAAGCCTTCCCCCCCCCCACCCCACCCCCTTTTTTTTATCAGGGAGCTTTTTACCGATGGTGCTTTTTTTCCGGGGGTGATTTTACTCAATTCCTAATAGCATTCGCAAATATCCGAATACGGGAATTATATAAATCAGACATAGGTTACTTTGTTATCTTTTAACACTTATTTATCAATACCTTGTTACTTTTTTTCCGTTTACTTTTTTTCCGTTTACTTTTTTTCCGATTACTTTTTTTCCGCTTTTGTTGACTCAGTAATTTTTTTTCCGTTTACTTTTTTTCCGATTACTTTTTTCCTGTTACCAGAATACATGCAAACCACCCGGATCACTCAAAATTAGATCCATTTAAAAATGCATTAATTACCACAGGGGAAAATGTACTCTAAACAGTTACCGATCTTAGTCGTCCTATGGGAAATATTCAAAGCGCGATTACTTATTACCTAATAGAAGTATCAAAATTACGATTTTCACCATAAGAAAGTAGACGTCAGATGCCGATGATGTATGATTTTAGGTGTGTTCGTAATTATATAAATACGTAGCATTTATAGTCGTCGTCTAGTCTGTCCGTCTGTCCGCATAACAGCGCAAAAACTACCCAACCGAATGGTTTGAAATTTAATATATATAATGGTTACAGACTTTTATCGAGTCATTTTAAATTTTATGAAAATTGAATCAAAACTTAAAAAGATATTAATAAAAGTTTTCTTCATTCTATTAAATCCTATCATACGCAATGAATTCAATGATATCTCATGATAAGTAATGATTCTAGGTTGCCCTGGTGATTACGTCCTATTTAAGATGCAGTCATATTATTTCCGTATTACTGAATTAAAAAACCCAATTTGTACACTAAAATTGTTTAATTATAGCAATCCTATAATCTACCGACAGTTTTATGGATAGATGTTTCGGGAGAAATAGATATTAAATGGAAAAAGAGTCTAAATATGGATTTCAAGTTCTGAAATTTTCAAAACTAGGCTTAAGTTTCCTATTGGAATTTTCAGTAAATGTCAACAAAAGATAAAATGTTGCCAACTTAAAATGTACTTATTTTATTACGGAAATTAGTCATATCATAATAAGAGACGATATAATTCATTTCACTGAAACTAGTTATAGTACGAACGCACCTCATTTGTCACGTTTGACGTACAATTTCCAACTTGTTAAAAATGGGCTCCGTAAATTTTAAGCATTTTTAAGAACATGAAAGTTTCATAAAGTGGAAAATTCAAAGTTTACAAGCATCTTCTAAATACTTAAAAGTTAAGAAGATAACTTTAGAAAACGCACATCATCGGCATCTGATGTCTACTTTCTGATGGTGAAAATCGTATTTTGATACTCCTATTTGGTAATGAGTCATCGCGCTTTTAAGTTTTCACATAAATTAACATGGGATTTCGCGATCGGAGAGTTTTAGTAAAGCGGCCCCTTAAGGGTCCTCCGCTCACGCGAAAAGACCCGCTCGCTAATGTTAATCCTATGAAGGAAATATTTGAAGATATCTCGTTCGCATTTCAATATTTTTAAATGATTTTTTTTTTCTGCATTGGATAGCTGAGGTCAATCTCTATGCACGCTCCTTTGTACTTTTTGGATTTCGATTACAAGTTTTTTTTATTACGATACTTTCACTTTCGGAACCGGTTTCAAAAGTGAAAGTATCCTCAATAAAAAAAACTGCAACAAAAATCGGAAAAGTAAAAAGGAGCGTGCATACAGATTGACCTCAGCTATCCAATGCAAAAAAAATCATTTAAAAATATTGAAATGCGAACGAGATATCTTCAAAAATTTCCTCCATAGGATTAACATTAGCGAGCGGATGTTTTCGTCTGAGTGAAGTAGCCACTCACTTGAAAACACCCGCTCGCTAATGTTAAACATATCGCCAGGTTGTTTTCGAATTTCTTGTTTAAATTTGAAGATTTTTGAACGATTTTTTTTCCCATAAGATAGCTGAGGTCGATCCCAAATATGGCTATTTTCTACTTTTTCGATTTCAGTTGCAGATTTTTTTTTAATAAAGGTACTTTCCCTTTCGGAACCGGTTTTGAAAATAAAAGTACCTTTATTAAAAAAAATCTGCAACTGAAATCGAAAAAGTAAAAAATAGCCATATTAGGGATCGATCTCAGCTATCTTATGGAAAAATAATCGTTTAAAAATATTAAAATTTAAACGAGAAATTCGAACACAACCTGGCCATAGGTTTAACATTAGCGAGCGGGTGTTTTCAAGTGAGTGAAGGCTCCCCTTAAGCGAATTATTTTGTGTTTATGTGTAAATGAATGCTATGCACTCTATAATCTATAGAAAACATATCGTGCACTTGAGTATTCTCGTTATGTTTGAAGTATCGTAACATCATTAAAATGCACTGCAAAATATTTTCTCCTATAGATCATAACGTCATGGAATTCTTTTGTGCGTCCCTGTAAAAACGAACTATAAATGCTGCTTATTCTATACTACTGAGAAAGCATGTTGGTCCATCTCATCAATACCATTATGTTTAAAATATCGTAATATCAATAAAATACACACTGCAAGCGATTTTTCCCCATAGGTCGTAATGTCCTACAATTCTTTTGTGCGTCCCTGTAATCCTGTAAACGAACTATAAATGCTGCTTATTCTATACTACTGAGAAAGCATGTTGTAGTCCATCTCATCAATGTCATTATGTTTAAAATATCATAATAATAAATACAATATACACTGCAAACGATTTTTCTCCATAGGTCTTAATGTCATAGAATTCTTTTGTGCGTCCTTGTAAACGAACTATAAATGCTGCTTATTCTATACTACTGAGAAAGCATGTTGTAGTCCATCTCATCAATGTCATTATGTTTAAAATATCGTAATAATAAATACAATATACACTGCAAACGATTTTTCCCCATAGATCTTAATGTCATAGAATTCTTTTGTACGTCCCTGTAAACGAACTATAAATGCTGCTTATTCTATACTTCTGAGAAAGCATGTTGTAGTCCATCTCATCAATGTCATTATGTTTAAAATATCGTAATAATAAATACAATATACACTGCAAACGATTTTTCCCCATAGATCTTAATGTCATAGAATTCTTTTGTGCGTCCCTGTAAACGAACTATAAATGCTGCTTATTCTATACTACTGAGAAAGCATTTTGGTCCATCTCATCAATGTCATTATGTTTAAAATATCGTAACATCAATAAAATACACACTGCAAACGATTTTTCCCCATAGGTCGTAATGTCCTACAATTCTTTTGTGCGTCCCTGTAAACGAACTATAAATGCTGCTTATTTTATACTACTGAGAAAACATGTTGTAGTCCATCTCATCAATGTCATTATGTTTAAACTATCGTAATAATCAATACAATATACACTGCAAACAATTTTTACCTATAGATCTTAATGTCATAGAATTCTTTTGTGCGTCCCTGTAAACGAACTATAAAGGCTGCTTATTCTATACTACTGAGAAAGCATTTTGATCCATCTCATCAATAAAATTATGTTTAAAATATCGTAACATCAATAAAATACACACTGCAAACGATTTTTCCTCATAGGCCGTAATACTAACGGAATCCCTTTGTGTGTCCCTGTAAACGAACTGAAAATGCTATACACTCCATGTCGAATAGTGAAGATTCTATAGTAAACCTCAATAATATAAAAATTTCATGGAAATCCGAATGTATTTGCTAGAATTAGAGGACGGACAGAAAAGAAAAACCGAATTCATAAACACTTTACAACTATGTTGGAAAGTGGCACAAACCAATCAGAATCAGGGTTGGCTTTTTGCCAGAACAGTGGCAAAACCAGGCAAAAATTGGCAAAAACGGAAAAAAGTGGCAAAAATGGAAAATATGAAGAACAGTAGAAAAATAAAATTAGAAAGGCACTGTATATTTCAATTTTCCCCCTTTACACCTTAATGATTTTTTTTTTTTTTTTGAGATTTCTTTATTTAACCAAACTTGTGCTCACATGTCACAAACGAACACTACTGATTATTGAAATGATAAGCTTATCGCTTATGGCAATGGCTTATCTATTAATAAAAGCCTCATTTGTAAGAAAGTGAGATGACACTGCAAAATCTATTTACAGAATATTTGGTAGGAGTAGATTATGAAGGGACAATGGATTCTAACACCTGTTTGGTCAAAGATTTCCCCTTCCCCCCCCCCCCCCCTAATATATGACCATGCATTTTCTTGTCACTCCACTGAAACAAAATTATGAAAGCAGGAAGAAACCCTCCCACTTCTATAGTATTACATTTTTTCTTTGTTGTTGTTAATCTTATTATTATTGGCTGATACTGACACAAAGGACTTGTATACAAGCAAGTTTATGGGAAATGGAAAATCACTGTTAATTATATTCTTCTTATCTGAATGAATTGAATTTAATGTAAATGCTAACTTATCCCAGGAAAGAAGAATTTAATCCCCCCCCCCCACTTCTATGAAAAACTAGCATAAAGCTAGCATGGCTAGCATAATGAATTTTTAACTAATTAAATTTCTTAATTAGGTGACATTAAGCAACATAAATAAGAAATTTACTACATACTTTTTTTACTACAGAAATTTACTACATAATGCATTTACGCAAATGCATTTAATAAAAAGCTTTTAAAAAGGAATGAATAACTTTTACAAAGACACGGATTATGTATGTATAATAAAATTGTTATTATAATTGTAATTTACATTATTTTTACAAAATATTAAATATTGGCATTGTAGGCTTTAAGGAGAAGGTTTGATTTACCCTATTTTATCCTCTTTTTTTCACATATATAATGTGATTACTTAAATAAAATAAGGTATAAAGTCATATACAATATAAAAATGGAATATTAAACAAACATTTTACATATTTAAATGTTTTTATACCACATAAATTAGCTATAATTTATGCAAACATTATTTTTAATATCAAAGAATATTTTTAAATATATATTTTTAGAAGGTAATTTAAACATTTTTAGAAGTGCAAAAAAATTACATTTGTTGATGCTAAAATATTTCATTTAAAGAAATTTTAGAATGCATCTTTCAATGAATTACAAAAGAAACAGTTGAAAAAAGATTGTAATTTAAATCACTGATTTTAATCTGTTAAAATTATGATTTAAACATTGAAATCATCTAATTAAAATAAAATCCTTAAAATTCTGTTTTAAAATACTAGTAATTTTTGTGGCAAAAAGTATTTTTGCCGGGACGGTTTTTTCTACAATTTTTACGATGGTTTTTTCTACTTCGGCAAAAATTGGCCAACCCTGATCAAAATAATAATAATAATTCCTACCGGGCGGTTTTAAAAAATCTCTTGCACTGTGTTACTAGTGGATTTATTATTTAAACCACCCAATAACGGCTCTTTGGTATTTGGTATTAAAAAACCCCTGTATAAATGAAAACATATAAAAGTAATTGAAAATAGGTCAAATTTTTGCATAGTTTTAATTCCAAAACTTTTAATCCAAATGATTTAAAATTTGCATCTGGGCATTGATTTAAAAGTAGAATAAGAATATTTTGTCAAATTTGAGTGTTGCTATTGAACAGTTAAAAGGTATTAAGTAGATTGCTCCCAAAGCTTAATTTATATGCATACCATTTAATAGTATATGTTATTCCTGATCTACTTAAGAATATCCTTGACAGGTAACAGCTCTAAAAGTATAGTTAAATTGTCATTTCCATTAAGACTGCAGGATTTATTTCTATTTTTACACTGTAAAATAATTTATTTTTATTTTTACACCGTGAGAACTTTGGTGAAAAGGATAATTTAATTAAACTTTTAATATTGTTATTTGTGAAGGAATTTCTTAAATCCATATTTGCTACTTTCTGACGCATTCGCGAAATCCTTTTCATAGGAAAAAAAAATTGTAAAAATACTGAAATAGTAAGAAACGTAAAAAAAAAAATAAATAAATAATAATAATAATCTGATATATATATATATATATATATATATATATATATATATATATATATATATATATAATAAAATGTTTTTTAGAATGAATATTTAGATGTAAACTGTTTCGCAGAAATTCCTTTCATGATTTCTTTTTCTATTTATTTCTTGCTGAAGATTCCTTATTTTGGAAAATTCGACCCGTTTCTATTGAAAATAAAGACATTGAATCGATTATAAATAATAATAATCTATATACAGTCAAACCTCGTTAGTAAGTCACCTGGATAAAATGTCACTCCGCATATTACGTCATGTTTCAGAAGTCCCGACCACGCCTATAAATACGACTTTTCGCATATCGTAGTACTCCGCTATTGCATCGCTATTGTTTCAACCACTCCGCTTAAGAGTCTACTTCCCTCACGCGAAAACAACCCGCTCGCTAGAGTTAATCTATGGGGAATATATTTTAAAGTATCTCGTTTGCATTTCAATTTTTTAATTTTATTATTATTATTATTATTATTTTGCATTGGATAGTTGAGGTCGATCTCTACGCAGGCCGTTTTTATTTTCTTTTTTTTTCTTTGTATGGGGATACTTTTATTTTCGAAATCCGAAAGTGAAAGAATAATAATAATAATAATAATAATAAAACCCTCTAAACAAAATCGGAAGTGAAAAACGGTTAGTGTAGAGTTCGACCTCAACTAACCAACGCAAAAAAATCCAATTAAAAATATTGAAATGTAAACGAGATATTATAAAAGAGCTGTTCCATATCCCATAGGATTAACATTGGCGAGCGGGTGTTTTCGCGCTTTTATCCGGTGGGGGTTTTTCCGTGGGGTTTTTGACCGTGGAGTTTTTGTCCGCATCCCAACCATCTGTTACAAAGAAAAAAGCCTTAGAATACATTGATGAACTAAGGAGTTATATTGAAGGTCTTATATAGTATTTGAAGGGCACTACAGATAGCGAATATAATATACTATATTCCTCAGAGAAGGAAAAGTTATTTCAGAAAACTGCCATCAAACAAAAATAGATGTTTTATTTTGTAAGCCAGTACCAAATGGATCCGTGTTGAATTGTACAATTAAATACTACGTAACATATACTTACTATACTTTCTTTAATTTGTCATCCATTTTATCAATTCTAATTCCTATTCTACTAACTTATATAATTTATATTGTAATTTAGTTATAAGTATAAGATAGTTATTATATAAACATTTTGAATTTCATTTTACATTTAGTGTAAACTCCGCCTAAGAAGTCACTTCGCTTAGTAAATCATCTTTAAGTGAACCCGAGAGTGACTTACTAACGAGTTTTGACTGTATCTAAAATGCAAAGTGATTCCCCTATTATTTCGGCTATACAGAACATGCGCAATAAGGTCGCTTTTCTGTCTCTAAACGGAGTTAGAACCCGTTTTGAACTGGTTTCATTTCAGAGAAAGATTGAACGAAGTGGTCTAACGCGCCAGAAATAGGATTTCTGGTTCTCTAAAGGGAGAGTTGGTTTGAACCCGTCTCCTGGTAAAAGATTTCTTAGATAGTGTTAGTTTTCTGATAACTCAGTTCAATAATGTAAAATATGTTTTACTTCAAAAGGAAAAGTTATAAAATTTGTTTATTTCTTCATTATTATTCAGGGAATTTATCATTCCCAATATTTTTTTAATTAACAATAAATACTGATTTCGTAAGTTGCATATATCCGTGGAAAGAGATATACTATGTCTTCATTATTATTAAGGAAAATTTAACATCCCAAATATTTTTTACATATGTTACTACAGTTGATCGATAAGACATATATACGCTAAGAAAAATAAGTGATTATTTTTTGTAAAAAAGAATAAAAAAGAAAGAAGTAAAGATATTTATATAAAAACCGGTGGTGTCATCTATTGCTATTGTAATGCAGTTAAGTATTTATATTTGAGAAGGTTAGAATGACAGTGGAGAAAGTCAATATTTAGTAATTCGAAAAATGAAGGGTTTGGAGAAACTTGTATTGCCGTTGCATTAAGTAGTCCACCTGTTTTTGCCTTCTAGCGACTCCCTAAGTGAACTATGACTTATTTGACTGTCGCACTGAACAGAAATTAATATACGTTAAATGAAAATATGGTTATCTAGATTTTTCAAATTTTTGACTTACTCCATTGTCATTCTAACCCCCTCATTTGAGAAAACTACTAAAATTTTACCTATTTAACTTCACAAATTTCTTTACCTGTAAAATTTTTACGAAAAATAAACTGGGCGTTGTTCTTTTAACTGAATTTTCGCGGAAATGTTCTGTTGCCTCCATTCATGTAAAGAGAGTTAATATGCCGCCGGTCCCGAGCCCGGTTATAAAAGGAGATATTTTTTTTATCTATCGCTAACAATCATTCTGTAAAAATGTCTGACATTTCAACGATGTTAATGTTATGAAGCTTATTACTGTGGAATCTTTAAGTTGTTTTGTGTCAAAAGCTTTGACGTATACTATCTAGTAATAATAATAATAATATTTTTAATAAACTTAATACACAATGTAAATATATTGACTCTAGTAATTTTCGAAAATGATTAAAGAACATGTGGCAGATATCAAAAGAGATAAATTATCCGCAACGCTATCCCGTTCAAATCAAGTAACAGACATTGATGTCTTATACAATAAAGCTAAAATCATTACACATGTATCATATTGTGGCAAGTTGAAAATATCAAGTACCACAGCACTTGTAAGATCAAAGTAATCCTTTATGAAAATGAAAAAGGTCTTGTGAAATGTCACTATTCACGTAAGATAATACTATAGAGGAGTTGTGACAGGTTGACGTGATCAACTAATAACTTACTTGTAGAAACGGGATAATCTCCTAAGAATGAAAATAGTTTTATAGATTGGCCTCTTTCTGAGAAAATAATCCAAATTGAGAGATGAATTTCATTGTCATCTTGAAATAAGCCAGGTATGCATTGCATTGGAGGCAATACTCTCTGAATGAGTGGATGAAAATTGTAAAAGCAATTCCTTTGATACAAAGAACTAAGCCCCTATGAAGTGAAAATTCAGACTTGGCAAGTAAGGGATTAAAGGGAGTGTCAGTCATAAGAGATTATAGGGCGTTTCTTTCCCTATATTGGAAAATACCAGTTTCCAGAGGGGAGTTCACTAGGAGATATCGAGGGATGCCAACGGTGTGTGGACTGGAGAGGAGATACGGAAGTGAATGTTGAAGCAAGTTGGGGAATGAGATTCTCTGAGCGGAAATCCGAATGTTATTTTCTGAAACTGTACTTATACCTTATGGATATGTTCATCATCGTTTCATTTTTATTTTTATTTTTTTAATGTGTTAATTTATAATAAAGTTTTTTCGTTTAATACGAGAATGGAGTGTATTAATTATATATACATTGGTTCACGTTACCACAGCTATAGTATATATAATTAATTGGTAGCAGCAAATGGGATATGTGATCTAGAGTAAATTAGATTACGGATCTATGTGTTAACCTGATTAAACAGATGAAGAGCCAGTGGAAAACGGATAAGCAGAGTTGTGGAGTCTTGAAGTCTAATCGGAGTCGTGGTTTTCTCGGAGTTCTAGCAAGTAGAGAACTGGTAAAAGAACTTTATCGACTAAAGCTGTGTGATGTATGAACAGTCAACTATAGACTTGGTGCTACGTGTTTGTGCTTCAAAATATATCCAGTGGAATGAAGATATGCGGCGTACCATTTGAGTTGTCTACATACGGATCTAAGGTGAATTTAGAGCCTCGTCAGAGAATTTAGTGTCTTCAAATCTTCAAACATCTGTGTGTATATCATCTTTAAAAGTGCTTGGAAGCCTGGTATCAGTGTGGAGGAAATATCTGCATCTGGAGGTAAGCTCTTTTATGAAATCTTCTATAGAGGTCTGTTTTAAATTAAATTTTGTGTATAAATTTTAATTTTGGGGAACAAAACTCTAGGAGAAATTTAAGAATTCTAGGGAATCTATTAATTTGGTATTTAAATTTTTAGTTAGAATTTTTATATTTGGTTTTTTTCTGGTATCTGTTAGGTATAATATTGGGTTAGGAAAATATATACTTATGTATATGTTAAAATTTACTTGGGGTATAGTAAATTGTTATTGATTAATTGTGATTATTAATCAGGGTATTTTAATGTTATACTGTACTTGTTGAGTATAAAATTTATTTTGGGGGATATACTCAGTTTGAAAGACGTCACTGTTGCATGAGAATTTGCTATATTAAAATTGTGTCGTTTTTTAATACATTATTATACGTATAGTAAAAAAAAAAAAAAAAAAAAAAAAAAAAATTCTATTTCTGTATTTATTGTATTGTTGTAAATTGAATATATCTGATATTTTGAAATTTATTATTTTTGGGGGGAAATATGGCAGAATATTTAGGAAAATGTAATAAAAGCGTCTTGCTGTTATTAGCAGAGGAATTTGAGACCAGTGTGTCAGAAACGTGTAAAAATCAAGCTATAATTCAGGCTATTGTTAAGGCCGGGGATTATGATGAAAGTTTCGCGAAAATTCGCTTGCAATATATTCTTGAACAGGAGGCGGAACGGAAAGAGCAGGAAAAACAAATTGAATTAGATCGTAAGGAAAAAGAGAGACATTGAATTATAGATCGTAAAGAAAGAGAGAGGCAGATTGAATTAGATAGGATTGCGCAAGAGGAAAAAGATAAACTTAGGAAATTTGAATTAGATAAACTTGAAAAAGAACTTGAGGCAGAGAGATTTGAAAAACAGCAACAACTTGAATTAAAAAAACTTGAAAAAAAAACAGCAATTTGAATTAGAAAAATTGCGTATTAAAAATTCTGAGGATATTGTTAGCGTTTCATCTAATGAAACAAATGTAGATTTTCATAGAACTCCTTAGGTAAATTTAAAGGATTTAGTTCCGCGCTTTGATTCTAAATTAATTGATATAACTCTAATTTTTATGATTTTTGAAAGGCAAGCCGAGAAAGCTAAAATTTCTCAGGAGGATTTGGTTAGTAAATTAATTCCTTTATATATTGCCGAAATTATAGTAAAACAACCAGCAGACAAATGTGATGATTTTCAACATATAAAGAAAGTTTTGTTAGATAGGTTTAGGCTAAGTACAAGCGCCTTAAAACAAAAATTTGAAACTCATCAAAGAAAATCTGATGAATTATAGGTAGATCTGATTTATGAGTTAAGGGGTTATCTTGATAATTGGTTAGAGTCATTAGAAGTAAGGGATTTTGAATCCTTAAAAGAACTAATGCTCACGGACCAACTGAAAAACGTGTCCATTTTGAGATAAAAGAATAATTTATGGATGATTGGGAGGAAATAAAGATTGCTTCTAAGCTCGCGGAAATATCAGATAAGCATGAAAATATAAGAAGGGAATTTAAGAGGTCGGATACAAAACCTTGGGAAAAGAAACCTTTTCAGGATAAGCAAAAAGACAATTTTAATTCTAAAAGTAGGAATGAAAGTAAACCAAAGTCGGAATTTTAAAATACAAAAGAGAGTGGGAAAACTGACCAATTTAAGAAGGACAATGCTTTCGAAAAGCAAAGACAAGTCCAATGTTACAATTGTTTGGCAGTTGGTCACATCCGTCTATATTGTCCTGAATTGTTAAAAAGTAAATCCAATTATGAGGATAAAAACATAGCTTGGATTATTACTAGTGATGGGAAAGGTATAAAAAATAAGGAAGGCGTGGAAACCGAATTGCCTATGGTTGATTTATGCGTGAATGGTAAGAAAGTAAAAGCGATTAAGGACACAGAGACGCAAATTACGGTTTTTGATGCTATTGACATTCCGTGGAGTGCGAAGAAAGTGGGAAATGTCTTTCTTATACCGGCCCTCGGAAATAGACAAAAGGCGGATTTGGTGTCCGTGCCGGTTGCTTTGATAGGAGAGGAAAAAGAGTATGTTGAAAAGAATGTGGTGGTTGCAGTTGTGAGGAAATTGAATTCTCCTCCACTTATAACACCAGCTGTTTAGGAATTATTAAAGTTAGGAAATATGGATAAACAGAATTCAGTGTGTAAACAAGTGGAACATCGAAGAGAATTAAATAGGCAGGGAACCCTTAGATTGTCTAGCAATCAGGAGCAAAGAGTTGTTAGAAAAATGGTTGTAAATGAAATCTGCGAATTGGATAATAGGTCTATTAATGAGACAGAGGTAAATTGACTGGAAGACGTAACTGATAATATTTTGGAAAACGGATCTGAATTGATCGACATAAAAGATAATGCGTGTCAAATAGATAGTGATAAAAGGTCATGTAAGAGAGGTCAATTTCGGAAAAAGAATTCTGAGCATGATGTAAATATATCCAGGTATTTTGTTGGTAGTATGGGGGTTAAACATGTTAGAAATAGAATTAGAAAGAAATTGAGTTTACCTATGACTGTGGCCAGAAAATTTAACTCTCGGATGAAGGAAAATAATAGAGTAAATTGGGGGGCTAAATGCCAAGAAGATGTGAATAGAAAATAAAAGTTAAAAAGAAGGGATCATTCTGTTTCTAAAACGGATCACAAAGAAAGATTTATTAAAATTAAACAAGATTTAGAAAAGAAAATCAGGATTATAAAGTTGTAAAGCGAAATTTATTGTCGAAAAGATTTTCTGATAAAAGTAATTTAGATATGGGTTTTCGGGAGAATTCTCTAAATTAAGTTTTATTCTAAAATTTGGGAGAACTCATTATTGTAACATCTGTATTATGTTTGTTTATCATTTAATGCTTAATATTTTCGTAATAGTATAACTTCATTAATTTAAGAATTGCATAATTTAGTATGTGTTCCTTTTGTTTGTAGAAGTGTCCAAAATTAAGTTTTCAAGTAAAATGATTTTAAGAGAATTGCATTAGGCATTGTGTTGTACATAGTTTTATTCTTATTCTTTTTGTTAGAATCGTGCAAATTGTAAGCTGTGTTTGGTATTGTATGTGCATAAAATATTTCAAAATTATTTCTTAAGGCATCAAAAACATAAGTTTGTTCTGGAATAATACTTAGCTATTGTAGGTAAGGGTTTATTGCAAATCCTATTGACAGTGTGATCTATCAATACTGAGTATGGGAAAGTATTTGTATTCTGTGGCGATTTCATGTGTTATTCTAAATTCCTTTATACTTTAATGACCTCTTTAGAAGTTGATTGAAGGAGCTTATTGTATTCATGTTTATGCCAAATTTCTTGCTGAAATTTTTCCTTAGGGGAGAGGAGTTGTGGCAAGTTGAAAATATCAATTACCACAGATATTGTAAGATCAAAGGAATCCTTTATGAAAATGAAAAAGGTCTTGTGAATTGTCACTATTCAAGTAAGATAATACTATACAGGAGTTGTGACAGGTTGACGTGATCAACTAATCACTTACTTGTAGAAACGGGATAATCTCCTAAGAATGAAAATAGTTTTATAGATTGGCCTCTTTCTGAGAAAATAACCCAAATTGAGTGATGAATTTCATTGTCATCTTGAAATAAGCCAGGCTGGGATGTATGCATTGTATTGGAGGCTATGCTCTCTGAATGAGTGGATGAAAATTGTAAAAGCAATTCCTTTGATACAAAGAACTAAGCCCCTATGAAGTGAAAATTCAGACTTGGCAAGTAAGGGATTAAAGAGAGTGTCAGTCATAAGAGATTATAGGGCGTTTCTTTCCCTATATTGGAAAAGACCAGTTTCCAGAGGGGAGTTCACTAGGAGATATCGAGGGATGCCAACGGTGTGTGGACTGGAGAGGACATACAGAAGTCAATGTTGAAGCAAATTGGGGAATGAGATTCTCTGAGCGGAAATCAGAATGTTATTTTCTGAAACTGTACTTATACCTTATTAACATGTTCATCATCGTTTCATTTTTATTTTAATTTTTTTAATGTGTTAATTTACAATAAAGTTTTTTCGTTTAAAACGAGAATGGAGTGTATTAATTATATATACATTGGTTCACGTTACCACAATATTATAACATTTGCATCATCAGGGAATCTCTAGAGATATTGACAAGAGGTAATAATGCATGTAATGATATATTGTCATATTATATACCACATGTATGGTTTAATATACTTGACATCACTGGTGCATTTAGTTTTGATTGACCTCCCCCACCTCTTACTTTCAGTGGTATCCCCTTCCTTTACTTCCCTCCATCCTATTTATTGTTTTTGGTTTCGAATTTTACTACTTAACCAGTGTACATATTTAGAGCTGCAGTTTCTTCTCATACGTCGCACTCTAGCAACCAGATGTGTGTTTATGTTTGCCCCTTAAAGATGGAGGATTGTGATTGGTTGCCTCATAATACAGGCTACAAATCGATGTTTATGATTGGTTAGATAAAAGTTAGTGGGCTGGTGATCACGTGGTTGAAACTGATCTATTATAACTCCCCTGATGATGGTTAGTGTTTAGTTGAAAACGGACGGGCTATTTTGACATGTTTGAAATCTGTGTTTTTTTAACGTCTTTGATGGTTTTAATGTTTTAAAACTTTTATATTATATTTGCACCTTAGTAATAAATGAATTGTGAGTCAATGCATTTACGTTGTGTATTTTAACTTATTAAGGTGAATATGACGTTCAATATATAGAATTTTCTATATGTATTTAATTGAATAAACTTAATCGTTGAAATTCTCGTTGAATAAAACTTTTTCTTTTTCCTTCTTCCAACAGGCTCTTCGTTATCCTTACTTTTCGGAAGGCATGAAGAAAATGACAAAAAGAAATCAAAGCATATCATCCGATTATAATACGACGTGGTACAGGAATTTTTGGAGAAAAGCAGGGGACGACGTGAGTTTTATCTTTAATTTTCTTTATCTCTCTCTTTCTTAGACTTTATTACTTTAATATAAATGACAGTGTGAGATATCCTGAATTCCATTGTCGTCTTTGGAGGCTATAGATAACCTCTTAACAGAAAGGGGGGTCTTTTTGTGGATAGATTCCAAGAAGTGGAGTGAAATAAACATAGATAATGCTATTCAAGTTATTCACCTTGAAAGTAATTCCTTACTTGTGACGGTGGAATTTCTAAGATTTGTGACAATGATAGTAATTTAGGGAATGTGATAGAACTTTCTTTTTCCATGATGTCATAGAGAACCAATCAAGATGGAGTTCTGGATTACTACTTTCTGGGAGAATAAAGGGGTGAACGAGGGGACGTACAGAGAGTGAAAAGCCTGCAAGCAATGTGGACATGCACTGTTAAAAATTTGTAGCAAACTGTCCAGTCATTTGACCGTTTTTATAAAAATTGGTTATGTAACCGCAATTTAACTGTATTTCGACCATAATATGGGCAATAATACGGTCAGAAGTGAGTTAATTTACGTTTATGTAACCGTTTTCTATAAAAACGATCAAATGACTGGACAGTTTGCTGCAAATTTTTAGCAGTGTGGGATAGAGACTGACTTATTGAACTCTTTCTGAATAGGATCTGATGAGATATTGGCAATTGGAACAGGAAGAGTGTTTGAACGCGTGTAATGTATCTTTTTTTTTTTTTTTTTTTTTTTTGTAAATGTTTTCCATTGATTGCAATAATATTATCATTCTAATAAAGAACTTTTAGATACAAATTATGTCTGATCTTAGAATTTATATATATATATATATATATATTATATATATATTAAATGAACGTTACAATCACCAACAAAAACTGTGAAATTATGAATAAAATTAAAATAACTAATTGACAACAAAACAGACCCCCCCCCCCCCCAACAAACTGAACATAGATACCAAAAACATAGTACATATTTAAAAAAAAAAAAAAAAAAAAAAAAAAGCAGAATTTGAATAATGGAAATTTGTGGAATTTAGACAGAATCTTCAGGCCCCAAATGCCTAAATTTCCACGAATAAAATGTGCGGTTTCATCTCCATATTAGCCATATAATAGCTAAAGAATATGAATTTGGGACAACCACACCCAGAATGTAGAGAAATACACAATGAAACAACAATTAAGTTCAAAATAAAACATGATTAAAAAGGATTGAGGGGAAAAAAAAACATGAAATTACCCCATCTGAAAGCAAAATCCAAACTTGAGATAGAATATATTACAAGAATTGGAGTTTTAAGCATATGTTGCCAAAAAAAGGAAAAAAAAGTTATTTAAAAATTGATGGACCATGGATCAAGGAACAACATGTAATGCATAGCCAAGCACATACCCCAATATATAAAACCAGCACCCTCTATAGAAAAATTAAAATTGAACTCCACAATAAATTCAAAAGAATAAATCAATGAGGTGCTGCCATCTATTGCTAAATATATACAATTATATAATAATTTATTACATTATTGGATGATATTTTAAAACAAATAAGACAGATAATTGAACAAAATTATGTTAATAAATTTATTGTATTAGAATAATGAATGAAAGATGTATTAAAAAATAAATAAATAAAATAAAAAATAAATGAAACCTATGATTTTTGATTAATGTATCGCATAAATATTTGTACCTAGCGATGACATATCATCATTTATATTACTGTGACACATTGCATCATATCACAAGTTAATTTATAATTAATTAAAAAATGTATATAATAAAGATGCTAAGGAATTAATATTACTAATTAAATTTTGAAATTAATTAGTTACATTTAATGTGTCTACAAACTTTCTTAAAAATTAAATACACATGATATAAGGGGAGAGGGTAAAATAAAAATTAATACATGCAATGTATTCTCATTTAAGGAAATAAATTATGTATTAGAAGCTAATATGATATTGTGCGCAGTGGGCAAGAATTTAAATACAAGTAATCGTAAAATTATTAATGAATATGAATACATTTAATATGAATAAATAAATAAACATATAAATATAACTAAAACAATATGCATATAAACAATCGAAACAAAGTCCATTACAAAATGTGTAATTGCATCGTAGTTATAAATCAAATGCCCATTTCCATTTTTTGTTTGTTTGTTTGGTGTGTGTGTTAAATTAACCAATGCGTATTATCCGGACAACTTCACCACACCTCCTTAATCTATCATATATATATATGAACCTTTTTCGAACTGTGGCCATGTCATCACAACATAATTCTCACATAATATGAAGTACATTACATAAAGAAAATTACTTGTAAGTGACGTTCATCCGAAATGAATAATTTTCATTTCTTTTTTGATATAGAAATTTAAAATGAAAAGTTCGTTTTCAACTTTATTTATGACGTATCCTGTTCAGGAGATTTGATAGATAAGTTTATAAAAGAAAAAGATTTGAGCGAAATATAATTATTATGTTATTATGCCCATTTTTTAATATTAAAAAATTTAGCAAAATGTAAATTTTCTGTAAGTCACTGACGTGTCAGGAATACAGGAATACTAATTTATATATATATATATATATATATATATTGGGTCATCAGGAAAGCTCTGTGGTTTTTCAAAGCAAAGCACGGTTTAGTCTAGTTATATTTTGCTACTTCTGATAAGGAGTGACCTTAAATGACCCACGTATCTACATTCATTCTTTTCTGCTTGCGCTGCATAATTCTCGCTTGTGCTGTGGCATAATTTTTGTTTCTGTGAAGTTCTAAGAATGGTGAACCAAAAAGTTCATTTTCGTCATATTATGCTTTTAGGTAGATTTCGTAAGAAATACTACCTATTACATTCTCACCTAAGTTGGAATTTTTGAAAAATTTTTGCAGATCTACGCCGATTATGACTCCCAGTTCAAAACTTTATCTATCTATCTATCTATCTATGTCACTTTTTTATAGACACGACAACTCCCATAATTCTGCACAAATCTCTTCCAAACTGATACGTAAAATCAAGGGACATAAAATCTCGGTCAAGTTCGTTAATGGGCAAAATCGAAGCAAGGGGAGGGGGGGGGGGGCTTTTTGTGAAAACAGTAAACCCCATAATTTCTTAATTATGATACGTATCGAATCCGTTTAAAGTTATTATTACTTCTAGGAAAAGGGCCGAAAATTTATGTATGACAGATTTTTGATATCATTAAAAATGGCCCCAAGGGGGGGGGGGGTTAAAAGAAAAGAATTCTTAACTTCGTCAATTCAGAAGATATCAAATCCGCTTAAATTTATTCTAAATCCTCTTAATATTACCTAAAACTTTTATATTGACAAGTTTTTTATAGGACCATCCCTTATAGCACAAAAAAGAAGAAAAAAAAATTAAACAAAAAAAATCCCTGCCGGCTCCACCTGCAAACAAGTTAGGTTCCAAAGTGGGCGTTTCCTAATGCCGCATCATGGCAAAAAGGTTATTTCTTCCGCAATTCCCAACAAACAGGCGCCCCACGGTCTGCGTCTTCGAAATCTACCTGTGCCTGTAGACCGAGCCGTCAGGGATTTTTTTTTACTTTCTTCTGTCCATAATAGAAAAAAGTATTGCAATCGAAATGTTTTTTGACTTCCCGTTTTCGACGGATTTACACGTTTTAGGGCTCAGATAGTCCGAAAAACATGTTTTTACAAAATGTTTGTCTGTCCGTGTGTGTGTCCTCTTTGTATTATTGAAAAGTGTATCAAATTATGCATAGAATTGAACCAAATTTCATTTATAGGTTTTTGGCTATGGTCAGCAGGTCCCAGTGGCGTAGCTACGTTTTCTAGCACCCAGAGCAGGAAGAAATTCTGTGCATCCCCCCCCCCCCCAAAAAAAAATAAAAAAATAAAATAAAAATAAATAAATAAATAAAATAATAATAATCACATTATTTTTCCTCAAGATGAAAAAATGTACTTCCTGCTTGTATTGGGAGGAAAAGTTATAGTTTCCCTCTTCCTTGTTCTTAAGAATTAAATTAATTTTACTCAAACACACACGAAGCTAAAATGCGTGGAACCCGATTGTAGAAGTTTCCTAGTTTTCGTCAATATCGAATTTGAATGGGAATTTTGAAAAATTGGTCAGCTATCGCTAAGCTGGCTTCATTTATGGCGATCTACTTTTATCCCCAAAATATTTAGCCAAATATCACCAAGCTTGGCAAAAATTTGATGTTAGCGGATATGACTATGTAGTTTTAAGCGTATGAATGTAGCAAGAATAGTAAAAGTAAATTTGCTAGAAACGACGCTTTCCAAAACTCATAAATTAAACCCGATTATAGGGAAAAACATCTGCTGCCTGTTTTCATTTACAAGGTGCGGATGCGTACACTCTTTGGAATTTCCAAGGAGTTCCTTTTGGAACAGTTTCGCAGTTTTGTCTTAAGTGACAAAACTGCAAGAAATATTTTTCAATTGAATCGCTGTTTTTTTGGAAATATTTAAGGTGCATTTCATAAAATAAATGGGATTTTTAGCAATATAAATAGTTTCTCTTCTAAAAACAAAAAGGTTAAGTAAAAAAGGGTAGGCGGAAAAAACCACCCTGGAAAAAATCACCACTGTAAAAATCACCCCCGGAAAAAGCACCATAGTTAAAAATCACCACGGTACAAATCACCACGGTAAAAATCACCCCCAGAGAAAAGCACCATCGGTAAAAAGGTCACTGATAAAAATATAAAAAGGGGGGGGGGCTTCAAGTTAAGATGGGAAAATACCACACATCACATTTAGGAATAACACGTCTTTGAATAAGCCAATTATAATTTCGGGTAAAGCACGTGCTAACCACGTGTACTAGGAACTAGGGCTCCTATAATATAGGAGTAATATAGTATATAGGAGCCTTAGCTAGAGCGAAAGCGCTTTTGTGGAGTGGTGAAGACTTTTTATTCGAAACTGTTTTTACATTTTTTAAATGGGGGACTTTTTAGTGAAAATTTTTGACCATGTTTTTTAAATAATGTCTGAATGAAAATTGGTAAAATGGAAAATAAATAACATATTTATTATTTATTAATTTTTTAAGCGGTGGCATAATTTTTTTTTTTTAAACGTATGTTTCAGGAAAAGAGGACAAACGATCAAGAGACAGTTAGCTTATGGAAAGAACGTCCTTCAGCTAAAATATCAAAGAATTATGACTTGCCTCTGAAGTAAGTTATTTTAAACGGTGCTCTTAATACGAAGATAAGGTGTGTATTAATGCACAGTCAGTATTGTGTATGAAAAAAAAACCATTAAGAAGGTTTAAAGTTTGGAACACATAAATGTTAAATTCACTATTTTAATCATTTGCAAAGCAATTAGTTTTTAAAAGCATAATTGGCTAAGCATAATAAGCTATTTGTCGGAATGAGCTGGAATTTTGGATTCGGATATTTATAGCTTCTAGAAATCGATTTCTGGTAAAGAAAAAAAAAATCATAGGTTATAATTCATACAGATATATATTTTTGAAAATCACTTTCAAAATATGTATATTTAAAAATTGAATTTGGCATTAGAAGTTACAAACTTTACATATATGCATAATGCCTAATCTTCTTGACTGAATGACTTCTCGTTTGGTATCCGAAGGTAAAACCTACAAAGGAATTCAAATATGACGGAAAATAAAGTGTTGGTATTGGAAAGTTTAAAGTTTGTTACAATATCTGTAAGTAGACGACTTCTAAGACAAATTTAAATCTATCATTAATTAATAGGCGTTATTACTAATCGATTGGGACAAGCCACACTTTTTATAGATTGATTTGCTGCAGACTTAGTAAAGTACCGATTACATTTTATTTCAAGTACTAGGGGTGGAAAATCAAAATTCTGTTTCGTACCAGTTTTGTAGCCACGACAAACTGCGATGTTGTAATATTTTAGTAATTTTTGTTTTAAAAGATTGAAATCAGTTCTTTTTATGAATAAAATCTGTATTAATTACATGCTTACCATAAATTTGGACGTCGAATGTATTTTTTTTAATTTAGGTAAAAAACATTGAATACATATTTACAGACTGGAAATCATGCCAATTTTGAACAATGTATTACATTTTAGAATGTCCCTGGAAGTTTACAAATACATGAAACAGCGATGCCCGACATGTTCATTAAATATTATCCATCATGCTTTTAACGCATGTGAAATTACTTTTCCTTGCCACTGTAAACATTAGCTGATAGTCGAATTTTTCCGTTTTAAAATATTTTATAGTATTTTTGGCCTCTTTCAAAAGGGGATCATTTTCTTTGATATCGCGTCCGCTTCCAATGCAATTTAACTAACATGCTTTTATGATACTGTAATTTTTTGCTCACCAGCTTTATACATTTAACAAGGAGTTAAATGTATTTTCTTTGTTCTCTTCTTCTAATTTAATTTTTGAGCTCCCTTAGTTGTTTGTAAGCGATTTCTATATTTAGCTCCTGCACCTATTACTGGTTTTAACAGGTACCTTCCAAATTTGTAATACCACCAACCAATTTCTTAATGGGGAGGTTCATTTGCCTTATACAATTTATATTACCATTGCTTAAATAGGAACAACTTTCTAATAAATGTTTATTAACACTGAACACATGCTTATACGCTGCATTATAATGCGCTAATGACAATATGACAATACACTTTAGCCGTTAACTGCTATGTTTTTTTTTTTTTTTTACATTAGCTACTGGTGGCGGTCTCTGAGACTAATTGATTGAAAGATGAATAAAAGGCTCGATTAACTCATAAGATACTGTGCTGTACTAAACCTCATGTACAAGATAATTTATAATTAAAATACTCGTATTCAGAAGTCCTTAGCGATAGTACTGGGATTCAAAAGAAAAGAAAATTTCCCTAGTAGCTATAGTTAAGAGCCTACGCTAGTCACGCGAAGAAACGCTCAAGCTAATGTTAAGTCTATGGGAAGGTTCTTGCGCGATTTCTCGCTCGCATTTTAATATTTTTAAATGATTTTTTTTTTTTGCATAGGATAACTGAGGTCAATCTCTAACGTTGTTAGTTTTTACTTTTTTTTTTTGGTTACAGTTTTTTTATAAGCGAATATTTTCAATATCGGAACCGGTTGGAACCGGCTCTGAAAGTGAAAGTACCCTTATATAAAAAAACTGGAACCAAAATCAAAAAATTAAAAACTAACAACGTTAGAGATCGGCCTCAGCTATCCTATGCAAAAGAAATCACTTAAAAATATTAAAATGCGAGCGAGAAATCTGCCAAGAACCTTCCCATAGACTTAACATTAGCTTGCGCGTTTTTTTGCATGATTGATGTAAGGCTCTTAATCGGAAAATTACAAGCTGAACTGTGAAAATTGAAAAAAAGCAGTGGCCTGTGACCGCTAACAGCAGTTAAAGGTTAATGAAAACTTCAGAGTATCTTTGTCAAAAACATTTTGCCAGTAATGATCCATATTCTTATACCTTTTTCCTTTTAAGGTTGTTCTCAAATCCAAACAGGCTATTTTCTGACACATTTCTGAATTATTTTTTGTTCTTAAACGCATGAAATTGGTACGCGTTTTTATCCATAAACTATATAATTTAACAGTTTTTCCATTTTCTGATAAAAGCACAGGATCTTTAAGCAAAGGCTCTCAAAGTTGGCGTTTTAACAGAATTTCCCAACACGACCTCGCTGAAAAAGAACAAAAACTGCTTTTATGAGACAACAATCTCTAATAACTCAAGATGTATTTCATTTGTCTAAAAATGAAATAACCTGTTCGATTCCAAATCGCTTCTATAATCATGCTGTAAGTGTTATATGCTTTTCCATTTAAAAATGAGTCCGTAAATGCGGCAGAAAGTTTCGCGTTGTTGAGCGGGAGGAAATATTTTTTCGAGAACCTCCTTAACGGCTTAGAGCATGAAATTTCCATTTTTGGAGCAGAAATAATGAGATTTTTACATTTTTGTACCAGAATGTAAGAAGAAATTGAAACTGTAGCAGTTTCGAGAAATTGGAACAGACTTTCCATCGCTGCAGTTGCTGCATAATAAATGAATTTATTTGTGCCTTTCTGTACATTCAACTTAGGACAAAGATTTTTATATTTATCTTGGAATATTGCAATATCTCTTTCAAAAGTTCTTAACCCTCTCTCATGAATGAATCTTTTTTAAATGAATGAAAAACATATTTTGCACTTAAAATAAGTTCAGAATGTATTATTAAGAACAAATAATGTTGATTTTTTTTAAAATATTACATTTATTAGAAAATTACAAATCTCAGATAGCGTTTATTATAAGCAACAATGTATATTAATAATAGTAATTAAATAGTTTTTGTGATGCAGTAAAAACAATATATGCACAGTTCTCTAAGAGCAAGTTTTTCCATACAACCTCGTACAGAGTACACTGGACTCTCGTTAATGCGTTCTCTCACTTGAAAACACCCGCTCGCTAATGTTAATCCTTGGAGGAAATATTTTAAGATATCTCTTTTGCATTTCAGTATTTTTAAATGATTTTTTATTGCATTGGACAGCTGAGGTCAATCTCTATGCAGGCTTTTTTGTACTTTTTCGATTACAAGTTTTTTTTTCTTAATTAAGATTGACCTCAGATATCCAATGAAAAAAAAATCATTTAAAAATATTGAATTGCGAACGAGATATCTTAAAATATTTCCCCCATAGGATTAACATTAGCGAGCGGGTATTTTCGCGTGAGTGAAGTAGACTTTTCTCTCTCTGGTCAATGAGGATAATTTTAGTTTCAATTAAAAATTAATGTTAAGGACATCACTTAATGCGTACAACTAACTCATCGAATAATGCGGACAATTTTTTTTGCACAAATTGACCAGGCAGAATCGAAATTTTGGTGCTCTTGAAATAATAGCCGACTTTGGTTATTGAGAGGTCGAGAAATTGTCAGTGACAGTGATGAAGAGAAAGAAAGAAAATATTTCACCACCAAAAATGTAATAGGTTCAAAAATTTCTAACGACTGTTCACCCACAGTATCAATCAAAATGCGATGTGACAAACCAAAATTTCGAGTACTCGAAAAATGATCGAGTATAAAAAAATCATTTTTTCACCTATCTCAAATAAAAGTGAGAGATTACTTTAATTAAAGTAAAATTGTGCAAGTACAGCAATTTGTTTGTCCTGAGTAATTTAGTCTTTTGTATCAACTAATTGTCCTTAATCCCTTAAGCACCATATTCAATATAGTGATAGTATGCTGAATACCACCTATGTTAAATTTCTTCAAAAATACAAAATTCATACCGGAAATTTTAAAAGAATAATTTTTATTTATGCAATCACGAAAAGTCTGTCATTATATAAAATACAAATCATTACTATAATTTTCTGGTATGAATTCAAAATTTTGAATTAAATAAAAAGACCAAACTGGCAACCTGGACGTATGCACATACGTCCTGGTATTACAAATACAGGTGTTTATGACGTACGCAGGTACGTCGTGGTGCTTAAGGGGTTAACTTATTTTTTTACTTATATTACTAAATTAAAGGAAAAGTTGTTTCTTTTAGCATAAAGTTGGTAACCTGTTTAATTTCTGTCAAAAACTAAATACAATTTATTCATCGCAAGGGATTGTTTTACGTCA
Source organism: Maratus michaelseni (assembly GCA_963931845.1). Taxonomy (NCBI): domain Eukaryota; kingdom Metazoa; phylum Arthropoda; class Arachnida; order Araneae; family Salticidae; genus Maratus; species Maratus michaelseni. The sequence continues at coordinate 378,624,937 of OZ007587.1, read as the reverse complement.
TTAAAACGTTTACATCGTTTAATGCGAACTCCGGTTAGTGCGGACGGAAAATCGCCTTCCCTGGAAGTCTGCACTAACGAGAGTTCCCTGTATAATGTTATTATGAATGAGAGGCTTCTGCTACTAGTAATTTGAAGTAAAAACTGCATTGCAAAATTTAACGATTCCCTTTTTTAGGGTAAAATGTATTGAGAGATATTCTGGAATATTCTGGCGAAATTAAATAATGATCCGATGATTATAAATAGTCAATCTTTACAATCATTTTTTCTCAATAAAGCTTTTTTTTTTTTTTTTTTAATGTTTTGCTACTTTTAAAATGTTTAAACTTCAAAATATATGTAAGAAATGGCACATATAGAAAAGGTATAGTATTCAAGGGAATTCTGTACCGTTCACTTTGCGAAAAATGACGAAAATAACAATTTTTCCAATTTTCTGCTTAAAATATACTTAGACATCCCTAGTCTATTCTGGTGAATTTGCATAAAGACCCGAAGATTATAAATATGTGAAAAAGGCTTATAAAATTAGGTATGGATTTTGCAATATATATATATATATATATATATATATATATATTATTTAAATATGAAGAAGTTTTTGTATTCAATTTTAGCATAGATAAGGAACGTTTAATTTTTTCCCTCATAAACTAATGAGTTTGTAGAAAAATCAATCCTTAAATTTATGACTCCTGTGAATATAAGAAAGGAAAATGGTGTTAAAATATTAAAAACTGAAAAAGTTAACTTTTTTTTTTCTCAAAATCTAGCCATGATATTATATTTTTTGTCGTGGAAATCTTTTTGTTTAAAAATTTCACTTTATATGTAAAAAAGGTATATTTTTTAAGTGTTTAAAGAGTATTCAGTTCCTTTAACATAAATGACCTATGAAATTTTTCTAACTAATTTTTTTTGCTTTATTTATAGGGGTCCTAGTTCAAGCAGATCATGGCCAGCTCTGCAAGATATAATCCAATGAATTTCTTTTACACAGTAAAACCTGCTAAGACAGAATCGCATGAGACAAAAAAAAATATTCCGTTTTAGACAAGTTTTCACTGTAGCAGATATATAATTATATGGTAGGGACCACTATGGGAATTTCCCGTTTAAGGCATGGATTCCGTTGTATACAAGTTCTGATCTCACAGGCTTTACAGTATAAAATCAACCTGCAACTTTCTATTTGTAAACAATGTCAAGTATCATTATTTTTTGTAAATAATACAGCGCTATTAAAAGTGTATGAATCATTTCATTTATAATAAATATATTTTAAAAAGTTGATATCATATTTTGTAATCAGTCAAAATATCGGCACTCTGAAATTCTTCTAAGTAAAGTTTTTACATTATTCAGCGAGTTTTAATGAAATGTTCGCGCAAATGCACGCACACATGCAAGATCACGCACATGCATTCTGTGGTATATATTCTTTAAATACCATGAAAAATTTTACTGTAATCAATCAATAACACTACTAGACATACATTTTATTTTGCATTAGGTAAAATCCTGTGAAGTATGAAGGGAGAAAAATAAATGTTTAAAAATAAGTTAAATACAAAATAAAAAAAAGAAAGAAAGAAAGAAAAAAAAAACTATGATATTTACAGGGAAGAAAATGACATCGGAAGTACCAAAAGAACATTCCCGTTTTTAAATCCCTGGGAAGCAAAAGGCAGACTTTCAAAAATATTGTCCTTTTCCATGCCTACTCATCGAGACCCATTACCTTGCCCTGTTTAGTTTCTTTTCATCTGTCACGATAAAATCTCAAATTATGAGACTGAAAATGCAAGAACTTTTAGGTCCCATAGGGCGGCACAGGAATCAGATATACAAGGTGTCCGAGACGAGACGCCCTAATTTTAAACACTTATATTGAAGATAATAAACAACCAATACAATTTTGTTAGGTGGTACATGCTAGATTAGATGTGGAAATTTACATTATGTAACAGCAATGAATTTTATTTCAGGAGCTGCAATTCGGAAAAATTGAAAAATGACAACGAATTCTGAAAAAGCACAAACCGTGTGGTGGTATGCAGAATTGGGGTTAATTGGCCGAATGGAGCACCCCCTAAAGGTCGATCCAGGCAAAATTTGGGGCCTAGGGTCCTTTCACAAAAATCTATTTAATAAAACAGGACCCTTCACAAAATTCTATTTGATAAAATGGGCCTCTTCATAAAAATCAATTTGAAAAAATGGGCCCTTCATAAAAATCAATTTGATAAAAAGGGTCCCCTTCACAAAATTCTTTATAATAAAACAGGCTCTTTCACAAAATTCTTTATAATAAAACAGGCCCTTTCACAAAATTCTTTATAATAAAACAGGTCCTTTCACAAAATTCTTTTTAATAAAATAGACCCTTTCACAAAATTCTATTCCGTAAAAACTTACTATGTATTAATTATTTGTTATTTCGTGACGTTTTAAAATATGTAATTTCTGAACAAACAAGTTCACCAGCGAGGAAAACTTCAGCAAAAGGATTTTAAAAAGTTTTTGTTAATATATGCTTGGTTCGAATTTGTGTAACTGGATTTCAACTTTCATTACAAAATGTTATTTTTCACAAAAATGTAATAAATTTCACAAAAATAACCTTTGTTTTTCACAAAATAGTCCCAAGAAAAAAAAAAAATCTGCATCGAACCCTGCCTTCACACGGCGTCAAAAACGACTACGTCATCGAGTTTCAAGATGAAATTATGATGTAAAACAAGATTATTAAGAGTAGGTGAAAGAATGACTGCTTCTGCCTTGGCATACATTGGTACAATATGAGAAACAGGGAGTGCCAATTCGTCATTTTGGCGATACTATCACGTCATCAGAATGAAATTTTAACATGTTATAGATCTCGAATAGTATAATACAAATATTTCAGTCTCCCACGCATCTTGGTACGATATGAGCAGGTCAAAATTAAAAACGGGTGCCCCATTCCGCTCATATTGTACCGAGATATCTCGAGCGCCCGTACCCCGGTAATTTATACCGGCTCCACCCCCACCCTCCCTCTGCCCTGCTACCAGAATATGCCCAGGCAGACCAAAATATGTTTTAAATACTTTAATTTGGCCCCAATTTCCTCTTTAAACTCGAAGGGGTAATAGTACTGCCAAAACAACTAATCTCCCCCCCCCCCCCACACCCTCCTGTTGCTCATATCGTATCAAGACACATCAAGATATTCCAGACGTAGAACATTCATTCTTTCATGTACTGTTAATAATCTTGCCCTACACCAGAATTTAATCTCGAAACTCGATGATGTAATCATTTTTTTGTCGCCACCGTCCGCTCTATTTATTTTATTATATAGATTCAAGTTATATTCATTAAAGTTTAAATTATGAAAATAATTGGTTAACAGACAAACTTAATTCCTAAATATTTTGTGATAAAACCTCTTAAAATATTTTATTGTCATCGATATTAAGAATGCAATGCAATTTGAAGTTAAATTAGTTGAAAGGAAATTAAAAATAAAAGGTTTTAAAATTTAAACACATTAAAGATATGAGGCTGAAATTAAATTTTTATAAAAATAATTTATGTGAGGTCTTTGATACAAATAATTATTCCATACATTGTAGTTCATAAAGTGAAAATGAATAACCAACACCCAGAATAATATTTCCAATGATACATAAACGATATATTACACGCTTATTTGTAAGGTGACAAACAACTTAAAAGAAAATACACAATTTAAAAGAATGAAAAAAATGTTTTCAACCATGAAAACAATGTTGTTTGTGTAAAATTGGATCAATATTTGAAGCAATTAAAATCAGAGTGGTGAACTCACATTTTCTTAAATGTTCAAACACAAAGAAAGGTTTTACTACTTTTAGAAGCGTTTTAATGATTTTCGAAGCAGTGAAACATCTTCTGTTGCTGTTTATAGGCATTTTTTTTTTTTAATTACGACTTATAATGTTCTTGCTATAGTTTGGTTTGCATAGATCTAGATACATCCATGAATCACCTCCACTTTTCAAAATTAGTGATTTACACCATTATGACCTTAAAAGGCTCAATTAATTTTAAAATTTTATGCCAAAAGTAATTTATTTTCTGATAGGCCGAGTTACAATAGATTTTCTGAAGATTTGTAGACAGTTATAAAGGCCAAATGAAAAAAAAAAAAAAAAAAAAAAAGATAAAATCGCTGTAATTAAACCATAAGGAATCGCGTTGCATGCACGTGCCCTATATAGGGATGCGCATAATCTTTAATTTTGACTAACATTATTTGATGGATTATTTGACTTTTATCTTATATAATCACAGAATTTCTGCAATTAAACAGGACAAAGATCACTATTCGGAAATAATGATGATCAAAAATTTAAAATTGCACTCGGGACGTTCATCACGATAGGGTTAAAGATATTTAAACGTTTTTCATGTAATCGGCTTCGCAGAATTTAATGAAAGAAACATTACACACTTATCCTACAAATTGCATTGAATATTTATGAAACAGCCCACTTAGATGCAAAATTCACACTCTTAGCCAGTTTGCACTTTCATGCCAATACTATTCAAAATTATATTTGTATATTGTCCCAGTTGCATCGAATTAAGTAACTTGTTTGAAAGACAACTTGTTAATTTTTCGAGCTATGTTTAGATTGAACAGCTTTTCACCTTCAAACGAAGTTGTGCTTCTCCTCAATTGGAAGGTGAATTAGACCCTGTTAATATTTCAGAAATCGCTTTTCTTTTTTTAAACATGCCACTTTACAAATAAATATCTGATATCGTAAAAATAAATAAATAAAACAAGAGGGGAAAATTCTGCTATAAGGCCGAATATAGATTGCCACACACGGCTTTTATTTAAAAAATAAATAAACTAGCTGTCACTCAGAATAAAAACGCAATGACAACAAACAATTTTAAAATATCTAAATAACAAATAAAAATTCCCCTGTTAAAGTGTTGAGTTGTTCAATAACCATTCGATTTAGAAAAACATTTTTCTACCACTGAGCAATTTTTTTTAATGAAATTTAATTCATGTTGCTATGGCAGCAGACGATAAACGATATCTTTGGAATAAGGGAATAAATAGAAGAAAAAATTTTGTTGATGTTTGTGATAAAATGTTTTTCTTTATTTTTAAAAAATGTATCTACATAATTCACTTTTATATTTTAACAGAATAATAAGTTTACTATAATTCGTTACTCATGCTATGGCCAGTATACACGATACACGTCGAGCCACAATGCCTTTATCATTATCTTTTTACGCGTAAAAGTTTCGCTACGGTACTCCATTGTGAAGTTTTGTAATTTTTGAAATCTAATATTTGAAAAACGACATAATCATTAGATTTGAAATTTATATCAAGAAAAATACAATTTTTTACCATTCTAACGCAGTTTGTAAAACAATTTTGTGACAAATACTTTTCGAGTTATTAATTTTTTAAGTAACTTCAAATGTTTCATTTTCCGATATTAATCTGTGGCAACGATGGATTGCTGTGACTTTTCATAAACATGAAAAATGATAGAGATTGAAAGAATAAGCCACCCTGTGTGTGGCTAATAAAATAATATATATATATATTAACAGTTAAATAATCAGACTAATGCGTTCAAGCAATCCAACATCCAACTCCATATCACAGTAATTACCAAGGCCGGTGCAACGATCGGGCAAACGGGGCGGGCCTCGCGCCAGTTGAGTCTTGTTAGAGGGCCCCGAACCTACAGTTAGAAATAACATTACCCAGTGTATAATACTATCAATTTGTCTTTAAATGTTTTTTCGCGAAAAAAAAGTTAAAATTAACTTTATTTCTTACAGCCAAAATTGTAAGAGAATGCATAGATGTGAGGATCCTGAAAGTAACCTTAAACGCTAAAAATAAATATTTAAAATATTCTAAAGGATAGGTTTCTAGAAATTAAAAATAGCTATATACATTACATGCGAAAGAAATTGCATGATTTTTTTCATACACTTTATTCTGTTATTAAAACTTATTCTATATGATGTATATCGCAAAACTATGTACAAATAATGACAAAATGTACTCATTACCAGTGTTGAATTCACACTTTTCTCCTGGAGGGATTTCTGTTGCTCGGGGGGGGGGGGGGGGATTGCACTTTTTAACCATTAAAAGCATAAAATCTCAAATCTTCCAGGGGGGACATTACAATGCTCCGCGGGGGAATGTCCCCGGGCCACCCCTTGAATTCAACACTGCTCATTACTTAAAGTACAAAAATTCGTTGATTGTTGTTACGATACTAAAAACACATACTCCAAACGTTTTCAGCCGAAACCCGCTCATCTTCAGGGATAATGCTTATGATTTATTCTAGGATATACACAATTTTTAAAAATGATTTTTATAAGTCAAATATTACAGTCAGAGACGTTGGACACCGCTAAGTGATTTGCCAGGACCCCGCGTGACATTGTGCCGGCCCTGGTAATTACTCTTATGATGAAAACAAGTCTAATGGACATAAGATATAATAGCAAAATTTCGTTTTTTTAAATTATTTACAGTGTAATATATATCAGTTTTAACAGCAAAATTTCGTTTTTAAAAATTATTTATTGCCATTTTTGTACACTTGAATGTATGTATTATAATTTCCTTTTCATTAAATTACATTAACGTTTATCAATTTCTCAAAAGGTACTTTCAGAGTGATGTAATCCCTTGATTTATATATGTATATATATATTAGATAATATCAATAAACAATATTAGATCACGTATAATTAATACACATGTGAGTCAACAAGGAGGGACAAAAGAGGGTTATGGCCCCTTTTGTTTCTAAATTTTAAAAAAATAACTAAATTTAAATTAGTTGTAATAATTTTTTTAGGAGTAAAAGTTATTTTTCCCCGATTAGTGAAGTTAATTAGACACTAACTACAATTATGGTGTGACAATTATTAGAAGCTGAAGCTGACATATATGTGTAGTTATTATTAAAAATCCCCCCCCCCCGCACACACACACGATGAATAATATATTTTAGTACATCACACACTGAGAAGATCATCATTCAAAATTGAGAAGATTCATCAATCAGGTGAAACATCTCAACTCATCTTTACATAGAAAATCAAGTTCTATGTAACAAAATTTCTGTATTAGAATTTTTCTGTGAGATTATTATATTTTTAACAGAAAGTACTTACTGCATTCCAATTACTTTTAATAATTAACATACTTTTTATTAAGAAGAAATTAAGGAGAGAAGGCAATAGATCTTTATAATAACAGCTAATAAAATTTAGCAAGTAATTTGCAGGAATAGGTTAAAGGAATTTCTTTTTTTTTTTCTTTTTAGCTTTACATAGACATCTTAACACTTACAATAATTTCACTTCTAAAGAAGAAATAAAAAAGTCTTTTAGCACTGATTTCTCACCCATTTCCCCAAGAGGTAGAAACAAAGTGTGTGGTATACATTTTTTTTAGGTAGATTTCGTAAGAAATACTACCTATTACATTCTCACCTAAGTTGGAAATTTTGAAAAAAATTTTCAGATCTACGCCGATCATGACTCCCAGAACCCAGAACCCCAGTTCAAAAGTTTATATATATATATATCTATCTATCTATGTCACTTTTTTTCTGACCACGATAACTGGAAAAATTCTGCATAAATCTCTTCCAAACTCATACATAAAATCAAGGGTCATAAAATCTCGGTCAAGTTCGTTAATGGGCAAAATCGAACCAGGGGGGGGAATGGGGGGCTTTTTGTGAAAACAGAAAAACCCTCATAATTTCTTTATTATTATACGTATCGAATCCGTTTAAAGTTATTATTACTTCTAGGAAAAGGGCCGAAAATTTATGTATGACAGATTTTTGATATAATTAAAAATGGCCCCAAGGGGGGAGGGAAAGGGGGGTTTTAGAAGAAAAAAAATCATAGCTTCGTCAATTCACAAGATATCAAATCCGCGTAAATTTATTATTAATCCTCTTAGTATTATCTAAAACTTTTATATTGACAAGTGTTTTATAGGACCAACCGTTATAGCAAAAAATAAATAAAAACAAAAAAAATCCCTGCCGGCTCCGCCTGCAAACAAGTTATTTTTTGAAGTAGGCGGTTCCAACTACCGCATCTTTTCGAAACTGATACGTGAAATCAAGGAGCATAAAATCTCGGTCAAGTTCGTTAATGGGCAAAATCGAACCAAGGGGGGGGGGGGGCTTTTTGTGAAAACAGAAAAAAACCCATAATTTCTTAATTATGATACGTATCGAATCCGTTTAAAGTTATTATTACTTCTAGGAACAGGGCCAAAAACTTATGTATGACAGATTTTTGATATAATTAAAAATTGTCTTAAGGGGGGGGGAAGGGGGGTTTTAAAAGAAAAAAATTCATATCTTCGTCAATTCCTAAGATTTCAAATTCGCTTAAATTTATTATAAATCCTCTTAATATTATCTAAAATTTTTATATTGACATGTTTTTTATAGGACCAACTCTTATAGCAAAAAAAAAAAAAAAAAAAAAATCCTTGCTGGCTCCGCCTGCAAACAAGTTTGGTTTCGAAGTAGGCGGTTCCAACTGCAGCATCATCGCAAAAAGGTCATTTCTTCCGCAATTCTCGACAAACAGGCGCCCCACGGTCTGCGTCTTCGAAATCTACCTGTGCCTGTAGGCCGAGCCGTCAGGGCTTTTTCTTCTTTTTTATATCTACCAATAAATATCATTTAGAATTTATAACATATTTACTTATTCGAGCAGATAAAATTGCACATTTTCTTTCATGTTAATATCATCAAAGTAGATTTCAGACATGGTTTCAAAGTCTCATTAAAACTTGTTTTAAATATCAAAGATTGTCTTATATTGAATGCTATTTATAAGCAATTTGTTAATAAATATTGAAGAACAAAAACAGTCATTATAAAGTAAATTTTAACAATAATGATTGCTTAATTATTTATCATAAACATTATGGGATGAGGAAACATGAGATTATTTTCTAATTTTGACAGATTACAACTTTTTTTTTTTTTTTTTTTTTTTGTGTGTGGGGGGGGGGGGGGGGGAGGGGGAGGATAGGAGACAAAAATTAGAAACGCAAAGAAAAATATAATAATATAAAAATAAACTTTTCTAGATATTTAAATTTTTAAAAAATAAATTTATTATCATCAGTTATACAGACAAGAATTTTCTAACATAGCATTTTAGGTCATTAATGTTGATTGACTTTAAAATTTAGACAACTATATTATTAAAAAAATTATTAGACATTTGTTTAATAAAAAGTTCCTCTGTAACTGCTTCCCTTTTTTGATGCAATTATCCACACTATGCTCAAATTTATATCAATGATAAAATGTTTGAGAAAAAAAAGATAAAGAGACATTACATAATTGTGTTGTTAACATTTATTAATCATACAAGTTATAAAAAATATTTCACATTCGAATGTTTCTTTTTACTAACACTAAAATAAATAACACCAAGATATAGAACAAACTATTATAGTAAAATAGCACACAATAAAAGCAAAAAATTTCTTAATAACACCATAAAATTAAGAAATGCGCAAGGCCTTAGAAAAAACTTTGTCTTGCTACCACTTAGAAGGCAGGAGCAAGACTGAAAAGCAAGTCTCGCGCTTTTAACCCTTTGTTGCATATTTTAAAACTGGCAAATCCCCAAAATTAAATTTACTATTTTCTAATTAAAAGGGGGTCACACAGAATGAGAAAAAAAATATTTTACGTATAATAATTTTTAAGCTTTTTTTATTATTATTACAGCCTGTCTGTTATAGTCCAAAACGAAACAAAGTGTTTTTATACTTGTGTTTGAATTATGCATTAGACCAAGAAGGCTAAAAACAATAATTTTAATTATTAAAATAATCAAAATAGTATTTAAATAACATTATTATAGATATAGAAACATTTTATTTCACGCGGAACAATTTACCGGCAGTCTGAAGTCACATCCAAGTAGATGATATCTCTAAAAGTAAGTTACCCCTTGTGGCGCGATCTCGATTTTTCTACTACAAGCATAGATGTAACAGAGTAACGTAAGCTTTGAATAGGAACTGTAAATAAAATATGCTGTATATAAAAAATAAATAAAAGACTAGCATTTTTGTGTACTAATGTGGACAGTATGCAACAAAGGGTTAAAAGTCTTGCTCCTGCCTTCCAAGTGGTAGCACGTCTTTTTTACGCCTGAAGACGAAAGACAAAGTTCTTTCGAAAGGCCTAGCGCATTTCTTAATTTTATGCTGTTATTAAAAAGTTTTTCGTTTTCCTTTAAAATAAATAACGTTGAAATAAAACATGAACATCAGAATAAATAACGTTTAAACAGTTTTAAAATGAATCTAAATATTCTATTTTGCTAGGAATATTTATTCTTTCTCTGGCAATAATACATGTAGTATTCCATGACTGCCTCTTCTTGAGTGTACGTCTCTATGGAACCCGGTCTGCTCCTCCGAACCTGTCCCATTGCACTTTGGGGAGTCATATCACAGAATCTTACTAAGTAGCAAGCAGCCATTACGCCAGTTCGCCCTCTTCCCATGCGGCAATGTACACCTACAGCCTGAAAAGAGAAAAAATTAAAAAAAAAAAAAAAATTAAAAAAACTCTGCTAGTATAAGTTTCTGCAAGCATAAGCATCGCTTTCATAACACGTTGACCGCCCAACGAGTCCATATAGTCTCATGCCCACAAGTCCGTTTACTGCAGGGCTTTACAGATTTGATAAAATCTGGTAGCCAGCAAAAAATTCTAGTCGCCAGTAAAAATATCACCCCTCCCTCCCACTCGCCGTCATTGATTTTTAAAAAGTACAAAAGGTCTTTTTAAATTAATTGAGAAAAAATAATAACAAACATAGTTTCGAATTATTTGTTATATAGTTTAGTACTCAAACTTTATATAAACCAAGTTTCGTATTAAAAATTATCAGAATTATTTATCTCTGGGGGGGGGGGGGGGGGAGAAAGAAATACTGAAAAGGCTGAATTAACGACATGTTCGGGAAATACCTATTGCCGAATGATTTAAATTTCAGCGCTACAAAAAATCTATATCTGATTATGTGCATTTTTTTTCATTGTATTAATTGTAGGACTGACAAAGGCTGGATTAATACTATTTCTTACTTGTTTTATTGAAACCTGCCCCCTCCCCCCCCCCCCCCCCACACACACATTCTAATTACATGATATGCTAGCTGGCTAGAGCGGAAAATAATGGTCTTCTGTGCATGAGATGGAAAATGCCTTTTAAACCTGGTTATTCCATTAAAATTGCAAGAAAAGAGGAATATCACTACTTGCCGCGCATTAGTAGGGGTGGGGGAAAAGAAAAAAATGACGTTTATGCTCATTTCTTGGTTCAATTTTTGTACCAAAAAAAATCTCAAACAAACAAAAAACCCCGTCAGATTAAATAATTTCGTCACCAGTGGCGATCACATGCCCTGGTCTACTGCATGACTTCCATTTTGCATAGAGTGAGAATGAGAAAATAGGTCTCATGGCAGATTATGATGGCACAAAATTGTCGAGCCGGTGCACACAACTCGCAGGCAAATGTTGCTGATCGTGGGAAATCAAATGCATAAGAGATAGTTTCAGTGGCGGTGGGTTATTTAAATGGGGGTTCACAATATATAAATTGAGAAAATGAAATCAGCAAGTACAATTTAATGTAACATGTTAAAATACATTTCAGTTTCCAAACGTTAAATTAAAACAATGCAACTAAAAGAAGAAAACAAAAAGTAACATTTTTACTTTGTATGAAGGAATATCATACAATCGAACAAATAAATAAAATTAAGTAACTGAATATAGGAAACCAAGATCTATTTCAGATAAACAACAATCAAGAAGGAGACAGCGAAAAACACCAGCTCCCGCACACTGAAGGCTGTGCGAATGGAAGGATAGGAGGGCATTTGCCTCACACCCCCTTTCGCCCGCATAAGCTGGTTTCGAACATTGACTAGAAATATATTTCTAGTCAATGGTTTCGAAGGGAATTTCTTCGATCGCATGTGCGATCCTGGAAAGACTGGCTGCTCTTTTAAAAATTACATTATTAGAGTAACGTTTTGTCATGTACATATTTAAAAGAAATGGGATGGGGAAGGTATTTATACCCATTCTGGAAATTGACAAAATATGGAAATGCGATTAACATTATTTTATTTAATTTGTCAATTTATTTATTCGTGTTTCTTTGGGGGTTCGAGTGCTCATGTGCTCAAATAGAGGAGCCGCCATTGGGTAGTTTCGAAAAAGTAATCGATTTCGGACTGGACGGTCAACGTGTTACAGAAATTTAAAAGCAACAAAACATACTTAAGATATAGTTTAACCATAATAAACGTAATTTTGAAGTATATTAAACATTTTCAAAGGTGTAATTAAATCTAATTTCTTTAAAACATTTCCATGAATCTTGAATTTAAACTGAAATACCTGCAAAATCCAGTAATTCAAAATTTAAAAACTATGATATTCTATTTTTGTATCATTTGTAAAACCAGCATTATTCTTTCCAGCACACTGAATATATTATGCCATATTCATTTTTCCTTCTATAATTTTCAACCATGGTTTTAACCGTCATTTCAAAAAAACCTTTTTGGCATAGTTTTTGATCACGACTGTCAAAAACTTAAAATTGAGTAAAAAACTGTTTAAAATTATTTTTACAACAACATTAAACTTACAATTTTTCATAATTTTTAGTGTTAGACACATGGGTAAACTTTTTGACAGTTTTAGACAATAAAGCCGCTATCAGATTCACCAACTTTTCGAGCAACTTTTGAGCCAACTCTTGATTTGAGCCGATTTTCCGTGAAAAATCGTCCCAACACCCAGTGTGATAGCAAACAAGAATATCCCCAATTTATTTGCCACAGCTCTAAAAAATCGTGGCTAGGAGCGACATTTCATCCAACTTCCAACATTTCAGCCAATCAGAGGGAGGCGTTTGGAACGCCTTTTTGCTATGAAATGAGATTGGCGTGATTTGGCTTGCCTAGTTTGATCGCCAATGTTTGTAAACATTACAGGGGTTTGATGCAGGGTTTTTTTCTTGGGGCTCATTTTGTGAAAAGTAAAGGTTATTTTTGTGAAATTTATTATATTTTTGTGAAAAATAACTTTTTGTAACGAAAGTTATCTAGTTGCTCAAATTCGAACAAAGCATTTTTTAACAAAAACTTTTTAAAATCCTTTTGCCGAAGTTTTCCTCTCTGGTGAACTTATTTGTTTACAAATTACACATTTTAAAATGTCACAATGTAATAAATAATTAATAAATAGTAAGTTTTTATGGAATAGAAATTTGTGAAAGTGCCTATTTTATTAAAAGGAATTTTGTAAAGGGGTTGTTTTGTTATAAAAAAATTTGTGAAGGTGCCCATTTTATCAAATTGATTTTTGTTTAGGGTCCTATTTTATTAAAGTGATTTTTGTGAAGGGGCCCCTTTTGTTAAATAGATTTTTGTGAAGAAGCCCTAAATAGACCCCAAATTTTGCCTGGATCGATCCTTGCATTACAGGAATAGCAGAAAGTGTTCATTTTACTACTTTTGCCATGTAATGAATTCTGCATAAAAAGTATTGCTCTGTATTGATTTTTAAATCTTCTACTTACGAATCTCTAGAGTGTAATCAAAGTTTTGTATGTAGTTATTAGTCCTACGATATAATTATTCTGGATGCATACAAAAACATTGTAAAATCAGTTATAGGTATCCTATTACATGTTTTTAATGTTTAATTGCTTGTTTGTATAAGGTTTTCCATATTTTCAGTAAAAGATTACATAGATTAATTTTAACTTGGAATTATAAATCAGTTAATATATAAATAATCAGCTTAAAAAATTAGTTCAAACATCTGATCCTCAATTTAAGTATAATATTTAAATAAATTTAAAACCCATTTTCAAAATTAAAATACTTCTTTTATAAGAGAAAAATTTAGAAAAAAATTTTTTGTTCTTCTGTTTGTTGATATTTAAATTTTATCACAATTTTGTCGTTGAATGCATAAATAATTTAAAATATTTTATTAAGAAATGTAGAATAACAGTTTTTATGTTAAGTGAAGTATTTTAATTTTTAATTCTTGCTTGTAAGTTTAATAGGTTGGCTAACCTATTGAAAATATTATTCAATATCAATCAAAATATTGGATTTGTTTGATATTTTTGAAAATAGCTTGGTATTTACGTACTTTTTTACAATGGTTGTATTGCTTCATAAGTGAAAAACTTTTCTAATTTTGGCCAAACAAGCCCAAACTGCACAATTGACTAGAGACTGAAAAAGCCAATAAACTTTTATTTGTGTTTAAATATTGAGAAAAATAATAAGAATAATTTGTGTTTTTAAAATCTTGTTATTTTTTTTTATATATATTTAAAATTTAATTCTGTGTTTTATGATTTAAGAAGGAGTACAAAAATCAAAATACTTTTTTAATATTTATGCCTTGTGTTTTTCTTATTAATTGCTAAAATGGGTTTCAAATGTTTTGTTATGAACAAATATGACACTGTAGTTTTACATTAAACAAGTAATATAAAAGAAATTTTTTTTAAGTCAATTCCTACTTAGGTCATCAAAGAAAAAAATTATTTTAGTTACTTTTTATTAAATAATTACAATTAATATAAATATGTATATACATATGACAGAATCACAATATTAAGTGGCAAAATAGAAATGAAATTTAATTAATGAATTATTATTTGAAAAAACTGTAGTAACATAAAGTGTCATCCACTACAAGTTTAAAAAAATGTATTTGAACTTGAGTGGATGAATAAAAAGTATTTTATTAACGATTGAAAATTTGAAAATATAAAACTAAAATTAATTAATTTAATTACAAACATAAGTTGGAAATTGTACATCAAATGTGACAAATGAGGTGCATTCGTACTATAGCTAGTTATATAAATATTCAGATCTTGATGATTTTTAATTCCGTGAAATGAATTATATCATTTGCAGATTAATTTCTGTAATAAAATAAGTATCTCGGTCGATTGACGATTAAACCTTGGAAGCTCGTATAACAAGAAAGCACCGATTTTTCTATAAATATAAAACTAAAATTAATTTAATTACTGAATTAATATTTGAAAAAACTGTATTAACATGAAGTGTCATCCACTACAAGTTTAAGAAAAGGTATTTGAACTTGAGTGAATGAATAATAAAAAGAAAAGTGTCCAATTAAACTGATGGCATTGAGCTCACAGGCTATTCACACTAACTGTATATTATACTCTTATTTCAAAGAATAATGCCCCTTGAAAAATAAAGAGATCGACAATAAATTAAGGGGGGGAATTAGCCCCCCTATTTCCCCCCTTTATACTTAACCATTGAACCCCCAAAACTAATCAGGGAAACGCCTTACCACAATTAATCTATATACAAAATTTGAAGCAAATTGGGTAATTCTGCATGAAAAACCCATTTACAAAAATAAAGGGGGAAGGGCCTTATCACTATAAACATGTAACCAAAATTTGAAGCAAAACGGATATTTCTATCAAGAGTCATCGCGTTACGTACATACATACGTACATACAGAAACGGCGGGCACATTAGCTCCCAGGCTTTGTTAGCCTGTGAGCTAAAAAGTATTTTATTAACGATTGAAAATTGGAACAAGATATATAAATATATAGAGTGTGTGAACTAATAGTAGGAATTGAATAAAATATATCAGGCATTTGCAAATTCCGAGTGCATTACTTATTGTAAAAATGAATAAATATGAAAACTGCTAAAAGCATTTTAGCTATTGTATGATAGTTTTTCAAATTAACAATAGGGGAGAGGGGGGGGGGGGACACATGAGAATAATTTTTCCATTTTTTCCATTTTACAATTTACATACAACTTCTAATCCAAACTTCTCTTTTCTGTTTCTTCTTTCTGCTATCTGAATCTAATAATAAAATTGCTAAACACAACTTTTTTTTATCCTTCAACGATAAAAATTTGCTGTTTACCATATTGTCGATACAAAGATTGGAACAAAAGAAAGCAAAAACAATTTGAAGAAAACAAAACGTGTTTTGCAGCAAGTTCGATAGTACGGAGCGATTTATTTACGCCAACAAAAGAGTGATAAATAGTAACAACTGGTACTCGTAATAACCGGTTTTTCCTCCAACTTTATCAACGACAATTGCAACCCTTCTTTCACTTTGAGCGCGAAAAAGTTGGAGTTAAATTTGGCTGAAAAATTGGTTGCTCGAAAATTTGGTGAATCTGATAGCGGCTTAAAAATCACATATCCTGTATTAAACCAGGGGTCGATCCAGGAAAAAGTTGGGTCCTATCTAGGACACCTTCACAAAGATGGATTTAATAAATCAGGCCCCTTCACTAAATTCCTCTTCATAAGACAGGTCCCTTCACACAATTCCTCTTAATAAAATAGGCCCCTTCGCTAAATTCCTCTTCATAAGACAGGTACCCCTTCACAAAATTCCATTCCATAAAAACATACTCTCCGTTTATTATTTTTTTTTGTTAGGTTTTTAAACGCATAATTTACAAAGAAAATAAGTTCACAAGAAAAGAAAACTTTAGCAGAAGAACTTAAAATAGTTATTATTATTAAATAATGTTTGGTTTGAATTTGAGCAACTGGATTTCATCTTTCATAACAAAATGTTAATTTTCACAAAAATATAATAAATTTCACAAAAATATGATACATTTCAGAAAAATAATTTTTAGTGTTCACAAAATCCAAGAAAAAAATCTGCATCGACCCCTGAAAACTCAAAACATGATTTTGGTTTAACAAGTTGCTTAGAAAATAGAAAATAATTGTAAGCTATAAATATAGAATAAAAAAATAAATAAAAGTATCGTTACATTAAAAATATAAACTAATCAAAGTATTAAATACTTGTATAATTTATGTATAAAATTTTATATAAATAATACATATATTTTTATTTTTATATTGTTTTAATGTTAGTCCAGGTTAATAGAATCCAAAAAAAGAAAAAGAAAAAAGGTTACACCTGTTCTTTGCTTGCAAATGCACATTCCACAAACAAATGATTAAAAATTAAAACTAGACTTACAGCTACAAACTTGAAATAATATGCTCCCCCCTCCCCCCCAAAGAAAAAAAAACTATTTTATAATGTGTAAAAATTAAATTTAACATAAGCAAATTGTTCTAAATAATAAACTGAAACTAACATAATAAAATAGATATATTATATATGTGTAAATATTGAAAATAACAAACAATCTTCACTTAAGTTACTGATTTAAAGAACGTTTAATTATATTGATTTCATATTATAATTCATTTAACTACTCTGAGAACATTTGTGTTGCAATTGTGTTTATATATAATGTTTATGCGCAAAATCAAACATTTAAAATCATTAAAAGGCTAGGTAACTTATGATCAGTCATTAAATAGTGGCCACTTTAGCTTTACACAAGGTTTTTTTTTTTTAAAGCTAAAATACTAAAATTTGTTATAATGAACTGAACACTTAATAGTAATAAAGATATAAATAGTACTTTGAAAAATGCATTTAATAGAATATTTTTAGCTATGTTTCCTACCATGACAACTGACAAATAATTTGAATTATGATATATAATTTTATTTCAACTTATTTATAGTATAACTAAATAAAAATTATTCATATAACATATAAATTATTATTTAATCAGTTTTTAGGTGGATTTAATATAAAATATCACTAATGATTGCAAAAAAAAAAAAATAAATAAATTGTATAAGGTTCTTGACATGTTATATTAAAAACCACTTTTTGACGTCAAAAACCCATGCCCTTGATCAACAGTCCATCTTACATGATCACATTCAAGGATGCCAGTTGATGGATGCTAGGAGGTGGGGGGGGGGGGGGGGGGGGAGAGGAGGAGTTGCCCCCTCCCGCAGGAAATTTGATATTTCAGAGTGTATGTCATCACAGGTAAGATTAAAAATAAATAAATAAAAAACAGAAAACTCGTAAAAGTTAAAATAGCTTGTCAAACCTGATTAAAATAGAAACATTAGCATTAAATTTAATACTTTAAACACATAAATTAATAATTATCCATAATATTTGCTGAAACCTTGCTATTTCAACAAGCTATACACATTTATCATTAAAGAGTACTTTTATTTTAAAAACATATGTGAGAATTAAACTATATCAAATATTTATATTTCTCAGGGGGCACACAAAAAAATCTACGCACCCCCCCCCCCTTTCCTACCAAGAAAGTTTTAAAATGACGATCACATGTCCATTGTAATTGCATAAATCTCTGTTTTCCATTATTGAGAAGTTTCTTCAGAAGCGCGTATGACCATATGCGCCAGTTAAACCATTTTTATTTCAATCTCCAATTTACGATATATCTGGAAACAGTACGTAAATAGCTTACCTGCAATTTGATACATTGATTTTTTTTTTTTTATTTAAATAAAATCAAAGCAATATTTTAAAGACTAGCTAATACAATATTTGGTACTAATTTATTTTCCTGTCAACTACTTTTTATAAAAATAATCTGCGAAACAGTGTGACTTATTGTCAATAATGTATGAGTGTGATGTCAAAACATACACAGTAGAAGGCCACTAATCCGCAAAGCTTGGTTCCAAGCGTTTTGCGGATTTGAGAATTTTTGCAGATTACAGTTCATTTGTATTTATTCTTTGTTTCCGCTTTTTTAATTCATATTTTGGATATTTTAGATTGTTAATGATTAAAAATAAATAAATTACACACTTAAACATATGAATTAAGTAATAATTACTTAAAAAATAATTTATTGAGCTTTACCTTTTTTAAATATATCATTAATTGTTTGTATTGAAACATGTAGTTTAAATTTTAGCATTGTATAGTCTAATTTTCTATAAATAGCCATAATTGGATGCTAAACCATAAAATTTTACTTTTAGAAAGTTAAATATCCTTTATCAAATATTGCAAATACATGTATAAATATTAAATATGAATTTATTTATATTTATTAAAATTCATTTAAGGAATTAATTGCTTGGTTTTTGTATAAACTGTTTTATCTTCAATTATATAAATTGTAATTATTTCCAGATTAGAGATTAAATATATTGTATAAGTAACTATCGCTCATTAATACAAAACTTAAGAGAAAATTTTTAAAAGGATGTAATTTGTTTTTTAATTTACTATCTAAATGATTAAATAAATAAAGTATTTTCTTATGTGTACTATTATTTTAAATAGTAAAAAATAAGTTTAATTAATGTATGATACACATGTATCATATATAAGATTAAAGCTAAAGGGAGGGGGGGGGGGGCTAAAAAATTGTTGCATTGAGGAATTATTTTCTAAGAATTAAAATTCTTTGTTTACATTCATTTATACAGTGCGGATTAGAGGTACTCTGCTGTACTCAGTTTCATTGGATGTATGCAACCCGGATCCATTTTTGACAAACACTTTTTTAAAGGTTTTAGATAGATGTGTGGATATTAAACAAAATCTGTCACCAAACAGTTTGATTTAACTCAAATGATGATGGAAGTTTGCAGGAGCAGATTGCTCTTTATTTGCTTAAAAAACAACAGTTAAAAGTGATGGTCAGCCAGGTCTCAAGTTCCCCTCGCTAATGCTAAACCTATGGGTTTGGGAATGCATTCTTCTTTATCTCATCAGGAAATTAATATTTTTAACTTCTTTATTTTCTGTGTACTCTTCTTAAAGGATGTCTATTTCTTTCATATTACTACTTAATTTTATTTGAATTGTTAAAATCTTACTCCTAGTTCACCAGTTTTTCTGAGATTTTAACACATAAAATTATAAATGAAGTATATACATTTTAGAAATATTTTGACAGCTAAAAAATAAAGAGACATCTTTCACGAAGAGTACACAGAAAAAGAAGTTACAAATATTAATTTCCTTAAGAAATAGTTTAAAAATAAGAATGCATTCCATGTGCATAAATTTAGCATTAGTGAGGAGATTTGAGATCTCACTGACCAACATAATTTATATTCTTCATGACAATAACTTAACTAGCTTATCCACAAAATTGAAAACAACAAAAATGATGCCATGCTTAAAAGTGTTTTTAATATTAAATTATTGTGCTGTCCTCTAAAAAAAAATCTTTTTTTTTTTTTCTATATAAAGTCTAATAAAGATTTTTTTTTTTTTTTTTTAATTAAACATGACTACATTTTTACAGCTTGTTCTGACTAAGATTTTAATGTTGGACATTTTTCATTTTATCACTTTATTACAAAATGGCAGCCAATTAAGTGAGAATTTGAGAAAAAAAAAAAAAAACTGACATAATCAGCGGAAAATGAAGCATTTTATTACATATTAATGGTTTAACTTAAAAAAAAAAAAAAAAGAAATACAAAATTATGTAGATCATTTTAAAATTCTATTATAACAAGAAAATCTGTAAAAATGAAGCTCATGTTTTGCCAGAATTCTGCAATTGTTGATTTAAATTATTTTAAACCTAAATAAGCACTCCTTAGGTATTTTTATTATTCTAAATGGTGCATAAAAACAGAACAAAACAAAAAAAAAAGTTGACTTTAGTGAAATATTTGATGTAGTACTAGGGTGTTTTTTATATTTTTTATAGAGAACAGTACAATACATTGTTTGGTGATAGCTGTTGTTATTGCAAATGGGAGAATTCCAAAATTTTAGCTAAAATTGAAGTTATTAATGCATCTATTAATGGTTGAATAAAGATATAATATATAAGCTTTCATATCAATTTGACAACAAGATAATCCTTGCTTCATTAATTATTCAGTGCAATAATAATTATGCTGATTGCGAATGACATTTTTTAAAGTGACATAAAAGAACTCCAAAATTATAACACAGACAGATATTAATTAAATAATATGATAGTTAAAATAAATATATTAACAGGCATTTCAATGAATTTAACAACAGGAGAAATTATCAAAATATTTTTAACAAGACAAGAAATATTGAGGATAATGGAGTTGGAATAGCAAAAAAATCTTTAAAGTAAGCAATAATAACTTTTGGTGAGCTATAATAAAATGAAGAATCAATTTTAATTTGGTTGTACTTTTTTTATGAGTCATTCTTTCTAACTTTTCAAACAATGATGTTATTTTAAAATTATAAAAATTTGTGAGTTCTGCTATATATATATGTGTGTATATATATTAATGATGCATAATTTATTTAATTTGAAAATATGTTTATATACGCTCAAAAAACATGTTTACAAGAGATTTGCAGAATTTTTGTTAATTTGAAACAATGTGAATTGGAGCTTGTGGAGTGATTATTGCATATTATATTGATAAAGTGATATTTAAAATAAATATTAACAGGCATTTTAATGAATTTAACAACAGAAGAAGAAAATTTCAAATTATTTTTAATAAAGAAAAAAAATATTGTGGATAGTGAAGATGGACAAACTGGCTCTATCTTGAATGGTTTCATTCATAAATGTAATGTATATGAAACATGATATGGACTTAAGTTTATAAGATAATTATAAGCTGGCTGTTAAATATAATTAGAGACATTTAACTGGATACACACAATTATTATCATACATATCATTTCAGTTGTAAAACTCCTTTGTCTATGCAAAGGGTCACGAGATATGAACAGTACTGATTGAAAGATTTGTTTTCCTCCCAGTTCAAAAATTTTGGTACTTACGTATTTTCCAGGCCAGATCAGATACAAATGTGCCAAGCATGGAACCAATTGTACTAATTACAGTAACCCTCATTTTTTGACAATTATATAGTTTATTTATTTATTAAAATTTACAGCTTATTTTTTATTATAATTTATATATATATATATTTTTAATTTATTATTGTTTATTTATTATACTTTATTTATTTATTTTATATTATTTATCATTTTTAACAAAATTATGTATTTAATAATGTTAAATTACTATTTTGAACATGATTGGGAACAATAAACAAGATTGGCAATCAGTTTTGGCAATCTATCTCATGGCCCGGATAACACATAAGTACCAAAATTTTAGATGCCATAGATATGGTGCTTGAGTAAACAAACCTACATATGAGTATTCTATTTGCATAATAGTGTATTTTCTTCATTATAAAGTACTAATGATTTTACTTGCTTTTCAATTTCAAATTAAAATAATAATACAGTGTTACGGTTAACGAACTGTTCGGTTTACGAACAGATCGGTTAACGAACATTTTTGGGAGAGATTTTTATGTTCGGATAACGAACACATGTTCGGTTAACGAACACCTCACAAAGCAAAGCTAAGAAGAAGCAATGCTTTGTTTCAAATTTGCAGAGCTGTATTTAGTTTCATCTACTATTATCGACTTTGAGAACATTTTAACAGTTGTATACTTAAGGCCTAATTAATTTGAGAGCTACCGGAGGTTCGGGCCCTACATTTTAGGGCCCTGAAATTAGAATGAACAGTACAGAAACATTAATTTTTATATTTTGCGTCCCCTTTTTAAAGAAATATTTTTAATTGGAAGCTAATTAATTTAATTGAAATTTAGTTCCTAAATAATTAACAGGCTCTAGGCTCCACTTGAGCTTTAGCGGCTCTGCTGTAAACACGATCTTTTAGAGAACTAATAAAGTTTATGACATTTCAAAGTGATAAACTGATATGATTTAATACTGTAGTCAATGAATGTGATCGTTAAAGTTTTTACAAAGGGCATGTCATATATTTTTTAAGTACGGCACGACACGGACAAAGCCATGAAACTGCGATCTGTCCATATTATATGCGGACGTATATTAACCCTATTAAAATGCGGAGATTAAAAACTCCAGAAAGAAAAAATAAGCTTTTGTCAAATATTTAATGCCCCACAAACTAAAAAAAAAGCATGATTCAAGGAAGGACAAGTCTACATGTATGTAATGTATGTTTTATTATTATTACATTTAAATAAATTTAGGAAGAATTTATATTAATTGTTTTATATTATTTAGCTTTTAAGAACGAATTAATTGAACTTCCGTACAACTCTATGCTAAATCTATGATCGGTTAACGAACAATTCGGTTAGCGAACATTGTTTTGGAACGGATTAAGTTCGTTAACCGATCACCTACTGTAAATAAATAAATAAAAGAGGGAAGAAGTGTACATGCTTTGCATGTGTTTATTACTAATTTTTTTTTTTTTTTTTTTTTTTTTTTTAAGAATAATGAGACTGCCAACAGAAAAAAGCCATTTTCCCTCTTACCCTCTCTGAATTTTGAAGCTTAATTAATTAACGGAATTTTTTTAATCTCTGATGATTTAGAAAAAAAAAATACTAGCATTTATTTTTCCCAGGCGACTTAAAACAATTAAACACTATAGAAAGGGGTACTTTAATGTTATACCAATAACATTGTCACCAAGCAACAAATGAAACATTTGAAAAAACAAAACAAAAAAAACTTGTTAATGCGAAAATGATCGGTTCAAAAGTATATCAAAATTACAGACTTTCAAAAACTATTTTATTATATTAATATATACTTAAAATAAAATAACAAATAAAGATTATAGAAAAAAATAAAACTCAATTTAAACTTCAGGGATGAAACTGTAAATGTCTCTCAGCAGTGCAGTACACATTTTGTTTTTTTAATAAAAACATCGCCGTATGAACTCTATGAGATTGTAAATAATGTCGAACACAGTTTTTTATTATTTCATTTTGTTGTGTCCCATAATCCCTCAATAGATTGGGTATGCCATCTAGAGTTAGGATCAACAAAATTATATTTGTGATTTACTGTGGGATGTTCGTAGCCCACATCTTACAAAAAAATCTGTACTTTTTGCTTTTTGGTTAACCGTTTGTCAGTGAAATAGGGAAGACTAGTACACAGTGGACCACTTTTTCAGTTAAATTTTTTTTCTCTTTAATGGACAAACCAATCTGCATGAAAATAGTTTTGAATATTCCTTAAACCTTTATACATTCATCATAATTTTCTCATGACATAGTTTTCAATACATTTTTCAAATGTTTTTTTTATATGCACCCTTAAAGTGGACCAGTGTGCCCCACTTCTGGGGCACAGTGGACTGCTATTAGGTATTATCTGAAATACAATATAAATCAATTTTTCATTAATCTAATTCTTTTTTATTTTCCCTTTAACCGCAAAATAACATAGTAATATAAATTTACAAGTAACATTTTGAAACAAAAACAAAAAAATAGTTATATTTTGAAAATAATAACAGATTAATACAGGAACAATTGCAATTTAGTTGAAGTTATTACTTAAGTACAAAAAAATCAGCGCACATTAAAATTTGCAAATGAAATTCCAAAGTATTTATGAGTAAGATTGAGACTGGAATTTCTCTGAAATACTTTTGGGTCTGGGAGCAATATTATGAAATTATTGACATCAATAATAGATTCATCTACAGTTTCGGGAAAAATAAACTGATTTCCATTCAATTTGTGTCTCATGAATCTTACATGAATAGAATCATCACCAATTAGACTACAGTTATATTTATCAAAGGCAGTAAATACAAAATAAAATATTTTTTACTATGTTAAATAAATTGTTATTTTTCTTTGTTTATTTTACAGTTAAATAACTACTTTTAAACAATATTTCTTTATAGTAAATAAGCAATTATAAAATATTTTGCATTACAGGACAGGAGTAGAGTGGATTGTGGACCATTGTGCGCCTGAAGTGGGTGGTCCACTGTGTCCCATGTTGAAGTTCAATAAATAATCATCTTAATATTGTTTATAGCTTTCTTTTAAACATATTAACTTTAAAGTTAAATAAAAACAAGTATCTTAGCTTTGCAAAAAAGCTGTTTTATCTGATTTATCTACAACCTTTAATTACTAAAAAAATTAAAATATGATGATGAAAAATTTTACTTTTAAAAGCTCAAAACAACCAATCAGGATAAAATAGTTCAATCTGAGCTAAACATATTTTCTGAAGGCTATAAATAATCAGTGCAGTGCTGTTGTCTATTATGATAGAAGAGAAGCTTTAAAATTTTTTAAATAAATAAAATATTAGGGGGTGGTCCACTGTGCCCATAGGTCCAGTGTGTACCGGTCTCCATGATGACATTACTAGCACTGCGTGTGAGTTTAAGATGGTAATGCATGTATAAAGAAATAGTATAAGCAAGCTTGAAATTCAGTGTAATGTCATTTTGCCGAAGTGTAAACAACATTTTTTTTTCATGGTGTTAAACATGTCGATTTTTGTGCAAAAAAAAAAAAGAGTATTTGGGCATTTGCGAGGAATTTTACTGCAACACTTTATTTAAAATAATCTGCAGCTGAAGAACACAGAATTCTTGTTGAGACTTTCGGCAACCATGCTCTGTCAGAAACAACATGCAGAGATTGGTTTAGACACTTAAAAAATAATGATTTTGATATTGAAGAAAAATAACACTCTACCGCACCGAAAAAGTTTGAAGATGAAGAATTGCAAGCATTACTTCATGAAGACTCATTTCAGATGCTAGCTGAATGTTTAAAAGCATTAGGAATGATTCTAAAGCAATTGGATGCTGTACGAGTTGTTCCCAAGAGACGTCAAATGGTGTCATTCCCAAATGAACAGCTGATTCAATGGCAGAAAAGGAAGGTTTTTTACATCATATCGTGACTGGCGATGAAAAATGGATACAGTACAATAACCCTAAGTGTAGAAAATCGTGGGGTAAGCCCAGCCATGCATCAACATCATCGGCAAAGCCGAATATCCATGGTTCCAAGCTTCTGCTCTGCATTTGACGGAATCAGCTGGGTGTAGGTCATTATGAATTGCTCAAACCGAACGAAGATCACTATTGACTATAATTTATGGGTTTGAGCCGAGCATGGATGGAAAAATTAATGGCAACATGACAACGCTCGGTCACATGTTGCAAAACTGAATAGGAGACGCTTAAATGGGAAGTCCTACTAAACCCACCGCTGTTACCAGTCATTGCCCCTTATGATTATCACTTGTTCCGATCAATGCCACATGGCCAGGCTGAGCAGCACTTGATGTAAAAAAATGGGTCGCCTCTTGGATAGCCCGAAAAAACATGTCATTTTTAACGACGTGGAATTTAAATGCTGCCAGAAAGATGGAAAAAAGTAGTGGCTAGCGATGGAAAATAGTTTCAGTGACATGTTCTTTACTAATTATTTTAAATAAAGCCTTCCTTTTCACAAAGAAACAGCGAGAACTTATTCAACCTCCCAATAATAAATGCAAAAATGTAATTAGTAATAAAAATGATATCTGCTCAAAACAACTTAAAAATATAAAGGCACAGATGTCATATACGCACCACATTGGTGCAATTCCTCCCCCCTGCCAATTTGGCGAAAATTTTGGGCTATGATGTCATACACTCATACACAGTTTTTTTTAAAATCGGTTATAAAAAGGAAAAAAGTCGCCAAATTTAGGGGATTTTTTCCTTTAATGGCAACCTAGCCATTGTATTAAGTTATCGTTTGGCGCGGTATTGAAAATCGCGCCAACCAAAAAGTCGCCAAACTTATGTTTATATGTTTGCGTGAGTGTAAAGCATCTGTTCCACATTTTGTTTTTGAATATTAGTTACAAATAGTATGCAATAATAGCACGTGATTTTTTATTTCAATATAAAAATAAAATAACGTAACAAATGAAATAGCTACTATTATTTAAAAAAAAGGAAATAAAAATAAATAAATGGCAGTTTGATATAAATAAATATGAATGTATATAATAAAAATAATTTATAGGATTAAAATAACGTAATAAATGAAATAGCTACTATTATTTAAAAAAAGGAAATAAAAATAAATAAATGACAGTTTGATATAAATAAATATGAATGTATATAATAAAAATAATTTATATAATTAAAATAAAATATAAAAGTATAAACAAAATGACCGGGTTACCATGTGAGGCATAAAATTGCTATTTTGTTGCAATTGCGCCAATGTGGTGCGTATATGACATCTGTGTCAAATGGTATTGTCTTGCATTACAGATATTAAAAAATTACACACCTTATTCTCGGAAAATGCCTTTTCACATGTGCTGATAAACTTTTCGATTTGATAATTTGTAGGAGGATGAAATTCTCTTACTTTTATTTCAACCCAGTTGATATCAGGGAATGTGTGAATGGGTGGAGGTGTTTCTGGTGAAAGTGTTACAAGATAAGTAATGTTATTTTCTAACAAATATTGAATGCTGGCGGCAGTAGAAGGACATCCAAATGCAGCTAACTTTCCTTCTTCAATCCACGAAAAGTTTCTCGGAATTTTCGAAACCATATTAAAAATTAGAAATATATATTACATATGGACGCGCTCTTAATGTCATCAAAGAGTAAAGTTGTTACAAATAAAAACTACATAGAATTTTCTTTTAACACAAAATTTTAAAATCACAACATAAACGTAAACATTGTCTGCTATGCGAAAACCGAAATCTGACCTTTTCATGTTTGATTACAGTTAATATTTTATATTTATTTATAAATTTCATAGACAAATAATTGATATTTAATATATTTTAAAATATGCCAATACATTAATAAAACTATTTCCATTTAAGTTGATTTCTAAATCTTGTTCTTTTCCTTTCAAATAAGTTTCGTTCGAAAAGGAAATGCAGTATCAAATTTTAAATTATTCAAATTTAATACTTTAATAGTTTTTTCTTAAAGATAAAATGGTTTTAGTGTATTTGATTTTATTAGTCTTTTTAATATTTAAAAATTGATAAAATTATCCCAGATCTAGGGGAGGGGGGAAGGGAGTGTAATCAGTGAAGAATGAATTCCGTTTTTTTGTTTAACGTCTGGATTGGCAACAAATTGTTCAATTTTCGGTCGTCAACAAACATCTTTTATCAGTATGGAAGAAGGGAAGTAAGTGTAGTTTCTTTATTTATTAATACTTATACTGTGTATAACGAAAAACTCTTATTCTAACATTTGTTTATTTGTTATTTAGAGAAGAAGAAAACAATAATGAAACCAGCGCATCGTCATGGTGGGGATCATGGCCTACTTGGTTACAGTCCGCCAAAGAAAAGGTGAATTACCTTTCAATGTTTGTTTACTTCATTATTAACTTATAATGTGATTTTTCTGTGAAAACGTATGATATTGTTATTTCGAGTGTATAACTAGCTAAGATGTAGTGCATATGTACGTTAATATCAGTGCCTTTTAAAATGTAATTATGACGTAGTACATTTAATGTTTATATTAAATAAAACACTAAAAATTATGTACCGTTAGATTCAAACTTTTCAGATTTAAATTTCAAATTATTAAAACAAATAATTCAGTTTTTATTTGCATTTTTTTATTTTTTTTATCGAATGATAATTTAACAGTATAGAATACATTAAGCATTATTTATATGCATTGTTACAGACATTATTGCAGTGTTTATATTATTAATTGCAGATCTATTTTAAACTTCGAGAACTATAAAAAGTACGGAAGATAAGTAATTCGATGTTTTTATGTCAACATAAAAATGTCTTTGTTCAGATTCTGTGCCAAGTTTTATTTTAAATATCGTAAATTTGAATATTATAATGCATCATCAATATATTAAGAGACCTGTTTAAGAAGAAATTGAGTTCTTCAAAGGATCCTTCACATTTAAAAAAAAAAAAAAAAAAAAAAAAAAAACCTTAAAACAGGATCTTCCATAAAACTTTTCATCAAAGACAGGACCCTTCAGAAAATTCTTTGTCTTTAAAATAGACATTTTACAAAAATTTTCATCCCCAAACTGAACATTTCACAAATTCAATAATTTTAAAGTAAGAACTAAGATGTTACAAAAGAGCTGAAGTCATCAAAGAACCTGTTATCTATCTAGATTTTGTATATATCAAGGATCTTCTTAGAAATGCATAAACAGCAACCGAGATATAATGGTAAGGGAAGAGTTCCATATCCTGTGCCACTTGGTGAAAAAATCCAAAATGGCGTCAAAGGACTATTTTAGCATCTTACCAAATTTTTATTTTAATTATAGTTTATTTTATTTATATAATGTATTAGGTATGTTTCTGTTAGTTAGGCACCAGTGATATATATATATACATACCTATATCGCTGCCGCCCGACTAACAGAAAAGTTTACCATATATTATATAATAGGGTAGATGTGCCAGTAATGGACACCCTTAAGGAATTTCTTTAAAAATTATTTTTTAATTAATAGTTATAATTGTTATATTCCATATTTTGTAATATTATATTAATCTACCAATAATATTTAACCATGCTCATAGTCACATTTCCCAATGTGAATCGAAATTTAATTGTAAATAACAGAAATAAATCAAAACACCCTAAATTCCAGTAATGGACACCCCACAAAAAGTAATAGATAATTGATATTATGATTGTATTTAAAACTAGAATTTAAAGAAAACTTATTAATGAAATTAAAAAAAGCTGAATTTTTATTGGTTATTTTTTTTTTTAAACCAAAAATGTTGAAGATGGCCCATTACTGGCACATCTACCCTATATTATATATAAATATTAAATATTTATCTATTTATTATATTTATATTTTTTGCATTATATTTTATTTTATTTATAAATTTACCAAATGCCAAAAGATCAAAACATTTATTGCCAAATTTTCCGGCACATGATATGGAAACTTTTCTCTAATGGTAATTTCAAATAAACTAAATTATGACTAGATTTTTCACAAAATATAAAAAACTAGAGTCACCCGGGGTAATTTCTGGTCAAAAAGCATCAACATTCAATTATTACAAAATCTATCTAAGCTAGAGTTACTAATTTTGGCATGAAGTAAGCACACTGTAATGTCCATCTAATAAAATATTTATTTTATCAATAATGCACAAGTAATTTGAATAATTACAGTTAATTAGTGACCAGGATTTACCCCAGAGATGGGGTAATTCCTGGACACTTATGGGGTAATTATTGGTCACTCGCATATTTGATGCAAATACATACATTTTTTATGTATGTTATTAATACAATTTATTAAACTAATTAGTTTTTTAAATTTTATTATCTATAGCTAATTAAACACTTTACTTAGTTATTTCAGGGTTAAATACAAATTTAATCAACATGAGAAATATATACATTCAACACATCTTTAGCCAAAATATTTTTTGTACAATTTATATGCAATATTTTTAGCTCCTATATCTGCTGTGAATGGGTCTACACCTTTCAAATCAATAGGTCCATAAAAAATATAGCGAATGTCAATTGTCTCTATTCTATCTTGCTTCGGCCAGTGTAAGTTTCCTGCTCCTTTTTCCAGGAACTTAACACACACTTAACTGCCCTCAACTTTTGTGACTTTTCCAACATAGAACAGATCTTTATCATGATATATAGCATAGTATCTATATTGAATTCTGTATGTTTTCAATTGCATTTTTTCCATTTTGCAATGATATATCAGAGTTTCCCCCAGGTTTAAAAAGGGGCAGGGTGCTGCTGGTGAGAAAAGGGCACTTTTCAGATTCTTAAAGACACTTTTTTTAATTGTTAGATGTATTCTTTTGATTTTTAAAACCACTTTTGATATTTCAAAGTCAAAACATTCTTTTTAAGACAACATTGAGTCAGTTTTTACTATGAAAGCAAATTTTTAAGGCAAAAAGGAGAAAGGGCACTTTTTTTACTAAGGGCAAGAAGGGTGCTAATTATTTTACTGGAGGGGGCAAGAAGGGTGCTAATTCTTTTTATGAGGGACAAGAGGGGTGCTATTTTGTTAACCAAAGGGCAGGCAGGGTGCAGCACCCTTCTGAAACTGTCTGGGGGAAACTCTGATATATATTTTTATTCAACTGCTCAATTACGGTTGACATATCTGGTGGTTCATCTGGGTTCTTATCTATGTTTTTTCTTTTTCATATCCCCTTACTTTCTTGTCTCTTTTTTGTTTGATTGGCCTTTTCTTTCATTTCTCTGTCACGTTCTGCGACTAGTTCCAGAATATCATTATTGGTTATGATAGCAGCTTTTGTATCAATCTTTTGCCGAGCATCTGAGCGTGCTACTGTGTTTAGTGTTTGTCACTGTTTGCTTAGCAAGTGAATAATACATTGCAGTTATAGATAACAAATTTTCTTTGTATAATTATGAGTATAATTATTAAAATTTATAAAATATGGGATGAAATTTAATAAAGTGAAATTCAGTATATTTAATATTAATCATTAACAGTTAAGAATCTTACACTGAGGTTACAGTTAACTTTGCAGTTAAGGCTCAAAGAGTTGCAGATAATTAAAATCAATGAAATATGGCAATAATAGGGAAAATAACAATGCATAAATGATGAGAACAGCATTGGCCAGGAATTACCCCAGGAACATGGGGCAGTATTTGGTGCACTCCTGTAAATTATTTAACCCATTAGGCGCCATTGCTCCCATTTTGGGAACATTGCTTTAAGATTTTTTTCTGAAGTGTGTATTTTATAAATTGTTAAAAGGTTCATGTTATTTGCATTTTGAATATATTAGATCTAGATGACATCTGAAATTTTTTTGTTAAGTTTCATTAGAAATTTCTATTTTTTAAAACGTGTTAAAAAAGGCAAAAAATAGCTTTTTGGCAGTATTTGAAAAAAAAAAATTAAAAAAAAAAAAAACTTTATAATAAAAATTATATTTTTTAGTTAAAATATGTTCATAACAGTGTATTATGTTAAACAACGTCAATCTGGAATTAATATGTATAATAGATCGATCACAATTACCGAAAGAATAAGATGTTCCCAAAATGGGAGCAATGGCGCCTAATGGGGGTAAGGTTTTTGAAAACTTGTACATATGCCTTCGTGCATTTGTGGTATTTATTTTTCAACTTATTAGCTATAGAAGGTATAATATCATTCTGAAACTAATATTTTTAGAAGATTTCATATAAATTAGTCCAACTTTTACATTTATAATAAAAAACAAAATGAAATTACCAGTTCCATAAGCATTTTCACTATCCATCTCTCTATTTTTCATCATTTCATAATTTTTTCTGATTATTTTACATGGAAGATGATTGGATGATTTTTCGGATGTTCCGGAAATCGTTTGTTTGCCACCCGATTGCAGTATTGTAACATATGAGGAAGATATCTTCCTCATATGTATGTCGCATAAATTATTTTCTATTACATATGTAATAGAAAATAATTTATGTGATGATTTATCCCATGTTATATTTGGTGAAGTAGAACTTTCTGTAAATTCTAAATCAAGAGACAATCAAGAAATATCTAATTTAGTGTTTAAAAAAGACAAAGTATTAAACACAGGCTTGATATTTTAGATGAAAGTTCAGGCGAACTTCAAATTGGAATATGGAAAAAACTAAACAAAATGAAAAAAAAAAAAAAAAAAAAAATATTGTTAAAAAACCAATTTTAGAAAACTAAAAAAATGTAATATAATGTTACATAAAAAATGTTCAATCATTTTCATGTAAAATAGTAGGACAAAAATTATGTATTGAAGAAAAATAAAGAGGTGGATAGTGAAAATGCTTATGGAATCGGAAATTTTATTTTTTATTTTTATTATAAATGTAGATGTTGGACTAATTTATATGAATTAATTGTAAAATATCAGTTTCAGAATGATATTATCCCTTTTATAGCAAAAAAACTGAGAAATAACAAACATAAATGCACGGAGGCATAAGTAAAATTTGTGAAAAAATTTACCCCCATTAGGCACCATTGCTTCCATTTTGGGAACATGCTATTTTTTCTAAATATTCGAATTTTTTAAATTTTTTTCTTCAGAAATACCTTAAAGACTTTCTATTCATAAATAAAAAACAACTGTTTCATTAAAAAATTGCTTAATATATATAGCGGCGCCTAATGGGTTAAAATAGTAATAGTAAATCCAAAACTATTTTTCAGTAACTGCAGTAGTTCACAATTCAACCAAAAAGAGAAAGAAGAAAAATATTTAAAACTTTAGTTGTGACCAAGATCTTTGTAAAAATGTATCATAACTAAGGCCAATGTTATTTTACAGAAATTTAACAAGCCATTTCAAATATATATATATATATATATTTTTTTTTTTTTTTTTCAAAATAAATAAAACAATAAACTCATAATTAACTAATAAATTCCAATGAGGATAGTTCAAAGTACCTCTATGATTTTTTTTTCATTTTGGTGAAGTGTTCTTAAATCATAAAAAGGACTGTGACCAGGAATTATCCCAGAAACTTGCTGACCAGGAATTACCCCGGCTGACTCTATTGACACAATCACAAAAACAGGACCTTGCGAGGAAAGTCTAGACAAACCCCTGATATTAGAAATTATTATGTAAATGTAGGCATAAAAGAGAGAGTTCCATAATTGGGTATGTCATCAACTGGCATATTTTATTAATGAAAATTTTAATTTAATTGATGTAACCTGGTTTGTTAAATTTTATCAGTAGTTATTTCTGAATTATAATCTACACTATGGTGTATTATTTGACATTTTGCTCTTGGATATTAAAAAATACAAACTTTTGTTGAACAGTGTAAGCATAATTTTTCTTTCTTTCTTTTTTCAGATATTTTTTTGTATAATTTGCTTTTGGTAAATTTAATTAATTTGTTGAATTTAAGTATTCTCCTAAATATTCTGTAAATATGTAACGTAACTACTTTGAATTTATATGTACTTAAAAAAAAAAAAAAAAAAAAAAAAGTATTCTTTGTTATAGGCTATAGGGGGCTTGGCACAGCTCAATCCTAATAAAGTGCAATTTCTTGCCAAATATTGCAAACAACCCGAAAGTCAAACGGCGATCAATGAAAAAAATTCTTATCTTATATGGCTTATCTATGTTACATATTTTGTATTACATTATTATATGGATATGGTTTATTTATGTAGGAGAGACTGGTACACAGTGGACCACTTTTTCAGTTAATTTTTTTTTTTCTCTTTCACAAATAGACCAATCTGCATGAAAATATTTTTGAATATTTCTCAAACCTTTTTACATTTATCATAATTTTCTCATAACATAGTTTTCAATACATTTTTCAAAAAAAAATTATATGCACCCATAAAGTGGACCAGTGTGCCCTGGAAGCAGGGCACAGTGGACCACTATTAGGTATTATCTCAAATACAATATAAATCTATTTTTCATTAATCTAATTCTTCTGTATTTGCCCTTCACCTCCAAAATAACATAGTAATATTAATTTGCAAGTAACATTTTGAAAATATATATGTATAAAACCTGATAACAGATTTAAACAGAAAAAATTGCAAGAGATGAAATTATTACCTAAATACAAAAAAAAAGTACACATTAAAATTTGCAAATGAAATTCCAAAATATTTATGAGTAAGATTGAGCCAGGAAATTTCATGAAATACTTTTGGGTCTGGGAGCAACATTACTAAATCATTAACATCAACAGCAGATTCATCTACAGTTTCTGGAAAAATAAACTGATTTCCATTCAATTTGTGTCTCATGAACAGGTCCGTACAGAGGGGGACAGAGCCGGTATAAATTACCAGGGTCCGGGTCTCTTACGGGGCCCCACTTTTGGTACTGGTTTTTAAATAAATACCAGAAAAAGTAAACTGGTATTTTTTACATAAAAATTTTAATTAAAATAACTAGCAAATAATAAAATTCAAAAGTCATAAGTTTCTTGAACGTCTTTACAGACTGGCTAGGAGGGGGAGAGGGTGCTCAGGAGGCATTTTACGTTCAAAACAAAATCCAGCTTTTATTAAAAATCAGCAGAGCGCACATAACAAAGATGCGGGCATTTATTTATTTATGTTTCATAGAACAAGTATTTTCTAAATTGTAAAACACAATAACAAAAGTTGCAATATCGTCAGAAAATCAGCGACTTAACTGATGAATTGAATTATATTTTCAATATTTTAAATCTCTAGAGAAGTCCTTATATGAAAAGGTCTTACCAATGCATCATAAACTGTAATACTACTGTAAAATACTGTAAAAGAAAAAAATAATAAAATTGTAAGAAAATACTATTTAGATTTTCTAAAAAAGTACTATCCAACATATTTATTTTCTAATACAGTAAAGGCTGTTTATAATGGAATTCTGCCGTAAACTGAGAAAAATCATGGTCCAACCAAAAAAATTCTATGCATTTATACCTTTTAAGACGAAAAATTATTTAAA
Organism: Maratus michaelseni; assembly: GCA_963931845.1. Lineage (NCBI taxonomy): Eukaryota > Metazoa > Arthropoda > Arachnida > Araneae > Salticidae > Maratus > Maratus michaelseni. The sequence continues at coordinate 378,589,596 of OZ007587.1, read as the reverse complement.
ATGGAATTTCCTCTATGTTTTCGTCTAAGCAGTTTCTATCTTATCAGGCTTATGGTGGGGGCCCGCATTGGAAATATTACCAGGGCCCACGGTCTTTCTGTACGGCCCTACTCATGAATCTTACTTAATAGAATTATCACCAATTAGACTACAGTTATATTTTTCAAAGGCAGTAAATACAAAACAAAATATTTCTTACTGTGTTAATTAAATTGTTATTTGTCTTTGTTTACTTTATTTTACAGTTAAATAACTACTTTAAAACAATATTTCTTTATAAAAAATATGCAATTATTAAACATTTTTAGCCTTCTGCATTACAGGAGCAGAATGGATTGTGGATCACTGTGCCCCATGTTGAAGTTCAATAAATAATCATCTTAATATTGTTTATAGCTTTCTTTTAAACATATTAACTTTAAAGTTAAATAAAAACAAGTATCTTACCTTTGCAAAATAGTGTTTTATCTTATTTATCTACAACCTTTAATTACTAAAAAAAGAAAAATATCAACATGAAACATTTTACTTTTAAAAGCTCAAAACAACCAATCAGGATAAAATGATTCACTCTGAGCTAAACTTGTTTTCTGAAGGCTATAAATAATCAATCCAGTGCTGTTGTCTGTTTGAATAGAAGTTAAAATTTTCTTTAAATAAATAAAATATTAGGGGGTGGTCTACTGTGCCCATAGGTCCAGTGTGTACCAGTCTCCCCTATAAATTAAATAAATTACTTCTCAATGCATTGCATGTATTAATGGTGTAAATATAAAACAAATTGCCTGTGCATTTGATACATGCATAGTATTTCATAAAGATATAAATATCCAATAATATTTTAAAGATTAAAAAAAGCTTGCCAGAAGGTACTTTTGAAATTTTTGCTTCAAGCTCGTCATTTTCTCTTGCACACCAAGACCCCTATGACAAAGAAATACCAAAAAAATGTGCGTAATTTTCTATTTTTTATTTATTTTCTTAATGGTGTATGCTGATTTCATAATAACTTGGATCTATATTTATTCAATTTGATATATTTAAGGAAATGCAACTGAGTGGTTTTTAATTCTTGCTGCATTTGAAACTACTCCCACTTGTTTCCATTCTTATCATATATTCTAATACGAGCAAATCTTGTGTGTGTGTGTGGTTATGCAAATTTTATCTTAAAAACGGCTCTAACGATTTTGACGAAATTTTGCATCCTACCATTTTGGGGCACCAGAAAACGATTGGGATAGGTCACATGTTCGAGAAAATTCGATTAGTGGGTCATTTTGGGTCATGGTCAAGCTAATTGTATCTAAAAAACGGTTCAAACGATTTTGATGAAATTTTGTATCCGACCCTTTTCGGGCACGGGAAGACTATTGGGCTGGGTCACATGTTCGCGAACTTTCGATTAGTGGGTCATTTTGGGATCAACGCGGGTCAAATTAATTTTATCTAAAAAACGGCTCTAACGATTTTGATTAAATTTTGTGCCCTACGAGTTTCGAGCACGATAAAATCATTGGGCTAAGTCACATGTCCGAGAAAATTCGATTAGTGGGTCATTTCTGGGTCATTGTGGATCAAGATCTAAAAAGCGGCTCAATTAACACTAAATTTTGCATACAATGGTTTTTGGACACGAGAAGACTGTTGAGCTAGGTCACATGTTCGAGAAAATTCAATTAGTGGGTCATTTTGGTCATGGGTTGAACTCAAATTTGAACTCTAATTTAATTTTGACCGAGCATGGCTCGGTCTTTCCTGCTCGTTTTACTTAACCACACCTGATTACGATCTTTAGCTGGCATAAAAACTGAAAAACACATGATATTAAAAATCATTGTATTAAATTTTCTTGTGTGTGTTTAGCCATAGATAAGAGTACCATGCAAGTGGTCCTTGGCATTGTAATCTAATATTGTTTAGCAATGTCCAATAATTTTTAGATTCAAATTAAAACTTCTAAAGAAAAATTAAAGATAAAAATATCCACAAACAACATTAGTAAAGCCAGAATATCACCTCATTTATTCCATCAAGGTTACAGTAAAAACTGATCAAAGATAGCAAAAGGCACGTGTGAGGGAACAGAAACAATCGTATTTTAAATGCATTGGAGAACGACGTCATCTGCTTCCGAAAAAACATGGGACAACGAAAAACAAATTTAATACATATAAAATATTATTTAATATAATATAACATGCAATTTTAGGTTGCATGTGAAATAACAGTGCTTCTATTGATCGATGGTATCCTTTTCTTCTAAACATTGCAATTTCAATTTTTCTTCTTAATAATAAATATAAAATAAACTCATGCGAAAATTAATACTTTTTGTATTTATTTTTTTATAATCATTATTGATCATGATAAAATGTGGTGTGTTTTTTTTCCGGCAACACTGATTTGAGAAAAAACTTATTTCATTTATGCTAATTTAATTTCTAATAAATGGCAATTTTTAATCAAAAAATGTTTTTTAACGAAATGTGAATATACTATGTCAGAATCCAGTTCAAAAGCCTTTCGAATAATACCTTATTCATTGTTCTGTGTTTTGTAGATGCATAGAAAAGGAATGTTGACAACAGGAATAATATATATGATATTTTAAATTCAATGATAGAGTTTGGGAAACCTGCCGTCTTTCTTATTGGCTGGCCAACATTTAACTGCATGATTAATTTATAAATACAGTGTCTGCTTTGACATTTATCTTTGCAGCTGACATACTTTAAAAAAGTTTTTATTACTATCAAACTTAGATTTAGATAAGAAAATAGACTCCTAATTTAAAAAACAAAATTTAAAACTGTTCTCAAATCTAAGCTAGCTACTGTCTGAATTCATTTTTGTTCACAAACACATGAAATTGGCAATTGCTCTTTTTCAGAAACTATGTAAATGAATAGTTTTTTTCCATTTTTCAGTAAAGGCAGAAAATGCTGTCCAAGTTGGCATTTTCAAATGATTTCCAGTGAGGAAAAAATAGGCATTCTTAGACAGAAATCATTTATAACTCAAGATATAATTCATTTATCGAAAAATGAAATATTGGCCCATTAAAATCCTGTTCAATTCCAAATTGCTTCATCATGTTTGCAAGTGCTATGCTTTTACATTATAAATGAGTTTGTAAAAATGTGTCAGAAATTTTCACGTTGTAGAGTGGGGAAAAGAATTTATCTGAGAACTGCTTTAATCAGTCATTCAATCTAACATAATATAGTTAGTGCCCGGTAGCAGAAATTGTGCAGCACAGCAGCAAGTGCTGTAGATTATTTTAGACTTTTCCGATTAATCTACTAGCTTAAAACTAAATTCTGACCTTAAAAAATTAACTAAAATTTACTTTATTTCTAGAATTATTGTTTTTTTTTTTGTTTTTTTAATTACATTTTGATTTTAGATGCAACTTTTGCTTATTTTATGGATTACTAAAGGTTCTTATGATAGTAGCTTGGTTCAGCATTGTTGGGTCACAGACAAATTTTAATTTGCTGTAGATTGACACAGAAAATTCTGCTACTGGGATATAGCGTTACACATATAATAATAATAAAATACATTTTATGAAGAAACCCAATTGGTAAGTAAAGTAGATAATAACATAAAATGCCTATTTCATGTAATTTGATTTCAAGATCTCTCATTTTCTAATATTGGTCTGTAGTTAACTGGAAATTATAGCATAGTTAATTCTTCAATATTTAAATGTAAGCATTTGTTTTCAAGGTATAAATGTCTTTAACAGTACTCTTAGTTTACCTTCTCATTTTACTTACGAGATTATTCTCAGATTCTAAATAAGTGAATATTTTTACATTAAATGTGGCACCTTCTTGGACCCTTTGAAGACACACTGTGAACCTTATGGGATCCACAAACCCCAATTAAAAAAAAACACTGGATTAGAAATATGCTTTTTTTTCTTGTTAATGTTATATAATATGTTTGATTTCATTATTCTGTATTTTGATTCGATTTTAGTCTATCACTTGTTGAATTCAAGATTATTCAACATTTTAATAGGTTTCGTGGCTTCTTTTAGCATTTTACATTTTTCTCTTTCTCTCTTATTATTTGGTTAGAGTTAGGGCTGCAACAATATTGTCATTTAACCAAATAATAAATATTTGGTTATTCAGCTGCCGAATATTGAATTTCCTTTTGTGTGAAAGCAAGATGTAATAAGCACATATATTTCACAGTTAAAATGTCATTTAAAAAAAAATAGAGCAAATTTTTATTAAATTTTGAAGCATCAATTTATATTTGAGAAAAACATCACTACTTTTGGCCTAGAAACTACAAAAAAGAAAGGGGGGGGGGGTAAAAAGGTTTTTTTTCTATTAAAATTTTCTTAGAATTAGACTAAGCTTTTAAGATAATATTTTATTTCATAAGGTCAATTCATTATTTCAAGAAACTCTCAAAAGAAATTAATAAAGAACAATAAATAATATTTACATTCTAAATAAAAGAAATCCAAAAGATTCACTGTAGAATTGCTTTTATCAAGTATAATCTTTGAGTATAAGATAAATTTTTACCTTGTACAAGCATGTAATCACGCAGTTGAAACTGGCTTATTTTATGAAAACCTCTCTTAGCAAGTAGAGGGTAACCTTTAAATGATTGAAAAAAATCATATAATTTTTTTAACAGAAAAAAATTTCATATGCATAAATTTTAACAATATCAATTAAAGTTTCCATCATAAAATAATGAATATTAATTTTTAATTAACTTTTTAATGTATAGGACACATCATGTATTCCAAACAATACTATTCGGCCAAAGTCAATATTCAACCGATAAGCTAAAAAATGCAAATATCAAACAGTAACCAAATTTTCATTGCATTTCTAATTAGAACGAGGCGGGGGGGTATGAATTTGATTTCATTATTATATTTTGTACTTTGGTTCTTTTCTATTATATCATGCTTATTAAATTTATGCATGCCGATATGCTATAATATAAGCTAAATTATAAGAAATGTATACATACTTAAGCTTATTTAAATTACAGATGTATGTTGGAGTTTCTTATAACAGGGTTCAAACTGTCCATAGGAAGTGCTTATAAGTCCTTATTTTTTATTTTCTAAAGGTCCTTATTTCACCAATAAGGATACTCCACCGGGACAATTTATCATTTGTCCTTAAAAAGTCCTTATTTTATTTTGAAATGCAATTTTCAAGCAACCCAATTTCCTTCTGATATTTTATCTAACAGTGCGAGATTGATGGTAAAACTGGTTACTATGTGGCTCAGATTAGAAAAACTCTGAGTAGGTTTCCTGTTTTCAAAGGTTCCAAAACTTGTAGGGAGGGAATTTCGTCCTTAGAAGCGGAAGGACAAAAGACTGCACTAATTCTCGGAATGACCAATTGAACAGGAAAAAATTGGAAAGAAAAGAAAATGCCGGACTTCCCTAAAATAAAGTCGACTGACCAGTTAACCTGGCAACAGGACTGAGCCGAGACCGGTTCCAGAGTTTTTCTTATCTCAGCCACACAGTACTTGAGAATGTTTTTGTTAAAATGTAAAAGTATATGATTTTATACTTAATCAAAATTGTACAGCTAATGATGAATTTCACATTTTCTAAAAATGTGGTTATAATTTGACCTGCTCAGTAACTTCAAAAAAAAAAAAAAAAAAAAAAAAAAAATGGGAAGTGCAGAAATGTAATTATCATGTTAAAATATTTTAGATCCATCAGTAAAGTATATTTCAGCGTAATGATTTTCATTTAAATTAGTTAAATAATTGCTAAGTAAACCTACTTGAATATCCCCAAATTTTTTTAATGAAGATTTCCATTTAGTTTTCAATAATATAAATTAATATTTTAATAGTGACAATATGAGTAACCTTATTTTTTTTTAATGTAATTAATGTTTTAACATTAAAAACTATAAAGAATCTTTAAAAAGACCTTATATTTTTATTACAAACTAATTGTGGGAACCCTTTATTTCGTTTTATGCAAGTCATTACAAAATGTCCTTATATATATTTTTTTTTTTTTTTTTGGAAAAGGGGTGGGAACCTTTTATAAGCATACTATCAGAAAATTGAAGATATGAAAGATTATATCAGCAATTATATAATGTTTCAGAATTTTACTTTGCCAAAATCCATAAGTATGCAGAAAGTTAATACAGTCAACTCTAAAAAAAACTACAAGCATCTAAAATTTGCACATCATTCACAATGTAAATTAAGAAATTTTCAAGCAAATTACAATGAAAAAAATAAAATCAAAATTGCCAATTTGATTGGTAAATTCTAAGCTGGGTAATTTGTGCTGATGAAGCATTAGTCATGCAGCACCTCACAAATGAAAACATTTTTAGTAGCATATAATGCAATCTTCAGAACACTTGCAGATACTGAATCAGAGAGACTTGCTCATGAACCCTGTGGCAGAAACACGGCGACATAGTCGCGGACAAAGAAAATATCTTGTGGACAATTTTTGTCTGCACTAATGAAATTTCGTCAAAGGATCGCGGTAAAAATGCGCGAATTTCGACAAAACAATGCAGTAAAAACACGCGAATTTCGGCAAAAGATCGCGATAAAAGCACATGAATTTCTGCAAAAAATCGCGGTGGGGGAAAAAAAAAAAAAAAAGTGCATATTATCAAACGATTGTGGAAAAAAATAATCGTGAGTATCGACAAAATTTACTGCATAAAAAGACTGCTAAAATATTGAAACCCAGTTCCCTTTACTAATGTCTAAAGATCGTTGCAAAACGAGAAGAAATACTGAAAATTGCATAAAAAAATTCAAAAATAGATGTAGAAATTCCGGATTCCTTTTACTAATGTAGAAAATTCGCTGCAAAAAGAAAAAAAATACCTAAAAATTAAGAAAACTAGTCCAAAAGCGGGCTTTGACGTGCATAACTTCAGACAAAACAACACTTCAGATTCTTCCTGCCAAATCTTGCAGCTCTGCACATAGCGGTCTCTTCAGAAAACATCCCACACAGACAAACATCTATGTTTAATACATATTTTTTTTTAATCTAAAACTATATACAGAACCAACTTTTAAAAAATTGGGTTAACCCTAACTGAACCTGCAGGAATATAAACTAAGCTTGAACTGAAAACAGAGTTAATCCGATCTGCAGCTGATGCAGGACTTTAATTAGGACATTTTTCTAAAGAAGGAATTTCTGTAGCTGCATCAAGGAAGGGAAATTTCTCTCCCCCCCCCCCCTCCCTTGGATCTGTTATGATTTAAAATTTTACTCTTATTTTATTTAGTATTTTAATATTTAACTTTAATTTATTCATCCATTTAATTAAACTCATTAAATTCATTTAAATTAATTAAGCTAAGTTTCATTTTTGCATTTTAAATCAAACATTCTTTTTAAATTGTTTACTTTTGGTGAGAGTATAATTTAATTTCAGAATCTTTCCATTACATATGTTTTAGGATATTCATTTCAAATTTAATTTACATTTTATTCACTTTGCAATATTAATTAAACTTCATTTCAAATTATCTAAAATAAAAATATTTCTGACTTAATTTTTCTTAAATAACAGACAGTATAAAATTAATAATTATTCCAAAATATAACGTATTTCCTTTTTAATAATAATTATTAAAAAATGGTTAATCGCTAATTTTATTCCTTTCGGAAAGTTCAGATTCGCTAATTTTGATCAATGCAAAATCTTTCAGAATCGCGAAACTTTTCCAAATATCATTTCAAAATTTCTAAGTCCAATAATCATTTTTCAAAATTCATTAAATTAAATATTTTTACTTTCAAAACATATCTGGTGGAAAGAACTTTTTATTTTATTTCATTTGCTAAAATTTCATTTATTTTCATCCATAAGTTTGGCAGTTATCGATTTTTAATTATTTTCTTTTATTTTATTTTGAAGATGGTACATTTTTGCTACGAGCGGCCATTGACAGAATTTCAGATGTCTTCAAGTAAACAAGAACCTTTTTTCCCGCGTATTTGCGCAAGGTCGTTTTGACAGCACTCCAAGGTCGCGATCGAATGTTCTAAATACTATTTAAATGCTGTTGCTAGGGGTAGACGCGTCAGTGAGAGTTCTAGCTGTAACTTTGACTACGGTCTGTTGGGGCTTGTTCAGTGACATTCAGACGGTTCGGATTTTTTGATTGGTTATTTCGTAACCGCCAGAAAGTTTTGCCTGAGTGGGAAACTGGGAAGACTCTTTCAGTTCCTAAAAAATATATTTGAATGATGTAGTGTGGGCTAGATCTTGCTCTTCGGAGCGTAAGCCAATTTTGGTAAGCGGTGAGAATGAAGAAAGTCATACATCTAAATATATTGCTATTTATAATTAATTCTTCCTTCTGTTCAAGTTCAACCACCTAATAAGAGGAATGCTACCCTGATTGTCATTGGCAATTTTTCGAGGAATGTGTACTCCCTCTAATTTATAACAACTTACTTTGGGCGTCACAGTTAACTCCAGAAACTTGGATTCTTTCGCAGAGCTGAGTGATCCTGATATTTTATATCTTTCTAACAGACGATTACTACTTTATAATGTTTTACATTCCGTCTGCAATTTAAATTCTCGACATACGGTTGAAGCATCTATAAAAGAGTGCTGAAATATTTCTACTTTATAATGATTTACATTCTGTCAGCAATTTAGAATTTCAACATACGGTTGAAACATCTTTATAAGAGTGCTGTAATAATTTATTGTCCTCATTGTTATACACCTGCTGGTGGCCAAGAAATCATCATCTAGTAAATCTTAAACATTAAATTCCAAAGCTCTACATTTAACACACAATGAACAATTTGAACTAATACAGCGAGATTTTCATTATGACAAACCCATCTTATTACTTGCAAGTTGAGCACTGAACAGAATCAATATAATTTTCAATTAACATCATAATATTTTCTCATAATCAATTACAACATTTGTGAATGATATAATTTTGTTAAAAAGAGTAACGAATTTAATGATAATAATATAACATGATATAATTTCACGTTTATGTATATTTCAATAACGAAATAATTTATATCGATATAACATCTTATAAAAGCAAATATATTGGTTGTAAAAAGTGTATAAAAGAAATTTTCAAGTTGATATTTATACTTTATTTACGTGAGTGCTCTATGTGAATAAACAAGAATTTACTTTGATCTGGTGAGTTTGTCTTACTTATATTTTATGTTTCCTTGAAGTAAATATGTTTTTAGGAATCAGAAATTTGAGATGTGTGATTTTTATTTATCAAATTAACATATATTAAAATTTTATCTTAAGAATTAATTTTTAAAATTCTCAGATGTATTTAACATAATTTTAAACTGTAATTTTTATGACTTCGCTTCGTGTACTACCACTATCGATCGCGCCTATAATGCAGGCATGAAAGAGTTCCGCCTTTAGGCGGAATTCCGCCTATTTGAGGATGATTTTGGCCATTTTCTGGATCGATGCAAAAATGCAAAGAAATTTTTTTTTTGGAGGGGGGGAGGGGTGGGGGGTCATGAAGTTTTGTCGGACTTTTCGCTAGCTCAAATCGGAAATTGGATGCTCCCTAGATCGAAAGTAATCGTGTGTGGAGCGGCGTATTTCGTGGGGTGAAAATCTATTTTTAGACTTTAAGATCGGAAGCAGTTTTGCGAATGATTTCGGAGGAGTAGAGGAATGGTGTGCGTTTGCTAATGAGTTGTTGGGTCAAAGGTCATCTTTATGCGGAAGTAAATAGCGGTGGAAAAAATCTGCAGATAAAGATGATTCATTCTGGACTGAGGTGTTTTCAAGCGGTAGTAAATAAGAGCTTTGCTACTGATTTTTCAGATTTTTTTTTTCTTTCTTTCTTTCAGAGCTATATCATTTTCATGCTAAAAGTTTTTAATTTTTTCCAACAAAAAATCACCGTTTTAGAATAACTTGCTTAATATGTTAGAAATTTTATTTCAGGAATTTTTTCTAAATAATACATATGAATGAATACATATGTATTCATTCATATATTTGGACATAGAAAAATAAAGATTAATGCATTTATTACAAATTTGATTGCCGTTTGTTTCATAAAGATTGGTACTACGAATTGAGGCATTGGGTTCGGTAACCCCAGGGTTTAATTTCTAAGAAAAAAAAAAGTACCGGAGCCCTAATATTCCTGCAGTACTAACATCCTTAGCGTACCCCCCTTACCTCCTCCGTTACTCGAATCTGCCTTTTCATATTTCATACATTATTTTCAAAATTTAAAGCATTGTTTTTTTATTTAGCAAAATAAAAATTTTAAATACATTTATCTGCGTACACTTAGCTATCAACTATTCCACTTTTTTAGTTATTACTACTTCCAAATAGAAACCTTTGCCCAATTTTAATGTTAATTAATTGCAGAATTCTGTGATTAAATAAGCTCAGGATTATGATTCGGAAAGAGTGTTAACACAAAAAATTAATAGTTCGCAACTGTGCAGAATAGAAAAAGACCATTTCTGTTTACTCTTTATTCTGATCAAAATAGCATTAAAATGATTTGAAATGGAAATAAATAAAATTTTGAATTTAAGACAGATTGAGATTGAGCCTGTCCAAACCCGGAGACTGATATAAAAATCGAGCCCGTTTCATCTCCATCTCTTACGTGAGCGACACATTACGTCAGTTATAATTGTTTTGAAACAAAAGAAGGCAAAAAATTGGAGATGGGGAGGGAAAGGAAAGTGTTATTTAGGATTCGTTTTTCGGAAGCGTTATTGCACTGGGCTCCGGAGCAAACTGTTTATGAGCTCCGGTGAATCCTGGGCAATATTTAAATTTTTACTTAAAATAGAGAAGTACCGGTGCAAATTAAGCCCTGGGTAACCCGATTGTACTGGAAGCTGGCCTGACCCGTGGTCCAGATTCGTTTGGCAGTAATTTGTTTTGTTGTGGGTCGCATTCGATTCGGATCAGTTTGACTTTTGTTTACATTTTGCGGGTCAGATTCGATTCGGGTACCGTTGACTTTAATTTGTTTCGTGTTCGGACCACGTTAGGTTTCACTTTTACGGGTCTGGGTGAGGTAAATGAGGAATATTCTTACATTTGGTGTTCGGGTTAAAGTTTGTCAAATTTCGGGTCAATGTTTTAGTTTGGGTTGACTACAAATAAAATTTTCGGATATAACCCAAAACCCGGAACTATAACCTTACTAACTATGAATTATCAGGGACCGATTGACAAATGCGCTCTGGGCGCACAGATGCTTGCACGTCCCCTTGCACGTATGTTTACAGCAGCCTTGAGTTTAAAAATATATTATTGAAAGTGGTACTTATTAAGATAACCACTACTGACTTTAACAATTTTGTGATATTTAATGTTTTCATAAATTTTCTTCTCAATTTTTTAGCATTAAAAGTTTTTATAACATCCTCATAATCTTAAGTGTTCTATCTCACTGACACGATTTTTCGAAATCGGTTCCGAAAGTGAAAGTATCCTAATAAAAAAAAAAAAAACTGTAAACAAAATCGACAAAGTAAAAAACGGCCTTTGTAGAGATCAACCTCAACTATCCAATGAAAAAAAAATATTGAAATGCAAACGAGATATTTAAAAAAATTTCTTCCATAGGATTAACATTAGCGAACAGGTGTTTTCACGTGAGTAATGTAGCCCTTACAAAGTTATTTTCAAATGGAAATAATAATAAACAGATTTTTCTCATATTAATTTTGTTTCTTTATAGTTAAAACTTCATCAGATTTTGGCCAATAATTGAAAATACTTGCCAAGTCTCCTGTTTTTCAATAGAGACACCTTTATTTTGAGATTTACAAAATTTAACACACATCCATTTAAAAAAAATCTGTTTTATTTATCTATTTTTCTCCTTGTAATTTTCCTGTTTATGTAAAATTTAAAACTGCACTCTACTCTAGAAAATGCCCATAGTAGAATCTCCCTACTTTTTTCTCCAAATTTGGCGTATGAAGTCGAAAAAGTTCAGCCTTTTTTTCTTTTCCTCACTTTCATGCCTGATAATGGTGTTTGGGGAAAGTGTTGAATATATGTTTTGTCTAAATTTTTAGGTTTTCAGAATCACTCCGGTGCGAGTCGCTGGTGATTCACCCTTTTATTAATTTTTAGCACTTTCCAACCTAGTTGAAAAGTGCTTATGACTTTGGTTTGTCTGGCCGTCTGCCGTCTGTCCGTGCTCTAACTCCCGTAAATATGCTCGGATTGCTCTGCAATTTTTATATGTTATTGTCGTTATCTATAGCATGTTCCCTATTTCAACGGAAGTGTGTAGCACTTATAGTTTTTTTACAGGGACACTCAAAAGAATTCCATTACATTGCGGTCTATGGGGAAAAATCATTTGCGGTTTATTTAAATAATGTTTCACTATTTTAAACGCATTGTAATTTATATATATTATTAAGGTGCATTAGAAGAAGCTTAATATGGAACAGGGTGTGCATAGCACTTATAGTTACTTTACAGGGACAGTAAAAATAATTCCGTTACATTACGTCTATGGAGAAAAATCGTCTGCGGTTTATTTAAATAATGTTTCACTATTTTAAACGCATTGAAATTTATATAGATCACTAAGGTGCATTACAAAAGACTTACTACGGAATATTGTGTGTATAGCAGTCATCGTTCATTTACAGGGACACGCAAAAGAATTATCTACTGTCTGTTAACAATAATTCCTGGAAGTGCGTTTTAAGTTATTGAACGCGATTTTAATTTTAACTTGCTTTTTGTCTATTATGTGGTGTGTATAAATTCTGTAGATCCTATACAGGGCAGCACAAAAGTTCGTGAACACATTTCTGTTTATTGACAAACTCCAGACGGAGAATTTTAAACTGTGCTACGCGTTTCCTAACTGAACTAAAATTATCATCCTATGTAGTATATATACAAATCTATAGATCCTATACAGGGCTGAATAAAAGTATTCGGATATTTTTCCGAATATTGTATATGTTGGAAATTCCTGAAATTATGTTTTTAAATATGTTATGCGTTTTCTAAATTGTTTACTTAGATGTTAGCTTTTAGCTTATTAAACGGTATGATTTGTAAAATTATTTTGGAAGCGTTGGAAAGTGCTATATAATCTATGCTTGACACATGATTTTTCGTTCTTGTTCCTTTTATATTCATCACGATCCCCAGATATCATTATAGGATCTTTTCGCAAAATTCTCTGTAAATTTCAGAAAATATTTTTTTACTCAGAATCACTCCTGGTCCTGGGATAAGCTTATCCTTCCTATTTTAGAAATCTCACGAGAAGCAAGATGATGAAACGATATGTAACATCAAAAGTTATAAGCAAAATTAATGAGAATGCATCATGCTTACCATATTTTAAATAAAATGATAAAAAATTCCTAGTTTAGTGTATTATTCATTAAAATTATACGCAAAATTTGCAGACAAATTCTGAAATCTTAAAAGCTTGTCGAAGACAGCTACAGAACTTTCTGCCACTGGGCTCATGAAGCATATTTGAATTTTCTAATGATACAGACTTTTAGGACTGAACAAGAACTGTTGATTGTTTGCAAGTTGCAAGAAAAGATTTTAAAATCCTAATAATATTATAAATCTCATTGTGTGCAAATGTTAGGCTGAAGCCAGCGTCAAAATGGAGCATTTAATGATCCTGTATTTTTGCATATAGGTTGATTATAATCCTCAAATTAACATAGGCTGGTTTTTGTTTATTTTATTCAAATATTTTCTTTAATAATTAAAAATTTCATTATTTTCATAGAGAATAAATGGACATTTTTCCATACAATTTAAACATTTTACTTTATCATTGCTAGGGCTTTGATCGTTGCCACAAAAATAAAAACACAGAAAAATAATTTTTCCCCCAACAACTAATTTTCAATTGAACGATTTTCACGTGAAAACTGAAGTTAAAAAAATTCAAAAGAAGGTGAATTTCCGTGATATTTGAAACAAAAATATAGAGTATTTGTTATTATACATGAAGTATGAATATCGGTTAAAATAAAAAGATATTTTTCTGTCAAAAACTGCGTTATAATTAGAAGGAAAAGTGCAACAATAATTATATTATTAAAAAATAGATTTCGCTTGGACCATGGAACTATGAAAAGGATCCTCCTCGGCTTGGACAAATATGACGTCATAAATAAAACATGTATTTTCAAATATTCGTAATAATACAAGGAGCATGAATATCAATGTATAATAAAAGTAAATAGATAATGGACGTGATATTTAAGATGAAAAACTGAAATATTTTCTATCAATACTGATTAATAATTAGCTTGAATACCAGTTGCACACAAATGTGAGTTTTCCGCTAAAATTTACGTCCTGATTGCCAGAAAAAGAAAATTAACAAGAATTGTGCCATTTAAAAGAGATTCCTCTGAGGAAAAAGTGACGTTATATTTGAAATAAAATGGGAATTTTCAAATGTGTTTTAGAAGGAGCGTGAATCAATTCATTACATTAATAATACAAGAATCGGTAAGTTTAGAAAGCAGATGAGTTTCACGTCATATTTAAAACGAAAAATTTAAATATTTTTTTAGCTTTTTTTTTAGCTAGCGATTATTATGCATGAATATCAGTTACATACAGATGAGAGTTTTTTGCCAAAAACCACACCATGATTATTAGGAAAATAAAAATAATTACGAATCTATTATATTAAAATCTGACCGCCTGTTTGTATTTCGCAGAGGATGTCATAAACTCTCATAATTTAAAAAAATGATATTTAAATTCCGAGATATAATTATTATTATTTTTTTTTTATAAATTTAACGAAGTTGCTCTAAAAATGGCAACTAAATTATTCCAATTTTGTGGATAAAAAAGAAGAAATGAAATGGAATAATATTTTTTTTCTCATTAAAACTGAAAAAAAGAATTTATTTTCAATTTGAATAGATGGTGAAAGAAAAAAAAATCTTGATTACAGTAAAATTTTTTAAAAATAAAAACGTATTTTCACATATTCAAACTTCATGAGTCAATTTATTCTGGAGAACAAATATCGTCTTATGATGATGTTGATGGCTGGAGTACGGATCGATACTGATATGTGATCGTAATATGACAAAAATCACCGCAATAGTTCCACGCTGTCGCAATAAGTCCACGGGGTCGTTTCCTGGAAGAAGTCAGCATAAATGTAAACAAGAATAGAGAAGAGTCCATAGCTGCTTGCAAGGTTTTTTATTTATTAGGGACTTGACTGTGATGGTAAAGTTTGGGAGGTGGTCTTTTTACATCAGTAGCAACAACCTCTTTTAGCGGAGGTTTAGAGAAGTCTGATCTACTTTCCAAGATGTACATGTGTGCCAGAAGTCATCCCAATATCGCCAGATTACACGTGCATTAATTTTTATCGCCATTCGGAATTTTAAGACGGTTTAGAATATATCAATGTTAATTTTGCGTGGGAGATAGAGAACAGCGATGCAATGCTAGGCGCGTTATCAAAATATAGGTTTTAACGGAGCAACCCTGCGGCTTGTCCTGGGAAAGCGGAACTCATACTTTAGGATGACTACAGTGTTATTAATAACAAAATGCAAACAAGCAGTTGAAAATAATCTAGATTTGCATTCCAGATGGAACAGACAATCGAAGGCTGGCAGAATAAAGGCACCGTGATGCAAAACATGAGTGAATTTTGATAGATTTGCGGAGCGGATATTTCTAATAAAAGAATACTAGTGTATCAATGTATATGCGAAATAACCGTCGTCACATTTTTAATTTAGAAGGGAAATAATTTTATGCGGTTAACGAAAGCTGCAGAATAAATGAAAGATTACGCGTACATGATTAAATAGCATTTATCGTGGGATAGATATGACTTTACTTTAGACTGAAAACAATTTGGAAAAAGATATAAATTAACTTTTTGAAAAATTAAGAAAATATAAATTTTGAATAAAATTACAAATATATATGATCTCTACATCATACGTCTGTCAACATATTTTCATTTAGAAATAAAGATTTTTTTTTCAGTTGTAGTACAGCGCCTAGAATATAGGCGCTGTAGTTATAGATTAAATCAAGGAGGCAAATTTAAGCTCCATGCATTTAGATCTACAATTATTGCTTCCTATTCACAAGAATTGAATTTAATGAAAAAGAATATACTATTTCCATTATCTTTGAAGGATGGCTATTAAAACGTTTCACAAAGGCGTTAAAAGTAAAATGGTTTACCAGGTAAACTTGACATATGTTTTTACACAATTTGCCGATTTCCACGATTTTATTTCGCCCGCCTTTTTTATTGGTTGCAGTTTCCTTTTCGTGATTATTTGTCACAAAATTTCACTTTTTTAAAACTTAGTTATGTCAAGGCCTCTATTACATAGAAATACTGTATTATCTCCTATGGAATGTGATCAAGAATTAGTTAATTATTTACATTTCTAATTATCGGGAATGAAATATTTTGCTTAATTAATGAATTTATTTTTATTTTAATGATACGTGAATGAAGTCACGGGTAACAGCTAGTATAAAATAAATGTTCTTAAACAACTATTGATCAAGTGTGTTATAATTTGTAATAATGATTATAATTTATCAAAATTACTGATTAAATAAAGTTTTAATGAATTATTTCTATTTTCATTGGATATATTGATTTTTTAGATTTAAATCAGATTTTTTTTTCTTAAAATTATTTGTGTACTGTGCATGTATTTATTTTATTTTCTCTGCATAGATATACACATTTCTATTAATTTTATTACAGTTCCTAGATAAAGTTCAAAATAATTTAAATAAAAATAAATTGTTGCAAGCAGATAATAAACCGATAAAAGCATCATTATAAGTCCTTTTAGTTCATATTAATTATAAAATAATTCTGGAATTTCTAATTTTGTGCTCACTTTTATGAGCGAATGTATAATGCATTTTTAAAAAAAATTTCAATGTATGTTATAACTTTATTAGGGAGAAATAAATTTTTAGTAAAATTTCTGCCAGATATTATTCACGTTATTTGTACAAAATGCTATAGACAGACATTTTTTTATTTTTAGTTAGCATGTTTGTATTTTTGCTAGATATATTTATTTAACCCTACTGGTATCATTACTTTGGGAGGTGAAGGGTGAATAACTATTTTTTGTTGAGCAATAAACATCTTATGTGCAGGCCACAAAGGGTGAGGCAGGCACAAAGTGGAAATGTTGAAAACTACTGTCCTAAAGTACATTGGGGTAAATTCTGGAATCATACTGCTATTAGAATGCCAGCTGTATAACGCTTTTTAGAAATAGTGTTAGTTGTAGTGAATGAAGCTTTTTTAAGCTATTGTATCCCAGTTGATACTTTTTTTTTTTAAATGACTAGGATATTACTTGCTGATTTTTCTCTACTCTATGCATGTAGTTGTATAAATTATTTTTCTCAGACTGCTGCAATTAAACAAAAACTTAATCCTTTACTATCAGAAGCAGAAGAAAAAAAAATAGAAATAACATTTTTAATATTGCTATTAAAAAATTTCTGAGAAAAAATAATTCAAAATTAATTTTCTTACATTAAATTAATTGCTTTTAACTTGCATGTAGTAGCTAAAAATAAAATGTTCAAAGTAAATAATTTTTGGAAGGTCTAAATTCCCTTAAATGAAATATCTAATGCATATGAGATCGACATTTTCAGTACACATTGGAAATAAAGATGAAATGAAGTAGATGAGGTAAATTTCTAATATTTCACATTGATACTAATTTATTAAAATGATTTTATAAGATTTTGTTTAAATTTTTTGCAACATATGTTATATCTTCATCCTTAAAATCTCCTAGAAATAATAATTAATCTAAAAATATTTGTATGCAGTTGTGTAAATAGTGCATTTTTCTTATTTAGTCTACTACAGCTTATGAATTCATGAAAAGGGATTTGACTGAATTCAAGCAAGTTGTTCAAACAGATGCAGTTGCAGCTGTATCATCAACTGCTGCTATGTTGAAAGAAAAACTTTCTGTAAGTGCTTATTATTGCTTAAAAATTAATATTGTAACTGTGCTTACTTTATACTTTTTGCTTTTAATGTTATTCACAGATTTGTATTTTAAAACCTAGAGAATGAAAGAAAAATTATATTTTACATAATGCTGATTTTAATTTTTCTTGATGCTACTCTTGTTTTAGCTATTTATTATTTTAAAGTTGAAATCAGAACAATTATTTTCCTTTTTTTCTGGTTATTTTTATTATTATTATTTAGTAATTTTTTCATTTAAAGTTCATCAGTGGAATTTCTGTTGTTTTCTTTTATTCTCCTAATTAATTCACCCTTTACATTTAACCAGGGCTGCGGAGTCGGAGTCAGGCCTATTTTGGGGCAAAAGGAGTCGGAGTCACTAAAAACAGGCCGACTCCGACTCCAGCTTGATTTTTAAACAGTTTGAAGTGAAATTAATCCAATTCTATGAAATTTAAAATTTATAAACTGAATTATTATTTTTATTTTTGGACTATATATACCAGGCAACCCAGATTAAACAGGCCCAATATACTGTCCAGTGTACAGCATATACGAAAACTGTTTTTACTTGAAATCTCTAGTTTATATTTTATATTTAGTGTACACTCTTTTCTCTCGGTTTTTTGGGGTTTGCAGAACCTGAGCTAATATGAAAATTGGAAATTTCTGCTCTTTTTGGGGTCCACAGAATTTGAAATATCATTGTATTAGAAAATTTTTCCCTTTTTTGTCTTGTTTTCCCTCAGATTTTTCAAGTCTGTGGGACCAAGAGTAATGTCAAAATTGCAAATTTTCTCAATTTTCTTAAGCATAGAACCCTCCTCTAAAAATGTGAAATTGTAATTTTTTTTCATGAGTCTGCGGCACCCAAAATAATGATGAAATAGTGAATTTTCTGTTATCTTTCTCCTTTCGATATTCGGGCCTTTCAGACCCGAAATAAAGACGAAATTATAGAATTAATGCCGGAAAAAAAAAAAAAAAAAAAATTCACATTTTATTTGAATCTGCAGAACCCGAATTATTTCCGAAATAGTACAATTTTCATCTTTATTTTTCTTTCCTTATATCGGAATTTTTCGGGTCTGGAAGACACAATAACTCCAAAATTGCAACTTTTTGCATTTTTTTTTTTTTTTTTTTTTTTTCCAAATCACCGGATCTGAAATAGTGAAATTTCCATTTTATTTACTTCTTTAGATTTCAATATTTGGATTTTTCGGGTCTGCAGGACCCAAAATTGTACAATCAATAATGCTGAAAATATAAAATTTTTGTCCCTTTTTTATGAAGCCATGAGAACAGAATTAATGTCAAAATAGTAAAATTTTCACTTTTATTTTTCTTGCATTCCCTCGTAATTTTTCGGGTTCTGAAGAACCCCAAATGATGCTTAAATTGTGAAATTTTTGCTTGCGTTTTGTGGGTTTGCAAGAAGGGATATAAAATCAAAATTAAACATCCTTTCACCCATATTTTGGTATACTATATGTTTGATTTGTCATAAAGTATTTTGGTTATCGTCTTAAAATGACATACCAACATAATATATGTTATTTGGATTCAACTGATATATCTTTGTGTGTGTTGTTCAAAGTAAATTTTTGAGATTTATTACATTTTAACTGCTGTTTCTATCTAATAGCTTCAAATTTAACTTTTCGATTGCAATTTACATGCATATAAATATTTTACATACAGTTTTTGCAGAGTTTTGACATAATTAAATTTTACCACATATAAAATTTAATGCAAATGTGTTTTTATGTGTGTGTAAATAGAGATTTGGGAGGAGGGAGGGGGGGGGGGTGTTCAAAATATTTTCAGTCTTGACCAGAGCCGATTAATGTAGGGGTTCCACAATGCAGTTCCATAAGCATTTTAAAAGATTATTTTTACCTTATTTTTTAAAAAAATCTGCATTTAAAAAAAGGTGAAACTTTTTATACTAAAATATTGTTGAAAGTTTCCGTTGAAATAAATGAGTCCTAGTCTTGACTACCTGTCACAGCTTACGCCCATAATTCATCCAAAAAAATGAAACGCGAAGGAAAAAACAATTATGGGTCGATATGCACATCATATGCTTCAAGGTCAAACAGGAATGTGCCAGCAGGTTGTAGTTTTGCCAGTTGGCTTTTAGGTAGATTTCGTAAGAATTACTACCTATTACATTCTCACCTAAGTTGGAAATTTTGAAAATTTTTTGCAGATCTACGCCGATCATGACTCCCAGAACCCAAAACCACCCCCAGTTCAAAACTTTATCTATCTATCTATCTATCTATGTCACTTTTTTCTGACCATGATAACTGGAAAAATTCTGCATAAATCTCTTCCAAACTGATACATAAAATCAAGGGTCATAAAATCTCAGTCAAGTTCGTTAATGGGCAAAATCGAACCAAGTGGGGGGGGGAAATGGGGGGGCTTTTTGTGAAAACAGAAAAAACCTCATAATTTCTTTATTATTATACGTATCGAATCTGTTTAGAGTTATTATTACTTCTAGGAAAAGGGCTGAAAATTTATGTATGACAGATTTTTGCTATAATTAAAAATGGTCCCAAGGGGGGGGGGGGGGGGGGTTAGAAGAAAAAAAAAATCATAGCTTCGTCAATTCACAAGATATCAAATCCACGTAAATTTATTATTAATCCTCTTAGTATTATCTAAAACTTTATATTGACAAGTTTTTTATAGGATCAACCGTTATAGCAAAAAAAAAAAAAAAAAAATCCCTGCCGGCTCCGCCTGCAAACAAGTTATTTTCGAAGTAGGTGGTTCGAACTCCCGCATCTTTTCGAAACCGATACATAAAATCAAGGGACATAAAATCTCGGTCAAGTTCGTTAATGGGCAAAATTGAACCAGGGGGGGGGGGTTGTGAAAACAGAAAAAAACCCTTAATTCTGATAACTTCTTAATTATGATACGTATCGAATCCGTTTAAAGTTATTATTACTTCTAGGAACAGGGCCAAAAACTTATGTATGACAGATTTTTGATATAATTAAAAATTGCCTTAATGGGGGGAGGGAAGGGGGTTTTAGAAGAAAAAAATTCATAACTTCGTCAATTCACAAGATTTCAAATCCGCTGAAATTTATTATAAATCCTCTTAATATTATCTAAAACTTTTATATTGACAAGCTTTTTATCGGACCAACCGTTATAGCAAAAAAAAAAAAAAAAAAAAAAAAAAAAATCCCTGCTGGCTCCGCCTGCAAAGAAGTTATTTTTCGAAGTAGGCGGTTCCAACTCCCTCATCTTTTCGAAACTGATACATAAAATCAAGGGGCATAAAATCTCGGTCAAGTTCGTTAATGAGCAAAATCGAACCAGGGGGGGGGGGGGGGGAATGGGGGGGACTTTTTGTGAAAACAGAAAAAAACCCATCATTTCTTAATTATGATCCGTATCGAATCCGTTTCAAGTTATTACTTCTAGGAGAAGGGCCGAAAATTTATGTATGACAGATTTTTGATATAATTAAAAATTGTCTTAAGGGGGGGGGGGGAGGGGGGTTTTAGAAGAAAAAAATTCATAACTTCGTCAATTCCCAAGATTTCAAATCCGCTTAAATTTATTATAAATCCTCTTAATATTATCTAAAACTTTTATATTGACACGTTTTTTATAGGACCAACTCTTATAGCATAAAAAAAAATCCTTGCTGGCCCCGCCTGCAAACAAGTTTGGTTTCGAAGTATGCAGTTCTAACTGCAGCATCATCGCAAAAAGGTCATTTCTTCCGCAATTCCCGACAAACAGGTGCCCCACGGTCTGCGTCTTCGATATCTACCTGTGCCTGTAGGCCGAGCCGTCAGGGATTTTATTTTATTTTGATTGCTGCCACTTTTTTAAATAGTAATATTTCCTTTATTTAATGACAAATTTAATAAAGCGACTGCTACTACTTCAAATCAAATGACATCATTGAAGCAATCTGAATAATAGGAATCAACAGACAATACTAGTACTTTAGCCATCCCGGAGTCTGAGTCGGATCCTTTAAAATTTCAGGAGTCTGAGTCGGTCATTTTTTCCACCGACTCTGCAGTCCTGCATTTAACACTTTTAGCCAATTTAAAAGAGTCTGAATCCAAAAATCTTAAAAAAAACAAAAAATGTCAATTTGAGTTTACCTTTCTAATATAGGTGCAGATTCCCAAAATTTGGAAGGAGCCAGTGGCTCCTAAACCCAAAAAATCCAGTGGCCACAATTGTGAAACAAACTCATAAAAACAATAGTGTTTATATGAAGAAAAAAGCTAAGCAAAAAACTCAGGAATTCAATGTGTAAATTAATTTATTTAATATACACACATACACAACAAAATTTGAATATTAATTAAGTGTAGTATAAATTTTAAATCATGTACAGTCAGGCGATAATGTTGGACAAGAGGAACAGATGCACCATTCACCCTCAGTCTGCCATCTTGTTTTTTAAATCAAAACACATTTGTTTTGTTTCTCATTTCCAAAATAATTTTCATCCATAGTTACTTATTATAAACACATTATTTAATTTAATTGACTAATCTATTTATATTTAATAATGAAAGTTTAATAAAAAAGGAAAAACAAAATGGCGGACTGAGGGCGAATGGTACATCTAAACCAAATCGGAACACACTCCAAACATTTGTTTTTCTATTAAAATATATATATAAATATATACAGTAGAACCTCCATAAGTTGACCACCCAAGGGACTGTAACTAAGTGGTCAGCATACGGAGGTGGTCAACTTAGGAAATTTTTAGAAAATATTTAGTACAATATTAGAAAAAAAATAGTAAATTTTTTTAGTATTTTTTAACCCCTTCGCAACGAGCGTCCTTTACAGAATTTTTAATCTTTTACCACCGGTTTTTCAAAACAGAAATTTTCGCCTAATTGAATAGCAGAAATGCTAGGATCACATAAGGCAAAACTTACAATAAAATATAACTGATGGGAATAATCGAGGATTCTGAGCATCTTATGCGTCACGTATACGTGTCGCATACCCACGTGTTAATCCCCAAGGGATTAAGGAAAAATTTAGAAAAAAATTAGCATTTACTCATTTTTATTAGCACTTTCCAACCTAGTTGAAAAGTGCTTATGACTTCGGTTTGTCTGGCCGTCTGCCGTCTGTCCGTGCTCTAACTCCCGTAAATATGCTCGGATTGTTCTGCAATTTTTATATGTTATTGTCGTTATCCATAGCATGTTCCCTATTTCAACGGAAGTGTGTAGCACTTATAGTTTTTTTACAGGGACACTCAAAAGAATTCCGTTACATTGCGGTCTATGGGGAAAAATCATTTGCGGTTTATTTAAATAATGTTTCACTATTTTAAACGCATTGTAATTTATATATATTACTAAGGTGCATTAGAAGAAGCTTAATATGGAACAGGGTGTGCATAGCACTTATAGTTACTTTACAGGGACAGTAAAAATAATTCCGTTACATTACGTCTATGGAGAAAAATCGTCTGCGGTTTATTTAAATAATGTTTCACTATTTTAAACGCATTGAAATGTATATAGATCACTAAGGTGCATTACAAGAGACTTACTACGGAATATTGTGTGTATAGCAGTCATCGTTCATTTACAGGGACACGAAAAAGAATTATCTACTGTCTGTTAACAATAATTCCTGGAAGTGCGTTTTAAGTTATTGAACGCGATTTTAATTTGAACTTGCTTTTTGTCTATTACGTGGTGTGTATAAATTCTGTAGATCCTATACAGGGCAGCACAAAAGTTCGCGAACACATTTCTGTTTATTGACAAACTCCAGACGGAGAATTTTAAACTGTGCTACGCGTTTCCTAACTGAACTAAAATTATCATCCTATGTAGTATATATACAAATCTATAGATCCTATACAGGGCTGAATAAAAGTATTCGGATATTTTTCCGAATATTGTATATGTTGGAAATTCCTGAAATTATGTTTTTAAATATGTTATGCGTTTTCTAAATTGTTTACTTAGATGTTAGCTTTTAGCTTATTAAACGGTATGATTTGTAAAATTATTTTGGAAGCGTTGGAAAGTGCTATATAATCTATGCTTGACGCTTGATTTTTCGTTCTTGTTTTAATTGAAGGGTGCAGCACATTTTTACAATTTTTGAAAGAATAATTCAATTTTTGTTTGAGTCCTCTTTTTGTTCATTAGGTAACTGCAAAAGGGACTTTCACAGTTTACAAGTCCATTAAACATGCTTGGGCATTTTTCTGCAGCGAAATCTTTAAGTTGCTCAATCATGCGCTTTACATCGTCTTCCTTCAGAGTTGGGTACTTTTCAGTTTTGTCGTGACTTGGATCATCATCCTCTTCACCGTCCATTTCTTGTACCTTAGAGTCCTCGCTGTGCTTAGTTGCAGTTGCAGAGAGTATCTCATTGAAAATTGCCTCTGAGTCTGGTTCAAAACATGTTACTAACTCATCGTCCATGTTGAATAATCTTCAAAATCAACTCCATCAAAAACTGCAAGGGAGATAGAGGAAGCTCATCCTCTTGCACCGATGTTGTAGCTGTAACAAATCCAGCTTTGTTATGTGCTCCGGAATGTGTTCCACATGGAAGCGATACACGTTGTTTTCTAATTCTATGTATAGCTACACCGCTACGCATATCCCCCACTCCCCTGACATTTTTCGACAGATTCCAATAATTCTGGCATTTATTTCCCTCCCATTGCATCATACTGGAAGTGAACAATGAATGGAGCTCCACAAGGAGGGCAAGTGTTGCTCAGATAAGCCGAATAACTGATAAAGAAATTCCTGGAAACCAGATGGAGAACAAACGGAGGAAAAAGCAAATTCGAGAAAACATCAGTGGTCAAGTTACAGAGAGTAAAACGTACAAAAAAGTGGTCAACATACAACTTACAGAGGTGGTCAACATAGAGAGGTAAATCTCCATTGAAAAAGCGTTGGGACCATTCAAACTAATAAATTTTGGTCAAGTTAGAGAGGTGGTCAACTTTGGAGGTTTTACTGTATATATATATTTAATCACAGACTATGTAAAATTATGAGACTCAAACTTTTACGAATAACATAGCTATTCGAATATATTTAACAGTTTGCTGTGTTAAACAGTTAATTCTGAAATGTTATTAAAAGATAATAATAAAGTTTGTTATGTGTTTTGGTCTTAATCTTTAAAAAAACAATCAAAATATCATGATAATGACTTAGAATACCAGAAATTGATCACTTTTAAATCACATGGCGACTTAAACATCAAAAGTTAGCAAAAAATTTAACAACGACCATTAATCTGCACCTATACTTTCTAAAAATATCTTATTTTTATTTTTATCATAATTAAAAGGCTTCAAATTCTATTTCAACTTAACTGCAAATCCTAGCTTCTGCTTTTTTTAAAAGACAAAGATGATGCTTTTTTTTTCTTTATAAGTGTGGTTTTGTAAGGATTTGGTGAACCATTTTCAAAATCTACTGTCTTATGCCCATAAAATTTTCATGGTACATTCCTTACATAGTATTTACAGAAATCATTTTGGTACTTTTACTTTTATGTTAGCTGGGTGCCAGTTATATATGTATACATATGTATATATGCATATGCACACACACACACACAAATGTATATATATATATATATGTATGTGTGTGTGTCTGTATAAATATAAATATGTGTGTATATCTATATATATGTATATCACTGGTGCCCGGCTAACATTAACTTTTATAAACACAATTTCTTAAAAAGCTCATTTGCACACAATATTAAATGTGTATTTGATTCACAAGTAAATTTCAAGTTTGTTTGCAACATAGTCTAAGAAAAAGTACATCGAAAATGGACTATTTAACATTATCAGTATTTGACATTCCAATAACCTTTCAGTCAACTATGTCCTCACTCAAATAGTATAACATACATATAATGACTGATGCCAATGAGACACTTAATTTTTTTAATGTGTTCGCTATTTATTTTTATGCTGTTATTCTAACTATTGCAAACTTTGTACAAATTTAAGTTTTGAATAAAAATATTTTGTATAAGAAAATGTTTTATAATAAGGATGATTTATATCATTCTTTAAAAAAAAATTAAAATTACTTAATTGCTGTATTATTTTATAAAGCAAAATACTTACAACTAATCAAGCTTTTAGTTTTACTCTTTTTGATAATACTTTGTCATAAAGTATGACATATTGTAGTATTTAATTTTTCCCCCACTTAATTTATCGAAATTGCTTAATAAATTTCCTTTTAAATATTACATCTATTTATTATGGGTAATCACAAAAAAACCCATCTTTATTCATATGCTCAATTTTTTTATGAGCTGTATTTAAGGGTTATCTTGTTATCTATAATAATAAGTAATTCAATTAATAGATTGAATAGAAATGATTCAGCCGTTCAAGATAATTTTTGGAACTGGCAATAAATCAATAATATGAAATTA
Organism: Maratus michaelseni; assembly: GCA_963931845.1. Classification (NCBI taxonomy): domain Eukaryota; kingdom Metazoa; phylum Arthropoda; class Arachnida; order Araneae; family Salticidae; genus Maratus; species Maratus michaelseni. The sequence goes on along the minus strand of OZ007587.1, from coordinate 378,563,082 downwards.
AAAATAATCTGTTTATATATCATTTCATTATTTCAACAAGATTAAGCAATAACTCAGATAATAATATGAAATGAAATAAAATCTGTTTATATATTGATTCATTATCTAGAAATAATAATTAATTTAACCTGTCATAAATTACGCTAATATTAAATCTTTCTGAATGACTCAAGACCAAGCTCCAGATTTGTCATAGAGGTTGTTGCAGTACTACAGAGCAGCAGCAAAATGTAACACAAAATAATTGTTCAGGGGCCTGGCCATTGGAATTCAACTGTGGTTGGGCCAGGCTTTCTTCATAACAGACATTTTGTTTCAACGGTCAATAATTAAAAAAAAAAAATACAAAAGACTCTGACACAGAAGGAATAAGTTTCCAGATGAGGAATAAAAACTCTGGAGTGGCAATGGATATGATGGTTTTCCAGGAAAGGTCTTCCTGATGGCGTCGATGCCAGGGACTTTGTTGGATGTTTCCGCTTCGGCTCTAATGTTCATATACCTGGATTGTCCCATCATCAAGTAGTAAAAATAGGATCTTTTTGGTGTTCCATCAGTGTTTTAAAAAATATATAATCACATTCTTTGCAGTGCTCTAGATATATGAAAAAGTTCATTTATTGTATCATCTACATTGATGAAGATTTTTGCTTTTTTTTTTTGTGTGTGTATGTCCATCTGTCTACTCCAATGAAGCCTTTGAAATTATTTTGTGTGCTTCAGTGCAGTCTCCAAAGTTTCCTCACTGGTGTACTTCTATTTAGTATCATCTATATATAAAAAAAAATTATGCACCATGATAAGATCTTATGTTATGCTCCAAAAGACTGTTTTTCTTATTACATTTTGAAAAAAACTAAGTAATGCATTACAAAAGAAAAAAAAATAGTTATCAATTTAAAAAAATAAATAAAGAAAGTAGAAGGTTGGGCAACATAGAAAAATAAGTATTACTTTTTTTTTACATGTTTCACTATTATGTCAATGTTTATGCTATTGTATACATATGAATATATCTAAGTGCTCTCGATTTTACTTTTCAATGCCTTTCATGTTTACATACTCTTTTACTTAACAATGATAAGATGAAAAAAAAAAAAAGAATATTTTAAAAAGAGAATTTTCCTAGTAATTCTTCATTTTGTCTTGTTATTGTGCTTTCTTTAAATCCTTCTTTTGCAGCTCAGCTTTTCTCATTGATATTTTTTGGGAATAACAGATATACATAATTTTATGACATTTTAAGAACTTTTTTATTAATTTTAAATTTTATTATCTGTTATATCCTTGTCCCTCTCTTCTACTATACTTATGTTACGGTCATCATAACACTTTATTTTCATAAAAAAATTGAATGATGCATAGTTTCATTAAAAAACATAAAATAGTCGGAAAACATCAGATAATTAACTACCTAAGAGAATCTACTCGCAACTCATAACCATGCAACTGACTTAGAAGTTAACAGAAAAGAATAACAACAAATTAATTCTAACTTTAAAAAATATAAATAACCTAAAAAATGTGGAAATTCCATAATTTTCGCAAACTCCTGGACACACAGATTTATAAATACTGCAGTATAAGAATTTTTTTTTTACAAGAGATCCTCGGGTTTTATTAGAGATCCATTTCACTATTTTAATAAGAATGGGGTGCTCGAGATTATAACCTGTATTATGCTTAAAATCAGTGATGAAGTTAGGGATTATTTTTCAGGAGAGATTTCTGTAACTGCGTGTGGTGGAGGAAGATTGTACTTACCTCTGAAGATTAAATTTTGATATTTTTAACACACATCTTTCCATATTCACGTACTGAAAAAAAATCTCAACCTTTCCATGCAAAAAAGAACGAAAAACCCTAGCACAAATATCTTAAACATGAAATGATACCTCCAAAGGCACTGAGGGAAGGGGGGGGGGGGATTTTCTGTGATTGCGATCTAAACTGCAGAAAAGAACGAAAAAAAGCAAAAGACATACAGAAAATAATTTTTTTTTTTCAAATAGTAAATATTCATGTTTTTGTTAAATGAAAAGTACCGGTGAGAACATAAAAGAATTTGCTATGAGCGAGTGTTTTTGTATTTCCACTTGAGCCGTGCAGATGCCAGTTTAAAACTGCAGAAAACAAAAATCTGATAACGACCTTCAGAAAATATCTTTTTTGAAATCGTAAATTTGAATATATTTTTTAAACAAAAGATGCTGTCCCAACTGGAAAGATACCATGGGATTTTTTTTTTTTTTTTTTTGTGACTCTATTGTAGATACCATGTGATTGTGACTTCAAATTGCAGGGCCTATAGTTGGGGGTCCCTCTGCCTTTCGTAACATGTAAGATTTTAATATTTTTTAACAAAAATCTATCCAAACGAACCTAGAATTGGAGGTCCCACTGTCTTCAGTAGTGTACACCAATAGGGCTACATACACTCCAGTCTGTTTTTGCAAATGAACCTTAAATTTGTATGGTTTTATATTTTTAAAAGAAAATCTTTCCAAATGAACTAAAGGGCTCTCATTATAGCGATTGCCACTTTAATTTCTGATATTTAGATATATTACACTTTCAATTCTGACCAGATTTTCTTGAATTAAACCTAAATAAAAAAGTAGCAGTGCCCTCTAGTGTTAGTGATCTTCCTGTGACTTAGCTTGATATTTTCCTCAATCCTAAATTAAAGAAAATTGGTGAAAAACCTGCAAAATTAGTCAATTAGCTGTGGAATTATTAAATTATGACTTTTTAACACAGCAGGAAAAAACAATACCTGTGCTCAATCCTTCGCCGCCTTCTAAAATGATTGAAAATGATATCCCCGGGAGATTCCCAGACATGCGCAGAAGCTATCACCAGTACAATTACAAGCTTGTTCATAAGAGTTAGATTTTTTTTTTTTAAATATACAATCGACCTTCGGGTTTTTTTTAATAAATAGTAAATAATAATAATTTTTTAAACAAAAGATTCTGTTACAACTGAAGTACCCTAAAAGTGGATATTTTATTTATGTTATGTATTTCCATATGGGGAACTGGGATAGCATTTTAAAACTGTAGAAAAAAGAATAATATAAAAACAAATATGAAATTAGACTTTTTACAGTAAATAATAATATATATATATTTTTTTTTTTAACAAAAGATAAGTTATAACTGTTAAGGTATTTCTATCCAGAACATGCAGAAATAATGGAAAACTTGAAAACTAATATGAATTCGACAAAAACTTGGATGTGATTGACCATCAGAAAATATGTTTTGAAATAGTAAATATATATACAGTAGAGCGCCGCTAATCCGCGAACCTGTAATCCGCAAAGGCCTCTAATCTGCAATCAATTTATGAATGTAAACAAAGAAATTTAATTCTTGAAAAATGCTTCAATGGTGACAAAATTTTGAAATTTTTTTTCAACAATTTTAACATTTTTCTTATCTTTATATATAGTATTATATATCATACAACATTCTTCTTTATAGTTTAAAATGAAAGCACATTTAATTAGTATATTATTTTAAATATTCATTTCTTCATACAATACTTGTAAAATACAATTTGAGCTTTTGGGATTTTTTTTTTAATGATAAAAAATCCTTACTTAGACAATATATTTTATAATTTATTTATTTTTTCATTAAATCGTAATTATAAAATTGAAAAATACATAACAAAATACATATATATTGCTTTTGAACTACTACTTAAAGACAAAATTCAACACTATAAACCAAATGTCTTATAACAGACAACAATTGATGCCATATTTAAGAAATTTAAAAAAAAAATGAATTATTTTTTACATAGCTATTACTTTATCTATATATTAAAATGTGTAATTTATTTATTTTTTAGTATTAGCAATCTAAATTTGACCAAAATATGAATTTAAAAAAATGTAAACAAAGATTAAATAGACATGGCCTGTAATCCGCAAAAAGCCTCCAATCCGCAAAACACTTGGAACCAAGTTTTGCGGATTAGTGGCTTTCTACTGTATATATATATATATACAACCCTTGGCAAAAAGTTTCCGATCAGTGTTATCAAGTTTACGATTTTTACATTTTGCAGCGTATATTTCGCAATTCATGAGCATAGGGGCGTTTTATAATATGCCAAATAAAAGAACACATATTAAAATTTAAATGAAAAGTGAATTCAATATAACAATCATATAATTTATAATTATACTACAGGCGAAAAAATTTCCTCGTGAGAAAAAAATATCCGATCAAGACGGGAGTTGGAAAATAGTAATCGATCACTGAAGAAACAAGTTTGAAATTTGCATATTGAAGACAGATAAGAGTGTCTGCGCATGCGTACAATATCTGAATCCTATTTAAAAGAAGAAATCTTCCAGCTGCAAGATCAAAAGCAGCTCTGAAGTGCTGGACAATGGCTCGTGTGAAAAACCTGTCTCGCGATATAAAAATCCACATGATTAAATTTCTGCAAGAGGGAAATTCACAAAGAAAAGTGGCTGCTTTATTAAATTGTGTTCAAAGTATGGTATGCGATATTTGGGAAAAATATCAGTTGACTAACAGCGTGGAAAAATTGCCTCGAAATGGACGTCCACGAATGACAATGCCTAGGGAGGACAGAAAACTTGTGGAAATAGCGAAAAGAAAGTGGTGAGCAACCTCAAAAGAACTCAATGCCGAATGGTCTAAGTATAACGTAAAGGTATGTGACCGCACTGTACGTAATCGTCTAAATGCAGCAGGATTAAAATTATGTAAAGCTAAAACAAAACCTTACTTGACAAAGAAGCATAGAAAAGAGCGCTTGCAATGGTGTAAAAAACATGTACACTGGCCACTTGATAAATGGAATAAAGTTATTTTTAGCGATGAATCTCGCATATCTCTCAGAACAGGTGATGACTGTGGAACATTTGTTTAGAAGAGAGTTGGTGAAAAGTTCAATGATAAGTGTGTCAATACGAGGACTAAATTTTCACCTGCATTTACAGTTTGGAGTTGCATGACATCACAAGGCATCGGCAAATTGTGTATTGTGTTACGTACAGTAAACTCTGAAGTTTACACAGACATTTTAGAGACTTTTTTGATTCCCAGCATCGATCAATGGTTCGGGGATCAAAATGACTTCTTATTTCAAGATGACAACGTAGCTCCCCATCGCACCAAATCAGTGAAGAAATTTCCACAAAATGTAGGTATTAATGCAATTAAAACCATGACTTGGCCGCCCAATAGTCCGGATCTTAATCCCATCGAAAATCTGTGGAATATATTAAAAAGAAAAATCGATTTTCGAAGGAGCACAAATGCCATAGAACTATGTAAAGCTATAAGGGAATGCTGATGTGAAATTACTCCCAATGAATGAAAAAGCCTATTGAGTCCAAACCACGAAGAATTTCGGCTGTCATCTGAGCTAAAGGTGGATTTACTAAATATTGATTACAGTAATCGGTTATTTTTTTCCAAATCAAAGTGTGATTGGATAATTTTTTTCTTTGGTGTTCAAATTTCAACCACCATTTTTCTGTTTATAAATTGATGTATAATGATTTTTCTTTATTGCATATTGTTGTTCATTATATATAGTACAAATGTATTATTGCTAATAATCGTTTAAGTTTTATGCAGTGAAAATAAATAATCCTTTCTTACTAAAAATGGTAGTGTTCCATATAAAAAATATATGATAAATAAAAATATATATGGTAAAATATATATATATATTTGTTTAAGAAAAGATATGATTGTGTCTAGGATGGTACAGTAAATAAGTGGATATTTTTTTGAAATTTTTTTTTTTCTAATTTTTATGAGATAGCTAACTGCTGAAAAAAATGAAAAACGTAAAAACTAGTTTTAAATTGATTTTCAGAAAAATGTTTTTTGAAATAGTAAATACTAATATTTTAAGATACCATTAATATTTCAAAAGATATCATCACAACTGGGAAAATACTGCAAAAACATTTGTATGTTTTTTAATTTATTGTGATTTCATAGGGAGTCAGGCAATTCCAATTTCAAAGTGCCCCCCCCCCCAAAAAAAAAAAAAATAAATAAATAAAATAAAATATATAATTTAATTGATTATTTTCCCCTTTATCTGTTTGGAAAATTGAGAATTTCTTGTACATTCACAAAAACGTCCTTAGTGCTGGCAAACTGCTGAAAATTGAAGCTTGTTCATAAGAATTTTTAATTAATATCTCAGTTAATTATCAAAAAATGAAAAATCTGTTTCTCAGGGATCTATCTTCTTTGATCCTTCTCCAAATTTGCTTACCTCTATGTACGATATATTTCCCTAACTATTGCAACAGACACACACACACACAGACAAACAAACATCTCTTTCTTTTACTAATATAGATAGATTGATTTTATGCTTTTTACTTCATTTTTCAATTTCTCATTTTTTTTTTCCTTTTCCTCAAAAATTTAAATGATTTTATTTGTAGAAATAATCTAATTTAGATTTAAAAAACAAGTGTTAATACAAGTTTCAATTCATAAACATATAAATTAAGAAATCAGTTAACTATGATATGAATGTTATTTTTTAAAAACAATTCTGTCACACAAGTTAAAACAATTATAACGCAAATACTTTTTTCTCTCATGTACAATTTATAAAATGTAATCTTGAGTCTTTTTTAATTCATTATTCTTACTAATATTATAATTTGATAATTTTGAAATTTTTAAGTATCTGTATTGATGATCTCCATTTCAAATCATTCCTCGTCAGAATTTACTTCTAATAATAAATGAAGATGAAGTCATTCATATGTGTATGTCCTTTTTCTATTGTTAAATTTATTGTTATTATGAGTTAAATAATAATCATATTGATTTCTTTTTTTTTTACTCATTTCTACATGGGGGTGGGGGAGAACACAATTCAAGGTTTAGGATAATAAAAGTTTCTCTTTAATATAATCCTTATAATTATATGCTTTGTTTGGATTTCCTCTGAATTGTCAGATATTGTATTATGAAGATGTCTAGCAAATTGACAAATGTTGCAACTTTCCAAGTGAATATTCAAAAGTAGACATCTTACCTGATAAACATTTTGGCCCTTATCTCATGAATTTATATTAACCTTATTTTCTTTTAATCCTATTTTAATCAATATACATTTGTTGTTTATTGTTTTAATTTATATTTTAATGATTAAAAAAAGGCATTTTTTAACTGTGGTTTTTAGTTCTTTTACTAATGAAATGATAAACAAACTATGCATGTTTTGTTGCTAAATACTTGAGTATAATCACAAATCTTTAATCTAAAAGGTTTATTATTTGTGTAGTTTAATATTTTCTGTTTATTACTTTACAAGGTGGACAATGCAGAAGCAGTTGCAGACAAAGCTAGGCAGTCCTTTACTAGTGTTTTGGAAACAATTACAGATGCATTTGCTCCTCGTAGAGAGATTGAAGAAGGAGAACTAATGATTGTTAAAAATTCAGAATTAGTATCTTTGGATTGGTGGCAGGTGTGTACCATTGTCAGATATTGTATCATATTTATTTCATGAAGGTTACTTTGATTAATTGAACAACACCGTGTGATATTAAAGGGTGTTCTATATAAAGCTATTTATGATACAAAACAGACACTTGGAAAACAAAATTTAATTCACAAATTCTTTTGTTTAGATTGTACCTTGGTATGATTTTTAAATCAATTTAGACATAAATTTACTTACTAAAATCATGTTTTTAAACATTTTTTCTTTCTTTTATACTTAAATGTTGATTCATAAAATGAAGTTTCTGAATTTTGTAACTCTTTTTAAACTACTTAAACTACAGCTTTAAATTATAATTTATTGTAACAATTAAAATAAATTGTATTTTTATTTAAACATATTTTTGAAGACTAATATTAATTTTTGAAATTATTTAATATGAACACAAAATAAATTTCATTGCATGTATTAACATTGTTTAAATATTGCAAGTGACTGTCTTAGGCTCAATCTGCAAGAAATATTTGTCACAGCATATATTTCATGTGTCTTCTGTTTTTCTTTAAACATACTTTAAAGGTTAGTACTAATTTTAGAAAAAAAAATTAATACATACACCATGGCACTACAATCATGCAGGATTTTGGCATACCTGACTGTACTCTGACAGGCCTTCCAAATCATTGGCTTTTAATTTATAATTTGATTTTGTCTAAATTCTTTTTCTACCTCTTCCAACTATCTCTTCCTAGAACATTCCTTTTTCCCATTAACTTTATTTAAACAATTAAATATGTGTTACATTATATATGTCCTAAGTGGTTGTGTTTTGCTGAATCTGTAGGAAATTTATGTCATAAAACCAGTTCTTTCAAACGTTGACTTCAAAGTCAGTGTGATGTGTTAAAAGACACTTATTAGTAATACTATCTCGTACTACAGTAAAACCTGGATATAACATTACTGTGTGAACGAACAAAAAAAAAAAAAAAAAAAAAGAAAGAATGAAAGAGAAATCTTTATAGTTAGATTACTGTTATAGAAAGAATCAGTCATTTTTGAATATAAAACACAAAATAAAATATTTTTTACCTGTGGTTGCTACATTTTTTCAATATTTTATAGTAATTTTTATTAATAACAAAAATTTATTTGTAAAAATAAGTAATTATTAAATTTTGTATTCTTAACTAAATATACAAATATGTATAAAATAAATGTATAATAAAATTAAAAGGTCTTTTGTAACATCTATTGCATTTTATTATATTTCTAATAATAAATGAATATTAAATAAATTTGAAAGTGTTCAAATTATTCTTTCTGTATATATATATACATATATCGCTATATAGCAAATAAATAGTGTTTAAATATTAGAATCTAATTGTGAAATATTAAGATTAACAAAAAATTATTTTAATTACTGTGTGAAATAATCTGTTATTTACATTTGTTTTGATTGTTTGGAGGTAATTGCAGACATGTATATATTTTAACACATTTATTAAAATCCATCTAAAGAATTTAGATAAATATCTTGAGCATTTGATAAAGTTGATACAAAATTCTGTATTTTTCGATTCATTTACAACTGTTAAATTGATTGATAATTCTGTAATTGCTGATGTGTTGGATTTAGCTCAATAATCTGCAGACTGGGTAGTGGTTTTTAAATTTTATCTTTTAAATTTTACAGGAACACACGATCAGTCCTAATAGAATAAAATTATTGTTATACACAAATCCTCACAAAAACAAATTATCATTATAGATTCTTTATAATTTCCTTTACATTAGTTCCAATATGAATCCTTCTGGAAGCATATAAATTATTATTATTATAGACACATTTATTGTTATAGACTGTTTTTGTTATGTATTCAGTTATTTTTCTCATCTTTGATCAGACAATCTGCTAAAAATATTTATTTAATCACTCCTGTGGCATCAGTTCATTTACAAATTTCTTTGTGTTTATTTATTAATGTTTTCCTTTTTTCTTTTCTTTTAGACCCAGCTATATAAGATTCAAACAGATCCTAAAACGTATTGCCATGAACCTGAAGGCCCTCCTGAATTATATGAAAATTGGCTAGAATCTTTTGATATAAATGAATTTGAAGAAGAAATGACTAAAATAATGATGACTTGCTCAGAAGTGCAGAATTTATATGATAAATTTGTAAGTATGATGAAGTACATTTATTAAATATATTACATGCTTGGCAACTTTCACACTTTAGGTGTAAAATTTGCGGTTTTTGACCATCTTGTACTTTTTTATGTTAAAGATATTTATTTTTACATTTTATTTATTTATTTATTTATTTATTTATTTGGTTGGGGAAAGGGTAAAGTTAACTTTCTAGCTTCTTTTAATAACAAATAATGCTGAGTGTAATGGGATATTTATTAATGTTAAAGGACTGGGTTCAAGTTTCATTGTTAAAAAACACCATAAGAGATCTTTTAATTTCGATTTGTGCAAAATGAAGGCATATTTTTAAGTTTTATTTAAAAAAAAAAAAATTGCAACTGTCTTTATTAATAAATATAGTCAATGCAGTAGATGAAATTATGCCTTTTGTGTGTATTTTTCATATCAAAATATCCTAAAAAAAATACTAAAATGTTATTTATGTGTTACTTAAAAGATGGTTTGCATTTGTTATTTGTTCTTTAAAATTTTCTTATGTGTTAAATGCATTTTAAATGAAAAATCTTGAATTTTGCGGCTAAATATAAGGTGCATCTTAGATTTTTTTTTTTTCATCTGAAACAATATTCTGAATTTACTTTTGAAAAACAAAATTAACCCGAATCTGACCTGCAAGAGTCAAAATCCAACCCAAACCAAACAATTTGTCAGCCCCATTCAAACTGCAACTCAGGTTGGGTTCATGTAAAATCTGGTATCTGGACCCAATGCAGCACTCTAATCTTTACTATAAAAATGTCACTGTGTATTATTCTCCATTTTTCACATAAACAAAGCAAACAAAATTGCTATATTTGTTTTATTTAGTTTCATTTTAATAAAATTATTTTCTTTCTATTTTAATATGATTTTCAGCAGATTTATTGGTACTTTTCGGTTAACCGGGCACCAGTGATATATGTACATATATAAATACATATGTATATACATATATATGTATATATATGTACATATATAAATACATATGTGTATACATATATATGTATATATATGTACATATGTATATATATACATACATATATGTGTATGTATATATATGTGTACGTAGATATGTGTATATGTGTGTGAGTGTATATATATCACTGGCGCACGGCTAACCGAAAAGTACCGATATTATTAAATGATGTGTTTAAAAAATAAGAGCATTTTTCTATTAATATAGATTAGGTTAGATGAAAGGTTATGCAGGAGTCTGCCCAGACTTTTCTCCCAGGGTCTTGTTTTTGTAAAATTGTGAATAGCTTTTTACATATGTGAAAAATCTAATCACAATTTTGTGAATTTGAAATGATAGTCATATTCAGGTTCTTGTTTACACATTTTTAAGAAGATATATGTTTGTAAAATACACATATTTTCTTTATATGTGTAAAAGTGACCATCAGATTTTACTTTTAAATGATTAAATTTGTGAAAGGTTCAGTTTAGAGAGGGAACAGTTTTGTGAAAGGTCTATTTTTAAGACAAAAAATTTTGTGAAGGGTCCTGTTTTAAGGTGAATAGTTTTGTGAAGGGTCCCTGTTTTGAGATAAAAAATTTTGTGAAGAGTCCTGTTTTGAAATGAAAAAAATTGTGAAGGGTCCTTTAAAGGACCCAATTTCTTCCTAAACAGATCCCTGTTATGTGTTAATTTTCATATAGTAAGAGGTTGTTTGAAACTGGTGATATCTAAATGCTTTACTACTACTTGTTACCATGAATCTATTTTTCTGTTTGAAGCTTAATTTCATAAAATATCTTTAGGTCAATTTTTGCTTGAAATAAACATCTAAACACATGAATATATTCTTCAAAGCATTTTTTCTTTACAACTTGTCACCATAAAAATAAAGGATGAAAAGGATTTTATTCTAACTTATGCATAATTTAATTTTATCAATATTTTTAATTGTTATTTAAGGGACTATCTTAAAAAATATTAAAATTTTTGTTCCTAGGTTCCTACATCTGTTTCCCATCTTGAGTTTTGGAGACGATACTTTTATAGGGTTCATTTACTTCGAAAGGCAGAAGCAAAAAGGATTGAATTAATTAGGAAAGCCGAAATGATGTCTATTTCTGATATTGACTGGGAAAAGGGTAAATATGCTCTTCACGTGATATCATCTGTAATATTAAAATATCGTAATAATTTTTATTGTACCTTTTTTTCTTCATTTCTAGATGAAAAATTAAATGATGTCCATTCACGGATCTCAGGTAAACGAGCTGAGAACTCTGGAGTGAAACATGTTATTGCTGAAATTAATTTTCAAAATTCAGATGCTACTAACTTGTCACCTAATGCTTCAAAAAAAGCTCTCTATATACCTGACGAAACTACTGCTATTACAAAAACTGATTCAAATAGAAACAATGCTTTAGACAATAGTTGCATAATCGACTCTCATGTCGACAGGGTTGATAATGCTATAGCATCCAATGTGAATGAAACATCTGACTTCCAAAATGTATCATCAGCATCAGATAGCAACGATGAAAGTCGATCATCTCCTGTAGAATCCTTAGGAAAAGGTTGATTTTTAAAAAAATTTGATTTCCCCCTCAAAGTTTTTTATCTTACATTTTAAGCTGTCATTATATTTTGTTATTGTTTTGAACTCAACATCTGTTGTCACTTCTGTATTTTTTTGAAGCATCCATAAAAGCTTTGTGCATGTTGACTTGCCTTGTTTTTGTTCTTTTGTCAAGTTTCTTTTTCGTCTTCACAAATTCATTATTGTTATTTTTCAAGACATTTTTCTATTTTTTGCTTTTTATTTGTTGCATTAATTTTGGTTTTGTTGCAGCTACAGAGATTTTAAAGTATTTTTTTCTAATTCGTGCAAATACATACAGTACCGCTTAAATTAATTGGAATACTCAATGAAAAACAGCAAATTTTGCTTAATGTACAGTTTATTATAAAAAGTACAGACTTAAGTTTATATGTCCTCCCTCTTGTTCTTTATTACCTCCTGACAACATTTAGGCATTGATTCAACTAGTTTGCACATGCTTTTTCAGTTCATCGTAATGAAATTATATCTTGAATAGTGAAGAATTCATAGACATTTTTGTTGTACAGTCTTTAGAAAATGTTTGCTTACAAATTGAGCAGAGATTTTCGATCTGGTTTAAGTCTGGTGAGAACATTTATACCAGTTTGAGCAAAGAAATTTTTACATTTTTCAGATGTATGGCAAGGTGTAAGATCTTGCTGGAAAATACCCTCACTGGCTGGAAATAATTTTTCATCCAAAACATCCTCCAAAGAAAATGTTTTGGGGCTGTATGACCTTTCATGGACCAGAACCATTTTTCCACTAGAAAAAATGAGTTCTAATAAGTACCTATCTTTACTCCAGGAAAGAGTGTTTCATCCTTACAAAAATTGCTTCCAGCTGGTGACAGAATTTTCAGCAAGATCTTGCTGCTGCTTGCCATAAATCTAAAATTCACCCTACATCTTTGCTCAAAGTGGTGTAAATGTTCTTCAATGGCCTGGTAACTCACCAGACTAAAATTTGATCGAAAACCTCTGGTCAATTTGTAATCAAAAACTTGCCACAGAAAACTGTACAACAAAAAGTCTATGTTTCTTCACTAATCAAGATATGATTTCATGACAATGAACTGAAAAAATAAATGTGAAAAACTAGTTGAATCAGTACCTAAACGTAGTCAGGAGGTAATAAACAGCAAGGGAGGACATATCAACTATTAAAATAAAATAAGTCTGTACTCTTTATAATAAATTGTGTATTAAAAGAAATTTACTGTTTTTTATTCAGTGTTCCAATTAATTTGACCTGTACTTCATATAAAAGGCGCATGAACTATTCTATCTGTTATAATATATAAAAAATTCAATGTTTTACATGTTTTAAATTATTTTTATTAAATGTTATGAAATGTATGTTCTTTTCTGTATAAATGTTTTAATATTTGTATATATATATCATACTTCCTAGTAAAGGGCTAGGGAATAAGTTAGGAAACTAGTACTTTAAAAAACCCTTTATCTATAACATATGACTAAAATTTAAAATATTCTAAAAATTCTACTTAATTCTTATCTAGAAAAATTCACACAGGCATGTTTTTGGTGTTTTAATAAGAAGTTACTTTCCAGTATATCAATAATTATTTATATTTTAGTTTTGCATATATTTTTTGTTATTATAAAAGCTGATTACCTAAAATAGTAGAAATTTTGATCTAATTTAGTTCTGAAAAGATCCACTTCTATAAAGTATTAGAAATATTACAACAGGGCTAACTTCTTCACTAGTTCAGTCATTTTACAGAAGAAAAATTTTCAGCTAACTAAATTTCAATTATTTATTTTTATTTTAGAATACTAAAAGCATGAAAAAAAAATTAACTTAATTAACTTCTACTAAAATAAAACAGCATCAAAATAAAATAAGAGTTAAACAGTAAAATTTAAGCTTTACTATTTTTTTTTTTTTTAAATTTCTAATTTCTGAGTCTTCATCAAGCCTCTTGTTGAAACACTCGCAGTTCTTTTCTTCCTCCCATGGCAGTTATTATTTGCTTCAAATTGGAAAGAAGGAACTCTTGCTTATGTAGTTGATATAATTAACATCAGTCATTGTGTGAATCTATTTCCTGATATGTAATGTGCCATATGATCAATTCTAAAGTCCATTTATGTAATTTGTATTAGAATTTCAAAATAAATAAGCCATTGACCTTTTTCCTTGGATTACTAAACCTCTGTGTAGTGATATATATTTTCATTGTCAGTGAATAGTTTTTAATTTTTCCCCTTTAATATTCAAACAAATTGGCTTCTTAATAATCTGATTTCAATGTTTTTAAATTTGAAAAATAAAACAGCATATTATCCTATAGTCCCAGTTACCTGTCATGGCAGAAAATATTACCAGATAAAATTATTTTACAGCTCTTTTTATCAAATACAGCAGAACATTGTCTCATCTTTAAAATAGAAGATTTTTAAAAAATGCTTCTTTTAAAGACAAGCTCTACTTCATCTGATGAAGATAGTCATAAATTATTTGCTTCTAAAATCATCATTTTCTGGAATATAACATTTGCTTTTATATATATTTTTTATTTTATAATTTTCATTTCATACTTAATAAAAACATTATTACTCATATGTATATTTTAAATCCAGTTTAATTATAAAACATTTCCTTTATACAATATGTTTGTTTGCCAAGAAATCGTAAATCAGCATTGCTGAATAGGTTTTCTTTTAATGATACTCTAATGTTAATTAATTTAATTGAAAATTTTTTAAAGATATTTAGCTACATGTAAAATAGTTTGAATTTACCTTTAAAATTCTCATTTTTTTTTTTTTTGTCAAGTACACAACAGAAGAATTTAGAATTATAATTATATTATATATAAATCAATCTATTCAGAAATTTTTGATGGGTGTAAAAAAAAAATTAGTAGGAACTAAAATGCATAGTTAAAATTTGCATTTTGAATTAATATTCTTATTTACTTTATTACTTTGATTTGCCAATTCATTTTTTTAAAGAAACAACATTTCTCCCAATGTAGTTGTTTTGCATTGATAAATGTTTATTAAAACAACTATTCATTAAAATGAAAAATCTAAATAAACTGTTTGTTGCATGTTTAGTTTCATTCTGCAATTTCTATAAGATCAAGAAAAATCAAGCAGTTTCATTTCTGAAATTGTATGTCTAGTCATATAATATGTTAGTCTAGATCTAGACTGAAAAGTAAATTATATGATTCTATGCTCCTTCAATACATGGATATCAATTTAAATGCATAAATGAATGGTGTAGTATTTTGCCTCTGATTTTTAAACTTATATTAATTGTTTATTGGAGAGCTTTTTGTGATGATTTTAATTACAGTAAAATATACTGAGTATAGTTTAAAAAAAAAAAAAAAAATTATCTGTTGTGACCTTTGATAAAATTGTTTGTCTACAGAGAAATACATATGTACCATATATTCTGGCATATAATACGCTCCAGAGCATATCATTCACCTACCTACCATTTGAGGCTATTTTTAGATATATTCGCTGTATTGCATGCACCCCTTCTTTTGCAAAGTAACCTTCGTGAGATATGTAACATGGAAATATTATAAAGAACGTTGAAAAATATAACTAGTACAAACATAAAAATATACATAGCAGTATCGTACTGCTAAGTCTATTTATCTTCCTGGAAAACACTTGGAATAGTTCTCTGGCTTAGTGATGAGCGATTCTTGAAAAATCAAGTATTGATAAACATTGACATCATATAAAACAGCATCAATCACTATAAGAATAGATTCCCAAATTCTAATTTTAGATGTTCTGGAATCAATACTTACACAGATAAGCTTAAAAAAGTAATTCCAAAACTTAGTGATCAGTTGGCAGGAAATTGAATTGTGATAACGGGGATTGATCCATATTTCTGGCTCTAATTTCATAGCAATATATTTATTCTTTTGATTTTACTATTTTAATGACAGAGCTGCTGTCAAATTTCATATAAGGGCCTTTTTCTTTCCAGGTTAAATTGTTATATTTTTAGTTTAGAGCCTAGTTATTTGGGTTACTAGTTTATTAAGTTGTATTTTTCAAGTTCATCCCCTCTGTGTCCCCCCCTCCCCCCATCATAATTTTCTGAATTATCATCCGATTTGAATGGAACCACTATTTATGAACAATAATAAAATTTTCGACTTTTTTACAGTTCAAACATTCCATCCTTGGTAACTGTTCAAATCTGAACATAATTCAGAAAAGGGTGTGGGGGGGGGTCAAACATGAGAGATACAACTTAACTAGCGAGAACCCTGGGTAACGTGGCTCTAAACCAAGAATAAAATGTTTGAACTGTGAAAAAGCCAAAAATTTTGATTATTGTTCATAAATAGTGGTCACCAAGAGTTTCAGAAATAATATCAGTGTTTAGTTGGTAACCAAATGACTTGAGGAGAGTGTCAAAAAAGGTCCTGTTCAAATCGGACCATAATTAAGAAAGTTATGATTTGGGGGAAGGAGACAAACTTGAGAGATACAACTTAACTAACGAGAATCCTGAGTAACGTGGCTCTAAATCAAGGATAAAATTTTTGAAATGTAAAAAAAACTGAAAATTTCTATTATTGTTCATAAATAGTGATCACCAAGAGTGTTGCAGAAATAATATCAATGTTTAGTTTGTAACCAAATGACTTGCGGGGGGGGGGGATGTCAAAAAAGGTCCTACTCAAATCAGACTATAATTAAGAAAGTTAAAATAGGAGTGTGGGAGGGGGGAGACATACATGAAAAATACAACTTAATAAACTAGTAATCCAAATACTAGGCTGTAAACTAAAAATATAACAATTTAACTTGGAAAGAAAAAGGCCCTTATATGAAATTTGACCGCAGCTCTGCCACTAAAATGGTAAAATCAAAAGAATAAATATATTGCTATGAAATAATATATTGCCAGAAATATTCCTCTATCCCCGTTAGCCTCTGAAGGGGATAGATTGATCCGCAATGATAGATTTTAGAAAATAATTGAATGATACTTATTGAGAGGATCTCTAGTGTACATTTATTCTTTATTAAATATCTCGAGTTCTGTGGATTCAATCCTCACCAGTGATAGAAATTAGGAAATAAAGGTAGGTGTCAAACAATCCCTGCTGTAAATATCTTAGACGTCAAATTAAAATTTTTAGCTGCCATTTGTAAAGTTCATTTTTAACATAACTAACATTGTATGCTACTTTTTAGAAAAACATGGATATTTTGTTTTTATTTAAAATTATTGAAGTTCTTAATCTACACGATTATAATAATTAAGGCAACTGTAAAACTGATATAAAGCATTTTTAATTATTGCTTTATTTAGAAATTAATAGAAAAAAGGCACTACTAAATTAAAACTTGATAACTTCCTAGCAAGTCAGAAACAAAATTTTATCCAATCTTGATCATTACACTTGAATTTTGTAAAAAAAAAATCCACCATATTATGCAACTATGGTCAAATTTTGTTAACATGAAATCCAAAGGTGCATTATTTTATTTATGTTTTGTTGTTAACCATTTAAAATAATACCAATTTTTTCTGTTGGGATGGCATTATTAATTTGTGTCAAGCAAAATTTAAAATTAGGCAATGTAATTCTAACATTGCTTGACTGTATATAAATTGCAAAAATGAAACTCAGACAATAGCCACTAATTTTAATAGTTTGATACTAAAAAAGAAGTTTTCAGATGATATGCAGACAACTATTTTTTATTTACGAATCAAACAAACATTCATGCAGAATTATTATTTTTTAATCAGGACGTTTAATCTACCCTTCAGTTACATCATTCCACCGAAGATTTATAGCTTTATGTGGACAAAAGTCTGCTAAATTGGGTCAATACTGTTTTAATGTTAATATATCATTAACAGTGTTAGTGGATAAACAGTTACATGTATAATTTTTTATTAAATTCAACTGACTGAATCGAACTTACGACATGTATTCCTTATCTCTCCTATGCTCTTTTGCAAAAGTGGGTAGTCAGCTTTGGACGAACCATGTACAACAAGGAAAAGAACAAACCGTTGATTATGAACCAGAGCTTTTAAATAAAAAAAATTAAAAATTACCCGGAATAATTTTATATAGTCGTCAAATGCAATAATTTAGTTGCATTTGACGACTAATGACTGCTAATTTCGAACACTGATTCTCACACAATTTGGACCATTTGTCTTGGTGTGTGTACCACCACCATTTAAGTTCTGGTTCTCCTCCAGGGGCACTGCAATTTCCTGTATTGTCTGCTGCATAGTGTACATTTCTTCTTTATTCAATATCGCAGGTTCTGTGGGTCTGATCCTCACACAACTTGGAGAATCTGTTTTGGTTTGCCCCCCCCCTCCCCCCCATGCACAACCCTTTTAGTTCTGGTTCTCTCCACCAGGGGGTGCTGCAATTTCCTGTATTGGCTTTTATGTTGTCTTCAGCTTCCATTTTTGATGGGCTTTCAGTGAATGAAGCTTCCCTTTAGCTTTTTGGCTCTTCTTGAAGATCTGATGTGTTTCAAGAACTGATGTGAAACAGTTAATGCAAAACTAGTCATATTACAGCAAAATTAATCTTAAATTTTTTATGGCCATTCTTCATAAAATTGGATCTGATGTCGGTTAAGAATAACAATTTATTGATTAGAGACATTGATAAAAAATTTGATAGTACCAATAAAATCAATAAAAAATATCGACATTGCCCATTACTACTCTGGCTCATTGAAATAATCACATTTTCTTTTCTTGTTCATTAATTTAGAAATCTCAATTAATATTGTTTGTTTACCTTTTTTATCTTTCATTTTTCTACCCAGCGTATGATGCGTACCTGTAAATTTTTATCAATTTTCTTGTTTCAAAAGTGCGGGATATGCCAGGAATATATAGTAATTATTATTTACCTTCTTTTTTTCAACATATATAGAAGAAAAGATATTTATATTCAAGCTAAATATAAATTTAATATAAATGGTTTCAATAACTATTTAAATGAGTTCATGAAAATATATTTAACATGTATTCACAATATATATATATATATATATATATATATATATATTTGATAATCTTTATATGCCAATCAATAAATTTATCCTTTGAAAAAAACATTTTTTTATGATTTCAAAATTAAAATTTTATGCCACTTTTAGAATAAATGGTCCACATATGTCGCTCTTAATGAAAACAAAATATTTTAATTCATAATACGATCTTATTGTTGTGTATTTTAATTTTCTCTGATATATATATAACATATAATTGTGTATATGACAGATTATAGCACGGGAGATGAATGGGAAAAGGATTTTGAATTAGAAATAAATGATTTGAAAAATCAAGCTCTTCAAGGAGACTCTCAAAAAGAAGTAAGCAGTTTTTGTTCTGCTTTCTATTGAATTTAACATTTGTAGTTTAGTTTGCATCGATATAACCAATATATTTTCTACTCATGGTGAAGAATTCATTTCAATTCTATAAAAATTACTAGATTTCCTTAAAGCCTAATTTAAAAAAAAATTCTGATTATTTATTATATAATATATCTATTTTAGATATGCAATGAATATCCGGTAAACATACTGTATCCGAACAATTTGACAAAATACAATGCATTAATTTATTAAACTAAAAATAATTTACTTATTTATGACCAGTTGTGTTTTGAAACCTGTACAAGAACAAACAGGAGAACAATTATAACTGTTCATACAATATGTACCTGCATATATGAGCAACAGACGCAGTTAAAAAGGCAAAAGTGGGAGAATGATTCATCAGAGAAGAGAGAACTCTTTTTGCTATGTTACTAGCAAGCAAGAACAGGTTTTTTGTTCTCATAACACAAAACTTGTTTTTATAAAGTAAAGGGACAGACAGAATGAAGTTAAAGAAAAAAAAAAGGAAAGGTAAAGATATTAAATAAAACATCCTGCTACTAATATATTCCGTTTTAAATATTTTTTTCATGAAAATAATCTACTATTACTAAACCAATATCCTTATTTGCTATTATATTACTAACTTTGTTATTAAATACTAACAAGGAAGGTCTCCTTAAAGCACATACTCAATATTTTTAATACTAATGAAACTACTCATTTATATTAAAATTTTGTCCAATTTAGCTGTGGAAGACCAGTAGAAAATCTGTAAAAAAATAAAACACTTTCGAGTATTTGGCACAAAAAGACACGATTTGGCAGCAACACCTTTTCCTTGCCAAAAGCAAGTGATTTTAATGCATTTGGAAATTGCTTGTTAAATGAATGTTTAAATGTGCAGTACTTAATGAATTTAAACTTAAACGATGGAATAGTTTATTATTATTTCTATATGTTTATATAATATACATAAATTGCGTGTTGCTGCAGTTATTTAATGTTACATGCTTTCACCGGCTTCAGTAATTTTTTTCAAATTTTTCTGAGTATGTGCTTATGGAGACCTTCCTTGTAAGTCACTATGTTAGTAGCAACTAGCAAGAACATGATTTCTGTTATCACAACGCAAAACATGTTTTTAGTAGTTAAAGCAATAAGAGGTAACGAAGGAAGTTTACATCTTGAATATATTCTGTTAAAGAAATAAAGGGGGGGAGGGGTAAAAGTACTAAATGTTCTTTCAAATGTATTCAGTTATACATTTGTCATAAAAATAATGTACTATTATTTAACCAATTAGCTGACGTTGATATAACTAATGATTTAAAACAGTGGTTCTGAAACTTTGAGATCTCGCAAAACCCCCTTTGGTGTGATATGCATTTCAGGGGCCCCTGGCAATATTTTTCTTACTATAAGATTAGAAAATATTTTAATGTATGCACTTTATTTATTTTTTACTATACATATTCTATGTTTAGTTTACAGGGTTGGAAAAAATCTCCTGCATTAATAAGAAAAATAATTATAACATACATTTTAGGACAGTAAAATACATACTATAGTTACATACTACTATTTACTATGAAAAGGATGCTGCTGTTTTTTTTGCTACTAGATGTTCAATATCTGGTTTAGTGTTTGAAACATGTATCTGGAAGTTTGGTTCGACATCCAGCCAATTTTTACATTTGTTTTTCATTTCTACAAGACTGGAGTCTTTTTACACAAATATGTTCTGCAGAAGGGACGTAATTACTTTCATAGAACCATCGCATAATAATTTCACAAATTTTTTCTGCTCTAAGATATTCAAGGATTTCCTTTCACTAATTTCTTAGAAATGAAATGTATTCATCATCCACTCAGACTTTGAGGGAGGGAAATAAAATCTGGAAGTTTATTTCAAGTGCTTCAGGTGTGCAACAAAATTTTCAATAATATCAAGGCGATATTATATCGCCAGACATTTAGAAGATAACGATTAATATTGGGAATGATTTTGAAATATTATTTGCAAGTTGATTTAGCCACAGACATTATTGTTATTGTTGTTGCTTCTACTTTGTCCTGAACTTTGAAAATGTGTACCGATGTTCCTTTGATTTAAATTCAGCTTATTCAAAAATTTAAAAATATATGTCAAATATGCCACTTTAACAAGGCTGGCGAAATCATTGAAATGATCTTTCAAAGGAAATTTGAAATCCGTTAAAAACAGTCTTACATCATCACACAGTGCAAAAATGGAATTTAAAACATTTCCTCATCCTAGCCACCTAATTTCTGTTTGCAAAATTAGCTGTTTGTGTTCACTCCCACTTTCATCGCACAAAGCTTTAAAAAGTCTAGAATTCAATGGACAACTCTTGATATCTTTTACTACTGAAAGAACTTTTTTAAATGTAGTCTTCAAATCTGCAGGCTACAGTGTCCTTTTTACTTGTGATCTTAGCTTATACTGGAAAATTTATTGCATGTAAAAGTATGAAAATTGGTAGTTTTATCTAAAAATGTGCTAAAGCAGCAGTTTTTAAATTAAAGAATTTCTTTAAGTAATGTTCAGTGTTTTTTTGTTTTTTTTTTATACCGCTAACCAGGCCCCTACCTGCCCGGCATGAATGCCTAGCTTAACGGGTTAGTACCTGGGTGCGGGGCGGAAATCGCCTGATCACAGCATGGCTGTGATCCACCTGACTATTGATTTGTTCACATCGCTGCTGTGCTTGCTCTCTTGTGATTTGCTACCGCTATCTTTGTTTGCCGGTTCAAGGTTTCTGTTTAACTTTGTTGAATTGACAGATTTAATAGGTCTCGTAATTTAGAACCTTGATCAGGTGACGAGACCCTCACCTGACTAGGCACCCCCAGAGGTATTATTCACAGGTATAATGTTCAGTGTTGAAATTGGACAAGAAAATTCAGTAATGTAAGTTTGATTGGATCAAAAACTATAGCAACTGAACCATCTTTTGCAGGCATATATTTGACTAAATTGTGGTATGCAGTGCTGTGTCCAGTCATTTTTTATTTATTTTTCCTTCCAAAGCTTACATAGGAAACATTTGTATAATTTTTGTTTTTAAATTAGAAAAAAAATAGCTAAAATAATTCTGAAACACTCTTTGAACACAAGCACTTTCTATCTTATTCAAGACAAATTTTATCAAAATATTTCAATTAGATTTTAAATAAATTACATTTTAAACAAAGAGAGAAAAATATCCCTTTGTTTAATGCCATTGAAAAATTCTTAAATGTATCCAAACTTCAATTACTATTAAAAGTTTATGAAATATTTTATTCTGTAATTTTCTTAATCCTGTGTTTTTAGCTAGAAATAGATATTTCAAAGCTATTAATGATCGCCAAGCTTGACAACATTTGGTGAAATATCAATGTCTTATTAAATTATTTGTACTTTTAATGCTTATTTAATTCACTGAAGCCATTTAAATAATAATAATTATCTTTATATAATTATTAAGTTTTGGTATTTGCCAACTTTTTATATATTTATATATATCTTTAAAGCAGGACAAATTAGATTGCAGATGGTGGAGTCCTCTAGTATTTAACCTTCTCACCGCCGTGAACTGATATATCCATTCACTATGCTGCAGGTTTCACTGCAATATTACCATTATTTAAATTAATATAATTCTACAAATACAATGTAGTTTTAAAAAATTAAGTAATGATTAATAGTTTCAAGAATTATATTCATATGCATAAATAAGTTTATTATATCATGTTTAAAATATAATTTTTTTTTTAGCATTTTAAAAAAATTACAGAGAAAACAACATTACAATTTTGCTCTTTTTCTCGGCGGTCAGAGGGTTAAAAAGGAAAAAAATATTTTGTGCACTACTATGCCCATTTATACATTATTCATTATTAAAAATAAATCATTTTCTTTTCTTTTTAGGATGAAGATGACTGGGAAAAATGGCAGTGAAATAATGTATTATATAAATTCGAACTTATATATTGATATACATATTCATATACATATATATATATATATAAATAGATATTGTTATTGGAAATAAAGATTGTGTAACTCGTTCTTGTATATCTATAAATTTTCTCATTTCATTTTTACTATATAAATCTTTTATCTGTACATATGTAAATATTCATGTTGTTATGTTTGGAAATGAAAATCAAATTTTTATAAATTTAATATGTTTTTGTGAGAGGTTTTCTTTAGTTTTTAGTCATATTTTATTTCTTACTGTCATCTCAGAACTTATCTTCGCTATATGAGAAATGTAACCAGTATATGAAATGAAGTATGTACTTACTTCATATATAAAGATAAAATTATACCTTCAAAATAGTTGTTTTCTTTTCACATTTCTTTCTCGTAAATATTATTTAAATAAAATTTGTTTTTTTTATTAAGTTGTCAGTTTTTTTGGATACTTGTCATCGTCAGTCATTTTCCCAATTTATCAAATCAACTGCCATTTTGTAAAAATGGAAAAAATTATAATGAAAATCATAATTCATAAACTGCTTAGTTATTAGTTTTATTTCTTTGTTTCTTTTATATTCTAGATGATATAATTGTTTTTTTTTTTCGAAATAAGTTTAATATTTTGTCCTTTAAAAAAGAGAAACAGCATATGTGCACTTTTTATTGTAAGTTATATAAAATAAAGTTCTGTTTTATTTCCAACAGTTTGAACAAAATATTTTTTTCTAGTTAATTTTTTATTACTCTAGTCATACATTAAAGCATAACTTTGCCAAATGATATTAAAATCAATACTAAATAATAGTGAATCAGCTTGCTGCTTTAGTAATTATATTAGTGTGTTTTAGCATTTTTTGCATTGGGAATAAAGAATATTCAGAGCTGCCAACCTCTGATTTTTTTTTTCTTTCTTTACAAGAGGGAGAACTATAATTTTCAATAATTGATCTCATATTCTTAAATAATTTTGACAGTAGTCTAAGATGTTCAGATTTTTCTAGTGCAAATGGGTACACGTTTCTAACTTTATTATCAATTACAGTGAACATGTAATAAGTTGGTAGCACTGAATATTTATAACATTTTCTGCATCAAAATACAAAGTTATTTCATTCTGATACTGGAGTTACAAGAATCCTTTGAAAAGTGCAGTTAATTAATACTTGATGTATATACCACATAAGTCAAAATCACATTAATAAAAGTCAAGAATTGATGGAAATAATTGTAATGAATTTTTCAAAATCTAAAAAAATAAGCATTAGTTTTTTGTATGTGACATTTACCTATATATTACATTGCAAATTCATTTAAACATTAAGGTGTTTAATTAATAAAATAAATTATTTTTTTCTAGTTAATTTTTTATTACTCTAGTCATACATTAAAGCATAACTTTGCCAAATGATATTAAAATCAATACTAAATAATAATGAATCAGCTTGCTGCTTTAGTAATTATATTAGTGTGTTTTAGCATTTTTTGCATTGGGAATAAAGAATATTCAGAGCTGCCAACCTCTGATTTTTTTTTTCTTTCTTTCCAAGAGGGAGAACTATAATTTTCAATAATTGATCTCATATTCTTAAATAATTTTGACAGTAGTCTAAGATGTTCAGATTTTTCTAGTGCAAATGGGTACACGTTTCTAACTTTATTATCAATTACAGTGAACATGTAATAAGTTGGTAGCACTGAATATTTATAACATTTTCTGCATCAAAATACAAAGTTATTTCATTCTGATACTGGAGTTACAAGAATCCTTTGAAAAGTGCAGTTAATTAATACTTGATGTATATACCACATAAGTCAAAATCACATTAATAAAAGTCAAGAATTGATGGAAATAATTGTAATGAATTTTTCAAAATCTAAAAAAATAAGCATTAGTTTTTTTTTTTTTTTTGTATGTGACATTTACCTATATATTACATTGCAAATTCATTTAAACATTAAGGTGTTTAATTAATAAAATAAATTAAATTAAATGTGTATTTGCTTCATAAAAGCTTATTAGAGATTTTAAGATAGATTCTTCGAGCTTGTTCTCATACAGCTAGCTATCACTTATTCCTAAAGCTCGCACACATTTATAACTACTTGTTTAATATATTTTTTCCAACATTCTTATTGCATCATTTCATTGCATCCAGTAATTGCTTAAATTGACTTTGGCAGTTTTTTCTTATAATATGCCTTGAGTGCAGACATCAATGATAGTAAATTTGGTTGTAAAAATACAGCTTGTACATTTTTATTTAAATCATTAAGTGAGGTGAAATAGACTTAAAGGTAATGCAAGTTTCATTGATATAGTCTAGTACTTTTCTTCTTATTTTTTAACTTTTTGGGCAGCACTATTCAAATTTTATGTACATTACAAGTTTATAGTCACAATTTTTGTGTGCTAGTGAAAACATCATACAGCAAAAGTTTCCTGTACTTCATTGCTTTAAATGACAAGATTCTAACTGCTTTGACTTTTCTTTTGAAAGAGAAACAAGATGAAATTTTCATTTCTATAGGCAACAATGTAGTTGAAATTCCCTTCTCAAAATATTCACTAGAATGTTTGTATGGTAGCTCAAATATCAAGACAATATTAAGGAATCTTAGAAGATATCACCTCATTTTATCCTAATTTTGTAGTTAGAATATTCTCATTCCATAGCAGTGACCTGTATCCATAGTAAGACATTTTTCAGACTCTGAATGAGTAAATTAGACAATTTAGAAGAAAATGTTTCTTTCATGTAAAAGATAAAAATATATCCTGCAAAACCTGATAATAAGTAAAATGTTTATATAAATATATATATATATTTACCAAAACTAAAAATATATTTATTTGTTTTTCTTACATAATCAGGTAGCAAAATAATGAATAAAAGAGAAAAAGTAACCTTTGAAAAAAATCAATATTTATTAAAAAAAAAATTAATTAATACATAATATCACAATTTTAATAACAATTTCCTTGGGGATAGTCAGTGGCTAAAATTCAGTTCAGAAGGGATTGCTGTCAACAATTATGAAGCATATCTTTTTACATTTTTATAGACATCTTTTATCTTGGTAAATGAATACTTAGATTCGTGGCTGAAATCATTGAATATGTGTGTTGTTTTACTGCAGTCAATTTAAATTGCTGTATCACTAATGGAAAAATCCACTTTGGACTATTTAAGGTTAAATTATTGTGGGTCTTTAAAATGTAAACATAAATTTAACACACAGTGAAAAAAAATTAAGGTTAATTTAGGAATTTATTAAGTAAGCAGGGTTTAAATAATTTGATGCAGATTTCAGAAAATGGTTCTAAAAAATTGCCAAATGCAAACTGCAGGAACCTGTGACTGTAGCATAAAATGAAAAAAAATATTTTTGCGTAACATGGCACAAATGGCAAAGAAAACAAAATAGCTTTGCTACCTTCTATCCCTACCAACTACCTGTGATCCCCACCATTTACAAATGTTGTAGGAGAGTATCACCTCCACTTAAAAATCTGAATTCCCCCCCCCCCCCCCTGGAAAGTGGAAGAAAAGTTATATATTATTAGGGTTTGTACGCCCTCAGGGGGAGGGAAGAATTTTGGTCAAAATCTCAGAGAAAAGTATAAAATATACTCCAAAACCTAAGGAAAAGATCAACTACTCTGGGAAATGCAAACAGTCACTGCTATTAGCATGCTTCATGATGTCATAATAAAATCCCAACTAAGACAAGCCTTCTAATATCACAAAGTATTGAATCAGAAACTATGAAAATTAAATTAACTTAAATTGTTAAATAAGAGTCATAGACAAGTTTTCTTTTGAAAATAATCACTAATAAACATTTTGCTTAATGAGAACCCATTATCCCATTTATTAAGATTTTGTTCATTTTTAAATGTCAATTTCTTCTGTCAAAGAATTTTTTTTTTTTTTTTTTTTTTTTTTTTTTTAAATATGTAGTTTTTTAATCTATTATAAATAATGCAACAACAAGTTTAAAAAATATTTTTTTCATGTTTAAGACCTCTGTATGTGGTTATATGATTCATCAGTTTTTGGGCAAACACTTGTGTTTGCAGAGATTTTCCAATATTATAAAATTAAGGTAAATGGAAAATTAAATATATCGTTTTGTATATGTGATGTATATCTTTAGTTTTGATATTACCTTTTTTGGGGGGGGGGAGGGGTAACTCTGGTTTTAAAATGTCACCTGTTGATTATGGAAAAATTCTGAAAAATAACTCTGGATTTTTTTTTTCTGAAAATGTGAACCCTAATTGTCCATCTACATCAGTGATATTGTATAAATATGTTCCAACATTGAATTCCGTAAGTTGAAATATACGCTCACTATTCTTTTTTCCCATCCTTACATTTTAGAAGTCTTAAGTTAATTATAATTCCATTTTGCTTTCTTTTTTTTTTCAGATAATGTCCAATCAATTAATGATCTAAGATTATTTGGTGCAGTTTTTACAATCGTCTTTCTTTTACTGATTATGTTGAATGTTTTACTGATTATTACTGATCATATTGAAAATAGTAGTTTTCAAAAAGCCCAGGTTTCTCAAAACTTAACATCGGTTTAGTTTTAAATTCTTTATTGTTCGTATGGCATTGAACAGAAAACCATACAAGCAACTATTTATAGATTTGCTTCACAAATTGTAACTATACAAATCTTCTAATTTGTACTGTGTGTGGGTATCCTAGTGTAATGTACCAGTATAAAGATCCATTAGGAATTGCTTTAAAACAATAAAAATCTACATTTTTTTTACAGACTATCGCACTAATTTTACCTATGATATGCGTATTCCAAAATTTAAAAAAAAAAAAAAAAAAAAAAAAAAAAAAAAAGTTTTGCCATCATAATAGTGAATTGAATGTGGTACTGATTTAATTGATAGTCTATTTTTAAAAATTGAAACATATTAGATTGGTTTTCAGACATGTTAGGTGTTTTCTTTTAATTATTGATAAGGTAGGTATATATTTGTAGTAAAAGAGAACCAAGATTATGTTTAAAATTTTAATTAGAGGAAAACTCATATGCAATATACCTGCATTGTGTTTTTGGAACATTTTATATTGACCATGAAATGATATTGCATGCCATGTGAGAAGTTTCATCAGAAGAAAGCTTCAGATTACAGTTCCTACTTTTCGTTATCCCAATAGATTTCTTGTTCAAACAACAATCTTAAAATAACTGTTCACTAACATACACATGCATTAACAATTGCCCAGTATGAAGATCACATTCACAACATTACTTTCTTACTCATACCTAGCATCATTTATAAGACTTTATTTAAAACATCCTCTGGGCCCCCTAATATATTGTATTATCAGTTATTTTTAATATATCCATTGTATTTAGCATTACAAAACTATATTAAATGTTGATGATGCAAAATTTAGATAAATCCATCTAAGTCGTAAGCATTTTATTTCATGAACATTGATTCATTTAATGTTTTTATAAAAATTTGCCATTGAATTTTAAATGATTTTTTTTTAAACTCAAATTCTTGATTTTGCATTTAGAATAATTGCCTATGCAATAACTTTTTTTAGCAATTCAAAATATTTCCAGTGGATTTTTTTTTTTTTTTTTTTTTTAATTATGTAGGTATTTATTTTATTTTCAAATGCAAGAATCCAAGGGGAAAAAAATCAAAATTTAAAAGCTAATTAAAAAAAAAAATCATTGGGATAATAATAAAAATAAAAATAGCATGTTTTAATGTTGTGTAACATATTTTAATTTTATTTTTCTAATATAAAAGTAGGAAAATAAAAGTTTATTCCTGTAACATAATTTTTTGAAACAGTAAAATTTTGTGTAACACAAATTGCATATATATTTTTTCTTTTTACTTCTCATTTTAACTGTATAAAAATGCACAATTTCAAAGTGAAAATTGTATATGCATGCACAGAAAATTTTATTTTATTTATATTTTTCATAAACATAATAATTATGCAAATTTTTTCTCAATTGTGATTTGAAA
Organism: Maratus michaelseni; assembly: GCA_963931845.1. Classification (NCBI taxonomy): domain Eukaryota; kingdom Metazoa; phylum Arthropoda; class Arachnida; order Araneae; family Salticidae; genus Maratus; species Maratus michaelseni. The sequence continues at coordinate 378,533,444 of OZ007587.1, read as the reverse complement.
ATAATTTTTGAAAATATTTGCTGTGTGCAATAGGATTTAGTCCAGGAATTGGATAAAGATTAAAAGTTCAGAGAACCAACCCTGTACTGATCTTGCTGTGCAGTCACTTGTGAAAGGGAGTAATTGATCCTCTTATAAACTTCGAATAAGCCCAAAGCCACCGTAGTCCTCTGATGTATTAAACACCTCACCATTGCCTGACCCACTGGTCGATGTTTTTAAGTTAAGGGTCCTCTTTTCTCGCTCGCTAATATGAATCCTATGGGGCATTATTTTTCTAATATCTCGTTTGCATTTCAATATTTTCAAAAGATTTTTCTTTTTTTTCATTGTGTAGCTGAGATTAATCTCTATTTCCACTGTTGATTACTTTTTTGATTTTCTTTGCAGATTTTTTTTACTAAGGTACTTTCATTTTCGGAACCAGTTTCAAAAGTAAGAGTATCTTCGAAAAAAAAAAATTAATGAAAGAGAAAAAGCAGAAAAGGCGGCACCTATGCAGAATAGGAGGTCCCCTTACTTTTACTATCTGTGACGGTAGTAGGTCCCATCATGGAAAAATTTAATAGCCAAATTTAATAAGTTTAAGACAGACACTGATCAGCGGGATTCTTGCAGTTGGGGCGTTAAGTCTGAGGACTGCTGTGGCTTTGAGATTAAAGGTAACATAAAGTTTGGGGCTTGTTGTCTCAAGTCCCCCTGAACAGCCTGGTTTTAAGGCTTCATATGTTTATCTATTGACTATACTCTTTTAACATACAAAAGCTTACTGCATTCGCTATTTCCCATGTCATATCCTTCCCTTGTAACTATACAATAAATAATTGATTGACATGAACTAGCATTCTGGAATGTGAATGAAAACAGTGGTTCTCAGTCTTTCTTGCACTAGATCTTTTATTCAAATCAAATTAAAAATCATTCTATACACTTAACAGTTTAAGGTTTTTATTATCTTTTTTTTTTCTTTTTTTTCTGTCAAATTTCAAAGAACTGAGCTTTTTTTTATTTTTCTTATAAATATAATCAATTTTTTGTTACACTTGATTGGTGATTCATTGTTATTTTTCATGACTTCAATATTTAAAAATTTTGATTTAAAACCTCAACTTTTATCAGTAATGTTCATTTAAAGACTTTTATCAGAAAGTTTTAACAAAGTAACGTAATCTGAAAAGATAATTTGAAGTTCTTATGCTTGTTTGGTTAAAAATCATTCAATGATTATAAAGTTAAATTATTATTTTTAACAACAGTGTCATCTGCTTAAAAATCTATAAAAATTCATGCAATGAATAATAATATATGCAATTTTGTATGTGACAAATGTTACAGGAGAGGAAACATAAGTAAAAAACTACTTTGCCAAAATTTAAAAACAATATGAATGTGCATGAAGAATATAAAAAAGTGTATATATCTCATTTATTGAAAGAAGTTATTGATTCAGAAAACTATAGTAAAACACAAAGAGTAAAGGGGTTGCCATATCTTTTAATGAATCATTTTTTCAATTTCCATGGGATTTTCTATACAACAAAGTGTGTTGTTTGTATATTTTTCTTCATTATTACCTACTTCCCTTCCACCTTGTTTTTAGAATCATACTCAGTTTACAGAAATTAATTTAAAATGAGATTAAATAAAGGTTTTTTTTTTTTTTTTTTTTTTTTTTTTTTTTAAAGGGTGTGTCCACAAAGTTTATTTCTGATTTAATTGATATTCTATTTCTGCTTAACTCTCCATTTCAAAGTTTTTTAAAAGTTTCACAGTTCGGTAAATTTAGCCCTTTTTTAAAAAAAATAATTTTGAGTTTAAAAAAATTTCTCAATTAAATTTTTTTTTAACCTAAATCTAAAAAAAAAAAATGTTTGTATTTAAGATAAACTTATTTAAACTGGTTCAGCATATAGATTAAGAAAGGTTCTAAAGTAAATACTTAACACGTAGAATGAAATTTTAACGTTCATAAAAGGGCACTTTTGCTATATTAAAGTGGATAAAATATTTTTTTATTATTATTAGTCAATGTATGACCCCCCCTCTCTTGTTTAGAATTAGTTTTGTTTCACTGACATTTTCAATTCTCTATACTTTTACAACAAATTAATTTAAAATATTTTAAATCTGAATAAATTAATAAAGTTTCTTTGCCACTAAATTTATTTTATTTCCAATTTCACTTATTGTATATCCTTGTTTAACGTCCATTCCATAAATTTTTGGAACTTTAACAGTTTAGGTTAATTTTGTATATGATTTAAAAGTAATTTTGATATTCAAAATTTTTTAAACAATTTAAATTTTGTTCAAAATTATATAATAAGATAGTTGAACTTTAATAAAGCAGAAAAGTTATATATTTGTCAAAACTAAAGTTTTGAAAATACATTTATTTAAAATTAAGCTTATTAGTGTAGAGTAGAAACACATCTTGGGTACATTTTACCCATTCTGGGTAATCAACGGTCAGTGATCACAAAGAGTTTTTTTTTTTTTTTTTTTTAACAGGCGTATAATTGAGATTCTTCAGAAATTATTTTTATAAACGGATATACTCGCATCAGAAGAACATTCGTAATTTTTTCAATGTATGGTTATGAAGAGCTTCCTTTTTAATAAACCCTACAGAACTGAAATAACAGCCTCTGTATTGAATTTTCTTCAATGAAGCTATTGTTTAAACACATCAACTCCAAAAACAATTTGATAAAACAAATGTTTTTGTGAGTAATTGTTTTTTTTATGTCTTTTTTCCAAAATGATAACTCTCTCTGTGGGAAAAAATTCAACACAAAAGCTGCTGTTAATTAGCTGTATAGGAGTATAGGATGTATAAAATAGCTTCCACAAAAAAAAACCTTCACTGCTGGCTGTAAAAAGTGAACTGAATGATGCGACAATTGCATATTGCCCAAGGAAAGCTATTTTACCCCTTTTTGTAAACACACTTTGTATTCAATTTTCATAAAAACATTTTAATGAAGATCTGCTGTGTGTATGGTCCATTTAGCTTGTGTTTTGTGGTACAGCAGTGGAAGTGTTAAGCCATAAAGGCATCTCCAAGAGGGAGGTCACGGGGTTCATGACCCTTCTTTGAAAGAAGAAAGTTTCTGTACAACAGTACATTGTTTTAATGTAAATACACAAATCGGAGTTTAAAAAAAAAAAAAAAAAAAATGCCACTGTTCAACATTGCAAAAATTTTTGACATGTAACACACACAGTCATTTAAAATGGAAAAAGAAATTTGAAAACTTAAGCATCATAGCACCTCTTTAAGCATCATAAACCGAACAACATTTTTCATTTTGTTATATATGTGATACAGATTTAATCATAATTAATTTCTCTCTGATGATCATCTTTTCGCGACTGTCGAGTGATCGAAAAACGGCTTAAACTGCCAACTTTGACAACATTTTCTGATAGATTCTTCAATTTCTTAGTATCTATATATAGAAATTGCACATTTTATACATTTACGAATATATCCACTAATTTTGTGTATTTACGAATGAAAATAACTTCACTAGATTAATTTTGACACAATTATTCAAATTTTTAAAGAAATCATATGAGATGCAATTTTCCCAAATGGGCGAAAAAGTCCGGGCCAGGATTTGAACCAGGGATGTCTTGGCTAAAGCTACCAATGCTTTACCAACTGAGCAATCCTGGACGAATATGGATTTATTTGAATAATTGTGTCAAAATTAATTTAGTGTAATCACGTTTCCAGCATTTATTGGAGGTCCCATTACCTGCGATTTATTCTGTTGAGCTGATTCAGATATCAGACCAGATGCTATGATCAATAAGGTTAACTGGGTGAATTAGTTCTGCCATATTCATCCGGGATTGTTCAGTTGGTAGAGCATTGGTAGCTTCAGCCAAGAGATCCCTGGTTCTAATCCTGGACCGGACTTTTTCACCCAGTTAGGAAAATTACATCTCATGAAAATAACTTTGTTAATGTTTCATAAAACAGCCAATTTAGAATGGGGCAAACTTAAGAACTGCTTCTGTACAAATATGATCCCCCGCCCCCTCTTCCTTCAGAAAAGAGAGATATGACCCCTCTCTCAATGGAGGGCTGGATCCTGAGTGTCATCAGATTTAAAATAAATAAATTGCATAAGGTGTCACATAGGGTTTCTGTAGCACTGTATACTTACTCTCCTTCTCTTGCAAAAAAAAAAACATTTGTTTGAGCTATAATTTCAGGTTTAATTGACTCAAAGGAGCATGTGTCCCTTTCTGGAAATTTTCGGGTGAAGCATCACATCCTTCCCCTTGAAACTAAATAAATTATAGATTTGTCACTTCACCTATTCAATTGATTTGTGCGACCTTCATGATCGCCCCTCCCCCTTCTACCCTGAAAGTCGACAGCACTTTTGTCAAGTTTTTCGTATCTTTGGTTCTATGGGCTGGATCATGACGGGGTATGCCTCATTCGACTCGACATCGATAACCTTAATGAATTCAGTTATGTTCGTATAGAACATATTATGCTCCCTGGCGGTGGAAAGTGTAACTAAAGGATTTTGCAGCTAACTCGGGTTCTATGGGTCACATCACGACACGGTTTGGCTCATTCGACACAACATCAATAGAGCTTACCTATTTTAGTTCTGAATTTCACCACCAAGGGGTGCTTTCCTATCTCTGTTTCTATGGGCTGGATCACAATGGGGTATGGCTCTTTCCACTTGACATCGATAGAGCTGACTGATTTTAGTTCGGATTTTCACCACAAGGGGTGCTTTCCTATATCTGGTTCTATAGGCTGGATCACGACGGGGTATGGCTCATTCGACTCTACATAGATAGAGCTTTTCGATTTTCACCACCAGGGGTGCTTTTCTATCTCTGGTTCTATGGGCTGGATCATGAAGGGGTATGGCTCTTTCGACTCGACTTACAGTAATATATGGGAGTGTGTATGGCACGCCCAGTGTTTGCTGTCTAAGGTAGTGGGGCCCCCAACATTAGATTTGTTTAATAATAAAAAAATGTTCAACACTGATTTCAGGTACATTTAAGGTTGTGTTGGCACGGGCAACGCCGGGCGGGTAAGCTAGTAGAATTATATTAGAGCTCAGTGGTATAGGACACAAGTACTCGTACTAGTTCCTTTCTTCACGAAACGGCAATAAACAAGAAAAAACATTGAAAACATCTTAGCTCCTTTCAAGAATCACCGATTCAATTATATAAGTGGACATCTCACATCTAATTCATATAAGTGGTAGTTATTGCAGACTCGGCAACAAGAAAAATCTTAGTTTGCTACTACTTCATCCATCAGTTTGGCCAGGGCTACACTGCATACCTAGTGTACGTACGTATGTAGTGTACGTACGTAGTGTACCTACGTATCTAGTGTTGCCTTGGTTTGGCTGACATTTAACCTAGTACCTTTATTACTGAAAGGGCAATATAGAAAACTCCCCATTTTTAGAGAGTAGAATCGCGACCTACGTTATACAAGGCCGGTGCATGACGTTTAAAGCGTCACAGGGAGTGGATCATTTTTACACGGCGATTGGTGCAAAACGGTGGGCGCACCGCTTTGAACCAATCACGGTGTAAAAATGATCCACTCCATGTGACGTTTTAAACGTCATGCACCGGCCGTGTATAACGTAGGTCGCGGTAGAATAAATGTCTTTATAAATAAGAGCATAGTCGTGGTGACATATACGAATAGGGCGTATGCACAGATTGGAAATTTTTGTCCAAAATATGGCAACAAACTTCCACAACTTGGGTTAGTGTGCCTAGATGATGACATATGCACAAAGTGCACGCTGAGGCTGAAGTTTTTGTCAAAACTATGATAAATCCACATTCCGGAACTTGGTAGAACTCGCCTGGACGAACGAGACAAGTCAAGCAAATATGGCATTAGACTGACTCTTATAGGGCAGTTGCAATCAGCTGATCAACCATTGTATTCACTTGGAGGTAAGGTTAATTCCATCATTCAGAACTGCCTATTTGTACTGTTTACCTCCAAGGTGACGTCAATTGCAACAGCCCTATACTAAGGCTCCTATTATAGGAGCTCTACCCTATACCATTCTATACTTGGACTTGGACTTCTACATAGTCACATTCATGCTTCATGGACACAACAACAACAAAATACAAACAAAACAATCGATATCGAACATTAAATCGGACAAAGTTGCTTCCAAATCGATATTTCTTCTAATAATTTATAGCAAAAACATTTTAATTTGTTTAAAATATAATGCTACTTTATTAATTCTTTTAAAAAATGCTAACATAGTTGAAGACCGTTCTATTTTTTGACATTTACAATTTACATTGTTATAAAAAATATATATCGCTCGGCCGTTGTAACGAAAAGCCAACCAACTTTAGCCCTGGAGAGGCCCAATCAACCAACCACAAAATAAGAAACAATGGCGTTGTTTTGGTTTTCAAAAATGAAGAACAAGAGTCCTCGAAACAGACAGAGCTTCTTACTTATTACATTTTTGTTACCGTCCATGAGTATTTGTTAATAATTTTAATGTTAATGCTGTTAATTTATCATGTAAATGTTTTCTTGACAATTGATAGCATACGAAAGATCTATATTCTGGCTTGAAAAATATATCTTTATCTCAATTCTTTTTTTTTTCAGAAATTTTGTTAAATTTTAAAAATAAATAATAATAATAAATTAAAAAAAACTTGGATTCAGCGTCACATTTTTGTAACTAATTTTAGCGTCGATGATTTGTGTATTTGTATATGATAGATAAGGTGGTACGGATAACGAAATCGGCAGTCAGCTGACGCACCAGTGCGGTGTTGCCATAGCAACATGGAACAACCAGTTTCAAAGTGAAATAAATGGAATCCCGATTACGGATGATGCCTGTGTAGTTGTGATAACATCCGTAATCGGTGTACCATTCATTTCCCTTTACAATGGGCTATGTGTTGTTGCTATAGAACAGATGTCAGGGGAATAACGCAACACTATAAATTAAAAATTTGGTATTTTCCCGAAAATGTACTTTTTCGTTAATAAAACATTATATATGTACTCTAATTGCTCACAAGGATTTAAAAAAAAAAAAAAAAAAATTGCTACTTTTCAAGAATAACGACAATAGTTCGATTTTATTACATAAAATTTGTTAAATTTAAATAATAATAATAATAATAAATTTAAAAAAGCTAGTGGTCTTGGATTTCACATTTTTGCATCATCATTTTTGCAACGTCACATTTTTGCAACTAATTTTAGCGTCGATGATTTGTGTATATAAATATATGATAGATAAGGTGGTACGGATAACGAAATCGGCAGTTAGCTGACGCACCAGTGGGGTGTTGCCATAGCAACATGGAACAGCCAGTTTCAAAGTGAAATAAATGGAATCCCGATTACGGATGATGCCTGTGTAGTTGTGATAACATCCGTAATCGGTGCACCATTCATTTCCCTTTACAATGGGCTATGTGTTGTTGCTATAGAACACCGCCCCCTCCTTCGCTGATGAGCCAGCTGACTGGCAGTTTTGTTATCTGTATACATCCTCCTATATATATATATGCTGTCATACATTATTCCAAACATGTGACTCTCCCTTTCGGAGGTAGTGATAAAACAAAAGCTTTAGTTTTTTTGTTGTTGTTTAACAGAAAGCATAAAAATCTGTACCTTATACAATATTGGCACTTTGGCGAAATTATTTTAAGACTGTTCTCAAATCCAAAAGAGCTACTTTCTGACACATTTCGGAATTCATTTTTATTCGAAAACGCCTGAAATTGGCTGGTGTTCTTATTCAAAAACTATGTAATCGAAAGACGTTTTCGATTTTTTGGTAAAGACAGAAGATCTTTCAGAAAATACTATCAAAGTCGGCGTTTTGAACCAATTTTCCGACACGGCAGCACAAGAAAGGAGAAAAACTTCTCACGTGACTCGAATCGCTTATAACTCGATAAGTAATTTATTTTTTATTTTAAAAAAATGGAAAACGCTATTCGATTCCAAATCGTTTCAGTTGTCAGACCTTTACGTTTATAAATGAAACAAAGCATGTGTCGGAAAGTTTTGCGTTGTTGAGCATGGAATTTGAGAACCCCCTTAAGTATAAATTACATGAAAGATGAAATAAACTGCAAAAAAATAACTAAACAAAAGTTGTTGAAAGTTAAAGAAACTTTTATTTTATTGTTATTTACAAAACTCTAAAAGCTAGTTTGTCTAGTAATTAAAATTTTATTTCTAAGTTTGCACGTAATATGCAAAAGTTATAATAAAAGTAATAAAAAAGTAATAAAAGTTAACTATTTAGTTGTCCCACTTTCATATTACACATACAGCAAAACCAGTTTGACAGGTAAAATGACTGACAAAACTTTGAAATCCCAGTTATATGCTTGTTTCATTAACCATTACAGTAGTTTTTCCCACTTCTGCATTACCCCTGCACCAAAACTAGTTTTACAGGTAAAGTAACCAAAATTTGGATTCAAGTCAAAAATTAATCGATATATTTTTTCTTTCTAATGCTTAGACTCATCGAATAAGGAACCTACTTAACCTATAGGGTATTTTCGGTTGACCTAGAACCTTGAAATTTGGAACGAAGGAAGGTCTTATATCACATGTAAAGGAAAAATCGGAAAATCATTAATTTATAATTGAATCGGTCGTTTCAAAAACCACATAAGTCACAGAATCAGAACTTTTCAGAAATTAAAAAAAAACTGTATTATTCACAAGTAAACGAATTTTTATAGTGTTTTTTGGGCTGATTATAGATTTTGGACTTCAAAGTTTGTAAATATTGAATAATTTTTATAATTTATAAATAATAAAAAGAAGAATAACAGAAAAACTGTTCCTGATTTATGTTGTTTTAGCAAGAAACAAGGTTAGGTGGTATTTTATTTGAACAAAACAGTCATATTAAACATGTTTGTAATCAAAATTAATAAAGATAGCCAGGGGCCGACTAAGCTCCTTTGGGGCCCGGGGCAGACTTCAATTTTTGGGGCCCCTTATACCAAAATTTTCATATGCAATATTTTTGCTACGATAACATTACACAGTATTTTTCCATTAGCGGAGCGCCAGTGATATATATACATATACACACACATATATATACACATGTGTATATACACATGTGTATATACATATAAATATATGTGTATATTTATCACTGGTGTTAAGGGACAAAATTAGCACTAGCCACCAGCTACAGGGCCACTTTCTTACAAGGAAAGAGTAAAAATTTGTTTGCATTTCATCAAGGATTCTACTTTTGCTGGTTGAAATATGTTTATAACATATTTTTTATTTGGGCTATTTAATTTTAGATTAATACTAATTGAAATTTAACAAAAGTTTAGTGTTTAGAACTTTTAAATAAAAATGTGTCCACTAGTTTGAAGAAAGTGGCCACTTATAAAACTGCTACTACTGGCCAATAATGAAATTTCCGAGTTTTGCCCTTTAACTGCCACCTGGCTAATGGAAAAGTACCCATTGCACATATAAAGTGTTTTTATACATTATAATTTTTGAAATTATAGAACAAATTTAAAACTATACATTCTGATTTGATATCTTGGCTTCTACTAGTTGGACTGGGCTGAAATTTTCCTAATCAGATAAGATTATGCTACATAAAACACAAAATTTCATCGTTAATACATTAGTCATTTGCAAGAAACGATTTTAGATAGCAATAAATAAAACCAAAAACTACTCAGGCATTTTGTCTTCTTTTACCAAAGCACGAATGAATTTACCAATGTTTACAAATCAAGGGTTGATCCAGGCAAAATTTGGAGACTCTTCACAAAATTCTATTTAATAAAACAGGCCTCTTCACAAAATTCCTTTTAATAAAATAGGCCCTTTCACAAAATTATATTCCATAAAAACTCACAATTTACTCTTTGTGATGTTTTAAAATGTGTATTTTTTGGTACTTACGTACTATCCGTGCCAATTTTAAGCCAACTGCGCCAGGCATGGAGCCGATATTACTAATTATAACCCTTATATTTTTTTCTTGCTACATGGTACATGCCTGGGAATAATCTATAATATTATTCTTTCTTATTTACTATGCTATTTAACATTTATTAATTTTACTAAAATAATGTTATTTACTATTTTTAACAATGTTATAAATTTAATAAACATATAGTACATTTTATTTATTTTATAAAAATTACCATATTTAACAATGTTATTTGATAATGTTAAATTACTGTGTTTGAAAACATGATTGGCAACAGTAAACAAGATTGGTACTTGGCAACCATTCTTGGCGATCGATCTCCTGGCACGGATAATACGTAAGTACCTATTTTTTAAACAAACAAATTCACCAGAGAGGAAAGCTGCAGCAAAAGGATTTAAAAAAGTTTTTGTTAATAAATGCTTAGTTCAAATTTGAATACATGGATTTCAACTTTTGTTATAAAATGTTATTTTTCATAAAAATAACCTTTACTTTCCACAAAATAAAAAGGGAAAAAAAAACCCCTGGAAATGACACCTGCAAACGCACATATACTTCACTTACTTGTCAGCTGTTTTCAGTATTAACACAGAAAAACTGATTGCTGTCAGATAAATATTCTATTTAGAAAAATATTATATTAAAAAGTATAATTTAAATATAAAAAATCAGTCGTTTTATTCTTTACACCAGGTAACATGACAGTATATAAAATTTACCATTACTTTATTTATGTAAAATGTGTAGATCAAAACAAATACAAATTAAACAATATTTTACAAAGTTATGAACTGAAAATGCAAAAAAATTATTTGTGAATTTAACATTTAACAGGTACTAGAGCAAAATTTAAGGAAATATCTTAAAATTTATGTAATATGTTGTTAAGGAACATAAAATATTTCTTAAAAATTAACATACTATGTGAACTTAATTTTGACAGTTGTGGACATAATTTCTTTAATTAAATAATATGTGAAAAATATTTTTTGTGCATTTGTACCTTTAAATATAATTGATACATTTATTTCAATGTATTTTTATCTCAAAAATAATATTTACATACTTTTATTTAAATATACACTAATTTTAGAACTACTTTTCACCATGGGGTAAAGTGATGGTATCAAAATATGCTGTTTTAAATGCATCACTGAGAGAAAACAATCAAAGAAAATTGAATGTTTATATGCTGCATGTTTAATCGATATGAATCCAATGTATATAAAATGCACCAAAAGTTTAAAAAATATATATATTTGTTTTGTTTCAGCATCTTCTTCTTAAAAAAAAAAAAAAAAAAAAAAGCTTGATTTTACCCCAACCTGACCCCAATTTAAATATTAAAAATCAGTCGTTTTATTCTTTACACCAGGTAACAAGACAGTAAATAAAATTCATCATTATTTTATGTAAAAATAGGTCGATTAAAAGAAATGCAAATTAAATAACATCTTATAAGGTTGTGAACTGAAAAAATGCAAAAAGAAAAAAATTATCATTTAACAAGTAGAAGAGCAAAATTTAAGTAAATATCTTAAAATTTATGTAATGTTTTAAGGAACATGAAATATTTTTTTAAGAATTAATGCAGAACTAAAATGAATCACCTGTTGTTATGATGCATTGATTTAGATGCAACATGGATAATTAAAAAACTCTTCGATAAACACATATACCAAAAATATCCCCCATATATACACAGAAAATTTTTTATTGTTAAATATAAATATCAGAAAATTCCATTTTATACATTTCACATGCAAATATATGCAATATCAATATTGTAATAATCTTATTTTCTTAAAATTAATTGTTATGGAATCGTCAACATATTTTCAATTACAAAAATATATGTATTTGGTTAATTTAATTCACTTGTTTTTTTTTAAGCCTTGTAATGGTGTTGAACACATTTCTTATTTTATTTTTAGAGGTTTCTTTCTAATTTTGCATTCAGCAAAAGAATCTATTATATCGTTATAATCAAGTTTACTAGTAACATCTCCATTTAAGGATAATATAGCTAAGCATGAGAGCTTTTTCTGATGAAGATAGGATCGAAGGAGAGATTTTAACCTTTTCAGTAAAGAAAATGATCTTTCTCCTGAGCAATTAGAAATAGGCATTGTTAAAAAAATTTGTACAGCAGTTTCTACATTTGGAAATGCTGAAGATAAATGAGGGTTTTGTAATGTCTTTAACATTTGGAGAAGAGTATCATCTTTGTTTACAAATGAGCTAAATTGATTCAGTTCATCAGAAAATTCTTCTTCTAAATCTAACGGATAACTTTGTTATAGAGATTTTGCATCTTCATGTAGCGAAGCATTTGAATGCAAATTTATAAGACCAGAAACCTTTTTTGTCAATTTATCATACGGCTGTTTGCGGTTTGAGAGATGGCTTATTAAGGAGTCACAAAGTACATAATGGCATGTTTTTATAAATTTATCACGTGGTTCAAAGTGAACCTCAGTACTATTTGTATCATCCAAACATCTACTTCTTGGAGTCATATTTTTTCTTGTAACCTCATAGGTAAGAGATAGAGGTGAAATCTTTACAGCTTCACTCTCATACATATCAAAATTGTCTCTCACAAATTTAATAATTTCTATTAAAGATGTAAATAAAGGAGAAAGCTGCTCTAAATTTCCTGTAGAATCTTGGAAAATTTGGAAATACCCTGACCTCCAGTTTAAGTACAAGGGTTGATCAGCTGATTGTAGATCCCGCAAATCTTATATAAAGAAAATGAAAAAGTATTTTTTTTTCTATTTTTTTCATTAATATTGGGCTACAAAAAATTGTCATTTGGGGGCCCCTTTGAGATGGGGGCCCAGGGCAGCTGCCCCGTTTGCCCCTGCGGTAATCAGGCCCTGAAGATAGCACTTATATAGGAACATTTTTATGTTTTAATATGGTATTGCATGCAAATGATAATAGGGTATCCCCATGTAATCTGGTATTGCATGCAAATGGTAATATGATATCCCCATGTAATCTGGTATTGCATGCAAAAACCCCTAAGTCGCTGACTTTATATCGTTTAAGTAATGAACGAAAATTAGAAGATATTATTTGAAGAGGAGGGAATACACTAACTTATGGGGTTATCACCCAGATCATGGGTCTACTTTTAAGGAAGCATTTGCGATAAAAAAAAAAAAGTATATTTGGAAAAAACTTGACGTATGTGGTTTTTGAAATGACCGGTTCAATTCCATGTCGATGGATTACGTGATTTTCCATAATCGGGATTTCCAAAGAGAAATTATAAGGGTTCCGTTTTTTGCTTTTGAGATACGGAACCCTGATTAATTCCTAATTCTCAATTAAACATTTCCAGCTGCGCAATTGAATTTATACATGCAAGAGTAACCAAATAAATGTGAATGCTGTTAATTTATCATCTTTTGTCTGTAAAGCATGTTTGTTGAAAAGAAAAACGTGTACTTGAGAATGGATAGCATCCGAAAAACCTATGTTAAGAAAATTGATTAATAGACTATAAAAACGACTCGGAACGTTTCCGAAAGTCAATAACAGCAAAAGAAACTTTGTTTTTATAAATTCTTAGCTTAAATCTCGAAAATATATCAGTTTCTGAGGATTCTAAAGATAAAGAACGCTTTTCGCAAGCGTTTTAACGCGGCAGAAGTTATTGTATATTTTCTTTCGTGGTTATCTTATATTATCATACTAGATGACCCGCCTGTCATTGCCCGTGCCCGTGATAATAATAATAAAAAAAGTTTCCGATATCCAGTCGAATGACCTAAACCCTGTTGAAATCGAGCCCATAGAATCCAAGAAAAGAATGAGCCCCCAGGCGGTGGAATGTGTCCCCTGTAAATTTAACAAATTTCCTTTAACATTAACGCGATATTTAATTTACGGATCACATTTCCACCTCCTCCTTCTAAACTTAGCCACTTATCTTTAATAGTAACGCGATTTTTAATTTACGGCTGTAGTGAGTAAACGTAAGTTGCGGCGAAAAAGAAGATTAATATTTAAAAAAGGTGGTAGTTGGGGGTCTAAGGAAAATTATTTAGTAGTTTATAAAGTAACTGGAGTAACCTAGAACTATGTTAATGAAAATTGCAGGGCTGCCATTCCAAAAATTATTCAAAATAGTTGCTTTAGTAGCCTTTGAAGCCAAAAAAAGTAGCAAAAATAGTTGCATATCATGGCTGATTTAGTAGCAAAATAGTTGCATATAAAGTATTATCCAAAATAGTCAGTGTTGAGATCAGGATAGATAATGATTTCCCTTTTCTGATTACAACAATACAACATTTTACATACAATCTGCACAAATTCAGTACTGTTTTTACATATTATCTAATTATTATGTAACAAAATTGTTAAAAGTAAATTCATTCTAGTTCTTATGACATTTGAGTTTAGTTTGCTGAAACTTTTGGATCAACACTTGATATAGCTCAAGGGTCGGAAAAACTTCTTTTTTATCTGGAGGCACGGCAGTGCCTCCGCCAAGTCGAGAGAGGACAGCCGTAAGCATACTTTTCTGGAAGCAACTCAGGGCACTTTTGACCCTCCCATATCTCCGCGCTGGAGTATCCCAAAAATTTTAAACTTCAATTATAGAGAGTATTTGGCCCACAGGACCAAAATTTAAAATTACAACTTTCTGTCTTTTCTAGTTCAGGCGATATATGAACTCAAACATTCGATTTTTTGTCACTTCTTACTCACTCGTTCACGCGTCATCAAAAAGATTGGGTAGATCCCGTAGCCCCAGAAACTTGACATTTGGAAAAAAGGTAGTGTTTAGGATACAAAGAAAGGAAAAATTATAAAATCCAGAAAATTCGAAAAAAAAACATTCGAAAATTCAACAAATTCCATCAAAATTGAAAATTGAAAATAATACGATCTTGTAGTCTTGGAAACTTAAGATTTGGTGTGAAGGTAGTGTTTAACATCCAGAAAAAGAAAACATCAAAAACACCAAAAAAATCGAAAGCAAAATTGAAAAAATCAAAGAAATTGAAAAAAACCGAAAATTTGAAGACAATCCGATTTTGTTGCGCTAGAAAATTCAAATTAGGAATAAAGGTAGTATTTAGGATACAGAAAAAGGAAAATTAAAAAAATCCAGAAAATTCGAAAAAAAAATTAAAATATTCGAAAAAAAGTGAAAAAATGAAAATAATTTGATACGATAACGCTCGTATTTATAAATTAATTTGGATGAAACTAATTGTGTGTATTAAGCTCACCAATGCCTCGACCGAGTTCGTTGGCCAGCTTGGTCCGCCATCTTGTTTCAAGATGGCGGCCACGGAAAATTTTAAAACTAAAATAAATATACAAAAAAGTTAAAAAATCAAGTTTATTTTTTAATTAGGTGTTAGGACTTGATACAAGGATTCCAGAGCATTTTTTGTTTTACCTCTATCTTAAAAATTGGCTGAGATAGAGCAGTTTGAAATTCTAGGGTGGCTGACATTTTGAAACAAAACAGCACATTACAAAAAACCAACGATAAATTTATGGTCAATAATGGTCAAGCAGGTGCAATCCCGAATGAATACTCCGTGTTATTATAACTGTAACTTTGACTTCGAAATTTTGATACGTTGCATTTTCTATTTGTTGATATTTTTGAACTATGATTTACGCTAAGTGAAATGTTGTTGTTGAAGAGGGATTTTCCATGTAAATCCGAAACGTCCAATTTTAATATGTTTTTAATGTTTTATGAAAGTGTATTGTAATGTCTGTAATTTTAATGATTTTAATATAAATTTATAAGTTTTAGTGAACGCGATTTCTCGCAAATTATTTTCTTTCATTGTTGTAATCATTTTCCCAATCATACGCATAAAACTATATATTCATATCCATTAGCGCCAAATTATCGCCAAACTTGGCGACAATTGCCGAAATCTCGCCAAATTTGGCGACAAAAATAAGTCTTCATAAATGAAGCCAACTTGGCTATAGCTCAATAATTTGGCGAATTTTTTATTCAAATTCAGTGTAAACGAATCTTTTGTAAACGGTTTCTTTGCATTTTAACTTGCTGTTTTCGAGTAACATTAGCTAAAATTTTAAAACGAAGATATCGGAAAGCTACCTTTTCCTGCCGGTACAGGCCGGAGGACTTTTTTATGAGTTGTCGGATGCAATCTATGTTTTGCATTAAATAAAGTAAAACATTGAAAAACAAATCCCACAGGATGGGGATAGTTTGTTTTAGATAGATTTTAAGATAATTGTCCTATTAGCTAGTACACCTTCCGTTATTGTTTTGTGTTATTTTCCCCGGATTATGCTTTTCTTTTCTTTTGTTTACGAATTTTGTAATAGAAAAGTTCCGCTATAGACTGGCTACGTTATAGACCTTTTTTTTTATAGACAGGTTCATTTTCTTTCACAGGCTTTACTCTATTTAATTTATATATGAAATATTTGTTGTTAAAAGATGTTAGTCGCACAAAAATTTTCACATCTCTCCCTCCCTCCCGACATTACTGGTTGGTTATGGCTTGATAGTCCTTTCTAAATAAAATCATGGTGATTCTAAGATTATCTTGATTTATCTCTAAATGGAACATAAACGATCCTAAGAAAACGGATCAATGAATTACTATATTGGCATGAGGAAATTTAGTTGCAGAAAAATGGAGCACATAGCTAACATTAAGTCTAATAGGAAAACCACAGCCTTGGCAAGATCTGGAGGCACGGCAGTGCCCTCGTCAAGTCGAGAGAGGACAGCCGTAAGCATACTTTTCTGGAAGCAACTCAGGGCACTTTTGACCCCCCATATCTCCGCACTGGAGTATCCCAAAAATTTGAAACTTCGTTTTTCTAGAGTATTCGGCATACAGGACCAAAATTTAAAATTACAACTTTCTGTCTTTTCTAGTTCAGACGATATATGAACTCAAACATTCGATTTTTTGTCACTCACTCACTCACTCGTTCACGCGTCATCAAAAATATTAGGTAGATCACGCAGCCCTAGAAACTTGACATTTGGACAAAAGGTAGTGTTTAGGATACAAAGAAAGGAAAAATTATAAAATCCGGAAAATTCGAAAAAAAAAACATTCGAAAATTCAACAAATTCCTTGAAAATTGAAAATAATACGATCTTGTAGTCTTAGAAACTTTAGATTCGGTGTGAAGGTAGTATTTAGTATCCAGAAAAAGAAAACATCAAAAACACCAAAGAAATCGAAAGCAAAATTGAAAAAATCGAAAAATTTCAAATAATCCGATTTTGTTGCACTAGAAACTTGGAATTCGGAATAAAGGTAGTATTTAGGATGCAAAATAAGAAAAAATTAAAAATCTCGGAAAATTCGAAAAAAAAAATTCAAAAATTCGAAAAAAATTAAAATAATTAAAATAATTTGATTTTTTAGCCTTAGAAACTTAAAATTCGCAGTAAAGATAGTGTTTAGGATTCAGAATAAGTTAAAATAAAAAACGCAATAAAATTTGAAAATAAAATAAAAAAATCGGAAAAATCGAAAAATAAGGAAAAATTGAAAATAATTCGTTTTTACAGCGCTAGAAACTTGAAATTTGGAATAAAGGTAATATTTAAGATACTAAATAAGTAAAAATTCAAAAATATGGATAATTCAAAAAATACCCATAAATTAGTGCAGACGATATATGAGCTCAAAGTTTCGATTTTTTGTCACTCACACACTCACTCACTCTCGCGTCATCAAATAGATTGGGTAGATCCCGCAGCCACAGAAACTTAAAATTTGGAATCAACTGATACAAATAAAGGAAAAATTATAGAATCCGGAAAATTAAGAAAAAAAAAAAACATTCGAAAATTAAAAAAAATCGAACAAATTGAATATTGAAAATAACACGATCTTGTAGTCTTAAAAACTTAAAATTTAGTGTGAAGGTAGTGTTTAGAATTCAGAAAAATAAAACATCAAAAACACAAAAAAATTTTTAGAATAAAATCGAAAAATCGAAAAATTTCAAATAATCCAATTTTGTTGCGCTAGAAACTTGAAATTCGGAATAAAGGTAGTATTTAGGATGCAAAATAAGAAAAAATTAAAAAATCCAGAAAATTCGAAAAAAAAAATCAAAAATTCGAAAAAAATTCGAAAAAAATCTGTGGTTACTTTGATTTGTGGCCTTAGAAACTTAAAATTCGCGGTAAAGATAGTGTTTAGGATTCAGAATAAGTTAAAATAAAAACGCAATAAAATTCGAAAATAAAATAAAAAAATCGAAAGAAATCGAAAAACAAGGAAATTTTGAAAATAATTCGATTTCACAGCGCTAGAAACTTGAAATTTGGAATAAGGCTAATATTTAAGATACTAAATAAGGAAACATTAAAAAATATGGATAATTAAAGAAAAAATCGAAACTTTCAAAAAAAAAAAAAAAAAGAAAGTAGAAAGAAAGAAAGAAAAAGAGAGAAAATGAAAATAATATGATCTCGTAGTCTTAGAAACTGAAAATTTGGTGTAAAGGTAGTGTTTAGGATTCAGAAAAATAAACAATTAAAAACACAACAAAAATTGAAAATAAAATCAAAAAATTGAAAAAAAAACGAAAAATTGAAAATAATTCGATTTTGTAAAGTTAGAAACTTAAAATTTGGAATAAAGGTAGTATTTAGGATACAAAAAAAGAAATAAATAAAAAAATTTTAAAATTCGAAAAAAAAAATCGAAAATTCGAAAAATTGAAAAAAATTCGATTTTGTAGCTTTAGAACTTAAAATTCGGCGTAAACTTATTGTTTAGGATACAGAAAAAGGAAAAATAAAAACACAATAAATTCGAAAATAGAATAAAAAACTCGAAAAAGATCGGAAATTTCAAAATAATTCGATTTTGTAGCGCTAGCAACTTGAAATTTGTAATAAAGGATACAAAATAAGAAAAAAATTAAAAAATCTAAAAAATTATAAAAAAAATTCGAAAAAATCAAAAATTGAAAATAATTTTATCTTGTAGTCTTAGAAACTTAAAACTTGGTGTAAAGTTAGTATTTACTATTCAATAAAAGGAACAATTAAAATATTCGTTAAATTCGAAAATAAAATAAAAAAATCGAAATATCTTTAAGAAATCGGAAATTCGAAAACAATTTGATTTTGTACTGTTAGAAACATTAGTTTTAAGATAATTGTCCTATTAGCTAGTACAACGCCCCTAATTGTTTTACGTTATTTCCCCCGGATTATGGTTTTCTTTTCTTTCGTTATAGAAAAGTTCCGCTATAGACTGGCTACGATATAGACGATTTCTTTATAGACAGGTTTGTTTTCTTTCACAGGTTGTACTCTTTTTACTACACATATGAAACATGGATTGTTAAATGATGTTAGCCCCACAAAAATTTTCACAGCTCCCCCTACCCTCCCGACATTACTGGCTGGTTATGGCTTGATAGTCCTTTCTAAATAAAATCATGGTGACTCTAAGATTCACTTGATTTATCTCTAAATTGAACCTAAATGATCCTAAGAAGACGGATCAAAGAATTACTATATTGGCATGACAATCAGGTAACTTAGAATTAAAATCGAAAAATCAATAAATTTATAAAAAGTCGAAAATTTGAAAATAATTCAATTTTGTAGTCCTAGAAGCTTGACATTTGGCAGAAAGGCAGGGTTTAGCACACAAAGTAAGGAAAAATTAAAAAATCCGTAAATAATAAAAAAAAAGACTAAAAAAACGAAAAAAAAACATCGAAAAAAGGAATAAAGTTTGATTTATTGGAAATTTCCGGAAATTTTAATTTTGGCTTTCTTTTTATACTAAAAAGTTCTTTTATGTTAAATATCAAGTATCTAGGGCTGCGAGTAATATCTCAGATGGATAGCACCTATCCTGGAAGCAATTGAGAGTACTTTTGACACTCCCCCTCCCATAGCTTAGTGCTTGCCTAGGAACCTGAAATCTCTTTTTATCTACAGTACTTTGCAAACGAAACTAAATCTTCAAATTTTTGATACCTGTAAATAATAGGGACAGAGTGAGGGCTTAGCGAAAATCAGTGGATGATCTCCAAAAAGAACCCAAAATCAAGAAAAGGAGGATTACTTACAAAAAGAAGTGAAATCTCATCAAAAAGTCACCTGTAAAAAATGCAGCCAAGTCTCGTAACTCATTTACCGTAAAAAGTACTGAGATCGTATAAAGCCAAGTTTAACTATCTTATTAACTCTGAAATTTTCATTCACAAATCACTCCTAGTCCCTACATCTTTAGTTAATTATTATTTTGTGACTTGGCAATTACGTAGCACGAGAATGTGATGTATATAGTTAGTCTTAATCAAATAATACTATAACATATTAAAGTGCAATAACTTCCCCGTGCGTATATAATTTGCCTTAATTAAATTATCCCATCCCATCCCATAACATAGTAAGGTGTAATAACTTCCCTGTGCTGCGTAATTGCCAAGTCACAAAATAATAATTAACTAAAGATGTAGAGACTAGTAGTGATTTGTGAATGAAAATTTCAGAGTTAATAAGATAGTTAAACTTGGCTTTATACGATCTCAGTACTTTTTACGGTAAATGAGTTACGAGACTTGGCTGCATTTTTTACAGGTGACTTTTTGATGAGATTGTAGTTAACTACAACTACTTTGTCGAAAATGTAGTCAACTACAACTACTTGTTTTAAAAAGTAGCAACTACAAACTACTTTTTAAAAGTAGTCACTACTTCGCTACTTTCAAATTTTGTCAAATTGTTCAATTTACACTAGAAATTGAAGACACTGATTAAATAATAAAGTGACCCCTCGTTATATCGCATCTGCTGGGATACAATTAAATAAATGAGACATAACCAAGGGCATTAAAAATTAAAAAAGATGCCATACAAGGCAATGTTTTGTGTTCATCTCGAAAACGTTTATACACACTTAACAAATTTCGTAGCAAAATTAAGAGATATTATTATCTAGAAAATTACAGAAAATCGCCTAAATGCAAACAATAAAGAAATCTGTAAACAGAGCAATTCTGAATAATAAGAAATCTGGCATTAAAACATGAAGACATCTTAACAAATAAATAAACAAGTGTTGCCAATAAGAAATTTAATTCCTTTGGACTCTGGAGTTAGTATCTGATTTCAGCAGCAAGTGTCAATTGAAAAAATCGATGCCTTCATGCGATGCGTTGCTATACACTGAAGCTGAGAATTGTCACTGCGATTCGGAAATTTTTGAGCAGAAAAATTCTGCACAAAAGAAGCGAGTTTCGACCACGTGATTTGCAGAATGGCATTTTTTTTTTTTCTCCTGAAGTAGCGTTAAAAGTAGCGTTGGTTCTCACTACAAACTACTGATTTTTTGTATTGTGCTACTCGCTACACTACGTTGTTCAAAATGTAGCACGCTACACTACAAACTACTGTAAAAAGTAGTGAGTACAGTAGTTTCGCTACTTGTAGCGCACTACTTCCGACCAACTGATATAGCTCTTGTTAGTTGCAGATGTAATAGTGATATTTCCAGCATTTCATTTTTGCTTTCATAATGAACTCCAACAAATCTTTCTTGCAACTTTTCCTAAGCTGCAGATTTAAGGGATTTTAAATATTTTAAAGCTGCAGCATAAGGGAAGTTTTTATGTTACGTGTATATTTGCTTACTATGAAATGACATTTTTTTGTAGACTACTACAACATAGTTGACGTCTCGATTTAGGGTGATACAATACACAGTACGAAAATCTATTTGAAAAATTATTTACAAATGAAAATTTTCAGGGGGGGGAGGGGATTTAGGTCATTGATATTTATCATTACTACGAAGTATCAAATACAGAAAAAAATTTTTAATATAAAATTCAATTTTTAAATATTTTAAAAAGTTTGAAATTGCAGAAGTGGGAGAAAACAGAAATTGGGCATTGGGGGGGGGGGGGGGGGGAGAGGTATTTTAGATGATTGATTAATTATTTATTGTTACTAGAAAGCAATGAATATGACAGGCTTTTTTCTTTTTAAATATTTTAAGCCCATATTATAACACAATTAGGTGAGACTTTTTCTCTAAATAAATAGTTTAAACCTCTTTCTATACTAGAGGGGGGAAGAGGGAGAAATGTAAATTTGAGAAGGAGAGGTGGATGATTAATTTTTTTCATTTAATGTTATTAGGTAAGAACAAATAGGGCAGAATTTTTTTTCTTAAAAAAAAGTATTGAAAGATTTGAAAATTTGCATGTTGGAAAGGTTGGAAGGGGAGAACCAACAATTTTGGAAGGAAGGGATAGATTATTTACTTATTGCACTAGAGAGCAATAAGTAGGACAGAAGAATTTTTTTAAATATAAAAATACAGATTTTAAATTTCGTTGTATGCTGTGGGCAGGAGAAGAGTAAATTTTGAATGAGGAAGGAGGGAATTTAGATGATCATTATTTATTTATTATTATTAAAAACAGTGATGAGTAAATAGGAGGACAGATGTCTTTTCTTTAAAAAAATGAAGAGATTTAAACAAATTGAAACACAGCATGAGGGTGAGAGGGGGGGGGGGGTTATGGTAAAGGAGAAGCAGAAATTTTTTAATGGAGAAGGTATTTAGATGATTTATTTATTGTTATTAGTAAACAACAAATACAGCAATTTTTTTTTGTTTGTTTGTTTGTTTGAGAAATAGAACTTTAATGATTTAAAACTATGTATGCTGGGGTATCAAAGGATATAATTGCTTATTTTCTTACTGTTACTATGCAGTAGAAATTAGAACAATAGAAAAAATGAGTGAAATTGACTTTTGGTCAAGAAAAGTGCTGTTTGATGTGGTATCGAACATCTAGAAAAATTGTACTGGAATGGTAAAATTTTTTTATTGTTGTTTCATATTTCCTGCAACATGTATTTGAAAAAGTTAGAATAAAATTTTCAAAAAGTCTCCTTTTTCATAAAATAGTTGCCTATTTGTCAGAAATAGTTGCTTTTAAAGCCTTTTTTGCTTAAAAAAGTTGCCTTAGTCTCCTGAAGCTGAAAATAGTAGCAAAAAGTAGCATTTTAGTAGCAAATGGCAGCCCTGAAATTGCAAGAGAATCGGATCATTTTTAAAGAATCTGCACCAAGGGTCCCAAGAAGGATATTAATATTCAAAATTGGTGGCAGCTGAAGTCTGAGAAATTTTTTTTTGTCGAGTAGTTAGTAGCTGGAAATCCTAAGAAGTTGTTTAAAAAGAAAAGCTAGTGAATCGGACGATTTTTTAAGGGAGCTATAATAGGTGGCCCAAAAGGGGCCAACTCATAGTTTTGAGTAGAACCCTAAGAGGAATACATCTTAAAAGGTCCTAGTACTTAGTGTTTTAGATCTTTAATTAGGCGAAATTAAGCATAGGGTGTAAATTAATCATTAGAATAAAATTTTAAAGGAATGCATAAAAAAGGCCCTAGGGACCCAATAAAAATATGAGGGGGGTGGCCCGAGGAGAGAAGTCCAAGACTCAACTTTAAAGTTATGCATTGAAATGATGACACAATTAGGCCCAGATCTTCTCCGAAAAAAAAAATTTGTCGTTCATATAGTAGCTCGAAGTACTAGAAATTTTTTAGAAGAAAAGGTTAGTGAAACGGACGATTTTTAAGGGACTACAGTAGGGGCTCCAAAAGAGGCCAGCTAATAGTTTTGAGAAGGGCCCTAAGATGAAGTGTACTAATTGGAAAGTAGAAATGGGGGAATAACTAAATGGAGAAAAGGTCCACAAAACAAAGAAAATCGGATTAAAAGGGGGCAAATTATTAACCGTTTAGGAAACAAAAAAATCAACGGGCTCCGTATCGAGCCATAGGAGGCCAGGGTCTTAACTGGAATAGTAGAAATGGGAAAAATTAAATGGAGAAAGGGCCCCAAAAACGAAGAGGATTGGATAAAAATGGGGAAAGTTATTAACAATTTAGGGGGACCCGAGTCTCAAGAAATGAAAAATCCGAGCCTCAGATGCATCAAGACCTGCCTTGGACTATCCGCATCCAAATTTTCAGACTTCTACGTGCGGTAGATTTCGCTAGCCATCACACGCACACACACACACAGACAAACAACTTTCTTTTATTAGTAGGAATGTATGTAAAGTATGATGGTTCTGCATTAACTAAATTACAGTTTTTTAAGTGTCTTCGTTGGTGTACCTGGACAGGATAGTGTATAAGTACCCTAATTTTCATCAACAAGGATGGTATGTGGCTGTAAAAAAAAAGTTTCGGAAAATATATGATTGAGGCTTCGGGATATCAAAGTTCCGCAATAGAAGGTGACAAAATGACATAAAGGTTTTCACTTTAAATGATAAAAAATAGGAGTTTCACCATTTGTTTTTCATAACTCTAATAAACATTAAAGGCATCACGGTAGCTACTTCTGCTTTTTCACAACAGTATAGCAAATGCCGTTACTGTTAAAATCCACAATTTAACCCTTTCCGGCACAGTGGTCCCACTCCAGGCACACCTAATTTTAATTCCAAACTTGCATTTGACACCAAGAATATTTAATAAAATTTTGTTTCTACAGTGAAAGCTTAAAATAAGGAGTTCTCATTTTCTAAAAAAGTCGTTTGTAAATTCCGGTGTCAGTCAGTAATTTCCCATTTTACAAACAGACTTTGTCTGTGCCGGAAAGGGTTAACTTTCAATACAAATTGTAGTTGATCAGCTCAGCTGCTACATGTATCAAATGAAGCTTATTTTTAACATTTTACAACATAAATGAAAAGTTATGAATTTGGTTTGTCTGTCTGTCTGTCCCTACACTAACTCTTGTAAATATACTCGGATTGTCATGTAATTTTTATATGTTATCAAGGCTTAGTATAGAATATTCGGTATTGAAAATGAAGTATGCAGCATTTATAGTTCGTTTACAGGATTACACGAAAGAATTTCGTTACACTATCGTCTAAGGCAAGAAGCCGTTTGCGATGCATTTTATTGATGTTAAGGTATTTCAAACGCAATGAGATTGGTATGCATCACTCAGATGGACTACAACATGATTTATCAGGAGTATAGAATAAGCATCATTTATAGTTCGTTTACAGGAACACACAAAATAATTCTATTCCATTATGATCTATGGGGGGAAAAAGTTTCCGGTGCATTTTAATGAGGTTATGATACTTCAAACATATTGAAATCAGTGAAGTTCACTACAACATGTTTTCCATAGATTATGGAGTGCATAGCATTTATCGTTTATTTACAGGGCTACACAAAAGAATTCGATTGCAGGACAGACTATAAAATCGATAATTGCTGGAAGTGCGTTTACCACTGTAGTGTACTTTTTAAATTTATCTAATTTTTAGTGTATTAAGTGGCGTGTATAAATTCTATAGGTCATATACAGTTCTGCACAAAAGAATTTGCAAACATTACCAGATGTGGGCAATAATTGCTGAAAATGGGTTTTTACTCAGTTGTGGGTTTTTACTTAAGCTGCTTATTTGGATATCTCATTTTATTTTACGAAAAAAATGAAATTATTTCATAATATTAACAAGTGTTGGAAATTATTTAATAATCTATGCTTCATGCATGATTTTTTTGTTCTTATTTTTTCAAAAATTTTGCATCTATTCGTATCTATCATATTTCACCATCTAGTACTAGAGAGTGGTCACAGATTGCAGCACAAGGCTAATGGGACCGACTTTTGGAGTAATTACATCAAAAATAAGCTATGTATGTTCAGTTAATTAAACTAATGGGTGCATTAAAGGGTTAATGGTGTTATGTAATTGTAAACATTAGACCTAGAAAGGATCAGAAAATCCAAAATGAAAGATTCGGAGTACTTACATTAAATTTGCTGCACAATGTGTTACAACTATCGATACATCTTTTACCAAAAGAGCATCATTTGATTTTAACTATAACGATAATAACAGAAGTCATTACCATTCGTATCTGTAATTGGGTGATGTTAAGTTAATAACGCATAAACCATTATAAATATTGGAAAAATCTTAAATTGACTATTTGGGAAATCAAATCCAAATTGTTCCACAATAGATCATGAACTATCCATTTGGAAATCGCCAATGAACTATTATTTAAGTTTTTCTATAAGAGTAATAACAAGTGTCATTACCGTTAACATCTGTAAATTAATGATGTCATTTGAATATTATATAGACTATATACAGAAAATCTCAGATGGTGACATGGTAGGATCTATTGATATCTTCCACACTGGGCTTTGAACTAATTAAAATACATTTTCCCCAAAGAGATAGCGTTGATTTGTCTAAACAACACCAATGTAGCTTTGGATATTTTGATTTTTATAAAAGAAGTACCACCTTGACTTTTATCAAAAACATGTTAAACTAACACCAAAATTTAGTCTTTTTTCATAATGCATTATGAACTACCTAACTGATTTTCACCACAGAGATTTTCTTCTTAACAGTAATAACTTACCGCGATGACAACTGTCATAAATGGTGACATATGCAATTTGCCGAAGTTCTTCAATATGACTGCGACTATAAAAAATATAGGAAACTGGAGAAATAAGGTTTCCGGGCATCAATTAAGTTAGGAATTATGGAAGTGACTTTCATCAAGAAAATATTTGAGTCATACTATCAAAAACAACCGATTACATTATCGTTAACATCCAAAATTCGATGATGGAAATATGATGATTAATATAACCATACTAGGCTATAGGAAATATTTGATATTGGAAAATATCAAATGAATTCGAGATGCTGAAATTGAAAATCTTCCATGCTAGCTGTTGAACTAGCTGACATATTTTCACCAATGGCACATACTTTTTTTTTTAAATAGTGGTATCAGATTTCATTACGTTAAAATCGAATAGTTTCATGATGTTACTTATAAAATATAGCATAGGCTATACAAAATTTTTTTGAAAAGTGTTAATCAATTCATTTAACTGGCTTTTACAAATCAGGTTCTGATTTTCCGTTGCTCAAACTTCTTTTCAGCTGTCAGAATATCGATTTTTTGTTTGTTTTTTATAGAAATCCATCACGAAATTGGTTTAATAAGCAAGTCTAAGAGATAAATTCAAATATATGCAAATTTCACTAGAAAACCATCATGGAAATACTTTAATGTTATTATTTATTGATTGCCATTATCTTTTATGCAAATTTAGTTAAAATTATTAAAAAATATCGCGTAAAAAAATGATTAAATTATTTTTGGATTTCGCATTTTAAGGAAAATTGATAAAAATGATTTTGAACCTGGAAATGTTTAACTGTTTATTTACAAATATCTACTGTATGATACATTATGAAAACAGATACATAACATGGATTTTTACATTTTAAGCAGTAATTTATCAATATTTTGGGACTTTAAAGCATTTTTAATTAGAAATTTACATGTATGCTTTGCAACGGTAAGTTAGGCCTAACAGTTACCCGAAAAATTAGTTATGAATACGCTTTAAGTAATTAATTATTTTTTAAAGTTTAAATAGTGCTTTAAAGGTGGAAATTGCAAAAGTTAACCCTTTGCAGTATAAATTATCTTGAAGTTACTCAGTATTTTAAAGGTAAAAAGTAAAAAATTCATACATGAGTATTCACAATGTGAGGAAAATGTCCGTTACATAATTAACCAAAATAGATTCCTATTTTTCCTAATGTTCACCTGTTTATGGTGAAATACTGGTTTATATGGCAACAGCGTTGAATTATTTTGACATATTACATGCTTCAATGGTTTAAATTAATACGTTTTGTGCCCGATGCAAATTACTAGAAAACGTTGTCAACGTACTCAAATTGCGTATGCATGACTCATTTAAAAATGAACTTTGAAGCAATAGAGAATGAGTTATTTGTTTAAATCTACATCTATTTGTATAATTATGTAGAAATTTTATACTTTTGTCGAAAGTTAGACAGTTTATTTGTGTATAGCAGTATTTTTAAATCAACATTATATATGGATTAAAAATTGTGAAATTTTTAATGAATTTGAGTGGAAAATGGAACAAAAATATTTTATTTATTTAAATTTTGTGCAATTGAATATATATAAATAGCATTTCCTACAAAAAATGCTTATTTTACAGTATTCCTGTGACCTGAACTTAATTTGGCGTATTTTTAATGGATTTTCCCCATATATCGCCCCTCTTGGCGACCATTTCCTTGCCAAAAATTTCGGCAACCAACAAGTGTGACGTAATTATGACATAGTGTGTGTTGCCAGCATTTGTAACATAATACAGCATCAACCAATCTAAACATAGGGATTTATCACGTGACATATAGTAACCAATCACCGACGTCTAAAGAGGCCTGTGGTCTATATAAGGAAGAATTATCTGACGTATTTCATCATTCCATCAAAGTCTTTGATCTGCTAGGTCGTGCTTTTTAAGAGCTCTTGCTGATTTTGTTAAGCGAATTATTGAGAGGTTTTCATCGCCAATTTTTTTTATCGCCAAACGGTAAGAGATTGAGTCTTTTTTTTTTTTCTTGTTCAATGTATTTCTGAATGCATTAATGTTTTATACATTATGTTTTCTTGTTTTTTTTTTTTTTTTTTTTTTTTTTTTTTTTCGTATATATTAATTTAATATCTGGGAACTGGGGAAATTTTTTTATTTTTAATCATTTTTTAGTAAAAATATGAGGGATACATTTAGGGTTGAAATTTGATTTAAAATTTACTTTTTGTAATCCGAATGCTTAAAATTTAAACACAATTCATTCGTTGAAAATTTCTTTTGGCATTTAATATATGTCACTCTGGGAATAAATACGAAACTTTTTGATACTTTTATTGCATTATAGATAATGCAACATTCAAAAAGTTTCGTCTTTAAATTTAATATTTTTCTAGAAAAAAAAAAAAAGAGTTCGTTTTATTTTGTCCTAGATTTGACATTTAAAATGAACCAGAGATAAATTAGAAAATATAGGGAGGAAAGTTTTAATAAGTTGTACAAGTTAAAATTTCAATAAAATAAAATAAAATAAACTTTGTCTATCAATTAATTCGGTACTTTTCGGTTAGCCGGGCTTCAGTGATTATATGTACATATATAAATACATATGTATATACATTTATATACATATATACATACATATATGTATATATATGTGTATGTATATATATATGTATATGTAGATATGTGTATATATATATCTGTGTGTATATATATACATGTACATATATCACTGGCGCCCGGCTAACCGAAAAGTACCATTAATTCTAATAATTTATAAGAGTCTTAAATATAATATTTTGAATTAATCTCTTTGTTTTGTTTTTATTTTTTCAAGCCACACATGATGATAAAAAGGATTTCAGAGTCTTTCTTCATGTACCTGCTTTGTTTACGCAATGCTGCGGATTTTCTTTACTACGCCACACTGGCAAAATAAAATTCTTTTTTAATGTGATTTAATGGTTTTTTTTTTTTTTTACTTATTTAATTACATAATTTTACTTGATATTTTTGACATATTTTAATAAAGTATTTATTTGTTCACACTGTAGTATTTTTTCATAACTTAAAATACATTAAACCGGATAATACGTCAGTATTTACATATATGCAGTAATAGCATTTACATATTTGATACTATTGGTGGTCACGTTTGACAACAACTCTTCCCATGGGATCCGATCCGATTATGGAAGACTTAACCTCTTTGTCGCCAACCTTGATCTGGAACTCGGTTATAGGAAAGTAGTAGGAGGAAAAAAGGGCACTTTCTTGTTATAGCGGCCCCCGTAATTGTCTGAGTGCAACGAAGACTCATACACAGCGCAGTATTACTTTGCCCCATATATAGCTACGATGGATATTAAAACCTTTCGTCAAGCATAACTCAAAAAATATTTAACGGATTTCGTTCAAATTTTTACAGCAGGTACCTATAAAGGTGACAACGACGTCTATTTATTACCAAGAATAAATGCTAAACCGTTTGGAAATTATATTAAAAAAATAGATAAAAAAAGCACAATTAAAGTACATACGTCACGAAATTTTGTGGTACGTCATTTTCACCGGCGCGAGATTTTCGTAGACAATCGGAATTGAAAAGTTCATGGAGTACAAGGAGCAAAAAAAATATGCACGCACTAATATTCAGCACAATAAAATATATTTCAATTGAGTAGAAATCGAAAATTAATCTGGATTTTTTTCTCTTTGAAAGAAAAACCCCGCAATAACTTAGTAGACTTGGTATTAGAGATTTGGCGCAAATCTCAGCAATAGCAGCTTTTTTTATTTCTCATGTGTAAATAATAAAAAAAAATCCCTTGGTGTTTAAATAAAAGGTTTCGATTTATGGCATTATTTCTTTTTTTTTTCTCTTTTTAGCATTTTAAAAGGGATTAATGAAAGGCATGTATTTTAAATTAAATGAGTGAAAGGTTTATATTTAAATGAAATGAATTCAATATGAAAATGTTATAGGAACAATATTTGGCGATTTATCAACTGCGCCAGGATAACATAAAAGTACCAATATATCAAACGGTATGTAGTATGAAATGAAACAGTTATAATCACCCATCGTACAAGAAAAAAACTAATATTCTGCATTCAGAGGGAAAAATCAATCTCCTGTGCCGTAAGATTTGGCGAGTTCTTTTTTGGTGATAAGTTTTTCGATGTGATTGTTGGGATCTGAAGGATTTGGCTTACTTTTTCTAAATCTTATTTTTTTGCAGATGTAGTATTATGTAAATATATTTTTTAGCAGGTATTTTTCTATTTTGTATATTTTCTATTTGGCATTTGGAAAAGAGATTTTTACCTTTTTATCTGTGCATTCGGAAATATTAAAAAATAAAAAAAGATTTACATAAATCAAGCGCTTAATTTTTATACGGACCACTTCTCCATTTTTAGATTTGGTACTTTTCGGTTAGCCGGGCGCCAGTGAAATTTATATATCTATGTATACATATATATACATATATCTATACATACACACATTTATATATGCATGTATGTATATATACACATATATATGTGTGTATGTATACATATACATATATATGTATATATAGATATATACATTTCACTGGCGCTCGGCTAACCGAAAAGTACCTTAGATTTTAAATGCTATTTATTATTTACTAGCCGTTTATTAATTGTTTACAATTTAACCCCCTGACAATAACAATTATTTATCACAAAAATGCCTCTTAGGTTCGTTATATAAGTTTGTTTATGTGTTTTCATTACTTATTAAAATATCGAATATGGCGATAAAATTTCATTTTAGCATCGTGCTTAAATTTTTAAGATGGCGCAAAAACATGCTTTAATAAACGTATGTTTGTAAATATTTGAAAAACATGTTTTACCGCTCTCTTGAAAAATTTTGTAAGTTGCTAAAACTACCTTTTGGCACCATTTAAATTTTTTTTCGCCAACCGACATAGGATACGAAACTTTTTCCCATTCAGATACACATGCAAGGTTGGTCTCAAACAAGAGTAAAGCTAGCAACAATATTGTTTTAACTCTATAAGAGTTACAATAATGATATTAAATACTCCGATTGGCTTTGGGCCCAATTACGAAAGTTTCTCCTACAAAAAAACTGTAGAAGAAGTCTTTTACATTTGTTTCAAATGAAGCTCGGTCTACAAGGTATTAGTTAATAATACAAACAACACTAATGGCATGGAGGCAAAAGTTTTAATTTAAATGTATATATTTGAAACCCTTCCCCCCTACCCCCCCCCCCAAAAAAAAAAAAAAAAAAAAAAAAAAAAAGAAAAAAAAAGAAAAGAAAAGAAAAGAAAGTTACAGTAATGAATTTAAAATGGCGTTAAGCCACGCTTTCTGACATAAGCAATTGGCTGCAAACGCGATAACGAAACTTAATAACATGTAGCTAATATAGCCCTCAGGGTACTTTGCAGTTATACAGACCTTGTGGTTTTTTTAAAAAGCTTGAGACAATTCAGGTTTAAGAAGTTGAGATTTACTGTCAAATGATATAAACAACTATGAACACAAAACTGATGAATTATTATTCAGGTTTATGTATGTATTTTAAAAAAATGCATCTGATTACACTTATTAGATAAATTACTGCTGTTTGCATTTAATAACTGATAAACGGCTTCTGTATAATAAATGAACTGTTTAAATATTGGGAAGAGGTGGCGAGAGGTAGAAAGACGAGTAAACAAACGGTTAGACAGACGGGTAGTGAGATGGGTAGAGAGACGAGTAGCGACATAGGTAGGCTGACGGGTAGCGAAACGAATAGACAGACGGCTAGAGAGAAAGGTAAAAAGAGGGTTGACAGAGGGGTAACGAGATGGGTCTCGAGACGGGTAGAGACACCGGTAGACTGGAATGTAGCGAGAAAGGTTGTGAGACGCGTAGCGTGGTAGATAAAGAGACGAGTAGAGAGATGAGTACAGAGACGAGTTGACTGACGGGTAATGAGATTGATAGCGAGACGGGTGAAGAGTCGGGTACAAAAACAGACGGATAGTGAGACGGGTATACAGACGAGTAGAGAGACAGTAGATGGGTACGGAGATGGGTAAGAAGATGAGTAGAGAGGCGTATAGCCAGACGGGTAGGGAGACAGATAGACAAATGGGTAGCGAAGTGGATAGAGACACGGCTAGACATACAAGTAGTTAGACGGATAGACAGACGGTTAGAGAAATAGATTGGCGGGTAGCGAGACTGGTAGAGGAATATAGAGACGGGTAGCGAGATCGGTAGAGAAATATAGAGACAGGTAGAGAGACGTGTAGAGAGATAGACAATCAGTTAGAGAGACGGGCAGAAAAACGGATAGGGAAACAGACAGATTGTGGAGAGACAGACAGACAGGCAAAAGAAAAGTCTGCGGATTGGTGCTGTAAAGGCGCAGGGGGCAGAGCCTCCTATAGAATAATCAAGAAGTATCTGTTAAGCTTAACTTTGTAATATATATAATTTTCAATTTTGCCGATATGGAGATTTAATGTAAAAGTTATTTTACAGAAGTCATCGAAAGATTTTTTCTATACTTTAATAGTAATTTAGACTATAGTTTTGCAATCTGATTTGTAGCAAAACATGCTATCAATGTGGTTTGAAGTGTAAGAGTTTTTATAAACAGTTATACAAATAATAGATATATAATCAAGGAAGAAAAATTTTTAATTCACACACAAAAAAGGTGCAACAATGAAATTAAATTTGCGTTAAGCCACGCTTGATAGAATAATCTATTGGCTGCAAATCCAATTACGTAACTTTAAAAAGCTTGGCGTTTTAAAAGATCAGGCGTTTTTTTTTTTTTTTTTTTTTCCAAGTTTTGCGCAATACGCGCTTAAGAAAATGAGATCCTTTGCCACATGTTAAAAAAATTATGACAACACACCTGATGAACGGTACTTCTTTTCTATTTTTTTAACAGTGTATATGAATTTATATATGATATTTTGTAATTCTATCATTTAATTTGCTCTTTTTCTTTATATTGTAATTGTTAACCCTATGTTCTCAGCAATATCACTCAGACTAATCCCTTTGAGGGAAGTCCTAGTTACGATTACGCTAAGGGTGCAGTTACGATTTCGCTAAAGTGTGAATGAAAATTTCAGAGTTAATAAGATAGCTAAACTTGGCTTTACACGATTTCAGAACTTTTTACGGAAAAAGAGTCACGAGACTTGGCTGCAATTTTTACAGGTGACGTTTTTGATGAGATATTTTATATTGAAATAATAATTTCAGGTACTTTTCGGTTAGCCGGGCGCCAGTGACTATTATACATGTATATTGTATATATACACACATATATATTTATACACTTATATCTACACATATACATATATATGCATACATATATATATACAAATATATGCATGAATATATATATATATTTATATATTTATACATGTACATATATCACTGGCGCCCGGCTAACCGAAAAGTACCTAATTTCATATATGCTTTATAATTTGGCGATAAATCTTGGTCGCTTCGCGATTCATCCTTGGGGGGCTGCTATAACATGAAAGTACCTTAAATACTAATCTTAAAGTGAGTGTTTCTGGTATGCGCTAATGAATGGGAGGGAAATTAATTGAGCCTAAGGCTGAAGGATATGGTGGTAACCAAATCTCTCCTGGGGCTGTTACTTCGAAGATCGTAAGGGGCAACAACAGTTTCGAAATCTTATGGAAAACACCTTCTATTGGCGTACCCTTTTCTCGGAAACGACTCAAGCGATTTCAATAATTTTTGTTTTATTTATTTTATTTTTATTTATTGTATTATACTTAGCTATATTTGGATCGTTTTGTTTTTTCTGGAAAATCAATTTTCTTTTTAGTAATGCTAATTAAGAAAAAACATCCTAGAATTTTTGTGTTTGTGAAATTTTATAACAATTGCCTTTTTTATTTCTTACCTAATTTATTGTTTAGTTATAGCTAAAACTATTTTTTTAATGTTTAAATCGTTTCAGTAGTTTCCTAAAGAAAAAACTATTTCGATATTTTCCATAGGATTTCACAAGGGTTGTTTCCCTTCTAAGTGCTTCTTTAGGTATACTTGCGTATCATACGGACTCCACTGTTTTTCATAGTTCAGACTTGAATTGTAAATTCATAATTTTACCATACTTGGGTATAATATTATAATTCCACTCCCCCCCCCCCCCCCCCCACACACACACAAAAAAAAAATGGTTATCACTGTTATAATGTCTTACCGAACTTTGGCACATGAAAGTTGGTTTCGAAAATTAGTCCGTACAATAATAAAGTACAAAGTATAATTAACTTTGGATACGAAGAATTTAAGAGAATGTTTTAAGCAAACTTGGTTTGAATCTAGAAAGAAAACAAAATTAATTTATTTTTCTGAGTGTAAAATGTTGGTAAAATCGTCATTGTCAAAATCAAAGAGTCGTGTTTTAAAATTATATAAGAAATTTTTCACTTATTATATGATCAAAATAAAATTACACATGGTAAAAATGATTACATTGCATATAAAGACTAAAAAAATCATTTAATAAACAGACCTACTAGTTTCGTTTGCACAATCGGTGACATTCCCAAATCA
The DNA here is from genome assembly GCA_963931845.1 of Maratus michaelseni. NCBI lineage: Eukaryota > Metazoa > Arthropoda > Arachnida > Araneae > Salticidae > Maratus > Maratus michaelseni. The sequence goes on along the minus strand of OZ007587.1, from coordinate 378,498,338 downwards.
TCATATATTCTAATACGAGCAAATCTTGTGTGTGTGTGATAGTGGTTATATATATATATAGGCAAATTTTATCTTAAATACGACTCTAACGATTTTGACGCATTTTTGTATCCTATCGTATTGGGGCACCAGAAAACCATTGGGCTAGGTCATATGTTCGAGAAAATTCGATTAGTGGGCCATTTTGGATCACCATGGGTCAGGGTCAAGCTAATTATTTCTAAAAAACGGTACAAACGATTTTGACTAAATTTTGTAACCTACAATTTTCGGGCACGAGAAGGCTATTGGACTGGGTCACATGTTCCAGAACTTTCGATTAGTGGGTCAATTTTGGGTAAACGCGGGTCAAGTTAATTTTATCTAAAAAACGGCTCTAACGATTTTGATTAAATTTTGTATCCTACGAATTTCGGGCACGAGAATATCATAGGGCGAGAATGTCATATGTCCGAGAAAATTCAATTAGTGGGTCATTTTTGGGTCACTGTGGGTCAAGCTAATTTTATCTAAAAAACGGTTTAGACTAAATTTTGCATCTTATGGTTTTCGGGCTCGAGAAGACTGAGGTCACATGTTCGAGAAAATTTGATAAGTGGATCATTTTGGTCATGATATTTGAACTCAAAGCTAATTTTGACTGAGCATAGTTCGGTCTTCCCTGCTTGTATATTCTAATACGAGCAAATCTTGTATGTGATTATGCAAACTTTATCTTAAAAACGGCTCTAACGATTTTGACGAAATTTTGTATCCTACCATTTTGGGGCATCAGAAAACGATTGGGCTAAGTCACATGTTCGAGAAAATTCGATAAGTGGGTTATTTTGGGTCACCATGGGTCAAGGTCAAGCTAATTGAATCTAAACAAGAACGAAAAATCATGCGTCAAGCATAGATTATGTAACACTTTCCAACGCTTCCAAAATAATTTTACAAATCATTACCGTTTAATAAGCGAAAGAAAACATCTAAGTAAACAATTTGGAAAACGCATAACATATTTAAAAACGTAATTTCAGTAATTTCCAGCATATATTTCCAACATATACAATATTCGGAAAAATATCCGAATACTTTTATTCAGCCCTGTATATGATCAATAGATTTGTATATATACTACATAGGATGCTAAATTTTAGTTTAGTTGGGAAACGCGTAGCACAGTTTAAAATTCTTCTTCTGGAGTTTCTATCAATAAGCGGAAATGTGTTCGCGAACTTTTGTGCTGTCCTGTATATGATCTACAGAATTTATACACACCAAGTAATAGACAAAAAATGAGTTAAATTTAAAATCGCGTTCAGCAACTTAAAACGCACTTCCAAGAATTATTGTTAACAGACAGTAGAGAATTCTTTTGTGTGTCCCTGTAAATGAACGATGACTATTATACACACAATATTCTGTAGTAAGCCTGTTGTAATGCACCTTAGTGATATACATAAATTTCAATGCGTTTAAAATAGTGAAACATTATTTAATTAAACCGCAAACGATTTTTCTCCATAGACGTAATGTAACAGAATTCTTATGAGTGTCCCTGTAAAAAAACTATAAGTGCTACACACTTCAGTTGAAATAGGGAACATGCTATAGATAACGTTAATAACATATAAAAATAGCAGGCAATACGAGCATATTTACGGGAGTTAGAGTACGGACAGACGGCCAGACAAACCGAAGTCATAAACACTTTTCAACTAGGTTGGAAAGTGTTAAAAACGGTTCAAACGATTTTGACTAAATTTTACCACCTATTATTTTCGGGCATGAGAAGAACATAGGGCTGGGTCACATGTTCGAGAACTTTCGATTAGTGGATCATTTTTGGGTCAACACGGGTCAAGTTAATTTTATCTAAAAAACGGCTCTAACGATTTTTGAATTAAATTATGTAACCTCCGAGTTTCGGGCACGAAAAAATCATTGGGTTATGTCACATGTTCGAGAAAATTCGATTAGGGGGTCATTTTTGGGTCACCGTGGGTCAAGCTAAATTTATTTAAAAAACGGCTCAAACTATTTAGACTAAATTTTGCATCCTATGGTTTTCGAGCACGAGAAGACTGTTGGGCTAGATCACATGTTCGAGAAAATCCGAACAGTGGGTCATTATGGGTCAAGCTATTTTTATATTGAAAACGGCTCAGAGGATTTGAACTAAATTTAGTATCCTACAGTTTTAGGGAACGAGAAGACTATTGGGCTAGGTCACATGTTCGAGAATTTTCGATTAGTTAGTCATTTTAGTTATGGGTCAATCTATTTTTCTCTTAAAAACGGCTCAGACGATTTGAACTAAATTTTGTATCCTACGGTTTTGGGGCACAAGAAAATCAATGGGCTAAGTCACATGCTCAAGAAAATCGGATTAGTAGGTCATTTTGGTCATGGGTCAAGCTATTTTTCTCTTAAAAACGGCTCAGACGATTTGAACTAAATTTTGTATCCTACGGTTTTGGGGCACAAGAAAATCAATGGGCTAAGTCAAATGCTCAAGAAAATCGGATTAGTAGGTCATATTGGTCATGGGTCAAGCTATTTTTATCTTAAAAACGGCTCAGACGATTTGAACTAAATTTTTTATCTTACGGTTTTTGGGCACGAGAAAATTATTGGGCTAGGTCACATGTCCGAGAAAATTCTATTAGTGGGTCATTTTTGGGGCACTGTGGGTCCACCCGTGTAGCACGGACGGACAGACAGACAAACCCAATCGAAAATATCGTTGAGACGACGCAGTCGAAGAGGTTGAATACCATTTGGATGCGTGCCTACATAAACTCATAATACATAATCATTCATAAACTCTTTTCAACTATGTTGGATAGTGTTAAAAACCCCACTTGAGTTAAATCAGAATTGCACAAATAAACCATTTGGCTGCTGCTACGGATCTGATTACTTTAAGATTAACTTTAAGAAGCCAAACTTTGGCGATAAACTAAAATGGCGATTTTTTGACTGGTTTGGTAATTCGGCAATTTTTGCTTCGTTTGGCAACCTAGGGTTTTATAATAAAATGTGTGTTTTATAATAAAATTAAGCGTGTGTAAATAAATATAATGTGTGGGGGAGAAAATGTGTGTATAATAAAAATGTGTAGCGCCAAAATAAAATGCGCCAACTCCGGTGCATCTGCGACATCTGTTCCGCTGGAATTGTCATTTTTATTTATTTATAGTGTGGGAGGCAAAGTCCCTTTTTTGCAACCAATTTTCGCTGAAATGATTTGTATTTATATGATAGAGATGGTACATATAATGACGTTGCCAGCCAGCTGACCAAGCAGCGAAGGATGTTGCACAATCCACTGCTAAGCAAAATGGATGGTATCTCGATTATGGATGATTGCCACTCTAGTCGGGTAACATGAGTAAATGGGATACCATTCATTTCACCTCTCAGCGGTCTGTGCGATTTTTGCAGAACTACGCCGATCATGACTCCCAGAACCCAAAACCACCCCCAGTTCAAAACTTTACCTATCTATCTATCTATCTATCTATGTCACTTTTTTTATGGACACGATAACTGCAATAATTCTGCACAAATTTCTTCCAAACTGATACATAAAATCAAAAGGCATAAAATCTCGGTCAAGTTCGTTAATGGGCAAAATCGAACCAATGGGGGAAGATGGGGGGGGGGCTTTTTGTGAAAACTGAAAAACCCCATAGATACGTATCGAATCCGTTTAAAGTTATTATTACTTCTAGGAAAAGGGCTGAAAATTTATGTATGGCAGATTTTTGATATCATTAAAAATGGCCCCAAAGGTAGGGGGGGGGGGGTGGAGGTCGGTTTTAGGAGAAAAAAATTCATAACTTCGTCAATTCAAAAGATATTAAATTCGCTTAAATTTATTATAAATCCTCTTAATATTATCTAAAACTTTTATGTTCACAAGTTTTTTATAGAACCAACCCTTATAACAAAAAAATCCCTGCCGTCTCCTCCTGCAAACAAGTTAGGTTTCGAAGTGGGCGGTTTCAACTGTCGCATCATGGCAAAAAGGTCATTTCTTCCGCAATTCCCAACAAACAGGCGCCCCACGGTCTGCGTCTTCGAAATCTACCTGTGCCTGTAGGCCGAGCCATTAGGGATTTTTTTTAAATTTATATTTGTTTATTTACATATTATCTGCAGTTTGTGACACGAGTCGTGATCACTGTTGAATATTCGCCGAAAGGAGCATATACCAAGATGAACAACCTTGTTTTTCCCAAGTGTGTCCCTTCTTATCGTTGACCAAAAGTTAATTCCTAAACTGGTTATTAGATTTAGAGATATATACTCTAAAAATAGAAAAAAATGTTTCATTAACCCTTCGGCCCTGACGTCCTACTAATAGGACATATCTTTTATTGAGTATTATTTTGTCTTAAACATTATTTTTTATTAATTCCAGCACCTAATAGTGATAGTATGAATCTCTAAATTTCCTATTATGACTTCACTTATGTTTAGCATTTAGTAATAATAATAATAATTTTCATAATTATTAGCAAGCCGTTGGCATTTCTTTTAATTAAAACATACGTTTCACTCTTTAAATTAAAATTTGGGAATCCTTTTCTGAATTGGTAATTTGTGATAAAAGATAAAAAATGTTACTAATTTTTTATGCTTTTTTAATTTAGTTGTAATACGACATTTTCCAAACGTCTTCAAAAATTCTTCCTTAGACTATTGTTATATGAAAAAAAAATCCCTGACGGCTCGGCTACAGGCACAGGTAGATTTCGAAGACGCAGACCGTGGGGCCCCTGTTTGTTGGGAATTGCGGAAGAAATGACCTTTTTGCCATGACGCGGCAGTTGGAACCGCCTACTTCGAAACCTAACTTGTTTGCAGGCGGAACCGGCAGGATTTTTTTTTTTTTTTGCTATAAGGGTTAAAACCTATAAAAACTTGTCAATATAAAAGTTTTAGATAATATTAAGAGGATTTATAATAATTTTAAACGGATTTGATATCTTCTGAATTGACGAAGTTATGAATTTTTTTCTTCTAAAACCCCCCTTCCCCACCCCCTCTTGGGGCCATTTTTAATGATATCAAAAATCTGTCACACATCAATTTTCGGCCCTTTTCCTAGAAGTAATAATAACTTCAAACGGATTCGATACATATCATAATTAAGAAATTATGGGATTTTTCTGTTTTCACAAAAAGCCCCCCCCCCCCCCCATCGGTTCGATTTTTGCCCATTAACGAACTTGACCGAGATTTTATGCCCCTTGATTTTATGTATCAGTTTCGAAAAGATACGGGAGTTGGAACCGCCTACTTCGAAAAATAACTTGTTTGCAAGCGGAGCCGGCAGGAATTTTTTTTTTTTTTTTTTTTTTTTTTTTTGCTGTAACGGTTGGTCCTATAAAAAACTTGTCAATATAAAAGTTTTAGATAATATTAGGAGGATTAATAATAAATTTACGCGGATTTGATATCTTGTGAATTGACGAAGCTATGATTTTTTTCTTCTAAAACCCCTCTTCCCCCCCTCCTTGGGGCCATTTTTAATTATATCAAAAATCTGTCATACATAAATTTTCGGCCCTTTTCCTAGAAGTAATAATAACTTTAAACGGATTCGATACGTACAATAATTAAGAAATTATGGGGTTTTTTCTGTTTTTACAAAAAGCCCCCCCATTTCCCCCCGGTTTGATTTTGCCCATTAACGAACTTGACCGAGATTTTATGTATCAGTTTGGAAAAGATTTATGCAGAATTTTTCCAGTTATCGTGTCCATAAAAAAGTGACATAGACAGATAGATAGATAGATATAAAGTTTTGAACTGGGGGTGGTTTTGGGTTCTGGGAGTCATAATCGGCGTAGATCTGCAAAAATTTTTCAAAATTTCCAACTTAGGGGAGAATGTAATATTCCAGGTTTAAAAAAGGCATTTATGAAATGAAAGTTTATTTTGTTGCCACTGATCTTTGGAGACGTTTGCAGTTTTTACAGTCTATTATTAAACCAGTTTTCTCAAACCGGAATACAGGTTTTCGGATGTTATCCATTCTGGAGTAAACATTTTCATGTTCAACAAACATGTTTTGTGCAGACGAGCATGATAAATTAACACCATAAATTATTATTATATTTTATCTAAGATACAGGGCGTCCATAAAATAACTCCGGAGTTTTGAAGCAAAAATTTTTAGTTAAATCATAAAATTAGGTTAATGTTATATATGTTACGGCCAAAGCCCGAAATCGGCCAATTCGCGAATTGGCCAACTTCCTTTTAAATTGATTGGCCAATTCGGGAATTGGCCAGAGGCTGTCTGCCAGTTCGCGAATTGGCCAGATGCCGTCGGCCAGTTCCCGAAATAGCTATGAATAGTTGGGCAGTTTGAATGTAAGTGCTTGACAAGTTCAGTATTGAAAATAAAGTATGTAGAGTTTATAATTCATGTACAGGAGTACTCAAAAGTAATATGCGACTTAATGGTCTATGGGGAAAATCAATTGCGGCGTGCCTTAATGGTGCTACACTGTTACAAACATAATAAAATATGAATTTCTGAGATGCACTAAAACATGCTTCTGTAGAATAAGGAGCACAAATAATTTATCATTGATTTACAGGGTCACACAAAATAATTCTTTTACATAATGGTGTACGGGGGAAAATGTTTGCAGCGTATTTTAATTATGTTTCATTATTTGAAATATGCTGAAACTGATATCCATTGTTGATTTTTACTACAAAGAATTTTTTCTGTAGAATATAATGTGTATATCAATCATTGTTCATTTACAGGGACAGATAATTGATTTTGAATACAGTACTGTATCGGAAGTATTATCTATTAGGGATGATTGCTGGAAGTGCGTTTTCAGTTATGCGTTTTTAAGTTTACTTAATTTTTGCATGCTACGTGGTGTGTATAAATTATTTTAATCCTATACAGGGCTAAACAAAATAATTCTTAAGCTTTACTATTGGGATTTTAAAAAGTTACATTAAGTATGCTTTTTAATTTGAATTATGCATTTTCAAGCACAAATATAGTATTTAGATTACTAAGAGAAGTTTTTAGAATATAAATTATATCATATACAGGGACATGCAAATAACTTGATACTTGGCTGCCTATGAAAAGTAATTCCTGGAAATGTGATTTCAGTAGTTTTATGTGTATTTTTGCCTAAATTAAATTGTAGCTTAATATTGTGTATAGGCATGTATAAAAACCTGTAGGTAATAAACTGGTCTTTTACAAAATAATTCACGCACATTTCTGCCCATTGGTAGAATTTTTTGAAGGTGTATTTTCAACTGTGTTATGCGTTTTCTAACTAAACTAAATTTTAGAATACTATATATAGAATATATACAAATCAGTACATCATATACAGGGTTTCACAAAATAATTAGTTTTTCTCCGGCTATGTACAGTAGTGGCTGAAATCTGGCTTTAAAATGTGTTTCCTAAAATGTTTACTTGAGTATCTTTTTCACCCTATTAAACGGTTTTGTTAAAATATTCTATAAGTGTTGCACAATATTTCATAATCTATGCTTGACGCATATGATTTTTCTTTCTTGTATCTTCATTGATGACATTTTATTATAACGATAAAAAATATTAATTTTCAAAAATGGTGTTTGTCAAGGGCATTAAAATTGAACTAACATCATATATCAAAAGAAAACATTCATGAAACTGCAGCATTTTCCTATATGATTGCGTCAAAATGAAATTATTTTCAAATTTTTTCACTCTGCCCACTCTGAAATTAGGTACCAAAATTTCAATAGAAGAAATTGCTTTCACCTGTGATGATGACGTCATTTTTAAAAGACATTCGACTGAAAATATTTTTTTTTAATTCAGAAAAGGGCAATATTTGACTACGATTGTGTCCAAATGACAAAATTTACATTGGTATTTCATTCCTCTGATACTGACATCAGACCCAAATGTTTTACAATATGTTTCTATCAGAAAAAAATGGAATCATGTTTAAGAGAAAACACACATTTTCTTCCATAAATTGATGTTTGCCATAAATTATGAACGATTTTTGTGCGCGAAGAGTAGAGACCCGCAGTGATTGCCGTATTAAAGATTAAAGGCCTAGAAGAGCACAAAACCATATTTTAGTGATAGCTTTAGTAACAGTTAAGAGGATACTTCACTCGCGCGAAAACACCCACTGGCTAATATTAATCCTATAGGGGAATTTTTTTAAATATCTCGTTTGTATTTCAATATTTTTAAATGATTGGTTTTTCCTTGGATAGCTGATATTGATCTCCACGCAGTCATTTGTTTTACTTTTTCGATTTTGTTTACAGGGTTTTTTTTATTATGAGGCTACCATCACTTTTGGAACCGGTTTCGAAAGTGAAAGTATCTAAATAAAAATTATCTGTAAACAAAATCGAAAAAGCAAAAAACGGCCTCCGTAGAGATCGACCTCAGCCACCCAATGCAAAAGAAACTTAATTAAAAATATTGACACATAAAAGAGATATTAAAAAAAAAAAAATCTCCCATAGGATTAATATTAGCGATTTGGTGTTTTACGTGATTAAATTAGCCTTTTAATGGTCGCGAAGCACAAAAAGTCCCATTAAATTAAGGGACCCCGTTATACTGATCACAATTTAAAAGGTTAATAGGCGCGAAGCCCACAATCCCCATTATATAAAGGCGTCCGTTTTAATTATCATTATTTTAACGGTTTACGAGTGCAATTGGCAGGGAGCCTCATTTTTCAGGAAACCATGTTAGAGTGCTTGCCGTATTAACAAATTATAAGTGCGAATTGCACAAGGTCCCGTTTTGTAAGTGACTCCATTACAGTGATTATCTTATTAACGATATATGTGCACGAAGTGACAAATATGATAAATACAAATACTCTTGCGCTACGATGATTATGGGACGTTTAAAATGCAGAATGAACAATGTAAATTTACGTTTAAAATATTTCAAGACTTCATACGAAAACTTATTTTAGTAAGGAAAAAAGGAGAAGGAAATATAACAAGGCCAACGCATAGGATCGAAATTAAATGTGATTGTGCTTTTCTTTATGTTGGTTTTATTTATTAGATATTTATCATGAAACTAATTTTGCATATACAAAACACTGGATACATTTATTTGTTAACATGGGAGTCCGCAGAACAATATCAGGAAGGGGTAAAATTTTCGAACAGATGTAACTCTAATCTAATTTTTACTTCCTTCTATCTATAACAGAAAAAAAATATTGTAATCGGAAAATTTTTTCGACTTTCGGTTTCCTACGGATTTAAAAGTTTCAGGGGGTCGGAGATCCCGAAAAACAATTTTATACAAAATGCCCCATTTATCAATGCAAAATTCTTCTCATTTTTTGCTTAGAAAATATACATAATTTTTAAAAAAATACGACTTTTGAAGTATTAACATGTATGAGATAGAAGAATGTTTTGTGATTGGCACAACCGACAAGTTTTCTTCTGTTAAATAGAGAATATAAACATGAAATAAACGAGATGCATTATTATTTTTTTTTTATCAGAACTCTACGTGCAAAACAATTTTTAAGTACATCAGCATAAATACAAAAATATAACAACACATATTAAAAATAAAGAATTGAAACAGTGTACTATTTTTCCTAATCAGGGAGGGGGTTTTCCCCCCTGTATCCTCCGTTTAAGTACGTGTGCGTCACCTATCGGACACCCTTGGAACCCCGTTTTGTATATTGGCCGGCCAAAACCCGAAATGCATTATTCATTTCATATACTTCGGGCTTTGGCCAGGAATCTCGGCCAATTCGCGAATTGGCCGTAACATATATATGTACTTAAAGGTAAATTTATCAAGATTTTTACAACATTTAGTAGGTTTTAATGTGTTGGTTTCACGACACACATCCAAATGGTACCACAATGGTATCGACATTCTCTTCTGACACTCGTGGCGTACCAGGCGATGTTTGTTTTAACAACACACTTCCCGTTCAGGCCCTGACTATCCCACGGGCACCCGGGGCCCGAAATTTCTGAGGGGCACGAAATTTTTCATAATTTCATCTAAAATTCCATTTTAAAAAATCATAATTGTGGCAACGTTTTTATTTTTTTAGCACTTTTGTTTGCACTTAGTATCAGCTTGGTTTTATAATTTAATAATAATAACATCATTAATAAGTAGACTTCTTAACAACATTTTCTAGTAATTGATGTGCTGTATTTATCAAGTCATTCAATTATATCATATTGCACATTTTTTCGAAAAGTGACACAGCTGAAAAAATGTGACATTTGAGATATTAATACGATAAAATGACAAAAATATATCTCAATCTATGGTTAAAAGTACATTTAAATAAATAATAGAAAAATATTTTATTTTATTCCTGGAACCGTTTTTCAATTTTTCGGAAAACGTACCGTAATTTTCGGCCTATAATTATGTATGACCCAGAAATTTTATTTAAAAATTTAAGTTAAATATTTACAGCGGTTTGGTAAGCTACATTATATAAAATTTCTGGGTCGAACCATAATTGTTTGATCCGTGGATTATAGACCGGAAATTAGGGTAGTTTTTTGAGTTGACACATTTTGAATAAGCGTGCTATATGTAAAAAAAAAAAAAAAAAAAAAAAAAAAAAAAAATACTATCAGTAAATCAACCAATCTAAGGGGGCACGAAAAATTGGAAGTGCCCTGGGCACAAAAACTTGCTAGTCTGGCCTTGTTCCCGTTTCTTTAAACGCACGTAGCCATTGACGAATGGTTTTGTCCGTAGGCGCATTACCACCATACTCGCGCCGAAAGTTCCGCTGTACAATGGTAACAGATCCAGTTTCTATAAACGATACGCACACTGAGCCTTTTGTTGTTGCGTCGCCATCGCACTGCATTAACTGAATGGAATGAGCGTCTGCTACGTTACTTCAAGGTCAATGACGCGCAGCACTACCCAGAGGCGGATTAACCACCTACTGGGCCCCCAGGCTTAACACATTGCCCCCCCCCTCCTGCTCTATATGTATATACATTGACATACAACATATATATATATATATATATATATATACAAACATAAACACGCACACACACATACATATTTTTTAAGGACAAAAAAAAAAAAAAAAAAAAAAAAAAAAAAGTCACAAACTTAGCGCCGGGCCCCTAGGCTTCAGCCTACTCAGCCTATTTGGTAATCCGCCTCTGGCGCAACCAAAGTTTAAAAAAAAAAAAAAAAAAAAAAAAAAAAAACTGAAACTGGCGTGAATAAAATTTGATGAGCTACTGATTTCTTCTAAATTAATTGACCTGATCTAACTCATACCGTTAACTCGATATGATTTTTTTAAACCCCCGGAGTTCTTTTATGGACAAACTGTTTTAAAGCGAGAAGCAAAAGTCTTAATTTTTCAGTGCAAATCCGACCTTACTGTGTATGCCTCAACTTTTCTTGAAGGGTGAATAAAGCAAGAAATAGAAAATTAAGAAGAATCAAGAATGCTGGGGAAAGAATAGCTCGCCTATTGGCCTGCACTGCTCCCAACTCTACCGCTAGGAAATACTCCTTCTAAATTCTATTCCTATTTCCCCTTCCTGGAAGGAGCATTCATTCTTCCACCTGCTTTGTTTGCGAGAGAGATGAACAAAAGGTATTGGTGATTGCAAGGGGAAGGCAGGGAGGCGCTTTCACTTTTTTTTAAAGCAGGAATGGAAAGTGAAATGGGAGGGGAAGTTTCTCTTCTGTAGAATTTGAAAAAGGTTCCTTTTCCCCAGGAGGAAAACATTTAATTTACAACCAGATAACAACATTTTTGACATAATTTTTACACGGACTAAAAAACCTTTATATTTATAACCCTTACCTTTATATATTTAAAATTTTCAAAAGGTTTGAACAACAAAAGCTTTTTTTAATGTTTTCTTACGAGCACTTTCATCACTAATTATCAGTATTTTTTATTTGGGTTCATTTAAGGTTTTATCACGGACCCCGGCAATGCCGTGATGGTCAACTAATCTGTTTTCTCAACCCGGAATATAGATTTTTACGACGGTATCCATACTCAATTAACTATTTTCAGCTGTGTAACTAAATTTATACATGCAATAGCAACACGATAATATTAATTTTAATGTAAATGCTGTTAATCAAACATGCTTCTATGTGAAACATGCTTGCATAAACATGAAAATGTTTACTTGAATTGACAGCATCCAAAAAACTTATATTCCGGGTTGAGAACGCAGATTAATACACAATAAACACGGCCTGGAAACATTTCCGAAAATCAGTAGCAGCAAAATAAACTTTGTTTTTATGAATGCCTCTTTAAATTTCTAAAATATATTGGTTTCTAAATATAGGGTAACTCGGATGAGGTTATTATATATTTTCCTAGATTAAGAAACATCTGTCTATTTGTATGGCATAGTTATACTCATGGAGTTCATGGTTATATTATACTATTGCAAAAAGGCTTCAAATGTTGTTCTTCATCCTAATGAAAAGCCATTAACTTACGTCAAGAAAAAAAGCTTTTGTTTTTATTAATACGAATCTGGACTCAATAAGTTATTATTTAGAAAAACTTTCACCATCCTCTTAACACGTAAAATAGTAAAAATTATATTTTTGTACGATCATAACTTGAATTATAATGCTTTTAATGTGATGGATTTTCAGCTTTGTTAAAATTGAAATTTCGTACGTTTAAAATAAGTAAAAATGTAATAATTTAAAAAAAAAATAAATAAATAAAAATATACTTTTTTATAAACATTTAATGTTCATCTTAAAAATCACGCCTCATGATTTTTTTTAAGAAGAAGAAAAAACATCCCAAACAATATATTAATTAAGCGTGAGCCCCGAAAAGGATTATAAAAATTCCCCACTTTTTTTATGTTTGGCAGAAAGCGCGAGCTAGTGAATTTATTTTCTAAAAAAATTGTCATTTTTGCTCCGTTTCTTTTTATTTTCTTCTATCATTACAAGAAGAAAGTATTGGATTCGTGAAAAATTTCCAACTTCGGTTTCCGACGGATTTATACGTTTTAAAGGGTTTTGAACACGATTTGACTGTTTTTAGAAAAAGTCTGTCTGTCTGTATGAGCCAAAAAATTTGTGGGCGCTCTATTTCAAGAACTAATGCAAGAAAACTTCAAATAAATAAAACTTTAGATATGGATCGGTGCTGATTAGTTTTTGGCGTAAATCGCCCAACAGGTGGCGCTGCTGTGATACATATTTAACGATAGCTATATCTCAAGATCAAGCACATCATAGTTTGGCACATCATTAAATCTATTGTTGTTGTAAGTCGTATACAATTGTAATCATAAAGAGTATTAGGCTAGTGTCCGCCTGTGGCGAGCTAACGGAAAAATGCCTTAAAATTATATTAATCTTTCTGTATTAAAAAAAAGTAATCTGGAACTGAGCCAAAAAACAAAATGGACCAATCAAATTCTGCGTAGATATTCCGGGTTATTCTCATCTTTTTTTCACTAGGGACTTTTTTGAGGAGCTATTACTTTTTTTCTAGCTATCCTACGGATTTGAAAATCATACCACCAGACGCGAAATATAACAAGCTTTCAGAAATTAAAAAAATTATCACGGTTGGACAATAAAAACTCAAAAAATCCTTAAAAATCGAGTAAAAAATCTTTTATTGAAAAAGTCATTTTTTTATATTGTTGCCAATTTCTAAATAAGCGCAAAGGATTATGTTTTATCTCAAATAAAAAATGTATTTGCGCGAGACTATTAAAAACAATAATGAAAGTTTAAAATAATAATTAATTGATCACGTGTTGAAAGCAGAAAATAAAGAAAATTACGTCATAAAAATTGTGTTTACATATGAATATTAAAAATAAAAAAGATGAATTAAATGAAAAAGTATGATAACCAGTTAAATAAAAAAGCATTATAACCTGATTACAGAAGAAAGTCGCCATTCGTGTATCATCATCATCATCTTTTTAAAACAGGATGCATTACTAGGTTTTAAGAGGCTGTGAAATCAGAATGGGGGTTGGTGAGCGTAGCGAGCAGGGGGCAAAGCCCCCTAGTAATTTACAATTAAGTTCTGACGGGAAAAAATGTTAAAATGTTGTATTGTTATTGTAAACTCATCTTTGCACATAATGTCTATAGTTCTATCCTATCAGGTAGTGAGTGAAAAATAGATTAAAAAATTCCAGCTGTACTATTTTATTTAACTTAGTTTTCTAAGTTAAGTAAAATAGTGTAAAAACTTATTTGACGTAAATTGCTTTGCATAGCATGAATCACACCATTTAAAACATTTTTCCAATTGGAACTATACCGCTAAACCTAGCAGCTTAAGGCAGTTCTCTAATCCAATTTGGCTACCTTCCGATACATATTTGAACTCATTTCTGTTTTCTTTGTATTGGCAGGTGCTCTCATTCAGAAACTATGTAATTGATAATTTTTTCCCCATTTTTCAATAAAAACAGAATATCTTCGAGAAAATGCTGGGGGAATTTATTTATTTTTATTATTATTATTATTAGTAGTAATGTTTTTTTAAAAGCGCCTTAATTAGCTATTGGTCAGAGATTAGATAGGTATAGGACACCAGTATACATGATGTTTCAATTCCAAGGTTAAAAGCATTTAGAGTGATACTAAACGTCGACAAATAATAGTTGCACGATGTCACAAATCACCTATTAAATCAAAAATACAAGATGTCTCTTTTAAAACCAAACTTGGCTCATAATTTCAAGAATAATGGAGATATTTTTAGTGAAAATTTCCTACTTTGCTTCATGTGAAATTGGAAGGCATCCTAGTAAGTACTGGAGATGGCTGCCATTCACTTCCAAACACGCTTCATAATTCAGAATGTACTTGCAGGAAGTACGGTGTAACACATCGAATTACAATGCACATCCAGGAGTTTCTGCAATGTCACACTATTTCACACAAAGGAAAATGAGTCTGTTGAAATTTTCGTTACAATATCTTCATTATCGTTAAGAGGACGACTACAGTTGTGAAATCCCATGTAAAACAATTGATATGGATGTACCTTTTCCTCGGGAATAAAGTGGAGAGATTTCAATATTTATATCACTTTCCAACAAAATTGAAAAGTGTTTATGAATTCGATTTGTCTGTGCTCTAATTCTCATAAATATGCTCGGATTTTTATGTGTATTTTAGGTTTAGTATATACTGTTCAGTATTGAAAATGAAATGTGTAGCATTTATAGTTCGGTTACAGGGACACACAAAATAAATTCGTTATACTATGGTCTATAGTGGAAAATCATTTACGGCACATTTTATTGATGTTACGGAATTTGAAACACAATGTGATTGATATGCATCACCGAGGCATACTAGAACATGCTTTCTCAGGGGTATAGCATAAGTAGTATTTATACACAGGGACACACAAAATAATTCTGTTATATTATGATCTATCAGTAAAAATCATTATACTTGACAGAGTTGCATGTTTTACAAATGAGCTATTGGTCTAATATCATAATGTACAACAATAATAAATCATTTGTATGCTCATTGTTAACAACAACAAATAAAATAAAGAATAAACATTAAGTTTTGAATATTTTTTTTACTATTCCTTTCTAGGTCTTGAGTTTGACTTGCTGTAAAGACGAATAGGTTGACTAGTAATCACCATGGAAGAAGTAATACCTTTCTTTAACTTTGTGTATTACATGATCCTTTTGATTTTTGCTAATTTTCTTTCTTTTTTTGTTGCTTTCATGTTCGAGCATTGGGGAGACGAAGAAAGGAGTCTGCCTGTTCCTGATGCAGAGGCTGCCACCCGTGCCGACGAGGAGGAAGAGGGGGAGTTTGTGGATGCCCCTCTAGGTAAGTGGGTGCCCGTGTCCCGTCTCTTTTCCGGTTCCGCCGCCTTCCTCTGTCCAGAAGAAGGCCGAGATGGATCCAGCTCCTCGGAAGTGGACGAAGATGATGTGAGCAGCCTCCTGCGTAGCTCTCCCACGCCCAGCATCCAGCTTCCTCCCAGAAAGAGGCGTGACATCAGAGGAGTGGAGCTGCCTTCACAGGAGACCAGCGAGGAACCAGCTGAAGAGGTACGTATGTCGTTACAGGTTGGTCCTCCATCCAGCAGTCCTGTGGAAGAAGGCAGCAAGCAGAAGAAGAAGAAGAAGAAGCGCAGTCTTCGTAGATTTTTCTGCTTTTACCCTCCAAAAGTGGAGCAGTAAGGTATGACAGGTTGTTTTTTTGTAACTGGTTTTTCCTATATTAGTGACTTATTTACCCGGATGTGACTTTTACTTACCCGAATTGTGACTTTGTTTGTGTTGTCTTTCTATATCGTTTGATATCTCTTGTGTATGCTCCTTCTGTTAGGGGTTATGAAGAAATAATTATCTGTTGAGTGGAGTTGGTTGGAAGGGTGAAGGTGGTGGCATTTACCTAGTATTTAAGTATGTAGTTCTTAAGTTTAGATTT
Organism: Maratus michaelseni; assembly: GCA_963931845.1. Taxonomy (NCBI): domain Eukaryota; kingdom Metazoa; phylum Arthropoda; class Arachnida; order Araneae; family Salticidae; genus Maratus; species Maratus michaelseni. The sequence continues at coordinate 378,481,849 of OZ007587.1, read as the reverse complement.
AAGTGTAGTTCTTAAGTTATAATCCAATGAAACTTCTCTAAACTAAACTGGCACACCACTAAGAATGGGATTTAATTAAGAAATTAAAAAATAATGGCTGTTTTCGCTTTTATTTGAATTTAAATTTTGTAAATGGGTTAAGATCTAACTAAAATTTTATTTTCAGATCCTTTTTAATTGAAAATTAACCTATTTAAATCGTGTCAAAAGTTTTATTTCGGTTTCGAAATTAATGTATAATTTTTTAAAATTATTTCTTACAACAGGATATTCTTGCAACAGGAGTTTGTCATCTTTGGTGAAGTTTAGTTTATCGAAGTTTCATTGTATTATTGTAAAATTGGAAATTATTCTGGCCTTTATTTATGTATATATGACTAAATTCTATTTAATATACTTCTGTTTCCCAAAATGTATCTAATATTTTGGCCTTAAAATCAAAATTTTCCATACAATAGCAATAGTTCAATAGTAATAATTCAATAGCAATAGTTCAATAGTATTTAATAGTCAATAGTAATAAATAGACAATAGCAATAAATAGTTAATAGTAATAAATAAAAAATAGTAATCAACGGCATTCAATAGTAAACAATACAATAGTTTAAAATAGTTAGGTAGTCTCTCTCTCTTTCTATAACACACACACACTACACAAACACACACCCACACAAAGAGAGGGAGAGAGATTCACTTCGGGTTATTTTTATGCAGGAGAATTAATGATGGCAGCTGTAGAGTAAAATGATCATATGTGCAGGTTCAGGGCAGTAAAAAAAAATCTTCCTCGAAGAATAGGGCTTCTTGCGATGAATGGAGAGGTACGGGTCAGTTTTAAGGGGCGGAGGAGACTGACAATTGAACATCATAAAAAACGGAGAGGTTCGGGCCAGTTTTATGGGGTGGAGGAGACTGGCAATTAAAAAAATAATACATTTCATCATTTTCTAAAGCAAAACTTATTCAGTTGACAAAGTTTATCTTGAGATCTACTGCTTAATCAATTTTCGAATATTGGCTTTGGCACAGTATAAAGTTTTACTAAAATTTAGTATTATGCACATAATTCAATCTTAAATACAGAATTTAGTCATATATATAGAAAGGCCAGAATAATTTTATATTTTAATCAAAATTCGAGCGAGAAAATGCCATTTTTTATTTCCCACTTTTCTTCTTTTTTTTATTAGGGTAGATTGGGTGAAGATGCCGTGGTTTTTTATTTACTTTTTTATAAAATCGTGTGTTGTTTTTATTTGTAATTCATTAATTTCTCGTTAAAGTTGATACATTTATGTATGATTTAAAAATGTATTTCATTTTACAAATGTCATAGAAAGCATAAAAAATTTTGCCTTTGTAAATGCGTGCATTTCGACATTTTACCCCAATATTGGGGTAAGATGGCCAACTACATAGGAAATACATTAAGAAAGAGCGTAAAAGATTTTGGACACTTACCAAAGGTGTTAAGACTAAATAGCAATAAAAAATCACTATTTAAAACTTAAATAAAACAACGCAAACTGGAATGAAAATATCAGTAGAGAAGCCTCTTCCACACGACTGAGTGTGTTTCCCTACAGCGCCTGCGCATAAGAAAACCACGTGACACGGCATCTCACCCCAAGTTACCCTATAAATATAATTTCTCCCTGTCTGTTCTACCAGATTCTGAAATGCTACGAAAAATTCACGAGGTGGAAGTATTGTACGAAGGTGGATCAAATATAAAGGCTATCACTAAATTATCAATATAAATTTGTTACATTTGTTGTCATACATAAATTGTATGTAAAAACAGCAATAATAATATACATCTATAAATAAAATTATATATATAAATACATACATAAACAAGCATAAAAGTTCACCAGGTTTGTTTTCATAATTGTTTATACCATTTGGCAACAAATATCACTTTCAAAAGTCCGAATTGTGCGAATCTTTTTAAAAAACGCCAAGGTCTCTATAGTGGAAAAGTACCAACAAATTTTTCTGAAATATGATTCATACACGTCCTGATTCTTTTTAATATACACGAATTAAAACAGAACTACCAATATGTTAAAGAAAGTATGTAGATGGTGAAAAAAACATTCTAGAATAATAAAATTAATATATTTTTGGTAAATAATCTTTCAAAAATAATCTATTAAAAAGGTCGCATTTATATTTGATCCAACTTCGTATTTTTAAGGTTTTAGGTGGGAGAGGGGTGAAAGAACCATAAAAATTGATGAATTAGTTATGTGCTATTATGTTTATAGTATGACATGCAATGTTGCCAAATCTGGCGAATTCTTATTCAGAAAATTCGAATTTATACCTGAAAATTTTGAATAATAAATTTATTTTGTGGAAATTCTGTCATTTTATAAACTAAAAATAGCTGTTCAAAATTTCTGGTAAGAATTTGAAATTTTTGAATTAAAAAAAATCCGCTAGATAGGGCAACACTGATGACATGTGATGGCATTTGAAACGATGGTGATTCAATGCGATTCCTGGGTATCAAGAGTTACATCGAAACATGTAAAATATTTATGGGTCATCGTGTTTGCTGGATTGTATTTCGTATTTAGAGTTGTTTTATTGTAATTCTGGATTGTCCCAGATAAATAAAACAGCTGATAAATAAAGGAGTTAGCAGGAGGACTCGACAAACTTCCAAATGGATGGAAACACAATTGAATCTGCGATTTCAAAATCCAATGTCCAATTTTTTTTTGTGTGTGTGTGTGTGTGCACGACAAACGTGTTTTTAAAGGTAGGTGGTGTGTAGCCACAAATTACATAGGTTTATTTATCTGTTGCCATTAAAAATCATCTTTCACTGCAAGAATAGCATTAGTCAATGGCAATACCAAGGTACAATCCAATGGCCAGCAACAGAACACGAAGAAAATGATGGTGAATATGAATAAGTGCCTTAATGAATAGGTGCCAAGTGTAAAGATATTAAGCACTGCTATTTTTTAATAGTAATCTTCTCATAATTTAATCGCAAAATTCTGCGATTTAATAAAGCGCATATTACTATTCGGAAATAATGGCATATAGAATCTGTAGTTTTTGACACATATGCACTTATTGTCAGTCCTTAACACTTAATTACTCGCTTGTGTACACCATTATTTGTACACTTACTTGTGTACAATATCATTTATATACTTACTTGTGTACATCATTATTTGTACACTTACTTCTATACACCATTATTTGTACACTTACTTGTGTGCACTATTTATTTGTACATTTAATTGTGTACATCATTATTTGTACACTTACTTGTGTACAACATTATTTATATACTTACTTCTGTACATCATTATTTGTACACTTACTTCTATACACCATTATTTGTACACTTACTTGTGTGCACTATTTAATTGTACACTTACTTGTGTACATCCTTATTTGTACACTTACTGGTGTACATCATTATTTATATACTTAATTGTGCACATCAATATTTGTACACTTACATGTGTACATCTTTTGTATACTTACTTGTGAATACCATTTATTGGTACATTTATTTGTCTACACCATTATTTGTACACATACTACTTGTGTATGCTATTGGATGTTACAAATTTAAATAAGAACATTGTTAAGGACTGAAGTGCACATGTGTCAAAAACTACGGATTCTGTATACCATTATTTCCTAATAGTAATATGCACTTTATTAAATCGCAGAATTTTGCGATTAAATTATGAGAAGATTACTATTAAAAAATAGCAGTGCTTAATATCTTTACACTTGGCAACTATTCATTATTGCACTTATTCATAGTCACCATCATGTCCCATCTCATTTTCTTCGTGTTGGCCATTGAATTATATCTTGGTTTTATCATTGACTAATGTTGTTCTTGCAGTGAACGACAATTTTTAATAGCAAAAGATAAATAAACATATGAATTTTTTGTATATTACAAATGCGCATTGTTCGAAAACATTATCACATATACCTATGTTAAAGTTTTTTTAATTACAATATTGTATTATATGGTAATTGTATTGGGCTTAAAATTAATCTTTGAAAACAATTTTATTTTCTTAGAAATTTAAAAATACATGTTACTATAAAAAATACACAGCGCGGAAAGTTATACTGTGTGAATTTGTTAGAGTATTTAATGATTAATATGCAGAGATGTAAGTGATTATTTTATCAAATACATCATAAAATTATATTCAATATTTTTTGGTATCATTTGTGCAGCAATAAAACCCATTGACTGTAAAAACAACATAACTACACAGATTTTTAAAGGTTTTATTTAATTTTAATTAATACAAAATAAATAACTTATTACGTATTAAAGATTTAAATAATATAGCAAGCACAGAATTTTTCTTAAAATATCTAGCATTTGTGTACAACACAGTTTTGATTGATCCCTGGAAAATATTAAATCTTGGATGCATGTAGTTTTTGAAATCATCGATTCAATATCATCCGTGTTCCCTCTAAACACAGCTCGAAAAATTATAAGTCGACCAACAATCTGAAATCGATAAATTATCATTCCATCATTCGATGCAGTTAGGATAGATATATAAAAGTAATTTTGCAGTATTGGTATAGAAAAAAAATGCAAGTTGTCTAAAATGATTGAATTTTTGTCTGATTTGCTGTTTCATAAATGTGCATCACAATTCGTAGGAAACAGTTATGTGCAACGCTTTTTTCATTCAATGCGGCAAAGCCGATTCCATCTATAAAAGTTTAGGATTTTATGAAGGGTTTTTAGAAAAGAAAATTAGATACTCAATTTTGAGTATAGATTGAACCGTTTGACTTCTAAAAGCAGTGAATTAGTGGCTACTTTTCAAAAAGTAGCTTGTAATCACTACTTTTCAAAAGAAATATTTTTAGTTATAGTTAACTACATTTTGTAAAAAGTGGATGTTGTAGGTCGCAACTAAAAAAAAAAAACTTTTTTTCAATCACTGGCTTGAATAACGAGAGTGTCTGTATTGAAATTTTTTCTAGATATCTATCGGTTCAGCACAACCGCTCCAAATAGAAAATATTTCGTTTAATGAATCAAGCTCGCAAATTCAAATTTTTGGTGAGCTTTTTATGCAGCCGTGAAAGAGAAATTCTCTGAAAAATATTTAATACTTACGTTCACGTCCTTTCAACTTATGTAGAATTTAAGATATAACCCAACAAACGCAAGACTTTTGGCCACGTTATGCAAACGTTATGGCCAAAGAAATTTGTGGCAAGTTGTATCCAACCATTAATGTATTTTAACTGATGCAGCAGCACATCCGCTGCCTATAATCAAATCAATAACGGGCAAATGGGGAGAAAACTTAATGCATTTTCAGTGACTAACAGCCAATGTAAATATGTTTCCGGGCAGCATATACAAATCTGTCATCGTTTAAAAGTCAGTGGCCCAGTATAATCTCCTCGATATTTTTATTATAAGAAATAAAAAGTATTTTTACTTCACATTTTATAAGATAATTTTCGTTATTTTAAACCTGGATTTACGTAAAATGATTAAATATGTTGCATGTTTTATATTTTATGCAATTAAAAAACTATGAAAAGTTTTCGGGGATTGCACTTCTATGTGCCATTATTAAACACAAATCTGTCATCGTTTAAAAGTCAGTGGCCCAGTATAATCTCCTCGATATTTTTATTATAAGAAATAAAAAGTATTTTTACTTCACATTTTATAAGATAATTTTCGTTATTTTAAACCTGGATTTACGTGAAATGATTAAATATGTTGCATGTTTTATGCAATTAAAAAACTATGAAAAGTTTTTAAACGAATATATTTTTCGAATGAAAACGAATCACTGGAATAAAAATAAATATATTTTTTAATGGTTATTTTATATAATTTTTAATTGCAAAGACAAGTAGGTATTATATATATATGTAAAACATATCCAAATGCTATGCTGATTTAAACAATATATAACAGTAAATCGCCTTCTTTAAACATACATATTATATAACCGCATTAAAAAATGTAATGATGAATGTTACTTTATTGACACATTTTAGCATCACGAAACTTTCAGATACATACATAAAATAATTTTTAGACATAAATGTATATTTTTTAAAAATATATTACTGAAATAGAAAAGAATCGAATAACATTTTTCATTTTCTATTAAAAGTGATGACTACGTGTCTCTAACATTTTCTTTAAAAGAATAAATTTAATTTGAATTTTTTTTCAGTGAAAGAGTATTTGCTTATATCGGAAAAAATAGGAAATGATATTCGATTTCTTTGCATCTGAATAAGAATAATTCGTGTTTAAGAATTGGCTGCGTCAATGCAAGTCGAAAAAAAGCTAATTTGAATTTGAAAATAGTTATAAACAGTGTTGAAATCAGATATTTATTTTTCGGGAGAGAATTCTGTGGCTGCGGGAGGGGGAGTTCGGGGATTGCACTTCTATGTGCCATTATTAAACACAAATCTGTCATTGTTTAAAAGTCAGTGGCCAAGTATAATCTCCTCGATATTTTTATTATAAGAAATAAAAAGTATTTTTACTTCACATTTTATAAGATAATTTTCGTTATTTTAAACCTGGATTTACGTAAAATGATTAAATATGTTTCATGTTTTATATTTTATGCAATTAAAATTAAACTTAACAATTAATTATTAATAACAATTAAAATTATGCAATTAAAACTAGGTAATTAATATTATTTCGGGGATTGCACTTCTATGTGCCATTATTAAACACAAATCTGTCATCGTTTAAAAGTCAGTGGCCAAGTATAATCTCCTCGATATTTTTATTATAAGAAATAAAAAGTATTTTTACTTCACATTTTATAAGATAATTTTCGTTATTTTAAACCTGGATTTACGTAAAATGATTAAATATGTTTCATGTTTTATATTTTATGCAATTAAAATTAAACTTAACAATTAATTATTAATAACAATTAAAATTATGCAATTAAAACTAGGCAATTAATATTATTTCGGGGATTGCACTTCTATGTGCCATTATTAAACACAAATCTGTCATCGTTTAAAAGTCAGTGGCCAAGTATAATCTCCTCGATATTTTTATTATAAGAAATAAAAAGTATTTTTACTTCACATTTTATAAGATAATTTTCGTTATTTTAAACCTGGATTTACGTGAAATGATTAAATATGTTGCATGTTTTATATTTTATGCAATTAAAAAACTATGAAAAGTTTTTAAACGAATATATTTTTCGAATGAAAACGAATCACTGGAATAAAAATAAATATATTATTTAATGGTTATTTTATATAATTTTTAATTGCAAAGACAAGTAGATATTATATATATATGTAAAACATATCCAAATGCTATGCTGATTAAAACAATATATAACAGTAAATCGCCTTCTTTAAACATACATATTATATAACCACATTAAAAAATGTAATGATGAATGTGACTTTATTTACACATTTTAGCATCATGAAACTTTAAGATACATACATAAAATAATTTTTAGACATAAATGTATATTTTTTAAAAATATATTACTGAAATAGAAAAGAATCTAATAACATTTTTCATTTTCTATTAAAAGTGATGACTACGTGTCTCTAACATTTTCTTTGAAAGAATAAATTTAATTTGAAATTTTTTTTCAGTGAAAATTTATTGGCTTATACCGGAAAAAATAGGAAATGCCATTAGATTTCTTTGCATCTGAATAAGAATAATTCGTGTTTAAGAATTGGCTGCGTCAATGCAAGTCGAAAAAAGCTCATTTGAATTTGAGAATAATTATAAACAGTGTTGAAATCAGACATTTATTTTTCGGGAGAGAATTCTGTGGCTGCGGGGGCAGAGGGGGGGAATTCGGGGATTGCACTTCTATGTGCCATTATTAAACACAAATTCGCAAATCTTGTGGGTGGGATGTTTAAAAGGAAAAAAAGAATCTATAAAACAAACAGCGGTGTGTTGTAAAAAATATATGTACGTCTATTTTGCCATTCATTGTGTAGAGGAAAATAATACTACTAATGTATAATTCACATTTACAGTTCGGTGTTGTAACTAATTTTTAATATCATATGAAATTTTGGAGTGTAAACAACATGATAAACGTCATATATTTCCGCGAAGATTTTTTTTCTGAAACCCCATAAGGGGCCTTCAACAAATTGAAGAAAAACGAATATCTTTTGGATAACCCTGTACAAACTAATAGTGCAAAATCATTCAAACTGTAGTAATAAATTAAGTGGCTTATTGTAATTAATATAGAATGAGAAACACTTCATTCTTATTATGTCAACTTTCATAAGCTAGTATATTTGATACAACCCCTCATCTTTTTGCTTCCTTTTGGGAACAGCGAATTTCGAGCTTATTCTATCGACGATTACTATCAGAATTCTCAAGCTATGTTTTTGAGACTTTCATAAAATTTGGTCTATACATTTAGCTAATATATTATGCACAGTTTATTTTGATTGAATTTGCGCATGCGCAGTGAAACAATATTTAGTAAACCTGCTCATATTTCATACAATTTTTATTATTTTTTAATTCTGATTGCAGGGAATTGTGTACAATTTCGTTTGTCATATTTTCTGAAAATAACTTGTTTTTATATTAAAAACTCTGCAAATTATAAGCAAAAAACTTGGTAAAATTTGGGACTGTTTTTATAAAAACCATAATTTCTCTTCGAGTATACATGCTATCTTCATCTTAATGAACCCAAATTATTACAATAAGCCACTTAATCATAATCTACAGTTTGAATGCTTTTGCAATATTAGTTTTTACAGGGTTATCCAAAAGATATTCGTTTTTCTTCAATTTGCTGACGGCCCCTTATGGGGTTTCGGGAAAAAATCTTCGCGGAAATATGTGATGTCTAACATGTTGTTTACACTCCTCAAGTTTCAGGATAATTCCTCATGTATCTTTCCAGATATTTAACAAAACGTCTAAAATCGAAAGTGACCGGTCATCATTGGAAATATAGTGTATATTATAGAACGAGAACTGGTGAAGAAATTTACTTAAGTGTTTGATGAAGGCTGAAAACCTTTAAAAAAGTATTTTTCTTGCTTACACAGCAGATTGCCGGCGGTTTAAAATTAACACTTAGAAGCGTCGGCGTAAATCGAAATATCCATTAGAAATATCGGTGTTTACTGTAAATGAAACAAATAGTATCCTGATTACTCATAACTACCAACATAATCGGAGTAAAAACCATAATCAGGATAGCATTGATTTCGTTTTGCAGTGGACTGCGCGATGTTGAATGTTTAATAAGTGTACATTTAAGCCGCTGGTAACCTGCCAAGTTATCATACATATTTCAGATAAGTGGGAAAATTATTTTTTAAAGGGTTCCAACCTTCATCAAATGCTTAAGTATATTTCTTCACCATTCACCTTAATCACTGATGAGTTTTACATAAAAATAACACATGTTGTCTTTTCTTTTACTTGTTATGCAAATTCTTTAATTATTATCAATAAATGTATATTTGAATAGGTTTTTAATGTATATGTGTATTTTTGAAATAAATTGAGTTTTAAAATAATTTGATTTCTTTGTTTTTTATGTTCCATAACGTTTTAACCTGCTAGGCACACAGTTCATAACATACTTTTAATATGCATATAACACTCTAAACACTAAGTACACAAATAATGCATTAATTAAATGCATACAGTTAAAGAGTAGTTGGGGGGGGGGGGGGAAAAGGGGGTCGGAAGAGCTGGCCAAAACGGGTTTATAAGTTTATGTATTTCATTTGTATACTAAAAAAGAAATATATTAAAAAAAGATAAATCTTTAATTTATTAAATTTTCCTCCTGAAAATTTTGAAATATTATTTAAGGAATTTTTACCCGAACAGTATTTTTAGGATTTCAGAGCAAAAACTTTAAAGAGTTTCAGCACATCATAGAATTTAGAAAAACTTCAACATTATTGTTTTCTTAATTTTTAAATAAAAATCTCATTTAGCTGTGGTTAGAAATATCATTTAAGTTCTAAAATATTATTTAAGGAATTTTTACCCAAGCAGTATTTTTGGGATTTCACAGGCAAAAATTTTAAAGAATGTCAGCATTTAATAAATCACAGAATTTAGAAAAAGTTCAACATTATTGTTTACTGCAAAGTTTTAAATAAAAATCTCATTTAGCTGTGATTAGAAATAAATGTAAATATAGAAATAAATATAAATTAAAGTGCAACTATAGCCAGTAGAAACTTTCTAAAAACACGAATCAGTAAAAAAATATCTATAAGATAGTCTGTGTACTGGAAAATACATATCAATAAGATTATATAATTAGTTGTAGAATTTTAAAAAGTTAAAATTCTTAATCACTGTGAAATTTAAAATAAAAATATCATTAATAATGGTTTGAAATAAATAACACTTAAAGTTTAGTAAAAAATGTATTAGAGAAAAACAATTTCTAGATGACAATCGAAGTATACAAGAAAATAAATGTTAAGAAGATATAAAAGATTATAATTTTTATGCAATAAAATCACTTTAAATTTTTTTTTAACATACTTAAGTGGTCTTAGTATTTTTTGGCTCCAATTTATAGAGAACCAAAATTATCATGATCAACATATATAGAAATTCATAAAATGATACTTAGAATGTGTAACATTTCTCGATTTTCTAAAAAAAATTATAAATAAATAAAACAGTCAGTTATTGGTCAGCTCTTCTGGGTGGTGGGAGGGACCCCCATCGACGGGACTTCGCCTTGACGGGGCGGTGGGGCTTGCCAGACCCACTCTGAGACTTTTTATTCTTGGCTCATCTGTGATAAATTTTCAAATGGTATATTTTGATATGCGATATTCTGGTTATTAGCTAAAGGAGAAGGTAATTTTTTTGCTAATTAAAAAAGAAATCTATTTTTCTCCCTCTGGCATCAAAATTTCAATGAAATATCAGAGTGGGGCTGAAACCAAGAAAGTCTCTAGAATTTTCCATTAACAAATCTCGAATTTAAGAAATATCCTACATCTGTGACACCTACCTCTAACATTGCATGTCTTCTGCTGTCTGTCCCAATCTCTCTCTTTTAATGCCTCAAATAAATAAATAAATGCAAATAAAGTAAATTATGGGCAGATAAATTATAAGTATAGATGCAATAGTTAAACATTACCTCAGTATTTGCCAGCACCACATGTCCCCTACTCTCTTTTGTTATCATGCGTTTGGTTTTTCCGCTCTAGAGTACACCGGGATATGGGATGACAGGGTTGTGAAATAGAGCGTTAAAAACGGCGTGTTTTGATGCATGCACCACAAAACTAATTATAATAATGAGGATTCTTTGTCTCTTTAAAGAAAGTTAGTTGTAAATAATAATCGTTGTAGATAATTCTGTGTGAAGTGTCGTCAAAAACTGTAATAAATCCAGTATGATACATAAAAGATTTTCTATAAAGAATCGCCGATTCCTCTCCCAGTATAGAATTGAGTAAATTTATTCTTCGAAGTTGTGGAAGCTAGTAAATAGCTTATTAAATAGGTATATATTATCAAATTAAATATGATGTGTGTGAGATTTATTTAAAAAAATCGCAAAATTAGCTGTCCTGCACTAACATTTATTTTGGTCTAAAAATCGAGACTACTGGAAATGGTGATAAAAAGTCAAATAAAATACCATATAAAAACCATCCAAAGTGCAACTTTACACTCTTTTATTTAACTCAACTTTGTTTTTGTAGGTATAGATAGAATTTTGGAATAGATTTTTAACTCACTTCTTGATATGCTAGAATTATAAACACACTCACATATATATAGATATACACACTGCTGTCCAAAAATTAAGGGACAGTGACTGAACACTTTTGCTTTTTACATAGTTTATTGAATATCTACTGAAATTCCTGACAAATTGTCCTTGAACTTAGAGAATGTAAAGCACATGTTTGACTTCAAGAACAGTAGAAACAATATACTGCAATTAAAAAATTAATATATTAAATATTTGATGACATACGGACAGTTGTATGAAATAATTTTTAATTGAACATGTGCGAACTATATACTATATTCATTTTCATGATTTGGTAGTCAATTCTACAGAGCAACTCATATAAAAAGACCAGTCAAACATCGTGAAAACTCAGAAATATACCTCCAATACAGTGAGCTAATTAACAAATTGAGGGAGGGGGAAGATCCCTTATCGTCCAATTCAATTTTCCCCCCAATTTGTTAATTAGTTCACTGTATTGCCGATATCTTTCCGAGTTTTCACGATATTAGACTGGTCTTTTTATATGAATTGCTCTATAGAATTGACTACCAAATCAAGATAAATAATATTTTGTATAATTCACACATGCACAGTTAAAAATTATTTCATACAAATGCCCATCTCTCATCCAATATTCAATATATTGATTTTCTAATTGCACTATACTGTTTCTACTGTTCTTGAAGTTAAACATGTGCTTTACATTCTCGAAATTCAAGGACAATGTCAAGAATTTCAGTAGATATTTGACAAACTATGTAAAAAGTGAAAGTGTTCGGTCAGTGCCCCTTAATTTTTGGATAGCAGTGTATGTACAAAGGTGTGTCTCCGATGATCATTCAACATTTTAAGTATAAAGTAATAATTTAGTTTCTGGGCATTTTTCTCCATTAGCCTGCCATAGGTAATAAAACGTCAATTATTCTTTATGTTTACAATGTATACAAGTTACAACAACAATAGATTTAATGATGCGCCAAACACATTTACCAAAAAAGGCCAGCTGAAAAGCTGCAACAACGAAATATTTTAAAAACAAAAAAGTAGAAAATATAAATAAAAAATAAACAGTGAAATGTATTTTTTTTTAAATATGCTTTAATCAGTTAATAGTTTCATATTAATTAAATTATGATGACACACTGAGAGAGAATATGAGAAATCAATTCAGAAATCCTAAAAAGATAGTTTAAATACTGCTTTTTTTCTTTTCTTTTCTGTTGCCATAGGTTAAAAAAGAAACCAAATAAATATTATAATTCTTTTAATAAATTCACTAGCTGGTGCTTTCTACCAAGTGTAAAATAATGTGGTTATTTTTCAATAATCTGGTTTGGTAACCACGCCAAACTAATGTATTAAAATGGAATTTTTTTTTGGAAAAATTATGAATTACAGTCATGAAATTAGGCATGATTTTTCACCAACTTAGAAGATGTTCGCAATTCAACATGTATGCATTTTATTTATTTTTTTAAAAATGTATGCTCGCAAATTACTCTATGCGACTGATTCATGTGACTTTTTTTTTTTTTTTTTAAACCAAGAGAGGATACTCTCGAATTGGTCTCATTTAAATTTTATCAAAATTGATTCAGTACATTTTTAGAAATTCAACAAAAACTAACAAACGACTAAAAATAAATAAATAAATAAAAACTTACATCTTTAAAATATTTCTTTTTCAAAGATTTTCATCAAGTGACATAGCACTATCTGTTTCACAATCTATGGTTGGAAGTCCTCTTTCTTTATACAGTTTTGTTTCTAGGATTGTTGTAAGGAAAACGAAAAAGCAATGTTTCAACCGTTAAAAACTTTTATAACATAAACAATCAATTTAAAATAAAATAAAATTGTATAGCGTTGGAGTTTACCCAAAATTTCTGCAGTGCTATTGCTTCATTTGAAGTTTGTGTTTTTTGAGGAGGTTGATGAAAAGTTTATATAATTAAGATAAACATTGAATGGTTATAAAAGAGTATTTCTTTTAACTACTTAAAATTTATTTATTTTGCATGATGATTTTCTTTTTTATATATCTATAGCTCAAATATTTTGTGAAATTTAGTATTTTTTTCCCCTTGCACTCAATTTAATTTGCCACAAAATAATACATGAAATTTTTTATGGAAAAATTTCCAAGTATTAAATATAGATTTATTCAATTATCGATGCTGGATTTTCTTTGGTTTCATGTTTGCCCCAGCGTTGGTGGCACACGGAAAATATTCCATTTTGTGCTGCGTTTGTAGCCTTGCTAACATGTTATATTGAGAAAAGTGCCAGGCTGAGTATCGTTCCCAAGTGGTTCAGTTGGTAGAACGTCAGTGAGCTATACTGATGACCCGGGTTAGAGTCCTGGCTTGAGTACTTTTTCAAGATGTTGGCTTTATGCCTATTAAGCAATTAAAATTTAAATATTATGAATGCAAGGCATGTGAAATTTTCTATGGAAAATTTTCCAAGTATTAAATATAGATTTATTAATACATGTGTTCAGAAGGTGACTATTACTATATGAAAATAGAGATATTCAAAATTCAATTGTGTTATTTCCCTGGCATTGGCAACCATGATCTCAATGCTTGTATTACAAACTTGTTCAGCTGTTGTTTAAAAAAAAAAAAAACTTATAAGCTTAAGCAAGAACAATAATTTGTCTATTTCATTAACTCAAGAATTCTGTTTTTCGGCACAATTTATTATTTTAAATAACACATATTGCACACATAAGAAAAATCTACATACATACTAGAGATGAAACTGGCTCAGGCTTGATTTTTATACCAGACTTTGGGCTCAAAGTGAAAATCTATAACATATATTACGCTATCGTACATGGCACAGAAATCGTGATTATTTGTTAATTGTTTAATGGCAACGTCTGAATGAAACGCATCTCACTGGTTGGTGCTGCCACCTACAGGAATAAAAGTGAAACAAACAATGATTTCTTGATTATTTATAATTTGTCAACATTAACAATTAAATAGATATGCTTTTATACATTTTCATTTGAAATATTGATTTTTGTAAGCATTTAATATTTATAATTTAAAAATACAATTAGCAATATAAAATTTAAAATGTAAACAAAGCAATGATTTTTAAAAAGGGATTTTTAGTAAAAAGATAAAAGTAAGTGTAATAATTTTCCCTGGCCATTTCATTTTTTAAACGTAAACTGTTATACTTTTGAAATTTTAGCTCTTCATTTTTTTACAAGCTTAAATAAATATAATTCAATCTCTTTTTTTATGAAGTCCACTCCACTGTTATATTTTTCAATGACAGTCTGCCCGGACAACGCCAGTCGGGTCAGCTAGTTTAATATATTCACAAACTGGGTTAAAAAACTTGCTATATGAGAAACAAGCATGTAGTCGAAGTTTCTTAAAGTGTTTTACAATCATTTAAAAATCTGTTTGAAAGGGAATTGAGCTGTTCTTGATAGGATATAAGCAGAAATAGTCTATCCTGATTCTGAAGCCTTTATACAGTTAGTGTTAGTAACATAAAGAAACTGGGATATTCCTTGTCTATCCTCACTTTCTGTTTGAAGTCCTTTTCCAGAATGACTGGAAAATAGAACTTGTCTCTTCCTGCCATAGTTGTACAATGCTATTTTAAAAGATAAGAAATGTGACTTTTGAAGATTTCTGTCACTGCATAGATATAAATAACGAATTTGTTATTTTAAATAGATTTTCAGGGACAAGGAAATCACAAAATGTTGTCATGAGGGAGTATTCAGGATTATTATTTATTTCCACGCAGGAAAGAATTTTAAATGAGAAAATAATCTTGAAACAATTTTAAAATGCTATTAATTTGTCCATTTTCTGAAATTATTTTTTTTTCTGTAAGGAAAAAGGCACATTATATTCACTATCTGTAGTGTCATTCAAAGACAAAATATAGCTCCTTACAAGGAAGGTCTCCTTAAAGCGCATACTCAGAATATTTTGAAAAAAAAAATACTAATGGCTTATGTACAACTACTCATGTACATAATAAAGGATCAATCAAACTTAGCTGTGGAATCCCAGTAGAAAATCCGCAAAAAAAATAAAAACTTTCGAGTATTTGCTGCAAAAAGACACGATTTGGCTAGCAACACTTTTTCCTCACCAAATGCAAGCGATTTTAATGCATTTGGAAATTGCTTTTTTAAGTGAGTGTTTAAATGCGTAATATTTTATAAATTTTAACTTTACCGATTAAATAATTTATTATTTTTTCTATAAGCTTATATAATATATAAAAAACAAGTTGCGTATGTATTGCTGAAGTTATTTATTTTTACCATTTTCGCTGCCTGCAGAAGTTTTAAATGTACGTACTTTAACTGTAACCGCCTACTTAAGAACACTCTCATGATACATTTTAATATTGAATAAGTTGTTTCCACGGCAACAATAGTTTTCTCTTGTTGTCTCCGACACTAACAATATCAAAGTCAAATTGACAATGCTCAGAATTGGACATTAAATTTTAGTTTGAAGCATTTTTAATCAATTAATTTTTTTTTCTAAACCATAGAATACGATGCTAATTTTCTGTAAATATACATATATGTATATGGCAAAACCGTAGTTATAAAAGTGTATTAATTTAAGTTAAACTTACTTAAACTAGTTCAGTATGAAGAGTAGAAAAAGTTTTCCTAAAAGAGCCTTTTCATAAAAGCTTATTTTTTTTATTTCATTCTGTCGTCAACCAGCAACTAAAACACGAAAGTTTCATAATTTTTTTACGGACATTATACCGAGGTTCTGCAGCAATTTTTTTCATAAACGTATCTATCCTCATGAGAAGAATATTCTGTATTTTTTTCAAAATTTTCTGAGCATGCGCTTATGGAGACTTTCCTTGTTAGTTTATCTATGAAGGATTTTCTTCTTTACAACAATATCTGTTTCGGAGGTTCCTCTTTTTCATGATCTTTGTTGGATTCTACTGCTGGCCCATTCTTTGCCTCCAAAACATAAGCTACAATTTCAGTTATTGTTACATTCAAAGAATTTGTTGATATGTCAGACAATCTTTGTAAGGAAAGTGTTGTCATCTGAAATGTTGTTAAACTTACAAAGAAAATAAACAGAGTTTGTCTATGCCACTCTTAAAAGCAACGTCTTAACAGGAGTAGTTGAAAAAAAAATGATGAAATAAGCGGGGTACAATATGTGAAAAGGTGTATGAGAATGGTTGGGACTTCTGAAATAGGACATAATATGCAGAGTGACGTTTTATAAAGGTGATTTACTGACGAAATTAGACTGTAATAAGTTAATTAAAAAATGCATTTGGTTTTTATGATATAAATATATGAGAGATGACTTAAGTTTCAAAGTAAATTGTAAGGATGAAAAAAGGTTATTAAAAAAAATGTTATGGTATTTTGGTTATTTTAAATTATGGTTATTTTATGGCTATATATGGTTGAATTATGGTTATTTTAAAGAAATTACTGTTTCTATGATAATATACAGATGTTGCTCTTTAATCTTCTAAGTCAGGTTTGTCGAACTCATGCATACTGAGAAAGCACAACAATTTCTTTGACATACAAAAAATTAAAATTTGATTATCATTGTATAAGTAAAATTCTTTTTGTTACAATAAATCAAATTTTGTTTAACATGTATAGACTATTCCAAATAATTAAATTATTTTTGTATGAATAATCACGTTAGAAATTTTTTTTTTCTGTAATGAATGTTTACGAAATGTAACTACATTTATTTTCAATGCTGTTATAGAGGGAAAAACGAGTCATCATGTGACAACAATTGCCTATAACTTGATAAGTAATTTATTTATCTAAAAATGGAAAACACCATTCAAATCCAAATGGCTTCAATAATTAGCCCTGCCTTCACTTTTAATTTTATGCCTTTATATGTTTAAAAATGTGTCAGAAAGTTTTGCATCGTTAAGCAGGGAATTTGAGAACTGCCATAACATCAAGGTTCGCACACTCCTTGGAATTTCCAAGGAGCCTGGGCACCACTATTAATGATAAGAAAATTTCTATTTATATGTTTAAGCACAGAATTCGCAACCACCTCATTTATTCACAGAATTTGCAATATTTTTCTGCAGCTAAAAAAGACAAAACTTAATTTTCTGGTAGAACTGTGAGAACCCTGAACATTATAAAATATAATACATAAATTAGCAATTTAAGAATATCAAGTGTCACTCAATATAGGAATTGCCGTGATGTACAAAGAATTCAACATCGCTTAAAAATTTGAAATACAGTAGAAGATCTTTATAACGCAAACCTAAAAACACGAGGTTATGAGTTATATAGATCACATTTCACGCATCGTTAAATTTAGCTTGTAAAACATGGCCAAATATGTGAAACATACCAAAATATATTAGACTATCTTTATATTGCATTCTTCTTACCAGGAGTTGGTGCAGATTATAATTTTGCATAATATAGATCATTCCACACATTGTTAAATTTACTTTATAAGCATTGTCCAAACATACTTGTATCAAATCATAGCAATTTTTTCAGTAATAAGTTCTGAATTAAGGAGATAAAGTTGATCTAATGTATCAAATTTAGTCCTCTACAGAATAACAACTATTTATATTGTGGGAATGCAGGTGTTTCTTAACTGTAAGATTCATTGTTTACATCTGAGAAGTTGTGCGTTATATGAAGAATTGCACTATATAGAATTGCATTATAAAGATCTTCTACTGTACTTGTCCGATACTTATAAACAAACACAGGACAAATGTATTCTGTACATTCTTCCTATAGAACAGGAAAATAGATGGAAAAACACAGGACAATCTGGCAAAAGAAACACACACATGCAAAAGAAACATGCATATGCAAAAGAAACACGCAGTTCATTTTATTACATATGTAGTCAAAATATTTACAAGTGAAAAAAAATAAAATGTGCAGTCTAAGAAGAAAAGATAAAGTGCTTTAAAATTAAAATACCCCACATGGGCTAAAATTTTTGAAATTAAGACAGAAAAGACAAGTCAACATGATCAAAAGAACAATACACTTTATTAAAAAAACACTATAAAAATAGCTAGCTTTCACTTTTAATTAAAATAATAAAATATACCTTGTTTAAAAAAATATATAGTATATACATCTGCTGCAGCAGTTTTTTAACAGATCTAAAGTTGCATCTGTTTTAGGGCTTGTTATCAGTCAGATCTAAAATTCTCCTCTTCAATGTTAATCCCATGGGCTTGGAATGCCCATACGATTAACATATTTCTCAAATTTATCATCAGAAAATAATTATTTTCAGCTTCTTTTCTCTTAAAAGGATGTTTCTTCCCTTTTCGCTTGGCAAAATATTTCTGAAATAGACATTTAATTTTATTTCAAGTGTTAAAAAATCTTATTCTCAGCTCGACAGTCTCATTAGGATTTTTACACACAAACTATAAAATTAAATGTGAATTTCAGAAATATTTTACCAAAAGAAAAACAAAGAAACATCCTTTAAGAAGAGTGTACAGTAAACAAGTCAAACAGCAATTTTCTGATAAGAAATTTGAAAAATACTAATGTATTCCTAGCCAGAAGGATTAAAATTGAAGAGGTGTAACTTGCCATCTTGACTGATAAGGAGCTTTAGGATGAAACTGATTTTGAAGAATGAAACCTGTTTAAACTCAGTTCAATGAAGAATACATTTCAAACTTCTTATAGCTATGTTAATCGTGAAAAAAAAGATAAGAATTGTGATGATCGTAAAAAAACATTTATAGGCATATCATCAAAAAGTCCCCCTGGATTGTAAGACACATTATCAAAAAGTTCTGGATTGTTAGGCATGTTATCAAAAAGTTCCCCTGGATTGTTTTGCATATTGTCACTCTGTGGTGCAACTGCAGTCCTACACACCGGACAAACACCATTGACTGACAACCAATCATGAGAGCATTTTGCATGGAAGCCATGTCCACAGGGAAGATACTCCATATCAGGATTATCTTCAGTATCTAAACATATAGCACATTTTATGTCAACTGATGTATCATTGTGTTTACTAGAGACAGGTGAATGAGATGGAATACTAGCACCTGTATGCTGTTGCTGAGATCTGTCACCTCTATTCTGTTGTGGAAGTCTGTCACCTCTCCTTTGTGAAGGTGTGTCACCCTGATTCCATACTGGGGGCCTGTTGCTTCTATTTTGCTGCAGAGGCCCATCATCCCTCTTTTGTGGTGGGCTGTCGATCGAAACTTGTTGTGAAGGTCTGCCACCCTGATTATGAACTCGAAGTCTGTCACTCCAATTCTGTTGTGGAGATCTGTTACTCATATTCCGCTGAGGGAGGCTGCCATCCGAACTCCTCTGTTGGGGTGTGTGACTCCTATTCTGTCGCAGATGTCTGTCATCCTCCTGTTGTGGAGGACTGTGAAACCAAGGGCTATTAGACCAATCGCTTTGCCAAGATCTGTCACTCCTATTCTGTAACTGGGCTGTATTTCTACTATGTTCATTAGATGGCTCTTGATAATTGCTGGAATTACTGCCATTATGATTTCTCTGATTATGGGTTCTTTATGGAATTCCCATCAATTCAATTACTGAATTCCAATCACAACCCCTAAAATAAAGATATAATTAAGCAAGCTGTTAAAATACTTAAAAAAAATAATAATATACAAATAAGGCACTAAAACATTGCATTACAATGAAAACAATGTGAAAGTTTTGTTAAATACAGTCAAACAGTTATTTTATAAAAAGAATGAAGGAAAAAACCATACTGGCACCAGTACCCAGCAAGTGCCAGAAGAATTAAAATTGGTGTAACTTGCAGTCTTGACTGATAAGGAGCTTTCGGATATTGTTATAACTAGCACTTGCTGGTTATAACTAGTGTTGTCAAGTCCACTGTCGCAAAAAAGCAGGTCATAAGAGTCTAAATCGGGGCATAAAAATACAGTACATCCTATGAAAACAGAGCTTGTCTATAACGGAATCCTGTGTTAAATTTGAAAAATTCCTGTTCCCTGCAGAAAGACTACCATACAATTATACCTGATAAGATGGAAATCTGTTTAAAATGGAATCTCTCTCTGGTAATTTAAAATTTGTCTTAGTAAGTTTTACTGTACTAAATAAACATAACAATGTTGCAAAATGTACGAAAAGTGAATCACTAGGGACGAAAACAAATTCCGTTATGATTGAAGATTTATAACAGTATGGTATTCCCTCGTAGAGACTACGAAATTATTACATTTAAGATAGGATTACATTATAAACAAGTTCTGTTTTCACAAGTTTTGCAAAACAAAGTACAAACAAGTTTGCAAAACATGTAAAAAAAATCGACAGAGAACAAAAAAATATTCAGTCTTGGACAGGTAGCACGATATTCCTTCCGATAGAAAGATAAAAAAGAAATTTCTGTTCTAGACTTCTTTTGTTGTGACAAGTTTAACTGTTTTAAGTTCCATATGATACAGAGTATGACACTAAAAGAAATTTATAAGAATTTGTGCATCATGAGAAATTTGGACTTTTGGCGTCTTGTGCAATGGTTTTGCAAGATGCGTCTTGGTATTCTTGAAAATCAGACATCTGGCAACACTAGTTATAACAGAGCTGTCACAATAAACAAGTTTTAAGGTTTTATCAGGGTTGTTACTCGCACAAGAGAATGAAATTCCCTGACTTTTCCAGGTGTATTTCAAGAAAATTCTAGTCTAATGCTGTAGTGCATAGTGGATACGCTGAGAGTAAAACAAATGCTGTATTACTCGAACACACTAAAATTTCCTGATTGCTGATGATAATGATTAAAAGCTTTTTTCTAAATCCCACAAAAACTTGCTCTGAGGATTACAATTGGAATTGCTATCTTTAATAATTTATGATCATTACAAGCTTTGAAATGAAGTTTTCTACAAACTGTAAAAATTTGCTATACAATATTTCATGAATCACCATTCACTTCCTGAACTGCATCACAAAATCAATGTCCAGATAAACTTTATTTTCAACAGGAGACACAAGAGGAGGAAGCAGACACTTCAGTGGGGAGATGGAGGCTTGTGATAATTATTTATTAATTAAAATAAAATACATTGCTGAAAAAAAAAAAAAAAGTTTTCAAATCTGCAATAATAAGTTTTAAAAATTTATAACAATTTGCTATGGTGGATGGGAGGAGGGCAGAAGATGAAGATAGAAATTTCCAAAGACAGAATAATTTAGATGATTTTTTTTAAATGTAGAATTTGCCAAATTAGGGAAAATTCTCATCGCTGGTTGACCCAAAAGCGCACTTTTTTGGAGATTACAATGAAATTTTATCAAATTCTCTGACTTATTTGGCCAGTTTCCTGACTTTTGCAGGTTCTCCAGGTGGTGTAGAAACCCTGTTTTATACAGTACACTCTTTAAAATCCACACAGCTTAGAACCAAGATTTTTGCAGATATTAGATCATTGTTTTCTATATTAGGCAGATTTTTTTTGTCTAAATTATTCAACCTGCAACTTCAAAATTACATCGGAAATTTATATTCCACTGTAAGTACTGCTAATTTGTTAAATAATGTTACCTATATTTAAAAACAAAAACAAATACCAAAACTGTAATATTACTATTTAAAAGTGAAGAATTCAATATTTTACTAAGGGCTCTAAATTTTTATCAATGGGTCATAATTTGTCAAGATACTTGATACAGCTTGCCCTGACGTTGATTCAAGTGCACATCCTTGGCACATTTGATCATATTTTTTATCACATTTCCTCTGATTAATCTTTCATTTAAAATTGTTTAAATATATCATAACACCATCATAATTTT
Source organism: Maratus michaelseni (assembly GCA_963931845.1). Classification (NCBI taxonomy): domain Eukaryota; kingdom Metazoa; phylum Arthropoda; class Arachnida; order Araneae; family Salticidae; genus Maratus; species Maratus michaelseni. The sequence goes on along the minus strand of OZ007587.1, from coordinate 378,459,229 downwards.
TATACAGGTTAACATGAAAATAATTTTTTTTTTTAAATGTAAGAATAACAATGATGTTACGAGTACTTTATATGAAAAAAGAATCAAAATAATTGAAATACATTAAATTTTGCTAAATAAAGATACTGTAGGGTCAAATTTTTAATTGGTGTAATTTTTTGTAGGATCTACTGTGAAAGGTAATCAAGATTAAATTAATATTCCACATTATGATAATTTACTGTAGCAAAATATTATATACCACTGTCTTGCACAATAATTTTTTCTCATGTAAGGTGAGTATCTGGCTCAAAAAGGGGGCTGGAGGTGCCTGGGAATGCAATGAAGATGACAAGTGGTAAAGTCATAAAAAGAGTTGATAGTAAATACACATCTTAATAAAAGATAAGCAAAATAAGAATTGTTATATAAACATTGGATATATTTTCAACTTTCATATGTAGGAACACTCAAAAACCTAAATAGAATTCTGTTAGTATCAAACTCATTTTTAAGTTTCAAAATTTATTTAAAAGTAAAACCCCTTCAAACATAAAAAAGTATGTAATAAACAAAATAAATATGATATAATATATGTATAAAATATGTATTTACAAGAAGTAATATGATGGGAAAATATTATATGAAAAATAGAAATGAAAACCTTTTGAAGGAGATAAGTAAAAAGGAGTTATGAAGGAATGAAATTAGCGTATTAATTTTTATTTAAATATCTGACACTTTTGGCTTTTGTATAACATAAGTTAACTCAGAAAATAAAAGTTTTTCTTTTTCTTTTTTTGTTCAAAAGTATTTAATGTTTTATGACATTACGAGTATCATCTAAAGGAGATTCATTTCAAAATGTGATCGTTTTCCTTTTTTAACTATTACTTAATATTTCAGAAAGATTTACAGTGGGAGATACCAATGCATTGTTGCTATTTGTAATCTTAAATAAACAATCCACATAATACTTCATAAAATGCTAAAGACTGGGACTGAACACAAACATTTCTTCTTTTAAAATGGAAGGATTGAACTTTGTGCTGTTATATTAAGAAATAATTATTGGACAACGTAAAAAATAGCACAAATGTAAACATGTGTAAAAAGGCAGGTAGCTGTTTTGGAGCTTTAGAAGCTCCGAAACAGCTTTTTACACATATTTCCATTTGTGCTATTTTTATGTTACTCAATTATTTCTTAATTTCTTCTTTTGACAATCTTACATTTATATGATCTGATTCCGATTCTATTTTTTCTGCTGGTATTTGAAATACTAGATGTAAAATGAAAAGAGACATAACAGATAACACTTCAGAAAAGTCAACGTTTATCTCATTAAAAATAACCAAACTATAAAAGCAAAGAAATTCATTCATGAAATGGCTGTTACGAAAGTGAGATTTACAAACAATTCTATTAAAACATATTGGTACTTTTGTGTTATAGCAGCCCCCAAGGACGAATCGCCAACTTATAAAGCATATATGACATTATAATAATATGTATATAACATTCGTGATTCATATGTACCAGTTATAAGATATATATGATGTATGTATGATGTATATGTCACATATGTGAGCGTTTGGAGTATATATATGCATTTATAAACATTGAGATGATTTTGTTAAAATCATAACTGCAATCTTGGCATAATCGTAATTGAGGAACCTGCTTTAACCCAAAAGTATCAAAACATACCAAAATATTTTAGCAAAGAAATATAGTAACAGTGAAATTTTTTATCTGGATGAATCATGACTAATCTTATGTGTACATATAACTAAAGACAAAATAAGAAACACTCAATAAGTTTTAATTAAACTGTACTCTACATTCACGCAGAACATCTATATATATAGTATATATATGTGTGTGTGTGTACAAGAACTATACATTTCAGTAAAACAAAGAGCTGCTTCTAGAAATAATACCAAAACTTTTGAAATCACAATTAAATAGAAAAAAAGAAGTGGATTGCATAGTAATTTGCACTTGTGTCTTTAAACATCTGCAACAAACAATGTTATGCGTATATAAATAGCTCATCATTACAAAATAATGGTTAGAATTTAATAACACACATTTCACCAGTATTTTTATTTTTAATTTAACCACAGTTTGTCCCTAATAATTAGTTTAAAGAAAAAAGTTATTTAAAAAATATGCAGTAGTAAATGAAGCTTGTTTTATTGAATTTAATTTTCAAACCACCCAATGTTTTAGAAATTTTAGATTATAATTTAAAAAGGGATAAAGTTTATTCATCCAGTTTAATTTTTATGTATTGAAATAAATCAAGATTCTATTATAAAAGCAATCCTGAAAGATCATAGAATAATTCTACATAGTTTATTTTCACCAACTTTCTTTAAAGTATAAAACATTGCCTTTTTTAAAGGATTTTTTTTTTTTTTTTTTTTTTACAGAAAAGCAAATACTTTACATTATTTTGTACTGTTCTTTGCTAATATTGCCTATGTATTTTAAAAGCAAATAATAACAAATACAAAATTACAAAAAATGTAGTAAATAAAATTAACTAGCGTGCATAATTACCAAGCGAAAGGGAAAATATGTATGACTATTACACAAACTTCTTAAAAATATATAAAATAGGCTTCAAAATTACACATAAAAAAAAAATTAAATACATGCACAGGCAAAATAATCTAAAACCTTAAAGCTGTTTTTGCTATAAACACAGAGGGAACGAAAAATCAAATTTTTCCTTCAATAATCAAAAACGGGGGGGGGGGGGGGGGGGAATGAGAAGTAAAATGAAACTCTCACAAATTGAAGGGAAAAAAGTTGAACATATTTGCACACAGCCATTTTGAAAATTAAATACAAGGTTTTCGCACAGCTGAGCAAACAATCAAAATCACTCTTACAATCTGTTGGGCTTTTATGCCAAACATACACCATGCAAAACACTTATTTGAACATTTTAACGATTTTTGCTGCTTCTTATCAAGGAAAAACACACACACACAAAAAAGGATAAATTGTAAGTTAGTTGAACAAATTAGTTCTATAATAAACACTGGTCAACACTAAAACTGGCCAGATTATGTAGAAATTTTAAATGATCAATTCTTTAAAAACTACAGCACTACAAAAGGCATTTATGGTAAACTCAATGTAAGTCATATTAATTAATAATAAGTTATATATAAAATACATTTTATAAAAACAGGAGTTAAGATTATGCTTACAAAAATTAAATTGTCTTATATATATATGTAATAATAAAAAAATTTCGCCATTTTTCCTTAGTTAAATTATTCCAAATTCTTACAATTCTAATTTTTTTCCCCTGTTTTATTCCAATTTACTACTCTATATTCATTAAATCCTTATTCTTAATTTAGCTCTATCGTTAACTCTATTAAATTCCCTTTTATTTAATTCTAAATTGTCCAAATTTACTTAAATATAAAGCTTTTAGTTATTCTTAATTTCTATCATGATTCCCGATCATTTCTGGGTTTTAGAATGTATTTTGAGAGCCATTTTCATTTTTATTCCGAATATTAATTTCCCGCTCTAAAGTCACTTTACTACGAAATTAATCCACTCCTCTCTGTCCGAACTCTTTTACGAATTATCTTTCATTGGTCGTGACGTAGCATGACGCGGCTTCTTTAATTCTTCATTGGTTCAGTGCGCGTTCTACGTCATAATTTGTGTTATTGCGCGGGGTAACAAAAAGCAGCTACCTGCGGCGCTCCCTGAGAATTAAGTCGTATTTTCACTTGTAAACAACTCCCTGGCTGCTCGTTTTGAGAATTATTGAGATGTTCTGATACTTACCCTCTATACCTTGATGATGTAGTGAAGCAAGACTGTTATGGCTATGGTGGAAACTGCCCAAGAGAAACATTTAATAAAGGATTGAAATGGAAAGCCTTGTTCGTTCTGAATTTATGGAGAAACGCCTCTGGGTTTTAAATTCTACTGCCGCCAGTAGCGTAGCTAAGGGGGGGCAAGGGGGGCGGCCGCCCCGGGCGCCGCTGCTAAGGGGCGCCAAATCGAGAGAGGTTTTTAACCGAAATTATTTCACATATTTTCACAATAAATAAAAATTGTTGACTTTTTTTTCGTGTGTATGTATGAATTTTTTTTTTTAGTGAAAATATTTTATTGTATCCAAATAATAAAAGAGAAATCTTCTGTAAATGTTTAAAGCGAGGGCTTAACACACTTTGTACCTTGCATGATTGCGTACCTGAAAGGAGGTACAAAATGATTAAATAGGTGCGGGGCGTCAACTTGAAAGACGCTTTAAACAGAAATTATCTCACGTATTTTGACAATAAATACGGATTGTTGGTCGTTTTGTGTGTGTGTGTGTGAAGAAATGCTTTGAATAAATTCGGCGAAGGAGCGGGAGTGGAGAGATCTGTTATGTGGCAATCCTAAATGGAGGCTCCTGACTGTCTCCAGCTTATAAAACAAAGGGCCATGTGGCTTCACATTTTGATATTATAAGAGCATTTATTTATTTATCTATTAGTTTTCGCTTTTATTTTTGCGTTCTTAGCATTTCATCTGAATATTTTCGTGTAATGGGGCCTTCTCTGAACCAGTGCAAAATGGATTTAGTTAAAGGAACTGCAAGTAAATATATAATATTATTTCTTTTTTATTGTAAATTCCATTTTTCTATGGAGGTGGTATTGAGAAAAACAAAATAATGAAATGTGGGCGACCTGCCTCAATTTTCCCTTTCTTAAAACGTATAAAAATCGAAAAAGGACTTTTCAGTCTTCCAAGTACTGTCAGTACAGATGGCTGCGTGGAAATGGAGTAAAATCAAAATTATTCTCTCAGTTTTGTTTACTGTTAAATGCAAAAAAAGTGTATGATCTTTGTAGGAAAAAAATTGCAAAATTTAAAAGTAACAAAATGTCAAAAAAAAAAAAAAAAATGGAACTGAGAAAACATTATTTTAAAAATTGAAACTCTGAATCATTTAAAGTGAAATATATGGATGCAGTAAAAAACCCTTTTCGCACATTTAAAATCATCGGATCTTTAGATAACTTTCCCAGAATATACTAGGGATGTCTAAATACATTTCTAAACAAAAAATTCGAAAATTGATATTTTTGGCATTTTTTGCAAAGAAGAATACTTAGTTGAGGAAATGTGGGATTAGGAGGAGTAATTAAAGGTAGTAATTAAAGAGGAAATGTGGATTTTTATATTTCAAAGGTAAATTTTCTTCTGTTATTTGAGAGACAGGCAGTGTTGTTTTCAGGATTAATCAGTCTTCTAATTTAAATTAATAAAAAATAATAAAAGTAAAAAAAAAAAAATAAAAAAAATAATTTTACTTTTATAAGCATTCCAAATATCTAACAATCACACTTTGCATGGCTGCAATTCATGTAGTTCCAAAAACTTTTATGTTACAATACGTTAATTTGGCATGAGTCCCGACAATTGAAAATTCACGGATTTGATTTACGCTTGGTAGAAAGTGCGAACTGGTGATTTTATTACTGTTAATTTTAATTATAATGTTTGCTCAGTTTATTTATTTATTTATTATTTTTTAAAGCTATGCAATAGAAAATAAAAGCATTATACCAATTATCTATTCAGAATTTCTAAACTGTTTTCACAACGTATAGTCATAATTTATTTAATATTGATTTAATGACAAGAGGGTTTTTCATTATAATCAAATAATCAAATTTTAATTGCTTAATAGGCGTATAGCCAACATAGTGAAAAAATATCCAAGCCGGGACTCGAACCCGGGTCATCGGTATAGCGCATTGACGTTTTCTACCAACTGAACCACTTGGGAACGATAGTCAGCTTGGAATTTTCTCACGATAACATGTTGACAAAGCTACAAACGCAGCACAAGATGGAATATTTTCCATGAGCTACCAACTCTAGGGCAAACACGAAATCAAAGGAAATCCAGCATCGATAATTGAATAAATTCATATTTAATACTTTGGAAATTTTTCCATAGAAAATTTCACACGCCTTGCATTCATAATAATCAAATTTTAATTGCTTAGTAGGCGTATAGCCAACATAGTGAAATTTTTCATTATTACACCTTATATTTTAATGCTTAAAATATTTCATCGTTGCACTTTTACAGCCAAATGGGATATTTTGGAAGGCTTGGTTTAGTGCATAATTAACTGGATAATTTTTGTAACTCGTAACAGTTGTAACCATAAAGATTATTTTTTGGCAATTTATCGTCTGTGGCTGGCTAAATACATGAATTTTTCATTTAGAATTGTGTTTTTTTATATTAAGGATAAGTCACCAGAAATTTTAAGATAGATTTTTAACTTTATTTAGTAGCATATTTATGTGATTTATACAGGATTATTATTTCTATATAAATATAGTGGTTACGAAGAGCTTGATTAAAAGTTAAATAAAAAGTGTTGCAAATTTGATACACTATGCATTTAAGGTTTAAAATTGCTTTAGATTATAATTAAGTTCTTGAAGTATTAAAATGATGTATTGTCATAGGAAATATACCTGCATACATAATTTTTATATGGTAGCATATCAGCAAGTTAGTGCAAAATTAATTAGATAATGGTGTCATCTTTTCGTATAAAGACCAAATTAAGTGAAATAAAAGAGTAATAAATAAAAATAAATTAATTCATTACGAATGAAATCTTTATTTATTGAATAAAGACACACAAGTAAAATGATACATTCCAAAGGTAAAAATAATGGTAATCATAGATAATTTTATAACTAAAATATTTTTTCTAGATCTTAAGAAATATTTTTTAAAATAGAGAAAACTTTATAAAATGAATAATATAAATTAAATCTACCAGAAAAACGGGGCAGACTATATACCACACTTTTGGGGGATTACTATATTGGAAATCAAATTTCCCGCTCGTTATATCCGGGATTTATTATAAGTCAGGGATGCTATATTGCAGAGATCATCTACATGCTTTTTATGGCTAAGCCGCAATATTATATTTTTGTAGCCACAATATTATAAGTTTCGGGACGCAACCAAAGTTACACCGTTACTTTTAAACAACAAACTCATAAAGTTTGTAAATAGCTTTTTAGATTGTTTTTTAAACCAGGAATCACGAATAAAAGAAAGCAAAAAAGACAGAAAATAACGACATTTTATCTGAATGGACAGACAAAGATATATATCCATTTTTTTCTTTGTGATAATCAAAGTAAAAGTTTTACGGTAATTAAAATTTGCACACAGGGTGTACCGTTGTAAAATTTTAAGATGTAGTTTTTATTGATATTATTAAATAGTTTTATGAAAGTTTTATTATTTAATAAAGCAAAATGAAATATTGTGATCAAATTGATCGTGTGTTAAAAATGTTTGATTGAAAATCTTTTAAGAAAATTTTAAAACTACACGTTTCCTACAATTTTTAACTTTTCGAAATATTTTTCTTTCATACTTTCCTTACAAATGTGCTCTATAACTGCAATGACCTGATTTTCAAAAAGTTAATTAGTTAAAATGTCATTACAAATTTTAAAATCCCCCCAAAAATTACTTTTCACTTAATATTTTATTTTTAGAAACTAAACTAATTGTACTACTAAAATTCTATTTTTAATTTTATGAAATGCACCTTAAAAAGTGTCAAAAAAAAAAAAAAAAAAAAAAACGATAGTTGAAAAATGAAAAAACGAAAAGTGTATATAACTGTATGACGCGGTATTTGGCTAAATATCGCGAAATTTGGCGAGAAAAGTAAGCCGCTTTACATGAAGTCATCTTGACTAAAGCTGACTAAGTGTTCACCTAATTTAGTAATGACGAAAACTAGGAATCTTCTATAATCGGGTTCACGCGATTTAGCTTCGTGTGTTTGAGTAAGATTAACTGAATTCTGAAAAACTAAGAAGAGAGAACTAGCTTTTCCTCTCGGTACAAACCGGAAGGACTTTTTCGCCTTTAGTAAAAAAATCGATTATTTTTTTATTTGGAGGGGGGGGGGGGGGGGGGCGCAAGGTTTGTTCTTGCCCCGGGCGCCAAAAAACGTAGCTACGCCACTGACTGCCGCTATGGCCACGTCGAGACTGCAACTAAATTGTTACAACTGCTTCTAAAAATTTATATCATCAATAACCACCGACGTTCTTAACTTCGTTGTGGGACCATGTGTGTTCCTTCTATAATCCACGTTACTGCAACTACAACATATGACGGTAAATCATCGTAATATAATATATATATAATACCACTGCATGCAAGAACATATTTTACAACATATTTTCAACATTCTAAATATTACAAAAAATTTAAATAATAAAATTATAGAATAACCGGAGGACCCGTGCGAAGATTTCACACTGCAGTCTAATATTTTTTAGCAATACCTAATATTTTTTAGATGCAGGTTTAAACTTAAAAAAAATAATAATAAGGACTAAAAATATTTGCAAACAACATTAGCAGAGCTGCCAACTTCTTTAATAAATTGTACACTGAATTTTTTTTAATGACATGCAGTACTTTATACTTAACTGCGATTGTTAAGTGAAATTTCCGGTATATTTATTTGATTCAAAGTAAGCGTAGAAGTTGGCAGCCGTGCATTAGTCAAGCCAGGATATCATCTCATTTATTCATCAAAGTTACAATAAAAATTGACTAAAAATAGCAAATGCAAATGAAAAAAAAAAAAATAAATAAAATAAAATAAATAAATCATATTTTAACTGCATTAGAGGGTGACATCATTTGTTTCGGAAGAAAAAAAAAATGGGACAAAGAAAAATAAATATAGCATTTGAATTTAAATTTTACTTTTTAATCATAAATATAAAATAAACCTGTGCAGCAACTATGTCCCACTTTATCTTTATTGAATTTTTTTTTTAAATAATCATTGTTGCGGTATTTTATTTTTGTGACAACATTGATTTTAGAAAAATCTTTCATTTCATTTATGAAAACAATAACAAATTTAATTTTTAATTAATTACATATTTTAATCAAAATACATGTTTTAACGAAATTTGAGTGTACTATGTCAGAAGCCAGTTCGAAAATCCTTTCATATGGTACCTCATTTATCGTTCTACATTTTTTATTTGTTCAGAAAAAAAGATACTGGCAACAGAAATAATATATAGGATATTACAATTTGCTTCTGTAAAGAAACTGCCTTAAATTTATTTATTAAAAATGCATGTCAATGTCTTCTAATAAGGACAACTATTATCACAGTATCTAATCTTAAATGACAAAAATTAAGTTAGGAAATTTAATTATAACAAGGTAGTTAAATGATCCTATTACACCAGTTAAAAGCGAAGTAATTATGATTTTGTTAATAAATGTTCAGCTCGTATGTATATATATATATATCAATAAATAATGTCATAATGAAATGAAGAGAAAAGTACTTATACTTATGTATACTATACATATATGGAGGCACATTATCTAAAAATAGAAATACTTAAAATCAAACACATGTATTATCTACACCATCAATTTTAATATTTGTAACAGGAATAACATTATATACAGCTTTTATTTAAAAATGCAAAAATTCTTTCAGAATAAACGACCAGTTTCAGTTATAATATATAGAACTTCAGCTATTACAAATACATGTTTGAGATTTTTTTAAATACTCAATTTAAATATATATTATCTTGTAACAATATTATATAGCATTGTTCTTTTAATTCAAAGAAACTAACTTTTTTTTAAATTTCATAAATTGCTTCCAAATAATGTATACGTATTATATTAGCAATTTATAAATAAATTTTCAAATTTCTTAAAATTTTTTTTTATTACTAAAAGCAGAGATTCAACATTGAATAATCTTCATTTTAAAAATTATCTTTTTTTAAGAATGCAATTCTGAATACAAAAAAGAATATATGATTTATTATTGTTTTAAAATACTTTTAGCTGCTCCAATTTGTTTTTGAACAACAATATATTTAGAATTAAAATTGCCAATTCATGCACTACGGTTATACACTTGAAAAACAACTCGCTCATAAAAATAAATAAATAAATAAAAATAGCAATGACAGTATTGAGATGCGTACAATTTTTAAATAGGCCAGAAACCAAGAAAAAATAAATAAGCCACATTTGCAATTAGTAAAGTGCACATATTGCTATATTGCAGTACTTGAAACTTTATATATACATACAGACATATAATACCATCAACAGCTCTCTCACAGTTGCACAAAAAGAATAAAAGTTTTACTCTAAATCTCAAGTGAGGGATGCAAGTGTAGTAGTGCAACAGGAAAAAATGCTATTATTGGAAAAATACCATTTTTATACACTGTATTTAATTTACTTATATTTAAAATGAAAGAACTAATTCTATATAAAGATTTTTTTTTTTCTTTTCTCAGACCAAATTCATTTTATGGTTTATGAATGAATACCATACTGTTGAAGTTTTTTACTTTAGAGGTTACTTCACTCAGTTGAAAACAACCACTTGCTAATGTTAATCCTATGGGGGAAATATTTTACAATATCTCGTTAGTATTTCAATATTTTAAAATGATTTTTATTGCATTGGATAGTGGAGGTCGATCTCTGTGCACACTCTTTTTTTACTTTTGATTTTTGTTGCAGTTTTTTTACTGAGGATACTTTAACTTTCGAAACCAGATCTGAAAGTGAAAGTATCTTAATAAAAAAAAACTTGTAATCAAAATCGAAAAAGTCAAAGGAGCATGCATAGAGATTGACTTCAGCTATCCAATAATAAAAAAAAAATCATTTAAAATTATTGAAATGCGAACAAGATATCGTAAATTATTTCCTTCATAGGATTAACATTAACAAGCAGGTGTTTTCGACTGAGTGAAGTTAGCCTCTTAATAAAACAAATCAGGACATGAGTTTCAAAACTCGCCTTATCCAAAAAATCAAATTTGAAGAAATTGTGAAAAACCTCTGGCTGCTTCTATTGGTTTTCATTGCAAACCAAGATTTTAGAACATCAGAAATATGTGCGAAAACTAGTTTTTCTGCAGATTGTAGTGTTTTTTCAGTGAAGATTTACCAATAGAATACATTCATAGAAAAAACACATTTTTTTTTAAATTTTGGATAAGGCGAGTTTTGAAACTCACGTCCTCAAATATATGCCATAAAAATGTTTAGACTTTGTAGATTATTAAAAGTTTGCTGTAAATTCTACTGACAACAAATTTATATATATAAAAAGGAGAAACAATGCAAACTTTCAATTTATTTAAAAAAAAAAAAAAGAATTTCATGAAATTTATTTTTAAATACCAAGTTTATAAAAAGTACATTTAATACACTTTCTCAGAAAAAAAAAGATACTGAAATAAAAATATTTCACATGCTGAAATTCCCTAATTTGTCAAATATATGACATGACACAAAGACATACTGAAACCTTATATATAAATAAAAAGGTACAGTACTGACAGCAAATTTATACAATATCAGTGTACTAATTGTTAATATGCAACAAATGATTAAAATTTAAGAACTTCATAAAATCATTATTAATCTAAAATAAATATACAATATATGTATGTGTGTATATATATATAGTAGATTATATTTTGTAAGTATTTGGCAGACCCAGAATTCCACATCATAATTTAACATTAACAAATATAAACCAGAAAAACACCAAAGAAAAAATAGTTAACTAATCAAATTAAAGCAAGAAACTAGAAGTAAAAGGCTGTGGCCTCATCGGCAGTGGGTATAGTGTAAAATAACAGCCATATTTCAGAACGAAAAATGTAAAATAAATTAGTGCAATAGTAGCAGTGGGTTTCGGCCAGAGTGTCGCAATGCGTAAATCAAATGCACAAAGCATTTGAAAGCATGTTACAAACACTCCCCCACTGGACCCGATGCCACATTAAACGATATTTGTTTCAAAATGGCGGCCACTAAAATATTTAAAACTAAAAAATATACATAAAAAATAAATAAACAAAATTCATTTATTGTTTAAGTGTTAGGCCTTGATACAAGGATTCTGGAACACTTTTTGTTTTGCTTCTATCTTAAAATATGACCCAGATATAGCAGTTTGAAATTCTAGGGTGGCTGGCACTGTGAAATAAGACAGCAAATCACAAAAAATCAAACATTTATGGGTTTTAGTAAATGTGATTTCTCACAAATTATTATCTTTCATTGTTGTAATTATTTTCCCAATCATATGCATAAAACTATACATTTATTAGTGTCAAATTCTCGTCAAGCTTGGCAACACTTGGTGAAATACTGCCAACTTTGGTGACCAAATAAGTCTCAATAACTGAAGCCAACTTGGCTATAGTTGACTAATTTGGAGAATTTCTTATTCAAATTCAGTATTAACGAATCTTTAGTAATTGGGTTTTTTGTATTTTAGCTTGCTGTTTTGGTGTAACATTAGCTAAAATTTTAAAACAAAAATATAGGAAAGCTACTTTTTCCTTTTGTAATAAACTAGAACTACTTGTTTTAACTAGTCGTTGGGGGCCACCGTAATACTTACCCATTATGGATATGCATAATGTAAAATATCAAAATAAAAAATGTGTAAACTACTTATAAAATGCATTGCCATTCGAATAAAATCGTGGCTTGATGATGTCATAAACTTTAAAGGCTCGATTACTGAATTGCTTAAAAGAAATATCCTTATAACTCCAAAAACAATAATCCTATTAACTAGCGGTTTATTGCATCTGATTAAGCATCTCATTTCCAATTAAAATATATCTTTGAATTGAAATTTGGGTGAAATACAGGGTCATGAAAAATCAAAGAGTGTGCAAAATAGGATTCCAAATATCTCGGCAACTCATTATCCGATCGACTTCATGCTTTATGCAAAATTTATGTTTTTTTATTGTTTTTTACATTCGCTCTTTAAAATAAACAATTTCGAAAATTTTTATATACCTTTTATCAGAACGAATATTTCGAGAATCCGAAAAAAATAGTTATGGTTAATCGAGGTTACTGAAATTTAATAAGCTTCTTCCCATTATTACATACAAAATTTCAAGTCTCTATCTCAATTTTTTTGGGAGATAGAGCATTTACAGACACACAGATGGACGGCAATTTTTTTTTTTCTAAAAATATGTTTTACTGAATCTCCAGTGTCTAAAACGTGTAAATCCGTCAAAAAAAAAAAAAAAATTCGATTTTCAAAACGATTACAAGAATTACCCTATACTATGTATGATGGGTAAGTAAAAAGTAGCAACTACCAAACTACTTTTCAAAAGTAGTCACTACTTCACTATTATCAAAATTTGTCAAAGGATTCAATATAGACCAAATTTTGACATGGATTCCGTAATACAGTAGCCCGTCATTATACCATGTGTGCCAGGATACAATCATAACTGATGGCATTAAAAAATTAAGAAAGATAACATGCAAGAAAATGCTTTGTGTTTGTTTCTAAAGTGTTAGTTTGTGCACATATGTAGAGGACCTATTATCCAGAATTCTGAAATCCGGAAGGACCCGAAATCCAGAAAAGAAAAATTTTCAAAATTTGTAGATTTTTACTAAAATTTTGTAATTTTTGAAATTTTTCAAAAAATTTACAAATTTCTATTTATTTTTCTCTTTAGTCCATTGTTTCAATATGCAACCACTAAAATATGTTATTTAAATTTCAGGCGAATTTCCCCCCCCCCACACACACACACCAAAAAAAAAAAAAATTGAAAATGTTATTTTGGCAAAATTTTAGATTAAAATAAATTTATATGACGATTCGATTAAAAAAAAATCGTTAGATATTTCGCCCAGGGGTGATTCTGAGTAAAAAAAAAAATTTCTGAAAAGTTACAACAGAGAGGGGGGTCCACTCACAGCACTTTTTTTTTTTTGTGTGTTCCGCGAAATTTGCCGTTTTTTGCGATCTGTTGACAAAATTTGCTGTTTTTTCGCGATTCTTTGACAAAATTTGCCGTTTTTACACGATTCTCTGACGAAAGTCACGTTTTTCCCGCAATCTGTTGACAAAATTTATCGTTTTTTCACGATCTTTTAACGAAATTTGTCGTTTTTTTTGACGAAATTTACCGTTTTTCGCAATGTTTATGATGAAATTTGCGATCTTTTGAAGAAATTTGCCGTTTTTCGCAATGTTTTTAACGAAATTTACCGTTTTTCGCAATGTTTTTAACGAAATTTACCGTTTTTTCGCGATTTTCTGACAAAAGTCATGTTTTTCCCGCGATCTGTTGACGAAATTTGTCGTTTTTTGCGATCTTTTGAAGAAATTTGCCGTTTTTTGGAATGTTTTTGACGAAATTTGCCGTACCTTCACGATTCTCTGACGAAAGTTACGTTTTCCCGCGATCTGTTAACAAAATTTGCCGTTTTTTCGCGATATTTTGACATTGCTTTAATTTTGATATTTTTGTTTTTTAAAAATTCCGTAAGTTTTTTTTTTTTTTTTTTTTTTTTGGGTGGTGGTGTGTGTGTGTGTGTGTGGGGGGGGGGGTTGGCGATTTTTGGAAGGATTCCCGAGAATTCTGGATAATAGGTCCTCTACTGTAACAAATTTCTTAGTGAAATTATGGAGAGGTTTCCCAGATAGGACATTTTTTTTTAGCGGTGGTAGTAGGAATTGATTTTGGCAGAATGGATTTTAGAGAAAAATTAATTTTGGCATTGAATTTATTTTACTTTCATCTAAATGTGTGAATATTGTCACATAAAAATGTTAATATTTTTTCGATCTAAACACAAACACTTCCAAATTTCACTACGTACGGTGTGCACAGTAAATTGTTGTACCTGATTGCATCCTTAATAATCATCTGAAACAAAAAATTCAACTTTACCACACCACCAATATATTCTTTTACACGGGGTTGACAGTTATGGTGTACACACCATGTGTATGTAAAACAATAAAGCATGAAATATGGCATATTAAATTAATACATATATATATATCCATTACAATAGATTTCAAATCCTTTTAGTATCTTGACGTAAATTACAAAGTTGAAACAATTTTAATAATCTTAAAATAATTGCATGAATTCCTTTTAAATATTATTTGTAATAATTATGAATAAAAATATTAGATGCATGTAAATTGTAGCATTTGCATTTTTTTTTTCCCTTATACACCATAAACACTTACACAAACAAATACAATAACTAAAATGTGAATGAAGTCGACTTCAGATTTTTTTTTTTTTTTTTTTTTTTTGCCCATTTTGATATTGTGACAGCTGTCAACACTTTGCTTGTCAATCTACCCTCTGACACTTTATAGCTTAGCTAAGAGATTAATTTTTTTTCTTTAAGTTTGTATTAAATGGATCCGCAAATCTACTACATTGTTTATGTTATTTGAGTATACCACATGAAAATTTTTTAACTTTACACCATAATATAGTAAAAATAATTTGGTGATTGTTGAAGTATTCTTAGATATGATGGTAATATCATACTTCTTTACATCTGATAAGTTAACTTGTCTTAATGTCACAATATTCACTATGATTTACAAAAGATTGAAAAAGTCAAACATACCTGTTTTGTAGCCATGAATAACTTGAAGAAAATTGTAGGAAGGCTGCACTATTCTATTACCTTGGCTGGTGGAAAGAAATTTTAATATTAATAAGTGATTGGAGACAACATTTTTTTTTTTTTTTTAGTTGCAAACTTCTTTTAATTTAACTACTTCTGTGGCCATATTTGCCCAAGGAGGGGAATAATTGAGGTGTGGAGGTTTCTCTTAATTTATTTTGTAATTTTGGGGAAAATATAGAATAACTTTATAACAATTCATTAAATAAAAAAAACATATTGTATAGTTTTTAAAAAATAAAGAGAGACTTTAGTCTATCTCGCAATTTGGAAAAGGCTACCTCACTCTTCTGGGTCGAACACATTAATGATTTAAAAACAGCGCGGGAAATCAGACTCTATCAAATTGCTCGCCAAACACCCTGCTCTTCTATTGTTTGGCGCTTCTCCTGACAGTGTCCGAAGCTTGGAACGTCTGAACGATAAACCGCCCAATGCGATAATGCAGCTGTCTGAATTATCGTGCCAATGATAGCGTCCCCGGCAACCCTTAACGACACGTTCCTTGAAAAAGAAGGTCAGCAACCGCTTCCTCCCTCGCATCTTTAAAATAGCTAGGACTGGAAACCTGAAAACGATGATTCTGCTTCGCAAACTGAAATAAAGAGTTAGCGTAAATAGAAAATTTATGTTGCGGAAAAATGAAGTTCTTAGAGAAAGAAAAGGCAGGAAATAAATGCTAACATCCTCAATAATACTTTAAGATACGAATAAAAATGAAAGGATTACTTTTAAGTACAAATAATTCCAAATTAAGTTGAATAAAGTAGTTATAATTATTTGAATACAAGCGAAGTTATTTTATGATAGTTAAATTAATTTATAGCGTGATCTGAGTGAAATGCGTTGCGATTTAAAGATTAAAATATAAAACTATTGAAGTTTATAAATAATTCCAAAATGTTATGATTTTTCATTAAAAAAAAAAAAAAAAAAAAAAGAACTTATTCAATTTTTTAATGAACACCCTTAACATTTATGAAAATTAACTTCATGTCTGAACTTTTAATTATGGCTTAGAAGTGATATTTAATGTGGATAATTTTAATAAAATTAGGCTTTGTTAACTTTTATAAATCAGTTAAGAAAATTTATTTATTTTGTTTTCTAAAAAAAAAAAAAAAAAAAAAAAAAAAAAGAAATATTGAATAGGGAGGAGGGATTTTTAAATAAAAGTATTCTTTAGTAAATAACTGATTGAATAAATTATGAATAGAGAAAATGGCATAATTCATTATGACACAAACTTCAAATCGCTAAGACAAATAAAATAAAAATTTCACAAAACAGTGGCTGTTTGGAGATTGAGGTCAATTTTTGGCACAATTTTTTTATAAATAAAACTGTTTAAAAAATTGAAAGCTTAATGCTTTCAAAATTAATTTTTTTTAAAGATTTGTCATCCAATTAATAAAGACTAGTTTGATTTGCAAAACACAAAATATCGATGGCTTTAACGGTTTCGGCATCAGAAGGTACATAAATTCAAAAAAGCTTGTTCCAAGAATAATGTGCTTAAAGTTTTTGTTGTCAACTGTGGAACTGGTCCATTAAACTGGTTGTCATGACTTAAATATTGGGTGGAACAAAAAACGTTTTTCACAACTTATTCTAAACACTTATAAAAAGTTCAAAAAATGCAAAAGCAACTGAATGGATGAGTGGTAAAAGAATAACATTCCAAAAACATGAAAAATTAAATGAGATAGATAGTTTAAGAAATAATGTCTAATAAATTAATGGGTATTTTTCTTTGAAATTTATAGGATGAACCTTCACAGACTAGAGCTACAATCAAATAATGGTGAACATTTCTCTAAAATTTATAGTTTTTTTTTGTTTTACATAAATGCTTTTTTTTTTTGTGTTTCCTCAACATTTACATCAGTTGGAATGTTATCCCCTTTTTCCACTCACCCGTTCAATAGATTGTTTTAAAGTTTTCCAGATGAACCACTGTTTGAGAGAGATATATAATACATAATACAATCAACATCTAAATATAGTTATATAAAAATGCAGTTAAACAACAGATTATTTTTTCAGGAGGGAAAGGCTGTATCAGGAGGCTATAACAGAACTATATATCTGAACGAGCGATACAATGAGGGGCTACTATTATGGTTGTGCATAAATATATATCTATGTATAATAGTACAATATATATATATAACCATTAATGAAACATTACCGTAACACCAACAAAAACTATGAAATTATGAATTAGTATGTAATAATTAATTGACAACGATAGTGTTCCCCAACACTCTGAATATAAATACCATATACTTATTTAAAAGAAGAAGAAATTAAATAAATAATTGAATGAATGAAATTTGTGTAATTTAGACAGAATTTTCAAGTCCCAAATTCTTAAATACCACAAATAAAATGTGTGGTTCATCATCATATTAGCCATAACATTGCTAAAGAATATGAATTTGGGACTACCACATCATAACAAAGAAAAAAACCTGTGAAAAAATCTTAAAGATAAAAAAATAAAAACAATATTAAAAAGGAAAGAAACCTTACCCATAATGAAGAGAAAAAAACAGTGAAATTTAACCATAAAGTACGAAATACAATTGGATTAAAAAGGATATTGGTTTTCATCAGTAACCAGATATAGGAGCATCACTAAACACAGGCATATATATATATATATATATATATATATATATATATATATATATATATATATATTATATTTATGCACAACCATACACTGCATAAATCATATACATGTATTATTTTTAAGAACAATTATTGTTGACTCAAATTAAATTATTCAAATAAAATTCATATTAAATTAGTGTTGACTCATTACTTAACTTTCCAACATACTCTTAATATGTTAGTTATACTGAGTTGTCTAATTTCACAGTCTATAGAATTATAGAAAAACAACTCTAAATGTAAACAATAAATAAATCTGTAAATAAAGCAATTCTAACAGAAAGAACCCAGCATTAAAACAAGAAGCCTGGTAGCAAATATACAAACAAGTATTGCCAGCAAGAAAATTCATTTCTTTGGTGGGTCCACACTTCATTTTACAACATTCATTTTAAAAAAGTTAATTAACATTTACTTGATGTGGATGGATCATCCAAACTCAACTATATCATATTTCTCATGATATAAGATTTTAATGAGGTTTGACATCTTTTATTTGAATATATATATAAACTTTTTATGGATGAAAAACTACAAACAGAAAAAAAAAATTGTCTCACGGAAGTTTAAAGTTCGTATCAAGATTTTTAACATTAACAATTGTAGAATAAGAATTTTTTAATTAAGTAAATTATTTTTAAAATATGAAATATTTCATTAGATCCGAAGAGCTTTGAATATCATTTTCATAATTTAAAATTGCTGCAGTGAAATAATATATTTTTGACTTCTAATCTCTATTTTTAAAATAGAAATTTCATGGATGGGTGAAAATAAACATTTAAAAAATTAAGTAAATTTATTATAAAAATGGTGTCAGTGATTTTAATAAAATAATTTAAATCGTGGTTTTAATCATTTGATATACAGTCAAAGCACCTTACAATGAAATTGAAAGTGCTCAAAAGATTTGCTCGTTATAATGTGCTTTCGTTAAAACGTTATAATGAATTATTTCGTTATATAGTAAGAATGGCAATTACCCTGACTAATATAGTCCAAACGCAATCTGAGTATGCAGAATTCCATAAATTGGAGACTATCATAAAAAAGGACGTTTTATTACATAAAGATATTTCTTAAAATAACTTTTGTTTAATAAAAAGAGATAGGCCTTATGTATTCATATTATTATATTAAGCCTCCATAGTAAGGATCATTTTTACTACAAACAGAAAAGAGAAGAAAGGCGTTGATTTAAAATGGAATTTCAAGCAAATCATATTTTTGCGAATAAATACGTACAATTCATAACACAGAATTTTTATTTTGTAATAATAGATCTGGATGACTGAATTTTAGATGCTAAACATAAAAAAAAATTGGGCAAATTTAAATGTAAAATATTATTGATTTAATTCTCTTAAAGGACAGTTTTACGTACGTATATAGGTTTGAAAAATGAAGTTATCAGGAATTCATATTAAACATATATTTTCAATCGTAATCCTAAAAAATGTTTGAGTTTTCGTTTTTACATCTTTCAATTGTTTCTTATGAAACAGACGCTGTTTCTCCAATTAATTTTTTATACACAATTTCATATATTGTTTTGAATTTACACAACCAACCATCATTTACATGAAAGTCTTTATATACAAGTGTTTTGGCAAACGCATATGCTTTTTGTTTCAAAATACTTCCACTAAAATGGAAGTTTTTGGATCTTGCATCTTTAAACCATGAAAATAATAATTCCTTCATATCTTCATATTTCGCTGTGCATATACGTTTAAACGATGAGAAAACTACACTCTTTTGAATATTTTAATAATTTTTTCTCAATTTTTCAATTGCTAAAAGTGCTACTTAGAATCCCAAATTTTTTCACTACATCACTTATTTTAACATTATTTTCGACGCATTTTATAATTTCAACTTTCTTTTCTAAACTCCAACATTTTTTTTTTTTTTTTTGACAGACACAGCCAGCTTACAAAAAGTTTTAAAAATTAACATGCGATAAATTTACAGGAAAAGCAAATGTCAATGAAATCAGTCATCAAATAAAAAATAACATAATTCCAGTTCAGCTAAGCAATCGCCCCTCTGACTTTCTTAAAATACTGCCTCTCCCCCGAATCTCTCTTGGAAATATTGAAAATATGTGATTGGTCGTAGAGAAAAAGATTGCAGGTTATCTCATGAAAAAAATAGCTGGTATTTAAGAAATAAATTCTATTTCCCGGCATTTTTTAGGTTAAAAAAAAGTAAAAAAATTGCTATATTGTTTTTTTTTTCTCACTTTTCATGCTCAAATTATTTTTGTTATATCGTGCTTTTCGTTATAAATATTTCGAATTCAGTATTCTTTAACATACAGACCAACTAAATGGTTATGAGCATTTCGTTATATCGTGCTTTTCGTTATAAAGTACTTCAACTGTGTTTTTAAATCATTGATTAAAATCATAAATTCTCTTAATTTCTAAAATGTTATGATACTATTAAAATAATATATAAACATAATTTGTAAAGAAATTTTATCAACAGAATACATTAAAGAAACTATGAAAAATTCTTTAGAAGCTTAATTCTTTAATTAAATTATTGCTCTCTTAAGGCTGTTTGTTCTCAAGTCCAAACTGGTTATTTTATGACATATTTTTTAATTAATTTTTGTTCAGAAACGCATGAAATTGGCAGGTGTTTTTATTCAAAAACTTTTTAATCGAAACACATTTTCCATTTTTTGGTAAAGGCAGAAGATCTTTAAAAAATTACTGCATTTTGAACTGAATTTCTGACGATGCAGCACAAAAAAGGGGATAAATGTGTCGTCACGTGACATAAATCGCTTATAACTCGATAAGTAATTTATCAAAATATGGAAAACTCACTTCCATTCCAAACAGCTTCAATACTCAGGTCTGCCAATTTTATCCTTTTCATTTAAAAATGAGTCAGAAAATGTGTCAGAAAGTTTTGCATTGTTAAGCAGATCATTTGAGAACTACCTTAAAGATAAACAGTTTCTTTTTTTTTTTTTTTTTTAATATATAAAAATAATTAATAGCCAAATTCATTTAGAAGGGAATCACTTTTCTTTTTTTTTATGTTTGGGACGGTGGTGGAACGGGGGAGGTTTACATTTCTTCATAATATCTTAATTTTGTCCACAACTCCAAACAAGCTGTTTTATAACATGTACATAAATTTCATTTACAAATGCATAAAATTTACAGGTATATTTGTAAATGTATGAAATTTGCGAGTTATATTCAAATATAAGAAATCGAGCATAGTTTCCTATTACCTTATAAATCAAAGAATCTCTTAGCAAATGCTAAGAAAAAACCTTTTAAGAAGATTTACATGACTCAATATTTATGGAAAGGTCTTCGTGAGGGAACAATTAGTTATTAATATTAAAGATATATCACATATATAAGAAAATTAAAAGCTTTTTCTCGAGGTGTTTAAAGGGTAATGTCTGCAAATTCTATGCCTTTCCGTTTTAAATGACTTCATGATTGTCAAAACATTTGCATTGTTCAGCAGGATTTTATTTCTTTTCTCTTTCTGAGATGGGAGCAGAGAGAAACACCATTACATTAAAAATATGTTTTTTGTATAAGAACATTCATCATTTAAAAGGGATCATGACCCCCCTGCATCTGAATTTGAAAACAAAAATATTTAGAATTGATGGGTGGCGAATTGATTCATTGAGAGCAGCTAAAATTTTATTAAAAACTGATTTGCATCACTTAACACTGTTTTAATTCATCTGCTAACATAAAACAGACAATAAAAAAATTTTCCCATGAAAATTTATGAAGTAAATAGTTGAAATCTTTATCTAAAAAAGTCACCATCTGAAAAATTTACTGTTAAAAAAAAAGCTGATATGTGAGTTTTTCTTTTGGAATTTCATTAGGAAATGAACCATCACTTGAAAGTGAAATTATTGTTGTCTTGTTAAAAGTTAAAACAGAATAACGAGATCTAGAAACTTGTCAAAGACTCATTAACAGAGAGTTTTTACGTTTCAGCTCACTATGTTAACCATCATACATTGAAAATGCCTTCTTTGTAATGAAGTAACTAGAACGGTAATTTAGCACACAATTTACTACAATTATTGCTCTAATTATCTTAGAACTAAAATTAACTTTATATCATTTCTTTAATTAAAAAAAATAATTCTGCCGTATTTGTTTTTCTAGTAACAATAAATTATCAAGATCTAAATTAGTCTCCCATCGCAAACATTTTAAAACTGGGTTTTAAATTTGTATCTGCCCTAACTGTTACTATACAAACACAAGAACACTACTAATAATAATTTAAATTATCATTCACAGAAAATTTCCACTTCTTC
This sequence comes from Maratus michaelseni, assembly GCA_963931845.1. Lineage (NCBI taxonomy): Eukaryota > Metazoa > Arthropoda > Arachnida > Araneae > Salticidae > Maratus > Maratus michaelseni. The sequence goes on along the minus strand of OZ007587.1, from coordinate 378,436,625 downwards.
AACCCCACCTCCATGGCATACAATTTAAAATCATAATATTCCTTACTTAAAAAAAAAAAAAAAAAAAAAAAAAAATCTGCTCAATTTATTATTTTGTTGTAACAATAAGAAATCAATCATCTGAATATCCCCCCCCCCTCCTCTTCCTCTCACTTGTAATACAAGCTATAAAAGTTATACATTTCTTACACAAAATTTCATTCATTTATTGCACTTTAATTTAGTAATATGAGTTTAATAAACACAATCGGCAAGCATATCAATTGATAAAACACATAAACCAGCTTCCTGAAAGATATACAGAGGCTGTTCGCACATTTTTTAGACAAACTTGAAAAATGATTTTAAAAAATGGAATTATTTTAGAGGAAAACTTTCTTTCAACAACTTATTATTTGTAATTCATATTATTGTCTGATGCTTTCAAATTTATTCTTCCATCAAGATGGCGCATTCAAACAAGCTGTGAATCAGAGGATACTTTTCTTTTGTTTTCCAAAAAGAAATATTCGGAAGTTTACAATGATTGTAAAGCGCATAGTATAAAAATTTCTAAGGGCAAAATAAACATTAGTACAGGGCTTGGAAGTAGTGCGCTACAAGTAGCGAAACTACAGTAGCCGCTACTTTTTCTAGTAGTTTGTAGTGTAGCGCACTACATTAAAAAAAGTGTAGTGTAGCGAGTAGCGTGATACAAAATATCAGTAGTTTGTAGCGAGCATCGACGCTACTTTAGGAGAAAGGAAAAAAGTACCAATCTTCAAATCACGTGATCATAACTCTTTTCTTTTGTGCGAAATATGTTTTCTGCAACAATTTGTGAATGTCAACAACAAATCTCAGTTGCAGTGACATAGATTTCTCCATAGACGACGGGAACGGTCACAAATTAACTGTCATTTTCCCAGTTTGGGTGTCGGAAACTTTGTGTAATGTCATTTAAATCCATAGAAATCTTCTCAATATAATGTATTTTTAAACGACTACGATTGTTTTTACCAAAATATAGTCGTCTGGCTATGTTAAGTCTTTATCTGACTAATTTCTTCTCCCTTTTGCCTCCCACCCCCAGCAAGCAAAAGAATGTAAAACCTTTATTTAATTTTTTTTTTCTTTTTTAAGAAAAAGAAACAGAACGGATTCATCTAAACATAAATCATCTAAATTATCCCTAACCTCTCAAATTCACGCTTCCCCTAGTAGCATACAAAGGAGTTTAAACTTTTATTTTTATACAAAAGTCTTTATTTTTATACAAAAATAAAATCTTTCACTCCATTTATTGCTCTCTAATGACAATAAATAAAAATTATTTCCCTGTCCCCAAAATGTACGCTTCCCTTTTTGCACCTCCTCCAGCATACAGTTTTAAATATTTAAAACTCTTTATTTAAAAAAATGGCCACATTCGTTTCTACCTAATAATAATATATATGTAATTATCTAAATTGTTCTTTAACCTCCCATAATTTACTCTCCCCCCCCCCCCCCCAGCATACAAATAAATCTAAAATCTTAAAGTTATTTATATTTTTATATTAAAAAAATCTTCTGCCCTAAATAGTGCTCTGTAGTGATGATAAATAATCAGTAATATAAATTATTCCCCTTCTCCTAAAATCTCCCCCACCTCTACATGTACAAAATTTAAAACTCTTCTTTTTTTTACGTTCTGTATTCTTTGCTGTCTAGTAACATTAAATAAATAATCAATCATTGAAAATATTCCCCTTTGAACAAAATTTCTGCTCGCTTCCTGCCAGTTTAAAATCGTTTAAACTCTAATTAAATATATATATAAATTCGAAAAAGAACAAGTATACTATATTATTATTAGAGAAAAGTGCACTAGAAAGGAATGATTTCTGCCTTCAAACAAACTAGCAGTTGAAACGTAAAGCATCCAGCTATTATTTGCTGATAAAACCACAAAGTACTCACTCATCAAAAAAATTAATTTTCTTACTGACTTTTGGACTTACTTACTTTTTCTTCTTTGTCTTCTTACTCATTATTAGATCTAGTGTTTTAATGTGGGGATTATTCTTTTGAGATTGGTGTAATAGAATGACAGACAAAAATAGTATAAAACTGCCCTGGTCGGCATATAATGAATATTTTGTATTTTGAAGTTATAAAACAACAAGAAAGTGGTAATTACTCTCTAACATGTAAACTTTGTTCAATTAATAAGAAGTTATCAGTATCAAAATCATTTGCTTACAACCTGAAGTTTCACATAGAGGTGAGTTAACATTTTCTTTATTAATAATAATTACTGTATCGCATCTGGCACTGAATATCTAAATCATTAATTATTAAAATTCATAAATCATTAAAAAGAGTATTTTCGAATTAAGATACCTGGTTCAGAAAATATTCTTATCGAGCTGTTTGTTATTGCAAAAAAATATTTTATTCATACGTTTTTTGATCGTTGTGAAATATTTGTCCAGTGTATGCATACAAATTAATTTACTGCATATTTCCCTTTGAAGATTCCAATAGATAAAACAAAGGTGGTTGGAAATAAAAATATATTATTTTAAAAAATGCCTAACAATGTTTAATTTCATATTTATGGCTATATTTATTTTTACTTTAGCCACACAGATTTTTTTATTACTAAAATAATTGATTTGTAAGGTTTTATATTTGATTTGATATTGGTTATTTTGGTGTTTTAATGAAATATCTGGATCTTTGTCTCCAAAATGAACCTAAAGACCAATATGTTGATATACGGGTTTTCAAAGGGAAACAAACAAAAAGAGATAGAAAGGAAAACAAAAGTTAGGATTTAACTTATGCAAGTCTGTATGATCTTGTTCAATTTTTAAATTGCTTTCAGAAACTATATTTAAATTGTAAAGAAATAGGACTATTTAGCTCTATTTTTAAAAAATAATGTATATTCAAATTTACCAAGGGCTATCCACCCTTAAGGTTGTTCTCAAATCCAAACTGGCTACTTTATGGCATATTCTTTAATTCATTTTTGTTCGGAAACGCATGAAAATGCAGGTGTTCTTATTCAGAAACTTTGTAACTGTAATGAAAAGTCGGTTCAGGAGATAAAGCAAACAAGAGATTCTTAAAATGCCTAAATTAAGACAGAAAAATAGAATAAATGTTTGCCCTAAATCCTACTCCAACTCTCCAATACAGGTCGCACGTATAGTGGAAGCACCAAAAATGCGAAGTTGAATCTAGTACTGAAAAGATATCTTAAAAATATTAGAAGTTAAGGATTAAACTGAAAAATTATATTATATTGAACCTTGCCTTATAGCAAATAAATTTAGATGTATTCAAATCTGAAAAATAAAATAAATAAAGCATGACTCACCCAGAAATGAAGATGACAAACAGATATATAGTAGAACAGCAGAATTTTATTTCAACACAAAATATTTATTATATAGATATCATAGGCCATTAAAAGATGTTAGATTATTACGTAAATATAGATCACCTATACTCGTTAATGTAATGTTAAGTTGGTTCAGGAGAAAAAGCAAACAGAGATTCTGAAAATGCCTAAAATTAAAACAGAAAAATAGAATATATGTTTACTCTAAATCCCGCTCCAACTCTTCAATACAGAACGAAAACGTAAAGTGGTTAGCATGATTGCGTTGTAGAACTAAGCACTAAAAAAAAATCAATAGTTGAGAATGAATTCAAAGTTTAAATTTACTACAAATTCTTTAGTTTAAGTATAATTTAAAGTTTACGTTGAGTTGATTATTGATTTTTAAAAAGTGATTTAATTATAGAAGTTGATTTTAATTAATAATAATATCTTAGCAGAAAAGTTAAAAAGATTAATTTTAAAAAGATAGAAAATATTGACTGTTTAAATAATAACGATTAAATAATTAATTTAAATGTTAATTAATATGAAAACTTTTAATTAATGATTAATAAGGATTAAATATTTAATTTAAATAAAATAATTAATGAAAACTATTGAATTTAAAAGTAGAAATGGAATATATCATAACAGTAACCGAAAGACGTTTTCCATTATTCTTTATTTTATTTTTTTGGTAAAGACAGAAGACTTTTCACAAAACACTGTCAAAGTCGGCGTTTTCAACCGAATTCCGACGCCACAGCAGGGGAAAAGGGAAAAAACGTGACACGAATCGCTTATAACCCGATAAGTAATTTATTTATCAAAAAATGGAAAACTGATTTCGATTCCAAATCGCTTCTATAGACAGGCATGCCAATTTTATGCCTTTGTGTTTAAAAATGAGTCAGATAATGCATCAGAAAGTTCCGCATTGTTGAGCAAGGAATTTGAGAACCACCTTAAGCGCTCTGGGCCATTCCATTGTGACGGGTGTGACATCCAGACAAAATTTTAAGAGTTTATATCTATATTTTGGGAAATAAATTAGCTAAGAAATCCCTGAAAAGTATTTTAATTATGTTTTTCCATGCATATGCTTGGATAATTGAGCAAATATATAACTTCAATAGCTTTCAATATTTTTACTAAAAAATTTTTTTAACTTGTGACGGGTGTGACTCTCTCGGGACAAGAGTTTTTACTTACATACACATTTGTTAAAATTCCTGTGAATATTCAACTGTGTCATTATTAAAACAATTTTTTTCTAATGAAAGAGATTCAAATTAAACTTAATACGTAATTTTCATAATAAATTTTAATTATTTTAATGTATGAGAATTTTTTTTCCTGCTGTGACGGGTGTGACATTGTGCAAAGTGCACAATTTGAAAGTTATTTACCAAAAAAATACAGTGATCAGTATAGACGGTAAACTCAACAATAGTAAATATACAAAAGAAATTTAATAAAACTAACATATTTATGCAGTTAGTTTAAAATTTGTAGTGCCCCCTACTCATTATAAGTGATGGGGGAGCTACTTTTTTTACAATAGCGGAAAATTTTTTAATTGAGATGTCATCTTCCTCTAACCAAATCCTGTGTGGCCCACTGGCTTGCATGTATTTTAAGTTTATTTCTACCTTACGGATGTTGATATTCAAGACATTAGCATAGTATTTATACTATTATATACCATTACGCTTTTTGCTACTGTCCAGGGAAACCAAAAGGTAATCGGTTTGTGTATCAGAACGCAAATTTTTCCCCATTCACTCTCCATTCCTCCGAATGATTTGAAAAGTCAATGCCGAAAACCGTATCTTAAGTATTTTTCCCCATTTATATCTCCCTCTTAGTTGCATTATATACCAGTCACCTGAAAATCACCAATATTTTAATCTGATATTTTCAAAATCTTTCTGGGGGGAGATTCACAATTAGCAGTGACTGCCACTTCCCTCAGTGTTGATTTGGCAGTCTTTCCCATCAAAAGGATAGTACTATCACTACTTACTTTAAAGTGGTGATAAGACTTGATGCCTTCGATGGACTTGATGCCTTCCCATTTTCTGTCAGTATTTCTTTAGTTTCTAATATTTTCACTGCTGAGACATACAATGCCTTTATTGCACCAATCTCCTGAGAACATTTTTAAAAAAAATCCAAAGCAGAATTAACTTAAAAGTAAGTAAGTTGCTACCAACTCACAATTAGCTAAAATAATTCAAATATGTATTTCATGATTTATCTTCTCTTTTTTGGCAAATTGGCCTTAATATGTTCAGAAACAAGAATGATTCAACCTTACACTTCATTAAAAAAATATTTAAATATATTTCAAAGCAATTTAAAATGTTGTCATACCTGTCACAAGAATTTTGTCACACCCATCACAAAGATTTTGTCACACCCGTCACACAAAAATTTCACACAAAATAAAAATTTAATGAATTTTTAACGTTTTGTAGTTAGTTACGTTAGTAACGTTTTGCAATAGTTAGACTTTCCGAAAGTTTCACGTATTTTCATGGAAAAATGCATTTTGTATAATAACTTAAGCATCATTTTTATGACGGGTGTGACAGAGAAACAGTGTAAATATATTTGTATTAAAAATCGGGTCTTTTAATTTTTTTTGAAAAATTAAGTGTTTCAAAAGATACACAAAGGTCACAAATAGTAATATATGCACATATATGGAAAATGCTGCTGTTTTAAATATTGCTTCTGGCAGAATGAAAATACCCTATTTTACAGGCTGAAAGTTTTTCAAATGTTTCCAACTTTGAGCCTAGATAAATTATAAAAAAATATTTTTTGAGCTTAGTTCTCTGTAATTTCATATGCGTCATATTTTTACCTTTAATTTGATATATTATTTGTAATAATAAAAGACATTTGAAATTTCAACCCTCATGTCCACTTTTTCATGGAAATGCCCTACTGTGCTACATCACTCTCATAAATTTGTAAAATTATTACAATTTTTGTTTTCAAATTTTCTCTTTTTAACACTTTCCAACATAATTAAAACGTGTCAATGAATTCGCTTTGTTTGTCTGTCCGTGCTCTAACTCTCGATAATATACTCGGATTGCTATGAAAGTTTTATGTTATTGAAGTTTACCATAGAATCTTCGGTATTGAAAATGAAGTGTGTAGCATTTATATCTTGCTTACAGGGACATTCAAAAGAATTCTGTTACATTATGGTCTATGGGGAAAAATCGTTTGCGGTGCATTTAATTAGCGATGATAACTAAAGTAGCGAAAAGTAGTGAAGTAGTGACTACTTTTGAAAAGTAGTTTGTAGTCGTTACTTTTTAAAACAAGTAGTTGTAGTTAACTACATTTTTCATAAAGTAGTTGTAGTTGTAGTTCGCTACAAATAAAAAGTAGTTTTTCCGACCCCTGCATCAGTATTAATTGGAAAGAGCTATCCCGAAAATCAGTACTTATTCGTAGTAAAAAGATTCAGAATGAAAAAAAAATACATTAAAAAAAGAGCCCATTTCAAGGCTGAAAACGAAGTTTCAGGTAAGGATTTATGACTGTCGCAAATTTATCTTACAATGGGAAAATGAAAATAAGACTTCTTTGTCTTGCTCAAAATGCACAAGTAAGGAAGAGTTCTGCAAGACATCTTTAGCTTTTTGAAAAGCTTCTTTCTGGGTTAATTCCCATTTCCATGGCTGCTTACTTTCTAACAACTTGTATAATGGTGCTAACAAGGTAGACATATTCGGTAAAAACTTGGCGTAATATGTTATTAAACCAATGAATGAGCGCAGTTCATCAACATTTGTTGGCTCAGGTGCCTCTGCAATTGCTCTCACCTTTGACTCAACTGGGTGCAGTCCATGTTTGTCTATGCGATGCCCAAGGTATTCCACAGATGATTTCAGGAATTCACACTTCTCAGGGTGTAATCTTATACCTGCTGCTTGTAGACGGCTGAAAACTTCCTCTAAATTTTGCAAGTGCTCCTCTTTATTTTTACCAGTTACTAGCAAATCGTCTAAGTATATAGAAGCTCCTTTTGTGCCTTGTAAAATCTTCTCTATTTTTCTTTGGAAAATTACAGGAGCAGAGGCAATGCCAAAAGCAAGTCGAGTGTAACGTAGAAGGCCCCCGTGAGTATTTATCACCACCAGGCGTCTCGACTCTTCATCTAGCTCTAGTTGGCAATACGCATCCCGAAGATCTAACTTGGTGAATGCCGTACCACCTGACATTTCAGCAAACAAGTCCTCAATCTTTGGAAGGGGATATTGTTCCAGCTCTGTTGCTTTATTCACCGTCAACTTGAAATCACCACAGATTCTTATTCTTCCATCTTGTTTTAGCACCGGAACAATTGGAGTTGCCCAATCTGAGGTTTTTACAGGTTCTAAAATACTATCTGCAATGAGACGATCAATTTCTGTGTCAATTTTCTCTTTGTAGGCATATGGAACAGGACGGGCTTTGAAGAATTTCGGAGTTGCGTCCTTCTTACATGTAAGGTGAACTTTGACTCCTTTAACCAACCCCAATTCTGGTGAGAAAACTTCACTAAATTTTTTTAGAAGACCATCTAATGTGGGTTGACTAGCACTTACATTATGCAAACTGTGATTCATATTTGAGTCAAATGCATTCATGAGGCCTAGTGGAACAATCCAATTCCGACCAGCCAAATTTGTGTTTCCTTCAGAAACCACCAGTAAAGGCAAATGTTCTGTTCTTGACTGGAACACCACATCTACATTTGTCACTCCCAGAATGCCAATGGGATGGCTAGTAAAGGACTGGAGTTTAATTTCTGTTTGCTCTAAAGAAGGACAAAACCTTCTAATTTTTTCAAACAATTTTACAGGCATTAATGAAAATGGAGCACCAGAATCAATTTCAAAGGATATGGGTTGTCCCTGCACTCTACATTTGATTTTAAGTGGAGGGTAATTTTCCTTAACATCAGATAAGTGATACATAGTATACTGATTATGTTCCAACTTTTCCTTTGTTTCTGATAAAAGATTTACTTTTGGTTTGTAACTAAATTTATTTTTAGACAAACATACCTTTGCTAGGTGCCCAAGCTTCTTTCAGGTATGGCATATTGTATTTTTATGCCTGTATTCTGATGCCTTATGTTTTGGGTCTCCACAACATTGGCCATCTCGGTATCCCACAGTTCAGTAGAGTAATCTGCAAACTATAGTAAAAAGACATTTTAAGTCAACAAATAATTTTTTAATTTAAATTGCACAATATTTTATTTAATTATTTTTTCTCACATCCAGAAAAGTATGAGATATAATATACACATATACTGATTTTATAATTCAAAGTTATAACTGATAAATAAATTTATGTATTGAAAGATAGTTGATTTTTAGGAATTGCCAACATACAGATAAAGCAATAACACTTTATACATCTCATTACCATGAGAACTCTGTAGTTTTCAGGATGTATGATATACATATATTTTATTTTGGCAGCTAATCCTCCCCCCTCCCCTCTTTTATTTCAGGATGTCTTCCGATGGTTGGGTAGGACATTATTAATATAGAATGTTGTTTTAGGTCTAGTGATGTGTCTGCCTTTTTGCAGAATTCTATACATATTTTATTTTGATGCTAGGATTGGCATTTCACTTCACATATGCTATTGAGTGATTATTTTACAGAAATCTTAATATTTAGTTAGATGATCTAACTAAATATTCTTGTGGTGACGAAAATAATGTTGTTTCAAATTTTTTCGGTACAAAATTTCTTCACAATCAAAACAACGAACTTTATCTACGTATCTTGTAGCCATTGTCAATAAATAACGATAGCAAAATACGCTTAAACGGGAACAAATAACAATAACAAAATGCGATCAAACAGGAACAAATAACGATTACAAAAAGTTAAAACACGTCTCTCTTACCAAATGCCCGCGAAAAAAATGTGCGCGAGAAAGTCTCGAGAAATTACCTAGTTCTGCGCATCTTTCTCTATTGCGCTTCATCAGCGGCTCCAATCTCGCATCCAACTGAATCGTAAGGTCACGTGCAGCGTGGTTTTTCCCTTACTGGAAAGAGCGAAGCGACGGACACAAAATCAACTTCCACTGTCATCATACGGCGCGGTAAGCCTGCTGCACCCGGATTGGAGCATTTAATAATGGGCTTTTCACGATCGCGTGTCTAAAAGTTTTCTCCGTGAATTATTTAAAGGGATTATTTAATTTAAAGGGAATCGAGTGCTTCGTCAATCACATGTGGTGCGGATCGTTGCACATGGAAAATAATGTCTAGCAATTTTTTTTTTCTAAATTTTAACAGTTGAAAAATAGTCTGCAGAATTTCTCAATAGTCTGCGACGTGCGTCGCAGCGTTGCGCCGATTCTGCGCCCGGGGTTAGATCTAAGATAAAACTAATTTAATCTAAACTAAAATAAATTAATACACCAATAACTAGTTAATATAATTAATTAAAAATATAACTAATCGATAAACTAGGTAAAACTCTTTAAAATTTAAACATACTGCAATACATCGCTAAATTTTATCATTTCACCGATTTTAAGAATGTTTCAAGTGATTTGAATTTCAGCATATTAATGCACGTTCCAACAGAGACTCGTGCCGAAAACAAAACACACACAGCAAAGTACTACATTGTAAGATTAATTTTCCTCTTCTTCTGACTAAAAATTTCATTACATCCCTTCATAACATTAATAAACGGGGATTATTAAGTTAATGAACGGAAAATTTTGAAGTGATTAGTTAATTAATTGATGAAGAAATTATCTAGAAATAAATCAAATGAATCTTAAAATAATATGATGAATTTAATATGATTGACTAGCGAAAGCCACACCTAATATGGGAAAAAAAGTAACGAAATCCATCCACTCAGGATCGGTAAAACCAGGCACATATACAAATCATCACCTTCATACAGTTTGGATGAATGCACTGCCGCTTCCTATGTTAAGCTTACAGGGGAACGGAGAAATGCTGGAGTCGCTGGCCTCTCAAAAAGGTGAAATGTCTATTTGATCATTACCACTAAAAACGGCACAGACCAAAATGAAAACAATGTGAGAGTATTTTCACACTTCCGGTGTATTTTTAGAGGCTTATGCTAAGTTATGTAAATACAAGAATAACAAAATATGGAAAATGTTACCTTCATCTGGTATCTACTATAATAACATCCTGGTCTGCTTAGTCACAAATGGTGCCAAACAAGTGGCAGAAGTATTTTTATCGTAATTATTTTGAAGGTTTACCTATGTAATCAAATACAAGAATAATTTGTTTTGTATTTAAAAATTAAGTTTAAATAGTCTCATTATGGAAAATCTAGGGCAGACGAACGTTCAGCTGTCACTAGACTTTCAGCAGAACAATTTATAAGTGTGTGTTCATATGATTTTGCATCGGTTTCATCGAAGAAAACTATGTCATTTGGAACTTTTTCCATCACATTCTTAATACCAAGGAAAAGATGGTGTGCAATGTTTGCAGAAATCTAATGCTGAACACAATCTTGCATTTATACAGCAATAAAAGATATTGGTTGCTAGGGAACTGTATTGATGTTCATTTTTAAGTATTTTATCATTTTAGCTATTTTTAAGTAATTTTTTTAAGTATTATATCACAATACTAAAACATTGGATATTTGTTATTAGCTAATGTTAAAAAGATTGGCAAGAATTAAAAAATTTTGGCGATCATTGTCACCCGTCTAACATAAAAGTACCAAATTATGTAATTTAAATCAATTTTAAAAGTACAATAGCAATACATAAGAACAATGTTTTATTTTTGATGTGTGATGATTTGTCAATACTTAATTAAATATAAGGTACTTTTCCATTATCCCATCGACCACTATTCATAAAAAAAACTATCGCCAAACTATAATGCCAATAAACAAATAGAAGATTGTTGCCATTGCAATCTAAAAAAGAAAAAAAAAGGAAGACATTTGGAAACGCCCCACTCACTAAAGTGTCAACTATCAGTAACTTTAAACAACAAAATTTACAATATATTAAAGAAAAAAATAATATTTTGGATATTTATTTATTTACATATTTTTTTCTTAACTATAAAGGTTAAAATTCAATAATTGCATTAGTAGCCAGTGGCCAGTAGTAGAGGCTCTATGTTTAGTAGCCACTACTGTCAAGTTAGTGGCCACTTATTACCGTGGTTTTTAGATTTAAATAGTTTTAGGGATGCCACTCAGAAAATAACAAAAAAGATGAAATTAAGTTCGTGTGAAGTAAAATTTAAGACATTTTTCACAACATTTATGCATGAATTTTATAAACTATATTGTTTAGGTATAATTAACTAGATTTAGAAAAATTATAAACAAAAAAAAAAAAACTTTTTCATCTAGCTTAAAACATGAAAGAAAACAAAACTTAATATATTTTTTAAACAGTTCTCCCCAAACTTGTTATTATCTGCACTTTTAATGCTGTTAATGCATCATGCATGAAAACTTATACTATTTAGCAAATAAACATTTTTTTTTTAGTTCCCAGTATTTTATATCCATTGAGATAACACAGTCTATAGATTCAATGAGCTCAACGATGAATTTTACTATTTATTAGCATGACAAAACAGATGTTAACAATATAATAAATTATAAAAACTTGTAATAATATATATTTTTTAAATGCTAAAAGGTGTAAATTAACAACATAATACAAATTAAAATAACTTTTATTAGGTTAGTTGACATGTTTCGATTCACTCCCAGTCATTTTCAAAAACAAATGAGAATATTCCATAATTGCATGGGCTTTGAAGTTATTATTTTCATGTACTTTTTAAAAAATAAACAACCAAGTAAAAAATAAAAGATAACGTGCGTAATTTAAAAAAAAAAAGTACATGAAAATAATAACTTCAATTATGGAATATTCTCATTTGTTTTTGAAAATGACTCGGAGCGAGTCGAAACATGTCAAACAACCTAATAAAAGTTATTTTAATTTGTATTATGTTGTTAATTTACACCTTTTACCATTTAAAAGAAATATAAAACAGATGTTATAAAAAAAATAAAATATTTACTATATGCAAAAAATATGAAGAGGATTTATTTTCTTTTTGAAGAATTTAATAAAATAAATTTGACATTCATATTGTAGATGGAGAAAAATCGAACACTATAAGCCTTGCTGCAACTTTTGTTGGCATTAAATCATTATTTTTATTTATTTATTTTAAATTGAAAAATTTCATGACGGATTGCCGATTTTAACAATATTTTTTCATGACGCCTTGATGAAATTTGCCATTTCTTTGTGTGATTGTTTGATGAAATTCAGAAGTTCTTTACGCGGTTATTTCACGAAATTCGAATTTTTTTTTACGCGACGGATTGACATAATTCTTGATTTCATCTGAGACCAATTAATGAAACTATTTTTTCCACAGATGCATAGCATAAAGTCACCATTTTTTTACATTTAGTCACCCTGTGACCTTTTCATGGAAAGTGGTCGACAGGATAATGGAGAAGTACCAAATATAATCTTTAAAACGTATATTATATGTGGAACTGTATAATATAGAGTTCCAAAACACCATCATGGGGTCTAATTTAATACATTTTCCGGTACTTTTCAGTTAGCCGGGCGCCAGTGATATATATACATGTATATATATACGCACACACACACATATCTATGTATACATATAGATATATATATATGTATATACATATGTATTTATATATATACATATATCACTGGCGCCCGGCTAACCAAAAAGTACCCATTCTCCTTATATGTCTATATATTTTTCTTTTAGACATTTTGCCTTCATAATAGCCTTTTAGCTCTCATAAATTAATTTGATAATATTTAATAGAAGTGTATATTTCATTTAGTAGAAAAAAATTATGAGAGCATTAAAAATAGTGCATTAGTTATAAACCACCTTTTTGTAAATAAAAGGCCGGCTGGCACATCGGGGGTCGGTGTGATTTTTGTTTTGTGCCATTATGGCAAGAAAACCCATGTTTGGGTACCCGTTAGGCCTAGATTGCTAAAACAGCATGTTAGTTTGATTTTATTATGAAATAGTTTATTTTGTTATTCACACACAATTTTTATTATAAACACACATATATTATTTTATTATAGAACACAAACAATAATTAATTTATTAGAAAACACACACTATTTAATTTAATATAAAACCCACAGAATCTGCTCTACCAGGTTGCCATTCAAAGCAAAATCATACCAAAATCAGCAGGTTGCCCAGGCATAAAATCGCCATTTTAGCCCCAAAAAATACCCCAGTGCGTCTGCGATAGCTGTACCCTAAAAATTTTCGGCTGTCTTTTTCTTTGGACCTTACTAAAATCTGACAATTCTAACAAAAATGTAAAAATAAAATTAACCACTACATGTTCAATAATGAACAAAGAATTCAAAGAGTCACTTTACATTAAAAGCAGTAAAAAATGACAGAAGAGTCAATTCTAATAGCCAAAAGAGAAAAAACAAACCCAACTAACACAAAATGTGGAATTTAAGAAAAACGTTACAGGTTACCGCAACATGTGTATCACGCGAAGAGCACATCTGGACTGAAAAAAAATATCTACAGTGGCTCACATTTGTTTTTGAACACTTGTGTTTTTAAAACTTACTTATAAAAACATCTTCTAAATATTAAAGGATCTATTGAAAAAAATTTTCGGTACTTTTCGGTTAGCCGGGCGCCAGTGAAATGTATATATCTATGTATACATATATATGTATACATACACACATATATGTATGTGTATATATATGTATATATATATACATGCATATATAAATGTGTGTATGTATATATATATGTATATATATGTATACATACATATATAAATTTCACTGGCGCCCGGCTAACCGAAAAGTACCAATTTTTCATATAAACTTTCTTTTGTCTATAATAAAACAGGGTTGGCAAGTTTTTGACGCATGACGGTTTTAACCATGGTTTTTACCGTCATGTCAAAAACCCATTTTTTAGTAGTTTGTTTTTACATTTTTTTTTCATTCTATCTTTAATATTAAATTGTTTTACATGAAATATTCAGTATCAAAAAGATTCTAAAGTATATTTATCCACCCAAGAAAAATAAAAAAGAATTGCATTAGAATAACACGTGTACATCTCTGCTAGAAGATCTCTACAATAATCTTAATTTATTTGGGTTAGTCTAAAAAAATTAGATTCTTTGAAGAAATTCTGTAACCCATAAGTAGTAGAATAAAAAATGTGTATATTTTTGGTAGAATTTATTACACTGTTTAAAACAAAACTTTAAGATTCTGCTTATTAAAGTGCAAATGAAAATCACTATAGTTGCATTTATGAAATACATAAGATATGCATTTTAAAATATTATATATAAGAATATTCAAATTTATTCATTGCCAATTCATGCTTAACATCTATTGTCCATACCCAAGGGTAGGAAGTAGCGTGCTACAACAAGTTGCGAAACTACAGTAGTCGCTGCTCTTTTTTAGTAGTTTGTAGTGTAGCACGCTACATTTTGAACAATGTGGAATAGCGAGTAGCACGATACAAAAAATCAGTAGTTTGCAGCGAAAATAAACGCTACTTTAAGGAGAAAATAAATGTGACATTCTACAAATTACATGAAAATAACTTGCTTTTTCATACAAAATTTGTTCTGCACAATAATTTGCAAATTTTAGCGATAAATCTCAGTTTCAGTGTATAGTAACAAATCGCATGATGTCGTAGATTTTCTCTATTGACACTTGCTGCTAAAATCAAGTATACTAATCCACTAAAGAAATAAATTTTCTTTTTTGAATATTTACTCTTTATTAGGTCTTCATGTTTTTATTCCAGGTTACTTGTTATTTAGAATTGCTTTATTTGCAGATTTGTTTATTGTTTGCATTTCGAGTTGTATTTCTACAATTTTCTAGAGCACAAAACTTTTTCTTTGTATATTGTATTTTGAAATTTTTGGCTAAGATGCGGAATCCCTGGTCACGGATTTTTTATTTTTTAATCGGTTAAAAAAAGGAAAAAAAATGCCAAATTTTGGAGACTGGATTTCTGATATGGTAACCCGGCCAATTGTTAAATTGCTGGATTTAGTTGTTTTTCGTAGATCGTTCGGTTTTTTATTACTGGAAATAATTTATTTAATTGTATAACCGGCAGATAAGGGTCGCCGGAGTATTATTTAATCCGTGTCGTCAGTTTGGATTGAACCTTGAATCCTTTGACAAAATCTGAAAGTAGTGACTACATTTGAAAAGTAGTTTGTAGTCGCTATTTTTAGAACAAGTAGTTGTAGTTGTAGTTAACTACATTTCTGATACAGTAATTGTAGTTGTAGTTAGCTACAATAAAAATTTAGTTTTTCCGATCCCTGGTCATACCATATAACAGCATTTTTGCATCTCTAAAGTAATTTTAATGTACTTTATTAATAATGTATATTGAATGTTATTTAATAATTATAACCACCTTTTATTATCATTTAATATTATTTTCTATTGCAGTTAGTAGAATCCATATTAGTGCAGAAGCAGATTATGACAAATATTGTTCTTTCCTTTTACTCTTGTATTTTTAAATCTTTCCCATTTAGGAAATGTTCTTCTTTTAAATAAATTTAACAAATGCAATTGTAAATAATAATAATAATAACAAGAACAGCAAGGTAAAATCAATATAGAAATGTATTGTATGCTACACTTACACTATAAATCGGAGGAAAATTGAAAACGATAGGTTTTTGACGGAATAAACCGGTAAAAACACGATTTTTACCACTGTCATGTCAAAAACCAGTTTTTGACGTCAAAAACCCAACCCTGTAATAAAACCTACATATTGTAATAAAAATAAATTCAAACCCTTTTTTAAAAAAAAATAATTTACTGAGAAAGTATTAAAAAAACAATCTCACATATGTAATTAGACATTTGAAAGCTTTACTAAGTTTTTTTTAATTATAATATTTTTTGTTATTTATTTTTATTATAAATGGCAATATATGCCAAATATTATCGTCTGCACTTTGAAATTACTACTACTTCATGTAAATTTGTTTACATTTCTATATTTGAAGTGAACATGGCCGGGCACTACAAAGATACAACATATTCTATTAGTAATTTAATCATAGAGCATTTTATAGATGGTAAAAGCATCAGAAATATTGCAAAACTTGTTAAAGTAAGACATTCAACTGTTTTTGCTGTTATAAAATGGTGGAAACTACATAGAACTGTTTGAAAATCAGGAGCTTCTCACAAGCTAACTCCCCGGAATCGAAAGTTTATTATACATAAAATCAAGAAAAATACAAGAATTTGTGCAGTGAAACCTACAACAGAATTAGAAAACAGATTTGCAATAAAAGTAAACCTGAAACTGTTAGACTAGTTATCAGATCATATGGATACAACAATAGAGTTGCCAGAAGAAAATTTTTCATTAATCATAGAGCAAGAAAGTTATTTCTGGATTTTGCAAAATCCATGGTAGGCAAAGATGTATCGTTTTGGGAAAACGTCATGTTTGTGGATGAATCAAAATTTAACATATTTTCGTCTGATGGGCGAATAACTGTGTGGAGAAAACCCAACGAAAAGCTCAATCTGAAAAATATATTGCCAACTGTCAAACATGGAGGTGGAGGCATAATGGTTTGGGGATGTTTTGCTGCTTCTGTCTGGTATGTGAAATTTAATTTTCATTGAAAATAATATGGGCCAATATAAGTTTATAAATATCTTGCAGGAAAACTGGAAAATATCTGCCCAAAAACGTGGAAATTCAAAACGTATTCAAGTTGTATCAAGATAATGATCCCAAACATACAGCCCTAAATGTTCGCTTGTGACTGCTATACAACTCTCACAAAGTTATCATGACTCCACCATATTCTGCAGATTTAAACCCAATTGAAAATGTGTGGCATGAACTGGAGAAAATAACAAAAAAATATTATATTTCTTCGAAAGCACGACTTAAAGCAGTATTAACAGAGATATGGAACAAAACTGAACATTCTTACACAAAAAAACGTATTACACGTGTAATTGCAGGTAAAGGATACTCAAGAAAGTATTTTAAAATGTTTGAATATTTGTATATTTTTGTTTACATTTGTTAAATGCTCAAAGTGTCCAATTACTTATGCGAGATTGTCCGTAGCACTTTCTCGGTAAATTAATTTTTTGAACAAAAAGAAGTTTTGAATATATTTTCATTACAATAGTACGTAGGTTTTATTACAGACAAAAGAAAGTTTATATGAAAAAAAATTTAAGTAGATACTTTAATATTTAGATGATGCTTTTTATAAGTAAGTTTCAAAAACACAAGTGTCTAAATTCGGTTTTGACGACACTTCTTCTTTGAAAAATCAAAACACCGCCATAATTGTTTGTCAATTTGCGGTTGGTTGATTGGTTCACTCATGGAGATAGAGATTTCTATCTCCATGGGTTCACTACACTGTAAAAAATCTAGAATATCTCTATTTTGACCAAGTGTGTCTGCAGCAAAAGCTGAAGATTTTTAACAGTGTAGACAAGTTAACAAACTCACCAAGATGTTTGGCGATTCATTTTTGTCCAAAGTTATCCCAACCAATCAAATTTTATTGCCTAATATGGCGCCATTCTCTTATGGAAGTACCCTACCTGGACGAGTCACAGGTACTGGTATGCTAGTGTAGCCCTGCTTAAGTCCGCAATTTGTTCAAGTTTTTTGTCTAAATCCTTTTAACCAATCACATTTGACATTTGTCTGTTTCTGTCAACAATCTCCTATTTATAAAGGCACTCTGTTGGTAGTTTTATAAAGTACCCAAGTAAAGCAGTTTGCTCTTTTAAATAATTAAACGTACATAAATATGTGTATATAAACATTATCTTATTTTAGAGTAATAGACTTGTTAGCATACATATGGATATTAGTTACAGTACATCCTCAACTTTTGCTTCGTGGTCAATCTATATTAACTGTATTATTAACTATTTACAACCGGAATGTCATCCAAAATCCAAATCAGCCGTGAGCCTTTTAATGGATCAGTTGTTTTACTCGAGTGTAGCTTGCTCTCGGCTTGTAAATGTAACTGCTGTCTTTTAAATGAAAATAATTTTCAATTTGAATAAGTCTCTTCTTTTAACTGTACAATGGAAGAATAGAATTATATTACCATATATCTTTTGAAGACAAATAGGTGTTTTAATTGAGGTTTACGTTATGTCCGATAGCATCAAAACTTAGGAGGTGTCAGCGAGTATTACTGTGGCATGAAGCATTATGAATGAATTATAAACTGTTTGGATTAGAAAAGTTTCCGAACAAGCCAAGGAAAATGAGTGGAACTAACAGTTTTGCCAGACATTGTGTCTGTTTTTTGTCCTTTATTACCTGGGTAAGTATATCTTGTAAAATACTAAAGTTTCAGAGATTTTAAATAGTTTTTTAATAACCGTTTCTCTTAATCATTTTTTTAAATTCTTTGCTGCTTAAATGAAGGAATCGTCTGTAAAATCTTAGAAAACATTTATAGCGTTTCTCATCTGTGTTGTATCCCGTTTTCAATGGTAACTTCACGAATCGTATGTATAGTACTCGACCCCCTGTTTACGACTTTCCTTTTACCCCCTATATCTTACGGGTACTGCTCTTTTTAGGCCAATTTAGTTATCAACCAAGTAAGAGTATGATTGTGAATATATTTGCATTCTTTATCGCTCTACAATTTGTGAAGTTGAAGATGTGGTTCTCTGTAGACTTTAAGAAAACTGAAGGAAAATGCTATTTTAATTAATGGCAACACATGGCATTGCTATAAAAGAAAGAAGGGGTGGGGGTGGAGTTTTGGCCAGGAAGTTTGAAAATATAATCAATCATTAGCCATGTCTTGCCTATGAAAAGTTGTCTCATTGTATGTTAGTCTTGCTGTTGTATCTTATTTCTGGGAACAGATGTGTTACATTCACGCACCAATATTTGGCGATATTTACAAGCAGACTCCAAACCGGAACAGATGCTTTACACTCACGCAAACATATAAACAAAAGTTTGGCGACTTTTTTGTTGGTGTGATTTTCAAGACCCCGCCAAACGAATAACTTAATACAATGGCTAGGTTGCCATTAAAGGAAAAAATCCCCTAAATTTGGCGGCTTTTTTCCTTTTTATAACCAATTAAAAAAAAAAACTGAGTGTATGACATTATAGCCTCCAAACCAATAACTTAAAACAATAGCCAGGTTACCATTAAAGGAAAAAATCCCCAAAATTTGGCGACCTTTTTTCCTTTTTAAAACGAATTTTTTAAAAAACACTGCGTGAGTGTAAGACATCATAGCCTATTTCTGTAACATGCTAAGTTTATGTCAGTAAATATTAATTAAAAATTTAAATATTTGAATAAAATTCACATGTGGACTTAAATACATTTTCAGAATTTTTAAATGTATAATACAGACAAAGTCATTATGTAAATGTGCATCTTACTGTAAAAATTTTTGACAGACAACTAAAAGATGGGTAAATCGGGTAATATAGTATGTTTTGCAATGGCAATTTTTCTAACAATGTAATATAGTGCAGAATGTATTTTTTTGTTTGTTTTTGTTTCTGTCTGCCTGTATGCAATTATATCTATAAAGTTGACTAAAAGTTTCCAAAATTGTTATAGATTATTTTACTAATAGACTAAAGTAAAGTAAACAAGAAAAAATAAACACCTGGCAGATATATCATGTCAGTTTGTTTAAATTTAGAAAGATTTGTGGAATTTTTTCAAGTTTTGTTAAATTATTAAAATCTCATTTTCCAGTATACCCCCTTCCCTCCTCCAAAAAATTATTCAAATATACATGCACATTAAAGTTTGTTGAATTCATATGTATTTTCCAGTATGTTTCAATTATAGATGGAAATGCTAGGAAAAAAAAACCCAGAAACTTTAAGGAAAAAGTTTTTTGCCTGAAGAGGTTATTTTCCAATTTTTTCCAAATTGGAAAAATTGAAATTTCATTTATAAAATAACTAGCAAGCTTCGCCCGCTACGCTGGTCGGTTTCTCCAAACGAATTTTGAAGCAAACTAAATATACCGGTGAATTGCATTCATCCAACAATGTGCGCTTTTGGTCAGACAGCTACAGGAAAATATGAAAAGAAATCGCATATCAAATTATTGCCTTGGAAGTATTTGTCTGGCTTTAATTATGATCCTCATATTGATTATTTCAGGAATAAGGCTGTTGATTTCGGATCTCAGTTACCCTGCACCTCGTGCCGTGCCTTGAAGTGGCAGGATGAGACTCCCTGGATATGTTGCAGTGGCGCTATTAAAGAAGATATAGTAATGGATGCATTTTTAGAAATTATAACTTGTAATGTTAGAAATATTGATGAGTTGGCGCTAAAGGCATCACCAAATTATAGAAAATGTGCAATATCGAAACCGTACAGAACCTCGAAACTTTACTTCAGCAAGCATATTTTATTTAAAAATCACAATTACATAAATATCCGTAAGAATAATAGGTACATTTATATTGCTGGGCGCCAGTAAAAATTCACCAAATCTTGTTTCAATTGGCATCATTTGAATTGGAACATTTTGCGTGACATTTTGTTTTTATTGATATGTTTGTGTTTATGTATTTTATTATGATTATATTTTAGTTATTTAAAATAAGTTTTTTAAGATATTATATCGCAATGTTAAAATAATGGCTAGTTGTTATTAGCTAACGTTAAAAGATTAGCAAAAAAAAAAAAAGGGATTGGCGAGATTAAAAAAGTTTTGGCGATCACTGGCACGCAGCTAACATAAAAATACCGAATAATATTCAATTCCAAATTCCCGAAGCTGACAATAAAGTTAAAACAAAACAAAGAGCCCGAAAACTGGCATTATTGAGATTTCATCTAATCAAAATATCAGGTGATGTTTTTCTTATCCAGTATCTTATAAATCGCCAAGTATTGTTTGATCTTTAACAATGTTGAATGTATTTTAGAAAATATCACTTGGCGATCAATGCAATAAATTTTAAAGTTTTGTCGCCAAAGGCAACCCCAAATTCGAAAATGTGCAATATCTCACGAATTGTTGGAGTTAGAATATTTTTATTTGGTACCATTCGATTCAGCATGCAAAAATACATTGAAATATGTTATCATTTGACAAATAAATATAAAACCGGTTTTTAAGAAATTTTGTTATTGCTTGTTCCCATTTTAACCCCTTTAGGGATGGAATTTTAGGAAAACTTTCTTATTGCGCCTCTACATCCTAAGAAATGTTTTCCCCGCAATTTTCGTGTTTGTAGCTTCAGTAGTTTGGACTGTGCGTTGATGATCTCCCAAGTCAGGACTTTCTTTTACATAATATAGAATTTTATATGCAGATAAAATTAACCATTATTATTACCTAGCAGGTTTTGCTCGCTACGCTGGTGGGTTTCTCCAAAAAAAACTTGAATCAAACGAAATATATCGGTGAATTTGATTGTGTGTTTTAAAGAAACATGAACTTTTACCTTCATGTCCTTCCGCATTGGTGTAAAACGATACGAAAGGCATTACACGAAATTTAGGCTGTTAAAGACCAACTCGTTTATTCAATCATTTATAGTATGATTTTCTAAAGAACGATATAAAAATATGCAATATACTAAAACTATCCCTGGAAAATTAACAATTGAAGTTCCATAGAAATCCATTCAGCAGAATCTTTAAAAAAGTCTAATGTTTCATAATTGGGTTCAACTGATTATAGAAATGCCCCCCACACCCCTAATTCTTTAACTAAGCAACATAGAACGATATGTTATGCACTAAAACTTCCCCTCAAAATTTAGCTAACTAACAGTGCAAGTTCCAGCAAAATCCATTCAGCAGAATTCAAGGTATAAGCGGCAGGATCGAAATTCCCTTTGCATTATACATATACAGTAGACAAATAAATGTATCTTTCATAATCATCTTCACCAGTTGATAGAACTCTCAGGGATTTTGTAGAAAGTATATGCTGGTATACACCGTCAACCTTCTGGAATTTTTAAGACGAAATTCTGCACACCGTCCGTAGCTATAATATATACTCTCTAGCATATATTGTTGTGAGCTCGGGGTTCGAAAGGACTGATGCCAATATATAAGAACAATAAAAAGGCTTTATTCACTATAAACAGTGCAATACGATCACAAATATCTTCTGAAAATTACAAGATATTCAGTAATCTTCAAATCCAATAAAAGCGCAGCAAAATTTCTCACAGAAACAATGCGTTCAATACGACGTATCAACGACAAAATCGATCCGAGTAACACAGTTCTCAATGCAAAGCCTCTCATATGAATTCAATCGCAGTTGACAGACAACTAACTGAACTGAACTGGTGGAGGTCCCTTATATAGACTTCAGAGATCTTTCCAGATTATTCCAGGGCTTTCTAATGCTAGAAATTACCAGAAGGTCCTTCAACTCTCGATAGAGTACTCCAAACGTGAAAGGATCCCAATGTAAATGTATAAGGGGGAGGGGGGGTTACACAAAAAGTCGCCAACTTGGCGACATTTGGCGATATATCGCCAAATTTGGCGACAAAAATAAGTCGCCAAAACCATCGCCAGCTTGGCGATAAACCCATTCCTTGACGATTTTTCCATAGACTCCATTATAAAAACCGATGCTGTAAGGTTGTTTTCCTTGCAAACCACCTGAGGCCTTTAGCATTGAGTTACATGATGCTCAATAGGAAATACATTAATAATACTGCAATTTTCACAATAATAAAATAAAATAAATTTAAACAAATGGAATATTTACAGATATATACAAAATTCATAACAATATCCTCTGTCTATAGAGTATATGCACTGTTTATTTACGACTACACCACTGACAACTTTCTCCCATAGCTCCATAACTAAACAATGTAGAAAATCATTTCCTGAAATATTATCACACTGTGAAACTCCCATCAAATTCCGTTCAGTAGAACTTTAAAAAAGGTAATCTTTCATAATCGGGTTCACCTAATTTTATCTATAACTTCCTCCCTTGGCTCTATAAATAAGCAATGTAGAACAATGTACTTTTTTTAAAACCTTTCTAAAACAAATTACCTAACTAACAGTGAAATCATATAAAAATCTGTTCGGTAGAACCTGCGTTTTAACCTATCGGAATGGAATAAGAATTTGCGTTTTATAAATATTATAGATGATTATGATATGATTTTTGTAATCGGATTCGTTGTCAAGCTTTCGCTTCAGAAAACACAACGCCAACTTTGCTCCAGAGACGAAAACTTTACTCCAGAGAAGTACCAACCATCCCCACAAAATTGCCTAACTAACAGTGTAAATCCCACCAAAGTCCGTACAGCAGAACTCAAATTATAAACGGTCGGAATGAAATACGAATTTGCATTTTAAATACATAGTAGATATATCTTTCATAATTGCATTCACCTTTCCCAATCACTTTCCCATTAGCTCTATCACTAAGCAACATAGAATGATATGTTATAGGGTCATTAACCATACCTGAAAAATCACTTCCATTAAAATTTGTTCAGTAGAATTTTTTAAAGTAATCTTTAATAATCGGGTTCACATAATGTTAGAGCTTTCCTCTTTAGCTCTATAACAAAGCAACGTAGAATAGCTATACGCTAAAACCTTTCAAAAAACATTACTTGATTAAAAATGTGAATATGCGGTTTATACTCATAGTAGATGACGATATGATTTTCTGTAACAGGATTCATCATGAAGATTTAGCTTCAAACATAAACGATGCTTTCAACATTGTGGCTAATACGCCAATTGGCGAGGTATCCGATTGCGGAAAATTAGCCCGAAATTGTATGAATGACTACCCAAAGAAAAAGAGAAACATGGCTGAAGACTGAAAACAAATAAAGATGTAATACATAATACTAATTAGACCTTCGACACTTTATTTGGTACTTCTCCATTTTCCCATCGACCACTTTTCATAACAAAAAACTATGGCCAAACTCTAACGCCAAATAAACGGAACGTTGCCATTGGAATATCAAAATAAATAAATAAATAAAATATAAGAATGTAAGGATACAATTGTTATTTTAATTAATGAATAAATCAGTAAAACATAATGAAAAATACACGCAAATGTCGAATTAAAAACCGCTTGATGACATAACAAACACGTATAATACTTCTGACATCAAGTAAATGGGACTGCATTTTTGGCGTTTAATCTTAAAGTTTGGCGATAGTTTTTTGTTATGAAAAGTGGTCGACGGGATAATAGAGAAGTACCAATAATAATAATACAGAATTACATAAAATATCCGTAAGAATGATATTCAATTCCTAATTGAACAGCTAATGTTTCTATCTGTAAAAATAAACAAAAAAATTAAATAACAAAAAGATTTAATTTGAATTTCTTCCATTGCTATAGTAACGGACATATTTTTAGAAAATATCACTTGTATTGTTAGAAATTTTGAGATTTTGACGTCAAAGACTTCGCCAAATTAGAAAAATGTTCAATATCTCACGAACTATTTGACTTATGAGTATTTAATTGATACCATTCGATTCAGCATACAAAAATACATTAAAATATGTTATTTGTCACGTAACTATAATATCCGATTTTTAAGGAATTTTTTTAAAGTTTGTTCCCCTTTTTATCCGCTTTAGGGGTGGAGTCTTTGAAAATCCCGTCTTAGTGCACCTCTACATACTAAGAAGTATTTTTCCTGCAAGTTTCGTCTTTGTAGGTTCAGTAGTTTTGGCAGTGCGTTGATCATCTAGGCAGAAAGGACTTTCTTTTATATATATAGATATATAGTATACTAGCTGTTACCCGTGACTTCGTTCACGTAACATTAAAAAAAGAATAAATGCATTAACTTAGTAAAACATTTCACTTGATAATTAACAACATATATAATTAACCAAAGCTTTATCACATTTTATAGGAGATCATACGGTATTTGTTTACTATAGGGGCCTTGACATAACCCAGTCTTAAAAAAGTGAAATTCCATGCTAAATAATATATACAATCGCGAAAATGAAACTGCAACTAATGAAAAAAGGAGGACCAAGTAAAATCGTGAAAATCGACGAATCGCTCTTCGTAAAACGAAAAACAACACTGGCAGAATTCTTCTATACAACAGTGCATTTTAGGTGGTATGTGGTGTACCATTTGTATATGTGTGCATTGCTAAATGGGCATTATTATATTGTTTATTTGCAGTTTATTGTTTATTTGTGTTATATATTTCTTACTACATTATCTCGTTTATGTATATATTAAATTAAGTGCTTCACGCTAAGTGGTGTAAATAGTGAACAAACTGCTTGTGGATTTTATAAATTGATAGATATTTCACAAAGATATAACAATCTGATGTGATTCTAAAATGTAAATAAAGGTTGCTAGAAAGTACTTTAAATTCTGCCCAGTTTAACCTCGATATTTTCTCTATCGCGTCAAGAACACTATAAGCAAATAAATACCGACGACACAAATCTGATAATATAAATTTACATATTTTTGTTAGTATATATAGGATTATTTTGATTTATTTCATGCGCTTGAAATTTTTTACGCTTTCTCTAGGTTTATGTGTCGAATAAATGTACTTTCTTGTTATTTTATTTTGCCATTTCTATTTATTCTATTTTCCGTTCATTCCATTTATGGATATTGATTTCATTTACATATACGTGTCAAAGAATATTCTTTAAAGTTATTATCAGGATTAGGATAGTATACGATTAGGGTTAGGATTAGGAATAAAAATTGAACGACAATGGCATGACCGATTCAGGTTTAAAGTATGAACCAGGAAGTCTATTTACATCATGAAGCAATAAGAAAATTAGAAAATTATCGGCTAATATTTTTTAATATGTTTTACAGTCATAGTTGGCATCAAAGGTGAGCGGGGAAATGATCATCTAAAATACCATTAAGTGTTTACCACGCAAAAAACAAATCTGGTTACAACAATATATTTAATTTTGCGCCAAATTTCCCTTAATAATAAAAAAAAAAAATCAAATTGACTATGGACCTAATTACAGACCCCTAACCTTCCCATTATCAGAAATGTTCTACCTATATGTAAAAAAAATTCTAATGTATAGAACGCGCTTTCACGTTTATAATGTTATGAATTGGCACGATCGGCTTGTTCAAGTTTACACAATTCGGCTGGCAGGAAAGATTCATTACTTTTTTATTTCTTCTTTGCTTTTGCATTACGCGAATTTGTTGGTAAAATCGATTTTCTTTTCGATAACATTGTTGTTTTTTAAGTTTAAAAAATATTGTAATTTTACTTAAACATTGCTTTAAAATCTATGCAATTTTTTTTATCCTGCAAGACTTTACAAAAATCTATTATAAAACAACTTAAAAAAAAGCTATATTTAAAAAAGACAACAAAGTTTTTCCTATTTTAAAACTAAAAGAAATGTAAAATTAAATTCCGGTTCGAAACGACGATTTACAAATGTGTTTTCGATTGTGGGAAAATGATAGAGGAAAAATGCTGTTACTTCGACACAATCATATTAAACCTTTAGCTTTTATGAGAAAAGCAACTTTCTTTTAAAGAATATAGTTATTTTTATTAAGATTTTCTGATTTTCGATACGGATAATTTTGCGATGCATATCATTGACATTTGCCAACCAATTTTTTTTTCTTTTTACTTTTTAAAATTTAAATTAAAAATATGGTATCTTTATGTTAGCCGTGTGCAGACGATAAATCGCCAACCTATCCCATCATTCGTATTGAATTCATTAAAAATATAAATCTTTCACTCATTTCATTTAAAACACAGAACTTTAATTTACAACACATACATTTAAAATACATATATTACGTACATTTAAAATAATTCCTTTCATGTGAAAAAGAAAAAGAAAAAAAAAGAGAAATTAATCACAAATAATTTGATAACCCAAGATCATTTTATTTCAACATCAAAACAAATTTGTTTTATTTTTCTAATATCACATCATATTCGCTTGCTTTCCATACTTACTCGTATTTATGCACTTTGTATTATTATCAAATATTTGAAAACGCACGTTTTATTTCTAATATGACATCATTTCATATTCTGTTTAATTCTTAAATAATTCATTTCCTTTTCATTTTTCACGTGGAAAATTTTCACTTGAAAATAAATTGTTGATTAAAAATTATTACTCAGGGGTTTTATTTTATATTGGCAACGATAAAGTATTAGCAACGGTAAAATAAATTTAAACATTTTAAAAAAAAGTTGCAAAACCGGGCCCTTTGGGCCAAACCAACCAACCATTGTAAAATATACGAAAAAATGTCCATTTATTCTGTATGAAAATAATGAAAATTTTAATTTTTAAGAAAAATATTGAAATAAAATAAAAGAAAACCAGCCTATATTCATTTGAGGGTTATAATCAACTTATATGCAAAGATACAGGATCATTAAATGCTTCATTTTGACGCTGGCTTCAGCCTAACATTTGCACACAATCAGATTTATAATATTATTAGGATTAGGATACATACATATACCGGGTGTCCCACAAATGACTGATGGATTTTAAAATTCAATAACTAGCAAACGGTGACAGATATTTAAAAAATTCTTGCAGGAGGGTTATGTATGATGTCGGGAGTTTTTTTTACTGTGATTCTTGATTTTAGTTCGAATTTCAAACAATAGATGGCGCTGACAGCGGTTGGCGCTCATTAGAAGCCGAAACTGACGTCATTCAGTGAAGCGAAGAAAGGAGATTAAGGCTATGGAGTGGATCTCATTCGCCAGTACAATCTTGCTCTTATGCCCCGATTCTGAACTCATTTAATATGATTTCAATGGAATGAAATGTTGCCATGGAAACAACAAATTCTTTGATAGTGGAATACAGCGTTCAGATCAGGGCATGAATTTAACAAGCAGTATTCGAGTTGCAGGCGATTTTACATTTATGAAGTTTTATTTTCCCGGATTAAATTACTTTTTACGGCCTGATTTAAAGAATATTTTGTTCATCGTATTTTAAAACTACTAGGTGAAATAAACCATTTTCAATAAATAGTGTACACGCTTTTAAAAGTACTCACTAGCAGATATTGTAGCAAGATCTCTTCACCTAGTTTTAAAATATGATGCATAAAATATTCTTTAAATCAGGCCATAAAAAGTAATTTAATCCCGGAAAATAAAACTTCATAAATGTAAAATCGCCTGCAACTCGAATACTGCTTGTTAAATTCATGCCCTGATCTGAACGCTGTATTCCACTATCAAAGAATTTGTTGTTTCCATGGCAACATTTCATTCCATTGAAATCATATTAAATGAGTTCAGAATCGGGGCCTTAGAGCAAGATTGTACTGGCGAATGAGATCCACTCCATAGCCTTAATCTCCTTTCTTCGCATCAATACTGAGTGACGTCAGTTTCGGCCTCTAATGAGCGCCAACCGCTGTCAGCGCCATCTATTGTTTGAAATTCGAACTAAAATCAAGAATCAGAGTAAAAAAACTCCCGACATCATACATAACCCTCCTGCAAGAATTTTTTTAATATCTGTCACCGTTTGCTAGTTATTGAATTTTAAAATCCATCGGTCATTTGTGGGACACCCGGTATACAAATATATATAATGTATAGTTTTGTTTTTCTAGTATTGAATTTATGTGGTTTATAGATTTTGGTTGGCTTTTGTGATAATGATTCTGCAAGTAATTTTCCATTGGAGTTTATTATTATATATATATATATATATATATATATATTAATATATTACTGGCGCCGGCTAACCGAAAAGTACCTAATTTACATATAGTTTTTTTTTCTTAATGGGACGACGGGATAATGCACGGAATTTCGACGGGATAATGAATATTTTTGATGGTACCAGAATATTTTTCTGTATTTTATAGTTATATTAAGAAATACATATTTTTATGATTTGGTGAATCACTTATTTGTTTACTTTTTCATGCATTATATTATTGAAGGTTGTTAGTTCTCTTATTCGTTTAAATATACCGTACTTACATAAAAATAGCGTGTGTTTTCTGTGGTGTTTCGGATAAACGTTGTAAAATTCAGGTTATTAGATTTTATCCAACTTTGCTGTCATAACAGCTGATGAAGCAGCCCTTTTCGGCGATTTTTTTGTTACCTGTAAAATGTTTGTTTTTGGTATAGCCCGAACTAAGAAAAAATTGAGTACTTTTCCATTATATGGACACCATTGTAGCCAAGCATATATTTACATATATGGCTTGGTGTCGGTATAACGGAAAAGAACCAAAATTTGCGATCGATCAAATAATTGAATTTCGTTAAACATTAAATTTTCTGGTACTTTTCTATTATCCGGTCGACCACTTTTCATAACAAAAAACTATCGCCAAACTGTAAAATTAAACCCCAAAAATGCAGTCCGATATACTTGATGTCAGAAGCAATATACGTGTTTGTTACGTCATCAAGTGGTTTTTAATTCGAGATTTGCGTCTATTTTCCTTATGTTTTACTGACTTATTAGTTATTATTCATTAATTAAAATAACAATTGTGTCCTTAAATCCATGTATTTTATTTATTTATTTATTTTGATATTTCAATGGCAACGTTCTCCCGTGTATTTAGCGTTACAGTTTGGCGATAGTTTTTTGTTATGAAAAGTGGTCGACGGGATAATAGAGAAGTACCAATTTTCTTATTATTAATCTGAGAAAGAAACAATAATCATGGATTTAATTAATTTTGCTATATGCGGTGCAAACAAAATAATTTTGATTAAATCAGTACATATATCGCAGACGCACCTGGGTTATTTTTTGGCGCCTAAATGACGATTTTTGATTTGTATGGCAACCTGGTGTTTTATGATAAATTTGAATATGTGTGTAAATAAATAAAATAAAATAGGTACTTTTATGTTAGCTGGGCGTCAAGGATAACTCTCCAAATCTTGTTTCAATTGGAATCATTTAAATTGCCACATTTTACGTGAGATTTATTATTCATATTGATATGTTTACGTTTAGATATTTTATTATGATTATATTCTAGCTAATTAAGTTTTTTTAAAGATTTTATACTACAATGTTAAAATATTACCTAGTTGATATTAGCTAATGTCAAAAGATTGGCGAACCACAGAGTTTAGAGAATAAACTCTATGCCCTCAAAAGTGGGAGTTGCCGTCTTTATGACGTCATAAGCAGAAGTAAATGTTTAATTGAAAATTACAGCTAATTAATTAAATTTTCGAACAAACGAATGCACGATAACAAATCTGTGTCCAAATATCTTTCATTTAAAAAAAGAATGGTGTAATTTGATGCAGTAGTTTGTTCTGACGGATTGTCGAAAGAAATCGCTTAGCGTTTTAAATCAGGGTTGGGTTTTTGACGTCAAAAACTGGTTTTTGACATGACAGTGGTAAAAACCGTGTTTTTACCGGTTTATTCCGTCATAAACCTATCATTTTTTATTGTCCTCCAATTTATGGTGTAAGTGTAGCATACAATACATTTCTAGATTGATTTTACCTTGTTGTTCTTGTTATTATTACTATTTACAATTACATTTGTTAAATTTATTTAAAAGAAGATCATTTCCTAATATGGGAAAGATTTAAAAATACACGAGTAAAAGAAAAAAACAATATTTGTCAAAATCTTCACTTATATAGATTCTACTAACTGCAATTAACATTAATATTAAATGATAATAAAAGGTCATTGTAATTATTAAATAACATTCAATATACATTTTTAATAAAGTGCATTAAAATTATTTTAGAGATGCAAAAATTTTGTTACATTGTATGACAATAGATGTTAAGCTTAGAGTGGCAGTGAATAAATTTGAATATTCTTAGATAATGTTTTTTAATGCATATCTTATGTATTTCATAAATGCAATTATGGTGATTTTCATTTGCACTTCAATAAGTAGAATCTTAAAGTTTTGTTTTCAACAATGTAATAAATTGTACCGAAATTATACTCATTCTTTAATCTATAACTTATAGGTTACAGGATCTCTTCAAAAAATCTAATTTTTTTTAGACTATTCCAAAGAGCTTAAGATTATTGTAGAGATCTTCTAACAGAGGTATTATTCTAATACACGTATTATTCTAATACACGTATTATTCTAATGCAATTCTTTTTTGTTTTTCTTGGATAAATATACTTTAGAATCTTTCTGATACTGAATATTTCATGTAAAACAACTTAATATTAAAGATAGAATGAAAAAAAATGTTAAACAAACTGTTATAAAAGGGGTTTTTGACAGTTTTTGACATTTTTGACAAGGAGGTTTTTGACATGACGGTAAAAACCATGGTTAAAACTGGTAAAAACCGTCATGCGTCAAAAACTTGCCAACCCTGTTTTAAATATATAGATTGAATTCGTGAAAGTTTTCGTCATCTGGTTTCTGATGGATTCGCATGATTTTGGATGTCGTCTTGAATATGATTTGGTTATTTTTTGACAGATGCTTGTATGTTATTGATTTTGTGTGTGCTGCGACTCAAGAAAACTAATACATGGAATTGCTTCAGAATTTCTCCTTTTATTTCCCCGGCGAATATGTCAAGAAAATCATTCTGAAGGGGGAAATATGTTACCTGTTTCGTTTTATGCTGTTCAGTGTGATTCCACAAGGGCTTTATGATAGTTGAAAATCAGCTATATATTTAGAAATTCCAAATCTCAAACATCTTGAAATTTAATTGTTCATATAAATACAACAAATAAGAATACAAATAACCTAAATAGAATGGCTTCCTTTTCTAGCTCACAGGCTATCAAAGTCTGAGAGCTAATGTACCTGCCGGTTGTGTATGTATGTATGTATGTACGTACGTGCGTAAAGCGATAACTCTTGATAGAAATATTCGTTTTGCTTCAAATTTTGTTTAGGTTCATTCTGATAAGGTGCTTGCATGATATGTTTAGGAGTTCATTGGTTAAGTATGAAAGAGGGGAACGGGGGGCTAATCCCCCCTTAATTTAGATAAATGGGTTTCTCATGCAGAATTATCAGACTTGCTTCAAATTTTGCATACAGGTTTATTCTGATAAGGCGCTTCCCTGATTAGTTTTGGGGTTCATTGGTTAAGTATAAAAGAGGGGGGACGAGGGCTAATCCCCCTTTAATGCATTGTAAATTTCTTTATTTTTCGAGGGGCATTATTTTTTGAAATAAGAGTATAATATACAATTTAGTGTGAATAGCCTGTGAGCTCAATGTCATCAGTTTAACTAGGCACTTTTCTTTTTATTTATTCATTTGCTACTATGTAGAAACAGTCTTTTATCTTCTGTTCACCAATACTTACACAGTACACACATGGCTTGGCTTTAAGAAGAAACTAGTTTCTTCTGAGACTTTGGAAGAAATAGAGCCTAAAATTAAGACACATGAAGTATATTAAATATTTTAAAACAAAGAGCAGCGCTATGAAATTGTTTGACTTTATTAATCTAATGAAATATTAATATTCAGTAATTGGCTGAATAGTTACTATTCAGCTGGCTGAAAATTCGGTATTCGGCCAAAATCACTATTCGGTACACCCCTAAAAATAAACATATTAAATAATATGCTTATTTTGAATGAATGAATTTATTAATGAATAGTAAATATTCATTAAAAATTATTTATTTTTATTAATCAACATTAAAAAAAAATTAGTTTTCGCTAGAAAAAAAAGATTTTAACTAGATTAGATTCAGAAGCAACTTTTTTTTTTTCTTTTCCAAACTCTCCCTTCTAAAAGCCTCTTGCAAGCTGTACCCATATACAATGTTTGTTCTTCTCCTATGGTTAAAGCTCTGGCCTCAGAAATCTAGAAGAAAAGAATGCAGTAAATCACAATCATTTTGAGTTTCTGAGATCGAGAGAGCTTTTGTTGTCCTCTTAGAAATTTGTACGAATAAACAATATGATGAGCATGAGCAGTGTGCAAACTTTTGTTTTGTTATACAATCTTGCACCATTGTAAAGAAAATGAAGAATATGATCATATCTTTTAATACTGTGTGTAATTATTATTTTAAGTAATACACGGTGCGTAGTGATGCTTACATTTGACTACAATAATAACAGTATTTTTGAATAGTAATTTTTGTCTTATTTATTCGCAGAAATTTTGATTAAATAAGATAGCTGTTCAAAAATACTGGTATTATTGTGATAAGCAATACCATGTAATATAATCTAAAAATTACTTAACACTTTTTTTATTTTGGTTAAAAATTCTCTATTTGCCAGAGGTCTGTCCAGGCTTTTCTCTTAGGGTCCCGTTTCCGTGAAATTGTGAACATTTTCTTATGTTTGTGAAAAATTAGTCATAATTTTGTGAATTTTAAATTAGTGTTATATTCAAGTTCTTTATCTATTTTTAACAAGATCCTTTAAGTATGTAAAAAGTTAGGCAATAGGTTCTTTGGCGACTTCAGCTGTTTCGTGACAAGTCGGATTTCTTTTAAAATTATTAAATTAGGGAAAAGTTTAGTTTGGAGAAGAATAAGTTTTGTGAAAGGTCAATAAGACAAGGAATTTTGTGAAAGGTCCTGTTTTAAGGTGAAAAATTTTGTGAAGGGCCCCTGCTTTAAGATGAAAATTTTGTTAATCAAAAGGACCCAAATTTTTCCTTAACAGATCTCTGCATAATGAAAATTGTTAGTTTATAAATTTAATAAACTTAGTGAAAGATTGGTGTAATTATAAATTTATCATACATAATTAAATTGTTAATAACCTAAAGGCAATTCCATGTTTCAGGAGACATGACTTCCTAAAATTGAATAATCTTTTTTTTTCCCCCCATAATGTTATGTATCAAAATTTACAGAATTGATTGAATTTTTTTTTTTTTTTTTTTTTTTTTAATTATAATTTATAACAAGAACGAAAAATCATGCGTCAAGCATAGATTATGTAACACTTTCCAACGCTTCCAAAATAATTTTACAAATCATACTGTTTAATAAGCTGAAAGATAACATCTAAGTAAACAATTTGGAAAACACATAACATATTTGAAAACATAATTTCAGGAATTTCCAACATATACAATATTCGGAAAAATATCCGAATACTTTTATTCAGCCCTGTATATGATCTATAGATTTGTATATATACTACATAGGATGCTAAATTTTAGTTCAGTTAGGAAACGCGTAGCACAGTTTAAAATTCTCCTTCTGTAGTCTCTGTTAATAAACGGAAATGTGTTCGCGAACTTTTGTGCTTCCTTGTATATGATCTACAGAATTTATACACACCACGTAATAGACAAAAAGTGAGTTAAATTTAAAGTCGCGTTCAGTAACACCCTCTAAGCGTGTGGAACGTAATATTCCGTTCACTAAGCTCCAGGTTTCACTGCAATATATGCAATGTTTAAGATAATATAACTCTATAGATTTAATGAATTTTCAAAACATTGAAGAATGATTAATACTCTCAAGGGTTACATTCATACAGTGTCTCACATAAATGATGGAACACTTGTGCTTTACAAAAGGAAACTAATCAAATAAATTAAAAAAAACATGTACACATTTTTTTGTGGGTGTGTTTCATACTTAAATTTAGTAAAGATTATTACATAACATACATTTTGTCAAAATATTAAAATATTAATTTAATAAAAATACAAATGTTTAGAACGGAGCAAAAAATAGCTCACATAAGTGATGGGACACCATTATATATGCAACAAAAATCGTCTGAAATAAGCAATAAAAATATTTTTTGGGGTTTTATTTTTACTTAAAAGCAATTGGCAATAATTTATAAAATCGTCTGCAGTATTTCTCTCCAGTTTGTTTTGGAATTTTTGTGTTTTTTAGCTCTGTGTAGCCATGAATGCTAAACGAAAAGAAACTTCGCCTGAAATTCGAAAATTAGTTATTAATTTGCATATTGAACGTGGAAAATCTATTAGAAAAACTGCTGAAACAGTTAACTTGAGTCGTTCAACAGTTTTCAATATCATTAAACGATATAAAAAGAATCATATGATTCAGGATAAAAGAAGACCTGGCCGACCATCAAAGCTATCCAATGGAATAAAGCGAATTATCGTTCGAAATATTAAAAAAAATCCAAGAAATAGTGCTTCAAAAGTTGCTGCTGATTTACAAGCATTATATGGAATAATTGTTAATCCTGAGACTATTAGAAGGGTAATTCGATCTGCTGGATATCACGGTAGAGTAGCCAGGAAAAAATTCTTCGTAAGTGAAAAGAATAGAAAACTCAGACTAGCTTTCGCAAAATCCAACATAAATAAGAATTCTGATTACTGGAATAAAGTTATATTTGCTGATGAGAGTAAATTTAATATATTTGGTTCTGACGGTAGAATCTTGGTGTGGAGAAAACCCAGGGAAGAATTTCGCAAACAGAACTTGGTACCAACAGTAAAACATGGTGGAGGAGGAGTTATGGTATGGGGGTGTATGTCGTCCGCAGGAGTTGGTAATCTTGTTTTTATTGACAGTATAATGGATCAGTACAAGTATATTGATATTTTAAAGCAAAATTTGAAATCTTCAGCACGAAAATTGAACCTTCATAACGATTTTAAATTCTACCAGGACAATGACTCCAAGCACACTGCTCTGAACGTTAGACTCTGGCTGCTATATAACTGTCCTGAAATAATAAAAACACCACCACAATCTCCAGACTTAAATCCCATAGAGAATATTTGGCAAGAATTGGATTCAAGAATTCGCAAACACACCATTTCTTCAAAACAACAACTAAAATCGGTGCTTCAAGAAGAATGGGGTAAAATCACTCCAGAAATCACAAAAAAATTAGTCGAATCCATCCCAAAAAGATTAAATCATGTTTTAAAAGTAAAAGGAAATCCAACAAAATATTAAAACCTTTTAAAAAGTAAAATTTTTGGATAAATATTTGATGGAAAAGTAAGTGTCCCATCACTTATGTGAGCCATTTTTTGCTCCGTTCTGAACAATTGTATTTTTACTAAATTAATATTTTAATATTTTGACAAAATGTATGTTATGTAATAATTGTTACTAACTTTAAATATGAAACACACCCAAAAAATTTTTGCACATGTTTGTTTATTTTATTGCAGTTTCTTTTTATAAAGCACAAGTGTCCCATCACTTTTGTGAGACACTGTATGTGTAATTAAGTTTTATTTATAATGCTGAAAGAATCATATTTTTTAGTATTTAAAACAAAATGCAATGAAAACAACATTACAATTTTACCCTTTTTCAAAACGCTCAGAGGGTTAAAACGCACTTCCAGGAATTATTGTGAACAGACAGTAGATAATTCTTTTGTATGTCCCTGTAAATGAACGATGACTGCTATACACACAATATTCTGTAGTAAGCCTCTTGTAATTCACCTTAGTGATATATATCAATTTCAATGCGTTTAAAATAGTGAAACATTTAAATAAACGCAGACGATTTTTCTCCATAGACGTAATGTAATGGAATTCTTTTGACTCTCCCTGTAAAGTAACTATAAGTGCTATGCACACCCTATTCCATATTAAGCTTCTTGTAATGCACCTTAGTGATATATATCAATTACAATGTGCTTGAAATTGTGTAACATCATTAAAATAAACCGCAAATGATTTTTACCCATTGACCGTAATGTAACAGAATTCTTTTGAGTATTCCTGTAAAAAAACTATAAGTGCTACACACTTCCGCTGAAATAGGGAGCATGCTATAGATAACGACAATAACTTATAAAAATTGCAGAGCAATCCGAGCATATTTACGGGAGTTAGAGCACGGACAGATGGCCATACGGCAGACGGCCAGACAAACCGAAGTCATAAACACTTTTCAACTAGGTTGGAAAGTGTTAAAAATGGGTTAAATTTTATATAAAATTAGAGTATCTGTTAGAGGGGAAAAAAACCCCTATGTGTAAGTTCATTCCACTATGCATTCCGTTCCGATAGCTAAAATAGTTTTTGAGAAAACTGGGAGAATCGATCAATCGCCCAATTTTTCAATACTGAAAAACTTGAACTAACTTATCAATTTTAAGGAATCTTACGTTGGATTGAAAGGGGAATCGCACTTTTTACCTTATCAATTATCAGTTTTTCTAAATCTTGATATATAAACTCGGTTTGTGGCGTCAGGTGCCGCCATCCGAAAAATCTACAAGAGACCATGCCATTTCTTCCGGTCAAGGGTCCATTCTTCCTCCAGACCCCTAAACCTCATGACTTTTTTTTATATCATCCATCCAGGTCTTTCGAGGTCTTTCTCGTTTCCTCTTTTGGTTTGTTCTGTCATTAGATGCGATTTTGGGTAGTTTCTCGTCACTTATTCTTTTCACATGACCATACCAGATTGTTTCTTTTGGAGATCGCCGAATATGGTTCCCTTTATTTTCATCATTTCTTTTATTCTTTCATTTCTTATTCTTTCTATTCTTGATATCCTGCATGATCTTCTTAGGGCATCGATTTCCACTGCTGCTAATTTCTTTCTTTCTGTCTCCATAAATCTCCAACCCTCTGCTCCATATAACAAAATGCTCTTTACTATAGAATTGCATATATTATATTTTCTTTTCCTGGAGATCTCCTCACTCCACCAAATGGAGTTTAAAAGTTCTACAGTCTTTCTTCCTTGGCAGATTCTGTATTTAATTTCCTGTGAGTCTGTGCTTTCTCTATTAATGTCTACACCAAGGTATCTATAATACTCACAGCTTTCTATTTTTATGTTATTATTTAAATTTAGTTCTGTCTCATTTCCTCCTACACATAGGTATTTGGTCTTACTAACGTTCATGTAAAGTCCCCATTTCTCATATTCTTCCTTAATTTTTATCGTCATTTTCTCTAAATCATTTTTACTTTTTGCAATTATAACTTGGTCATCTGCAAATTGCAGAGTAAAAATTGATGTTCCATTCACATTAAGTCCCACTTCTCTGCAATTTTCTTTCCAAATTTTCGATGCTTCTTCAACATAAATTTTAAAAAGTGTTGGAGATACAACATCCCTGTCTGAGTCCTTTATCTGTTATAAATCCTTTTGACAGCCTTTAGCCTATTTTAATCTTTGTTTTTGATTGTCTGTAAAGTTCTTGAATTGCACCAATAATATTTTGATTTATATTCATTTCCTTTGTTATCGTATGCCTTCGTAAGTTCAATAAATAGATGATGAGTTTGATTTCCCACCGCCATTTCTTTTTCAACAATTTGTTTAAAACAAAATATATTATCCATACATGATCTTCCTGCTCTAAATCTGCTCTGCTCTTCATTTTCCTTCGTTCTAATTTTTTCCTCAATGAAATCTTTTAAGATTCGTCCATATAGTCTACTAAACGTTGCTGTTACAGTAATGTCACGATAATTTTCACATTTTTGTCGGTCTCCTTTCTTATAT
This sequence comes from Maratus michaelseni, assembly GCA_963931845.1. NCBI lineage: Eukaryota > Metazoa > Arthropoda > Arachnida > Araneae > Salticidae > Maratus > Maratus michaelseni. The sequence continues at coordinate 378,397,712 of OZ007587.1, read as the reverse complement.
ATAATGTTAAATATCCAATTCTCCATTCCTCTGGTGTTTCTTCTCCGTTTAAGCATTTTTCGTATAATTGTGTAATTAATCTGGGCAATTTATCGGTTCCATTTTTGATCAGCTCGGCTGATATGCCACAAGGACCACTTGTTCTTTGATTTTTTTTTAATTTCTTAATTGCTCTTTTAACTCTCTCAAGTTCCAGCAATATAGGTTGTCCCAAAGTTGTCTCTTCTTTTTTTCTTTTCAATATCTATATGATTTACTTGAAATTCATTTCTAGTTTCCTTAAGAAAAGTCTTATAATACTCTTCCCATTTCTTAACAGATATTCCCTGCCATGAATTACTACCCCCTTTTCTAATATTCTTTAAAAACTTACATGCCTCTCTGTACATCGTCTCGTAGGATTCATCGTTCATTTCATTTACAGAGACGCACAAAAGAATTCAGTTACAGGATTGACTATGATCTGGAATTGCTTTTTCCGCTGTGATATGCAATTTTATGTATTTTTTAGTGCATTACGTATTGACAAATTCTGTAGATCATATACAGGGTTCCACCAGGGCCGTAACCAGGCGGGGGCAGGATGGGCTGAGCCCCTCCTAGCATTTTCTGGAGCCCCCTCCAGACTTCATAATCTTTCAATACGAATAGCATCATTTATTACATTTAAGAATTTTATAATCAAAAGTTTATGACAGTGGGGACTTGCTTTCTACTTCTGTCTATATTTATATGTCCTCAAAATAGAAGGGAAAAAAAGACAAGCTGTAAATTAGCCCCACCGAAAATTCCAATGCCCCCTCTGACTCTGCCGACTGGTTACGGCCCCGGTTTGCACAAAAGACTTCGAATACGGGCAGAAATTGCTGAAAATGCATTTTTACTGCATTATGTATTTTTTAAATTGCTTATTTATATATCTCGTTTCATTCTAGGGAAAAAAAAAAAATCTTAATATTCTGTTAGCGTTGGAAAGGGTTTCATAATCTATGCCGAATATGTGATTTTTCTTTGTTTAAGACAATTTTCATCTACACAAGCAAAACTCCAGCCAAAGCTATTCTAAAGTATAAGCTTTCTGTTTTGCTATCTAAACTGATTTTCCGATGAGAATGATACAATAGTTTTTATTTTTTATTACAACAGAAACTTGCTAGTGAAACTTATATTCCTGGACTCTGGCGCTTATTTGAATTCTACCTGTAAGGTTTTATCATAAAATATAAGGTCATAGGTATCCTAAGCAATCAAGATACGCTACATGTATCTCAAGTATGGAAGCGTCACGCAGCAAAAAAGTACAAATTGCAGTGATTAGAATTCTAAGCAGTTCATCTTATTGTCTAGTTTGCCCATTTCTTTTGTCTTTCTATTCTGTCTTGCATGAAAGGGCAACCTGAACAATAGGGCATTGAGAACAATGCTTTTATTCTAGATCCCTAAACTACTCTTGTAGGCTGGCATTTGTGGAAATATTTATTCAACATGGACTGAAATTTTACTGGAAAATTACTGCTTTTCTGTTAAGATATTTTTGACGTATTCTGAAAAATTTATACTAGCGCGTGCACATACACACACAGTTAGTTTCAATTAACTCTTCTCAATTTATGAAACGTTAAATTTACCTTAGGTGACTCTTTCTTAAGAGTTTCAAAAGACCCATTGATTTTTAAGCGGAAATTCCCGGGAATAAACCCGGTAATTTTGGGGAATATTGAAAATTTTGAAGGTGAAAAAAGTTATTTTTTCAATTTAAAAACTTTAAGAAATTTCAGGCACTGTTCTGAAAAGTTTAAGATAGCTTTTTCATTATGAATTCACAAAACTTATGATTTTGCGCTCTAAGTTTTTATAATTTATTAAAACTCATTAGATTTTCTATGATGGCCACTGTGAATTGATGAGGAGTTGGATGTTTCTTTTAATTAAAATTGTTTAATTTCTGTTAGCTACTATTCAGGCGTACTCTATAATTAATTTTCTACCGACTTGTATTTTTGCATTGATTTCTTTAGCTTTGGTCATTTTCTTTATTGTTTACATTGGTTGATTCGTAGAACAAGGGTGATGCTTATCTGGAGGCACGGCTGTGCCTCCGCCAAGTCGAGAGAGGACAGCCGTAAGCATACTTTTCTGGAAGCAACTCAGGGCACTTTTGACCCCCCCCCCCCCATATCTCCGCGCTGGAGTATCCCAAAAATTTGAAACTTCGTTTTTCTAGAGTATTTGGCACACAGGACCAAAATTTAAAATTACAACTTTTTGTCTTTTCTAGTTCAAACGATATATGAAATCAAACATTCGATTTTTTGTCACTCACTCACTCACTCACTCAAGCGTCATCAAAAAGATTAGGTAGATCTTGTAGCCCTAGAAACTTGACATTTGGAAAAAAGGTAGTGTTTAGGATACAAAGAAAGTAAAAATTATAAAACACGGAAAATTCGAGAAAAAAACATTCGAAAATTCAACAAATTCCATCAAAATTGAAAATTGAAAATAATACGATCCTGTAGTCTTAGACACTTAAGATTCGGTGTGAAGGTAGTGTTTAGTATCCAGAAAAAGAAAACATCAAAAACACCAAAAAAATGGAAAGCAAAATTGAAAAAATCGAAAAAAATCGAAAAATTTCAAATAATCCTATTTTGTTGCGCTAGATACTTGGAATTCGGAATAAAGGTAATATTTAGGATGCAAAATAAGGAAAAATTAAAAATTCCTGAAAATTCGAAAAAAAAATTCAAAAATTTGAAAAATTCGAAAAAAATTGAAAAAATTAAAATAATTTGATTTTTTAGCCTTATAAACTTAAAATTCGCAGTAAAGATAGTGTTTAGGATTCAGAATAAGTTAAAATAAAAAACGCAATAAAATTCGAAAATAAAAGAAAAAAAATCGGAAAAATCGAAAAATAAGGAAAATTTGAAAATAATTCGATTTCATAGCGCTAGAAACTTGAAATTTGGAATAAAGGTAATATTTAAGATACTAAATAAGGAAAAATTCGGAGAATTCAAATATGGATAATTTAAAAAATACCCATAAATTAGTGCAGACGATATATGAACTCAAAGTTTCGATTTTTCGTCACTCACACACTCACTCATTCACTCTTGCGTCATCAAAAAGATTGGGTAGATCCCGCAGCCACAGAAACTTAAAATTTGGAATAAAGCTAGTGTTTCGGATACAAAGAAAGAAAAAATTATAAAATCCGGAAAATTAAAAAAAAACCAAAAAAAAAAAAAAAAAATCGAACAAAACTGAAAATTGAAAATAACACGATCTTGTAGTCTTAAAAACTTGAAATTTGGTGTGAAGGTAGTGTTTAGAATTCAGAAAAATAAAACATCAAAAACACAAAAATAAAATTGAAAATAAAATTGAAAAATCGAAAAAAATCGAAAAATTTCAAATAATCCAATTTTGCTGTGCTAGAAACTTGGAATTCGGAATAAAGGTAGTATTTAGGTTGCAAAATAAGAAAAAATTAAAAAATCCAGAAAATTCGAAAAAAAATCAAAAATTCGAAAAATTTGAAAAAAATTAAAATAATTTGATCTTTTGGCCTTAGAACTTAAAATTCGCGGTAAAGATAGTGTTTAGGACTCTGAATAAGTTAAAATAAAAACGCAATAAAATTCGAAAATAAAATAAAAAAATCGAAAGAAATCGAAAAATAAGGAAATTTTGAAAATAATTCGATTTTATAGCGCTAGAAATTTGAAATTTGGAATAAAGGTAATATTTAAGATACTAAATAAGGAAACATTAAAAAATATTTATAATAAAAAAAAAATCAAAAATTTCAAAAATTAGAAAGAAAGAAAGAAAAAGAGAGAAATTGAAAATAATATGATCTCGTAGTCTTAGAAACTGAAAATTTGGTGTAAAGGTAGTGTTTAGGATTCAGAAAAAGAAAAAAGAAAAAACACAGCAAAAATTGAAAATAAAATAAAAAAAATCGAAAAAAAACGAAAATTTGAAAATAATTCGATTTTGTAAAGCTAGAAACTTAAAATTTGGAATAAAGGTAGTATTTAGGATACAAAAAAAAGAAAGAAATAAAAAACCTATAAAATTCGAAAAAAAAAATTCGAAAATTTGAAAAAAATTCGATTTTGTAGCTGTAGAACATAAAATGCGGTGTAAACTTATTGCTTAGGATACAGAAAAAGGAAAAATTAAAACACAATAAATTCGAAAATAGAATAAAAAACTCGAAAAATATCGGAAATTTCAAAATAATTTGATTTTCTAGCGCTAGAAACTTGAAATTTGTAATAAAGGATACAAAATAAGAAAAAATTAAAAAATCCAGAAAATTATAAAAAAAATTCGAAAAATCAAAAATTGAAAATAATTTTATCTTGTAGTTTTAGAAACTTAAAACTTGGTGTAAAGGTTGTATTTACTATTCAATAAAAGGAACAATTAAAATATTAGTTAAATTCGAAAATAAAATCGAAAAATCGAAATATCTTTAAGAAATCGAAAATTCGAAAACAATTTGATTTTGTACTGCTAGAAACATTAGTTTTAAGATAATTGTTCTATTAGCTAGTACAACGCCCCTAATTGTTTTATGTTATTTTCCCCGGATTATGGTTTTCTTTTCTTTCGTTTACGATTTTCGTTATAGAAAAGTTCCGCTATAGACTGGCTACGATATAGGCGATTTCTTTATAGACAGGTTTGTTTTCTTTCACAGGTTGTACTCTATTTACTTCACATATGAAATATTGGATTGTTAAATGATGTTAGCCCCACAAAAATTTTCACAGCTCCCCCTACCATCCCGACATTACTGGCTGGTTATGGCTTGATAATCCTTTCTAAATAAAATCATGGTGACTCTAAGATTCACTTGCTTTATCTCTAAATTGAACCTAAATGATCCTAAGAAGACGGATCAAATAATTACTATATTGGCATGACAATCAGGTAACTTAGAATTAAAATCGAAAAATCAATAAATTTATAAAAAGTCGAAAATTTGAAAATAATTCGATTTTGTAATCCTAGAAGCTTGACATTTGGCAGAAAGGCAGTGTTTAGTACACAAAGTAAGGAAAATTTAAAAAATCCGTAAATAATAAAAAAAAAGACTAAAAAAAACATCGAAAAAAGAAATATAGTTTGATTTATTGGAAATTTCCGGAAATTTTAATTTTGGCTTTCTTTTTATAGTAAAAAGTTCTTTTATGCTTAATATCAAGTATCTAGGGCTGCGAGTAATATCTCAGATGGATAGCACCTATCCTGGATGCAATTGAGAGTACTTTTGACACTCTCCCTCCCATAACTTAGTGCTTGCCTAGGAACCTGAAATCTCTTTTTATCTACAGTACTTTGCAAACGAAACTAAAGCTTCAAATTTTTGATACCTGTAAATAATAGGGACAGAGTGTGGGCTTAGCGAAAATCAGTGGATAATCTCTAAAAAGAACCCAAAATCAAGAAAAGGAGGATTACTTACAAAAAGAAGTGAAATCTCATCAAAAAGTCACCTGTAAAAAATGTAGCCAAGTCTCGTAACACATTTACCGTAAAAAGTACTGATATCGTATAAAGCCAAGTTTAACTATCTTATTAACTCTGAAATTTTCATTCACAAATCACTCCTAGTCTCTACATCTTTAGTTAATTATTATTTTGTGACTTGGCAATTACGCAGCACAGGGAAGTTATTACACCTTACTATGTCATGGGATGGGATGGGATAATTTAATTAAGGCAAATTATATACGCACAGGGAAGTTATTACACTTTAATATGTTATAGTATTATTTGATTAAGACTAATTATATACACCCCATTCTCGTGCTACGTAATTGCCAAGTCACAAAATAATAATTAACTAAAGATGTAGAGACTAGGAGTGATTTGTGAATGAAAATTTCAGAGTTAATAAGATAGTTAAACTTGGCTTTATACGATATCAGTACTTTTTACGGTAAATGTGTTACGAGACTTGGCTACATTTTTTACAGGTGACTTTTTGATGAGATATTCATGTCAGGTAGGATGAATCTGTCGTATGCTTCTCACGATTAAAATATCAAATTACTTATGATATTTTAAAATCTCATAATATTTCTGCAGCTTATAAGCATGTATTTAGTTAGTTTTCGTATTAATTGTGCTATTTTTCTATATTATTGGTTTTTGTTTGCAATTGTATTTTTTTTTTTTTTTTTTTTTTTTTTACATTAACAAAAATTGAAACCATAAAAAAAATAATAAATTAAAAGTTTCAATGCCTAAAACTTTCTGAAAACTTCCGGGAATTTTTTTAATTTCCCTCCTCAAAAAACCATTTTTTTTCACCCTTTGCAACTCTACTCTTTCTTGAGCTATATCAAATGCTCCTCTGAAATAAAGTAAATACATTAGCAACTGCTTTCTAGTCCCGATAATAAAAATACCACAAAAAAAAAAAAAAAAAAAAAAAACTTTTTTTCAATTTGAGAAATATTACGTCTCATACTTACAAAAATAAGAAAAAACATACAATGAATTTACCTATAAATAATTGTTGATGTTTCGCATCAGAAACTTATCGCACATTACACAACAGAATTGAAGCTAAAATTGAGATAAAATAAAACTCGGACACTTAGATTTTTATATTTTACTAGCAAGCTACGCCCGCTGCGCTGGTCGGTTTCTACAAATGAACCTTGAATGAAACGAAATATATCGTTTAATTTGACATTGTATTTGAAAGCAATCTGTATATTTACCTGGAATATTCTTTCACATTACTGAAAAATGACGTCATTCCGCTATTCTATTTTCTAATCTGCAGTCTCAAAATTTTAGCTGGTAAGGACCAACTCTTTTATTTGGTCATTTACAGTTAGGGTTTGCTAAAGAATGTTAAAACTATATGCAATATACTAAAACCACCACTAAAAATTATCGAACTAACAATGCAAACAAATTAACTAACAAAATCCATTCAGTAGAAGTTTTTATAAACGCTAATCCTTGATAATCGGGTTCATCTGATTATAGAACTTTTCCCCATAATTCTAAAACTAACAGAACGATATGAAATATACTAAAACCATCCTTACAAATTATCTACTTGACAATGCAAGTCTCAAAAAATACGCCCAGTAAAAACTTTCGAAAAGGCTAATCTTTCGGAATTGGGTTCACCTGACTATATAACCTTCACACATAACTGTTTGACTAAGCAACGTAGAACAATATGTAGTACACTATGTAGCGCCTAAGATCGACGATAAACACTTAAGAGGTTGATGTAATGTTACTAAGAAGCCATATTGTCCTTTTTTCATTTTATTTAGACATTTCCACAGGCACAATTTACAACACACAACACAAAATCAAATACATTTAGAATCATTGACACTTTTTGTTTCGTCCCACTCAACCATACATAACTTCCTTCACACGTCCAGCTCCGACCGCTCACACCCGCTCTCAGCTTCTTCTCTTGCAAAACAGTTCAATTTAATCTCTCATTGAGTGCCGCCATCTATCGGTGGCCTGAAGAAAATAATTCTGTGAAAGTGAGTTCCTTACACGGAAAAATAAGTAATCTGTAAGTAAGTTCTTTACAGACTCCTCCCCACCTGGAGAAAACTTTTCACGGTCTTGACAGGGAAAAGTTTCTTTCTAATTTATTGTTCTTCAAGCACTAGTTCCAAAAAAAAAAAGATTAGTACCTTGAACCACACCTGACTTATTCCCACCGTGAAAGAAAGAAAAAGAAAAGAAAAAAAATATATGTAATTAATACAAATAAAATTTACAAATACTCAGACACTATATTCAAGATACAATTGAAAAATAATATATACATATTCAAAACAATAAATTCAAAATTAACTGTCATACAATTTATCATATATACATATTAGCATTCTGATCAAATTTAGGCTTTCATGGCACGACTCAAACTATCAGCATTCTGATGTTGTTTTCCCTTTTTATGAACAATTTCATAATTAAAGGACTGTAGAAGTAAGGCCCATCTTAAAAGTCTAGGATTAGTTCCGCTGTTTTTGTCTAACCATACTAAAGGGTTGTGGTCAGTCTGGATCTCAAATTTTTGATGTCCATCCACATAGCATCGTAGTTTTCGCACTGCAAACACAATAGCAGCGCATTCTTTTTCGGTGGTACTAAAATTTCGTTCTCTGTCTGAAAACTTTTTGCTCAGATACAGTATAGGATGTTCTTCATTATTTTCATTTAGCTGGGATAGCACTATACCAATTCCCAAATTTGAAGCATCACACTGAAGGATGAAAGGTTTTGTAAAGTCCGGACTATATAAGACAGGATTTTCAGAGAGTTTACCTTTCAGTTCGTCAAATGCATTTTGACAGTCGCTATCCCAATCTACTGTTGACTTGCGAACCTTTCCCTTTAATAAATTAGTGAGAGGCGTTGCAATTACAGAAAAGTTCGGAATATAGTTCCGATAATATCCGGCTAAACCTAAGAAAGACCGGATTTGAGTTTTAGTAGTAGGAACTGGGAACTCTCTTATGGCTTGAACCTTCAGCTCTCCTGGAGTTCTAAGACCTTGACCCACTAAGTGTCCAAGGTATTTTACATAAGCTTGGGCGAATTGACATTTAGATGGTTTGATACGCAGGTTTGCTTCACTCAGTCTTTTGAAAACGTCTTCCAGGTGTTTAAGGTGATCTTCCCAAGTTCGAGAGAAAACAGCAACATCATCCAGATAGGGCACTGCATACTCTTCACAGTTTTTCAGTAATCCGGCCATAAGTTTACTAAATTCATATGGAGCATATTTTAAACCAAAAGGGAGGCGTAGCGGTCTGTACGTCCCAAAATTTGTCACAAAAGTTGCATACCTTTGAGCACGTTTGGTTAACGGAATTTGCCAGTAACCTCTGGTCAGATCTAAAACTGAAATATATTTAGCTGAAGACACCTTTTCTATTAACTGGTCAATGTTGGGCAAAGGGTAAAATTTTGTGCGAGTCATTTTATTTAAACGGCGATAATCTATGCAAGGTCTCGCTTCTCTGCCTGGAACTTCAACTAAAATTAACGGAGAGGCAAAGTCTGATTCACCTGGCTCAATGACTTCCAGTTTTAGCATTTTCTCAAGTTCGGTCTTAAGGATTTCCGTCTGTCTAGGCGACATTTTATAAGGCCGGGCACAGATTGGTTTTTCTGATTCCAGCTCGATATCATGTTCAACTAGATTCGTGCACCCTGGTTCAGTCGAAAAAGAATCAGCATATTTTCCGATAAGTTGTCCTAATTCTTCTCGTTGACTTTCATTTAGTCGGTTATTTTTTTGGATGTCTTGCCATACTTCTAACAACGCATTGTCATTGTTTTCCTCATCCAATTTAGGAATTTCATCCTCTTCTTCATCATTAGAGGTTGTTTTTACCGTCAGTAAATTTATATTTTCTACTGTTCTCTGATGGTAAGGCTTTAGCATATTTACGTGATACACTTGGGACTTCTTTCCCTCCGGATTGTAAATAACATAGTTGGTTTCTGATAATCTTTTTTTTACTTCCCCAGGTCCTATCCAACTAACCGACAGTTTAGTTGGTCTGGATGGAGCCACAATTAAAACTTGATCTCCCTCTTTAAACTCTTGTTTTCTGGCTTTGATATCATACCAATATTTTTGGTTTTGTTTCTCTTTTTCCATATTTTCCGCAGCGAGCTCTTGGCATTTCTTCATTCTGTTCATTAAGTCAAATACATAGGATATCACATTATCTTCTTCTATCTCTTGCTCAGTCAAATTTTCATAGAGTAGCATCATTGAAGTTCTCAAATTCTGGCCATGAACTAATTCTGCTGGACTGAACCCAGTACTATTGTGAGTTACAGTTCTTAACGCAAAAAGGGCAGGAGGGAGTACTTTCTCCCAGTCAGCTCCAGATTCTAAACAAAGTACTCTGAGTATCCGTTTCAAAGTCCTGTGCATTCTTTCAACTGGGTTACTTTGGGGATGATAAACCGAACTTCGCACAACACTAACTCCAAATTTCTCTAAGAATTCCGTTGTAAGTACACTCATGAATGACTTTCCTTGGTCAGTTTGTAGTATACGAGGAAATCCAAGTCTGCTGAAAATTTGTAACAAAGCCTCAATGATCGTCGTAGAATACAAATTAGGTGTTGGAACCGCGTCAGGATATTTCGAAGCTAAACAAATTACAGTTATTATGTATTTGTTCCCTAGTGTACTGACAGGTAAGGGTCCACAAGCATCAACATTTAGCTTTGTAAATATTTCTGAAATAACAGGAACTATTTGTAAAGGTGCTTTCTTTTTGTCTTGAGGCTTTCCAACCCGTTGACAGTAGTCGCAAGTTCTAACATAATCTTCAATATCTTTAAAGCAATTTGGCCAATAAAAGGTCTTAAACAAAGCATCTTTAGTTTTAGCTACCCCCAAATGGGTTGCAACCGTTTCATGACAAAAATTTTTTAACTGCTCACGAAATCTTTCTGGGACAACTAATAATTTTCTTTCAGCACCATTCCTATCTTTCCTTCTATAAAAAAGCATATTTTTCTCCAAAATAAATTTGCTATCTTTGGTATTTTTCCTTTTAGCTTCTTCAATAAGAGGTTTTAGATCTTTGCTCGTCTTTTGTTCTTCGGAAAATGTCTTAGGAGAAGTTTTTATAAGCTCTTGTACTGAGACAGTTTGACATACTGGCAAAATTGAGTCTTTTTGATTTCCAACTTCTCTTCTTCAGATTGATCTTTATTTTTTTTCGCATCCATTTTTTTGTTTTCATTTTCTATATTATTGCTATGATTCTCTGCAGAAGTTTCATCAGAAATTTCGTGCATTTCAGGTTCTTCAAGAGAAACCTTCTCTGCTTCCAGAATTTTCTTCTGAGCTCTGGTTTGAACAGCATTAATCATATGCTCTTTCACTGCCTTTTCTTTCTTACAATGTTCAAATAAAGCGGCTGTTTTATTTCCTAATAAATATCTTCCTATATCTACAGAGTCTCTAGAGACAGCAGCTTTAGTTATCACATGCCCCATTTCACAGTCTAATTCAATTTCTGCGAGAGGTAAACAGAATACACCATCGTGTAAGGGCACCCGAACCCACACTTTTTCGTTCAGATACATATGTGGTTTGACATACCTTTGTGCAACTAAATCTATTGTCGCACCTGTATCTCTCAAAATTTCCATTTGTACGCCGTTTACTTTCCCCACACTAAGATAAGGCGTTATCGAAGAATCTTGTCCAACTCCAACCTTAACATGAGAAATGATTTCTGTGGATTTCTTAAGTTTATCGCATTGAGGACGAAGATGATTGCTTGATCCACATTCGTAACAACGTAATGTTTTCCTCTTATCAAATTCTCTTTCTTTATGGTTCCCGGAAAATGATTCTGATTTAATTTGAAATTTTGGCTTATTATCCTTACCTTCTTTCTTGTAGTCAAAGTTATTTGAATTCTTAAACTGGGATCGAGAATTAAACGTGTTCTTTTTCGGAAGTTCTTTCTTTTTTAAACTATCTTTGATACTTTCATAGTCATCCAATTTCTTAGCCAAATCTAAAGGCGTCACAAAATTTAACCAATTATCAAGAAAATGTTCTTTTGTTTCCGCAGGGACTCGAAACTTTAACTGTTCTGTAATAATTAGATTTTTAAGTTCATCAAACTTTTCAATACCTAATTCTGTAATCCAAGCGTTAAAATAACTAGCGAGTTCTTGCGCATAATTCCTCCAAGACTTGTCTGGCGTTTTATGATGCCGATAAAAACATTGCTTTAATTTCTCGCTATTCAACTTATATCTTTCTAAGATAAGACTTTTAACGAAATCATAGTTAATCGCATCTGCGGGAGATTCCCTGGCTAACATGTTCGTAATTTCTGTGGGCAAAACAGCTAATAAGTATGCAACCCAATCAGTCTTCAAAACTTTAGCCATCTCTGCTCTTCTCTCAAAATTAATTAAAAAGAGACCCATCTCATCAGATTTTTCGTCGAATTTTGGAACAATTTGTGCCAACTGTATCTTAGGTCTGACATCAGCCTTTCTTTCTGAACCGTCGTTCTGTGTAGAAGTTCTTTGCGATTGCTCGAGTTTCTTTAACTGTAGTTCATGTTCTTGAGCCTCCCTAGCCATACGTTCTTCCCTTTCTTCTTGTCGAATTCTTTCTTCTCTTTCTTTCTCTTCTTGCCGAATTCTTTCTTCTCTTTCTTTCTCCTTTTTCTCTCTCTCTTCTTGCGCTTTCCTATCTTCTATTACTCTGTCTAGCATGATTTTAATCTCTTCTTCCTTGTAAACTTCACTTTCTAAAATCAGTTTTTTTATTTCTGGAATCATCCTCACGGGATCAATCTTCAACGCTAATTCATCACAAATTTCTAGTAAATCTGTCTTTCTAGCTTTTGCTAAAAAGGCCATCGCAATTTTTGACTAAACTAAACAAAATCAGAATGCTTAATTTCTAATTATAGCACACCCAAGTCTCCCCTACTTAAAACTAACAACAAAGATTTCAAGCAGATAGAATAATTTTCAATTAATAAAGCAATTCTAAATTCCACTTCTATTAAATCCTCTGCTTAGACCTATTTATTTTTATTTTTTTTTTTTTTAAACAAATTAAAATCTTAACCACGTAAGAAAATCGAACAATATAACGTTTTACCCAAAATTCTTAGTAAATTAAACACTACGCAAATATTTTAAACAAATTAAATAAGCATATGTAATTATCACAAAAATACGATTCAGATAGATAAAAGAATATTTTTAAACTCTCAAAATACACAACTGTACTTTATGTTCAATAAACAAAATTATTTCAAATCAATAATTAAATTACGCAATTAAAATTAAACCAATGAAAACCACGTAAATACGAGAATTTTTCTTAATTCTCAAACCTTTTATACAAGCATAACCAATTACTCGCAAAAAAAATATTTAAAGTAATCCACGGAACATTTTTTTCTTTACATAAAAAGAATAAATGTTAAAATATTCAACTCCAGTTCTTTTCAAATGAAAATAACACTTTTCTGTTTACTTAATACTTCATCAAGTTTTTATTTTCTTTTTACATAAATCTAACAAACAAAACAGAATTATTACTGTTTCAGTTTTAAACTCAATTTGTTACCTTTCCCCTTTTACAACAACAAAACAAATATCAAATCTGACAATTTTCAACTCAGATATAAAAGAACAAAAAGTCATTTATTCTATTTTTAGAATAAACAAATAACCAAATAAAGAAATACTCTAAAATAAAACAGAATAAACCAGCGCTTTATAATTTTGGCATTTATCCAAATGTCAAATTGGTAAGATTGGAAATTTTATTCTATTTCCTTCAAAGAATGAAATACCATTTTACACATTAAACCATTTTAATTCAAAAGAATTATGACATCATAATTATCCCCAACAAAAAATAAATAAACTGTATTATTTATTCTTAAAATTTACTTTAAGAACAATTATTAATATTCTCCAAAATAAAATAGCTTACGAATTCGGAATTCACACCATTTATCAAGAAAACTATTTAATAACTTTTCAATATTCTGATTAATTTTATTTGATGGGAATAAGTCCAGTATATTTCAGTACTTGAATTTTTGCCCCAATTAACTCGCAACTTTTACTAAAGTCTGAAATTAATTTACGAAAGCAAAATGAATGAATCAAATTAATCCAGATTAAAAAGAAATTTTTTTAATCGATAATAGATTCAATTCAAGGTGCAAGGTACTAAGAAAAATACAAAAAAATTGGAACTGGCTTACTCTCTTCATGTAGACGAACTTGCATATTTTGAGTATATCACTGGTTTATCACCTAGGTATCGTACCTGCTGCCACCAAATAGGTTGTAGCGCCTAAGATCGACGATAAACACTTAAGAGGTTGATGTAATGTTACTAAGAAGCCATATTGTCCTTTTTTCATTTTATTTAGACATTTCCACAGGCACAATTTACAACACACAACACAAAATCAAATACATTTAGAATCATTGACACTTTTTGTTTCGTCCCACTCAACCATACATAACTTCCTTCACACGTCCAGCTCCGACCGCTCACACCCGCTCTCAGCTTCTTCTCTTGCAAAACAGTTCAATTTAATCTCTCATTGAGTGCCGCCATCTATCGGTGGCCTGAAGAAAATAATTCTGTGAAAGTGAGTTCCTTACACGGAAAAATAAGTAATCTGTAAGTAAGTTCTTTACAACTATAACCATTCCTGAAATAGCATCTAACTAACAATATAATTCTCATCAAAATCCGTCCAGTAGAACTTTTTCAGAAGGCTAATCTTTCATAATCTGAATCAAATATTGAAAAGGCTAATATTTGATAAAAAAATGGTTACCCGATTTTCGAATTTCCCCCTATAATTCTAGAATTAACCAACGTAGAATGATATGTTATATAATAAAACTTTCCCTAGAAAATTATCTAACAGTGTAGGTTCCATCGAAATCCATTCGGCAAAATCTTTTAAAAAAGCTAATCTTTCATAATCGGATTGATCTGATTGTAGAACTTCCCATAATAATTCTATAACTAAGCTACGTAAAACGATATGTTATACAATAAAACCTTCCCTGAAAAATTATCTTACAGTTTAAGTTCTACGAAAATCCATTCAGCAGAACTCGAGTTATCAGCAGCCGGAACGAAATTTCATATATGTAGAAGTAAATAGAAGTATATTGCCATTAATATAGTTTGCATTTGAATAAAAAAAAGGTACTTTTCGGTTAGCCAGGCGCCAGTGATATATATGTACATATATAAATATATATGTATATATTCATACATATAAGTGTATATATATATATATATATATATATACCAGAGGGCCCGTGCGAAGATTTCGCACTGAAATCTAATATTTTTTAGGTACTTATCTATTAACCCGTCGACCGCTTTTCATAACAAAAAACTACCGCCAAACTGTAAGATTAAACGCCAAAAATGCAGTCCCATTTACTTGATGTCAGAATCATTATGCATGTTTGTTACGTCATCTAGTGGTATTACATTCGACATTTGCGTGTATTTTTCATTAGGTTTCATTGATTTAGTAGTTATTTTATTAATTAAAATAACAATTGTGTCCTTAAATTCTTATATTTTATTTATTTATTGATATTCCAATGGCAACGTTGTCCCGTTTATTTGGCGATAGTTTTTTGTTATGAAACGTGGTCTACGGGATAATAGAGAAGTATCATTTTTTATCAATATGTAATATATATTAGATGCAGGTTTAAACTTCTAAAGAAAAAGCAAGGATAAAAATATCTGCAAACAACATTTAGTTGTTAGTCAAGCCAGAATATCATCTAATTTATTCCATCAAAGTTAGACTAAAAACTGATCCAAGATTGCTAAAGGCACGCGCGAGGAAAAAAAAAAAAAAAAAAATTAGCAATCGTACTTTGACTGCATTAGAGGATGCCGTCATCCGCTTCGGGAAAACCATGGGACTTAGAAATATAAATCTAAACATTTCAATTTCGCTTTTTAATCATAAGTATAAAATAAACCCGTGCGGTGTTTTTTATAATAATTGCTATGAGCATCATATAATGTGGTATTTTATTTTTTTGGCAACAATAATTTCAGGAAAACCTTTCATTTCTTTCATGAAAACAATGCCGATTTAATTTTTTAATTTCAGCAAATTTTAATCAAAAACATGTTTTAACGAATTGTTAAGTGGGCTATGTCAGAAGCCTGTTCTAAAACCTTTCATATGGTATCTCATTCGTTTTTCTGCGTTTCATATTTTCTGAGTAAAAGGGATGTTGACAGGAGAAATAATATATAAGGATAATATACATTTGTGTAGATATATGTGTATATATATATATATCACTGGCACCCGGCTAACCAAAAATTACCAAAAAAATATATACAGCAAAAATGCTGTCGTACACTTGAAAAAAACACATTTTGGCTTAAATTCTCTCATCAAAACTGTTTTTCTTTTTTTTTCTTTCTTTTTTTAAATAAAATTAGTAACAGTTTTTTCTTTTATTTTTCCAGATGTATAGCCATTTCAATTCTTTCTGCCAAAAAAAAAAAAAAAAAAAGAAAAAAAACCTTTCGGCTTAAAATTAAATTGTTTGGGGTCAAAAGTAAAATCAAAATCGCCAAAACAAAAGATAAATCACCAAATTTTGTTTCAATAGCAATCTTGCCCTTGAATAATTTTTTAAGCATTATACGAACATTCCTAATCATGTTTAAATTAAATATTTTCGTTTTATAATATTAGCTCTCATCAAAACTCTTTTTCTTTTTTTCTCTTTTCTTTCTCTTTCTTTTTTCTTGTTTTTATAATAAAATTAGCAACAGTTTTTATTTTTCGAGATGTATAGCCTTTTCATTTCTTTCTGCAACAATAATGGTCGCCAAAAAATTAGCAATGGTAACCTTTTCGGCCAAAATTACAGAGCTTTCTATCATAATTCTGTAACTAATGTACGTAGAACGTTGTGCTATATACTAAAACCTTCCCTGAAAAATTATCTATCGAACAACGCAAGTTCCATCAAAATCCGTGGCTGAGAGGTTGTGCTCTCGAAGCTGGTAGACGGGAGGTGCTGGGTTCGATCCCAATCGCGCCCGTCGGCCTAATCG
This sequence comes from Maratus michaelseni, assembly GCA_963931845.1. Classification (NCBI taxonomy): domain Eukaryota; kingdom Metazoa; phylum Arthropoda; class Arachnida; order Araneae; family Salticidae; genus Maratus; species Maratus michaelseni. The sequence continues at coordinate 378,381,031 of OZ007587.1, read as the reverse complement.
TTCGGAGTTTTCGTGGTTTTCTTCGAACCGTGGATTTATCCATGCGTAAATACAGGTTAGGTTCCCTTAGAAAGACCCCCACGAAGGGCACTCCCCCCCGGGCCTATATCCCTAGCGTAGATAATTGGCCGTCAACAATCAACCCAACCCATCCATCAAAATCCATTCAGTGGAACTCGAGTTATAAAGGAACGGAACGAAATTTCCGTTTGTGTTTTATATATACAGTGTGATTCATAAATATCGAAACAATAGGCTATCTCGTTAAATATTGCCCCTAGGCACATACTTCCAATTGCAAAGTTCCATCAAAAAAGGTGCAAAATTTGATGCGATAAGTTGCAACTCCATGGGGGGGGGGGGGGGTCTATTTGAGAAAATACAAAAATTAACTTTTTATACGGTCCTCGTAGGATAAAATTTCCAATTAGGAAATTTTTCCTTATCCATTCCAAAATTAAACAAAAAAAAAATTCCATCTTGATATCTGCAAAACTCAGAGAGATACGTCCGTTTTAATAATTCGTGAGGTTTCAAGGGATCAGACACAAATTGAAATGAGTGTAATTCAAGAAACAATGTTACTGCAAGGTGTACAGGAAACATTTATTATTATTTTTATTTACTTATAGAGGTTAGAATTCTTATTTTTTTGTGATGGTTAACCATACAATTTGTAAACAGAATTGAATCATAAGTCTTCTTACAAAATTTTAAAATATATATATATATATATATTTAAAAATTCAGAGTTATTTAAAATTGTTATAACTCGAAATATTATTTGTCGAATTGAATTTTTTTTCTTTTAATTAAACAGAAAAATATAAGTTTAAATTTTGATTCAGCATGTAAAAAAATATTAATTTAAAAAATAATAAAAATTTAAAATAGCAATTAAAAAAAAAAGAGGCAACTTATTTTAAACAAATCATATTTTCAAAAGTGAATATTTTTTTCAAATTTACCGAATTAAAATTTAAGTAAAATATTTGAAAAAGATATATTCCAAGTTTGAACCATTTATCTTTAATGGTTAAAGAATTATATCAATTTAAAGATGAGATTTTGAAAAAGAGACCTATGATGCAGAAATGCATTTAAAGTTTTAAACGAAGATTGTCACCTAATAGTATCCTCTTTTTAGATCGTTTGGCTCTCAAGTACAGATATAAAATGTGTTTAACGTATACCCTAGTCTCTCATACAAATCTGGTATACAGCCAAAGTTACAAAATTTAAGTTTATTAGAGATATAAATTTATTTTACGCACTTTATGTTTTAGGTCATAGATGGGTTTCGAAAACCATTTTCATGGGCGATGCACTTAATTTTATTTAATTCATTATCTAGACAGGTGTCTGTGCATATTTTAGAATTCTGCACAGGCCAAAATTTGTACAAAAAAAATCCATTTTTTACTTTCTTCTATCTTTACAAGAAGAAAGTATTGGATTCATGAAAATTTTCGACTTCCGGTTTTCGACGGATTTATACGTTTTAGAAGTTCCTGAACACGATTTGACTATTTTTAGAAAATGTCTGTCTGTGACTCTGTCTGTCTGTCTGTATGTGACAAAAATTTTGTGGGCGCTCTATCTCAAGAACTAATGCTCGGAATTTAATAAAACTTTAGATTCAGTTAGTCCCTAATATAAATTGGTGCTGATTAGGTTTTGGTAAAAATCGTCCGGCAGGTGGCGCTGCTAAGCAGCATTTTTCGCGATTTCCGCAATAGCTCTATCTCAAGAACTAATGTTAGGAATTTAATAAAACTTTAGATTCAGTTAGTCCCTGATATAAATTGGTGCTGATTAGTTTTTGGTAAAAATCACCCAGCAGGTGGCGCTGCTGTGCAGCATTTTGAAGGATTTACACGATTTTAGCGATATTCATATCTCAAGAAATAATGCACGGAATTTAATAAAACTTGAGCTTCAGTTAGATATTGATATAAATTGGTGCTGATTCATTTTTAGTATATGCGAAACCTGTGTGAGATAGAAGAAAGTTTTGGGATTGACACATCCGACTAGTCTTAAGATACAATTAAGATTATTTTAAAAAATACTACATACATATTTATAAGTAAATTTTACAGTATATTATAGATTACTATGTGTTCGCATGACAATTACATAGCTGCCAAACCTCCTAGTAATCCTCCGTAATATGTAGATTAATTTGAACCATTTAACTACTTTATAACCAGAAAATTTATTTAAGGAATCTTTGACGTACTTAATTTAAAGGTTTAAAGTCGAATTTATTCAATTGAATTTCTTAAAAGAGTTAAACCTGGGTCAAATAAACACACTTATAACGGAAGATTAGTGGGAGCTTGGCGTCTATTAAAAAAAAATCCCTGACGGCTCGGCCTACAGGCACAGGTAGATTTCGAAGACGCAGACCGTGGGGTGCCTGTTTGTTGGGAATTGCAGAAGAAATGACCTTATTGCCCTGATGTCACAGTTGGGAACGTCCATTTTGAAATCTAACTTGTTTGCAGGTGGAGCCGGCAGGGATTTGTTTGTTTTCATTTATATATTTTATTTATTTATTTATTTAATTATTTATTTTTGCTATAAGGGTTGGTCCTATAAAAAACTTGATAATATAAAAGTTTTAGATAATATTAAGAGGATTTATAATAAATTTAAGCGGATTTGATATCTTATGAATTGACGAAGTTGTGAATTTTTTTCTTCTAACCCCTTTCCTCCCTTGGATCCATTTTTAGTGATATCAAAAATCTATCATACATAATTTTTCGGCTCTTTTCCTAGAAGTAATAATAGCTTTAAACGTATTCGATACGCATCATAATTAAGAAGTTATGGCTTTTTTTTCTGTTTTCACAAAAAGCTCCCCCCCCCCCCCCCCCTGGTTCGATTTGCCCATTAACGAAATTGACAGATATTTTATGCCCCTTGATTTTATGTATCAGATTAGAAGAGATTTGTGCAGAATTATGGGAGTTATCGTCTCCATAAAAAAGTGACATAGATAGATAGATAGATAGATAAACAGAGTTGCCAAGTCTCCGGATTTTTGAACACCAATAATTTTTTAGAGAAAATGTTGTTCTTTTAAATCACAAAATGCTCCAATTAAATAAAACATTTTCTGTACTAAATTACTGGTATCCAAAAAGCCGGAGACTTGGCAAGTCTGGATAAAGTTTTGAACTGGGAAGGGGGGGGGGGGTCTGGGAGGCATAATCGGCGTACATCTGCGAAATTGTTTCAAAAATTCCAACTTAGGGGAGAATGTAATAGGTAGTATTTCTTACGAAATCTACAGCAACTTTAATGATTATTTATACTCTTAGACTATTACATTCGAATAAAGTAAAAAAAAAAAAAAGAATGTCGCTTGGAATAAATGAAAAATAGATTTAAAAACATCATAACTTTTGAAGTTGTGTAACAAAAAGTAGATTTTTGAAAATATTTCTGTGTAATTTATTAAAATATATTTCCAGTGATTCCGTTTACAGGAGTTTGATAATCGCTATTACTTTTACAAAACTTACTGCCTGTCCAACACGTCTTAAGGACAATAAAGACACGACCCGGCCAACGGGGCGTGCCGGTTACAGGCCTCGCGCAAAGCTCGGTCTCTTGCAGACCTCTAGCATATTTCTCAAGCAAGTTTAACGTAAACATCTATACGCTGTTAATATTATATCTAAAAGTTAAGGCATTGTCTTAGATCGACTTGTAATAATGTGTAAATGTATGGTCGATCCCTAACTTGTATTTCAAATGAACTGATATCGCTTCGCTCAGAAGTATGCTTAAGTGGTGTAAGTCACGAATTTTGGATTTTAATATCTCTGTGAATTTTGCAGCTATCAAGTTGGAATTTTTTTTAATTCAAGAATGGATAAGGAAAAATTTCCTAATTGGAAATTTTATCCTACGGGGACCGTATAAAAATTTAATTTTTGTATTTTCTCAAATAGACCCCCAATGGAGTTGCAACTTATATCATCAAATTTTGCACCTTTTTTGATGAAACTTTGCAACTGGAAGTATGTGTCTAGGGGCAATATTTAAGGAGATAGCCTATTGTTTCGATATTTATGAATCGCACTGTATAGTAGATAGCTCAATTTTCAACATAAAAAATAATTTAAATAAAATGTAAAATAGTCTTCATAAAGTAACGTTTGTATTATATATTGATTCATCATAAACGGGAAAATAAATATTACGAATATATATATATATATATATATATATATATATATATATATATATATATATTATCGGGACTAGAAAGCAGTCACGATTTTGCCAAGATCATCGCAAAGTTTATATGTGCTTCATATATACGCATATATATACTTCTAATGCTTGCTCATATATGTGACATATACATCATTATATGTGTAATACTTACGTCTTATATGTCATATATACATCATATACGTCTTATACACATGTCATATATATACATGATATTATGAGTATGCGTCATATATGACTATAAATGGGCAATATGCGTCATGAATAATGCGTCATATACATCATATATTATCATGTCATATATGCTTTATAATTTGGCGATAAATCTTGCTCGCTTGGTGATTCGTTCTAGGGGGCCCGCTATAACACAATACCTTTTTCTTCTTTTTTTTAAAATTTACTAGGGGGCTCTGCCGCCTGCTCGCTACGCTCACCAACCCCCGTTCGGATTTCACAACCTCTTAAAACATGGTAATGTATCCTGTTTTAAAAAGATGATGATATCACGAACGGCGACTATCTTCTGTAATCAGGTTATAATGCTTTTTCATTTAATTCATCTTTTAGGTAGCTTTCAATTCAAAAAAGTATAAAGCTACCTATTGCAGCCGTTCGCAGGAAAGATATTGTTGTGAGCTCGGGGTTCGAAAGGACTGATGCCAATATATAAGAACAATAAAAACAAGTTGGAAATTGTACGTCAAACGTTACAAACGAGGTGCGTTCGTACGCACGTTTTAGAATTAAATTCATGATATCCCGTGCGTAGAACGGGTTAAACAGCTAGTTAAGTATATATTTTATGACACTGTTCATACAAATATCTTAACTAGTTATATAAATATTCAGATATATATGTATCAGCTAGTTATATAAATATTCAGATCTTGATGATTTTTAATTCTGTGAAATGAATTATATCGTCTGCAGATTAATTTCTGTAATAAAATAAGTATCTCGGTCGCTTGACGATTTAACATCCATCGGAAGCTCATATAACAAAAAAGCACCGATTTAAAAAAAAATCAAATTTCTTAATAAATATTTTTATTAATATCTCCTAAAGTTTTGATTCGATTTTGATAAAATTTGAAATGTCTCGACAAATTTATGCAAAGATAATATATTTCAAATTGCAAACCATTTGGTTGGGTAGTTTTTGCGTTGTTATATGCGGACAGACAGACGGACGGACAGACGGACGGACCAAACGACGACTATAGGTGCTACGTATTTATATAATTACGAACGCACCTAAAAAGGCTTTATTCACTATAAACAGTGCAATACGATCACAAATATCTTCTGAAAATTACAAGATATTCAGTAATCTTCAAATCCAATAAAAGCGCAGCAAAATTTCACACAGAAATAATGCGTTCAATACGACGTATCAATGACAAAATCGATCCGAGAAACACAGTTCTCAATGCAAAGCCTCTCGTATGAATTCAATCGCAGTTGACAGACAACTAACTGAACTGAACTGATGGAGGTCCTTATATAGGTTTCAGAGATCTTTCCAGATTATTCCAGAGCCTTCAGATGCTAGAAATTACCAGAAAGTGCTTTAACTTTCGATAGAGAACCCAAGCAAGAAAGGATCCCAATGTATAGGTATAAGGGGGGGGGGTGTGGTTGCACAAAAAGTCGCCAAATCCGTCGTCAACTTGGCGATAAACCCTTGGCGATATTTCCATAGACTTCCATTATAAAGATGAGGGTGTAAGGTTGTTTTCCTTGCAAACCATCTGAGGCCTTTAGCATTGAGTTACATGATGCTCAATAGGAAATACATTAATAATACTGCAATTTTCACAATAATAAAATAAAATAAATTAAAAAGAATAAAATATTTACAAAATTCATAACATTGCTCCCCTCTCAAGGACTGCACGTCCCGGGCAGTTCAACCTTTGATCGGAAAGCAAACCCGTTACCAACAAATGCTATACTATTCAAAGCACTTAAAGCAAATATGGAAAATAACAATTAAACACATTCATAATGCTGAATTATAAAGCATAGACACCATTACATACAAGTATTTAAATAATAACAATAATAATGATAATGCTAAGCAAAATAAATAATTACATTAATTTATATACAAGACCATGGTCATACTAATTTACATTATTTACATTACACTATTTACAATCGATGAACTAAGTACTATGTGAACTATGTACTATGGCCATAGTATGGAGCTAGCCTGTCGTAATGAACGACTCTAGGCTTCGAATTTGGTGACTTTCGGATCCGAATTACGACATCGTTCAGTCTGTTTAGGACTGTATAAGGACCGTCCCAGTGCGATTGCAGTTTGGGAGAAAGTCCTTTACGTCGAGTCGGATTATAAAACCAAACCTTGTCACCTTCTTTGAATTGATGTCCCGTGGCTTTCGTGTCGTACCTGGTCTTCATCTTCTCCGTCTGTATATTGATCCGCTCTCGAGCCAAGTTGTGGACGTCTTCAAATCGTGCCTGGAGATTCTGCACGTATCCCTCTGGCGATGAAGGCGCATCTGGAGGGCGACCAAACAGCAGATCACAAGGTAAACGAAGATCACGACCGAAAAGCATCTGAGACGGGGAATAGCCGGTTGTTTCATGGACGGCGCTGCGATAGGCGAGAAGAAACAAGGGAAGTTTTTGGTCCCAGTCTTGCTGGTTTCTTGAGACTAGAAGTGAGAGATTGTTGAGGATGGTACGATTAAATCTCTCAACCATGCCATCCGACTGCGGCCGTAAAGGCGTCGTCCTAGTTTTGTCCATTCCGAGAAGTTGACAGAGACCCTCAATCACAGCGGAGATGAAATTTCTCCCCTGGTCAGAATGCATTTGAAGAGGGACTCCATACCTTGATATCAACTGGTGTACCAAGGCATCCGCATCCGTAGAAGCTTCTTGATCAGGGATGGCATAAACTTCAGGCCATTTTGTGAAATAGTCCATGACAACAAGGAGGTATTTGTTGCCATCAGCACTTCTTGGCAGAGGACCTAGGATGTCAAGGGCGATGCGTTCAAAAGGTGCTCCTACATTGTAGAGATGTAGTCTTCCTCGGCTACGTTTCTTTGGTCCTTTCCGAGCTGCACATGCATCGCAAGATTTGCACCATTGTTCGACGTCAGCTCTCGTTTTTCCCCAGAAGAAGCGCTCTCGGACTCTGTGTAATGTTTTCATGACTCCAAAATGGCTACTAGTGGGACTGCCATGTAATTCCTTGAGGACCTCTGGGATTCGGGATCGAGGAAGTATCAACTGCCACCGAGATGTCTTCCCATCTTCCGATTCGAATTTTCGGAACAGGACACCATTCCTGACGTGGAGAGAGTTCCAAAGAGCCCAATATTGCTTCGTCGTAGGACTGTAAGTCGAGATGTCTTTCCAACTGGGCTTCGTGCTAGAAGATTCTAATAACTCCAAGATTGGTTTGATCTCAGAGTCTGCCATTTGATCTTCTCGAATCTTCTCATCACTCCAGGGATCTGGTGGCGTCAATAGTGAAGTCTTCGTCTGGCGTATGACATATTCGGGATTATACTTGCTCTCCGCTCTGGAACAATAGCAACAGCTCTCGGGACACGGTCTTCTTGATAGGGCATCGGCGTTTCCATGCGATGAGCCTTTGCGATGCCTGATGTCAAAGTCGTATTCCTGGAGTCGTTGTATCCATCTGGCTACTTGGCCCTCTGGGTTCTTAAAATTCATCAGCCATGTTAGGGATGCGTGGTCAGTGCGAAGGAGAAATTTCCTGCCATAGAGATAGTGATGGAAGTGTTCTATGGCTTTCACTATAGCTAATAACTCCTTACGAGTGACTCAATAATTCCACTCTGGTTTCGATAAACATTTGCTCCAGTATGCTACGACTCGTTCTTGGCCATCTATTTCTTGGGAAAGTACAGCGCCGACACTTTCCTGACTGGCATCCGTGTCCACAATGAATTGTTTGTCGGGGTCTGGATAGGTAAGGACTGGAGAGGATGTGAGAGCTTCTTTCATCCGCTGGAATGAATTGTCGCATTCTTGTGTCCATAGAAACTTCTGTTTGCTTTCAGTGAGCCTATGCAAGGGTCTTGCGATGTTGGAGAACCCCTGTACAAACTTTCTGTAATAAGTGCATAGACCCAGAAAGCTTCGCAACTGATGGACCTTTTCCGGACGTTTCCAGTGCTTTACTGCAGACACTTTTTCAGGATCTGTTCGAACACCTTCAGCTGAGATGATGTGTCCTAAATAGTTTACTTCTCGTTGGAAGAACTTGCATTTCAAAGGGTTCAGCTTTAAATTCGCCGCTCTTAGTTTCGTTAACATTTTTCGAATATTCTCTAGCTGTTCTTCAAACGTGCGGCCACCAATGATGACCTCATCTAGGTAGATGAGACAAGCTTCAAAAGTCAGACCTTTTAACACTGTCTCCATGAGGCGCTCGAACGTTGCTGGAGCATTGCAGAGCCCGAACGGCGTAACTTTAAATTGCCAAAGTCCTTGTCCAGTAGTAAATGCGGTCTTCTCTTTGTCATCAGGATGGATCTCTACTTGCCAATATCCACTCTTCAAATCCAGCGTGGAAAACCATTTATGTCCTGAAAGAGTATCTAGCGTGTCGTCTATTCTTGGTAGAGGATAGCTGTCCTTCTTCGTGATATCGTTAAGTTTACGATAATCCACACAAAATCTTGTGGAGCCATCTTTCTTTCGGACCAACACGATGGGAGAGGCCCACGGACTTGATGACGGTTCGATGATGTCACTATCCTGCATCTCTCGTAAGAGCTTATAAACCTCTTCTTGTTTTGCGAACGGCAAGCGTCTTGGATGCTGTTTAATTGGTGGATGGTTGGCAGTATCAATTCTATGACGTGTCAGTGAAGTGCGCCCTATATCACTCTCATTTTGTGAAAACACATCCTTAAATTCCTGGAACAGTCTTTCTGCGGCATGTCTCTGTTCAGGAGATAAATTTTCATTTCGTCCAATTACAGGTGTTAAACTTCTAGGCGGCTCCGATAACGTCAAGCTCGGGTCTTTGCAAACACAGGTGACTGGAGCACAGGTTGCAAGCACTTCACCTTTCTGGATAATTCTAGACTTTTCACTTACGTTCGCAATCCTCAATGGTATCACATCTCTCGACAGATCTACCAGCGCTGATGCTATTAGCACTCCCTTTGGGCTCTTCTCAGGATATCCAGTCAAGCCATACTGGAAAATTCTTTCGTTTCCAGTTAAACCAGGTATCATCATTTCGGTCCGAGGAGGGATGATAACATCTGCCTTGGCTGTGATCCGTTGAATAGACCCGGACTCATTTCCAAGTTTGAAAATAGTGACATCTTCTTGAGCAGAGCGTAACTCATTATTCTTAAAATCCAGTGTAAATCCTTGCTCTTTTAAAAAGTCCAGTCCGAGTATGAAAGGGTCTGAAATATCGGCCACATAGACTGTATGATGGTAAGCGGCGTTCCCAAACTTTATTTCCAGTGTCATTCTTCCAAATATGCCGATCTTATCTCCTGTCACAGTTTGAAGGATTACACGTGGCGGGGTCCAGGAGAGTTTTTCTTTCAGCCGCTGAGCTAGATCTTTCCGAATGATGGTCACATTGGCTCCTGTATCGATGATCATATTACAGGGCAAATCATTCACACTTCCGACTTGAAAAACTCCGTTCTCGCCGCAACTTCTTGCAGAAATTTCACATACTTGAAAATGAGGCTTCTTAAGATCTGGAAACCTCCGCCCCGCAAGATGGTCAAAAATCAGTTTTCTTGCTCCTCCGTTAGCGGGTGAGCTATTACCTTCGGTGCTGGGTCGTCTTGGGCAGTCGATTTGGATATGGCCTTCTCCACCGCATCTCCAGCACTTGATCTTCCTGTAAGGTTTGTTGGCCATTAAGGAGTTCATCTTTCTCATTATGTCATTCATCTGCTGCTGTAAGCACTCCACAGCTCTATCCGACGTCTCAGGCAGGTTGGCTGCTCGCACAAAGTGTCTATCTTTCCTAGTAGCTTGCTGGGCTGCCTCGAATTTCAGAGCGTAAACCAAAGCCCCTTTTAAATCATTGAGATCTGCAATCCGGAGTGCTGTCTGGATCTCAGGGTCACGCGCACCATCAATAAAATGTTGCAGAGCTAAACTTTCTCTAATTTCAGTCGGACAGCCAGGATAAGCAAGGTGTGAAAGTCTCTCGACATCCGTAGCAAGCTCTTGCAAGGATTCAGTGGATTTCTGCTGTCGAGATTTGAGCTGGAATCTGCTATATTCCTTCATGCATTTCTCGCCAAAGCGCAGTTCTAAGGCACTGACGAGCTTTTCAAAATCCAGCGGTTCATTTGCAGGCAAAGTCTGCAGGACGCCGGCAGCATCAGCTCGTAGAGAAGCAGCTAACTGGCAAGCCTTTGTCTGGGAATCCCATCCATTGGCGTCCGCTACGATCCCAAATTGTGTCTTAAAAACTGACCATGAGGATTTTCCGTCATAGGTCGAGAGTTTAATAGAGGCCCGAGGAAGCATACCTTGATACTTGACATCTTCGGGATAGTTTTCGGCAGTTATCTTTTGTTTCTTCACCTTTTCCAACTCCTTTTCTACACTCTCAATCCTTTCTTCGACGGTCTTGGCGATCTTTTGAACTTTTTCTTCTACTCTTTCTTCTACTCTTTCTTCAACGGTCTCGGCGATCTTTTGAACTTTTTCTTCTACTCTTTCTTCTACGGTATTGGCTGTCCTTTGAATTTCTTCTACTTTTCCTTCTATTTGTTGAAATCTTCCTTCAACTTTGTTTTCCACGCCGTCAATTCTGTCATTTAAAGATGTTATTTTATCCTCTATTAAGTCTTTCAACTCTCCAAGGTTGGTTGACATATCCTTCTTCATTTCATTTTTTAAGTCGCCAAGGTTGGCAGTCATTTTCTCGTCTATCGCTGACATTTCCTTCTTCATTTCTTCCGACATTTCCTTCATTTCAGCCTGGTTTGCAGTCATTTTCTCATCCATCGCTGACATTTCCTTCTTCATTTCAGCCTGATTCACAGTCATTTTCTCATCCATCTCTCCTAATTTCTCCAATAATTTAGTCAGTTGCGCCTCCATTGCTCTGGTAATCGGCATTCAACCCCACTCCTGACACCAAATGTTGTGAGCTCGGGGTTCGAAAGGACTGATGCCAATATATAAGAACAATAAAAAAAAAGGCTTTATTCACTATAAACAGTGCAATACGATCACAAATATCTTCTGAAAATTACAAGATATTCAGTAATCTTCAAATCCAATAAAAGCGCAGCAAAATTTCACACAGAAATAATGCGTTCAATACGACGTATCAATGACAAAATCGATCCGAGAAACACAGTTCTCAATGCAAAGCCTCTCGTATGATTTCAATCGCAGTTGACAGACAACTAACTGAACTGAACTGATGGAGGTCCTTATATAGGTTTCAGAGATCTTTCCAGATTATTCCAGAGCCTTCAGATGCTAGAAATTACCAGAAAGTGCTTTAACTTTCGATAGAGAACCCAAGCAAGAAAGGATCCCAATGTATAGGTATAAGGGGGGGGGGGGTGTGGTTGCACAAAAAGTCGCCAAATCCGTCGTCAACTTGGCGATAAACCCTTGGCGATATTTCCATAGACTTCCATTATAAAGATGAGGGTGTAAGGTTGTTTTCCTTGCAAACCATCTGAGGCCTTTAGCATTGAGTTACATGATGCTCAATAGGAAATACATTAATAATACTGCAATTTTCACAATAATAAAATAAAATAAATTAAAAAGAATAAAATATTTACAAAATTCATAACAATATTATATATAAAGTGTAAAGATATAGTGTGTATATAAAGTAAAGTGTAAAGTGTATTATATATAAATGTAAAGATATATAACCATTAATGAAACATTACCAAAACACCAACTGAAACTTGAAATTATGATTTAGGAAGTAATAATTTATTGACATCGAAATTGTAACCCCAGCACAATGAATATAGATATTAAATACTTATATAATAGAAGTAGAAATTAAATTAAAAATTGAATGAAATAAATAGAATGAATGAAATGAAATTTGTGGAATTTATACAGAATTATAAAGTCCCAAATGCATAAATTCCACAAATAAAATGAGTGGTTTCATCTTCATATTAGCATTAAAATTGCTAAAGAATATGAATTTGGCACGACCACTCAATGACCTTCTAGTGAAAAAAAGACTTAAAATTCATAAAACAAATACAAAACTAATACAATACTTAAAAAGAGAGAAACCTTACCATTAATTATAAGAGAAGAACTTGATGATTGATCTCCGAATACCATAATCTATGCGATGAATGTGGATTCCTGCTCACAACACTAACAGGATACATGAAGACCAATAAAGGCAATGAATTGCAAAAAATAATTTTCTAAATGTTGCCAAAAACATTTTTAGAAGATTACATACCCTGTAGCCAATTTAGAAAATGAATTACTTGGATATATGGAATTTTTTAAAACATCACAAACCATGGTGCTGCCATCTATGATTTTGAAAATGAACTACGTGGATATATTGAATATTTTAAAGCAAGCAAGCCATGGTACTGCCATCTATGATCTGAATATGTAGTGAATACAATGGAAAAATCAATATTAAAAATGAATTCATTCTATCTTAAGTGGTATTAATTAGTTAATAAATATAAATGAAATTAAAAATAAAATAATATTTAATTAATAAATATATATGAAATTAAATATAAAATGAATAATAAATCCAATTACATTAAAGTAAAAATGGATGTAGTAATGATTAATTAAAATACTAAAAGTGAATAAAGATGTTATGGAGTTAAATTTAATATTAAACATATGATACAATAGGTTAGGGAATAACATTAATTTAAATTAATACATATGATTTTAGCATTTAAGAAAATATTACATTAGAATATGATATTGCCCACCTTGGGCAAATTAAAATACTAAATTATGTGAATTAAGATACTATGGATTTAAAAATAATATTAATTAAATATTGAAATTAATAGTAACATATTATGTTTTTGCATACAAAGTTAAAATTTAAATACACATGATATAAGTTGTTAGGGAAGAAAATTAATTTGAATTAATATATATTATATTAGCGTTTAAGAAAGTATTACATTATATTAGAATATGATATTGTCCACCATGGGCATAAAAGTAAATACAATTAATCAATAAACATTCTTAATAATAGTGAATAATACATTTAAATTAATTAATGAAGATTTAAATATAACTACAGTAATTCACATATAAAAGTACTACATCAAAGTCCATTATAAAATTTGTATTAGCAAGCGTATGTGTAAATCAAAATGCCCTTTTTTTGTAAAATAAATTAACCATGCGTTTTTTCCATACAACTCCGCCACACACCTCCTCAATCCATCATCTACCCACCCAGCCGTCCTATTATAATTAATTAAATTTTTTTTTTTAATAATATTATATGTTTTTTTTATACATTTTTAACGCATGTGTTAATTTGGTTGTTTAGATCATATAAGTACTAATTATATATTAAAGAATATATGAATGTTTTTGGAAAACCATGTTGTAATGCATCATAGATTAGTTTTTTAATGTTGCTGTTAATGAGTTGAGAAGAACATAAACTTTTTATTCTGTAAATATGATTAAGGAGTATATTACGATATACAGAATTATGAAGACAGGATTTAAAATTAGTAAATGTATTAACTTTAAATTTAAATTCTTTACGTTTATCAAAAAGATCAATTATTGTTTTGTTATCTTTAAGTGTAATTTTAAGATCTAAAAAGCTACTATTATTGTTAGAAAGGAGGTTTTCCGTTAATTCTAAATTAGTAGGATAATTAACTGGAAATATAGATATATTAGTGTGATCAGTGGCAATTAAAATTATGTCATCAATATAACGATATAAATGTATATTACTGTTAGTAAAAGTACGTTCATAGTGATACAAGTATAAGTCTGATAGTATACTAGATGTACATCCCCCTTGTGGTATACCGACTTTCTGTAAATATAACGTATTATCATGTATTATAAAATTATTATATATAATGAAATTTGTTAAAGTTTTAAAATAAGCAGTATCTATATGAATAGGTAAATTTAGTGTATGATGATACTTATTAAATAATGCATTTATAACATTATGTAGATCTAATAAATCTATATTATTAAATAGATCTTTAAAATCATAAGTCAATATATTGTTAACACATTTAAGATTTTTTAAAATATTGACGAGTTGATAGTTATTTTTTATACAATGTGTATTATCAGTGGATGTTGTCAGTGTATAAATTTGATTGAGAATTTTTAATAGATGTTTATTGGCTATATTATTATATGTATTGCACCCAATAGTTACAGTCCTAAATTTAATTGGATTTTTATGAAATTTGGGTATAAGAACTAAATAAGGATAATTAAAGTTAGTAGAAAAAATATTTAATAGTTTATAATAACTGTGAATTTTACTATTATTTACAATTACATTTTCATTAGTTTTTTGAAACGATTTGTTAGTAGAAATACAAGATGTAAGTAGCCGGTGATAATAAGATTTACATATGATTGCATAATTATTAGGAGATTTGTCAATGTATGTGATTGCAAAGTTTTTTTGTAATTTAGTCATTTGCTGGAACAAGTGTTTAGTGTTAATTTTAACCAGATGCGATAAATTATGTTTTAAAGACGTAGTTAATTTTTCTATAACTAGTATTTTCCATTGATTAAAATATTCAATAGGTTTACTATATGAGATTGAAATTTTATAAATGAAAATATCGATATCGTATATAAACTGTTTTATAATAGAATTTATATTAAATTTAGAAGGAAGCCTATATTTAGTACCATAACCCATTAGTTTTTGCAGTTTAAAATCATTCACAATATCAAGATTACCAGTGATTATATGTCCATGATCATTATTAACGTATTTTTTTAGAGTGGGGTCATTGCATTTACACGGAAAAGTACTTGCAGCAGATGTATTTTTTGAAAATGCATTATAGTTAAAAATCTTTCGTCCGACTGTATTGGGATATTTAAATGTTTTTGAAATTTGAAGATTATTAATAGGAAAATAACAGTTTTTATCATTAATTATAGAATTAATATTAATTTTATTAAAGATTTGATTTGAAAAAGTGATTATCATTTGTGTATTAGTGTTTTGAATTTTTTGTTTTTTATGTAAATTAATGTTGAAAAGATTAGCTCTTGTCATAATAAGATCATAAAAAATATCAGAGAAATGATTTGAGTAAGATTTACTAAGAAACACATTTAAATATTGCACTATCTGTTTCTTTTTAATAGCAAATATGTATTTTCGAATTAATAACCAGTTGTAATTCTTATTGTAGTTATGCTGAAGACAATTTATTTGTTTAACAATATATTTTTTGGAAATAACAACTGCAGCAGTACACTTTCCTCGCTTGTTACATGTAGTTTTATTATTTAAATTAGGATTAAGTGTAGGATAAATAGGAGAATAATCTATAGTATTATTTGTTGAAAAAACTTTAACTGGTCTGTTAAATAATTCACTATTAAGTCCATAAGGATAAATAGTGTTATAATATTTCATATATGAAGACTCCAAGAACAAACGTTCTGATTTAGTTTTTATAATTTGTATAATTTCAATTGTAGTATTTTTATATTTATATTTATGAAAATGTTGTATTTCTGCTGTAGACTGTTTATTTTTTGCTTTGTTCTTGTTAGTGTCTATATATATATCTGACCTATGTCATACGATAACGCTCGTATTTATAAATCAATTTTGATGAAACTAATTGTGTGTATTAAGCTAACCAATGTCTCGACCGAGTTCGTTGGCCAGCTTGGTCCACCATTTTGTTTCAAGATGGCGGCCATTTAAAAATTCAAAACTAAAATAAATATACAAAAAAGTTAAAAATTCAAATTTATTTTTTAATTACGTGTTAGGCCTTGATACAAGGATTCCAGAGCATTTTTTGGTTTACCTCTATCTTAAAAAATGGCTGAGATAGAGCAGTTTGAAATTCTATGGTGGATGACATTTTGAAACAAAACAGCACATTAACGCGATTACTCGCAAATTATTTTCTTTCATTGTTGTAATAATTTTCCCAATCATACGCATAAAACTATATATTCATATCCGTTAGCGCCAAAATTGGCGACATTTGCGACAAAATTGGCGACATTTGGCGACCAAAATAAGTCTTCATAAATGAAGCCAATTTGGCTATTGCTCAATAATTTGGCGAATTTCTTATTCAAATTCAGTATTAACGAATCTTTTGTAAACGTTTCTTTGCATTTTAACTTGCTGTTTTCGTGTAACATTAGCTAAAATTTTAAAACGAAGATATAGGAAAGCTACCTTTTCCTCCCGGTACAGGCCGGAAGCACTTTTTTATTTTTAACTAGCTGACCCACCCGGCGTTGCCCGAGCCCTTGTAATAAATTTAAATCTCTTAAAAAAACGGAACTCTGGCCACGGTCTATGGCTTCGGAACCGTATACCGGGCTAGCTCGTACGCTGTGGAAAAACTTTTATTTCCCCCTACCACCGCCAGGGGAGCATTCTGTTCTAAACAAACCTCTTTCCGAACGAACTTCTGAGACAGGTCCCCGCTGCCTACGTTACTGTATAGTAGGCGCGATACAAAATTGAACTGGTTTCGAGAAGATTGGAACATTATTAGCCCAGTTATTGAAATAAGGCACAGTTAGAGAAAATAACCTTAAGTGAGGTGCCGAGGGGAGGGGATGTTCGAGTGTCCTTCAGAAAATGACTAATTAGGAGGCCCACTATGCATGCATAAAAATTCGTTCGTTTTGTTAAGCTAGGAACTTAATTACAAATTTGGCTTAAACTCTTATTCGTAAGTAGTGGTAATCGCTACTCATAAATTTAATTAAATGTTATAAAGGGTGACTATCAAGTTAAATATAATGTTTGGAATCACTTGCGTTGAAATCGGAAAAATAGTTGCTGATATATAGAAACGGGGCGTAGTTAGAGAAAAACATTGAAGGAGGGGCCGGGGGGAAGGGGTGTTCAAGTACCCTTCAGCAAATGACTAATTAAGAGGAGTACTATGCATTTTTCGAAATTCGTTCGTTTGTTTAAGCTAGTAACTTAATTACAAATTTGGCTTACACAATTATTCGGAAATAGTGGTTACCGCTACTCATAAATTTAGTTTGATGTTATAAAGAGTGACTATTAAGTTAATTATAATGTTTGGAATCACTTGCGGTGAAATCGGAAAGATAGTTGCTGAGATATGGAAACGGAGCATAGTTAGAGAAAAATCCTTGTAAGAGGGGCCGTGGTGTGGGTGGGGGGGGGGGGGTGTTGTTCAAGTGTCCTTCAGCAAATGACTAATTAGGAGGACCACTATGCATCTTTCAAAATTCGTTCGTTTGCTTAAGCTTTGAACTTAATTACAAATTTGGCTTAAACTATTATTCGGAAATAGTGGTAACCGCTACTCATAAATTTAGTTTAATGTTATAAAGAGTGACTATTAAGTTAATTATAATGTTTGGAACCACTTTCGTTGAAATCGGAAATATAGTTGCTGAGATATGGAAGCGGAGCATAGTTAGAGAAAAAAAACCGTGCCCTTCAGCAAATGACTAATTAGGAGGACCACTATGCATCTTTCAAAATTCGTTCGTTTCCTTAAGCTTTGAACTTACTTAAGCTTTGAATTTAATTGCAAATTTGGCTTAAACTGTTATTCGTAAATACTGGTAACCGCTACTCATAAATTTAGTTTAATGTTATAAAGGGTGACTATTAAATTAATTATAATGTTTGAAATCACTTGCGTTGAAATCGAAAATATAGTTGCTGAGATATGGAAACAGAGCAGAGTTAGAGAAAAAACCTTGAAGGAGGGGCCGGGAAAGGGGGGGGTGTTCAAGCGGCCTTCAGCAAATAACTAATTAGGAGGATCTTTAAAGATTGATTCATTTGGTTAAGCTAGGAACTTAATTTGAAATTTGGCTTATACTATTCGGAAATTCTGGTAACTGCTTTCTAGAAATACACCTTGAAGCTTAAATGTAATTAGACCCTTGCCCCTCTTCATTCCCGCAAATATAAAAAAGAATCTGTTAAATAAAGTTTTCTGTATTAACAATCTCCATCATAATAATAAATGTCATGTAAAAAAAACCCTTAAAACCGACTAATTGTTATGAAGAAAACTGTGCTTGGAAAATATTTCAATCAGTGGGACGTATGTGTAATTTGTCATGTACAGGTGACGCGACAATCACATGGCTCCTCTATGCTGATAACTTCAATCCATACTGACACTATTTAGTTAGAAATCCTTATTTATGCATCGCTACTCTGGTTTATTTAATTACTTCTGTCAAGAATCGATGCAACCAACCAGTGAACCAACCAACCCAAGAGAATAAAAGCGTATTTTTAATGAGAGTTCTTTGTGCATTTTAATTAATATTTCAGAAAGTAATTAAAATTCTGACGCTCAGGTATACCAGGAGAGGGTTTGGACTACCTAATTCTAAATTTACAGACTTCTAGGTGCGCTAAATTTTCCTAGCCATCGCAGACACACACACAGACACACAGAGCGAAACTTTCTTTTATTAGTATAGATATTCATGTGTAAACACAATTTTTATGACGTAATTTTCTTTATTTCCTGCTTTCAACACGTGATCATTTAATTATTACTTTAAACTTTCATTATTGTTTTTAATAGTCTCGCGCAAATACATTTTTAATTTGAGATAAAACATAATCCTTTGCGCTTATTTAGAAATTGGCAACAATAAAAATGACTTTTTCAATAAAAGATTTTTTACTCGATTTTTAAGGATTTTTTGAGTTTTTATTGTCCGACCGTGATAACTTTTTTGAATTTCTGAAAGCTTGTTATATTTCGCGTCTGGTGGTATGATTTTCGAATCCGTAGGATGGCTAGAAAAAAAGTAATCGCACCTCAAAAAAGTCTCTAGTATAAAAGCGACGAGAATAACCCGGAATATCTACGCAGATTTTCATTGGTCCATTTCCAAACCATTACTTTTTTTATATATATACTAAGGGGCCTACCCCCTGCAAGCTACGCTCGCCAACCCCCGCTCAGACTTCGAGGCCTCTAAAAACATGACAGCATTCTTTATTTTAAAAATATTGGTAAATCTGTAATTGGGTTGCCATGCTTTTAACGTTTTAATGGGGCATTTTTTGATTATCATGGCCTCATACACAGCTGTTGCGACAACTGACGACTGTTTTCGGGATTCATAAGTAAAATTAATTACAACTTGAAAATCAGCTTGTATAAAATGGTTAGGTTTAAATTGTGGCTACCTCTCGGACTTTTATAACAACGATCTGTATTCTATTCTTCCTTTGCGTTTAAGGATGGGAAAAATTTCATCTGCTTGTGAATAACATTAAGAACCACGGTATTGAAAAGTGCTATGTTAGAGACATTTTCAGTAACAGGTTTTAATTTTCTCTCTATTTTAGTGCACCATCATGCATATTTCCATGTTATTTTAAATATGTAAATTAAGTTATTTTAATTAATATGTATATACGAATTTTCTAATAATTATTTATCATACAAAATCAATTAAATATTTTGTGCTCGGCATCAATTGATGAGATATTTAAACAAATTTGCTATCCGCGATAATTTTGCACCATGTTATGTCACTTGAATAGTGTCCATAAGAAAATCGGGTAACTTTTCCAGTATAGGATCCTTTGCTTTTAGGTTTGGCGTAATTCGAGCTTCAAAAAGGGATAGATTCGTTAATATACATAGATTTGTTGCCAAAAGTTATGAAAACAAATCCAATGAACTTTTGGTGCTTTTCTATTATAGGAGACGACGCTTTTTTAAAAAGCTTGGCGGAAAAAACCAAGCAGGATAGAAAACCAAGCAGGATATTTTATTCTCCTTCCGTTCAGTTGGGCAATTATTATTTTATATATTCGTTTGAAATATCCGAATTAGTGATTTTATAAATTCGTTTCATTAAATTTTACAAAAAAAATATGATATCAATAAATAATAATTATTATTAATTCCTTTTCCCCCTTTCTTTTGCGTTTGCATAAATGACGTCATTTGGACGAATTTATTCAAAATATTTTCAGTTTATAAATTAAATTAAATGCTGACAGACGATTGAATCCTAACGATAGAAATGGGATTTTTTTTTTTCAAATTTTCCTGAAAAACATAATTTAATTACAATCTTGTCTTCATTATCGATTGAAATAAAAGATAAATTCAATTTCAATTTGAAAATGACGAATAAAAAGAAATCAATAATCCCTATCGGGATCCTTTTCAATTTTTTCCCCTTTGTTTGTCACAAAAAAACTGAGTAATTAGTTGCCATCATTACAGAAATGTCATTAAAATTAGAAAAAAATTAATATCTCAAAAACTAATTCCAATTTCAAAATTCTATTACCAGTTTTGACATCCGCGGATTTTTATGGACAATTGGTATTAATTTCACCATCAAGCGTTTAATATTTTATTAAAAATAGCCCTGAAACATAATCAGTCGTTTCATAAAATCGTTTCATAAATTCGTTTCATAAAATCGTTTCACAAATTCGTTTCATTAGGATTTTATATATATAGGGTAGATAGAAGGATTTATTTCAAGTATAAAGCGAGAAAACTGGTCTCAAAATAAAAGTCCGATAGCTTACAATTTTGTGCTTTTTCTCTTTTTAAATGCAAAAAAATTTCAAATTTTTCATGTCCATCAAACTGTCAGTATCGAAATATTATTGGTTTAATATGCTCTTTGTTTGCTAATTAAGTGTTTTGATGATTAAGAATGGAAAGATAATCTGGACAAAACATACTTTGAAATTCGTGATCTTATAACAAAGTATTTTAAAGATGAGTACTAGAGTTTAAGAGAGTACTAAGAGAGATATAACAAAAATATTAAAACGGAGTAATTCATCCGTACATGATATTAAAAAAAAAAAAAAAAAGCGATTTAAAACAAGAAACCTCATCGAAAATAAATTAAAGGTAAGGAAACAAACGTTTTTTTTTTTTTTTCAGATTATGAAGATCGCTGAATCGTAACGAGAAGTAAATGAAACCCCAAAATTAAGTGCTCCCGAATTAACCCTGGGAGAAAAAAAGTATCTTGGGAAAAGAGCTAATCCAGAAATTAAAAGAATTATTCTAAGAAAAAATAATTTCAATGGACGAGTTGCTATGAAAAAAAAAAAAATTGTTAGTAAGATCAGTCGTTTGAAAAGACTAAAATTTGCAAAACTTCCGAAATAGTTTTTTTTTTTTTTAAATACATAAAAAAGACAGTTTTATCTACGGATGAAAATTAATTTATTTTTTTGTTCTGATGGGTAAACATGTCTGTAGAAAACCAAATAAAGAGTAAAAAAAAAAAACAAAAAACAAAAAAAAACAGGGTGGTGGATTGGTAATGATATGCAGATAAATGCCAGCCTCTGGATCAGGTAACCTTAATCTCATTGATGTCAATCACATAGAAGCTGAAAGAAAAAAAAAAAAACTTTTGTTTGCTTAGTTTCAATTTATTTTCGATGAGGTTTCTTGTTTTTGTTTTAAATCTTTTTTTTAAACATATATATTTAAAATTCTGAAAGAAAATGCTAAAGATAGTGCTGAAAAATTAGGTATTGAGGATTGTTTTCATTTTTATCAAGACAATGAATCGAATCATAAAGCTTTAAATGTTGCACAGTGGTTGCTTTATAATCGCCTCATGTTATAGATACCACCCTTTAATCTCGACACTTAAAATTTATTTCAGAGAAAAAAAAAAATCATACCACATCCAACACGAAAACTTTAGAAAACGCATTAAAAGAACTGTCAAAAACTACACCTTGTTGCTAAAAATTACCCCGTTCAATTCCGAAAAGATTAAAAGCTGTTATCCCCCCCCCCCCCTACACACGCACTAAAAAAAAAAAAAAAAAAAAAGCTTACCAACAAAATATTAAGCTTTAACTAAATACGTAATCCAAATCAATTAGAACAATAGTTTTGACAGCTGACAACGAACTTGAAGGATATGAAACATTTGAAAAAATTTGGATTTATATGTACGCTAAAGGAGTAACAATAAATAATTTATAATTTTATTTATTTATTTTTATTATTATTATTATAAACCACGTCATAAGGTATAAAAAAGCAAGTGTCCGAGTTTCACTTTGAGCCACTGTACGTAGGTTAGAAAGTATCCTTCTGGAATATTTTTGGCTTCAGAGAAGTATTTAACGTTGAACCCAAGGCGTACCATTGGTAATGGATGAATCAAATACTTTTTTAAAGCAATATTATACAACCTGCTACTTTAAACTTAAACCCCACACGTATACGTGACGTATAGGAATTTTTAAACATATGTTTTCGGCCTATTTTTAAATTACAGCATTTCAGCGATTAAATGAAAAATTCTAATACAAAAAATGGTGCCTGGGGGGGGGGGGGGGAAATGTAATGGACGCCCTTCGCGAAATGGTTAAAAGTACCATCGAAGCACAAAGCGATAAAAAACTAAAAATTCCTCTAAAATGAATCTATTTAGTCGTCTTGTTTTTATAAATTTTCGTTGTTTTCTTTTTGTATTTCATTAAAATCTGTTTGTGAGCTTTTTAAAAGCATGTGTCTCGTGTTGTTTCACTGTTTTGTTTATTTTGCGTCGGCGTTGTGGGGAGGGAAAGCAAGTGAAATGTGTGGTAAACTGGGCGTGTTGATTTCATTTGCAGGACATCCGCTACAGGTGACCGATTTTCCCTTTTTATGATCTTTCCATCATTTATTTCTAAACCTCCTGAAATTTTTAATGGCACGCGCAATGGCTCTTCATAACGGATACCTTCTTTGTTTATATATTGTCTGTCCCGTTATTAATTGGTGGCTTAGTTATAACAGAGTAGCTAGCGTATGCTTTAGATATTAATCAAAATTGGATTGCTATGAATTTAACGTCTGTCCATCATAAAGATCAGCATGAAAAGTCTTTGATTTTGTGCTATTTTTTGTTTATTGATCTGTGAAGGGATTCTTTACCAAGTTTTTAACTCTTTTATTCAATTCCTACTATTAGCTCACACTCTCTATATATTTATATATCTTGTTCAAATTTTCAATCGTTAATAAAATATTTTCTATTCATCCTATCAAGTTCAAATAAATTTTTTAAAACTTGTACTGGATGACAATTGATGTTAATACAGTTTTTTCAAATATTAATTCATTAATTAAATTTAATTAATGAATTTTAATTTTATATTTCATTTCTGTTCAAAAGTATAGACTCGCTCCATATTTATAGTCTCACCTTCACACGTAAAAAACACGGACGAAGATCAGGCGGCTCGCGGGCGAAGGAGACTATAAATGTGGAGTGAATCTGTACTTTTGAACAGAAATGAAGTATAAAACTAAAATTAAATAATAAAATTTAATTAGTTAATTAAAATTTGAAAAAACTGTATTATCGTTAACTGTAACATCGCTATGGCACTTTATTGTGAAGTTTTGGTAATTTTTGAAATTCAATATTTGAAAAAACGGCATAATAATTAGATTTTAAATTTATATCAAGAAAAATACAATTTTTTTAACTTTCTAACTTAGTTTGTCTAACAATTTTGTGAGAAATACTTTTCGAGCTATTAATTTTTGGTATTTTAGCTATTTATTTTTTATTTAATTTTTAATACATTTCAAAAATTTCTCTTATGTAAGATATTTAGCAGGATATAAATTTAGGAATAAATACCGTCAGTGGCGAAGCGTGTAGATCGCTGGAAAAAAATTTCTATTTGACCTAAGTAGGAATTGATTTAAAAAAAAAAAAAAGTTTTTATATTACTTGTTTAGCTCAACTTGATTTTTGAATGTAAAGATGGGAATTTGTAAATCGATTTCTCACTCACTTTCTCGTGCTAGAATTAAAACAATTTGGAAATTATACGTGAAACGTGATAAATGAGATGCGTCCGTACTATAATATAACTAGTTTTATAAATATTCAGATCTTGGTGCAATAGCTGTTGCAAAAAATGCATGAATACAAAGTTTACTTTATGTGCAGATCTTCATATTATAGATATTAATTTTATTTTATGAAATTAAGTTTCAATACACTTTTACAAACAATTAATTACAATTCTGCTACATTAAAATTATACTATGCGCAAACATCCAATACAAGACAATGTAAAAAAAAAAATCATCGTTATTATTTTACTGAAAAAATTGAATTATATCTGTTATTATGATATGATTAAGTAGATAAGTAGGTTTTATCTTTTGTTGACATTTACTGAAAATTCCAATGGTTAACTTATGCCTAGCTTTGAAAACTTCAGAACTTGAACTCTATACGTAGACTCTTTTTCCGTTTAATATCTATTTCTCCGGTAACATCTATCCAAAAAACTGTCGGTAAATTATAGTATTGTTATAATTAAACAATTTTAGTATACAAATTCGGTTTTTAAATTCAGTAATGTGGAAATAATGACTTCATCGTCGATATGACGTAATCCCCATGGCAACCTAGAAATATTACCTAATGTAAAATTTGCATTTTGATGAATTAAGCATTATAATTGTACTTTTTTCTTTTAGCTACGGATTCCCTTAATTTATGGACCAAAGTAAACTAACTGACCAAAGTAAAATAGTGGATATAAAGATCAGAAATATCTTTGGTGCTTGTGATACTTGGCTGTATGGATTTGTCTCGCTTTTGTGTGTGTGGGGATGTGGGCTGTTTCATTTGTTCTGTTTTTGTTTTGCCTGCGTAGATATGCAACGAAAATTGTAGCGTGCGTGTCAGTCAAGGGCGTAGGAATGGGAAGAGCTCATGGGGCTGAAGCCCCCCCCCCCCTTTCTCCATCTAAATGATAACAAGTCTTTTAAGGTAACTTGAATCTTTCCAAAGGCCATTATTTTGTGCCTTTAGCTTTTGATAATTGGTATCTTAAACCGTACATAAAGAAGTACTGTAAATATAGCTTACATTTCTAACTAGTATATCGTTATGAAAAATAAGATTACAGGCATTGATACCCCACGTTTTTCTGTGAAATGTTTTGTTTCATTTTATTTATTTATTTAGTAGAATTGCACAGAAAGGTCAACACATTGCCTCATTCTTTTTTCATGATATTATTCAGCTGCCAACATATTTAAAATTTATTTACGTGAAATCTAGAAGCTGATGTTTCGAAACAAAAAATGACCATTGTTATCAACCGAAATATTTTATGGTATTCGATCAAAAATCACTGCCTAAAAAGCATTTTCCTTAAAAGATTTGACCATTAAAAAGTAAAGTCATGTTTTTATTTTCAACGAGCATTAATATAGTTTCCTTTAAAAAATTATCCATGAAAACGGTTTGTCACTTTAGAAATAACCTGAATCCAGTTTTGTTCTTTTCCATTCAATTAATGTTCTGTCTTTTATTTTAATCTTTTGCATAATCACGCGAGTCGTAGATCTGTATCTTTGCTTTCTTATGTGTATATTATATAAATATATCTTTTCAATTTAGAAACATCATAGTTTGTCGTACATTTCTTCTAATATTCGAGTAAAGTGTTTCGATGTTTCTAAAATGGCTCTTTGTGTGTTCCCTTATATCTAGCGACGTAGAATGCTCTAAAATTAGATGTCATTCTTTCAGAAGATAACTCTGCATTCTGCGAATTTTATTTAGTCTTGTCGTTGAACTCTGATGAGTTCACATTTTTTGCGCTAAAAGTTTGTGTCTGATGAAAAAACAAGCGTATATCCAGTATTTAAAAAGGCAAAATAATATAAAAACGGAAATTACCTTTTTATGTGAACGTTTCATCTAGTTTTACTAAAGTAGTTGGGTCATTCTCACGAAAAGGTACTTTTTGCAGTGCCAAAGGGATAAATATTAGGAAATGTGGCAAATTTCTTAATATTTTCATTTGTATATTTAAATTTTAAGTAAACTATTAAATACATTTCTGACAAAATAATTTTTATATTTAACTTTAATCTTTTGTATGAGTCGAAAGTTCCCTCCGTCCTACAACTAAAATAGCCCCACCAGCGGCTGAGAGGTTCTGCTCTCAAAGCTGGTAGACGGGAGGTGCTGGGTTCAAACCCCTGTCACGCTCATAAAGTCGGCCGTCATAAAATCAACCCAAAAATCTCTCAAAATCGGCCGTCATAAAGTCAATCAACCAACCAACCTACAACTAAAATCTTCATTTCACTGACGTTTAAAAAATTTACTTTTTTAACAATTTCTTTTTCAATAATAACTAGTTAAACATCTGTAGTTAAGTTATAACTTAATATTTCTTAAACTGTAATATGTTTTTTTAACTGTATTTTTCTTTTTAAACTGTATTAAGTTTTAACTTAATATTTTTTAAAAATAGTTTTATTTTACTAAGGAATAAACTTATAAACTTTGTCTCTTAGCCAAAAATAGTCTCCTTTCGTGGTCACTGAAAATAAATTTTAAAAAGTGCCCTAGTCTAGATGACAGTTGCATGCGAAATCATCATTAAGTAGTTTGGGAGAAAGAAAGCCATTTTGCTTTTTTAGATATAAACTCTTTGTTCTGTTATGAGTCATTCAATGCTTTCCAATTTATTAGTTCCAATTGGAGTCTGGCAAAGTACCCAGTGTATACTCCGTTGATCCTCACTAATAAGGTAAGAAAAAGCTAATTGATAATTATAATACAAATTTTTGACAGCTTTAACATTGCATTTAATAAAAAAATAAATGCACGCTTTTATCAAACTGAAAACCAAAGTACTTAAAAATTAAAAACTTAGCTTTTGTCCCTTGAACTTGGCATATTTTAGGTAGATTTCATTCTCCCTTATGTTGGAATTTCTGAAAATTTTTGGCAGATCTACGCCGATTATGACATCCCAAAACGACCCCCATAGTTCAAAACTTTTTATCTATCTGTCTATATCACTTTTTTTATGAACACGATACCTTCCATAATTCTGCATAAATCTCTTCCAAACTGATACATATAATTAAAGGGCATAAAATCTCGAGTTCGTTAATGGACAAAATCGGATCAGGAGGGGGGATGGGAGGGGGGCTTTTTGCGGAAACAGAAAAAAACCACAACTTCTTAATTATGATACATATCGAATCCGTTTATATAATAAGTAATAAGTAGTATATACTTATTAAGTAGTATATATAAGTATTAAGTAGTATATATAAGTATTAAGTAGTATATATAAGTAGTATATTAAGTAGTAATAAGTAGTATATATAAGTATAAGTATTAAGTATTATATAAGAAGTAATAAGTTATTATTACTTCTAGGAAACGGGTCGAAAATTTATGTATGACAAATTTTTGATATCATTAAAAATGGCCTCATGATGGGGGGGGGGGGGGGGGGGGGAGAAGGGTAAAGAAGAAGAAAGGGTTTAAGAAGAAAAAAAATCACAACTTCGTCAATTTACAAGATATCAAATCCGTTTAAGTTTATTATAAATCTTCTTAATATTATCTACAACTTTTATATTCACAAGTTTTTTTTATAGAACCAACTCAGAAGCTAAAAAAAATAAAAAAAATCCCTGCCGGCTCCACCTATAGGCGCAGGTAGATTTTGAAGTGGGCGGTCCCAATTGCTGCATCATGGCAAAAATGTCCTTCTGCAATTCCCAATAAACAGGCGCTCCACGGTCTGCGTAATCGAAATCTACCTGTACCTGTAGGCCGAGCCGTCAGGGATTTTTTACTGATATTGTCTAGTTTATCGGTCATTTATCAAACATTGTGTGCAGTATAAAGAGGTCTCGGATACAAAGAGAAGTTTGAGTATTGGAATCCTGATGTGTATGCATTGATTGTTTTTCAGAAAATTACTTTCTACAAATTCAACAGTTTAAAACAATTTTTTAAGCCTATTTTTGCTTTTTTTGTGAGTTAGTTTAATTTTATAAAAAAGTATGTACCAACTACGCCCAATAATTACTCAATTCGTCTGAATTTTTAAAAAATCAAAAACTTGTGAAAAATGAAATAAAAAAACTTATAAGGTTACTTATTAAGCATAAGTGAATGCAATTTTTAAGATTTTTTATATACTTTTATAAATAGATTTATTTTCTTTGCTGTTTTGTTCGTGAGAATAACGTAGTTGTACTAAATAAATAAGTTTGTCTGCGTGCGTTTAATTGAAACATGTAACATAAGATATATTTGTATGCTATGTAACACAGTTAAACCTTTATCGCGGATTTAACAGGAATAGACAAAACATCAAAATCAGATTTGATATGTCTTGGTTTCATTAAAAATTAATTTTAGAGCAACAAATTTGAACTTGGAGACATATTGCAATAAAAATGTAGTATATGTTTTATCAACGTTTAATTTAATTTTTTTAATTTAAATGCGAGTTTGTGTAAATTTTTAAGTTTTGTTATTTAGTCTCATAAAATCAGCATTAAGCCCAAAAGAATTTCGAGGAATAATTTCACTTCCTTTCAAAGTTGTCACAGAATAAAACGGAAAATAGCCATTCGACTGGAAATTCTTTCAATTTAAGTTAAGAACAAAAATAAGCTTAGGGGTCGTCTTCATACTGAAATTGTGATAAACTTCCGGAAAAAAATAATTTTCGTGCAATACCCTCTCTTTATACAGGTGGAAAACATTTCAGAAAGAGGAGGGGGAAAGGGGCGGTAGAAGAATTGCCAAAAACTTAAATAAAATATTACAAATATAGTCTGTGGTATGCGAATTGAAACAATTTGTTATACTCGCTCTTCGCACGGGTAAAATTACTAATTTTCCGAAATCGGATCCATAGCCAAGATTGGCGTCAAACAGTACAACAATATACAATTTTAACTGTATGGGAGTTACAATAATGGTTACAAAAATCAAATTAATTTTTCTCCAAACCTATGCGAATTGACTTCAACCCTATTAAGGAATTTTCTGCAAGCAGAGATTTGAAAAAGAGGTATAAAGCCTGCAAGAATTGCCAAAAACTCAAATCTTATAAAAATAATCTTTAAACTAGCAATTCTTCCAGTATCTAATATATGTAATACTGGGTTTCTTGAAAACGGCTCTAAGGCAATTTTTGATGACCAGTGGGCAATCTTTAGTTCTTTTGATATGTAAATACTGTTAATTTATGCATAATAACAGTAAAAAATGTAATTTTTAAACGACATGAAAATATTTATGGGCATAGTCATTTTATTTTTCTTTGTATAGATAGAAGAAAGAAAGCAGGTCCAAAAGACAGAGGGAATGGGCAAAATCTTGACACCCCCCCCCCCCCCGGCCAAAAAATAACTGTTCCATAGCGCTTGGATTTTTTTTTTCACTACAATTTTTAAAAATATTTTGTATAATCTACATTATTCCGAATTATGTAGTCAGTCGCTACATGAAATTTAATTAAATTGCCGAAATTTTTCGCTCACCTGTCTGCAAATCGACGTTTGAGAATACACTGGTTTAGGATTTAAATGAACAGTCACATTTTTAGCTCCAAAGCCTGAGAGCTAATGTGCCTGCCCGTTCTGTATGTATGTACGTATGTACGTAACGCGATAACTCTTGACAAAAATAACCGTTTTGTTTAAAATTTTATTTATAGGTTCCTTGTGATAAGGCGCTTCCCTGATTAGTTTTGGGGGTTGATTAGTTAACTATAAAGGGGGGGAACGGGGGGCTAATCCCCCTTAATTTAGATAAATGGTTTTTTCATGCAGAATTATCCCATTTTCTTCAAATTTTGTATATAGGTTCATTGTGATAAGTTTCTTTTCTGATTAGTTTTGGGGATTTATAGGTTAAGTATAAAGGGGCTAACGGGGGGGGGGTATCCTCCCCCCTTAATTTAGATAAATGAATTTTTCATGCAGAGTTATCCGATTTTCTTCAAATTTTGTATATGGGCTCATTGTGGTAAGGGGCTTCCCTGATTAGTTTTGGGGGTTCATTGGGGAAGTGTAAAGGAGGGGAACGGGGGCTAACCCCCCTTAATTTAGATAAATTGGTTTTTCATGCAGAATTATCCGATTTACTTCAAATTTTGTATCTAGGCTCATTGTGGTAAGGCACTTACCCGATTAGTTTTGGGGGTTCATTGGTTAAGTATAAAGGGGGGTGGAACGGGGGGGACTAACCCTCCTTAATATAGATCAATGGGTTTTTCAGGCAGAATTATCCGATTTTCTTCAAATTTTATATGTATGTTCATTGTGATAAGACACTTGCCTGATTAGTTTTGGCGGTTAATTGGTTAAGTATAAAGGGGGGGGGGCGGTTAAGTATAAACGGGGAATGGTTCCCCCCTTAATATGTTGTCGATTTCTTCATTTTTCGAGGGCTTATTTCAAATTCTTTGAAATAAGAATATAATTTACAGTTAGTGTGAATAGCCTGTGAGCTCAATGCCGTCAGTTTAACTAGGCAGTTTTTTTAAATTGTTTTCCTGACGACAAAGAAATACGGTGAGTATAGTTTGAGAACTTAAGTAATGTTTAAATATTTTAAGAAAACTCTAGATTTTTATTAAAGTAATAAGACGTTATATCAGTCAGTTTTAAAATACTTCAGATAATTTCAAAGGAATAGTAATAACAAGAAAGCGGATTTTTAAATGAAAAACGGTGTTTTCGAAGAATATTGTTAAAAGAAAAGTGTTCTACTGACACAAATATTGTGCCCGTGTTTCGATAATCATTGTCCAGTTAAATTAAGTTTCACTTGCGAAAGTGCTATCAATTTTCCCAAAAACAAACACTTTTCATTCATGTTTATACAATATTTTATTCAGAGCAGATTATGTATAATATGTGCTTACGCTGGAAAAGATCAGTTTCACATTCAATTTAACTCCAGCAAATCGAGAAAACTGCAACTATCATTCGAGTCAACAGCTCAAGACTGGTAAAGGATCATTGACCAGTTTCTAAATTCAAAATAGAGTGGATCGCTGAGCTTACATTGCTTGTAGGCATCATTGACTGTCAAGTGAACTCTGAATCATAAAAGATTAAGCATTAAGTGACAATCGACATCACACAAGTTTAATGAAAAAACGAAAAAAATGGTAATTTGAAAAACGATTTCAAAGAAAACAAAAATCGCTCCGAGGGTACAATTTTTGCCTCCTATCTGTTTGACACTCCAGATTTTATATCAGTTAGGGACTGTACATATATAACGTTATCAACATTTTGGTAATTTTGGACCCCCTCCCCACCCTTACGATATCATACGTTATCATTCCTCGACCCCCCTTGCCCCTATAATGATGCCGTTATCAATTTCTAAAAAATCTTTTTATTTTTACATTTTTTACTTCCCATCATACGTAGTATAGGGTAAGTCTTGTAATCGTTTTGAAAATCGAAATAATTTTTTTGACGGATTTACACGTTTCAGACACTGGAGATTCCGAAAAACATATTTTTAGAAAAAAAAAATTTGCCGTCCGTCTGTGTGTCTGTAAACGCTCTATCTCCCGAAAAAATTGAGATAGAGACTTGCAATTTGGTATGTACTTAGTATGTAATAATGGGAAGAAGCCTATTTCATTTCAATAACCTCGATTAACCGGAACTATTTTTTTCGGACTCTCGAAATATTCGTTCTGATAAAAGGTATATAAAAATTTTCGAAATTGTTTATTTTAAGAAATGAATATAAAATACAATAAAAAAACATAAATTTTGCATAAAGCATGAAGTCGATCGGATAATGAGTTGCCGAGATACTTGGAATCTTATTTTCCACACTCTTCGATTTTTCTTGACCCTGTATTTCATTCAAATTTCACTTCAAAGATATATTTTAATTGGAAATTTGACGCTTAATCAGATGCAATAAACCGCTAGTTAATAGGATTATTATTTTTGGAGTTATAAGGAAAAACGTCTTTCAAGCAATTCAGTAATCGAGCCTTTAAAGTTTATGACGTCATCAAGCCACGATTTTATTTGAATTGCAATGCATTTTATAAGTAGTTTACACATTTTTATTTTAATATTTTACATTATGCATATCCATGATGGGTAAGTATTACGGTGGCACCCAACGACTAGTTTTCCTTTTTTTGCGTTTGCAGTGATACACAGGTATGGTCAAGGCTTTACAAATTTGATAAAATCTAGTAGCCAGCACAAAATTCTAGTCGCCAGTAAAATATACGCCCCCCCCCCCCCTCCTTCATCATTGATTTTCAAAAAACAAATTTTTTCTATGAATTAATTGAAAAAAAAGTATAGTTTAGAATTATTAGTTACATAGTCTGCACAATTAAAAAAATATAATATAAACTAAGTTTTTTAATGAAACTTATCACAATTATATATCTCTGGAAAAAAGAAAAGTAAAGAAATACTATAAAGGATGAATTAACCAACGTATTCGGGAAATGCTGAATGTCGAATGTTTTAAATGTTCGGATAATTGAGTGCTACAACATCTATAATTGATGAAAGGGACATCGATGAATTAGTGAAGCAGGGAATCATTATTTTGTCTATTTTAATATCGAGGTCTGTTAAATAATTCCGATTTTAAAATTTGCATTTGAAGAACTTATTTTTGATTAATTAAAAACAAAAGTTAAAAATATTTTTTGCTTGAATATAATTTTAAGTTTATTTCGTAACTTTCCAACATCTATAATGAGACGTCTTATGGGAAATGAGAGAAAGAATGTCGTTTGTACTCAATGCTTATGTGAATTGAAAATTTTTGTATATTTATATATATATATATATATATATATATTTGAAATTCATAGATATTATAATTATATATATATATATATATATATAATATATCAATCAGTGTGTTGAGGGAACACTATTGTTTTCATATAATTATTAAATTCTAATTCATAATTTCATAGTTTTTGTTGGTTTCGGTAATATTTCATTAATGGTTATATATATATTTAAAAATGAAAACACATGTGAAAATCAAAGAATAAGACATTAATAGATATATAAACGCAGGATTAAATAACATGGCCGTTAGATAGATAAACTTGGTCGCCACTGGCGACCTGGCGACCGCATTTGTCAAGCCTTGGGTATGGTTATACATTTATTATTGCATACTTTACGAATTCAAATGAAGAGAAGAAGTCAATAAAATATCACTGTTATACATATGAAATAACTTTATATCCAGTAAGATCTAAAAGAGATAGTTACTATTTTAAAATATTTAATAATAGCTTATTGTCACATAATTAATGCATTCGACAGTAAAGTTGTCTTTTTCCATATGCTCCCTTCACAGGCAGTGTGAAAGCAGAATTTCTTACCAACAAAACAAGTGGACAACATTCTTTTTTTTCTTTCTTTGCTAAACTAGTAAACACAACAAGTATCATTTCAAACATATTTTGGACCTGGTTTCTCCAACAGCGAATTATATCTGCATATGGCAGAAGAATGTTTGGGTATTCCATATTTTGGAATGAAACGATTTTATAATCATTTAATGGCTTTAATAATAACCTTATATTTTCATAAAAACAGTTTTTTTTTATGTAAAAAAAAAGTCAAATTTTTTTTTGATTGGATAAAAAATGATAACGATATCAAATAATAATTATAATCTGTTTACAAAATTGGAGTGGAAATATAAAGAAAATAAATATTTACATTTAAATGTATACATTATTCTTTAAAAATAATTTTAATATCAGTTTCCTCCAGGTTTATAAAAAGGGCAGGGTGCTGCTGGTGAGTAAAGGGGACTTTTGGATTCTTGAGGGCCCTTTTTAGCTTCTTAAGGGCACTTTTAATTGTTAAAGGTATTCTTTTGGTTTTTAAAGCCACTTATGATATTTAAAAGTCAGGACAACATTGAGTCAATTTTTACTATGAAAGCAAATTTTGTAATGCAAAAAGGAGAAAGGGCACTTTTTTTACTGAGGGGGCATGAAGGGTGCTAATTCTTTTTAAGAGGAGCAAGAAGGGTGCAATTTTGTAGACCAAAGGGCAGGCAGGGTGCAGTACCCTTCTGAAACTGTCTGGGGGAAACTCTGATATATATATATATATCATTTGTAAAGAATACTATAAAGTGTTAATTCACAATGCAATCAACACAAGTAATATTTTTAATAAAACTAAATTAAATATTGAAATAAATAACAGAAAATTATTAAATTATCACAAATTACTAAAAATCAAATGTAATAATTTTAATTATCCTTATCTTGTTATAATTCCAAAATTTCATAAAAATCCTATTAAATTTCGCACTGTTACCATCGGTTGTAACACATATAATAAAAATGCAAGCAATTTACTACTTAATATTTTAAAGCAGATATATGATATAACGTTAAAACATAATAACCAACATTGCCTAAAAAATAGTTTTCAACTCATTAATAAAATACATAATATCAATCCGGTAAAATTCATAAAAACATTGGATTTTAATGATTTATTTAATAACATTGATATAAAAGACTTACATAAAACAATGTGTATATTATTTAAAGAATTTAAATCTCAATTAAAATTAAAAGAACATATTTCAGTAAATTTTTTTAAAACTTTACTAAATTTTACATTGCATAATAATTACATTATATATGACAATATTATCTATAAACAATGCCAGGGAATTCCGCAGGGCGGAACCGCATCTAGTATTCTCTCTGACCTTTACTTATATTATTATGAAAGAAATATAAGTCCGAACAATGATTATGTATTTTATCGCTATATTGATGACATTATCATATTTTATTTCAATGAAAAAAATTGCACATCACCACTCAATTTTTATCCTACTCAGCTTAAATTAAGCGAAAATAATTTAATTAATAATAATATAAACTTTCTTGACTTAAAAATTAATATTACTAATAATTATAAATTAATTTTTGATATTTATGATAAGAGAATTGATTTCCCATTTAAAGTAAATATTTTTACCAATTTTGCTTCATGTTTACATAAATCTGTTTATAAAAATATAATTATCAATTATCTACATCGTATAAAATACTTATGCTCAGATATAAATAAAAACAAAAATATTAGATATATTCGAGATCAAGCAAAAATATATGGTTATCCAATTTTTATGATAAATTCAATCATCAACTCTTTTAAATAACATTTATTATATAATTTAAATATAAACACGGTATGTAATAAATTTTTATTTTAACGTAAATTTAACAGATATGTAATCGAATTACGCTTAAACCGCTCAAATTATCAGATTCAAAAAGGCCTTCTGTAAATAGCGAAATCTTCGGGTATTTTCGTATTAGTCTCGTGCCAGGAAATATTCCGGATTATTCCGGTATTATTAATTCCTGACATGCAGCTAATACGAAAGTATCGTTTTTAATACATTTCAAAACTTTATTTGAATACATTATTTATTTTTACATATTTAAAAATAATTTTTGGTGTTGTCAGTGGGCAATCTAAAAAAATATATATGTAAAAAATCGATAATTTTCAATTATATATAATTACATAAGGTTTTCACCTATGTTCTGTAATCCGTGTAGCCTGGGTTGGATCTCTTAGTGTATATAAATTCACTATAAGTTAATCCAGTAGCTAAATTATCAAACTACTATCTACTTTGAATTGTACAAGAAGCATCTACCACGTTTTCTGTTTGCCAAGGCCGCCACAGTTCGTCACCTTTTTCTTCACTGACCCGAATTCTGGCCATTTTTTATATTTTTAATTTTATTTAAAAAATTTATTCCCCCATCCTCAAAGCTTATTTGAGCCGCGAATTCCATTATTTTAACCATCTTTTATGGTTGTGTGTGCTATTGACCTACAAATCTGGCAAGAGCGTGTCTCTATTGTGCTATGTACGCATCTTTTCTTATTTGTAAAAAGGAATGAATCTAATTTCACGCCGTCTAAACTGAAAATGCCGGTTTTTAATAAACATCTGTGATATTTCTAGAGCGATATTTGCTGGAAATATTGACCGATATATTTCTTAACACTTCATTTGTGTGCGTATTGTAAGGAAACTAAAACTTTATTTAAATAGTCTGCCATGAATGGGTTATTACTTATTTTTTTAGTGTATATTTCCAGAGAATATCTTTATGAAGTATTTCAAACTCGGCTTCTTTTTCCTGAATCGGATCATCAACCTTTGATACAGTGTATTAAAATTATAAAATGGGTCTTTTTATTTTTGACGCTTTTTATTTCTTGCCGTCCAACCAGGCTGTTGTTGTTTTATCGATTACAGGGAATCCAACCGCCGCACATTGCAGTATTTAAAACAAAATCCTGGCCAAAAAGACAGAAATTAAAATTTATTCAACACTTAAAAAACATATTTTATAATAGTGGACTAACTGGTGCATCAATCTATGTGCATTTCAGGCGTATGAGTCATACGTATAAGAAGACGTATGTGAAGGCGTATGAGAAGACGAGATTTTTTGTTATGTTTCAATTTTGTTATTTTGTTTAAATGTATACTTTGACAAGTGCAATTAAATAATTTTACTTTTCATATAATAAAAAATAATTAAATTGAAAATGGGTTAATATTAAGCTTTTTTTAGATCTAATTTATTGAAATATAATCGTATTGGTTGTAGTTTTGAAGGCTTTTTTTTCCCCACATATTGTTGCCATTTTTAGATATCAATGTTTTTTGGGAGGACTGCAAACCTATTAAAAACACTCAAAAACCAGCATCTTTAAACTACAGAGACTCAACTTTGGTAAAAACTAAATGCAAGTAATATAATATATATATTATATGCATTGGTTTTTATAAATAATTAAACATTTATGTGTAATAAAATGAAATTAAGCATTACTTGTAAATAAAACAAGCCTATCAACAATTAATTTCCCCCAATAAAAAATTAAGTAAACATTCTCTAACAACACCATAAAGCATTTTGATATGAAAAATACCTAACATGCATTGAAGTAAAATTTTGAAATTTATTAAAAACTGTACTTTAATAGCCACATGGCCAGGGGTTAATAGTCTATAATACTGTAAAAAAATCTGCTATTTACAGCATCTTTATTATTGTTATTGTGATTATTTCAGTGTTTAAGCGCGTAGTTTGATTACATATCTGTTAAATTTGTGTTTCATTTATTTTATTTATCGGTGATTTTTTAATTTCATTATGAATATCAGACTGAAACAATGCTGAACTATTTATATTATTAAGTAGAAACGGGTTAACCTTCCTCCTTCTTTAATTATGCTTGAAATTTTATTTTAATCATAAAAAAAATTAATAAATAGAGACAGCTTTCAAATTGCATGAAAGTACATATTTTAGTCTATTCGACGGTGTTAAAATAGAAATTTTGTACAATGCTTTGAAGTTAAAAATAGTGCATTAAATGCGAAATTTATTGGCCAGGTCGTTACCACCGTCAATATGACGTCAGCTTTACTCACATGTTTTTTGCTTTGTAATTGCCCGACTGCGGCATGCATAAGAGGATTGTGTACATAGCTAAAATTAAAAAAATATATATCACTGGTCCTGAAGACCATTGGTCTCTCCTAAATCTTTGAACAATGTAAGAATTAAAAAAAAAAAAGCTCTGAGATAATATAAAAAGATGATTGTGACTTAATTGCTGTATGATTGAAATTTTATTGTATGATAGTTTTGTTTCAAAGGTTTTCATTATATTTCATTACAAAGCGTAATTTAATCTTAGCTTTACCTTTTCTCTAACACTGCTTGCTACAGCCACTGAATGATTCCGGTTTTCTGTTGTATTTGTTTTTTAAGCGAATGTTACTAAACAAAAAATTTCAATCGCTTAATGAGGATTTTTTTTTTTTTAATTGGGAGAGGGGGGGGGGGGGGGTAGAGAGAACCTATAGGATTGCAGCTCCAATCCAAGTACATGAATAGATATTTGTCCATTTATTTCGGGCGGGGGTCCCCCTTCTATTTGCCAATGAATGTGATAACATTAATACTTTTGACAATATTATTGAATCCCCTGCCCTCCGGAATTAACTGTTCTTCCACTACTGGAGGTAAGTACACCAACTATAACTATTTCATTTCCCCTTCTCTAACGAAAATCGTACGTCCATATTAATGACTCCTAACACTAATACATGAAGAATCTATTCCTCCAAAGCTTGCAATTTGGAATAAAATATCTTAACTTTAGTAGAAAAATTTTTACTGGTTTAACTGATACTATATTCATTATCCGAAAATTAAGTCGACTCCAGCATACCGATATAAAAAACTAAAGAATAAGCAAAAAATGAGAGAGAAAAAAGATAACTGCAGAATGAATATATTATGATACCGTGGCTAACAGAGAAAACAATAGAATGATAAAGAACACAATACAAAATAATTAAATCTGTATACCGCTGATAATTGTATTTACGTATGATGGATTTACAACATTTGGCTATAAGGTTTGGCTGTAACCTACTTTGTTCTTTCGCTTGAGTGAAACCAGAGTGAAACTGCATCTAAGGTATCGAAATTTCCAATATCTTATGTGTCCGGATATATCCTCATTAAATCAGTTACTTTCATTATTTATCGGATTTTTCCGGTCTCCAATTTTAATATCGCCTAAATTCATAAACTTATTTTCAGTTTCAATGGATGCATGAGGAATTGAATGCAAATTAATGCTATATGCTATAGCATATTCTTGTGAGAAAAGAAAAAGATGTCTTTTACCACTGACACGTGGACCACCGGGGTTTTCTTCTTCTCTTTGTCCCCCCCCCCTTTTTTTTTTTCAGTGGTCTCAGTCGAACCAGCAGACACCAATGAATTCGAACGCTGTTATGTGTTATTTTGTTTCTATTTTAAGTTTCCTTGAAATATTATTCTAATAGCGTGTTTAAATATGTAGTATATATACGTATATATCAAAATGTATAGATACAGGGAAAAATTGTATCGCCTGAGTCCTCTCCCAAAAAAACTTATATTAAAGACCACCCCTTCACATTTTACTTTGAAATGATTCCATTTCACTAAAAAAAGATATATTTTTAAACGGCTATGTATTTCAACTAACTTTTGAACTAAAATATAATTACATTTTTTGTTTCATTGCTCTAAGTTAAGTCTATGGTAGATTATCGTGTCAACCTCTTGATCCTGTATTTTCGAAGCGGTCCCGCTCATCAGCTGTCACTGTCAAGCAGGGTTGTAAAAACCCCGGGTTTTTTAAATAAAACCCAGCCCGGGCGGGTTTTATTAAAAAACCCGGGTTAAATGGGCAATTTTCCCCGGGTAAATTGGGTTAAAATGCCAAAATGTGGACTATGATTCTACCTTCCTCACAAATAATAATCTCCAGGGTTGCCACGGTATAGGGAAAACTGGAAAAACTGAGGAAATTTTAAAATGAGAATTTTACTAAATTTTGGTACTTTGCAAAATTTATCCGTTGAAATTTTGAAAATTCTCAGAGGAATTATTCAGAGCAAATTTAATTTTTTGCTCAGGAAAGCGGAAGGAATTTGATTCCCGAAATAAGTAGCAATCCTGATCTCAAATACAATTTTTGTGAACACTTCATAGTCTATAGATGGGAATGATTTTATTGTCTTATTAATGATCTCAATATTTTTCTCTGTTCTTAAAATAAATATATGATCCCTTTAATTTAAATAACAAACAAATTTTAAATTGCAAAGCTATCAATTGTGTATTATTTAATAATAAAATATAAATACAGCTTAAAAAAAACTTATTCCTTTGAAATTATCATAAGATTAGCAAATGTTGATAAAAGAAAATATCTTACGACAAAAATTTTTCTTATATGGTACATATAATCTATTCATATATGGTTAAATTTTTAGTTTTTAATACAATTCATTTAGAAGAAATTATTCCTATTCAAAAACTTCACCTAATATTACCATGTGACCTCCATTTTGCCTTTTGGCTATTTGTGAAAACAGAAAAAACCCCATAACTTCTTAGTTATGATACGTATCGAATCCATTTAAAGTTATTTTTACTTCTAGGAAAAGGGCCGAAAATTTATGTATGACAGATTTTTGATATCATTAAAAATGACCCCAAGGGGGGAGGGGGGGTTAGAAGAAATAAATTCATAACTTCGTCAATTCACAAGATATCAAATCCGCTTAATATTTTCTAAAACTTTTATATTGACAAGTTTTTTATAGGACCAACCCTTATAGAAAAAAAAAATCCCTGTCAGCTCTGCCTGCAAACAAGTTAGATTTCGAAGTGGGCGGTCCCAACTGTGGCAAAAAGGTAATTTCTTCCGCAATTCCCAACAAACAGGTGCCCCACGGTCTGCGTCTTCGAAATCTACCTGTGCCTGTAGGTCGAGCCATCGGGGATTTTTTTGTTATCTTATAGCTGTTAAAAAAATGGTCTGTTCTGTCAGTCTGTTTGGAAATTTGTCTTTATTTTGTCCTGTCTTAACTCTTTATTTATCTGTCTTTCTAAAATAATTATTCACTGCCTCTTTTTTCCCCCTTACCTGTTATTGCCCCCCCCCCCCCCATAAAGCTTTTTTTACTTTTAACAATAACAACAAAATAAAAAAAAGCAATCTTGCTGCTCAAAAATAGTGATTTTCTGCTTCAAAAATAGTATTTTTACTGCTCCAAAATGATATTCACGCTGTTTCATCACTCCATTATTTTCATTATTACAACAGTTATGAATGAAATATTTGTGTTGAACATAGCATAATATATCTTCATAGCTGAGAACCTTCTGATATTTATAAAGTCAAATAAAACTATTTGAACCAGAAAATTTTCATAATAGATATAGAGTGGGACTTATTTCTATTGTGATATACATTTAATTTCATTTATTAAGTAGCCATTCTAATTAAATATAAGCAAGACTGGTACAGTTATGTTTCTTGTATTAGTCATTAAGTAAGTAAATTGTAATCCTTCTTTCTATACGAGTTCTCTTTTCGTCTTGATATGTATTATCATCAAGGTTGTAAAAAAACC
The DNA here is from genome assembly GCA_963931845.1 of Maratus michaelseni. NCBI lineage: Eukaryota > Metazoa > Arthropoda > Arachnida > Araneae > Salticidae > Maratus > Maratus michaelseni. The sequence goes on along the minus strand of OZ007587.1, from coordinate 378,339,664 downwards.
CGGTTTAAAAAAAAAAAAAAAAAAAACCCAGCCCGTGCGGGGTAGTTGGGTGGGTACCCGGGCAGCTGCCCACTACAACCCTGCGTGTCAACTCGCCATTTTTTAATATATCAACTAAACAAAGATACTGTTTTTCTACTTTAATATCTGTATAATGACTTAGTGTAAATGGATTTTTATAAACACTTTGCATTTCTTAATCCCAAAAAGCTTTAAATTTCAGGACGTCAAAAGTGGTTTTATCCCTTAACTAGCAAGCTACGCTGGTCAATTTCTCTTAACGAACCTTTAATCAAACAAAATATTGACATTTCATAATTCACTTATATATTTTAACAGAATAATAAGGATACTATAATTTGTGACTCGTGCTATAGTCAATATACACGTCAGGACACGTCGCCCTTATCATTATCTTTTTACGCGTGAAGGTTTCGCTATGGTACTCTATTGTGAAATTTGGTAATTTTAGAAATTCAATAGTTGAAAAATCGCAGAATCATTAGATCATTTTTCTTTAGAAATTGTTCTTAGAGCGCATTTAGATCTTATAAATAACAATCATGCCGAACTTGAAGTTTCTAGCTCCTTCAGCATCGCAAAAATCGCAATTTTAGAACGTTTTTCGCTTCTGCACCCCCCTCGGGGTAGTGGCACCGACATAAAATATAGCCTATGTTGGAGCAGGGATTGTCACCATCCATTTGCCACCATCACTTTTGAAATCGCTTTAGTAGTTCCAGACATTCCATACAAATTGTAATTTAGAATGTTTTTAGAAAATTTTTTGCTTATTTCAGCCTTTTAAATTTCGAATTTTTTTAGATTTTGTTCTTATAGAGCATTTAAATCTTGTAAGTAACGACCATACAAAATGTCAAGTTCCCAACTCCTTCATTATTGAAAATATCATAATTTTGGAACGTTTTTCGCTCCTGCACCCTCTGTGGGCAGTGGCACCGACAAAAAATTTAGCATATGTTGGAGCAGGGACTGTCACCATCCATTTGCCACCATCACTTTTGAAATCGGTTCTGTAGTTTCAGAGATTCCATAGAAATTGTAATTTAGAATGTTTTTAGAACGCTTCTTCCTCATCTCACCATTTTAAATTGCGAATGTTTTTATAATTTGTTCTTAGAGAGCATTTACATCTTATAAGTAACTACCATACCAAATTTGATACTTCTATCTCCTTCAGTACACAAAAAATCGAAGTTTTAGAACGTTTTTCGCTCCTGCACCCCCCTGTGGGTGGTGGCACCGACATAAAATATAGCCTATGTTGGAGCAGGGATTGTCACCATTAATTTGCCACCATCACTTTTAAAATCGCTTCAGTGGTTCCAGAGATTACAAACAGCCCTACAAACAAACAAACAATCTTTACTACTTTATATATTAGTATAGATAAGGGGGAATTAGCCCCTTGTTCCCCCCCCCCTTTACACTTAACCAATCAATCCCGAAAACTAATCAGAGATGCGCCTTAACACAGTGAACCTATAAATACAATTTGAAGGAAATGGGATAATTCTGCATGAAAAACCCATTTACATAAATTAAGGGGGGTATTAGCCTCCCGTTCCCCCCCCCCTTTATACTTAATTAATCAATCCCGAAAACTAATCAGGGAAGCGTCTTAACCCAATGAATCTATAAACAAATTTTGAAGCAAATAGAATAATTCTGCATGAAAAACCCATTTATATAAATTAAGGGGGGGATTATCCCCCCGTTCCCCCCCTGTATACTTAACCAATCAATCCCGAAAACTAATCAGGTAAGCGCTTTAACACAGTGAAGCTATAGACAAAATTTGAAGGAAAACGGAATAATTCTGCATGAAAAACCAATTTATATAAATTAAGGGGGGATTAGCCCCCCGATCCCCCCCCCTTTATACTTTATACTTAACTAATCAATCCCGAAAACTAATCAGGGAAGCGCCTTAACTCAGTGAACCTATAAACAAAATTTGAAGGAAAACTGAATAATTCTGCATGAAAAACCCATTTATATAAATTAAGGGGGGGATTAGCCCCCCCCCCCGTTCCCCCCTTTATACTCAGCCAATCAATCCCGAAAATTATCATGCAAGCGCCTTAACACAGTGAACCTATAAACAAAATTTGAAGGAAAACGGAATTCTGCATGAAAAACCCATTTATATAAATTAAGGGGGGGATTATCCCCCGTTCCCCCCCTGTATACTTAACCAATCAATCCCGAAAAGTAATCAGGGAAGCGTCTTAACCCAATGAACCTATAAACAAAATTTGAAGGAAAACTGAATAATTCTGCATGAAAAACCCATTTATATAAATTAAGGGGGGGATTAGCCCCCCCCCGATCCCCCCCCTTTATACTTAACTAATCAAACCCGTAAACTAATCCGGGAAGCGCCTTAACTCAGTGAACCTATAAACAAAATTTGAAGGGAAACTGAATAATTCTGCATGAAAAACCCATTTATATAAATTAAGGGGGGGGGGGGAATTAGACACTTGTTCCCCCCCTTTATACTTGACCAATCAATCCCGAAAACTAATCAGGGAAGCGCCTTAACTCAGTGAACCTATAAACAAAATTTGAAGGAAAACTGAATAATTCTGCATGAAAAACCCATTTATATAAATTAAGGGGGGGATTAGCCCCCCCCTTTATACTTAACTAATCAAACCCGTAAACTAATCCGGGAAGCGCCTTAACTCAGTGAACCTATAAACAAAATTTGAAGGGAAACTGAATAATTCTGCATGAAAAACCCATTTATATAAATTAAGGGGGGGGGGGGAATTAGACCCTTGTTCCCCCCCCTTTATACTTGACCAATCAATCCCGAAAACTAATCAGGGAAGCGCCTTAACTCAGTGAACCTATAAACAAAATTTGAAGGAAAACGGAATAATTCTGTATGAAAAACCCATTTATATAAAATAAGGCGGGGGGGAATTAGCCCCTTGTTCCCCCCCTTTTATACTTAACCAATCAATCCCGAAAACTAATCAGGGAAGCGCCTTAACACAGTGAACCTATAAACAAAATTTGAAGGAAAACGGATATTTCTATGAAGTTATCGCATTACGTACATACATACATACATACAGAACCGGCTGCCAAGCTCTCAGGGCTTGACAGCCAGTGTGATAACTGAAAAATCGCAATTTTAGAACGTTTTTTGCTCCTGCACCCCCTGGGGTTTGTGGCACCGACATAAAATATAGCCTTTGTTGGAGCAGGGGTTGTCACCATCAATTTGCCACCATCACTTTTGAAATCGGTTCGGTAGTTCCAGAGATTACCCCCTACAAACAAACAAACAAGATTTACTCCTTTATAATATTAGTATAGATGAAAAAAAACTATCTCACAAAATTCCATTTAATGAAAGAGGTCTTAATATTCCTATTAATAAAAGGTCCTTTCACAATATTCCTTTTAATGAAATGTTCTTTTACAAAATTCAGACGACTAAAAGCGACCCCTTCATAAAATTTCCTCTTAATAAAAGCTTTCCCTTCACAAAATTCCTGTTAATATAAGAGGCTAATTTACAAAAATCGTCTTAATAAGAGACTCCTTCACAAAATTCCTCTCGATAAAGAGGCCAGGCCACCTTCATAAAATTCCTCTAAATAAAGAGGCCTACGCAAAATTCCTCTGAATAAAGAGGCTTCCTTCATAGAATTTCTCTAATAAAAAAGGTCTATTGACAAAGTTTATCAAATACATAAAATGACTATATTGCATTGAAGGAAAAAAAAAAAAAGCTTTGCTAAGAATTATTTATTGTATTTGTTTCAAAAATAACCAAAAAGTACTTTAAAAATTTTTTTAAGAATTTCTGTTTTGATTTTGCGCTTACATTTACGTTTGGCGTCTCCGTGAAATTAAAACTGTTGACTTTCATTAAGCATTATTTTTTGTCGAAATTGACTTTAAATTTTTTATGTAAAAACATATTTTAAAACTACTGAAAATATTAACGATTTGTTAAGACAGACTTAAAAAAAAATGTCGAATGTTGATGTGTTCCCTTCCCCCATTTTACAGATTATATTGTGACCGACATTTTAGAATTTTATTATAATAGATGCTGCCATCCATAACATGATAACACTCAATAACATATATCAATTACCTGGCAATCCGAGTATATTTACGGAAGTTAGAGCCCGGACAGATAAACCAAATTCATAAAACACTTTTCAACCGTGTTGGAAAGTGTTAAACAACGAAAATAGTCATTCGACTAGAAATTGTCTTCTTTAAATTTATGTTAAAAAAGTTAGCTTGGCAGTTCTTCATCACACTGAAATTGTACCTAACTCCGAAATTTTCAATACGGGCATACAATTTTGACAGCAAATTTGAATTTTTCGGTATATTTCGAAAAAATTAGTCCGCGGGAAAATAAATAAAAAGAAAGCCAACCCCAGAGATGAAAACAGGTGGTGACCGGGGAGAAGGGGTTAAGAAGCTTACTTCACTCACCCGCTTGCTAATGTTAATCCTGTGCGGCAAAAATATTTTAGATATCTCGTTCGCATTTCAACGTTTTTAATTTTTTTTTCTTCCATTGGATAGCTGAGGTTGATCTCTATGCAGACCCCTTTTGTACTTTTTCGATTTTGGTTGCAGTTTATTATTATTATTATTTTTTTTATTGAGGATATTTTCACTTTTGAAACCGGTGCCGAAAGTGAAAATATCTTAATAATTAAAAAAAAAAAAAAACCCTTCTAATCAAAATCGAAAAAGTGCCTGGATAAAGATCGACCTCAGCTATCATATGAAAAAAAAAATCTTTTAAAAATATTGAAATTCAAACGGGATATCTTAAAATTATTTTCCCCATAGGATTAACATTAGCGAGCGGATGTTTTCGCGTGAGTGAAGTAGCTTCTTAATGGCGGTTGATGCGGTTACCTTTTTGCATACGAGGGCTAAACAGGCCGGAACCTCCCTTTGAAGTAAAATCCAACCCACGATAAACACCCATGCTTAAAATTCGATTAGAATCCAAGTACCTCTTGTCCAGCGTAGGTGTGGGGTGGGGGGGGGGCATAACCCCCGTAATATTTCCAGATTCTTTTAAGGCTCAAATCAAAAGAAGGTACTTTCTGAGACATTTTTAAATTCATTTTTCTTCGGAAACTCATGAAATTGGCAGGTGTTCTTATTCAGAAACTATGTAATCGAAACACGTTTGCCATTTTTTGGTAAAGACAGACGATCTTTCAGAAAATGCTGTCAAAGTCGACGTTTTGAATCTAATTCCGGCGCCGCGAGCAAGGAGAGAAAAGTGTTGTCACATGACACTAATCGCTTGTAACTTGTTAAGTAATTTATCAAAAAATGAAAAACTCATTTCGATTCCAAATCGGTTCAATAGTCGGGCTTATCAATTTTATACCTTTGACACATTTTCTGGCTCATTTTTAAACACAAAGTTTCGCGTTGTTGAGCAGGTCGTTTGAGAACCGCTTTAATTTATGAATGGTCTGAAAGTGCAATCCCGTCCTTCCCCACTCCATCACTACCACGGAACCTCCATAATGCTTTCTCGGTGTTTCAAAAATCCTTGCCTTAGAAAACTTTCTAAATTCAATGGCCAACCTGAACCTGATATGCGATCGATCGGGTGAAATTGGGTTAACCGAACCGATTTAGAAACTCTTAATCCCAGCTTGCGGTGAATAAATTCAAGGTGTACTAACTACACTATATCCACCTTCATTCATTATCCACTTTTCATCTATTCCATTAAAGCGTGCAGAATGCTCCGTTTCCGCGCTGTATTCTCGTCTGTCCACTGCTGGCAGGTTAAGCTGCCCGTTATTTTTGAGGCGGCTTGTGTTACGAGGTCGAAGTCAGCCATTCACCCCAGCAGAATTGGAATAACGTCTGAGTTTCTGTTTAGATTGTCGTAAGTGCTCTCCTCTATAAAGGGACGTGGGATAAAAATTTTGATGGTGATAAAAAAGAAAAATAAATGGAAAAGGATATTTGAAGGCGAGAGCGGACGCTTTTTACACTATTGAAAGAAGCGAAATTATCGCCTTAGGAACTCAATTTGGATCTTTTCGCAGCGAAGCCAGTTTCGCCTCTCTTTTAGAAAATGCACTTATCGGAAATGCACCGCCTTTAAGAATAGATTTTCTTATTGAGCCAGACAAGGACCTCTTCCCGGAAATTTATAAATTCATTTGATATTTTGGAAGTTACTCGTATAGAATTTTTTTGAACACATTTTCTTACAAATTTTGAAATTATTTACAAATTAATCATCTGTGTGTAGCACCGCAACAACTCTATTTGGCGCCTGGTGCGAAACCACTTGTTAGTTATTCTACTGAGTAGCGATTAGTGTCGGCGCCGATTAAGCTTCTCAGCACCTATTCTAACTGATGGTGCCGGGTACGGGAGCACCGCCCGCACCACTCTTGTTGCGGCCTTGTATGGTGCACATCTTGGAATTTAATTTTTTTAATATTTTGATTTAGTGAAATTTCAGCGCCAAGCTTAACTTCGCTATGTAAAATGATCAATATAGAGAAACTTAGTTTTTGCATTTAAACCCCACCCCCCTTTTTTCTTTCTTTTTTTTTTCTCTCGTCTCTTGGTTATGCATATGCATTGCTTTTAGTTCCCGGATGTTGTTCCTTAAAACCTCAGTGAATCAACCAGTTTGGATAAACAAAGTATCATTAGAGTTGTGTGGTATGTAATGTCACTTAAATTTCGTAATTGAACTAAAATCTAATGGAATTTTTTTTTCATTATTAAAGTTGCTGACTTTTAAAGGAGCAAAGCTGTACTTTTACATATTTCTATTTTATATTGATATACTCGCAACTGTTTAATTTTGTTTTATTTTTATTTCTTAGTTTAGTTAGATTTAAAGAAAAGGGTAACACTAGGCTGCGCCGCCAGGCTCCTGAGTAGCGCCCGGCGCGTCTACGACCACCGAACCCAAGTCCTGAGGGACTTTTATCGGTCAAGAGAAGTTATATAAAACTTAAAATCTTTAATCTTAGTAGATTTCAAAATATGTGCTTTTATTTAAAATACACATTATCAGAAAATTAAATATTGATATTTCATTGAAAATATTGTATGAAGGAATGTCTGAAAAAGTTGGGTGTATTTTCATGACCTAAAAAATCTTTCTGGGAATATTAAGTCAGACAAGCAATTCTGTATGTAATCTGCGCTAGACAGACCCGCATAGAGAGAGAGAGAGAGATGGGGGGGGGGGGGGCGTACAAATTACCGGACCCGGCTTCGGTACTGATTTTTAAATAAAATTGCAAAAGAAACGGACGCGTACATTTTTACGTAAAATTTTCAAGTTAAAATAACTAACAAATAATAAAAGTAAAAACTCTGAATTTGCTAGTAAAGTCTTTACGGGTGGGTTAGGGAGCCCTACTCAGTCAGTCACTAAATTAGCGAAACTAGTTTATCTTTCATTTTTTTACCTAAGAATGTTCTCAAATCCAAACTGGCTACTTTGACATTTTTTTTAAATTCATTTTTGTTCGGAAACGCATGAAATTGGCAGGTGTTCTTATTCAGAACCTTTGTAATCGAAAGACTTCTTTTAATTCTTTGGTAAAGGCTGAAGTTCTTTCAGAAAATGCTGTCAAAGTCGGCGTTTCAAACCGACTTTCCGACGGCGCAGCACGAGAAAGGCGAAAAACGTGTCACCATGTCACACGAATCGCTTATAACTCAGTAATTTATTTATCAAAAAATGGAAATTCATTTCGATTTCAAATCGCTTCAATAGTCACGTTACGTTCAATAGTCCTTTACGTTTAAGAATGAGTCAGAAATTGTGTCAGAAAATTGTGTGTTCTTTAGCATTTCTGTTGAAAACCACCGTAAACATTGAAAGATACCTTTTTAAAACGTAACCTACGTATAATGAAAACTTATTTTAAATGGACCTCCCCCCCCCCCCTCGGAAAATAATTAGAAAAAGCTTACATGTTAAGATTTTAAAAAAATCTTTCAAAGGAATTTATTTTTCTATCCCTTGCTATTCCGTCTTAAAAGGTTTTTCTTCTGTAGTTAGAACTCAAAAGTTTCAAAATGAACAGCTAATGACTAAAGCTCAATCATTGTCAGTGTTGAATTCAGACATTTTTCTCAGGGAGGGATTTTTGGAATTCCGGATAAGAGGGATTGCCGTTCTAATCCATTAATAATCATAAGATCTTAAATCTTTCTCGGGGAACATTTCGATGCACCAGGGGGGGGGGGGGGGGGCAATGCCCCCTTCCCTAAATTCAACACTGACTGATTATTGTTATTACCATTAGTTAGTGGAAATTCTTTGAATTCTATTTAGTATAGTATTTTCTTAGCACATGTTAATTAAAATGTATCCATTTAACGATAACTTTGCATTTAGGTATAAAGAAAGACATCTATTTTACAATCACAAGTTTCTTATGGTTTTTCACGGTTGAATACTTTTAGTAAAACGGATCTCATCAAAAACGTCACCTGTAAAAAATGCAGCGAAGTCTCGTGACTCCTTTTCCGTAAAAAGTTCTGAGATCGTTTAAAGCCAAGTTTAGCTATCTTATTAACTCTGAAATTTTCATTCACAAATCACTCCTAGTCTCTACATCTTTAGTTAAATATTATTTTGTGACTTGGCAATTACGCAGCACAGTAAAGTTATTACAACTTACTATGTTATGTGGGAAGGGATGAGATAATATGATTAAGGCTAATTATACGCACAGGGAAGTTATTACGCCTTAATATGTTATGGGATGGCATGGTATTATTTGATTAAGACTAATTATATACATCACATTCTCGTGCTACGTAATTGCAAAGTCACAAAATAATATTTAACTAAAGATGTAGAGACTAGGAGTGATTTGTGAATGAAAATTTCAGAGTTAATACGATAGCTAAACTTGGCTTTAAACGATCTCAGAACTTTTTACGGAAAAAGAGTCACGAGACTTGGCTGCATTTTTTACAGGTGATGTTTTTGATGAGATTTCACTTCTTTTTGTAAGTAATCCTCCTTTTCTTGATTTTGGGTTCTTTTTGGAGATCATCCACTGATTTTCGCTAAGCCCACACTCTGTCCCTATTATTTACAGGTATCAGAAATTTGAAGCTTTAGTTTCGTTTGCAAAGTACTGTAGATAAAGAGATTTCAGGTCCCTAGGCCAGCACTAAGTTATGGGAGGGGGAGTATCAAAAGTACTCTCAATTGCTTCCCGGATAGGTGCTATCCATCTGAGATATTACTTGCAGTCCTAGATACTTGATATTTAGCATAAAAGAACTTTTTAGTATAAAAAGAAAGCCAAAATTAAAATTTCCGGAAATTTTTAATAAATCAAACTATATTCATTTTTTCGATGTTTTTTATTTTTATTTTTTCGTTTTTTTTGGCTTTTTTTTTTTACATTTACGGATTTTTAAATTTTTTCTTACTTTGTATACTAAACCCTACCTTTCTGCCAAATGTCAAGCTTCTAGGACTACAAAATCGGATTATTTTCAAATTTTTGACTTTTTATAAATTTATTGATTTTTCAATTTTACTTCTAAGTTACCTGATTGTCATGACAATATAGTAATTTTTTTATCCGTCTTCTTAGGATCATTTAGGTTCAATTTAGAGGTAAATCAAGTGAATGTTAGAGTCACCATGATTTTATTTAGAAAGAACTATCAAACCATAACCAGCCAGTAATGTCGGGAGGATAAGGGGAGCTGTGAAAATTTTTGTGGGGCTAACATCATTTAACAATCCATATTTCATATGCGAAGTAAATAGAGTATAACCTGTGAAAGAAAACAAACCTGTCTATAAAGAAATCGCCTATAACGTAGCCAGTCTATAGTGGAACTTTCCTATAACGAAATTCGTAAACGAAAGAAAAGAAAACCATAATCCGGGGGAAATAACATAAAACAAAGGGGCGTTGTACTAACTAATAGGACAATTATCTTAAAACTAATGTTTGTAGCAGTACAAAATCTAATTGTTTTCGAATTTTCAATTTTTTAAAGATATTTCGATTTTATTTTCGAATTTAACGAATTTTATAATTGTTCCTTTTATTGAATAGTAAATACTACCTTTACACCAAGTTTTAAGTTTCTAAGAATACAAGATAAAATTATTTTCAATTTTTGATTTTTTCGATTTTTTTTTTTTGTAATTTTCTGAATTTTTTAATTTTTTCTTATTTTGTATCCTTTATTACAAATTTCAAGTTTCTAGCGCTACAAAATCGAATTATTTTGAAATTTCCGATCTTTTTCGAGTTTTTTTATTCTATTTTCGAATTTATTGTGTTTTAATTTTTCCTTTTTCTGTATCCTAAACGATAAGTTTTTTCGAATCTTACAATTTTTTTCTTTTTTTTCTTTTTCTGTATCCTAAATTACTGCCTTTATTCCAAATTTTCAGTTTCTAGCTCTACAAAATCGAATTATTTATAAATTTTCGTTTTTTTTTCGATTTTTTGATTTTATTTTCGATGTTTGTTGTGTTTTTATTTTTTTATTTTTCTACTATTTAACACTACCTTTACACCACATTTTCAGTTTCTAAGACTACGAGATCATATTATTTTCAATTTCTCACTGTTTTTTCTTTTTCTTTCTTTCTTTCTTCCTTTTTTTTGAAAATTTCGATTTTTTTTTTTTTTTTTTTTTTTTTGAATTATCTATATTTTTTAATGTTCCCTTATTTAGTATCTTAAATATTACCTTTTTTCCAAATTACAAGTTTTTAGCGCTATGAAATCGAATTATTTTCAAATTTTCTTTATTTTTCGATTTTTTTATTTTATTTTCGAATTTTATTGCGTTTTTATTTTAACTTATTCTGAATCCTAAACACTATCTTTACTGGGTTTATCTTAGGTTTCTAAGTCTAAAAGATCAAATTATTTTAATTTTTTCATTTTTTTCGAATTTTTCAATTTTTTTTTCGAATTTTCCGGATTTTTTAATTTTTCCTTATTTTGCATCCTAAATACTACCTTTATTCCGAATTCCAAGTTTCTAGCGCAACAAAATCGGATTATTTGATAATTTTCGTTTTTTTTCGATTTTTCCGATTTTTCGATTTTTTTTCGATTTTTTTTCGTGTGTTTTTGATGTTTTCTTTTTCTGAATTCTAAACACTACCTTCACACCAAATTTTAAGTTTTTAAGACTACAAGATCGTGTTATTTTCAATTTTCAATTTTGTTCGAATTTGTTGAATTTTCGAATGTTTTTTTTTAATTATTTTTTCGGATTTTATAATTTTTTCTTTCTTTGTATCCGAAACACTAACTTTATTCCAAATTTAAAGTTTCTGTGGCTGCGGGATCTACCCAATCTTTTTGATGACGCGAGAGTGAGTGAGTGTGAGTGACAAAAAATCAAAACTTTGAGTTCATATACCGTCTGCACTAATTTATGGGTATTTTTTTAATTATCCATATTTTTTAATTTTTCCTTATTTAGTATCTTAAATATTACCTTTATACCAAATTTCAAGTTTCTAGCGCTTTAAAATCTAATTATTTTCAAATTTTCCTTATTTTTCGATTTTTCGATTTTATTTTCGAATTTTATTGCGTTTTTTATTTTAACATTTTCTGAATCTTAAACACTATCTTTACCGCGAATTTTAAGTTTCTAAGGCTAAAAGATCAAATTATTTTAATTTTTTCAATTTTTTTCGAATTTTTCGAATTTTTGAATTTTTTTTTCGAATTTTCCGGATTTTTTAATTTTTCCTTATTTTGCATCCTAAATACTACCTTTATTCCGAATTCCAAGTTTCTAGCGCAACAAAATCGGATTATTTGAAAATATTCGATTTTTTCCGATTTTTTCGATTTTTTCAATTTTGCTTTCGATTTTTTTGGTGTTTTTGATGTTTTCTTTTTCTGGATGCTAAACACTACCTTCACACCAAATCTTAAGTTTCTAAGACTACAAGATCGTCTTATTTTCAATTCTCAATTTTGATGGAATTTGTTGAATTTTCGAAGGTTTTTTTTTCGAATTTTCCGGATTTTATAATTTTTCCTCTCTTTGTATCCTAAACGCTACCTTTTTTCCAATGTTAAGTTTCTAAGGCTACGGGATCTACCTAATCTTTTTGATGACGTGGAACGAGTGAGTGAGTGAGTGATAAAAAATCGAATGTTTGAGTTCATATATCGTCTGAACTAGAAAAGACAGAAAGTTGTAATTTTAAATTTTGGTCCTGTGTGCCAAATACTCTAGAAAAACGAAGTTTTGAATTTTTGGGATACTCCAGCGCGGAGATATGGGGGGGGGGGGGGGGGGGGTCAAAAGTGCCCTGAGTTGCTTCCAGAAAAGTATGCTTACGGCCGTGCTTTCTCGACTTGGCGGAGGCACTGCCGTGCCTCCAGATAAGTGAATGTAGGTAAATTTGTAAGAAACCCCCAAAACCAATCGGGCTCAAGATCCCGGAATGGTACATTGCAACTTGCGTCGTGTAAGTTTTGCATGTTATGTTCATACACAACATTAAGAAAAACAATTACAGTAGAATCTCGGTACAACGAATATCACTTTGACGAATTTTTCCGTTTAACGAATATATTTTGTATTGTTAAAAAACATCGTATGCTTTCATATTATAAAAATATTCACTTTAACGAATTTCATACGAACGAATTTTTCAAATTAACGAATTTATTGACAGTTTTACAAATGTTGAGTTGACAAGAACAAAAATATCTCTATTGAAAAAGTAGAATTTTGAAGAAATCGTTCGTCGGAAACTCAACGAAAGGGAGACAGGCGACAGTGAAAATGAAGCTGATAATGACTGTCTATCAAGTACCAAAGATTATGGTGTACGATCAAAAGGGGCTCTGTAGAACATTGAAACTCTTAAAAAGTAATTATCCCAGCAAAATAATTTTCCGAAAACATGTTAATATCAATTTGTTTTGAATTATAAAATTTGTTTTGGTAAATGCATTGTCAAACTTCATTGTAGAAAAAAAAAAAAAAAAAAAAAAAAAAAAAAAACTTTTTTTTTTTTGTAAAAAAAAATAAGGTTACATTAACGGCAGATGTTAGTGAGGTTTTTTAATCCGTCAGGTATCTAATATAAATTATAATTCTTTTATAATAGTTACGATTAAAATCTTGAAATTTAATAAACTTTATAATTATCCTATTTCTAACTAGTAAGTTCACAATTTATTAATACTACGTATTTGTTATTTACTGACATGTTTAGATGTTAAACGAAATTTAATGTAAGTGTAGTAATCATATATATATTCAATATGCATCAAATTTCCTTTGTTAAAAAAGCCATATTGGAATTTCACATTAAAGAAATTATAGTATAACAAATTTCAATATAACAAATTTTATAGGTGGTCTGCAGAAATTTGTTATAACGAGATTTAATGTATTATGTTTTAAAAATTACATTTATTAATAAATCATCAGCAGAGGTATGCAACGAGAGGGCTAAACTAGCGAAATTCCAGGGGCCACCAATGGCGGATCCAAATAAGGAGGTCACGGGGGGTCCCCCCCCCCCCTCTGAACGAAGAAAGCCTCCGTAAACAATGTATTTTAAAAATATATATATATAAATACATATTAAAGGTGCCTTAAAAAAAACAAAATCCCGCTTGACATCACAATATTTCTGACACAGGCGAAATAATTTAAAACTGAAATTCATTACATGCAGATATTACTCTTTAAGTGACAAAAAGAATCGAACAGCGTTTTTCATTTTCTTATATGTGATACAGCTTTGATTATAACTAACTGCTCCCTTATAATAATCTTTACGTGGCTGTTGAGTCCCAAAAATTAAGTACAAATATCAGCTTTGATAAAAGTTTTTTGAAATATCCTCTGCCTTTATAAAAATAAAGGAAAAATGAAAGAATGGAAACTCAGTTCGATTTCTTAGTATCTTAATCGAACGTGCAAATTTTGTACATTTACAAATATACCAGAAAATTTTATTCATTTACTAATGTGTCATAAAACAGCCAGTTTGAAGATGTGTACAAATTTATGGTAAAATATTGCTCATGAACAGATGTAACCCGTACTCCCCCCTAAAAAAAATGTGCCCCCCCCACTCTGAATAAGGGTCTGGATCCGCCCCTGGGGGACATAACTTCAGAGGATCAGCCGCATCTAAAAATGTTTATAAGAATCATTCTGTTAAGCTAATTATTAATTTCAAATCTGTTAAAATATTTTTTGTTGTTGTTTTCGTTGAGAACGGCATTGCAAATTTTCTAATTCTTATGATTTACAATACTAAGTTCTTTATGATTCACATTAATACGTCTTTGTTCTATCCATCTATCCGTTTTTTCTTTTTCTCTTTTACACGATTCGAATTTAAAATTCATTACATACACACATTAAAAAAAAAATGTTGCATCAAGTATTTTGAATCTATAGATATAAAGTAAGTCTTTGTAAGGAGAGACAAAAATTACTTTTACTGGTTCTCAACACTACAACAAAAATTGTTTAATTAATGCAACTACTTTTTTTACAAAGTTTTTCCGACCTGTATCAGGAGCAAAAGATAGCTTTCCTATTCCTTGTTTTTAAGAATTCAGCTAATATATTACTCACACATGAAGCTAAAGTGAGTGGGACGCGGTTATAGAAGACATTCCCAGTTTTTGTCAATACTGAATTTGAATGGGAATTATTCGGCAAAAAAATATAGATAAGATATATATGATTTGATAAAATAGACTAATACTAATTATATAATTATTTGACTATTTCATAAATTCCTTTTTTCCCCCTTACTCATTTCAATTTTCTTATTATATTAAGTATGTCGTTTTAGCCTACAGATGGCAGCACTAAATTTTGAATCATTAATGAGTTTTGAACATTAATGTACATTTTTCAACATAAGAGATAAAATTAATATTAGAGATATAATATTGTAAACTATTTTTTTCATAATTGTATGAAAATAAAGATTTTCTTTCATTTCGGGTTCGGTTCGTGTTTAAGTATTGTGGTTGAAGTCTGTCTAGTTCGTGCCGGGTTTCGGTTTGACGAAATTGTTTTTTGTCCGGTTCAGATCCGTGTTTTGTCTTTACATTAACTAAAATGTTCGGGTACTTGTTAGATATAACCTGACCCGCGGAGGATTCTTCTACCATGAGCCGCCACCGATTGTTATCAAATGCAGGAAACTGTTTTTTCTGAATCATTAGTGTCAATGCTGTAAAAGTAGATTTACAGTTAAAGAAGCCGAGTGATTATATGAACATCGTAGAGAATGATAAAAGAATAATGGATCATTATTTTAGTCCTTTTTTTCTGTTGATTTCTTATCTTTAATTACTTTTAAAGATTTTTTTTTTTTGCCGTCAAAGCCGATATTTTCTATAATTGCAATTCAGTACACATATTTGAATTTTTTATGAAATGTTAGATTGTGAATATTCTGTTGATTTTATTAGGATTTCGTTCATCTCACGAAATCCTATTACTCTCGCTCCGTTGTCTGTCCGTCACAGAGCCGTTCTCAGAACCTACATAACTTACAGAGTTGAAACTTTGTGTATATATAACTGAATACCTGCTATGAAGCTCAAAATATTAAAATTTGAAAAAATTGTATTACTTTAATAAATAGAGATAAAAAAAAAATTTCTAACAGCCCTTTCTTATTAAATAAAAAAAAAATTTCGTTATAGCAGTTGCCAACAATTTAAAATCCACAATAAAATTCTTTCTACAATAATTAATTTTCTATTGAAAGCTTTCCACGTGAAAAATGAAAATGAAATAAAAAGTTTCACCAATTGAAAAAAGAAAAGATTAATATGAAATAAAAATGATTGACGTCATAATGGTAATAAAACGGAAAATTTCAAAGATTTCTCAATAATACAAGGAGTATGAGTACGTGTATGTACAGAAAGCAGATTAATATCACGTCATTAGAGAATTAAAAAGAAAATTAGTCTGACGTCATATCGGAAGTTTAATGGATTTCTCAAATGTTTGATAATAATACAAAGCTAGTATCAGTATGAGTAACAGAGAATAGTAAATATATGAGTTTGAGGAACGTATTGAATCATGATAAAAACCCGATTATAGAAATATTCGCATATTTTAACATTTTGAAGGTGTACAACATGTTTAATTTTGAAATTATTTTTTTTAAATATCGCATTTAGTCCACATGACGGATATTATTATGACAGAGTATAATAGCGGGCTTCACCCGCTCTCGGGCTGGTTTAGATATTCGAAGAAACGAAAAAATAGACCGGTAAATTTTTACTTTATAAAAAACATGACTTTTTTTGTTGCTAAATGAAATTTATTTGGATTTATTAAAGAAAAAATAATGTTTTGAAAGGAATATTAAACGAAACCCTTTGTGCGATCTTCGATCATACTTGCCCACTTGTTAATGTTGCTCTCGAACATAACACACTTGGCACCTAATGGAAGCATGAATATTCATTAAAATAAGTGACAAATAAAATTCTGGTGAATTTTTAAATATAATGAACAAAGCTTCATAAGTAAAATATTTCGTAGAAAAATGGGCGATTATCATTATTATTACTTTTATCGGGTGAAAAAAAAAATTAATGGATTTAAATTGTGGATGTAAATGTTTTAAACAAAGTAAATTCCCTATATAAATTTAGTTCCTACATAAATTTTTAAATAAGTTAACATTTAACTAACTTAAAAAAAAAAAAAAAAAAAAAAAAAATCTGTGCAATATTTCGTCAAACCGAAATACAAAAAGAATCGAACAGTGTTTTTCATTTTCTTAATTGTGATACAGCTTCAATTATAAGTAACTGCTCCCTTATAATTATCTTTACGTGACTGTTGAGTCGCAAAAATTAAATACAAATATCAGTTTTGATAAAGTTTTTTGAAATATCCTCTGCATTTATAAAAGTAAAGAAAAAATGAAAGAATAGAAACTCAGTTCGATTTCTTAGTATCTTAAAAATGTTGCCAAGAAAATGATTGAAAATAACCGTTAAGTATTCACTTTTCTGATTTTTTTAAAAATCATTTTCCATTTGAATTGAAAGAGTGGCTATTCTGTTAATCTTTTCAGATGGAAAACATATACCTAGGTAAAAATTTATTTAATTTTTAAGAACTTTGGTAAAATTTTATTGAATTTTAAATTTAATTTAATGTTGGTAGTAGTATAAGTTTAATATATTTTTTTAATGTTATTTTTTCTTTTGCTTTTAGCTATTAGGTGGTGTTGTATTAGGAACTATGATGTGGGTGTTGGCTACCACTCCAACTGTAAAAAGCTTTTTCACTGGCAGTCTAGTAAGTTGATTTTTTTTATATTTTATGTTGTACTTTTTTTTTTAATTCTAAGATTGATTTTTTTTTAAGCATAACTTATTTCTTTTAAAAAGGATTTGGTTTATATTTTCAGCGTTTATTATCCGGTTTAATTAATAAAATTTAGATGAATTAAAAAGAAAAATACGAAAGAAATAGTGTGATACTTCTTTTTGCACCTTCGTTTATTTAATACTATTTTCGCACCCCCCCCCCCTAAAATTTTGCATGTAGAAAAAATAATTCTCGATAAATGCATAAATTCTTTACCTTGTTTTACAAAGGAGGGAATCTTCCTCCAAACACACAGTTGAACATCCTTAAAACGCTTTAATATTTTGAAATTGTTCTAACCAATTTGTTATTTTTCAGTAACAATAAGTAATAGTCTAAATCCACTTATTCCGAGATGTCCTCTTCTCCCCCTCACAGTACAGTCTTTAAAACTTTATTTTACTTTTATTTATTTTTTATATTGTTTGTCTTATTTATTAAATTGCTAAGTCCACAGTTTAAAATTTGCAACAAAACTTTAATATTTTGAAATCGTTCTAACCTAATTGTTATTTCAGTAACAATAAATAATCGTCTGAATCCTCTTATCCCGAACTGTTCTTTTCTCCCCCTCACAGTACAAACTTTATATATTTTTTTTTACATTTTTTGTCTTATTTCTTAAATTGTTCAAACAATAAATAATTAAGTCATAATACTTAAAAGTTGTAAAAGCAAAGACGTAAATTAGCTTTCAAAGTGGATTAAAGTTTTTTTTTTGTTATTAATGGTAGCTATATATTTTAGTGTCATATAATAATCTGCATAATGTATACTTTTTCCACTTGTATAATGCATACCAAATTTGCTTTGTAATTATTGACCGTAAACTTTTGAAAAATTCCTAAAATCTTTCGAAACCTTGCTATTCACCTTTGTCTAATACCTTTAATATTGCAGACATTTAAAAAATAATTATTTGCAATGTGATAGATTTTTAAATGAAGTTCATCTGTCAATTTTTACATAAATATGTTTATAATGTAATCTATTTTGCACCTCTTTGCTTTATACTCATGTAAACATTTTTTTTCCCTCCTCATCTAGATATTTACTTATGTTGTTTTAAGTATTGGAACTCTCCTCTTTCTAAATGGTAATAATAATGTTATTTTATTTTTTTTAACATTAGTTGGCATAAATTTAGTTTTTTTGAATATTTAAAATTTTTATTGATTTGTTCATAATTATATTTTAGGAATTCTTGGTTGGATTGGTTCGTACAAAAGAGGAACTTGTCTCATGAAATTGGTATGTCTGCAAATTTTACATCAAATGAAAAGCACTGATGTTTATTTTTAACACTTTCCAACGTAGTTGAAAAGTATTTATCAATTCAGTTTGTCTGTTCGTACTCTTAACTCTCGTAAATATACTCGGATTGCCAGGAAATTTTTATGTTATTGAGGTTTATAAAAGGATGTTCGGTATTGAAGTGTCTAGCATTTATAGTTCGTTTACAGTCACACACAAAAGGATTCTGTTACATTGTGGTGTATGGGGGAAAAATCACTTGTGGTGCATTTTACTGATGTTAAGATATTTCAAACATAATGAGATTGCTATACATCATTGAGATGGACTACAGCATGCTTTCTTAGGAGTATCACTGAAGTGCACTACAATATGTTTTCTATAGATTATAGAGTGCATAGCATTTATCGTTCATTTACAGAGATACACAAAAGTATTCAGTTACAGAATTGACAGATATCGATAATTGCTGAAAGTGTGTTTTCAGCAGTGGAATGCATTAAACTTATATAATTTTGAGTGTATCAGGTGGTGTGCATAAATACTATAGACTGCATACAGGACTACACGAAAGAATTCGCACTGAAGTGCACTACAATATGTTTTCTATGGATTATAGAGTGCATAGCATTTATCGTTCATTTACAGAGATACACAAAAGTATTCGGTTACAGAATTGACAAATATCGATAATTGCTGAAAGTGTGTTTTCAGCAGTGGAATGCATTAAACTTTTATAATTTTGAGTGTATCAGGTGGTGTGTATAAATACTGAATACAGGACTACACGAAAGAATTCGCACAAATTATCGGATATGGACAGCAATTGCGAAAATAGATTTTTACTGAGTTATGTCTTTTTTTTAAATTGCTTATTTAGATATCTCTTTTCATTCTAGGAAAAAATGAAATTTCTTAATATTCTGTTAGCGTTGGGAAAGTGTTTCATCGTCTATGCCTGATTTTTCGTTCTTGTTACAATTTTAATTAGACTTCATACTGAAAAGGAGGGTAATGTTTTTGACCGTGGACAGTACAATATTCTTTATTCACTGATCATATGCTAATGGGTGGATAGATTTTTATAAATGTGGTACTGAAATATTTGTCTTTCCTCCCCGTGTGTGACAGACTGTAGTTATATAGTTTGTTTCCTAGACTATCTGGATATCTCCAAAATGTTTATAAATGATTGTTCTATTAAGAAGTATATATCGAAGCTATGAAAATTTAACAATTAATCACTATCTTTCATAATAAAATGTTTTATAACTAAATTAAAGAAAAAAGTTAAGAATAATTCTACATGAAATCATACATCTCTAAATATTGAAATAATTTGCTTATAACATAAAATGGAATCTTTGTGGTTTTCTTTTATTTTCATTCAATATGAAGTATAATTACTGTAATATCATGTGTCATTTTTGTGATTGTCGGTAAATGCTGCAATAAAAAAAAGGTTTAAAATGTAAACCAAAAAGTCACCAAACACTTTCGATTTTATTCGTTTAATCGAATATGTAGAGAAATACTTGACGAATTCTTTGGGAATATAATGAACATGTGTGACCTCATATTTTTCAGCAAAGGTATGATCACAAGGACAATTAGGGGACCAACAACAAATTGAATAAAAACATATTTGCAATCACCCTGTAAAATAAAATGTTCGAAATGGTCTGTATCTGCTGCAGCATAGGTCTGTGTGGATTTGTGTAAGAGTAGCACATATATGCATGGAGATATAAAGGTTTCTTCAAAATATTCAAGAAATTTCTGCATGTTTTTTGTATATAGCATACAGGATTTCAACCAAATTTAACGCCACTTTCAGGAAACTTGACAAAGTACAGTAGAAACAATATACTACAATCAGAATATAAAATATATTAAGTATTTGATCAAATATGAGCATTTGTATTGGATTCTAATTGTAATATATTGTTTCTACTGTACTTCAACCAAACTTAATGCCACTTTCAGGAAACTTGATGAAGTACAGTAGAAACAATATACTACAATCAGAATATAAATATATTAAATATTTGATAAAATATGAGCATTTGTATGTGATTCTAATTGTAATATATTGTTTCTACTGTACTTCATCAAGTTTCCAGAAAGTGGTGTTAAATTTGGTTGAAGTCTAGTAGAAACAATATATTACCATTAGAATCTAATAGAAATGCTCATACTTTATCAAATATTTAATATATTTAAATTCTGATTGTGGTATACTGTTTTTACTGTGCTCTATCAAGTTTCCTGAAAATGGCAGTAAGTTTGGTTGAAAATCCTGCATGCTGTAAACAAAAACATGCAGAATTTTTTAAAGAAATTTTACATGTGATGCATTACGTGCTATTCTTACATGGACACAAATGTTGTGCAAGTTCCACATAATCCTGTGCTACAGCTACAGACCATTTCAAGCATTTTATTTTACAGAGTGATCGCATATATATATATATATTTGGTATTTTATTTCCTTAAGATAGCACATGTTTGTTTAGAAACTGTATTTGCACTTAAACTGTTCTACTTTTCAAGTTTCTTTGTTTTAATATTCATATTTTTCTATTCTAGTATTTAGTATTATCTGTATTCACAATTTCGGCAGAGATTGGAGGAATTGTAGCCTTGAATGTCTTAAGAATGAAGGTAACTTTAGATTTTCTGCTGTATTATTCATGCGATATAATTTTGAGTTTCTAACTCTTATTTGAATATATTTTTTTCTATTGAATCTTTCAGATGACCGATGTTCTGAGCACTGCTTGGAAAGAAGTCAATCAAATGACAAAGAATGTAGTACAAGAACATGTAAGACACTGTTCCTATTTGTGTATGAACACATTAAATTATCTTTAGCTGTGCTAATTATTTTCCTTGCTATTAGTACTTTAATCTGTAACATTTTACTTCTAGTATCCAAAGCATATGGTTTGCCGAAATGTAAAGGAGATTACGGTTATACGGTCGCTACAATAAGTCTCCTTTACATTTGGGCGAACTATATACAGTAGTAGAACTCTGGTAATACATGAAGCAAGGGAATCATAAAACTCCTCGTAGTAACTGTTACTCGTAATACCCTTGAAGATAATAAAAATCTTATAAACACACACATAATTAAACTGCTTACTACTCTTAAATGCCCTAACTATCTCAAAGCCAAATTTGACTTAAAATCATAAAGTTAATATGAAATATTCAGTCTTACATTTGTGAGTGTCATTTTTTGAAGATAAAATTACAGTACTGAAGTGAAATCCTCTAATGACCTAACCAAAGGACATGAAAACCAAAGGACATGAATGACATACAGTAATGCAACTGCTCACTTCCCTTTTTCTCAGAAAAACTTTGTTAACATTGCAACCGTCAATGCACTATTTGAACTATTGATTTCAGATATCCTTTTCATTTTAACAGTGCAGTAAAAGATATGAAAAGGCTGGTTAATATGGCCCAAAGTCATGATTTAAAGAAAGAGCAAATAAAAGTTTTATTCTATGTTTCTTCCTTTTCATGGCTGAGTTCTAAATTTTACAAAGAAGTGGGATGTGAAACGTACTTATGATCTATAATACTCTTCTTCCTGTCATTTGTTTAAGACCTCAGGACATTCTTTTGCATTTTCTTGGATGAGGGGTCTTCTTGCAGGTTTAAATTCTGTCTGGTAAAACTGATAAATTATTACATTTTGATGCATTTGGGTACTTATTTGTTATAGTGACCCTTCCACGATTACAACAAGTTAGTCAATTTTGCCAAGCTCGTGAAGCAGGAGTGTAGCACACATGTATAATAGATATAAAAATAAATATCATTGCATTAAATAATATAATGTTTTATATTAATAAGACTATATTACAAAGTTTCATAATGAATTCACATTAATGTTTGATAATTTCTTACAATGCTTCACAAGAATAACAACTTTTTAATTTTTTTATACTTCTCTCATATACCTATTCCAATCAACTATCCCATTTTCACTCATATATAGTTGTTTCTTACATCATTTTATAGATGTCAATTCCTCTGCCTAACAATATCTAAACCTTAAAGCAGTTACAAATGGTATTCTTGGACCACTAAACAAATTTCCAACTAGAGGTGTTTTATATATACATATATATATGTAATAATAAAAAAATTTCACCATTTTTCCTTAATTTATTCCAAATTCTTACAATTCTCTAATTTTTTCCCTCTCTTTTTAAAATATCTCTTAAATCTAATTTATATTTTATTCCATAACTTAATCAAAATATTCTTTTAATTATCATTCTAAAGATCTTAATCTGTTAAAAGCTACACGTATTTATAAAAACCTTATTCTATTAAATGCAACACTGTTTCTAAAAAGCACCTGCTTAATTTCTTCTTATTTTGAGACATTGAATTTTTATTCTTTGGAACATTTTGTAATACCATTTTTTATTTCTATTTAATATTACCATTCGGCTTCCCATCATTCCTCATGTTTTTCCCGCTCAAGGCTTTTTACCTTTTTAAAATACCGCGTCTAAAGAAAGAGTTTGACACTATGTCAGGTACACACCCTCTTGGCCTCATTTTTTCAACCATTAGCGACAGACCCCGCCCTTTCTACCCCCTTGTTTCCCTCTGTACATTGCTGTCAGTTGGCTAGCATTTTCGCGCTTCTGTTACCTTGAGCAAAATCTTGGAATATTTATACTGTTGCACTGGCTTCGGAGAGAGACTTTTACACGAATTATTATTGTCAACTAGAAGCTGTCGCTGGGATTGTCCAAATTGGCTCATCGGTAGTTGTTCTTCAATAGCTCTAATGTGTTTCAAGTTTTAATGAAGTGAAATTACGTGGAGTTGTTCTGCATATCTGTTGTCGAATAAAAGCCATTACTCGTCTATCCTGTCTTACTTAAAGCTTTAGGAGAAATTCTTCTGGAATTCATTGCCTCTACTCAGCTCTATCACGATTGCACTTACACTACATTTTTCAGATGTGACTTGTACTCAGATACGTGTCTTCACTGTTTTAAGTAAATTTAAATAATACCATCTACAAATGTCATGAATGGATTTCGTTGACTTCGACTGCGCCAACATCTATCTTCTCATCCGGTAAATTTCATGGGGTTCGGGGACTGAGATGTCGTCCTGAGTGAATGATAGAATATATATATATATATATATATATATATACAGTGGAACTTCCCTTTAACGAAGTCCCTATTTAACAAAGTTTTCTACTTAACGAAATTTTCTGCAGAACTTTGACTTTGAACACCATTAGCATATAAATTAATCTCCATATTACGAAAAATATATTCTATATAAGGAAGTTTATTCCACTTTTGTACTTGTACAGAATTCAAACTAAGAGGTTGCTGTTGCAATGGATATGCGAATTTATTTCAGCAGATTGTAAGAAAATGAACACATTTAAATAATTTTCATTCTGCTTGGGGCTAAATAAAACAATTTATTTTCACACTAAGAAAAACATTTGTTATCGTTGCTCTCCCACACCGAGACTCTAGCGCTGATAGTTGGGGGAAGTCAAAATCCCCTTTTTACATTCAATGATATAGAAGATGCAGTGACGCAATGGTGTCCAGATGCATTGAAGCATAAAATATCAATTAGACAGTTACCATTCTGATATTCCATTGTTGATAGACAACTGCTTTGTACATCCACGAGAATGTACTTCAAAATGCAAATCGAAGAACTTCAAAGTTATTTGTGTTCCTGCCAATACAACTTCTAAACTTCAGCCAATAGTCTAAGGAATAATAAAAAAAACTTGAAGTACATTATCGAAAAAAACAATGTAGTGAGAACATTAGTTGGAGAACCTGTGTATCAGAGCTGATGAAAGCTTGGGAATGTGACGTGATTTCATCGACCGTACACAACTGTTTTGTAAAAGACGGCTTCATAATTGAAACTGAATTAAATGCATCTGAATCCAACACCTGTTTGACATATCTGAAGGAAAAATTTCATGAATTTAAGTTGATTTCTATTTAACGAATTTTCAATGATATCAAGTGAATACAAATAGATTTTGAAATGAAATATGAACTAAATATAATGGAAAATTGGATAACAAGAGATTTAAATTAGAATTGGATATGAAAAAACACGTGTAGATATAATCATCAGCCTGGATATATATATATATATATATGTATATAAGTTTTTGTATTGCATCTCCATATAGCTTCATCATTTGTAAACATATAGTTTCTTATCATAGCCATTTTCGCAAAGTTGTTTGGTAAAAGTCTTCGCTTTTGAAGAAATGAGATTGCATCCATCTCAATACTACGTAAATCAAAGATTGTTTCCATATTTATAAAAATAAATACAGACAAAGAAAAATAATACAACATGCAATTAAAAAAAAACTTATAAAAAATGTTCTGGAACATCAACAAAAAAGTAATATGACGATAGCAGAAACACGTGCTGTTTCTTTAGGACTGCAAACCATTTGACAAGATTTTACAACCTAACTTGGCAATATATTTCTGTCCCTTGGGGACTGCTATACCAAAGAAGTACTGACATTTGTAATGTAGAAATATTTTCGCTGGAAAATAACAATGTCCAATTAAAAAAAGGGATTTCTTTCCTTATTCTACTCTACTTTTCACTGAAAATCACATTGAAACAAACAGATGTTTTACTCCTATTAGGCATGATCCTGCCCATAAAAAGCATGAAAATCTTAATATAGTTACGAGCATGATCCGGCCCATAAAAGCATGAAAATCTTAATATAGTTTAAATTATGAACCATTCTTAACGTACAAATTGCTCGTTTTAGCTGTGCTCATATTAGGAGAATTGGATTATATGTTCCTTTTTCTTCTATTCTGTTTATTTGTTAATAAAATATTTCTTATGCTTTTGTATTAATACTGAATCTTAATATCTGAACCATAATTAAACAAGTCGTAAAAAAACTGCTTTGTTGGCAGTTTTTTTTTCTTTTTTAACATGAAATAATAAATGAGATTATTGCTTTTTAATTTTTATTTTAACATGTATTTTGCCTTTCGGATATACAATAAAATCTGTGGATAAGATAGATTTTTAATGTTTTTTGTCTATAAATTTTCTTGCCCTTTTTCTTTTCTTTTCCATAATCAGGGTGTGGATCTATCCCCTATCACTTTTTCTTGATTGGGGTTCTTTTATAATAAATGGAATGACATGCAAAATATTGTGTTTAGAGTATTTATTTTTTTCTTGTACTCCTCTTTTATTAAGGCAACTTTAGCTCTTATTTTCGAGTTTCATTGCTTTCTGGAAAACATTGCATTTTGATTTACAGTCTATAAGGATATTTATGAAATTTTAATTTAGAGCTGTATCAATAAAGAATTTCTTTTTGTCATCAAAATGAAAATTTTAAGATTCCTTAATTTTTGACGT
The DNA here is from genome assembly GCA_963931845.1 of Maratus michaelseni. Taxonomy (NCBI): domain Eukaryota; kingdom Metazoa; phylum Arthropoda; class Arachnida; order Araneae; family Salticidae; genus Maratus; species Maratus michaelseni. The sequence continues at coordinate 378,313,525 of OZ007587.1, read as the reverse complement.
TATTCTACATTTAAAGTTTGTAGATGACTTTTGGGTTTTAGTGGAGGTTTAAACTTAAATTTATTTGAAAAATATCTGTAATCGGAAATTTAATGTTCAAAATACTTTTCTTTTCATATAATTTGTAATCAGTAAATTATAAGATAACAAAAGTATTTCGATCTATAAAAGTAGGAGAGTATAATATTTTTATTAAATACTAATTTATTTAGTTAATATTTTAAAACTTTTTATACTATAAAATGTATAATTATAAAAAGTAAGAAATAGAAGACATTTTCTATAAAAATAGATAGACATTGTCTATAAAAATAGAAGTCTTCTATTTTTATAGACGTCTTAAAAATAATAGGTTTAATATATGAAAATCTGCAAAAAAATCAGTTTACGATGTATGTGTCCTCTTTTTTTTACTTAGTTTGACTGCTGCGGCTTCCTTGGACCTCAAGAGTTTGCAGATTCTACAGATCCTATTGACGATAGCTGTTATTACACAGTTAAGTCAGAAGAAGATGTATCTGTTATACAGATGAAGACTTTAAATAGAGTGAGAATTTTTATTTCATATTGATCTAAGAAGTGAATTCAAGTTGTCTTTTTTAATTCTATTCATAGCTAAGATTTAGAAATCATCTAAATTGCTTAAAATTGTGATGCAGATAATTGCTTTTATTTTATTTATTTTATTTTTTTTAGGTGGGGTGGGGGAGAAATGTATATTTAATGTAAACTGGGTAACTTTTAGGATAGAAATGTTATGATTGATAAAAGTTCTTTTTCTGTGAAATACAACTTTGAGTGTGTTGGTGGGGGGAAATTGTAGTTTCAATTTGTTTCAGGTGTTATTAATTTACTGGAGAAAGGGGGGCGGGAAGGGGAAATCATTTTTAAACATTTTTCTTAATTTATTAAACAAGGATATATAGAATTAAATAAACAATTGGCTTGATAATATAGAAGATTACATAAATGATTTGCCTGATGAAGTTATTAAATTATTGCTCTATTCATTTAAATCAAATGGTCACTTTTATGAAATTTGCATTTAAAAGTTGCCCCCCCCCCCCGCCCCATATGCACACATGCAAGACAATTTTAAGTTCTGTGTTGTTGTTGTTTTTTTGTCATGTATTTAAAAATTATCTTAATAGTGGAGATTAATTTAGTAGAAGACTTTAAATAGCAGAGCAGATCCCTGCTGATTAAAAAAATAAATTCCTTCAATTCTCTAAAAAACTGGCAATTTGTTTATTTTTGGATTTAATATTTATTTGTTACATTTTTGTATCACTTTTTATCTTTTAAAATGGTCTTAAACCAGGGGTGGGGTTCTTCCTCCCCTTCTACCAAAAAATCCCTTTTCAGCTATTACATACTTTGAGTTTTGAAAATTTTCAATAGAAAATATTTCCAAATTTTTAAAAATTTTTTTGCTATGGGGAGTTCTTACAAATTCTTAGGTTAGTGTTTTTCATATTTTTATTTATTTATTTAAAAAAAAAAAAAAAAAAAAAAAAAAAAAAAAAACAGCAGCACACCTGCTGCAAAATATTGCCCATCCTTTGGGTTTTATTCTGGTGCATGATCTGCTTATGATAAGGGACTCTGCCATAGAAAATGATTTGTTGAAAGGTTTTGCTTTTCAGAAAAAGGCTTTTGAATCACTGGTCTATATGATTTTGTCATAAAAGTTTGAATGTTTATATGCCATATGAGAAATAATGTAAGAACTTTTATTTACTTAAAATTCATCTACAAATCAGCTTCTATTTTTTTTCCAGATGGGTTGCAAAGAAAAATTAGTAGACTGGTTTTACAGTAACAAAATTCCCTGGATCGCAAGTTTAGGTGCTCTCCTCTTGTTACAGGTAAAGTAAATACAAACCATAAAATTATTAAAATCTTAAAATATATTAATTTAAATTTTCTTTACAATTTTTTAGTTAAATCTAAAAAATTGTGGAGAAATTTTTTTTCGATGCTGTTAACATTCTACAAGTACATTATTTTTACAAGTTAATCTGTACTTGCATAGAATTTGTCATTCAGAATAGGCTGTATCTTATTAGTATATAACTTACTTATTTATTGGATTCGTTATCTTAGAATTTTTGCTTCTTTCTAGCAAAATTGAAAAATTAAATAAATGTTAGTTTACACAAGTCATTCATTGCTTCGTTTTTGGTACACAGCATCTTTTAATAGGATAACATCACAACTGATAATATTAAATTTTTAGCATTGAAATGGATAAATTTTATTTTTCCTGGTTATTTTATTTAACTAGCAAATTTAAATAGTAATAGTTTGTAATGTAATGAAAGGCTATAATTGCTATTATGAGTTTTATTGATTAAGTTAATAAATTTATGAAAACTAGCAACACATGTCATTCACTTATGACAAAATTTCACATATTCAAAAGTGATTTTGTTTTGTATATTTTTACTATCAAATGCTGAAGTTGACATGTGACCATAAATTATTGATGAATCAAAATAAGATGAAATTTTTGTAGCTGACATCTATAATAAACTTTTTTAAAAAATCATCCACGTTTCAAAACATGATTATAAGAACGAAAAGCTCCTGATAAATTATTCGCCAGTCTTTTCGCCATAATAATTTTTTATTCGCCAATTTAGTGATGTATTCGTATTTGGCGCATAGGCGAATGACAAGCGTGGCCCCTGCCTGATCACAACATGGACAAGATATTAAAAATTGTTTGACATGGAGAAAAGTTTGGAAGGGGATTAATTTGATGCCTTTATCTGCTATCTATGAAGTTGTTGAAATATGCAGAAATGTAAAACATACAGGGAAAGTTATATATTTTTTTCTAAGGTAAATGCTGTTTATTATGTAGTTATTTATCAAAATTAATGCTTATAAATATTGTTTATTTAGGTTACACTGGTGCTTTTTGCAGTCTTTGTGATAAATCAAATAAAAAGAGCTAGACGATCAAATGCATCATCATGTAACGACATCCATTATCATACTAGACTTTAAAAAATATTTTCTCCTAGACTGTGGTGATTTTATCTGTATGGTGTTTTATCAATTGACTGATATTTTGAAGTTTTTAATGTAACATTGTTTTATCAGCTATAAATCTTCTTCAAATATGTGTTGTCAGGAATTGTAATTTATTTTTTAACATTAATGTCACTGTTGAATTTTATGTTTTTTAATGCAAAAATCTTATTTTATCGTTTATTGCCATTTAATCTATGAAGTTTATGAATTTCCTCTCTTTTTTTTTTAACCAGTGTCATTTACTTTTACAATTCATTTATTGTGTATCTCAACACACAGAAAATAATTTTTTTGAATGCATTTGTATTTAAGAGGAATATTCTGGAAATATTTTTATATTGTGCTTAAAAGGAAAGAAATTGAGTTTGTAACATGAAACTTCTATGTATATAATATGTTTTATACTTTAAATGTTCATAAAATTAGCAGGAAACAACTGTTGTTATACTGATTTTAAACTTTTGATAAGACATGCCTTTAACTTGTTAAATGTTATCTTTTTTATAAAAGATTTTGTTTTGCATATTTTCTGGTAACACCTTTAACTGTTGAACTCAATTTAAAGGCTAATCTTCAATATGTATGTGCCTTTATTGTAATAATAATATAATGATCTGATTTTATATCAAATACACACTTTATATGAAATATCTTTTTTTTTTTTTTTTTTCAATATTTGTATATATAATTTGGCAATTCATAATATATATATTATCATTCTGTGTTCATTTTTAAGTAATAAATATATTAAACTTAAGTTTCCTGACTTTTTTTTAAAAAACTTTGTCTGTTTTTAATTTGTCTTTAAAACTCCATCATAATATAAATTAATGTGAAAATACATCCATTTGTGAAGTTTGCTCTGACACTATTATCCCTATTATGTACCTGAAAAAGTTATTTAAAACATTTATAAAAATGTCATATTTTTAAGAATAAATGGCTAACTCATTAATAGAAACAGATATTAGACATACACAGGGCTGCCATTGGCGACTATTTTTTAAATCTATCTCCCACCACTTTCTGAAAACAAAAATCTTTTACATATACTTTGACAACATGTGCCAGAGAAATATACTACAAAATTTATTTTTAAAAAATAGTTGACAATGACAGACAGCTCTGTGTATACTTAAAATCTTGTCTACTTTCTTTACCTGCTACAATACATTTATTAGTATTTCAACACTATGATGAAACAATCTTGTACTTTCCTAAGTCTAGTAACACTTGTTTATATTGCTCATTTTTATATTTCTCCTTTGTTTGTGTCCCCCCCCCCCAAAAAAAAAAAGAAAAAGATAATAATAATAATATACCTTAAACACAATTTTTAAGTAACTTTACCCTATATATGAGGGGGTTAGAATGGCAGTGGAGTAAGTCAAAAATTTGAAAAATCTAGATAACCATATTTTTTCTGAACATATATTAATTTCTATTCAGCGCTTTTTTGAACGTATATTAATTTCTATTCAGTGCTATTCTAAGTTTTCAAACTATCTTTTTTAAGTGATAATTTTTAAATTCTATTTTCAATGATTTTTAATTGAATAGTAGCTGTAAAACAGTATTTTTAATCAACCAGAGGGCCCGTGCGAGGATTTTGCACTGAAATCTAATATTTTTTAGGTACTGCTCTATTATCCCGTTGTCCAATTTTCATAACAAAAAACTATTGCCAAACTGTAAGATTAAACGCCAAAAATGCAGTCCCATTTACTTGATATCAGAAGCATTATACGTGTTTGTTACATCATCAAGTGGTTTTTAACGTGACATTTGCATGTATTTTTCATTATGTTTTACTGATTTATTAGTTATTTCATTCATTAAAATAACAATTGTGTCCTTAAATTCTTATATTTTATTTATTTATTTTGATATTCCAATGGCAACGTTCTGCCGTTTATTTGGCGATAGTTTTTTGTTATGAAAAGTGATCGATGGGATAATAGAGAAGTACCATTTTTTATCAATATGTAATATTTCTTAGATGCAGGTTTAAACATCTAAAGAAAAAGTAAGGATAAAAATATTTGCAAACAACATTTAGTTTTTAGTCAAGCTAGAATATCATCTAATTTATTCCATCAAAATTATAGTAAAAACTGATCCAAGATTGCAAAATGCATGTGCGAGAAAAAAAAAATTAACAATCGTATTTTAACTGCATTAGAGGATGACGTCATCCGCTTCGGGAAAACATGGGACATAGAAATATAAATCTAAACATTTCAATTTCGCTTTTTAATCATAAATATAAAATAAACCCGTGCGGTGTTTTTTTATAATAATTGCTGAGCCTCATATAATGTGGTATTTTATTTTTGTGGCAATGATACTTTGAAGAAAACCTTTCATTTCTTTCATGAAAACAATGCCGATTTAATTTTTAATTTTCAGCAAATTTTAATCAAAAACATGTTTTAACGAATTGTTAAGTGTGCTATGTCAGAAGCCATCTCATTCGTCGTTCTGCGTTTCGTATTTTCTGAGAAAAAGGGATGTTGACAGGAGAAATAATATATATGATTGTTAAACTATACTGTATTACACAATTTAACCCCTCCAGTGGAGCAAGTCAAAAATTTGAAAAATCTAGATAACCATTTTTTTTTTCTGAACGTATATTAATTTTTATTCAGTGCTATTCTAAGTTTTCAAACAATCTTTTTTTAAGTGATAAATTTTAAATTCTATTTTCAACGATTTCTAATTGAATAGTAGCTGTAAAACAGTATTTTTAATCAATTGTTAAACTATACTGTATTACACAATTTAACCCCTCCTCCTCCCAAAAAAGGGAGGGGGTGGGAGAAATTTGTGCCTTTTTAAAAGATAATATTTGCGATTTTCTACTTTTTTTATATATTAATTTTCCGAGTTTACCAAGTTTTGTTGTGTTACAGCCCTGAGATTACATACAACTTGAATGTACCAGACTCTGATTTATGGATGAATGTGACAAATTTGGGAAAAAGAGGTAAATATCTGAAAGTACATAAAGAGAAAATTAAGCAGGAAAATATTCATTATCTTCTGTTCTAGAAAAAATGTTGAATAAATACCAATATAAAATTATCAAATGCCATTCATTTTTTAAGTGACTGATTCAAAAAGAATTTGTCATACATATATTCATCTATTATTATTTGGGGGAGAGGGGATTGTCATGAAATATTTTTAAAGCTATTCAACTGTTGTCTATTGGTTGAGAGATACAAGCATAGAATATAGTTATGTAATACAAGTGTTATGATTTCTAATCATTTTGGCCTAGTTCTTAATACCAGGGTTCATACAGAGTTGGGAAGAAAAAATCCAAGGAGTACCGAAAAAATCCAAGGAGTCCAAAAAATGGTTAAGTATTTGCTATTTTTTGTTGTTGTTGCTTTTATGTGCTGCATCGTTATGTGGTATGCACACTCCAATTTTTAATGCCCAATTTGGAGACAAAAACAAATTTTACTCTATTAGAATCTAATTGTTAGTGCTGGAATTGCAAAGTATTCACAAAATATTGCTTACTGATTTCGTAAGTTTAAATACAAAATAGACAATCAACTTTTTAATGCAGCGACCAATGGTCATATAAACAGAGATTAGTCAAACCCTAAACACTTATTATGTATATCACATACATGATACATTTTAAAGAAAATTTAAAAAAAAATGCTAAACGCAACATACAAGAAAAAATATAACAAGTTTTGAATTTATACTTTTAGAACAGCTGTAATCGATTTCTTTGATGGTGAAACTTTGACGAAATTCACGTGTTTTTTGCGACCTTCTGGGGGAAATTCGCAATCTTCTGGGAGAAATTCATGTTTTTTCGCAATCTTTTAATAAAATTCACGTTTTATTTCAATCGTTTGACGAAACTGATGTTTTTTTCGCGATCTTTTGATGGAAACTGCGTGTTTTTAGTGATCTTTCGGCGAAATTCGCACGTTTTTTGTGATCGTTTGAGAAAATTCGCATATTTTTCGCGATCTTTTGAGAAAATTCGCATGTTTTTCGCGATGTTTTCAGGAAATTCGCGATCTTCTGGGGGAAATTTGCGTCTTTTTTCGCGATCTTCTGGGGGGAAATTCGCGTTTTTTCGTGATCTTTTAATGAAATTCACGTTTTATTTCGATCGTTTAACGAAACTGACGTTTTTTTTCACAATCTTTTGATGGAAATTGCGCGTTTTTCGCGATCCTTTGACGAAATTGTCGTGTTTTTTGCGATCATTTGAGGAAATTCGCATGTTTTTTGCGATCTTTCGAGAAAATGCGCATGTTTTTTGCGATCTTTCGAGGAATTTTGCATGTATTTCGCGATCTTTTGAGGAAGTTTGCATTTTTCGTGATCCTTCGAGGAAATTCGCGTGTTTTTCGCTATATTCTGGGAGAAATTCGCGTTTTTTTAAAAAAAAAAAACGATCTTCTGGGGGTAAGTTCGCGGTTTTTTTTTTCACGATCTTCTGGGGGTAAATTCACGTTTTTTCGCAATCTTCTGGGAGACATTCGCGTTTTTTCGCGATCTTTTAATGGAAATCGCGTTTTATTTCGATTGTTTGACGAAACTGACGTTTTTTTTGCCTTCTTTTGATGGAAACCGCGTTTTTTTCGTGATCTTCTGAGGGAAATTCGTGTTTTTTCGTGATCTTCTGGGGGGAAATTCGCATTTTTGCATGATGCTGTGCTTCAGATAAATGACGTGCATAAAGGATTTACCGTGCATTTTACAATTACGATTTTTTTCCCTCGGCAGCAATATCGCTTGTGTCCGAAGCCGCAATACAATTTAAGGAGTTTCTAAGGAGTCGTTTGTTTATCTAAGTAGTTCTAAGTACTACTTGGGAATGTTTTCATTTCTAAGGAGTTTCCAAGGAGTCTAAGGAGTCTGTGCGAACCCTGTAATACATAGATACAATTTTCAAGCTGAGTTAAGATTTTTTTCAAAACCTTATTTATAAATTTGTTAGACATCTAAAAATTTGAGAGCCATGATAACCCGCTATATCTGCAAGAGGAATTTTCTCTTCTAGCTTGCAGGGCTGCCATTTGCTACTAAAATGCTACTTTTTGCTACTATTTTCAGCTTCAGGAGACTAAGGCAACTTTTTTAGGCAAAAAAGGCTTAAAAAGCAACTATTTCTGACAATTAGGCAACTATTTTATGAAAAAGGAGACTTTTTGAAAATTTTATTCTAGCTTTTTCAAATACATGTTGCAGGAAATATAAAACAACAATAACAAAAAAAATTTTACCATTCCAGTACAATTTTTCCAGATATTCTATACCACCACCAAACAGCATGTTTCTTAACTAAGAATCAACTTAACTCATTTTCCTCTTAACCAATTTGTTTCCTATGGAAAAACATGAGTATAAGGAATAATTTCTGATATTGTGTCTGCATACAGTATAATCTGAGAAAATGCACTTTTTAACAACTGTAATTGTGTATTGTAACAACAAAGGTAACTTATAAAAATTCTAAAGCCCTATTTTCTGATTTATTAGTTTTTTATGTATTATCTTTTTTTTATCATGTTACTTAATGACTGACTACCTGACCTAAAAATTTATAGAAACTATGGACTAGAAAGTCTAAGGCATTTAAACGAAAAATCAGTTCCCAGGAAGAATGGGGCGGACCAGATTTCCTCTTAGCATCTATAATGACGATAAATTTTGCAAAATGGTTAATATCAGCATATAGATGAATACAGGAGGAAAGTTTTGAAATGCACACCCTTCCCATTTTTTTTCCTTCCCTCCCTTTTTCCCCATTCAAGGGACCAAATGCTCCAAAAACACAGCTTAAAGACCCTGATCTTTTTTGTTTGTAGATAATTTTTCAGATAGATTTTCATAATGTGTGGTGTATCACCCTAAATCAGGGCACCAACTTCGTTGTAGTATTTTACAAAAATGTCATTTCAAAAGTAAGCAAAAACACAGGGGAAATAAAAATGTCCCATATGCTGCTGTTTCACACTCTTTAAAATATTTAAAATTCCTTAAATCTGTAGTTTAGGAAAAGTTCCAAGAAAAATTTCTTGAAGTTCATCCCAAAAGTAAAAACGAAATGCTGGAAATATCACTGTTACATCTGTAACTAACAAGAGCTACATCATGTGTTGATCCAAAAGTTGCAGAAAACTAAACTCAAATGTCATGAAAACTGGAATGGAGTTATTTTTTAAAATGTTGTTACATAATAATTAGATATATGTAAAAACATTACTGAACTTTTGCAGATTGTATATAAAATGTTGTATAGCATTGTTGCAATCAGAAAACTTAATTATTTTTAAGGGAAGGTCAGAGAAAAGTCAGAAAATTTGTAAAAGGGAAATCATTATCTATCCTGATCTGAACAGAGTGACCATTTTGGATAATACTTTATATGCAACTATTTTGCTACTAAATCAGCCCTTATGCGACTATTTTTGCTACTATTTTCGGCTTTGAAGGCTACTAAAGCAACTATTTTGAATAATTTTTGGAATGGCAGCCCTGAGCTTGTGTTTTGACAACATCCAAGCAAACTTAAAATCCAAATTAATCTAATTTTAATTCTTATGACAACTGACACTAAATCTTTTCAGTATTTACATAAAGCTTTTGATATGCTAGCAGAAAATGCCTACTTTTAGCCATGAAACTAAAAACTTTTTTTGTGATGACTGTATTAAAATGTGAAACTAAATTTTAAGAAAGAACTTTTTCAATGATACAATATAAAAAGTTAACAGAGTTTAAGAATAACCTGATCAAAGGTTCTTTTAGAGAGCAATGCTTATTTTTAAAGTTTTTTACTGTTTTTGTAAGGTTGAGTTTAGGATACATTGATGGGATAATTGGGATGGTCAACCTATCCTAAAACTGAGTAAAATGGCTTAAAAATGAACACAGTTTTCTATAAAAAGTCACTTTCTGGCCACCTTATTTAATAACAAAATGTACAATAATTAATACTATGTCAGTAAATGAATAACTATTACATTTATAAGTTTTAAGGTTATGTAGCTTAACAAGCCTTTAAAAAAATAATAATAATAATAATAATAATTTCCAGACAAAAAATGCTTTTATTGACAAAATTTATACAGATAAGAGTAATAAAAATAATGGCACAATATACTGCATATATATATATTTATAGACAGTAGTAAAATAAAAAAAGTAATATTATATAACTACTAAAAATGAATAATAAACATACATCTGAAGATCACACCATCTTTACATAATTCTTATCTTAGATAGTATTTATAGTCAAGTGATAAGCTTTACAAATACACTCCCTCCCAAACCTCTCCTTTCTCAAAAAAAAAAGTGATGAGAAAAATTAAGACTGAAGTAACACAAACAAATCATGTATAGAAGAATGGTAATCTAACTGAAAAATAACTATTTAAAGTTATTCATATTTAACAAGATTACTTCAGCAATTTAAATACTACATGAAAAATTCAGTTAACTTTCATTTGATAAAGATGTCTGCTTAAACAAAAAAAAAAAATTAAACTGTATGATTTATTCATATTTGAGAAAGTCATTTGAGATATATTTAGATTTTTATTTATCTATTATTTTAAGCATGTAGTTAACTTGCATACAGTTTGAACAAATCATATTCAATGATTAAGTAATATTAATAGTCCCCTTCCCTTTTTTCCAAACAATTGTTTACTAGCTTCAACTTAATTTCACAAACCAAACAAATAAAAAGAACTGGACCTGAAAATATTCAGTCCAACGACTTAAAACCTTTTTTTCTGTGATTATCATTAGGAATTTGTTTTTACAGAATTATTAAAGATGTTTGAATTCAAATAAGTGCTCAGGTGTATTTTCCAACCAAATAGAATATATAGATTTTAACAAGCCCTGTTAACTATTGTAATCTAAAAATATAATTTTAATATATTTAATTTAATTTAACAAAAAAAAATAAGATTTAAAAAAATAAAAAAAAAAAGGCTTGAAAAGAGCTACTAACTATTTTTATTTTCAGGTCTAAAAAGAATTTGAATAGTGTGTTCAATGTTTTAAATTGTATTGAAGAGGAATTGCAAAAACTGTATCATGACTATAATTTATCATGTAGAATTTGTTCTAATCATATGGCACAACTTTTCACATCAGAGATACAATTATAAAAAAAAAAAATAATAATCATTGTTAAATGCCATTAACAAGCCTGTAACTTAAATATCCTTCAAATTTATTACACATAAACCTCTCTTTACATAAGGCACATTATTTTAGAAGTTAGAAATGTTACTTTGGGAAAAGTATCACTTTAATAATAATAATAATAATAATAATATTTAAAAAAAAAAAAAAAACTTTAAAAATATACTGAATTGTGCAAAATATGGTAAGCCTTTTGTTTGAAACATTGTTTTATTTCTTATATCCAATTTATTTTTAGATAAAACAATACAATAAAATAACTAATACATACATCCAGTTCAGACAAACATTTTTTTTTCTTTATGAATGCTTTTCAACTAACTATTTCAATAAAGAGAATAAAAATGCATGTCAGATAGATACCTATATATTAAAATTTGTTTTGCAATAGTTTGATATCGAGGTTTAACATCAAATTTGTGGAAAAACAATTTATATATTTTATTGATCATCGTATGTTTTAATTTTATGAAGTATTAAGATCAAGATACATCAAAAAATGTTGAGTTTAATAATGCCATGTAGTTACAAATATATACATTTTTGAAAATTTCAAAAAGATGATGCATTTTCAAGTTATTTTCATAACAGTTAAGTGTGACCAATATTTTAACAAACTCTTAATAATTTAAATAACTCATCAGTTGCAAATTCAACAGGATTCATTTAAGAAAATAGTCAAACATCATTAAAAAAAAAAAATTGGTTTTATATATAGCATACACATTTTATTTTACAGCTGAAAGCAACAATGAAGAATGTATACTGTTATAAAAAAAATATATAAAGAAATGTCAACACTTTTTTTGGAGTTCAGTCATTTTATTTTTTCTCAAGTACATTGCTTGAATTAATATTTCCAACTGTATCGGTGTTTTACAGAATTGATTTATCAAAATTGAGACACATCAAATTTTGACATATATCAGGCCTGTCCAAACTTTCAGCGAGTAAGGGCTCAGCTGGTGAAATACAATGAAAGATGCTGTTATTCATATAACAAGCAGAGATATTATTTCACTATAGCAATATACATATGTCCTGTAAAGTTATCCATAATGCCCAAACAAGACTATAAAAGATTTTTGGAGAACAAGGAGAAACATTTTGTTATCTGTAATAATAAAAAAAAATACATATATGGTACTTCTCCATTATCCCGTCGACCACTTTTCATAAAAGTAAACTATGCCAAACTATAGGATTTAACGCCGAAAATGTGTGATTGTGGCGTCATATTAACTTAATGTCAGATTAAGTGATTACGTGTTTGTTATCTGATCAAGTGATTTTTAATTTGACATTTACCTGTATTTTTAATGATATTTTACTGGTTTATTAAGTATATCATTAATTAAAATAACAATTGCCGCCATGATATTAAAAACTAAAAAGCATTGAAAAAATGTTACAATGCATAGTTACACACAATAGATCAGTTTCAACTGACGTCACAATAATTTATCTGCCAGGATAATTAAGAAAAATAATGTAAATAAATAAGTATCGAAGATTTTTCTTTTTTCACTAATGTATTGTAATTTTTGTTGTTTTAAGTTAGAGATAGTAGACACTTTAGTAAGTGAGGTTTTTCCAAATTATTTGTATTTTTTTTTTCTTTTTAAGATTCAAATGGCAACATTCTTTCACTTGTTTATTGATCGTTACAGTTTGGCAAATATCTTACCTTGGTGGATTTTTTTTTTTTTTTAATGGAAAGTGCTCAACAGGATAATGGAGAAGTACCACATATATTCATGCTTTTAAATGAAAAGATCCTTTTAAAATTGATTTTTACTGTTACATGCTAATAAGAAATTTGACAAAGGCTTTCCCGAACAGATGTCCTACTCCCATCTGAAAAAAATAAGGAGTGAACATAGTTGAAATATGCAACTGTAAATCATTTCAGAAAATATTTTTTCCTTTCGTCCAAAATTTTGAAAAGAAAAGATACATATAGTAAGTAGGTAAAAGATTTAAAATAAAATTCTAGTAACAGGAATCATTATGAAGGGTGACAGGAAAACTTTCAAAGGATGCCATGGCAACTGCGGTTGCACCGTTAGACAGCCCTGATATATAGAGCTGCTTAAGAAAAATCAATGGGTGTAACAAAAATTTACTTTTCTTAAATCATTTTTCTCATACTATTCTAATAAACAATAAAAATAGCAGCCACTAATGAAAATAATCAGATATATCACTTCACTATTATATACTTTTTCGCTATTGTGACATTAATTCAAAAGAATTTGATACCAAAATCTTCTAATGAAGTATTCTATAATGATCTAAGTAACAGTAAATGTGTTGCCATGAATACAACCATCTGTCTTCTATACAACATACAGATTTTAATAAAAGTATTTTTTAAAAAAGAAAGAAAGTTTATGTTATTAGGAATAACAGTTTCAATACAAAGAAAGAAAAAGTCAGTTTTTATATTCTGCATTATGTACAATCCTCATTATGGCTTCTATAAATGTGACGGTTAATTTCTGATTCTCTTGGAAACTGTTCTGAGCAAAATGGACATTCAAAAACACCAGTATTTTGTTCCTGTAAAATTAAAAGTCCCAGGATTAAGTAAACAACATATTCAAAAGACACAACTGAAAAAACATGAGAAGCACAAAAAAAAAGTTTTTTTTTTTGTAACTTAGCCTTAGCAGAGCTTAGATTAACTCTAAAGCAGGACTATCCAAATCGCAAGCTGCATATCATTTAGCATTCTACTTAAATTGCAGCTGAATACAAAATCATAACTTTCCTTAGAACACTGATTTTTTATTTCTTCCCTTTTCCCAGGATTACTAGCTAATCTGTAAAAGCTAGAAAAAAAATAATAAAAAATTGGGGAATTTTGATTGAAACCTAAAAGTTTCAATGCAATGTTGAAATTGCTCATTTGCAACACAATTTCACAAGTTTTTTTTTTTTCCCTTTTCACAACCTTTGAAAGTCAGGAAAAAGTCAATTACAATGCAATCTTGAAATTGACTGTTTGCAGCACACTTTTGCAAGTTTTTCCTTTCACAACCTAGAAAAAGTTAAGAACTGACCACTGTTTTTTTGCACAGTTTATTAATTTATAAATTTGTTTTCAGGTAATATTTGTAACCTAATGGCAGTGGAATATACTTATTGCCCAGTGAATGTGCTCTTTGCATATAAAATTTTATGTTTCTCTATCGGAAATTGAGACCCAATCATCCCTTTCATTACAATAATGCACTATTCAAGGTATCACTTTTTAAAGGCACTTATACATACATCTATTTTCAAGAATGAAATTCATGAAAAGTTGTAGATGATATCAAATAAATAGCCTGAGTATCGATGAATATAATTTTGTTACTTTAATCCAAGCAGATAGAGATGGGTTAGTTTGTCGGAAACATGAAAATTTTCAATTAAATTAAAAAAAAAAAAAAATCTTTACATATATATTTTTTTAGTAAAAAACAATTTCCCACTTAATTCCCCACTAAATTTATTTTATTTTTAAAAGTAGAATATAGAGTGTTGTGCATTCTGGGAAGCCAAAGTAAATTTATTGCATGTGAGTCCCTTTATAAAGAACATCCTTTTGGCATTAATTATGGCAGGGGTCTGTCCAGACTTTTTTCCCATGGTCCTGTTTTTGTGAAATTGTGAACAGCCTTTTATATTTGTGAAAAATCTAGTCATAATTTTGTGAATTTGAAATGATCGTTATATTCAGGTTCTTGTTTATACATTTTTAAGAAGATATATGGATGTAAAATACATATATTTTCTTTATATGTGTAAAAGTGACAGGTCAGATTTTACTTTTAAATGATTAATTTGTGAAATGTTCAGTTTAAAGATGAAAAAATTTTGTGAAAAACCTATTTTTAAGACAAAGAATTTTGTGAAGGGTCCTGTTTTAGGGAAAATAATTTTGTGAAGGGTCCTGCTTTAGGGAAAATAATTTTGTGAAGGGTCCTGTTTTGAAATAAAAAAAATTGTGAAGGGTCCTTTAAAGGACCCAATTTTTTCCTAAACAGATCACTGTATAGTTATTAGAAAAATAGTTTTCAAAAATATTTAAAAATATCCCATTAAATACAACGAATATCCCTGCTAAATATGTTTAATATTTTATTTCAAATATAATTCTTCGTTGATAATTAGATAATAAGGTGTAAGATGTATGTATGTCTTACAAAGACAAAAATTTCATAAACATTCTTTAGTTTACTTGTTTTTAATAACAAAAACTTGAATAACAAGCATAAAAAATGCATAACAAAAAACTAGGTATAGTTAGTACATGTATGTATTGAAATTTGCTTTTACAATAATTTGATATCAAAGTTTAACATCGAATGCATAGGTGAAAAATGTAATTTTAACATTTTAATGAACAATATTGCATCTTAAACATTATTATTTCCTAAAATGTTAGCAATGACATCAAGTAAATCCTGAAATATTTAGTGTAACATGCTAAATTGTATTTCTTCATTATGCTCTTTCATAAAGTGGCGATCAACTTCAAATTCTCTTGTAAAGCTTCTTGGACAAATAGGGCAAGTAAAAGTTTGCTCCTGTAAAATTTAAAAATTGCAGAATTAAGTATACGAAAGATAAAAATATGTGATAAATAAGAATTTTTCAATACACACACTATGCAGCCAGAAACTTTCAAATTTGTAGAGAAATACTAGACAAATTGTTCTTCAAATTTGACTATGTAAACAACATGTTTTAACTAGAATTTTCCAGTGAAAATTCAGGCAGTGCCTTTAGGGGGCCAACAACAAATTGAATAAGAATTATTATTATTACCCTCTATTATAAAAAGCTAATAATCATGTATATTATTTCTGATGTCAACATTCTTTTTTCTATGCATATACTAAAACACACAACAATGACTGGGGTATCATACAAAAGGTTTTAGAACAGACTTTTAACATATTACATTCACATTGCAATAAATTGTGTTGTTTGACAGCAGTTAATTAAAATTAATGAAAAAATGTATCAGCAAATAATCTCAAAGATGGCAGTGCAAAAGCTTTGCATAGGTCCACAGGTCATCTAATTTTCACAAATGATTTTTCATGTTATTTGCATGTGCAATACTTCTAAGCAGTAGGTATATTTACGAAGATTAAATTCTATTTTTTTTTTTTTTTTTTTTTTTGCTTATAACATACAGAGTGCTCAAGCAAATTTTATTAAACTTACTGAAAACTCAGCAAGAAAGATGGTACTTTTTTTTCTTTCATAATTTAATAGCAAACTATATAAAGCAACTTATATAAAATTCCAGCTCAATGTCATAAAAATTCTGGAAGATATCTGACATTGAGCTGATTTTCGGTTTTTTCCTAAAAGTAATTAATGATACAAAATTTTTCACAAATCAATTTTCATCATAAAACACAGTATAGTTATGCTGAATTGCAAATTAAATTACAAATGTAATACATACACAAGTATACTTAGGTAACAATTCAGTTCACTAAATCACTGGTATCTTTATGAATATTCATGATATTCAGAGAGTTTATATATAGTTGGCTACCAAATTATGAAAGCAAAAAAATGCCACATTCGTTTTGCACACAAGCCCCTAGAAATTCTTATATCTCAACAAATATTCAATATATGTATTGCAAACTTCAACATAATGTTTGTCATGTAAACTGTAAAATTTTCTGTAACCCTCATGAAATTTTATTAAAATCTCTGTGTGTTTTCAACAGAAAAGTGAGAAAAAAATTGAAAGAAAAACATATTTTTATGGATGTACAGGTTATTTTTGTGAAAATGCATAACAAAGTATAATGTGAAGTAACGAAAATTGCAGATCATTTTTTGCTTCTTGTGATTAAAAAATAATCCCAAATATATTATTATTTTTAATTTGTTGTAGGTTCCTTAAATTCCCTTATAAATGAATCTTCACTGGAAAAATGAGAGTTCAAATATAATGTTCCCACTACGCCATTATTTCAGGACGTAGTACCATTCTCTTTTAAAAATTGGCAACATTTGCCATGCCCTTTGCCCATCAGTGGATGGAAGGTTATATTTCTGCATTTTTCAAAGAGAATTATTTATATTCGGTTAGTAAAAAACACTGTGAAAGGCATTGTTTTCATATATCAAAAGCCACAGTAGGTAATATTGTCAATAAGACAGGAAAAAAAAAAAAACATGAATGCCTGCCTTCAATTAGAAAAATTGTTCCAAATATGTACCCAGGAATAAAAATGAATTCTTCGAATATTGCAAAAGTAAGATCTTTTATGGTAAAAGAAACTCCTCCAAGTCAAAGGGCTGTTGCTAAATCATTAAATATGATGTTGCTGATTTTGCATATAATGGCAAATTAAAAATAAAGAGAGTGGAGGAAAATGTTAAAATTAGTTCCACATACTATCAGAAATATATTTTACTCCCAATCTTCAAACATAAAATATCATCTCTTTTATCTTTTTTTTTTTTTTTTTTAACTAAATTAAAAATAATTGTAAATTAAAATTAGCTATATAGGATTTGTTTTTTCTTTTTGAACTCTGAAAGAATCAAATGTTAATCCTTCTTTTCAATCAAGTTAAAAGCTAAATATTAAGTATTTTGAAACTCTTTGTGCAAACTTTTTACTATATAAATACTTTAAAGTTATAAAAAAATGGGATGTTAAAACATTTACAAATAATAACAGAATAATATTTTGTCTTTATGAACACATACACATGCTTGCGTCTCTGTAGAGAATTATGTGTGTCTGTGAATAATTAATTAAAATTTTTTGTATGTATGTATTAAAAGCTAAAAGTTTCATTTGCGAAAGTTTCGTAATAGTTTTTGTTCAAAACCTGAAAAAGGACTGAAATTCAGTTTTGGTTTTAATTTGAAGAACTTGTTTCGGCGAATCAACACTTTTATTTATTATATAAAATTACTTTATTTTATTGTTACTAAACACAATATATATATTTTTTTAAATGCTTTTTTTCTGCAGAACTAGTGCCCTCTTCCTGCTTCAATGTCCTATTTATTTTTAGTGTGAGCACTATATCAAGTACATTTTTTACATTTCCAAATTTAAAGAACAATTTGTCTAGTATTTCTCTAGAAAAAAAAGGGGAAAAAAGTCTAAAATCGAAAGTTTCAGGTGATAATGCGTTATATATATGATAGAGCTCTGGTTAGGCCAAGCATGAATGTAAACTACTTCCATGAAAATAGGCCAAAAATCTCAAATTATTGCAAAAAGCATAAGAAACTAATATAAATGTTTTGTGAGTAATTAAAGTACTTAAAAATATAACCTACTGGAGCAAGCCCTGTAACTTTACATTAACTTCTACAGTTGATTTCTAACAATAACAATTTTATCAATAACATACAGAAATTTATTAAAAATCTTTAAAATTTTTTAACATAAAACAATGTTTACTTTCAAAAACATGTACAGAAGGAACTAGACAAAAACCTAAGTTCAATTATGAACTTCAGAATACCCTGGAACAGCTTATTTAATATGTTGGAATGCTTTTATGATCTTAGAATGTGCATAAGCAAACACCATTTGATATAGCATCTGAAATGTAATGCACCAACAAATAAATACTGAGACAAAACTAATGATAGAATTATCTGTTTATAACCACTTAAACTAGGTTTTGAAGTTTTATAAAAGAGAAATTCTACAACTTGTAACTATATAATTGCATTTAGAATAAAAAATAAAAGAACACCATGTTTCTTTAATGTAATTTTAATTTATTTAAATTACAGTATACTCTCGATATCTCGAAGTCGAAGGGACGCTAAAACAAATTCGAGATAACAAGGTCATAGCTAAAACATAAAAAAACACGTAAAAACACAAGATACAGAATAATATTATAAAAATTAGAGTAATGATAGATGAGAATAAGTAAAAATATGTAATGATAGTCGACAATATGTCTAATCACCTGATGATAATTTTAATTTACTAGTAGAAAATAATTACATTAAATTGAAAATGATTAGAAAATACATAAATGAACTTACATCGCTAATTTTTTTTTAAAAAGTCCAGTATCGTGGCTTGGCGACATCTCTTTTGAAATTGGTTTTCAACCAATTTTTCTATTCGAAAAATAGCGGCGAAGTCATCATTTTCCACGCCTTCCGAGCATTCCATGAAGTGTCGTAGTATGTGGGCAGCATCTTTAGCTTGGGACGCAGTAACGATAGGTGATGATTCTGGAACATTCATTTCTTCCTCATCATCAGACGCTGGAGAAGAAATCGATTGAGAAATGATTTCATCATCGGTCCACAGCCCACAGACTTCGACGTCAGCGTCTAATTAAGTGAAATCTTCGAAAGTTATGTTTTCGGAAAGATTGAGTGATTTTGAAAATTTCCCCCATTCTTCGCACCGCATTTCATTTTCGGGTTCAGGGCTGCTTTCTTGTTCCTCGTCCCATTCAATTTCATTTTCTGCTTCTTTCACAAAGCCAGCTTTTCTAAAACGGTTTATGATAGTCTTTTGAGTGACGTCCCTCCAAGCACGGTCAGCCATCCTCATGCAATCAAGAATGTTTAATGGCGTAATTTCCTCTTTCCTATCGATGGCATCTACGATCTTCTTCACTACCTCCTTCCTGTATCCAACTTTGAAACTTCTGATTATCCCTTGATCGAGAGGTTGCAGCTTTGAAGTGGTGTTTGGTGGGAGGAAAACTACTTTCACCGCTTTCAATTCTGGGATAATGCCGTGAGCTTTGCAGTTGTCGATGAAAAGTAAGATTTTCTTCTTCTTTTTGCACATATTCTTATTTATTTGCTTCAGCCAGTCTGAAAAATATTCGCTTGTCATCCAAGCCTTGCTTTGTAATGAAGAGGAAAGGACTTCATTCCTTTAAAGCATCTTGGGTTTCTGGATTTTCCAATCATCAAGGGGGTTAACTTCTCGGTCCCACTCATGTTGGCAGCTAACAGTAATGTTACTCGCTCTTTACTCTGCTTTCCTCCGTGACACGCTTCTCCTTTGAAAACTGCAGTTTTGTCCGGTAGTGCTTTAAAGAAAAGCCCTGTCTCATCGGCATTGTAAATGTTGTCCGGGGAATAATCTTTCAAAAGAGCATGAAGTTTTTTAATCCATTCCGAACAAAGTTCATCGCTCACTGATTGGCTCTCGCCGCACAATTTTCGAAAAACAATGTTGTGGCGTTTTTTAAAGTTCTCCAACCATCCATTACTGCATTTAAAATCCTTGTGTCCCAGTTTTTCTGCAAAATGTTCGGCCTTTTCTTTCAACACATTACCTCCAAGAGGGACATTACGATCTCTGCACTGTTTAAACCAATTTATTAGGCATTCTTCTAAATCGGGATATGCAGCCTTCCTAATCTTCTTTGCGGCTCCTTTTTCCTGCTCGTAAAGTTTCTCAATCTTTTTTATGTCTTTCAAAATCTTCGATAAAGTCGATGCTGGAATTTTGAAATTCTTTGCGATTTGTCCCTTTTTCCCACCTTTATCTACAGCCTCTAAAATTTCTACCTTTTTTTCAATTGTTAACACGTTCAACTTTCGCTTAATGCTCACTGCTTTATTTTCTTTCAAACTTTCCATTTTTGAGGTTAGAACTGGCGATTCACGAACACGTTTTATCAATTCACTAACGTTTTTCTCGAATACCTTAACCATATGCAGTAAATTCTGACCAATTTAGAACAACACACTTGACCTAAGCAACAAACATGAGTGACAAATGATTGGATAGTTGAATTATCATTGGCAAGATATGTGATTTGGCGAGACAATCTACCGCATGCATCTTCACCCGCCCCCTCATTCATTCCCTCCCAAAAATGCCACCCATGTGACAAGGAACGACTAGTTTTTCTCCCTTTGTTTGCCTTTCAAGTGACCAGATGGACTTATCGAAATCGTTCCTGATCCCTCAGAGAGATAATGAAGGGTGTGAGAGATTCTTAGAAACATACTTTTATTTTCTTGGATACAAATGAACGGCGATTTTTCAGGAAAAATTCATATCTTTACTTCGAAAAATATTCGACATAACAAGGTTTTGAGTGAAAACTTTTCGAGATAAGAATTAAAATTAACATTAGATGAATATGTAATATCAAGGGGAAAAATAATTTTTCGACATATCAAGGTTTTCGAGATATCGAGAGTATACTGTATTCATAACATTAAAGCATAAATTAAGAATTCTTCATAATACATTTCCTTTATCTAAAAAAGTTTGATATGCCAAGAAATAGAGAAAACATGTAAAAGAGTTTTTGAAAATGACAACACATACACAAACAAACAGAAAATAAAGATATTGCAACACAGGCCCATAGCTATGTTTTGTGTTCTCTGGTGATTTTTTGACTTTCATAAAAGTAGTCCAATTTCAATCTTTAGATCTACTATAATATATAATATACACATATCTTTACTAATAAAAGAAAGATGCTTGTCTGTGTGTTGGCGATGCCTAGGGAAATCTACTGCATGCAGAAATCTGAAATTTTGGATGAGAATAGTCCAATGCAGATCCGAAAGTACCGGAGGCTCAGATTTGCATTTTTAACACTTTCCAACCTAGTTGAAAAGTGTTAAAAATATTAGTTTGTGTGTACTCTAACTCGCATAAATATGCTCAGATTGTCCTGAATTTTTTGTATGTTTTTATTGTTTACTATAGCATGATCCCCATTTAAAATGAAGTGTGTAGCATTTATAGTATAGTTTTTTTACAGGGACAGTCAAAAATATTCCGTTACATTACAGTCAATGGGAAAAAATCGTTTAAAGTTAATTTGATGATGCTATGCCATTTGAAATATGATGAAATTGATATACCATTATAAAGTGCACTAAAACATCCTTTTTGTAGAATATGCAGTGCAAAGCATTTATTATTCATTTACAGAGTCAAACGCAGTTTGAATTCTGTCGCACATTGTTCTACGGGGAAAAATCACTTGCAGTGTAATTTAATGATGTTTCACAATTTTAAACATAATGAAATTTATATGCATTACTGAGATGCACTATAAATTGCTCACTTAAAAGTATGGCATGCATTGCATTTATCGTTCATTTACAGGGACATACAAAAGATATCAGTTACAGTATACATGGCAATATGTGTGATAAGTGAGTTTTCAACATTGGTTTGTGTTTTTGAGTTTAACTAAATTTTTGCATAGTATGTGCTGCGTATAAATTTGGTTGATCATATACAGTGCTACACAAGGGAATTTGTAAGTATTACAGACTTGAATGGAGTGAACTGCTTAGGATAGTTTTTAATTGTGTTACTCATTTTCCAGCTGAACTATATTTAGTAGACTTATAGAAGTTTGTGGAAAATAAATAAATTCATGTACAGGGTTATGAAAAGCACAAGGTACATAGTCGTTTATGGTTGGTAATTGGTGAAAATTTGTTTTACGTTGACTTATCCATTTTTTAACTGAATTTTAGCTTAATATGGTGTGTGTACAAGTCTTTAGATAATATACAGGATTGTACAAAAGATTTCGAATGTATTTTCATCGATTAGCGAAAATTGCTAAACGTCAATTTTCTAAATGAACTAAATTTTATCATGCTATCTAATATATATCCAAATGTATAGATCATATACAGAGCTGCACAAAATAATTCGAACATTTTTGTCTGTGAAAGGTAATTGCTAAAACTGGACTTTCAAATGTGTTATAGCTTTCCTATACTGTTTACTTTACATATCTTCTTTCACCCTATTTAACGGTGAAGTTTCGTGATAGTTTTCTGGATGTGTTTGAAAGCGTTTCATAATCTATGCTTGATGCATGATTTTTTGTTGTTGTTTAATAATTGCCAAGATATTTATTAAAAACTTTTAATGAACATCTCAAAATGGCACATTGTCGCCAATTGTGGAGATTTCTGAAGTATTCCGAGATTCTGTAGCAGAGAAAAGGAGGGGAAAAACATTCTTTTTTTCCCCCCTCTTTCTTAATCAGCTTAACAAATTGAAATAGGAAAAAGCAAAAAATACTTACTTAACTATCATACTTTTCTGGTTCTAACGGTGCTACCCGTTTTAAAAAATTATTAATATTTGCCCTTTCTAAAAAAATTGTTTTACAGACATCAAACTTGTGTTCCACTTTTTTACAAGTCTACATCCACTCCCCTGAATGAAATATGAATAAAACAAAAAATACCCATTTACAGATGGTGTTATTTAAAAAATACATACATCAATATCAATTCTTTCAAAAAATATACATGTTTTTGTGACTGTAAGGCCTTTTTTGTTTTGTCTGCAATTTTTTTTAAATTTGCATCCACTTTCCTGAGCAAAATACAAAAGAAAAAAAAAAAATAAAAATACCACTCCTAAATGGTATATTTTCTTTCCTTTTTTAACGATGCCTTTATTTAAAAAAAATATTAATATTTAATATTTTTGAAAAAATATTTTCTGAAAGTCCTTCCACAAATTCACAAGACTTTCTTTTTTTCTCCATTTATTTTTTTTTAATTTTTTTCCCAGAATTTATTTGAGGTTTGAAAATAATTGTGTTTTTGAAATTTTCAGATGGGGGATGAGAGATATCATTTCATGTCTTAAAAGAAGTGGGTGGGGTAACAGAAGAGGGTATTTTTTATAATTTAGGTTTCTTCGGGAACTATTGATCAGAATTGAAAGTTTAATACATCTAAATGTCAGAAAATTAAAGATATAAAATCATACAATTTGAGGTTTGATTAAAAAAACAAACTAACTGGTCGTGCATAGCACAACCATTGCACACAGCCTAAGGCAGTGATGAAGTGTGCAATATATAAAATCATACAAATTTGAGGGTGTATGTAGCTGAAGGCAGTAGGCTTCTAAATTTAGGTTCATTTGGAAAGAAGTAAGTGTTGAATTCAGGGGGGGATTGTAGAAATGATTAATCCAGACCTGCCAACCTTTGAAAATGAGAAATAGTAGCACACCAAATTCAAATTTATCTGAAGGTTGGTTGGTTGGTGGCTGTTTTTTACGCTGTAAATTTTAAGCGAGCAAATACTAATCAATTAAACGCATGTGTATATCCATAAGCACACAAAGTAGGAGACTCTTTTGTTTTTGCTAAATTTTTTGTTGCGGGTGGGATTGATTAAACATAATTATTCCTATTCAATTAATGCTCTGTCCACTCCTAAGCCAAATTTCTGAACTTCACAGTGAATTTTCTGAAAGATTCCAAGGTGGTTGGGGGGAGGGGTGATGGAAATACGGGTATATCTTCCAGAGAAAAATGTCTGAGTTAGTCCTTCATCAGGTCGAGTAAGCTGATACGACCGGGAGTGGGGGTGTCCACTCCTGCCACTTTTTTTTGCGTCCCTTTGACGAAATTCGCGTTTTTTCGCGATCTGTTGACAAAATTTGTCGTTTTTTCGCGATCTTTTGATGAAATTTACCATTTTTCGCAATGTTTTTCCCGAAATTTGTCGTTTTTTCCGAGATCTTTTGACGAAATTTGCCGCTTTTCGCAATGTTTATGACGAAATTTGCCGTTTTTTCGTAATCTTTTGACGAAATTTGTCGTTTTTCGCAATGTTTATGACGAAATTTGTCGTTTTTCGCAATGTTTATGACGAAATTTGACGTTTTTTCGCGATCTTTTGACAAAATTTGCCGTTTGTTCGTGATTTTCTAACGAAAGTCACGTTTTCCCGCGATCTGTTGACAAAATTTGTCGTTTTTTCGCGATCTTTTGAGGAAATTTGCCGTTTTTTCGCGATCTTTTGACGACATTTGCCGTTTTTTCGCGATCTTTTGACGATATTTGCCGTTTTTTGCAATGTTTATGACGAAATTTGCCGTTTTTTCACAATCTTTTGACATAATTTGTGGTTTTTTGCAATGTTTTTGACAAAATTTGCCGTTTTTTCGGGATTTTCTGACAAAAGTCACGTTGTTCCCGCGATCTGTTGACAAAATTTGCTGTTTTTTTCGCGATCTTTTAACGAAATTTGCCGTTTTTCGTAATGTTTTTGACGAAATTTGCCATTTTTACGCGATTCTCTGTCGAAAGTCACGTTTTTCGTGCGATCCTTTGACAAAATTGGCGACTTTTCTTCGAACGAAAGACGAGATTGATTTTTTTCGGCGAT
Organism: Maratus michaelseni; assembly: GCA_963931845.1. Classification (NCBI taxonomy): domain Eukaryota; kingdom Metazoa; phylum Arthropoda; class Arachnida; order Araneae; family Salticidae; genus Maratus; species Maratus michaelseni. The sequence continues at coordinate 378,288,109 of OZ007587.1, read as the reverse complement.
CATTTGCTGAAATACCGATACATTTAATGTTGAATTTTCGGATTTATGACCGATATATATAATATATTTTCGGAAAATTCGGACAAGAATCGCCCCTGAATGATCTTTTGACGAAATTCGCATTTTTTCAGCAATCAGTTGAATGAAATTCATGTTTTTTCGGCGATACTTTGGCGAAATTTGCTTTTTCCCGCCAATTTTTTGACGAAACTCGCATTTCTTAGCTCGATCCTGTGACGAAATTCGTGCGATCCTGTGACAAAATTCACGTTTTTTTTTTTTTTTTTTTTTCAGAAAATCGTAGTTTTAGACAGATTTTCGTAGCATCGTAGTTTGTGGCTCAAAATCGTAGCAACTACGATTTTTTCGTAGCAGTTGGCAGCTCTGTTAATCTAACACAGATTTCAGAATGAAACACACTAAACTAAATGCCTTCTTCACTGTGTCCTTTGAAAGTTCCTTCAAAAAAAATTATTTTTTCGATTAAAAAAAAAAATTATAATGCAATGTTTCAGAACTAACCAATATATATATATTCTTTGATAATGTAGAAATGTTATTCATGAATCCTTTTTCCTTGAATATTATTAATTGGGAAATGTTTTGTGCAGGTAAAAATAAAGAATTTCATTTAATTCATTTCTAGAGCTTGATGGTGAAGTTATATATACAGTGGAACTTCCCTTTAACGAAGTCCCTATTTAACGAAGTTTTCTACTTAACGAAATTCTCTGCAGAACTTTGACTTTGAACACCATTAGCATGTAAATTAATCTCCACATTACGAAAAATATATTCTATATAATGAAGTTTATTCCACTTTGGTACGGGTACAGAATTTAAATTAAGCGATTGCTGTTCGAAGGATATGCAAATTTATTTCAGCAGATTCGATTGTATGAAAATGAACACATTTAAATAATTTCCATTCTGCTTGGTGCTAAATAAAACAATTTTTTTTCACACTAAGAAAAACACTTGTTATCACTGTTCTCCCACTCCGAGACTCCAGCGCTGACACTTGGGGGAAGTCAAAATCCCTTTTTTACCTTCAATGATATAGAAGATGAGGTGTCGCAATGGCGTCAGATGCATTGAAACAAAAAATATCTATTAGAGTCAGACAGGTACCATTCTGACCTTCCATTGCTGATAGACAATTGCTTTGTACATCCAAAAGAACGTGCTTCAAAATACAAATCTAAGAACATCAAAGTTATTTTTGTTCCCGCCAATACAGCTAAACTTCAATCTAAGGAATAATAAAAAAATCTTGAAGTACATTATCGAAAAAGACAGAAAAAAGCCGATGTAGTGAAAATATTAGTTTGAGATTCTGTGTATCAGAGTTGATGAAAGCTTGGGAATGTGACGTGATTTCATTGACCGTACACAACTGTTTTGTAAAAGACAGCTTCATAATTAAAACTGAATCAAATGCTTCTGAATCCAATACCTGTTTGTCATATCTCAAGAAAAAATTTCAGGAATTTAAGTTAATTTCTATTTAACGAATTTTCTTCATAACGAAGTTTTTAAGTGTAACGATGAGACTTCGTTAAATGGAAGTTCCACTGTATATATATATATATATATGGTGGGGATATTAGTATGTATAAAAATAAATTAAAAATTTAATCTTCACTTTTCTATCTTGCTTGGAATCACTTTCATCAAAATCTAAAGACCTGAATGTGATCTGCTTTTATTCTCACTTTCTTCACCTTAGTTTATCTTATTTTCTTATTGCGTAATGAAATTTAGATTACTAATCTTTGATGGAAGTTATGTATCACTATTGCAAAGTATGCTGATCATGACATTTTTGTACATATAAATATACAATTAAACATTAAATTTCAACATATAAATAAGACAAAGGTATCAAAAAGAGACTATTAAAACATTCTTACTTTACTATCAGATGCTGATCTACCACTTCTCTGTCTTCTTGAAGAATGTGAATTACTGTTTAAGAAATAAAAATATAACATGCAAATTTAATGCTCAGTAAATAACAATAGTATTACTTGAAAAATAAAATAAAATAAATTGTTCAGATAGTTTAAGAACATCGTTAAATATGTAAAATTTTCATAAAACATTATTAATCAACTTTATTCATGTCCAAACAGCTCAAAGCAGCCAAAGGAATATTACTAATATGTTTATAGGCAATTTTTTTGGAGTATGACAAAACGTCTTCCAATTACAACAACAGAAGTGTTCTGACTGGATGAACTTAATTACTACTTTAAATCTAAAGATGGCCAGGTTTTGACTTGTTGGAACTGTCAATTGGTTTATAGCATTTAATTCTGCATAAGTTTCCCTGAAAATTTTATACTTACAGGAAGAGGAAAAAAATCTGGCACAGTACCAATCTGTTACCTACCTATTGCTCTCTTAGCAAGAGAATACTGCACAGCACGGATTTCATGTGCAAGTATTGTGGCATCTACATGGCACCAAGAGGAAAGCAATGTACCCAAGAGGTCACCCTCTACAGTAGTAACTACATCAGATGCTGCTTGTTCTGATGGGGACTGACATTTTTACTGAGTCATGTGCATTGGCACTTCTAACAATGGCTAATTACAAATTTTACTGTTGAAAATGTTGGCCACACTGTTAAGGGAACTAGGTGCTTTTTATTTGGTACAAAAATTAAGAAAATATTGATTTTACAATTTTTTGTATAAAATGTATTTAGACATCCCAAGTATATTCTGGCTATGTGATTATAAATATGTGAAAGGGCTTTTTATTGCATCTTTTTTCCTTTAAATGATTCAGAGTTGCAATCAATTCATTTTTCTCAGTTTATGTTTTGTCAATATATCAGTATGATAAAAATGTTAAAACTTTAACATATACTTTTCAATTGATTTCCTTTCTTTTCTTTCCTTTTTGACAATTCTTAAGGTGCATTTTATAAAATTGGGGAAATTGGGGATAAGATTTTCAGTAATTTGTGTAAGTTTTTTTTTTTATGTTACATAAACAGTAATTTTTACTGTATTTTTACATATGTCATGATATTATATTTACTTTTTATTAAACAAATTCATTTTTTGAAAATTTGATCTCTAGTATTATACAATACACTTGTAAAGTAAAATTCTGAATTTTCAAAGAAAAATTAAGATTTTTTTTTTCTACTGCAAGAATTGCATTTTCTCTTGATTAAATCATTTTCCTTCATAAAACCATTTAATAATATTTGAAAAAAGTATCATAAAACACTCAGAGAAAAAAAAAATGGGATCAAAGTTTCCTTAATAGAATTGCAATACAATAATTCATGTACTGCATCATACATCTACGAGGATGGTTTGATAAGTTCTTGGCCTGACAGTGAAAACACCTTGAAATAGCTTGACCCATAATCACCCATGACCAAAATGAGCCACTAATCAAAATTTCTCAAACATGTGACCTAGCCCAATAGTCTTCTCGTTCCCTAAAACTGTAGGATACTAAATTTAGTTCAAATTCACTGAGCCGTTTTTAAGATAAAAATAGCTTGACCCATGATAAAAATGACCCACTAATCGAAATTTCTCGAACATGTGACTTAGTCCAATAGTCTTCTCGTTCCCTAAAACTGAAGGATACTAAATTTCGTTCAAATCCTCTGAGCCATTTTTAAGATAAAAATAGCTTGACCCATAATGACCCATGACCAAAATGATCCACTAATCAAATTTTTTCCAACATGTGACCTAGCCCAACAGTCTTCTCGTGCCCGAAAACTATAGGATGCAAAATTTATTCTAAATAGGCTGAGCCGTTTTTTAGATAAAATTAGCTTGACCTACAGTGACCCAAAATGACCTCCTAATAAAATTTTCTTGGACATGTGACCTAACCCAATGATTTTTCTCGTTCCCGAAACTCATAGGATACAAAATTTAATCAAAATCGTTAGAGCTCTTTTTTAGATAAAATTAACTTGACCCGCGTTGACCCAAAAATGACCCACTAATCGAAAGTTCTTGAACATGCGACCCATCCCAATAGTCTTCTCGTGCCTGAAAATGCTAGGATACAAAATTTAGTCAAAATCATTTGAACCGTTTTTTAGATACAATTAGCTTGACCCTAACCCATGGTGACCCAAAATGACCCACTAATCGAATTTTCTCGAACATGTGACCTAGCCCAATGGTTTTCTTGTGTCTCAAAATAGAATGATACAAAATTTTGTCAAAATTGTTAGAACCGTTTTTAAGATAAAATTTATATATATATATATATATCTACATATATAACCACACACACACACAAGATTTGCTCATTTTAGAATACATGATACTTTACAAACAACGTCATTTGGTCATACTAGTTCCATTTCTGTGTTAGGCAGAGAACTGCCTTCGTATGACAATCAATGTTGAATTTGTTATCCCCATATATTATGCACACATGGCAATTGATTCATGAAATCAATTTCATGATTCATGAAATCAATGGAACAGCTAATTTCTTATTAAAGAAAACTAAACACTATTTTTCAAAGTTTTTTTTTTTTTAAGGTAATGTGGGTAGACTAGAAGACAAAGTCTGTATCAAGTAAAGGATCTTCTTTGATTTTTTATAAAAGCATGAATATTTTAATGAATGTCAAAAAAAAAAAAAACATTTACTTGATTTAGCCATTTTAATTTAAATATTTCTGTCTTCACAAGTTAATCAATTCAGATCCAACTGGAACCTTTTGTGTCTATATGAGATGAACATGCTAAGTAAACAAGACCAACTGTAATTTCTTATTCAAAGATAAGCTTTAAACTATACAATATTTTATGTTTTTAATGCAAAAAAATTTTAAATAATATACATTTTTTAAATTATTCTATGCCAAAATACACTGAATAAATAAACAACAACAAAAAGAAATCCTTTTCTAGTGGCAAAAATTCACCAATTATTAAATTGTGGGAAAAAAAAAAAAAAAAAAAAAAATACATATAGAAAGTTAGACAGATGACTGAAAGTTTACTTCATAATAAAAGAAAGAATTCTGGTTTAAATGCTGCATATGTCAAGCAATTTTTGATTTGAAAGCAAATGGAATTTGTGTTAAATGGAAAAACTGTGCAGTCCCGGTGAAAGGAATACCATACAAATCTTTCTGTTAAGATAAAAAAACTGTCTGAAACAGAATCCCCCCCCCCCGCTTCCCTTGAAGTTTTGTTTTTACAGATTTTACTGTATTAGGACTATATTCATTTTAAACTTTAGTGCTTAATAATGAAACCTGGAAACAGACTACATTTTCTATCTCATATAATTACAAGGAAAATCTAAACAAACAATTAAGGTGACTATGTTTGGAAAGTAGATTTTGAATCATCCGAGTCCTTTTTTTCCCCCTCCTTTCTCGCTCTTTTTATGAAAGAATCTTATTGCACAAACTCTTCTATTTCCAAAAACGTTTTCGTCTGGTTTTATGTCAATTGGAAATAGATATATATCATTTTTTTTAAAACATTGATTCTATGTCTCTATGTACCTTTACACTTTAAATATATATATATATATATATATATATATATATATATATATATATTTTTTTTTTGGGGGGGGGGCGGTGCAGAAATCTACAACATTATCATTTCTCAAGTAATAGTCAATATAATTTAATGAATCTTTCAGATAGATGTTCTTGTTAATGAAATTAAATAAAAAAAAAATTGAAAAAATAACATATTAATGTATATAATATTATCTATATTTTCTTTTGATTTAAAAATTTCCCTAAGATTTTAGTGCATCTAGAAGAATACAATCATATGTACTTCATATATCAAAACTGAGATAGTGGTAAAAATATAATAAATTATAACACCTTGTAATAATATATTTCTTTTAAATGCTAAAAGGTGTAAACTAAAAACAAAATATGCAGTAAAATAACTTTTATTAGATTGTTGACATGTTTTGGCACACTCTGAACCATTATCAAAAACAAATGAGAATATTCTATATTGCATGGTCTTTGAAGTTATTATTTGAAATTCTATCATTTAATTTTCATGTACTTTTTTTAATTACGTGCACTATTTTAAATTTTTACTTGGTTGTTTATTTCCATATTTGTAACCATGGAGTAACTCAAGCAACAATTTTGGTAAGTTAAATGATGCTGCATCGCTACATATTTAACAGACATCATTTAACACCCAAATTGTGGCTTGAGTTACTCCATGGTTACAAATATGGAAATAAACAACCAAGTAAAAATTAAAAATAACGTGCGTAATTTAAAAAAAAAAGTACATGAAAATTAAATGATAGCATTTCAAATAATAACTTCAAAGACTGTGCAATTATAGAATATTCTCATTTGTTTTTGATAATGGCTCAGAGTGAGCTGCAACATGTCAACAATCTAATAAAAGTTATTTTACTGTATATTATGTTTTTAGTTTACACTTTTTAGCATTTAAAAGAAATGAGACAGTGGTATTTGAATTCCTTAAGAGTATTAACCATTTTGGTCAAATTTTCCTAAATTTTATTTCACTCAATTTTCAAAATAAGTATTATATTAATGATTAATCTTTTGTAAAAATCTTTGTTTCTATTTAGTTTTTATCTAAAGATTCTAAAAAAAAAAATTAAAAGATAGCTCTTTTCAAATAATCTGTACCGAACATAATCAATCACCACAAATTATTTTTTAATTCGTAAAAAATAGAGCAACATACCATGCACAAGCGCAAGATTCACACTTTTTTTCATATTTCTTTAACTCCGATTTTAATTGTTCAGCTTCCTCGGTAGCTTTTACATGTGCCTCTTTGATATCTCTAAAATCTTTTTCATATTCTTCAATCTATATAAAAATAAATAAATGAATTAAAGTTGGGGAAATTTATAGAAACAGCTTTTTATTAAGAGAAAGAAAATCAATATCAATCTATATTATAAAGGACAAACGTGACTGATTTATTTACGCTGACATCATTATAATGTTGACAATACCTGACCAATAAATTTTGCTTTTACTGCAAATTTTTAAACTTCTAGAAATAGCACAATTTCAATTTTTACATTGTTGAGTGGAAACAAAGATACAAACCTACAAATAGGCATATAAACAAATAAACGTGTGAACAAACATACAACCGGACAATTATACAAGCAAACAACAAACAAATGTAAGTATGTATATGTTACGGTCAATATTATTAATCCGATCATTATTAATAATAACCAGTTATTATTAATGACGACCGAATTAATCATATTGACCGTAACATATAGATTAAAGATATATATATGAAATTTGGGCAGAATCAGTATATTCTGACAGCAGTTTCCAAAACATTTGAAAATCTTTTAGTAACTTTTATCTTTAAACAGGTTTTTAACTGATTAAAAAATCCTCTAAATTATGGGTTTTGACGCTTCATAAAATAATTATATTTTAAGCTAATGGATTTTAATTTAAGCAAACAATAAGTCCATTATAAAATATAGTAACGTAAAGTATCTATATTATAAAGCAAAAACATGTCCAGGAGTAATGTTAATGCCATTTTGACAGTGGCATTACCTGAACAATAAATTTCACTTTTATTGCAATTTTTTTAACTTTTAGATATTGTATAATTTCAATTTTTACACCATCGAAGAAAAAAAAAAAAAAAAAAAAAAAAAAAAGGGGGGGGGGGGGGTTAATGTTATTTGTTTGAAAACTGTACCTCAACTTACTGATTTTTTATGGTTTTTAAAATATTTTTTAAGCTAAGCATGATTTTTTACAAATCATCTTTATTGTGTGTAGACCAATTATAAAAGACCAACAAATTTGCACTTAAAACAAAATAAATAATACAGCATTTGTTGCTAAGATTCCATAACAAAATTAAAACTTCACGAATAATTTAATTAATTAATTAATTAATATAAATAAAACACAAATTTAACAGACATGTAATCGAACTACGCAGTTAAAATACTGAAATAATCAGAAGAATTTAAAAAGCTGCTGTAAGTAGCAAAATCTTTGGTAATTTTTTTGGCTATTAACTCCTGGCATGTGGCTAATATGAAAGTATTGCTTTTAATAAATTTCAAAACTCTATTTGAATACATTATTAAACCAGGAAGCCCAGGTTTGACCTTTTAATATCAATAATGGAACAAAATAATTTTAAACATACTTGCTGTTTAAAGAGAGGAATATCATTAGTTTGTTCTGCACTTTCAGCAAGTTTCCCTTCCAAGTTTCTTATTCTTTCTTCACATTCTCCTTTTTGTTCTTCCATTTCAAAAAACTGAGCAGTAAGCTCATCAATTCTTGATAGGAATTGCTTTGCTTCATGTTCTTTCAAAGTAGTAACTTCTTTGACCTAGATAAAAATAAATATAGATACAAAGCTTATTGCATGACAAGATAATATTTTGACAAAATTAAAACTAACTAAAATAAAATTATTATGATCCAATTAACCACACCCCGTTTTTTTAAACACTATTTAAAAGTTTTTGTTAATTTTACAAACACCATAAATTCCAGAAAATGATTTTTTTTTTTCATTTAAATAATTATTAAATGATAAATATTGAATAGTATATTTTACAGTAACTTTTGACAAACAGAAACAATTATCAAGATAAATTAAAGAAGAAAATTTAGCCTGAATTAAAAAAGTCCTTCCGGCCTGTACCGGGAGGAAAAGGTAGCTTTCCTACATCTTCGTTTTAAAATTTTAGCTAATGTTACATGAAAACAGCAAGTTAAAATGCAAAGAAACGTTTACAAAAGATTCGTTAATACTTAAGAAATTCGCCAAATTATTGAGCAATAGCCAAATTGGCTTCATTTATAAAGACTTATTTTGGTCGCCAAATTTGGTGATATTTCGCCAAATGTCGCCAATTTTGGCGAGAATTTGGCGCTAATGGATATGAATATATAGTTTTATGCGTATGATTAGGAAAAAAATTATTACAACAATGAAAGAAAATAATTTGCGAGTAATCGCGTTAATGTGCTGTTTTGTTTCAAAATGTCAGCCACCCTAGAATTTCAAACTGCTCTATCTCAGCCATTTTTTAAGATAGAGGTAAACCAAAAAATGCTCTGGAATCCTTGTATCAAGGCCTAACAGGTAATTAAAAAATAAATTTGAATTTTTAACTTTTTTGTATATTTATTTTAGTTTTAAATTTTTAAATGGCCGCCATCTTGAAACAAAATGGCGGACCAAGCTGGCCAACGAACTCGGTCGAGACATTAGTGACCTTAATACACACAATTAGTTTCATCAAAATCGATTTATAAATACGTGCGTTATCGTATGACATAGGTCAGATATATATATATATATATATATATATATATATATATATATATATATATATATATATCAACATTTGGACGGAGGGTGGTTTTGGGGTCTGGGGGTCATGATCGGTGAAAATATATCAAAATTTTCTGGAATTGCTTTCCTCTGAACGGCTGCAATAGGTAGCTTTATACTTTTTTGTATTGAAAGCTACCTAAAACTAGCCTAACAAGCAATCTTGATTAACAATAAAACACAAAACATTTCTGTCTATATCTATACTTAAAAAGGTCTATCCCTCCTGCTTTAAAAAAAAAAAATATATATATAGTATTATTTAAGCAAACTGTTTGAATGACTGTTCAAAAGTAACTTATGTAGTTAATAATCAATAAATAACATACCTAAAAATGCATGATTTTTAACAATTTCTGAAAATTCTTAATTGAGTTAAGACATCATAAAAGCATAATACTACTGTTTGTGTAATTATCGTCTGCAGCGAGCAAAGCTGCATGTTCCTTGATTTCATGTGCTCCGAGTTTATATAAGTTTCTATTTCGTACTTTCCGCGTTTGGCAACACTCAGTGTTCTGTTTTGCTTTTTGTTGTTTTTAGAATGTGATAAAGAATGTTGTGGAATATGCCGTGTGATGGCTCGCTTTATTTATGTGTGAATAAAACCGCATGTATACAGTCCATTATTGCATTTGTGTTTTAGTTAAGAACCAGCAGTGTGTATGTGTATAGTTTAAAACACAATAACATTCTTGGTACAAGTCTAGCCGGAGTGCTAGTGAAAAAAAAAAGTGTAGAATGGAACTTTTTTCTGAACTGCTGTGTGATGTTTTTTTGTGGCGAAATATTACCTCAGCTTGTGAGGTAAGTTAACTTTGAACATTATTTTTCGTGTGTAAAAATAATTTGCTATTTAAAACTGTAGAATTGTGATGAGAATAATAGTTTAGATTTAAACTAAATTTCCTATTAACGTATTTTAGAACTAGTTTTGTGTTTGATTTAAGTAAAAATGAGTGAATTAACAACTTTTAAAACGAAAAGAACTGCTCTACGAAGAAGTGTAACGAATTATATTAAGAAAATAGAAAGTATAATCGCAGATGGTGAGATTAATTTAACAGAATTAGAAGAAAATATTGAACTGTTAAAACAGAAAGAAACGGAACTAAAAAAACTTGATAGGGAAATTGAAAGTTTAATTACAGATTCTAAACAATTAGAGAGCGAGATAGATACCGCACAGGAAATTTCAGATAAAATTGATTTGTGGAAATTTAAAGGTGAAAAAGTATTGAAAATCGAAAATGCGAAGTTAAATAAGAGTGAAAATAAATCTGATAGTGTAATTTCCGAAAACATTTTTGAGAATATTAAATTACCTAGGTTATCATTACCTACTTTTGGAGGCAATATCACTGAATGGATAGCTTTTAAAGATCTTTTCAATGCATGCGTAAACAGTAATACGACTATATCTAATGCTCAAAAATTGCAGTATTTAAAGGCTTCATTGAAAGGTGAAGCATATCGCGTCATTCAGTCTATTCAAATTTCGGATTCTAATTTTGAAATTGCATGGAATCTATTAGACGAAAGATATTCAAATAAGAGAGAACAAATTTTTGCATATATTAAACGATTTCTAAGTTTACCAGCAATTCAAACAGAATCAGCTGTTGCTATTTTAAATCTAGTTGATAACATTAATGAAGTTATTTGCTCGTTAGAAGTATTGAACCAAACCATTGACAAATTTGGGGATACATTAATGACTTATTTAATTTTGCAAAAATTGGATCCTTCTACAAAATTGTGGTGGGAACGTCAGCTTAAAAGCAATGAAATTCCGAAACTTAAGAACTTAATTGAATTTCTTAAGAATTATGCAAGAACTCTTCAAAATAGCAAGTTAGTGGTAAATAAGGTACCTAAATCTGTATTTCCAAATAAGAGTAATGCTTTTGTAGCTACTTTGAGTTGTGGTTACTGTAAAGAAGAACATAGTTTAGCTAAATGCTCAAAATTTCTCAATTTGCCTGTTCAACAACGAATAGATTTCGTAAAACATAATCATTATTGCTTTAATTGTCTATCTAATATGCATTTTCTCAATAAATGTAAGAGTCTAAATACGTGCCACCATTGCTTTAAGAAACATCATAGTATTTTGCACATGGTAAACAATTCAAGGAATAAGACTCAGACCAATAGTATGTCCCCACACGCACAAGAATTTATCCCTAAAAAAGTTGAGTCAGCGAGTGATAATGTTTCGTCTACAGTCTGTGCCTCTCATTATGAATCAAACGCAAAGAGTAATCAAAAGAGTCATATTTTGTTGTCTACCGCATTAATAAAAGTTCAAAATTCTAAACAAGAATTTGTAAAATGCAGATGTTTATGTGATACAGGCTCTCAGAAGTCATTTATTTCTAGAGAATGTGTAAACAAATTAGGATTAAAGGTAAAAGATAGTTCTATTATTGTGTCATGTTTGGGAACATTTAATACTGTGAGTAATGGGGAAGTCGATTTATTATTCACTTCTCACTTCAAAACTGATCTTAGAGTATCAACATCAGCATTCGTAATGGATAAAGTGACAGATAATATTCCCTATGTGTCTTTACCTTCAGTCATTTGCGATAATTTCAGTGATTTAATGTTAGCTGATCCATTGTTTTACAAATCACAAAAAATTGACATTTTATTTGGTGTAAATGTATTTATGCATTTAATGACTGGTGAAATTGTCAAACGTGAACCTAACCTTCCATTTGCCTTAAATTCGAGACTTGGGTGGATAATTTCGGGTACTACAAATTTTGAAACGTTGGCAACTGATCCAGTACATGTAAATCATTTAAGTACAAAAACTGACGAGTTGGTAAATTCATTCTGGGAATTAGAAAAAATTCCAAATGGGCAACCTTTAACAGTTGAAGAAAGACATTGTGAAAAACATTTTGAGAGTTCTCATTTTAGAGAAAAATCAGGCCGCTATTCAGTCGCATTACCATTCAAACAGGATCGAGATATTTTAGGTGATTCACGCCAAATGGCGTACAGAAGATTTCTTTATCTTGAGAAACGATTAATATCCATGCCAGAAATTTACAACCAATATGTTCAATTTATGAAAGAATATTTATCTCTGGGCCATATGAACTTTGTTTCGAATACAGATCGTGAATTAGAAACTAAACATTATTACATTCCACACCACTTCGTCTTAAACAATTCTAGTTTAACTACCAAATTAAGAGTAGTTTTTGATGCGAGTGCTAAAACAACAACAGGTGTTTCTTTAAACGACATTCTAATGGTAGGTCCCAAAATACAAGATGATTTAATTTGTATTTTATTAAGGTTTAGATTTCATAATATTGCCATAACAGCGGATATAAGAATGATGTATAGGCAGGTAAAAATTCATGACAACGATAGGGATTTTCAAAGAATATTATGGAGAGATAGTCCAGATAAACAAATACAAGTCTTTTGCTTAAATACTGTCACGTATGGAACTGCTGCTGCTCCATATCTTGCAACTAAAGCTTTGAGTCAGTTAGCAATTGATGAGGGTCTTAATTTCCCAAAAGCAAAGACTATAGTTTTAAGAGACTTTTATGTCGACGATGTTTTAACTGGTGTTGAGAATAGTCAGGAAGGTACTGAATTGATATCTGATTTGCAAAAAATGCTAAAAAAAGGTGGGTTTGAGCTACATAAATGGTCCACAAATGAACCATCACTATTGAAAAATGCTGGGTTAGCGAACACAATTGACGATCATATACATAGTGTAGTGGGCAATAAGGCCACAAAAGTTTTAGGAGTGGAATGGCATCCTGATGATGATATGTTCAAATGTAATTTCACTGATATAAATTATCAAGTTGTCCCTACTAAAAGAATTATTCTGTCATTTGTCTCAACGCTGTTTGATCCATTGGGGTGGATTGCACCTTTTGTGATTCTAACTAAAATGATCCTTCAAGAACTGTGGAAATTACAATTATCATGGGATGACCCAGTACCAGCAAATATTGACCAAAAGTGGAAAATTTTGTGCCAAGAAGTCAAACTCTTAAATTCCATATATATACCTAGAAAAGTAATTTTGCCCAATTATTCTCGATGTGAACTTCACGGATTTTGTGATGCGTCAGAAAAGGGTTATTCAGCAGTTATTTACGTTAAAACTTGTGATAGCTCTAACATTGATGTGAAACTTTTAACAGCTAAAACTCGCGTAGCACCACTGAAACCTGTCACGATTCCAATACTGGAATTATGTTCTGCAGTATTACTGGCACACTTAATACAGGCAGTCAGAGCTGCATTACATATAAAACCTGATTCTGTGCACGCATGGAGTGATTCACAAATTGTATTGTCATGGCTAAGATCAAATCCTAAAAGATGGCAAGTCTTTGTAGCCAACAGAGTATCAGAAATTCAATCCATTTTACCAGCTGAGAACTGGAACCATGTGGACGGAAAAGAAAATCCTGCTGATTGTGCATCACGTGGGTTACTTCCTGCAGAACTACTGTCCCATGACTTGTGGTGGAACGGCCCACTATGGTTAAGAAGTAGTGAGGTTCCAGTGCATGAACCTATTCCCATAAATGAAGAAGAATTACCAGAAGCACGTAAAACCTTATCATTTGTAGCTTCTAAAACTGTAAAAGAGCTTGATGTTATATCAAAAATATCTTCGTTCTCCAAATTGCAACGCATATTTGCTTGGATATTGAGATTCATCTCCAATTCAAAGGTAACACGTGTAGAAAGAAATACATCCTTTTTATCAAGCAGTGAAATTCAAGCCGCAACACGCTGCATTATTCGGATAGTTCAACAAGTGAACTTCAGTAAGGAAATTCAGTATTTAGAAGCTGGAAAAGAGCTACCTGCAAATAGCAGTCTCATGTGCTTGTGTCCAATTTTAGATGATAACAAAATATTAAGAGTAGGAGGAAGATTGAAAAACGCACAGCTGTCGGAGAATGAAAAGCACCCAATCTTATTACCATCAAAGCACCATGTGACTAAGATCATAATTAAACATTATCATGAAAAATACTTACATGCAGGTTCAGAACTTCTTCTTTCTTTAATTAGACAGCAATTTTGGATCATTACTGCTAGGTCTGTTATTCGGAAAATGGTAAGAGCTTGTGTTACGTGTTGCAGATATAAAGCTCAAACTGCAAAACAAATAATGGCTGATCTTCCAGCATCCAGAGTAACACAATCACGACCATTTCATCGAGTTGGAACAGATTTTTCAGGACCATTCATGATTAAATATCGTGCAGGACGCGGAGTAAAATCATTTAAATCATATGTGTGTGTATTTGTCTGCTTCGTCATCAAAGCAGTCCATCTTGAAGTCGTAGAAGATCTTTCAACAAAGGCATTCTTAAGTGCATTAAAACGATTTATTGCAAGAAGAGGGAAACCTTTTGAGATTTTTAGTGATTGTGGAACCAACTTCAAAGGTGCAGAAAAAGAAATTAACAAATATCTTTTGCAGTGCAAGCAGAATGAAGAAATTTGCAAATTTTTGTCGTCAGAAGAATTAACTTGGACATTTAATCCGCCTTCTGCTCCACACTTTGGTGGACTGTGGGAATCTGCAGTAAAATCCATGAAATCGCATTTGAAGAAAACCGTTGGTGACACTGTATTAACCTATCCTGAGTTCCAAACCTTGGTTACACAAGTTGAAGCTTGCCTCAACTCTAGGCCACTGTGTCCCATATCATCTGACCCAACAGACTTGACTGCTCTAACGCCAGGTCACTTCCTAGTTGGAAGTTCTCTAACTGCCATACCCGAACAAGATCTAAGTCACAGTTCCTTGAGTCACCTTGATAGATGGCATGTGAGACAGTTCATCTTACAGCAATTTTGGAAAAGATGGAGCCGGGAATATTTGGCTCAACTTCAGCAAAGACCTAAATGGCAGAAAAGTCAGCGAAATTTAGACGTCAATGACTTAGTCCTCATAAAAGATGATAATCTTCCACCACTTAAATGGAAATTAGGGAGAATACTAACTGTTCATCCAGGTTCAGATAATAAGGTCAGAGTTGTGACGATCAAGACTAGTAGTGGTGTAATCAATCGTCCAGTAGTGAAATTGTGTCCTCTTCCTAAAGAAACTAAAAACTTTTTAATACATTTTTCTATTTTTTTGCATTAATTTGTTTGTGTTATTAATTGTGTTTTTTTTCATTATAGTCAGAAATTATATGCAACTAACCACTTGTTGAAATCCCAGGGGATTTCAACGGGGGCCAGAATGTTTGTGTAATTATCGTCTGCAGCGAGCAAAGCTGCATGTTCCTTGATTTCATGTGCTCCGAGTTTATATAAGTTTCTATTTCGTACTTTCCGCGTTTGGCAACACTCAGTGTTCTGTTTTGCTTTTTGTTGTTTTTAGAATGTGATAAAGAATGTTGTGGAATATGCCGTGTGATGGCTCGCTTTATTTATGTGTGAATAAAACCGCATGTATACAGTCCATTATTGCATTTGTGTTTTAGTTAAGAACCAGCAGTGTGTATGTGTATAGTTTAAAACTCAATAACAACTACATATCAGGAAAAATGATTACAAATTAACACATTCTTATGCATAAGAAATAACAGAAAAGATCAAACTGAATGAAACAAGTATATTTAACATCTTTCAACGTGAAATTTTAATAAATGACAAATTTTAAAACTATCATTTCTAGTTTCAATAAATAATCAAAATATATTGTAACAGCCATTTAGATTAAAGTAAACTACTTTTAAAATATGTTTGTGAAGGCTGTGGTACATTGTACATATAATGCATGACATAAACCAATTCTTCATTTCCTCAGTCATAAATTTCAGCCATAATTCTCAATGCAGAAATTTTACATTTCTAAATAATGATTATTTTTTAAAATACATACTAAGGAAACCTATATACAATACACACCCTATGTACTAAGGAAACCTATATACCCTATAACACACAGTACTTGTCTGTTATAAGGGTCTTGGCGAGAAATCTGCATCCATTCTGCAAATCAAAGTACAATAATGATAATAACCTGGGCAATGAATTGCCAAATGACGGAGATATATCAGCAAGTTAGGTGCAAAATCTCGTCAAATGTTTGCAGTCCTAAAAAAGCAGCTTGTGTTTATGCTATCATCATATTGATTTCTCATTGATGTTCCAGAACATTTTTCATAGTTTTTTTTTTTTTTTTTTTTTTTTTTTAATTGCATGTTGTTTTTTTTTAATTGTTTGTATTTATTTTTTATAAATATGGAAACAATCTTTGATTTACCAAGTACTGAGATGGATGCAATCTCATTTTTTCAAAAGCAAGGGTTTTTAGCTAACAAACAACTATGCGAAAATAGCCATGATATGAAACTGTATGTTACCAATAATTGCCAAACATTGACTCAAAATAGAGCGACTCTATGCCAAAACACCTTGCTTTTTTGAGGGTTTTTTCCCCCCCTTACACGTCTGAATGTTTTGAAATTTTGTAGGTGTTGGAGGTTTTGTAGGTGGTTTGGTCTATCGATACGCAATGCTCTAAAAAGGTTGTATCGAAGTACGGACGTTTAGTTACTTTTAGCGTAGAAAAATATAGTCTTTGTGAGGCACGAAATGACCTGCTTTCGCCAGTGTTTTTGAAAGGGTTAAAATTTATATTTATTTTAAACCGATCGCACCATCTATTAGAAGGTTTCTGGTTTAAGAATATATATTTGGTTTGTTGGTATCTTTGAAATTGCACCCTAGAGGAGCGTTGCCATAAGGGAAAAAAACATCCTTTGGGAAAACAACCCTTTCTGATTTTTTTTTTTTTTTTTCAAAGGACAAACAATGATATATTGTCTAATTGATTGCGGCATTTGAGACATAACAGCATAATTTTTCTGAATGTGTTTTCCAATTTTAACTGTAACAAACGGTTAGGTTGATTTAGGCCAATTTAAAACTACAAAAAAAACATAACAAAAATGTGCGTTCTGTTCTTCATTTCATCCTGATGTGTAAATCGGGTTCAAGGTATTTTGCCAGCTCACAAAGAAAGAGATGAGTTTTTAATTAATATCTTGGCTAATTATCAAAATATTAAAAATCTGAGCATCAAATGAATCAAGACATGCCTTGGACTATCCTTGCCTAATTTTTCTGACTTCTAGGTTAGCTAGATTTTGTTAGCCATCACGGACACACACACATACACAGAGATAAACTTTCTTTATTAGTATAGATTATACGTGGATGCTCCATTCATGCTTCCTGAGCTTGACAAAATAGACTACAACTTAATGTAATCATAATTATGAAGGCTGCTATAAACCTAAAAGTATCAATATCTCTATTATTTAACATAGTTCTAAATACTGCCACTAGAAGGTGCTATTTTGTTTTTTACAGGAACTATATATCAAAATATCAGAAAATGACTGGGCTATTACTATATCGGGGGTCCTTTATGGGCCAAAGGATGACAGACACTATGTTGCCTAAGGCAGTAAGACCCCACAAGGTTTGTTTGGAAAAAATTTCATTTAAATATATAAAATCATTCAAAGTTCATATGAAAATACAAACTGGAACATGCATAGTATGTCCGGTGTTCACTGCCGAAGTAGCGAGGCCCCCAACTCTAGGTTAGTTTGGTTAGATTTTCATTTAAAAATATAAAATCATTCAACACTATTTTAGGCATATTTAATATATATATATATATATATATACATATAAAAACAAATATAACAGTTCATCAGGTTTGTTTTCATAGCTGTTTTGGCAATAAATCTCACTTTCTTAAGCCCAAATTGCACCAAACTTTTTACCAAGGATCCTATAACAAACAAGTACCCAATACACTTTTAACATTGACATTTTTACAAAGATTGCAATTAAAAACAGGTGATAGATACATAAACATTTAAAAAAAATTGTTTGATATAAATATGATAGTCTAATATTAAAAAAAAAAAATCATTACCTTTTCTAATTCCAGTTCTAACAGTTTTGAAACTCTGTCATAATCCACTTGCAATTTTTCACATTTCAGCATTACTTGAGCCAATTTATCCCTTCAGAAAATAAATAAATACATAATGAACAGAGGAAAGTATATTCAACTGGGTAAATTATATCTAATGGTTGGAGTATCATAGTTGAGATCATGTAAATGCTATAGTTATATAGCAGAGAATCATGTAAATACTATAGTTATAGCTCAGAGGAATAAAATTAGCGCTGCATTTCGCAGCTTTGTCCAACAAATAAGAGTGAAATATGCCAGTGCAGGATATCGTCGGGATAGCTCAGTAAAGAGAGCGTTGGTATGGCAAACCAAAGTACCCAGGTTCAAGTCCTGGTCCCGGCATATTTTCACTCTGTTGGAAAAAATCTCAACTATTATACTCCAACCATTAGATATAAATAAATACATTTCAAAAATTTCTAAAACATATTCAAGTTACAATAACTCTGAATTATACTAAAAGGGGAAAAAATGTTTTCTTAATTTAGTACACAATTTTTTTTTAAAGTAAACTTCATGACTACAGTTGAAAATTTTAAAATTATGACATTGTAACTTTTAAAATCGTAAAAGAAAAAATGAAAAGAACAGAAGGTTTCTTTTGCACCATAATATAAATCATATCAAAGTTTCCACCAGACAGTTTCAAGAAGGCGCTCTGCACTCTGCGTGACTTTTGGTTTAAAAAATAGCACACTTCTTGCCCTTAGTCAAAAAATATTATCCTTACTACCTTTTGTAATTAAAAATTTCCTTGTATAGTAAAAACTGGTTCATTGTTGTGTCTTGAAAAGATTGCTAAAACTTTTAAATATTAAAGTACCTTAAATTATAAATAATTAAAGTGCCTTTAAAAATCAAAAGTACATAAGAATCTAAAATGTGCCCTTAAGAATCTAAAAAGTGTCCTTAAGAATTTAAAAAGTGCCCTTTTCCTACCAGCAGCGCCTTGCTCTTTTTTAAACCTGGGACAAACTCTGATTATATATCGTTTAAAAAAAGCATTCAGTGAAATAGTTACCAAGCATTTGATACAATATGTAGCATTATTGTAACATTTTTTTTAGTACAAAACACAATATAATTAATTTAGAAAAAAAGATTAAACTATTTTTCATTAGTATTATTAAAAATTATTAAATAAATAAAATGACCATATCAAAATACGCAGCTAGCATTAGGTGACTTTGCAAATTAGTCTTAGACATTATTTCGTGGAAAAGAATTTTTGCTTGTTGGCATTTTTTTTCTTTGTATCAATAAAATAACCGGTAAAAAAACTAACTTTCATTATCCAAAACCTTTTGATAACTTTTTTTTTTTTTTTTTTTTTTTTTTTTTTTTGTAATTTTAGTATGCAGTTCTATCTTGCAAATGAATTGGGTTTATTGGGTTTTTTCACAGCTGTGAATTACAGATCTAGACTGTAAATGTACTAATAATTGTAAAATAAAAATGAAAATCTACATAAAAAAAACTAGGCAATGATTTTTAATAATCTGACTCACTTGGTATTTTGATTTGCTTCTTGTTCCAATTTTAAAATATCTTGCAAGTTCCGTATGTCTTCACGAAGCTCCTGCACTACATGGTCATCAGACTTTTTAGCTCTGTCCAGCCTGACCTGATTCTCCTCAAGTTGTTGTTGCAAGCTTTCACAGCTGTAATTTTAAATGAATAAAAAAAAATAAATATAAACTAGATGGAACCCGTCAAAACTTAACGGAAAAAAATTACAATAACAATATTAGTAAAATAAGCTTCTTTATTACATAAGAAGGGGTGCTTATGAAACAATCTTTCAAATATTTTAGTTTAAAAGTTTTTTCCCTCAGTGAATTACAGTACTATTTCCGATGCAAACTCCAAACAAAAAATCCGTAAACAAAATGCAAATCAGTTTGACATTACCGCCCTATTCCTCACGGCAAGAAAGAAAATTTCCTGAACCTATGAAGTATCATACAAATAGTATATCCCTACGTTCATCTCATATTCAGTCAAAAAAGAACATAGTAAATAAAGCACACATCTCCCCCCCCCCACCCCCTGTGATAATGCAACCGAATGAGCTCCTCTGCGCTTGTGCATTGCATCTCCCCAAACGAATCGTCAAAATTCGACGTTAAAAAAAAAGTTTTAAAATGTTTTGATCAAAATTTTTAAAATGTCTTCTTTAATCATTGTTTGTTTCAAATACATATCTTCTGTTGTGTCGCTAACAAAACTTTAAAATTAAATATTAATTAATTTAATTTATTTCTAATTTGTCCATTTTTTAACTGTTAAAACATATTGTGTAATTATGGGATGTTTTGTTTATTTTAATACTAATTGTTGTTTTTCATAGTTAAAGTTAATATTGCAGTTATGGGTTGCAGGTTGATTTAATAGCTAAAGTTGTTTATTTTTAATTATATTCTTCTGGCACAGAATTTTATTTAATTCTCACACTGTCCACTAAGTTCAATAGTTTCTAAATAAATATTGGTTTAATTATAGATTTGTATTATTTGGGCTGAATGATTGTTTATTAACATAATGTTTTTGGAATTGGCCTTTAATCGGTTGATTAGAGCGCACTTCAACTTGTTTAACGTTAATTTTGAAAATGTTTATTTTTGTAACGATCATATTGCACCATTATTCACAGATATATTTTTAAATATGTGGTTATAATTTAAATATTAAATTGAAAGGAGTTGCTGGTATTTTAAGAAGGTTTTTGTGGAGGCTGCTGGTTAAATTAAATATAAATGATAATCCATTTACTTTTGCATGTGGTGAAAATTCTGTTTTTCTCTCTCTCTTTCCCCTTTTTCCCCTTGTTTACAATATCATCGGCGAACACCGGACCGGAGCAAGTCTTCTGGTAAAGTCATCAAAGAGTGAATATCCCTTTAGCGTCCCCACGTGATCTTTGACGTCACGTATTTCCGGATGATGAGTTTAACACATGTGCGCAGAGATACATATGCATTTTTAATCATAAACCTTAAATGAATTTAAGTAAGGAAAATGATTAAATGCAATTAAGCATCTGATGCTCTATTGCTCAGATTAAGATGATTTTTCACAATAGCTCCTCATAATTAAAGTTTTTCTTCAAGACATTCATGTAACTATTTACCCTGCGCGCATAAAGATCAAAAGTAAGTGATCAAGCACAAAAGAAGTTGAGTGGGGAGTTCTTGAAAGCAAGAGCGAGAGGGAGATATTCTTGATTCTGACGGCAGCAGAGATGGAGTAGAACTGAGAAGGTCTCAGATTTATCTGCCAGTACTGAGTGGCCAGGGGCCACAAAATGATAAGTTCTCGTCTTTCCTGTCTTTTCTTTAATTTTCTCTGCATGCTTCCTAATATTTTTTTTTGTGTTCATTTAAACTACAATCTATCTTCAAGCATTATGCTTGGTTTAAATTAATTTAAAATATGGTTAATTAATTTTTTAAAACTAAACCAGCAGCTCCGAATTTTATAATAAAATATTAAATGAATAATTGAAATGTTTCACACGACTATGTATGTCGAAATTTATGTTGGAAATACAGAATGTTTCACACGATTATGTATTGTTGAATTTTGTGTTGAAAAGAGATTTTCTTAATTAATTCTGAAGGCAAAATTATACTTAATTATATATGTTTATCACAATAAACAAAATTTAATTACAATTATGGATTTGTGTTCATTTACCTTGCAGTGCATCCTTTTATTTATTTTATTTCAGCATTAGAAGAAATGATTATTTTTACATTTGAGGGAATACAGACAACTTATGTAAGGTCTTTATTTTTGTTAATTCTTAAGTATAAATTTTAATAGTAAGAATATAATTTTAGAGCAATCTAATTTTAATTAATTCTCGCGTGATTTTTTTCAGTTAAGAAGTTGTCTGTATTCAGTAAATCAGGTTTTAGTGAATAACCGTTGGAACTGGTTGATATGGGGATAATGTATATGTTTTGAAACGGAGTTGAGGTAAATTGGATTTTATTAATGATGGAGAATTAAGAGATATTTTGATATGTTGAATTGATAAGAAATTGGAGATTTACCTTTTGATATACATTTTTGAATCAACTAGTTCCATCGCGTTATGTTTCAGGAGAATACATTTTTATTTTTCAGATTTAGATTTATTTCAGGAAGAAGAAGATTCAGGGCTAGCACTAGGATTTTTCAAAATTTTAGGGAGGAATTTTAGGAATTTTTCCCCAAATTTTAGGAAAATTTTAGGGGCATTTGCGATATTTTTAACATTACAAGTATGTAATAACAGTATTTTTGTGCTAATCAGGCACATGTGGTACACTGCCAAAGAATATTCCCATCATTCCAATGAATTCAGCCCTTGTTCCATGTGCTTGTGTTGTTTGTTGCGAATGTGTGCATTTAAATTTGCACAATAACCGGCTTCATATTACAAACCGTTTTGACAGCTTATGCTTACTGCAATTGTATTAATTAGAATTTTGAATTCCTGGATCATTGAGCCTAACCAGAATGAATGCTCTCTTTCGGATGTTCTCGGTGAACCTAGAGAACAAGAGGCAGGAAGTAGGGGTGATTATGAGAAAAAAATTTTTTTCTGAAGCTCACAGAAAAACTTCTGAAAGGTTTTTTTTTCAGACGTTTTTTCCGTGATATTTTGACGAAACATGCATTTTTTTTACATTCTTTCACGAAATTCGCCTTATTTGCACGATTTATTGACAAAATCCCACGTTTTTTCGTGATCTTTTGATGGAATTCGCTTTTTTTTTTTCCGCGATCTTTTGACGGAATTCGCTTTTTTTCCGTGATTCTTAGACGAAATTATCTTTTTTCTTTGATTTTTGGATGAAATTTGAGGGGTTTTTCACGATTTTTTAAATCTAAATTCATGTGTATTCTGAGATTTTTTTTAAGAAATTCTAGTTTTTTTCCCTGAGATGTTTTTAAAAAATTTGCGATCCTATGAAGAAATTCGTGTTTGTCACAATCCTTAGAGTTTTTTTTTCAGGATTGTTTATCGAAATTAGCTTCCCCCCCCCCCCCCCCCCCCCACCACCACGATATCCTTGGATGAAATTAAGTTTTTTTCCCGATTCTTTGCTGAAATTTGCTTTTATCCGTGATCTTTTGACGAATTTTGCGTTTTTTACATGATTTTTTGACAAAATTTGCATTGTTATAGCAATCTTTTGACGAAATACGCATCTTTATCGGTGACCATTTGTCAAAATTCATGATATTTTTTGGTGAAATTTTGGCGATCTCGAATTTTTAGGAACAAGAAGAAAATTTTAGGAGAATTTTAGGAATTTTAGGGGGAATGCTAGCCTGTTTCCATTTCAGTTATAAATGAAATTTGAAAATCGTCTGCAGTCCCATAGGAAAGCATTATGACCTAAAAAAAATGTTCTATATTTTTCGAATGAATGAACCAAATGTAACTAAAAACTATACAGCTAATTCCGGGTACCTCACCAACATACCTACCAAAAATCAACCTAATCGGATCATTTTTACGGCAGTTATCGCGGAACAGACAGACAAACAAACAGACGGAAACCAAAAACTTTTCGGGTCTCAATAGTAAGCCTTCACTGACGTTTCGGCAATTATGCCAAATATAAAGTATCTAGAGCTGTAAAGTAATATAGGACAAAATTAGCACTCGCCATTTGGAGAGTAATACTGAAAATTTGGCGACTGACTTTATTACCAGCACTGGCCAAACTTAATAGCCACACTCACCAACTGTGATGATTGAATGGAAACAGATTTTTTTCCCGCTGTCGCTTGTCGAATATCGAAACCATTTGGCGAATTTCACGATTTTTCCCCTGAAACCATTTGACGAATTGAGATTCTTTTTTCTCGAAGCCATTCGACGATATTCGCAACCCCCCCCCCCCAGACCATTTGATGAATTTTACGAGTTTTCTGCTATTAATTGTTGAATTTCATGATTTATAGACTATCGATTAACGAATTTCATGATTTTTTCCATGAGCATTCAACAAATTGTACACTTTCTTTCTACTGACGTTCGATGAAATGCACACTTTATTTATCTATTTGTAAATTTGTTATTGGCCAGTGCTTATGAAATCTGGCAAGTTAAAAAAATCCATGTACTGGCCAATGGCCAATGAGTAAAAAAGTTAATTTTTACCTATATAAAGTAATACTTCAGATCGATAGCACCTTTCTTGGAAGCACTTATGATATCCCCCATTCCCCATAAATTAGTGCTTGCCTAGGAACCTGAAACTTCTAAAAGAATCACGAGACTTGGCTACATTTTCCACATGTGATGTTTTTGATGGGTTCTGGATTACAAGACAGAATTAAAGTATCATCACCCTTGGTAGATTTCGTACCATCTTCATGTTCACTGAATCTTGTTGGAGCTAATGCTTTATTCTGAACATAGACAATTTTTCTTGGCATCTACTCACAGATGGCAAATTTCACAGGAACTCTTGGAATCTTGTGGTGGTGGTGATACATTAAGTATTAAATCTTTATGTGGTACCAGATCGTCTGCAAAAGTAGATGCCACAAAAGCATTGCACAATGGTTATCTGTTAATTTATGAATGTTTGTATAATATCAATTTAAATAAGGAAACTGCAGCAAATTGGCCTAAGACTAGAAGTTCATACTGAAAGATTTTGAATTTTGAAACTGCATCCTACTAACCGTCATTTGGCACACCGTCTTGCAATATATTAAGACAAACAAAACACTTCAAAGCAGTTCAATTGAAATTTCTTTTTTAGTGCCCCTATATTACTCTCTGATTCAAGTTATTAATACAGTTAGAGGACACTTGAATGAGTATGAAATAGAAAGTCGGTCAAAAAACTACAATTTTCTCCAAAAAATGAAAATGCAAAAAACGAGGTTGCAGAAGAAAATCTAGAATTTTGTCAGACTATTGGAGAACAAATCACAATTTTCATTAAGAAGTCGCGGAATAAAATCACAAATTTAGTCAATTGGTCAAAAAATAAATTAAAAAAATCAAGCATTTTATCAAACAATTGTAAAATTCATTGAACTACCACATAAAAAAATCAATTTTCGTCAATTGGTCCCCCACAAAAAAATATTGAGAATTTTGTCAAATTGTAGAAAAAAACATGAATTACACAACCGAAAGATGACTGCTAATTACATCAATCGGTTGCGGATGAAATCGGGAATTCTGTTATTCGGTCGTGTAAAAGAATAGAGAATTTCACGGCTTAATTGTAGAAAATCGTTAACCCAACCGTACAAGTTGACAGGTACTCATATTGTTTAACTCAACTATGAAAATGCAATATATTTATTACACATGAATAATGACGAGTGAAAAATAATTAAATAAAATAAAAGGGAACATGACATAGTTATGTAGAACACAGGTATAAATGTACAGCAGTATTAATGAGTAGATGCGAGTGACTGTGTGAAAGCTAAGACCAGGAGCTCTCCAACGATATGTCACAAGAGGTGGGAAAAGTGAAAATTTAACAAAAAGTACAAGTTAGAGGAGAAAAATTGGGAGGGGGCCCAGTGACAGAACGATCTTCAAGTGTCTGCAACGCTAATAAATGTTTTCAAAAATAGTCTGCAATACGCAGGGCTAGCACTAGGACTTTTCAAAATTTTAGGGAGGAATTTTAGGAATTTTTTCCCAAATTTTAGGAAAATTTTAGGGGCATTTGCGATATTTTTAACATTACAAGTAATGTAATAACAGTATTTTACTGCTAGTCAGGCACATGTGGTACACTGCCAAAGAATATTCCCATCATTCCAATGAATTCAGCCCTTGTTACATGTGCTTGTGTTGTTTGTTGCGAATGAGTGCATTTAAATTTGTGCAATAACCGGCTTCATATTACAAACCGTTTTGACAGCTTATGCTTACTGCAATTATATTAGAATTTTGAGTTCCTGGATCATTGAGCCTAACTAGAATGAATGCTCTCTTTTGGATGTTCTCGGTGAACCTAGAGAACAAGAGGCAGGAAGCAGGGGTGATTATGAGAAAAAAAAATTATGAAAGGTTTTTTTTCACACTTCTTTGTCGAAATTTGCGTTTTTTCCTCGATATTTTGACGAAATGCATTTTTTTTTAGATTCTTTCACGAAATTTTCCTTATTTGCACGATTTATTGACAAAATCCACGTTTTTTCGCAATCTGTTGACGAAATTCGCTTTTTTTCGCGATCTTTTGACGGAATTCGCTTTTTTTTCTGCAAATTTTAGACGAAATTATCTTTTTTCCTTGATTTTTGGATGAAATTTGAGGGATTTTTCACGATTTTTTTTTAATCGAAATTTACGTTTATTCTGCGATCTTTTTAAGAAATTCTAGTTTTTTTTTTCCCCGAGATGTTTTTAAAAAATTTGCGATCCTTTGAAGAAATTCGTGTTTGTCACGATCCTTAGATGATCTTTAGAGTTTTTTTTTTCTCGATTGTTTGTCGAAATTAGCCTTCCCCCCCCCACACACGATTATTTTTGGATGAAATTAAGTTTTTTTCCCGAATCTTTGTCGAAATTTGCTTTTCTCCGTGATCTTTTGGCGAATTTTGCGTTTTTTTTCACGATTTTTTGACAAAATTTGCGTTGTTTTAGCAATCTTTTGACGAAATTTGCGTCATTTTAGCAATCTTTTGAGGAAATACCCATCTTTTTCGCTGATCATTTGTCAAAATTCACGATATTTTTTGGTGAAATTTTCGCGATCTCAAATTTTTAGGAACAAGAAGAAAATTTTAGGAGAATTTTAGGAATTTTAGGGGATAAAATAATATTTAGGAAATTTAGGAATTTTAGGGGGAATGCTAGCCCTGAAGATTTATGATGGAGATTAATTTTGAGTTTGCTAATGAAATGAGTCCATTGAAGTTCGTAAGAGTTTAAATTATATTTTTTTTGGATTGAATTTTCAGGTGAATTTAACTTTCAAATTGTTTTGTTGAATTGTTTTGAATTTATAATTATGGAAATCAATCTGCAGATAAGGGAGATTTTTAATGTTTTCAAGTGTACTTTATTTGTATGGTTTCTTCATTCCTTTACATAATCAGGATGATTATTCCTTTTCCATAATTAAGAGAAATAATGTAAATAAATATCCAAGATTATTTTTGATTCTATTTTCATTAATATATTGTAAATTTTATTGTTAAAAGTTACTGATAAATGATACTTTAGTAAATGGGGCTTTTCCTAATTATTTTTTTATTATTTTTTTTATTTTTGAGATTTAATGGCAACATTCTTCCGTTTGTTTATTGGGTGCTACAGTTTGGCGAATTATTTGGGAACTTTTCGGTTAGCCGGGCGCCAATGAAGCATACACACACATATATATATATATATATATATATATATATATATATATATATAT
Organism: Maratus michaelseni; assembly: GCA_963931845.1. Classification (NCBI taxonomy): domain Eukaryota; kingdom Metazoa; phylum Arthropoda; class Arachnida; order Araneae; family Salticidae; genus Maratus; species Maratus michaelseni. Next base: position 378,260,300 of record OZ007587.1, on the reverse strand, counting down.
ATATATATTATATTTATATATTTTACTGGCGTCGGCTAACCGAAAAGTACCTAATTTGCATATAGTTTTTTTCTTAATGGGACGACGGGATAATGAATGGAATTTCAACGGGATAATGAATATTTTTGATGGTACCAGAATATTTTCTGCATTTTATAGTTATATTAAGAAATACATATTTTTATGATTTGCTGAATCACTTATTTGTTTACTTTTTCATGCATTATATTATTGACGGTTGTTAGTTCTCTTATTCGTTTAAATATACCCTACTTATGTAAAAATAATGTGTGTTCTCTGTGGTGTTTCGCATAAATGTTGCAAAATTTAGGTTATTAGATTTTATCCAACTTTGCTGTCATAACAGCTGATGAAGCAGTCATTTTCGGCGATTTTTTTGTTACCTGTAAAATGTTTGTTTTTGGTATAGCCCGAACTAAGAAAAATTTGAGTATTTTTCCATTATACGGACACCATTGTCGCGAAGCATACATTTACATGTATGGCATGGTGTCGGTATAACGGAAAAGAGCCAAAATTTGCGATCGATCAAATAATTGAATTTCGTTAAGCATTAAATTTTCTTTTACTTCTCTATTATCCGATCGACCACTTTTCATTATAAAAAAACTATCGCCAAATTGTAAAATTAAAAGCCAAAAATGCAGTCCAATTTACTTGATGTCAGAAGCATTATACGTGTTTATGTCATCAAGTGGTTTTTAATTCGACATTTGCGTGTATTTTTCATTATGTTTTACTGATTTATTAGTTATTTTATTAATTAAAATAACAATTGTGTCCTTAAATTCTTATATTTTATTTATTTATTTTGATATTCCAATGGCAACGTTCTCCCGGTTACTTGGCGTTACAGTTTGGCGATAGATTTTTGTTATGAAAAGTGGTCGACGGGATAATAGAGAATTACCAATTTTCTTATTTTTAATCTGAGAAAGAAACAATAATCATGGATTTAATTAATTTTGCAATATGCAGTGCAACCAAAACAATTTTGATTAAATCGGTACAGATATCACAGACGCATCGGGGTTAATTTTTGGCACCTAAATGATGATTTTTGCTTTGTATGGCAACCTGGTGTTTTATAATAAATTTGAATATGTGTGTAAATAAATAAAATAAAATAGGTACTTTTATGTTAGCTTGGCGTCAGGGATAACTCTCCAAATCTTGTTTCAATTGGAATCATTTAAATTGCAACATTTTACGTGAGATTTGTTATTCATATTGATATGTTTACGTTTAGATATTTTATTATGATTATATTCTAGCTAATTAAGTTTTTTTAAGATTTTATATTACAATGTTGAAATATTACCTAGTTGATATTAGCTAATGTCAAAAGATTGGCGAACCATAGAGTTCAGAGAATAAACTCTATTCCTCGCAAAAGTGGGAGTTGCCGACCTTATGACGTCATAAGCAGAAGTAAAAATTTAATTGAAAATTACAGCTAATTAATTAAATTTTCGAACAAACGAATGCACGATAACAAATCTGTGTCCAAATACAGGGATGAAAGTGCACTAAAGCCATTTTGTAGCAGCTTTGTAGCAGCAAAAATCTAATTTTGAAGCAGTAAAATCCATTTTTGTAGCAGCAAAAATCTAATTTTGGAGCAATAAAAACTGTTTTTGGAGCAGATTGAAATTCTAATGTTAATAAAAATTATTGCTATCTTGAAAATACTCTGAAAAAAATTACTCTGATAAAATTTTGCCAAACTTTTTGCTAACCCTGAACATTCTAAACAACATTTGGGTACTGATTGCAATAATGCATGTATGTTAAAGAAATACTAAGTAATGTGCAAGTACAGCTGACTATTAAATTAATGAATCTATAAAATCCCCCTCCCCCACCCCTTAAGAAAAAAAGAAAGAAATATGGAATCCAAAATTGTTTGCAAGCCGTGACGTGACTGCAGTAAGGAAAAAAAATTCTGGCAACCATTTGTGGCGGGCGCGAACAGTCAACCCCGAATCCAGGGGTGATTCTAAGTAAAAAAAAAAATATTCTGAAATTAACACCAAATTTTCTGAAAAGTTACAACAGAGGGAGGGGGGGGGGGGGGGGTGTCCACTCCCGTCATTTTTTTTGCATCCTTTGACGAAATTTGCATTTTTCAATATTTTTGATGCAATTTGTCGTTTTTCGCGATCTTTTGCCGAAATTTGCAGTTTTTCGCAATGTTTTTGACGAAATTTGCCGTTTTTTCGCGATTCTCTGCCGAAAGTCACGTTTTCCCGATGATCTGTTGACAAATTTTGTCATTTTTTCGCGATCTTTTGACGAAATTTGCCGTTTTTCGCAATGTTTATGACGAAATTTGCCGTTTTTTCGCAATGTTTATGACGAAATTTGCCATTTTTTTGCAATGTTTTTGACGAAATTTGCCGTTTTTTCGCGATTCTCTGACGAAAGTCACTTTTTCACGCGATCTGTTGACAAAATTTCTCGTTTTTTCGCGATCTTTTGACAAATTTGCTATTTTTCGCAATGTTTTTGACGAAATTTGCCGTTTTTCGCAATGTTTTTGATGAAATTTGCCGTTCTTTCGCGATCTTATGACGAAATTTGCCGTTTTTCGCAAAGTTGACGGGGTGTCCACTCCCGTCAGTTTTTTTGCATCCTTTGACGAAATTTGCATTTTTCAATATTTTTGATGCAATTTGTCGTTTTTCGCGATCTTTTGCCGAAATTTGCAGTTTTTCGCAATGTTTTTGACGAAATTTGCCGTTTTTTCGCGATTCTCTGACGAAAGTCACGTTTTCCCGATGATCTGTTGACAAATTTTGTCATTTTTTCGCGATCTTTTGACGAAATTTGCCGTTTTTCGCAATGTTTATGACGAAATTTGCCGTTTTTTCGCAATGTTTATGACGAAATTTGCCATTTTTTTGCAATGTTTTTGACGAAATTTGCCGTTTTTTCGCGATTCTCTGACGAAAGTCACTTTTTCACGCGATCTGTTGACAAAATTTCTCGTTTTTTCGCGATCTTTTGACAAATTTGCTATTTTTCGCAATGTTTTTGACGAAATTTGCCGTTTTTCGCAATGTTTTTGATGAAATTTGCCGTTCTTTCGCGATCTTATGACGAAATTTGCCGTTTTTCGCAAAGTTTCTGACGAAATTTACTGATTTTTCGCAATTCTCTGACGAAAGTCACATTTTCCCCGCGATCTGTTGACAAAATTTGCCGTTTTATCGCGATCTTTTGACGAAATTTGGCGCTTTTCGCAATGTTTTTGACGAAATTTGCCGTTTTTCGTGATTCTCTGACGTAAGTCACGTTTTTCCCGCGATCCTTTGACAAAATTGGCGACTTTTCTTCGAACGAATGACTAGATTGATTTCTTTCGGCGATCATTTACCGAAATACCGATACATTTTATGACCGATATATATATATATATTTTTTTTCAGAGATCATTGCCGTTTTTGTTGGAAAAACTAGATGGTTTTCCCTTTAGTTCTTATCACTCATTCAAAACATATCTTTATTGACCTAATTCATCCATTCATGCTTTATTATATTTATTCTGTTTATTTAATATTTAACTTTATTCAGCTATATCCAGTAATAAGTTCAGTCATACTCAGGTAATTAATTCCTTCAGTTCAATAACTTTAGTTGACAGTATGAAAGCATATTTTTATTTAAAGTAATTCACATGGTTTTAAAGTAAAAATATCTTTACTTAGTTACTTACCATTTGGCCATATTTATTCTCACGTTCAGGGCGTTTTCCATTTACTTTCATTTCATTTTGTTTACATCACGTTTTAGCTTCCTCTATACATCGTTCACGTATGTTTACTTTGATCGTCTCCTCATTTCTCGCGGTTTTTCGGCAGATCGATTACGTCACGAAACAAAGGGTTACGGCAGCTGACGGCAGGTGGCTCTAATCTGCGTTCATCTGCGGTCTCTACCTGTGACTGTAATCGATCGTCACGTAACCTTCGGGAAGCCGGAAGTGACCTGTTTGCTGTGTGATGAGGAGATTACGTCATCGGCTCAGACACGAGGCAGTAATGTATTTAAGGAAAGAGGCAGTCATATGTTGGTATTCTAGCTGGCTGGAAGCTGTCTCAAATTGTTTTGTTTTAAGTGTGTTGTCTAGTCATTTGTCTGGTGATGTTTTACTTTAATAAGGAAGTGCTTTTAACTTGTGTTGTGATGTTATAGTTAATAAAATGGAAGGTGATATTATTGTTAAATGAAGTGGGATCTAAAGAGAGGAAATGTTTTAATGAACGCCACGTCTTTCATTGTTGGAAACGAAGCATTTGATTTCATCACGTTTTTAGAGAAACCTTTTGAGAAATAGTTATTAAATAAAAAGGCAGTTTTTTTTTCTTGTGTTATTTCGTGCAGCTCATTTCATATAACTTTTGATTTAGTTTTCCATTGGATATAAAGCTTTTTATTTAAAGTGAGTAAAGCTTTTCTTTTTGTCCTGATGTGGTTTTTAGACTTTCATAATATTAACTTTCATGTCATCAAAAGGCTATTGATATTTTTAATAGTTCAGAATGTGATTCCATTTAAAGTATGTTGACACCGTTCTGTCTATTATTCTTGCATCAGTAATTTCGGAAGCCGAAATTACTTGTTACCGTTTTTGCTATTGAAACACCAAATACGGTGACTCGATTTGGGTTTCTACGGATAGTGCTTTATATCAGTAGACCGTTTGCCATTGGGCTTGTTACTTAATAAGTATTGATAGTACCCTGGAGTGGCATGTTTTGTCCGGCGGTTCAAAGTACGACTGTATCGTGGTCGAGCAGGTACGGTTGGCCGTTACTGACAAGTTGATGAATGGAGGTTGTATTTGGAAGGACAGAGGCATTGGATCGGGAAGTGAGGAAAGATATTGTTTTATGTTTTATTAAAGTTTTGGTTTTAGATTAATGGAATTTATTTAATGTTAATATATTTTTTTACAAGATTAAGGTTATTTATTTAAAAGATCATTAAGGTAAATTATGTTTCTTTTGAATCTTTGTTAAAACCTTTTAACAAAGTTGTATTTGGTTGTATTTGGAAGGATAGAGGCATTGGATCGGGAAGTGAGGAAAGATATTGTTTTATGTTTTATTAAAGTTTTGGTTTTAGATTAATGGAATTTATTTAATGTTAATATATTTTTTTACAAGATTAAGGTTATTTATTTAAAAGATCATTAAGGTAAATTATGTTTCTTTTGAATCTTTGTTAAAACCTTTTAACAAAGTTGTATTTGGTTGTATTTGGAAGGATAGAGGCATTGGATCGGGAAGTGAGGAAAGATATTGTTTTATGTTTTATTAAAGTTTTGGTTTTAGATTAATGGAATTTATTTAATGTTAATATATTTTTTTACAAGATTAAGGTTATTTATTTAAAAGATCATTAAGGTAAATTATGTTTCTTTTGAATCTTTGTTAAAACCTTTTAACAAAGTTGTATTTGGTTGTATTTGGAAGGATAGAGGCATTGGATCGGGAAGTGAGGAAAGATATTGTTTTATGTTTTATTAAAGTTTTGGTTTTAGATTAATGGAATTTATTTAATGTTAATATATTTTTTTACAAGATTAAGGTTATTTATTTAAAAGATCATTAAGGTAAATTATGTTTCTTTTGAATCTTTGTTAAAACCTTTTAACAAAGTTGTATTTGGTTGTATTTGGAAGGATAGAGGCATTGGATCGGGAAGTGAGGAAAGATATTGTTTTATGTTTTATTAAAGTTTTGGTTTTAGATTAATGGAATTTATTTAATGTTAATATATTTTTTTACAAGATTAAGGTTATTTATTTAAAAGATCTTATTAAGGTAAATTATGTTTCTTTTGAATCTTTGTTAAAACCTTTTAATTAAAAGTAATTGTTTTTTTTCATTTAAGTTAATCTGGTAATGAACTTAATTTAATTAAAGTAAATTGGTTAAATGAATTTTTCCATCGGTGCTCCAGTTTTCATATCCAGAATATGAGATGTATGTTTAATGGTCTCAAGATATATTGTGTAAGTTTTAGGCCTTATGTTTCTGATAAATGCAAATATGAAGTAAATGCTAATGAGACATTGTTTTGACTCTGGAATGTTGGAGATATGTATTTTATTCTGAACTTAGTAATTTGAATAAATCTTGTTAAGTTTAATTCCTTTTGTCTGTTATTATTTCATTTATATTTTAGAAACTTTCAGTTATCTTTATTTTGCTTTTGAACATTTTAAAACCTTGGTCAATTACAGCATAAACGCACCACTTGTGCCTATGCTCTGCTTACTTCATATATTACCTTAGGGTTTAAAAATAACAGTTTTTCGTTATTTTCAGACTCGAATCACAGTTTATTTCAAGTAAAAAAAAAAAGAAAAAAGGATGAACTTTGTACCGTACGGAGATCGGCCGAGCAGGGTTACACACAGCAGTGACGTCAAGAGGTAATTCAAGCGAAGTTGCAAGAAATGGCGATGTGGTGCAGGTTTGGCGCAAAATTGAAAAACAATAGCTGTTTTGTAGCAGCTTGGCGCAGGAAAGCAGTTTTGGCGCAGTCTGGCGCAATTGGCGCAGGTCTTACATCCCTGCAAATATCTTTCATTAAAAAAAAGAATGGTGTAATTTGATGCAGTAGTTTGCTCTCACGGATTGTTGAAAGAAATCGCTTGGCATTTTAAATATATAGATAATTCATTAATAATTTAAAGAAACAAACAATTGATAAGTTTTAAAATATATTTTATTAACCCGATAGCTGAGAGTAGTCACATCTTTTTTAGAATGCTATAGGTCACGGTTGGTCTTTTTTCCGCCGGTGCCCGATGGTAGAAAATGAAACATGTTACGTCTGAGTAGATTCGGATGTGTCTACTATTCAGAGGTAAAAGCGTACGATATATAAGTGTTAGGAATTGAAAAAGTGTTCACTAAATAGAGGTGTCTACTTTTCAGGAGTGTTCATTATAGAAGTTTTATTGTATATAGATTTTTAATCTGAAAAAAGCATTTTGGACATTCTATTGAAAAATCGGGTCAACCCAAACCAAAACAATGAAAGTCAACCCAACTGAATCTGAACCGCAATGAAAAAAATATAGCACCAACCTGACCCAAACCACAAGTTGGGTCGGATGCAGGTAAAACCGACCTGAAGCAGGACTTTGAATATTATTTTTTAATGAAGTTATAAAATTGCAATTTACTGATATAATAAAATTTTCTCAATAGCTTTGAAATATTTGTATAAGTTAAAATAAACAAACAGTAGTGACCGTGTCATGGTCTTTTCAACGAACTTCAACTTCGCTTGATAACACATACATGAAAAAATGTCTTACTGTAGTGGAGGAAAAACATTTAAGGCCAGCTACATGAAATTTCCCCATTGCATTTTAAGAGGCTACACTAGTCTTCCGAAGAAACTCAAACGCTAATGTTAAGTCTATGGGAAGGTTATTTACAGATTTCTCGCTCACATTTTATCATTTTTAAATGTTTTTCTGCATAGAATAGCTGAGGTCGATCTCTAATGTTGTTAGTTTTTACTTTTTCAATGTTGGTTCTAGATTTTTTATATAAGGATTCTTTTACTTTCAGAACCAGTTCCAACTGGCTCCAAAATTGAAAATGTCCACTTATAAAAAAACTGTAACCAAAATCAAACCTTCCCATAGACTTAACATTAGCTTGCACGTTTCTCCACGTGACTAGTGTAGACTCTTAAGAGCCTACATCAGTCATGCAAAAAAACGTTCAAGCTAATGTTAAGTCTAGGCGTTAAATGTTAAGACTAGCGTAGGTGTTAGACTAGACTAGCTTATGCTAGTCATGTGAAGGAACGCTCAAGCTAATGTTAAGTCTATGGGAAGGTTCTTGGTAGATTTCTCACTCACATTTTAATATTTTAAATGATTTTTTTTGCATAAGATAGCTGAGGTCGATCTCTAATGTTAGTTTTACTTTTTTGATTTTGGTTACAGTTTTTTTATAAGTGGACATTTTCAATTTTGGAACCGGTTAGAACCGATTCTGAAAATGAAAGTACCCTTATATAAAAAAAGGAACCTAAATCGAAAAAGTAAAAACTAACAATGTTAAAAATCAACCTCAGCTATCCTATGCAAAAAACATTTAAAAATATTAAAATGCGAGCGAGAAATCTGCCAAAAACCTTCCCATGGATTTAACATTAGCTTGCACCTTTTTTTTGGATGACTGATGTAGGCTCTTAAGGGGAGATTTTGTTAAGAGATAACTGGTATGGGCAGAACAGACCATTGTGTGAATGAAAATATTAATGTGTGAGTACTGCCAATCTAACAAGTAATATAAAAACTTTTTTTTAAAGTCAATTCCTACTTAGGTCAAATAGAAATTATTTTCCAGCGATCCACACATTTCGCCACTGACGGTATTTATTCCTAAATTTATATCTTGCTAAATATCTTACATAAGAGAAATTTTTGAAATGTATTAAAAATTAAATAAAAAATAAATAGCTAAAATACCAAAAATTAATAGCTCGAAAAGTATTTATCACAAAATTGTTAGACAAACTGCGTTAGAAAGGTAAAAAAAAAATTGTATTTTTTTTTATATAAATTTAAAATCTAATGATTATGCCATTTTTCAAATATTGAATTTCAAAAATTACCAAACTTCACAATAAAGTGCCATAGCGATGTTACAGTTAGCGATAATACAGTTTTTTCAAATATTAATTAATTAATTACATTTTATTATTTAATTTTAGTTTTATACTTCATTTCTGTTCAAAAGCAGACTCACTCCACATTTATAGTCTCCTTCGCCCGCGAGCCGCCTGATCTTCGTCCGTGAACAGCCCCATTATCTTTTTACATGTGAAGGTGAGACTATAAATATGGAGTGAGTCTATACTTTTGAACAGAAATGAAATATAAAATTAAAATTAATTAATTTAATTAATGAATTAATATTTGAAAAAACTGTATTAACATCAATTGTCATCCAGTACAAGTTTAAAAAAATTTATTTGAACTTGAATGGATGAATAGAAAATATTTTATTAACGATTGAAAATTCCAACAAGATATATATACAGAGAGTGTGAGCTAATAGTAGGAATTTAAAAATAGACATTATGGCGACATTTCTTAGATTATTTCATATTCACATTCATGATACAAAACAGCAATACATTTTACAAATTAAATACCTCTTTGTATACAGCAACTCTATTTAGTACAGTGCAGAACAGATTGATGAAAACAAATCCCTTTTGAACAGGTGAATTACTATAATAATTCATTCAATTATCACCAAAACTGAAAACATTTCACATTCCTCTTAATGGTGACTAAAGTAATCAAACAGTTTAATCATTAAACATGATAAACAAATTGTGTTTGCATCTTCAAGCATGACCAGGCTCTCAAGGCTTGAAAAAAATTAACACATTAATTTATGTGGCCATAAATTTACTGCAGATTATTGATTATACAAATACATTAAGCCTGTCGCATTATTATTTTTTTTTATATCAAACTATATGATTTATTTAGTTAGTTAGGTTTGACTGCTGCCAAAGGTTATTTTGCATTAAAGTTTTAATTTCTAAGATGAAATATATTTTGATTTCTAATGCTTTTCCATAAAAATATATATTTTAGTGAGTTCCTTAGCAAGCATTCTAGAATGAATGTGTTAAACTAGTAGATATTTGGTTGTAATTCAGCAAAACAAGAAACATAAACTTAATAATTATAATTTCTGTTTTCTTTTGTGAATGCTTTGAGATTGGTCAAAAATTTGTAAAATTGATTTTTGAATAGTTCACCACTTATACATATAATATAAGTGGCTTATCCTCTTTAATAAAAAGGTATGCATTGCTGACAACTGGGATTTTTGATAATCGTTGCCACAGATTAAACTCGGAAAATGAAACATTTGAAGTTGCTGAAAAAATTAATTGTTCGAAAAGTATTTGTCAGAAAATTGTTAGACAAACTTTGTTAGAAAGGTAAAAAATTGTATTTTTCTTGATATAAATTTCAAATCTAATGATTATGCCATTTATTAAATATTGAATTTCAAAAATTACTAAATTTTACAATGGAGTACCACAGCGAAATCTTCACGCGTAAAAAGATAATGATAACGGCCATGTGTCCTGACGAATACTGGCTATAGCACGAGTCACAAATTATAGTAGCCTTACTATTCTGTTAAAATACAAAAGTGAAATATGATGCCACGAATGCGTGATTTTTATTGAATTTTATTATAATCATCTTAGAAACAAGGTTTTGAAATTTTTTTTTGAATGGCACTAATAAACTGGCCAATACTGTATATTATTTTGAGTTTAAAAGAGTAAAGGTGGGGGAGCGCTTTATATTATTTAGGTTTCCACAGAAACTTTTGGTCAGAATTGAAAGTTTAATATATCAAAATGACAGAAATTAAATCGGCAATAACTATAACGATTGTATTTCAGTTTGTTTGGATATATTTTCATTTAAAAATATAAAATCATTCAACATTGATTTTAGGTATTTTTAAGGTTATTATCACGGGCCAGGGCAACGCTGGGCATCTCAGCTAGTATATAATAATAATATAAACTGAAATCATTTTATTGTAGACATAATTTTTCTATAATCTTCCTCATATTAAAACAATAACACATAATAATTTTAGACAACCTAAAACACATTTTTCGTATAAGATCACAGGTCAATCCAAAAATTTGTCATATCAGAATTTTATTTTGAAATTTGACTATAAACAGGAACATAGAAGTTTTAAATAATTTTTAAAGAAAAATATTTTCTTGAAAAGAAAGAAAATCTTGGCAATAATAAGCATTATTAAAAATTTTCACAAAAAAGAGACATTATCTTACCGCTCTTTATATTTTTCAGATAGAGATGCTTCAACATCCAATTTGTTGTTCATTACTTCAAACTTAGATTTCAGTGCCATTTCAAGTTCTTGAATTTTGTTTTCATAATCTCCTATTTTTTCATGTAATTCCTCTTTCTCTTTCTTCAAGCAACCCAACTAATTCAAGAAAAAATTTAAAGAAAACTGATAAATAAAAGCATATATGTTATATATTTAACTTATTCATCAAAATATCAAAATATTTGCATCATTAAAATTATCCAAATTATTGTTTCTAAATAATTATCAAAAATACATTCTTCTGACAAGTGTGCACATTAACACTGAATACTTAAATGAATATTAAGTGCTTAAATGACAAATAAATTGTTTTGAATAATTTTTGTAGTGAATCTGATTATTTTTTTTACTACAGTGCTTTCAATAAGAGATTTTATGGAATCATCTTTTAATGCAGTCACAAAATAAGCTTTTAACAAGTATAAGGTATGCAAAACAAAAAGGGGTGATTTTTTTCACCACATTCTGCTATACTATAAAATACATTTGCAGTAACGTGTAAGATGACTAATTATGCATGATGTTTCTTTCAAATCATGGATAAATTTTAAGCAAGATTTGACTAAATTTTTACAGACTTTTATGTAACACAGGATTACTTTTCTCACAAAATTTCAGACAAATATATACGCAAAATACAACGTTGTTAATTAATAAAATATATAGTTTTGCATCACACTTTTGGCACAAAATTGATGACATTTAAAATTATACACGGTAGACAAATATATATATATATATATATATATATATTGTAGCATAATTGTAAATCAAGAAACAGTTTTTGGCAAACACAGATTTAATTACGTCACAATTACTCAGTACACTTATCACAATTACATAGATATTACATGTAGGCGTTGTTTCAGGGATTTTTTTCAGGATGAACGAATAGTTCTACCGGCACTGGGCGGCCGTAACAAATAGTCTCTCAAGAAGGAGAATTTACCAGAGCAGGGCGCTCTCTCACGCACAAGTACGCGGAGTACTTTTGAATAACCGGCAAGGTTCTTGCCTTAACCATCGGCACATGGACCGAAGACGTAGGCCTTCTCACCAGAGAAGCCTAGGAAGCTGTTGCTTGGCTGCAACTCAAAACAGACTAACTTTCCGGCCTCTGCCCGTTTCGTATATATGATCGGCAAGATCTTAAGTGTTCCTGAGTGGTTTTTCTCACCGGGGAGCACAAATGGCGGTTTCTGTAGTACCTCTGAAAGATGGAGCAATCTGGATTCAAGTGGCCAGAATATACGAGAACATAAATGTTCTTATAACGTCACTTCTTAGCAAGCGACACGAATTTATAACTGCTATAATTCTAAGTTTATTAGAAAGCACAGATGCTCGAGATCGAGAAGTAATCTGGCGGTATGCACAGACGAAATTTTATGTGGAACATCTGGAAGCGGCCTTTTCTGAAGTTAGGGGCCCATTTCGGGTTTACACTTCAGATCTCCATGTGTGAGTAGATTAAAGAAAAATGAATGAGAAGATTTAATTAGACTTATTAAATCTGGAAGGGGAATCGTCACAACCCCTCCCCTCTTCAAGAAAATTTTTCATTAGAAAAATTTCACCTAATATTCCAGAGTTATTGTATTACAAGGCAAAATACAGCCCTTAGAGCTAGTTTTTTTTTTTTTTTTTTTTTTTAATTTTTAACTTAATTTTCATTAAATTTTTGAAAATTATGAATACTTGAATTCTCAAGAGAAGGGTGTATATAAATACAATAACACACAAAAATATATATATATATACACAATTTAATACAATACACAATTCTTATTCACAGAATTTTTCTCTAGAATATATTTCTCAACTCATTCTTTTCTGTTATACAACACACATAATAATTATTACAGTTAACTTCAATTCTTTGTTATTCCTTTCGTAAATCAAAACACATTTCTCTAACACTCAACCACTTCAATTCTTAAAAAAAAATTTTCATTAAAAGTTTAAAATATAATACAGTTCTGGCATTAATTTACTTTATATACTCAGACAATATAACTGTAGAACAATCATAAAATTTCTTTACTCTTCTTAAAGTTACATAATAAAAATATAAAAAATAGCTAATACACCTATATAATAAAAACAAATGAACAAGCTAATGTCTAGCATGCAGCTCGACTCAAACTATCTGCATTTTTATTGTTTTTTCCCGATCTATGCTCTATTTCAAATTCATATGGTTGTAAAGCTAAGGACCAACGCATAAGTCTAGGATTGGAACTTGCATTTGTTCGCAACCAACATAATGGATTGTGGTCAGTAACTACTTTAAATTTCCGACCATCCAGATAATAGTGCAATCTTTTTATTGCAAATATTATGCTAGCACATTCTCTTTCCGTTGTACTATAACGTTTCTCTACATCGGAAAACTTTTTACTTAGATATAAGATCGGATGCTCTTCTCCCTTATCACTCTTTTGACTCAACACTACTCCCACACCTGAATTTGACGCATCTGTCTGAACGATAAATTCTCGATTAAAATCTGGAGTGTACAACACTGGTTTGTCGGTCAACTTCGCTTTTAAAGCCCTAAAAGCATCTTCACATTCGTCATTCCACTCAATTTCACCCTTCCTGACCTTTCCTTTCAACGCATCTGTAAGGGGAGACGCTATCATAGAGAAGTTTTTTATATATCTGCCATAATATCCAGCTAAGCCTAGGAAAGCACGAATTTGTGTTTTTGTTTTTGGGGTAGGGAAATTTTCCACGCTTTCTACTTTCGCTTGCGCTGGCGTTCGTGAACCATTTCCTACTATGTGACCCAGATATTTAATGTGATCGTGTGCGAATTTGCATTTAGAGGGTTTTATTGTTAACTTTGCTTTAGCAATTCGTTCTAAAACGGCACATAAATGTTCCAAATGCGAATTCCAAGTGTCTGAAAATACTGCCACGTCATCTAAATAGGGGACTGCATAATCTTCCATACCTTTTAACACTGTTACCATTAATTTACTGAAACAAAACGGAGCGTTTTTTAATCCAAAAGCCATTCTTAAAATTCTAAAATTTCCGAAGGTTGTACAAAACGCTGCATAACGTTGAGCTCTTGGACTCAAAGGTATCTGCCAATATCCCTTAGCCAGATCCAGAATGGTTATGTACTTCGCAGACGATACTTTTTCAACGCGCTCTTCAATATTCGGAAGCGGAAAATATTCGGTCCTAATAATTTTGTTTAGCCTCCTATAGTCGATGCAAGGTCGAGGATCCTTTCCTGGTGCTTCCACCAAAATTAATGGCGAGGTAAAGTCTGATTCTGCCACTTCTATAATCCCTAATTTTAACATCTTTTGGATTTCTTCTTTTAAAATTTCCGTTTGTCTTTGCGAAGTTCGGTATGGTCTCGATCTAATAGGTTTATCTTCGATTAACGTTATATCGTGCTCTATTAGGTCGGTAAGCCCAGGGTCATTCGAAAAACACCCAGCATATTTTTCCAACAATTGCCTCAATTGTTCAATCTGGTTTAAATCTAAAATCCGTTCTAACTCACTTTGCCGTACTACCTCCTGAAAATCAAATATCGTAGGATTGTTTTCTAAGTACGGAATCTCTAAATCCGATTCATCTTTTAGATTTACTTTATCTTCGCAGTATATTAAATTTACAAGCTCAGGTCTCGCAAAATACGGTTTTAACATGTTAACGTGATAGATTTGAGTTCTATCCTTTTTTCCAGGAATCTCGACAACATAATTAGTTTCAGATATTTTCTTTTTAATCGTGCCGGGACCTATCCATTGTACAGACAATTTGTTCGGTCTGGCCGTCGCTAAAACCAACACTTGGTCACCTTCTTTAAACTCACGCTTTATCGCATTTTTGTCGTACCAATGCTTTCGCTTAACCTGCATTTTCTCCATGGTTGTTATAGCTAATTCGTGACATCTTTTAAGTCGATTAATTAATTTAAATACGTAATCAGTTACTAAATCATCTTCTGGTGGAGGGTCTAACCATTTCTCCATCAGTAATGTTTCTGGAGTGCGCAAGTTTCTTCCGTAAACTAATTCAGATGGAGTATATCCTGTACTTTCATGCACTACCGTACGTAAAGCTAACAAGATTGCGGGTAATTGTTTATCCCAATCGGTTTCTGATTCAAGACATATCGCTCTCATAAGTCTTTTTAACGTGCGATGAAATCGTTCTACTGGATTACTTTGTGGATGGTGAACTGAACTATGGCTTACAGTAATTCCAAATCTATCTAAGAATTCAGTAGTTAAAGCACTAGTGAAGGATCGGCCTTGGTCACACTGAATATCGCGAGGATATCCCATGCGACTAAAAATATCTAGCAGCGCCTCAGTCACTTTAACTGAACTAATATCTGCCAAAGGCAAAGCTTCAGGATATTTCGATGATAAACATATGGCCGTGAGAATATAACGATTTCCACTCTTTGTTAAAGGCAAAGGACCACATGCATCAATGTTAATTTTACTAAATATTTCCTGAATAACTGGTACTAATTTCAACGGAGCTTTCTTTTTCTCGTTCGGTTTTCCTGCTCTCTGACATGCGTCGCAACTACGAACGAACTCATCCATGTCCTTGTAACAATTCGGCCAGTAAAAATACCGAATTAATTTATCTTTCGACTTTGTCGCACCTAAGTGTGCCGACGTACCTTCGTGACATAGTTTCTGCACTAACGATCGCAATACTTTCGGAATAACTAACAATTTAGTAACATTGCCAAAACGATCCTCTCGATTTCTAACAAGCAACCCATCTATCATCGCATAGTTTTTTATTAACTTTTCCTCCTTTTCCTCCTGCAATCGTCTAACCAAATCTTTTATCTCTGCACATTCCTGTTGCTTTTTTAGAAATTCGTTTTTATCTATTTTTAAAAGATCCAATTCTGGAGCCTCTTCTTCTAAAGCCGGAATTTCTATCGGCTCCTCAATTTCGGTCGAAATATCAATTCCTACCTCTTCCTTATTTTCTAAGTTTAACTCACCTGAAGAATTTACACTTTTTTCTCTCCGTTCGGCCATCTCGGCTTCTTCTCGCAATTGTTTTGCTTTTGCCCTCGTTTGAACCACATTTACCTGCCCGACTTGAAAAAATTCATATCCGTTTCGCTCTTTAATCATTTCAGCGGTTTTATTCCCTAATAAATACCGATTCTGACCTAAATGATTTCCACATACCGCAGCCTTAGTTTGAAACGTCCCAAAAGGCCCAGATATTTTTACGCGAGCTAACGGTAAACAAACGAGATCCAGACTAAGCGGTTGATTAATCCATATCTGTTCCCCACAAAAGTCTCGTGGATGCACAAATTTCCTTTCCAATAAATCGAGGGTAGCACCACTATCCCTTAAAAACTTTATTTCTTGCCCGTTCACTGTACCTTTAAATGAATATGCTTCCAATAAGTCATTGGTTTCATTTTGTAAATTACTCACGGAACCAAAAGTTTTTTTCTGCAATTTCGGACATGATGCTTTTACGTGGCCTTCAGCATTACATGAAAACACCTTACATTCACTCTACGCTCAAACGCTCTATCCCGATTTACCTGTCCTCGGACAGCCGTAGAGCCTACAGAGGGTGCGAACTGTGGTTTGTATTCTTTCGGTTTCTCCGCAACGAACTGCCGCGTTCTTTCTACCCTATTATCCCTAACATCTCTCAACTTTGGACTTGTTGTCCTCATGCTCTCGTATTCATCCAGAATTTGCACTATTTCTTCTTCCGTTTTAATTTGGGACCATTTGTCTATAAAATGCTCTCTAACTTCCGGTTTGACCCGTTTTTTAATTTGATCGGCCACCATTAAATCTTTCAAACCCTCAAAAGAATTGACTTCAAGACATTCAAGCCATTCATTCAAGTAATTTCGTAATTCGAACCCAAAATCCTTCCAATTAACTCCGACATTTCTCTGATGTAATACGAATTTTTGCCGAAACGTATCTGTTGTTATTTTAAATCTAGTGAGTAATAATTTCTTTACGTAGTCGTAATCCTCACATTGAGGTTCGGGTTCTCGTGCAATTATTTCTATTATATTTACTGGTAGTAATTCGATTAAATGTGTTATCCAATTTTCCTTTTTTATCTTTATGCGTTTTGCCTGACGTTCAAACATAACCAGATATAAACTAATGTCCGTTTTTTCCGGAGAAAATTCAGGAATTAATTTTTTTAAACTGATTTCGTTCACGCGAACATTTTCATTAGGTGTTGACGCCAGAGGAGGGACACCTTGTTCTATTTTTAGCCTTTCTAATTCATGATTTAGTTCGAGTTCCCTTTGTTTTATTTCTAGTTCTTTTTGTTTTAGTTCTTTTTCTACCTCTAATTTTTTTGCTTCCCGATCCAAATTCTCCTGTCTCAATTTTTCTTCCCGGTCAAAATTATCTCGCCTTGATTTTTCATGTTCCTCCTTAGCTAGTTTCTCTTGCTTTTCAGTAAGAATGGTTTCGAATAATTCTTTTACTACCTCTTCATCGTAATTTTCATCGGTTGTGATTAAAGCTTTTATTTCAAGTAACGTCTCGTTACCCACTAACGGAATCTCTAACTCACGTGCTAGATCTAACACATAAATTTTTTTCCTTTACCAAAATATGCCATTTTAGCCTTTAATATTTTACTTTAACTCTAACAATAAAATTCAAAGAAAAAGGAAAAAATAACAGATACATATATCAATTATCAAGATACAACCTTCTCTTTCAAATTGTATTCAAAATACCGTTAGATCTAAATTCAATATTATTATTTGAAATAATAAAATTTTAGCTCACAATTAACAACAACTCTAAAATATAAAATTTTAGTACTCACTCATTTCCAGATCAATAGCGGCAGCATGATTTACATCCAATAATCTCAATTTCTTTGGCAAATGTTTTGCCCACAACCCACCGAGACACACACAATGATGAGAATCGCCTTTCAAAACAGTGATTCAAAATCCAGCGTTTTCCTTCTTTTATCAACAACCACTTTTCTCTAAGTCGCACACAACTTCGCTGATCCGATCCACAGCTGAAACCGAAGAGGACCCTTCTTTTCGAAGCCGGCGATTCCGAAACTAACTTTTTCTCTAGGTCACGCACGGAACGAAACTCTTTTCTTTCTTCTTTTCAACCGAAGATAGTAAATAGATGCTCGTAAACAGATGATCAGGGGGGGACGAAAAACCCTTCCTTTCCGCATACACCCAGCTGATGCGCTCTGATGACGTACGTCGAGGGGGGAGATCAGGGAACCTTCCTCCGTAAACAAAGCACAGGCAACCGTAATCTTTTCACTGGAACGGAAAATTCGGATCTTCCTTTTCTTTTTTTCTTCGTGTACTGACTTTTCTTCAAATCGTAAATCCAAAATCCCACTTCTGACACCACTGTAGCGTAATTGTAAATCAAGAAACAGTTTTTGGCAAACACAGATTTAATTACGTCACAATTACTCAGTACACTTATCACAATTACATAGATATTACATGTAGGCATTGTTTCAGGGATTTTTTTCAGGATGAACGAATAGTTCTACCGGCACTGGGCGGCCGTAACAAACAGTCTCTCAAGAAGGAGAATTTACCAGAGCAGGGCGCTCTCTCACGCACAAGTACACGGAGTACTTTTGAATAACCGGCAAGGTTCTTGCCTTAACCATCGGCACATGGACCGAAGACGTAGGCCTTCTTACCAGAAAAGCCTAGGAAGCTGTTGCTTGGCTGCAACTCAAAACAGACTAACTTTCCGGCCTCTGCCCGTTTCGTATATATGATCGGCAAGATCTTAAGTGTTCATGAGTGGTTTTTCTCACCGAGGAGCACAGATGGCGGTTTCTGTAGTACTTCTGAAAGATGGAGCAATCTGGATTCAAGTGGCCAGAATATACGAGAACATAAATGTTCTTATAACGTCACTTCTTAGCAAGCGACACGAATTTATAACTGCTATAATTCTAAGTTTATTAGAAAGCACAGATGCTCGAGATCGAGAAGTAATCTGGCAGTATGCACAAACGAAATTTTATGTGGAACATCTGGAAGCGGCCTTTTCTGAAGTTAGGGGCCCATTTCGGGTTTACACTTCAGATCTCCATGTGTGAGTAGATTAAAGAAAAATGAATGAGAAGATTTAATTAGACTTATTAAATCTGGAAGGGGGAATCGTCACAATATATATATACAGGGTGTCCCTGAACTCATGGGCCAAACTGTAAGGGGTGATAAAAGACGCTCATGACTGATGACTCACTGAAAAAAATCGAGATTTTTTTATAACCATTTGACAAAATTCATGACTTTTTTATGATTTTTCTGACTTATAGAAATACAAAAAAAGCAGAAAATTGCAGATCTACAGAAGAATTTCATGCCCAAGTAATATAGCAGTGCAAAATGTCATAACAATGTTTAGCAATAACAGTACAATGTAAAATACAGTAAAATCCTCCTTTACAGATGCCTGATTCTCATGATTTGATAATCCATTGAACATCCTCTCAGTAAAACGAACACTCAGTTAACCAGGTAATTTTTGCAGTTCTTACACTGTCTAATTTATTGAGGTTTCATTGTATTTTTGTGCCTAGGAAGCTCAATTTATGCATTTATAAGCTACACAAAACTCAAATACTATATAACATTCTTTTGCCATGCTCAAGCCAGTTCAAATATAGATTTTTAAATAAAAACAATTTTCAGATCTGATTAGGAATTTTAAATAGCCTTTTCAAATTAAAAACATTTGTATATTCTGGCAGTGGTGAAACGAAGGTAGGGTTTTCAGGGTTAAAACCCCTTCCAGAGGTAAAAAAGGATTCTGTTTTGCAGCTTATACGAATCATTCGTTAATCAAATTAGCCGCTTTTATGAATCAATAAAAACCAAAATCTGTATTAATATTTTGACCTTAATCAGAATCCACAGCTTTATTGAATTCAATTCTATTCAACAAATGTGATTCGTTGATGGTGGTTATTGTATTTAAAAATGCATAATAGATACTGTGAGGATTCTCATACTGTTTGTGTTTTTGCTGTCAGCAATTTTAATTATCATTCAATGTTGGAACAATCTGTTATTTCTCCAGTGCTGGTTTGACGTCGCTCCCATATACTATCTGTGATGTTGAGCATGGACAGTCACGTCACAAGTGGCAAAACACATTTTCAGCATATCAGTTTTTGCCCCGCACTGACCATTACTTTCATTTTCAACATATGATTTTAAAGTTATCTTGATTTTATATTTGGGACCCAGCTTTATAAAATTTTATTTCGGATTGTACCGGTCTGAGTCAGTTGAGGTTAAACTATAGACTGGAAACAGAGGTATCCTTATCGAAAGCGAGGCCAGGTGCAAGAACTTTTGCGAGGCCCTTCACTTCCAAACTAATTAACCCCATCTCCTTTCCACTAACTAATGATGCCAATTTTGCTGTATTTTTATTCATCTACCAAAATTTTTGAATAGTAATTTTTGTTTTATTTAACAACAGATTTTCTGTGATGAAATAAAGTGAAGGCATACAGAAATTCTGGTACATATTTTTAATTTTAAAAAATTCGCTAAATTGGAAACACTACTTTCACAATGCAATCGTCTTTTGAAAAAAAACTTACATGACACATACAGTGGTGCACCACGGATTACGCTTGTTTGGAAAGGAGGAGGGGGGGGGGGGTAGTATATTCTAGTAGAGGTTTATACAGACTGGAGTCAATTTCTTTTCATAATACTAGAACTGGGATTGGGCTATTTTTTTTCCTACAGATTTGGGTCAGGCCAGGAATTTATTCTTGATCAGTCATCTTGTCAGAGTAGCATTTCTATTGTTGTTTTTTTTGATAAATTAATGACATTGTACAGTCGTTAAAAAAGAGAAAGACAGAGAACTTTTGTGAGGCCCTTCACTTCCAAACTAGTTAACCCCATCCCATTCCCACCAATATCACCGATTTATGACATCTGTTGATAATACATCATGATAATAATCTCTGCAAATTGATTTTTATGACAGTTCACTTAAAAACTCATCAATATAAATAGTGTTTATCCAATTTCAAAGAGGAAATGAAATATGAAGAGGTTTTTACAGACTCGTGAACTGAACAAGGAAGTAAGAGACTAAAATACGTATAAATGACGTACATTGACTTTACGTCATTTCCATCCAATGAAAGAACTGTAAAATGACATCACTTGATAAGGACTAAAGAATGATTTCATTCTGCTATATAGAACTTAAATAGAAGCTTTTTCTCTCGCGATGGAGTTGGAACTGTATACTCCGATCTCCCTTAAACTTATCAAATTTAATTAATGTTTAAGATTAAAATTATGTAACTATTAAATATTAAAATTGTAAATTAAATTCTTTAATCAGTATAATGAATGTTTTATTAATCAATAACTTATACACATTGCTTAGTCACATGGATATTCTTCAACCAAGGATCTGCATATTGTGTGTGAAAAAAATAATGGATACATCATTTTTTTTAATGGATTAACCAGTGATTCTGGCGGACCTACTAAGCAGTATATTGAAGAGTGTGGATGATTGCTGAAAAATGGAGGTAAGCAATATCTTACCTATCTTTTGTTCCAAAAGTACAATTGTTTATTATATACCTTATTACTTTAGAGCGCGCAAAATTACTGTCTACCTACAAAATTTTCCCAACAAAGATTATGAGACTGAAATATTCTAAAGTATATAAAGGATAAAAATAAAAATAAATATAGTGTCCTTAAATCCTCGAATACTTAAAAGAAATTAATTAATTTTAGATATATTCTAAAATAGAAAAATGGCAACCTTCAAAGAAGGTAGTATAATTGAAAAATTAAATTCCAGTAATTATGCAAACTGGAAATTTAAGGTGGAGATGCTCTTGATAAGAGAAGAGCTCTTTGAAGTTGTCACAGACGACCCACCTAATCCAATTACAACGGAATGGTCTAAGAAAGATAAAAAAGCAAGAGCTCTTATCAATTTAAGTATTGAGGATAATCAAATAATCCATATTAAGCATTTACAAAATGCACGGGACACATGGAACACGCTAAAAAACATCCATGAAAGATCAAATCTCTCCAGTAAACTATTTCTCCTTAGGAGACTTTATGGAACGAAATTATCTGAAGGAGGAAATATGATTACTCATATAACCAAAATATTAGAAATTATCGATAAGTTATCAGCCATAGGCGAAGAAATTAAAACAAATCATATTTCAGCATTACTGCTCTGCTCTTTACCTCCTTCATACGACACCCTCATAACCGCATTAGAAGCCAGACAGGAAGACGAATTAACTCCAGAGTTTATAAAGAGTAAATTAACAGACGAATTTAATAAAAGAAATGAGCATTCAAATACAAGTGATAATACCAACAAAGCCTTTAGAGCTGAAAGAAAATTTAAACCCACAGGTTTTAAAAAACAAGAAAAATACTGCACGATTTGTCGATTAAAAAACCACAACACAGTTAATTGCTGGCATAACAAACATAAAACAAATAACTTTAAACAAAATGTAAGAAAAAACTTCTCTTCTTCATTAGTCTTTCAAAAAGACGAGGACAGGTTAAAAAGCGCGGACTCAAATAAACCTTCAGAACAATAAAAGCACAGCTTATTTCGGAACCGAAGAAAAGAAAAATTGCGCATTTATAGCGAACAAATCGCAAAATAAAGCATGGATCATAGATTCTGGCTCGTCCTCCCATATATCAAATGATGAAAACTTATTTTCTGAATTTACAAATAAAGAACATACCAACGTAGTAATTGCCAACGGCAATAAACTAAAATCCTACGAGTCGGGTAATGTAAACATTACCACAATAACCTCCGACGGTAGAACACATGAAATAACATTAAAAGATGTTCTACTAGTACCCGAAATTGAAACTAATTTATTTTCGGTAGCTAAAGCTACGAAAAACGGATGCAAAATAATGTTCGAGAATGATAAATGTTTTCTAGAATATGAAGAATTAATTCGCTTGGAAGGTACAAGAAAAAACAATTTATACGAAATTCAGCAAACTAACGAAATCACAGATGAAAATTTCGTAAATATGATAACAAATTGCAAAAATAAAAATTGCGTTGAACGGTGGCATAGAAGATTAGGACATAAAAACGTCGCGTCAATGAGGGAAATAATGACTAAGGAATTAGCATGCGGAATAAACATAAATAATTGTTCCCATAGTACCGAATGTGAACCTTGCATCAAAGCAAAAATAACTGAAGCACCATACCCCAAAAAGACGGAATTTAGAGCAAATAAAATCTTGCAGTTGGTGCATTCAGACGTATGTGGTCCTATTCAAACTCCAACCATAGGTGGGAAAAATTATTTTTTAACTTTCATAGATGATTACTCTAGATTTACGATATTATATCTCCTACAAAATAAAAGTGAGGTATTTGAGAAATTAAAAGAATTTATTGCCCTGGTCAACAATAAATTTGGCAAAAAGCCTACAGAACTCAGAACTGATAATGGCAAAGAATTTAAAAATTCTAATATAGATAATTTTCTAAAAGAAAATGGAATTAAGCGACAGCTAACAGTACCATATTCTCCCAGCCAGAATGGTGTTGCTGAACGAAAGATTAGATCATTAATTGAAATGACAAGAACATTGTTAAGTGACTCTAATTTACCATTACATTTCTGGGGAGAGGCGATCTGCACCGCAAATCACCTACAAAATCGACTGCCGACTAAAGCCAACGAGAAAACTCCATATGAGTTATGGTCAAACAGAAGACCAAATCTAAAATATTTAAGAGTCTTTGGCTGCAAAGCTTATGCATATATTAACAAGTCAAAAAGACAGAAATTAGATAATAAAGCAGTAGAAGGGATCTTTGTGGGATACGATAATTATTCCAAAGGATATCGTATATACACAAGCGGCAAAGATATAACTATAGCAAGAACTGTGAAGTTTTTGGAAAACTATCCGAAAAATTCAAATAAAGAAAAATTGCTAGAACTAAATTTAGATGAAAACACTAATGCCGAAAACGAAAAGTCAGAAAGCCCAAATCTGATAAAAATCGAAATTTCAAATGAAAATGATAATCAGAATGAATCTGAACTAAATCAAACCGAACCGAGAAGATCAGATAGAGTAAATAAAGGGGTTCCCCCAGATAGACTAATTTATTTGGTTAAAGATGAAAATATAAACGAACCGAAAAATTGGCAGGAAATAATAAACATGGAAAACCCAGTAGAAAAAGAAAACTGGATCAAAGCGACACAGGAGGAGATAAAATCTCACAACCAAAATAAAACTTGGACATTAGTTGACCCCCTGCCAAATACAAAAATAATAGGTTCGAAATGGCTCTTCAAAACAAAATTAGATGATAAAGGAAAAATACAAAAATATAAAGCGCGTTTAGTGGCAAAAGGCTATTCTCAAAATTTTGGCATTGATTATTATGAAACCTTTGCTCCAGTGGTTTCACATACTACAATTAGAACATTTTTAGCAGCCGCCGCCTATCATAAACTAAACATAAACCACGTTGACATTAAAACAGCATTTTTGTATGGAAATTTAGATGAGGATATATACATCACTCAGCCGGAAGGCTATGTCAAACCTAATCATTAAAACAAAGTGTGCAAATTAAATAAGGCTATATACGGCTTAAAACAGGCAGCTAGAGCCTGGCACACAAAAATTTCAGAATCGTTAGAAAAGTTAAATTTCAAACAATCAATTTCAGACACGTGTTTATTTATACGTAATACAAAAGAAAGCAAAGCATATATTATCGTTTATGTTGATGACATTTTGATATCTGCAAAAGAAAGTGAAATTAAAGAAATTATACAGAAACTCAAGATTGAATACGAACTAAAAGATTTAGGTCAATTAAACTACTACCTAGGAATTAAAATTGAAAAAACAAACAAAGGATATAAACTAAATCAAAAAATTAAAATTGAAGAATTAGTTCGAAAATTGAAATTAGAAGATGCAAAACCTTACAAAACGCCAATGGAAACAGGGTATTTAAATTTTGATAACGAAGAAATACCATTGCCAAACAACATCAATTATAGAAAGGCAATTGGCGCTCTTTTGTATATCTCAACTGTCACAAGACCAGATATTTCAGCTGCGATTAACATCCTAAGTAGAAAAAACGAAAACCCTTCACAGAAGGATTGGAAAGCAACTAAAAGAGTAATTTCCTATTTAAATCACACTAAAAACTTTAAATTAGAAATAAATACAACACGCCAACCTATACTAGAAGCATATTGTGACTCAGACTGGGCTGGAGACATACAAACTAGAAAGTCCACCAGCGGAAACCTATTTTTATTAGGGAAAAACACAATTTTGTGGATTAGCAAAAAGCAATCATGCATAGCCATGTCAAGTGCTGAAGCTGAGTACATTTCAGCAGCAAATGCGACACAAGAAATTTTATGGTTAATTAGACTCTTACAAGAATTTGACTTAGAACAGACATTACCCATAACTATGCATGA
The DNA here is from genome assembly GCA_963931845.1 of Maratus michaelseni. Taxonomy (NCBI): domain Eukaryota; kingdom Metazoa; phylum Arthropoda; class Arachnida; order Araneae; family Salticidae; genus Maratus; species Maratus michaelseni. Next base: position 378,234,777 of record OZ007587.1, on the reverse strand, counting down.
GGACAACCAGTCCTGCATAAAAATGATCGAATCAGAAAAATACACCCGTCGCACGAAACACATTGATATTAGGTATCATTCCATTAAACACCTAAAGGACAATGGTACAATCAATCTAAAGTATTGTGAATCTAAAAACATGGTAGCGGACATCCTAACGAAGCCCACTCCCAAGCCTATCTTCGAAGTTCACAGGAGAAATTTAAATTTAAGAAATCAAATTCCAGAGATTAAGGAGGAGATTGTTGATAATACATCATGATAATAATCTCTGCAAATTGATTTTTATGACAGTTCACTTAAAAACTCATCAATATAAATAGTGTTTATCCAATTTCAAAGAGGAAATGAAATATGAAGAGGTTTTTACAGACTCGTGAACTGAACAAGGAAGTAAGAGACTAAAATACGTATAAATGACGTACATTAACTTTACGTCATTTCCATCCAATGAAAGAACTGTAAAATGACATCACTTGATAAGGACTAAAGAATGATTTCATTCTGCTATATAGAACTTAAATAGAAGCTTTTTCTCTCGCGATGGAGTTGGAACTGTATACTCCGATCTCCCTTAAACTTATCAAATTTAATTAATGTTTAAGATTAAAATTATGTAACTATTAAATATTAAAATTGTAAATTAAATTCTTTAATCAGTATAATGAATGTTTTATTAATCAATAACTTATACACATTGCTTAGTCACATGGATATTCTTCAACCAAGGATCTGCATATTGTGTGTGAAAAAAATAATGGATACATCATTTTTCTTAATGGATTAACCAGTGATTCTGGCGGACCTACTAAGCGGTATATTGAGGAGTGTGGATGATTGCTGAAAAATGGAGGTAAGCAATATCTTACCTATCTTTTGTTCCAAAAGTACAATTGTTTATTATATACCTTATTACTTTAGAGCGCGCAAAATTACTGCCTACCGACAAAATTTTCCCAACAACATCCCCATACTTTTTAATTGCCAAATTACCTCAGAGAGATGCGAAAAATGCTGCTCAATTGGAATTTTGTCTACTTTTCGAATCTGGATAAAAATTTTGAAATAGAGGTCATCTACATACTAAAATTGCACCATTTTTTAATTTTCCAATGGTAACATCCACTTTTGATACCATTTTTTAGTTCCTTTGATCAAGGTAACCCGTAAAAAAGCACAGATTGTATACCTTTTTTCTTCAATTTTCATAGAGTTAATAGTTTGATGATGCTAATATTAATTCCTGTGACAAACTTTTATGTATAAACTCCCCCAAACTCATCAGATTTATTTTTTTAATATGATATAATGCAATACAATTAAGCTGCAAATGTATTGCAGGCATTTTTTTCAATTAAAAAAAAAATTAGAATAAGGAAAATTTTTATAAAATCAATATTAAAAAAATTATGAATTATTATCGAAATTAATTTTCACAGAAAATGAACAACAGTTGTAAAATACATGGATATGTACACAGCTCATTCCAATCATTAGTTTGATATATTTTTTTTGTTTTTAAGAATTTTAATTGTAGGATAATACTGGCTAACAAATATCAGAAATTTTTATAGGAATCAAGTCGGGTTGGCCCTGATTTTAATGATTTTTTTCTCAACTCAGCCCAGGACCTAGCATTTGGAATTTACACCAGTCAGGATTGTTTTTTGGACTGATCTGGGTTTGAAATTTTCAGCCTTTACAGACCTATAGTGCATTCATGTGACATTCATGAGCAGGCGATCAGTGATCAGCCGGGAGTCAAAGAGAATTATGAAAGATCAAGCAATTTTTAAAACAGTTTGGTGGAGAAAATTGTTAATTCCTTTCTGATAATTTAAACAAAAACAAAAATTTTAAATAATAGCAGAAATTTTTATGTATTTGACTATGGCAGAACATATACGTCCCGCAGATTGAAAGCAGGACTGCCACTATCGAATATTTTTATATTTCTTTTGTACTACTATTTACAAAAAAATGTCTTTCTGGTAGATTTCTCTTGAAATTCCCATACAAGTGTATGGCAGATTTTTCTTTTTTTTTTAAAACATGTTATGAATAAAATAAAAATCAAATAGTCGTCAGTTGTAGCAATTTCTAAATAAAAATAAATTCATAGTCAGAGGATTAATCAATAAAATTAAACGATCAGTCTACTTCATATTAAATGCAGTAAAGCAACGAATGTGATAGATGAAACTTTTGACCTATAAAATCTATTATTTCTTTAATTGTAATCTGTTTAAAGTATTTTATTAGATTAGCAAATAGTAAACATGTTAATATTTTTTATTTAATAAAATAATTTACAAATGGGAAAAAAAAAACAGAATCAAAAACAATATTTTCCAAAATTGCCTTTTTTCTAAAAAGCTTTAAAAACTCAACCTTTCATAACTTTTGAAAATATTAAATCTTTATTTTTGTCTCGGGGTCCGGGAGAAGGGTTTCAGCTCCCTGGCCTTCTCACCGTATTTACGCGTAGGACATATGTATGCGTGTGGACAGGAACAACAATATTCACACAATAAAAAGGGAGACTTGATTACACAAGAAGGAAATCAAATCTGTATTTTTACATTCGAAATAAGTCATTAAAATAATAGTGAGGAGTTTTTCAGAGTCATCATCAACACCCACCCCATAACAGTTATCATTCAGTTCAATGCGCCTGTCCAGATTTGTTATGTGCCTGGTGCTGCTTTGGCTAGAATACAACAATGCCAGTAGAATTAATGTATAAGCTACACACAATCTATTTTCTTCTTGAGTGTCTGCAACTTGGACTGAACATTTGCTATTTTGTAATTTTTTTTCGCGTATGTGGCCTTACTAGGCACGAGGCCCTGTGCAACCGCATCCCTAAGGTTGGTTCTGACTGGAAAGGTGGTGTTATGCTTAGTTAAACAGATTGACATTATTAAATTTTAATAAAAATGGTCACTTGCGAAAAAGTTATAAGTATTTCACAAGGAATTACTAAGTTTTTCTACAATGTTTTAAAGGCCCAAGAGGAAAGCTACTAATATCAGGATTAAATAGAGACTTTTTTATTAAAAGGATGTCCTAATTTTATCCACTTCATTTACATTTCCCCAGATGATAAGAATTAACTCTAATTTTTTTTTTCGTTTCTGACCTCAAAGAAAGCAAAGTTAAGCTAATATTGCTAATATTAAAATTTTGCAACTGCTAAAATATCTACATGATCAACTCCTCTATTTTAACATGACTCATGCCTTGAAAATTGGTCACTTGCCCCCAAAAAGGTAGTGTCCGCATTATCCCAAATAAGCCCTAGGCTACATGAATTATCATATCCTGTCGCACTGTCATACAGTGGTGAGCATTAATTGCATTGCTTTCTTTGCTCCTTTTTTCGAAATGGGACTGGACCATACTAGAATTCCATGAAAAAGCTTCAGGAAAAACAGTTTTAGTGCCTTAAGACTCTGGAAGTTCATAAAATGCAAAGTACCATGGCTTGGTAAATTTTGGACTTATTACTGTTTTACTTCTTAAAGCAGGAAGAAAGTTGTTCTAAATACAGCAATTCTAAATAAAATCATGAAAACAGAACCTGTCTGCAACAGAATCCTGTCTTTAACCCAATCATTTCTTCGTTCCAACGGAAGAAAAACATACAATTACATCTGCTACGACGAAAATTTTTTGAGAAGGAATTTTTTCTGGTCTTAGCAATTACTGTTACAGGTTTTACTGTATAACTAAGGAAATTATAAACCATTATTATAGTTAGGTCTGAGGGAAATTTTCTTTCATAAGACTCGGCAGTGGTCGGAAAAATTACTTTATTTTTGTAGCGAGCTACAACTACTATACAGTGATGTCACTGGATCCTAAAAATCCTGGGTCCCAGGATTTTCAAATATCTGGATCCCTTTTTTATAAAAGTGGGTCCCCATTCATAATAATTCAAATTCATATTTTAAAGGAACAAGTGAATTCGTCTATTTGGAAAAGAGAAATGCAATAGTTATTGTTTTGATAATAATTAAATAATGAATAATTAAAACCAGTATTTCCGAATCAAATTAGATATATATTTTTTAAAAACTATTAAGAGAAAATTTCTTTGCCTTTTTTTAAATGTAAATGCTTAGTTATAAAATAATGATTATTTGAGTGTAGAAGATAACAAGTATCACTAATATTTGCATTTCTTTTAAAAGGGGGAGGACGGATTTATTGAAAAGGACATTTTTGTTGGATAAAAGAATACTTTTGTTGAGTAAAGGGGCACTTTACTCAACAATCAATCATTGAATCAATGGATGCTTTGATTAAACTTCCCATTGGATTATTTGTCAGCATAGATCAGTGTTAGAATCAAACATTTTCTTTGGAAAGGAGTTTCAGGAGTGATTCTGAATTTTAAAAAAATATTTTCTGAAAGGTTATGTTACAGCAGAAAGGGGAGGGGGGGGGGAATCCTCTCTCAGCACTATTTTTGTTGTTGTAGGTCAGATTAACTAATTTTTGATTCGAGTCGATTTCAGGCTGAGTAAATTTTGCATTTTTTCCAAGGGAAAAATGCGAATAATGATGTTTTTTCGAGATCTTTCGACAAAATTTGTCGTTTTTTTGAGATTTTTCGACGAAATTTACCGTTTTTTGGCGATTCTTCGACGAAATTTGATGTTTTTTTGGCGATCCTTTGATGAAATGCGCCGTTTTTTTGCAATCCTTGGACAGATTTCATGATTCTTCGAAGAATTTACGATATTTGTGGCGATATTCCTTTGGACAATATTCGCGTTTTTTCAGAGATCCTTCGACGAAATTTGCGTTTTTTTCGAGATCCTTCGACGAAATTTGCGTTTTTTCGAGATCCTTCGACAAAATTTGTGTTTTTTTCCCCCCGAGATCCTTTGACGAAATTTACCGTTTTTTCGAGATCCTTCGACAAAATTTACCGTTTTTTCGAGATTCTTCGATGAAATTTGGCTTTTTTTTAAGTTTCATAGATGTAATTTGCCATTTTTTTGAGCTCTTTCGACAAAATTTACTGTTTTTTTGAGATACTTTGACAAAATTTGCCGTTTTTGGGTGATCCTTTGATGAATTTTGCCGTTTTTTTCAAGATCTTTCGACGAAATGCGTCGTTTTTTCGCGATCCTTGGACGGATTTCGCGATTCTTCGAAGAATTTACGCGTCCCATGGGATGCGTAAGAACTATTGTTTTGCGTCCCAACTCCGATTTTTCGCGTAATTTATGCACTATAACGCATCCGCGGCATCGATGACTATATCATAAATCTAGTTAACTAAAACAACTTATTTTTAAAAACAGTGATGACAAACTACTTTTCAAAAGTAGTCGCTACTTCGTTACTGTCAGATTTTGTCAAATGATACAATCTACTCTTAAAATTGCAGACATGTATTAAGTAATACAGTGGCTCCTCGTTATAATATGAAAGTAGTGAATACTGTAGTTTTGCTACTTGGAACACACTACTTCAGACCATTGGACTCAGGTCTGCTGAATGTGACTTATTTTTATTTCTGCATATTTGTGCTAGGACTACTTTACTTCTTCTTACTTTTGTTGCAGACTAAGTCGATATATGATTGGAACTCATTCTTTCCAGGCCTGGCTTTCTGAAAGAAAGGTTTACTGAAAGAAAATTGGCCTGATTCTAAACCGTGGTAGCATTTTGTTGCACAAATAATTGTGATATTGTACAATTGTTTAACAAAATCTTTAGAATTTTAATTTGGCTTAATAAATTACAGAGAAATACTTTTGAAAATCTGCTTTTTTTTTCTTTATAGAGTTTTAAAATTATCATTTTCCTTAACAATCTTCATCTTTCATTCTAAACACCACCAATTTTTTAATGAGTGTTCATATAAGTAATGGTCTTTAAGTGATGATTAATTTTGTTATTCTGTATTCCATGAATTGTGGGCAAATAATCTGCTCTACCTTAAAACTTTTACATAAATATGTATGCCATATTTTTTGAAAAAAAAAAAAAAAAAACTGTGATTGTGGGATAATGTTGGTTAAGAGCCTACATTAGTAATGCAAAGACACTCGCTAAATATTAATCTAATAAGCAGCCTTTTTTTTTTTCAAATTTCTTGTTTGCATTTTAATATTTTTTTTCTTTTTACATTGTATTTCTGAGATTAATGTGTAACTGGTACTTTTGTATATTTTCGATTTTGGTTGCAGTTTTTTATTCTGCTGGCATTTTTAAATACTTTCCAAAAATAAATATGTTCTAATAAAAAAAGAAAAAACTGGAATTAAAATCGAAAAAGTAGAAGTACCCAGAAAAACATCAACCTCAGGTATTCTAGGCAAATAATATAAAACTATTATAATGAAAATGATAAATTAAAAAAAAATACTGCCATTGGATTAACATTAGCTTGTAAGTAGCTTCAGTTTACTAACAAACTCTTATGAAATATTGCAGAAATTGGGTCAGGCCGGGCTCTTAAACTGTGAAAAAATATACGACCTGAAATGGGACCGGTTTGAACTTTTAATTCTTATATTGGGCTGACCGCGGCCAATAAAGCATTCATAAGGGTCTGGGCTGAGCTTTTATCTTTTATAATGGACTCTGTCTGACTGAGCTGGTTTCAGGATTAGTAATTTTGGTCCATGCAGATTGCAGACCCTGCCCCTACCAAACAGAAACATTTCATGTTTATTCTGGAGAAGGGGGGGGGGGGGGTATAAAAAGCAGCATGGCATGCTAAAAAAATTAAAAGCATCACACAAAAATGGCATGGTGCAGTCATAAAATGGCACAGTGTGTGCGCCATTAAATGTGCAGTCATAGAATCAGAAATATTTTCCCCTTTTTTTACCCTTAGAAAATATTAAATAAAATATTTGTGCCATACAGGTTGTTTCAAAAAAGATAAAAGATGGTAGAGGCAGATTACAACAAGCTATTTTTACACAGGAACCAGGGTCACAATTCATTTATTCAAACAAAAACATAGGATATCTGCTTCAAGCCAAACCCTGATATTTATACAGACGTTTAAGCAGTTTCCTTCAGGTTTTAAAGAAGGCAAGGTGCTACAACGGGGAAAAGAATACACTTTTTATTTCTTAAGGGCACATTTTGGATTCTTAAGGGTACTTTTAAAGGGCACATTTTGGATTCTTAAGGGCACTTTTATTATTTTTAAAGGCATTCTTTTGATTTTTAAACTACTTATATCATGATATTCAAAAATCAGGGCACTCCTTTCAAGATCAGTCAGTCAGTTTATACTGTGCGAGCAAATTCTTTATTAAAAAAGAAATAAGGGCACATTATTTTTGCATGAGAGGCAAAAAGAGTGCTATTTTGTAAACCAAAGGGCAGACAGGATGCAGTACTCTATTGAAACTCTTTGGGGGAAACAGAGTTTAACAATAATGACAATATTTTAACGAAATTTTCAATCGACTTACCTTTTTTAATGCAAAATACAACATTGCAAACAGTTCTGGAAATATAAAGTAATTTGATCAGTGACATTATATAGAATTTCAATTACATTTTGAAATATGAAGCACACAGTTCAGCACTGTGAGCACTGATTATGATCACTTCCACCAATTCTCGTGATGCTTTTACATGTGACATAGAGCAAGGTAAATTTACTGAATTTTTTAAAAAAATAACTTCATTATTGTTAAATTTATGAACAAGAATTCATGTTTAGTTTTGAGTGAAAAACCCATGTTTTTGATTGAACAAATAAATGAATTGCGACCTGGTTTCGTACAAAAAAATTATTTGTCATTATTTTTCTACTTTTTATAGTTTGTCTCATCTTTTTTTAAACAACTTGCATAAATATAACATTAGTTTTATGTTACTTCATTGATGCATTTTATGTTTTTTAACTCTGTGATAGTCTAATACAGCTGCTGATTCTAATACGTGGGAAATAGTAGTATTATGATTTAATTTATTTTAAAAAACTGATTTGATTAACCATTGATTCTAAAATGTGGCAACTACTGGACTAGCTATCAATAATCCCCTCTCCCTCTCCACGAGCTTCTGGCTGCTCCACTGACTCTAGAAATAACAAAACAATTAATAAATTTACCAAATAGACAAAAAAATAAAATAAAATAAATAGAGGAAAAGTACCTCAGCATCTTTTGCATCTAGTACTTTTTTGAGATCTTCAATAGCTAAGCGAAGTTCCAGGACATTCTAAATGAAACAGAAGAAATAAAATCTCAAATTACACTGACAGACTAATATTTTGTATTAAAATTTTAAGATATAATACATTTAAGGAAAAAAAATGTCTGATTTGACTGTAATATGCATAAAATTGCATGTTGTTTGTCCTTTCCAATCAAGTTTTCAGGTCATTATAAATTAAAAAGATTCAGTTCAACAAATTATCATACTTTGTAATTAATGTTACTTATGTTCCAAAACTGCAACTATATTTAATTTATTTAATTTTTTGAAAATATTCTTATAATATATCAAGGAAGATGATAAAAATATTAGAGATTTTATTATTATTATTTCAAAAAAGTAAGAGATTTTTAATAACAAACAGAGTTTCTATAACTGCTACTGCCATCTTTTTTCCCCCTTTACTGTTCTATAAAAATAATTAGTTTAACTTTAAAAATTACTTATAAAATTAAATAATTATACATAGTAATGGCACATTTTCTAACTTTATCAACAAAATAACGTAGTTCGCTTTACAAAACAAAAAGCAGCATATTTCTATGAAGTAATTACTATTGGATAACAAAAGTTTCCTAGGATACTAGGACTACTGGATAACAAAAGCTGCTAATAGATGGTGTAAGTGGTCTTATATGTATTGCGTGTATCTAGTAATTCATGCTTTTGAAACATCTCTTCATAACCTTCAAAACGTAGTATATAACATTTGATTAAAGTGTAAACAACATAGTTTTTTATTCGATTTAAAATAGATACTTTTGTGCCAAATAATTGTTATTTGTGGGAAGTTCGATACTTTTATAATTTAAAGAAAAGCGCTGCTAAAAGTCATCATTTACTTGTAGAAGCCTACAATGAACATGCTTTTTGTGATAGTATGTGTAGGTCATGGTTCAGGCAATTTAAAGAAAGTTTATTCGATGTTGAAGATGCAGAACTTGAAGGTAGACTGAAGCTACTGAAACTGTTACCAGTGATGTCTACCGATGACAAGTAATGTGTTTGAAGCGAGCTATTCAAGAAAATCAACCAGAATGTGAGAATAGACAACATAAACTGATTTCGCAGCATGACAATGCAAAACCACATACTACAAGCGTCGTTAAAGCCTACTTAGAAGGGAAGGACTGGGAAGTTCAATCCCACCCTCCATATTCGTCAGACATTGCTCCTTCGGATTAATATTTATTCCAGTCAATACAGTCAGCCCTTCAAGATGTACGATTCACATCTTATGAATTTATCAAAAATTGGCTTTATGAATGGATCGCTTCAGAAGACAATGACTTCTTCAGACAGGGAATCCATAAATTGCCTGAAAGATAGGCCAAGGTTGTGGCTTCTGATGGAGTATACTTTGAATAATGTACCACTTTTATATACTTGCTAAATAAACATGTAATTTTAACCAAAAAACAGAACTTCCATCTACCCAATTAAAGTTATGACATGAATTATATAAATGTTGTAACTTCTCTTTAAATGTTCATAAAAATTATCGGTTTTGTGCAGATGGGTTCGAGTATAATGTGATTATTTAATTATCATGGATTATAGTACAACAAACAAATCAATAATAGTTAAAAATTAAATTTTAACTTAAAACATTTTTAAATGAAGCAAACAAAATAGCAAATTAGATATTATTTACAAATAAAGATAAAATTACAGAGTATTATACTTAAATTCTATCACTGAATTGTACCTACCTCAAGTGCTTTTCTATCCACAACTTCATATCCAGTTTCTTCATCTGTTTTCGCAGTAGCACTTGACTGAAAGTGATAAGATTATAAAATTAAATTAAATAAAGAAACTATCTTAACATCTAATAATAAACTAGATATCCACATTATATATATTTCTTGACCAATTCACAAGTTTATAGTCATTAATTCCCATACATAACATGAATAAAAGTAATCAAATTTACAAAAATGCAAGGTTCACACTAAGGGGAAAAATTAGGTGTGACATTCCACCCAAACCAAAATTTTAAGTGGGACTTTTTTAATTTAAGCTACAATTTTTTCAATATGCAGATAGCTTCTTATTTGCTTACAATTTCATAGTTTTTCTAATTCAGTAGTAACTGCAGAATAATTAAAACTACAATTTAATGATATCTTTTTATTTTTCATTAAAACTTTTTGTTGTTTTTTCAAAACCTTAAATCTCATATGAAATACAGATCTATGTTATTTTTATAATGTTTCAACATTTAAGAATGTCACACAGTTAGTTCAATAGGAAAATTCCTAAAATTAAAGTTGGAAAAGTCATACATGTTGAGCCACGTAGACGGCAATACCTACAAAGGGAAAAACTTTAAACTCAATTATCTCAAAATACTATTTTTCAGCACTTTTGATGCAATAACTTTTAAACACATTAATATATTTACATTTTTTTTTTTTAATAAAGAAAATTAAATTTTCTACAAAGAATATCTAAAAAACAGTGGCGGCCTGTGAGCTAAATAAGAGAGGAGGCTGTAATTGAGCAAAACAGATTCACAGAGCTCCACAATAGAACGGAGAGCTAACTTTCTATTCTGATACATTGTGCCCAGCGGTCCGCCCATGAATACAATGCCAAAGATTTTCCCACAGATTTTCTCCCATAGAAAAGTATGGGATAGATATTTTCAAATTAGATTATCTTTTAAAAATATGACGGAGTTGCTTATTTCACTGATATACATTTTTTATTGTATAAAAACTACAGGTTTTATTTAAATTCATCACCAATATTAAATTTTATATTTGTTAAAATGCAAATTTTATATAAGCTCAATAAAAAAAAAGGGACAAATATGTTAAGTATTGCTCATAAAAATATGAAAAAGCTGTAGAAATAACTAAAAGTGACAAAAAGTATGCGGAAAAGTTAAAAAAAAGACAGGAATCATTACTCGCACGCACTGAAAGTGTGACACGGTTGCGGCAGAAAGTGGATCGATGAGTTAGCTCTCCGTATTATTATAGAGCTCAGTGAACAGATTACCCTCTTTCCCTACCTAGATCACTAGTTTAACGGTGATTTAGAGGATAACATTCAAAATTGTAGTTTGAAGCTAGTGTTGCCAGTTCCACTCTCACAAAGAGCAAGATAGAGAAACAAAAAAAGTCAGACAGTGGCTTCTAAATCGGGACATAAAAATACAACAGTAAATCCTATGAAATCAGAACCTGTCTACAACAGAATCCTAATTTAAATATAAAAAATTTTCAGTGTGTATGGAAATACTATAAAATTTTACCTGTTAAGATGGAAACCTGTCTAAAACAATCTTTCTCTAGTCATTTAAGATTCTCTCTTAGTAGGTATTGCAATATTAAATGAATATGATAATCTTGGACAATAAAACCCATGATACTTGTTTATAATATTAAAATAGATTAATACCTTTTACAAAAAAGGAAAAGGAAGAATACCCTGAATAAATGGGTATTTTCTTTTTCTTTAAAACTGCAGAAAAAAAAAACAGAAAACATGGAAACTAACATACAACCGAGATTCAGAAAAAATATTTTTTGAAATGATAAATACAAATATATATAATTTTTTTTTTTTTTTTTTTTTTTTTTTTTAACTAAAGATACAGTTAAAATTGGGGAAATACAGCAAAAAATTTCTGTATTTTTTTTTTTTTTTTTTTTTTTTTTTTTTTGGTAATTTTACAGGAGACCCAGTGACTGCAATTTCAAAATGCAGAAATTATTTTATCTTTTTTTATTCGTCTGCTTGAAGAATCCAGGAAAGCCCGGACGGGCACAGACACAATCAATAGCATGATGGAAGCTCACCATTTGTTGTGAGAGAATTTAATGATTATTGTAATATCATAAACTGTAAAAGTGTCGATAGATTGGGATGTCATAGGATTAAACCAGTGGCAGACAATCAATTCCGTACAAAAGTGCCAGATGCTACATAGATCACTTACAGATTCACAATAAAGCTTTGCTGCTAATGAAAGCAGGCCCATATTTCTGTAAACTACTTCCTGTGGTACCCTTTATAAGGATCTACTGTTTGCAAGGCAATTTGCTGTTTAAGCTTTTCTTGTTGCAATCCCATAAGAAAACCTGGTTGAATTGCATCTGTGAACATCTGAGTTGAATCCATGATTAGTGGAATAAAATGTTTTTTATGGGCAAGTCTTGATTTAACCTCTAGAATGATTCTCACTGTATTTTCATATGGAAAAAATTTGGGACTTGGTACCAGATTAAAAATTATACTTTAATATATTTAAAAATAAAAATACCAAATTAGACTTTGCCCAGCGGCTGCTGCTTAAATGTGCATATAACCAAACATTTATTTTACAGATGCATCTAGACTTTTAAACAAAACTTTTCAATGCCACTGAAGAATAGTATTAGGACAAATATGAACTTTTTAGGCCTGGAAAACAAATTATCTTGAGAGAAAAAAAAAACAGACCATTTAGAAAGTATGTTTTTTTCCTTTTAAGTTTTTACTAAGGTTATTCAGATTTGATATTACAAGAAATGTTAGTCAAATATTTCAAAGCTTTGTAAAATTTTCATGTGTAGCGATAGCGAGTCTCTCGAGTTTCTTAAAGTACAAAGTCAATACATAAATATCAAATACACAAAATATAATTATTTATGGTAATGGCTAACCTATTTATCTGCTTTAAAATATATCACTGTTGATTTCATTATTTATAAGCATTGATTATATCTAAAAATTCTATTAGACAAGAGATGCTAATAAACATTTTAATGGATCATCAAATATCATGCCAAATAATTTATTCAAAATGAAAGTAATTATTTGAATATTAATTATAATAATTTGAATATTCTATGAAAATACTAGATAATACCAAAATATTTAAATAACATACATTTATCATTAAAAAAAACAAAAACAAACAAGGAAACAAGTTTATCTGATAATTTATAAAACTTACATTGCCTCCTTCTAAAGCAGCAATTTTGAATTTTAAGAGCAGGACATAAGTTTTTAACAGCCTTTTGTCTTCTTCATCCACACTACTGTTGGCTAATGTTTCCACATAACTGCACAGCTTTACTAGGTTTGGAAACAACTGTTCTCGAAAAAATGCCAATTCTAACAAAAGACTTTCTGTGTTTTCAAATGAATCTATGGCCAACATGTTGTTTAATGTATCATCAAACACTGAACACTGAAAAAAAAAATTATATATATTAGATTACATTAACTGAAACAAATCAACAAATCACTAGATATTATCTTTATTTATAAATATATATAAATATATATATATATATATATGCATAATAAAATTAATGTGGCAATGTTAGTGTATGAGGCATCATTCCTTCAATACTTTCTGGATGAGTATTTACTTTATACAGTGTCTAAAATATGGTATAAGATTAAATTTGGATTTGAAAAATATTTCTAACACAAATTCACTTTAATCTAGGATTAAATCATAATGGTCTGCCTCATATTCCTTGATTTAAAGCTATGTGATGTAGTGGATGACATTTAACCTTGTCACAGACTGCCAGTTCCTTAAAATTAAATATTTCAGGGCTTGAAATTCAATTTTTCCTAGGAGGGGAGTCTCCCTCCCAACATTTATAAATGGAGGGGAGTTGAACTGTTTGGGAGGGAGAAAAAATATCTTTAAACCCCACTATTATTTTATATGCAGACCTGTCAACCTTTGAAAATGAAAAATAGTAGCACACCAAATTCAAATTTATCTGAAGGTTGGTTGGTTGGTGGCTGTTTTTTACGCTGTAAATTTTAAGTGGGCAAATACTAATCAATTAAACGCATGTGTATATCCATAAGCACACTTTTGTTTTTGCTAATATTTTTGTTGCGGGTGGGATTGATTAAACATAATTATTCCTATTCAATTAATGCTCTGTCCACTCCTAAGCCAAATTTCTGAACTTCACAGTGAATTTTCTGAAAGATTCCAAGGCGGTTGGGGGGAGGGGGTGATGGAACTACGGGTATATCTTCCAGAGAAAAATGTCTGAGTTAGAGTCCTTCATCATGTCGAGTAAGCTGATACAACCGGGAGTGGGGGTGTCCTCTCGCGGCACTTTTTTTTGCATCCCTTTGACGAAATTTGCATTTTTTCGCAATCTTTTGACGAAATTTGCAATTTTTTTCACAATCTGTTGACGAAATTTGCCGTTTTTCGCAATGTTTTTGACGGATTTTGCCGTTTTTACGCGATTCTCTGATGAAAGTGATGTTTTTCCCGCGATCTGTTGACAAAAATTTGCCGTTTTTTCGCGATCTTTTGACGAAATTTGCCGTTTTTCGCAATGTTTATGACGAAATTTGTCGTTTTTTCGCGATCTTTTGATGAAATTTGCCGTCTTTCGCAATGTTTTTGACGAAATTTGCCATTTTTTCGCGATTTTCTGATGAAAGTCACGTTTTTCCCGCGATTCTTTGACAAAATTGGAGACTTTTCTTTAGGCGAAAGACGAGATTGATTTTTTTCAGCGATCATTTCCCAAAATACCGATACATTTAATGTCTGAATTTTCGGATTTATGACTGATATATTTTTTTTTTTCGGAAATCATTGCCTTAATTTTTCGGAAAATTCGGACCAGAATCACCCCTGAACGATCTTTTGACGAAATTCGCATTTTTTTCAGCAATCAGTTGAGTGAAATTCACGTTTTTTCGGCGATACTTTGGAGAAATTTGCTTTTTCCTGCCAATTTTTTTTATGAAATTCGCGTTTTTTCAGCGATCCTCTAACGAAATTCGCATTTCTTAGCTCGATCCTATGACGAAATTCGTGATTTTTCGCGCGATCCTGTGACGAAATTAGTGATTTTTCAAGTGATCCTGTGACAAAATTCGCGTTTTTTTTTTTTTTTTTTTTTTTTTTGCAGAAAATCGTAGTTTTAGATAGATTTTCGTAGCTTCGTAGTTTGTGGCTCAAAATCGTAGCAACTACGATTTTTTCGTAGAAGTTGGCAGCTCTGTACATGCTATTTAGAGAGTTACATTAATACAAGTATGACAAAATACCATTGAAAAGGTTTAAATCGACAACTCAAAATTATTATGCAAAATGCTTATTTTTATTTTAAAAAAGGTAGAAATTTAGCTTTATACATAAAACATCAGCACTTCTCCATTATCTCGTCGACCATTTTTCATAACAAAAAATTATTGCCAAATAAAGAAATGGAAGAATGTCGCCATTGGAATCTCAAACGTACAAATAAATACAAGAAATTTGAAAATGACCCACTTAGTAAGCTT
Organism: Maratus michaelseni; assembly: GCA_963931845.1. NCBI lineage: Eukaryota > Metazoa > Arthropoda > Arachnida > Araneae > Salticidae > Maratus > Maratus michaelseni. The sequence goes on along the minus strand of OZ007587.1, from coordinate 378,219,291 downwards.
AAACAATAAAAATCTTAGAAAAATCTGTTTATTTATATTATTTTTCTTAATTATATCCCTCTCGGCTGATGAATAAATGTTTACAACCGAAAATAATTTAAAAGCTTAAAAATGCAGATATAATCTTGGCATGTGTGAACAGATGCACTATTTCAGCTTTGACAGCGAACGTGTTAAGAACCAAATCTTTTTTAATTAAAAAATAATAATACTTAAAGACAATGATGTACTCAATTTATTATAACTGCAGAAATCATTATAAATTATTTTACTGTATTGTAATTATACAATAATACTGGGTGTTTTGAATGTACACTGACTTTTGTGAGCTATCAGAAAAATATTCTGAAGTATTGAATTTACAGAGTTTGACAAAGTTAAATTCCATTTAGTCAAGATTTGTAAATATCTTGATAAATTTTTAAATATCTAATATTTCGAAAAATATCCAATATTTTAGATGGAATAGTCAACTTATAATCAAAATTAAATATTTTATTGATATAAATTTATTTTGCAAAATTTTATTAAATGTAAAAACTATCATTTTATATTTGTTAATAACGTAATATTTTATACACTTTTGCATTTGTTAACAATAGCAACAAAGGCCTAAAGTTTCATTTGTAAAATTCATGGATTGTTTTAAATATTTCACTTAAGCTAAACCCTTTCTTAAAAGCAGATTCGGTATATTAGGTCTGTCTAGAAAGATAAAAATGCTGAAAAAGAAGGCTGAAACATAAACTCGAAAACACAACTAAATTCAGTTTTTGATTTGTTTTTTGAGAAAATATGTTATAACTTTTTTAGCCTGCTGAGAACAAACAGAGATAAATTAAATTTTAAAAAATCTCTTTAAAATGTAGATTTTGTGATTTGCGATAATTTCTTGAGAAAGATTTGTAAGTTTACTACGATAAAAGCCAAACCTTTTCTTATATTCAAAGAATTAAACAGTCCACAGCTTGTATTAAATGACTACCCTGTTGATGAAAAATAATAATAATAAATTTTAATTTTAAAAATCCCTCCTGTAAATTTGCTTTTTTGTCAGTTATGATAATTTACAGCAAGTAAGGTTCAATATAGTTGATGTTAGGAACTTTTTCCATTTAATTATAATTTTATGAATGATGATAACTTGTAGAAAGTAATTTAGGGATAAGTTTGAAGAAGTATCCAATGTTTGAATTAAACCTACATCTGGGCTGGGCATTGCTAGCAGCTTGGAATTTTAACCATGAAGGGCAGAACAAACAGAAAAATTTTACTTCTCTTTTAAATAAAAATAATTCTTGTATCTATACTTTTCCAAACATTTTCATTTGTATATTAACCCTTTCAGAGGAAAGTAATTGTGTTTCTGTAATGTTGAATTCACATCAGATTTTTTGATAAATTTTATTTCTTAATAAGGAAATGCAATTTTACAACTATTCTTTCTTTAAAAAATAATACATAAAAGAAAAATTTTGGGCACAAATTTTGATTAAAATTAAGTAATATAAATAATATATCATCACCCTTCAAGAGATTAAATAGTCAGCAATCGATTCCAGCAAAATTTGGGGCCCTTCACAAAAACTCATTTAATAAAACAAACTCCTTCACAGAATCCCTTTTAATAAAATAGACCCCTTCAAAAAATTCTATTCCATAAAAACACTCTCTTCATTAATTATATTTATTTTATTAGGTTTTAAAATGTGTAATTGCAAACAAAACAAGTTCACCAGAAAGAAAATTTAGCAGAAAAAATTAAAGAAGTTATTATTAATAAATACTTGGTTCGAGTTTGAGTAACTGAATTTCATCTTTCATTACAAAATGTTATTTTTCACAAAGTGGGCCCCAAGAAAAACCTGCATCAACCCCTGAGAGTTTTTGGTACTTACCATATAGCAATGGTTTGTCGACAAAGATTTCATGTCAGGTGTGCATTATTATTTTCTAAAAGGTGAAAATAAGCACTCGCCAGTCGTCACTCGTCGATTAAACTTGAAAAACTGGCAATTAAAAATATAGAAAGAACCGGCCAAATGCAGGATTTTCCGATTTCCTTTTTGCCCCTAAAATTCGCGATTTTTCCACGCCCATTTGATGAAATTCATGATTTTTCTGCACCCGATTGACGAAAATCGTAATTTTTCTGCACCCGATCGATGAAATTTCTGATTTTTCCTTGCCAGATTGTGATGAAATTCGTTATTTTTACACACCTGATCGATGGAATTCATGATTTTTTTTCACCCGATCGCCGAAATTCACGATTTTTCCGTGCCTGATCGACGAAATTCGTTAGTTTTGCCCACCTGCTCGATGAAATTCATGATTTTTACTCATTCGTTCGACGAAATTCTTGATTTTTCCGCGCCCGATGGACGAAATGTATCAATTTTCCACGCCCGATCGATGAAATTTGTCATTTTTGCACACCTGCTCAACAAAATTCCTGATTTTTCTTCACCCGATCAACGAAATTCACAATTTTTCATCACCCGATTGACGAAACTCGTCATTTTTGCACACCTGCTCGACGAAATTCAGGATTTTTTCATGCCCGATTGACGAAATTCATGATTTTTCCTCGCCTGATGGACGAAATTCACAATTTTTCCACACCCGATCGACAAAATTCCTCATTTTTCTGCACCTGTTCGACGAAATTCGTGATTTTTCTACGCCTGATCGACGAAATTCATGATTTTTATGCACTCGTTCGATGAAATTCGTCATTTTTCCGCACCCGATGGACGAAATTCAGGATTTTCCCTTGCCCGATCGACGAAATTCAGGATCTTTACGTCCCAGAAATTAGGAGATTTTTCTGCAACCAATGGATGCATTCATGATTTTTCCTAGGTCGATGGACGAAATTCATCATTTTTATGCACCTGCTCGACGAAATTCTTGAGTTTTCTGCGCCCGAAGGACGAAATACATGAGTTTTCTGCACCCGATCGACGAAATTCCTGATTTTTACGTGCCAGATTGATGAAATTTGTGATTTTTACACACCTAATTGACGGAATTCATGATTTTTCTTCACCCGATCGATGAAATTCATGATTTTTCCATGCCCGATTGACGAAATTAGTCATTTTTGCACACCTATTCGACGAAATTCAGGATTTTCCAAGCCTGATCAACGAAATTCATGATTTTTACGCACTTGTTCGACGAAATTCGTGATTTTTTTCGCACCCGATGGACGAAATTAGTAATTTTTGCACACCTGCTCGACGAAATTTAGGATTTTCTGTACCTGATCAATGAAATTCATAATTTTTATGCACTCGTTCGACGAAATTCGTCATTTTTCCGTATCCAATGGACGAAATTCATGAGTTTTCATCTCCCGCTGGACGAAATTCATGATTTTTCCTTGCCCGCTGGACGAAATTCATGATTTTTCCTCGCCCGATCGATAAAATTTATGATTTTTATGCACTTGTTCGACAAAATTCATAATTTTTCCACACCCGTTTGACGAAATTCCTGATTTTTACGCAACAGATCGAAAAAATTTCTGATTTTTACGCTCCGGAATGATGGAAATTAATGATTTTTACACTCCCGATCAATGAAATTCTTGATTTTCGCACTCCTGAATGATGAAATTTGCAATTTTCTCCGAGACCAATTGACAAAATACACAATTCCTGAATTTCTGGAGTTGCTGGCCGTTTTTGGTCCTCATGTCACAGGTTGTGCATATGTAATGAATATCTTGTTGCGGGTTGTCATTTAGTCTATAAACATACCTGTTTTATTATTGTCAGATCTTAAATCTAGACAAATCATTTTTTTAAAAATAAAAGGACATGTAGTTAGCAACACAAATACCTAACACTAAAATGACACAAATACCTAAGCTTAGTGGGACTTATGTAGATGTGTATAACTTTGCTGTTAGCTTATTTTAAATTTTAAAATAAACTGGTAAATAGTATATTAAGTTTATTCAAAACAATATAAATTAAAATATTTTTATTTAATAAATAAATTATTTGTTTACCTTAAACTCGTTATATATTTCGTAAATTAAATATTCAGCGCCATAAATGCACTTACTGGCTACTAAAGAAATCATTCTCACTTGCTAGTAACTGGCTACTAAAAAAAAATCAACCTACCGGCCAGTGGCTACTAAGCAAAATTCCTTATTTTCACCTTTATTATTTTCATCATATGTTTGGTATCATCTCTAGGAAAATTGTTAAAGATTATCTGTCCAAAATTAAAAGTACTTGTTGATAGCAAAGAGCTCCAAAATTTATCAATGTGTAGCAGCTTAAATAAATATACCGATTTTTGATTAATTAAATCTGTTGAAAACAGGGCTGACTCAAGGCTAAGACACACTAGGCACGATCTCTCATCATCTTTATATTGGGAACACTTTTCTACAGTTTCACCAAAGTATCTTTTTTTCATGGATAAAGGATGTAAAGCTGGCTCTGGTTAAAAACCTCAATACAAAAAATAAAAAGCTTTTTATAACTCAGTCAAGATTAAATAAAACCATAACTTACTTTCATACAAAATGCAGCTTTTCCTTCCTTATTCGTATTTGCTGTTTTATTTAAACATTCACTTAATTTAGCATTTTCACGTTCCAAAGCAGATATTTTTTCTTGAGCTTTTAACAAACTTTGTTGTTGCTGGTCTTTAGCTGTTATCATATGCTCTCTCCAAGCTGTTATAGTATTCATTTGTTCTTTCATCATAGCATTATTTTTGTTTAGTTTTTCTGTTAAATAAAATATTTAATAAATTAATTAGAAATTTAATTAGTTCTTCCAAACTAAATTAGTCATAAATCAAATAAAAAATGCACACACACACACAAAAGGACTAAGCTTTGACATTTTCCAGCATATATAAATACAATTTGTAATATTTATATATGGAGGGGGAAAAAAAAGAGACAAAAAAACAGACAAAAACAAACATGACAACTATACTAGAAGTTAATCATTAATAAGTTAACAACACTGGAACAACTAGTTTAAACTGGATAAACTTAAATTATCACTATTAGGAAACATATACTAAATGCAAACAGTGGTAGCTTTAGTAGCCACAGGACCCGAGAAAGACTTTTCTTCAGCCTCTGGGATGTGGGAGTTGGTAGAAAAATGACTGATTCTAACTCAGACTTTTAAAATTTCAGAGTCAGACTCTGGGCTCATGCAAACACTTTATTAAATGCAACAACAAAATTCTTGCGTTTTCACAGTTAGAGACCCTGTCCTTTGTTGCTGTAATAAACAGAACTAATGACATCAAATCTGGTGATAAAAAGTTACCATAGAAACTAACAAAACAGGAATTCCTTCTTCCTTTTTTGTGGTCAAAAATTCTGCATCCATCTCTTAATAAATTTTTTAAAACTCAGAATATTAATATATATATATATATATATATTTTAAGCGATTTTCAAAGATATTCCTTCATACAGAAATGTAAATGGATAGTTAAGATTTCAAACAGAAATAATTTTAACAAAAAAAAAAAAAAAAAAAAAAAAGTCCTCATTTTCAGCAGAAAGGGAACTTTTTTTAAAATTTGCTGAAAACTGCTGTACGATTTCTGAAAAAACTTTATTGAGAAGAGGACAAAATTTAGTATACTGGGCTAAAAGATAGAATTTGGATTCCTTTTATGACTGGCTCAAAATCACCAGCAAATTTCAAAAATAAGGAAAATTTGCAAATGTTTTCCTTCAACTAAAATTCCCAAGTTTTAGATGCATTTGTCTTTGTCTATCTGGAACCAAATTTTCAAACATCCATTTCCGATGCTCAGGCCACTGCCACCATCAGTATGATGATGTCAGCAATCAGCATTGTTGATAAACATATTTTTGCTTTATAATATAGATAGATATTGTTCCAAATTTAAAATGATTAATTTTATAAATTTAAAGTGAAATATATTTGGTTTAATTTCACTTCAAACTTTCCAACAAAAGGCTGGAGTTGGAATGTTTTTAATGACTCCAATTCCTTTTATCCAAAAATTTGCCCCAACTCAGACTTTACAACTCAGTTCAACACCCCTATGAGCGATATCTTCTAAAGAAACTATGAAATTTAACCAAATCTTTCTACATATTTTCTAAGGCAGGGACCTGACCTTTTCAGATCCACGTGCCAAATTTCGCAAAAAAATATTTTACCCGATCATGACATGCCATCAACAAAAACATTTAGTCAATCAAATAATAATGAATCAAAATTACTTAAAAATCTCACTTTTCATAATATGTAACATCTTACAATCTGCAAATTAAATTTTTTAAATTACATATATATATATATATAGGCATATAAAATAATTCGAAGGTTTCAGAAATTAGAAACGTTAAATTAAACATGGTTTACGCAATAATATTCCGACTATGAACTTCCTGTTCTTGTAATTTTTTAGATAAAAAAGTGCATTTCTTCAGGGAAGCTGTGTCCCCCCCCCCTATCCCATAATCTTATTAAATTTATATTTGTGATTTCCTATTGATTGTGCGAAAGACTCTAGTATATTTTGAATTTTGTTCTACACAATGGTTCTATTGGGGTAAGCAACATTTTCGAAAATAATTTCATGTTATCCTAATACCCAAGTAGCAATATTTACTTACCTGCCAACCACAAAACACCTGCTTCTGATGGATAAGTTGAATAATATCTCATGTACAAAAGCAACTTATAAAAATGTAAACTGAATCTACTATATTTTCCTTATATCTATTTTATCTAGTGATATTACAATTTTTGTTTCGGAAAAACAGTTTTGATGGTCATTTTATAATATTTAATTTATCTAAGTACATCCTGATCCAACTCAATGGCAATAGCATACCAAAATCTCTCCAAAATAGGCATATATGGAAACTTTTAAACCGATTGGATACCTAATTATTCATAATCGTACCCACTGCCAATTCACTAAATAGCAATAGTGATTTGGCACTATAAAGTATTTTTTGTGATAGCTTTTTATGTTCTCAATTTCCAGCAATTGTAATACTTAAGGATCGTTTTACTACTCTAATTTCTTTAGATTAACCACCTCGTTGTATGAGTGATTTTATCTTATTTTAAAAATTATATTAACTCTTCAATGACAAAACATCCACATCTGTTCCAGAAAATGAATAATATCTCATAAGAAATATATTACAAATGTAAACTCATACTATGAGAGTTGAATCGAAATTACACGTTCAGTGTTTTTGTAATTTTCATTTGTAAAAAATATTTCGGTAATCATTCTATAGTAGTTAAACGATAACTTATATCAAAATAAATTCTCATTTATGTCAATAGAATGCTAAAATCACCTAAAAATAATTTATTTTGCAAAAAAAAAAAAAAAAAATTACAGCAAAATAGTGTGAGTCACTTGAATTTTATTATTTTGATATTCTTTGAAATATGGTTGCTAAGCAACTAATAAATTAAAGAGCAAAGTAAAAAGAAATGTTTTGTATACAATTTGTAAACAATATGAAAATAAAATGTGTTATATTTCCCAAACAGATACAAAGAATTTTCCAATAATTTAAACAATCCTTATATATTATTTCTCCTGTCAACATCCCTTTTTTTCAGAAAATATGAAACGCAGAACAACGAATGAGATACCATATGAGAGGTTTTAGAACCGGCTTCTGACATAGCCCACTTAACAATTTGTTAAAACATGTTTTTGATTAAAATTTGCTGAAAAATAAAAATTAAATCGACATTGCTTTCATAAGAGAAATGAAAGATTTTCCTGAAATTATTGTTGCCAAAAAAATAAAATACCACATTATATGATGCTCATAGCAATTATTATAAAAAACACCGCACGGGTTTATTTTATACTTATGATTAAAAAGCAAAATTGAAATTTATATTTCCAAGTCCCATGGTTTTCTCGAAGCGGATGACGTCATCCTCTAATACAGTCAAAATACGATTGTTAATTTTTTTTCGCGCGCGTGCCTTTAGCAATTTGGATCAGTTTTTAGCCTAACTTTGATGGAATAAATGAGATGATATTCTGGCTTGACTAACAACTAAACGTTGTTTGCAGATATTTTTATCCTTGCTTTTTCTTTAGAAGTTTAAACCTGCATCTAATAAATATTACATATTGATAAAAAATGATACTTCTCTATTATCCAGTCGACCACTTTTCATAACAAAAAACTATCGCCAAATAAACGGGAGAACGTTGCCATTGGGATATAAAAAAAAAAAAAGAATTTAACGACACAATTGTTATTTTAATTAATAAAATAACTACTAAATCAGTAAAACATAATGAAAAATACACGCAAATGTCGAATGTAAAACCACTAGATGACGTAACAAACACGCATAATGATTCTGACATCAAGTAAATGGGACTGCATTTTTGGCTTTTAATCTTACAGTTTGGCGGTAGTTTTTTGTTATGAAAAGTGGTCGACGGGATAATAGAGAAGTACCTAAAAAATATTAGATTTCAGTGCGAAATCTTCGCACGGGCCCTCTGGTTAATTTCTAAATTCTAATAAATGTATCAGCAAATTTTCAAAGCTACTAGATATATTTAAAACCTCCATATCAAAAATTTAGCATCCATAATTTCATGTTTAAATCCAGTATTCAAATATGTGATTTTCATTTCAGTTAAAAATGAAATTTGAAAATTGTCTGCATTCCCATAGGAAAGCATTATGACATAAAAAGAAATATCAGATTTTTCGAACAAATGAACCAAATGTAACTAAACCACTCACCACGTGGCGATTAAAAAATCTCTTATCGATCGCCAAGTGAAATACACCATTTCTCATCGAAATATGTATCTCTACATTGATTGCATCTAATTTGAAAACTTGTTAATTTTTTTCCTACCAGATGCAAACAGATTTCAATGACTTAGCTGTATTTTCAATATTTCACACTTTTTCTCATGGGCTTGCTCTTTAGTTGGATTATTTTTTCAAGAAATACAGTTTTATTCTGCAAAATATATTCATCAGCTTTGATTCCACATGCATTTCAAGTAATTTGTTCCTTTTTTTTCACCGGATACAAGCAGATTTTAAGAACATTTCACATTTCAGTATCTTCAATATTTCAACTCCTTCCATATGCTCACTAGTTGGATTATTTTTCTTCAAGCGATACTGTTTAATCATGTGAAATACACTCATACTCATACAATAGGTATAAAACTCTTATAGAAAAATATGTTTATGTACAATGATTATAATTTATCTAGATGTCATGAAAGTTTGAAACATAAAAGTAGCCACTAATGAAACTGAGTCTACCGGTCACTGGCTACTAACTAAATTTCCCAGTTTTCACCTATAACCTTCAATATGATTAAAGTAACGAACAAAAATTCAAATTTGACCTGGAGTGAGATGCACTTTATTTTTGTTTAAGTGTGTTGTGATCCTGGTTTCCTGGACAAAATTGTCTGTCTTGATGTCTATTATCACTTGTGAAAGTTTTTTTTCATTTTGTTTAGAAACATGATGTTTGCAAAAAACAGATTATTTACTAGACAATATTCCAGAACTTGCATTTATTTGTGTTGGAGTGAGCGAGCGAAACATTTTTATGTGCGCAATCATACCTGCGCACTGCCTGCTTTCCCCTCCCGCCCACACACACTCAGTCTGCGAGCGACCGTTAGATTGGAGAGATGTACGGAGAAGTATAAAAAGTTATTTCTGTGTGATACGATAAGCAAAGATATCGCTGTGTGATTAAGAAGAATTATATGTTTAAACTAATTGTTTTGTGTTGCAGTGTGTCGTCCAATAAATTGTTTTGTTCTGTAGAGATCCATGGTTTACTTCGTGAGTTATACACTGCTCAAAACAATTAAAGGATATTGCAGTTTTAGGTGGATTTTGTATCTGGGAAACTTTTTAGCTGATTGATACATGGTCGACAGACATAGTAGGTTATATGAGAATAAATTACACATGTTTGGCAGAAAAAAATGCATTTTATTGCGCATTTGTGTACAAAAGGAAAAAAACACAATTTGTGCATATGAGAAAAAAAGAATAAGAAAAGGTGTTTTCTTCAAAGAAAATCATTTTCAGTAGGGGGTATGGTTTCCACGGGCGGCCAGCAACGTTGAACACCTTTGAGGCATGGACTCAATGAGGCTATTAATGACGAGTTGGGGTATTCTGCCCCACTCTTCCAGAAGAGCTCTTTCCAGTTCTTGGAGAGTTTGTGGGGTTTGTTGGCGGCCAGAAACTCGTCTTCCTAGAGCGTCCCAAACGTGCTCGATTGGATTCATGTCTGGAGAACACGCTGGCCATTCCATTCGAACGATTCCTTCCTCGAAAAGGAAATCCTCCACCAGGTTTGCACGATGTGGCCTGCAGTTATCGTCCATTAAAATGAAGTTATCTCCGATTGCTGCAGCGTAAGGGACTACAATAGGTCTGAGGATCTCATCCCTATATCGGCGACCAGTCAGAGCTCCATCTCGAATGATGTAGAGGTCAGTGCACTCGTCAATGGAGATGCCACCATACGCCAACACTCCTCCACCGCCAAATCTGACACTTTCGTGCACGAATGCAGGATTATTCCTACTGCCACGGTCCCTCCAGATGAAAATACGCCTATTATCCGGATGCACAGAAAAACGGGACTCGTCATAAAACAGAATATTGCTCCATTCATTTCTCCTTCAGTTGACATGCTCGGTTGCCCACTCCCTGCGGTCGCGACGATGCCTTGATGTTAATCTAACACATACCATCGGTCGGCGAGCATACAGATCTACAGCATGGAGCCGGTTTCGGACAGTCTGAGTTGAAATCGTGGTGCCTGTAGCCGAGCGAAGGTGTTGTTGGAGAAGAGTAGCGTTCATGTTTCGGTGTCTCCGAGCTGTTAACGCTAAATACCGATCTTCATTGGGCGTTGTTGCCCGTCTACGACCTTGCCCTGGTCTTCGGCCTGCACATCCACTTTCCAAAAAACGGTTCCAGATCCTGGAAATGACACTTTGTGACACTCCAATGGCTTGCGCTACTTCGGCTTGAGTTTGGCCCCCTTCTAACCTACCAACAATTCTCCAAGCTTCTGAATCTGTCAAATGACTTCGCTGAGACATCGTACTCATCGAAACAAAGCAATCACTGAATGCCGATCATCCTTGTCTTCATTCTCTTTTATCCAGTTGAAAGTCAAATTTCATTCGCTGCCGCTGAAGCGACGTTTTTGACGTCGAACTCAAAATTTGCATACTCCACAGTTTGAAAACCAGAAAAATTTGCATTTGTGATTCTCTTCTTCTATTTTCGGCAAAAAAAATTTCGTTTATATCTTTATTTTATATAAAACTTCAAATATCCTTTAATTGTTTTGAGCAGTGTATTAATAACAGAACAACAAATGGTAGCAAGAACAGTGGTTGTTGAATTTTGAAACCGAAAGTGATTGTGTTAAGATAAACATGGACAAATTAAACGTACCTGAATTAAATGGAACCAATTACTTTATATGGAGCCTAAAAATTAAAGCAGCTTTAAGTCTAAAAAGATTGGACAATGTCATATCTGAAATTAAAGCTACAGATCTAAGTGAAAAAGATTCCATCGAATGGGACCAGAAAAATAATGACGCCGTAGCCTATATTAAATTGTCATTGTCGGATGAACAGGCATTACAGTTTGCAGCCGAAGAAAATGCGAAAATTTTATGGGAAAAAACAAAATCTACTTTCACCGGTCAAGCAGAAGACAGAAGGATTGACGCGGGTAACGAATTAAAGAACTTAGATATGAAATCAAACGAATCAGCAAATGATTATATCGCCAGAGCCCGGAGAATTGCCACTAAATGTCAAACGCTTGGATTGACTGTAACAGATCGAGAATTAGTGTTCTACACGGTACGTGGGCTGAAAGGAAAGTTTTCAAAAGTAAGGGACATTTTAAAGACACAGCGTGAAAAATCTATGGATGAAGTGTTAGAAATTCTACGGGAAGAAGAACAAACGAATACTCCGCGTTCTGAAGGGACCACCGCTGAAGTATTTTACTCTAAGAAAAACAAAAGTCCAAGACTGTGTTACATTTGTAGACGTCCGAATCACGTTGTAAAGGATTGTTTTTACGGGAACAATAGTTCTAGAAATGACAAGTCCAGTGGAAATCAACAAAGAAGAAAAACGCACTATGATGTAAATTATTCATTTAAGGACAGAAAAAATTCTGCACTTACTATTTCACCTGAAAACTATGAACTGTGTGACAATATATGGTTGTTGGACAGTGGTGCAAGTTCCCATATGTGTAATAACAAACTATGGTTTAAGACTCTAATTCCTGAAGAAAAGGATATATATCAAGCAGGTAAAAATTCAAAACTAATTTCGAAGGGTTTAGGTATAGTATCCTGTAATACGGTAAGTAAAAATAATTCCATCCATTTAACTATTAATGATGTTAGCTTTGTACCAGATTTGAGATATAATTTACTATCAGTCACTTGTCTAATGGATAAGGGTTGTAAAATTATTTCTAAACATAACTGTGTGCTAATTTTTGATAAGTATAATACTTTTCAATTTAAAGCATTTAAGAATGATAATCGATTAGAGATTAAACTTGAACCTGCCTGTAATACTCAGTGTAATTTTACTCGTAAAAGTACTAGTAATTATGAACTCTGGCATAACAGATTGTGTCACTTAAATTCAAAATATATGTTACACATGAAAGAGTATATTGATCTTAAAGATGTAAATGTGTCTGATTTTAAATGTGATATAAGTAAGATAACCAGAAAAAGTCATCCGAACATTGATATTGACCAAAGTTCTGATATAATGGAGTTATTTCATGTAGATTTGTGTGGCCCGATAAAGCCTGAATCACTTGGTGGGGCAAAATATTTTATGATACTAGTGGATGATTTTTCTGGAATGTATTTTACTTATTTCCTCAAAAGTAAAGATGAAGTATTTGATGTATTTTATAAATTTAAAGCTAAATATGAAAATCTTATGGGTAAAAGAATTAAAAAAGTGAGAAGTGACAATGGACTCGAATTTGTAAACACAGAATTAGATAATTATCTTGCTAATTCAGGTATATTTCATGAAAAAACAATTCCATATAACAGCGAAAGTAACGGAAAAGCCGAGAGAGCGAATAGGGTTCTATTAGAAAGGGCTCTATCTTTATTATATGAAAGTGAACTTCCTAACAAATTCTGGGCAGAAGCTATTAATTGTAGTACACAAATATCTAATATAACACCGCGTAAAGGAAAAGAAAAAATCCCCTTAGAAATTTGGACAGGTAAAAAGCCCAATTTAAACTATGTGAGGAAATTTGGCTGTTTAGCTGACTTTCATATTCCTAAAACAATGAGAAATAAATTCGATGTACCTGGAAGAAAAGGAATTATGTTAGGTTATGCGAGAGATAGGATAGGATATCGTATTTATGATGTGAAAAATAAGAAAATAATTGAAGAGCGTTCTGTTAAATTCAATGAAATGATAAAAGGGAGTAAATATTTTGGATTATGTAAATTTTCCGAGTGTTGGGATATTGAATCGCTAATAAATAAAAATTTTCAGGGGGAAAATGAAATTAATGAAAGTGAAAGGAATAAAATTATCAATTTAGAGATTTCTGATGCAACAGAAATAAATAACAGTTGCGCAATCCCATCAACAGAGCTTAATTTATCTCCAGGTAGACATGACGGCGGCAATTTGACCGGAGCGGGGGAAGCAAATAAGAACAAAATGAAAATATTGAAGTTCGAAGGTCAGAAAGATTGAAAAATAAATATTCCTCAGCTAATTTAACTGATAATGTCCCAAGTAATTATTTAGAGGCAATAAATAGTGTGAATTCACATGATTGGGAAAAAGCTATGAAAAGTGAATCGGACTCTTTAATTAAGCATAATGTTTGGGAAATTGTAGATATGCCAGAAAAAACAAAATTGATTAAAAGTAAATGGGTATATGCTTTAAAAGAGGGCGATAATAAGGAAATAAAATACAAAGCAAGACTGGTAGCAGCTGGATTTAATCAGATTAAAAATAAAGATTATTCTGAGTCATAGTCACCTGTTGTAAATATCGAGTCATTTAGATTACTAATTGCACTTGCAGCTAAATTAAATTTGATTGTTAAATTTTTTGATGTTAAAACAGCATATTTGTATAGTGACTTGCAAGAAACATTATATATGACACCACCACCTGGTTACGAAAATTTAATAGGAGTTAATAAAGTTTGTAAATTGAAAAAGAGTATTTACGGATTACCCCAATGCGGTAGAAACTGGTATTTTAAAATTAAAGAAGTACTCTGTAATATTGGATTAAATCAGTTAGGTTCTGATAACTGTATGTTTATTAAAGTTGAGAATGATAACATTTTTATAATATGTATGTATGTTGATGATTTAGCTATTTTTTGTAATAATCAAACAATGTATGAAAATATTGTTTCTAAAATTAAAAATGTATTTGAATTGTATAAAAATAAGAACTCTAAATTTTTAGGTATGGAAATTGAAAAATATGATAAAGGTATCAGTTTGTCACAAGTTGAATATATTGAATCATTGTTGGAAAAACATAATTTAGAAAATTGTAAATCTGTGAAAACACCTATTGTTAAAGGTGAAGATAAAAGTTTCCCTCCAACAAATGAATTGTTTGACATGACTAAGTATCAGGAAATTATTGGTGAACTTTTATATTTAGCTAATAGAACACGTCCTGATATATCATTTGTCACGACTTATTTGTCTCAATTTAATCACAAACCAGAAAAAAGACATTACATTTTGGCTAAAAGAGTATTAAGGTATTTAAAAGGCACAAAAGATAAAAAATTATTTTACAACAACGAATTTGGGTATTTAAATAGTAGTTTAGACGCTAGTTGGGGAAATGGAGAAAATGGAAAGTCTTTTTCAGGGGGAGTTGTCTTATTAGGAAAGTCATTAATATCTTGGAAATGTCGTAAACAAAAAAGTGTTAGTATTTCTACTTGTGAAGCAGAATTGTTTTCTATTTCAGAAATTTGTAAGGATATAATATGGACTGTAAATTTATTATCTGAGTTAAGGTGTAAACAATTTATAAAGGATGCCATAATTTTAAGTAGTGATAGCCAAGCAGCAATACAATGGATAAAATGTACAAGATCATCAAATAAATCTAGACATATGAACTTGAGATTTCATTTTGTTAGAGATTTGTTGTCAGAAGGTATTATTTCATTGGAATATGTTCAAAGTGAACCTATTATTTCAGATTTCCTTACTAAAGCTGTAAATGAGGATAAATTGATTTATTCTATGGAAAATATTTCATTATTATGATATGTGTAATTATTGTATGTAATTTGTGTGTAATTTTTGTATGTATATGTATTTGTGTATTTTTGAACTGTTTAAAGAGAAAAAAAAGTATCTCTCGCAGGAGGGGTGTGTTGGAGTGAGCGAGCGAAACATTTTTATGTGCGCAATCATACCTGCGCACTGCTTGCTTTCCCCTCCCACCCACACACACTCAGTCTGCGAGCGACCGTTAGATTGGAGAGATGTACGGAGAAGTATAAAAAGTTATTTCTGTGTGATACGATAAGCAAAGATATCACTGTGTGATTAAGAAGAATTATATGTTTAAACTAAATGTTTTGTGTTGCAGTGTGTCGTCCAATAAATTGTTTTGTTCTGTAGAGATCCATGGTTTACTTCGTGAGTTATATTAATAACAAAACAACAATTTGTACATCATTAATTCCTATGAAGGTCATCATTAATGGTTAATTTTCTTAAGTGACATTTTTCAAACAGCGAATAAATAATATCAAAGCATTCTCTTTCATTGAAATACGATTCTATTTCTAATTATTTTGAATATCATAATTAATTGACAGGTTAAAAGTAGAAATTGTTGGTTTTTAAAAAGGTTTTTTTCAAGTATTCGGTTTGGCCAAATGTTTTGATATTCGGCAGACTGAACAGTTTGATATTCGGCCTAACCAAATATTCGGTAATATGGCCGAATACCGTGCAACATCTTAAATCCGGACTCTCGAATCTTCTTGTCATTTTAGTTATTCAGAACAACAACAGATGGTGCCACCATGCAAACCACGCTAAAAATATTTCGTTAAAACGTTTTATACGGAAACCAATCACAGTACATGTTTCTTCTCCTTTTTTGTTAATATACAATTGGAGGATGTTCAACACGGCAAAATAGGCTAATGGAATCTACCATTCATTGTCATTCAATGTTTTAGCGCCATTTTTATTTTTCTCAGTATCTGGATTAGTATATTTCGCTCTTTCTTACCAAATTTTACATTTAGTATAGCATTTGTGAGACAAATACAAATAAAAAGCTTACATAATGAGTAGTAAGCGAGCCATCGATTCTCCGAATAGCATAAAAAAAAACATTGCACGTTATAGATTGCAAAGAAGGTGGAATTACTAAAAAAATACGACCAAGGAACTCCAGTCCGGAATTTGTGCGTTGAACATGATATTGGGAAGTCAACAGCATATGACTTAATAAAGCAAAAGAAAAATATGAAAATGAGAAATAAGAATTTGATTTTCTAATAGATGAATAATAATTTCATGTTTCTTTCTTTTACCAATGTAAGTTACTTTGTAAATAAGTACAAAAATAGAAAGTTCAAAAACAAGCCTTGATAATTCCTTTTGAATAAATTTTATTGAGTTTAGCTATCATGGAAATAATTGTACAAGCAATTGATTATTATATATCTCCACTATTTTACATCTAGCTACATTTTCTGAGCTAAACACTTTTTAGAGCCTTTTTTGAAAAAGTGATTGTATTGCTTTCAGAATGATGGTTTCTGAAACATTTAATTCGTAAATTTAAGAAATTGTGGTATAAAATGCTTTTGTTGGCATTGAAAGTAGCTTATAGAATTTAAAATTTCAATAGAAAATAAACAATTTTGTTAATAGTTAATTGCTAATTCGATCGTATAAATGATTTATATATATATTAGTTGTATTTGTGTAAAATGAAATTAAGTAGATTCTTTTGTTTCTAAGAACTTCACTAGATTGCGCCACTAGACAACTTCCATTATCCGGAATTTTCTAAAATTCGGAATTGCTAATCCCGAATGAGTCCGGATTTACGATGTTGCACTGTATTCGGTGCATCCCAAGTTTTTAGCACATAATGCCATTTGAAAATACATTTCATGACAAAGGTCGGGTGATCACTCATGGCAGCATCTCATAATAGCTTTAATATAGGTGGCGCTACAAATTTTAGGGGTATTTATTTGTGTTTGAGTCTAGGAGAAATCCATAAGACTGGTTGGCAGCACTGCACTCAATATAAACAATAAATATCAAAAAAAGAAATGTCAACATCGAATGTAAAAAAAAAAAGAAGATAAAGAAAATAATAACCTTTTAATGATTTATTTTCTTCGATTATTTCCAATAACTGGGAATGAACTTCAGCACTTGATGACATTGATGCTCCCAAAGCTGACTGCATGTTTGTTAAGTCAAAGTTATCATTCGAATGATGATTAATATCCCCATTTGGAATTGGAGCAGATGCTACATCAGGTAAAAAACTAAACTCTTCTGATGGACATGAATCAAAACCATGATTCTGTGTATGGAGCACTTCAAATGATGCCATGTCTTCTGGACTATGATCATGCACACCACTGAAACAGATAAAATTAATAAACTATGTATAGCAGCAGAAATAAACCATTTTTTAATTAACTAAAATGGATATTTCAATTCATCAAATTATCACATGCACATTTTATTTTTATAATTCATAATATGCATATGCAAGATTTCAGTGCAAATATTTTGTTCATTATTTTGAAAATAACTAAATTTGTTGTTTAGAACTGTTCATGTGTTACATAAAAACACTGCAATTCATAAATCAATGCAAGATCCATACAACGACACATATTTCCTGAGTAACCAAATATGCCTAAATTTAAGCCTGGATATTCAGATAGCGGTTATTGAATTACTATACTTAAAGATGTTATCTTCTATAACCAGGTTCAAAAACTTTTATGTTAGCTTGGTACAGGTGATAAATCACCAAATATTGTTCTAATCACCATCATTTGTATTGCATTCATTTAATTTAAAAATATAAATTTATTACTCATTTCATTTAAAAAAAAAATAATTAATAAGAAACAATACCAAAACATTTTATTTCAACATCACAGCATTGTTTTTACACACACGGAAAATAAAAGCTGCTATTGGTGAGATTTATACCAGGCTAACATAAAAGTAGTAACCAACTGTCATATTTTAATAGATATGATTTGTGCAACAATGTGTTCTTGGCAGCAAACATTTAAATGATATCGTGGGTCACCACATTGATACAGATGTCAGACACACTGGGGCTTCTTTTTGTTGCCAAAATGGCGATTTTTTGCTTGGCATGACAACACAGCAATTTTGGAGAGATTTTGCTAATAAAATAATTTCTGTGTGTTTTCTAATAAAATGTGGAACAGATGTCGCAGACACACTGGGGTTGGCACAGTTTTTGTTTTGTGCCACTTTGGCAAGAAAACCTATTTATGGGTACCTGTTAGGCTTAGCTAGCTGAAACAGCATGTTACTTTTATTTTATTACGAAACAGATTATTTTATTATGAAAAAAAGGTAATTTTATTATAAAGCACATTTTTTATTATAAAGACACACAATTTTTTTTATTTTAAAGAACACACAAAGATTAATTGATTATAAAACACACAATGTTTAATTAATTTAATATAAAACACATGCAATCTACTCTACTGAGTTGCCGTATGAAGCAAAATCGCCGTTGCCCAGCCAAAAAATTGCCAGTTTGGTGATAAAAAGATACCCCGGTGTGTCTGTGATATCTGTAAATAAAATGAGTGTGTTTTATAGTAAAGTAAACTGTTCATGACAACATACAACTAACATGCTGTTTTGTATGCTAGACTAAACAATTCAATTGGCCATTATTCAATGGGGTTTTCTTGCCAAAAATGGCACACAAAAAATCCTGCTAACTCCAGTGCATCTGCAATATCTGATCCACCACATTTACTTTAAATTATAGGGTCGCCTTCATCACTCATGTTTGCTGTAATCCTGGATAGAGAAGACAACTACAGGTTATTAACCCACAAGGGTAAATAGTACATACAGCTCTTGATTAATTTCCTTTTCAGAAGTGGAGGAGACTGCCATCTTCTAATGGATTACTGCTTAATTTCTAATGTAGGATTCTGTACAACAAAACATGTGATAAATTAAACAAGAAGTTCATTTAAGTTTTATTTCACGAGGAAAAAAAAATGCATAGATTGGAAGTTAATTACCTTTAAGCATTCATACGTAGATAAAAAAAAAAAAAAAACTCTTAAAAATATTTTTTTAAAAGAAAAACTGAATTATCTTGACTATTAAGGTGGACTCAGATCACTGAAATCTGAAGACACAATTAAACAAGAGATTACCTGCATCAAGACAACAGAACTTAAATATTTTATTATATAAGTTTGAAAATGAGCGCACAATTTAAATATACATATATTAACCAATCCTCTATGGATCAAATGAACAGTGACAACATAAAATTTAACATAATAAATACAAGCTTCTAATAACTTTTATCCACGTTTAGTTTACACGACAAGATGCCCAAGGGCAGATTGCACTTTACGGAAGTAAAAACAAATAATTTATAATGTAAAGTATTCCAAATAAATACTAACATATTATTCATTAAATCCAATTTACAGAGCAGAATGACAATAACACAATGTCAAAACAATGTTTACATATTATATAAACAGATAAATTATAATTCGCAGTTAGTTTCACTTTGCACTTTATTCAGAACACGGAGATAAACACAAGACGATTGTTGTTGTTGTTGTTGTTGTGGGGTCTGAAAGCCCCGATCATGGGATATAAGTCTACAGACTCTTTATCCCTAACAATCCTACCTCAAGGAGGCAATTTATACACTAGCTGCAGAAACAACTTGTACAAGAGGAGATAGTGACTTCCGGTTTAAAAGCGGTTGGTACTCAGAAGGAAAGACACTAAAGATCGAGCTTGCGAGACTCCTGTCACTGCCAAATCACATAGTTGACTAAAGGATATGGTGGGAGATCCAGAGATACCAAGCCTCTGGTACAAAATAGTACGCTCGGTAGCGTAACGTCCGCATGTCATAAGGTAGTGTTCGCAGGTTTCTGGAAGAGAGCAGACTGAGCATAAAGGAGAGTGGCAAAGGTTGAAACGGTAAAGTAATGCTCGGGTGGGGAGAGATTTTGTGCGAAGGCGAGAAAGAAGAACCTCCCCTCTCCTGGGAAGGCGCAGCTTCCTGTGATCCCAACTCCTTTTGGTAAGGTGAGGGAAATCGGTGCTGTAGTTTCCGAGAAGCCAATTATTAATATCCTCCTCATAGAAGAGGCGCCGAAAGTGGACGCAGATGTCCTCTGGGGAGATCCACCTGACTGGGTCCGTAGGCAGAAGGTGAGAGCGGGCCAGTTTGTCCGCAAGCTCATTGGCATAGATGCCAACATGACTGGGAACCCAGACTAGTTCAATCGACGAGAGTTGATGTAATGCGTTAGTAAGTTTCTGGTACACCTGAGTCACCACTCGAGGAGATTTGTAGTTTGGTGATTGGAGGCTCGTCAGGACGGATCTGCTGTCGGTTAGAAGGAGCAGCTTGCCAGACTGCGGAATAAAATCTAGTGCCAGTCCAATCGCTAGAGCCTCTGCCGTGTAAATGGAATTAATGTCATGAACTCTGCTGGAGTGCCCATAGTTCTGGCTTACATCCCAAAAGGCGATGCAGGTCTGTGAAAGAGTCTTTGAGGCGTCAGTAGCCATTATGTGACAGTCACCGCGAGTAGACAAAAATGCAGAAAAGAGCTGACAGATTAGATCAGGGTGGAGCTGCCTGTTCTGAAACTCAAAAGAATCGATATGGCACTGGAAGATATCTGTAAGAGGAGGACGGGGAAGCACCCACGACACGATGTCGGTCGCGGAGATATGAAGCCTAGAGAGGGTATCGCTCAGGTGAGCAGCCAGAACAGAATTTTCCGTACTTCCGGGGAGCACCAGAGAATAGATTGGCGACTGGGGGCCGAGTGACAGGTGCCGAAGAAGGTAGCAACACCTATGGAGATCTTGAGTGCAAGCTACTGACAAGGAGTTGGCTTCCCGACGCAGAATTGGAATGGGTGTCCAACGCGGGAGGCCCGTCGCTATTCTAAGGGCTGCGTTAAGGATGGGTTCTAATTTCTGTCTGGTTGATGGGCACGCTAGCGAATAAATTGGACTACCATGGTGTAGCATACTCGTGACTGTAGCCTTGCTAATTCTGATGAGATCTTTGGTTGTTACGCCCCGAGAGACATGCGCCACACTTTTCAAGACGCTCAACTTCCTTAAAGCTTTCTGTTTGACTTGAGCAATATGATCGTTCCAGTTAAGGTTGTAAGTGAAGTTCAGGCCTAGAATCCGAATGTTGTCCACCCAGGGGATGTCTTCTGAATTTATGTGAAGATTACTGTCAGGGATCTGTTTCCTGGCTGAGAAAACAATAGCTGCACTTTTACCCGGATTTAAACGAAGTTTCCAGTAGGCGCACCAACGAGCAACATTGAGGATGGCCTTCTGGACTTTCGGCAACACCACCTCCAGAGACGGGCCGGAGCAGTAAACGTAAGTATCGTCAGCGTAGACTAAACCTTCCACATCGGGGCCAAATGCGTCAAAGATGTCGCTCATGTAGACAGAGAAGAGAAAAGGCGACAAGACTGCCCCTTGCGGCACCCCGACGTCCACCTCGAAAGGGTCCGACAACGCACCTCTCCACCGGACCTGAATAATTCTTTGCATTGAGGAGTGAGACCATTTTGTGAAATGGCCATCGATGCCGGCTGATACCATTTTCAAAGCTAGGCCGTCCGGCCAAACAGAGTCGTAAGCAGAGGCAATGTCAAACGACACTAGGACACAAACTTGCTTTTGGAGGCGAGCGGAATGAAGATCGGAATAAAGCTTTGTGAGAGCTGGAGTGCAGTCCCGGAATGGAATAAAGCCGTAGTGGTTTGGGTGGAAGAAGTTTGTGTGAAGGATCCAAGAAGTCAGCCGCTTCAGAAGAATCCTTTCAAAAACCTTCGAGGCGACTGAAGTAAGCGAAATTGGTCTGTATGATGCCAGCAAAGTACTGTCTTTTCCGGGCTTCGAGATAGGGACGACGATGACTTCCCTCCAAGAGCGGGGAATGACACCCGACAACCAAATGTCATTGAACACCCCAAGCAGTTTATGCAGCCCTATATCATCAAGACACCGAAGAGTCCGTAACGAGACCCCATCTTTTCCAGGGGTACGGATGGTTGAATGGTTGAGGGCATATCTGAGCTCTGAGATCTGGAAAGGGCGTTGGAGGTTCAGATCAATATGCGCACTAAAATCCACGGGGAGGTAGCCGTTGTTATGGGTTCTGCTGTAGAACCTAGCGAACTTATTTGACTCTTCGATGGCGCTTGTCGAAAGCGAACCCGGGGTTACAATGAAGTTATGAGACAATGGAGAATCTACCTGTCGATTGCGAATCGCACGAATGATCCTATAGATGGCACCCGACGCGGCTGCCCCTTTGCAAGTTGCAGCCCAATACGTGCGCTTTGCGTCATTTATTTCTCTCTTCAGGATCGCTGCGATTTTCTTATAACGAGACCAGAGAGTCGGACTAATAAATTTTCTTGCAAGACGGAAAAGCTTCCTCTTTTGGCCCAGTAAATGACTACACCGGCTGTCCCACCACGGTGCCCCAGCACGGTTAACAATCTTCACCCTACGGCTGCTTGCTTTTAGAGAGTCACAACATATGCCTAGGAAATCCTCATAAGAATTGTTGTGAAGATTAAGGATTGCTTTATTCAGATTCTTTGTAACGGCTCCCCAGTCGTACCGATATCGAATGGAGTGGCAGGTGGAACTTCTAATCCGAAAGTCGAAATGAAGATTAACAGGACAGTGGTCGCTGTCGAAAGTGTCTGGGTGAACGTTGTAGCTGGTGTCTACAAAAATATCTGGCGACGTGATGGAGAGGTCCAGGAGAGAAGCTCCACCAGCGTAGACATGTGTGGGCGTATGTGAGTTGACGAGACAAATTTTATTTTGAATTATCCAGTCGATAACCAAACTGCCTTGGGGGGTATTGTGGCTACCGCCCAAGCTGGAGTGAGGACAGTTAAAGTCCCCAATGATAACAAACGGGGAGCGGCAAAACCCCAAAATGTTATCCAGCCAATGTGAATCTAACTTGCCCGGAGGGGAGTAAATGTTAATGATCTGGAGCTTAAAGTTGTTGGGGAAGATAATTTCCACACCTAACACCTCGTTAAAGACTGACTGAACTGGTAGAGCGAGATTACGGGATGGAAGAGTATTCCTTACCGCTGTAATCAGCCCGCCGCCGCTCCTAGAACTGCGGTCGAGCCTATAAACTGTTTTTCCTGGAATTTGAAACCCGATGGTGGGCTTAAGAAAAGTTTCTTGAAGTGCAATGATGTCGGCAGAGTAAAAAAGAGAGTGACGGAGCCAGGCTGAATTAGCCCGAGCTCCCCGGATATTCCAATGAACTAATGAAACGCCCATGAAAAGGAGAAAATTAGTCCTGAACAGGCTGGGACTCGCTGTGGTCCATCAGATCGACATCAGTGGCTATTGATTCGGATTGGAGATTTATATCGGTTCTTTTGCTGGTGTCGTGTTCGGTGGGGGAGGTCATACGACATTTCTTGAGGTGTGGTTCGAGAGAGAAGGGAGGGGTGTCATTTCTTGCGGAGTCTTGTTTCTGTTTTTCTTTCGTTGGTAGGGTTGGTTTGAGACTCGTAGATGTTGTGGGTGGAGGGAGTTGCGTCTTTTGAACGGCCTGGATGATGGTAGCATTCAGATCGTGAACTGCGCTATGGATCGCTTGAACTTTTTCGTCGAAAGCAGCTGAAGCTTGTTCTATAAATGTTCTGCATTGAGCAGCTTGTTCCACCAATAATGATTGAAATAGCTGGAACATGTTATTGGTAAATTGGTCCAAAGTTGCTTGGAGTCCAGTTTGTGTTACGATATCGGATGGTTTGGAATTATTAGCTTTTGAAGCATAAGAGTTCGTCTCACGCCGTTCAGCCACTCGGAACTGACGGCGGGCCTCGGCGATGGAGAGGTGGTGTTCGCATTTGAATTTTTGGATTCGGATCTCTTTTTCATAAGCCGGGCAGTTTTTGTCATCAGCGGTATGTTCACCTTGGCAGTTAGGACAAATTGGGGTTGGGGTCTGACATTGACCCTCGTGTGATGTACTACATTTACGGCAGATTTTCTGTTTATGGCACGATTTTGTACTATGGTTAAATTCCCAGCAATTGAGACAGGGCCGGGGCCGGTCAATAAACAGCGTAATCTTCTGAATTTGGTAAAAAATTTTTACCTCCCGCGGGAGTGTGGTTCCCAGCTTAGTAACCAGGACTGTAGTTGTTGGGACGGTGTTGCCTTCATTTTTCCGTAGAAAACGTCTGATTTCGAGTACGTGGAAACCGTTATAAATCAGTTCATCGGCGATTTCTTCGCAAGAAACATCGGTAGGAATTCCGTACAGAAGAAATCGAGTTGTTATACTGTCGAATTGCACTCGAGGGTTCACGGGGATTTCGGCTATCGAAGTGAGTTGTAAAGCTTGAGTCGCCGTTTCGACAGAGTGCGTGAGAAGAATTATTTTACCCTGTTTGGTCAATTTTATGCAGTCAATAGCCGCGTGGTTTTTTATTTGTTTCTCCAAATCCCCTTTTAACTTCTTAGGATGAATAGTAGGAAAAGCCCCGGATTTAGCTTCTATGAAAATTGTTATGACGTCACTACTACTAAGTTCTGCAAAACTAACTAAGTCCGCCGGAGGATACACACTCTTATAAAAATTGAAGTCAGTAGGTGGTACAACATTTGAGCTCAACGAGGACAGGGCAGCCATGACAGATGAATTCAGCAAACCAGAAGTAGTTGCATTATCTGACACTTGCGACACAAAGTTCGTCAGCAAAACACCCAACAACACTACAACAGTCAACTACAACTACAAAATCAAACAGTACAAGTCCACCAAAATAAAGCCTAGGCAAATCAAACAACCACGCGTTCAAAAGTCCCAAACACTCGGAACGGGAACCGCCCCCAAAATGCAGCCGAGCATCCATCAAAGCCCACATCCCGACCGCGGCAGCGGAAAAACTTCACAAAACCAAACACGAAACAACACTACACTTTAAAATGGAAAAATCTCACCAAATTCCAAGAGCAGCAGCAATCACCGCAAACTTCCGAAGAGAGAAATCCACAAGACGATTGACGACCAACAAGAAGATTGCATCATGGAAAGAATGATTCACATTCATGCTTTGCATAAACCATTGAGTTATATACAAAGTGGCTATAAGGGATTTTTTGTCCAAATTATGGCAACGCAGGGTCTTCTAGTTCACATTCATATTATTAACCTACTCCTTTTTCTAAGTTTCTTTGCGCGAGCACCGCCTGATCGTCGTTCGTGAACAGAGCTTAAATTAGCTTACGGTCTCAATTTGAGTTCAATTTACACAGCCAACCCACCAACCAAACACAAAGCGGCTTTAATCAAAACTTTCATGAATATTTTGGATTTTTCTGAGTTTAAATATAGGCATGTATTCCTATTACGAAAGTCATTGTTTTGGAAAGATAAGGATATGTAGTCGTTGTTTTTACCTGTTCTGAACTATAAAAGCGTGAAATAATTACAAATACTTGCTCTGATAAGACCAACTGCATACGCAAATCTCCTTCGCCCGCGCACCGCCTGATCTTCGGTTCTGAACAAACCCTATATTTATATCAACATATGTCTATGCAACTGACAAAGATATAGTTTTACTACTTTCTATTTTCATGGTGTTGCGAATATTTTTTTTTTTTTCTCCCATCATTAGTGTGTTGTCATCTGATTGTGTTTATGAATGAAAATAGAAGTAGTAGAGAAGATGGAAGCCGCTTCGTATCAGAATCATCGTATAAGCCCATCTTCATGCCGTCATGTAAATTGGTTTAAAAATGAAGCTGTGTTAAGGTCGTATCAACTGCTGCATGCTTTCTATGTTTCATGTATTAAAAAAAGTTCTTTTCGGAAAAAAGTGAGTTTGACAATTAACAAATATACGTATTTTCAGTTAATTTGAATTCATTTAATGCTCCTCTAGCATTCAAATTATATTTTTATGTGCGTTTATGAAACTGTAATTTACTTGAAAGCTTTTTCTTGTGTATGAGCTTGAAAATGGTGCTTTTTTTGTTTTGTTTCTTGTTTAAACGTGCAAGTTGCACGCGATATATATATAATGTATGTATGCGTTATTTTTATCTTATGCTTAATTTATGAAATCGGTTATGTATTTCAAAAACTTCATAATCACAAAAATAATTAAGTATAATTTTTTATTAGTAGCATAGCATTATACTATAACCAGGGTTGGCAAGTTTTTGACGCATGACGGTTTTTACCGGTTTTAACCATGGTTTTTACCGTCATGTCAAAAACCTCCTTGTCAAAAATGTCGAAAACTGTCAAAAACCCATTTTTTAGTAGTTTGTTTTTACATTTCTTTTTCATTCTATCTTTAATATTAAGTTGTTTTACATAAAATATTCAGAATCAAAAAGACTCTAAAGTATATTTATCCATTCAAGAAAAACAAAAAAGAATTGCATTAGAATAATACATGTACATCTCTGTTAGAAGATCTCTACAATAATCTTAAGCTATTTGGCAAATTGGATTTTTTGAAGAAATCCTGTAACCTATAAGTATTAGATTAAACAATGTGTATAACTTCGGTACAATTTATTACATTGTTGAAAACAAAACTTTAAGATTCTACTTATTGAAGTGCAAATGAAAATCACCTTAATTGCATTTATGAAATACATAAAATATGCATTTTAAAATATTATATCGAAGAATATTCAAATTTATTCACTGCCAGTCTATGCTTAACATCTATTGTCATACAATGTAACAGCATTTTTACATCTCTAAAATAATTTTAATGTACTTTATTAAAAGCGTATATTGATTCTTGTTTAATAATTATAACCTTTTATTATCATTTAATGTTAATTGCAGTTAGTAGAATCTATATTAGTGAAGATTATGACAAATATTGTTCTTTTCTTTTACTCTTGTATTTTTAAATCTTTCCCATATTAGGAAATGATCTTCCAGAGTTTCCCCCAGACAGTTTCAGAAGGGTGCTGCACCCTGCCTGCCCTTTGGTCTACAAAATTGCACCCTTCTTGCCCCCTCAGTAAAATAATTAGCACCCTTCTTGCCCCCCAGTAAAAAAAGTGCCCTTTCTCCTTTTTGCATACAAAATTTGCTTTCATAGTAAAAATTGACTCAATGTTGTCCTGAAAAGAGTGTCCTGACTTTTAAATATCAAAAGTGGCAAAGTTATCATCTCAAAAAAGTTTTATGTACGGGACATTTTGTTTTCAGCAATAACTGGAAAAATATTTTGTTTAAATTAAATTTTTTTTGGAGCATTGTAATTTAATTCAATAACAACATCATATGGAATGGTAAAATAATAATAATAATCTCTTAAAAATGTTTACTAATTTACATTTGTCTTGTTTCGAACTATAACAATTTAGAGAGGTTTTTAAAATTGTTTATTAATAATTAATTGTTTATTAATGATCATAGCTGCACAGTTTTTTGTTTTCTTTTAGTCTATATAGTACAATCATACTGAAGCAGCTAATATTAATATTATTTTTTAATTTATGAGCTAATTTGATTAAATAAAAATGTGTTACGTATGGGACAAAATTTTCACACAAGTTAAAAATGTTATAAATATTCATTTTTTATTTCTGTTGTATATTATGTTTAAATGTACACTATATGGCCTAGAGATCTGCACGGGCCGGGCTCGGGCCTATTTTTCTTCACGGCATTCGGGCCATATTTTTTGCTGAAGGCTCGGGCAGGGCCTTACTTTTTTCCTGAAGAATAAGGCCGTGCCTTAAATTATTTTTTCCGTACAGAGCCGGGACTGGTTTCATTTTTCCTAGTCTTCACGCCTCAAAATTTTTAGTCCTGGTTTTGACCCGTATGAAAATCATTGTCTCGGCGTGCCTGGTCTGTTCGAAGGTCAGTAAAATAAGATCTGGCATAAAAATCTTTGCAAAACATGCATACATTTTTAAATCGCCGGGTCATTCCATGCCAAATCACCCCAAAAAATTTCAAAATGTAACCCACCATCTCCGATTTGTCTGAAATTTTCAGAAAACACCATACTAATAAAGTTAGAAAAGCACATAAAATTTTTAATTGATGTGACTTATACATTTTTTTTTAACGTGACTTTGAATGTGGGTGTACAACAAAAAAAGTGTCGCCTTGTAGTGGAAGTTTTGGGTGTGCTTTGAGCTGCATAATTTTATTTCTCGACTGCTACTTGTGTTAGAAAGCTCAAAATTTTGCCACTTATAGTTCTTTCCATGAGGAATTCAGAAAAAAATATTGTTTTAATGCAGGATCTTTGTATATAATTAAAAAAAATATTTATATTGACAGTTACCATATTCTGTATGAAAATTTTCAAAAATCACTATCTATAAAAGTGCATTTTCCAACCTGAACCTAATATTTTTTTTAAATACTCCATATACTATATTCTTTCAAATAAAGAAAAAAAATCAATGGTTGCTCTAATAATTTTTGGGAGAAAAAAAAAAAAAAACGAAACTTATGAGCATTGCAATTGGAATAATGTTATAAACAGTTAAAGAAAATACTATACTAAATTAACTAAATAGCTTCATTAAAACACATTTCTTAAATTCTTGTTTGCATAACTACCAACATTTACAGTTATTGGTAAAATAAACACATAACTAAAAGTCTTGTTTATTCCAATTCTAATATTTCCTTGACTATATATTTGGAACAAATTACTTCAATATTTTTAATTTTCAGCAAGTAAATACATTGATAACAAACACTTTGATTTATTTTCTTTATTGTAAAATGAAATAAACAAACTTTTTTAATGATATTTTCATTTTGACCATTAGAACAGTGTTTATCTTATTAGCATAACTAACGATGTAAATGTTGTTTACATTGAATAAAGTTTAATGAGTTAGCAAGATTCTACTCAGCAATGAGTAATCAAGACTCAAGAGTATGTTGAATCATCCTGATTTGAAATGTATCATCTCCTTTCCATAAACATTTAATGTGTCCCAGGCAGTCAGTTTCAGATTTTCTCTTGATGGTGAAGTTGCTATGTGAGCCTTTCTTTACAAGTTTGTCTTAGATTGAATTAAGTGAATAATTTATTATATTAATTGAGTGAATATTTATTTTGTTTATATTTAAAAATTATATTTTAATGATTTTGTTAAATTATATTTTAAAATTAAGCTGGTGAAATTTTGTTATGGAAATTTATTGAAAGTTAGAGAGATAGTTGATGTGAAATTTTCATAACAATGGCTGGTGCATTAAGAAAATGTCATATTGGGGAACTTACTGACACCTTGTGCAATAAAAAACTTTCGTACCTAAAATAGGTTTTAAAAACTTAGAAGATTTATGCTTAAGTGAAAATGACAAGGAAATACTCAGTTTAACAACAGAAAAATCAATTGAAGATGTACAAACTGGAAGTATTTGTCTTCATCATATAGAAGTTCTTTTGAAAAAATATGAATTTCTGCAGAAAAAATGTAGTGACCCTTTACAAAAACATCCAAATGTAAACAAAACCAAAGCACTGCGAACTGTTAGTTTGGAAATATGTAAATCTTTACTTCTGAAAAATATAAAAATTAAACCAGGGCAAAAACTGTGTACTACATGCAGGCAGAGCATGCAGGAGTCTCAAGAAATGGAAGTAGACATTGCTGAGATATCAGAAGTTGTTTCCAGTGCCACAGCACAAGATGAATTGAAACAAGTAAATACATCCTTAACAGAAGCAGGATGTTCTCCACTCAAATTGCATTCCATTCCTCAGCACAGTAGAGCATCATACGGGGCCAGAAAACTAGAAGGTTTTGAATCCACTATTCGTGAGAAAATGACCAAAGTATTAAAAGTTGACCTTCCTCCTAAAAAGTCTCAAATAGTAGAGCAAGATTTTGTGAAAAAGGCTGCAGATTTGGATCGCTTGACTGGATTACTAAATGAAAAATTAAAAATAGTCCCTCGCCGGCAAAAAATTCAAATTCTTACAATACCTGCTGCAATGAACTGGAGTCGAAGAAAAATACAAAAGGAGTTCAATGTATCTGAATATTCTGTACGCCAAGCTCAACAACTAGCTAAAGAAAATGGTATTTTGTCTTTGCCTCAGACTCGACAGGGCAGAACTGTGAGTGCAGAAACAATCCAACTTGTCACACAATTTTATGAAAGAGATGACCAGTCAAGACTTTTACCAGGGATGAAAGATATTGTTAGTTTAGGGAAAAAAGAATATATGCGAAAGAGATTGCTGCTAGGAAATATTCGTGAAATTTATGCTTCATTTATTCAGGAACACCCAGATGTGAAAATAGGATTTTCCAAGTTTTGCACTCTAAGACCAAAATGGTGTGTCCTTGCTGGGGCGAATGGCACACACTCAGTTTGTGTGTGCACAAAACATCAAAATGTGATCCTTCTCATTCATGCTGCACATTTTAATGAAACATACAAGGATTTGATTGCCATTCTGGTGTGTAACACAGAAAATAGAGACTGTATGTTAAGGTATTGCCCCAAATGTCCATCAAAGCAAACCCTGATTGATGTCTTGCAATCAAAATTTGAAGATTATGATCCAATTGACACTATTGAGTTTAGGCAGTGGGTCTCAACTGATCGGTCTCAGCTGGATAAGAATATGGCAACACTTGAAGAGTTCATCCAGATTCTCACAGACAAGGTGGACAAGCTAATTTCACATAGTTTCATAGCAAAATCACAATCAACATTTTTTAAAAATATAAAAGAAAACTGTACCGTTGACATAGCTGTTGTTACATTAGATTTTAGCGAGAATTACTCTTTTGTGATACAGGATGAGGCACAGGGATATCACTGGACTCGTGCATCTTGCACTGTTCATCCACTTATCATTCACTACAAGGAGGCAGATGGAGGAAAGAGCATCTCAGCCCACTGTATCCTCTCTGATGACCTCCAGCATGATGTAGAAATGGTATATAAAATTCAGCATGTAATGATTGCTTTTTTGAAAACAAACGTGCCACATATTAAAAAAGTTCATTACTTTTCTGATGGTTGTGCTGCTCAGTATAAAAATAAGTACAACTTTGCAAATCTTTGTTGTCATGAAATTGACTTTAATTTGAAAGCCGAGTGGTCTTTCTTTGCCACTAGTCACGGCAAAACAGAGTGCGATGGAATTGGTGGCACTGCTAAACGACTTGCGAGGAAAGAAAGCCTTCAGCGACCACTCGACAGGCAAATAACAAATGCAGCTGAACTCTTTGAATTTTGCAATTCATCAATTAAAAAGATCAATTTCCACTTTGTGAACAAGACAGAAATAGACTCTACACGAGAGAGTCTTCAGCAACGTTTCAAAGATGTCCACACTGTTCCCGGAACTCAAAGTTTTCACAACTTCATTCCTGTTGACTCAAAAACAGTGGCAGCTCGAAGAATATCTTCTGATGAAAAACCTTTACTGGTCTTCAACCTTTACGACCCAGACACTACATTAGTAACTATTCAGGATGTGTATCCACACTGCTATGTAGCATGTAAATATGATGACAAGTGGTTTTTTGCACTAGTGGAAAAAGTGAAAGAAGATGAAGGAACTGTCGAAGTAAGATTCTTCCATCCAAATGGACCAGCTGCTTCATTCTATTGGCCACAAGGAAGAGATGATGTATGTGATGTTCCTTTAGCTCACATTATAAGTGTTGTGGAAGCTCCAGACACTAAAGCATCTGGCCGTATGTACTATTTTTCGTCACACAGCTTGAAAAAAGTCCAGAAAAATCTTGCAAGATTTTCACTGTAGAGATCAGGTTTGGCAAAAAACCGGGTTTTTTTGAAAAAAACCAAAAAAACCGTTTTTTTTGGTTTAAACCAGGTTTTTTTGTATCTTTTTTAATTACATATATGCACATCAGTAAATAAAATTTAACATTGACAAGAATGATTAATTAAATTTTATTTAGAGCTGAGCTAACATCATTTACATTCAAATTCAAAACAGTTATATATATACAAAAGTTTCCTATGTAATACATAGAACATGATCACTTGTGCCGTCAGGTTCTACAGTAATGGTGATAAGTTTTAAATAATTTTTAAAGATTACTTTTTAAAAAAGTTGAAGAAATAATTGCTGTTTTATATATACATATTTCCAAATGCAACCTGTAATTCATGTTTACCAAATGATTTGGCACACTTATAAAACATATTAATATGTTTATGTATTTCATATTGCATTCATAGAATGGATTCTGTATCTTAATGTTGATACTTAAAAGTATTTAATAGTATTTAATTGCAAGATTTATATTAAATTCTTTAAAGACTTAATCTATTGCCTTCCTATATTTTTTCATTTTAATAAGCAACACTTAGTTGTGTTACATAAGAATATAAGATATAATGTAGAATTTTACCTTGGTATGCTATACTAATTTTTTTTTTTTTTTTTTTAATAAAAATAATGCAAAGAAAAGAAAGGGAGACTTACTTTTTTATTAAATTTAAAAAAACAAATTGAATTTCAGTAAGAAAATTAAATTGAAATATATTAAAAAAAAAGGTACTTTTCGGTTAGCCGGGCGCCAGTGAAATTTATATATCTATGTATACATATATATACATATATCTATACATACACACATTTATATATGCATGTATATATACATATATATATATACACATACATATATGTGTGTATGTATACATAGATATGTATATATAGACATATACATTTCACTGGCGCCCGGCTAACCGAAAAGTACCAAAAAAAATATATAAAAGAAACAGTTTAAAAACATGGAAACTGAATAAATTTTCAAAATTTTAAGAAAATGGAAGTACGACACATGTCTATAAAGATTCTATGTTAATAAACAGGATTATTAGGGTTTAATGTTTTAAACAAAAAAAACAAGTTTTGCCGCTTTTTGTAAACCCAGTCTGTTGCGTAACTTTGATTGTACAACACCAAATGAAGAAAAAATTCTCTCTACATTTGCAGTAGTCGCTTTTGCAGTAAGAATCGTTTCAACTTCTTTCAACACACCATCATTGAACTTTTTGATTTCATTTTCTTGAATATGCCACCATTCTATAGCTGATACATCTTTACTAAAATGATTCTCAAAAAGATATCTTTGAAATGGAGAACTTTTGGCACAAAATTTTAGTATCAGAGATAATAAATTGTTTTTGGGAAATTTTGTTTTAGCATATTCCAATGCTTCTTTTTTTTCCTCCGATGACAATTCGAGATCAGCATCCTTGGCTCTTGGATCCAACAGATAAGCAAGAAGATGGGCTGGTGTTATTGCCATTTTATAACGAGTATCTAGTTTTTTCATAATGTCTTTATTCAGTTTCAAATCTTCCATCTGTTTTTTTAAATTTTTAAAAAGAAAAACAGTTTCTCCAATTGTACAATTTTGGCTTTGTACTTTATCTAAAGCTACACTAATTGGCTTTAATTGTTGAAAATAGTCTTCAGCATTTCTTTTCAATGAAATGTTTGAAACTAGACTTTGGATATTTTTATCAATTTTGTCTTTATTATTTTCGCATATAGTTACAAGAACTGACCATGATTTCAGATAGCTGTCTAAAGCGTCAGCAAATGAGTTCCAGCGAACTTCACAAGGCATTATTAGTTTTGATGTACTTGCATCTTTTCTGAAGCACGCATTTGCATATTGGTTGTTTCTGAAGTACTTGATTAAATCCAAAATTTGTTCTTTTACATTTGGATAACTTATATCATTTGCCAGTAAATTTAAAATATGGGCTGCACATCCATAAGTAATAATATTAAACTCTTCTTTTTCATCAAACATATCCCTCATTTTTCGGACATTTCCAGTATTGTCTGTCACTAATGCTTGTATTAAACATTGAAATTCCGATTGGCATTTATTAATGGTTGTAGTCGCAATATCATACAGATTTTCACTTGTATGAGCAATTCCCGATGTATCAATTGTGTCTGCTAAGTATGTATTCCCGTCTTTTGTTGTTAAAGTAACACAGATCACAGGTTCGTTGTGAATGTTTGACCATCCATCTAATCCTAATGTGACAACTTCATTTTTTAATATATTTGCACATTTTTCTTTTTCTTTGCTGTAAGTATGATCTAATAAATCCCCAGCAATTTGTTTTCTTGATGGTGGAGAATATTCTGGGCGGAAACTCTGAACCATTTTAATAAACTCAGGATGCTCTACAGTGCTAAATGCCGTATTTGTAGCATATATAAACCTAGCAACTTGTTCATCAAACATTTGCTTTTGAGATGGTGTTGATTTACTGACAAAAAAGTCCATAGTATCTCTTTTCCTTTTTAAAGAACCAATTTCACTTGTTGCTCTTTGTGTTATTGCTGAATCCAAAGAACTTGAAATACTGGATAGTGACACTGACACATCATCTACACAAAAATAAAAATAAGAATTGCTTAATGATACAGAACATATTACTTCAAAAATCATAATCATATAATTAACAATAATTCAATACAAAGACATTTTTTTTCTTTGTTTTACTGCAAAGTAAACATCTCTATCATATTGATATATTTATTTTTGATAATTTATTTAATACTCGAGATAAAATTACCATGTCTTTTATAATTTTGGATATTTATGATTGGTGAAAACTTAGTTAATCTCTAAGAGCCATGCATAAATTAAAAATTAACAATTTCATTTAATAACAGTTCTGATCACATAATTTGTTCTTAATAATATGATTAATTTGTAAAACTTTCAAACTTTTATCAAATGTAATTTTAAGATTATCAAAATAAAGTTCTCTAACAAAAAAATGTCTATTTAAAATTTTCTTGTTTTTTCCAAAATTTCATTACTTAGAATTACATAAATATTTTTTATTTCATAGAATATAACTTTCTAAAATCAAATAGCATATGCAAATTAAATAATAATATATGTGATTTTTATAATTTATCTTCTCAATCAAATAGCATTTCAAATAATAATGTAATTTTTTATAAGAGTTTAGAATCATCTGAATGAAGATATACATAATGTGTTCTCAATATGCATTACTTGTAATTTTACAGATAAATTAAAAATTTTGAATTTAACAAATATTTAACTTATTAACAAATTTTTAACAATTTTCTTTCAAAATTAAAAATAATAGCAGCAATAATAATGATAAAATAAGTACTTACCATTATCAACAGAATCAGAATCAGAATGATGATGAGAATTATTACAAGTTTCAATGTGTTTCTTCATCCTAGCTACTTGACCTTCCATTTCTTTATTACAATTTTTGCATCTAGCTCTACAACCTTTCCTTTTATCATTTTTTACTTCATTAAAATATAACCAAACTAAATCTTTTCTTCTACCAAAATTAGACATTTTTTGTTCTCAAATGCTAACTCTTGGACCATTCATACACAGGTGCATACACAGGTGCAACTATGATGCAACTGTGACTTATGCAGGTTGACTGCTGAAATGAGTTGAGCTGTTCAGTTAGAAGTAGAAGTTATTTGTACATCAAATAATTTGAAAACTTAATTATATAAGAAAAAAATCTTTAAAAAAATTAACAAAAAAACCAATTGGTTTTTTTCAGAAAAAAACCATTTGGTTTAAACCGTGGTTTAAACCGTTTGGTTTAAACCGTGCCAACCCTGGTAGAGATAAATATATATATGTAGCAATTGCAATTCTAAGTTATTTTACTTCTAACTATTTTAACTTTGTTTGTAAAGGTATTCTAATTTCAGTACCCATAAATTTAGTTACTGATATATATATATATATATATATATATTTTAAATTATTAAAGCAGCCACTGATTATTATTATTATATATATTTTTTGAAAAAACGTGGTATATGTAAATCCAAGTGTTATCGGTATATTTACTTGCTGAAAATTAGCAATATTGAAGTAATTTATTCCAAATATGTATTCAAGGAAATATAGAATTGGAGTAAACAAGACTTTTATTTACGTATTTATATTATCAATCATATGCAACTTCATATCTGAACATTTGTAAGTTATTTTACCTTGTTAGTAAGGATATTCTAATTTCAGCACTCATAAACTTAGTTATTGATAAATATATTTTTTAATTATTAAAACACCCATTTATTATTATTTATTTATTCTTATTATTTAAAACATGGTATATGTAAAATCAAAGTCTGTTTGTTATCAATGTATTTACTTGCTGAAAATTAAAAATATTGAAGTAATTTGTTCCAAATATATAGTCAAGGAAATATTAGAATTGGAGTAAACAAGACTTTTAGTTATGTATTTATTTTACCAATAACTGTAAATGTTGGTAGTTATGCAAACAAGAATTTAAGAAATGTGTTTTAATGAAGCTATTTAGTTAATTTAGTATAGTATTTTCTTTAACTGTTTATAACATTATTCCAATTGCAATGCTCATAAGTTTCGTTTTTTTTTTTTTTTTTTTTTTTTCTAAAAATTATATTAGAGCAACCATTGATTTTTTTTCTTTATTTGAAAGAACATAGTATATGGAGTATTTAAAAAAATATTAGGTTCAGGTTGGAAAATGCACTTTTATAGATAGTGATTTTTGAAAATTTTCATACAGAATATGGTAATTGTCAATATAAATATATTTTTTAATTATATACAAAGATCCTGCATTAAAACAATATTTTTTTCTGAATTCCTCATGGAAAGAACTATAAGTGGCAAAATTTTGAGCTTTCTAACACAAGTAGCAGTCGAGAAATAAAATTCTGCAGCTCAAAGCACACCCAAAACTTCTACTACAAGGCGACACATTTTTTTGTTGTACACCCACATTCAAGGTCACGTTAAAAAAAATGTATAAGTCACATCAATTAAAAATTTTATGTGCTTTTCTAACTTTATTAGTATGGTGTTTTCTGAAAATTTCAGACAAATCTGAGATGGTGGGTTACATGGCTGGGGTGATTTGGCATGGAATGACCCCGCCATTATTTTATAATTAAACATTAAAATTTATTCTTTTTAAAGAATAGTAGATTTATACACTTATTAAAATATGGCTAAATTAAAATATAGTAAAACGTGTGAAAAAGAACCTGCTTATGACGGAATCCTGTCTTAAATTGAAAAATGTGTTGATCCATTAAAAATGAATATTCTAATACGTAAGAAAATAATATAATAATACATTTACACCTGATAAGATGGCAAATTGTCTATAACTCATTTTTTTCTTCCCTATGCAATTCCATCTTAGAAGATTTTACTGTATAGCATTTTTTTGATTTTTAACACTTCAATAAATGGAATATGGATTAACAATATTGATGATAACTTAAACACATACATACAACAAATAGAGATTTATTAAAAAAATAAATATTCCAGCTTGCGGCACCTCTATAAAATGTAGATTATAAACATGAAAAAAAAGGCTAAGATAGAAATGTTTGTTTAGATCTCCTTCTACGAGGCAAATTTTAAACCAAATCGACGTAAAAATTATGTTTTTGTAGAAATTTACTCGGGCCGGGCTCGGGCCGAACTTTTAACTTTTAAATCGGGCCGGGCCAATATATTTTTTTTTCGGGCTCGGGTCGAACTTTAAATTTTTGTATCGGGCCGAGCCGGGCCAAATTTTTTTTTGTATGGGCCGGGACAGGGCCTGGAAATTTCGGCCCGTGCAGACCTCTAATATGGCCAATGATGACCGGTCACTTGTGATGTTAGACGTTTTGTTAAATATCTGGAAAGATACATGAGGAATTATCCTGAAACTTCAGGAGCAGAGTTTCCCCCAGGTTTAAAAAAGGGCAGGGTGCTGCTGGTGAGAAAAGGGCACTTTTTTATTCGTAAAGGCACTTTTTTATTCGTAAGGGCACTTTTCTTATCCTTAAGGGCACTTTTTTAATTGTTAAAAGTATTCTTTTGGTTTTTAAAGCCACTTTTGATATTTAAAAGTCCGAGCACTCTTTTTAAGACAACATTGAGTCAATTTTTACTATGAAAGCAAATTTTTTAATGCAAAAAGGAGAAAGGGCACTTTTTTACTGAGGGGCAAGAAGGGTGCTAATTATTTCACTGGGAGGGGCAAGAAGGGTGCTAATTATTTTTATGAGGGTCAAGAAGGGTGCTATTTTGTAAAGCAAAGGGCAGGCAGGGTGCAACACCCTTCTGAAACTGTCTGGGGGAAACTCTGCAGGAGTGTAAACAACATGATAGACGTCATATATTTCTGCGAAGATTTTTTCCCGAAATCCCATAAGGGGCCGTCTACTAGAAAAACTAATATCTTTTGGATAACCCTGTAAAAACTAATATCGCAAAAGCGTTGAAGCGATAGCAAATGCTTAGGAGGCTTTTTTTTTAATAAACTATGTTCATTTTTATGAGGATAAGCATGCATACTCGTGGAGAAATTAAGGTTTTTATAAAAACAATCCCAAATTTCACAAAGTGTTTTCCTTATAATTTTCAGAGTTCTTAATAAAAAATAATGTTCTTTTCAGGAACAATAACACACAACATTATATACAATACCCTGCAATCAGAATTTAAAAAAAAATTAAATATTGGATGAAAAATGAGCATGTTCACTAAATCTTGTTTTTCTGCGCATGCACAAATTCAATCAAAATATACTGTGCATAATATATTAGCTAAATGCAGGGGTGCAGAAAATGTTTTTACTCCCAACATTTTCCCCATTCCATATGAAAATTTCCCCAAAATGTTACGATATGTTATAGGCTTACATAGGCTTCTGTATTACCATAGGTATAATAAATTTTGCAACATACAAGTTGCATCTTTAAAAACCTATAGACTGAACTTGTAACATGCCTAGTTATTGGAAAGGTAAATTAAGTTAATGCAATGTAAGTTTTAATCTAATTCTTATGCCTAATATTTATAAATAAATACACAGTTTTAACCAACAAATACAATGTTTTTGATTACCTTTTCTGATAAATTGGCAATCTTTCACTCTCTTTGTAGATGTTGTCAATCATTTTTTATGTTTTGTAGATCTTGAGTCTGTTTCTTGAAGAAAATCTAATAAAATGATAATTTCCACCATGAAAATGTCTGTTTAAGGATGCTTTTAATAGTTCTGTAGCTTTATGCACTGGTGGTCATTCCATGATATAAACACTTCATGAAAGAGATTATCAGATTTTAGGGTTCTGTTATAAATGTGTTTTCCAATAATAGAGCCAACAGATCCACAAACACAGTCACTGTAAATTTTCAAGCAGTTTTCAAGGAGCTAAAGTAGGGGAGACCGGTACACAGTGGACCACCTTTTCAGTTAACATTTTTTTTCTCTTTAACAGACTGACCAATCTGTATGAAAATATTTTTGAATATTCCTTAAACCTTCTTACATCCATCATAATTTTCTCACAACATAGTTTTCAATACATTTTTCAAAAAAAAAAAAAAAAATTATATACACTCTTAAAGTGGACCAGTGTACCCCGGAAGCGGGGTACACTGGTCCACCCACCGGGGTACAGTGAACCACTATTAGGTATTATCTAAAATACAATAAAAATCTATTTTTCATTAATCTAATTCTTTTTTGTTGCCCCTTCACCCGCAAAATAACATAGTAATATAATATCAATTTTGAAACAAAAACAAAAAATTTATTATATTTTGAAAATAATAACAGATTAATACAGGAACAATTGCAATTTAGTTGAAGTTGTTACTTAAGTACAAAAAAATCAGCTCACATTAAAATTTGCAAATGAAATTCCAAAGTACTTATGAGTAAAATTGAGCCTGGAATTTTCAAGAAATAATTTTGGGTCTGAGAGCAACATTATGAAATCATTGACATCAGCAGCAGATTCATCTACAGTTTCAGGAGAAACAAACTGATTTCCATTCAATTTGTATCTCATGAATCTTACTTGAATAGAATCATCAACAATTAGACTACAGTTATATTTATCAAAAGCAGTAAATATAAAACAAAATATTTCTTACTATGTTAAATAAATTGTTATTTTTATTTGTTTACTTTATTTTACAGTTAAATCTACTTTAAAACAATCTTTCTTTATAGAAAATAAGCAACTATTAAATATTTTGAACATTCTGCATTAGAGGAGCAGAGTGGATTGTGGACCACTGTGCCCCAGGAGTGGGTGGTCCACTGTACCCCATGTTGAAGTTCAATAAATAATCATATTAATATTGTTTATAGCTTTCTTTTAAACATATTAACTTTAAAGTAAAATAAAAACAAGTATCTTAGCTTTGCAAAAATGCTGTTTTATTTTATTTATCTACAACCTTTAATTACTAAAAAAATAAAAATATGATGATGAAAAATTTTACTTTTAGAAGCTCAAAACAACAAAGCAGGATAAAATAGTTCAATCTGAGCTAAACATATTTTCTGAAGGCTATAAATAATCATTGCTGTGCTGTTGTCTATTAGGATAGAAGAGAAGCTTTAAAAAAAATTTAATAAATAAAATATTAGGGGGTGGTCCACTTTGTCCCTAGGTCCAGTGTGTACCGGTCTCACCTATTTCTGGCAGGGTTGTAAAAAACCCGAGTTTTTTATAAAAAACCCAGCCCGGGCGGGTTTTATTAAAAAACCTGGGTTAAATGGGCAATTTTCCCCGGGTAAATTGGGTTAAAATGCCAAAATGTGGACTATGATTCCACCTTCCTCACAAATAATAATCTTCAGGGTTGCTACTGTATAGGGAAAACTGGAAAAACTGAGGGAATTTAAAAATGAGTATTAAAAAACAAAGAATTTTACTAAATTTTGGTATGCAAAATTTATCCATTGAAATTTTGAAAA
The DNA here is from genome assembly GCA_963931845.1 of Maratus michaelseni. Lineage (NCBI taxonomy): Eukaryota > Metazoa > Arthropoda > Arachnida > Araneae > Salticidae > Maratus > Maratus michaelseni. The sequence goes on along the minus strand of OZ007587.1, from coordinate 378,178,050 downwards.
TTCTCAGAGGAATTATTCAGGACAAATTAAATTTTTTGCTCAGGAAAGCAGAAGGAATTTGATTGTCGAAATAAGTAGCAATCCTGATCTCAAATATAGATGGCAATGACTTCATAGTCTTAATAATGATCTCAATATTTTTCTTAAAATATTTCTTAAAATACACACTATATTTCTTAAAATACATATATGATCCCTTTAATTTAAATAACAAACAAATTTTAAATTGCAAAGCTATCAATTGCATGTTATTTAATAATAAAATATAAATATAACTTTAAAAAAAATTACTCCTTTGAAATTATCATAGGATTAGCAAATGTTGATAAAAGAAAATATCTTACAACAAAAATTTTTCTTATGTATATTATATGGTTAAATTTTTAGTTTTTAATACAATTCATTTAGAAGAAATTATTCCTATTCAAAAACTTCACCTAATATTACCATGTGACCTCCATTTTGCCTTATCCTAAATGCATTTCTTTTTTAATTAAAACAGTAGCTGTGCACAACTATTCTTAATAGGCTATTCTTATTTTAATTAAAAAAAATAGTATATATCCATTATGAATATGATATATATATATGTATATATATCACAAACACAAAGTAGATTAATTTTTAATAGGCTGATGCAATAAGACTAAATATTGCAAATGATCATTTGTTAAGTTTAGTTTTAAACATTTACATTTTGCCTTCACTATTCAATAAAAAACAACTAAAAAATGATGCAATCTGTAGAAGGATTATCATCACTGCTCATTGTTATTACTTGTATTTAAAATTCCAAAACAGCTCTCTGATTGGTTAATGGCATTGCAATATATTATAAAACATTTTTTAATGGTAATTCTATAACTAATTTTTTTTTATTATAACTATGAATAAAATATTTTCTTTGAATATACTATTCTAATTAATTTAACAAATATAATAAGTTTAGTAAATATAATACTCTTAAAGCTAACTGAAAAGCTTAAATTTATGTTTTAAATTAAAATCTAAAATGTTTTAAAATTACAGGGTTCCCCAATCTAAAAGTGCAAGTAAATTAGTACAAACATATTTTCTAAGATTCAAAGAACAGAATAAATAAAACAAAATAACCATAAACTGTTAACAAATACATCATTTGTTCCTTTCCAGAAATATATTTTTTAAAAAGCCCGTTTTTTTTTTTAAAAAACCCAGCCCGGGCGGGCAGCTGGGCGGGTACCCGGGCAGCTGCCCACTACAACCCTGATTTCTGGTACCGCTGTCTTGATCTAGAAGTGATGGTTTCTTTTTAGAATTTAGGATTATTTTATTAAATTAAGTTTTTAGAATAATTTTCTTCCAAGTTGTCCATAGATTAAAAATATTTTTCTCATTATTAAATTTAAATTATTTTCTATTTTTGCTCACCCATTCAGTGAGAGCTTGTAGTGAGTTTTCCACCAGTGATGGATGTGTGATCTTCTTGATTTGATTCTCTTTCTGAAGTTTTCTCTTTCCTGATTTTTTTTGTCAGAAAATTATTATCTTTTAAAATTTTTTTCTAAGGTAATTAAAAAAAAAGAACTTAGAAATTTCAATTATTGCAATTGCATAATTACTCCGGAACTTCGGTATTTTTCTACTCCAAAAATAAATTTCAACTTTTTTGTCCCATGTATAAAGTTGACCTCCCTCCCCTACTTTGAAGCAGATTATTTTTCCAAAATTTCTCGACTTATACTTGAGTATATACGGTACATATTATTCTCAGATCGATTTTGTGAAAGTCGCGATACGGATCTTTTTATTTGTAGGGAAACATTTTTCTATCTCGGGGAATTATGTAATTCATTGTTAAAATTGAAATCAATTGTATATTTTTCCGAAAAATTTCCCCAGATGACTAAAATTTCCCCCAATGCTAGATCGCCGGATCAGACATATTCTGCACCCCTGGCTAAATGTATAGACCAACTTTTGTGAAAGCCTCAAAAACATAGCTTTAAAATTCTGATAGTAATCGTCGATAGAATAAGCTCAAAACTCACTGATCCCAAAAGGAAACAAAAAGATAAGGGGTTGTATCCAAATATACTAGCTTATGAAAGTTGACATAATAAGAATGAAGTGCCTCTAATTGTATATTTGGATACCGCCCCTCATCTTTTTGCTTCCTTTTGGGAACAGCGAATTTCAAGCTTATTCTATCGACTATCACTATCAGAATTTTTAAGCTATGTTTTTTAAACTTTCACAAAAGTTGCTCTATACATTTAGCTAATATATTATGCACAGTATATTTTGATTGTATTCGCGCATGCACAGTGAAACAATAGATAGTAAACCTGCTCATTTTTCATCCAATATTTATTTTTATTAATTCTGATTGCAGGGTATTGTATATAATGTTGTTTGTCATCATTCCTGAAAAGAACATTCTTTTATATTAAGAACTCTGAAAATTAAAAGCAAAAAAATTGGTGAAATTTGGGATTGTTTTTATAAAAACCTTAATTTCTCCACGAGTATATGTGCTATCCTCATAAAAATTAACATAGTTTATTAAAAGAAGCCTCCTAAGCATGTGCTACCGTTTCAACATTTTTGTGATATTAGTTTTTACAGGATTATCCAGAAGATATTCATTTTTCTTCAATTTATTGACAGCCCCCTATGGGATTTCAGGAAAAAATCTTTGCCGAAATATATGACGTCAACTATGCTGTTTACACGCCCGAAGTTTGAGGATAATTCCTTATGTATTTTTCTAGATATTGAACAAAACGTCTAAAATCGCAAGTGACCGGTCATCATTGGCCATATAGTGTATACTGCACATAAACAACATTCAGAAATTAAATATTTGGAAGAACATTTACAGGTTGCTGACATGAAAGCTGATGAAAAAGTGTTAAAAATTATTTATGTTTGTACCAAAGAGAAATAATGGCTGCTGATTAGATCTCTTCAGAAATCTATTTATTTATCCCTTCATTGTATATTATAAAGATGGCAAGATTTTAGAATTAAAACATGTTAATTTACGTTATTGACTCTGACAAAATAAATCACACAAAGGGGACCATACATATTCACTCAACTTTGCAATACTTCAAGATATAAACAAAGCCATCTTTAGTGAAAGCAAGGCCGAGTGCAAGAACTTTTGTGGGGCCCTTCCATTTCTAAACTAGTTAATCCCCTCCCATTCCCACCAAAGTTACTAATTTAGCTAATTTTTTGTATTCATCTACCAGAAATTTCAAAGAGTAATTTTTGCTGTATTTAATGAAAGACATTCCATGATTAAATAAAGTGAAGGTAACTATTTGTAAACTACTGTAGATATTTTGAATAAAAATATCCGTTAATTTGTCAGCACTACTTTCCATAACACAATGTAATCCCTTTTCGAAATGTTTACATGACAAACATAGTGGCACAAGAATGTTTTAGTAGAGGTTTATATAGACTTGGGTCAATTTCCTTTCATAATATTAGGACTGGTCCCAAGCTATTCTTCTTTCTTCAGATTTAAGTGGAGCCAGGCCTTCATTCTTGCCTTGTTATATGAGAGCGTCTTTTTTTTTTTTTTTTTTTGGTAAAGTAGTGATATTGTACAGTCATTAAAAGAGAGAGAGAATATCCTATAGTTTTTAATTGTCAAATTCCACAGATTTTTTTGTGTTAAGATTCTGAAAAGTGCAGGTTTTTGCAAAATTCAGGTGCCTCATGATGTAAGTAGTGCTCGTGAATATACGTTTAAAACATATTGTAACCGGTAACGACTTTGGATAGGCCTAACTACATGTACGTTTAAACATATATTCGCAAGCATTAGTTGTAAGCCCTATAGCTCTTTTCTTGGCTACACCACTGTATCTGCATGCCATATTTATAACCGTGACCGTGATGCTCACAGATTTTGTAAATTATTTGTAACATACTAAATATTAGAATGATGCTGTTGAATTAAATTTTCTGCAGTTAATAGTCATCCGGGATAATTCCTGGTCAAAAATCAACAACATTCAATTTTTACAAAATCTATCAAATTTGGAGTTACCAATTTTAGCACATACAAGTGCATTTCCATGTATTGGTGGAAATTGCTGAAGGGGAATTTCTGACTGTGTTATGCATTTAGTAACTAAGTTAAATTTTAGCACACTGTGTAGTGTATATAGAAATCTGTAGATTATATACAGGGATCCAAAAAAGAGTGTGAGTATCTTTCTGGCTATAGATGGTAATTGCTGAAACCTGGTTTCACCTTTTAAATGGTGAAGTTCCATTGCAGTATTCTTGAAATGTTGAAAAAGTGTTTAGTAATCTATGCTTGATTCATGATTTTTCTTTGAATATCAAATTATTCATTCTTTTATATTAATAAGCACAACAAACAAAATAAATTTCTCTAGATTTAAAAAAAAAAAAATCTTATTTGACTTTTACAAATATATAACAACAAATAGAAACTAAAGGAAATTAAAAGAATGACTAGCTGGCTTCGTCCGCTAGCGGGCCTCTAATTTACATCGGTGCCTCGAATCTTGTAAAACCTCTAATAAGATAAACCAAACCGAACGAACCTCCGACCCGGGTCCACGCTGCCTTCGGCAGCATATACCGGTCGTGCTACGCACGCACCGGATAATCCCTTAATTTGAAACAATATTTTTTTACTTTTGGACCTGTACACAGCAAATAAAGAAGTAAGTTTGGGGCGAAAGTATAGGTGTAGATTCACAGTTGCCACGTGGCGACTAAACCTTTTGCATTGGCCACTAACTTTCGATGTCTAAGTCGTCAGGTGTTTTACAGGGATGCCCCTTTTCTGCCGAACGACAGATTTTTGCCTTTTTTTAATATCAAAGCTGCGGATTGTCCTCCCTAATTTCGTGATATTTAGTGCATTTTTTTCTTTTTTCTATTATCTATTGTCTATAATTAAAAAATAGGATTGAACATGGATGCCCCATTTCCACTGATTTGCAAATTTCCCGTTGTCTTCTTTAAAAAGATTCCCCTTTAAAAATTTTCCCCATTTCATTGATGTCAATTCATCAGACCAGCCAAACCAGACCAGACCAGAGCAGACCAGCCTTTTAATGCAGTAACAAAAGTTAATTTAGAATTATTAAACCAGTTTCCTTTTCTAATAGATATCCTTTTATCACAGTTTTTAATATTACAGCGCCATTGTTTATCGGTTTGCAAATAAATTTTCATAGCATGCCCGCCCATTCATGCATTCAGAGCCATCCTTAGCAAAAGCGAGGCCGGGTGCAAGAATTTTTGTAAGGCCCTTCCATTCCGACCAATGTTGCCAATTTAGCTGTTTTTGTTATTCATCTATCAGAAATTTTTAATAGTAATTTTTGCCTTATTTAATGACAGATGTTATGTGATTAAATAAAATGAAGGTAACAATTCGAAAATTCTGGTAGATATTTTGAGTTAAAAAATCTTCTAAATTGACAACATTACTTATCGCTTTTGAAAAAGCTCGCTCTCGCATGACATACACAGTGGTGCATCAAGCATTACGCTTTTTTAGGTGTGTGTGTGTGGGGGGGGGGGGGGGTAATATGTTTCAGTAGAGGTTTATAGAGACTTGGACAAAATTCCTTTCATAATACTCGGACTGGGCCTGGTCTGTTCTTTTTTCAGCAGATTTAGAACGAGCGGGGAATTCATTCTGGCCATGTCATGTTGGAGCATCTTTTTCTTTTGTTTTTTTTAAGGGGGGGGGGGGGGAATTAGTAATATTGTACAGTCGTTAAAAAAAGAAGAAAGAGAGCATCCTTATACTTTTTAACCGTCAAATGGCTGCATAGTGATGCAAAAGGAACTACTGAGAATTAGTCTATTTTTCGAATTTGAATACAAATTTTGAAATAGGAGTCATCTACACATCTACATATTATCAACTTAGAAATAAAAATATTTTCATCAGCCAACCGTCAGCTCCTGGCTCTGATCGTAGCGACTCCCCCCCCTCCCATATTATAGTGTATCATAAATATAAGGGACTGACAATTTTAAAAATAACGCGATCCGTAATTATCATAGGATACTCTTATATTTTGTATGATAAATATAATCTTTATAAAGGAGATACTTTGTCGGTTATTGTTACCGAAGCCCGTAAATTTTACTGTAGCACGAATGTAAGGGCTTGGTAACCAAAAACACATTTATAAATCAGATCCAAATTGTCGCAGCTCAAACAAATTTTGTATGGTAAACCTTTTAAAGGGAGAGAAGGGTCTCTGTCGATTTTTTTTTTATCGAAGCTGGTGATATTTTAGTGTTTATATAAATATAAGGTGGTAACAAATTAAACACTTATAACTCGAGCTGTAGTGTTGTCATAGTACACTCATATTTTGGTGGCATTTTTCATTTATTATATTAAAGCGACAAAGTTCCCCTTTTATAAAGATTATGTTTACCTTATAATATAAGAGTGTTCCACAATAATTTCAGCTCGAGTTATAAGTGTTTTAAGTTGTTAATGTCTTATATTTATGATACCATAAAATGTGGGGGGTATGTAAAAAATTGACAGCCTTTGCTCCCCCCCCCCCCCTTAAAATAATTACGTTTTACATACGAAATTTGTGTGGACTGTGACAATTTCAATCAGAGTTATAATGTTTGTGGTTATCGGGCCCTTATATTCATACTATACAAAAATTTAAGAGGCTTCGGTTAAAAAAATTGATAAAGGTCCCCCCTTTTATAAAGATTAAGTTTACCCTACAAAATATGAATGTTCTATGATAATTACAGCTCGAGTTATAAGTGTTTTCAGTTGTCAGTACCTTATATTTATAATACACTAAAATATGGATGGCTTCGATAAAAAATCGACTGAACTCCCAGCTCCCTTAAAATGATTACGTTTACCATACAAAATTTTAATGGACTGCAGCAATTTGGATCCGAGTTATAAGTGTTTGTGGTTATCGAGCCTATATATTTGTCCTATACTAAAATTAAGGGGCTTATGTTAAAGAAACCAACAATGTCTCCTGTAAAATTATGTCACTTGGTTCACGCACACAAAATTTGAGCCTGCTGTGACAATTTGATCATGAGTTATAAGAATTTAAATTTATCAGGCTCTTATATATTTAGCTTTTTATAAAATTTTGGAGCTTCTGTTAAAAATATTGACAATGTCGCCTGAAAAATTACATCACTTTGTTCGTTCACGCACACAAAATTTGAGCATGCTGTGACAATTTGATCACGAGTTATAAGTTTAAATTTGTCAGCTCTTATATTCAGCTTCTTAAAACATTTAGGAGCATGATAAGAAAATGATAATGGCCCTCATGATGTTGAACCAGACAGCGTTTGGTGGGCCTACAACAGGGTCCGACCTATAGGCGAAATAGCATCGACGGGACCGAAGTGTCATGTACTCTAAATTTTATTATGAAATAGATAACTCACAACAAAATAAATAATTATTTAGCTATTTTGCATTAATTTGTTTTTCGGGCATGAGGCCCTGTGCGGCCGCACTTCTCGCACACCCCTAAGGATGGCTCTGCATGCATTTTCTTTTTTTTTAATGGCAAAATCCCATACTTTTGAAAATAATTTGTCGCTTCAAATTCTGTAGAAGAAAGATACCAGATCTTTATCATATTTTCTCAAAATGCGAGATAAAGCAGAGAAATAGAAATCATCAAAAAAATCTTCACTAGAAAACAATTTTCACATCCACAAAATAATTAAAAATGTAATCCATACATCACATGCTAGCATTCTATTTAAAATCAAACATGATGTCATGCTTTTTATTGGTTTTATACTACAGTTCCTAAATAGTTTATCTTAGTTATCACTTTTGACTGATGGATAAATATTTGTGATGTCAATTGAAACTAATCTATTATATTCGTTCTCTTTTAATAACATAAGGTAATTGTTTATTGACATAATTTTTATTTTAAATAATGAAAGAACAAATAAATTAGTAAAACATTAATAAAAATACAAATGAAACGTCCAATTAAAAATCACTTGATGATATAACAAACATGAATGACATGTTTAATGTCAAATGTGACATTTACCATCATCCATTATTGGCCTTTAATCTTATAGTTTGATGATCAAGTAGTACCATAAAAATCATGATTTTTTTTATACCTTACAACTAAATATAAAAGGTTATTTAAATTGTTTACCCACAAATTATAATACTCATTTTAATTCAAAGTTGTCATTCTTCATGCTACGAATACAAAAGTTGCTTTCTTTTCTGCCTTAGAATTCAATGAATTAATAATAAATTTGAAAAGATTGAACAACTCCACATTTCTTTTTGGCGTTATACTTGGAGGCTTTCAATATTAAGACAGATTGCTTTAATAATTTTCAAATTACTATGGAAATGAAAACAACAAAAAACAGGGGAATCCATCAATCAAGCTACTAAAATTGATGTACAACATTTACATTTAATATGACTACATACAATTCAGTCTAACAATGAAGTCTATTTTCTCTAGGCCTACCTCTATGCACCAGCAGATCTGCTATATAAAGACAGCCTTTTTTTCAAAGTACAATGATCAGCAAACCTTTTTATGTTGTTTTCCATTTGTCTTTTCTGTTATTTCAATATTTTTCTTTTATTAATTTACTTAATATATTCTCTAAGCTAAGATAATGTTTTTTATATCCTTAATATTAATAGTTCCCTTTTTATAGTTCCCTTACCCTTAAATTTCATACAAGATTACATGTGCATCATAATTTAGCTGTCTTTATAAAAAATGTAATATATTTATTCTTGAAACTCTCACTATACTTGATAACTGAGCATGTATTATTTATTTTAGGGAAATGACTGTGTATGTAATGTAGACGATTGTCCAAAAAAGAGAAACAGAGTTCATGCATGCCTTTCATGTATATACTTTGGATGTTATGATGGCCACATCCAATCTCATGCAGCAAAAGAAAATCATCCTCTTGGTATGTAGAGAGTTGTAATTTTTTTTTTCTTTTTTTAAAAAATAATTTTTGACAGATTTGATTAAATATAAATATTTCATTAATGTTTTTGTCTACCTATTTGAAATTTATATTACTTTTATTATATGTCTTAATTATTATGGCAAAGAATGAATTAAAACATCCATATTTAAAGCATATTAAGATTTGTACTCTAAAGTCAATATAAAATTGAAACATCTAAGATTTAAGGTTTTTCTCAAATTATGATTTTCTTAATTTTTTTTTTATGTAAAAGTTTATTTTATATACTGAGAATGTTTGTGGAAAAAAAAATGATGTGATCAGGATATTACAGGATAAAAATCAGGATATTTACAGAATCTGGAAAATCTAGAATTATATTTTTCCTTGATCATATACAGGGCTGCACAAAACAATTTGTAATTATTATTGTGTATGAGCGTGAATTTCTTAAGAATCTTTTTTAACAAATTACATATTCTTTACTTTCTTGACAAGCCTAACTAGTTCATGAAATTGCATATAATTGGGAGATGGTGATGGAAATAGCTATGTTGATTTAACATGAATGGCCTACGCCTACATGTCTCATTCAATCACATGTGACTGTGCTTTGAATTTTGTGTTTTGTTTTACTTTATGCTGTCCTTCGGGAATTTATGAATATTTTTTGCAAATGTCCAATAGTCTTCTTGTGCCCAAAAATGGTAGGATACAAAATTTAGTCAAAATCGTTTGAACCGTTTTTTAGATACAATTAGCTTGACCCTAAACCACTAATGGAATTTTCTTTAACATGTGACCTAGCCCAATGGTTTTCTGGTGCCCCAAAACGGTAGGATACAAAATTTCATAAAAATTGTTAGAGCCCTTTTTAAGATAAAATTTGCATATACAGTAGAAGATCTTTATAACGCAAACCTAAAAACACGAGATTGTGCATTATATAGAATTTTGCGTTATATAGATCACATTTCCCACATTATTAAATTTAGCTTGTAAAACATGGCCAAATATGTGTGAAACATACCAAAATACATTTAGAGTATCTTTATATTGCATTCTTTATTACCAGGAGTTGTGCAGGTTATAATTTTTTGCATAATATAGATCGTTCCACACATTGTTAAATTTACTTTATAAACATTGTCCAAACATACCTGTATCAAATCATAGCAATTTTTTCCAGTAATTAGCTCTGAATTAAGGAGATAAAGTTGAACTAATGTATCAAATTTAGTCCTATAGAGAATAGCAACTCTTTATAATGTGGGAATTCAGGTGTTTCTCAACTGAAAATTCATTGTTTACATCTGAGAAGTTGTGCGTTATATGGAGAATTGCGTTATAAAGATCTTCTACTGTATATATATATATATATATATATATATATATATATATATATATATATATATATATATATATATATATATATATATATATATAATCACACCACACACACACTCAAGATTTGCTCGTATTAGAATATACAATATGTGGGAAGGAGCGGGGATGAATGAGACATTTGCTTGTTACTGACTAACTAAAATTTGTAAATAGTTTGTGTGTGTGTCATTATGGATCAATTTAATATTTTCAAATTTGCTGTTTGATTTTCTTGTTCTTATTCTGAGTTGGAATTGGATTTGTGTTCTGACTAGTACAAAATAAATTTTCTGAAGTTCTTTATTATTAATTACTAGCTGACCCGCCCGGCGTTGCTCGGGCCTGTGATAATAAAATTAAACAAACTTAAAGTTTGTATGATTTTATATCGTTAACCTGATTTTGTATAAAATTAATTATTTAAAAGTGCTTTACACAGCGACTGAAAATCCTTTATTTCCACTTTCCGCTGATATGCGCGCATTCTGATAAAAACGAATGTCCGACACATGTTCCCACTGTCTGCAGCACTGTATAGTAGGCCTGCAGCGCACGCCTCAAACTCTCCTTCCACTGCCAGGGAGGATTCCACTGCCTGTTCTGAAGAAAACTCCAAATCATGTCCCCGCTGCCTCTGGCACCGTATAGCAAGCGTGCTGTGCACACACTCAAAATCCTTTAGTTCCACTTTCCACTGCCAGGGGGCACAATTTGTCCCATACGAACATCCAACATGGGTACTCGTTGTATAAATGGAGTTGAATGAACCAATTCCCGTCGAAATCAGGCTCATTGAACTCTAGAAAATAATGCGCCCCCTGGAGGTGGAAAGTGGAACTAAAATCTGTAACATGAACAAAAACCAAGTCGAATCATCCAAAGGCCGCTGTAATCAGGCCCATAAAACACGAGATAAGAATGTGCAGTTTGATAATGAAACTTGTAGGATTGCCGCCAGGAGGCACTTGATAAAGTGCTCAACAACAATTCATTTACTTTGATTGTTGGTATCCATTAGACATGGGGATGCTCGGAAAAAAAAACGGAAACTTTGGTAAAAAAAAACTGGGTTTTTTTTTCCGAAGGGGTATTTTTTAATTTTTCCAAATTGGAAAAATTTAAATTTAATTTATAAAATAATATATTCAAAATGTTATTATGGCTGCATTCTGTTATTATTATTATTATTTTTAATTTTTTCATGTTCAGTGTCTCCCATGAAAATGTTAACATAGAAAATATGATCTGTAAGCAGTTTAGGAAGAACTTGACTTCTTTAAAGGATCCTTTATAATCTTTTTACCTTAAAACATTGGACCCTTCAAAAAATTCGGAATTTTTTTCAATCTCCATTTTGAATACTCCAGACATGCAATGATTTTAGAATAACAAAACATAACGAATCTCTTATCTAGCTGTATATACAGTAGTGGCCAAAACTGTGGAAACCTTTAGGGAAAAATGTCTTTTTTTTTAAAGTTTGATGGCTCATAACACCCAATATTTCTTATTTATACCATAAAAGCTGTGTACCACTGGAAAGATAATTTAATCAAAAATATCATGCAATACAGTTTGTTCAATTCTAATTAATTTATCAAACGTTTTAGCCAAATAATCAGAAAAAGGCAGTAAAATCTGGTTAGGTTGATGATCATGATTTTCTTTTTTCTTGAATGTAGCCAATGCACATGAATGTTTGGAGTGTCAGACAAGTTCCATTTTATTTGGTAATGTGTCAATCAAAGCTAGGGTAGGATTTAAATATATATATATATATATATATGCCATATTTTGGTACTTAAAGGGGGACTTTTATTGTTAGTTAATTTTGAAGGTAGCCAGTAGCTTTGGCGCGCTCTAAAGCAATTAGGGTATATAAATAAGCATTTGTACTTTAGCAAAACATAGGTAAGATAATTTGCTTACCTCCTTTTTCAGCATTCATAGTCACACCTCATTTTCCCGCGTGCCAGGTAGCCAGAGTCTCCACATTGATTAATCCTTTTATTAGAGATGTATACTGTGGTATCCAAAATAATGTAATATCCAGTAATTGTGGTACATACTATGTTTTATATCCATGTTGAATCACTATGTGATTGTGAAATGTGAAAATATTATTAATTAATAAAACATTATTCATTTCTTAGTTAAAATTATTTAATTAAGTTTTTAGTTACATTTACTTTTACATTAGTTTTAATTTTAAACATTAGTTAAATTTAATTGAGTTTAAGGGAGAACGAAATTACATGTTCGTTTCCAACGCGCGAGAAAAAGACTCTATTAAAGTTCTATATATCAGAAAGAAGGAGTTTTTAGTCCTTTTTTATGTGATGTCATTTTCCAGTTCTTTGATTCATCAGAAATGACGTAAAGTTAAGTGTACGTCATTCATACGTATTTTTCTTTCTTCCTTGTTCACATTCATGAGTTTGTAAAAACCACTTCATGTTGCATCATAGATTTCACTTCCTCTTTGAAATTGGGTTAAACACTTTTTATCGTGATGAGTATTTTAAATGAAAGTAAATCTGTCACTGAAATCAATTTATGGAGATTATTTTTCTGATATATTACCAACATTTATCACTATTTTTTTTTATTGCTATCAAGTTGCTAAAATTCTTTGACCTAGTAAAGCATAATAAAATTAACAAAACATCATAAAGAGTTGATTAGTTACCCAGAAATCAATGTGTAACAATATTTTTAAGTGTAAAAAGCTATGGTTATTAAGAACTTTTAAGTAAAATTAGAAGTAAATTAACAAAGTCAATTGTCAATTTCAATTGCTAAAAAAATTGTCTAAGTCAAGCAAAACACGACTGGTAAAAGCAGGAAAAGGTTCAGGAGAGCAGTTGGCGGTAGAAGAGTAATGTCCCTGTGTATAGGTCACAGAAAACATCTCGGTGAATGCAACATGAAATGCGGCACTGAAATGTAGAGTTGAATAAAAATACAGTTCTGTAGAGAATGCAGTATTTTGGTGTAAATGCTAGAATTTCATGAAAAAATTATATATCAAATAAAGGTTGAAAATATTAAATTGAGCTAGAAGGCATGTTTACTAGACAGAAATAGTAGAGTCATATTATTTGGAGTGTTCATTTTTTTTTTTTTTTTAATGCAATTCTAGCATCTACACCAAAATACTGCAACCTGCACAGAACTATACTTAGTTTCAGCTCCCCATTACAGTGCATCATTTCATGTTACACATACTGAGATGATTGTTTTCTGTGACCTATACACAGGGACCTTACTCTTCTACCGCCAACTGCAATCCTGCACCTTTTCCTGCCTTTACCAGTCTTGTTTTGTTTGACTTAGACATCCCTTTGTTTATTTACTTCTAATTTTACTTCAAATTTCTTCATAACCATAGCTTTCTACACTTAAAAATATTGTTACACATTAATTTCTGGGTAACTAATGAACTCTTTATGGTGTTTTGTTATTTTATTATGCTTTACTAGCTCAAAAATTGAAAGGTGGCAAAGAACTTTTGCAACTTGATAACAATCATAAAAAATAGTGATAAAAGTCCTTCTATAAGTACCAAAATATGGCATACTTTTTTTTTTTTTAATCCTACCCTAGCTTTGATTGACACATCACCAAATAAAATGAATATGTCTAGACACTCCAAACATTCATATGCAGTGGCTGCATTCAAGAAAAAGAAAAGTAATTATTGTCAATGTAACCAGGTTTTACTGTTTTTTTCTGATTATTTGGCTATAGCGTTTCATAAAATAATTATAATTTACCAAACTGTATTGCATGATATTCTTGAGTAAATTATCTTTCCACTGGTATATAGCTTTTATGGTATTACTAAGAAATATTGGGTGTTATGAGCCATCAAACCAGGGCTGCCACTGGCAACTATTTTTTAATTCTATCTCGCACCACTTTCTAAAAACAAATTTTTTTTCACATACCCATTGACAACGTGTGCAAGAGAAATATACTACAAAATTTAATTTTTAAAAATAGTAGTGCGAGTAGAATATAAAAACAGTCACCAGTGGCAGCCCTGTTAAACTTCAAAACAGCATTTTTTCCAAAAGGTTTCCACAATTTTGGCCATTACTGTATTTATGAAAGACCTTATTAAAAATATCTGGCTAAGAACCTAAATATAATGATAATTTCTAATTTATAAAATTTTGATTATATTTTTACGACAATTTTATTAGATTTTTTTAATAAAGCAATATTTTTTATGCAAAATGTTCACAAAAACCGGATTGCGTGGGAAAAAAATGTAAGCAGACCCATGCAACTTCTCTTGTTAAAAATGAAAATTCATGTGCAAAATTATTTCAATAATATACCAGAAATTTAATATAAAATTTGAAATATGCATTTATTTTTATTGGCATAGCTGCGTTTTTTCATGTAATCAGATGATAATTGCCAGAAACATTTAACTATTATATTAGAATCAAGTTATTTTTCAATAACATGCAATTGAAATTATTTAGTCTTTTCAAGCTTTTTTTCTCTTATCTTCTTTTTCCTTAACTATAGATTTTAAGACTTGTCTAACTGCTTCTTTTCTTTTCTTTCTTTCTTTTTTTTTTTTTTATATAAATGCATACAAATAAACCCTGCAAATAAAATGTAAATTTTCTGATAAAAATTGTTTACAACTAAATATTTCGGAGTATTAAAAAATCCACCTGTTTTATAAATTTCATTAAAGAAATATACATACATATGTATATTATTTTCATATTAAGAATCTAAAACTTAAACTTAAATCCAAAACATAGGGTTGGTTTAGATTGGAAAGCTTATACCAAAACTAAAAACACAAGAAATGGAAATTCTAATTGTACGAAAAAAAATTGTAATATTGTAAATTATTATCAATTTTTAAGCAATAGAAAATATAAAAATGATAACATTTATAGTGTCACAACTACAATAATTTGTTTCTTTAAAATGGGTCATTTAATATACAAAACAATACTATGTATAGGGGATTTAAATTTGCTTTCAAACTGCAGTGATATTAGTTGAAACTCATAAGATTTTGTTTTTGTTATTTTTTTAATTATCTATACTGTTAATTGAACAAATGCAACTGAAAAATCATTTCAACAGAACATATGTTACAAATAATGGTGTTAAATTAAACAAGAAAAGCTACTGTGAAAATTCTGAGACTGAAAGGCTTATTATTATTATTTTTTTTTTTTGTAATATATTCATGTAAAGTAAAAAGAAATATTTTCTTTAGTATGCAGAAATTAAAAAAATGTTTATTATTTTATATTTTTTAAGAAAATGTAACTTATTTTTGAGAAGCATTTGTAAGAAATCAATTTTTCCAGAAAAAAAACTGGTTTTTTTCTGCCACTTCAAAATTTCTGGAAATTTTACATCTCTAGTATCCATTAGGTATACAGTAAACTTCCGATTATCCGTCACTCACGGGACCGACCGGGTGGCGGATAATCGAAATAGACGGATAATCGAAAGACCATTATTAAAATCACATTTATATTTGCTGGTTTATAAATAACAATATTTAAACGCATGTTTTTTTATTAGCTGTGTATTTCATGAATAGAAAACACAATAATAACAAATAAATTTATGAGAGTAATTTAAAATTTTACACAGTAAATAAATTACCTGTTTTCATCGAAAATAATTCGTTTTACATGTTTGTTTGCAGTTTGCTTGTCCTTTTACAGCAGCAAGATTGCGAATTTTACGTAATAAAAGTACTTGAGTTGCATCGGCTTCATCTTGCATCTCAAACCAATTAATGCACTTCGAGAGTATTGTCTCCACTTCTGCATGACTGACTCCTGGGTCATCATTTTCCGATTCATCAGATTCATCCGCTTCAGGTTTCCCTGGATTCAAAATATTTTGGATAATTTCGTCATCCATAAATTCTTCATAACAAATATCATTGTTATCACAATTATGCCAGTTTTTCATTTCATCTGCAGAAATATCTTTTAAACATGGTACGTTTGATACCAAGGTCAGTATCTCTGTATCATCATCAGGTACATCTTGTGCGCTGGTAGTATTGGTAGCATCTTCCGGTGTATCAATAGTGTTGGGCCAGAATTTTCTCCAGCTTCTCTGGAAAATCTGTTCAGATAAATCATTCCAGGCATCAGCCAAGTTGTATATGGCATCTTTGATAGTGTATGATTTCCAAAAAACGAAGACATTTGATTCATTATCAGCGAGTAGCAACTTTTGAATTAAAGCTTTCCGATAACGTTTTTTCATCGATTCAAAGACACTTTGGTCCATTGGTTGTATCAGTGATGTTGTATTAGGTGGAAGAAATAAGCACATGATGTTACCGTCAGTAGATTCTAAATTTTCCGGATATGCTCCTGCATTATCAAGCAACAAGATTGCTTTCTGAGGAAGATTACTTTTTTTTAAATGTGCTTTAACTCCGGGAACAAAGATATAAAAAAAAAACACTTCTTAAAAATATCTTGCGTCATCCAGGAACTTTTTTTACTGTAATAATTGACAGGCAGTGCTTTCATGTTAATATTCTTAAAAGCTCTAGAATTCAGGGGGCGGTGGCTGCAGTTTAGCTGACGTCACACAAGCATTTTTCTCGGAATAGCGCCGCCTCACTCGGGTTCACTGAACATGCGTGTTTTTGTTGTTCGTTTCAGATTGAAAAAAAAATGGAAAGGGGGGGGGTGGCGGTTAACCGAAGGTGGCGGTTGATCGAATGGCGGATAATCGGAAGTCTACTGTATACGGGTTGTGTACTTTTATTAGGAACATAAATTTAATTTTTACAAAAATCATTTAAAATTTCCTGTATTCTCTATACATAGCATTTGTAAAATGCTTCGTTAGAAGCTAAAAATGTTAAATTTCTTAAATGGAATTTGTCTTGTGTAAATCAGAGCAGGGTGTTAACCCTGAATCGAGGTTGGAAAAGATACTCTATTGAATAACTGGAACTTAAACTATAAAAACATGTTCAACTGCCAGCAGAACTTTAACTCTACTTTTCCAAAAAAATTTTTTTAACATTGTGTCCAGCCTTACGGCCTGACACGGCTTTTATACTGCTGCAGACTACATCCAGGATAAAAAGTAACAGACTGAATTTTGAATTCAGACCCAACAACTTTCTAACTGATGCGCGAAGCCAAGCGATCCAATCAGGAAAGGCAAAAAATTCCTCTTCTTCATAATTAACTGCTTAACTTTCAACCGCCGCCGAGAAAAAATACTCCAGCGACAACTCAACTCTACACGCAAACAAAACGAGCGAACCGACGACAACTCAGCCAAGCTCAAAAAGCGGCAGAAATAAAGTTTGTTCGCCTTTGAATGTTCTGGAAAGAATTTCAAATCTCCTTTTCCCCACTGAAAAATGCATCCTTTAACCTTGAATAACCCCTAAACCAAAATGGGTGATGATCGCACGCTAAGTTGTTGTTTCTTCTAAGCACGAAGATTCAATTCAAAATGGCCAGGCGTTGTTCCGAAAAAATGATCAATGTAAACATTGGGATTAAGAAAAATGTTTAAAAATGTATATCTGCCAAGATTTAAGTTGAATTTTGCTAGAATTTTGGCAGACTACATAAAGAATTTTGTTTAATCTTTTGAATAAGGTTTAAAACAAATATTATTAATATTTAAAAAGTGGAAAATATATTTTTTAACTTGGAAGAAAATTCACGATACTTATCAGAATCTATGTCAACAAATGGAAATTTTTTATTCTTTTATCCAGAGACTTAAATGAATGGTTATAATTTAATTTAAAAATGATTATTGATTTTAAAAATTGATTTAATTATAGAAGGTAATTTTAATTAATAATAAAATATCTTAGAAGAAAAGTTAAAAAGATTAATTTTAAAAAGATAGAAAATATTGACTGTTTAAATAACTGTTAAATAATTAATTTAAATGAAGATTAATATTATGAAATCTTTTAAATAATGATTAATTACGATTATATATTTAATTTAAATAAATAAATTATTGAAAAATATTAAATTTAAAAGCAGAAATGGAATGCATCATAACATTTCCTCTTTTCCTATAAAAGCAAAATTCAAATGTCAATTCCTGTGTCAAATTTTTAATTTAAGTTGATTTTCAGGAACATGACAATCACAAAAGATTGTTATGAGGAAAGATATGGTTATTATTATTTAAGATGTACATCTTTTATAGGAAATTAAAAACGTTGTTTGATTCTTCAGCGTATAAATAGTAATTTCTTCAAATTTCATCCATTTATTCATAAAACGCACTTCGTTAACGTGTCCATCAAATTTCCTTGTTAAGGGAGGGAAAAAAAAAAGGAATCTTCTTAAATGTGAAGTACATTTTTATTTGATAATAAACTTCTCTTTTGATAAAATTAAATATAAATTTTCATAAAATTAATTTTGTGCTGTTGATAGTTATTTCTATGTAAAAAGTTATTTAAAAATGAGACATTACTTTTAAAGCAATTATTAAATGTTAAGCAAATTTTTTTCTACTGCATACTTTTGGCACTCAGGCTCTGATGTCAATAAATTTTTTGGACTCGGGCTCCATAAAAAGAGTCCGAACTCATCCCTAGTTCCGAAGTATGCATGCCAAGACAAATTTATCAAGGTTGAATATGGTTTAAATGGGCTACAAATTAATTATCTTATGATTACATATGGTAGTTAGGATTTTTTTTTTCTCACTGTGTGTGTTGGAGATAGAGACATTATTAATGTTCGTGTATATAAGAAATTTAGAGCTTATAAGGTTATTCTAACCACATAACTATATAACAATTTTTCCACAATACTTTGACATTTAAATAAATTATTTATTAATTAAGTTTAATGAATGTGTAAAGGGTAATTATTCCACTGGTTTGAAAACAGACGAGTTATTTTAGCAACCTATAATAGTATTAAAACTTAGAAACAAAGTTTAATAATCCTATGATCTTATAATAATTCTGTGATCAAAAAGCATTTGTAATGCTTCATTTAAAATACATCTATAGTAGATATCATCTGCAAACTTTTACCAAACATTTTTACAATTTCTAGAAACATCTGATAATAGTCCGGAATTAATTTAATTTTATCGTTGAAAATAAGTTTGTTTTTAATGAGATAAGAAATTTTCACTCTGTTGATTTTCTGAAATGGCGAATGTTATTGAGCAAAAAACGTGCATTAAATTTTGTTTTTGCAATGAAATTACTGCTATAAAAGCATTTGAAATGTTGCAAAAAGCTTGTAAAGATGGCTGTTTATTAAAAGCAATAGTATTTGATTGGTATAACAAGTTTAAAGATTGTAGAGCATCTGTTGCTCAAAAATCAAAGAAATGTTGACTGTTTTCTTTGATTGTCATGGTGTTGTGCATTATGAATTCCTACCAACTGACCAGACATTCAATAAAAATTATTATTTGAGTGTTTTGTGCCATTTGCATGAAGCAATTCATCGAAAATGGCCTGAAATGTGGCAAGGAAACTCGTGGGTTTTGCACCAAGATAATGTGCCTTCTCACAGTGCAATTATTATTCATGAGTTTTTAACCAACTGTATTCACCTGATATGGCACTGTGTGACTTTTTCTTATTTCCATGGTTGAATTTGCCTATTCATGGTCATCGTTTGGAGTCCATTAATTAGGTAAAAGAAAATTTTCTATGAACTCTGAAGGAGTTTCACAAAAATGACTTTAAGGCATGTTTTGATGATTGAAAAAAACTTTGGCAGAAGTGCATTGCAGTCAGAGGAGATTACTTTGAAGGAGATACAATAATTTTTGACCAATAAATTGATATTTTTGTTTTATGCCATCATTCTGGGTACTCTTTGATCACAGATATATTAAAGCATTACAAATAATAGTTGGTAAATTAATAATAGTCCAGAAAAAGAAGACACAGAAGCTGTCAGTGTAAGAAGATGACAATTAAAAAAATTGTTGTGGCAAGCAAGAAAAAGTGAGTTATTGCAGATAATAAAGAGGATTTCAGAATTGCAAAATATAAGACTGCTGTATTTGTTGAAATTTCATCTAAAATCTTACTTCAGATTAATGAATATAAGGAAAATTTTTACTCTAAAAACACCAAGAAATTTGAATTTTTATATATTAAAAGTACCAGAGAATTTTTTTTCTGTTATATTGTTAGGGTAATGCAAATTTGCTGTGAAGAGTATGTAAAGTACAATACTGTCAAAGGAAAGAAAACACACAAAACTTTATTATTCAGAAATTGTGGAAATTTACAATGTTAATATGGAAAACTTTGTTAGAAACTACCCAACATAGTTGGGGGGGGGGGGGGGGGAATTCCGAAAGTCCCATATGATCACAAGTTGGAATTTTCTGTAGAGTAAACTATAGAGTGAAATGGCTGAACTTAATTACTGTGTCCAAATACAAATAAAACCCAAACAAATCTTTTAGTCAAAGATATTATTATGCAAAGATATTGAATTTTAAAATCTTGTGTAAATCGGAAAATTATTAAATATATCATATGTCCATATTGTTCTGTAATACTATTAAGGTTACTTTAAAACTTACTTTCAGTTGTTTTAAATCATGAATTTTTATAAAAACATGAGATAGAATGAAGTTTTTTTTATTATTATTATCTGTGTGCCCAATTCAACTCCAGACTGGGACTAGATCGGACTTGTTTAAAGATTTAGAAAAATGTTTATATTTTCGAAATTATTACTGTTGAAAACATGACACTGCCTTTAAAGTTTTAGTGAAAGAATGCTCTGTCATAGAAAATTGCCCTTTTTATCCGTACTCTCCCCTAGGTAATAAGGTTAAAGTTCACACAAAATATGTTCCAGCTATTTAAATAACTCAAAATTGATGATTTTTGATTTATGATGTTATTGTATTGAATGTAAGGCACATTTAAATTCTATAATTATAATCTTAATAATTAATGACATTTTTTTCTTTTCTTTTTTAAAGACCAGTCTTTCTTAATAAGAGAATGTAATATTTTTATATTTAAAAATATTGTTGTTATAAACACAATCAAAGTGAATGACTAAACTATCGATTTTTAAAAAATGTTATTTTTTATATATCTTATGATGATTTTGAATGTATTTTTTCCTTTTCTTTTAGCTATTGACACAGATTCTGGACAACTGTATTGTGCTTTTTGTGCCGATTATAAATATGATTCTGACTTTGTAAAAATTGACCTAGAACAAAATTTTATTGCAAGTTGTCAAAGAAGTATGTTTAATTATGTTTTCTTTTAACTTAATCTTATATTAATTGAGGTATATATTAAAATGTTGTCCAGAACAACAGAGGGTGATAATAGTGAGGAGATAGCAGTACTAGTGTTTTACTTTCCTCCTGTGTTACTTTCTCCCTTTCCATTGTGTGATTTTCCAAAACTCTACTATTTCAGCACTTTAAATTTTATGAAGTAGGTGATCCCCTAAATACTTCTTTTA
This sequence comes from Maratus michaelseni, assembly GCA_963931845.1. Lineage (NCBI taxonomy): Eukaryota > Metazoa > Arthropoda > Arachnida > Araneae > Salticidae > Maratus > Maratus michaelseni. The sequence continues at coordinate 378,156,190 of OZ007587.1, read as the reverse complement.
GCTGTTTGTATATTTTTCAAAGTAGGGGTTTTATAAAATTATGATTATTTTAAAAATAAAAAAATAATCTTTATTTTATTATTATTTAAATTAGTCTATTATTTTTTTTTTCTATTTTAAGATATTGGATGGCTACCAAGAATTGAAGGTTTAACAAAATAATTACAAGATTCTTATTGCATAATATATATTTTTGTGCTTTGATTGATAAAATTTTAAAGAATAAAAACTGCAAACAAACAATTTCATTAATTAGCAGCACAAATAACAAATCAAACAAATATCATGGCAGCTCTTATTGTTCTAGTACTATGTAAAAACATTGTAATAAAACTATAGATCATATATGTGTATGTTAATAAAAAAAAAATATAGTACAATTAGTTACATTCATTAATTCACACTACATCAGGTAGATCCTTGCATCGAGTTGGGGTGGTTGTTAATTTTTGTTGTTGTTGTTGCTTTGGGTTGACTTTAATAGGTTTGGGTTGGGATTTGACATTTATGGGTCAGTTTCAGGTTGAGGGATTTTTCAAAAAAGCCTAAATTATTTTTTCATGTGAAAAAACTGTATTTGAACAATAATAACTATATTTATTTATATATGTCTGTTACGCCACCGTACATTGTTTCTGTATTAATCTATGCTAATTTAATTCATTAATTTCTGTTAATTATACACTTAACTTAATCCTATAATCATTTTTCATTAAAGTCCTTTTTCTTTCTAAATTTTCAAATATTTCGTTAAAGTAATTTTATTCTGTTATTAAATAATAATATTAATCAATAAATCAAATGTTTTAATTATTAAAATCATTAATATAATATTCAGTTAAAGTAATATCAGTAAAAAGATACGTTTTTCGCGTGTCAATACAAACAGATACGAAATATTTCTAAGTCCAAAAACGAAAATCATAATTATTAAATATTAAATATTTTGTATTAAAACCATATTCACTCTATAGATAAAAAATTCTACTTCAAGAATCTGTTTACGGTTTTTAAATACGTTATTTAGTTCAGCAGTTATGGCAAGAAATTCTATTTATTCAATTCTCTTTTCAAAGATCGCGCGTTTTGTTTTGCAGAAATATCGACATTTTGATTGCGCATCTTCCCCAAGATGCTTGTTGTTTACGATCACGTGACAGGATTTCTCGGAAGAAATAGCGTACAGTTCATTGCACTCCGGCAGAGACGCGCTCCCATCTCAGCGTCCATCCGGGTACTTTTACGGCGTCGTTGCCATTCAGGAGTAATGATGATTTTTATTCATCTCAACTCTACGTTGCGTAGCGAACGCTCGATAGTGCTCGATGCTCATTGGCTGAAAGTTGGCTTTCAAAATTCTAACTGATTTTTGAAAGTCATGTTTCTCATCAGTTATCGACTAGGGATTAAGTGAGCTAGACGTACTATAAATGGCGCGGACCTTCGGGTCCCGCCGGGGTTTTTTGCGCGTGCCGTGACGTTGTTTTGGATTGGCATTTTTTAAAGCATTTCTTTAATTCTTTTAACTTCATTAATTTTTGCATCTCTATTTTTCAAAATTACTTTCAATCTTTAAATTTTCACACCAATCCGAAACGACGTGACATTTTATGGTGCCTTAGCCCTAGGAAGTTGAACCTGTGTGTTTTGTAATATAAGTATTTTCAGGAAAATTTAACTTCTTACTTATATATTAATTGTTGGCTTCTTTCAGTGCTAAAAAGTAACGATCTTTTAAAAAGTAACGATCTTTATAATTTAACAATTTTCTATTCTAAAATATATCTCAAAAATCTCATATTTTAACGATGTTTGATATTTTAACGATCTTCTGTAAGTTCTCAAATTCTAAGATTTACTTAAAATAACTTTTCTTTCTGCAGTCTCAAAATTTTATCTGCATTTAATTTTGCCAAATTTTACATTCTGAAGTAAATAAATTATTTTCTTTGTGATTTTAGCATTCATTGATATGAATTTTAAATACTAGAACTGAGATTTACAATCCATGTGCCTCCAGTAGTGCAATATAAAAAATATTTTATATTTTTAACCAAAGATTTCAACTTTAGTGAAAATTCCTTTACAAATTTGCACTAAAATTTTAGTATAACTTATTTAATTATCTGTATTCTGATTTTATTATTTGTGTTTTCATATTTTTGTACTATTTTGTGTTTCATTATTTTATTGCAATATTATCTATATTATTTAAAAAGTTTTATAGTGATTATAACATGTTAGAAATTATTTAGGGAATCATAAATTTTTTTTTAAAAGTAACTTTTCTTACGTGTTTATATTTTATTTATTTTTGTTTCTCTAAATTTAAAGGTGTCATGGCAGTTCCGATGCATTTAAATGCTTTAATGTCCGCTATTCCGCTTTTTCACGGGAAAGAGGATGAAAACGTTAACTATTTTATTAGAAGCATTATTGACATTTGCAATCTTCAAAATTGGCCTGACAATTATAGAATACCCTTAGTAAGATTGCATTGTAGGGACAGGGCTTTGGAATTTATGTCCAGTGATCCCCAGATCAGAGACGAGGAAGACTTTGACACTGTTGTCAGATTACTCAGAGACCATTTTCGTAAAGAACAAACGTTTGAGGAAGCTTCGTACGAGTATGGTAGAACGGTGCAAAAACCAAAGCAATCTGTAAAAGAGTTAGCAGAGGTCATTCGTAAAATTGTGGGTAAAATGGCTCCAGATGTTGATAACAATCCCCATTTGACAGACTTAAAAATGAATTTAATGTATTCAAAATTCATTGAAGCCCTGCGTTCTGATATTCGAACAGAGGTAATAAAGTTCGGTGTTACTCATTTTGACGATGTCGTAGCCAAAGCAGTTGACATCGAAAAGGCGCTGGAACAAAATTCCTTTGAAGTTAACAACTTAAACACTGTTCCGACTACCAGCAGCAGTAGCCAGGATTCAGTCATGCAATTGCTCTTAAAGCAGCAGGCAGATCATAATCAACAACTTTTGCAACTAACAAACTTAGTGCAAAAATTACAGGAGGACAAGAAGAATTGTCAAATTTGTGGGAAACCGCACAATGCCAAAGACTGCTGGCATTATTTGGGTGCAGCCAATCAGGGAAATTTTCACAGGGATCCACAATTTTTTTCTTCAAATCCCAACTTTGTTAGCAGAGATGCTAATTTTCAGGGCAGAAATGTCAATTTTTCGAATTTTTCTAGTCCTCATCGTAATGTTTCGGGACAGCAAAGGAGAAATGATCACAACTACATCCCACGATTTAACAGGGGTAGAGGAAGACGTAATTACAGACCCTACAATCGTCATCCAAGAAAGAATTTAAACTTATAGAGGGTTCTGACAGAATTTTTCCACATAATCCCCCTCACTCTAACAGAACCCGTCGTAAAAATTCTCTTGCAAGGTACGAGGGTACAAATTCTAATTTTTCTTCAGTCAATAAATCATTAATGTCTTGTAGCACTCAGAATTCAGAACTACCCATAATTAAACTTACTTTTGATAAAAATTCCTTCGAAGCTCTTTTGGACAGTGGAGCAAACTTATCTTTAATTCAACCTAAGGCAATAGAAATTCTCAAAAAATATAAAAAACTTAACTTTCTTTCTAGATCTGTCCAAATCAAAACAATAGATAATTCCTCCATTCCATTTTTTTCTACAGTTAAACTTAGCTTTAAAATTAACTCCACTTGGTTTTCGAATGTTTTCTTCATAACTCATAATAACTGGCACTCCAACTATCAAATTATTCTAGGATATGACTTTCTTAATCATAACAAACTTTTATTGGACTCTGCCAACTCTCAACTTATTATGGGTAACTTTCGATTTCCTTTCCAAAGCAAAATCCCAGATAGTATTGAAAACTCTAATTTAAATTCTGATAATTTCATTTCTGATAATTCTAACCTTAATGATAATAATTTTTCGGATTCTGATGTAATTGAGAACGCTGCTACCTATTCCCCATCCAAGGACATTAATTTGATTTCTAATGATGATATTCCTAATAACGAAAAGAACTTTGTAAAACCCATGTATAAAATTATAATCAGACCCAACCAAGGCAAAATTATTAAACTTAAAACTAAATTTAAAATCAGTAAATCTCTTAACTATTTATTTTGTCCTTTAACTACTAAATTACCAATTAACCTAGATTATAGTCTCCACGAAACTAATGAAAATAATTCTATTCTTAGATACATCCACAATAACTCTAAAGATAAAATCACACTCAGGAAAAATGTTATACTGGGATTTATTAAACCAATTGCTAAAGATCAAATCTCTAATCATAACAACTCAGAAACATTTCAAATTAACTCTTTAGTAACTCAGGATATCTTAGAACTTAGAAAAAAGGAACTTAAAGTAGATAATTTTACCATAAACCACTTACCTGACTCAGACAAAAAACGTGTTCTTAAACTTCTAATGAATAACTCTGCTGTATTTTCTACTTCATATGATACTCTTGGATGTACAGATAAAGTTGTTCCGGAATTCAAATTACTTCATGATTTTGCTCTTCAAACTAAACCCTATCCCATTCCCAAAATTACTAAAGAATTTGCTCACAATGAAATTTCTGCTCTCTTAGATGCAGGTATCATAGAAAACTCCAATTCAAACTATTGCTTTCCGGTTATTTTCGTTAAAAAGAAATCTCTTCCAACTGACAATCCTAACAAACTTAAATTTCGTATGGTTATAGACTACAGATTATTAAATGCTATCACAGAGCCTTACAAAATTTGTCTTCCAAGAATCAATGACATCATGCAAAATATTGCTGGGAAGAAGCTTTACACTGTTTTAGATTTAAAGTCTGCATTTTTTCAAATTTTACTTCAAGAGAAGGATAGATCTAAATTAGCTTTCGCTACAGAGTTTGGTAATTTCATGCCAAAAAGACTCCCTTTCGGACTTGTCAATTCAACCAGCTATTTTCATACCTTAATCAATAATTGTTTAAATGAACTTAAAGGCAAAAATGTTCAATTTTTTCTGGATGATATTATCGTTGCAGCTGACACTCTTGAGGAAATGTTATTCTGGCTTCAAAAAGTCTTCGACAAACTTAAAGAATTCAACCTAACCTTAGATCCTGCTAAACTTCAAATTTGCAAAGAGAACATAACTTACTTAGGCTTTGACCTACATAAAAATGGCCATTCTCCTTCTTCTGATAATGTTAAGAAAATTACTAAATTTCCTGTACCAACAAATGTAAAACAAGTTCAAAGCTATCTAGGAATGATAAATTACTTCAGACATCTCATTTATAACTTTGCTAAAATTGTTCAACCTATTGTAAAATTAACCCATAAAAAGTCGAAATTTCTTTGGAGTAATGAATGCCAAAATGCCTTTGATAAAATTCAAAATATTTTGCTCAACAATCCTACTGTCAAAAATTTTGATGAGAGTAAGGAAGTATTTTTAGTGACAGATGCATCCATGCATGCTATCTGTGGAATTTTATTGCAAAAACACGACAACAAATTTCATCCTCTTGAATTTTACTCTAAACAATTAAACCCAGCTGAATCAAAATATCCATCAATTAAACGTGAATTTTATGCCATATATTCTTCTGTAAAACATTTCCATGAATATCTCTACAGTAGGCAATTTACTATTTTAACAGATGCCAAAGCTCTCACTTACCATCTAAACTTAGAGAAACAGGCAGAAATTATAACTAGATGGGTTTTGTTTCTTCAAAGCTTCAACTACAAAGTTGAACACATTCCTGGTCTTGTCAATCCAGCTGATTTTCTTTCTAGAGTGATAGACTATCCCAATAATCCAAATTTAATTGTTAATGCCCTAAATATTTTTATACCTACCAATGACTCACTTAAAACTGAAAATATCTTAAAAGAACAACTTAACGATCAAAAACTTAATGACATCAGAAATAAAATATTAGATAAAACATGTACCAACCCTAATTATTCAATTAACCCGGAAAATAATCTTTTAATGTTTGCAAAAAAGAAAGCTAAAAATGTAAATAGAACTAAGAAAATTCTCATCCCTAAAACCTTAATAAATAGCTGTATTGCTCTTGCACATCAGGCACACTTTGGCATAGCTAAAACTTTGGATATCGTTGCTAAACATTATTATTGGATTGGTATGGTTCAGGACGTCCAAAACTTTGTAAATTCTTGTGAAAAATGTCTTCCGCACAAGAGTAAACAAACAAACACCAAACCTTCTTTTATTTCCAAAAGCGAACTTGCCCCTGGAGAGATGCTTGCAATAGATGTTATAGGAAAACTGCCTAGGTCACATGATGGAAAATTTTTTATTTTAACTATTGTCGACCATTACTCACGCTTTTTAGAGGCTATTCCGTTAGCTAATGTTACTTCTCATTCAATAATTAAAACTCTTAATGACTATTTTTCTAGATTTGGAATTGCTAAAATAATACTGTCTGATAATGCCTCAAATTTTAAATCTGATGAATTTGATGATTACTTAAAATCACTTAATATTAAGCACAGACATTCTTCTATTTATTACCCGCGCTCTAATGGTTTAATTGAACGTATCCATAGATCCCTTAAGGAATCCGTTGCTTCACTTGCTGACAATGTAATCGAATGGTCTGATAGGTTAAAATTCTTTGTTCTACATTATAATAACTCAAAACATTCTGTTACAAACTTTACTCCAGCTAACTTGTTCTTAGGTAGAGATTTAAATTTGCCAATTGATACGTTTCGACCACCTCAGTATGCTCAGGAACCTTCTGTTTATTTACGGAAACTACGAGAACATATTGTGGCATCTAGAGATTTAGTAAGAGAAAATGAGAAACATTACTTTTCTCTGAAGGAAAAATTTCTGAAGGGTCGTACACCGTCTACTTTGGCTGTTGGAGATATAGTTTATTTGAAAAACCTAATTCCCTCTACTACTTTCAAACCAAAAAATACTGGTCCATATGAAATCTTACAATGCTTTCGAAATGACAATTATTTAATTAGACATTGTACGGACAAGGGGAAAACTACAAAGGTACATATCAGCAAACTAATTCGTACAGGACAGAAGTAGTGTATTTTTTGGTCAAAATTTTATTGTTGATTTCTTCTGTAGTAACTTAAACTCATTTATAATTAATCTTTATTTCAATATGTTATTCATATAAGTTCATTTTAAATTTCGTAAACTTTTTTGTAATAAAACTTTGCCATAGTAGGTAGCAACTACCTATATAACTTGTTATGATATTCAAACAATTTACATTCTGATATCAGTGTAAGTTACCTGCAGTGTGAGTGACTAGCTACCACAGATCGCTTCAGGAAGTATCGTCTCATGTTATATACTCAAACTCATAAAATTTTTAAGTTTTAATATTTTCTCCTTTACATGATGCATTTAAATATTCACATTTTATTTACATTCTGCTTTTATTAATTCAGTTGCTACTATTTTTTTTTTATAATTTTTCTATGTTTACTACATGGATTTAGACTTATTGTTTTGATTTTACACACTCTCATTTTACTGTTTGTAGTTTGATGTGAATTTTGAAAATACTATTAATTAAATTAATGATACATTTCACAAGAAATGATCAAATTTAAAAGAATGAGACAATGATGAAAAAGAAAATGAAAGAAATAAAGAATTTTGAAATTTGATCAATTGTTTAAAGAATGTTGATAATCTCAAAAATGCGCATGCCTATATGGTTCTAGTTGAGATTTATAATGATTGCATGTAAGAACATGCTTATAGAATACGATGGAGCAATTGCTCTAAGTTTTTCTAAAATATTTTGGGCTATTTCCTAAATTAATGTTTGAGCACACAGAAGGTACATTCGGGCTTAATGGGGTTTTAACAATCACAAATATTGCCCTTCAGACAATCCTTCATGGTTTAAATGTTATCAAATTTATGGAATCAAAATTTTGTTTTTGTGAATATGTTGTCTAATTTACCAACAGTTGGTTAAAATTTAATTAGCTTTAATTTTATTTAAATAATTGGACACTACTACAATTCATAGGGAATGTACTCACGTTTTTTCCTTATAGCTATTTGTAGTTTATTTACAATGATATATGTTGAATTGATGTTAATTATGTCTCATTCAAATCACATCTGCTCTTCAGTATTTGTCCTGTATATAATATACTTTGATCCTGCACTCAGATTCCTATTTACCCTTGTTATATATGTTATAGATTTTATTTAAACATTGCAATAGTCTGTAATGGTGTGCACATGGCATTTATACATCTCAGATTTTCACAATTTTAGATTTTTGGTTTAATTAAGGCACTATACACTTGTTCGTTCGTTCACTCACCCTTACTATGTATATATATATATATTGTGTTTATTTGTGGCGTATTTGTAATTGTTTGTGTTTGCTTCATATATATTTTATTTACCATTTTGTTAACTATTTACATTCATGTTTTATATTATTATGTTTCATATGTGCTCAAGGCTCAGCTAAAATTAGTCAAGTGCTTCAGGACTTTTAAATTTTCAACTTGTTCATTGGCACATTTTTTTATTGATTTCTGTTATGTTCATGAGATCAATCGTTGAGGTCTTCAACGTTTCATTTTTATTATTACCCCTGTGTAATAATAGTTTTTCATTGAGGAAAAACCTGTTAGCTTATTCTTTTTTTTTCTTGCTTTTTTTTTCCACAGTGTGGAGGAAAATGTTACGCCACCGTACATTGTTTCTGTATTAATCTATGCTAATTTAATTCATTAATTTCTGTTAATTATACACTTAACTCAATCTTATAATCATTTTTCATTAAAGTCCTTTTTCTTTCTAAATTTTCAAATATTTCGTTAAAGTAATTTTATTCTGTTATTAAATAATAATATTAATCAATAAATCAAATGTTTTAATTATTAAAATCATTAATATAATATTCAGTTAAAGTAATATCAGTAAAAAGATACGTTTTTCGCGTGTCAATACAAACAGATACGAAATATTTCTAAGTCCAAAAACGAAAATCATAATTATTAAATATTAAATATTTTGTATTAAAACCATATTCAATCTATAGATAAAAAATTCTACTTCAAGAATCTGTTTACGGTTTATAAATACGTTATTTAGTTCAGCAGTTATGGCAAGAAATTCTATTTATTCAATTCTCTTTTCAAAGATTGCGCGTTTTGTTTTGCAGAAATTGTTATATTAAACCCTAAGGTAATTAATTGAAGTAAGCAGAGCATTGGCACAAGTGGTGCGTTAATGCTGTAATAGACCAAGGATCTAAAGTGTTCAAAAGCAAAAATAAAGATAACTAAAAGTTTCTAAAATATTAATGAAATAATAGACAGACAAAAGGAAGTAAACTCAACAAGATTTATTCAAATTACTAAGTTCAGAATAAAATACATATTTCCAATATTCCAGAGTAAAAACGATATCACATTACTATTCAATCTATATTTGCATTTGTAAAAACAGAATGCTTAAAAACTTACACAATATATCTTGAGACCATTAAATATACGTCTCATATTCTGGATGTGAAAACTGGAGCACCGATGGAAAAAATATTTAACAAATTTACTTTAAGTTCATTACCGAATTAACTGACAAGGAAAAACAATTACTTTTAATTAAATACTTTAATAGAGATTCAAAAGAAACATCTAATTTACTTTAATAACCTTTTAAATAAACTTAACCATATACAAATTATATTATCATTAAATAAATTCCATTAATGTAAAAACCAAACATAAAACAATATATTTCCCTACTTCCCAATTCATTACTCTCTATCCTTCCAAATACAACTTCCATTCACCAACTTGTCAGTAACGACCAACCGCACCTGCTCGACCACGAAACAGTAGTACGTTGAATCGCCGGACAAAACATGCCACTCCAGGGTACTAACTATACATTTAGTAATAGTCCCAATGGCAAACGATCTACCCGTATAAAGAGCTATCCGCTGAAACCCAAACCGAGCCATCGTATTTGGTGTTTCAATAGCAAATCGGTAACATGTAATTTCGGCTTCCGAAATTACTGATGCTAGAATAATAGACAGAACGGTGTCAACATACTAAAAATGGAATCACGTTCTGAACTATTAAGATACAAGTAGTCTTTTGATGAAAGCGAAAGATAATACTATGAAAGTCTAAAAACCATGAAACAGGATAAAAATAAAAGCATTACAAACTTTAAACAAAAGCATTTTTATCCATTAAGAAACTAAACCAATGTATATCAAATTAGCTGCACGAAAAACATAAGAAAAGCTGCCTTTCTATTATCCAACTATTTCTGAAGAATGGGTTGTTTTAATGCATGATGAAATCCAAGAGTTCACTTTCGAAAAACGAAATACGTGGCGTTCTTTAAAAGAAATATGTTTATTCATTTGTCGATCCAACCTCATTGAAAAACACCATCTTTCATTTCATTAACCACAATACATCACTACACGAGTTAAAAACACTTCCTTATTAAAGACAAACAGCACTAGACTAAACATTTCCAGACAACACAAACACCAAAACAACAACCGAGACGGCTTCCAGCCAGCTAGAAGATATCCACACACGATCGTCCCGTTCCTTAAATACTTTACCGCCTCGTGTCAAGGTCAATGACGTAACCTCCCCATCCCGCAGCAAACAGGTCACTTCCGGCTTCCCGAAGGTACGTGACAATCGATCACGGTCACAGATAGATACTACAGGTAATGACAGATTAGAGCCATCTGTCACCAGCTGCCGTAATCACTTGTATCGTGACGTAATCGATCTACCGAAAACCGCGAGAAATGAGGAGATGTGACCAATGTAAACAAGCGATAACGATGTCCATAGGAAGTGAAAAACGTGATGAAATGAAAGTAAACAGAAGCAAATGGAAAAGCCTGAAGCGTTAAAATAGATAATATGGCCAAATGGTAAGTAACTAAATAAAGATATTTTTACTTTAAAACTATATGAATTACTTTAAATAAAAATATACTTTCATATTGTAAACCAAGGTTATTAAACTGAAGGATTTAATTACTGAAATATGACTGAGCTAATTACTGATTATAACTGAATAGGAGTTAAATATTAAATAAACAGAATAAATATAATAAAGCATGAATGGATGAATTAGGTCAATTAAGATATGATTTGAATGAGTGATAAGAACTAAAAGAATTAGTAAAGGGAAAGCTATCCAGTTTTTCCAACAGAAATATCGACATTTTGATTGCGCATCTTCCCCAAGATACTTGTTGTTTACAATCACGTGACAGGATTTCTCGGAAGAAATAGCGTACAGTTCATTGCACTCCGGCAGAGACGCGCTCCCATCTCAGCGTCCATCCGGGTACTTTTACGGCGTCGTTGCCATTCAGGAGTAATGATGATTTTTATTCATCTCAACTCTACGTTGCGTAGCGAACGCTCGATAGTGCTCGATGCTCATTGGCTGAAAGTTGGCTTTCAAAATTCTAACTGATTTTTGAAAGTCATGTTTCTCATCAGTTATCGACTAGGGATTAAGTGAGCTAGACGTACTATAAATGGCGCGGACCTTCGGGTCCCGCCGGGGTTTTTTGCTGTGAATTTCATTGCTAAATGCAAAACTTTCGTATGCTGCTTTTCACTGTGGAGTTTCATCGCTATCTTCGTTTATGAAATGCTGAGTTAGGCAGTTTCTCTAAGGCCGTCTTCGTCTTTAGAAGACTCTAATTTTTCGCCCTTGCGAGTTTCTTCTTTTACGGCCCTTGCTCTCGTCTATGCAAGTTATTCACCCAAAATCTAAATTCCATTCATCGCGAAGATGATGCGATATGTCAAGCGATTCTTCAGTTGTTAATATCTTCATCTACGATTCCGGCTGCCAACAATTAAAGTTCTACCGATTTTGCTATCTCCATCGGCAATTCAAGTTACCTTCAGCACGATCTCTTTATTCCTTTTGAATAAACTTAACTCATAGTTTTAAGGAGAAAACGCTTAAACACCTACTTCTTTAATAGTGCCAGTAAATGCCTTCGTTTTTCTCCGGATACTGATGTCTTCGTCTTCAGCTAAGTTTCTTCGTCAACGCCAACAACTGTTTTCTGCTGTGGGTCTGCAATATAATCTTCGACGAGTATAAACATTTTCTTTTCATTCAATCGTAATATAGTTGCTCCGTAACATTCTTCTTAAGACAAGTAATCGTGATAATTTCTCCTCTAACGTCTTAGACTGTGTTCCGCGGTCAGTCAGCAATATAAAAAAATTCAACGTATATAATCATTTTTTGTGCAATTTTAATAGACATTATTTCTTCCTAACAATAGTATAGATGTACCATATTTATTATTAACGGAGCAATCAGATACTCATGTCTTTTCAGCATGAATACAGTGTTACATTAGATAAATAATTCAATATTTGATTCTCAGTGATCTGAAATAATATTTATAAAGTAATGAAATTAATATTTGATTGTATAATTGATCTATGAATATGTTGTGACAGGGTTGGCCAACTAAGTATTTTCCTTTACATGTATAATTTACATGTATTTTGTAAATAAAATTTCTATATGTGTTTAAACATCAATTTTCTCTCTTCATTTCAAGACTTGGGTGAGTGATTAATTTATATCTATTACACCTTAATCTAATAATCGATTTTTAAATTTAATAATCTTTTCCAAATTGTTTTGTGAAGTTTATTTAATTGTTTATCCGGCCTTATTCTTAAATTCTTTTGCTATATATTTTACTGTTATGTCGATTATTGGGTTAATTGCCACTTTACGATCGCGTGCCGTGACATTGTTTTGGATTGGCATTTTTTAAAGCATTTCTTTAATTCTTTTAACTTCATTAATTTTTGCATCTCTATCAGGGTTGTTTGATTTAAATCAGCTTGATTTAAATCGTGATTTAAATCATGATTAAAATCAAATGATTTTTTTTAAAAAATCTTTGATTTAAATCAGTTTTTTTAACATTCATATTTACTGGCTGAATAAGGATCAAATTCCTCATTCATGTTAAAATAAAAGTTAAAATCATTCATTTCAGATTAAAAATTACCTTTTAATAACATTAAATAAAACTTTTTTAGATTAAAAACACGATTATATTATGAAAGTAAATGCAACACTGCATTAAAAATATTATCTATACATAGTACATTCTCCAAAACTACTGATAAATACTTACTACTTTTTAAAGTTTTTTTTCTTAGTCACTTCCATTTTTTGAAAGCAAGATGCTGAAGCTAAAGCTATTTAATATAATAGTATTTTCGGTGGAGAGTCACTGTCTCTAAAGCAAATTATACATAATTCACAAGTTTTTTTTTACATTTATCTGCAAATTACAATATCCCATATGTTGATGTTTATGTATTGATCATATAATGTGATCAATACATGAACTAATTATAACATAAATATTTGGACTGTTTGTCTAACATAAAATTAATTCCAGTTTCATGTTTCTTCTATAATTGAAAATACTTTAATCCCTGTAACTGATCCCTTTCCTCTTTCTTTTCCTAGAATTCATTGCTTATTGCAATGGAAAAAAAAATAAGAAATGTTATTGTACTAAGCTAAGCACTAAGCAGTCATTCGTATTGTCAAGTAAGCAAGATTGTTTTCTAAAATTGACCATGGCTGAGTAAGGGGAGGGGGCAATAACACTGATAATTGATAGCTTCACACTTCTAGTTATAGGATTACCTTGCATTTGGTGCCTTAGAATAGTATAGTGTGAATTTGACTAATGATGAAAAAAAGAAAGCCTTATTTTTTGCTAAAGACAAATGCAGTTCACATTTTATATATGTGATAATGAAATTTCAAGGAAAATCTGATCCTTTTTCTAAATTTTTATTTGATAAAGACATCGTAACAAAGATTTCTCCCTTAGACTGGTGGAAAACACACTTTGATTCAGAAATTTGTGTATCAGATGGTGAGGGGAGTGTAAAGAAAGCCATAGAGCAACTGTTTACAGCAACAGCTACTTCTTCCTCCGTGGAACGGATTTTTTCAACATATGGTTTAGTTCAATCTAAACTTAGAAATAAATTAGGAAATGATAAAGCAGCCAAATTGGTGTTCTTATACAAAACCTTAAAGGCATAAATAGTTAAAAATGTTAATATAATTGCATATATGTAAATAATTACAAAATAAAAACCAGATTTTGTAAAAGATTGAATTGTAATCTAATATTAAATTATTATTTTATATTAATGATTTAAACAATTATCTGTTTATAGATATTCACCAATGTTAAACTGTTTCTTTTTAATATTTTGTCATAACTTAAAAATTATAGAATTGTTCTTGCATGATGCATAATAGATATATACCCATATGCATTTAGCATTCTTTGTTGTATTTATTATATGTTGTTATATAAAATCTGTGTTATTTGGAGTAATACACGAAAGAAAATTTTAATAACTGTAAAATTAAATAGAAATTTATGTAACACACATATTTATATGTATAACAATTTCATATTAGAATGTTTTAAATTTTAAATGAATCATCTAAATTTGTTTGCAACAATTTTAAATTTAAGTTATTTTTAATTCTTATCTAGAAAATGTAATGAAATTAATAGAAATATGTAAATCTATACAGGAAATATAAATAAATATGTGCAGAGTACACAAATAATATTATACTAAATAAATATTTAAAAAAATCAAAAAAATCCGATTTAAATCAAAAAAATCTGATTTAAATAAAAAAAATCTGATTTTTTTGATTTTTTAAAAAAAATCACGATTTTTAACAACCCTGATCTCTATTTTTCAAAATTACTTTCCATCTTTAAATTTTCACACCAATCCGAAACGATGTGACAATGTCCATTATTCAAGAGATAAAAGATAAAATTGATATTAGAAATATTATAGGCTTTTTCTATAATTTTATTAAAATATGGATTAATTTTCTTTCACTTCAAATTTAGGTTTAAGTGTGTCAAATTCACTTCAGTTTTCATGTTGACAAGATAAACTAGTTGTTGGGGGCCACCATAATACTTACCCATCATGGATATGCATAATGTAAAATATTAAAGTAAAAATGTGTAAACTAATTATAAAATGCATTGCAATTCAAATAAAATTGTGGCTTGATGACGTCACAAACTTTAAAGGCTCGATTACTGAATCGCTTGAAAGAAACATCTTTATAACTCCAAAAATAATAATCCTATTAACTAGCAGTTTATTGCATCTGATTAAGCGTCAAATTTCCAATCAAAATATATCTTTGAAGTTAAATAAATTTGGATGATATACAGGGTCATGAAAAATCGAAGAGTGTGGAAAATAGGATTCAAAATATCTCGGCAACTAATTATCCAATCGACTTCATGCTGTATGCAAAATTTGTTTTTTTATTGTCTTTTATATTCATTTCTTAAAATAACCAATTTCGAAAATTTTTATATACCTTTTATCAGAACGAATATTTTGAGAGTCCGAAAAAAATAGTTCCGGTTAATCGAGGTTATTGAAATGAAATAGGCTTCTTCCCATTATTGCATACTAAGTACATACCAAATTGCAAGTCTCTATCTCAATTTTTTCGGGAGATAGAGCATTTACAGACACACAGACGGATGGCAAATTTTTTTTTCTAAAAATATGTTTTCCGGAATCTCCAGTGTCTGAAACGTGTAAATCCGTCAAAAAAAAAATTTCCGATTTTCAAAACGATTACAAGACTTACCCTATACTACGTATGATGGGTAAGTAATATACTGAATAAATAGTAGTTTATGATAAAAAATAATGAAGCATTACTTCCTGAGCAACCTTATTATTGTAATAAAATATAAATTTGCTGTTGTTTATTATACAGTCGAACCTCCATATATCAAACTTCCACATATCGAAATTTTCTATATATCGAACTTTTAGCAAATCTCCATGTTCATTACATAGAAAAACTGTTTCTGTATATCGAAAAAACCTCTATACATCGAAACTTTTTTCAAGACTTATTGAGAGATTTTATACCACTTTAGACCTGTTGTCTCACGAAAAATGAAGGTCAGGGGGATAAAGGAAGTTTATTGAAGGTCACTACGAACCCCACATTCCAGCTGGGGATGAGGGGTGGACAAACAGGTTGTTGTTCCCCCAACTCGTTTTCGAATTTCGGTGGCAATCTGTCCAGTAGAGAAACGCAAGCCCCATTGTTCTTTCAGCCAGAACTTGAATCCAACATGTTTTCGCTCTTTCATCGCCAAAAGGATGTCTTTTTTGGTGGTGATTGCTTTATTCGCAACTTTCGGATTTCATTCTGGATTAACTCATGATCCGGCGAGAGATTCCGAGGAGCTTTTGCCGGGAGAAAAGCCGGTTTGGCGCGCATCTCTGCCCTCCGTCATGCTTCAAGAAAAGGTTACCAAATCTGGGTCTCTGTGGTGAAACCAGTTTCTAGCATTCCCTTTTGTCTGATGGTTAGCCCTCGCTCCTAAGTCTGCTTAGTTTCAGTGAAAATTTAAGTAGTGTTTTATAAATTCATTTTGAACTTTTACTTTTTCTCTCGATCACAATGTCAAAAAGAAAATCCCTTAGTGTTGTGGATAAAGTTGAATTGCTGAAGGATGTAGCTAGCGGAATGTGCAAAAAGACATTTCTTCTAAATTTGGTATTCCTGCAAGCACATTGTCGACTATTATAAAAAATCGGAATGCCGTAATGAAATCCTATGAATGTATTGAACCTAACAGAAAACGTTAAAAAAAATGCACTTACGATACAGTGGACGAGGCCGTTTTAAAATGGATAAAGAGTGTTTGAGACCAAAACTTGCCGATCTCTGGTCCTCTCATAAAAGAGAAGGCATTGGAGTATGCTAAATATTTTGGATGTGATGAATTTCCAGCAAGTTCCGGGTGGCTTGACAAATTTAAGAAAAGGCATGGCATCAAGGAAAAGGTTATTTCCAGAGAAAGTAAAAGTGTATCTGAAGCAGTCTGTGATGACTGGAAAAGCAACAATTTGAAAAAAATTCTAAAAGATTATCAGCCCGGTGATATTTTTAATGCTGATGAAATGGGACTCTTTTATAAGTGTTTACCCAACAAAACTCTGACTTTCAAAGACGATGATTGTCGTGGGGGCAAGAACAGTAAGGACAGAATAACAGACGGTTGGCGCTAACATGAGTGGCAAAGAAAAACTTCGATTATTGGTAGTAGGTAAAAGTAAGAACCCTAGAGTATTCAAAAATGTAACATCTTTAGAGGTTGACTATTGTTCCAATAGAAACTTATGGATTTCAGGTGAAATTTTTGAAAAGTGGATTTTGAAATTGGATAGAAAAATGAGTGATCAAAATAGAAAAATTGCTTTACTTGTAGACAATTGCCCAGCTCATTTTAATGTGTTTTCAAAATTATCAAATGTCGATTTGCTTTTTCTTCCCCCGAACACCACTTCAAAATTGCAACCAATGGACCAGGGTGTAATAAAAAACCTGAAACTTCATTACAGAAAACGCATTCTCCGACGACTTATCTGGACATTTGAAAATGAAAAACCTTTACATAAGGTGATTGATTTGAGGATATGTGTGACAGAATTAGCCAAAGTTTGAGAAAATGACGTTTCTGATTCTACAATAAAAAACTGTTTCGCAAAAGCTGGGTTCAGTGTATTACCGGAAATCGAAGAACAGGACGTGTTCCCGCAAATTCAACAGTCTTGGGAAAATTTGCGTTCGCAAGGTCACATTACAGACGGTATTCTTAACGAATTTCTGACAGTTGATGATACGTTAATTATTACTGATTATCCTATAGACGAAGACATACTGAATTCGTTTCATGAATCTAAAACAGAAATCGAAGAACCAGGGAAAGTAAATGAATCTGAAAACATTTCCAAGTCATCGAAAAAAGAAATGCGAGAGGCATTTGAAACAATACGTCGTGGACTTCAATTCGTGGAAATTGCTCCTCATGACGTTTTTAGTGGACTGAATAAATGCGAACATTTCTTTGATGAACTTTCTGCAAAAGTGGCTGTTCACCAAGATATTCGTAGTTTTTTTAACAGAATGTAACTGTGAGCATTGTAACCACTGTCTGGATTATTGTTTTTATAAAAGGAATGTAGTACTCAATAAACCTTTCATACTAATTAATTTTTTTCATTATTAACTTTCATTTAATGCGATTCGCATTAGAAATGCAGTTCTTAATACAAAAATTAACTTTAATTTTAATGTTTTAGGAGTAATTATTATAAAACTCAGATCGCTTCTATATATCGAATTTTTTTTTCGAAAATTTGCTACTTCGATATATGGAGGTTCGACTGTAGTTAGATCTTCTTTATAAAAAGTTCAGTATAAAGTTTTATGTAATACTATTCAGTTACTTTTGTACATATTCAGATAACCTGAACTAGTTTGGTTGTTGTCAATGCAAAGTTCGTTTTTGCAATATTTAAAAAACTTTGTAGATTTTATTTACTTTCATTTACTCATTAGCTTTTGCTGTAATTTTATATTTATTTATATATTTTATTTTTAGGTCTTACTACAGGCAGGCCTTATAAATGGGAGCCATCTCCAGAGGAAGTATATTTGTTGTCGCGTCATGACATTGTGTATAATTCCAAGACTGGTAAATAATTTTAAAGAATCAAAATTGCTTAAATTTTTTTAATTTATTTATATACTACACCTTCTGTAATACTTTATAATAAAATTTATTTCTTATAATATATATATATATATATTATTTCTGATGTTAAAATCTCCTTTTCTATGCACATACAAACTGTACAACGATGAATGAGGTAACATTCGAAAGATTTTGGAACAGGCTTTTGGCATGGTACACTCGCATTTCATTAAAACACTGTTTGGTTAAAAATTACAGTGAATTATAAATTAAATGAAAGCATCAACAAAGCCTTGCACGGGTTCACTGGTATTTGTGTAATATAATAATAAAGGCAAATCTTTGTATACTGTCTTGCTTTGACATAGACATTCATTTGACAATATAACTGGAACATATTTGCTGGAGTTTGTAAGTTTAAATATTTCAGTTCAACTAAATTGTCTTGAAGCCTCAAAACTATCTCCTATTCAAGTAGAAAAGCAATATAGGTGAGTGATGTGATGACAAAGATTGGACTTCAGTGATTTGTTCGATAGCATTTATATTTCTGAGATTTTCTTTTGATTTATATGTAAAATGCATATCAAACATACACTGTCTGGGCAGAAGTAAAAATTTTTTAATGGAATTTGCTTATGTATACTTAAAGTCAAAAATTTCATTTTAAGTTGCAAATGAAACTGTTTGCATCAAATTTCCTTGTTTGTGATTTTGTAAGCAATTTGTATAATTAAATTTTCTCAAAAGAATTTCCTCAGCTCTTTATTTTTATATGAACTTTGAAAATTTCAATACAAACCCCTATACTTTTATCTTTAATTTGATTTGAAAAACATGCCAAATATGAGTTAAAATACATTTGGAGAGTTTGTCAATCTTCAGAAACAATTTGAAGATGAGTGATATTGCTGCTAAAACTATTAAAATAATGATGTTATTTGGGTATCAGTACTCATCTAGAAAGCCATAAATATGTTGTTGACTTGCAAGAACATGTTAGTATACATGAAATAGCAAGAAAGGGAGGCTATTTAAAGGTGCTATTTACTGGCAAATTTCGTGCAACTGTCACTTATACCAATATTCCTATGTATAGATTGAAATGTCTAGATACCCTTAAAGCATTTAACTCAAATTTTCAAATTTAGAGACTTTACACCACTCTGCCTTTAAAAGACTTTAATATCTCCTCATACCAAAAAATCAGTCAACTTTATGTTAATATGTCACATGCCTGTTCCTTTATTATATATTTACATTTCAGATTTAAAGTTTCAAAAGAATAGGAGGAACAAACTTTTCTTTTTATACGGAAAGAATTGAGTCTTTTAGACACTACACTGTGGTTTGTCTCTTGTGATCTGAGTGGCTGTTTGCATTGACTGAAAGAAATTAATTTGTTCCTCCTCTCAGCTCTTTCAGAGCTACTATTTGCTAATAAAATGCTACTACTTTCAACTCCAGGAGACTATGGCAAATATTTTGAGTGAGAAGGCCTCAAAAGCAACTATTTCTGCTTAAGAGGCAATATTTTATGAAATACGAGACTTTATGGAAAATTTTATGCTAGCCTTTTCCCAATAAATGTTGCAATATCCAGAGGAAATGCAAAACACAAAAAGAAAAATTGACCATTACAGTACAATTTGTCATAGTGCAGATGTCCAGACCTGCACCAAATAATATTTTTCTTGACCAAAACAGTCATTTTCATTGGTTTTCCACTTAACTTCTTCATGATCTTAATGTTGTAATTTTTTTCTGATAGAAAATATAAGAAAAATTAGTAACTTGATATTGTGATTGTACATTATTTGAGTACAATGTTATTTATTACAATGGTACTTTTGAATATCTCTTTTGAAATTTTTAGGTCCAATTTTCAAATTTATTAGAATTTTTATATATTTGCTTTTTTTTATCATGACAAATAATTCTTAATGACAAATTACTATATCTTGCAATTTATAGAAACTGAAGACCAGAAATTTTGTAGAATGATAGAAGTTGGCAAAAGTGTAATTTTTTTTTTTTTTTTTTTTTTTTTTTTTTTTTTTTTTTTTTTTAATAGCCTTTATAAAGGAAGACTGATTTTCAAACTCTTATAATTAATTGACCTGTCACCAAATCATGGAATCTTATCATTACCAAATATAAGAATTTTTGTAATTTTATAGACCTGAAGGCAAAGAATAAAGTTTAATTTTTATCAATTTAGCAAACCCCAGACATCTCTTCTATTTGATGTGTTAAATGGCTGAATGGTGAACTGAGCCCTTCTCAAAATAAAAAGCAGCAAAATTCTGTTTGTTTTATGATTTTAGAGGAAAGAAAAAGAAACTATTTTGTGATTTTGAGTTATTTTGGCTCTTTCAAATTATAAATACTCAGGGTGGTAAGAAACAAACAAACAAACAAACAAACAAAAAAGAGCTAAAGAATATCATATTTCATGAAAGGACAGGAAATTTATTATTGGCCAGTAATATTTTTGAAGTGGAAAAAAAAAAAAGTCAAATCTGGAAAACAATACAGGCATGAGAATCTTCGACATTTCAGCTGATTTCCACTTAATAACTTTATCAAAATCCCCCCACCCCACCTCGTTCAATTTTGCACGCCATCCAGTATACAGAGTTTAATACTAGAACACCTGGAAATTTTACTCAAGCTTTATAAAAATTACTAGGGGGCTCAGCCCCCTACTTGCTAACGCTCGCCAGCCCCCCGTGAATTGCAAAGCAATTCACATTGAGACCGCTACGCGGTCCCAACTCGCTTCGCTCGCTCGCCCCTTTTTATTTTTCTAATAATTCTAGCCGGAATAAGTACTACAATAAATCATTTGAACATATGAAATTGACAATTTTTTTAATGTAAAAAAGTAATCGAAAACTCCGTTGCAAACACAACTAAAAATTTAGTTGATGCTACCAATGGACATATAAATCATTTAAATACTATGAAAAAAGGAAACTTGTAATCTTAGAAACATAATTAGTTTAAAACTTATTGCACCTATAATATTGTACAGCATGGCTTAAATTCACTAAAAAAAAAACACTATGTGGTAGGAAGATAGTTTATCATCAATGATTGTTTAAATTTCGTTCAACATTTTACTATTCTAATTGATTATAGATTTCTGCAAAAGAAATTTTTACTTAATTAAAATTGAAGAAAAATCATTTTTACTTCAATAAAACATCAACAGATGGCAGCAGGGGATTCTAGAAAGTTTATATTTTATTATCTCCGATTTTTTGTGTGAGTGAAATTCGTAAATAAATTCTAAATAAGAGTTGAGAGTTCAATATTACTCATAATTAAATGACAATATTACTTATAATTAAAATGAGGAATTATCTCAGACTCTTTGGATTACGTTCATATTATTTTATTTTTAATAATTGCTAGCTTGAGTTTCAGTGCTGACACTGACCGCCATATTGGAGGTGGAGCTAACACAATCTTGTCTGTTCACTGGTCTGAGCTCTGGAAACTACGGCTGTTGCCAACGATAAGGTAGAAATTCAGCCCTATTTCCGCGCCACGTAAGACAAACATATATGTAAGATACGCTCTCTATAATGAGCGCACCTCGGATCCCTCTGTAACGAACGGTCGATCGCCTCTATAACGTATCCCAGTATTAGGTATTAAGATGTTTGAAGAACCATATTTAGCGCTGTTAATGTAGTTTCTTGGCACTCGTTCGTCGAATCACCGTGTAATTCATAGGCTAGAAGATAAAAGTATGTAGTCGGGCGAATGTAGAAGAAATAAGCAGGCATTTTCCTGGGAACTAGCTTTTATTCCTTGGTATTACAAGTCTCTCCTTAAGCTAGACCCAGGGGACTGTGATATTATTTTGAGGAGATGGTTGAAATATATTATTTTATGATCGTGATTAATTAGTACAATTGCAGTTAGGTTATTTGCAATAACCCTTTCTTTTAGATTTTTAAAAGAATTCTTTAAGGTCATTGAGAAAATATATAAATAAAAAGGATCTCACCCAAAACAGTCGTATGTTGAAAATATGGAGACATGAAGAAGACTTGAATCATAACGAAAGTTCTTTATTCATTTCTTTTAAAGGAGAAGAAAGATATTCCTTCCACTTGGCCACCATGAGAACGGTAAAACCCATCCTGGTTTTATTTTATTTTACATGAAGACTTCGTCGTTCTGCAGGGCATCATCCATTAAAATTTTTAACTTGAAAAATAAAATGGCACAAAATAAAAAAGAAGTAACACGTCCAATTCCGGCGACTCCCATCAGACAAACTGCTTCAAAAAGTAACGGAAAAATTATATATATGATGCATACGGGAAAATCCAAAGTGAAATCACGGGCCTTTCAATTTAATTGATTAAAATTTAAAGTCAACGGTAATAAACAAACGAATTGCCGCTCTCAAAACGAAACCAAAAGTAAAATTATCCCCTATTCGCTGACACCAATACGCGTCGATGTTTTGAAAATCCTACGTACGCTGAGATTTTAAAAAGCCGCTCCAACGAATCAAGGTCAGAGCCATGCATATTGCGCATGCGCGACCGCTGCCGA
Source organism: Maratus michaelseni (assembly GCA_963931845.1). Classification (NCBI taxonomy): domain Eukaryota; kingdom Metazoa; phylum Arthropoda; class Arachnida; order Araneae; family Salticidae; genus Maratus; species Maratus michaelseni. Next base: position 378,132,938 of record OZ007587.1, on the reverse strand, counting down.
TGGAGGAGAGAAATAACGGCTGCGAAAAAACTAACAATGCGCGTGCGCCGCGAACGAGGTTCCGATGAAATGTAAACAAACAGCCGATGGGGACAAAGTATCGCTAAAAAGAATGAATGAAGCAGTATTTAAAAAAGCATGAGGGCTAAAATAAAGATAAATAGCGAAGCACCGTAATACACACGTACAAAAATGCTGATAAACAAAACATTAAAAGAACGGCAAACTAAATAATGTGAGAATTCATCTCACATGGACAGTTTGAAGAGTCTTTTACCAGGAAAACATCGTCTTATCGGCCGTAATTCGGCGAATTGTCGGACTTACAACGGCAAGGATTAGAGGTCTGCACGGGCCGAAATTTCCAGGCCCGGGCCCGATACAAAAATTAAAAGTTCGGCCCGACCCGATTTAAAAGTTAAAAGTTCGGCCCCGGCCCGGCCCGGAAAAAAGTTAAAATCTCGGCCCGAGCCCGGCCCGGCCCGAGTGAATTTCTACAAAACATAATTTTTACGTCGATTTGGTTAAAAATTTGCCTTGTAGGAGGAGATCTAACCAAAAATTCCTATCTTAGCCTCTTTTTTTTTCATGTTTATATTCTTCATTTTTATAGAGGTGCCGCAAGCTGGAATATTTATTTTTTTAATAAATCTCTATTTGTTGTATGTATGTGTTTAAGTTATCATCAATATTGTTAATCCATATTCCATTTATTGAAGTGTTAAAAATCAGAAAAATGCTATACAGTAAAATATTCTAAGATGAAATTGCATAGGGAAGAAAAAAATGAGTTATAGACAATTTGCCTTCTTATCAGGTGTAAATGTATTATTATATTATTTTCTTACGTATTAGAATATTCATTTTTAATGGATCAACACATTTTTCAATTTAAGACAGGATTCCATCATAAGCAGGTTCTTTTTCACACGTTTTACTATATTTTAATTTAGCCATATTTTAATAAGTGTATAAATCTACTATTCTTTAAAAAGAATAAATGTTAATGTTTAATTATAAAATAATGGCGATTTAAAAATGTATGCATGTTTTGAAAAGATTTTTATGCCAGATCTTATTTTACTGACCTTCGAACGGACCAGGCACGCCGTGACAATGATTTTAATACAGGTCAAAACCAGGACTAAAAATTTTGAGGCGTGAAGACTAGGAAGAATGAAACCAGTCTCGACTTTGTACGGAAAAATTAATTTAAGGCACGGCCTTATCCTTCAGGAAAAAAGTAAGGCCCGGCCCGGCCCGAGTGCCGTGAAGAAAAATAGGCCCGAGCCCGGCCCGCTGGCCGTGCCGAGTACGGGCTTCGGGCCTTGGCCCGGCCCGTGCAGATCTCTAGGAAGTATGCCGCCTCACTTCGAAGACTAACGAGCCATAGTTTTTGGGGAGAGTGATCAGAGCAAAAGGCCACGCAAAAAACGTGCGGAACACGTTATATACGGCCGGACCACTGCTAGAGATCGCTCTGCAAATTATAAAATAATGTAATTTAATTGGCTAATTAGCTTTTGACTCATATCTGGGTAAGCAGCCCAGATTTAAGCAGTTCATGCAAAAACTAACCACAGGGCGAAGAGAGTTGCGCTACTGTCAGCACTTTTAATCTTAAATATGATTCAAAATTGATATCTGTTCGTAATAAATGTATTGTAAGGAAAGTTAAGTTACAGGGGCAACTAGAAAAAAAAGGCAGGACTTTAAAATTTAGACACACAATTTAGGGATTTTAAACTTTGAATTTTTATATTTTAGTTTCTGATTTGGAATGGGTTTAACTAACTAACTATCCTTTCATATCAATCCACATTCGTTCACATTCATATTCTTTCATACTTTTTCACATTCATTTCATATATATAGATTATTATTAGACACTGTATATTTTTGATAGATATATAAAACCATGCATGCTTTTTTTTTACTGAGTCATCAAATAAAACACACAGATTAAAATATGAAACTGTAAAAATGTAGAAATAGTTAGTAAAATAATTGAAATAATTGCATTTTTAATCTTTATGTGCAGTAGTTACATTTATAATTTTATTGTGTTTGTGAAAATTAATTTTATGCTAATAGAAAAGTACGTTGACTACAATGTAGGGTAGATAATTTTTAAAAAAATGTTCTAAATCCTATAAAAGCTGGAGTGACACAAAGTTACATTACTTACAAATTTTTAAGTTTGAATAAAAGTTGGCTAAAATGTGATAAATATTTTTTTTCTGGTTATGAAGATATTGAAACAAATAAACTTATCTTAATATAGCAGAACCACCTGGCTTCGCCCGAGTTAACCTTGGCCTTCCGGGTAACATAAGTAAAAATGTTATATCGTAAAAACACTCCGATCACAATAACACATTCCATAAACCATCAAAATAACAATCAGAAGAAATAACAATTTGTTTTGGAAAAAAAGAAAAACAGTTTGAATATTGCAAAATAAACTGAAAGACAGAGAGAAAAATAAAACACAGCTAACCGAAGGCAGGAAAACAGGTTTCTGTGGAGTGAAATACAAAATTTTGGTGCGAATATTTATTTCATTGCAACCCTTTATTCGATGCAGTGATTGGTCGACACTGAAAGTGCGGGGTTGTTTTTCCCTGCCAGTTTCATTGTGAATACTTTTAATAAAATAGACTCCAAAAATGGGTGTTCCGAAGTCTCATCTCGTGATGGGTCTATAATAACACCTAATGTTTATTTTCTTCGTTTTTAGCAATTTCTTTGATATTACTATAATTTTAAAACCTTTTGTAACCTAGAAATTTAATTATAATAAGTGGAAGTTTGTTAGTAAAACATTGTTAAATTTTTCTTTTGTGTGCATGCAATTCAATGTTTTACCATGACATGAAGTTGAAAAAAAAATGAATAATAATTTTTTAAAACAATTGTAACTAGGTAATAATTTAAATGTAAAAAATTTAAATTTGATGGGGCATAAAATTAAATATAGTCAAGAAGTTAAAAAGAAAATTATTGCATGTCGTCAAATTTTTGAGGGATTAGTGCCAATGTTATTCTAAGAAAGTTTAGTGATCCAGGGTTAAAAATGTATTTGTGAGCTGTTCTGATTTAAAATATGATTCTTTTAAAAATAGAAAATTTCAGTGCCATAAAAAAGCTTATAACTTTGTTCTACTATTTTAGATCTTTTTACCTATCATTTCTCATTTACTTATTCATTTTTTTTATTATTTTAGGTGTTAGAGGGTTCGTGAACATTAGCAACACTACTTGCTATTTAAATAGTGCCATACAGTGTTTGATCCATGCTCCAATTTTTAGAGATTATTTACTGTCTATGAGACATCTGGATAACAATTCAGAACACCAGCATCTGAATTGTTTTATTTGTTCAATGACTAATATTTTACAAGAGGTATGCAAATAGACTTATTTATTTAATTATACAATAATGCAGTCTATATATTAATTTTACTATTATTTTGTTATGTTTTTTATTTGAATGCCGATTTGATTCCATGGGTGCCCTCAGAATGAGATTCAGGAAGAGACAAGCCTGTGGAACAAATGTGTGCCTGTAGGCTATTTTTAAGAGAGAATATAAACATGAAATAAGCTAATCTAAGGTTTTTTCTTGTGAGACCATCCCATGGAAAACAATTTTAAAACATGTTAACAAAAAAACAATGCAAATAAGAAGTATTAAGAATAAAAAAATGAGCCTCAATCATCCTTTTTTTTTTTTTTTTTTAATGAAAAATTGGAACAGTTTATTATTTCAGTTTTTTATATTTATTATTATTATATTTTTTATACTTATTATTATTATATTTTTTATATTTATTATTATTATATTTTTTATATTTATTTTTATAATTATTATGTTTATTATTTCTTTTGTCAAGGAGACTATGTTCATCATTTTAAACACATGATTTTAAAAAGAAAAACAAAAGTAGTATTCTCTTCCATGGGTGTGTGCAAAGCAAAACCTCCAAAAAAAAAAAAAAAAAAAAAAAAAAAACTTAGCTTTTTTTTCTCTTTTAGTGTTTAATTATTTTAAGTTACTTAATATAATTTTTTTTTTTTTTTTAGGACAATACCTTTCTCGCTTCCTTTTTTTAATTGCTTGAAAATTGTGCTTAAAAAATTATTAAGTATTGTTGACTCAATTTTTATTCGTTATTTCTCTCTGTGTTATGTGGGAGAGGGTTATAAGGAGTAGAGATAAGAGAAATTAATTAATCTTTGTGGGAAATATTCAGCAAAACTGAATTACAGTCAAGTCTCCATATAACATTGTCTCAAGGTTTTGTGTAATAAATTGCTGTATAAAATATTTTTTAAATAAAATTGTTTATAAAGCTTACTACAATATTTTTGAATATTTTCTATAATATATGTAACATAACGTAGTATAATATACAGTCAAACCTCGTTAACACGAAATCGCTTAACGCGAAATCCCGCTTAACACGAAATAATACTGAGGTCCCGTCAGATGAGTCTGAAAATCAATGTTAATTATTTCGTTTAACACAAAATAAAATTTCGGAAAATCCCGCTTAAGGCGAAATTTTTTTTTGCTCCAATGTAAAAAAAAAAAAAAAAAAAAAAAAAAATTCTTAAGCAATGTTTCCGATATTTCAAACTTACATGTCACATCCTCTTATTAAAATGGTAATTTCTCATGGTTTGAAAAAGATAAAGTGGAAAAGGTTTTCAGAAAATCGTGAAATACTGAATTCCTGACTAATCCCTGCTTTTCTTTGATCTCTGATGTGCGCAAGTGTTCCCACATTAACCATATGGGCTACTGATAAGTCACAATGAAAGTTTAGGTGAAGGAATTTCTGTTTTGAAAGTAATTGTTCCATTGCCCGGTTGACTATATTGAGAGTGACATAAACCCAGTTGCAGGTTTTTTTTCGTGGCCCTTCGACGAAATTCGCACTTTTTTCGTGATCCTTTGACGAAATCAGCAGGTTTTTCCACGATTCTTTGATGAAATTGGCATTTTTTCTGTGGCCATTTGACGAAATTTGCATTTTCTCTGTGGCCCTTTCACGAAATTTGCATTTTTTCCACGATCCTTCAACGAAACTCATGTTTTCTTTTTTTTGTTTTTTTTTTTAAGTCTTTTGACAAAATTCACGTTTTTCCGCAGACTTTTGACGAAATTTGTGTTTTTATCGCGATCTGTCAACGAAGTTAGCCATTTTTCCAGATTCTTTGATGAATTTTGCAGTTTTTCCTTGGCTTTTGGACGAAATTCGCGTTTTTTCCGCAATCCTTCGACGAAATTTGCTTTTTTTTGGGGGGGGATCCTTTGGCGAAATTTGCCATTTTTTCGGGATTCTTTGATGAAATTTACCGTTTTTTCAATATCCTTTGACAAAATTTACCGTTTTTTCGAGATCCTTCGACAAAATTTACAGTTTTTTTAGATTCTTCGACAAAATTTGCTGTTTTTTTTTCGTGATCTTTCGGCAGAATTCTCCGTTTTTTTCGCAATCCGACGATGAAATTGACCATTTTTCTATGATTCTTCGACGAAATTAGCAGTTTCTTCCACAATCCTTTGACGAAGTTGGCGTTTTCTCCGTAGCCCTTTGGCAAAATTCACATTTTATCGCGATCCCTCAATGAAACGCATGTTCTTTTGATGAAATTCACGTTTTTTCATGGCCTTTTGACTAAATTTGCGTTTTTTTCGCGATCTGTCAACGAAATTAGCCATTTTCCACGATCTTTAAATTTTTCCCGCGATTCTTCGACGAAATTCGCTGTTTTTTTTTTTTTTTAAATCCTTCGACGAAGTTTGCCTCTTTTTTTTTTTTTTGCGTAATTTACGTGCTATAGCACGTCAGTGGCATTGCTGTATGTTTTTAGTCTGCAGGTGCCCTAAAAAGTCTGTGACCCCCGTCACTGCGTCGCGTACATTCTGCCACGGGGACATTAGAGTAAATAAACACAAGAGATTCATTCATTATGAGTCATAAAAATATTAAACCATGGACGTAATCATTTGCAAAGCAAGATCTCCATGGTGAATTTTACAGTGCTGTCTGGTGTAGAAAAAAAAATTGCATTTGTAAACGTGGCATACGTAATAAGAAATAAAAAAAGGCATGCTCATTTCACTCCTAGCAGACAATATAATTCATTTAACTGAAATAATAAGGATGATTTTTTTTACATTGTGAAACTAGTTATAAAACGAACGTATCTCCTTTGTCACATTTAACGTACAATTTTCAACTTGTTTTCACAAATGTTGTTAGAAATGTTTTTTGGAATATTTAATATTTTAACTGCCAATTTTTTTATTGTTTTTTAAGTTGATAATATTTTTAAATTATTTTGCACAATGCAGTTTGACAAAAATTTCTGAGTTTAGCTTATTTAAAATTTATAATCTGTTTAAAAAAAGTGGTATAGGCTGTGGACCACAGGTGGTTGGTTCTCAAATGACCTGCTCAACAACGAGAAACTTTCTGACACATTCTCGGACTCATTTTTAAATGCAAAGGCAATTGGCAGACCTGACTATAGAAGCAATTTGAAATAAAAATGTGTTTTCCTTTTTTAAAAAAAAGAAATTAATAAATAAATAATTTATCAAGTTATAAGCGATTCATGCCACGTAACATTTTTTTTTTTCACCTTTCTTGTGATGTGGTGTCGGAAATTCGGTTTGAAGCGACAGTTCTTTGACAGTATTTTCTGAATAAAAACACCTGCCAATTTCATGCATTTCAAAAAATAAAAATAAAAAATAATAATAATAAAAAAATATGTCATAAAGTAGTCAGTTTGGCCTTAAAGGAATGACTTGACTGTAAAAAAAACTAGTCGTTGGGGGCCACCGTAATACTTACCTATCATGGATTTGCATAATATAAAATATGAAAATAAAACACGTGTAAACCATTTATAAAATGCGTTGCAATTCGAATAAAATCGTGGCTTGATGACATCATAAACTTTAAAGGCTCGATTACTGAATTGCTGAAAAGAAACATCCTTATAGCTCAAAAAACAATAATCCTATTAACTAGCAGTTTATTGCATCTGATTAAGCGTCTCATTTCCAATTAAAATATATCTTTGAATTGAAATTTAGATGAAATACAGGGTCATGAAAAATCAAAGAGTGTGGAAAATAGGATTACAAATATCTCAACAACTCATTATCCGATCGACTTCATGCTTTATGCAAAATTTGTTTTTTTTATTGTCTTTTATATTCACTCCTTAAAATAAACAATTTCGAAAATTTTTATATACCTTTTATCAGAACAAATATTTCGAGAGTCCGAAAAAAATAGTTCCGGATAATCGAGGTTACTGAAATTCAATAAAATTCTTCCCATTATTACATACTAAGTTCATACCAAATTTCAAGTCTCTATGTAAATTTTTTTGGGAGATAGAGTGTTTATAGACACACAGACGGACGGCAAATTTTTTTTTTCTAAAATTATGTTTTTCGGAATATCCAGTGTCTGAAACGTGTAAATCCGTAAAAAAAAAAAAAATTCGATTTTCAAAACTATTACAAGACTTACCCTATACTATGTATGATGGGTAAGTAAAATGAAATTTATGACTTTTCAAGGTAAATTTTACAACTAATAGATCGATGGTAGTGCCTCTGAAGTTTTAAAAAAAGCAGCTATTTTATTTAAGAACAGTCTTAATAAAGAAATATAAATTAATGAACAAATTTTTAAAATATCAGGTTTAAAATGAAAAATTACATTGATATAACTTCATCTTCTTGTATTTTAGGAATTATGCTATGTAAATTTGTTTGGCCTGTTAAGTTACTTGTTAAGTTACTTCTGAATATCATTTTGTCAAAAGTAATTTCTTGATCTTGACCTGAAGAAAAGTGAACAGTTACATTTATAGATCTATTTATGTTTGTTGTAAATCGCATATTATACTTAACTGAGATAAAAATGCTGCTATGTATCTATAAAGTTTATGCTATGCTAATTACTAAAAATTTTCATTATTTTTTAATTTGAATGAATTATATGAAAGTGGTTGTTCTTTCAGGTATTATCTCTTTGCTGTTGTAGAGTATATTGGTGACGGGAAACTTGGCCATTATAAATGCTATGTTAAAAAGCATGAACAACAACAGTGGATTTTATGTAATGATAAGGAAATAACTCCAGTTACTGATAAGGAAAGCATAACAAAAGTTAAAGCGTAAGTGTCTCTTCTATTTAAAAAATATGTATATTCTTTTTTTTAAGTAAAATGAATTGATTTATTCACACACATGCTGGGGTTTCCTAAAATGGACTGACTGATTTTAAAATTCAATAACTTCCAAAAGGTGACAGGTATTAAAAATATTCTTGTGGGAGAGTAATGTATGATGTCATGAGTTTTTTAACTGTGATTCCTGATTATAGTTCAAATTGCCAGCAATAAATGGTGCTGTGAGCACTATACCTCCAATCGAGGCAGAAACAGCAATCACCCAGCATTGATGCGAAGGAAGGAGGTTAACTACATGGAGTGGGTCTCATTCACCAATAAAACCTTATTCAGAATCGTGCCCTAAGAGCAAGCTTGTACAGTAAAACCTCCATAACGGACACCCCCGAATAGCAGACACCTCTATTTAACGGACACTTTTCCAATCCCCACTCCCAAAACCTAAATTTTTGTATGTTTAACCTTTGAATAGCGGACAGTAATTTTGACGATAAAGGATGAAAAATAATTTTTCAACGAAACAGAAAATGGGAAAAAACGTAAAAAGTCTCTAAATTTATCAGGGTAATGTGTCACAAATCTTGTGAACACAGATAAAATGTACAGGTTGCCCCCCCCCCCCCTTTTGTGAATCAAAGCTTTTCTTCTTGGAAGATTTTGGATTTTCTGCTGATTAATTTATAGAAGTACAAATTTACTTGTCCCCAAAATTCCATAATACACCTTACATCATTTTATTTTTCATTTTAAATGTGCGCAAGATAACCACGTTTACAATTGCCTTTAAATTTCAAGATAGATAATATGCTGACTATTTTTGCTTCTATTTCTGTGTACCTAAGCTCCACAATTTTTTGTACAATCATATAAAGTGTCAAAAAACAAAACGCATGGTGTGCTACTGGAAAAGTGGTTGATAGGTATAATTTAAGTAAAAAAAAGAATAAAATAGCCACTGAAAACTTAACTTTTTTTTTTTTTTTGTGTGTGTGTGTGTGTGTGTGTGTGTATTGAATTAATGCGAGTGAGAATTAAAAGAACCAAAAAAAGCTACAAGTGCAGGGGAAAAAACCACAATGTATTTCGCAATGTATTTTATCGTTAGGTTCTTAAGAGTTAATTGAGACTCAAAACACACTATTCAAAAGAAAAATTTTAAATTATAAGTGGATCTGAAAAAGAGAAATTAAGTTTACGGATACTTGCCAAACCGTTTAAAATAGATAAAACACAGATGGGAGAGATTTTACGAAATAAAGAAGAAATAAGGAACTTATGGATTACTAATTCTAACAAGAGCACCAAAAATGTGAAGTTTGAGAAAGACGTATTCCATTGAAATTGACTCTATAATTCTGAATTGGTTTACTTCACTTTGTTCAAAAATGATTCCTATCTGTGGGCTTTTGATTCAGGAAAAGGCTCTAGAAGTCGCTAAAGGACACGAATTACATAATTTTAAGGCTTCAACTGTATGCTTGGAAAAGTTACGATATCAGCACAACATCTCTTCCAAAACAATGTGTCGAGAAGTAAAATTTGTAGATGTTAAAGAAGTGGGGGATTGGCATGATCAACTGCAATCAATTTGTGAAGGTTATTTTATTAGGAGATAAATCTTTTTAATGCCAATGAAACCGGATTCTTTTTCAAAATTTTACTGACTAAGACTTTGTGTTTTAAAAAGGATGACTGTATCAGTGAAACAATGTCAAAAGAGCAACTCACTATTTTATTATGTTGCAATGTATTAAGACAATTTGAAATCACTCTTATAGTTGGAAAATCTCTGAAACCCAAGTGTTTCCCAAAGAACATCCAATTTAATAAATTTGTTGACATGTGGAGAGTGAATAAAAAAGGCGTAAATGATCAACTCATTAATGATCGAATGGTTAAATTCCTTTGGTAATAGGGTGCAAAAACAAAAAAGAAAAGTTCTTTTGTTTTTGGACAATGCAATTTCTCATCCAAAACATTTGAAATTGGACAATGATAAAATTGTGTTTTTTGCACCAAGCACAACTTCTGCATTCCAGCCCCTTGATCAAGGCATAATACATAATTGTAAAGCCTGATACAGAAAGCTTTTATTAAGCCACATTCTTTCAAAGTTATATTCTATGAATACACTTGAGAACTGCCTAAAATTGGTTAATACTCTCGATGCTATAATTTGGATTTTCTCAGCTGTAAAAAACGTAAAAGCGGAAAGCGTACGATAATGCTTCAGAAAAGTGGGCTTTTTATTAAATGAAAATGAAGAATTAAGCGAAATAAGTTAATTAATGAAATGTATCAGGAGTTAAGAAACTGCCGAAATTTTCATTAACAATGATGATGAAGACCTACTGAAGAAGAATCAGTTGATGTATGCGATTCTATTCCTTCAGAATCTTTGACAAAAGCTAACTCTATTAGTGATGATGAATCGAATCCTTGTGAAAAAGATGATTCAGAAGGATTAAGACTACTGACAGAGATAAAACATCACATAGGAAAACTAATTGTGTGCAATCGCAAGCAAAAGCAAACTTTTGTAACATATTTTTTTCGCAAAGATGTAAAAAACAGTGGAAAATGTATGTACAATTTTATTACTTTAAAAAATAATTTTAATTTCTTATTAATTATATAATAGAGGTTTTCGAACATATAAAAGCTAATTAATAAAACATTAAGCATTTCCTAGCGATTTTGTGAATCTCTAAGGTTTTCCCAATAGCGAACACCTCTGAATAGCGGACAATTTCCATGCTCCCAAGGTGTCCGTTATTTAGAAGTTTTACTGTATTGGCAAATGAGACCCACTCCATGTATTTAACTGCTTTCCTTCGCATCAATGCTGGGTGATTTTAGTTTTTGTCTTGATTGCCCGCTTATTGCTCGCAGCACCATCTATTGCTGGTAATTCCAACTGAAATCAGGAATCGCAGTTAAAAAAAAACCTCCTGATTTACTCTCCTGCAAGAATTTTTTAAATATCTGTCACCATTTGAAAGTTATTGAATTTTAAAATCAGTCAGTCTATTTTAGGACACCCGGTATATATACATACACAATTAATTGGAATTTATTTTTTAGAAATATATATATATATTTCTAAACAAATGGGAATATCTGGCATTAAATTATTACTATTCAAATAAAATGTTGAAATTTCATTAAGTATATGTGGTCTTCTTAAAAACTTTATAACAGTACTTACAATGTATCTAAACAACCATATGTCTAATTATAATTAGAGATCGACTGAAACAGGTTTTTAAGACCGAAACCGTAACCGAATTTCGGTGATCTTCCCACTTTCGGCCGAAACCGAAACCATTAAAAAAATTAAAAACTTATTAATGCATACATAACTGCATATAAGTATTAATTAGTTAATTAATTAATAATAAATAATTAATAATTACTTAATAATAACTAATCACATTACTAATTAATTTATTAATTATACGTGTATTGAACCACATTTCTAACAAACAAACGTACATATATATGTGTGTGTTTAGGTTTCAAACAAAAATGAAACAAATAATACAACTTTTATATTTCATTATTTTATAACTACCAATAATTATGGGCATTTATCAATAATTAATTAACAGTGTAGTTAAATGATGTAAAACAAATTCCATAATGAATATTATTTTTTAAAAATGTATTCATATTTTCAGTTCATTTATTTTAAATATATTCATATTTTCATGCATTTTATGCAAACATATGTGCGATTTTTTACAAACAGGAGTGTCATTTGGGAAACTTAGGAGGGGCAGTTTCCCCCTCTAAGAATGTGATAAGATTTCATGAGTCCTTAGGGGGGCAGTTTCCCCCTCAAAGAATGTGATAAGATTTCATGAGTCATTAGAGGTTAGTTTAAGTAAAGGGCACAAAAGCTAAACTAATTTGTTCAATTTGACTAAAAAATCTAAATTAGCAGACCTGCCAAGTCTCCGGCTTTTTGGATACCAGTAATTTAGTACAGAAAATGTTGTTTTGTTGAAGCGGAGCATTTTGCGATTTAAAAGAACAACATTTTCTCAAAAAAATTACTGGTGTTCAAAAAGCCAGAGACTTGGCAACTCTGAATTAGCACTAAGACAACATTTTAAGCCTAGAAATTATTAATTATAAATTTTATTACGATTTCAATATTCTCAAAATGAGACATGTTTAACATTATTTTGTACTTTAGCTAATTTTAAATATATATATAAGTATAAAAATGTAACAGTTGTCAATTTTCTTTTAGGATGTGCACAATAAGATCAAAATAAATCTTTGCCCACTCACCGCCTCCCTCAACCCCCCCCCCCCCCCCCCCCCCCAAAAAAAAAAAAAAAAAAAGAAAAAAGAAAAAAAAACTTTGCTACTCCCTGTCTCCATAAGAAAGTATTGAAATGGCACCCGTGTTTGAAAATTTTATCTCCGGTGCCAAGTTGACTCTCCTTGCCTTTAACCAAAATTATTTATTTTCATATAAAATAAAACGTAATTAATTTATCAGTAAGACAGACATAGTTTACAATTACACGAATTTCATCTAATAAAAAAATATTTTAAGTACACATACCTCTATATATCTTTTGTAATAAATTTCGTAAACAGAGGTGCCAAGCTCTGATTAATCTTCCGTAATATATGGGTTAATTTGACACAGGTTTACCATGCTTCACACCAGAAATTTTATTAAGAAATTAAATTAAATACATTCTACATAAAAACCTGAAATTAAATAAATAAAGATTCATCAAATATTTTTTCTGGTTTGAAGCGTTGTTAAACTGGGTCAAATTAAACCGACATTTACGGAGGATTAGTGGGAATTTGGCACCTCTGTGTAAATATTCATATGTTTTAACAACACCTTTCTCATAAAGCATTCAAAACAATCTGGAATTTCAAAGTAAAACTTTTCTATTACTGTTAAATTTGCAGCTTTTAAACATCACGTGACAAGCGTCTTTTAAATTGAGTCCTATATGCATTGCTTAATTTATAATTTACACTCGCATCATGAATCAGTCATAACGGATACTGATAAACAGTGGAGTTCACAGCAATAAACAGTGTCTCATTTGAGCCGATACAACTCATATCAAAATGAGTAAGTTGAAAATTTCCGAAGGAAGGAACGAGATTTTGAAATACAGATAGTTTCGGTTGAGTTTCGGTCAGGCCGAAATTTTGGCAGCAGTTTCGCCGAAAACGAATATTCGGCGAAACTCCGATTTTATGCCGAAACCGAAATTTCGGTCGATCTCTAATTATAATAGCTTTCACACAATAAATATTTATAATCAGGGCAAAACTCTGTGCTCGTCCTGTATATCACCAAATCCTGGGTTTAAGTGCCAAAAAATAGGGCACTTTCTGTTTTCCTCTAATTTTGATGCAACTTGAATAATGATCAACTGTTCCTCTTTAATGACAATAGAAATTTTCTATTTGTAGGGTAAATAACTTCTATACCAGGGACGGCGAACCTATGGCACGCATGCCAGTTTCGGCACACAAAAGAATAATTTTGGCACGGAATTGCTTAGGGCTCTAAAACAAGATACAGTGATATTACACAAAATTCACAAACTTAGATAAGCTTATTATGTCCAAATTCGATTAAAATGAAATTGTAAATTTTCACACATTAAGTTCCAATCTAAAAATGAAACAGAAACTGGTGTTTGTCATATTAACAGTTTTTCCGTCTAATATATGCCTGCCAGAAAGTATTTTGGCAAATAAATAACGTAAACACTCAAATAAAAAGCAATTTTAACATAACTAAGCTTGCGATCGATTAAAATTAACCTGGTATTAATTATTTTCCATCCAAAATGCAACAATACCAAGATGCAACATTATTATTTTTTATTAATTTCTAAAGTATATTCGTTTCTATATACAATGTAAATACCTACAAGTATACTACCCATATTTTGAAAATCATAATAAAAAAAGCAATTTTAAATCATTATTTTTCTATCCACTAAATTTGTTTTTCAGATGGCACGTCATGGTCATATAAAATATTTTTAAAATAAATTTGGCACGCGGCAGTAAAAAGGTTCGCCAACCCTGTTCTATACTTTAACAGGTGTCATCCTTGTAATGAGAATGCTGCAGTTTCATGATTTTTTTTTCATTGAAAAAAAAAAAAATTAACACATTGCTTAATATGAGTTGCTCCTGATTCCAAAAGAAGCATTCTCGATAAAATGTTGGTAGGGTAAAACTGAGCTCAGGCACCGAGTGACACCTGTCTGGCACGTCAGCCGTCGCACCCAAGTCTTGAGGGACTTTTATCGCACACGACCAGGAGGGTCCTCCTGTATGCGCTGTGACTGATAAAATGTTGGTCGATTTAACCCTTTCATTCCCATAAATTAACTATTTTTATTAAAATTCTGAAGTTTTAAGAATAGAATAATTTTATGCTTAAGATAAGTAATATACAGTAGACATATAGTAGACTTTTTCAAATCTGCATAGCTTGAAATCAGAGGTTGTTCAGATTTTAGAATTTTGTGAATTTCTAGTCACTGTTTTGTTTACATTTTTTAAACATGTAATAATGCACTCAAAATTATAATGAATGCTTAAAATAAAGTAAAATATTAATATAATTAAGTAAAATAATAAAAAAAAAAAGAAAATTTAAAACATGATTAAAATTTTAAAGGTAAAGGTCAAATAAACAATAATGCATAACTAGACATAATAATAATATGTTTTTTTTTTTTTAAATTATTCAATGAAACTTGCCTCATGAAGCTACACTAACAATTTATATAAAAATCATAAAATAAAAAAAATGTATTTCATGCTTAGCCAAACTTAATATTAAAAATTGCTTGATTAATACATAAATGCATTTTTTTTTAAAGATTGTGATCACCACTGACATCAGCCAAGGATCATTCTAGAGAGTTTCAGAAGGGTGATCTGCCCTCATGCCCTTTTTAGATAAAATCCCACCCTCCTTGCCCCTTTTCCAGGTAGAATTCTACCCTCTTTGCCCTTTCTCCATGTAGAATCCTACCCTCCTTTTTTTCCTGGGTAGAATCCTGCCTTGTTTGCATTGTACTTTCAAAAATGCTTTACACACTTTTATTTTTAGAATGCTAGTATGGTACATCAGGAGTAATCCTCTTTCCCTCTTTATTTCTCTGTGAAATGCCCTACTGTCTAATCTTTGACTTTGAACGATTCATTTTTTCATTTATCATTTTTTCCATTGAACAATTATAAAGGGTAACTAAGGGTCATTGATTAATTTCACCTTGTCTAGTGAAATATAGTATTAGATCAGGCATTCTGGCCTTTGACCACATGATAACTTGCATAAGTTCAATAAAAAATTTGAGAAGTAGCTTTAGAACTTTTATTTTGTAGCTTTTTCAAAACCAGTTTTGCTAGAACTGGGAAAAGGTTATCTGGTGAATAAAAGTTTTAGAGAGAGAAGTTTTTGAATATCGTAGGGAAAGGGGGAAATGACTGTGAATATAGTAAACAATTTTACAATAAAAATTGAGAAGTTTCATTTTCCTATTTTTAATACTTTTCAAATGGTGAAGTTATGGAAATTAGAAATGTTATTGGATTTTTTAAATTAAGGAGTACTTTAAGCTGTTGCCAGACTTCCCTCCCCACCAGTATATTGGTATATGCACTTATTACAAAAATGCCCTTTTTATGAAATGATGTGCCCTTTTCAACAAAATTGCCCTTATTATGTAATGTGCACCCTGCCCTTTTTTATGTTCTAGAATGATCCCTGCATCAGCACCGTCTTGAATTTTTTCAGAAATAAAGTTTACTTCCTTGATGAGAAAACAGGTGTTCAGTCATATTAACCAGAATTAAATATTAAAATGTGCATGGAATGATATAATAATTTTAAAAAATCTTGAATTTTCCCCCTACATCTTAATTTTCATTGTTTACATCTGCAGTGATGTGCAGATTTTAGGCATTTGTGGATTTTAGTGTGGCGGATTTGAGGGAGTCTACTGTATAAAAATATTTTTTAATTTGTAGTCAGGTTCCAAATACCCAATAATGTCAAAATGGTGTCATAAAATTTTACAAAAGATAGATATCAAGCAAGACTCTTTAAAAAATATTTATATAAAATTGATGAAATAAAATATTTCAGCATATTTTAGCACAATAAAAAATTTTTGAACATTTATTATTGATAAAGTCCATCAAAAATAATCATATTCATACCTCTTTTTTGTGAAATGAACTTAATCTCATTGAAGAGATATTTAACTAATTGCTGTGATTAATGCTACAATCTATTGGTGAGAGACAAAAACATTTAACAATAAGGAAATGCATGTAGCTTTCATTGGGGCTATGTTGAATCAATTAGGGCTTCAGGTGTGGAGAAAAAAAAAATTATGTGATGATGCCATTTGGGCTCACTGGGAATGAAAGGGTTAAATAACTTAAATGTGTCCAAATAAAGTATTTATTATAACATTGTGGTCATTTTATGAACACATTGCTGAAAAAATTATTTGGGGAAATGAAATTATTTTTATGTATTGTAATTTTGTATAAATTGTTAAATGAGCAGTTGTTTATGTTACATTTTTCTTTTTAATATTCTGTATTTAATGAGTTATTTTAAGCATTTACATACCATTTTTTTTTTTTTTCTGACAGGAGAATTCTATTTTACCACAGAACACACCTGTGATTGACTTCAGAAGGAAGATGTAAAAAATGGCACCAATGTATACAACAAATGTAAGTCATTCGGGTGTTAGATTGAGGTTGTAAGCGAGATAAAGAATAGTTCATTTCTAGAAGAGTTCATTCTCAGTTTTATATGTGGCATGTCATCTCGTGCTGTTGTGTTTTTTTTCTTTTTTTTTTTTTTTTTTGTATTGAATGATGAACTTTATTTTAAAAGAGTGTTTTACTTTAGAATGCTGTATTGATAGTTTCTGTGAGAAAATCAAATTATAGGTTACATTGTTTTACCAGGCAGGTTTCTTCAAATTGATATCAATATTTATCAAGTGCACCACAATGTCGATGATGATTAGTTATAAGAATAACCAAAACAACTTCATTTTAACAGCGATGTCACTTTTCCACAGATTTCTTGTTTTCTTATTCTTTTAAAAATTCATCTGCTATTTCCATGGAATTAAAAGGGAAAAAAAAAGGTTGATATGCACCACTAATGAAGGTGGTGGCATGATGCAATAAGCCAGTGACACAGAAAAATTCAAAACGAGAAGAGAATAATTTTATGTCATACTCATTAAATTTGTAGCTCAGAGATTATTCAGACATGTTCTTATAGAACTCTAGATGTAGACATATGACTCTTCCATGAATTATTTAGTTTTGGCCAAATTCCACAAAATCAATTTGTCAGTTTGTCATAGGGGAAAAAAAATTATGAATTTAATAAGTCTGTCACAAAATAATCATGAATTTCTTTAATTGGTCTGAAAAAAAAAAATCATGAATTTCGTCAATCAGTCACAAATTTCATGAAACGGTCATGAAAAAATCCATGAATTTCGTTAATAGCTTGCAGAACAAAACTGAAAATTTTTTCTATTGCTTGAGAATGAAAACTGCGAATTTTGTCAATTACTCGCAAAATAAAACCGCTAATTTGATCTAACACTTATGGAAAAAATCGCAAATCTCATCAATTGGTCAGCAAAAAAAAATCACTAATTTTGTCAAACGATTTCAGAAAAAAATTGCAAATCAAATTTGCATTTTTTTTCTCCATAGAAATAAAAAAGATCATTACAATGAATTTCTGTTAACAAAAGCCACTACGAGGCTTTCAATCTTTCTCCATCCGCAATATGAATATCATAATGTATGTTAAATTTATTTTATTAAAAACTAAAGTTTAAAAGAATATATATAAAACCTCTTCATATTTCTTGCATATATATTTTATATTTGATTTTATAGACATCTTTTTAGTCATTCTAATAAATTGAAAAATTTATCACTAAGCTCATTTAATCTGTTACTGTGTTACCTTAGCTTATTTAAAATGCTGTGAACTAAAGAAAAATTATGTTTATTTTTCTACTAATTATTTCTTCTAAAGGGAAATTATTTTTAATTTTCTACTATATTTATTTTTATTCCTAAATAGTATAAGTTTTTCATGCATGATGCATTAACAGCATTACAAGTGCAGAAAATAACAAATTTGAAGGGAAAATGCTTAAAATTTTCAATAAATAAATAAATTAGTTTTTGCTTTTTTTTTTTTTTTTTTTTTTTTTTTTAAAGCTAGTTGAAAAATGTTAATGATTTTAATTGTCTAGATCAGCCATACTCAACTTGTAGCCTGCGGGCCGCATATGACCTGGTGACCTTTTATGTGCAGCCCGAGACACTAATCATTAATTTCTATGTATAGAATTAAGGGAGATGTGCATGAAATGTTTTTAAGACTTTCACTTTTATTTTGTATATTTTCACGAGAAGACAAAATCTGTCGTTATTTATAATTACTAATATAAAATTATGTTAAAACATCTTAAATGCATTTTCCTTAGTTAAAACTTTTATAGGTAGTCCTATTTCTGCTACAGTGGTTAATCTTTAAAACTGATCAAACATTATTCCAAATTAATTAAATTTTCGCTATATTAAACAGCATTACAAAAAAATAGTAACAACTTTTTGTATTGAGCAAAAGACTGACTTATTAAAGAAAATCTCCTACTTTTTTAAAATTAAGAACTTGGAAATGCTACAATGTTATATTGTTACGTTTCATATTAAGCATATAGCTAATAATGCTTATTAGGGTCAAACGTTTATCACGGGGAAAAGCTTTACATCACTATTTACAAACAAGAATATTCGCGGTATATTTCCACATCATTTAAAAAAAAAATCAGGAACAAAGCTATATGAAAATAGTGGTGTTAATTTTATTTTATAACATTTCTTCCACGACAAACATCGAATCCTACTGATTATACTAACTGTATTACATTGCTTTTTTATTCCATTTTTGTTATTGCACTATTTTAATAACCTATTTTTTACATCGTTATATAAGTGTGTTGCGGCCCGCGAGAAAAAAAGGTTAAGTAGGGCTGCTGGTCTAGATATTCAATGTCTGTGCATCAGTTTTTATAAAATTTCAAAAATCTTAATGAATTTCTAAAGTTTGTGAGGTGGTTTTCTTTTCAAAATAATTAGTATGATTACAAATGTATGTATTTTAAAATCACTCTGAAAATTTTATTGCATTTTCCTGGAACTGTTTTTTAAATATTGAAGTTTACTTATATTATGCTTTTTAAAATTTGTTAGGGCTTATTTAAGTTATTTTATGTATATAATATAATAGTGTTTGATTATGGATTCAGGGCTGACACAAAATCTAAGTCATAAGTTGTATATTGATTTTTTATATTAGTTTCTACTCTCTGTGTTCAATTTTTTATATATCCATAAATTGATTTATACCGGACTATAAT
The DNA here is from genome assembly GCA_963931845.1 of Maratus michaelseni. Lineage (NCBI taxonomy): Eukaryota > Metazoa > Arthropoda > Arachnida > Araneae > Salticidae > Maratus > Maratus michaelseni. Next base: position 378,113,208 of record OZ007587.1, on the reverse strand, counting down.
AATTATTTTTTTAAATATTATGTATTGAAATAAAATCTTGGTTTTTAGTTACTGAAAAAAAAAAAAACTTAAAACATTAAGTATATAAAAAAAATTTATTTAAAGTAATCCGTTACTTTTGTATAACTAATTATGTGTTTTTTAATAACTGTTTAAATTATTAATATTTATATTATCTAAAATACTGAGATTTCCTTCAAAATATAGCCATGTAAGAGCTAAAACTCACTGGCATTTTATTGTTATGTACCTCTGTGAATACCGTTGGCAAAACAACTAAAAAAAATATTTTACCATTGAATTTGATCCAAGTTATGGTGTTTTGTACATATTTTTGTATATATAACTTTGTACATTATTTAATATTGAATGCTGTACAAAAAAAAAATAAAACCAAATAGCTTACAACATTAAAAATATAGTCAAAAAGTGAATTATAATTGGCAAGATGACTAGTGTAAAATAAAACTCATTTAATGCAGCTTCTCTACTAGTAATGAAATTATCAGAAATTGGTCATGAACTTGTTTTTTCGAGTAGAAAGAAAAGCATCACTTATCAGTTGCCGAATTTCTCATTGTGATTTACTGTGTTCAATCCATCTCCATTCACATATCAAACCTCAAAAGAAAAAAAAATGGTACAAAATTTCTTGTGTATTTATATTTCTTGTATATATGTTTTTTTTGTCATGCTAAATGATCAGTAAAAAATTTGTCTCTGAATTCTTAATATTTATTTTTTCCAATAACACACCATTGTCCATTGCATACTTTACTTTTATGTTACATTCTTTCTCAATGTTATGCAAGGTTGTAGTGGAGGATATTTGTTGGTATGCGTCATATAGCTTCTGGATTTTTTAAAGAAATTCCATATTATCTGTACCAGCACAAAAGGATTGTGGCCATTCTGTCAATTGGGGGTCATGGTTTCACACTTTCCAATATTGTAAAAATTGTCACGGAAGAAACAAGACCATGTGATATTGTGAAGGAAGCTTTTTAACATGAATGTTCGACGAGTATACACTCAACAAATGGAAAACAATGTGAAAATATTCTAAATACCAATTTGAAAAAACTAATAGTGGGGGAACTGAAAACTTTTCCAAGAATACATTGCGCATTTTGTAAGCAAAAAATATGTCATAAGTGGAACACAAATACTGCCATCATTCGTCAATTGCAAATTCCATTTGATCCCACCATTCATAGAGAGATGCCTGAACCAGGATATAATATTTATATGCATAAAATTGCAGCAGTTATTTGCATTGCTCCAAATGGATTTACACTCTGTAATGCAGTACAAATTGTTTACGAAAATTATCAAGTAAGTAACTAACTCTAACATGGCTCAGGAAGTCATAAAAATGAAAATAAGACTTTTGAATTGTTTTGACCAAAATACTCACAAAAACGGGATGGATGTACAGAAGAGTTTTATAGAAAATAATTTTAAAAAAGTGATATTAATCGAGCCAATTAAAATGAAAATTTGTGACTACTGTCATAAAAAGATATGTCATAAATGGAGGGCATCGGTTGGAATAAGTTATCAACATAAAGTGATATTTGATCCCATAGAACATTAAATATAACTAAGGTAATAACTGTTATTATATTTTTAAATATGATTACATTAGTATTATTGAAATATAAAATTGTATTATTGGTATATTAAAATTAAATTTTTTAGGTTTAGTAGATTCTAAGATACGTTTATGCTAAGATCTGATAAATGTTTTATAAAATATATTATAAAAATATATTATTAATTTTGTGTTTTCAATAATAAATATGTACAGTAGCACTTTGAAATGTGATTTTTGTCTTTTTCTTTCGTGAGTATTAAAAAGAGAAATTTTGAACATAAAAGGTAAATAATAGATTTACATATTGCATGGTTTCAAGTCATCAAGTGTTATACCTTGAACCTTTCAATAGTGTTGTACTTTGAACAGATCCAAAGTACGATGCAATTACATATTTTTCTGTTAAAAAGCTAATAAATGAAAATATTATTTCAGGAAAGTTTGCCCTCATATCATTAATTTAACAAATTCAAAACTTAACTTCATATATGTACATCACTTGTGTACAGAAAATATGCATAGGTGATGACAATGGTGAAGAAGAGATTATTGTTGTGTCTGTGAAATGTTTTAATAGAATTCATACTTGAGGAAAATTATGTGTTTTTCAGTTAGTCGCAAACATATTATCATTTTGCCAGAACCTAGTCTTATTGGAAGAGACAGAAGAATTCTTTATGTATTTCTTGGTATAGTATTAGTTTTTGAAAAATGACCTTAACTTCTTTGTGCAACTGTTTTTGTGATTTTGCATTGTGATAAAACAAAAGTATTTTAAAAATATATAAAACATTACAATAAAACAGTCAAAATGCAATTGGTGTGTATTGTGGTTTGAATTATCCCCACTGTAATTACACCTCCAGTTTTTCATTACTTTAAAACAACTTTAAATAGGTATCTATGACAAATCTGTTATTAAATATACTTTTAAAATTTATTTCAAATGCATTATAAAAAAAGGTTTGTTATTTTTTTTCATAGAAAAATGCTAGATGGTCCATGGTACAACATACTTAGGACCATGGTACAATATGGTGTTGTACCTTGATTCTAAGATTACTATTTTTTAATTAAAATAAAAACTATGACAGTCTCAATGTAAGAATTCAAGAAAATTATGTGGGAAGCAGAATATCATAAATAATTAGAAAATAGCTTTATATTTCAATATTTACATATTTTAATTAAATAAAAGTCAAAATGTCAAAATAGGACTGAGAGGTACATGGCCTTCCCCTATTACTCTCCATCAGGTTTCATATGCCGCAATAATATTATAAAAACAATATGAATATAAGTGAAATATCGTGAAAAGATATAGATAAATATACTTGCCAACTTTTATACTTTAGGTAAATTTACACTTTGACCATTTTTTACACTTCGGATACTTTTTTGCATAGTTTCTCTTAGGCTCCATTTTTCTTTCCTTAAATTATAAATTTCTTTCTAACTGTTTTTAATAGCAAATAAATGCTGAATGTAAAAGCTATTTAGTATTGTTAAAAGAATGAGATCATGTTTCATTTTTAAAAGTATCATAGGAAATCTCTTTAATTTTCATTATAAAAAAAAAAATAATAAAAAAATATGTATGTCTTTAAAATTTCTTTCTTAATAAGTGTTATAATGTTTTGCATATATTTCCCCCTTCATTAATAAATGTAGTCAGTATGATAGATAAAATGATGGGTTTTGTGATTTTTTTATGTAAAAATATCTTTATATTGGTCATTAGTGCAATATTCATATTTAGCTATATTCATCTGTTATGTACTTAAAAAAAAAAGCATAATTTTATTTAGGTGTTACCTAAAAAAAATAGGCCTGCAGTATTCACATAAGGGGGAAAAAATGTGAAATAATCTTCACACATTATTTTTCAAATTGCAATTTTCAAAAGGTGACAGGTATGAATAAATAACTTTGTGAAAAAGTTTTATTAAATTTTGCATGAAGAGTGGCTTAAGACTAAGATTAAAAAATTTCAATCCCAACACAGACTCTGTCATTGATGAAAACAATGCTATAAATTATAATGACTTTTAAACTGTATTTTTTCTAATGCATTCATTAATCTAAAAAAATTGTCAACAAAGGTTTTGATAACTCCACTTTCACAATTATAATACCTATTACTGTTTTTGTGCCAAAGTTCTTACCTATCTTATATACCTACATATTAGGTGGATCACAGAAAATACTACCAATAGCAAAGTTTTTATAAATTACATTTTTATTTTATTTTTGCATAGAATATCTAAGACAAATGACTCTAAATGGGTATTTTCATACTTTTTTTTTCTCCCCTGGGGTGACTAAAAGTGTCCTTAGAAAACAAACTGCTACCAAAATAAAAAATTACAAAGATATACCCAGTTAGACATTGATCTCAGATATCCTATGCAAAAAAAAAAAAAAAAAAAAAAAATCATTTTAAAGTTGGTATGAAATGCAGATGGAAAATTTGTAAAGGAGGTTGGTTTAACATTAGCGTTTAGAAGCTTCACCACATGACTAGTATAGTTTTTTGAGCATAGCATACAATGTTATGTTGGGTTCGCTTTGTATAAACAATAATACACTGTAAAAAAATTTCGTAAAATTTCAGTAGATGTACCATAAATTAATGGTAATTGTACCGTTTTCACTCTTTACGGTATGAGTTCCGTACTAAGGTATATTAAGCGTAAAAGAACCGTATACGTGCCATTTCAATTATAAACTGTATATATACTGTAAAATAATTTTTCAGTAAAGAAAAAGCTGGTAGCCCTAGAGCTCCTATACTACAAGCTGAATCATACCGCCATTTTATAACTCAGCAGACCAAAAACCAAGCTAAAACCGGTTAGCTTACCGTACTAGTGGACGAGTGACAGTAACAGGGACGGCAAAACCTGCTCAGGTGGTTTCCTAATGCTGAGCTAGGTTGCAATATGGCGGTTATTTTGGGCAACAGAATGGATATGCATCAGCTCCACTTATAAGCCTTAGGTAGTCCCGCCTCGGTGTATGGCAACCCCTGAAGTGATGCTCTTACTTTTGTTACGTAATGCGTGCAGGCCTGAAGACAGGGGGGATGCAGCCGGTACATATACTTTAAATATTTTATGGTACATATACCGTCCAGTTAAATTACGGTATATATACTGGTCACAAAGTTGCCAGTATATGTACCGTAATTGTTGACCAAAATTTTTTACAGTGTACGAGACACTTCAATTCGCGCTCCACAAAAATAAATTTCTGTTCATGTGGAAAACTGAAAGATTCGGCTAGCGCCTCGAAACAGGATAACCATGTGTTAACATTGTCTGTTTTTAATCCAGAAAAGGGGGGAATTAAATTTTCAAAATCGGCAAATGAAAAGGACTGTTTAAAAGAAGAATGCATAGCAGTTGGCACGTTCAATGTTTCCGCTCTAGTATTATGCGACATACTGATAGAATTACTGTTGTCGGCAACATTGATGTTTTTAGTGAGATTTGTGTTCTGGGTTTTCTCTGTATCTTCCGGAACCATGGGTAAATCGCTGCCAAATGCATCAATCTCTGTGAGAGCAACTAAAATTCTGCGTGCTATGTCTTGTTCGCTGTCGTCAATGTCAATATTTAAGAGATTGGCAATGCCAATCAAATCGATTTTTGAAAACACATCTAGTATTTTTTTTTAAATTTCGCCACAAAGTCATCATTATCTATTTCGGATGCAAATCCTGAAAAGTTTCTGAGATTTTTAAAGTTCTCACGGTTTTTATCGTCGTTAAATACTAATGAATGGAATAATTTAATTTTGTCAGACTTCGCTATCTTTAAAGCATTTTTGATCGGGAGACTATCAGATAAAAGCATTTTGATGTAAATAAATGGGAATCTAAAATAATACTCCCATCAGGTAAGGTGGATAATTCGATTTTTCCCGAAGCGCGGTTCGTGTTCGGGCCGGGTTGACTCTGGATTTTGATATCGGAGGTAACTGAAGAGGACCAATTGAAAAATGACTACCGAAAACACATGAAGTGACCAAAAAATTATTTTAATTTGTCAGAGAATGTGTCATTGGGAAAATTAACAGTTAAACATTATCCAACTACAGCCTTGCTCGGGTAAGAAATAAAATTTGCTCTAATATCAATTCTATGTAGAAACAACATTTGCGGCTTGCAAATTTTATTTAAAGGCAACTCGCACCCCGACCCGAAATCGAAATACTTTATCCTGAACCCAAAATATTTCAATTCAACTCGATCCAAAACCACAATTGGAGAAAATTGATTCAAAGTTTAATATAAATTTATGGAAAAAAGTCTGTAATCATATTTCCAATAACGATTTTGTCCTTTATGTTGAAAAATAAACATGTAAGGAGTTATTCATATTCAAATATATAGTTATTCATCTAAAATGGGTTGTACCCTCCACCCGAACCTGAAAATTCCACTTAAAGTCAACCTGAAACCAACCCAAACCCGACGAAAAAATTTCTTTCAACCCAAAACCGATAAAAAAAATTTCGTCGACCACAACCTGAAATACTTCAACCCAAATCAGACTCGAAACAACAAGTCTAGAATTTAATACAACCATGAAAATATAATCCACAATCATATCTCCAATATCAATTCTATATTTTATTTAGAAACTAAACATGTAAAGAGACTCATTTACATTTAAATATATAAGTTTCCATCTGAAACAATAGTAGTTTAAACTTTCTTTTGTAATATTGAGCTAATCCGAAAACGACCTATAAGTATCAAAACAAAACCCGAAAAAATTAGTCAATCCGACCCGAACTCAACCGCAACGAAAATAGTTAGCTGATACCAAAGTGCCAAACTAATGTTTGTTAGCTTGTCTGACTAGAGTGCCTTTATATAACAGTGGTGATATATGCAGAGGACGCATGCTTAGACAAAACACAAACTATGGCAAACATACAATACAGAACTTTACGATACTCGCCTGGACTGCGATCTACATTATACATGGCCAGTTCATGACATTTAACTCGGAGTCACTCGAAGTGGATAATCTTTACACAGCGATTGTGCCGTTTTAAAAGTCATGAACCGGCTGTATATAACATAGGTCGTGCCTGGACGAGTTAAGAAGTAATAGCTTTGCGTTAACCGCAAGCTCGCCAAGATGCATGGTGGTTCGCTTTTCTGCAAAATCTAATTTTATATCCCATAGTCACCATTCTCATATAGAGGTGCATTAGTTCAACTCGTCTAGTCGAACTCATCCAGGCAACTATCGCTAAGTTCTGGAATATAGGTTTGTCATAGTTTGGACAAGCACTTCTGTATGAGCATGCACCCTGTGCATATATTGCCACCACTGAGCTCCATAATAGAACGAAGAGAGAGAGGTATCTCACCAGTCCAATCTTTATTCTGCTACATTGAATCCAGCAGTCTAGTCATAAATGCAAGATATTTTCAAAGTAGATTTTCTTTTTTAAAATATGACGAAGATTAGAGATGTAAAATTTCCGGAAATTTTGAAGTGGCTGAAAAAAAGTTTTTTCTGGAAAAATTGATTTCTTACAAATGCTTCTCAAAAATAAGTTACATTTTCATAAAAAATATAAAATAACCATTTTTTTAATTTCTGCATACTAAAGAAAAAATATTTGTTTCACTTTACATGAATATATTACAAAAAAAAAAAAAAAAAGTCGGCTTTTAAAAGTTAACTTTTTAGTCCCAGAATTTTTACAGTAGCTTTTCTTGCTTAATTTAACACCATTGTTTGTAATATATCATGTCTCTGTAGAAATTATTTTTCAGTAGTATTTGTTCAATTATCAGTAGAGAATTAAAAAAAAAAAATCTTTATGAATTTTAACCAATATCACTGTAGTTTGAAAGCAAATTTAAATCCCCTCTACATAGTATTGCTTTGTATATTAAATGACGTATTTTAAAGAAACAAATTATTGTAGTTGTGACATTATAAATATTATCATTTTTATATCTTCTATTGCCTAAAAATTGATGATAATTTACAATATTACAATTTTTTTTTTTTTATACAATTAGAATTTTCATTTCTTGTGTATTCAGTTTTGATATAGCTTTTCAATCTAAACCTAAACCAACCCTATGTTTTGATTTTAGTTTAAGTTTTAGATTCTTAATATGAAAATAAAATATATATATATATATTTCTTTAATAAAATTTATAAAACAAGTGGATTTTTTAATACTTCGAAATATTTAGTTGAAAACAATTTTTATCAGAAAATTTACATTTTCTTTGTAAAGTTTATTTGCATGCATTTATATATAAAAAAAAATAGATTTTTAGACAAGTCTTAAAATCTATATTTAAGTAAAAGGAAGAAAAGAGAAAAAAAAAAAGCTTGAAAAGACTTAATTTCAATTACATGTTATTAAAAAATAACTTGTTTCTAATAATAGTTAAATATTTCTGACAAATATTATTTGATTACATGAAAAATCGCAACTATGCCAATAAAAATAAATGCATGTTTCAAATTTTATATTAAATTTCTGGTATATTATTGAAATAATTTTGCACATGAATTTTCATTTTAACAAGAGGTTGCATGGGTTTGCTTAAATTTTTTTTTTACGAAATCCTGTTTTTGTGAATTAAAAATTATTGTTATATTTAGCTTCTTATTTAGATATTTTTAATAAGGTCCTTTATAAATACAGTAGTGGCCAGAATCATGGAAACCTTTTGAAAAAATGCTTTTTTGAAGTTACTTGGCTCATAACACCCAATATATTTCTTAGTAATACCATAAAAGCTATATACCACTGAAAAGATAATTTACTCAAGAATATCATGCAATACAGTTTGATCAATTATAATTATTTTAGGAAACGTTATAGCCAAATAATCAGAAAAAGGCAGTAAAACCTGGTTAGGTTGACAATAATTATTTTTATTTTTCTTGCATGTAGCCAATGCATATGAATGTTTGGAGTGTCCAGACAGATTCTATTTTATTTGGTAATGTGTCAATTAAAGCTAGGGTAGGATTTAAAAAAAAAAAAAAGTATGCCATATTTTGGTACTCATAGGAGGACTTTTATCACTATTTTTTATGATTGCTATCAAGCTGCTAAAGTTCTTTGCCACCTTTCAATTTTTGAGCTATTAAAGCATAATAAAATTAACAAAACATCATAAAGAGTTGATTAGTTACCCAGAAATCAATGTGTAACAATATTTTTTAAGTGTAGAAAGCTATGGTTATGAAGAAATTTTAAGTAAAATTAGGAGTAAATAAACAAAGGGATGTCTAAGTCAAGAAAACAAGGCAGGAAAAGATGCAGGAGAGCAATTGGCGGTAGAAGAGTAAGGTCTCTGTGTAAAGGTCACAGGAAACAGTCATCCTGGTATGTGCAACATTAAATGATGCGCTGTAATGGTGAACTGAAACGAAGTAAGTACAATTCTGTGCCGAGTGCAGTATTTTGATCTAAATGCTAGAATTCATATAAAAAACACTCCAAATAACATGACCCTACTATTTCTCTGCCTAGTAAACATGCCTTTTAGCTCAGTTTAATATTTTTAACCTTTATTTGATTTATAATTTTTTTTTTCATTAAATTCTAGCATTTAGACCAAAATACTGCGTTCTCTACAGAACTGTACTTTGATTTAACTCCACACTTCAGTGTGCCATTTCATGTTGCATTCACGGAGGTGTTTTCTGTGACCTATACAAATCTGCCAACTTTTGAAAATGAGAAATGGTAGCATACAAATTTCAAATTAATCTGAAGGTTGGCTGCTGTTTTTTACGCTGCAAATTTTAAGCGAACACATACTAATCAATTGAACGTATGTGTTACGCATAAGCACACAAAGTAGGAGACTCTTTTGTTTCCATGTATGTACATATAAACACCTATTTCCAGGGATGACACTGTGAAAATAACAAAAAAGAGAAAAATATGCGTGAAAGAAAAATGTACAACACATTTTTCACAACATTTATGTGTGAATTTTGTGAACTATATTGTATCATATATAAAATAAATACATTTGAAAATTTCTTGTATTTTCTGTAATAAATATAGTGCATTTTCATAGTTGAGTTAAAGAATATGACTACCTGTCAACTTGTACGGTTTAATACTACATTAACATTCTTTCACCCAAATAAATATGGAAGAAATTTGGGAAAATTTTCTTTTCTTTTAGATTTTAATACAATAAATTCTGGCAGTCATGTTGTGGATGAAGAGAAATCAAACATTGTAAGCCTTGTTGCAAAAAATCATTGTTTTTTTTTGTCTATATTGAGAAAAATAACTGCATATTTTGAAACTGATTGCCGAATTTCACGACTTTTTTTATATGACCTCTTGACGAAATTCGCGATCGTTCTTCAAAATTCGTGATTTTTTTCCCCACAACAGTTGGACCAAAATTTTCTTCGTAACGTGAAATATCTGAATAATTCGTTCCACCAATTTCGTGCAGTAGTCATATTGTCAATGTTTTTGAATTGTTTATTTTGCAAAATAATTGCATTCCAAATTCATAAAGTTATTCAAATTAAGACCTATCTTGCATCTTGCAGGGAAATGGCATCACTATCGGAATCCTCAGATTCATCGGATGAAATATATTCCGATGAATCTGATTAAAACGATGAAAGAAAGTAGTCATCTAATTCATTGTTAGACATATCCGTACAAAATATTAAAAATAACTCTTATTACAGAACGCTACACAAAAACGGAACAAAAAATATACAACCTATTCAAACACGTGCTCAGATAAACTAACGCTTTCAAATTTCACTCCTTCAGAAACATATCTCCTACCTGTTGGCAGAAATGAGCAGGTCGGTGGAAAATAATCCTTCAAGGTCAATGTATCATATTCCAAAGGAGTTGGCATAGTTATATGGCTATCAACAAATTACAATGGTAGGCATTTTATGAAAACATATATATACATCAGTGGCAGTTAACACATCAACTATGCAAAGCATATATATAGATATATACAAGCTAGTGGCAGTTAAGGGGTTAAGTTGCTTAAACATTTTTTTCCCCTTTTTGTATATCATGTGAAAGATCTCGTAATACCACACTCAATCCCCCCACCCCCCTCTATTTCTGAATCTATTGAAACTAAAATTATGAAAAAATTAGGGATAGTAGTAGTTTATTTAAACCTTGCAGGAAAACTACAGCAATTTTCCTAGGTAACATAATTTTTGAGAAAAACACATATTTCCATTACACACAAACTTTACTTTTTGGGCCATCAGTGGGACAGTTGACAGGCACTCCAGGTATCTATTGGCGCAGAATTATCCAAGGATTGTTGATAATGATTTTTGAAAAAAATTGTCAGTAATTAGCTGAGATATTAAGTTACTTGAAATCAGAGCTCGGAAGTAGCGAAACTACAGTAGCCGCTACTTTTTCCAGTAGTTTGTAGTGTAGCGTGCTACATTAAAAAAAGTGTAGTGTAGCGAGTAGCGTGATACAAAATATCAGTAGTTTGTAGCAAACATCGATGCTACTTTTGGAGGGAGGAAAAAAGTGTCAATCTTCAAATCGCATCATCATAACTTGTTTCTTTTGTGCGAAATGAGTATCTGCAACAATTTGCGAATGTCAGCGGCAAATCTCAGTGTCAGTGTCCTATATTTCTACATAGACGACGGGCACAAATTAACTGTCATTTTCACAGTTTGTCAGAAACTGCGTGTATTGTTATTTAAATCCATAGAAATCATCTCAATATAATGTATTTTTATACGACTACGATTGTTTTTACCAAAATATAGTCAACTGGCTGTTAAGTCTTTTTCTGACTAATTTCTTCTCCCTTTTGCCTCCCATCCCCAGCAAGAAAAAAAATATGAAATCTTTATTTAAAAAAAGGAAAAAAAAAAAGAAAGAAAAAACAAAAGAACGGATTTATCTAAACATAAATCATTTAAATTATTCCTAACCTCTCAAATTCATGCTTCACCCTAGTAGCATACAAAGGAGTTTAAAATATTTTTAAATCAATTTCTATACGAAAATAAAATCTTTCATTCCATTTTTTGCTCTCTAATGACAATAAATAAAAATTATTTCCTTGTCCCCAAAATTTACGCTTTCCTTTTTGCCCCTCCTCCAGCATACAGTTTCAAACAATTAAAACTCTTTATTAAAAAAAAAATGCCCACATTCGTTTCTACCTAATAATAATATATAAGTAATCATCTAAATTGTCCCCTAACCTCCCACAATTTACTCCACCCCAGCATACAAATAAATCTAAAATCTAAGTTATTTTTATTTTTATACAAAAAAAAAAAAAAAAAAATCTTCCGACCTAAATAGTGTTCTGTAGCGACGATAAATAATCAGTATTATAAATTATCCCCCTTCCCCTAAAATCTTCCCCACCTCTCCATATACAAAATTTAAAACTCTTCTTTTTTTTTTTTAAAGATCCGTATTATTTGCTGACTGGTAACATTAAATATATAATGGATCATCTAAAATATTCCCTTTCGAACAAAATTTCTGCTCGCTTCCTGCCAGTTTAGAATCGTTAGAACTCTAATTAAATATATATTAGAAAAAGCACAGAAAACGAACTAGTACACCATTTTATTATTAAAAGTGCACTAGGAAGGAATGATTTCTGCCTTCAAACAAACTAGCAGCTGAAACGTAAAGTGGCCACATGCTTCTGATCTATTATTTGCTGGATTTGCAGATAAAACTGCAAAGTACTCACTCATAAAAAAAATTAATTTTCTTGCTGGAAACCCTTTGTCTTCTTACTCATTATTAGATCTTGTGTTTTAATGTGGGGATGCTTCTTTTGAGATTAATGTAATAGAATGACAGACAAAAATAGTATAGAACTGCCCTGGTCGGCATATAAGGAATATTTTGACGTTATAGAACAACAAGAAAGTGGTAATTATTCTGTAACATGTAAACTTTGTCCAATTAATAAGAAGTTATCAGTATCAAAATCATCTGATTACAACTTGAAGTTGAACATAGGGGTGAGTTGGCATTGTCTTTATTAATAATAATTACTGGATCGCATCTCGCACCGAATATCTAAATCGTTATTCACTAAAATTCCTAAATCATTCAAAAAAGTATTTTCGAATTAAGATCCCTGATTCAGAAAATATTCTTATCGAACTGTTTATTATTGCAAAAAAATATTTTATTAATACGTCTTTTGATCGTTGTGAAATATTTGTCCAATGTATGCATACAAATTAATTTACTGCATATTTCCTTTTGAAGATTCCAACAGATAAAACAGAGGTGGTTGGAAATAAAAATATATTATTTTAAAAAATGCCTAAGAATGCTTAATTTTATTTTTATGGCTATTAATTTTTACTTTACCTGCACAGGTTTTGTATCGCTAAAATAATTGATTTATAATGTTTTATATTTGTTTTGATATTGGTTAGCTTGGTGTTTTAATGAAATATCTCTATCTTTGTCTCCAGAATGAATCTAAAGCCCGGTATGTTGAAATTCGGGTTTTCAAAGAGAGAAAAACAAAAATAGATAGAAAGGAAAAGAAAAGCTAGGATTTAACTTATGCAAGTCTATATGATCTTGTTCAATTTTTAAATTGCTTTCAGGAACTATATTTAAATTGTAAAGAAATAAGACAATTTAGCTCTATTTTTAAAAAATAATGTATATTCAAATTTACCAAGGGCTATCTGCTCTTAAAATTGGTCTAAAATCCAAACTGGCTACTTTATGACATATTCTTTAATTCATTTTTGTTCGGAAACGCATGGAAATGCAGGTGTAACTGAAAGACGTTTTTCACTATTCTTTATTTTATTTTTTGGTAAAGACAGAAGATTTTTCAGAAAACACTGACAAAGTCTGCGTTTTCAACGAAATTTCCGACGCAGCAGCATGGGAAAGGAAAAAAAAACATGACACGAATCGCTTATAACTCGATAAGTAATTTATTTATCAAAAAAGGAAAAATTCATTTCGATTCCAAATCGCTTCAATACTCAGACCTGCCAATTTTATGCCTTTGTGTTTAAAAATGAATCAGATAGTATATTAGAAAGTTTCGCGTTGTTGAGCAAGGAATTTGAGAACCACCTTAAGCGCTACTGTGCTATATCACTCTCATAAATTTGTAAAATTATTACAATTTTTGTTTTCAAATTTCCTCTTTTTAACACTTTCCAACATAATTAAAAAGTGTATGAATTCGCTTTGTCTGTCTGTCCCTGCTCTAACTCTCGTAAATATACTCGGATTGCCATGAAAGTTTTATGTTATTGAAGTTTACCGTATAATGTTCAGTATTGAAAATGAAATGTGTAGCATGTATATCTCGCTTACAGGGACATTCAAAAGAATTCTGTTACATTATGGTCTATGGGGAAAAATCGTTTGCGGTGTATTTAATAAGCGATGATAACTAAAGTAGTGAAAAGTAGCGACTACTTTTGAAAAGTAGTTTGTAGCCGCTACTTTTTAAAACAAGTAGTTGTAGTTAACTACATTTTTCATAAAGTAGTTGTAGTTCGCTACAAACAAAAAGTAGTTTTCCGACCCCTGCTTGAAATTTTATTTTTTATCGTATAGGGTATGATTCGAAAGATCTCTTAACATTGAACTCAAAAGTATATTTGTTTTAATTTTAGGTATTATATTGTCAGAGATATCGTCGGAAGTACACTTGGAAAATGTCACCCCCCCCCCCCCACTCCTACTTCCGAATCTACTGAAACTAAAATTATGAAAAAATTTGGTTGTAGTAGGAGTTTATTAATTAATAAATTTAATGTACGGAACCCTTTGAGCACGAGTTATACTCACACTTGGACAATTTATTTTTCATACAAGGTTCTGCAAGACAAAGTCGGGCCATGGTCCTGAGTGCCCTGATTTTGAATTTTGAAGCCTCAAAGATATTTCATTTTTGATTTTTTATTTGTAACATGATCCAATATTTCTGACTATATCATTGCTGTGTGGTTTTTATGAAAAGTATCAATATTTAGGCATGAAAACAATTGAAAGAATAAAAGGTAGAAAATTTTTCATGCTATACAGTGATAAATTCTTATAGTAATCACTGAATCAAAAGATAATGGAAGACAGTTCGTTAAAATTTAAGTACAAATATAGTTGATGAATTTAGGCAAAGTAAGCCAATAACTCTTTCATGCCAAATTTTATTCTGTGTTGTTTGTTTTCAGATTTTCTCTTGTTTAGGAAAAATAAAAGGTTTTATAGGTATGCTCGGTCCAGAGTATATACAGACTCGAAAAGAAAAAAAATCCAATGAGTCCAAGAATTTGAAAGGACTTACCATATTTTTTTCATGCATGCCGTGCCATAATATAATACCCACACATAGAGATGGGAATGCTCGGGAAAAAACTGGAAACTTTGGGAAAAAAAACTGGTTTTTTTCCCGAAGGTGTATTTTTCAATTTTTCCGAATTGGAAAGATTGAAATTTAATTTATAAAATAATATATTCAAAATGTTATTATGGCTGCATTCTGATATTTTTTCTTTATGTTTTTTCATGTTCAGTGTCTCCCATGAAAATACGATCTGTAAGCAGTTTAGGAAGAACTTGAGTCCTTTACAATTTTTTCACCTCAAAACATACGACCCTTCAAAAAATTCGAAATATTTTTCAATCTACACTCTGAATCCTCCAGAAATGTGATGATTTTAGAATAACAAAACATGTCCCATAACAGCTGAAATCGCCAATGAATCTCTTATCTTGCTGTACATACAATAGTGGCCAAAATTGTGGAAACCTTTTGGGAAAAACGTTTTTTGAAGTTTGATGGCTCATAACACCCAATATATATTTCTTAGTAATACCATAAAAGCTATATACCACTGGTAAGATAATTTAATCGAAAATATCATGCAATACAGTTTGTTCAATTCTAATTAATTTGTCAAACGTTATAGCCAAATAATTAGAAAAAGGCAATAAAACTGGTTAGGTTGATGATGTTTTTTCTTTTTTTTTTTTTAATGTAGCCAATGCATATGAATGTTTGGAGTGAGAGACAGATCCCATTTTATTTGTTTAATGTGTCAAATCAAAGCTAGGGTAGGATTTCAAAAAAATGTATATGCCATATTTTGGTACTTATAGGAAGAATTTTATCACTATTTTTTTATGATTGCTATCAAGTTGCTAAAGTTCTTTGCTACCTTTCAATTTTTGAGCTAGTAAAGCATAATAAAATTAACAAAACATCACAAAGAGTTGATTAGTTACCCAGAAATCAATGTGTAACAATAATTTTAAGTGTAGACTAGAAAGCTATAGTTATGAAGAAATTTGAAGTAAAATTAGAAGTACATTAACAAAGGGATGTCTAAGTCAGGCAAAACACGACTGGTAAATCAAGGAAATGTTCAGGAGAGCAATTGGTGGTAGAAGAGTGTGTCTCTGTGTATAGGTCACAGAAAACATCTCGGTGAATGCAACATGAAATGGTGCACTGAAATGTGGAGTTGAATCACAGTACAGTTCTGTAGAAAATGCAGTATTTTGGTCTAAAAGCTAGAATTTCATGAAAAACAAATATAAATCAAATAAAGATTGAAAATATTAAACTGAGCTTAAAGACATGTTTACTAGACAGATAAATAGTAGGGTCATGTTATTTGAATTCGTAATGTTTTATTTTTGTTAGATATATATGGGTCATTCCATGCAAAATGAGCAAATCAGCTGTGGCTGACATGTCATAGATTTTAATGAAAATCAGCATATAAGTAGCTCATATTTATTTATGAGATTTCAGGATTGTTTATTTAAGTATTAAAACTTACATTAAAAGTTGATATAAGATCGAGGTTGTGACTACATGTTTGAAATTTCAATTTTCATTATTAGCCGTAGGAGTGGAAAGACTATATCAAAAATTATTTATAATTAAGAATGAATAATAAGTAACAGATTGGAGTGATTTAGTAACTGTCCTTTTATTCCATAATGAGAAAAAAAATAAATAATGAAAAATTTTGAGAGGAAAATGCAATATTTCTATTATTTGTTTAAACAAGAAGGAAAGGTCTTACAATTTTAAAATTGTTTGACGTTATAGATAAAAGTATATATTTTAAATATAGAAACTTTGATTCTTGCCTTTTTATTCCTTAATGAGAAAAAAATAAATAATGAAAAATTTTGAGGGAAAAAATTCAACATTTCTATTGTTTGAATACGAAGGAAACATCCTAAAATTTTTTAATTATTTGACGTTATAGATAAAAGTGTATATTTTAAATATAGAAACTTCCATTCTTGCCTTCAGTTTATTTTTCCTCAATAATATTTTAAATGAGAGTAGAATAAATTATTGATTTAAACTGGGCAAACAATTAATAGTAATCAAGGCTCTGGATAGATGGCAGCACTACATGTTTTTTTTGCAAGATAGCAGAAACGCATGTAAAGGCGTAGATATTTGAAGTGATATAGCCCAAAGCACATAAGAAATATTAACTTTTTGAACTTATTTCTCTTATGTAAGGAATCAAAAGGCAATCTTGAATTTTTTTCAGCATATCATGGGCTTTTTGAACTTTATGCTTTTGCAATATTGTTAATGTCACGTTTTTCCTTCATTTGATTTTTTAAGTATACATAAGAGGAAAAATTGTGATTTTGTAATTTTTTTTAAAGTTTCTAAGCTATTTTGAAGATGAAGAAAATAAACGGCAACTTCCAAATTTGAGAAATTTGGTTTTCATATGTAAAATTACATCGTACATCAATTTCACATATGTTTTTACATTTCTTCGATTTTTTTTAACGCTTTTAATTTTCTCAAAATTTTCAATTTTTTACAACCAATTTAAGGTTAACGATTTAAGGTTAAGTGTTACGAAATTATTATTACTAAATAAATATGATAATAACTGTCCATGGGTTACAATATTATGAAAAAATTTTTGATTTATGTTAAATAATTTTCAAGATACGGAACTTTAAACTTGTAACTTTGAACGATTCCATACAAGCCATTCTATGTCACAAGTTTTTTAAATGTCCAGAACTTCCAAAATATTTTATTTTTTGTCAAGATATTTTGAATAGCTCTATTTAAATATGAATTGAATCTGTGGACCAAATTTTATTAAAATCTGTTACTATGTGGCCACGACTTTTTTTTTAATCTTTGCTTATTTTGCATGGAATAACCCATATATATTTACTTTCATATTAAGAATTTAAAACTTAAACTAAAACCAAAACATAGGGTTGGTTTAGGTTTAGACTGGAAAGCTATACCACAACTAAATACACAATAAATGAAAATTATAACTGTACGAAAATAAAATTGTAATATTGTAAATTATTATCCATTTTTAAGCAATACGATATAAAAAGTATAATATTTATTATGTTACAACTACAATAATTTGATTCTTTAAAATATCATCATTTATATACAAAGCTACTATGTAGAGAGGACTTAAATTTGCTTACAAACTGCAGTAATACTGGTTGAAACTCATATTTTTTTTTTTTTTTTTTTTTTTTTAATTATTTCTACTGGTAATTGAACAAATGCAACTGAAAAATCATTTCAACAGAGACATGATATATTACAAACAATGGTGTTAAATTAAGAAAGAAAAGCTACTGTGAAAATTCTGAGGCTGAAAAGCTAACTTTTAAAAGCTGGCTTTTTTTTTCTTCTTTTTTTCAAATATATATCTTGTTCAAATTTTCAATCGTTAATAAAATATTTTCTATTCATCCTATCAAGTTCAAATAAATTTTTTTTAACTTGTACTGGATAACAATTGATGTTAATACAGTTTTTGCAAATATTAATTCATTAATTAAATTTAATTTTATATTTCATTTCTGTTCAAAAGTATAGACTCACTCCATATTTATAGTCTCACCTTCACACGTAAAAAGATAATGGGGCTATTCACGGACGAAGATCAAGCGGCTCACGGGCGAAGGATACTATAAATGTGAAGTGAGTCTATACTTTTGAACAGAAATGAAGTATAAAACTAAAATTAAATAATAAAATTTCATTAATTAATATTTGAAAAAACCTGTACTATCGTTAACTGTAACATCACTATGGCACTTTATTGTGAAGTTTGGTAATTTTTGAAATTCAATATTTGAAAAACTGCATAATCATTAGATTTTAAATTTATATCAAGACAAGAAAAATACAATTTTTTTAACTTTCTAACGCAGTTTGTCTAACAATTTTGTGAGAAATACTTTTCGAGCTATTAATTTTTGGTATTTTAGCTACTTATTTTTTATTTAATTTTTAATACATTTCAAAAATTTCTCTTATGTAAGATATTTAGCAGGATATAAATTTAGGAATAAATACTGTCAGTGGCAAAGCGTGTAGATCGCTGGAAAAAAATTTCGGTACTTTTTGGTTAGCTGGGCGCCAGTGATACATGTACATATATAAATATATATGTACATACACATATATATATATATATATGTATGTATACATAGTATATGTGTATATATACACTATATTTCCAATGATGACCGGTCACTTGCAATTTTAGACGTTTTGTTAAATATCTGGAAAGATACATGAGGAATTATCTTGAACCTTCAGGAGTGTAAACAACATGATAAACGTCATATATTTCTGTGAAGATTTTTTCCCGTAACCCCATAAGAGGCCGTCAACAAAATGAAGAAAAATGAATATCTTTTGGATAACCCTGTAAAAACTAATATTGCAAAAGCATTCAAACTGTAGATTATGATTAAGTGGCTTATTGTAATAATTTGGGTTCATTAAGATGAAGTTAGCATGTATACTCGAAGAGAAATTCAGGTTTTTATAAAAACAGTCCCAAATTTTATCAAGTTTTTTGCTTATAATTTGCAGAGTTTTGCAGAGGTGCAATAAGCCACTTAATCATAATCTACAGTTTGAATGCTTTTGCAATATTAGTTTTTACAGGGCTATCCAAAAGATATTAGTTTTTCTTCAATTTGTTGACAGCCCCTTATGCCTCGGGAAAAAATCTTCACGGAAATATATGACGTTTATCATGTTTACCCTCCTGAAGGTTCAGGATAATTCCTCATGTATCTTTCCAGATATTTAACAAAACGTCTAAAATCGCAAGTGACCGGTCATCATTGGAAATATAGTGTGTATATATATATATATATATATATATATATATATATATGTGTGTATACAGGGTTGTTACGTTTAAAACATTTTGTTTAAAACAGCTGTTTAAAACATTACATTTAAAACAATGTTTAAAACATGTTTATTGTTTATAATGTCAGGATGTGACAATTCACAAATTAAAATTTACCGATTAAAATTGTATTAAAAATTTCTATTAGCTCTATACACTAAAAGACATTCAAATTTTATTAAAATTATAAATCAGTTAATTTTAATTAAGTATTTAAAGTAAATTTATTTCCTTTAAAATTGAAAATATGCAATTTATTTTTTTAAATACCTCAATTATGTTTTTTTATAATATCAAAATTAAAGTTTTATAATATATTAATAATCTAATTTTCAAAAACTAACAGTATTTCAGTGTTGTAAAATTTTTTATAAAGAATGGATTATCTAGAAACATGCATTTCTGTTTCTCTACTATCTCATTTTTGTACTAACTGCTATCTTTAATTTTTGAGGTATTTCTGTCTAAAAACAAGAAGTCAGCAGTCATCTTTTTATAATTGTGTTGCTCAACTTTGTGTAATACCATGATTACGCAATTTCGGCTATTGCTGTTTTCTTTAAAATGAGCAGAAATTGAGAACAATTAGTGTTTAGTTTAACTAGTAGTAGGATAGTTTATTTTTGTGAAGGTTTCATTTAACTTTATCATTTTAAATTTTTTTATCATATTGTGTTATACTCCAATAATGGAAAATAGTGAACAACTTTTTTTATACATAATTTGTCTCCCTGTTATTTTTGTGTTATCAAAAAGTGTGTACAAACAGAAACTGCAACAAAATTAGAGATATAGC
This sequence comes from Maratus michaelseni, assembly GCA_963931845.1. Classification (NCBI taxonomy): domain Eukaryota; kingdom Metazoa; phylum Arthropoda; class Arachnida; order Araneae; family Salticidae; genus Maratus; species Maratus michaelseni. The sequence goes on along the minus strand of OZ007587.1, from coordinate 378,092,572 downwards.
ATGCATACCCTTTATGGATTTACTTTTTTTAAGGTGTTATCCTATTTATACTCTTGATACATTTGGCCATCCTCATGAATTTAATTATCTTTGTGAGCTTGCAAGTATTGCTATAAATAAAGTAGAGGAATGCTATGGTTGTCTTATTGGCAGCTTTGTAATAGACAATGCTGCCAATGTTATGAAGATGAGAAATTATCTTAAAAAGACTTGCAGGAATAATATGAATAATTTAACTTATGGGTATTCAACTCATGTCTTAAATCGTCTAGCTTTAAAATCTCCAATATCAAAGCTCAAGTTGTTGATATTGTTAAATGTTTTCGAAATAATCATTTTGCTTCTGCAAAGCTTTGGAAAACAGGTGCTAAAAAGCTTGAGTTATCATCAGATGTCAGGTGGAATTCCATGTTGGATGCAATGGAGTCTTATATAAGCAATTGGAAAAAATTTTGAAAGTCTGTGAAGATAATCGAGAGAAAATCAAATCTGATATTTCTAAGAAAGTCATAGACTTGCAGTTAAAAAGAAATGTTGAAGATTATATACAAAGGCTCTAACCTATTGCAGTTGCATGTGACAAAGCTCAGAGAGATAATTGTACTATTAGTGATGTAGTGCAATCACTAATGGAGAGATTAGTGATTGTACCGGATTTTACCGGTTGGAAAGATTTAAAAAAAAAAATCAGAAATATGTGCTGCTAGTAATCTTACCATGATTACAAAATTTAAAAAAATTGAAAAAGCCATTGAAGACAGATATGAAATGGCCATGACACCTGCACATTTCTTGGCAAACATTACTGATCCACGCTTTAAAGAAGAATCACTTACAATTGATGAGACGGAAAAAGGCATGAACCTTGCAGCCGAATTATGTCCTGAATTAATTCCAATAATTATAAACTATAAAGCTAAGTCAGCTCCATTCTCCAGTTATATGTTTGATGCTGTTAATAATATGATGCAAAAAAAAAAAAAAATGTCAGTTACCAATCATAAATTTACTACTCAAGATTCAAATAAAGTGGACAATTTTGTAGAAATAACACCTTTATCTTGGTGGATAAGCCTTGAAAAACACGTCGATAAAAATGTCATGCAGATCATAAATCAATTACATGCAGCTGTATGCTCTACTGCTGGCTTAGACAGAGTGTTTTCTACTTTTGGCTTTATGCAGAGCAAAACTAGAAACTGGTTAGGTGTTGATAAGGCTGCCAAATTTGTTACTATTTTTAAAGAACTTAATAATTAATTGTTTTAGTTTAGAAAAAAAAAATTAATTGTTAATTAATGTTTGGTATTTATTATATAATTTTTTTCTTCCTTACTGTTTTTTGAAAATATTTTCATTCTTTATATTTAATTTATTAATTTTTGCTTGCTTTAATCAAAATTGTGCTGTTGAATGAGAAAAAAACATTTTAAACGTTTAAAACATGTTTTAAACAAAAAAAAACAAGTTTTTTGTTTCTTTTAGAAAAAAACATGTTTTTTTCCAACCCTGTGTGTATATATATATATATATATATATGTGTGTGTGTGTGTGTATATATATATATGTATCACTGGCGCCCGGCTAACTGAAAAGTACCAAAATTTCTATTTGACCTAAGTAGGAATTGACTTTTAAAAAAAGTTTTTATATTACTTGTTTGTAATATTTTCATGTAAAGTGAAAAAAAATATTTTCTTTAGCAGAAATTTAAAAAATGTTTATTATTTTATATCTTTCAAGAAAATGTAACTTTTTTTTTTTGAGAAACATTTGTAAGAATTCAATTTTTCCAAAATTTCCAGAAAAAAACTGGTTTTTTTCCCACCACTTCAAAATTTCCGGAAATTTTACATCTCTACCCACACACTAATTTTTAAATACCTCATTTGCAGAGAAAAAAATAAATAAATAAGAAAACATTTCGAACAGATTTCATTCTATTAAAATCTAATAGTGTCAAATTTGTACAGTTTTCACAACGTTGTTTACTGGTTTAAAAAATTAATACAAAATTGCCAGCCAACTATTTTATGCAGTGACCAATGATATATAACAGAGGTCAGTCAAATCCCAAATATTCATCACGGAACACGTACATCTAGACTTTTAAAGTAAATATTGAAGGGGGAAAAAACATGTAATATATATGAAAAATATCTAAATTTACTTCATAATTTTAATATTTTTTTTTTAAATGGCAATAATCACTTGGATCTTTGTAAACACAAGAGGATTTTTCTTTTACTTCATTTAAATGCCTTTCTTCCCATACATTAGGGGTGCACAACCTGTGGCCCGCGGATCAATTTCGCTGATCAGACGCGAAAAAATCACGAATTCTGCCAAATTTCGCCCATCGGGTGTGTAAAAAAAGCAAATTTTGCCAGTCGAGTGCATAAAAATCGCAAATTTTGCCGATCGGGTACGTATAAATCGTAAATTTCGCCGATCGCGTGCATAAAAATTGTGGATTTTGCCGATCGCCTGCTTAAAAATAGTAAATTTTGTCGATCGCCTGCTTAAAAATCGCGAATTCTGCCGATCGCCTGCTTAAAAATCGCGAATTCTGCCGATCGGGTGCATATAAATTGCGAATTTTGCCGATCGGGTGTGCGTAAATTGTAAATTTCGCCGATCGTCTGCATAAACATCACAAATTTTGCCGATCGGACGTGTAAAAATAGCAAATTCTGCCAATTGGGTGCGTAAAAATCATGAATTTCGCGGATTGGGCCTGTACAAATCGCAAACTTTGCCGATCGGGTGCATATAAATAGCAAATTTTGCCAATCGGCTGAACTTTTTTTCAAAAAGGTGGATTTCCTCATTTAGGAGGAACTCTTTCCTGCCTGAATATTTTGTCCAACTTTATCTAATATATAAGGTAAAGTGCCCTAATTTCGCCCCCCTGTACTTCTCCAAAAATGGCGAAACTTGCCACACAAAGAACGGAAGGTAGTGAAAGTTTTATTCGCTAAGATGCATATGTATATTATAGATGCCAGATTTTCTATTTTTAGATAAAGATATATAAGACCAGAGTTCTTATTATGTCATTTGTAGAACGTTATTTACTGTACTGTAAGTATTTATTTCCTATTCATTGCATGTATTCTACACATAGGGGTAGGTTAAGATGCTAACAGTAGCATATAGTGAGTTTTAGGATGTTCAGTTCATCTTACAAGAACCGAAGCTCCATTCTTTCCAGGTCTATATAGTGCAAAAATCAGTAAAATGACTCCTGGCACAATTTTTGCAAAAAATGCATCTATTTTTAAATGGCCATTATTCTACAATTGAAATTCTTTTAAAATAAGAGTATACATTTCAAAGCAAAAAAAATTTAAATACAGTAAAATGTGAGAAATAGAACCTGTCTATGATGGAAAATCTGGCATAAACGGAAAATGTATTGATCCATGCAAAAAGAATATAATCATATACAATAGATGATGTACCTACTAAGAATGGAACCAGTCTATAATGGATTTTTTTTTTTTTACTGAATCTTCACTTAAATGCAATTATCCAATCAGTTTTTTCTAATCAGTGTTTATGTACATAATTGTCGTCATTGATATTTTGAATTCCATAAATTTCGAACATAATCCGAAAATAAAATCTATGCATAAGTGCCTTTTGAATTGCTTTTAAACTGGACCAGGTGGAAAAAAAAAATAAAAATCTGTATGGTTCGTGCCAGGCCAAGAAATTTCGGTTTGTGCAGACATCTAACCCAAAGTAATGCAGAAATTTTAAATTTCTGCTTTATAAAATTTCTCTCAGTCAGATTTTATTTTAAGCCTGTTGGGTCCGAAGTAACATCAGAATTGGACATTTATTTTTTGAGTACACAGGAACTAAAATTTGGCAGCAATTATACCCCATTAGATTTTTTGAGACTGTGCAACCTGAATTAATGCTAAAATTATAAAATTTCTACTTTTTCACCCCCTTCTTCCCGAGTCTATCAGACACGAAATAAAACCATAATTGTGTAATTTTTATTTCTCTTTCAAGGATATAGAATAGAAAAATTTTGCCTTTATTCTTCCCTTCCTTCAGATTTTTTTGGGCCTGTAGAACTGAAATTATTATAAAATTCTCTTTTTAAAAATGAGTTAATGTAATTTTGAAATAATGCTGAAACTGTAAAATTTTCAGCTTTCTGATTCTTTTCTCTGATTTTTCGATTTCTGTCCTGTGAATAGAAAACGCACCTATGTCTTCAAATGATGCACGGCAGAGGGTTTTGTCAGTTTTACTCCAATCAGGCTCTGCGTAAAGGTTGCTATAAGTAAAATGTTATCACTAATATATGGTAAAATGTTTGCAATTTTTCAGTTTTGATTTGCTTTTTCTACTAAACATAAGAATCTAATAAACCCAGAAGGGTGGTCATAAAAAACAGAAATTTGGGATACACCTGGAATACAATCACCCTTTGATACATACAGAGGCCAGTAAAATATTCATAATGTGCATCTAGATATTTAAAATAAATTAAAATGTGGCACATATGTATATATACCCATTGATTTTTTTTTTTTTAAAGAGCAGCAATCACCTACAGCTTTTCCTTTGTAAACATGATTTTTATTTTACCTTCTTTAAAAAGGTGAATATTTTTCACATCATGCATACTTATGAAAGATGATAGGTAGTATTATTCATCATGTAATATACAAGTATTCAATTTCTATTGTATATTTTAATTAAATCACTGGTGCTGTTAAATTTTGCTTCATGATAATTTAAAGAATATTCAAGGAGTTCTAAAAACTTCTTGGAAACTTTTTCCTTTTCTAAGAAGTCTGTACACAGACACTATCTTTTACTACAGACTACATAAAAACAACATACAAGATGAAGACACTGAACTACATGCATAATTTTAGAGCAATACTGAGTTATGAGCTAACTTTGCCATACAATTTACATGTCAAAAAAGTAAATCTTGATTGTCAAATTATATTAAATTTGTTAAGAAGCAAATGTGTGTTAAGCACTCTCAAATATAAACTCACTACTTTGTGACACATTCAAGAAATCATTTTCACGAATAAATTATTTTCAAGACATAACAAGGAAAGGCAATAATTAGATAACAATGAGCTATAATTGCAAGTATATCATAAACACATTAAAAAGAGGACTATTAAAACTTTTTTTTTTTTTAAATCAAACTTATTTTGAACCAGAAATGTTACTTAATGAAAATGAGTTTGTGAATGTGTCAAAAATTCAGATGTTGAGTAGGGAAATTTTTCTTTTGAGAACACTAAAAAATTAAAGCACAGACAAAAAAAGACGACAATAAAAATGATTTGTTTATAAAATCCTTTATCATAATTCACTTCCAATGAACATTTTAAATAAAATGAGAAATAATAATAAAAAAAAAGTATTACTTCAGTTTAAATCTCTTGTTAATTGTTTAGTCTTGTTAATTGTAGCCTTTACAGAAAAAAATTTCTTGAAATTTAATATTATTGAATTTTCGCACAATTTAGATATGAAATACAGAGGCAGAAGCTTATCATTAAATGCTAATTAATCAATCATCGTTTTTCCAAAATTCATCTTGCATGCATCTTTTTACTTCATTTAACAAGAAAACACATTATGGCAGATATATAAATTTCAATTATTTTTAATGTAAATGATCGTATATATGAATGAATACAATTAAATATAAAGATCCTCTTACTCAGTACAAGCAAGTCCAATTTATTGTTTATTTTAAAAATAGTAAAGCACCAATTATGATTAATGTAAACAAATTACTATTTTTTTTAAAGGATAGAATAATCCAAAAAAAGATAAGTAAAAGGAAAAAAAAGTTTTAATTCTAAAACTTTACAGTATATACAAAAAGGAAGCCACTTTAAATCTTTATCTAAAGCCATCACAAAGTAGCACTTTATAAAGTTTATTATGTATTTGATTCTTTATTATTCTTACCACTCTTTTCCTATTCTTACTGCAATGAGAGTTTTTCTTTTATTATAATTCATAAACAAATTTCACACTTTTCACTTACAATCTTATAACTGCTTCATACTTCATGAAATTATCAGGCTTTATGTGATTTCTCTTAAACAATATTGAAATTATTCATTTAGCCTAGATCAAAGAGTCAATGAAAAGAAGTAAATAGTAATTATTGTGCAACAGAATTTTTAAATTGTTTACAGATATATTTTGAAAGTGGCTCAAAATTATTAAGCAATTAAAAAAGCATCAATTTATAACAAAAACAAGATAACACCTCAAATAGTCTTAAAATTGTGAAGAACTGAGAAGATAAATATAGCTATAACTATGGCACATTTTTATTTAATATTAGACTGTTCAAATCAAAATTTGTGACCTTTAAATGAATGTGACAGCTTAAAACATCCCAATAAATGCATGCAAAAGTATATCTATGTACTCATCTACAAAACTAGGAAGGAAAGAATGCTAAAAATACTTCAAATATAAACAATAAAGCCCATAATCAGGAGATTTATCCATTCATTATATTAATGTAGAAACAGTTGAAGATTCTGGCTTTTGAGAGATACTTCAATTCAATACATGTTTATTACATTTGTTTACATAAACTAATGTTGGTCATTTCAAAACAATTTAGTTCATTAGCGTTTGTTGTTATTAAATGGAATTGTTCGGACAGGAGCTTTGAAATTAGCACTAGCTTGCTGCTGAAGTTGATATGCCAGAGGATGAATCTTAAAGCCATACAACCTAAAACAATTGAAAAAGCATAACTAAATATTCAATTAAGAAAACACTTCATTTACATCTTGACATAAGAAACAAAGTTAAAATGAATGCAATTTTAATTAAATTAAAATTTGGAAATTTACTTAGCTAAGGGCATTTTTGAAAAAATAATATTTATTTAATTCACCAGTAGAATTATAGGTAACTTTGGTTTCTGGACTAAATACAGAAAAAAAGTTCTTTTAAAGAGAAAAAACCAAACCATACATGAAATAGTAACATGATGGATCAACTAGCAAGGAGATGAAAAATAATATTCTAAATTTTGTAATGAAGCAAACATTTGTCAGGTTTATTTAACACAGTTTAGAGTTTACTGGGATGTTAAATTAGCTTTTCAAATCAGGGTTTGCAAAAATATGGCCTTTTTTAAGATTTTGGTATTTTTTAGATTTTATGGGGTCTCAGGATATTAGTTACTAATACTGTCAGAATGTGTGGACTTTTTATGGAAAGCATTTCTCTAGTAACTAATTATAAAAATTAGAGGTACATCTAGTTGTTTCCTTAAAAGTTAAAAAACTTGTGATAAAAAAAAAAGTTTAAAATTTCTACATATAACACCTTTAAGACCACAATATGTTCCACAAAATTACGAATAACTGTGTTGAATGTTACTTAATACAGCATTAAAAATTGAGCTTTATAAACTGAGGAAGCAACCATAACTATGATTCAAGATGGACATCAGTGTCCAGTTAAAAGAGGAATTAAGAGGCCTATTGCCCCATGCCAAGAGGGTGGAGGTCTCAGACATGGCCCAAGAAAACAAAGTAAATAGAAACAAAAGAAAAATCATGTGTCAAGCAAAGATTATGAAACACTTTCCAACACATTCAGAATACTGTAACAAAACTTCACCATTTAATAAGGTGAAAGATGATATCTAGAAAACAATTCAGAAAACACATAACACATTTGAAAACCCAATTTCAGCAATTATCATCTATAATCAGTAAAGCATCAGATTTCTTTTGTGCAGCCCTGAATATGATCTAAAGATCTGTTATATATATATTATTTTAATATTACGTATGAATACTTTGAATTTCTGTTTAAAAGGAATACAGCATCTCACACCACTCTAGTTTTCTGTGCAAAAACAGAGTACGATTTCTTTGGACAGGCTTTGTACCATTTTTGCTCAGTTTCATTTAATGACAATCATTTATATAATTTTTTTTATATGATAAATAAAGTGACAATTTTTCATGGATTTAAAAATGCTGTTGTATGGGAAAGTTTTTTAAAAGAAATCGCTGGGTATAACCAGGGGTGTAGTGGAGGATATATCGTAGTATATGCTGTATACCTACAGGATAACTCCACATTTCCCTCCGTAGCTAGAATGTACACTACTATATGATGTATAGTCTCTGCCTATAGCGTATACCCCCCCCTCTCCCATTTTTTATCACTATACCACTGGGTACAACTAAAGGTGAATTTCACTATTACTTACCCATCATACGTAGTATAGGGTAAGTCTTGTAATCGTTTTGAAAATCGAAAAAAAATTTTTGACGGATTTACACGTTTCAGACACTGGAGATTCCGAAAAACATATTTTTGGAAAAATTTTTTTGCCGTCCGTCTGTGTGTGTCTGTAAACGCTCTATCTCCCGAAAAAATTGAGATAGAGACTTGCAAATTTGTATGTACTTAGTATGTAATAATGGGAAGAAGCCTATTTCATTTCAATAACCTCGATTAACCGGAACAATTTTTTTCGGACTCTCGAAATACTCGTTCTGATGAAAGGTATATAAAAATTTTCGAAATTGTTTATTTTAAGAAATGACTATAAAAGACAATAAAAAAACATAAATTTTGAATAAAGCATGAAGTCGATCGGATAAAGAGTTGCCGAGATATTTGTAATCCTATTTTCCACACTCTTCGATTTTTCATGACCCTGTATTTCATCCAAATTTCACTTCAAAGATATATTTTAATTGGAAATTTGACGCTTAATCAGATGCAATAAACCGCTAGTTAATAGGATTATTATTTTTGGAGTTATAAGGAAAAACCTCTTTCAAGCAATTCAGTAATCGAGCCTTTAAAGTTTGTGACGTCATCAAGCCACGATTTTATTTGAATTGCAATGCATTTTATAAGTAGTTTACACATTTTTATTTTAATATTTTACATTATGCATATCCATGATGGGTAAGTATTACGGTGGCCCCCAACGACTAGTTTTTTTTTTCTTTATTTTTAAAGAAGGATGAACGGGGAAAAGAAAATTTGCTGCTTTTTCAATTCCTATCTATTTTCTTTATTTGGTGCATATACATACATATATATATATATATATATATATATATATATTTAACCTCTACTGAAGAAGCTCTTTCTGTGCTTAACATTTTTATACCAATTAGTTATTTTTTTCTTACACTTTCTTTTACAACAGCTGTTGAGCAGATGTCATTCTTGTTTAGCTCCAATTTGCTATAAATTTATTATTGCAAAAGTAAACTGAGAAAATAATATACTGCCTATTTACTCATTTACTTGGACAAATTTATACTTGCTATATGAATACACAACTTAAAAAACTTCTTTTACTTAAGTAAGGTGTCATACATATAAAACAAAAATATCAAACTTGACATGTTTCGTAACGTGTTTTCATACCTCGTCAACAAAAAATCTTGATTTTTTGTTGACGAGGTATCTACTTATGAGTATGGTTTTAGAACTTAAACCGAAACATGTCAAGTTTGATATTTTTGTTTTATATGTATGACACCTTACTTAAGTAAAAGAAGTTTTTTAAGTTGTGTATTTATTTTGAAAAGGTGAAGTTTTTGAGTTTTTAAATTTTTGGTAATTTAAAAACAATTAACCTTGCTATATGAGTTGTAATTTTCCAACTGGACGAAAAATGTCAGGACCAGGATTTGAATCTGGGATCTCTTGGCTGAAGCTGCCATGCTCTATCAACTGAGCCATCCCGGTCGAATCTGGAGGACATAATTCATCAATTTGAATAATTGTGTCAAAATTAATCTAGTGTAATCACATATCCAGCGTTTACTGGAGTTCCAAATTACCTGCGATTTATTCTGTTGAGCTGATTCAGTTATCACACCAGATGCTATGATCAATAAGGTTAACTGGATGAATTATGTCCTCCAGATTCGACTGGGATGGCTCAGTTGGTAGAGCATGGCAGCTTCAGCCAAGAGATCCCAGGTTCGAATCCTGGCCCGGACATTTTTCATCCAGTTGGAAAATTACAATTCATATGATTTCTTTAGCAATTTGAATAATTGTGTCAAAATTAATCTAGTATACTTGCTATGCTTATTTTATAGAATAATTTGATTACTTAAGGGAAATTATGACATTGCAAATTATACTTAAATATCATTTTTAAATGAAATTTTTTTTTATGCCAGATAAAAAAGTTTTTTACAAAAACAATATACTTAAAGCTTTTTTTTTTTGTTTATTTATAAAGGCAAAATAGCTATAGAAACTTTCCAAATTATGTTAATCTTAATACTTTCAAGATTTTAATACTTTATGTCATTTTAAAATGTTAAGAAAATTTATGACTAAAAAAAATATCAGTTGATTAAAATCACTATTCAATCACTGATTTAAATCATCTGATTAAAACTGCTGACACCCTTTCATAATTCATTGCTCTAACTTTATTGTCCAGGAAATAGACCCCAGTTTTCATAAAATGAATAAAAGTTAAGAACCCCCTTTTCCCCATTGCCTCATTATTAATATCTAAAATACAATGATCCTTGAAAAGTTCAAACAAAGACTTTAGTTTCCTCTATAAATATGGCAAGTTAAAAGTATTATAAAACATTTGATTTTTTTTTTTTTTTCCAAGTGACAACATAAAAATGAGAACAATACTTAGCAAAATGTAGAATATAAGTTGATTTGAACAAAATAGACAGAACAGTTGTACACAACACAGCAGTAATATCTCAAACTGTAGTACATGGTAAGTCAATTAAATATTGAATTAACGGTTTTATATAAATATTTAAAACTAAATATCTAATTCGCATAGACTTTGAAATAAAGCATATCAAGTCTGTTTTGTAATGATATTCTACTGTATAAATGCCAATACAATAACAGGTATACGTTTATGAAATAACTGTTAAATGCAAATCCCCCCCCCCTCCCCCCGATGCTAACAGAAAAGAAAATCCTTATAATTTAATAAATATATTTATAGAAAATACAAGATATGCTCTAACCTGGGGACAAACTGATTTGTAGGCCTTTTGGGTCTATAGTCAGGATGTACCATATAGAGCATGTGGGGAAAACCAGTGCCAAAATATGCTCCATCAGTCTGATTATGACGAGATGATTTAGGATTATATACATCAGTACATTTCGGACAGTAGAGTTTCACCATAGACTCCCCAGGAACATCTGATAATCCTATATATACATAAAAACAAAAGAAAACATGTGATTAAACCAAATAAACTAATGCAAATATAAATGTAAAACTTAAAGATCGAGAAATCCTACCAATAGGAAGCATAGGTTGATTTTCACAATAAACACGAGGACAAGCCCCAAAGTCTCCATTTTGGTGTTTTTCAATCTGAAAATGATATATTAAGATTATATATAAGCTAATAATATATGTACTGTGAATAACAAATATAATATTTAACATATTTTATACCATGTCAAACTATCAAATATGAAAATAGCCACTTTTCAGGAGGGCAAAAAAAACTGCTTTAATTATGGAGGCAGAAACAGACAACTGTTACATTTTTCTTGTGCTGTTTTATGTCCTATTTAAGCATGCTATCATAAATCATTTTAATAAGTTTTCTTGCCAAAAAATTGCATTAGTTAGTTTAACATGCTATGCTTAGGGAAGGCACAGTGGACCACTTGCAATTTTCATTTTTTTTTCTTCTCTTCAATCTGCTTTCCAATCTGCCTGAAAATATTTTTGAATATTCCTGAAACCTTTTTACATTTGTCAGAATTTACTCAGAACATAGTTTTCAATACATTTTTCAAAATAAAAATATTTTTATACACTCGTAAATTGGACCAGTGTGCCTTGGAAACTGGGCACACACGCACAGTGGACCGCTATCAGGTATTATCTGAAATAAAATTTAAATACGCATCTAGTTTTGCTTTATATAATTTTTCTTTTATTTTTCCCTTTACCTCCAAAATAACATAATACAAATTTGCAAGTAACATAAAAAAAATCAAAAATTTATTATATTTTGAAAATACACAGAATATGTGTGTAGTACTTACAAGGATTGTTAATATCTGTTTTCTAAATATATACAGAAGTAACGAGTAACAAATACTTTCTAACAGGTAGCGAGTTTGAAAGTAACAAATACATACGAGTGTTCATTTAGTTGTTACTTTTACAGCACTATTCTATACTAATAAAAGAAAGTTTTTACTGTGTGTATATCTTTGTTGACAATGGCTAGGGAAATTTGTCGCATATGGATGCCTGCAAATTTAGTTTCGGATAGATGAAGGCAGGTTCAATTGTACCCGAGGACCGAATTTTGGATTTTTTTGTTATTTTAACTTGCAAAAAAATTCCTGTTTTTTCCCCAGTTTTCCAAATTTTCTAGCAATTTTGTTAAATTTAATCCAAAAGCAATCTTTTAACCCAATATAGTAAATTCTGTCCTCTTTTCAATAAAGTTTATTCAGAATTCATACAGATTCTTAAAAAGTCCTTTTGCCATAAATGATAACAATTTTTTCTTCATACATTAACCATCCAATATTGTATTTTATATTTCTGTATGGAAGAAACCGGGGAAACATTAAAAAGTATTAAGAATTAGAATTTACACACATTTTTAATAACTTTAAGAAAAGAGAAATTTTAGAGTTGCATCAAATAAAGTGAACAAATTAATACAGTCGAACCTCGTTAAATCGCTTAACGCGAAATAATTTTCAGGTCTCGTCAGGTGAGTCTGAAAATCAATGTTAATTAATTCGTTTAACACGAAATAGAATTTCGGAAAATCCCGCTTAAGGCGAAATTTTTTTCAAAAAGTCAAAACATGATTTCTTATGCAATGTTTTCGATATTTCAAACTTAAATGTCACATACTCTTATTAAAAGTGGAATTTTCTCATGGTTTGAAAACGATTTAAAGTGAAAAAGGGTTTCAGAAAATTCTGAAATACTGAATCCTTGAATAATGCCTGCTTTTCTTTGATCTCTGACATGCTCAAGTGTTCCCACATTAACCATATGAGCAATAGATTAGTCACAATGAAAGTTTATAGAAAGAAATTTCTTTTTTTGAAAGTGATTGTTCCATTACTCTGTTGACTGTATTGACAGTAACACATAAACTATAAACCAGGGTCTGAGTTCTCCTATCTGTGAGTGAAAGAAGTGACAATCTCTACTTCACTACCTGACTAACATAATGGAAACGCTGTTCACAGTTGCTCTGTAGAATTTTGTGAAATATGAGTCGAAAACAGCAAGCAGTATCTTTAGAAACCAAGCAAAAAAATTAAACGAAGTTAGCGATAAAGTGAAGAAAAAAAAAATCACAAAATGCGGCGAAGTATGGGATACCTACAATTCTTCTACAATTTTAAAGAATTGCGAAAAGATTGAAGCAGTTTATGCTGTGAGTTAATTCAAACCAATAAGAAAACGAATGTGTAGAAGAAAGAATGAATAAATTGAAATTGCTCTCTTGCGGTGGATAAAAGAGGCAATAAGCCAGAACATTGTTTTAACTTTTGCAGTTTTGCAAGATGAAGCAGAGGCTTTTGCTGATGCTCTCGGTGAGAGCGATTTCATATTTTCTAACGGATGACTGACAAGATTTAAATAGCTTCATAGACTTGTCTGCAGAAAGATATGTAGCCAAAATCGGCAAATTCTTTCTTAGACATTGTTTTTTCCGAGTACATTTGCATAGATGAAGATGTACTGACTTCGGATGTGACAACAGACGAAGAAATAATTGCTGAAAAATAAAGATGACAACATTGAAGTGTCAGACGAGGAAGAAGAAATTGACACAGAATGGAAAAGTTTAGTGTCAATAAATGAATCTACCGCAGCAGTGAAAACTGTACAACATTTCCTTAAGGATCAAGAGGATACTTCCTGAGCTTTGGACAAATTAGATTAGGTCCATACTTTCTTTAAAAAAGTACTCAACAAAAATTGAAGCCCAAGTCAATAACGGACTATTTAAAAATATGATTAACATGTAAATAAAATTATTATTGCCTAAAAAACGATAATTAATTTGTTAATGAAATTTACTATTTCTTATTAATTTATGATTTTTTGAGCTGGGATATATTTGTAGGATAATTTATTTAGTTTTTATATCTAACATAGACGGAGCCCTATTATGACGGTTAACACGAAATTTCGGATAACACGAAAAAAATTCCCAGTCCCTTCAATTTCGTGTTAACGAGGTTCGACTGTATCCAGGGGTGGAAAATCGAAAATCCATTTTTGTAGCAGGTTTGGAGCAGGTCAAATTGCAATTTTGGAGCAGTAAATGCAAGTTTTGGAGCAGTAAATGCCAATTTTTGAGCACGTCAATTACAGTTTTGGAGCACGTCAATTACAGTTTTGAAGTGGGTTAATTACATTTTGTAGCAGCTCCAAATTTAAAGCAAATATGCTTTGTTAATGAACTTTTCTTTAACATAGTGCATATATACAATTGCAACAAAATTAATTACTTAGAGTTTCAAAATTTGTAGTAATATGACTATAACAGATGAATTAACTTTCCACATTCCAATTTGACATAACAAATATACCATATTCTGACAACAAATGTTTTACACCCCTTTTAGAAATTAAAAAATAATTCAACTTATCTAACACTTTAGGAAAAGATTTAGGAAAGGATTTAAATTAAAAACAGAATGTAACAAGTTAAATATGTTTACTTACAATAGTTATTGTATATTTTTGGCAAATGACAAACATTTGATAGTAAATTTAAATAACCAAGTAATACCTGTAACTGTGAGTAATCACTAGACTGCACAGTGGTTTTCTTTTAAAAAAGTAGTATAAGTCAATAAGACACATTTTAAAATCGTGGCCAAATGCATTGTGGACTTTGTGAAGAGTGCATGCTTCTATATCAACAGTATTATTGTTGATTTCATGCAATTTGTTTTTTACAATCTTCGTGACATTCAGTCCACTGCTAAAGAACGACAGCAACCAATCTTTTGGCTAATTGGCTGAAGCACACTTTATAATAATAACAAATCTTCTGATTTGGAGTCTCATAATACAGGAGTAGAAAATAAAAAAAATGTTTTTGTATCAGAATAAATTGCAGTTCTGTATCAGAATTTAATGGTTTTGTAGTAGAACAAACTTATGTTTTAGCTTTTAGCATTGAAATCAAATAGAATTTTCTATTTTTCAATAAAAACAAAGATTATTTTTTATGTTATCAAAGTGAGCATTTTTAACTCAATTTTAGGACGCTACAGTTCTGTAAAGGTCTTTATGCCTCAAAAATCACTTATAGCATAAGATGTGACATTTATCAAAAACTGCTATTCAATTTCATATTACTTCAGTAGTCATGCCTTACCAATTTCATGCTTTTACATCTGAAAAGAGTTTGTGGATGTGTCAGAAATTTCTGCACTGTTGAGGGGGTAAAAATATTTTGTTTGAGAACAGTCTTAATGCTGGATATCTTTTCAATAATGCTTATTTCTGATAGCTTGTACATCAGGTGTGTTTTGGAGTAATCATCCTCTTTGGATTAAGATATGTTATATTATAAAAACTGAAATGTAAGACAATGATTATGTAGTATAATCCATTATTCAGTTAGAAATAATTTTTAAACTTAAATGATGCTGCATATCTTAGCTACATGCATCATAGCAGTGTGTTGCCAAGCCTATACAAAGTTAATGAATTTTTTTTTTAATTCTAATTTTTTAGATTAAGAAATTTCCATTTTTGGAGCAGATTGGAGCAGAATTTTAAAAAATTGCTAATTTTGGAGCAGAATGTAGCAGGAAATCAAAATTGGAGCAGTTCGGAGCAATTGGAGCAGATTTTCCACCCCTGCTGTATCATTAAAATGACACATTTTCTAATATGTAATGCTCCAGAAAATATAGCTTTATTTCATTATCAAAGATATTTCCAAAATGAAAAGCAATCCTGAAATAAGGCCTTGCTTTCATGAATATAAATGATTTCAGATATAAAAGCTCAAGTGATGCCAGCCAAAATTGATATTTGATGCATCATTAGATACACAGATTATTTTTCAATGGGAATTTGTAGCCTAGCATTTAAAAATATTAGGTTGGTGCAAAAGTGCTGTCATATTTTAATACCATTAATACCGTTAAAATTTTACTACTTGACAATTTTATCTATCAATTCAAAGCAAGCAGGTATAATAAAATTATCAGGTATTAAAATTTTACCGGTATTAATATAAGA
This sequence comes from Maratus michaelseni, assembly GCA_963931845.1. Classification (NCBI taxonomy): domain Eukaryota; kingdom Metazoa; phylum Arthropoda; class Arachnida; order Araneae; family Salticidae; genus Maratus; species Maratus michaelseni. The sequence continues at coordinate 378,076,287 of OZ007587.1, read as the reverse complement.
CAGAACTTTTGCACCAACTAATATATCCGATACAAATAAACAACATCCATACCATCTGTGCAATCCCTCGATTTGTTAGAATGTATCTTGCATGGATTAATCCATATAGCATTTCTGCTGCTTGCTCAATAAGATCTCCTTGATTTGGATTATCATCGAGCTCTTCATCTGCAATAGATATACAGTGATAAAAATAAAACAAACAGTATAAAGTACCAGTATTTACGAAAAACATGTGTCACTTTTTTTTTTTTTTTACAACCCATCCCATAAAAATTGGCTGCAAATCTTTATAATAATATATATTTATTGATGCCGATTTTACGTATAAAATTCAAAAGATTATACAAAAATTGTTCAAGTTCTTTTATAAAAATATTTTATATCCCTTTACATAACAACAAAAGACGTTCATCTAAAGAACAAAATTAGAGGTGGCCACTGGCCACAGAGCTATTGAATGAAAACAGCGACCATTAAAAAATTGTCTGCCAATGACCACCGATTCAATTTAATAATTTCTCTAAAATACACCTTCTATCTGCTCCAAAACATATGATGTCTATTCCTCGTCATATTGTTTTTCAGAAGATTTACAATCAAACCAGCCTTCTGTTTCTCTTATACCTAAAACAGGGTTTGTACACATTTCTTTAGATAAATATTAAGGACTTTCAAAAGCAAAAAACAAAAAAATTAAAGCCCTACAAATTGAATAAGCTAATGAATTATAATATGCATTTTTTAATACAGAGCTTCAACGTTTAAACATTCAAATGAAAGGGAACTTTCAGCATGACTTATTTGTAGCTAGCTTGAAATAACAAATAAGACATGGGATTTTTTTTTTTTAAAGATTGTAAAACATGAATATTAACCCTTTCAAAAACTTCATTTCCGAAAGTCATTATTGCCAAATTTAGTCTTTTCTGCGCATTTCCCATAGGATTTACACTAGACACATTTTGTTTGGGGGAAATACTCTATTTGAAAATTAAAAAAAATTCCTGTAAAGTTAACATTGCACATGCTTATTTACACTTATAATGTATTCTTACTTTTGAACTGTTGCTCCAAAATTCAAATATCCTAAATTAATCTTTTATAGCTGTTGTTCCAGTAAAATTTAACATTTAAGGGTAAAATAATGAGTTTGAAAATAAATTTCCTGTAAAATTTCCATATGTGGAAAAAAAAAAAATATTTGTAAGAAAAACACTGATTTTTATAACTAAATATCAATATTTTAGCATGGAAATTATTCATAGGCTTCAGTATTATATTTGATTTTGGACAATAAGAACTATTTTTTTTTAAATATTAAATGAACAATATTGGAAAAAAAAAAAAAAAGAGAAGAAAACACTTTTTAGCTGGCAAAAGCAGCGAGCCGTCCTTTATTAGGTTAGTTTGGAAAGATTTTCATTAATATATATATATATATTCAATCAACAATGATTTTAGGTACATTTAAGGTCCAGTCTAGTCTTTTGTTTAAAAATATATAATCAAAACAGACTGGAGCGTGCGTAGCACACCCGGTATATGCTACCGAAGGCAGTGGAGCTCCTAACTCTATGTTTGTTTGGATAGATTTTCATTTGAACATAAAAAATCATACAAAATCGAGGGTGTACGCTACTGAAAGCAGTGGGGCCCCCCAGCATTAGGATAGTTTAAATATATAATCAATCAACATTGACTTTAGGTATATTTAAGGTTATTATCACAGACATGGGCAACGCCAAGCAGGTCAGCTAGTCTATACTGTTATATAAAGAGAGAACGCCTGACTCACTGACTCATCAACGCCTAGCTGAAACAGGGTTCATACTCATTTCCCCTCAAAAAATCCCCTGAGAATCCCCTGATGTATTTTCCAGAATGAATAATTTTCCCATGTTGACAATTAACGACATTTTTTAAAACTTAGTAAGTATTACACCCCCCCCCCCTCCAAATAAATAAATAAATAAAGAGGTAATCACAAAAGTAAAGTTTTTATATCAGAAGGTTAATATATATATATATATATATATACATACAGGTATGTATAAAAAACCTGTATGTATTTTTCCCAGATCAGCAGCAAATTTTCTAGGTATCAAGATTTTGTTATGTTACACACAAAAATCTTAAGAGTTGTGAAAGTTCCACTCTCAAAGTTCACAACTGATTCTGAAGCACAAACTACTGATTTGTTACAGAATTTTTTGCAAAATTTACAAATTGTTGAACATTTTGCAGATACATGCTTTTACGTCACAAAGCATGCGAATAACAGCAAGTGCCCTCATTTCCCAGAGTAGCCGATTGTTTTGCCAAATTTTCCCAGGTTTTTGGTATTTTTTGGAAAATCCCCTGAGATTCCCCTGATTTTTAAGACACAAAATTTATCCCCTGACTTTCCCCTGATTCCCAGGTTTCCCCTGATGAGTATGAACCCTGTGAAATGACTAAAGAAAGGATCCTGAAACTTGTAGAGTAGATTGCTGTTATAACTTAGGCAAGCATTAAGAAAGGATTTTTTTAATCTTCCCCACAGAGGGGGTTAAATTGGATGGGGGAGGGGGATGGAAGTGGCGTCGAAAGCTTTTTGCCATATCTCAGCAGCAGTTTTAGGTAAAATAAAGAATGAATCTTGGAAGAATACAGTTACAAAAATAAAGTCGCAACAATAATTACAACAATGAAATACATAAAATACAGCTAAACCAATCTGCTAAAAAATAGTTTAAAACGTATTTCAGCTATTTTGGCAATTTCGTCGGCAACATAGGCAATAAACCCAATTATGGAAGATTAGATGAATAAGACAACTATTGCTGATTTTTGATTAGATATTTTACGTATGACATTTTTCCATTTGACGTTGACACATTGTTCATCTGAGCAAAGCTGGGACGGGCCACTAGTATTTAATAAAATGCAAAAAGTTTTAAAGATTTTTAACTTTGTGAGATGAAAGGGAAGATATTTATGGCTAAAGTTACAAATAAGGCAAGAAAAAAAATAATTAAGAACATTCAAAATATTTTTAATTTTGTGTACTTTGTATTTGGAAGGGCAAAGTAGAAAATTTCAATGGATGTGGTGAGGGAGGAGGACGAGATTTTTTTTTTTTTTTTTTTGTGGCAATTTTGGGTGAAGGGATTTTAAATAATTACTTATTGTTATAGTTACAATAAAGTAACAAATAGAGCAGAAAAAGTAAAAAATAAAGAATTTAAGATTTTAAACTTTTTGATAAGTTGAAATTCATTTCTACAAAGAACAGTTTATAATTGCTGTCTTAATAATAAAAGCATTAATAACCAATTTTCTGAAAAACTTGAGTTAATATAATTTCAACTGATATTGACCGATCAATAAAAATCAAGATTTTTTTTGTGACTGATAATTGAAAACTGATATTTATCACTACAAATTGATGAAAATATAGACTTTCATGATCATTATGCATCTGTAAAAAAGAACATCTATTGATTCCTCTTCCACTACCGCACAAAACATCTATTGACCCCTCTTCCACTTCCGCAAAACACCACTGGCACAAAAATTTTAATTCAAATTGGCATACGCGTGAAGTAAAATTTATGACATTTTTCACAGCATTTATACATTAATTTTGTAAACTACAATTTATTGAATATAAAATTACATTGACGAATTTGTTATATTAAAATGATTTATAATATTTTCTGTAAAAAATATTGTAATTTAAAAGTAAAATTCTGAATTAACATTGTTTCACCCAAATGTAGAAATATTAAAGATTTTATTACAAAATAGTTAAATATATATATATATATAATTTTATAGTCAGATATAAGTACATTTATAAAATGACAAAATTTTGAACACAGGGACTAGAAACTGGTAACAAAAATGAATATACAATTTATGACTTAGATTTTGTGTCAGCTCTGAATCTAAATCAAACACAAAATCTTTTTTTCTGTAGTATTATATACACAAAACAAATAAAACCCAAATGAATTTGAAAAAGCACATTTTTAAAATACATAGATTTGTAATTATACTAATTATTTTTAAAACAAATCCACCTTACAAACTTTAGAAATTCCTAAAGATTTTTGCATTCTTATAAAAACTGGAAGACAAAGATTGGGCATCGAGGCAAATTAAAATCATTAACATTTTTCAGCTAGCTAAAAAAAATGAATAATTTTTTTTTTTTTTTTTTGTAAACCTTAAACACTTTTCCTCAAACTTGTTATTCTCTGCCACTGTTAATGCATCATGCATGAAAACTTATACTATTTAATAAATAAACATATTTTCACATTTTAAATCCAATTGAGGCAACCTGGCACAGATTCAAGGAACTTACTGAAGAATTTTACTATTTATTATCATGACAAAACAGATGTCTATAAAAATCTAAATAAAAATATACATATGCAAGAAATATGGAGAAGTTTTATCACCTTTTAGGTTTTAGAATTTAATAAAATAATTTAACAAATTCTTACATTTATATTGCGGATAGGAAAAAAAAAACAACAACAACAAAAAAAAACACTGTAAGTCTTCTAACCCCCCTTCTCATATAGAGAAAATAAATTGCAAATTTTGTGACCCTGATTACCGAATTTCAAGATTTTTTCCCCCACGATCGTTTGATGAAATTTGCGATATTTTCTCACAATTGTTTGATTAAATTAAAGACATTTTCTCATGATTGTTTGACGAAATTCAAGAGTTTTTCTTACAAGTGTTAAATGAAATTCGCGACAGAATGATGAATATCAGTTTATTCCGTGAGCATTCGGAGTTTTCTTTCAACGAAATTCACAACTTTTATTTTGTGAGCAATCAACGAATTTTGCAGGTTTTTCCCGCGACTGTTTCACTAAATTCGTGATCAGACGATTTTGGCAAAAAATAACTCGAGGAATTCTACTAATACATGGAAGAATATTTGTGACAGATCAATGCAGTTTTTTTCTTTGTTTCAGCAGACATTGCAAACTGATTAAAAAACCACCACCCACCCACCCACACCCACACCAAAAAGTAGAAATTTGTGGAAAAGTGACATCCCTGTTTAATGCATATTTTAAAATTATGGGCAATAGAAAAAAGAAAAAAAGTGGTAAATATCACGGAATTATGGAGGAGAATCTGAGAAAATTGCAGATTTGATAAAATAGATTAAAAATGCGTAAATCCGTTGCTCGACGAAAATTGTGGCATCCTTGAGTGAAGTAGTGGACTCTAGTTCAACACGTGATCCAGCAACAATAAACATAAACACAATGTGTGGAAGTGGATATGTTGACCCAGGTTGAGAAAAGCAAGAGTTGGGTTGAAGTGAGCTTGTCTGGTAAGGAGGATGAACCAAGTTTAACCAATCAATGGTGACAAGATATAATTTTAGAAACATCAGCTTAGAATTGGTCCAACTTGGTCCAACACAGATCGCTGTACTTCTTTACCAAACAATTGCTGCAAATATCGCATTTTAAAGATAACTTTTTACATTATTAAAAGATTATATAATAAAACTCAAATTTAATGGAATATTAAAACATATTTTTCTAAGGCATGGCTCCCAACACATTTTAGTCTTTCAAAAAAAGGAGGAAGACCAATTTTATTTAAAAAGGGGAACTAAAAAGGGACCATATGTCTAAAAATACTGCACCAAGTTTCCCTAAATATGCAATTTTTTTAAAATTACCTCAGAAAATATGTTAATTGGTTATCTTTACAAAGATGTCATTAAAAAATGTACACAGCTTTATTTAACACAGCAAAAACTGATTTGGAATAAAATATAAACAGTAAAAATTAATGCATCTAAGAAAATATTACAAAAGTATAGTGCATTTCTTTTAATTTAACATTGAGTAACAGTAATCAGTAAATAAAAAAGGACAGCATAACAGCGTCTTCTGTTGACTAATAAAATTTAAAATTAGATTAACATATATATTGTTAATTATTAACATCAAACATAAAATTAAATTCCTTTCTACACAATAGAAGCTGAGATAAGCTATAATATGTTCATCCGAAAAAGCATAGTATGGCAATGCCTCCTGCGTAGCGATCAAAACCATTATCGAATCAACTATAATTCGTAATCATCTTAATACATATTAAATTTGGTGAAATTCTATCCCACACATGCCGAGATCTAGCCAGGGTTGTAAAAAACCCGGGTAAAAAAAAAAAAAAAAAAAAAAAACAGCCCTAGCCCTGGATCTAGTTATTACAGAAATTGTTAAAAATGTGACCCAGTAGTGCTGCCTGTTGGATGAAATACACTAAAATCTAATCAGCATCAATTTATGCTAAGAGTTAGCTGAATGTGAAGTTTGATGAAATTTCACCCGAAATGCTGAGATACCTCATTAAAATACCTCCAGAGATACCTACATAAATAGATCCAGAGATGCCTTATTTAGGGTTTAATCTAGAGCTAGCCAAATAGCCAAAAAGCTAACTGAAAGCACCTTTTGCCCCCAAAGCATTTAGTGGATTAGCCAAATAGCAACAGCCAAAAAATATATATATCATTTCCATTTTGTCATTCCTGCCTTTCGTAAACTTGCTGCTGCCACGTGAAAAAAATCTCAAACTGCCTCTGTCCCGGCAACTCTCTTCACAATTTGTCTTGTCCTCTATGCAAGCATCTTACAAATAGTGTGACGTCATTTGCTTTAAACAAGCATTGAGGAAATTAAAAGTTTGTTTATATTTTGTTGATGATGATTACCAAAAACTTAGGTAATGAAACCAAAACTGTTCATGAATGGAAGTTGTTCAGGCAGGTTCTGGCTACAAGGGGGTAAAGAAATTAAACCAGCTGATTATATTCTTTTTCCCATAAAAATGGCATTACTGACATGTTTCCCAATGTGACTTCTTTGTATGAATTTGTAGCAACAATTCTGTTGTCTACAGCAGATTGTGAAAGGGGATTGAGTCTCGTGAATATAACAAAAACTGTCTTGAGAAATAGAATGACAATCAAAAATTTAAGTAACTTAATGGTGATTAATTTGGAAGGGGAAGTTTAAAAAGAATTTCTATTTAAAATAGAATTTGATGTGTGATGTATGGCCAAATCTCAAAGGGTCAATGTTACAGAGTGATGTACTATTTGTATATTGCATAATTAAAATTAATACTCACTCATTTATGTAGAAATTTTGTATAAATAAGTTTTTTTCTTGGCTAAACCTATTTTTATTTGGCTAACAGTTATTGGCTGCAATTAGCCAAAAAGCTACAAATCCCTTTTTCCTAGATTAAACACTACTTATTAAAATATCTCATGTAAAATGTAATTGTCCATAAGCAGCATAACATGCATATGGACCTGTTATGCCATATATGCCAAAATATAATCAGCACCTCTATGTGCTAAAGTCTAATTAAATATGACATTTGATGAAATTCCATGCTTGTTTTTGATACAGAATGGCTACAAAATTTTTATCACATACAGAGAGAGTTTTTTTTTTTTTTTAATTATCAAATCGTATTCAGGTCAACCTAAAACTCAAAAATGGAAATTATTTTCATGTTACCAATACTTACTTCTGATAAATATATATTAAAGAAAGTATTATAAAAAAAAAATGTAATCAAGATTTCTTTTAATAACCATCAAAACCGAAAACAAAACTACATCTGTAATACAGAAGTTTGTCTGTGTGCTAAAGACACTATTGGGCACAGAGCTATAAGATTTTGTAGAAATGTATCTATGTCTAAATTTAGTTTAATTTTTTTTTATTAGACTAAGTTTTAATTTTTTAATGCAATTTTTACCTTTTTTTTCATGTTTCATGGCGATTTTTTACATTGATAAAAGGAATTTAGTTTCAATTTTTTGCCCAGTAGTAATTATTTTTTTTCTTTTCAGTAAAGTTTATTCCTTATTCAATAAAGTTTAATAAATTTATATTTTTTGACACCCGTGAAAGAAATAGTAAATTATAGTAAATTTTGTCCACTATGATTTTTTTTTAACTTTTAGCAAGTTTTAAAGTTTTTTGCATTTTGTGGCAGTTTTTCCACAATAGCCAATTAATTTTCAGTCACTAAAAGGGGACTAAGGGAACCAAAACCCATTAAAGGGGATCATTTGGCAGGCCTGGTAAGGAAATAAAGAGAACTGTTGAAATAGTAGGAAAAACATAAAACTTAGCAGGTATGAAATAATCGGGCCATTTTCAAAATTCGCTTACATATGCTGTGCCAGAGGAAAAAGAAAATTCAAACATACATTAATATTTAATGTTTAATTTGAGCTATGCATTATATAAAGAAGACTATATTAAATATTTCTAGCTTTAAATATTTAAAAAATCAATAAAAATTGTTGAGATATAAATCTGTATAAATGAATTAGTGTCAAATCCGTTACCAAGTGTCAAGACCATTACCACACTTTTTTTTAATGTATTTTATTAATATCATTTTTTCACCATTCTACTGTCATTTATCTTTCAACTAAGAAAGAGATATAATTTTCATAAAATTCAATAATTTACATAAATATACTATATTATTAAAAAAAGTTTTACATAAATTTCTATGTGGTCAAAATTTGTAGCTATAAATGTTTCTCATTTCAATTTAAGTATTATTGTTAAGTATCATGTTCTGAAATTTAGGGACATAAGTCACTTCAAAGTAAGTTGATTTTTGAAACTTTAGAAAAATTAAAAGGTGAGTATTTTCAGTAATTTTGTATGGTAACGGGACTTTATATTTGGTAACGGATTTGACACAAGTTCATTTATACTGATTTATATCTCAACAATTTTTATTGATTTTTTTAATTTTTAATGCTAGAAATATTTAATACAATCTTCTTTATATAATGCACAGCTCAAATTAAACATTACAACATATTAATGTATATTTGAATTTTCTTCTTTTTTCTCTGGGACAGCATATATAAGTGAATTTTGAAAATGACCCAATCATATTCTTCACACATACACACACAAACAAATATTTGCAAAAGTTCAAATTTTGATACAGTGGCAAAAGTTAATGAAAACGACAGGCGTTCTTTCTTTTCAGAAACTATAAAATCAATAGCCTTTTCCATTTTTTGTTAAAAGCAACCTTATTCCAAATCACTAATAGTCATGTCTCCTAGTTTCATGCTTTTACGTTTAAAAATGAGTTTATGAATATGTCAGAAAGTTTTGTGTTGAGAAGAGAAAAATACTTTGAGAATACCCTTAAGATTTGTCCTAACATAGCATTTGTTAAAAACATCTTTCAGCACTCAAAATAGAATAAAAAATATCACAACAGACTCACAGGGAAAAATCTCAGTAATTTAATGCACACTGCAGTTGAAAACTCTCTATATGATATAACTGTCTCTCTTTATGCTGGTTAGACAGTGGCAGTAATTTGTATGCAGATGAAAAGCTGTATATATTGCTATTAAAATTTTTGAAATAAAAGTTTTATTCAGACTCAAATTTTAACAGAAAATGACATTTTCGCAATCATACCCCCCCCCCCCCCCCACACACACACGAAAAATGAGAACCCTGTACATTCTATTATTATTGCGACTCAATGGTTCTCAAGCTATTATCTTCTGATACACTGCTCAAAGTTCAAATGAACAAGATTTAAATTTCTGCAAATAAAGCAAAAATTAAGAAATAATTTTAAATAAAAATATAGCTATTTAAAATTAATAAAAAGGACACAAATACTGTAGTCAAAGAAATTACAAACCAGGTTCTAAATCCAAAATCATATCTAAAGCTTGACGATAATGAGGAACTTGTTCACTAAGTCCAGTTAAATTGAATTTATCTTGAATATAATCTTCATCCACCTTGAACAAAAAGATTAAAATAATTACATAAAAGAAAAAAAAGAGATAAATATAGATTTTATAAAGAAAATTTTTAGGATTTTTCTAAAAATACTTTGAAATTTCTCACTCTTTTTCCAGTATAAAAAATACGAAGTGACTTTTATCAAGTTTATGTTTTAAAAAGTCCTTCCGGCCTGTACCGGGAGGAAAAGGTAGCTTTCCTATATCTTAGTTTTAAAATTTTAGCTAATGTTACACGAAAACAGCAAGCTAAAATGCAAAGAAACGTTTACAAAAGATTCGTTAATACTGAATTTGAATAAGAAATTCGCCAAATTAATGAGCAATAGCCAAATTGGCTTCATTTATGAAAACTTATTTTGATCGCCCAAATTTGGCGATATTTCGCCAAATGTCGCCCAATTTTGCCAATTTTGGCGTTAACGGATATGAATACATAGTTTTATGCGTATGATTGGGAAAATTATTACAACAATGAAAGAAAATAATTTGCGAGTAATCGCGTTAATGTGCTGTTTTGTTTCAAAATGTCAGCCACCTTAGAATTTCAAACTGCTCTATCTCAGCCATTTTTTAAGATAGAGGTAAACCAAAAAAAGCTCTGGAATCCTTGTATCAAGGCCTAACACGTAATTAAAAAATAAATTTGAATTTTTAAATTTTTTGTATATTTATTTTAGATTTTAAGTTATTTTACATCTTTAAATGGCCGCCATCTTGAAACAAGATGGCGGACCAAGCTGGCCAACGAACTCGGTCGAGACATTAGTGACCTTAATACACACAATTAGTTTCATCAAAATCGATTCATAATTACGGGCGTTATCGTATGACATAGGTCAGATATATACAGTAAACTCTGTCTAAGGCGGAATCAAACGGGACCGAGAAAATTTTCCGCCGTAGACAATATTCCGCCTTATGCAAAACAGCCAAAATAAATAAATAAAATATATATGCGCAAGTCCTATTTTTACGTTCGTAATCTTCAGTACAGTTTTTTAAATGAAATTATACGTCTTATTAAATTTATTATTAATCTCAAAAACATTATATGAATAATAAAATAAATAGTAGTATCAATGATAAATTTCTTCCATTTTAAAAGTTAATGAAAATCATTTACCTTAACAACTACTTCATACTTCACATAGTGGCATAGTAGTTTTTAAACAGTCGAAAAATAATCTTTTATCGATGCTTGTTTTGTCTTTCTTTTTACCAAGCATTTTTCAATAGCACATTGCAAGTCCGTTATTATGGGTATCAATTCTTCATTTTTTTGAGCAAGAAAAAAATTTTCGAGATACCTAATGCTTCTCAAGGCGTCTTGATACGTTTGGATTCCTCCATTGTCTTTATGGTTTTCATAATCGTGCTCATCTTCATTTTCACTAGCACTTTCCAAATCTTGATATCGCTGAATCAAAATGTCCACAGAAGTGTTAGCTTCAGTAGTACACACTATATTGTCAGCTGATACGTATTCTTCTTCATTAATTTTTTCATTGCTGTGAACACATTTTAAGTCATCTATTAGATTTTGTAACTCATTTTCTTCCAACTGGTCAACTGATTCATAACCATTTTCTGAAACAAAACCAGCTTTTCTAAAACAATGAACAATTTTTTCAGGCGACATTTCTGAACAGGATTTGGCAATCCATTTGACAGCATCTAAAACACTTATATTTTTTGCCATTTAGGTGGCAGAAGAGCAATTATCTAAAGACGCAATAATGAACCGCAAGAGATATTTTTTGTAATGGGTTTTCATCATTTTTATAACTCCTTGATCCATAGGTTGTGTTACTGCAGTAGTATTTGCGGGAAGAAATTGTAATTTTATATTCGATAGTTCGAAATTGGCGTGACAAGGTGCATTGTCGAGAAATAACAAATTTTTTCGATTTTCTTTGATCATACGGTTATTGAATTCAGTCAGCCATCCCTCCATTATGGCAGTCGACATCCAAGATTTTTTTTTGAGATCTCCAAATCACAGGCAGTTTATTAATGTTCACATTCTTAAAACATCGCGGCTTTTGCGATTTTCCTATCACTAAGGGCTTTTCTAAACTGCCCTCCATATTCGAGCAAAGCAAAACAGTGACACGCTCTTTGAAGTTTTTACCACCGTGGCATCCACTTCCTCTTTTTGCAAGGGACTTAGTGGGCAACGCACGATAAAATAGCCCCGTTTCGTCGCAATTGTATATATCCTTAGCTTGATATCCTTCAATCAGTAGAGGAAAATTTATTTTCCATTCCTGAATTTCTTGGTCTGGGACGTCTTTCGACTCTCCGCAAACTTGCTTCATGGCAATATTGTGTCGATTAAGGAAACTCATTAACCATCCAGTAGAAGCCTTGAAATCCGCTTTACCTAATTTTTCGGCTATCTCTTTCGCCTTTTCAGGCAACAGTGTTCCAGGTATGGGCAAATTTTTAGCTCTAGCATTAGAAAACCATTCAAGTGATAATGCATCAATGTCTTCATTTTTCACAGCATCTTTTCGCTTTCTGTTGGATGATTTGCTTTCCAATTCCTTTTTCCAACTCTGTTCTTCTTTTTATAGCATCATAAATTTGTGTTTTACCGCATTTAAATTTAATACAAAGATCTTTTACAGAATAATTTTTTTCTTTCAATTTAATAACTTCTATTTTATCCCGCAGAGATAGCGTATTGAGTTTAGATTTTGAAGCCATTTTTTACTATCACTTAGTAATATCAGTAGACAATATAAAATGAGAAGAACAAATAACACGTGCAACGACCTCGTTTTCTGACCATGTGATTTATTGAAATAAAACATGTGTCACTTCGAATTCATCTTCCATCCCCTTCCCCCTCTGAAACCACACCTCATACAGAATGTAAATGATTGTAGCTTCCCCCTCCCCGCCCTCTCCCTCTCACATTAGACAAAGAGTTATGGCGACCAAATGACTGATTGCACAATGATCAGAACTCAAAATCCGAAGCAAGCAAAAAAAGTGATATTCTTTCGTTAATACAATGAAAAAGAGAGAAATGTTATAGGGATTTTATTTTATCAATTTCTTTTTTTTGAATAATTAATTGAGATAAATGTAAAAAATGTACTTGGTATGATGCTTTTTCTTTCTTTTTTTAAGAGGAAAAACATTTTGCTTATATATGAGAAATAATGGAATAAAAAATTATTCCTTAAATATTTAAACATTTTCCGTTCTGATGAATCAACTTTATTAATCTATTACGAATGTTGAGCATTTGATGTATGTATATCAGTTTTGAAGTTTCATAAACCAAATGCCTTTCATTTTTTAACCTTTTTTTCCGCCTTATTCAAAATTTTGATTTCGATGGGACTTTAAAAACCCTTCCGTTTCCGCGTTAGGCAAATTCCGGCTTATGGAGCATGAATTAATGTTATTCCCTATGTGTTTGCCGGGACTTGAAAATTTTTCCGCGTTAGACAAAATTCCGGCTTACACAGAGTCCGCCTTAGACAGAATTCAATGTATATATATATATATATATATATATATATATATGGATATATCTATATATATATATATATATATACATATGGATATATCTATATATATAAATCAACATTTGGACGGAGGGTGGTTTTGGGGTCTGGGGGTCATGATCGGTGAAAATATATCGAAATTTTCCAGAACTGCTTTCCTCCGAACGGCTGCAATAGGTAGCTTTATACTTTTTTGTATTGAAAGCTACCTAATAGGGTAGAAAAAGGAATTTTAAAGTTATATTTTAAAAAACTGCATCCACAAAATTCTTCTATTTATGAAAAAACATACTTTTTATCACAAGAAATTTAGATAAGTCATTACTGAGGAAAATTACATAAAAAGCAAGTGGCAAATATAATTCAGTGAGGTACTTGTATGTTAGCCTGGCACAAATCTTACCAATAGCAGTTTTCCTTTTTTGCATATGTAAATTAAAAACAGTGCTGTGATGTTGAAATAAAATCTTCTATTAATGATATGTCTATTTTCTTTTTCATATTTAAAATGAAATAAGTGAAAGACATATTTTAAATATGTGTACAGTAAAAGCTCGATTATCTAGCATTCAACTAACCAGAAAAATTCGGAAAGCTCCTTTATTTTTCTATTCCCACAAACAGTTGAAAAAATTTTTACTGCTATTTTAGGAACTTTATTGTTAGCATTCTCAAATTATCTCAGCGACCGATTCGGAGTAAAACAAATTTATATATGTTCATGACAGTGAATGTTATAATAAAAAAATATAGCGTAAATAAAAAATATAGCTCGATAGCACAGAATAGCTTCATGTTGCATCATAGTCAGCAATCATCTGCCAGCTGTTTTTCCCCGGCGAAAGAGGTGAAGGGGAAGGGAAAGGAGACGCGAAGGGAGAAGAGAGACTAATTAATCTATCTACTGTTGGTGAAAATTATATTGAGTTTTCTAAAAATTGGGGTGGGGATATATGGTCATTTCAGATATCAAAGGTTTCTTTTTTTATCTTCAGATGCAGAGTAGTGTTTATAATTGAAAGAGTTTGATTTTTAGACACTAATTGGAAATTAAAACATAATGCAGAATAAAGTTAGTTTCTTGTGTTTTTGGTTTGTTGTTGTATGTTTATCAGTTCAAACTTTTTCTTCCCAGCTGGCTGCCGAGGAAAAAAATATTTTTTTCAACAGAATAAACGGCAAAGAGAAATAATTAAAAAATAACGAAATAATACCCTTTTCTTTACCTTACTTCATATATATATATGTTTTTAACTGTTCGATTGTGTTCAAATTTTCAGCAAATTCAAATAATAATGATAAATTAGGCTGCTTACCAAATTTCTATTTAAATACAATAAGTTTCCAGAAAATTAGAGCCCCCCCCCCCCCCCCAAAAAAAAGAGCCCACTATCTGAGCCACTCCAAAAATAAAATGCTGACAACTGTACTTTGTTTTTATGGTGATCGAAGAGGTGAAATCGGACATTATCAACTTTTATCTGATAATGTTCTTAGCTATGCAGAAAAGGATTCATTATTACGGTGGTTTGCTGCACCTTTTTTTGGCCTGCGTAATGAGTGTCTAATTGAAGCAACACAAATGAAGAATCATACAGAACTTAATTTTCCAAGCGTCCACATGCTTTTTCTGGAAAGAAAAAAATAAACTTAAAAAATTTACAGGGTGCAAAGTTGGTATTTTAGGAAGAAAAGGGCAGAACGTAGTGCCCTTTGAAAAACATCTAGTTGATTAGTTGACTTCATTAGTTTTGTTATTTCCCATGTTGAGGTTTACTTTATTAGTACATAAAGTAAGAACAGCAAGTGTTAAAATACGCAAAGTAAGAACAACATGTGTTAATCATCTTAGTCCTAAATTAAAATCTTTATGTGATGTCTAATTATAAATAATGTAATGTTATAAAAGATTAATAAATAAATTTAGAAAGGAAAATGACATCCTAACACAAAATATTGTTTACTTTTACTTTTAATTTGTCAAAATTAACTTTATCAAATGCAAATTTAATAATAAAATAATTATTTGATCGGCTTCCAGATGAAAGGAAAATAGGCCAAAAAATCATTTTCCTTTTTCACTGTTACATTGATGACATACATTACCCTCCCCCCGTCTTCTTTCATGACAGATTTTGTAGCGATCAATTATCCGGACTTTTCAAGTATCCGGCAATTGTGCTTCCCGAGCGTGCCAGTTAGTTGAGCTTTTACTGTAATATATGTATTTTAAATGAAATGTGTGAAAGGATTACATTTGAAATGAATGCAACACAATTGATGGTGATGGGAACAACATTTGGTGATTTATCACCAGCATCTGGCTAAGATAAAAGTATCTTCTGTGATTAATAAAATACTTATAGATTTTCAGCAAGAACAATGAAATTTTACAGATGATTTTTCACATTCAGTAAATCCCAAGCTAAAAATGTCAAAATCCAAAGAGAGGAAAGAAAATTTTCAATACATAAAAATCATCCTTAAAAATTAATAAACTTCTTCGAAATTCTATTAAGCTAAATACCTAGAAAATAAATTAACATACCTCACAGAAAAATTCATTTCCTCGTAATCCACAAAACCAAGAGATCCAAGATACTTCCTCAGAAGAACTCATTTCTTCACTCCCTGGGGAATCAATTTTTGCTAAAAGAAAAATTTGAATGTTAAAACTACTTCAAAATATGAGGACAACCAATTCACCACGATTGTTTGAATTTTACCTGAAAAATTATGCAGTGACAAAAGGTTTATAATATTTCAGACAATTATTTTTCAACTTTTTTAACATTACGATCACCCAAAATAAGGCAAAGCAGCTCATAATGTCATATTTACCTAATTTATTTAACTCCTTATCAAAGTTTAGAATTACTTATTTGACAATGTCTATGGTGTCATTAAATAAAAAATACTGAAATCATCAATTATCACTTGAAAATAATTTCCTACCACGTGTTTCCAATGTTGAACCACACATAGAAAAGTTTCTAAATGAAAGCAAACCCAGTTTCAATTGAGTTTTTTATAAATAGATTTGACAGTTTTTAGCAATAATAGAGTGTTATTTCTTTCAGTATGCACATACAGTGTAGTCATCAGAAACCACTTAATCTTAGAAATATATGCTACAAAGTAGCATGATACACTGATGTCATGATGGTGACAAAGATCTGTGCCACTTGCTTGCATCATTCATACATCCACTTCTAAACATTGCATAATTTTAATTTTTACATTACTGCATAGAGAAAAAAAAATGTACTTTCAAATGAACTTTGTTTGAAAACTAGCACAATTTAAGGACTTTAATAACTCTCCTTTTTCACGAAGAGCAGCTTCAGTAGCCATGGTGCCATAGAAAAGATTTCCTCTATGGATAATAGCTTATAATTAAGCTTTTTAATTTTAACATTTTCAGTTTCTTAATTGTAGGCACCCCATAGAGTTCTCTGATCTCCCCCCACCCACCACTTTTAAAAAGTGGCTCTGCTTTTCATTACACATACTGTTGAGATTTCAATATAATTCTTCTGATCTGAAAAAAACAAATTTAAAAGAATAGACTTTTCATATGATTTAAAGTTTTCATATAAGAATGATTTAAAAAATTAAATTTTAATATATTAAATGGAAATCTAGAACAACTCCAATATAGTCTTTTTATCCCCAGAATTAATTTCAGTGTCAAAACTTGTTCAGATGCACAAAACAACTCCTTAAAGTCACAAAACTAATAAATTATCAAAAACACAAAAAATAACATTTTAATTGTGAAAAGGAAATATGTACTATAATTAAACAGAAATTATTAAAACAAAACTACTACCAAACATTTTTTCACAATGTAAAGAAACTTATTAACAAGAAATTTTCCAATAACCTTTCACTTCTTATAAACCACAAAGAATACAACTAGTCGTTGGGGGCCACCATAATACTTACCCATCATGTATATGTATAATGTAAAATATTAAAATAAAAATGTGTAAACTACTTATAAAATGCATTGCAATTCAAATAAAATCGTGGCTTGATGACGTCATAAAAAGGCTCGATTACTGAATTGCTTGAAAGAGGTTTTTCCTTATAACTCCAAAAATAATACTCCTATTAACTAGCGGTTTATTGCATCTGATTAAGCGTCAAATTTCCAATTAAAATATATCTTTGAAGTGAAATTTGGATGAAATACAGGGTCATGAAAAAACGAAGAGTGTGGAAAATAGGATTACAAATATCTCGGCAACTCTTTATCCGATCGACTTCATGCTTTATGCAAAATTTATGTTTTTTTATTGTTTTTTATATTTACTACTTAAAATAAACAATTTCGAAAATTTTTATATACCTTTCATCAGAACGAATATTTCGAGAGTCCGAAAAAAAATGTTCCGGTTAATCGAGGTTATTGAAATGAAATAGGCTTCTTCCCATTATTACATACTAAGTACATACCAAATTGCAAATCTTTATCTCAATTTGTTTGGGAGATAGAGCGTTTACAGACACACACACACACACACAGACGGACGGCAAATTTTTTTTTTCTAAAAATATGTTTTTTGGAATCTCCAGTGTCTGAAACGTGTAAATCCGTCAAAATTTTTTTTTCGATTTTCAAAACGATTACAAGACTTACCCTATACTACATATGATGGGTAAGTAAAATACATACGTAATTTAAGAAAAGCTATTAAAAAGTAAAATGAGCTGTTTGGCATTTGTGACTAAACTAGTGAAAAAAAAAAAATTGTACAATGAAATTAAGTTGAAATATTTTAGAAAAAAAATGTAAGATAAGATACTATTGATAGATAAGATACTAAGATAAGACAAGATACTAAGATGTTACTGTAATCAGTTACCTGATTGAAGAAAACACAATATTGCAAAGGAGATGTTGTCAAGCAGCCAAGTCACTTAGCTAAAAGAACTTTTGAGAACTTTCAGCGAAAACCTAAGAAAACATTTTCACATAAATTTCCATTTTAATGGCATCCTCAATCACTTTATATAACACAAAAGTATGTAGTATATGTATGTCAAATAAATTTGAAGCAGATGATAATATAAAGTAGGGCCATACTGAGTACTCGGTATTTACTCGGTACTCGGCATACTCGGCCAATTTGCCGAGTACTCGGTACTCGGCTAAATTTTGGGCCGAGTACCGAGTACAATACCGAGTAGTTGTAAGAATTTCATTTTTAAGCATTATTATCATTTTTGAAGCCAAAGTAATTTATAATTGAACTGTAAAAGTTATTTGAATATAAAAATATATAATAATATGCAATTATTCATAAAAACTATTTACTTAGTATATAGAAATATGTTTACAAAATACAGAAAAGTTAAGAAAAACCAAAGCAATTCAAAATTTAGTTTTAATAGTTCACTTTTTAATGTCCCTTTCATTATACCACAACCAAAATGATTAGAACTTTCATTTGAGCTTTTCAGTGTTACTCAGAATGGCAATAACAGTTTCATTACACTTTCCAGTAATTGCTACTGAACTGTAGTTAAATTTTTTTTATCTTACTTTCAGTAGCATAAAGGCAAAGAGGCTGCTTTAATTCATGCAATATTTTCAACATATTATACTTTGAGTTTCATCTTATGGTTAATTACTGTAATGGTTAATTTTTTTGGATTCAGACAAATGTGACTGAACTTTTTTAAAATTTGAACATGAGCTACAAAGTGGTTAAAATGTCCATCAATGTTTTTAGCTATAACTAACATGTCAGAAAGCATGTAGGGTAGATAAAACCGATTTTATTATAAGTTGCACATTGTGAATAGTGCAAGCCACACTTTCAACATCAGCTTTTTGCATTATTCAATGACAATTTGTATTATTCAAAATTACAGTAACCAATAACCATTTTTGACAGACTGATTTCAGGTATCAGAGTAAGTTAGATAAATTGAAGAATGGGTTTTAATTTCACATTGGCTAGTTTTACTTTTATTTATTAATTTTTTTTCTATCTTTTAAAAATAATGGTACTGTTTTAAATTTTTTGAATTTTCAAAAATAGTCTTTAATAGGTGCATAATTAAATTTCAATGACTACATGCTCAAGAAGTATGTTTATATATATCTACACACACATACATGTTATTTTTAAGCTCACTTCATGTGCGCATCAATAGTTCTTTCTTACACACAACTACTCGGTACTCGGCCGAGTAGTAAATGGCCGAGTACTCGGTACTCGGTCAAAGTGCTACTCGGTACACCCCTAATATAAAGACAGGGAATACAATCACGGCTGATTTTTAATCCTGAAAATCCCAGAATTATTCTTTGCTAAATCTTGGGATTTTTGGTATTGATAAAAGAGTGAACGCATACAGGCATCTACCAATCCACATTCCTAATAAATAAAAAAATAAATAAAGGGTACTTTTCCATTATACAAACACCACTGTCGCCAAGCATAATAGTTTGTGCAAACTGAAACTTTGGAAAAAGTTAACATTGTTAGTGTGAAAATGATCATTTAAAAAATGCAGACTTTCTGGAACTATTTTAATTAATCAATACAAATAAACAGTATGCAATAAAATAAAACTAAATTTAAACTGCAAGCATGAAATTGTAAATGTCTTAGCATTGCAGTAAATATTTATTTATTTATTTTTTAAATAAAGACTTCGCCACATAAAATCTATAAAATAGAATTGTACATAATAACGAACAATGACCTGATGTTTTTTAATACACCATTTAGTGCTGTTCAATAATCTTTCAACATATTGGGTATAACACCCACTGTTAGGGTCAACAAAATTATATTTGTGATTTATAATGTCAATTGCTGGCACTGTGCCAAAAAAACCCCTGGTGTTTCTCTATTATCCCGTCGACCACTTTTCATAACAAAAAACTATCGCCAAACTAAGATTAAATGCCAAAAATGCAGTCCCATTTACTTGATGTCAGAAGCATTATACGTGTTGTCATCAAGTGGTTTTTAATTCGACATTTGCATGTATTTTTCATTATGTTTTACTGATTTATTAGTTATTTAATTAATTAAAATAACAATTGTGTCCTTAAATTCTTATATTTTATTTATTTTGATATTCCAATGGCAACTTTTTCTCGTTTATTTGGTGTTAGTTTGGCGATAGTTTTTTGCTATGAAAAGTGGTGGATGGGATAATAGAGAAGTACCAAAAAAACTATGTACAGTTAAATAGACTTGAAACAATTTTATTACAGTTTGCTCATCATCAGGCAAAGAGGTAAAATCCATCGATTTTAATTAAAAATGCTGTGCCAGAAAATAATTTAATTTATAAATAACTTTAGCTTTTAATCAACCTGTAATTTGTAACTTTAACTATGAAAAACATCAAATTGTATTAAAATAAACAAAACATCCCATAATAACAACCCCCCCCCCCCTCCCCAATAAACAACATTTTAAAAGTTAACAATTAGACAATTTAGATTTAAAATAATTTAATTTATATTTAAATTTAAGTTGTGTTAGCGACACAACAGGTTTAAAACACAGAAGTTTATCATTCCTGAGGTTATTAAATTTCCACTTTTGAAGCAGAATTTAAAGACTTTTTGTATTAAAGACTGCCTTTTTTTTGTAACAGAATATAGGAAATTGTACCTACAATAAAAATTGTAGCAGTTTAGAGCTATTTTTCATTCCCTGCATTAATTTTCCGTAACATATCACTTTATGTATCAATTTAGAATTTGTTGAAAGTTTTCTAAACATTTAATTAAAATTGATGAAATTTCTGGAGTAATCTTGAACCACTCCATTAATCCTATTGATATGAAACTGAATTTAATAAAAAAATACGTTTGAAGCAGAGAGTAAAAAAAAGAAATAAAAACAACTATTTTACAAACAAGAAAATGTACTTCTCTCCAATATAGGGGCCTTGACGAAAGAAAGAAATTGGGCAACATATTTACTGTTTCATATACACAAGCAATTTTTTTTCAATATTTAAAAACAATTTAATAGAAAGAAGCCATTGATGTATTTCATATACTACAAACAGTACACTGTATGTAAAAAACAATAATACATATATAAATAAAATGGTTAAATATATAAATACATATATAAACAAGCATAAAAGTTCATTAGGTTGGTTTTCATAGCGGTTTATACTATCATTTGGCAACGAATTGCGACAAGCTTCTGGAAAAGTACCCAAGAGACCTTATAAAAGTACACAAATAAGAACTTTTTAAGAGCAAATAAGTTTATAACGTAAGTAGCAAATAGTTGAGGCGCATTTACATGATTGCATGTATGCAACATGCATGCTATCCAATACCTACAAAATAGAAAAAACTGAAGCAATAAAATCAGAGAGAGAGGGAGAAGAAAATCAAAACTCTTTCAGAATCATAAGAGAAATAGTTAGGGATGAAAAATAAACAACAACTTTAGAAATATTAAAAAATAACCTTTAATAAGAAATGCACGATGTTTCTATTTAGTAGACCTGGACTGGACACATCAGAGATGAAATCTTGTTTTAATCTGTTTCATTCATTTAATCTTCAATATTCAAGGGCTAATAAAAAATAAAGTTAAATTTAAAGTTTTAAGAAGTGCAATATAATAACTAAATCAATTAATCAAACCAGAATATACGATTTTAAAACTTACAATTGTCAGTTTAGAGTTTAGTTTTTGCAAGATAGTCGAAGAGAAGAGAAGAGATGCAACACGGAACAGTGCCATCTCTACGAAATAAAGAAAATTATTTTTTAGAAAAGGTCTTTATTCACAGAATAAAAATATTTATTAAATTATTTTTTATATTAAAAAAAATATGGAAATGTCCAATTAATTTTTGTAGCCTTTGTCACTGATAAATACTTTTTTTTTTCAAACCTTAGATAGCAACACCTGCTTTTTGTTTGGTTTTTATTTATTTATTTCAAATGGCAAAGTGGGAAAATGACGTTCCGGATCCGGCGTGATTCCGTGATTGAATTTTCGTTCGTGTGAATGTGACTATTATATTTCTTTCTAGTGTATTAATTAATAGAAGTAAGAAGACATTTCATTCTTTTATTTTTCAGTATCTCTCAGATGTGTAATTCATTTTTGTTTACGAAATTTCCCATTTTTCTCTTGCTATTTCTGTATCCGTACATATTTATTTTTTAAAGATTGTATGTACTAGAAGGGTATTTGATACCTATTTTGTTGTTGTTGTATTTGATATAGTCACACTAATTGTGTAAATACTATTTACAATAAGAATAAGACTATAAGACATGTTTAGATAGAATCTGAAAGGTTTCTAGAAATTTTCATTAAGTTTATCTTTAACTGTTTTCTCTTTGTGAAACTCCAAAAATAAAGTCTTCCATATGTTTATTTATGTTTTTTCATGAGCAGGCGCGTGACATATTTTTTGCGAAGAGTATTTACGCTATTAAAAATCTAAGGTATTTCATAAAATTATTTCTATAGAGACATGTTAAAAGACCACTTGTACATATCAGTAGTAAAACTTTAATTTTTATTTTAAAATGCTATTTGTGAGAACAATTTTTCAGAAAAATCATGTTTGCTGTAAAATTTGTGACAGCACATTCACTGAAGGTTAAATAATAAATTATATTAATAAGGCAGTTTTTTTTTTTTCAATTCTTTTTTTTCTTCTAATTATGCAGATTGAAATTTGCTTGTATTGTGAGCCACTACTAAAGGCATGAGAATTTAATTGTTTTTCATCTATGCTTTGAATTATGCATGTGTGTGTGTGTGTACAAAACCTTAAACAATTTAGGCTGTAGTATGATAAGGACATCAGTATGATTTCCTAACTTGTAAAATGATCAAAATTAAATATTAAATCTTTCCTCTATCCAGGTATCCTATGAGTGAAACTTCAATAATATACATTTATTCTAAATGCGCAATTAGCCAAAAGATACAAAAAATACATTTTTTCAATGCTTTTTCTCTTTTAATATCATAACACCATCATTTAAGGGCACAATTGTTATTTTAATTAACAAAATAACTAATAAATCTATAAAACCTAATGAAAAATACAGGTAAATGTCAAATTAAAAACCACTTGATGACATAACAAACACGTGCGATGCTTCTGACGTCAAGTGAATGGGACTGCATTTTTGACGTTAAATCCTATAGTTTGATGATAGTTTTTTGTTATGAAAAGTGGTTGACGGGATAATGGAGGAGTACCAAATTTTCAATACAAACGCCCAATTTTGACTTTTTGTAAATTTTACCCAAACATACCAAACTGGATATCATATTGGTCCAATAGTTTGATAATTGGGTCATTCCAAAAATAAAGCACCCTTTTGCAGTCCGACACTTTGTAAGGTTATATTTCCCACAATTTTGTTCCAAAATTAAATTCAAATACTTGAAAAGATATTTCAGAAATATTTTTCTTTAATGCAATTCTGAAATTTTAGATAAATTGCATTTATTACTTTTTAAATAGCTTTACTTAAAATTGTATCCTATAAAAAGCCTTGTCCCATGAGCAATTTTTTATTTTCAAACCATCATTTTTTCACCATATATATTTTAAAAGCTATGTCTGATTATATTTTTTAAGTCTCTGTAGTCTTATTATTATATCTACATACTTTAAATATATATTTTTAGATATGTTTTCATTTTATAAGGAAAGTTCTTGTGTCCCCTAATATTTGTCCCCTGTGTTACTTCTATTTTGTTCTTAATATTATAACAAGAATTTGTAACCTAAATGTTGTTAACAACAGTCAGTCATGCTCTTTTAGAGCTATCATTTATCTTAAGTAGTCATTATTTCATATGTTAAATTTTGAAAAATATTATCTGAGCTAAAGTGATTTTTGAAGGTAGGTGTGTTTTTTATGTGTCCCCTGTGTTACCATCAATTTACATTAATAATATATATATACACTGCTCAAAACAATTAAAGGATATTTGAAGTTTTATATAAAATAAAGATATAAACAAAATTTTTTTTGCCGAAAATAGAAGAGAATCACAAATGCAATTTTTTCTGGTTTTCAAACTGTAGAGTATGCAAATTTTGAGTTCGACGTCAAAACATCGCTTCAGCGGCAGCGAATGAAATTTGACTTTCAACTGGATAAAAGAGAATGAAGACAAGGATGATCGGCATTCAGTGATTGCTTTGTTTCGATGAGTACGATGTCTCAGCGAAGTCATTTGACAGATTCAGAAGCTTGGAGAATTTTTGGTAGGTTAGAAGGGGGCCAAACTCAAGCCGAAGTAGCGCAAGCCATTGGAATGTCACAAAGTGTCATTTCCAGGATCTGGAACTGTTCTTTGGAGAGTGGATGTGCAGGGCAAGGTCGTAGACGGGCAACAACACCCAATGAAGATCGGTATTTAGCGTTAACAGCTCGGAGACACCGAAACATGAACGCTACTCTTCTCCAACAACACCTTCGCTCGGCTACAGGCACCACGATTTCAACTCAGACTGTCCGAAATCGGCTCCATGCTGTAGGTCTGTATGCTCGCTGACTGATGGTATGTGTTAGATTAACATCAAGGCATCGTCGCGACTGCAGGGAGTGGGCAACCGAGCATGTCAACTGGAGGAGAAATGAATGGAGCAATATTCTGTTTTCTGACAAGTCCCGTTTTTCTGTGCATCCGCATAATAGGCGTATTTTCATCTGGAGGGACCGTGGCAGTAGGAATAATCCTGCGTTCGTGCACGAAAGTGTCAGATTTGGCGGTGGAGGAGTGTTGGTGTATGGTGGCATCTCCATTGACGGGCGCACTGACCTCTACATCATTCGAGATGGAGCTCTGACTGGTCGCCGATATAGGGATGAGATCCTCAGACCTATTGTAGTCCCTTACGCTGCAGCAATCGGAGATAACTTCATTTTAATGGACGATAACTGCAGGCCACATCGTGCAAACCTGGTGGAGGATTTCCTTTTCGAGGAAGGAATCGTTCGAATGGAATGGCCAGCGTGTTCTCCAGACATGAATCCAATCGAGCACGTTTGGGACGCTCTAGGAAGACGAGTTTCTGGCCGCCAACAACCCCCACAAACTCTCCAAGAACTGGAAAGAGCTCTTCTGGAAGAGTGGGGCAGAATACCCCAACTCGTCATTAATAGCCTCATTGAGTCCATGCCTCAAAGGTGTTCAACGTTGCTGGCCGCCCGTGGAAACCATACCCCCTACTGAAAATGATTTTCTTTGAAGAAAACACCTTTTCTTATTCTTTTTTTCTCATATGCACAAATTGTGTTTTTTTCCTTTTGTACACAAATGCGCAATAAAATGCATTTTTTTCTGCCAAACATGTGTAATTTATTCTCATATAACCTACTATGTCTGTCGACCATGTATCAATCGGCTAAAAAGTTTCCCAAATACAAAATCCACCTAAAACTGCAATATCCTTTAATTGTTTTGAGCAGTGTATATTAATTAATTTCGGTTTAAATTGTACATGTCAGTTAAAAGAAAACATTCATATGACTTTGGCATTGTCTCTATAAAAATATAATTATAAAGATAATATTTTATTTCATTTTGTCCCCCGTGTTACTAGTCCCCTGTGTTACCATGATGTTGGTAACGCAAGAGACAATGAGGTAACACAGGGGCCTAATTTATATTTTTAGGCAATTGTGTGGCTAAAACTTACATATAAAGTTTTGTATGTTATTTTAACTCAAAAAATATGCAGATTGTATTATTATTAAAGTTAGTTTTTTCTAAGAAAGTGGAAAATATAGTCATGCTTCTTTTACTGCAAACTACCAATTTTATGTTATAGCTGCTCTCTCAGTTCACATTCGAAAATATGAGAAATAAATTTCTAATTAATATATAAGCACATTTCAATGATTTTTGCATTCTTAGTGCTGAACATGTGTGCACTTTATTACTTTGGTGTCCCCTGTGTTACCGTATGTCCCCTGTGTTACTGACATTTTTTGTGTCTTAACAAAAAGAAAAAACTTTCTTAAGATTCAGAGGGTTAAATATGCAATGACTAATATGTTTAAATAAGTTTGACTGAGATTTTATTATATTGCTATACTGTTTACCTAATTATGTAAAGTTTTATATTGTGAGAATACTAAAAAGGTAACACAGGGGACATAATATGTCCATTTTGTGAGAAAAATATACACATAAACAAAAAATTATGTGGCAGTGAGAAAGAATTTTCATATCAAAATGTTAAAATTGTAAAAATACTTTTTTACTTTCATAAAACAAAATGGGGAGATTATTTAAAATATGGTAACACAGGAGACACTTTTCATTCAATGTGTCTACGTTTCTAAGTGTAGTAAATAATATTTTTTTTAAAGTGTGCTGCTGATATTCAATTTCTATTTTTGAAGGTGCAATCCTCTCAAAGATTTTTTTACTTCATTTTTTGTGAAAAAAAATTTGAAAATTTTTTTTTTCAAAAAGGACGTTTATTTTTAGAATGACCCAATCATAAAGTTTGGACTCCTTCTAATGTTAAATTTCACCTTAATCATTTCAAAACAGATTGCAATATGGGTAATTCTAATAGCATAACTCATCAACTGCTTAGCAAAATCGGGAATGAGCTATAATTTTGGGTTTGCATATTTGAAGCATCTAGAAATCAATTTCTGTTAGAAAATTCATAATTACAATTCATATTGTTTTTGAAAATCAATTTCAAAATATGTATTTTTTTGAAGCAGATATGAATTGTAACCTATCTTTTTTAAAAACAGAAACTTATTTCTAGCTGTTTTAAATGTGTGAACCGAAATTTTTAACACTTCAATAAATGGAATATGGATTAACAATATTAATGATAACTTAAACATACATACAACAAATAGAGATATATTAAAAAATAAATATTCCAGGTTGCGGCACCTCTATAAAAATGAAGATTATAAACATGAAAAAAAAAAGGCTAAGATAGGAATTTTTGGTTAGATATCATCCTACGGGGCAAATTTTTAACCAAATCAACGTAAAAACAATGTTTTGTACAAATTCACTCGGATCGGGCCGAGATTTTAACTTTTTTCCGGGCTGGGCTCAGGCCGAACTTTTAATTTTTATATTGGGTCGGGCCCGGGCTTGGAAATTTCAGCTCATGCAAACCTCAAATTCCTATATATATGTGTTTGACTATTAATACAGAACGGTACTTTTCGGTTAGCCGGGCGCCAGTGAAATATATACATATATGTATGTGTACGTAAATGCATATGTATGTGTGTATATATATATATATACATATGTATATATATATATATATATATTTCACTGGCGCCCGGCTAACCGAAAAGTACCTACAGAACATATTTATTACTTACCCATCATACGTAGTATAGGGTAAGTCTTGTAATCGTTTTGAAAATCGAAAAAATTTTCTTGACGGATTTACACGTTTTAGACACTAAAGATTCTGAAAAAACATATTTTTAGAAAAAAAAATTTGCCGTCCGTCTGTGTGTCTGTAAGCGCTCTATCTCCCGAAAAAATTGAGATAGAGACTTGAAATTTGGTATGTACTTAGTATGTAATAATGGGAAGAAGCTTATTGAATTTCAGTAACCTCGATTATTCAGATCTATTTTTTTCGGACTCTCGAAATATTCATTCTGATGAAAGGTATAGCGAGATTTGGGGATTGGAGAGCTTATAAAAGGAAAATTAATAAAGTGATGATTCACCCGAGAACAAACCAGAGTAAATCAGAACCTGAATAATCAATTTAGAAAAACTGTAAGCTAACTATCCCAAAATCTCACCATATGGTATGATCGTAAGTGGTAGTGACATTGAGAAGCCAAGAAAAAGTTAAATGTTAAAGATTAATTTTAAGTCGTGAAATTATCTAGCAAAGTAAAGTATTAGAAATCTTGTAAATTAATTTTTGAACTTATCTGCACAATCATGTAATGTTATTAATTCTCAACAGTAGATCAGTATGATGACTTGGAATGGAAGTAAATAAAGTAAAAGAAACACTCACCAATTTGAAGCTATACAGATGTTTATTGAACTAAGACAGTGCACTGAATAATCAATTTAAATTGGAAAGCTTCAGTTATATTACAACTACAATATTCCACTTCATAAACTTAATTGACAGTGAAAGTATTTTGAATATGGTCAATCTATTGATATTTTATTAGTAATGATTTTCAGTTCATATAAAAATTTAGGTCTTGTAATCGTATAGATTTCTATTAGAATTTAAGTCAATGTAATATCAGTTCTGATGTAAAAATATAGCTGAAGTTAATAATCAAGAGTTTATAAAATTAGCACTGTTCATTTGAATTTCGGCAGAAGCAACCAGAACTAGAAAAATGTTCAACGGCTCGAATACCTCTTATCACTAAAGATAACTCGACGTATGCAGCGGGAGATTAAAAGGTTGGAAGATCTTTAAAATCATAAGTAGTGCTGACTTTGTTAAAGAACATGAGAAATCTGAAGAATAACAAAGTTCTTGAATCTTTCGGTTGAAGACACTTAAGTGCAGAAATGTTGAAATATTTAGACTGGATGTCTTAAATAAATATTGGAGGA
This sequence comes from Maratus michaelseni, assembly GCA_963931845.1. Lineage (NCBI taxonomy): Eukaryota > Metazoa > Arthropoda > Arachnida > Araneae > Salticidae > Maratus > Maratus michaelseni. The sequence continues at coordinate 378,047,317 of OZ007587.1, read as the reverse complement.
TTGGAAAATACCGCTCGCTATAAACTATGGCTGTATCTTAGCGGCATTCAGATAAGACATCTTCTTTCCAATGATTTAGTGAGGATGCTATCAATTACGATCAGGATTAAATCTGTAGAATCAGGCGTTATTTCTTTCAAACATGGACGAGAACGGTAATTACTGTGTAGATTTAAGTCATTCCCGGAACTTCACTAACTTGAAATTATTGCTGAAAATTCTTGACTCCACCGTGATCAGCTAAAAGATGTGGGAAAATGTAGAAAGGAAAGGACACTAAGTCCTAAAAAGGTTATGCGTTGGAGACCATGACTTTATTTCGAGCTGTATGTATGATGATAGCAAAATCCGCACTCTGCTACCGGGCCGGAGGCCCAGCAGCATATATAGCTGGTTCCTCTCTCGCTAATCCCTCATTGAGAATTGATTATTACCAGATCTCCAAAAACACGGTTGAGCTTCAAATATTCAAAATGCCCTCCAATCAGGAGACAGTATCTAACAACGACGTCAAAAATTGTCGTTGCGCACCTAACACCACCTGACGGCGTTGAAGCAGAAACTCACCCACGCGGTTAAAGTTAAATCTTAACGGTAAAACACCCCCTGACGACACGTCATAGCGAATGTTCTGGAGCCTTCGATTGTCACCTTGAACTGGCTTAAAAATGACCTTGCACTCCTTGAGTCAATGACATTGATCGAAAACACGCGGGAAGGGATGGAGAAAGTTGTTGTTTACAAGAAAACGTCTGAAAAATATCAATGGCCGTCATTTGTAAACTCTCTCTAACTTCAAAACAAAATGCTAGAAAGTAAATAAAAATCCATAACTCCCTAACTTATGGATAAAAATAAAAGAAATTTTAGCTACTGAAATAAAATAATTGGTTCTTTCCATCAAACGTGTTTTGAAAATAAAAATATTTAATTTAAAGAATTTTGTAAAAGCAATATTGAGACTTAGAAAATAAAACGAAAGATCGTGATTTTGAAACGAAATTTTGACTGTATCAAAATATACAAATCTGAACTTTCCGAAATGAATAAAATTAGCTGTTAACCATTTTTAATAATAATATTGAAAAGGAAATGTGCTGTATTTTTGAATAATTGTTTTTTTTTTTAAATGGATATTACTTAAGAGTTTAAAAAAAGTAAGTTAGATAGATTTTCTGTTAGATATTTTGAAGTAATGTTTATTTAAAAAGTAAGAATTAAAGTAAATATTGTATAGTAAATATATTGTAAAGTAAATTTGAAATAAATTTTGTAAAACATGTGTAATGGAAAGAGATTGATATTAAAATTATTCTCTCACCAAAAGTAATCAATTTAAAATGAATGTTTGATTTAAAAGGAAATTAATTGATATAGCTTAATTTATTTCAATGAATTTAATGAACTGATCTGAATAAATTAAAGTTAAATGTTAAAAGACTGAATAAATTAAGAAGAAAATTTTTAAATCATAGATAATAATTTTAATATCAATCTCTTTCCATTACACATGTTTTACGAAATTTATTTCAATGAATTTAATTAACTGATCTGAATAAATGAAAAAATAAAGTTAAATGTTAAAAGACTGAATAAATTAAGAAGAAAATTTTTAAATCATAACAAAAGGTATATAAAATTTTTCGAAATTGTTTATTTTAAGGAATGAATATAAAAGACAATAAAAAAACATAAATTTTGCATAAAGCATGAAGTCGATCGGATAATGAGTTGCCGAGATATTTGTAATCTTATTTTCCACACTCTTCGATTTTTCATGACCCTGTATTTCAACCAAATTTCAATTCAAAGATATATTTTAATTGGAAACGAGACGCTTAATCAAATGCAATAAACCGCTAGTTAATAGGATTATTGATTTTGGAGTTATAAGGATGTTTCTTTTAAGCAATTCAGTAATCGAGCCTTTAAAGTTTATGACGTCATCAAGCCACGATTTTATTCGAATTACAATGCATTTTATAAGTGGTTTATACATTTTTTATTTTAATATTTTATATTATGTATATCCATGATGGGTAAGTATTACGGTGGCCCCCAACGACTAGTTTTTAATTACTGGATTTCTTTTATAGATCTAAGCACTATGGCTCAGAAACCAGAAGATTTTAATTTACCAATATCTGCTATTTCCAAGATTGTGAAAGATGCAGTGAGTGACATTTATTTTAATATAGCTTATTATTATTATTTATTTATATTTTTATAGTGTAATGTGTAAGGGTCATTGCATGCCAAATCAACCAGTGACCCATCCTGACCATTTCAGATTTTGATGAAACTTACAGGGATAATTCTCTTTGATGATATAAATGAGAATATACTTTTTATTTTTTTTATCTCAGTAATTTTTCATACAATTAATTTTTTTAATTTCGAAAAATCATCATTTTTTGGCTTGTATAAAAGTTTTCTGTTTTAAATTTCTCAAGTTCTATAAGATGTAGAGAGTTGTTTAATACCTCATTTTAAAAAGAATTTCATAAGGTTTAATTTGATATGAAAATTGACTATGCTTGGTTAAAAAAAAATTAATTAAAAAATTTTTAATTAAAACGGTGTTTTTTTTAAATTTTGAAAAAAAATTTATATGCTTTTTGTAATATTATAAACTTTAAATCCTGAAAGTTTTAGAGTGGGATGTCAATGGGAACAGCAGTTATCTTTAAAAAAAAAAAAAAAAAAAAAAAAAAAAAGTTAAACACCAGTTGGGGCTGGTATTTAAAGTTGGCACCTCACCAACTTTATGATTGTGTTTAAGGCAGTATTATCTTATTAATTTTAAACTTTTTTTTTTTTTTCATAACTCTGCTAATCCCATTGAGATTCCACTCTGAAACCTTCAAGATTTAAAGTTAATAATATTACCAAAAACATACATTTTTTTTCAAAAATTTTAAACACTATTTTAATTTTTGTAATTAATTTTTTTGTAATTAAATTATTATTTTTTAACCAAGCATAGTCAACTTGCATATCAAATTAAACCTTATGAAATTCTCTTTAAAATGAGGGGTCAAACAATTTTCTATATCTGATATAACTTGAGAAATTCAAAATTGAAAACATTTATACAATTAAAAAAATGATGATTTTTCGAAACTAAAAAAATTAATTGTATGTAAAATTACTGAGATAAAAAAACATTATAAAAGTATGTTCTCATTTATATCATCAGTAAGAATGATCCTGAAGGTTTCATTAACAATGCTTCTTATTAAAAATTAAAATCTTGCACTTTGATAACACTAATCATGACAAGGGGCTTATCTTTTCTATCTCTTGTTAGATTTTTTGCCAGCATTTAAATTAGAAAAGTAGTTTCCTAATAATTGAAAAATTCTAAATTTTTATAATACCATGTTTTATATGCAATTCTCTGCCACATATTTCTTCTAAGCACTTGGCTGAAGAAAAATTTTTTGGGGTAAACACTTGTTAAAGTTCTAAACTAAGAGGTCATTCATTTTCTTTGTATCATATTTCCTAAAAATAGAGAGAATTTATCAAGTCCAAGCACCCAGCCCAGATGCAAAAATAGAAGTACCCAATATTTTTTTCTGTAGATTTTCTCTTCACTGCAGTTTTTCCCAAGATTAAAACCTTTACCCCCAGAATTTTGATATACCATAAAATCATGATACATACAGCATATGGCATGGAAGTAAAGGAGTTAAATTCTGAGTGTCATTTTATCAATGTTTCATTTCATTGTGACATTTCTTAAGATTTCATTCATTGGTGTTATACATATAATTTGCAATATTTCTTTTACTTTGCTAGATTCCTGAAGGTGTTCGTGTTACAGATGTAGCAAAATTAGCATTATCCAAAGCAGCAAGTGTTTTTGTTCTATTTGCAACATCTAGGTAATTACTTTTAATTTACTTGATATTGCTTCTGAATAAAACTATTTTTGCATCATAAATATTATTGTGGCATTTTTAATCTGCAACAAATGAAAATTTATCTGTGACCAAAGAATGCTGGACCAAGCTTACTATCATAAGAAGTTATAGTAGCTCATAAAATAAGCAAAATTTGCATTTACAAAGAAAATATAAGAAGAAAATAAATAAATGCAGAGACAAAAATTTAATTCTAGCAATTTTTCTTAGCCCAGAATTTTTTTTAAGCTGTTTATTGATGTTAATTTCATTGCAATAACACTTTAGACTTGCTTATAGTAGGGAGAAAAAAATTGGCAAACATATGATTAAACATCACTTTGTTAAAAAAAAAAAAAAAAAAATATTGTAACAGAGCTTACATTATTTTGTTCAAGAAACTCTAATTTACAAATTATGTAACCTTTTAATTTTTAATATTTTCTTCATTTCGAAAAATTCACTTTTGTAATCTTTTGCACCCATGAAAAAAGAGACTCCAAGGGTAATGAAACAGGATTCAGTGATATATATCAATAGATATCATATATTGCGATATATATCATGATGATATATATTCAATATATATTTTTAAAATATCATGATGTTTGATATTTTCATTTATATATATATATAATGTTTATTTTCAATTTCAATGTATCATTGTGCTTGATATTTTTGATATTTTTAGTCAAAACAAGCATAAATTAATTTTTCATTTGTTATTGACTGCATTGTTCTGTAGACCAAAAACTTTACTTTGGAAGAACCACTTGAAAAAAGTTTGAGAATCACTGTTGTAAAAGATTGGTTAAAAAGAAAATAAAGATTTTTTTTTTTTTTTTTTAATTGTTGGGATTTGATATTTTTATTTATATATCTAATGTTTCTTTTCAATTTCAATGCATCATTGTGCTTGATATTTTCAGTCAAAACAAGCGTACAAATGAATTTTTCATTTGTTATTGACTGCATTGTTCTGTAGACCAAAAACTTTACTTTGGCAGAACTACTTGAAAAAAGTTTGAGAATCACTGCTGTAAAAGATTGGTTAAAAAGAAAATAAAGATTTTTTTTGTTTTTAATTGTTGGGATCTGTTTGTTATTTACGCATGTAATAATAATAAGAAAACTCTTTTTTTTCCCCCCATACACAGTGCTAACAGTCTTTCACAAGATGCAAAAAGAAAACGATTGTTGGCCAAGGATGTATTTGATGCTTTGAATGATTTAGAGTTAGATTTTCTAATACCACCTCTGCATAATGCACTTACAGGTGAGTATTATTGATTTCCTAAGCATTTTTAAAATCATATTATTGTTATTATTATTATTTTGCTGGATTGACTGTGGAACTATTAAAAAATAGTAATAATTATGTTTAATTTTTTAAAATATATTTTTAAATATTTTACTTCGTTTGTAGTGGAATTATTATAACATTGAAAAGTTACAAAAGTAAAACAGCATCATGCTATTTGCAGTTTTTCTGACTTTTTGAACTGCAAGCGTATTATTTAACGATATTTTATCAAATATATTCAGATCAAGAGAGAATGCTAAGTTAAGATTTTTAGAAATTGTAGGGGCAGAATCTTGAAATTTGACTGGTTATTTTTAAAACTTAAATGCTTGCACAGGCTGTTTAAAATTTAAATGGGTAAAATCAGTAGAAAATGTTCTAAAATCATGATTACCCTAAAAGTGATGTTCCCCACTTTAATTTTTTTTTTTTTTTTTTTAAGTAAAAATAAGTTTGAATTACCGAACTAATTTCAATATTAATTAATATGTTAAATTTTTGGTATCTTAGTATTTGTTTGAACTAGTTGAGTTCAACTAATTGCAAGTTCACTATGCAATGATCACACAATTATCTTAATACATATATGACTTCTTGTGATTTTATGTTTTTCTTTTTATTTATTTATTTATTTTAATTTCAGCTTATCGTAACAGTTTAGAAACAAAAAAGCAAGCTAAAGTTTTCAAAAAGAGTGATAGCCAAAGAGAAGAACCAGAAGATGTTGAGATGGATGCTTCTGGACCGGATGTGATTACTTTAGAGTCTGATTCTGAAAGTTCAAAAGAAGATTCAAACAATGAAAATGATAGTGAAAGTAGTAGTGATTAATTATTGTTTTAATGAAAAACTGTAATTAAAATATTTCTTGTTGAAGAGCATGTTTATGAAGTTTTACATTTGTTATTTACTTTTTGTTTGAGGTTATTTTATTTTCATACAAAATTTCTCAATGATTAATTATTCAACTCTCAGTGATTAATTATTGTTTTAATGAAAAACTGTAATTAAAATATTTCTTGTTGAAAAGCATGTTTATGAAGTTTTACATTTGTTATTTACTTTTTGTTTGAGGTTAATTTATTTTCATACAAAATTTTTTATTGACATATATGTACATAAAAGAAAATAATTCAGAATTGTCTATAAATTAATGGAAAAATAGTTATAGTTGAAAAGGCCTATTAGGTATAAAAAAAATAATATATAAAAGATTTTTTTAATGCATTTATTAAAAAAAAAAAGTTAAACATTTTAAAATGAAACTGCATGTTACTTAACTTAATGTAATTTAATTTTTAAATCAGGCTGTTTCAAGATAAATGAAGATTAATCTTTATTATTCTTTATGTAGAGAAAATGTGTGAATGAAAATAATTACATTTTAGTAATGATCCATAGAATTTGCAAATGAAATTGAGATCAACTTTACATTCCTCCTAGAAAAAATGTTAAATTATGAAATGTATTTCTTCTGATTTACTTATTTATATAGAATTATTAAATAAATGGTAACATTTTGCATTCATTAGATAAATTATTAAAATTGAACCTTTCTCTGGACCTTGTATAAATTTTTCCACAAATTTTGACAGAATTTGATTATTGTTTTTACTAAAATGCAAAATTTTTCACCTTATTTGAACCTCTTAAGTAGATAATAATAATAAAAAAAAGTATCCTCCTAATTCCATAATAAAAAAATTTCTGAGGTTTTAAAGTGGCGTTTTTATTATTTCATTTATTTATTTAGTTATACTAAATATTACATAAGAAATATACTATAATTTACATGAACTTTATTCTTGTAAGATGCTTAATTCGTATGCATATGGGTGTATCGCATGCATATTATCATGTATAGTAATAAGAATTCAAATGAGCTAATGCAGAATTTTAGGGTTAAATCATTATCATTTTTGTCAAAGTATCCATGACTTTAAAATCAATAGATAATTATTATTAATTTAATTTGAAATTTTCAATATATTGACAAGTATTTCTTTATTGTAATTATAAGAAGAAAGGAAAATCAGAAGACAGAGCTTTGGAAAGATGCGACACCCACATCTCTCGTGAGTTCAGCAGGAAAAGCCTTTCAGCCAATCAGAGTTGCTATTATTTTGATGTCACTGAATTAAAGGTCGCAGAACCTATTAAAAATTTATTTGGTTTGCATCTAAGGTGAATTAAATGAGGAAAATAGATTATGCATTTGTGTAGGAAAGATATTGGAAATTGAATGTGTAAAATACAAATTAAAAAATTACAGAGAAATATTATTTATTATTCTTTAAAATTGAAGATAATTAATTTTGATACTATTGTTAAAGTAAATATTTATGATTTTATAGATTTAATGAGGAAGTTGAAATTAATTAGGATTTTGAATTTGAAACTATTAAAACTTAATTATTCCAGAAATTACAAAAATGTTTTATGACAGTAATGAAGAGTTAAAAAATAAATCATTAAAAGTGCACTGTGTTAGTGGCAAATTATTTTTTGTTAACAGATTAGGAAGATTGATTGATTAAATATGAATAGTCAATATAACTGTTTTTGAATAATAACAGATCTGTGGACATTTTTGTAAAATGATAATCAATTTTGTAAATGTATTTTCAATAAACATTCTGTATGATGTTGGATTATGTTTCATTCGTCAACTGTGTGTATGTTTGTTTGCCCTGTCTAATTAAACTGAACTATGACAGTTTCAGTATTAAGGCTTATCATTGCAAGATTTCAATCTAGTTTAATTTATGCACAGTCAAACCTCGATATCTCATAGTGCTAATAAAAGATGAAAGTGTTTTTGAGTCACAAACAAAATATTGAAATGAATTTTTTACTCAGAAAAGAATACAAAACAATTTTGAAATATTCAAAATTCAAGTTATATATGTTTGATTTATAGAAATTTAGCAGTATAAGTTGCAAAAGTAGAAGATCTATTTTGCAGTTTTGTTTTGATTGGGGGAGGAAGAGCAAAAGATCCAATTACAACTGTTTATTTTAAGTCTTTCTGTTTATATTTTCTTCTTTTGTAATATCTTCTTCCTTCTCTATATATGCATTCTTTGTTGCCAAAAAATTATCTTTGTTCTTTTTTTTTTTAATGGTGAGAGGAGTTATTTTTAAATGATTATATATTTATTATTTATAATATATGTTTTATTATTTGTGCAATTTTAAAACTCAAACATATGCAGCAGATATTCTAAAAAATGTTTTCTCCAAACCTAGTTTTTAATTTTTGAACTAATTGAATGAACTGTCATATTTTCTGTATTACATGAAATCAATTCATATTACATTTTTTATATTATTCTTTTTTATTTAAGAATAAAATAAAACCTTTGTTAAAATTTTCCTACAACAAACATATAACCACTGAGACATTTCATTTTTTTTTTCTTTTTTTGCACAACAAAAATAAAAAATTGCCATGTTTACTAACATAATTTCTATAAAATGAAATTGCTGAAAAACATGCTATCGAAGTAATTAGTTGTTTTTTCAATGTTATTATTATTTTAAATGCTAACATTTCTAAGGTCTTTTTTAAGTAAATTAAGAATAAAATTTGCAGTAGCATAAATTTTGAAGTAGTGAATTTTAAAGCATATCTCAGCCAGTAATAAAAATATACTGTAACTCATCTTTCAAAATAAAATAGAGAGAAAAAAAAATGTGATACACACACACATAAATAAATAAATAGAAAAGAACTTGTCTACAGCAATTTTTATAGGCTATCAAAATTTAAATTAGAATACATATAATTTTATCTACCAAACACATCACAAAGACATTGTTCCAAAAAACCCGTGCTGTGCCACTTTCATTTGTTTTGGCTAATTGTGCATTATAATACTATGTCAGCATTAATTGAATTATTTATGGTTCATATTTCATTAATATTTTTAAAATGAAATCTTGAACGTATAGGAGGCGACAATAACATATATTCTGAAAATGGTAATATATATATACTTGAAAAATTAAGTATTAAAGCAATTTAACTTTCGTTAAATTATTATTATTTTTTAAAGGAAAACATAATTCTTTGTATACATTACTTTAAATTTATTACATATTATCCCTTCCACCTTTTTTGTTATGGTTACTGCTTTCTTTCACAAATTTTTTTTAAACTGAAAGTTCATATAATCCAGAAGAATTTTATCGATAGAAAAATAAATAAAAAATGTTTGCTTTGTGTGAATTGAACTATTGACACTATTCAAAGATTTTGAATTTGACATCAGGAAGTTTCTTGATCAGTGCAAAGATGCTGTTACTATTCAATTGTATTCCAAAACTATGAAAAGATGGATCAGTATTTGAAAGTTTTCACTTCCAATACATTCACCACCAAATTTAGTGATATATATTTTTTTTTTTTATTCACTCTACCTTAAGCTTCATGTCAGTAATGTTAACACTAATAAAAAACAAAGAACTTAAATTGTAGTAATACACAATTAATTATAATCTTTACCAAATCAGTATTTAATAAATTAAAACTTAATCAAATTTTTCACTGCGAACAATGTAAATTTCTATTTTATATTGTAAATCTTAAAAGTACATTAAAATATCCTATTAGTATAGGACACAGAAATTTTAATTATAATAAATTCTCAAAAAATTTCAAATTGACACATCCATGTAAATGCAGTGAATCCAGTTTAAAAAATATATATTAATGTTGACCATGGATACACTATAACTAGTAATTTAGACACATTCAATAATCTTCAATTAAGATCTTTAATGTGCTATGACACTAAGTATTGCATACCATCACAGTCACATCCACAGTCCATTATTGAACAATTCACATATAATTCCAGATTTCTTCATTTACAAAATAGCTATCAATTATAATAATCCAATTGAATATTTTTGAGATTGAAAGTATCATGTAATTATACTTTTCATCAATGTTTACAGAAATTACGTATACTTAAAAATTCTGTTTCTTTATTCACCCTTGAACAGCATATTCTCAAACTTCAAAACAATTTCATCATTACATATGTTGATAAGGCTGATAATAATTTTGTTGACATCTGCAAGTATTACTATCATTGCCTTTTAACTAATGCAATAACTTAAAATAATAATTTCACGATGCATAATGTCTCAATTAGAAGAAAACAATCAACATACTTAAAAAGTAAAACTTTAATTATTCATACATTATTATGATTCCCAAGCCCAGTGACAGAACTATCTTCAAGTGTCTGCAATGCTAATTATGTTTTCAAAAATAATCTGCAATACGCAATATATCATAAAAAATTTGTGTTTTGTCCGCGATCCTCCAACAAAATTTGCTGTATTCTCGAGATCATTCGACGAAATTTACCATTTTTTTTCAAGATCCTTCAACGAAATTTACCGTTTTTTCGAGATCCGTCAACGAAATTTTCTTTTCTTTCTTTTTTTTTTTTTTTTTTTTTTTTTTTTTAGATCCGTCGATGAAATTTTCCAGTTTTTTTTTTTTGGCGATCCTTTGATGAAATTTGTCATTTTTTTGCAATCTGTCGGCAGAATTCTCCGTTTTTTTTGCGATCTGACGACAAAATTTGCCGTTTCTTCGACGAAGTTGACAGTTTTTTCATGATCCTTCGACGAAATTAACAGTTTTTTCCACGATCCTTTGACGAAGTTGCCGTTTTCTCCGTAGCCCTTCGGCAAACTTCACATTTTTCAGCAATCCTTCAACGAAACTGGCATTTTTTTGACGGCCTTTTGACTAAATTTGCGTTTTTTTTTTTTTTTTTTGTGATTTGTCAACGAAATTAGCCATTTTTCGCGATCTTTAAATGAATTTCGTGGTTTTTCAGCAATTCTTCGACGAAATTCGCCTTTTTTTTTTTTTTTTTTTTTTTTTTTTTTCTTTTTTTCGATCCTTTGATGAAGTATGCCGTTTTTTTTGCATAATTTACGCGCCATAGCACATCCGCAGCATCGCTGTATATTTATAGTCTGCAGGTGCCCTAAAAAGTCTGCAGCACCCATCGCAGTGTCGCGTACATTCTGCCACGGGGTTCCCAAGTTTCATAAAAATCCTTTAAAATTCCACTCTTACACTGTAGGATGCACACTTATAATACATGTGCTAATGTGCTATTTTTATTTTAAATATCTTACACAGATTTATGATTTAAGAATTAAAAAAGACAACTAATTGAATAAAGCCCGTTTTGAATCAATACTAAAAAAGGAAAAATGTTTGTCTATGCATGTCTCTCTGGTGTGTTGGCAACAGAAGAAAACAGATGCGAATTTTTAAAAATTGCAAAACAAACAAAAACGCTAAAACAGCATCCGGAAAATATTTCTTTGAAAGGGTTAATATTAATATTTTTTTTAATCAAATAACACTATTGGAATCAGAAAAGTACCCTGAATAAGTGGTTATTTTTTTGTTTGTGTGTGTGTGTGTGTGTTCAGAAAAGTTGAAGCAGAAGAAAAAAGACATCTTGGAAAGTATTTTTTTGAAAGGGTAGATTTTTTTTTTTTTTTTTTTTAATGGATAACGCTGTTAGAGCAGTCTTTTGTATTTCAATTTGTTAAGCTGATGCAGACATGTAAAAACACACACACACAAAAAAAAATCTTTTTTCTTTTTCTCTGCTTGTGAAACACAAATCACTATGATCGGTGGCAGGGCACCATTTTGAGATGTTCATTATGGTTTTTAATTCATATCTTGGTTAATTAACACAAAATGAAAAATCTAAGCTTCAGGTGCATTTGGATCTGCTTTGGACTATCCTCATCCAAATTTTCAGAAATGTACTTGTCGTAGATTTTTTTAGCCACTGCCAAAACAGACACACTCAAACATCTTTCTTTTATTAATATAGATATGAATAACAAAAAATTTTGTTTGCTTACATTTGATATCTGTGAGTGCAAAAAGTGATTCTAAGTTTAAAAAAAAAAAAAAAAAAAAAAGAAGGATTTTGATATTAATGCCTAAATAATACATAATAAGCACACATTGATTGAAGAGACAGTAAACAAAATTTCAAAAGTCTTGAAAAAACATATGTAAAAACAAATAGATTGTTAAATTTGAACAATTTCATTAAAAAAAATTGTTTACATAATGTATACATGATTTATTAAAAAATGAATGCTCTCAATCTCAAAATTGTATTTAAAAATGCATGCTTGCATGAAAAATTAATTTTAAGGTATTTTTCCATTAGCTGGTCATAGGTGATAAATTGCCAGATAATCTTTGTTTATAGCTTTTTACAAGTTAATTTTGCACCAAATCACTCTTGCCAAAATAATGCCAACTAGCTGTGAAACACCAACAACGAAATATTTTAAACACTAAAAAGTAAAAATATAAAGAATGTAATATATATATTTAAAAAAATACCCTTTTATCATTTTATTGTTTAATATTAAATTATAATCATATATTGAGAAAACAATTTAGAAATTATGAATAGATAGTTTAAATAAGGCTATTTTTTTTCTATTGCCATATCTTTAAAAAAAACATCAAAAATTATAAATTTTAAAAATAATTTCACTAGTTCGTCAGTGTTGCTATACCACCTGGAGAACATGGAAAAGTCAGGCAATTTGGAAATTAGCCTAATAAAGTCTGGCAATTTCAATATTTTACCCAAAATCTGAATTAATCAAATTTCATGGGAGTTGCCAAATAAGTGCAAGCTTTGTGCCATGATAGGTGCGAAAAATCTGCCATGTTTTTTCACAGATTCCAGTTTTTGTTTCTTTAGAAATTTCATCTAAATCATCATGCTCATCAAAATTTCCACTTAATACTCTTACCACCCCCACACACAGATTACGATTTTTGAAACTCATTAATGTACTCTTGAAACATTTTCTGCAATATTTGTTATTTTGAAGTGACAATTAATATAACTAATACGGCATTTCAAATCTCCTCAAACCCTATCCTGAAATGCCTGCTTCCCCTTCCCTTTTTCTCTTAAGTTGGACTTAAATGACTTTCTAATAGTTGCTGGAGTGAACTATGGTTCAATACAAAAATGATGTACTGCTTTTTATTTTTATATCTCAGTTTGAATTTATTCTTTATTTGAAAGTTTGTAACTATTATAATTTATCAAGGAAAGCAATTCGTATTATAGTCCTAAAGAGCACTTGACAAATGCGGTCGCCACTGACAACCAAGTTATGTGGCCATTTTTTTTCTTCTTTTTTTTTTTTTTTTTTTTCTTTGTACAAAATTGACCTAAGAAATGATCACAAACAGCATTTTCTCAACCCTTGTAATTCTTATAAGATATTGCAAAATTACAAAATATTAAGAAATATAGAAATTTATTCAAACAAAAAATATTTTTAGCTTTTGTTATTAATTTTGCAAAAAAAATAATTTCACCAAATGCAAATTTTAACATAAAATATCTGAATTATTTGACTGACTTCGAAGGGAAAATAGGCATTTTTTTAAAGAACTGCTTCACTATTTCAGCGTTGCCCCCCCTCATCAGATATAGATTTTGTAGCACTCAACTATCCGGACATTTAAAGCATTCGGCAGTTAGTATTTTCCTAAACATGTTAGTTAATTAAGCCTGTACAGTAATTTTTTTTTCTGAGATATATAATTTTGATAAATTTTATTAGAAAACTTAGTTTATATATTATCTTTCTAAATCATGTCCTATTTCAAACTATGTAACCAATAATTCTAAGCTATGCTTCGTATTATTTTTTTTCATTTAATTCTGAAAAAACTTTTGTGCTTTTTGAAATCAATGATGAGGGGGAGGGGGTGGAAGATAAGTATTTTTTTTTACTGGTGACTAAAATAATTTTTTGCTGGCTACCAGATTTTATCAAATTTGTAAAGCGGTGGTCCTAGAAATAAGATTTTTAAGGAGAGATGCATAAGTGGAAAATTCAGTCAATGTCTGTAGTTGGAAAAATTTTGTATTTTCAAGAGACAAAGAATTTATTTCACCTTCGTGTACAGAGCACACTACACTGTAATTTTCTTAAAATACACTTGGAAAAGTCAGGGAATTTTATTCTCCCATAGGAGTAGCAACCCTGGTTTGTGTTTTCTATCAAGCATAAATCAAAGCGGTAAATTTTTAATAATCGGGGCCTATGCCAAATTAACATATTGTATTGGAATTTTTTTTAACTACATGAACAGCAGTCATGAAATTTCATGTGATTTTTAAGAAAAACACTAAATTCTTATAAAAGAGTTTTTTAACTATTTTAATTTTAATTTCACTTATGAGTATTTTCGTTTTAAATTCTAGATAAAATTTTTACGATAAAGGTTGAAACTTTTTGAGTAATTGACGAACACCTATTACTTTATTCTATGAAAGCATGATCTAGATATTTAAATAATTTTATTAAAATTAAACATGTTACCTATATAATCTTAAAAGTTATAAGCAATTTTTATCATTTCAGCCTTTAGCAAAAGCATAGATACAAAAAAGAAAAAAACTTTCAAAAAGAATGATTCCAAGAAAGAAATCCTTGATGATATGCAGATAGTTACTTCTCAAGCAGATGTTATTACTTTAGATTCTGATCCAGGAAGTGAAGATGATGATTCTAGCAGTGGAAGTGTGAGTGAAGTTGAGAGTGTCTGAACACCTTTAATAATAAATTAAAAAAAAAAAAAAGTTTTGCACATAATGTCTATATTCTATGAATATTGACTAAAAAGGGACAATGAATTCAAGTTCCAAGTTTTTTAGCTTTGAATTGCTGTGCACTTTTAAAGCAAAAAAAATTTTAAACATTCAATGAAATTTTTATTTTTTGAATATTAAATTGATTTTTAGACCAATACTTGTGTAGATACTTGCCTTTATTAACAGTAACATATATATATATATTTTTTTTTTATTAACACCTTATACAGCAGCTTTCAAAACGATGTGAACAATTTTAACTCATTTTATTTTATTCATAAATTGTCAAAATAAGATATAGTTTCATATATATGTAATGTAACAATTCAAATTTAAGTGGCAATAATTGTTGTAAGATTAACTTACAACATGACTCTTCGTTGCACATCAACTCCATCCAGACTTTGATATTTTTATAGTGTGAGGTCTCACAGTGGGATTTTTTTATTACTTCTGTGGGGAATTTTATAAAGAACATTTTTTTACAAACCACATCTTCAACAAGATATATAATGAACTGTAAGATTACATCAGTGCTGCAGTGTAAACCTGTTTATTTTTGAGAAAACTGTTGAAACAAGTCTGGATAGAATTGACATATACAGAATAATGAACGAGTTATTTTATGATGATCATTGCCACTTAACTTAAGGTAAATTATGTAACTTAACTATTAAATTATTAACTTAAGCTAAATAAAATAACTTATATTACCTATGCATAAAATTGTACATCAATTTATGAACATAATAGAGTGTGAATTTTTAAAATCTCTTTGATGCAAATTGAACAATTTTTCATAATTTTCTAATTTTAATTAAATTATAAAACAAGAGAAATATTCTTTGATGGAAATGCTGTTGTATTATCTTGAATTTCAAGTAACATATGGGTTGTCCTCACTTATCGCTGACCAATAGCTAATTCCAAAATCATTAGTTTTAGAATAATACTTCTAGTTGCAAATGTTATTCTCTATTACATTAAAACATTTACATCAAAAGGACTATTTTTCCAAAAGTTACAAAATTTTAATTTTTATATGGTCTTTTGGTCATGTGAGTTACATTTGTAAAAACAGGGATCATTCTAGAACATAAAAAAGGGCAGGGCGCACATTACATAATAAGGGCAATTTTCTTGAAAAGGGCACATAATTTCATAAAAAAGGCACATCATTTCAAAAAAAGGGCATTTTTGTAATAAGTGCATATACTAATATGCTGGTAGGGGAGGGGGAGTCTGGCAAAAGTTTAAAGTACTCTAAAATTTAAAAAATCCAATAACATTTCTAATTTCCATAACTTCACCGTTTGAAAAGTATTAAAAATAGAAAAATGAAACTTATGTTCTCAATCTTAATTGTAAAATTGTTTAGTATATTCACAGTAATTTCCCCCTTTTCCTATCTCTCTTTAAAACTTTTATTTACCAGATAACTTTTTCCCGGTTCTAGCAAAACTGGTTTTGAAAAAGCTACTTCTCAATTTTTTTTTTAGAACTTTTGTAAGTTAGCACATTTTCAAAGGCCAGAATGCCTGATCTAATACTACATTTCACTAGAGAAGGTGAAATTAATCAATAACCCTTTGTTAACCTTTATGTTTTGTTCAATGGAAAAAATGATAAATGGAAAGATGAATCGCTCAAAGTCAAAGATTAGACATACCAGGACATTTCACAGAGAAATAAAGAGGGAAAGAGGAGTACTCCTGATGTACCTTGCTAGCATTCTAAAAATAAGATAGGTAAAGAATTTTTGAAAGTACAATGCAAACAAGGCAGGATTCTCCGCAGGAATAAAAAGAGGGTAGAATTCTACATGGAAAAAGGGCAAGGAGGGTAAAATTCCACCTGGAAAAAGGGCAAGGAGGGTGGAATTTTATCTAAAAAGGGCATGAGGGCAAGCCGCCTTTCTGAAACTCTCTAGAGTGATCCCTGGTAAAAACATTATCCATGCTCTAACAAGTAACACAATGACAAAAAAAAAAATCTCATTTTTTTACGTTCAAAACTTATTGAATTATGATACTTTGAATTTTATGAATTTTCAGGGTAAAAATATGTCTCCATTTTTAGTACCAGGAAACACTGAAATTTGTTCAAGCATTTTTTTCTTTTTGTTAGAGCATAAAAACATTTTTCTGAATATAATTTACACAACCCAGGGTTGTATAAAAATCAAAATTGTCACAAATCATACTCTTAAACTTTTTAAAAGAGCTTTTTTGATGGAAATGGCTTTTGTGATGAACAACATTTGACTTTGGAATAAGAACCATACGTCTAAAGCTAAAGATTTAAGAATTAGTTATTGATTAGCAATAAGAGAGGATAGCCTGTATAACAAACTGTATTAGCTGTCATCATATTAAAACAGTAAAAAAATTTGGTGCTTTTGCAAATGTATACTCACAAAAAACTCTGTCTTTACAGATTGAAAGTATTGGTCTATCTTTAGCCACTTGATGCCATATGAAATTGTAATTACTTTTGTGAGTTGAAAGAGTGTTAAACTCTAAGCCAATTTTTAAAATGAATTGTAAAAATTTTAATATAAAACGAACAAAAAAGGTATAATATTAAAATATTTTCTTCCTAATTTTTTTATAAATGAAGTAAATTTTGTTTCATTACAAAAATATTATTTTTCTATCAAAGTGGAAAGAAAAAAATCATAAACATTGTTCTTTGCAGAATGAAGCAGAATTATAGTAAATCATTTTGAAACTTAGAGCTTCTTTTGCCACCAGTATTAGCATGGACTGTACATTTTTCAATGTTAAATTATTTTTTATAAAGTATCCTTAGTATCTTATGCCTTTCATAATAAAAACTCATATAGACATAAGCAACTATTTATTTCATAATACAGATGAATATATTTTCCAACCATGATGTCTTGTAAAAAAAATATTAAAATGGAGGATCATAGAATAGACAACACAAATTCCGATGGCAGTGATAAGTAAATTCCAGAGAATCACCTTTTGTAACCTTTATTTAACATACGATGTTTTTGTAAAACGATTAATTTCTTAAATTAAAAAGTCAGAGAGAAAGTAAAAGAGAACATTAAATTTGGAGGTACACAAGAATTCATCTCATTTAGCTTATCTTTTACTTTCCAATATATTTTTTGTTAAATTCTGAGGATATTTTCCTCGTTCTCTAATCCTTATTTCTTATGATTTCTAAAGAAAGTGCTATTTCATATTTTCAGCTCTTTGACTTGATGTTTTTTTTTTTTTCTTGAATTCATATAAGTTAAATTTTATAAAGTTTTTTCACACTAGCTTTTTTTTTAAAAAAAATGGCAATCTAAACTTTTAACAACTACAACAGAAATGTAAAATGTTTATGTATTTAGAGCTATTGAGATCAAAAAGATACCCTGTCACCCCCTTGCAACTTGTAATTTTGTTTTGATACTTTTATTTTTACTTCTAATGACTAGGAGGTGCCGCTCTGTATGAGGTACGTTCCACAACCTTCGTTCACTGAAAAGATGTTAATTTGCTCTGTTTTAAAAAGAAGAAAAAAAAAAAAGGACTACAACCCAAAAAAGGAGGGGGGGGGGAATAAACTATGAACAGACAAGTTTGTAGAAATTATGTCATTTTATGTAATCATAATAAAATATTTAAGTTTTCTGGATGTGTCATTTTAAATGACAAAATTTTTTTCAGTGGAATCTTTAAAGTTCATGATTTATAAATGCAGGAGATCTGTTGAATATGGCAGGACTTTTACATATAAAAATCATACAAATAATGTTACAAATATATATATTAACTGTTGTTCAATTTCTTTTAAAAATACAACCACACACAATATATTAGGTATATATATATATGTAACGACAGACGGTCGATCACCGCTATCACACATCCCATTAATAGGTATAACGTCGTTGATGCAGTCGTGCGAATGTAAGAAAAATCAGCAGGCATTTTCCTGGGAACTAGCGTTTATTCCTTTGTAATTACAAGTCTCTCTTTAAGCTAGGCCCAGGGGACAGTTTGAAGAGTCTTTTACCGGGGAAACATCGTCTTATCGTTCATATTTCGGCGAATTGACGGACTTACAATGGCAAGGATGCCGTCGCACTTCGAAGAATACTGGCCGTAGTTTTTGTGGAGAGTGATTAGAGTCAAAAAGCCACGCAAAAACGTGCTCCTCACATTATATACGGCCGGACCACCGCCAGAGACCGCTTTGCAACTTATGAAATAATGTAATTTAATTGGTTAATTAGCCCTTGACTCATATCTGGGTAAGCAGCCCAGATAATTAACATGCAAGATGTAGCCACCGGGAGAAGAGAGATGCGCTACCGTCAGCACTTTTAATCTTAACGAGGATTCCAAATTAATATCTGTTCGTAATAAATGTATCGTAAGGAAAGTTAAGTTACAGGGGCAACTAGAAATGAAGGCAAGACTTTAAAATTTTGACATACGATTTAGGGATTTTAAACTTTGAATTTTTATATTTTAGTTTCTGATTTGGAATGGGTTTAACTAACTATCCTTTCATATCAATCCACATTCGTTCACATTCAAAATTCTTTCATACTTTTTCACATTCATTTCACATCCCCCCCCTTTAAAAATGAGCACCACAGTACTTGTCAGCAAGGGCTGTGGGGCTCAACCCCATAAGTTAAACTCATTTTAAAATAGGCTATCGATTTTTTTTTTTTTTTTTCCTACGGAATTCTAATTAGACTCTCAAACTGCTTGGGCTTACTTTTACATAAAATACTGGTACTATTTGATGATATACACTGAAGATTAAACATATGACATATACTGTAAACAAAACACACAGCTGCAGCAAAAAAAAAAAAAATTGAACATTTCTCGCGAGAACATTGTGTGCTATTTTTTTTAAAGTCTTTTAGCACATTTCAAAAGTTTCTGTTAACCAATATGTCCTGTTAGAATTGTTCGTGGATTATATTTGGTTCATCAGGAAAGGGAAACATTGCACCTTTCTTCAAACATAGAATACAATAAAAACTAAATAATATGATACTTTAAAGCAGAAATATAATATGGCAATTACTTATATTATTTACAAACACAAACAATTAAAATATGCACTTAAACTTATAAAAATACTTCAACATGATATAAACACTTATTCAAAACATTAAATTTAAAAAATATAGCATAAAAGATATTTCAAATATATTGTAAATATAGGACAAAACAATTACTACAAATGCAATAAAAACAACACAAACACGAAAATGTCATATGAGCAGTTATAAGCTCTGTTACTACTCCAAATTATCTATTTATAAGCATCTTTGGGCTTATAGGACACTCTAGTGGGACTTATTCTCAGGAGAAAAAAAAAATTTGAATTTGAAACTTTGTAAAAATAGGAAATTCTAACCAAAAAAATAAAAAAAATTAGGCTATCCTTTCCACCATGCTCAGTGAGACATGGCTTTCTAAACTCTGAGGTGATTACCATCCAAAAAAAATGTGTCTCTTGCACAAGGAAAAAGGAAAAGTGGATGGCCGATAATCACCTACAGAGGGAAAGCGAAGCAGTTTTGCCAAATTCTCCATTCTACATGGAAAGAGAAAATGGGAAAACAGTTCGACTATCAGGGGTCGATACAGGTTTTTTTTCTTGGGGCCCATTTTGTGAAAAGTAAAGGTTATTTTTGTGAAATTTATTATATTTTTGTGAAAAATAACATTTTGTAACGAAAGTTGAAATCCAGTTAATCAAATTCGAACCAAGCATTTATAAACAGAAGCTTTTTAAAATCCTTTTGCTGAAGTTTTCCTCTCGGGTGAACTTGTTCGTTTACAAATTACACATTTTGAAACATCACAAAATAATAAATAGTAAGTTTATATGGAATAGAGTTTTGTGAAGGGGCCCATTTTATCAAATTGATTTTTGTGAAGGGACCCATTTTATCAAATTGATTTTTGTGAAGGGGCCCATTTTATCAAATTGATTTTTGTGAAGGGGCCCATTTTATTAAATAGATTTTTGTGAAGGGACCCTAAATAGGCCCCAAATTTTTCCTGGATCGACCCCTGACTATAGACGGGAGGCCACGGAGCGGAGGACCCCTAACGTGTTCCTAGTTTTGTCATTGTATAATAAAAAAAATAAAAAGGTTAGCAGTACTTTAAAACTGCTCCGCCAACTACACCGCTGGGTTTTAAATTAACATCCAGCTGGGTCCTCATCCAAACACTAAAATGATAGAGGGACGATAGGAAAGCAAAAATAAAAATTGAAAGATGAAAGGGATAGACGGGGGTTATTCATGGTAGAGTTTTAAATTTTGAGGAGGGTTATAGAATCTCAACTTGGAGGCGTGCACTATTTCAGAATTTCTCTTAAAATGTATACTGGGTTTATCAATTTCAAAACTTACATCAGATAGTTGTTTTAAGATAGTATATGGTCCAGAATATGGTGGAGTCAATTTACGTGTATTAGGATAGTGGAATTCTTCATACATTACAATGTCACCAACTTTAAACTTTACAGGAAGAAAACGAGCATCATAATGGATTTTTTTTTTTTTATGGTAAGCTATTGTTCTTTCCTTAGCCAATTTTCTAGCTTCTTCAACAGGAGGGTAATAATCATTATCTGGCAAAAGAGGATCATAAGGTAATTTTCCTAACAGCAAATAACTAGGTGGAAACTGAGTTACAGAATGCGGAGTAGCATTATATTGGTACAATACTTCATCTAAAAATTTTGTCCAAGGTAATTTAGTTGGTGATGAATTTACAATACATTTTAATCTGGTGACAATAGTTTGATTCAAACGCTCAATTTTCCCATTCGTTTCCGGGTGATGACTGGAGGTTAATCGGTGTTTTACATTATAAGTACGAAGAAAGCGTTTAAATCTAGAAGCTGTAAATGCTCCATTCCTATCAGTAAGTATTTTTTCTGGTACTTGAGTTTGAAATAATTGTTTCAAAATGTTTGTATAAGTTTCAGTTGTTACACTTTTTGACGCGAAACCCCACACATAGCGAGTTGCATGGTCTATGACCAAATGCAGATATTTCTTTGCCGAATTATAATGATTAAATCCGCCAACAGAGTCCAATGCCAAGCATTCAAAAGGTATATCCGTTGGGGGCATGAGCTGCAACAAACCAAATCTTTTTTGCCTACTTTTTTTGTTGATTTGGCAGGTATGACAATGTTTAACAAAATTTTCAATATCTTTATTAAGATTAGGCCAATAATATTGATTTGTAATTAAATTTATCATTTTATAAATTCCAGGATGTCCAAAATCTGTGTGGGCTTTTTCCAAGAGGGTTAAACGTAAAGCCATGGGGACGACAATCTTATACAAACTTTTCTTTTTAATCACAATAACATCATTAATTTCAACATAGTTTTTACCATCTACCTTGACATTCTCTTTTTTCTGATTTTCTCTGATATCGTTCAAGTTGAGTAAATGTGTATGATGTGGGGGGTCTTCTGAAACAGGTAATCTAGACAGCATATCAGCCTCTACATTAGTGGAGCCCTTTTTATATTTAATATCGTAGTCAAACATACTCAGTTTAAGGGACCAGCGGAAAAGACGTCCTCTTAAGTTTTTAACATTTTTTAGCCAAGTGAGAGCCGCATGGTCTGTATGAATGACAAATTTTTGACCGTGTAAATAATGGTAAAATTTATCTAGAGCATCCACAATTGCCAAACATTCGAGTTCAGTAATTGCATAATTTTTTTCATAGTCACGAAGATTTCTAGAATGATATGCTATGGGGTGCAAAATACCATTTTCATCAGCCTGTTTCACAACACATCCCACTCCAAGACTTGATGCATCTACAAATAAATTACAAGGTGTTTTGGGATCAAACAATCTTAAGATAGGTTTTTGAATTAGAGCTGTTTTTAATTTTTCAAAAGAATTTTGACAGTCCTGGTCCCATACATAGGGAACATTTTTCTTTAACAAATTATTAAGAGGAAATCTAACCTCAGCATATTTATGAATGAATTTATTATAAACATTAATAGATCCCAAAAAGCGTTGTAACTCTTTCACATTAGTTGGTGGTTTTAACCTCTTGATGGTTTCAATATTCGGGTTATCGGGTGTAATACAACCATTCGACACTTCATATCCAAGAAAATTAATTGTTTTTTTAACAAAATTACATTTAGACAGCTTTAGTTTAAGATTTTCATGGACACAAATATCAAAGATGGTTTCCAAATGATGGTAATGTTCTTCTTCATTTTGTGAGAATACAATAATATCATCAAAATAACTGCATGCAAAGTCAATTTTATATTTATTTAGGATTCTTCGAAGGATACGGTTAAAATTCGCGGGCGCATTTTTCAAGCCGAAGGCGAGCCTCTTCCACTCAAACAAGCCAAACGTTGTGGCAAAAGCTAATTTTTCAGTATCTTTAGGGTGGATAGGTATATGCCAATATCCACTTGCTAAATCGAGAGTGGAAAACACTTTAGCTTGCACCAATTTGTCCAATAAAGTGTCGATTCGGGGTAAGGGTTCTGCATCTGTTTTGGTTATGGCATTTAATTTTCGGAAATCGACACACAACCGAGTTTTCTTTCCTTCTTCACGTTTATAAACTAAGGTTACAGGTGAAGAATAAGGGGAAAGACTTTCTTTAATGATACCGGCTTTTAACAAATTTTGAACTTGTTCTCTAATTTCTTCTTCTTCCTTAGGGGAAGTACGATAAGCTCTAAGTGAAATTGGTAAGTCGGAAGTTAAATGTATTCTCTGGGGTTCCATGTTGACACATCCTACATCATATTTATCTTTGGCAAAAATACCGACATATTTGGCTAATAGAGTAGGCAGTTTGATAGGTGCAGACTGAACTTGGATAGGTTCAGTGGCGTTTACAAACTCCGGCTCATAATTTTCACCAAATATCCCTGCATTTTCCTTTTCTGAGACATCTTCATTAGGTTCTGACACGTGCAAGGAATTAACTGTTGGAATATTTCGTAATTGGTTCAGGAGAGGCACTCTTTGGTTATTTTGGAAAATTTGCATCTTAACACAATCATTATTTAACTGGAAACTTTGGCAATGGTTAAGTCCAATAAGGGTATAGGGTAATTTATTATCAATAACATAAAGATCAACATATTTGGATATGCGGCCAATTTTCAAATTAACATGACATTTTCCCTGCAAGGTGAGAATGCCTTGTGTTTGAGCGACCGATAGACCTTTACGAATTTTGGAAGTGTTTAACTGGAATTTTTGGACTAAATGTAATGGAATGACACTTAACGAGCTTCCTGAGTCGATCAAACATGGTATTGAGTTTTCCGGTATCCTTAGAGTAGTAATTTGACGTTTCTTTGGGTTTTCTTTGGATCCTTTTCTTTTTTCTATGTACCCGGGTACTATTAATTGTCATATATTACTACTTGGGTTTGCAGAAAAATCACTTTGTGTCTGATTTGGATTTTGGATTTGAATGTTTGGGTGTTGGGTTAGAGAGGAGGCCTCTAAAGATTGCTTTCGAAAAGGACAATCTCGTACCCAATGGTAAGCATTTGGAATATTAAGATTAAGACATACACGGCATGGCGATGGTGCCAATGTAGCTTGGTAGTGTATATTTGGTCTGGGAGGAGACGGTTGAAATGGTCTCACATTTTGGAATGTTCTTTGAGGGTTAGGCACATTTGGGCGATTCTGAGGGTTTTGATAAGGGTATCTATAATTCCAGGATCGCATTGGAAAATTCTGCTCAGCGGTATTAGGGCGATATGGTCGCCATTGTCTCAACTGATTTTGGGGAGTTGTGTCTGGTTTATTTTCAGAACTCTTGCCTGCTACTTCAAGCTTAGTAAGTTTAAAAACCAATTCTCTCCATTCTGTGGCAGATTTAGGGGCATTAGTCACAATTAATCTTTGCATAGAAATTGGCAAACCTTCGGATAACCCTTCTAGAATGAATTTGTTATCTAAACGCAGATTACGACCCATTTTAGTTTACTTTTGGTAGTACTCGTTGAGGTCATCACCTGACCTATACCGAATACTAGCAAAGTCGCTTAGGGATAGTGTATCTGGGGTAGAAAAATTTTCATGGAATAGTGAAACAAACTCATTCCAGTGTAAAACATTAAGACAGTTGTTAATATACAGGGTAAGGGCGCTATCTTTTAAAAATTTCTGGATGTTTCTTATCTTCCAAACATCATCTTTTCTGGACTCAATACATATAGCCTCAAAATAAGCAAGCCAAGAGGCAAAGATCATCTTAGCTTCCGGCGAAAATGAGATAATCTCTGGCTCTTTCGTTGTTTTTTCCTCAATATTTGCTGCATAGCTACCTACAGCGGCCTTTTTGATTAATTCTATTTCAGGAATTAGGGCCTGATTTTTAAGAGATTGTTGGCTCTCTGGGCTAATGGCTCCATTCATATTTACAGGGGAACTTTCTTTAAAAGGGTTTCCACTTTCATCAACTTCTGTGTTTTTTTCTTTCAAAGATTCGCTACCTTCACCCACTTGAGTGGATTTGTCTTCTGCACTCATTTTTATTACTTATTTTTACAATCTCATTAAACAAAACATTAAAAAAAAAATATTTTTACTAAAAAAATTCCTTTTTTTTTTTTCCTAAAAAATTTGCCCTCTTTTTCTCTTAATTTTTCATCAAATCCCGTTTAAATTTCAAAAATAATACACAAAAATAATCTGCTTCATTTAATCACTTAAGTTGTAACAGAGATAATAATAAATAATAATAATAATAAAAATAATAATAATAATATATTTTATAAAATTAACACTTAAAAAATAAAATTTCTAATTGTTTCTGTTTAATGGTTTTTCTCTTAAAAACCTTTTGTTCACTTTGTCAAAAAATAAAATAAAAAGTCCTTGACAGCTTTTAATCTCTTCTTAAAAAATAACAGAGGCGAAACATACCTGGTTTATTGCTTTTCATTACTCCATTTGATTGCACAGAATACTCACTTGAAAAAAGGAAAAAGAAATCACCATTAAAAGGAAACCAAAACAGGAAACATCAACAAAACAACGGACTCTTGACACACACAAAGAAAGGGAGAAAAAAAGAACATTCCTCCTTCTGCCAGGAGATCGTTGACCTTGAATTTTCCACAAACCATCTGTGAACCATCCCTTTCGCTGGATAGTAGGTCATTTGAGATAACTATTGAAAGTGAATGAACAAAACTGTTTTTCTTTTGGAGTGAAGCGCTGAAGAAAAATTGTTTATTTTAAGTAGGCAACGAAATAAAATGTTTATCCGAGATTTGATAGCTTAATGAGGAAGCAGGAGCTCTTTTATTAACTGATTGTAGATATTTATTTCTTTATTTTGGACACAAACTTTTTCTTTTCAGTTAAACACACTAGTCTTCTGTTATTTTCTTTTAAAGGCCCGGTGATTAAAAATAGTCTTTTTATGGTTGGTTCGATTAGTTTGTTTCCTATTAATGAATAGTTATTTAAAAGAAAGGATTTTCCCATGGCAGGTATTTAATCCAAGCAGACTCACTGTAACGACAGACGGTCGATCACCGCTATCACACATCCCATTAATAGGTATAACGTCGTTGATGTAGTCGTGCGAATGTAAGAAAAATCAGCAGGCATTTTCCTGGGAACTAGCGTTTATTCCTTTGTAATTACAAGTCTCTCTTTAAGCTAGGCCCAGGGGACAGTTTGAAGAGTCTTTTACCGGGGAAACATCGTCTTATCGTTCATATTTCGGCGAATTGCCGGACTTACAATGGCAAGCATGCCGTCGCACTTCGAAGAATACTGGCCGTAGTTTTTGTGGAGAGTGATTAGAGTCAAAAAGCCACGCAAAAACGTGCTCCTCACATTATATACGGCCGGACCACCGCCAGAGACCGCTTTGCAACTTATGAAATATGTAATTTAATTGGTTAATTAGCCCTTGACTCATATCTGGGTAAGCAGCCCAGATAATTAACATGCAAGATGTAGCCACCGGGAGAAGAGAGATGCGCTACCGTCAGCACTTTTAATCTTAACGAGGATTCCAAATTAATATCTGTTCGTAATAAATGTATCGTAAGGAAAGTTAAGTTACAGGGGCAACTAGAAATGAAGGCAAGACTTTAAAATTTTGACATACGATTTAGGGATTTTAAACTTTGAATTTTTATATTTTAGTTTCTGATTTGGAATGGGTTTAACTAACTATCCTTTCATATCAATCCACATTCGTTCACATTCAAAATTCTTTCATACTTTTTCACATTCATTTCATATATATATATATATATATATATATATATATATATATATATATATATATATATATATATATATATATATATATATATATATACTGTCATGCAACCGACATCTTTCCAATTCTCTTTGGTGTTCCGATATGAGAATTTTAGCAAATTATTAAATGTTATTTTAAATTAAATGTTTATTTAATTTATGTGTTTTCCATTTTCTAAATTAACCAATTAAAATTAATATTTTAAATAATTTCATTCTTAAATCAAATTAATGTTTAATTATATACTAAATTTCCAATTAAATTTTCAGCAGGACTGAAACTACGCTGTAAATCTTTTAAATGACACTACAAAGGATGTGAATTTTCTTTTCACTTTGCTAAACAGCATACTACCAACCGAGTGAAAATGTGTCCAGACTGCAGATCGAACCCGGATACCTTCGTATAGCGCACCAAGTGCTTTACCATTTAAGCCATCAGGACGACATCCAGTCTGGCATTTTCACTCATATACGTTGGCAAGGCTGCAACTTCGCACTAAATAGTGTGCTCATGTATGACATTCCATCTTGCGCTGCGAAGTTGCAGCCTTGCCAATTGTATATGAGTGAAAATGCCAGACTGGATGTCGTCCTGGTGACTTAAATGGTAAAGCACTTGGTGTGCTATACCAAGGTAATCTGGGTTCGATACCCGGTCTGAACGCATTTTACACTTTGTTGTTTGTATGCTGTTTATCAAAGTGGAAAGAAAATTCACATCCTTTGTAGTGTCATTTAAATTACATACTATTTGTGATTTCCGGGCAAAATGCTAATTAGATAATAACATGCCAGGGATCGATGCAGGATTTTTTTTCTAGGGGTCAATTTTGTAACGAAAGATCAAATACAGTTACATAAATAATCATTAATAATAACTTTAAATCTTCCTTTAAGTTTTCCTTTTAGGCGAACTTGTTTTATTTTTTTTTCAAATTATGCATTTTAAAACCTAAAAATAATTAATGAAGAGCATGTTTTTATGGAATGGAATTTTATGAAGGGGCCTTAAATATGCCCCAATTTTTGCCTGAATCGACCTCTGCATGCACATATAAATGTATGTCTGTTTTATGACAGTGTGTGTATTTCAGATCAGCTATAAATTTTGTTCGCTGCAGAATCTGTATGGTTCTAACGATTAACTTTTTTTTTTTTAAAGTTATTTTTGGAACACCGGGATGTACGTCCTTACACCCCGGCGTCCAGACAAGCAAGAGAGGGGACGCTACGAAAATTTTTAAGATGTCGCGGGAAACACTAGCCGTTAAAGGCCAGTTAAATTATCTTAACCGCTGGGATTGAAGAGTTCCTCCAATCAAAAAAAGGTATACTCGATCGGGGTAATCGCAATTAACCGATACTGTGTTCAAAATCCCCGAACGGGTGCATGTCGCTGAAGCAGTGAACCGTAAAGTCAATGACCTCAGCACCCGCGCAGACACGCTATGAAAGTAATGTTACTGAGAGGCGAAAAAGGGGGATTCTTCCTTTCTAGACTAAACAGAAACGTTAGATAAGATATTGAAAAAGGAAGATGCAGAAATATTATGAATGTAATAGTATTTTATAAAGGACTATCTTTTAAAGTAAAAAATGAAGAATAATATTAGAAATAAATAATTTAAAATGATTAAAATTAGGATTTATTAAAATATTGAGTTTAAAATATTTAAATTGCAAAAGATTTAAACTAAAGAAATTAAAAATGTTAAAATTAGAATTAATACACAGCCGTTGCGTAACAAATTTCTTCAACTTTTCCATACCAATAATAATAATAATAATAAAAATGACAGGTATCGAGATTTTGTGATTTCTACATAAAAAATCTTAAAAGTTGTGAATTTGAGAGTGAAACTTTCCCAAATGATTCGGAAGCACAAACTATTGATTTGTTAATTTTTTTTTGCAAAATTCACAAAATGTTGAACACGTATATATTTATTTCATGGTTAATCAGAATTTTTTTTCTAATTTTTTCTTGGATGTTTCAAATTTCTCTAACTTTTTTCAGAATTTTCAAATTTGCCTGACTTTTTTTCCTCAGGAATGGTAAATTTCTTTGACTTTTCCCGTCCATATATATTTCCGACTTTTAAAGGTTATCCAGGTGGCTAGATACCCTGTATGAGCTATAAAAGATTAGATGTAATTTTCCACACCAACTTAGACAAAAAGGTATTGCACATGGTGTGTTGGCAGTTGTTTTTTGGAGATGTAGGGGCTTTTTAAGAGACTCATGGCGGTTTTCTCTATAGCAGTACCAGCAATTTTTATTATTAATGTGACCAATCAGATGAGCCTCATTAAACCAAAGGTTTGGAAGTGAGATTTTGTTCATTTGCGATAGCCAGAGAACATTTTCAACAAAAACAAATATCCTTTCCTTGGCATTTGCAGTCAAGTTGTGCACAATTTGAATTCTGTATGGTTGTAAAGATGCAGTTCACCTCTTGAGATTGCCTCAGGAATGCTGATTTCTTGAGCAAGATTAGAACTTGACAGATATGGATCTTTATTAGATGTTCATCCACTTCCTAGATATTTTCAGTGGTCTGCGCAAATCGTGGTCTTCTGGTTAACTTTGTCTTATGATCACCAACACGTTTTGTCTCCTTAAATTTGGCAATTAAATTGTTTGTCATTTGCCTTGTTGGTGCACTGTGTCTTCAATAATTTTTGAAGTGAAAACTTCTTTAGGCGCGTTGGGCATTTTTGAGATGGGAAAAAAACATTGAATTCGCGACCCGTCACCGTTACTGTTACCGACACCAAATTAAATTATGTTGCCAATTCATACAATGAAGCGAAAGTATCAAAAGGAAATAGTTCACGTGCAGAAAACGAAATGATTGGTATTAGGAATAAAAATAATTCAGAAAATAATTTCAAGATAAATTTAGCGCACGCGGTGAAAACAGATAAAAGTGACTCAACTCGCGAGACCAAATCAAAAGATGGAAATGAAATAACAAAACACGGAAAATATTATAATTTAACCAGCACGAGAAATCAAATAGACGGAAGTAATATAAAAAGTAAAAATTTAAATAAGGAAATATTTCACCAAAATTTTAAGAAACGTGGTTACTGATACGGAAATGAAGTGAAATCATTTTATAGAAAAGAAGTTTGTTGATCGAAATTATAGATACTGCAAACAATACGCGCAGTATGAAGATAGAAAAAAAAGCATAATTTTCACGAATACCGTAAACAAGACAGGCAGCAAAGAAGTCATAATTTTTGGAGTGATAGGAAGCAGGAACCTTATTTTGCAGATAAATGTTATTACAAAAGATATGAAACTACATTTTATGGAAGAAATGATGAATGTATTGAGAGTTGTTAAAATTGTGGATGAAAATTCATAAGTTTCATTGGTATTCATTTCAAAGAATACCAATTAATTAAATTTCATATTTTATGTATTTGTAAATTTTCGTTTTAAGCAATAGATTGCAATTTTTGTATGTAAAATAATATGCATTATTTTTCATGTACAATGGTGCATTAAATGAAAATTGTAATATAATTTTTGTAGTAGTAGTTTATAATAATGAATTAAAAAAAACCACTTCATTTAAAAGTATTTCCTGCACAATAAAACATTTCCTGACGATTAAAAAAATACACACGTAATTGTTCAAGTTTTCACTTCTGTCGGCACTCCCGGAGTGCCATTGTTTTTTTTTTTTTTCATAAAGAGCACACAATGAAGAAGATGATCCACCAGAAAAATCGTATTTCATGGCTATAAAAATTCGTTGCTCGAGCGTCAAAGCTTGGTTAAGCATTTTTAGTCCATTTCGGTCAGATTGACTGTAATTGCATAACTGAATAGCAATTTAACCCTACCAACTATCACATTTCCTGATAGCCTAAAATGTCAGCTTTAATTTGACATCAAAATTTAAAAAAATCAAACTTGCGATTCACAATGTAGGGTGGTCCAATCGAAAAAAACTATTTTTGGTTCAAAATTTTCAATAAAACACAACTGAAATGCAACAACTGTTTTTGTTGACATTTTTGCTTTCTTTACATATGCATACTTTGAATTTCCGTTTAAAATGAACACTGCCTCTCACACCGCTCTAATTTCCATGCAAAAAACATGTATGATTCCTTTTGATGGGGAATTGCAATTTATCTTTTATTATATTACACACTTATTTTTTAAGTGACACTACTAAAAAAATAAATCATTTTTGGTACATTAATATGAGTGAAACACAAACATATTTCCCCATATGTCATGAAGAATACATTTCAATTTTAAAATTGCATGAACTGGATTAGAACTGTTTTATCATTTTTTGCTTCTGATGTTATACAAAACTATTTTCTACAAATCTTCAGATAACTGGGTGTGTCTGGTGGGGCAACTGGGTAGAGTCAAAGTGAATAAGCTATCTTTGACTCTAAAATAAAATAAAAATTTGTTATTTCATGATTGGTCAAAAAAAATATTGTTTTCATGTTTAAAAACATTTTTCGCTTTTCCTGAAATTTTCCATTTTTCGAGTTGTGTCACTTTAGAAATAAGCATGCAATATAATACTGGGAATTTAGATGCACATCAAGAATAAAAGCTGCATCTTTTGTAACACTGATCTATTTTTTGATATTTCTCTCTTAAATCACATTATAAAAACAGTAAACTTTTTTTGCAAAAGAAAAAAAAAACAATTTTTTAACACTTTATTAAAATAATTCAACAGATATATATATATATAATCAATAAATAACTTCAAAGCAAATTTATTTACATAATTTATAAAGCTATAAAAAAATGCAAAAAAGCAGATGGAAAGTTTTGTAGTAAAATAGTTAAAAAGTAAGAATAGATTTAGATATGATGGAGGTACGGCACATAGGACAAAGATCCACAGAATTATAACAGCTCTGGCAGCAGCAGACATGGCCACAAGGGAGAAATACAGCTGTACTCTAAAAATAAAAAAATTTAAAAAGTTTTCATTGTTTGTTTAAAATTAAAAACATGAATATATACTAAATGTATTTAACACAGAAGAATATAAAATAATAAAACAATTAGAATAAAAATTATAATTCACATGATTTCACACTATTCTTTGATTACACATCAGCTGTTTTATGTAAACAAAAAATATGATAGGTTAGTTCAAAAAAAGGTCCAAACCACATTAAAATTATATTGAAAAGTATGTTTAAAAGTCCAGAATATGATTCTATTTAAATACTAGCAGAAGTATCCGGTCTTGCCTGTGATTTTAAGAATGTCTGTTTAATCAAATCAAGTTCAAATTAAACATGCAGTATAAAAACATAATAAAAGAAGCATGAATCAAATGAAAATCCAATATAAAATTATATAATAAACTCGTTATAAATCATCTAGCTTCCATTCATCATTGGAACAATAACAGCTGAAAATTCACAATTATGGATTCTCAAAATATGAATTTTAAATATTTTAATTAAATGAAAGTTCATCCCATGATATAACAGTGTGGTTTTAATTAATGTGTTGGCTAATTATGAAAAACTGAAAAATCTGAGTCTTGGTGCATTGGGACTTTTCTTTTTTCTTCATCTATCTTTATTCAAATGTGCAGACCATGTGCGATAAATTTCCCTAGTCATCACAAACAGACAGACACACACAAACATCTTTCTTTTATTAATATAGATAAAAGAAGTAGCGATGCACACATATCTACAAGATACACATATTTCTCTCACACTGATAACCATAAGATTACCTATGATGAAATGGCCCGTGTAAAAATATAAATCATAATGTATCTGGCATTACAATTTTTTGTAAGAGGGTAAGCCAAAGCTATCTCATAATTTTTGGCGAGGAAGAAACCAAAGCTTTAATGCCACCTGTATTAGAAAACATGGAAATATTTCAATTCAAGCCTGCAATAAAAAAAATTCTTCCGGCCTGTACCGGGAGGAAAAAGTAGCTTTCCTATATCTTCGTTTTAAAATTTTAGCTAATGTTACTCGAAAACAGCAAGCTACCGATTACAGAAGATTCGCACTGAATTTGAATAAGAAATTCGCCAAATTATTGAGCTATACCCAAGTTTGCTTCATTTATGAAGACTTATTTTGGTCGCCAAATTTGGTGATATTTTGCCAAATGTGGCGAGAAATTGGCGCTAACGGATATGAATATATAGTTTTATGCGTATGATTGGGAAAATGATTACAACAATGAAAGATAATAATTTGCGAGAAATTGTGTTCACTAAAACTCATAAATTAATCGTTGATTTTTGTAATGTGCCATCTTGTTTCAAAATGTCAGCCACCCTAGAATTTCAAACTGCTCTATCTCAGCCATTTTTTAAGATATAGGTAAAAAAAAAATGCTCCGGAATCCTTGTATCAAGGCCTAACACTTAATCAAATAATAAATTTGAATTTTTAACTTTTTTGTATATTTATTTTAGTTTTAAATCTTTCAGTTGCTGCCATTTTGAAACAAGATGGCGGACCAAGCTGGCCAACGAACTCGGTCGAGGTATTTCTGAGCTTAATACACACAATTAGTTTCATCCAAATTGATTTATAAATACGAGTGTTATCGTATGACATAGATCAGATATATATATATGGATATATATATATATATAAATCAACATTTGAACGGAGGGTGGTTTTGGAGTCTGGGGGTCATGATCGGTGAAAATATACCGAAATTTTCCGGAATTTCTTTCCTCCGAACGGCTGTAATAGGTAGCTTTATACTTTTTTTGTATTGAAAGCTACTTAAAAGCATTAAGAATTTATTTTAAAATGGATTTTTATTATTATTTTTTTAAAGATAAAAACAGGAAACATTTGAGGGGCACCAACAGAATCATCAAAAGGTACCATGGTGCATGGGAACACCACATTGCACAGTCTAAGGCAGGCCGCACACTGACAAGACAGAGCGACATGAAGCTTAAGTCATGAGACATTTTCACCCTTTTAACAAAGAAAAACCGGTTTGAATATCAGAATTTGTCTCGTGTCTTGCGCTACATGTCGCTCTGTCTTGTCAGTGTGCGGCCTGCCTTACTCTATAATATGCTTCATTAAAAAATAAATATTTATTTACTTGTTTGTCCAAACAAATAACACATTCAGTTTGACACCATAAACGAATTTCTTCCGATGGCGACATTGGAGGTGCAGAAGGATTGAGCATTTCAAGTGGAGAAAGTGGTTCTTCTTCCTCAGCAGGTGCAGAAGGAATAGGTGATGATGCTTCTTCTGAATCAAATAGCCTACAAAAGATTTACAATGATATTAAAAATATTTATGACGTCCACTTAAAAAAGTGGTGGAGGTACTTTTAGGTAAATGTATCAAACATTAATTTTTTTAATTAAAATTTTATTATGATTCTATAGAAAACGCTGCATGTATAGAAACAAATTTAAACAATTTTATTTTCAAAACTTCTAATAACATAATCTAATTTTTTTTTTTTTTTTTTTTACTTTTTTTTTTGCATTGAATAGTAATAATTCTTACAATATATATATATATATATGAGAGAGAAAGGAAATAGTGATGAACAATCACTTGATCGATGTTTAGAGGGAAAAATAGCTTATGGTAGGGTTGGGCTGCTGCAAACACAGAGTCTTTAATTTCAGCAGTGGGGATTTCAGACTTGCCGCATATCAGGTTTCAGTTATAATTTATCAATGAAGTGCTTTTCCAATCTTTTTGTTAGTAACTGATATTAGTTAGAAGGAATAGTTGGGTATGTAATTCAGTTCTATAGGAGCTTTTAGGGTACAGTTCCAGCTTTGGGGGTCTTTTTTTTCTTTCTGTTCTCTCTAGATTCTTTTAGTTTTATCATTCTGGGTCACTGCCTACAGTGGATTTAGCCTTCAGTTGCATGCAAATGCATTTTCTATAGGGGCCCCTTTCTTTTTCTGGCATTTGCACTGTCTCTTCCAACTGTTTCAGTTGCCCCCCTCCCCCTTCCTCCCTGCCGATTTTTGCTACAACTCTCTCTTCCTTTTTTCCTCGGCTGCTCTCTGTTTTATGGCTTTAGCAGCTCCTTTTCTGTGTTCTAACCCCCCCCCCCCTTAAATTTTTATTTTTCTCAAATCTTTTTTTTTACATCCCTGAGGGTTTTATCACCTCCTTTGGGATCAATTCCTTAAAAATGAGCTCATATTTTTGCTAAGGGTCTTAATTTATACGATATAGGAGTTTCCTCTTTTTCCATTCCCCCCCCCTCTTTCTAGTTGTCTTGCAAATATTTTTTGCCTTTTTTAACTCGAGTTTATATCCCACGCCCTCCTAAAATTTTCGAAAGACCGGATCACATTTATAAGCTTTTACAGATTTTTCTCCTACCACCACGTGGCACCACTGTAAATCTACACATCATCTGTCTTGATTTTTTCATCTTCTACTTATCCAGTCTTTATGCCACTTTCATTGTTACACTTGAAATCAGTGACGGCTCGTCTATTGGCGCACATGAGCACGTGAACCCCCAAAGAAAAATGAAAAAATATATATATTAGCAAGTTAAATAAAATAATTAAAGAACACATATCTATTGTTTCCTATTTGCAGAATAAACTTCTTTCACTCCCCTCCTCCTTCCTCTTATACATGACAAAGACAAAACGTCACTGTAATAGTGAAAAATTTAACAGTTTTCAACAGAGAGCTCATCCGCTAACACGTGCTACCAAAGATATGCAATTCAAAACAACTTTATGCGGACGGAAGTTGGCAGATGTATGTGAGAGTAGCGCATCATTCCTATCCTGCCATTCACACAGTCTGTAATGCACGGGAGGTTGCTTTTTTGTCAATTTCTTTTGCGTTTGTTCAATTTCTCCCTTTGTTTTCAATGTTCGGATAGTTTATTTTAAACTAATTATTAATCTGTTTATTCATTTTGCTTTTTACAGATATTATTCTGTTTAAGAATTAGTTGTATACAGTTAAGATGACACACACTAAAATTAGTGTTTGAGTACTAAAGTAATTGCATTTTTCAACACTGTCGATGAAAAGAAAAAATGAAATTACATTAATTTAATATTATTTAAAGGGGGTTGGTCAGTCAGATCTCAAAGTCCCTCGCTAATGTTCGTAAAATGAGAAATTATTGACTGACACCGGAATTTACAAACAACTTT
This sequence comes from Maratus michaelseni, assembly GCA_963931845.1. NCBI lineage: Eukaryota > Metazoa > Arthropoda > Arachnida > Araneae > Salticidae > Maratus > Maratus michaelseni. The sequence goes on along the minus strand of OZ007587.1, from coordinate 378,010,913 downwards.
TTAGAAAATAAGAACTTCTTATTTTAAGCTTTCATTGTAGAAACAAAATTTTAGTAAAATATTCTTGGTGCATATGCAAGTTTGGAATTAAAATTATGTGGGGCCACTGTGCTGGAAAGGGTTAAACCTTTGGGAATGGAATGTATTCTTATTTTCAAAATATTTCATAAGAGAATTAATATTTTTAATTTCTTTTTTCTGTGTATTCTTCTTAAAGGATGTCTCTTATTTTTAGTTGTCAAAATGTTTTGATATGCTTGGAATGCTCTCAAACATATTTTAGTTTGTTTTCCAGCTATTAAAAATGAATTTAGCAATAGAAACTGAAAATTTTACATAGGCATAATTACTAAACTAGTGCATCGAAGGACTTTCCATTTGATATTCTAATATAAAAATTTTCGAGGATTCCAAATATGTAAAAATTAGGTCTTATGTATTGAAAATTTGAAAGTTTGTTACAACTGCAATATAAAGACGGCTCTCTAAGTATATATTTTTAAATCTAATTGAAAGTAGACATTTTTCCCAATCAAAAGATTATTTGTTTTCTCTGCAACAATTAGGTGAATAATATACATGAAGTATTCTCTTTTTTTCCCCTTCCGTACTGCAATTTCTTTTGTAGAAAGTAAAATAATACAAAATTTTCTCCAATGAGTATGTGTTTATTTCTTATATTTAATTTTTTTTTTTTAACTTGCGACAATACAAAGGCATTTTAACCTGTATGTTAGATGTATCTATATATTTTATTTTTGTAATTTTTTATTGTGACAGTGACTGTGAACCCCCATTTAAATAACCCATGAGCCGCCACTGCTTGAAATCATCTCTTTGTTCATCTAATAATAATTCCCATTTATGTTATTCAGTTCTATAGGCTAGGGGCTTTCGGGATACAGTTCCTGCTTTGAGGTCTTTTATTTTCTTTCTTTTCCCTCTACCTTCTTCATGTTTTACCATCCTGGGTCACTGAACACAGTAGATTTATTCTTTAGTTGCATGCATATGCATTTTCTATAAGGGGAGAAGGGTGGGGTGTCAGAACAGAAAAATAGAAGGGAGCAAGCTGTCAAACAGACAGCAGCCAAGGGAGGTTGCATGCATATGCATTTTCTATAGGGGCCCTTTTCTTTAAGCTTAAAGGGAGAAGGGTGGGTGTCAGAACAGAAAAAAGAAGGGAGCAAGCTGTCAAACAGACAGCAGCCAAGGGAGAGGGGAAGGAGGAGAATGTAGTGGGAAAAAATCTACAGGAGGAAGGGCAACTAAAAAGCAGCTTGAAGAAATGGGACAAATGCCGAAAAAAGAAAGAGGCTAGATAGAAAAAGCATATGCATGCAATTAAAGGATAAATCCACTGTAGGTAGCGACCCAAGGTGATAAAACCAAAAGAAGCTAGAGAGAAGATAAAATACCCCCAAAGCTGGAACTGTATCCCAAAAGCCCCTATAGAACTGAATAACATATACCACTATGCCTCCTAACCAATATCAGTTACTAATAACAAAAAAGATTGGAAAAGCTAATACACTTTATTGAGAAATTGTGACTTAAACTAGAAATGCAGTAACTCTAAATATGACGGCTCCATAGATTTAGATTGTCTGGATTAGTGTTAGGTGATGATGAGATATTTTTAATGATTTTCTTCCATCACAGATGATTCTTTATAAGATTGGATCAGATATGAAAAGCAATTAATTCACTGGAGACATCGAGAAACAACTGACACAATTGAGATTAGGTATGCACCGAATAAACGGCTCCTACCGGATATCCTGCTTATTCGGCACTCAAAGTATTCGGTAAAACAAGATACTTGCGATGAGGAGTTTCTCTATTTAAATTCTGATAGAAAACATTTGTCTTAGGAAAAATAAGTAATGTGTCTGAGAATGTACAAAAAGAAAAGCCACTTCAATAGGATGTTTTTGTACTTATAAATAATAAAGATTTATAAGTATAAAAAACAGAGAAATTACTTAATTGTTTATCTTTTTATCAAACAAAAAACTATTAATATGTATATTAGAATAAGCAAAAGACAAAAACATGATTAAATTTCAATACTTACTGAGTATTTATTACTAAGTATTTATTTTTAAGTAACTTTAACTTAATAAATGAATTTAAATCTATTAACATTTTAATGACACAAAATTATAATAATTTAAAGTTTTTCTTCTTTAAGCAAGCATAAAATAGAAATATTACTATTGAAATTAAAAACAAGAAAGTATTCGGCCAATACCAGATATTCAGTAAAATTTTGCACCAGATATTCAGTATCTGATATCCAGCAAAAATCCTCATCTAGTGCATCCCTAATTGAGATGTCCATACAATCGAGAAAAACATCTTATCATCGTCCAACACTAACTATGGCTATTATTTTAGTGGAAAACTCATCAAAAGTGACTATTTTGGGAAAAAACTAGAAAAAAATGAGACTTTTCTATAATGGCTACTACCTTTGTACAAAATAGACTTTTCATCAATCCCAAAGCTACCAACTCTTCTGTTAAACCTAGTCTCTTAGTTTTACATTTCAGTATCAATTTTTAAAGTTTTCTATTGTTTTAAAAAGTTATAAAAACTTTCATAAAAAAAGTTATTCTTTTAAATCTGAATGCAGCACAAAGATGCCAATTATTCTGATTCCGGCAAGGAAACAACTATTTTTGGCTTGGCTGCACCCATACACTTTTGCAGTGCATTTCTCTCAATTTTTTGTTGTTCTTAAAGGTATTTAATTTTTTCAATGATCCACTGCCAATTGACACGTCATAATTTGCTGGTTAAATATTTCTTCATCTACAACATAAATATCAGTATTCATATAATTACTTCATTAAAAATCTTAGAAAAAAAATAAATAAAACCACACAATATTTCAAACATATACATTTTATTTTATAATTTTTAGAGCAATTTTTATATAATGTTTTTATTATTATTATTATTATTATTTATATAGTAATGTGGAACAGGTGGTAAAATTCATTACTGAATTCCTTGAATTTGTTTATGTTTTTTTTCCTCTCTAAATTAAAAATATTTTATCAGTAACAGGGCCTGATCAAGCTAAGGTGGGTACTGAGTGTCTGATGTTTATATAAAGCCCTCTTCATATACTGTCACAAAAAAATGAAGCATTTTTAATGAACATATAAATACATATTTAGATTTTAACGTTATCTTACTCTAAAAGTCTAAAATATTGAATATATTCCATTGCACAATGAAAAAACGATTAAAAGATTCAACTTTAAAAAAAAAATGCACACCAAATTTAAGGTCTCCAAAATTCAGCGGAGGATGGACCTTTAGCCCATTAGCTTGTCCTTTAATCAGGACTTGATTACTAAAGGAAAATCATATTTTCTAGCACAATTTTTCAATTTAATAACAGATTTAAAATAACATGAATAACAATTTAGAATATTGTGTTTCTTTCTTTCTTACTTATGGCTTTATTAATCCATTGATGCATACAAAATCAGACTTTATGCTTTTTTATTTTACAGAAATTTCTTATGAAGAATAGATTAGTTATGCACACAAAGTTGCAGATGGCTGTTGTTTGTAAAAATGCATGCTTTCTTAATAAGAGTATTCTTCATAGACAGATTTTCTGCATTTATGTTTCTAAAATGGAAAAAAAGTTGCAGGTAATAGCATGCAATCTTGTAATAAAATGCTTTTATTGTCTGCAAGCATATATTCAATGCAGTTTGGAAAAACTGATCTGCATTTTGATCATCTATACCAGATGATAATTTAGAAAATTGTTCAATGATTTTATAATAAAAGTACAAAAAGGTATCGAATTTGTGTGGAAGCATTAACTATAGAATAAAATGTGGATTTTTATAAAGCAGTTTTGATTAATTTTTTATGGTATTTAACGTTTTATCCCTTTTTTACAGTAAACATACAATTTTTTAGTTACTATTTTTGTACAAATGCTACTATTTTGGCTAATATTATTATTTTTTTTATCATAAGCTACAAACAATAATCAAACAATTTTCAATAACATTAGGCAGTGGCAGCCCTGTTTCTAAGAAAAATTATTGTTCTGGAAAAAAATAGAGTTGGAAATACAGCTGAAATATTTGAACCTATATGCTTTTTATCCAATGTAAATTAGATTTAAAAAAAAACTTTTTGAACCAATTTTATAAAATTTAGATTTACTGTATCCCTTTTAGCTCACCTACACATTTGATGAAAAATTTACGAGCACAACTATTTCAAGATTCGATTTTGCTTAGCATAAACTTTGTATATGTCAAAGCTCAGATGACTTTTTTATCATATGTTTTATTATTAATTAACGAAGTATTTAAGCAAAATAAACATTATTGTTTAAAATAATTTCCATCCACCAAATATTTAAATTATTTATAATAATATAAATTAATGAATGCCATGAATACTTTTACCTTGTTTTATTTTCCATTTTAAAGCGTTCCCATACTTTATTAAGGATTTTTTCACAAGTATAGTCATCCAGAACTCCAAGCTGAAAATAAATGTAGTAAAATTTTAGCTGTCTTTAACAAAATTTGACTGAATAGAATATATGAATGCATAAAATAAATAAACTAACCTTTTTAATATCACTGACGGTGAAGCCTATAAGGTCAGTCATTGTAACATGTTTCTTTGCAAAGATAGGCAAAAAATCTAGTGCATTGGATTCTTCCAGTACTGCTTTAACATCTGGATCTATTTCAAGTTCCTATTAAAAAAAATAAATTTAAAAAAAAACATTTTAGCTTACATTTAAACACAAACGTGTGCACACATACGTAAAATAATTCCAAATTGTACTCCAAAAATATTTTGATCTAATTAAATATTATTTAGCTGTTTCCTGATATAACAGTTTTTAATGTAAAATAATTTTAAAAATATTCTCTGAATTTTCAAATCTCCTTTTGATGCATATGTGATGTATTATAGCATATCATCTATCTATATATCATTAGAAATTTTCTAATAAACAGGATAATCCAAAATTCTATTGACAAATACACCTAAACGATCTCATGTCAAACTTTTGTGTTATAACTCAATGTTAAGCTGCTGAAAGGCACTTTTGGATTATAGGGCAGGATCAACAATAAAAAATGACTGCTGATCATTTTTTATTATAATGTAATATTTTTTATTATGCACACACTAAAGAAATATAAAAAAGCTTTATGTAAGTATAAATACAAAGCAATGGATAACAAAGTACCTTAAGTTTTTTGTTTTTCAATAGCTTTTTAACACTCCAAAAGGGCTTAGAAAAGAATTTTAAACTTTCATGGAGAGTTAAAAAGACTAATTACAAAAGTTGTTCCAAAGATTTAGTAAAGTACAGTGCTCTTATGAGCTTCTTTTGTAAATAGTTCTATATATATATACATATATAATCTTCAATTTCCTAGCAATAATTCTATTATTCAAAGTGTTGTTAAAGTTTAATATTGCAGGCCACTTTAATTAATAACTTATGTTAATTAGTCCTGTTACAATCTTATTATTCATTTCAGTGAGAAAAATCTTGTCATTTCATCATAGATAATCTGAACCATTCTTAATAGTTTGGCTCCAATGAGCTGCAGACGATTGATTTTTGAAAATTTTCCAATTAAGAGTTTGGTGCCTAATTTGGTGTTGAAACCAGCCTTTATACTGGCCACTTATTATTCGCATATGTCTGTAAAATTAGTTTTACAGAAAGAATAGTGCATGTGCAAAAAAGCCATTATTAGCATTTTGTGTTAAAAATAAAATTTTGTTCAATTAGAAAATATCTAACACATCTGAAAAGCATTTCAAGCAAATTGACCATAATTCGTAATGTATTTCAACATTTTTTATGAGCATTGTATTCGAAAGATCCCAGTCACATCTTATAGCATCTTAAATTTTATTTCAACTGGAACATGCATAACATGATTAAAAACACACTTCTAGCAATTACCATCCATAAAACAAGTATGTATACAAATCCTTTTAGGCGGTATTGTAAAAGAAATATAAATCTTCCAAGCCTTATTTTGCCTAGGAAACATGATATAGTGAACTTCAATAATTTAAGTCGGTTTTAAATAGAATAACATTAAAACTCACTTCAAACACAAGCCATTTTGAACAAGAAACATATTTTTGTGCAACTTAATGCTGCTTACGAATTTCGTTAGGTTTGAAATAATATAGTCATTAAAATGCATTTCAAATTACTACTCATATATCTTAATGTATCCGAATTGTTTTATGCATCCCTGTAAATGAATGATAAATGCTGTTCTCACTATTTTCATTAAGAAACCTGTTGTAGTGAATCTCAATAATATATATATATTTAATTTTAATCCAAACATATTTATGAAAATTAAGAGTATTTATCTTCAGGCAGATGAATAAAGTCATAAACTCTTTTCAACTATGTTGAAAAGTGTAAAAAAGAAATATATTTCCTTATTACTAGATGTGTCCTAAAGTTATGATTATTTTATTTTTTTAGCACATAATAATAACCCTAAAATAATTCTTTCAATAAAAAAAATTCTTCAGGTATCGTATGCAATTTTTCCAATTTTGAATGAGACATGCCTGAAACTATTCTAAATTGAAACAAAATGAAAAAATAAATTGATACCTAGATTAGAATTTTTAGGTACAAAGATTTATTTGTTAATTATATAATAGTGGTCGATAAATCAAATTTTTTATGAGTTAAATTAGCAAATAAAAGAAACTCCTAATCTTAACAAATGCTGCACATAAAGCATATTAACCCATCACCAGTGTCACTAGTTTCCCTTCTTTCAGAGTATAATTAGAATAATAAGAATTATGAATTATGTATTTGAAAGGAAAACTAACTGAATTCGGCTTTTGTGTAAAAGAATTAAATATTGCACAAATAAAATTACATTCGAATAATCACAATTAGTGAAAGTGAGTTCCTGAATTGAGATCAGATAACACTGGTTTGGGATTAAGGAAATAAACAATACCATAATTAGAATAGCAAAACTGAACAATGCTAATCATAATCCTATAAGCAATTTATAGAAAAAAATGTTCTATAATTATCTTAAATACACTAAATACTTACTGCTTCTATTATAGACTTTGGTTTCTTGTCTAAAAGCTTTTGATATTGAATGAGCCAGAAATCTTCCATCTCATTAATTCGTTGATTTTCCATCTGGTTCTAAATCAAAATATAGATATTAAAACGTTCAGATTCTCAAATATGCAAGATTTAATCTTGATATATGTAGCAGAAAATTGAAATGTGTAGTATTTAGAAGTGATGTAAGCACAATGAAAGCGAAAGTGCCGTTTGTTGTTACAACCGTAATACATTTCTAAAAAATGCCACTGTGTTTTGGTTGGCATCCAAAAGTAGACGACAGAGAAATTCACAGTGAAAGAAATAGGACTTTACCGCTAATAAGTAACTGTTAAATGAACTTATAATAAACATACCAAAATAGTTCCTATACAATATTAGCCTTACATTGTTTATTCTAACTAAAAATACAATCATTATTTCAAGTTTTATTTTCTACCATAACACTATTTTTAATAATTTTAATTTTCCTGAAATCCTTTACTTTTGTGAATTTTTTTTTATTAAAAAATGCAATCTTCTAACCTATAATTAAAAAAAAGTAATTGGTAACATGTAATCAAGGTATGCAATCAAGATCAAGAAATCAATGAAGGCTCCAATTCTAATCTTTATAATTAAGAATTGAAAAATCAGTTAAAATTATGTCATGTTGACACAGTTATATAAATTTTTCTCTTTATCGTTATCAATGTTAAAATGCATTTCAAACTATGCATAATGTCATTTTCACCGGCGCAAACTTTTCACACGTACTTTATATATAATTTATTTTTATGCTTAAACTTCATGTATACAAATAAAAATATATTTTGAATTTAATTGTAATGAAAAAATGGCATCAACAAAGTTATAATGCATAATGATAAAATAAACCCAATGGACAATATTTTTGTGACGTCAGATTAATTTCGCTTATAAACATTTCGAATAATTCATTATAAACATTTCGAAACATTTCGCTTATAAAAATAAACTGCATGCGGATAAATATTTTTATGGAAATTTAACTTGCAAATTAAAAATTTCAGCCTAAAAGCCACATACATGTCTTTAATATTTATTATTTCTCTTTTATTCTCGCAACAGTGGAAGATATCCGATTGCCGACTTTATGACGTCATATGCAGAAGTAAAAGTTTAATTTAAAATTACGGCTAATTAATTAAATTTCCGAACAAACAAATGTATGATAACAAATCTGTGTCCAAATATCTTTCATTTTAAAAAAGAATGATGTAATTTGATGCAGTAGTTTGTTCTCACGGACTGTTGAAAGAAAACGCTTAACGTTTTAAATATATAGATAACAAGCATGTAAATGTTATTGATAAGCTTTATAATATTGCTGCTTATTTAATATTGTTTGTTTAAGTGAGATTATTTTCTATGAGAAAATATTAAATGTCATAATTGTTGTAAATTATTTGAAAGTACATACTATTAATTCTTTGCTGGATAGTCTTGAATGGAATGACTTTTCTTTTTATAATGTTTAGTATTCATTTATTGAAATAAGAACTTATCAATCTATGTATTTACAAGATGAATGTGCATTTTTCTGTTTAAGTGAGACTATGTTCTCTTTTAAGTAAATATTAAGTTTATACAAAGTGAAAGGTGTTGGAATAGGCCTGTATGTGTTATGTATAATATGATTTAGAAACACTATGGGGACATCACTTTAAAAAAAAAGAGCTATGTTACCCACCACTATGGGGGTTTGGAAATGGTGATATTTTCTCTTATCTTTTTTTTCTATATTCTATAATGCATTATACATAGTAATATATACTGCACATCATAAATGGTAATTATTTACAAAATTGTATTTTTGCCAGATAAGAGTGCTTAAAAGGGAATGCTTTTTTACTTGTAATAGCTAGTAACATAATCTGTATTTTAAGTTATTCATACATTATAAAATTTTAATTGATAAATAGAATTTTTTAATTGTTTAGAATAAGTCAATATTTTTATTTATGAGTGTCTTTATGACATCAATCTGATATTCACAACTGTAAAATAAGGCATACTTTATTTTAAAGGTGACTTTTTGCTGCTAAAGTTGTGTAATTTTAATGTATGATTTTTTCTTCCATAAATGTATATTTAAGTTTAAACTCGTTGATAAAAATCATGAATCAAAATTCTTTAACTATTTTTATATTTTTATTTTGTTAAGAAATGAAGTTTAAAGAAAGAGTAAAAAATTTGCAACTTCTTTTAGAAATAAAATGTTTTATCTTGATCACAGAAATAACTGCATTTATGAGAAATAACATTCACGGGTTTCTATTTTTTATGTATATTTTTTAAAAACTACTTTGAAATGATTTGTAATTTATTCAAATGTATTTTTTGACACCGTACCACATTTTGCAGAAGTAAGCAGCAGATCAAAATAGTGTCATTTGCAGCAAATTACCATTTAAGTTTACTTTTTAAGTGATTATTATATAATGTAGCTTCAATCAGTGTTTACTGAAGATAGCATAAAATTATGAGGGAAAATAAACATATCTATTTACCAATCTTTCCTTGAGTTCCTCTTCTCTTTTTTCTTTAGCAGCAAGTAAATCAGTTAAAAGATAAGCTAAAGCAGTTCTATGTTCTGCCAAAGTATTCTAAATATAAAAAATAAAAAATAAGTTTGAATGCTATAAGAAAAGAGAAATGTGAAATACATGATTTTATAAATAACTTTCTTTTGTGTTATCAACTCTGAAATTTGTTATATTATAACCCCAAAAGTTCAAATTCAAGCTGGAAAATTACCTCGATTTAACAATTTTTTTAAAAAATTCCCGATAAAAAAAAAAAGATAAGATTTTCTGCACTTAATGGATAGATTGATCGATTGATGACATACAAAAGAAAGTGCGTAGAGACAAGTCACATGTGTATGGAAAAGTGGTAAACAAATGGAATGAAAAATTGCTAAGCCTGATCGAGGATATTCATGATCAAACATTTACAATGCAGATGAACATATTTTTATATTCAACAACAAAATCTTACACAATCATATTTATTTTATGCAACTATTTTAAGTCATATTCTTTTGTGAATTCAATGTTATTATGTAGATAATAAAAGAAACATACAATTTCAGAAGTAAGTTTTAGGTCCCTTTTCTTGAGTTCTGCAGCAGTCAGACTGGATAATTCCTTTTCAATTAGATGTATCTTAAAAGAAAAAAAAAAAAGATTAAAAAAAATTATGCATCAGGCATAGATTATGAAACACTTTCCAATACTAAGAGAATATTATTAAGAGATTTAACTTTTTCGTACAATGAAATGAGATATCTAAATAACCAATTAAAAACACAAATAACTCAGTAAAAATCCATTTTCAGGAATTGCTGATATATTATATATACTTATATGTGTGTGTGTGTATAAGCTTTTAATTTAATTAAGTGTGCATTTGTATATTTTCCTGGATCACTAAGCATGCATAGGATCTGCTGATAAATTGGTTCTCTTTTTGTAAATTCAGTGAAAAGTTACCATAAAATTTTTAAAATAACATTGAAAATCTATATTATAAAGCAGAAATGTGACTGTCACTAATAATGTAATGTTAAGCACAAAAATTACACTATGTGACATAACATGCACTTTCACTTTGATTGTGTGTATCCTTGCTTTTAAATATCATATAATTCTAAATGAGTAGAACAAAAAATGTATTTTCAAATAAAGTTTTTTGAAAATTGTAACATAATTTACTGATTTTAAATGATTTTTAAAATAATTTTTAGACATCTAATTTTTTAATCTATCAACATGTGATGTAAAAATGTAAAAATAAATAATTGTTTGCTATAATAACGACATATCTGAATTTCAAAACCAGATTTTAAATTGTAATTTCTCAATCAACAGGTTACTTAAAATTTGCAGAGTTCATATGCAGTTGCCTGCTCTGCCTAATAGGTACTGGAAGGAAAAAGAATGATCACAGCAAGTCATGACACAGCTTTTGACAGTATCGTGTTGGCAAAGTTTATATTTCTTTAAGATTAACAAATAAAAAATAGGAAACATATGTTGTAAACATTTGGGTGGGAGTCAGGTTAACAATTGTGAGTCTTCTGCTAAAAATCAATAGAATTGGCACTTTTTTGTTATTTCACTTCCTTGGTGAAAGTGATTACTAAAATTCTAGGAGAAAAACTGCTAAAAAAAATTATTAAAGTACAAAAATTTAGAAGATTTTCATCCTTGGTTAACCCAAAGAAGTGGCATACTTTCTTTATTTTTACAAATTAAATTTAAAATTCTGGAAATGAGTTATGGTGAAAGCAGCTATTTGTCACTAAACTTGAATATGTGAAGAATCAGAGGGAAAAAAAAAAGACAACTAAACCAAAGCACTGGGCACATTATAAAGGTCTCGATTTAATGATAAGAACTATGATTTTCAATAATCACTCTCAGACTTTTTAATAATTTTGTCAGTTATGCAAGATGATCAGATTTTCAAGAGGTACAATACAGAGCCTGATTAAGGTTGTCTGGGACAATAGGCACAATACCTTTTTGGGGCCTCCTCAAACCAAAATAGCAGCTAGAAAGGTGCATATTTAAAACATAAAGAATGCACAGTAGGTAGAAAATGAGATTGTTTACAATTGTACCCCCCTCCCCACCTGGATAAAAAATTGTTAGTTTCACATTCTCTTGGTGTATGACTATTTTATATAATAAGAATCTAGGAATAAGTCAGTTAGGAAGAATAAATTTTTATCTTAAAAAAATAATAAGAAGAAGAAATAAAGAAAATTTAGCTAATTAAATTTCAAAATCCAAGGAAGGGCCCTATGCTAAGTGAATATACTAACTAGCTATCATTGTCCCACTCCTCTCCTAGTGAAAATATTGTGTATGCCCATGCTTCCTAGTGAAACATATCTATTAAAAATTTACTGATAGCATCAACAATTTTTTATAATCTCTAAACACTGAAAAATATATTTTCATACTTGATGAGCAATTGCTTTATGTTGTTGATCCTTTTTAAGCTGGAGGGCTTCAAATGCTTGCTTTTGATATTGCTCCTAAATAAATATACAAGTCAATGAACATAAGTAAAAAGAAAAAAAAATAGCAATTTAAAATGAATAATAAGACATGCACTCACTTCTTCCATTAATTTATTAATTAACAACTGCTGGTCTAATTCTCTGTCCTGGTATAAATGTAGGAGCTTCATATTGCTTTCATTTTCTCTGAAACAAAGAAGCAAAAAATAGCATATCTAATTTAAATGTAAATTATTAAATTTATTTTACAAATTCAAATGTTTTTTAAAAAATTGTGAGTGGGAGAAAGTTAATTAAATTAATTATAATTTGATTAAATATTTTAGAACGAATTTGTATTGGCAAATCAAATAAATGATTTATCACACTCAATAATGAGAAAACATTTCCGAAAAATTTTACAAAAAGGATTTTTAAAAAAAACTGAAGTAAAAATAAAAGTAAAAATAGTTTTTTTTTTTAAATTTTTTATAAGCATTCAAAATTTATCTTAAAAATCATGCCTAATTTCATAACTGCAATTCATACAGTTCTAAAAAAATTTCATTAAAGAAAATTCAGTGCTTTGATTTACGCTTGATAGAAAGTGTCTCCTAGTGGATTTATTTAAATAATTATAATTTTTGTTCTGTTTCTTTTTTAAGATAAGGCAACAGGAAATAAAAAAAGTATCATTCAAGCTATTTATTTACAATTTCTAAATTGTTTTCTCAACATACAATCATAATTCAATTAATATTAAACAATTGAATGATATAAGAGTATTTAAAAAATATATTACACTCTGTATATTTTATTTATATTGTCTACATTTTAGTGTTTAAAATATTTCATCGTTGCAGTTTTACAGCCAGTTGGCATATCTTGGCAAGTACGGTTTGGTGCACAATTAACTCCATTGCTGTTGTAATTCATTTACAGTTGTAACCATAAAGAATATTTGGCACCTGCCTAACAGAAAAATGCCTTAAAATTAATTTATAATTCAATTCGAAAAATATTAATATGTTGTATTCCCACTGGAAACACACCTGTGTATATAATTTGTATAATTCTAGCCTATCACAAAATGAGTGAAAATAGATTACAAAATTCCATCTTTGCATACAAAAAACAAGTTAAATAAAAATAGTGTAATAAAATAACATTATTTAAATGAAAAATAACACAATAAGCTGTGGAATTAATCCAAAACTGTATAAGCTAATATAATGAAAATTAGAATATCTGCCAAAGTCGTTTCGAGCATAATTTGAAAAAATCTGTAATAAATAAAATATTCTAAATTAAGTGGTGGTGGAACTTTTTTATATTTGTTGTTTTAACACCAGCAATAGGGACAGCAGTAACAATAATAATGATGGTGATGGCAACGAACGAGAACATGATTGAAAATAAAAATGTAATAATCATGACGTTGCATTTTGAATAGATCAAGCTAGATCAAATCAAGATGTTACAAGATGGTTGTAACATAATTTTAATAATATATGCATTTTAACTAACACATAGATATATTCAGAATATTAAATTAATTTTAATAATTTAAGTTCAAATGTTACAAGATGATTGTAACACAAGATAAAAACATGAAATAATCAATTTCAAACAAAACAATAAAAAACCACTTAGTTAATTAGTCCAAAGACTAATTCTTCACATTTAAGTGAAATGAATTTAGTTTCGTTCAACTGCAGCATTCCAAAGATGTGTACCAGCATTATATGAGGGTGGTTCGAAAAGTTCTTGGCTTGATAATGAAAAAACAAGATTTTTGACATAATTTCATTTTATTTTTCAATGTAGTCCCCTTGCAACTCAATACATTTAAGCCACACTCTTGTGTGTAAATTCTTTAGTACAGCCCAGTACTATATGTATCAGAATTCTATGTAAGGATTATCCAGATGAATTTTTAGCCTTAATGGATAAGCCGATGCAGATAAATAAGATAGCATTAGAATCAAACATCCTCTATATATTATACAGTGTGTGACATCAGAAATCTGTGACATATGAAAATACTAGATATCAAAATATCAGAGAAAAAAATATATATATACAGTAAAACCCCGGTTATCTGAAAAGCATGGGACCAAAGGATTTTCAGTTAACCGGGGTTACATAGGAATTTTCGGATAACCGGGAGGCTTCGTAATTTTATTCTACCAGATGACACTACTCACCCTTCTCACTTTCCCACATTCAGGTAAAGCGTTAGTACTTCCAGGTGCGACAAGAGTCTGTATTCTATTCCATTTCCCCTTCCTGTTTACACGTGTTTTAATTTCCTGCAAACTTTATTTACGATGAGTAATATTTTAAAATACAAACGGGTTTTTAAGCATGAAGAGCTCAACGAGTTGAAAAGGTTGATATTGACACCTCAATACATTGAAGTGCAGGAAGATGCAACTTCGACGTCAGATATGTTGTTCTTTAAAAGGTGGCATACGGCAGCGTTGAAGCAATGTAAAGTTGAGAACAAAAAAAAAAAAAAAAAAAAAAAAAAAAAAATCACAACATATTTTGTAAAGAAATAAAGTGTTGTATGTGGCTATGCAATAAAATACGCAATAGTCCAAATAAGTAAGTTGACGCTATTTATTTATTTCATAAACAGCATGCTTGTTTAAAAATAAAATTTTTCATATAAAAAAAAAGTTTTAAGGTCTTTCGATTAAGTTGATTTTCGGATAATCGGGGTCCTACTGTATATTCTTTCAACTGCACTGTAATTAATATCAATTAAAAATTCTTGTTGAGACAACTGAACAAACATATAGTTTATACAAATTTATGGAAAAAAAAAGATTATACAAGACAAAAAAGGCTGCAGTTATTATATGTTGACCTGTACATTATATGAGGATT
This sequence comes from Maratus michaelseni, assembly GCA_963931845.1. Taxonomy (NCBI): domain Eukaryota; kingdom Metazoa; phylum Arthropoda; class Arachnida; order Araneae; family Salticidae; genus Maratus; species Maratus michaelseni. The sequence continues at coordinate 377,995,839 of OZ007587.1, read as the reverse complement.
AGAACTTATAAAAGGTCAAGTTGGATTATTTATAATCAATTTCTATTCTGCAAATTATTAAAATTGAAAAGATGAACACGCATGTTTTTTCAAAGTCATTTTATCTTATTTAGGTTTTTGCTTTATATTTAAAAAGTATTTGAAAAATTTTGAGTCTTCAGAACAGATAATAATGAAAATTTCTACAATTTCATAATTAGTAGAATTCAAAGACAGTTTTTTGGGTAGTTTCCCGTACACATACACACAAAATTAAGAGAAGCATAAACTCGAGACTTGTGCCTGCATTTTAAAGCATTCCCAACAGATTAAGAATAAATAAATTTACAACCCTCTTTACATATAACATTTTTTCTTTTTCCAATTAGTAACAAAAGTATCCAAGAAAATAAAATTCTCAATGTCACGTAGTCAGAAAAACTAAAAAAAGATTTTAATATGAAATTTCAATAGATTTTTAAATACTTACTCGTTCTGAATTTTGGCCGTCATATTTTCTTTTTCCATTTCATATTGCCTTTGCTTTTCTTCACATCTTAACATTTCTGTCATAGCCTCTATAAAATAATCATAAAATAAATAAATAAATGTAACATTTGAAATCGATTGTTGTGTTCTAAAGTTTTGCATTTTTCAAAAAATAATTATTTAAAAAAATACCTAAAATTTCTTTTTTCCTGAGTTGATCCAATTCTTCTTGTTGTACAATAAACACTTCTTCATTGTCTAATCTGAAAATTAATTTTTAAACTGAGCATTTTCTTTTAATTCCATATAAGGTAGACAATAGAGAGACAATCCCTAATATTAAGCGTGGTAAACGTCTGTGTGTGTGTGTGTTTCTGTCTGTGCACTCCACCTTTGTACCCGCAAAGGCTCCGGTACCAGGCGACGCACGGACGGCGGACGCGGACCGAAAAATTCGCAAAAAAGGCGCGACGCTCAAGTTTCGATCGGGTCGGGATTTTACCGACCGAAACCGAACTGGAAAAAGAATTGAAAAAAATTTACGTTTTGATAATCGCAGACATCCAAATCGTCGCTTTTTAACGCATCATCGAATAAAAAAAAATGTACCGGAGGTATCAATCCGAAAATCGGGGTACGCACGCGGCCGATTTTTGTCGTTCCAAAACGTCAAATTTTTTGAAATTCGGACCGTAACTTTTCTTTATTTCGGCCAAAAACTGACCAGACATCCAACATCGACCCCAGACGTAAAAAAAGATTGCCGTAAAGAATGCAGTGTCGACAGATACGAGATCAAATCGCCCCACTCCTTTTTGAAACAATTGGAAATAATGACTCTACATTCGCGAAAATTTGCTAACACGTGTATAAAAAAATCGCGAATTCAACAAAAAAAAATTCGTAAAAATCGACCAGTAATTTTTGAAGATATCAATTAAAACTCATTAATGACACGGCAAATGAATTTATTTCTATTCCGGAGAGACCGCTTCTTTTTTATTTCAACATTCAACGCAGACGAATCGTCTGTGGATAAGTCATTTCTGAAAGAGATAAAATAGTCACGTGACTTTCAACTGCGTTCTTTCAGAGGGGGGGGGTGCATTTCCGAATCTAAGGGGCGCATTAATTCTAAACTTTGACAGGGCGACTCAAAATGGATTCTGCTTTCAGAATATCTAAAAATTATTCTCATATCTTCATTAGGAGCCGATATATTATTTTATTGTGTAATTAATCATCGTTATTTGTATAATTAAAGCAAAAGAAAGATTTCTTTTACAGTGCCGGCTAGATATTACGATTTTAAGAAGTAGGCCTCGTCTAAAAACTGCCATAACGAGTATCTTAAGTTTTTGTTTTAGAGTGGCAACCAGATATTATGATAGGGAAAAGCGGGCTTCGCCCGTTATCGATTTTTTTTTTTTTTTTCAGTTTTAAGTTTTCCTACAGGTCCCTGTCTTTGAACAAGAAGTCCGGTAGTCTAAATAAGTTGTTTGACATCAGATTTTTTTTTTCCGGCAGTCTAATTCTGTTGTTTAAGGAAAAGCAGTGTCCTCCCCCCCCCCCCCCCCCCCCCCTTCAAGTTTTTTTATCTTAACTGTGGGGTTCTAGAGGTTCGTTCAGTTCGAGGTTTATCTTATTCGAGGTTTATTTTTTCTATTTGCGCCACCTGGTGGCGGAAGGCGGAACTAACGTATACTGCAGCACGTGCGCAGCACGACTGCTATACGTTGCCGCAGGCAGCGGGGACCCGAGCCGGAGGTTCGTTCAGTTAGAGGTTTATACTATTCTATGTGCAATTTAAGGGATTATCCGGTGCGTGCGTAGCACGGCCGGTATACGGTGCCGAAGGCAGCGGGGACCAGGGTCGGAACGACTGCTATACGGTGCCGCAGGCAGCGGGGACCCGAGCCGGAGGTTCGTTCAGTGACAGGTTTATACTATTCTATGTGCAATTTAAGGGATTATCCGGTGCGTGCGTAGCACGACCGGTATACGGTGCCGAAGGCAGCGGGGAGCAGGGTCGGAACGACTGCTATACGGTGCCGCAGGCAGCGGGGACCCGAGCCGGAGGTTCGTTCAGTGACAGGTTTATACTATTCTATGTGCAATTTAAGGGATTATCCGGTGCGTGCGTAGCACGACCGGTATACGGTGCCGAAGGCAGCGGGGACCAGGGTCGGAGATTAGTTCAGTTAGAGGTTTATACTATTCGATGTGCAAATTAAGGGATTATGCAAATTATGGGATTATCCGGTGCGTGCGTAGCAAGACCGGTGTACGGTGCCGAAGGCAGCGGGGACCCGGGTCGGAGGTTCGTTCGGTTCGAGGGGGATGTGAGCCGGAGAATGCAAAAGTTTCGACCGGTATACGGTGCCGAAGGCAGCGGGGACCAGGGTCAGAGATTAGTTCAGTTAGAGGTTTATACTATTCGATGTACAAATTAAGGGATTATGCAAAGTATGGGATTATCCGGTGCGTGCGTAGCACGACCGGTGTACGGTGCCGAAGGCAGCGGGGACCCGGGTCGGAGGTTCGTTCGGTTCGAGGGGAATGCGAGCCGGAGAATACAAAAGTTTCGAGGCACCGATGTAAATTAGGGGCCCGCTGGCGGGCGAAGCCAGCTAGTATATATATTATACAAGAAGGAAAAACACTCAAAAATCTAGTCAGTTGGACTTACATAATATAAATCTTTAAATATATATCTAAAATTTTAAGATTTGAACAAAAATGAATAATAAATTAGAATTAACCAGGAGATCAAAAATCAGGAACTAGACCATAGATGCAAGTAAATTACTTCTTAGACTTTTAAAATTTAAATTGTTATTTTCACACAAAGATTCCTTTAGCTGCGAGTTCAACCATATAAATACTTGAGCACGCAACTGTTTAAATGATATGATATGCATTAGGGAAAAATTAAAGTTATAACGTGGCAAAAAAGATATTTACATGCAACTTTTAGATAAAACCACTCATTTCTTAAAAAATAAGTTATTTAAAATTTTCAATTTGAACTTTAAAATAAATAAATTTAAAAAAAATGCAATTACAGATTTTTTTTTTTTTTTTTTTTGCTTTTTTTTTTTTTTTTTTTTTTGCTTGCTTGAAATTTTACATTTTGTCTATTCAATACAGTCAGTACCACAGCAATTCTGTTTGGTGCTAATGTGAAAATTTTTGTTTATTTTTCTACTGACCCTAAATGCATTGGTAGTGATAAATAATGTCAACAGCGAAGTACCCAAGCAATGATAAGTTTAATGGGAACAGTACTTATAGTTGATTTTTTGATTTCTGGCTATTCTCCAGTAAGTATATTCCTTTTCTTCCAGTATATTTTATGTTTTAACTTATTTTTAAATTTTAGTGTTAGTCTTTTACAAGGGTAGTACAGATATTAAGTGAAATTTCAGGACACATATTTTTCAAAGTTTTATATATTCATTTACCTGGCATACTAACAGAAATACAAGACCATTAAATAATTAAAATGTATTTAAGGTTGAGAAAGTGAAATACCCCTAAATTTGTACATACATAAATTCAAAATAAACAATCTACAGGGACTGTTTCAAGGATTCAATATAAAACTAAATCAGCATTAATTACTGTCTTATAATCTGCATAAAAATCGCATGCAAAGCCATATATGCGGTAAAAACCCAACTTAAGTGTCCTCGAGTTACATCACCCCGCATCTATGATTAACCGATTGATGAAACTAGTGACTTTTTTTTTTTTTTTTTTCAGTGTCCAATTGGCGAAATTGGTGATTTTTACAGAGTCGCATTGAAGAATTTTTTTTCCCCCCATCCAGTTGACAAAGATCATGATTCCCCCTTCCCCTCATGCAATTGATGAAATTCATAATCTTTTTCAGTGAACGAATGACAAAATTCCAGATTTTTTTCAACAATTACAAAATTCCAGATTTTTTCCAACAATTACAAAATTCTAGATTTTTTTCAACAACCGAATAACAAAATTCGTTAATTTTTGTTTCTGTCTAATTATTATTATTATTATTATTATTTTTAAGAATTTCAGTACAAATTCAAAAGACAGAATATCATTCTTAAGAAAATTATTCAATTTAAATGTTTGGTAGATAATAGCTTTACAATTTCTAAAGCTATTCATTGTTCTCATTTTTTAGTATTGAGAAATATGCATACAATCTTTAAAATTCATTGTCAGCACATCTTTCATATTTGTATTTGAGTCAGCCTTCTAGGGTTTTCTGTTTGTTTTTCACCTCCTGACTTATATGTGGATAGGAAGTCCCATGCATTATTTTACGATGTTCCCTTTCCCTCCATTGCTGACAATTTTTTATTGCTTGAGGAGTACATTCTCCTTTTGATTGTGATATACATCAAATAATCTAATACTTCTTTGTATAACTGTTTTTATCCTTTCTCAGATAACTGCTCTCTGCTGATGGTGATAAGAACAGATAATTGTTCTCAAAACTATAGTCATGGTCTGTTAGTATTATATGGAGAAAACAGAAAAAAAAAATATTTATTTCATCATATAATATACCAATCCACCTTGGCACCTTCATCACTCTTGTTGTAGCTCTGAATTAAACACTGATGCAAGTTTATCAAACAACTGCATAACAAAAAGGATTTTTGCTAAGTACATATAGAAAGTCTAGACTTCAATGATATTCAAAAAATATATTTAACAATGAATTTATAGATGCTACATAACAGCAAAAAGATCCAGAAAAATCAAAAACAAATTAAAAACTTCAAATTTTAAAATGTTGGACAGTCTAAAACAAGTATCTAACTATTTTTTCCCTTTTTTTTTTTTTTTTAACTGAAATTTTTGCAATTATTCAAATGCCAAAATATCAAATGTTAAATAAATAAATGACACTGTATTGAAATAAAATAAATAACACTGACATAAAAATACATAAGTTGTTCTTGATACAGTTTTATTTTATTTTTAATCCTAAAAAAAAAATTGTACTTACCTATCTTTTTCTAAAACTGCAAGCATTTCATCTAATTTTTGTGCTCTGTCATTAAGATGTGTTAAATGCTTGATTAAGCTTGCTGAATGAGATTCAACTAAAAATTTAAAAGACAGAAACAATTATGAAAAAAAAAAACCTTAGATCAAAAAAAATTATTTTAATGTTCTAGAGAAACATAATACTCACAATTTTTATGAGATTAAACAAAAAAACATTTGTTATGACAAAATTTTATTTTTACAGCAGCAAAATTGTGAAAAGTATAAATCTTTACTTACTATTTGACAATTAATTTATTTATTTATATATTTTTTTCATTCTAAACTGCTCTTTTAAAGAAGCATTGGGCAGAAGATTATATATATGTTTTTTTCTGAAGAAAATTAAGCTTATTTAAATATTTAAAAACAATATAAAAGTAATAATACCATGATTGCTAAAGGTAGAATGTAATATTGTTAATCTAACACTGGAAAATGCATGGATGCAAGAAGTTTATTCAAGCCAAGAATGAAAACTTTTCTGAATATTAGGAATAACCAAATGAAAATAGGCTAAAAGATTTCTATATGTCCTGCATTACAATAAATGAAAGCAATTAAAAGTTCTTGATAGTAAAATTGCTATTATTTAAGTACACAAAGTAGAATTTACTATCAGTCAAAAAATCTCTCCAAGACTGAAAGCAGTCCTGTGACTGAAGGTCTTGCACCCACGGGAAAATGTCAAGGTTTGACTATCAGTAGAACAACTTGGAAATTGTACGTTAAATGTAACAAATGAGGTATGTCCATACTATAACTAATTTTACAATGTAAAAAATCATAGTTATTATTTCAGTGAAATGAATGATATTGTCTGTTATGAGCGAAATGAGCATGCCTTTTCTCTTATTATGTATGCAACATTTACAGATGCAAATTTTTTCTTCGACACTAGACAGCACTGCAAAATTCACCATGGAGATCTTGCTTTGCAAATGATTACCTCCATGGTTTAATATTTTTATACTCACGATGAAGACATTTTTTGTGTTTATTTACTTTAATGGATTGAGATATTGGTCTATCAACCTAATTTCAACTGAAGTTATCTCTGAATCTATACATATTTGACTGTATCTCATCTCTCAAACAAACAACTTTTTTGAACAATCTTTCTAAAAAGGTAACTTTTATGTCAATTTTTATCAAAAAAATAATTTTGAATAAAAATGGCCGCCTGGCATATAAAAAAAGAAGTGGTGAGCCCATATTTATTTTCCTCAGTCACATGACTTGTGTTTTTGATTCGATTCTCATAAAGTTTGAAATGACTCAACAAAATTCTGCAACGATTATATAACACATGGGCTGATAAGTTCCCGGTCTAATAAAGAAAACACAACTTTTTAACAAAGCTTTATAACTTTATGACTTTATAACTTTATAACTTTAATAAATAACATAACTTTAATAATAAATAATAATAATTTAATAATAATAATAATAATTTAAAAATAATACATTTTATAATAATAATTTAATAATAATAATTTTAAAAATAATTTAATAATAATAATTTTACAATAATAATTTAATAAATGATTAATAATAATAATTTAATAATAAATAACATCATTTTATAACGAAAAAGCTCCAAACAGTGCTTAGAACTCGTTGTTGTTTTTGGTCAAAAGTCAACACGCGCGGCAGCCACTTTGATAACAGCTTTTTCATAGACAAATGTTCATTCAAAATAAAACCTACACGTTTCTTGGATATCTTCAGAGTCTGAGCTATCTCCTGCAACTTCACTTTACGGTTCCCCAAAACGATTTTGTGGACTTTTTTTATGTTTTCCGGAGTAACCACCTCTTTTGCGTGGTGCATCACTGGTGTCCGTACGACCACGTTTAAATTCAGCAAACCAGTCAATAATGGTTGATTTACCTGGTGCAGTGTCCGGATAACGCTTATCAAGCCAAGCTTTTGTTTGAACGGTATTTTTTCCCCATCAAATAACAATTCTTGAAATTCTTGTTATCCATTTTTTTGTTTATCAACAAAGTCGTTCAACTAAAACTCTAACGTTTTATCCACACGGTGAATCGTCATGGCATTTTTTCTACTACCTTTTAAAGGTTAGTATTTACTAAAAAATACATCGGTTTGGCGATTGCAACGCCATCTGTGTGCCAGACCGGGAACTTATCAGCCCATGTGTTATATTAAATTTCAAACCATTCGGTTAGGTAGTTTTTGTGCTGTTATATGTGGACAGACGGATGGACCAGACGACGACTATAGGTGCTATGTATTTATATAATTATGAACACACCTAAAAATACTTCTAAATGTGTATCCAAAGAAGTAAAACAATTTTAGGAATATTTAAAAAATAATAATAAGGACTAATTGTAACCTGTTTACTACTGTGTATTAATGTAATATTGATTATTACTGAATTATTTCTTCTCAATTTTGACTTCAGAGCAAGAGTTTTAATTTACTTGCATTATTTCAAATTTTGGACATCAAAGCATATCATTCTGTGATTTGAATTGTAATTATTTTAGAGTATCCTTTTCAAAATGGGAAAGAATTAAGGTCCACATATCATTGGTACTGTGTCAAGCTATCGAATATGAAAGTAGGTACTTTTCAAGAAGGCAAAAAAACTGTTTTAATTATGGATTCAAAATCAGCAATAGGCAGAAGTAACCAATTATTATATTTTTCCTGTGCTGTTATATATCCTATTTAAGTATTATTGAGATAAATCAGTTGAATAATTTTATTCACAAAAAAAAAAAAAAAAAAAACCTACCACATTTGATTTTTTTGACATGTTATGTTTTACTTTTCTCTGTTTCGTTGTTTCAAAGTAATGAATCTGCCGTATTCAATAGTTTGATTGTAAAAATTTTGTACTTTTTTCAGTTTTGTTTTTTCTAAGTAGCGAATATGTGAATGTACCATACTCAATAGTTTGGCTTGTAAAAATTTTGATATTTACATATTCAATGTAAGATACTTCAGAATTTTCAGAATTATATTAACGAATATTCAGAAAATTAATAAAGAAAAACTTATTTTTAAGAATTATGTAAATTTTATAAAATATAAGAAAACAAAGAAATATCCTTCAAACAAAGGGGTAGGCAAGCGTGGGACACTTCTTACCCCTATTTCTGAATAGTAACTTTCAGGTGGGTGCCATTTTCCTTTAGTTCTGGTATCAAGTTTTCGTTTTTTCTGACGTCACTGAGCATGCTAAGGATTCTTTCAACGGGAAAGAACACATTTTTTCATTTAAAATAGTATTTCTGTTTTAAAAAAGTTGTTTCTTTGGTCATATGAAAGCATATTTGTTCAAAATAAAACATTTTTCATTAGCGAAAGTATTTTTTTCTAGGAAAAAGCGATTTAGAGGGATTTTTTCCCCCTTCAAATGAAATAGTTGTGTATCTTTTTTGCTAAGATATGGAGTTTTTATTGCTTGTTATCTTTGGTCGATCTTTGAAAGAGATGAGAGTGTGAAGTAAACATTTATTATCATTTTCTTTGACAGACAGGGCAGTTTTCCCTCACACAAAGCTTTAATTGCTTCTCAGAAAGAGAGACTTCCGGTCACTTTTGCTAAATACGTGGCAAATATTTCCCAGCTTTTGTTAGTGCAACATCTCTTGGTTTAGCTCTTTACAATAACGCATTCTTTACATTGATTTTCCTGAAAATGCCCAGTACTCATGATATTGCAACATGTACTAATCATTCGGATAAAACACAAAATGTTCTATATCATACATTTCCGAAGAAACCTGATATAAAGAAAAGATGGATCATTGCATGCAAAAGAGCAGATAATAGCTTTAATGTTGCAAATTCCCGAATTTGTTCAGATCACTTTCAAACGAATGATTACATGAGAAATTTGAAAGCAGAACTTTTGGGTTACTCTCCTGCTAAAAGAATATTGCATGAAAGTGCTGTGCCGATTTTAAAATTGCCAGAAACATGTGCTCTGAATTTTAAAAAAGAAACTTCACTCGGAATTAATTCTTCTTGTAGCAGTTCCTTCATAAGCATAAAAGAAACACATAGACATACTAGGTTATATAAGGTTATATTTTAATGAGATTCACGGCAGCTCAGTTTCAAAAGAATTCAATGTTATCAAAAATGCGTGCAAAAAAGTCCAAATGCTTTTTCCAAATATACACAAAAATATAATAAAAACATTTGTGAAAACCAGAACTTTCATTCGATTGAGACATAGTAATCATATATTCATAAGAAATAAAAAAGAGATACGCTACCAGAAAATAAAAAAAGTGGAGTCAATCAACTTTAATTGCACGATAAAACGAAAAATAGCAAATAATGGAGCGCACATCTAAAATGCATCTTCAAAATGCACCCTGTGATGAAATAAAATGCTTGAAATGAAAGCATATTCTGAGTGTAAAAACCTAAAATATATTAATTATTAAAATATTTTTATATAATTTTTTCATCATACAGTATTAAAATATAATTTTATATAATTATATAATTATGACTTACTTCCTTTTTCTTTAAAAGCATTTGTTCCAACTTCTTTTAAGTTGTATTAAATAATGTTAAGTTTACTATTCGGAAATAGTGTAGAATCTGGCCTACCGGTTTTTTTTTTTTATTATTAAATAAGAAAAAGGTTACTATTCATAAATAAGGTAAAAAGCATCCTGTGATTACTCATTCCTGTATTTGAAGGTTATTCTTTATTTTCTTACATTTTATAAAATTTACATAACATTTAAAAAGGAGCTTTTTCATTTATCAATTTACTCATTATTAAAATTATTAAAGAAAATCATTAAGTTTTTTTTATACTGAATATGTAAATACCAAAATTTTTACAAGCCAAACTATCGAATATAGCACATTTGCTATTTTGAAAAAACAAATGTAGAAAACAGATATAAAATTCTTGCAAATCAAACTATAAAATATGACACATTCACTATTTTGAAACTACGAAGCTGGGAAAAGTACAAGCTTTTTACAAGTCAAAGTATCAAATATGACACCTTTGTTGCTTTGAAAGAATGAACCTGGGAAAAGTACAAATAAGCATAGAAATTCAAACTAACGAATGTAATTTTTTTGGCAAGTAAAAACAATCAAATGAGACCATTGTTAAATAGGATATAAAACAGCACATTTGCGACTTCTGCCTGGTGCTGATTTTGAATCTATAATTAAAACAGTTTTTCTACCTTCCTGTTTTTTTTTTGTGTGTTTTTTTATCCATATTCAATAATTGAAAAATTTGCAGTGACTCCATTGGGCTTTCTGAATAGTTCATACAATACTATGCATTCAAATAAATAACTAATGAAATTAATTAACACTTAGATCTTAATTTTACAATAACCTCATGTTTTAAAGAAAACATGCACTTTTATTCATAAAACTTAAACTTATTATGACATAATCTTCAATGAATTTTTATTCTACATGGCTGAAACTTAAAAACACGTATCATAATTGAAAATGCACTTCCAACAATTATCGCTAATAGACAGTACTATAACCGAATCTTTTTTTGTGTCCCTGTAAATAAACGTAATTGTCATGCATGTCATATCCTATAGTAAGCATCTTGTAGTGCATCTCAATAATGTATACCAATTTCATTATGTTTGAAATAGTGTAACATTATTAAAATGCACTTCAAGCATTTTTTCCCTATAGAACATTATGTAAACATTTGCAAATGGAAGATAAATCGAAAATGTCATTTGGCCACAATCAGGTTCATTCACATACAAACATACATACATTTAGATTACAATACTGTCCTAACTGTTATATAATTATTATATATCATTATATAAATCATTATATAAATTATTAAATGTTTAAAACAATAACCCACATTTAGAGAAAATTATATAGTAGGAGTGTCAACTGTGTCAGGTAATTGAGAATCTACTGTATATTAACACAATTTCTGATTATGTCACTTACTTTTAGAAATTAAATCAAGTAAAGTATGTTTTTCTTTTTCTTTGCGGCTTTGTAATACCATTATTTCATTTTCCATTCTTTCTTGATCCTAAATATGAAATTGATACAATATATTTAAAAAAGCAAATAAACAAACAGAATTTAAGAAACTACAGTAGTACTTCCTGCAAGGAAAACCACTAATTAAAGGACAATTTTTAAAGTCACAGTCTTTTGGTATAGGGAACCCAATGTATTTCCCTCCCAATAAGGGACAGTTTTCAGGCCATGAAAAGAAAATTGCTTGTTTCTCGCATTTTCCTTTAACTTCACAAGGTTAAATGAGAAAAATTCATTGAAACATTCCATGAATTCTCCTCACACACAATGATTACTAATAAGAGGAGACTTAAGTAACAATAACATAGCCAATAAACTAGGTGCTAAATGACAAAAGGGCTTATCTGTTAACTGATAGTGGGGACTCAGACTGTTGCATCAGTGAGCAGTTGCTATTTGTTTCAGATTTCTTGGACAGTTACTGTGCTCTCTCTCTCTCTATGTTAGATTTCTGGAAGTGTTTGTGGATCATACTTAAAATGTTAAAATAGATTTGAAATGTAAAAGATTATCATTAAGACAGAAAGTAAAAGTTATTGAAGCTGCAGGGATTGAAAAAATTAATCTAAGTCATTTAGACGAAAAATTTTGGATAAGTAAAAATCAAATGCACGTTATCCTAAAGAGTAAAGAAGAAATAAAAAAAATTATGGATTACAAATTTAAATGAGAATTCTAAAACTGTGAAATTAGGAAAACAGAATCATGCAAAATTGGTTCAATTGTTTTAAACTGGTTCTCGGTGACAGCTAAAAATATTCCTATCAGCGGAGCATTATTGCAAGGAAAGGCAAAAGAAGTTACGAAAAATCTAGGTGTAATGAACTTCAAAGCATCAAACGGCTGGCTTGAAAATTTTTTAAAAAAGGCACAACATATCTTTGAAGTCAGTTTGTGGAGAGAAAAAGTCTGTGAATAAGGAATAGGTAACTGAATGGCTGGAAAAAAATCAATGCAATTTATGAAGGTTTTGAGCCAAAAACATCTTTAAAACACATATGAGACAGACCTTTTTTTCATGTGTTGCCAAACAAAACTTTGTGTTTCAAAGGTGGTAAAGCCTCAAAAGAGAGATTACTGTTTTGCTGTATTAGAGCACAGAAGACAATTCGTAACACTGACCAGAAAAACTAAATTAATATATAAAATTTATATGATAAATTATGACACAAATATTAAAAAGAGTAGTTAAAAAAATAAATGTAATATAGCAAACCTGAGCGATATCTTCAAGCAATTTCTGTTTCCTAAGGCTTGCTTCTGCAACAGTATGTGATTGAATCTCATAGTTCTGTTTCAAAGCTTCTTCCATCAATATTAAGTCTTTTTGCCTTCTTTCCTATGGGGATGTTAATACAAATAACTAGACAGAAATAAAAAATCTTTTAAAAAATTGTTTTAGAAAAGAAAGATATTTATATAATAAAAGTTATTTAACACAAAAGATAGAGGGAAAGAAAAAACCCTAATATTACAAGATTTTAACATGCTAAGGAAGAAAATATAAATGAGAAATAAACTGAACCAGGGATAAATAAATATTCAAGAAAACATAGACAGAGTGCTCAGAAAGTTTGATTTAGACAATTTTTTTTGTTAGAAATGATTGAGTAAAAGGAAAAATCCCTGAAAAAAAATTAGTTTTGGAGAGGGAGGGGAGTGAGGGTGTACTTTTAAATGGAAACTTTGTAGATTTATGACTTCAAATGAAAAATTTTTGAAAATTTATGAAAAATTTCAAAAAGGAAATATACATTAAATTGCCAATTATACATTTTTTGCCATTAAAAAACTCTCAATACATAATTGGTCAAATATATTAGAAAATGATTAAGGAACGAAAAAACATAGTTATTTCTTAATTCAAATAAGCAAATTTATATGGTGCTGTAGACAACAGCTTTCCCAAATATCAATGTCTCCACCATCTGCAGCAACAGGGCCGAAACTAGGGGGGGGCAGAGGGGGCACGAGCCCCGGGCGCCAGCAGAACAGAAGGCGAAGGGGGCGCCAAATGCAGGTTTTGTTTGTTGTTTGATATAGAAATGTATATATATATGAAATTTGTATAAAAAGTCTCGCAGCCGGAAAATCCAAAAGAAAAACTGAACCAAATGCATTAAAATAGACAAATAGATAAAAAGATTCGTCTACAATACAAGATAGCAAATGAATAAAAAAGGAACTGTTCTCTTAGGCTATTTTCTTTCTCCCATTCCAAATATATCCCGTCTATACCGTCTATCATTTAAATCTCTTCCTGTGGTTTAGGAGAATCACTAACATTTTTCAAGGTCAGTCCCTACTCATGTCTGTATATGATACTGTTCAACGTCGTCTGGATACGGTACTGCACTGTCCAGCATGGATAATTAGCAAACAATTCCCTCACTTTGACCTTTCTATTAGATAAAAATATTCCACGAAGGCTGTTCTATTTTTCCCCATTTCTCACAGCATGGAGCTTTCTTCTTTTTCCATTTTGTCATGGGCGAGGGGTGACTGCCGTGGACAATAAACACAAATTGGGGGATGAATGCCCAAAGTAAAATTCTCAGTAAAATCTTTTTCTTTTAAGTATAGCATTTGTAAAGGTACAGTAAAAATCAAATCTCGTACAGGGCGCCACCCTGACTTTATCTTCCAAAAAGTTTTTTACTCGTCTTTTTGCGAAAGCTTTCTAAGCGTTTTGCCGTCCTTGGCGGCAACTGGAATATGCCGGCCTGTTACTTTTGCTAAAATTACTTTTTCATCCAGATCCAATCTAGTATTATTAGAGGGAGCTAGGTTGGGCGACTGCTTGGGATACTAAAAACAAATAATATTTGAAAGGATAATTTGAAAAATACGCAAAATAAAACTCTTTGTTAAAACTTTTTTTTTTTTGAAAAAGAATGTCATTTGTAGGGGTGCAGGGAGAAAACCATACCCAAGTTGCTACGACTAATAAAACCGCAGCCGCCCCAGCCTTTATTCTCCCAAATTATTTTCTCGTCATTTGGCCATTTTCAGATAAATGAAAAATGTCGCCATACCATTTGTTACAATTACTTTTTTACATACAAATCCGGCTTTAAAGGGCGCGAGATCGGCTATTACTAACGACACTAAAAACTAAGGAGATGAAACATATGCAAGATAAAATAGTAACCTCTCTTCCCCCCCCCCTTTTTTTTAAAGAATATAGCATTTGTAGAGACGCAGAAAAGAACCTCGCACAGGGTGCCATGGCTAATAAAGTCGTCTTTGCAAACAAAAAAAAATTGTTTTCGTCTTTTTGCCATTCTTATGTGTTTTGCCGCCCCATTCTTTTGCTGTAAATATTTTTTTAGATCCAGATGTAAATTTCTGGGACAAATACATTGTGTGCCCCTGTAATAATCAAGCTCGATTTCTTTTTGTTTTTAATCTTATCATACTCTAAAAATGCAAAATATCGATTATAATCAGTAACAAAGTCAAATGCATTCTGAATATCAGCTTTATGTAAACAGCATACCAAGTGTGGGGGACCCCTAAATCAGGGGCCCCAGTGTCACGATCCAGATTTAGATTTATCAGATCTGATTTAATTAGACTCTGAATCTGTGTAATTAAATCGTCATAAAAGTCTCTAACAGTAACAGGGTTCCGTTCAGCTCAGATCCAAGTTTGAGTCTCACCCCAACCCTCCACAACCGTTCACAGTTCTGATAATTGCTAATAGAAAAGAAGACTAGGAAAAACATTTAAACATAACTAAAACATTTCTGGGAATTGCAAATGGTATAAAAAATATTCTTTTTAAATTACATGAAAATTATGAAGCAATACTAATTAAAAAAAAGTGCTAAGAAAATCCTTTGATCAAAAAATAATTTTTCTCGTTGAACTCAAAAGAGGATTTTGGGGGCCCTTTGAATGCGAGGCCCTTTAAGACCATCGCGACCCCTTAAATCCGCCCCTGAAAATATCAATAACTATATTTCCTAAGATGAAAACTTGTATAAAGCGGAATATTTTACGGTTCCTTTCGATTCCATTTTCAAGGTTTTAATGAGTCAGTATTTGACAAAGCTGATTACTTAGTTCAGTATTACAGATTTTCTGGTTATATACTTTAAATTTTAGAAACTTAGAAAAAATTTGCTTTGGAAATTTTCTTTGCGGATGGGGGGGGCGCCAAAATCCATGTTTGCCCCGGGCGCCAAAATGGCTAGTTTCGGCACTGTGCAGCAATGCATGAGTATGCATGTGAGTGCATGTATATTGCTGTCTGCTGGACACATTGAGCATATTTAACTTGATTTTTTTATTTAAAAAAATTGTACCTTACTTAATTGTGTTAATTTTATTAGTAACTATGCATCTGCCTTCTAAGCAATTAGTGACATATTTATACCAGTGATTAGTTATCATAAAATTAACATTTCAGGCTTTCTAATAAAGTTATTTTTTACATGTATGTCTACACTTTTTTTCCCTCTATCTCTCATAGTTCTAGAAATAGCAGACCTGACAACCTTTGAAAATGAGAAATAGTAGCACACAAAATTCAAATTAATCTGGAGGTTAGTTGCAGTTTTTCACACTGCAAATTTTAAGTGAACAAATACTAATAAATTGAACGTATGTGTATATGCATAAGCATACAAAGTAGGGGGCTCTTTTGCTAATTTTTTTGTTGCGGGTGGGGTTGATTAAACATAATTCTTTCCATACAATTAATGCTCTGTCCACTCCTAAGCCAAATTTCTGAAATTCACTGTGAATTTTTCGAAAGGTTCAAGGGCAGTTGGGGGGAAGGATTCTCCTCCCCTGACAGAACGAGATATTTCTCCTGGAGAAAAAGGTCTGAATTACAGTCATGTATCAGGTTGCGTAAGCCGAACCAACCCCACATGTCGGGTCTGTGCTACTTGTTTTTTATTGCAAGTCAGGTTAAGCCGATTTTCTGAAAATTAGTTCATTATATTGTGTTTCAGATTAAAAACTATATCTATAATAAAAAACATAGACGTTTGTCTCTGTGTGTGCTGTTTTGTGAACAGACTGCTGCGATGCACACAGAGCTACAAGATTTGTTAGGAAGGTATATTTATGTCTGAAGTTATGCACTTTGAAGCCAGTTTTCGGATTTTTAAAATTTAATTTGTTTTTACATTTTGCAGCGAATTTTCTATATTAGTAAAAGGAATCAGGTTTCAATCTTTTAACTCAATGCAGTAAATTTCGAAGAAATTAACGTTTTTTCAGCAATTCTTTGATGAAATTCGCATTTTTTCAGCGATTCTTTGATGAAATTCATGTTTTTTCAGCGATCTTTTGGTGAATTTTGCATTTTCTTTGCGATCTTTAGGCAAATTTTGTTTTTTCTGTAATCCTTTGGTGAAATTCGCATTTTTCACATGATCCTTTGGCAAAATTTGAGATTTTTCAGCGATCCTTTGACAAAATTCATGATTTTTCACACAATTCTTTGATGAAATTCACGTTTTTCATGTGATTCTTTGACAAAATTTACATTTTTTTAGCGATCTGTTGACGAAATTCGCATTTTTTTTCGCAATCCTTTGACGAAATTTGTGTTTTTTGCAGAAAATTATAGTTTTAAGCAGATTTTCGTAGCATCGTAGTTTCTAGCTCAAAATTGTAGAAACTACAATTTTTTTGTAGAAGTTGACAGCTCTGAAATAGGGTCGATGACTTCAAAGTTTTGCCCCTATGAGTGCTGCAATCACTCTCATATGATAGTACTTAGTCATTTTGCTATAGGAGATACTTGTTCCGCAACTCTAGCTTTATCCATTCAAGATTGCTACTTGACTATACCCGGACTTTACTTTGGCCCTCTGTACATTTTTTTACCTTATGCTCAACTAACTCTACTTTAGTTACTATATTTAGATATGATAATTAAATATTTTATTACATGTTAATTACCCATTTATACCTGTCCTAAAACTAGAATATAAACTAAAAAATTTGTTCAAAGCAACTCCATTGAAAATTGTTTCAACACAAAATAAGTGTTTCCCAACTTATCTCCTAAAATGCCAAAAGGAGTTCTTCATAGCAACAAATAAAAATTTTTGACCATAATTTTAACACATTACTATTTCATTTCTATGAAATATTTTTATTTACACAGTTCTTAAAGAATAATAACTGCAAAATGAATTTAACAGTTTAGTAATTTCAGATTAAACACATAGCACACAAAATATATATTTCATGTAACTAAACATTTACTTTATGTAATTATGAATTTTATATACAGATATACATGCTTAACAGTATTCTGCAGGATTATTTAAACATGCACACAAGCATATAACAACCAAAAATAAAACATGCACAGGATGAAAAATATATTTTCAAAGAATAATATTAATAAAGCTAAAATGCAACAAAAAATAATGATGTCAAAACTGAAAACTGAAAAAAAGCTCCTACATGCCTTTGCCTTTTGATACAGCAGGTATGATGCCTAAAACAGTAAAATGAGCCATTTAGCATAGTACATCCTAAACATGCATAAAGTATATTGTGCACTTGTTTCAAAAGTGACTTAACTTAAAATTTGAAGCATCCAGAATAAATGAAAAATGTTTTTGAAGCAAAATAAGAAATTCTTGTCTAAATAAAATGGATCAAATTCATTATTTCTATTGCATCAATAGAACCAACTATCAGATGGTTTACAGATAGTATTGTCCTCTTAAAACAAACAACAACAAAACTGCTCTTAGTAGGATCTGAGTAAAGACAAATAAATACAATTCTAATGACGTATAGGTACTTTTTGTGACTCACTCATACATAATTTATGAATCTAAATCATAATAGTTTTTTGAGCTACATCACCTTTGAAACAAGTTTGTGATATGATTTATAAAACACAATATAGATAATGGAAAAGCAATAATTGTTATAAGCACGATTTTTAGTACACATTTATATATATATATATAATATTTTCTGAAGAAATATAAATTTTAAAATATATATCATTTACACTTAATATTATAGGAAAATTTTAGACCAGGACTGTCCAACCAGCTGCATTTAAGAACTGAAACCAAGTGACCTATGCTTGTATATTTAGTATAGTCTACATTTGGCCACCTATTGTTTTTTACCTTCCATTCCAAGAAGAATTGCACTTTTGCATATTTATGTCAGATCAACACAATATAATGTGGCTAGTCATAATTTTTTATCTGATTTAATCAATAAACTCAAATACATTTAAAAAAGAAAGGAAGTCAACATTATTTTCTTCGACATTTCTGCATTTTTATTTTACAATTTCTAGTATTTATTATTATTTTTTATTTTTATTTATTATTTAACAATTATTTACTAAAGTATTTCTGGCCCCAAAAAACTTTCCCCTCGAATGCAGCCAGAAAGCAATTTTTCACTTCAAATGCAGCCCAAGGAAGCCACAAGATTGGACATCCCTGTTTTAGACCTTTTAAGTAGCTAAATTATTACTATTGGCTTATGCTTAATGTATTTGAAAATACTTGCTCACAGTGGTCACAAATATCTTATGCAAAAATGCCTGATATTTCCAGTTTAGTGTTAAAATAATGAAATTTTCATAGGTAATCCCTTCTAGAACCCTAGCCTGATACATACAGTCATTATTTAGTAAAAGTTGATAAAAAAAAATCACATTACATTTAAACAGGAATCATATGAACAGTGTGGTGGTCACAAATACCATGCATCAAAATTTCCTGATATCTCCCTGTTAGTGCTAATATTTTCCTGATAATGAGTATTTTGTTGGAAATAACATCTCTCTCATCCATATAGTCATTATTTAGTATAATGGGCGTTAGAAAAATGCCTTCACAAGGTAAACAGATTCATACAAGAGTAATGCACAAATAATTTCATTTTTAAAGCTTTATTGTTAAAACCATATATTTTTTAAGCAACAGCTGACCAAAAATGACAATCTTATTTTTACGTGTGTATATACATACTGGGGGGGGGGGGGATATCTGTAACCAGACAAGAAAGAAAGAAGTTTTGTTGACCATTTTCAAGAAGGAAAATACTCTTGTCAATTTGAAAAAAATATTCAAATTTTGAGGAAATCTGATATTTTTTCTCAAATTAGAATACAGATGAGCAGACAACAGGCCATGGTAGAGTTGAAATACAAATTCACAAATCATGTACCAAAACTTACATGTTACAAAGAAATAAGAAAATTGTTGAGCTCTGTTGAAAAAAATATTGGTGTTTTTCTGGTATTTAAATGCATCAAAATGAAATAATCTAATTTTGACAGCAAAATCATCATCATACATATTTAAAATCATTGTTCTATTTAAAACATGGTGCAGCACCTAATCATTTTCAGATTATACTATGCTGTTTTCTAAGTATAAAGCCTTTAGGAAGTGTTCACAAAATAAAATGAAGAAAAATAATTCGCTAGGTAAGCATATAAAAATAAATAAGTAACTGCACCCTATCATTTTATAAACTATATTTTTGAATGTTTTTCATATTATTAAATTATAGCCATGCAACATTACCAATGCATAACATCAAGTGCTCTATAACTAATCAATTAGTTTACACTTTTAACAGTTATCTTTGCATTCAATTGCTATATTATGAGAAAAAAAAAACACTTGAAAATATTACAAAATTGTTAGATACCTGGCTAATCAATGCAATATGAAGTTTTGCACATTGCATTCAGCAATGTGCTGTTTTGCACAGCATATTGCTGAAGTTTAATAAAAAAATTATTATTGTTGTAAAACAGCATTATCAAGAAATATTTTTGATAAATAGCAATGCCACCTCAGCAGTCCCTTGTGAACTCTTGCAAAAAACAATGTAAAATGCAATTAATCTTTTTAAAAAAAATGGAAAAAATTAAAAAAAAATCTGCATTAAAACAATTACCCCCCCCCCCCCTCCTCCCCTCTTCACACACACACACACACACAAAATACAGTAAATATATTAAGGAAAATAAAATGTTTTATTTCAGTTATAAAGAGGATACAAGAAGGAAAAAAAAAATATATTTACAAAGACAACTTACAAAGAAAAATTTAAGCTTTACACATTGATATTGATACGTATCTAGATCACTCAAGGGGTTCAATTTTCAATTTCGATACAGCATATTAAATATGATGAATATAAATATTTATTATTAATAATACTCCACATTCACAATACAAAAAAAAAATTAAAATAATATATTTAATATAGTAAAAAATTCTTAAAAATTAAGCAAATCTTTTTGATAAATAAATATAGGTTAGTGAAAATTCAAGGGGAGAGGGGTGAAAATTAAAAACCACTCCCCAAGCTATAGCTTTGGAAACTTCTAAATTATGCGGAAGGAGGGGCATTTTAATTTACCAGGCTACTTTGTTAATTCAATCATTAGAACCACCACTATATATAATGCACTACATTCAAAGAAAGCAATTCAATTCAAGTTGATGCCAATTTAGAAGATAATTGAAATTTTGCAATAAGTCAGCGATTGCTACACACTATCATAAATTTAATATATTTATCTTTTATAGTTTCTGAGGTATTTCAAAATTGTTGTTAATTTCAACAACCATAGGTTTTGGACTCATTCGATAACCTAACTGAAGGTTGCCATCAAATCCTGTATCAGTTATAAAAAAAATTACAATTTCAAGCAGAAATTTTGCTAAAAGAATAAGATTATCAACATGACACAGTATTGAAACATTTCATGCATTTATCTTTTTTCACAAAGTCTGAGATATAGAATTTGAAAAAGAAAAGAAAATGTCACACAGACTTTTAACTGCAGTGCTGAGAATATTTTACACATCATTATTTAAATCATTATCATCTGGTTATTTCTCAAGAAGGAATGTCTAAATATTGTTATAAAATAAATAAAGTGAAAGAAAGTACTTGCTCCATTTTTAATGCATAATATTTGTGTAAAATACTTTTTTCTCCAATTAAAAAAAAAAAAAAAAAAAAAAGTCAATCATGAAAGCAGACAAATAATACAAATTTAAAGAAAGCATATTAAATTCTGATAGTTCTGATATATATATTCTGAATTTTATAATGTCAAACTTATATTTTAAAAGGTAAATGCTCATCACATTAAATATTAAATAATGATAAACAGAGAAGTAAATAAATAAAAGTATTTTTTTATTTTTTTCAATTATTATCTCTTTTGTTACAGAACATTGATTTGATTAGTATTTTCATTATGGTGTACATTTTGTTATTATTAATAAATAAATTAAACTATATTCCCTTTCTATTCATTCTTTTTATTATAATGCATGAGTGATGCTGAAGTTTAATTATATAACAATTTCTTTGCAATTACAAAAATAATAATAATGAAAAATAATGAAAGAAAAACTTAATTATCATATTTAAAGTTAAAGAAGAAGTTGTACAAATCACATGTTCAAGTTTAATCTGCTAAAATAATTATGAATACAAAATGCCTAATTAAGCTAAGCATAATTAAAAAATCTGGAATGACTCCACAACGTTTCCAGAAAGTTAAATATATGTGTATAAATTTCTGACACAATGGAATCAGATGTACCAGGTGATCCAAAAGTCAGGACGAACTTTAAAAATGAATAATTCGAAAACGAATCAAGATACAAAGATACGGTTTGCACCAAACGGATGGAAACGAAACCAGGTTTTGTGTGGCAATGAAATAAAAAATAGTTCTGTTGGCGACCAACAGGCGGCGCTGTCGGATGTAGAATTAAGCAACAAACGATATAAAAAGGAGCAATTGCAGCAGGTAATGGTAGTCGAAGCTTGTATGCATCGAAATGCTGCCCATAGTTGAGAAAGCCCTCTTAGTTAAACTGTATTATAAGAATTCGGAAAGTGCCATTGCGGCATTGCGAGTATATCGCTACATGAAGGTTATGCGGTATAGCAAAGGACCAATAACGTCTTCTGCATTGAACAAAATGATGAAGAAATTTGAATCTTCTTGGGTTCTTTGGCTACAGGTTCTTTGGCGCCACATAAAAGAAGTGGACGTCCCTCAACAGCCGCTGCTGTTGCCACGACAGTGGAGCAGACGGTGCAATCCATGTTGGCGGTTGCTGCACATGGGGAGTGCAGTGCTCGAGAAGTTTCGAGGCAGACAGGAGTATCGTACGGAAGTGTCTGGAGAGCACTGCGAATAACTTTGCAACGGTATCCCTACAAGTTGCAACATAACCAAGAACTGAAACCTCCTGACTTCGACTCTCGCCGAGATTTTGTGAATTTGGTATTCAGTAAGATGGAAGAGCAGCACGACTGGTTTCACACTGTGCTTTGGACAGATGAAGCGCATTTCACACTCTCTGGCGCTGTTAACACCCACAGTTGTCAAGAGAGGACCACAAAAAATCCACATGCATTTGTTGAGGTACCCTTGCAACAGCCTAAATTGACAGTCTGGTGTGGCTTCACTGCTGATTTCATAATTGGTTCATTTTTTTTTTTCGAGGAAGTCACACAGACGAGTTTCAAAACTGTTTCTGTCACTGGTCAGCGATATGTAGCACTGTTACAGAACAACATTATTCCTGAACTGCAAGCGCGGCAGGCAGTCCAAACAGTCATCTTTATGCAAGATGGAGCACCACTTCATATTGCTCTCCTGTGCAACGCCTGCTACGCTCAACATTTGGGTAGGATCGCATTATCAGTCGCTACTTTATTCACGCATGGCCTCCAATGTCTCCCGATCTGACACCCTGTGACTTTTGGCTGTAGGGATTCAAAAAAGTACCGCGACCAACCGGCATCACTAGCAGCACTGAAAGATGCCATCCGCCAAAATGTGTTTACCATAACACAAGAAATGCTTCTAAATGCTTTGAACAGTGTGGTGCCTCGTCTCACAGCTGTACTTCTAAATGATGGACAGCACATTGAACATTTACTGTAGTACTAGTTAACTGTAACTAAGCTGACTTGTAAGTTGTCAACATTTTTTTCATTTGTAAATCCTATTTTGGTGCAATAAAACACTACAGCGCCATCTGTTGGTCGCCAACATAACTATTTTTTTTTTCGTTGCCACACAAAACCCGGCTTCTTTTCCATCCATTTGGTGCAAACCGTATCTTTGTATCTTGATTCGTTTTCGAATATTTCATTTTTAAAGTTCGTCCTGACTTTTGGATCACCCGGTATATGAATGATGGATCTCTCGTTTTGAAACAGGATGCATTACCTCTGTGCTGCTAATGCTTGATTACATCATCAGAATATTTATCTTTTATACTCTGTCATATATCTTTGGTGATTTTTTTTCTATAGAATCAATTGCAAAATGGTTTGAAAATGGTTTAAAAATGGATTAAATACCTAAGCTGTCAGTTGATTTAAATACAATTCTTCGACAGTGGTTTATAACATATTTGCGAAATAGGAGCTTAATCGGAAATACCATTTGCAAGTTAGTATGATCAATCACAGACACACACACACGCACAAAAATCATGATTACAATATTTTCCTTACACCACGTGTTCAGAAAGAAAAAAGCTGTGCAGCGAACCATATCTACAACACATATCGAATTAAACAACCCTAAAATGAAATTTAAAGCAACACATATTGCAAAATATAGGCATAACATGCATTACTTTTTGAGTTTTGATACACTGCAGAAGTAGTGAAGCAGAAAAATTTTCATTATTTTTTTCTTATATTACTAAGATACATACTATAAAATTTGCCTAAAATATTAGCATAACTTCATTCTTGTGCTATTACAATGAATTAGAACTTAATAAAGATAAATTATACAACAACAATAAAATTTAATTTAATTCTTCATATTGTAAAATTTTAGGAATTTGCAAAGTTCATTTACTACCGTAAAATCTTGTTAATCTGCCCCCTCAGACGCGCCGAAATTTTTTTAAATAATCAAATGGGGCGCTTACACGGGCTTAAAAGGGCATGTAATGCATATGGGTGGGAAGAGGGAGGGATATGCTAATTGCCGATCGTCGCAAAATATGCATTTTTGAATAAATTGAGGAAAGAAGAAAACATTATCTACTATAATGACTAT
Source organism: Maratus michaelseni (assembly GCA_963931845.1). Lineage (NCBI taxonomy): Eukaryota > Metazoa > Arthropoda > Arachnida > Araneae > Salticidae > Maratus > Maratus michaelseni. The sequence goes on along the minus strand of OZ007587.1, from coordinate 377,971,184 downwards.
ACAAAATAGAAAAACAGTATAACTTCATGATTAACGGCGATTTTGGATTATAGAAAATTCTAGATTACAGAATTTTTCTAACTGGAGTGCATTTAAATATATAACCAGAGGGCCCGTGCGAGGATTTTGCACTGAAATCTAATATTTTTTAGGAATTTCTCTATTATCCCGTCGACCACTTTTCATAACAAAACTATCGCCAAATTGTAAGATTAAACGCCAAAAATGCAGTTCCATTTACTTGATGTCAGAAGCATTATATGTGTTTGTTACATCAAGTGTTTTTTAATTCGACATTTGCGTGTATTTTCCATTATGTTTTACTGATTTATTAGTTATTTCATTAATTAAAATAAAAATTGTGTCCTTAAAATATTATATTTTATTATTTATTTATTTTGATATTCCAATGGCAACATTCTCTCGTTTATTTGACAATAGTTTTTTGTTATGACAGCTATATAGAAATAGAAAGCTGCAAAACCGAGCCCTTTGGGTCAATTCTACAACAACAACATCATATGAAAAGTGGTCAACGGGATAATAGAGAAGTACTATTTTTTATCAATATGTAATATTTATTAGATGCAGATTTAAACTTCTAAAGAAAAAGCAAGGATAAAAATATCTGCAAACAACATTTAGTTGTTAGTCAAGCCAGAATATCATCTAATTTATTCCATCAAAGTTAGAGTAAAAAATGATCCAAGATTGCTAAAGGCACGCGCGAGAAAAAAAAATTAACAATCGTATTTTAACTGCATTAGAGGATGACGTCATCCACTTCGGGAAAAACATGGGACATAGAAATATAAATCTAAGCATTTCAATTTCGCTTTTTAATCATAAATATAAAATAAACCCATGCGGTGTTTTTTATAATAATTGCTGAGCATCATATAATGTGGTATTTTATTTTTTGGCAACAATATTTTGAGGAAAACCTTTCATTTCTTTTATGAAAACAATGCCGATTTAATTTTTAATTATCAGCAATTTTTAATCAAAAACATGTTTTAACGAAATGTTAAGTGTGCTATGTCAGAAGCCTGCTTAAAATCCTTTCATATGCTATCTCATTCGTCGTTCTGCATTTCGTATTTTCTGAGAAAAGGGGATGTTGACAGAAGAAATAATATATATGATAATACTAATATCTGTTATTAATATGGTAATAGTAAAATGAAAGGAACTTAAAAATTTTAAATAATTAAACATTGAGAAATTTCACTTGAAAATGTCTTAAAATATTTTTGAAAAACAACATTTTACACAGTGTCACCATCTGTTGTAAATAGGGGAAAATACTAAGCTACAAATTTTATTTTGGTGCCATCTATGGATCAATCAATCGGTATTTATTTAGCTATTAGTTTTCCTAATAACATTAAATAGAACTATAAACTCTTTGAAAAAATAATAAGATTTTTTTTTTAAATCAGCACATTTATTTTATATAATGAGAAACTTCCATTATTAATATTTTTATTTACTTCATATCTAGATGGAGATGAATAAACAGCAGAACTAATGATTTTGCTTTTTCAGATTGGCAACAGTTGCATTTTGTTTGTTACTTACTTTTGGGTCCATTTTTAATGCATCATATTTGTGTAAAATGCTTTTTTCTCCAAAAAAAAAAAAAAAAAAAAAAAAAGTCAATCACAGATAATACAAATTTAAAGAAAGCATATTAAATTCTGATAGTTCTGATATATATATTCTGAATTTTATAATGTCAAACTTATCTTTTAAAAGGTAAATGCTCATCACATTAAATATTAAATAATAATAAACAGAGAAGTAAATAAATAAAAGTATTTTTTTATTTTTTTTAATTATTATCTCTTTTGTTACAGAACATTGATTTGATTAGTATTTTCATTATGGTGTACATTTTGTTATTATTAATAAATAAATTAAACTATATTCCTTTTCTATTCATTCTTTTTATTATAATGCATGAGTGATGCTGAAGTTTAATTATATAACAATTTCTTTGCAATTACAAAAATAATAATAATGAAAAATAATGAAAGAAAAACTTAATTGTCATATTTAAAGTTAAAGAAGTTGTACAAATCACATGTTCAAGTTTAATCTGCTAAAATAATTATGAATACAAAATGCCTAATTAAGCTAAGCATAATTAAAAATCTGGAATGACTCCACAACGTGTCCAGAAAGTTAAATATATGTGTATAAATTTCTGACACAATGGAATCAGATGTATATGAATGATGGATCTCTCGTTTTGAAACAGGATGCATTACCTCTGTGCTGCTAATGCTTGATTACATCATCAGAATATTTATCTTTTATACTCTGTCATATATCTTTGGTGATTTTTTTTCTATAGAATCAATTGCAAAATGGTTTGAAAATGGTTTAAAAATGGATTAAATACCTAAGCTGTCAGTTGATTTAAATACAATTCTTCGACAGTGGTTTATAACATATTTGCGAAATAGGAGCTTAATCGGAAATACCATTTGCAAGTTAGTATGATCACTCACAGACACACACACACACGCATAAAAATCATGATTACAATATTTTCCTTACACCATGTGTTCAGAAAGTAAAAAGCTGTGCAGTGAACCATATCTACAACACATATGTTATTTGTGAAAAAATATCTGACAACACTGCTTGGAGTAGAAAGATTGGTTCTAAATCTAGAACAACTGGCAATCCTTCTGGATGACGGCTTTTTGATGCGGCGGAAAAAAAATATTTGGAGCTCAGAAAAAAAGATACTTGGTATTGACCTTGACGTGTGGGGTGGAATTTTTTTTTTTTTTTTTGAGAGAGGGAGCGCTTTCTCGGATTTTTTGAAATTTTCTAATTTGTTTACAATATGGGGGAGGGTGTTTGATCGAGGTGTGTATTAACGGGATTTTACGGTAAACATATATTTAAAAAAAAAAAAGTTTTTTTGTTCTTTTTTTACCCAGTTTTTATAGGTTTTAAGATAAGTTTAGACTTATAGCAGCTAAAAATTCATTTTAAATAAATTTACTATATCTAAAGTTAACTACATAAAAACAGGGTTGGCTTTTTCCCGTCCAAAACTTGTTTTTCACATCCCACCAGGAAAAAGTGGTAAATACCGGGTAAAAAAAGTAAATACTGGGAAAACTTCCAAATGACAGTATGTAAAAAATATTCTGACTTTCTGAATCTGATGTATAAAATTAAAGTTAGAAATACATAGTTATTACAAATTTCCTTTAGGTTTAAAATTATTCTGTAGGAAAGGAATATAAATAAATAAGAATTATTACATAAAACATAAAATTTGCTCATAAATTTTTTTAATAATAATGAATTTCCTAAATAAATATTTTATTAAATAAACAATATTAATATACACAATAAACAATTAGAGATAGACTGTGTTTACAAAAAGCCTCTAAATTAGTATTTTGTTATATGATGCTAAAATCCAATGTGGAAGTAGAAGACGAAGAATATGAATACAATTGCGAATAGTAAATGTTTGTGAATTTGTGTGGTGTGTAAAAATATTTAAATAATGCTCTCCATTGTCCGTTTTTGTAGATCTTCCTTTTATTTTTTTATTATTTTTTTCTTTTCAAGCTATTTACCTAGAACTCAATTTTGACATTTTTAAAGGTTGTTTAGAATTTATATTTATGCTTTTAATAATCAGTTTTTCCCATGTGGGAAAAACATAGTATTTCCCAGGACGGTAAATACCGCTTTTTACCATGGTATTTACCGGGGGTGGGAAAAACCTTGCCAACCCTGCATAAAAATACATAAAAAGAAAATGAATTATTTGCAAAACATTTAAACTGATTTTGAAAAGCTATAATTCTTATGCAGATTTGATCGAGAGGGGCGGATTAACAGGATTTTACAATAAACATATATTTAAAAAAATCTCCCCCCCCCCTCCCCAGTTTTTATGGGTTTTAAGAGAAGTTTAGACTTATAGCAGTTAAAAATTCACTTTAAAGGAGTTTACTATATCTAAAGTTAACTACATTAAAAATACATAAAAAGAAAATTTATTATTTGCAAAACATTTAAACTGATTTTGAAAGGCTATAATTCTCATGCAGAAACACTGCATAAATTAACTGTTTAATCAAAAGAAAATTTACAGATAAATCAGAGGAACCATCACCATGCCCCACAGATTCATCTATATCATCACTTTCACTGATTGCACATGGACTGACAGCAGAAACATATTCTTTTCCAGATTCTAAAGAGTAGATATAGAAATAAATGTGACTAACATTCTAATTTGAAGATATACTAAGATAAAACAGAAGACAAACATTGTTATCATATGGCAATAGAAAGAAAGTACATTATGTAAATAGTATAATAAACAGGTTGTAAAAATACATACCAGAAGATAAGAATTTCATTATTGATTCAGTACCGCCTTCACAGATATCTAAAATAAATTTTTAATCTAATATTGCCTTTTGTATAATTCAAATAAAATCATCTCTCTAATATAGCAAAGTAAACTCAAACAGAATTAAAACAGTATCTAATAAAAAGCAACAAGCAATTAGAAAGAAAATTGTACCTAAACACTGTAATACAGCAAAAGTTTGACTCAATCAGGTCAATTTTTCACTCATGTTGGTTTAGTGTATTAAATTGTCTGATAAAATGTGTGTTATAATATTGTAAAATAAAGTAATCAGACATAGTGTTTATGCTTTAATATATATGTAAAAAAAAAAAGATTGACTGTTCGTATTAAGTATCTGGAAAGTTCACATAAACAATAAAAGATAAAACAGAGAAATTTCATCAGTGGCCAATGACCAGTAATAGCAATTTTAATGGTGTACATCTTTTAATTTAAAAGTGATAAACAATGAACTTTTGTTAAAATTTCTATTAGTATTAATATAAAATTAAATAGCCCAAATAAATATGTTAATATATTATTATATGTTAATATTGCAACCATCAAAAGTGGAATCGTTGATGGAATAAGGTGGCCAGTAGCAGACAATTTTTTGCTAGTCACTTTTTTCATTTAGTGTCCCTGTGGACGGTGGTTAGCCTTTAATAAACATACATATACATTTTTTTTACCTTCTTTTATATTTCATTCACCTAAAAATTAAACAATGTGCAATTCACCATAAAGTCACATTGCACAAAAATATACTTATTTCTGAGCTAGAGTCAATCATTTTGTGCAACTTTATTACATTTTTTTCAAGAAACTTTCAAGGTGTCAATACAGACAAAACAAAAGGGGGTTTATTTGAGATTTCTTCACAAAATCACATATTATAATACGAGCAAATCTTGTGTGTGCGCATATATATGCAAATTTTATCTTAAAAACGGCTCTAACGATTTTGACAAAATTTTGTATCCTACCATTTTGGAGCACCAGAAGACCATTGGGCTAGGTCACATGTTCGAGAAAATTCGATTAGTGGGTCATTTTGGGTCACAATGGATCAAAGTCAAGCTACTATTATCTAAAAAACAGTTCAAATGATTTTGATTAAATTTTGTATGCTACGATTTTGGATTACGAGAAAAGAATTGGGCTAAGTCTCATGTTTGAGAAAATTCGATAAGTGGGTCATTTCTGGGTCATTACGGGTCAAGCTAATTATATCTAAAAAAGGCTCTGGTGATTTTGACTAAATTTTGTATCCGACGAGTTTCAGCATGAGAAAATCATTGGGCTTGTTAGGCTCAATTGGGCTAAGTCACATGTCTGAGAAAATTTTATTAGTGGGTCATTTTTGGGTTACTGTGGCTCAAGCTAATTTTATCTAAAAAACAGCCAGACTATTTACACTAAATTTTGCATCCTACAGTTTTTGGGCACAAGAAGATAGCTGGGCTAGGCCACATGTTCGATAAATTTCGATTAGTGGGTCATTATGGGTTAAGCTATTTTTATCTTAAAAATGGCTCAGACGATTTGAACTAAATTTTGTATCCTATGGTTTTTGGGCATGGGAAAATCATTGGTATAGGTCACATGCTCGAGAAAATTCAATTAGTGGGTTATTTTTGAGCAACTGTGAATCAAACTAATTTTATCTGAAAAACATCTCAGACTATTTTGACTAAATTTTATATCCTACAGGTTTCACGCATGAAAAGACAATTGGGTTTGGTCACATGGTCGAAAAAGTTCGATTAGTGGGTAATTTTGATCATGGGTCATTATAGGGCAAGCTATTTTTATCTGAAAAATGGCTCAGACAATTTGAACTAAATTTAGTATCCTATGATTTTCAGGAACGAGAAGACTATTGGGCCAACACTTGTGAAATTTCGATTAGTGAGCCATTTTTGGGTCACAGCGGGTCAAACTTATTTAATCATAAACGGCTCTAACTATTTAATTGAATTTCGTATCTTACGGTTTTCGGACACTAGAAGTCATTGGGTTAAGTCACATTTTTGAGAAAAAAATCGAATAATGGGTCATTTTGATGTCACCGTGGGTCAAGCTAATTTTATCTAAAAAACAAATATAACGATTTTTAATAAATTTTTTATCCTACCGTTTTGGATTACGGGAAGACCAATAGGTTAAATCACATGTTCGAGAAAATTTGATTAGTGGATCATTTTGATATCACTATGCGTAATACATTTCAATGGAAATGAAGAATGCAACAGTTATTAAGTTGTTGAATAATTGGCATGAAACAAAGTCGGAAAGTTGTCATCATTTCTCCAAATTTGGAGAAATATTGGCGACTTTAGGCTGGAAAATTGACTTTAGAGATTACCAATGACAAAGCACATACTTGGCACAAATTGAAAGATATTTCGTGATATTTGAACTCAAAGCTAATTTTGACCAAGCAAAGTCTTCCTTGCTCGTTTAATTTAATAAAAAAGGACCCTTTACAAAATTCAATTTACCAAAAAGGATTCCATTCTTTACACAAAATTCTATTCCATAAAAGTAAACTCTTGATAAACTTTTTTAATTTAAAATGTGTAATTTGCAAACAAAATAAGCTCAGAAAAAGAAAAGCTTTAGCAAGGGATCTTTAACCACTTAACAGTCTCTGCCGTCAGGCATATGAGCGAGTATTTATTATTATTTTTTTTTTCGCTTACAAAATTGGCGTTATCTATGCCTTTTGCACTTAACAGTCTTTGTTGGCAGGCATGTAACTGAGTATTTATTTTTATTTATTTATTTTTCAAATTTGGCCTTACCTGTACCTTTTTGCATGTATGCTCAAACTTTTAGTAAAATAACCATATCTCCTAAACTATGCAAAGTATTGTTAAAACAATTATACCCGTAAGATCAGAAATAGTCATAAATCTAACTAGTGACTTTCTTAGTCCCTAAACTAGCTCTAAAATGAGAAATATGAGACTGTTAAGCAGTTTAAAAAGCTATTAATAAATTCTTAGTTTGGATTCACTTAACTGTATTTAATCTTTTATTACAAAAATGTATTTTTCACACGATGAAGATCTAAATAAAAAACTTTGCATCAACCCCTGCTTTCATAATCGGATCAGGTGTTTTACTTTCATAACTAGATTTACTTAGTTTGACACTACAAATAGTTTCATGCCACAAATGGGTAAGTTTAATTTTTTAATTACAGTAAAACTCCTACTATTTGTCAGTTGTTGAAGAAAATAACACATACAATAAACAATTATAAATCATTTTGTCTTCATTTTTCGGTTTTGAAATGATGTTTGTAAACTGGAAAATGACTCATATTGAAATAATTTTTACTATAAGCATATTGCTGAAAGCTTTTCATTCAATGTGAAGAAGAGATGAAATTATACTTTCTAAGCGTGTTGAACAGATCAAGCAGTTGAAAGAGGAATATGCTGCCTGTATTTGCATTTACATAACAGCTGCAAGATAGAGGCAGAAAATGCCTGTGGAGAATCAAAACAAGAATAAATGACACACTTTTTCAAATTGTAATGTAATGTACTGCTTCATGAACTTGTGTTTCTACCTTTGTATTTGAATAAATGTTGAAAATTAAAGCTCTATGAAAACAAAATGTATTGTTTATTTTTAATATTTTGGCTAGCTATTTTTTTTTTCATTATTACTATTTACAGTTTAAATACTATAATATGTTTTATTACATAGAATGTACTAGTTTGAGAGCTAAGGAGGTATAATAATACAATCAATTTCCAATTTTAATCTTGATTGATATTAGTTACCAGCACTTGTTGGGTATGACCAGGGTTGGAAAAACTACTTTTTTATTGTAGTGAACTACAACTACTTTATTGAAAACGTAGTTAACTATAACTACAACTACTTGTTTTAAAAAGTAGTGACTACAAACTACTTTTTGAAAGTAGTCACTATTTCACTACTTTCAGATTTTGTCAAAGGGTTCAATTTACATCAGAAATTGAAGATACAGATTAAATAATAAAGCGAGCCCTTGTTATATCACATCTGCCAGAATAATTAAACAATTAAGAAAAAAATTAAAAAATTAAGAAAGATAACATACAAGAAAATGTTTTGTATTTGGTTCCAAAATGTTAGTTTATACACACATTACAAATTTTGTTTTAAAATTCAGAGACATATTATAATCTAGAAAATTACAGAAAAGACAACTCTAAATGCAAACAATAAATAAATCTGTAAATAAAGAATTCCGAATAATAAGAAATGTGGCGTTAAAAAATGAAGACCTAATAACGAGTAAATAGACAATGTTTCCACGTTTCCAGCAAGAAAATTAATTCCTTTGGTGGATTTTTGGTATCTGATTGGTATTTGATTTTAGCAGTAAGTGCTGATGGTAAAAAATCTATGACTTCATGTGTTGCATTGCTATACACTGTAGCTAAGATTCGCAAATTGTTTAACAGAACAATTTTTGCACAAAAGAAGCAAGTTTCAGCCACATGATTTGCAGAATGGTAAATTTCTCCCTTCTGAAGTAGCGTTAAAAGTAGCGACTGTTCTCGCTACAAACTACTGTAAAAAGTAGGAACTACTGTAGTTTCAGTACTTCCAACCCCTGGGTGTGACTATTTGTTATCTACATGTCTTATCTGCTATAATGATGATTCCATGGCTGACAACATCATTGAAGTCATACTTGACTTCATTGAAGTTATACTGTGTATTGCAAAATGTTTAATGTCTACAGTTCATGTATTAGCTTTTATTTTGGACTTTAAAGAATTATTATTTTTTCCTTTATTTGAAATGTAAACAAGAATCGGAACTTCATGAAATATGAAGATTTGATCTTGGATAAAAATGATGCTAGATTTAAGTTTTTAACATTGAAATAGAAACAGATTTAATTTTTTTATTTTTCAACTAACAATTTTAATTTTAATTCGTGAACCTGTTTCATTTAATGTTCTGTTCTCAATTATCCAGAATTTTTGACAGAATTGAACTCAATTATCTGGGTTTAACACACAGAATGCTTCATAAACTCAGACATTCAGTGCTTAGTATTTTTTTGGGATAGTCAAGCTTTTACTGTATAATAATCACTACAAAAGATATAAAGCTAGATAATTATTTCTGATTAAAGATTATTTAGCACAGCGATAATAACTATATTCAGTGATATGATAAAAGACTGATAATTTCCTGTATTGATGTAAAAAAATATGTAAATTAAACAATTAAGATTAAACATTTACAGCACAGACACAACTTGGGTAGTATTTAACCACCAGTCCCTAATATAATGAACAATTAGCAATAATTACAATAACATTTTAAACAAGAACATCTAGACTATTTTTTAATGTGATATATATTTTTTCTACGTCTCAGCTGTTTTAAGGGTTAGAACAAAAGTGAATAAATAAAAGTTTAAATCTTAAAAACCATTTCTAAAACATAGATGAAACTTGTTTTTAATTTCCTTGTTAATGGAGAATTTTTTATGAAATTTCCTAAACTTTATCAAAAACCATAAAATGTTCAAAATCTCAATGTTTTTTTGGTTTTGTTGGCACCCCAACATTTTGAAAAATCTAGAGTAACAAATAAAAACCAAATGAAAGAAGCAACAAAAATATGACATATGGAATTATTTAAACATATTTTAAAATAGGAAAAATTGTATCAGATTAAAATTTCACTTCACATTTTAAATCAAGACATGATTTTATATCATTCTAAAAAAAAAAAAAAAAAAAAAAAGAACAAGTAGTTTCTGTATGAATTATGGTACAACTTGTTTGCTCTTGAAATTTTAAATGTGCAATTTGTTTGCTAATGAAGTTTTAATCACTAATTTTTTAAATGTGCAATTTTTAATTATTTCTCCTGAAAAGAAAAGTGTAACACTAGTGTTCAACAAAGATTTACAAATATGAAACAAATAATAAATAATTCAAAAATAATAATATAATAATTAATGTAAAAGTTTTGACATCAAGATACATAAACTTATTTTATTTCTTCTTTTTTTCCTCCTTAATTAGAAGAAATATGCTATAATAAGGAAGCAACAAGTAACGAAATCACATAATAAAAAGCTGATATTAAAGTACTTTTTTCTTGGAAACTACTGAACTAATTTCAATTTCTTTCTCATAGTTTTAACAGCAGCTAAACTATAAATTGATCGTTCAGTAAAAAATAAAAGTAAAAAAATGCAATAGTTATAGGATTTTGCAAAGGAAAAATTTTAAGCTTGCTTTTGAATTAACATTACTAAAAAGGAACAAAATGATTGAAATATAGTTAATTATAAAATACCACAAAAATAATAAAAGAATACAGTACTTTTCTGTTATACCAACACAACACAAAGTCAAAATATATGCTAATGTGCCGTTTATTCCAACCCTGACCATACAAAGGATTTTTATTGCACATCATGCAAAACATTGTGACTTGTTATTTATTGAATGTGAATAATTTTATTATTATTATTTAATCGTAGTCACGTAAAGAATCCTAATTAACTATTTTTCAAATAGAAAGTATTTTTTATTCAATTATAACTTACATTTTTCGCTGACACTGAGATTGATTTTACTGTTTGGCAGTTACATGATGATAGCTGCAATAAAATTGTTTCAGGGTTATAGAATTATACATGAAGTGTTTCTGTGAGATGCTGTCTATGACAATTTCACAGTAACTTACAAATATAATTTTGTTGGCTCTAACACTGGATATCATGGATATCATACCAATCTGTTGAGAAATTATGAGGCATCCAAAATGGCATAATAAAAGACAGTGTGGTATTGCTTGTCATTATTTACAATCCTATCTCATAGAGTTTAGGTAATGACGTATTTATACAAAAAATAAGTAGTTCGTAAAAGTCAGTAATTTTTAAATGTTATATATTTTTTAAATAACTTCCGTACCAACAATTTAAAGTTTTTTTTTTGTAAATGATTCATTTGGCGGCAATTATTATGCTTAGTGGCAACGATGTTGGTATAATGGAAAAGTACCAAAAATATTAAAATTGCTTCACTAATTCTTGAGAAAAAGGAACGTTAATATCAGCTGTTTTTCATATGATTTTGCAGCTGTTGTTGCCTCCTTATAGCAACAAGTACAAAAATGCTCACAGGAAACTAATAAGTTTGAGTAAAGAAAGGTTAATCTTTAAAGTGTTGATCTGTCAAGAAAATTTAATGAGAATAATAATCAAAAACTTGATTTATCGTACAATTTTTTAAGAAAAAAACCTGATATTTCATCAAGCAAAATGATAAAATTACAAAACAAACTTGGTATGAAAAATGATTTTAAAATACTTGAATATATTGAAAGTTCAAAAGGGTAAGCAATTTCAACAACTTTCAAATACTATAAAATGTTATAAGGAAATATTAGGTTACCTGAAGGAGGATATGTAATGCATTCAATATCTAATTCAAGGCACCCAAGTAGCACCAGATTGCATAGTTCTTGAGGGAGTATTTTGATCTTTGGATTATCACAGATGTTCAAATATTGCAGATTGAGAAGAGAGCAAATGGGTGGTGGAAAATGAGCCAATTTATTACCTGTATATAAAAAAAAATTACCACTAAGGTCCTAAGATGCAAAGAAGAATTATCAGAAGTATTGCTTACTATAAAATGTGATAAAAAAATTGGTTAATTCCATATGATTTTAATTGGGAGTAATTTTTTTTTCTTAATTAAGCCATTGATTCTTCTTTAAATCTTGCATGAACAAAGTCACAGGTAACAGCTAGTAAATATATTATTTTATTACTCTTAAAAAAATATATATCTTTAACACTTTCCATACTAAATTTCAAAGAAGTAAAATTAATTTACAAATCATTAATTACAGTTTTTTTTTTATGTTTAGGGGGAATTTTCAATTTGACTCAAGAAAATCATATTTTTACCGATCTGTTGAGCAATTTCAGCTCAGTGTAATTGTTGATTATTTGTATTTGTCCATATCCAAACAGTTATAGACTATACAAATGACCTAAGCAGCATGTTCCATGCTAAAAATTGTTTTTAAAATTTAAAAACAAACAGCACTTATAGCGAGTTTAAATATAAACATATTTGCCATCAACAAACTAAACATAATATTAACAAATCACATAAATATCCACATTATCTTTGAATGTCATTTAGCAAGAGTTCCAAAATTTTAAAATTTTCATTTTCTCTTGTAGATTTACAAAATTTTTAAAGGTTACAAGTATTCCTATGTATTCCCAGATATATATATATATATATATATAAACTTATTGCAAAAATTAACCATTGAAACAGAAGCAACTGACCAAATGAATGAAATTATTACCCCATATAGCTATGTCAAATTACACTATATATATATATATATATATATATATATATATATATATATAATATATAACCTTCTGATTATTTACATACATATAACACTAAATAAAAGGTTTAAAAAAAAAGATAAATAAAATAACTGCAGGGAAGTTTATAAACAATAATTTTAAAAAAATATGACATACCTTTTAGATTCAGTCTTCTCAAATTTAAAAGTTTACCAAAATTTGTAGGCAATTTCTTCAAGTTATTATTTTCAAGATTTAGATCCTAATATAATTTTTAGATATGAATTAAATTGCAATATGAATAAATTATCAAGTGTTAAACAATTTAATACAAATGTAGCTTTTCAATAACAATAATATATATATATAATAATAATAATAATTATATTAATATTATAGCATTATTATTATTTAATAACTAAAAAATACAGTAAGACAGTCTTACCTGAAGGTTAGAGAGGCAATTTATATCATCGGGTAAAGAAGACAATCTATTATTTTTCAGATTAAGAACCTAAAGAAAACAATTTGTTTGTAAAAATAAAAATTCTATAAAGGCTCTTGTGGTTTCACTTTATAACGTAATATATAAAACATAAAAACAATCCTTCTATTACATACATACACACACACATAAATAAATGGAGGTCGGGGCAAGAAAGTGCCAAGAAACATTTTTCGTGAAATAAATCTAACACTGTAATGGGTCATTCCATGTCAAATCAACCAGTGACTCAACATGACCATTTTAGATTTTGATGAAACTTATAGGAATCATTCTCCCTGATGATATAAATGAGAATATACTTTTATTATTTTTTTATCTCAGTAAATTTTCATACAATTAATTTTTTTAATTTCGAAAAAACATCATTTTTTGGCTTGTATAAATATTTTCAATTTTGAATTTCTCAAGTTCTACCAGGCATAGAGAGTTGCTTGACCCCTCATTTTAAAGAAAATTTCATAAGGTTTAATTTGATATGCAAGTTGACCATGCTTGGTTGGTTTAAAAAAAGTAAATTTAACTTTAAAATTTTTAATTTAACAATTTTTAAAAAATTTGAAAAAAATATATGTTTTTTGTAATATTATAAGCTTTAAAACTTTAAATGCTGAAAGTTTTAGAGTGGGAACTCAATGGCATTAGCAGTTATGTTAAAAAAAAACTAATGTTAAACACCAGTTGGGGCTGGTATTTAAAATTGGTACCTCGCCAACTTTATGATTGTGTTAAAGATAATATTGTTTTATTCATTTTAAACATTATTTTTTTATAACTGCTGATCCCATTGAGATCCCACTCAAACTTTCAGAATTTAAAATTTATAATATTACAAAAAACATATATTTTTTTCAAATTTATTTTTTATTTTACATTTTTAAATTAAATTAACTTTTTTAAACCAAGCATAGACAACTTGCATATCAAATTAAACCTGATGAAGTTCTCTTTAAAATGAGGGGTCAAACAACTCTCTACACCTGATAGAACTTGAGAAATTCAAAATTGAAAACATTTATACAAGTCAAAAAATGAGGATTTTTCGAAATTAAAAAAATTAATTGTATGAAAATTTACTGAGATAAAAAAATTATAAAAGTATATTCTCATTTGTATCATCAAGGAGAATGATTCCTGAAGGTTTCATTAAAATCTGAAATGGTCAGGTTGAATATTGAAAATTTTTGGTTGATTTGACGTGGAATGACCCTAATCTGTTGCTTAATATTGTAAATTATAATATCCTACATAAAATTTGTTTCTAATGTTACTTGGTGGCAGCATATGCCCCAGTTGATTATGCCCGCAATGAAGATGACTAATTTACAAATAACGTAATAGTAATATCATTAAAGTAATGCCATATTGTTACTCAGAATATCTCAAATGCTACTAAGACATTGCCGAAAACACTTTATGTTATATATCTTGCTTTGAGTATTTGATCAAATTTTCAAATTGAAATATTTCAGAAGTTCAAAAATGTGGCTTAGCACTATCTAGCCCCGACCCCCTCAAATAATACAAAATAATATAATTAATATCTTTCCTATTGCCTGTTTAGTTTGAAATATCAATGTAGAGTGTTATTGATTTTAAACAGCTAAAAGATATATTACACAAATACTTTTATTAGTAGTATTAATTCAGTAAGAGACATCTTTAAAAATAATTTTACATAATATCATAGATAAGATATCTCTTTTTACTAATAAACACTATAAAAAATGTAATTTAGCAAATTACCAGAATAAATTGAATAAACACAAGAATGTGGAAAAGTAATAAATAAGGAATAAAATAACATAATATATTAAAAGAAAAAAAGAATAAGAATGAGTTTAAAGTATTGATAAAAAGTTTCAAAATATGAAAAAAATCAGATACAATATATTAATTTTGGTACATTTACATGTTTTATTTATACAAAAATCAATAAACACACATGAAAATGCTCCTATAAAAAATTAAACTAGTGTGAAAGAGAATTGTAGACTTTAAAGATGCACTATTTCATCTTTCTAGTACTACATAACACAGTACAGAATTTTTATATAAACAAACATTTGAGGCATTTAACCTTTTCAGGGCAGGTGTCATTTATCAACATTTTAATGTTTAATATCAGCAATTCCATATACTATTTTTCGCCTAATTTTATCCAAGAATTTTACAATTAGACAAGGCAAATATTACTATTAAAATATTCTGGTACTAAAAAGCCCTAACCATATGCACCCGGTATGGAACATATACGCAGTACCATAATTAGGCAGGTGCATCTGCACAAGGCCTACTTGGAAAAGGGGCTCAAAACTCTGTTCACAAGAAATTATATTTTTAAATTTCAAAGCTTTTCTACTGAATGGTTTGGTGATTAGATTTTACTTTACTTGGACTTTAGATGTCTCTACTCACCAACATGAACATTCGAATGAATGGCAGAACTGGATGATATTTTCAACGTTCCTATGTTAACCTGCCTAACTAAGGTTAGGTAACAGTGTGAATACAGCAATGTAATCACTATACTTATGTTTACATGTATATGTTTACCAAATGCCATTATTTTTCCTGTTTTGTTTTAACTTCCATCGGCCAAACTATTTGGGATACAACAAAAACGAAAGATATATTCTTAAAGTTCGTACTTTTATGTCTCAAACACCACAATCAGTTTGAAAAAATATAGTTGTTAATCCTTTGAAAAAACTTTTCAAAGAGAGTCATTTTCATAGTAAACAATTTCCCCCTTATACTAATCCTCCCAAGGGCGCAATTTTTGAGGTACCAATAAACAAAAAATATGCTCTTAAATCTGAGATGTTCTTCTAATCGTTGGTGCAATCGGTTTTCAAAAATATGAATTTTAACCCTTTAAAAAAATCGTGACTGCAGATCACTTTGCACCATCCAGAGACGATCTTTTTTTATTCTAAAATGAACTAAACATCCATACATTGCAGACCCCAAGGCAGCATCCACTGTTTTTGCAACAGCTGATGTCTGTATTCATGATTGATTAAGTAAGACCAATTACATATTTGAAAACCAGCTTGTATTTAAATGGTTAACTAAAGAAAAGTTGCTGCCTACTGGATTATAATATTACAAATTATGAATTTTATAAGACCAAGAAAGCAGACATCCTCCTTTTATTAGTTGTTACAAAATGTGCAGTAATACTTAAAACCAGAGATGTCAGCTTATCAGAATCAAAAATTAGTAATCTCAGAAAGGGGGGGGGGGGATATTAACATGCAAAAATGTTACAGTGATATTTGAAAAAATAGATTTTAATTGTTGAAAGGGGAATACTATAAAAAATTAAATTAGGTTTTTAAATGTTTTTATTGCTAAGCAAAATTGTTAATATAGCAAACATAATTTTTGGCAGTGCATTATACTAAAATATTTCACCAGCGTTTTTAATTCTCCGTTAAGTCTAGATCCACTCTTACTTTCTAATCTCATGCAGATTTTCCAACTGCAATAACAAAACTATTATTGCAATTTATTAGTTGCAATTTTTGTAAATGTATGTATAAAATAAATGAGCTTATAGCAGAAAATCTGTCCATAAAAAAATGTTGTATCAGAAAAGAATGCATTTGATAAAGAACATATAACTGAAACTTTTATGTGTATTAATTATCATTCTTAATAGAAAAAATGTAGTAAAATCAAGCTAAATAGTAAATTCTGCACAAATAATTTCTAAGTACTGAAGTATCATTGGTCTTCTTCTGAAATATAATAGTTTTTCTATAGGTATACTCCAACCACAATAAATTGGCTGATGACTTCAAAAGAATTTGTGATGCAAGAAAGTAGCTAACAGACACAAATGGAGGAAAGCAATCTCATTATTTAAAGAAAAAATAACTTCTGCTTGTTGCAATTGTAACCTTAATTAATGAATTAAATTCATCTAAATTTGGATTATTCATTGCCCAACTTATCGTGAACAGATAATAGTAGTTCCTATTATGATTTTTTTACGTTTTTTATGGCCAGCAATAAGATAAAGCCATCTAAGATTGAATATAGCATGACACTTAATGGTATAATACTTGAACTGTTAAATTCCTTCAGGGATGAGAGAAATATGCTGTGAAGCATGTTAGCAGAAGTTGGATAGAAAATCAGGAAAATTGACATCTTTACTTAATTCTTCAAATGGCTATCCTGTAATTTTTTGTTATTTATGCAAAATTTAAAACAGTTATAGATAAATGCAGATTTAATAAAAATTATATTAAGTATCTAAGGTATTTTAGTGTTATTCAAACAGCAAAACAATATTTTATTTGGCAAGTTTTTACAATGAATAATTTTATGAGAGTATACGAAAACCCTCAGATCATTAAAAGGCTAATTTATGATAAATAAAAACAAACAGAAAAACAACATAATAAATATAATACTTTAAACAAGTATACATCTTGACAATAATTTCCGTGCTTGGTAGTAAACTATAAGACATTTCTAGATATTAGTGACAATAGCACAATAACAAAACACTGGAATCAGGTGTATTCAATAAGGATTTATTAACTGGACAAATTGTTTTGTTTTACGAAAATTTTAGAAATTTTTTTTCCAGATAATTATTTTAAGCCAGAGTATTATTATTCAGATTCTTACAAAAAACATTATATTTAAAGCATTTTCAGATATTGCTTCAAGGAGATTAGGTAACTACCTAGGATGCTAAAAACTAACGATTGGAAAATACACAAAATACTACTTGGTTAAAATTTAATAGTTTCTTCAGAAGCTATCATTCATGGGGGCACTGAAAAAATCTTAGCCAGTTAACAACGGTTGCTAAAGCCCTCTATGAATATTTTCTTCTTAGACTTATCTATCAAGAACAAATTATGTAAGACAAACTGAATGATAAATTATTAATATATGAAATTCCATCCAAATTGCTTTTATATAGATACTAGCTGAACCACCTGATGTTCCCCGGGCCTGTAATAAAACCATCCCAAATTTCTAATTTATATCTTTAACCCGATTTTGTATCAATTTATATTTTTAATGAATTAATCACGAAAAAATACTGATAGTTAGTGATAAAAGTGCTCATAAGAAAACATTTTCTTCTTTTTTTATGTAGTGCCATTTAATTTAATAGTTTTAATAAAATAGTTTTTGTTGTCCAAACTCTTTAAAATTTTTTAATGGTTATAAATATAAAGGTTTCACAGACTGTATAAAAATTACATCAGAAATATTGTTATCTGGTTGTAAAATAAATATGTTTTCTTCTTGCCTTTTTTGGTTTTTGAGCCAGGTCAGTTAACATAAAATAAATAGTTTTTGTCATCCG
The DNA here is from genome assembly GCA_963931845.1 of Maratus michaelseni. NCBI lineage: Eukaryota > Metazoa > Arthropoda > Arachnida > Araneae > Salticidae > Maratus > Maratus michaelseni. The sequence goes on along the minus strand of OZ007587.1, from coordinate 377,952,553 downwards.
AACTCTCTGAAATTTTAGTCGTTTATAAATATATCTGTTTCCAAGTTCTCTAAAAAATTATGTGAAAATATCGGCATATTAAATCGTAAAAATGTTATCTGAAGCCAAGCGTGACTGTAAAGAAACACCCCATTATTATAGATTTTGGCGAAAATTTCTGAGATTTTTTTATTTTTTTAAATATTACTTCTTGTCTGAACGTTTCAAAATTATTGTAGGTGATGTAAATCTGGTCTACCTAGATGTTCTAAAAAGATTGTATTGAAATACGAACATTTCATAACTTTTAGCGTACAAAAAAAAAAAAATCCTCTTCTGAGGCACGAAATGACCTGCTTTCGCTGCTATATTTAAAAAGGTTAAAATTCATATTTTTAAAAACTTATGATACTGTCTATTAGAAGAAGGTTTTGGCTTTAAAAGTATATGTTTGGTTTATCTGTATCGCTAAAATTGAACTCTTGAGAGGCGTTGCTGTAAAGGAGAAAACATTTACCGTGGAAATGACCCTTTTTGAAAATGTTTTTCAAATGGTTAATAATTTTTTTTTTTTAATTGATTGCATCATTTGAGACATGAAAGTGCGATCTTTCAGAATATGTTTTTAAATAAATCAAATGGTTTAGTCGATAGAAGTTAAAACAGAATTATGAAATAAATATGCTTCTTCATTTTTGTTTGCTGGCATAAAATGGGTTCAGGGAATGCGCGCGTGCTGAAAGCTGGCTTCCAAAGAAAGAGATGAGTTATTGATAAGTTTTAAATTAATATCTTGGTTAATTATTAAAATACTAAAATTTTGAGACTCAGGTGCATCAGGAAAGGCCTTGGACTATCCTCACCTAAATTTTCATACTTCTAGGTGTGCTAGATTTTGCTAGCCATCGCATACAGACAGACAGACACAGAGAGAGAAACTTATTTTTATTAGTATAGATATAAATAAGCATAAGATGACATGATGAAAGAAATTTACCAGAAGGCGACTTAAGTCTGTTAATGAACCTCCATGACGAAGAGATGTAAGATGATTATTTTCTAAAAGTAATGACTGAAAAAAATAAATATATAAACAAAAATATTTTTACACAAAGATAAAAAAAAAATATATAAAAAATAGCATAAAAAACAGCAATATAGAAAAGTTATGGAAAGTTAAAACTTGATTTGAAATTTAGTCTTATAAATAAATGGATAAAACAAATAGAAGCATAAAAACCATTAAAATTAAAAAATATTTTAAAGAAGAATATACCTCTTTTAAAAATACACGACACATAGAAAATACCCCTGATGGCACCTGAAATGACAAAGACAAAGAGCTCAGATAAAGCTGTATTATGAAACTAACAATTCAAAATATAGTAAAAAGCAACTCACTTCAGATAAATTACAATCAGCTAAGTCAAACAAGGGTTCGGGAATTTCTTTAGCCTTAAGAAAAAAGAAAAAAAAAAGATTACTTTTAGACTTAATAATCAATAGCTAGTTTATAAAAAGAGTAAAGCTTTAGCATTACTTTTCTGTTATCTTAAGACACACGTTCTTAACAAATATACCATGTTTCCTAAAATGGACAGACTAATTTTAAAATTCAATAACTTCCAAATGGTGACAGATATTTAAATAATTCTTACAGGAGAGTAATAATGTCAGGAGTTTTTTTTTTTTTACTGTGATTCCTGATTTTAGTTTGAATTATCAGCAATAGATCACGCTGCGAGCAATAGACATCCAATCAAGACAATTACCCAGCATTGATGTGAAGGAAGGTTGTTCAATACAAGGAGTGTATCTCATTCACCAATAAAATCTTATTCAGAATGGGGCCCTAAGAACAAGATTGTATTAGCGAATGAGACCCACTCCATCTATTGAACCTTCTTCCTTAACATCAATGCTGGGTGCTTTTAGTTTGGGCCTGGATTGCACTCTTATTGCTCACAGCACCATCTATTGCTGGTAATTCGAACTAAAATCAGGAATGGCAATTAAAAAAACTCCTGGCATCACACATTACTCTCCTGCAATATTTTTAAAAATATCTTTCACCGTTTGTAAGTTATTGAATTTTTAAATCAGTCAGTCGATTTTAGGACACCCGGTATATATATATTATTGTCAATTTTATACAGTCAACTTTTAAAACATATTTATCATAAACTGGCATGCTAATTAAGTAAAAAGTCACCAAAGTAATATATTTTGAAATTATTCACAGAGTTAGAAAAAATGAATAGTAGTAAGTTACTAAAAACTGATTTTGACCTAACTAATATAATCCTGATTTAAGTGTACAGACAGCCAAAAAAAGTAAATAAATAAGAGGACACCTTATCCTTTTTATTTGTCAAATTGTCGCAGAGAAAAACAAAAATAGACATTCAATTGGAATTACATTTTTGTTCAACTTATGTTTTTTTTTTTTTTTTTTTTTTTTTTTAAATGCTTAGGGAGCATCACTATACTGAAAATGTAAAAACTTTGAAATTTTCAATATGAACACCTAATTTTTAACATTATATTTCAATTTCTCAGAAAATTTTAGCTAGGGATACCAAACATGAAATCATTTGCAGAAGTAGTATAGAAATTATGCAATGTAAAGTTTTGAACTCCTGCTGTTAAATTCTTCATTTTTAATAGTTTCAAACAAACTGCAATATTCCTAGATTGTTACGTAACTCAAAAACTACTTGGCAGTAGGAATTATAATTTTGGATTAACTTATGTTATGAAATCAATATTCGAAAAAAAAAAAAGTATGTATTGTATTGTAACCTATAAAAATTTTAACAGAAATAGATTTCTAGGAGCTTCAAATATGCAAAAAAACTTACATCGGCATAATTTCTAAACTACTTCAGCAAATGACTTCCCATTAGGTATACCAAGATAACATTTTCAGAGAAATCTAAATATGATGTTAAAAATTAGGTGTTTTTATGGAAGTTTTTATACCATTTCAATATGGTGACAGCCTGGGAAGATACAATCTTCAATTGAATAGCTATTTTTAATTTTCCTTAGTAACGATTAGATGATTAAAATGTATGGGATGTTCTCTCTTTTTTTAGCCAACTGTACATTTGTTTGAACAATATTAAAAATTGTTACTAAAAATGACTTTCTACGTAAGAGGAGCCATTGCATAACAGCTGGTATATAAAGAAAATGATTATTTGCATAGATAGCATCACAGTGATACAATTTCATAAATATTATTAAAACAATTTACTTTGTACTTTTCATTGTTTGTGTTGTTTATGTCATTTTCATACCAAAAAAAAAAAAAAAAAAAAGACAGTCTTTCTTTTATTAACTCTGTGAAAATTCTAAGATATATATATTTTTTGGATGGCATTACCTAAACATACAACCAGTAAATTACATTAAAAAACAGTTTGCAAATTCAAAAATCACAAAGAAAAACAAATGAATGTTAATAAATAAATGAATGTTATGTAGAAAAAAAACATAGAAAGTAAAAATAAATGAACACAACACCTAAAGTGGTTTTTTTTCTGTCAAAAATGTCATCAAGAAAATATGACTGGAGATAACAAAAAAATACAGTTCTGGCTATCAACTGGTGATAAGATCTTCACTCAAATAAATACTTTAAAAAATATTTTATTATATTTATGAAACTTGCTGTTAATTTAATATTATACTAGCTGGCTTCGCCCGCTAGTGGGCCCCTAATTTACATCGAGGCCTTGAATCTAACTGAATTCTCCATTTGTATAAAACCTCGAAATGAACGAACCTCCGGCTCGCGTCACCCTCGAACCAAATGAACCTATGACCCAGGTCCCTGCTGCCTTCGGCACCAGATAATCCCTTAATTTGACCATCAAATAGTATAAACCTCTAACCGAACGAAACTCTGACACAGGTCCTTGTTGCCTCCGGCACCATATACCAGTCGTGCTATGCACACACCGGATAATCCCTCAATTTGCATATCGAATAGTATAAACCTCTAACTGAACGAACCTCCAGCTAGGATTCCCGCTGCCTGCGGCACTGTATAGCCGTCGTGCTGCGCACTCGCTGCAAGTTCAACTTCCACCACCAGGTGGTGCAATCTGTTCTATATGAACGTTGGGCACTGAAATCATTAAGGCTATAGATGTCAAGTCGAATGAGCTATATCCCGTCGAGATCCAACCCATAGAACCAGAGATAAGAAAGTGTCCCTGGTGGTAAAAAAGTGAACTAAAATCGGTAAGCTCTATCGATGTTGAGTCGAATGAGCCATACCCCGTCGTGATCCGGCCCATAGAAACAGAGATAGGAAAGCACCCCTGGTGGCGAAACTGGGAACTAAAATCGGTAAGCTGTATCGATGTCGAGTCGAATGAGTCAAACCGCGTCGCGATGGGACCCATATGATGGGAGATATTTTGAAAAGAAATAGCAAATTCCTTAGCTTTTTTTTTATCTTCCCTACACAAAAATCAGAATTTTGCTAATATAAAAAATTATGGTCCAAATTCGAAAATTTTTTGAATCCCTGAAATGTCAGCCCACTCTGAGTAACGATACATATATTTTAGATTTGAAAATCCGATAATATTGAAAATTTTATATCATGTATAAAAACTGCAATCGTTTTCAAATGCATCATTTTATCTCTTTCAGAAATAAATTATTCACAGACGATTTGTCTCCGTTGAGTGTTGAAATTAAAAAACAGGTGTCTTCTTGAAATAGAAATAAATTCATTTTCCATTTCATTAACAAGTTTTGATTGATATCTTTAAAAGTTACTGGTTGATTTTTATGAATTTTTTTTTTGTTGAATCTGAGATTTTTTTTTACACATGTTTGCAAATTTTCGTAGACGTAGAGTAATTATTTCTACTTGTTTCAAAAAGCAAGTGGAGCGATTTGACCTCATATGTGTCAATCCAGAACGTTTACTTCAATCCTATTTCCTGTCTGGGTCAATATTGGAAGTCTGGTCAGTTTTTGGCTGAAATAAAGAAAAATTACGGTCCGAATTTCAAAAAATTTGAATTTTTAGAACGACAAAAATCAACTGCGTATGTACCCCGATTTTTGGATCGATACCTCCGGTAGTTTTTTTTAAATTCGATGATGCGTGAAATACAAACAATTCCCATGTCTGGCATTATCAAAACGGTAATTTTCTATTCAGGTTTCGATAAAACTGTTCCTTGTTTTGCTAATTTTGATGAGGTTTTTAATTAATAACTTTCTTAATTAGGGGCCGACTTCTTTGAAACTGTAACTCCTGGAGGCCCGGATTTTTCCAAAATTTTTTATACCAAAATTGTCTTGCTGCACACGCAGTGTTTATCCGGGTACAGACAGACAGACGTTTACGAACATTTAATAATAATGATACTATGTTTTATAATTGAAAGAGAGCTTAAAGAACAATAGTAATTATATATATATATAAAAAATACTTTGACAATTTATATGTAACTATCTAATACATCCACACAGGATATGAAGACACATTTTTAAATTAAGATATAATTAATCAAATTTTTCAATATCTATGAAACAATGACTGCAGCATTTTATAACCTTCAAATACTATGCTTATTTTATTTTTTCAAGTGATATTTTTTAAATGTATTTAATTAACTTTGAAGAATATATAATGTTTTGAGATTAATTTTTACTCTGAAAAACAAACAATAGAAATTAAAATTAGCTTACTATACACATTTTATGTTCCATTTTAGCTTTGTAATTTTCTGATTTACCACCATCACCCCAAAAAGGCATCTGCATGAAAAAAGATAAAAATTAATCAAAAATGAATTTTCTGTAGCTAATAAGAGAAAAATAATATATATTTTATAAGAGTAAATAAATAATACTTATGATTTAATTTTTTTTTTTAAATATTCTTGGCATAACTTGGCAGCAATAACTTGACTTGAATAATCTTCTAATAACTTGGCAGCAAAGCTGCCAAGAATTCATTTCTGGCTGACTTAAATATGGCAGAAGAGAGATGTCATGATGGAATTCCATAATTTGTTGCTTCAATTCTTTGATGAAATTGAGGTTTCATTTTGTGAAAAATAAAAGCTATTTTTGTGAAATTTATTATAATTTTGTGAAAAATGATATTTGTAAAAAAAGATGGAGACCAATTACTTAAATTCGAACCAAGCATTTAATAACTTATTTAAATCGTTCTGCTAAAGTTTTTCATTCTGGTGAACTTGTTTCATTTGCAAATTACACAATTTAAAACCTAACAAAATAAAAATAATTAATGAAGTATGTTTTTATGAAATGGAATTTTGTGAAGGGTTCTTTTTTATTAAGTGGAATTTTGTGAAGGCCAATGTTACATGCTGTGATGCCCTCTATATTGATACAACATTTGATTGTTTCCATATAGCAGTTTAGCGTTTCTGTTTAGGAACTATGTTAGGAAGCACTCAAAAATACTTTATTAAGTGGAATTTTGTGAAGGGGCCTATTTTATCAAGAGGAATTTTGTGAAGAGCCGTGTTTTATTAAGAGGAATTTTGTGAAAGAGTCCTAAATAGGCCCCAAATTTTACCTGGATCGACCCCTGATCACATTAAAAACCCCTGCATAATTTGCAAAGGAACACTGAAATATGTCATTAAGATGCATTAAGAAAATAAATAGAAAAATAAAAGAGCTCAATATCCAGCATCGACCTGGCAGTTTTCTGTCTTTCAGCTCCATAAAAATCATAAATGTGAAAAAAATGTCAGTTATATTCCCTTTTAAATTATTTAATCACTATTAAAAAAAATGCAGTACTTGGGTACTAAGCCCTTTGGGACCAGTGTCCATACACAAATTTAATTTGGTTGGCACCACTTTTTCAAAAATGGTTACACCTTTACTTATATAATCTCAAAAATGCTCTAATTAAATAAGGCAAACATTACTTTTCTTTATTACTGGTATCAAAAACAAATCCTGTACATGCACCTTTCTAAGGTTTGCACCGATTAAGGTTTGTATCGATTGGCAAAGACAGAAAAAATATGCCCTTTTCAAGCAATTTTAAGAATTTAATAATTTAGAACAAATTATTGCATAAATAAAAAAAGGAATTGCCTTGTGCTATGTTAACTATATTGCTAGAATAAATATACAATTTTGTTCTTACACTTTATTTTCGTCACTGCAATTTTTTCTCACTAAAGTTTCTAGCAGATGATAGTTTGATATTGCAGGTAAAATTGCTGTTTTCCTTACTCATTCAATTTAATCAAATTTCCAAAGATTGGATTCTGTGTGCTTGTGAATCTTGTTAACACTTACTTCTCTGCTTCGCCAATCCCTAAAGACATTCACAATACGTGTGTATGCATTCTTGTATTAGGGTTTACAAAATTAAACGTGGTTTACCACAGAATGGTGAAAACATGCAACTTTTAATTCCTCACATTTATAACCTTTTCAGCAAACTGAATACAAGCTGTGATGCCCTCTATATTGATACAACATTTGATTATTTCCATATAGCAGTTTAGCGTTTCTGTTTAGGAACTATGTTAGGAAGCACTCTCTGATTTCTCTGTTAATGGCACGCTTAAAATCTACTGCAGTGGAAGAATCCATCTAGCATTATTTTTACTTTTGGAAAAGAAGAGTTTCATGTATTTCAACAATTTGTTGAACTTTTTTTTCTTGATATTAGGAACACATGGCCATAATGCACATTTCATATGTAGGTAATTATTTTAATTATTGTAATTTTGCTGGCCTTTTCTAGATATTCTTCGCACCATTTAATAGATGTAAGTCCTTTTGCTCAGAAGTGAATAAATCTCCATGCTATAAGAAATGGAATACAATGGAATCCTCAAACCAGGCCCTGATATGAAACCCTACTTTTTGAAGACACATTTTAAATTTCCAAACTGGCGTGGAAAAAAACATGATTGCATGCATTTCATGCCCATTCTTTTAAGTTAAAATGATGTGAAAAAGTACTAACCTATGATGAATACAATTTGCAATGTTTCTAAAAGCATTTTGCCTAATGAATAAATAAAAGAAGCTTTTAATAATTGTTCACAAGCTTAATTTCTTAGGTTTGTAAAAAATAAAGTACAATAAGTTTGTAAAGCAAATTTTTAAAAGATCGTATCAACTCAGAGAGCACTGGAACTGAAGACCATAAAGGCATTTCCGTGCTAACACACAAGTTGTGGAATGATGTGCGAGATTCAGACTGGGGCTTCTGAAAAATTATGTGACCCTAATAACAGAGATGGCTATGTTAGATCAACGTTGTTTTCGTGATCACTAATGCCAGAGTTTGATAATAAATCTCAGTAAAAGTTCTTACCTGTGATACAAATGTAGGTAAGACAGAACAATAATAATTCTACAAAATTGCTTCAATGTACATTGTTTAAAATTGTTTCAAACAATACTGTTCAAAAATGTTTTAATAAGCAGTGTTTTAATTATTTTTTTCAGTATAATTGTTTAAACTTAAATAAATAAAATAATTTAAAAATATATTTTGTATAAAAATTTCCATAATTTAAAAACAATGCATGACTGAAAGATATTAACCCATTTTAAAAGTGGTTTTACGTTATATTTCTATGCACATAAAAAAATATTTTTACATTATTAGATGTAAAAAAAAAAAAAAAAAAAAATCAGAATTTATATGAAATTTTGATTTTTTTTTTTCTAAATTCAATGGTGATGCACAACCTAAAGATAATAACAAATTTCAATTTTTGTTTTTGCATTATTCTTCAATTTTAAAAATGCAACATTTACGCAATATTAGAAGTAGATCTGAGTTTTTAAAAACTTTCATCATTAATTTCAAAAATTGTCATTTTTGATAATACTTTGCAAAATTTAAGCATGATTTAGAACTTAAAGATATAAACCGATTAAAAAAAAAAAATGCATTTTTCTTCTAATTACAAAAGGTAAGTTCTCTGCACTATTGGATATTGATAGGAGTTGATATGAAAAATTTCAATTTTTTTGACCCACCCTACTAAGCATGTGTATAGGACTTACCAAGATCTCGACGGAGTTGCTTGGCGAGCTTGATCTGTCATCTTGTTTAAAAATGTCAGGCACTTAAAGATTTCTATCTCAAAAAAGAAAAAAAAAATCCAGATTTATTTTTTGCCTAAGTGGTAGGTTTTGACACACAGATTCCAGAGTATTTTTTGTTTCCCCTCTATCTTAAAAAAATGTCTGAGATTTGAGCAGTTTGAAATTCTAGGGGACTGTCATTTTGAAACAAGACAACAAATTAAAAATAAGAGATTTTTTTCCATAATCACATTTAATTTATGAGTTTTAGCAAACAGGATTTCTCACAAATTTATTTTTATTGTTGTAAAGATCGTTACTCATACTCACTTAAACAACTTGCACATGACTGAATATTCCAGAAGAATTTTCTTTAACAGCTACAAGCAATTACTGAAGAAATTATATTATTATAAGTTGTCAGAGGCTGACAAGCAATTTTTATTAGATGCAGAAATTTTGCACCGTACCAGTGAATGAGGAATAATATAGAAAAATAACAAGTGCTAAGTTCTAAGTTCTTTATAAAGGAAATATTAATGTTTAATAAGTGGAAAATATTTTTCCTCTTACTGGCACATAATTTTTAAGAAATTAGTTCATAAATTTATCGATAATTAAAGTACATCAAAATATCAATAGTATAGATTGTAGCAGAAACAAGGAGAAGACTTCATATGCAAATCACTGCTTATGATGTCAAACACTAGAAAGATGATTATATATTGATTCTGAAATTTCATTTCACAGAAACTTCTTGTTTACAGTGTTTTGCTCATAAAATGCCAATTGTTCACAGTATTTTTAGAAAAAGTTTATTTGAAAACGTCACAGTAATATGATATACCACGGCCTGGCATATAATTGAGAAACTGGAAGGGCCAGACTAACACAGAAGAGCGTAGTGGAATCTGTTGGTGTTGCAAGAAGCATCATTTCTTTAATAAGGTCTGGATTTCAAGCAGGGGTGTCATTTCAAAAAACTTTGATTCAATTGATAAAGTTTTATTCCTGCAAATATTTTTTAAAATTAGCCAAAGTAGTACTAATTAATGATAAATGTGTCTCACTTTGAGAATGTTGCAATAGCACAACTTTAGTAAAAGTGTATTGATAATTATCAATTTCTGTGTTTATTTCAGGTTCAAGTTTCCTTTTCAATCAATTCTGACAAGTTATTTTGTTATTTTAGTTTTTGCGCAATTTCTGAAATATTTTTTTGAGTCTAACGTGTAATGACTGTAACACCCTGGAATATCAAATTCCTTGAGGGGAGCAACTGCTCCTCCAACTTCCACAAATAGCACCACTAGAGATGTAAAATTTCCGGAAATTTTGAAGTGGCGGAAAAAAAAACAGTTTTCTTCCGGGGGTTTTCTGGAAAAATTGAATTTTTACAAATGTTTCTCAAAAATAAGTTATGTTTTCTTAAAAGATATAAAATAATAAACATTTTTTAAATTTCTGCATACTAAAGAAAATATTTTCTTTCACTTTACATATTACAAAAAAGAAAAAAAAAAAGTCAGCTTTTAAAAGTTAGCCTTTCAGTCTCAGAATTTTCAGTGTAGCTTTTCTTTCTTAATTTAACACCATTGTTTGTACTATATCATTCTCTGTTGAAATGATTTTTCATTTGCATTTGTTCAATTACCAATCGAGATAATTAAAAAAAAAAATAACAAAAAAAGAAATATTATGAGTTTCAACCAGTATCACTGCAGTTTGAAAGCAAATTTAAATCCCCTCTACATAGTATATTGCTCTGTATATAAATGACATCATTTTAAAGAAACAAATTATTGTAGTTGTGACATTATAAATATTATCATTTTTATATATCTTCTATTGCTTAAAAATTGATAATAATTTACAATATTACAATTTTATTTTCGTACAATTAGAATTTTCATTTATTGTGCATTTAGTTTTGGTATAGCTTTCCAGTCTAAACCTAGACCAACGCTATGTTTTGGTTTTAGTATAAGTTTTAGATCCTTAATATGAAAGTAATACATATATGTATGTATGTATATTTCTTTAATGAAATTTATAAAACAGGTGGATTGTTTACTTCGAAATATTTAGTTGAAAACATTTTTTATCAGAAAATTTACATTTTCTTTGCAAAGTTTATTTGTATGCATTTATATATATATATATATATATATATATATAAAATACAGTTAGACAAGTCTTAAAATCTATATTTAAGGAAAAGGAAGAGAAGAGAAAAAAAGCTTAAAAAGTCTAAATAATTTCAATTGCATGTTATTAAAAAATAACTTGTTTCTAAAAATAGTTAAATAGAGTTTAATCTAGGAAAAAGAGATTTGTAGCTTTTTGGCTAATTGCAGCCAATAACTTTTAGCCAAATAAAAATAGCTTTAGCCAAGAAAAAAAAAACTTATTTATACAAAATTTCTGTATAAATGAGTATTATTTGTAATTATACAATATACAAACAGTACAAAACTCTGTAAGATTGACCCTCTCGAAATTTGGCCATACATCACACATCAAATGCTTTTTTAAATGGAAATTCTTTTCAAACTTCCCCTTCCAAATTAATCACCATTAAGTTACTTAAATTTTTGATTGTCAGTCTATTTCTCAAACCAGTTTTTGTTATATTCACGAGACTCAATTCCCTTTCACAATCTGCTGTAGACAACAGAATTGTTGCTACAAATTCATACAAAGAAGTCACATTGGGAAGCATGTCAGTAATGCCATTTTTATGGAAAAAGAATACAATCAGCTGGTTTCATTTCTTTACCCCTTGTAGCCAGAACCTGCCTGAACAACTTCCATTCATGAACCGTTTTGGTTTCATTTCCTAAGTTGGGATCATCAACAAAAAATAAACAAACTCTTTTAATTTCATCAATACTTGTTTAATGCAAATGACATCATACTATCTGTAAGATGCTTGCACAGAAAGGGTGAGACAAATTTTGAAGTGAGTTGCCGGGACAGAGGCGGTTTGAGATTTTTTTTCACGCGGCAGCTGCAGGTTTACGAAAGGCAGGAACAACAAAATGGAAATGATATATTTTTTTGGCTGTTGCTATTTGGCTAATCCACTAAATGCTTTGGGGGCAAAAGGTGCTTTCAGTTAGCTTTTTGGCTATTTGGCTAGCTCTAGATTAAACCCTAGTTAAATATTTCTGGCAATTATTATTTGATTACATGAAAAATCGCAGCTATGCCAATAAAATTAAATGCCTGTTTCACATATTATATTAAATTTCGGTATATTATTGAAATAATATTGCACATGAATTTTCATTTTTTAACAATATAAGTTGCATGGGTATGCTTACATTTTTTTTTCACGCGATCTTGTTTTTGTGAACATTTTGTATAAAAAATATTGCCTTATTAAAAAAATCATAAAAAGTATAATCAAAATTTTGTGAATTAGAAATTGTTATATTTAGGTTCTTTAGATATTTTTAATAAGGTCCTTCATAAATACAGTAGTGGAAAAAATGGTGGAAACTTTTTGGAAAAAATGCTTTTTTGAAGTTTGTTGGCTCATAACACCCAATGAGTAAAACCACAAAAGCTATATACCACTGGAAAGATAATTTACTCAAGAATATCATTCAATACAGTTTGATCAGTTATAATTATTTTATGAAACGTTATAGCCAAATAATCAGAAAAAGACAATAAAACCTGGTTAGGTTGACGAAATGTTTTTTTTCTTGAATGTAGCCAATGCATATGAATGTTTGGAGTGTCCAGACAGATTCCATTTTATTTGGTAATGTGTCAGTCAAAGCTAGGGTAGGATTTATATAAAAAAAAAAAGCCATATTTTGATACTTATAGGAGGACTTTTATCACTATTTTTATTACTGCTATCAAGTTGCTAAAACTTCTTTGTCACCTTTCAATTTTTGAGCTAGTAAAGCATAATAAAATTAACAAAACATCATAAAGAGTTGATTAGTTACCCAGAAATCAATGTGTAACAATATTCCCAAAAGGCTTCTACAATTTTGGCCAGTACTGTATATACAGCTAGGTAAGAGATTCATTGGTGATTTCAGCTGTTATGTGACGTGTTTTGTTATTCTAAAATCATCACATTTCTGCAGGGTTCAAAATGGAGAAAGAAAAATATTCCGAATTTTTTGAAGGGTCCTATGTTTTAAGGTGAAAAAATTGTTCTTCCTAAACTGCTCACAGATCATATTTTCTATGTTAACATTTTCATGGGAGACACTGAGCATGAGAAAACATAAAGAAAAAATATCAGAATGCAGCCATAATAACATTTTGAATATATTATTTTATAAATTAAATTTCAATTTTTCCAATTCGGAAAAATTGAAAAATACCCCTTCGGAAAAAAACAGTTTTTTCCCAAAGTTTCCGGTTTTTTCCGAGCATTCCCATCTCTAAGCACCACTGATTCCAAGAGTGTGAGCATGAGAGACCAGATGGAACACAGTTACCTATCTGCTACCATAGCAACAGATGACCAATATATAATGCTAACAGTTCATTTTGAAATAGAACACACAATACCACTTAAGGTACTAGGACTGTTTCTTTCGGCAACAAGGTGAAAGGTGATGAGCCAAAATGTCTAAAATTGAGTTCATCAAAGTGGCCTCAAAAACATATAGAATAAATATGAGATTCTTTTGATCTCAACACACCACGAAACAAAGGGAAGATAGACTGACAAACGTTGAAATTAGATGCAAAGTAATTTGAGCCAAGTGAATTTCACTGATGAGCCTTGATTCAGACTAGAGTACACATTCATGCTTCCTATTTTATGCACATGCATGACTGTCTTGTAAGATTTCTTCCACTTTTTTTCTTATTGTTAAACAGACGCTGACTTTATAATGCAATAAAAGTAGATGATAGATAAATTGTGTGTTCAAAAACAGATGTTAAATGCAAAGTCTTTGTGTTGGCATCAGAGTCTTGCATTTGGTTAGGTCGGTTTCATGTTAGGTTCTGACTTTTGCAGGTCGAGTTAAGGGTTAACCTGATATTCAGAATATTTTTTTCAAAGGAAAAAATATATTTTTTTTAATAACAATAGATATAATTATTGTTCAAGATAAAATTGATATTATAGGTGAAATTATAAATTATTCTTCCATAATTGTATTAAAAAAAGATTGAATTTTATGCCGGATTCAGATTGACTTCAAATACAATTTTTGGATTTTAGTTAGGATTGTGCAGGACTCTAGTTTGGCACTAGTCTGTGTGTGTATACTCATCTTTCTGGACTAAGGAACCACATGAATAGAAATCTAGCAAAGGAACTTGCTATCAGAGAAGGCATCTGAAATTATTTGGTTAACAGGAAAATCCTGAGAATGCGTAAAGTGACCAATCAACTTTAACAGATCATAATTTATAGATGCTCCTTTTGCAAACTCAGTCATTGATTTCTTGCACAGAAAACGAGCAGCATATTTTTATTTTTCTTCCTTTCTTTAGTGAAAAATCTTTAATAATTATTTTGTAAAATGTCGTCATGGAAATTTAGATTTAGAAAAATATGTTCCTTGACAAAATTCTATTTTCACCCCAAATGGGGGGGGGGGGGGGGAGGGGGGTATGCTTGGGATAATTCTAGGTATGCTCAACGAGGAGGCAATTATTATTTACAATTTTGTCAATTAAAGGATAAAAATATAGATTATGCTCCTAATTAGAAGTTTAATTATTTTTGAAACTTTAAACTCTTAGTAGCTATTCAATACCTTAATGTGAAAAAAAAAATCATTAAAAAAAAAATTAAATTGTTATATATATATATACATATATATATATATATATATAATATATATATATATACCCTTTAGGTAGAATTTTTTCTGATTATAAGAAATAAATTTTATCATCTTATTTGGAAAGAAGATTCAAAATTTTCAGTTTTGGTAAGAGAAAAACATTAACTTTATACAGATGTTGATCATGATGCTACAGTATGAAAATATGATAAATAATGACACAACTGATTGAGTCAACAAGGAAACAAAAAACAATATAGGCACTGATTACGATGCAATAACAGAAAGTTTAGCACACTTTTGGCAACTGTTTCTTTTAATAACTTAAATATTGAATTTTTCTTGGGAAGTCACTTAGATTCCAGGGAGTACATGTATTCTTAGGAATTAATATGTTTTCAGAATAATAGAAATATGCAAATAAATTTTTAAAAATACCAAAACGAATTGTAAAAGTTATTACAGGGTGTCTATTCTAGATCAGCAATGAATTTACCTGACTTTTCCATACTGGTCAATAAAAAAAGAATTCCAGGTATCAAGATTTTTTTATGTTACACATAAAAAATCTTAAAAGTTGTGAATTTGAGAGTAGGACCTTCACAACTGATTCTGAAACACAAATTACTGATTTGTTACATATTTTTTTTACAAAATTTATAAAATTGTTGACCATTTTACATGCTAAACATTTTGCAGATACACATTTTTAGCATCAGGTTCTATCCATTTTGTCTAATTGCGATGATATTCTTTATCACATCAGTCACAGTTAAATACAGATTGCTTTGACATATTTTAATACAAATAATAAATATTCAATAAATTAAGCTAACAAATGTCCAGTTCCCAAACAAAGATAAGTAAGCAGAGTGAAACACCTAATAAATCCTACAATATTCTGTAGAAAGTTTCAGTGAAGCTGCAACTGAAAATCTCTGAGTTACACAGACGATCTGAAAGAAGGTAGACAAAATGATTTGCACGAGAGATTGAAATACTCTTTACAGTATTTATGAAGAGCAAAGTTTGATTTTAATAGCACTGCAATTTCACATCCTTGGTTTTATAAGAAATATTTTCTTAAAAGTTTCAAAATTTTCTAACTTTTTCTCAAAATTTTCAAATTTACCCGACTTTTCCTCAGAAATGGTAAATTCCCTGACTTTTCCACGTGGCTAGACACCCTGTTAGTATTGCCTGACTTCCTCTATGGCTATGTCATACACTCACGCACAAGTTTTTTTTTTTATTATCAGTTATAAAAAGGAAAAAAGTCGCCAAATTTAGGGGATTTTTTACTTTAATGGCAACCTAGCCATTGTATGAAGCTATTGGTTTGGCGCAGGCTTGAAAATCGCGCCAACCAAAAAGTCGCCAAACATCGCTGCGTGAGTGTAAAGCATCTGTTCCAACTCTATATTTAACATAAAATTTCTTTCAACTTTAAATAAAAAAAGAAAATAATAATTATTTACACAAGGACAAATTACTATTTTTATTATTTAAACAAAATTAAATATACTAACCTTTAGGTTTTTAATTTATCAAATAAAACACGGATATAAAATAAAAGAAATTTAGAATCTCCCCTCTACGTAAATATTTTCTGATAGCAGAAGCAAAATACAAGAATAAAATCTACAAAATCAAATAAAAATCCAACATAAAAAATTTATGATCTATTCGCAAAACGAAACAAATGTTGTCAGTGTTTACGTAATTGTTTATTGGTAGCAACCACTATGATGAATAAATAAATCAATAACTACCAGTACATTACAAATTCATATCAGATTATGACACGATTCATAGGTTATTAGTAATACTGCCCCATTACATTATCAATTAAAATTTTTAACAAAAGAATTCAATAAAACATCCTTGTTAGATAATTTCACAATATGCAATGAAAAAGGATTGAAATTGCTGTGTAATAAAATAAAATAATTACTTTTATTAAATATATCAGTTGAAATACAATCAAATTCCAAATTTAGTAGTATCAAATATACACAACTGTGCACTTAAAAATGAATTTTAAAACAAACATCTGAAAGATCTGAAAATACATTTTTATCATTTCTGAAATAATATAAATCAATCTCGCGATAGCACTAGCAGAACCCTGATGTTTAAAAACAAACAATAATGTTGCCTAATTCGGTAGACAAAAACACTGTTAAAGAAAGAACTAATGTTTTCTTTTGAATTCGTTGTATACGGAAAATTATAATAAAAAATTTCTAGATTTATTAAACCAGAAACAAAGGCGAAATATAATATTTACATATTTACTGAATTGTGTTCAAGAAGGATTCAAACTTCAACAACAAAAATTATTAATCTTTTTACAATAGTTGGAATGGCAGCATCAAAACAAGGGGGCTGTTCAGAACAGAAGATCAGGTGGCGCGCGGGCGATGGAGATTAAAATATCGAGTGAGTCTATACTGTGAATGAAATTGAAAGGCCTGCGTTCGTTATCATTGATTTGGACATCCAAATCAATGATAATGAACACGGTCCTTCATTTGACTAATTAGCGTATTTTAATGATATTTTGTTAAATTAAGAAGTGAACTTGGTGGCCGAATGGTTAGAGCACCGCTCTTGATTCTGGAGGTTGCGGGTTCGATCCCCCAAAATTTCTGTTTGATTTTTCTGTTTTTTTTTTTTTCATTTAAAAATGTTTAATCGGTTGCTTTGTATTTTTCATGATTAATGGAATATATTTTATAAAAGCAAAATTTGATATTATTAACAATTACTTATTTAATTAAATACGACAAATTCAGCTATTTTACGATTAAAATTTTACATTACAGTGTCTTTTAATATTTAAACATTATTATTATTATTTTTTTCTTTTTAGCAAATGTAAAATAAGAAATGAAAATATAGTCAATTTGCACGAATTTCTCCATGTTTTTATAATGAGTACTTCAACAGTGAATTTTTAGTACAAATAGAATGCAAAGCATATTTTACAATGTAAAAAATATTATAAAAATAAAATGTAAAATATACATTATTTAAACTAGAAATATCAGTACCTATTTTTGTAAAGAGGTAAAATACATGTGGTTTACCGTCTAGTTTCGTAATGAATATAAATAAAATATAGTTAGAATGTTTATAAATTTTCTACTGAATGTACAAGTATTTTAGCATTTGTTTCTCGTGTTTTATGATGTTTATTGCAATATAATAAATAATGCAATTTACATCGAAAAATGAATTTCAAGAAAAATAAATTTTTAGAAAATAATAATTATGTTTCAACAAGGTTGTTATCGAAAAATATATTTTAATAAAATGTTTAAAAGCTTTTTTATCAAATTTTAACAAAGATTTTATTTTACTATTATAAATAAAGAAATAAATCTTTTAACATATGTTAAAAGATTTATCGTAAATCAAGGTCGTGATACCAACATATGTTGGTATCACGACCTTGATTCATTAACATTCTATTTATCCCAAAAAATATAAAGCAACTGATAAATAATTTTTAAATTAATAAAAATAGGGGAAGAAAATCGGAAATAAACGGCGAGCATTCACTTTGTATCCATACTTTTCAGGTTCATCTGTGTAGGACAACCCAAACGTCAGTAAAGTACATAACAATTTTTGGTACTTTTCGGTTAGCCGGGCGCCAGTGAAAAAAAAATATAAATATATATCTACATATATGTATGTATATATATATGTGTGTGTCTGTGTATATATTTATATTTGTTTCACTGGTGCCCGGTTAACCAAAAAGTACCCCCTTTTTTTTTTTAGTTTACATTAATTTTATTGAAACCACCAATACCGTGTTTCAGGAATTCGGTGATCCGAACGTCCTCTCCCTTGTTAGTTAAAGGTGCACTGGTTATAGAAAATTAAACTTTATAATATTATATGCATTGTTTTGTACAATATAATATATTTATGTAACTGCTATCAACTAAACTAATACATCAGTTTTAGTAGGTGCTGTAGTTTTAGAGACATATATAAGTTGACAGCAGTTATGTAACTATATGATGTATATATATATATATATATATACACATCATACTTTCGTATTCTATTATTTTTATGTTGGATCAAAGGCTTAAAAAATCAGTTTAGAATGTTAAAAATTTTAAATTTTTCAGATATCCGATCATGTTGCTACAGCTGTATTAATAATCAACCTACCAAACCAAGTTAGACACAAAAAAGCCCAATCACGTGATCAAATCGCCCACAGAATTTTTGTGAGTCACCCGCGCGCAGCCCGCGCTAAAAATTTGCAGGTTATGAACGCGGATCGGGCTATCTGATCACGTGATGCTTTTCATGAATGTTTCGGGGGTTTATTATGATGAAATAAAAATAGATATTCCTATTATAAGATCCATTTTTTTTGGAGGATAAAGATGTGTAGTCGCTAGTTTCACCTAATCCGAGCCACAGAAGCTTAAAATAATTGAAATAATTAAATTAAATCAATATATTAAAATATTTAAATTTCCGATAAGACCTACTCCATAACCCTTCTCTCTATCGCGCGCGCGCCGCGCGATCTTCTTTCCTGAACACAACCAAGTTAGAAGTAAACAAAAAGCTAGCAGTTTCGTTTCATTTTTGTTTTAGACCGTCACGGAAGAAGAACTATACTAATCTACGGAGACCGCATAAAACAATCTACAACAGTATGTCAGCTTTGATGTCAACAGAAGAATTAGTTGAACAATTGTAAGATATTTGATTCTAAGATGAAATGAAAATGTTGTACTTTCTATTCATTATTCTTTAGCATAATACTGGTTTCACGAGATTCACAATTTTAACATTTTCTTGATATCAAAAGCTTAATTATTTCTCATCCCCCCCCCTTAATTTCTCTTCGAAATTTTATTTCCCCCTTTGTTTAATTCAGTATGAATTAATTCCCTTTTTTTACCTCTATAGATTTCTTGTGCCTTGTTTTAGTATCGCAGTTTCCATATTTTAGGAAACAATGTCATTTTACGTAGACATTGTTCTTAATGTGAAACGAGGTAGTTTAATTTTTATTTTCTATGCCAGGCATCAAATTTATTATATATATAATAAATAAATAAAAAGTTAACATTTTATATTTGCAAAATAAATTTGACTGCAATTATTGGATCTTGAAATCGTTATTATTATTATTTATTATTTTCTTCTCTTTGTGTATATTTGTTAAACTAAAACTCCGAACTCCAGTCATCCGGATCGCCAAATGCCCGGATAGATATCGTATAATAAAAAATTATATTTTAAAAAAAAAAAAAAAAAAAAAAAACATGCGTTTGTTTGTAAAAATACAATTTCCTAAAAATTCCCATTTCAATGAACGTTAAAATGCGCTTAAATCAACGTCAAAATTTATATTTAGATAATTCTAAACCTGTGTTTCAGCATTTTCATAGATACGATCATTTCTCTTTTCTGATATATTAAAAAATCTGATAAATTCATTAAAAATTGTAACAGGATTTAGGAAGCAGGTAATGTTGAACATTCTTAACAGATGTGGTAGAAGTTAATAACAATAAAAAATTTAAAAAATGGCGAAAATTTCCCACAACTTTTATGTTAGGAATTTTATTCTTTAATTGTTTTTTTAAAACTTAATTAATAAAAAGTGATTTTAGAGAAATTTTTATTTCACAACATAACGTGTTTTTCATGATTGACCTAATTATCTCAACTGTGTTCAGAACATATTAGTCCAAATCAGGACCATGCTTAGGGGATGGCAAACTCGTCAGTTTCCATTGCCAGTTAAAATAAGGGCGTTTAAAATTTTATAATGCACACAACAAAAATTGATTTGCATGACTTTCCAGCCTTTAAATAGCTCTGCTAACATAATACAGATATGCCAATTCTATTTTTAAGGAGACATCTTTCAAACATTGAATCGTCTTTTTTCCGTAGGTTAGGTGTTACTGTGCATCAAAATTTATAGAATTGATTGAATTTTCATATTTTATGAAAATTTAATAAATTCCTAATAAACTGAAGCAGATCCTGGGCTGATAAATATAAAATCTAAAAATAATGATAATAATTAATTAATGGGACTGGCACATGTATCCAAATTGCATGCTTCAGCTTAAAAACTCTATAGCTGCAAACTAAACCATTTTTATTCTTGTACTGTTTGCTATGCTTATTTGAGTATAATACAATGATTTTTGAAATATTCATAAAGTTATTAGAATTCTTTGAATTGAATTATAGGTCACTTTTTGACTTTCTGTCACTGTCCTTATTTTACCAAGATAAGAAATTTTATCACTGTTTAATTTACACTAAAAAATTTTTAAATAATTGACCAGGATATTTAGCCTATTTAAAAACTAAGTTTAAGTAAGTAAAATTTCACTGTCATGAATTAAACTGAATTATTCAATAGAAAGTAACATTAAATGTATGTGGTAAAATTTTCTTCCATTACCATATTGCAAAAATAACTGAAAATAAATAATAGCATATTTTGTAAACAACACTTGTTTATTATTTTATGAATTAAGGTCTTAAAAAAAACTTGATTTAATATTAAATGTTTGTTTAAAAACAGAAATAATGTATAATTTTTGTAAAAAAAATCATTCTGTTTCTGCATGGAATGGCCCAACAATAAAAATATTGTTTTTCTCAAAGTTTGGCTATTTTATAGAAAAATACCCTAGGGCCATTCAGATATTACACTCAAGGCCACTAAAATCTTTTGTTCAATGACACTAAAAACTTAGCTCATGATGCTGATCTAGATAATTGGTAATATTTCACTGTGATTTCATAAAAAAAATAAAATCATATGCTTTCATTATTATTATTATTTTTTTTTTTAATATTGAATTTATCCATAACTCTTTTTGTATTTATATGGAGGCGAGAGGGGGGGGGTTATAGGTGGATGGAATTGAAAATAAAGTTTAAACTATATTTTCATGGATTTTAGTGCAAAAAACCTTAATTTCATCAAATTTATTATCATTTTTGTGATAATATATATTACAAAATACTGACACAACTTCTTTTTATTAATTAAAGATGCTTTTTATAAAATACAGTAAAAGGTCTTTGTAACTATGAAACCTATCAAAATACAGTAGAGTAACTTTATAGGAGATTCCTTGTTGCCAGGATTTGTTCAGATTATAAATTTTTGCATAATAGACATCATTCCACACATTGTTAAATTTACTTAATAGAAAGGGTCCAAATATGTTTGGACCCAATCATCATTTTATTACTCATTTTCAAAAAATACATAGCATTGTAATAATAGCAATTTTTTCTTTAAAAAACTGAATTAAGGAGATAAAGTTAAACTAATGTATCAAATTTAGTCCTCTCTAGAGGGTAGCAATTTTTTTACAATGTGGGAATGCATGTGTTTCTTAACTGCAAAATTCATTGTTTACGTTTGAGAAGCTGTGCATTATATAGAATTGTGTTATAAAGATCTACTGTAATTAAAATTTTATTTATGTGTTCAGTCTTTAACTAATACATATTTGTTCAAGTTATATTGTAGATTTGTTTTAAATTTTATTAAGGTCTAATTTTGTTTATAATGTAATATAATTTACAATAAAGTAGTGTAAAAGTTGAAGAATGTCTCCCATTCAATAATAGTAGTTTGGGCTAGTATTTATAAACTTAGGCTATTCAGTTTCCAATTTTACTAATTTGTTGACTAATAATGGAAATTAACCAATGCTGGTCCTGTTATAATTCAATGTTATTGTATATATAAAAGTTTGAGGGAATTATTTTAAATGTTACTGGGGAATTGATTGGTATATTTAAGTTATATTCATTTTCTAATCAGCAAAAACTGTAGTTTCACGTTTTAATTTTAACTCTTTGAATTAAGAAAATTTGTCATTAAAATAATTTATTTTTCTTTTCTTTTCTTTCTTTCTTTTTTCTTTGTTTCATATTTGTAATTTATTTGAAAAAATAAAAATGTGTTTTTTTCTGCTTTTACCTGTAATATTTCCTTTTTTAGGTTTCTTTCTGAACATTCAAGTTCTGAATTCTTTACCCTTCCATCTCTGCAGGCTTTCAAGGTCAAAATTCTTTCTTTTGCTTCTTTTCAATAGTAGCCTGCTCTCTTTCCAAACAGTTTTTTTTTGCATTTAGACTGCTAACAAACTCCGAAGAAAATGTATTTATGTATTTTCCTGGATGTGCTTTGAGAATGTAAAATTTTGCAGTGGATTGGCTTATTGTTTAATAATCTAAATGAAAAGTTATCATTAAATCAATCTTGCCAAGAGTAAATAATGAATGGTTTAAAATGTAATTGGTTATTAATTTTGATTTTCAAGGAATTTAATCAAAAGGTGGCTGATTTTGTGATTTAGACTTAATTTAAAATTAACTTTTATGCTGTTTAAAATAAATTTGTAGCATCAGCACAGCGTAGGCAGAAAGAAATCTGGGGAGAGAAATCAAAATATTTTTGGAGAGTTTTATGATCGGCCTTATTAGAGCAAATAAAAGTACTTATTTGAAAAAAAAAATTCTCTTAATTTTTAAATAATATTAAACTATCTGAAGAGAAAATTGTTATTTCTCCCAAATCAAACTATAGGTGCAGATTCACGGTCGCCAGTCGCCGTGTGGCGATTAAATTTTTTGCTGTGGCCACTAACTTTCGGTGTTTTAGTCGCTGTGTGATTTAAAAGTGATCAATTTCTGGTGTTCCCAGTCATCATCATGATTTTTTTTTTTTTTTTTAAAGATTGAGAGCAAAACACATATAACAAACTTTATTATTATCTTTTGGTAACATTTCAGAATTATCTGTTTAGCACAGCAAACTATTAAATATATTCGAATAGCAAATGTTATTCGTAACAGTTTGAGTCTGATAATTTTATATAGCCTGCGATTTAATTTTTTTTTTTTTTTCTTATAGGTAATAATAATAAAATAACATTTTCCTTATAAGTGTTCTTATTTTTATAGTGCAAAATGATCTCACACATTCAGATTTTCTTTTATATGTACTTTTGTATGGCAAAATCAAAATAATAAATATTGTTTTTCTAATATTCCCCGTTGTCATAATTGCTTAGCTTATACATTTTTTTTTTTTTTTTTTTTAAGCCGTATCTTGCCCAACTGTATCTTCTGCCTGTACATGATTTAAGATTTATATTGCACTTAATTAGTATTGAAATTTTGTTTATGTGTGTATATTAAATAAATTACTTTACACTTTGAATTCCTGAGTTTTTTGGGTAGCTTTTTATCCCATATAAACATTATTGTTTTTATGCGTTTGTTTCACATTTGTGGCCACTGGAATGTTTGGGTTTAGGAGCCACTGGCTCCTTGCAAATTTTGGGAATCTTCCCCTATAAATAAAACATATTTCAGTTAAAATTTCAAAAATCCAATGAAAAACATCCTTCTCCCATTTGAATACCCATGATTTGAAGCAATCTGGAAATAGTTTAATGAATAATATTATTATAGGAATATTTTTTTGTTATTCATGAATAACTTTTAAAATATTTAAATATTAATTGTTAAAATATTAATAAGAATATTTATTTTTATTGAAAGAAAATATTTTCTGTATTTTTGTTACACATTCACAACAGTTATTAATGTTAAGAAAGGTTAAAGAATTTAATGTTGATATTATTATTATTTTGTAATGTTAAGTTTCTCTATATCTATGTCATTCATCAAGGATTTTTCCAGACTTACAAGCATTTATAATGGTTATATAAAATAACTTTGAATAAAAGAATAATTATTAAATAAGAAATATTATTTTTTGTTAATGACATTATGGAAATTTATCTGCATTTTGTGGTTTAGAAAGAAGAAAATAGGATGCACATCTGTTTAAGATAAAAATTTTCATTCTTCAGGATGTGGTGGCTGCTTTTAGGTATTTTGTTTACTTTGTAGCTTTTAGTATTTCCTGTTAGGAAATGACTCCTCATTCTTGGACTGTGTTACCTCTTTTCTGTTTAACCTGTAAAATCGTTTCCTTTCTGACAAATTTTCTTCTCCTTATTTAAATTCTTTTTTTATAGCTATCAAAATAACTTAAAATGAAATATGTATTTAGTAATATTTTAACCAAGATTTTTTTTTTGTTGTTATGATTATTTTAACTACATACACACACACAATAATATTTGCACATTTATATTAAAAAATGCATTAACTTTTTCTCTTTAATTTTCTGAACTTGGTATCTAGAATATGTGATATATTGTGAATATAGCATTTGCCAACAACACTACTTATTAAACTTACTTTACATGTATTTTATAGACTTGATTCTAAAATTTGTTATCCATTATGCAACAACCTGAAAAGCAAACAATTTTAAATAAGCATACCTAAAATATCTCTGTGTGCAAGAAATGCTTTTGATAGTTTCACTGACTTTCTGTCATATTCTTCATAGATTTTAAAGCATATTCTAAGTCCAAGAAAAGGTTCAAATAGGTCAATTATGTAAATACATTTTACAGTTTATTTTTTAATAAGTCTTCAAAGAATTTGTTTTGATTAAATTTTTAATTAATAAATTTTATTTCATTGAATTTTAAACTGAATAATATTTTTTTAATAATTGTTAATTTGTTTTAGATCAGTTTGTTTGAGATTAATAAATATTTCAGTGGGTAAAATATTTAATATTAATAATATTTAAAATAAAGATATTTTTTATTAATACATAAAATCTTAAAATCAAGTTGCATTATCACAGTTTATGTAGAAATATTCTTAGATATGAATATTTTTAAAACAGAAACTCCAACTTTTACTTTTTTTTTTTTTTTTTACAGTTACAGAAATTTTGTAAAATTTGTTACTCATGTAATATGTTAATGTTGATTTTGTTTGTTTCTATTATTTTGACAGTTTTAAACACAATGTTAACTGTATTTATTTATTTATTTTAAAAGATTATTTTGCTTGCATGTTTCCTCCCTCTTTTATTTCTCTTTTACTTATGATTTTCTTAAAAGTTTTTGTTTACTTTCAGATGTCAGCCAGATATGATTTATACTGTAAGTTATTTTTAATGATTTAATTGTTTTAATTTTGATTTATATTTTAGTTATAGGTGTTTTATTATTATTATTATTGGAGTTCAAGCATTCTAAAAGAAGTTTTCATAAATAAAATGCAATGAGCAAATCATGTTGCTGTAAAATTTTGAAAATGACAATATTTTGTTGGATTTGCTTTTCTTCTCTCAAATTTTTACTAGGCAGCAAGATTTATTTATCATATTAATTTATCCAATTCCAACTTGAACTTTTTAATGTTTTGTTAAAGTTAAATGCAAAATCCTTGCTTAATCACATTGTATATTCACTGGAGACATATAAGATTTTCCTACTAAGTAAGTTAAAAGTGAGTACATTTAAAATCTCATTGCACTGTCAGAAGAAAATACAACATCCTAAAGCAAGGAAAAAGAGTTTACATGATTTAAAGATAAATGATTATAATCAATAAAGAACCCACAAATTTTCTTCATAAAAATGTAATATAAAATTAAATACGTTGCTTGAGTAGACTCAAAACCAGAGCCTGATTAACGCACAGGCAGTGGCCTGGAGTCCATTTCTGATGGGGCCCCAAAATAAATAAAATGATTTGCAAAAAGTTTATTAAAAATGTAGTTTTCAGCAATTATTTTTCCCAAAACCAAAAAAGATGTTGGTTAAGTTGGCAAACATCATAATATCTAATAATAACCCCTAAATACTCCCCTCCCCTCCCCCCCAAAAAAAAATAAATTATAGCTACTATTTTGGTTTGAAAGGGGCCCAAAAAAAGTGCTGGGACTTGGGCTCCATATGATCTTAATTGGGCTCTGCTCAAAACAAGGAAGATGTTTAGTTAAATCCCATAATCCAAAGATAAATCATTTCATACAATGTCAAAATGAAAAATCAAATCTCCACATCCCAAGCTAAGTAAATCTAAACCCAAATCATCAGATTGAAAAAAAATAAATAAATAAATAAATGTTCAAATGGTAACTTTTTTTCCTTACCTTGTGGATCATATGGTATAATAATTATTAATTTTTATGATAAATAACATTTCCAATTTAGAATTTATTTCGTTTGACTATCTCAATGAATGAATTTAGTGGTAATAAATACTGACCCTAATTTAAACTTAATTATGACTTCAAAAACTCATTGAAGCTCAATTTACTAAATTTTATTTTCAACTATTTCATATAGAGCTAACTAAGCTTACAAATTCTTTCAAAAAACTGCTCAATTTTAAAAGTCTATTCAATTTTGTAAATTACACACATCATGAATTAAGTATCCTATGAGCAATCTTCAATATTATTAAAGTTAATTCAAAGTTACAGTTTATTAAATACAGAAAATAATTAAAATTTCAATCTACTCATTTTAATCAACATTTTCAAAAATTAATGCCTTATCAATATGAAACACAGCTCAAAATTCTAACATTTATAACTGAACTTATAATTATTCAAATTTAATACTCTATGCATCATCTCATCACTCATCATATCACTCATATAAAAGAAAACAATTTCACAGCATCAATTTACCTTATTGAGACATATATAGGATAGAAAAACCAGTAGTCAGCAACTTGAACAAGAGGGGGAAAAAAAGGGTTGATTACTAATGCAAAAAAAACACTGCATATATATATATTTCTAAAAAGGTATAATTATTTTACTAGCATTTATTGCAAACTAGCTGACCCGGCTGCCATTGCCTGTACCTGGGATAATAACCTTAAATTACTTAAAGTCAGTGTTGAATTCAGACATTTTTCTCTTGAAGGGATTTAGTGTTTGGGGGCCTTTGGCAACATACAACTGGGCATGCTATGCACACTCTGGTCTGTTTTGGCAAACAAACCTACTGCCTTCTGCAGTGTATACACGAGAATTTGTATGATTTTATATTTTTAAATTCAAATAAACCTAGTTTTGAGGCCTCGCTGCCTTTGACAGTGTTTACCGAGCAATGCTGCACACGTTCCAGTCTATTTTTGCAAATGAATGTTGAATTTGTATGATTTTATATTTTTTAAAAGAAAATCTTTCCAAACGAACTAAGGGAGCCCCCTTATACTGATTGCCAGTTTAATTTCTGACATTTAGATACATCACACTTACAATTCTAACGAAAAGTTCCTGAGGAAAACCTAAAAAATTGTAAAACAATATAACCTATCTTGTTCTTTTCCTCTGTGTAAATTAAAAAAAAAAAATTGGTTAATTGCTGAAATCTAGGAATTGTTAAATTATGATTTTTTCTCTTTTTAACATGAGAGAAAAATAAATAAATAAACATTTATATATGTATCCCCTGCTTAATCCCCATCTTTCTCTGTTCAGGTAATGAATAAGAATTATCAACCTTTCCCATCAACAAGAACGAATTAAATTTAAAAAATCAAAAAAACGACTGCGTAAAAAGCGAACAGAGCTTCTGACTGTAAAATAGTCTAGGAAACACCATCTTTATTTTGAAAGACCTATCCAATGATATGCCATTCAATATGGTGCGTAAAAAAAATTTTTGTCTCTACTGCCATTTTGAATTTATGAAAACAAAACCTAGCTTATAACCATCAGACGGTTAAGATGAATTGATAGAGACATCATTCATTAAAATCCATCCAGCCATTGGGATGTTTCGAGGGCATAAAGAAATCCACATACATAGCCAGATATGCGTCAAACACATAACCTTTCTTGGCAGTCGGGTAAAAAATGGTCGAAAGTGCAAAACTCTTAAAATATAAAATGATATATGGGATGGCACTGAGCAAAGAAAAAGTCTCTGGCAAATTCGTTAAATGACTTCTAGAACTTTTTTTTTTAAGTAGTAAATATTAATATTTTTTCAACAAAAGCTATTGTTAGAATTGGGAAAAGCACCCTGAATAAATGGGTATTTCTTTTTTGTATTTCCATCAGGGAAAAGCAGGTAGCATTTTAAAATTGCAGAAAAAGAAAAAAGATTAAAATGAACACAAAATCGACCTCCAAGAAATATATATTTTTGTGTAAATATTAATATTTTTTAAACCAAATATATGATTAAACCAGAAACGCAGAAATGAATTTCGTGAAGAAATCTTTTTTTACTATGTGGAATTTTACGAAGGATCTCCTAAGAGAATCCAATTTTTGCCTGTAACAGTTTTAATTTTATTGATTCCTAGTACAGCTTGTTTTAATATGACTATCTGAAAAATGTATGCTTTAAAAGCAAATCATTCCGTAGATGAAAGCTTTCTAGATTTAAAAATATTTTTAATTCTTTAAAGTTTAAATGATTAATTGGTATAAAATTCTTCAAAAAATTATCTTATTGAATCAACTAAAATTAGCTTTCTTACTCTGTATGTTTTCCTTTCTTATATTATTATTATCAGCAATTTCTTTCTTCCTTTTTTTTTTTTTAAGTATAACTGCAAGTTTTGTCATTTGGGTGTTATAATAATGCTTTTATAATGGGTGAATTTAGGAAGATAAACTGAAAGTAACTTTGTCATATTTGTGTATTTCTGAGAATTGATTTTTATTTAATTTTTAAAAAAAAATCATTTAATATTTAGTTTTGGACATTCAAAATTATATTGCTTTCATTTGCTATACATTTTAAATTTTCGTCATGCCAACAAATATGTATATTTTATTTTGTGTGTGTTCAGCAGATGTGTCATACAACTACTTATACATTAATATCTTATTACTTGTTTAGGTAAAACCTGACCTGTGTCACATTTTAAATGTAAAAGTGGTTGAAGCTCACAAAATTTCCAAAGGATGGATCGGAGACTTGGGTATATTTTCCAATTCATATTTTCCTTAATTAAGCTTTTAATTAAATTTTTTGTACTTATTTTGAACTTAAAAAATCAAGCAAATAACTTTTTTTTCCTTTTTAAAACTTTCACATGTATGATGGGTCAACAAATACAGTTGCCTGTGGCAGCCAAAATAATTTAACTGGCAACTGGAAACGTTAACATTGAATGATCTCAGCTAAAAAGGGAAATTTTTAATAATGCAGATTTTCAAGAACCATATCAGACAAAGTGTCTGTAAAATTTTTATCTAAGGTGAAATGCCTTGATGCTGACATTTTAATGATACTGTACTGTTTGTTATTTTGCCTAAGTAATTTCCAAATTCTTCTGGGAGTAAAATAGTGATTTTTGTAAACAATTGTTTTATATATATATATATATATATATGAAAGGATAAAAGCTAAACCCCTTTTTAAAATGCAAAATCCCTTTTTGCCCCTTTTAAAATTTAAAATTACAGTTTTAAAAAATAGAAATTTAAATCAAAACTTTTTAAATGATTTAATAATTGTGTTTCAATTGATTGAAATTCCCATTGCCCCTGTTAAATTAGTTTTCCTGCATCGCATCTTATAACTTTCAAAGATCGTTTTCTGACTCTTCATAAGAATATTTTTGCTGATATAAGCGCAACTTTAAAGTCTTGCTGCATCGATTGAGCCGATTGAGCCAATGCCTTTATTCCGCACAATCAATCACTCAGCTCGCGGCCAATTAAAATTAAAAATACGCCTCTTTTGACTTCGACGACCTCTAGCAGAAATAATGCAAAAACCTCATAGTTATACCATTGCACGGCTATCAGGAGGAACTTTTTACGATTTCCCTCATCTAACCAATCCACGCCAATCTGCTCTCTCGGAATTGCCTCGCGATGTACGAACCTTCGATGTCCAGACATACTTAAAAAGCTGCTCTCACGCCAATATGGGCCTGGTTTAAAAGGACTCATGTAATAAAAAGAAATAAACCAGGTTCCGTAATAAACTGTGTCTTCATTTAACATCAGTATGACTATTCACTCGGACTGTGATTGAATCCCGAATAACAAACACTCACGGCCCATGACTACAGAGGAATATGCTCGTAACTTCGAGTGAGCGCTTTGACGTAAGTATGGAGCCGCCATCAGTCCGCGCAGCCACCGGCCCGGCGCCCAGCGAAGCCACGATCGAGGGCCCCAACCACCGAAGGAGTCCCGCTTCTTTTCAGAAGTCGAGTAGGACAGTTCATCTCAACGGGAAATCCCAAAAACTAAAAATTCACGTAATCTCTACGCCCATCAATCCCAGCGAATACCTGCGTGAAAAATTCTTACAGCATGTGCATACGGTGAAAGACTTACGGAATTTATCCCAAAAACTCAAAAGTACTTACCGTAAAATCCCGTTAATCCGCCCCCCTAAACGTGACGGAAAATCGTAAAATAAGCAGGGGGGGCGCTTATACGGTATTAAAACTGTACTATATGATATTTATGGGTGGTGGGGGGGGGGGGAGATGCAAATCGCTGATCATCGCAAAGCATGCATTATTTTAATAAAGTAACAAAAGAAAAACATTTTGCAAACAAAAGGATAAACAAAATAGAAAAACAGTATAACTTCACGATTAATGGCGATTTCAGATTATAGAAAATTCTGGATTTCAGAAGCTTTGAAATTGGAATGCATTTAGATAAATAATAACACTAATATCTGTCATTAATATGGTAACAGAAAACTAAAAGGAACTTAATAATTTAAAATAATTAAAAAACACTGAGAAATTGCAGTTGAAAATGTCCTGAAGTAATTTCGAGAACTAGTAACATTTTATGCGGTGTCGCCATCTGTTGTAAGTTAGGAAGATTAAATAATCTTTTTTTTAAAATCATGATTTCGTATCTATAAATGTTAAATAAATAATACAAATCACGAAAATTGAGAACATATAGAACGAATTGGTAGTGTTGCCAGATTATTAAAACAAAAAACATTACTACCACAAAGATAGCACAAATTACACTACAAATTCGACTGTGTATCGACAAATCGATTGATCTGATCAATCAATCGATATTTTTTTTGTGATTCGTTTTCATAATAATGTTAAATACGACTATAAATTCTTTAATAAAATAAATAGATTCTCTTTTAATCAAAATATTTTCCACACAGCATCAAATACACATTTTTTAACTTATTTCATGAGAAACTTTCACTATCGATATTTTTATTACTTTCATATCGCCAGAGATAAATTTACAGCAAAACTAATTTTTGGTTATATTGCTTTTTCAGATCGACAATGTGTTTGTACATGTTTGCGATATAGCAAAGAATCGTCACGCTTTTCTGATCTGTCGTGGGAAAAAAAAAACACTCCGGAGATAAAATTTTTGGTATTTATCTTGACGTGCATGGCGAAATTTCTTTTGGGGAAGGGCGCTTTCTAGGGATTTTTTGAATTTTCCAATTTGATTACAAAGTGGGAGGGGGGCGCTTAATCGGGAAGGGCGGATTAACGGTATTTTACGGTAATCTCCCTTCGTCAAAAGGAAAGTGAATCATTAACTTTTCTTCATTCTCAATCTTGTGCAGTATTTCATTCTGCCGGCAAGAATCCAAAGTCCAAACAAGTGTTATCAGCAGTGGTGGAATGACTCATCCAACTTAGTTCAGTGATCACGAAAGTTTTTCAGCGTTAATTGTGCTTGTATTGTGAAAGAAGGAAGAAGTAGGTCAACCAGACAGCTGTTATCTTGATCGCGCCGATAAAGAAATGAACTCAAGTGACTCAGATGTTCAGTTTCGGTTTCTGGACTATAGAGAAAAGGAAAGAAAAATAAATCATTTGGTTAATGATCAGAGAAATCTTTCTATTATTGTTTATTATTGTTTCGCGTCGCGGTGGTGAAAAAAAAAGTAAAAGGTAAATTTTTATCATGGATTTATTTAAAGCAAAGGCATATAAAGGTATGTACTTTTGATAGTAACCGTAAAAAACTTTTTTTTTAAAGATCTTTTTAGTGAGAGGCATTGGTTCTCAAACTTTTATTTTGGAATGCTTTTTGATATATTAGATGGCAAGCACTGAAGGAAATTTTTTTCTTTTTTACAATTTTGGTTGTTTTAAAAGGACTGCCAAGGAATATTTTTAAAGAAATATTGTTTTTATTATTAGAAGCAAGTGGTTCTCAAACTTTTTATTTAATCTTTTATGCATGCCAAAAATAAATTAAATAGGATTATTTTTATTATGCTATTATTTGTGTGAAAATTTTAATTATTTTTAAGTCAGCTATTTAAGTTCAAATATATAATTGTTTATGTATTGTGTTTAACGTAATTTTAAAGAGATGAAAGGGTAAGAATGGTGATTTTTATGAAAATTCTTTAGTTGTGTTGAACTGATTATTACGATTTTAATGAAAAATAACATTAAATAAACCTCATATTAAAATAATTTTTCTAGACAGTTTGAAAATATTTTAGCAGAAGTGAAAATTTCATTATTATTATATTATTATAATATTTTTATTATTAGGTGTTAAACTTTTTAAAGGTGATTTATATGCAACGTACTTTATAGTTAGTGAGGTTATTTAAATTTTTTTATTGAATTCAAGTTATTGAAAAAAAAAATTATTAAAGTGGATTTTAACTTTAAAGAGAGGATTTTAACAGATTTTTACAAATATAGTGTTACAAATTTTAAATAGTTTTGAAAGATTTTTTCATTTTTATTCTTATGTGCTTTAATTGTGTATTATATTTCTGTGTAATTCGGTGATATTTTGTATTTATATCCACCATGAGTATCCCAACCCCTCCCAAAGAAGTAACTGACTTAGCAGACAAATCAGGTGACCCTGAAAAAGACAAAAATCAGAGTCCGAGTGACGATGATAGTCCAGTTAATAATCCTGAAGAAAAAAATAATCAGAAGTCCAGTCAGGAATCTGAAGGTGCACCCGAGATATCTGGTGTAACATTGTTAGGTGGACAGACCCTGTCAGCTCAAGCTGGGTCTGGTCACACTTCAGTATCCGGCAACCCAAAAACGTCAGTAGACCCCGATATCGTTCCTTTTTCTCCGCAAGATGGAATGTCTTGGATACCATGGTTAGCATATTTCGAGAGTGTATGTATAGGACAGGGAAAAGACGAGTGCTGGAAAATTAGGCACATACAGAAGTATTTAAAGGACAGTGCACTGACGTTGTACATTAATAATTGTCTAAATGTACTTCATTGTCCGAATTTGTCACTTTGTTTAATGAACACTACGAAATTCCCGATACCCTTTCTCTCACTGATTTTTCACGTATTAGATATAAAGATGGAGAGGACTTGAACGAATATTATCAAAAAAAGACTAAAGTAGGCCGAACCTTAGGTTTAGAGCAGAAACTTATCCTGGAAGGGTTAACGGAGGGCTTGCCATTAGAAATGCAGAAGTTAGTTACTGCAGGCAACCCCTCAACTACACATTCATGGCGTGAATTAGTTTTCAGAATTAGCAAACTGCAACTGGACAGAAAGGGAAATGAGAGCAAATTTGAAGCAAGCCCCCAAAACCCCAATCAGTATCGACAATGGCGACCAAGCCGACCTCCATATGAGAATGGACAGAATTTTAACAGGCAGTGGAACTACAGAGTTCCCTATCAAACATACCCCATTCGACCTTTTCCATCAAATCAAGCAAGAAATCCCCAAAATACGTTTAGACCGACTTCAAATGTTCCACCACGACCTAATGTACACCACCAGACCACTTTGCCGCCCTCTCCATGCAAAGTTTGTCTTAATATCGGAATACCAAATGCGTATCATTGGGTGGGAAACTACCCTTTTCGACAACAAGTGTTAGCAGTACCAACCCCTAGTCACAATATGATTTTGCCGAACCCCAACCAAGATCATATAGCTAATGAGTCATCCCGAAATACATCTAGTAATCAATGACGATTTCTTATGTCCGGACATATACAAAAAGAAAAAGATAGCTATAAAAAATCAAATAGAGATTGTCGTAAAGTTACTTATGTAAAAAATGAAGACTCACTACCTTGTTTGATCGATACTGGGAGTTCAATTAGTGTTATTCCTTGTCATTTAGCCCATAAACTTAACCTAAAAATATGTAAAGTTCAGCAGAGTATACCAGTCACCCAAACACAAGGTGTTCTTGCTTTGAAAGAAAAATGCCTTGTTAGTTTGCAATTAGGACGTATCTCTAAGAGAATTGAACTTTTTATAATTAACAATCAGTTACCTTATGCTTTGATTGGTCTACCCCATTGCAAACTATTTAAATTAAATATTGACTGTGTTAAAATGCAAATAACTCAAGATAATAAGAAAGTACCTCTCATGGACCATATTTCATCAAATGCATCTCACCATACTTTACATTTATCAGAAGTATATACTGGCCAGCCAGCAATTGAAAATGCAGAGATTTTCAAAGAAAATTTTGAGCCGGAGTTGTTCGAGACCACTGACCATGTGCAAAATGTTCAGTCTGTCAGAGAACAATTACCTGCTCTTCTAGCCAAATATGTCTGTATTTTCGCCAAAGATAAATATGATATAGGCTGTGTAAACATGGAACCCCAGAGAATACAGTTAACATCAGATCTCCCCGTTTCTTTAAGAGCATATCGCACTTCCCCTAAGGAAGAAGAGGAAATTAAAGAACAAATTCAAAATTTATTGCGAGCCGGTATCATTAAAGAAAGCTATTCCCCTTATTCATCACCCGTAACTTTGGTGTATAAACGTGAAGAAGGGAAGAAAACCCGGTTATGTATTGACTTCAGAAAATTAAATGCCATTACAAAAACAGATGCAGAACCCTTACCTCGAATCCACACCCTGTTAGATAAATTGGCGCATGCTAAAATTTTTTCCACTCTGGACTTAGCTAGTGGATATTGGCACATTCCTATCCACCCTCGAGACACTGAGAAGCTGGCATTTGCTACCACCTTTGGATTATATGAGTGGAATCGTTTACCGTTTGGATGGAAAAACGCACCTGCTTGGTTTAACCATACCCTCCGTAGAATTCTTAATAAATACAAAATTGACTTTGCCTGTAGTTACTTTGATGATGTTATTGTATTCTCCCAAAATGAAGAGGAACATTTATGTCATTTAGAGACATTATTTAATATCTGTGTTCAAGAAAACCTTAAACTCAAATTGTCAAAGTGTAATTTTGTGAAATCCAAAATTAATTTTCTAGGATATGAAGTCTCGAACGGTTGTATCACACCTGACAACCCTAATATAGAGACGATTAAGAAATTAACACCACCAACGAATGTAAAAGAATTACAACGTTTTTTGGGATCTATAAATTATCACAAATTTATTCCAAAGTATGCTAACATTCGATACCCTCTCAACAATTTGTTGAAGAAAAATGTCCCTTATGTGTGGGACCAAAATTGTCAAAATTCTTTCGAAAAATTAAAAAATGCTTTAATTGAAAAACCAATCTTGTTTGATCCCAAAACACCTTGTCATTTGTTTGTAGACGCATCAAGTCATGGAGTGGGATGTGTAGTGAAACAAGTTGATGAAAAAGGAACATTACATCCTATAGCATATCACTCTAGAAATCTTCGCGATTATGAAAAAAATTATGCAATTATTGAGTTAGAATGTTTGGCGATTGTGGATGCTTTAGATAAATTTTATCATTATTTACACTGTCAAAAATTTGTCATACATACAGATCATGCGGCACTTACCTGGCTCAAAAGTGTTAAAAATTTAAGAGGACGTCTTTTCCGCTGGTCCCTAAAACTTAGTATGTTTGACTATGAAATTAAATACCAGAAAGGCTCCACTAATGTTGAAGCTGATATGCTATCTAGACAACCTGTTTCAGAAAATTTACCCTATATTATACATCTCATTGACTTGAATGAAGTAAGAGACAATCAGAAAAAAGAAAATGTAACAATTAATGGTAAAAAGTACACTGAGATAAATGATGTTGTTGTTATTAAAAAGAAAGGTTTGTATAAGATTGTGGTCCCCATGTCTTTATGTTTACCCCTATTAGAAAAAACCCACACACAATTTGGCCACCCTGGAATTTATAAAATGATAAATTTAATCTCTCCGCAATATTATTGGCCTAACTTTAATCAGGACATTGAAAATTTTGTAAAACACTGCCACACTTGTCAGATAAACAAAAAATGTAGACAAAAAAGATTTGGCTTATTGCAATTAATGCCCCCAACAGAGATACCTTTTGAATGTTTGGCAGTAGACTCTGTTGGCGGATTTAATTATTACAATTCTACAAAAAAATATTTGCATTTAGTCGTTGACCATGCAACTCGCTATGTGTGAGGTTTTCCTTCAAAAAGTGTAGCTGGATTCCTTTTACGAATGTCAAAAAATTGCCACAAAGTGCTTAAAAATCATGAAAACCGCATGACAAATTAGTGAAAAATTCAAAAGTCGCTACACAAGTTCCTAATAAACTTTTAAAGAAGCCAACATTTACCATATTGGGCTAAAAGGGTGTAACCGGATTCCTGTTACAAATGTTAAAAACTTTCGTGAAACACAAAAAACACACAAAAAGTCACATGAAAAATTCGTGAAAAGCTAAAAAAATCGCCGAGTACAAAATTTAGTATAATGGGCTGAAAGATTAAAACTGGATTCTTTTTATGTGTGCATAAAAATTGCAGCAAAATGTGAAAAAACGGCAAAATATCATTAAAAGTTCATGAAAAATTAAAAAATCGCAGAGGCCAAAATTTACTATAATGGGTTAAAAGGTTGAAACCAGATTAGTATCACAAATGTTAAAATATTGTTGCAAAACGTGAAAAAATGCTAAACATCACAAACATTTCGCGAAAAATTTAAATTGCTTTACGATTTCTGAATAAACTTTTTTGAAACAAAGACAAAATTCATTATATTGGGCTAGAAGATCGAAACTGAATTCTTTTTACCTAATATGATAAAATTGCTGCAACGTAGTTAACTGAGGCCATTTTTAACCAAGAAACCACTGTATATACAGTGGTGGCCAAAATTGTGGACACCTTTTGGGAAAAAATGCTTTTAGGTAGATTTCGTAAGAAATACTACCTATTACATTCTCCCCTAAGTTGGAATTTTTGAAAAATTTTTGCAGATCTACGCCGATCATGACTCCCAGAACCCAAAACCACCCCCAGATCAAAACTTTATCTGTCTATGTATGTCATTTTTTTATGGACACGATAACTTCGATAAGCACGATAAAAGTAAGAAAACATCATAAAGAGTTGAATTAGTTACCTAGAAATCAATGTATAACAATATTTTTAAGTGAATAAAGCTATGGTTATGAAGAAATTGGAAGTAAATTAACAATGGAATGTCTAAGTCATGCAAAACAAGATCGGTAAAGGCAGGAAAAGGTGCAGAAGAGCCAATTTGTGGTAGAAAAGTAAGGTCCCTGTGTATATAGGTCACAGAAAATATTCATCTTGCTTTATGCAACATGAAATGGTGCACTGCAATGAGGAACTGAATCAAAGTACAGTTCTGTAGAGAATACAGCATTTTGGTCTAAATGCTATAATTTCATGAAAAAAAAATTATAAATCAAGTAAAGGTTGAAAATATTAAACTGAGCTAAAAGTCATGTTTACCAGATAGAGAAATAGTAGGGTCATGTTATTTGGAGTGTTAAAATGTTTTTTTTAATGGAATTCTATGGTATAATATTATAGTTCCTTCTATAGTATGCTATAATATTATAATCTATTGTAAGTTAAGAAGTATAAATTATTTTGACATTCAGTAAACTTCATAAATCATTCTGTACAATGTGAAAACGTGTACAGTTCTTGAAAAATATTTTGGTCCTTCACAATTCTGCTTTAAACAAGTTTTACTGTACATATATATTGTATTGTTTATGGTAAAAATTAAACTAGACTACCACTAATGAAGTCTATTGTAATGATGATAAATTGTTTGTTTTTTTATGTTACATTTTTCCTCCTTTGATTATGATAAAAAAAATCTGGTAAGTGGTCAGCTTGTCGTGCTATCACATTACAGGTCCAGAGTTAGATTCTGGACTTGGGCAAGGTTGACCCAGCATTTCAGCTTTTCATTAGTGTTGATGAAATGAGTACCAAACTTGCTTGGGGTTCTGCATTAGGCTGACTACCTGATTGGGACACATGCTATAGAGCACCTCATGACCCATGGTCAAGAAAGTAAAGTTGGGCACTGCAAGGCAAAATCCTTTACAGGTTCTAGTGCCATAGAGTTTAGTTTAGTAGAATTATGATAATATTTTTATATTACACTTTACTTTTATTTGAAATTTTAAACATTTATTTATAAATACCTAAAATTCTATTATTTTTCTAAAAATTATGTACACATATGTATTTTCTAAAAAATCTCTTCTCCATATTACATTTTAGCATGTATATATATAATTATGTGTATAATTTTCTCATTTAATAGTTGATAAGCCTGATCCATATGTTGTTTTAAAAGTTCCTGGAACTCTCAATGGCACTAAACAGACAAAATATTTCAGTAATAACAGCAGTCCAATATGGAATGAAGAATTTGCTTTCGTACTTGATCCTGAAAAAACATATCACTTGGGTAAGCATGTCAAATTGATGTAAAGGTATATGATTTACATGTTGTTTTTTTATAGTTTACCATTTTTATTTAGTTCTAAAATTATATTGATTGTAATGTGTACTTTTATTTTTATCATTTTAAGACTATTTTTACTGATAATGGCATCTTTTAAAATTTTTATCATCTTGTAATGTTGTATGGATAATAGTTTTTTAATCACTTTTAAAAATTATTTCTATTGTTATTTGTATATATAAAGTATATATATAATCCTTTTCTCTATAAATAATTATTTAAAATAGGCAATAAAAATAGTTTTAAACAAGTAATTTTTAACAAAAAATATTAAACTGACTGCAAAAGATTGTTTCTTAGTTTGTGTTTTTCTTGCAATTTTGTATTGTTTGTTATCCACATTAGAATCCTGCACAGATCAGGTTATAACAGTCAAACTTTAAAATTCTATTTAAAGTCAGCCCGACATACTTCAATTCCATGTTCTAAGACATTAATCCATATTTTAATGCAGTTAATGATAAAATACCCTGTAATTATATCTTTAATTTCAATTATATTTTATGTTAAAAAATAAACATGTATATTCTCTCATTTATATTTAAATATGTACATATTTCTTGTCTTAAACAATATTGCAGACATTCTTTTGAAAAAACAGGTTATCAAACCAGACTCACAAGAGTCAAAAGCCAATCCAAATCCGAAACAATTAGAATCAACATGATCTGCAATGAAAAGAATTATTGTCAACCCAACCTGACCAAAACCATGGTTTAAGGTTGGGTAAAATCAAACTACTCCCACCTGATGTAGGACTATAATCCACATTAATTTTAAATCTGATTTTTATCAGTATCATTTATTTTGATGGGCAGTAGAAGATGATATAAAATATTTTTGAGGTGTCCCAGTAAAAAGAAAACTATACACAATACAACAACTATTTTAAGAATGTAAAGTAGTGCTATGTACCTTTGTTACTTTCTTCTATCTTTACAAGAAGAAAGTATTGGATTCATGAAAATTTTCGACGTCCGGTTTTCTACGGATTTATACGTTTTAGAAGGTCCTGAACACGATTTGACTATTTTTAGAAAATGTCTGTCTGTGACTCTGTCTGTCTGTCTGCCTGTCTGTATGTGACAAAAATTTTGTGGGCGCTCTATCTCAAGAACTAATGCTCGGAATTTAATAAAACTTTAGATTCAGTTAGTCCCTGATATAAATTGGTGCTGATTAGTTTTTGGTAACAATCGCCCAGCAGGTGGCGCTGCTATGCAGCATTTTTCACGATTTCCGCAATAGCTCTATCTCAAGAACTAAGGCTCGGAATTTAATAAAGCTTTAGATTCAGTTAGTCCCTGATATAAATTGGTACTGATTAGTTTTTGGTAAAAATCGCACGGCAGGTGGCGCTGCTATGCAGCATTTTTCGCGATTTCCGCAATAGCTCTATCTCAAGAAATAATGCTCGGAATTTAATAAAACTTTATATTCAAATAGTTTCTGATATAAATTGGTGCTGATTAGTTTTTGGTAAAAATCACCCAGCAGGTGGCGCTGCTATGCAGCATTTTGCAGGATTTACACGATTTTAGCGATAGTCATATCTCAAGAAATATTGCACAGAATTTAATAAAACTTGAGTTTCAGTTAGACCTTGATATAAATGGGTGCTGATTCTTTTTAGTGTATGCGAAACCTGTGTGAGATAGAAGAAAGTTTTGGGATTGACACATCCGACTAGTTGACATTTGTCCTGCAATATCACTCGTATTTATGAACTGATTTGGATCTGACTGAGCTTGTATATAAAACTTACCAAGGTCTCGGTTGAGTTCGTTGGCCAGCTGCATCCACCATCTTGTTTCAAAATGACAGCCTCTTAAAGATTTCAAATTCAAAAAGAAGTTCAAAAAAGTT
This sequence comes from Maratus michaelseni, assembly GCA_963931845.1. NCBI lineage: Eukaryota > Metazoa > Arthropoda > Arachnida > Araneae > Salticidae > Maratus > Maratus michaelseni. The sequence goes on along the minus strand of OZ007587.1, from coordinate 377,911,254 downwards.
AGAAATCCAAAATAAAATTTCCCTTAAGTGTTTGTCCTTGATACAAGGATTCTGGAGCATTTTTTGTTTCGCCTCTCTCTTATAAAAATGGTGAGATGTAGCAGTTTGAAATTCAATGATGGCTGCCATTTTGAAACAAGACAACAGAGTAAGGGATTCCTCCATAAACAGGTTTAATTTATGAGTTTTATTGAATGTGGTTTCTTGCAAATCTTCTTTTGTTATTGTAACCATTGTTCCAACTCTCATATGCTTTTAAAACTACATGGTCATATATGCCAGTATCAAATTCTTGCTAAGCTTGGTAAAAATAGGTTGCCATAAATGAAGCCAGCTTGGTGATATCTTCTATCATCTGGTTCCATGCATTTTAATTTCATGTGTTTGAATAAATTTAGCTAAATTCTTAAAAACAAGGAATGAAGATAGTTTTTCCTCCCAGTACAGGCCAGAGGGACTTTTTTTTTTTCTAAATTAAAATCTATGACAAAAAAAAAGTACACCAGTTACTTGAAATAGAATATCTGAATGTTTTATGCATATTATATATTAAATGAAGAGTATTTCATGGTTATGGTACTGAATTGTTTAAGATAAAGCTTAGTAAAGTGGCTCTCTTGATATTTTAGACAAATTCCCTTAAATTAAGATAATTTAAGTAATCAGTTTTGGAGTCAAAGTTTTTATATGTATTTTAACATCTGCATTATATTTCTCCAATTTTAGAAGTTATTTTGATGGATGCTAATTATACTTTTGATCAAAAACTTGGTTGTGAAAATATTAGTTTAGAGGAATTAGTACTTAATGAAGAAGTCGATAAAGTAGTCACATTTGGTCAGGTAAATAATAATTCTTACTTATATGAGAATTATTACACACTTTACTCTTTTGATATACTGAATGGTTTATTATTCATATCATTTAGGGCATGGAAGTTCATTTGAAACTACTTTTGATTGTTGAGTAAGTATGTCTTGATTAAGTAGATTGAATTTGCTTATTTTTTTAGTACATAATTAAATTTAAAAAAAAAATCTAATATCATTTAAGTGTGCTAATAAATGTCTAAACATGACTTAATGTGACAGGTGGGTTTTTCGTTTAAAATATTTTTCTGCAGGTGAATTGAAATTGGGTGTGGACCAGGGTTATTGCTGCCAAATTGTGATAAAATGCTTCATTTGACAAAGACAGGAACGTTTAAAATTGCCAAATTGTGAGAGTTGATTTTTTTTTTTTTTTTTTTTTTTTTTTTTTTTTGCTGAACAATTGATATTGCAATTGTACCATACTGTTTACATCATTCTGTTTCTCATGAAAATCTTCTACATTTGGATGGATTTCTCCTTTTTTTGAAATCTTCATCAAAATTCCTTCTCCCCTTCCCTCCTCAAGAAAAAAAATCCTTTACCCACCCACAGCACAAAAAGCCACTTAATCCACCAAAGATCTTTTAAACTTTTGAATTACTTAAACATTTTCTGCCCTATTTTTTTTTTGTTTTACTTTATCTTAGCAATAAATAACTAGTTATTGAAATCCCTTTCTTCCCAACCTCTGAAATCACCACTTCACCTTTTGTCGCTACCTGCCCAAGCACCGAACACACAAAGTTTAAAAAACATTAATTTTCAAATTTGTTCTACCTTATGACTCCATTGTAGCAAAACAAGAATAATTGATCATTTAAATAACCATTTCCCTCCAACATTTCCACTTCTCCCCCTTTGCCCCACTCCCAGCTGACAAACTTTCAAATCTTTAAAACTGTTTACTTTTTTAATTTTTTTCCTGCTGTCACTTTGTTGTAACAATAAATAATCAATCATCTTAAATATCTGCCTGCTTCATTTTCTTCCTCCTCAACACACAAAATTTACAATTGTTAAAACTTTTTATTTATTTATTTATTCTGTCCTATTTCTTACATTCTAGCAGCAATAAATAATTAATCTTCTAAATAACTTATTGAAACATTTCCTTCCACCTGAAAAGGGGGGAATTTCTAGGTATGGGGTTTGCACAGCGACTCTTTTTTGCAGTTTGGTTATTTTCACCCCCTTTTAAATATATATGCATTGCTCAATACCACTTCACTTTAGCATCAGTCAAAGCCACAGCATGTGTTGTGCAGGCGATGTCTCGGCATTAGGTGCCAAACTTTATTAAAAATGGTGGTTAAAAAATAATTTTATAATCCGCCTTTCTTAACATCTATTTTGCCAACATTTTTTTTTTTTTCATTTGGCTACAGTTTCTTTTTGTTGATTAGCCAAATTACTAAGTTTGGTTAACAGTCAGCATGAACCCTGATGTGCACTGTAGTAAATTTGTTTTAAAATGTTTGTAAATTGTTTTTAAAAAAATGTTTTTTGCATGAAGGTACTGTGCAATCATAATCAATCAAATCTGTGTCATCATTCAATTTTTTATTATGAAAAGATGTCATTGATTTTTATGCTTTTCCATTGTCATTCTGTGATCGAATAAAAATCGCATTTCAATAGAGATGAAACAGGTCAAGTCCTTCATAGGTCAAGAATCTTATTACTAAATTTATATTTGTTTTCAGGCTTAGATGAGCTTGATCTAAAATGAAACTTTTATATATTTTAATCTGGTTATGTGCAGCTTAACTAAACAGAAAAGGAAGTTAAATATATTTTTAAGGAAATTTCATATGTAAGTTATTTAATATGAATATAAGACAATATTTATTGCAGATTGCTATATTTTATTACAGACAAAAAGAAAGATAGCATAGTTTATATGATGCTGCATAGCTTATATGATGCAGCTTCACATTTTGCATCGGGGCCTCAAACCATAATATTTTTTTATCTGTATTTCTTTCTAGTTCAGTTAAGATAAAATGTTGTTTTAATTCCCCTTTTTTTCTCCATTCCTTTAAAAAATATTTATGGTTCAATTCCAGTTTTTGTTATATTAGAAATAATAGTGTTTTAATTTTGTCAGTTTGGTTTGGTTTGAACCCTATTTTGGGCACGTATAGTAAGTTAGCACTATTCATTCCCATAATAAATATTTTCATTTTTGACATTTTAATTAGTTTCAGTATACATAATTATTGATTTAACTTTTGACATGCCTCATATCAAAAAGTTAAAGAGCAGAATTAAATATGTCAATGATTTGTATTTTTATTTTTCAGATTAATCTTTTAAAAAAATTAAAATTTATAAACCAAATTTTTAAAAATAAAAAATATTTTCAATTTCAGTTCAATTTTGAAGCTAAAAAATAATTTTGGTTTAGTTCTTGTTTTCATTCTGTTAGAAATAAATAACATATTTTTAAACAAAACAAATAAACAAATAGTACTTTTTATAACATATTTTCAATTTGGGTCCAGTTTAAAGTGCTGCATAATAAGGGATTGGTATTATATCTAAATACTGCAAATCAATGTCTGTCTCAAAACACTGTCTAACATGGATACATTAAAATAGATATAAGTAAGATAATTTTCTCATACCATTTTGTGTTCAATTCATTTTGTTCTTATTTGCATAGGAAAAAATTTCCCTAATGCCTGCCATTTCTTTCATCATTTACAAAATATAATTTACAAAGAAGGTACATAATTTGTTTTTTAAAAATATTCTAAAAATTTGATTTTACTGATATGTGTTTCATAATTATTTCTGCTGTTGCAAAACTGGATCTTTCATCATGCTTACTCACCCCGATGGAACATTTCCAAAAACAATACTTTTCTATAAATACTTTTTAATATTTTTTAAATTTTAGAAAATCTGGCATGATTTCTTGCAAAATTTAATTTTGTTTGCTTGTACCATTGATTATTAAGAGTGTTTTTATAAACATTTCCTGCAATCTTTTTAACCTGTATGGCATGAAAGTAATGCTGCATTATGAAACATTCTAAGAATTATATATGGAATGAGCATTTTATATTTAGGAAAGCTCTTAGTAATTGTGTGTATTTTGTTTTGAACATTCTTTAATATATTAATGCTGCCTATGTCAATGTTGTTTTAAAATTTGTTTAATAAGCTAAATTTACTTTATATTGCAGCAATAAATTTGATTTGCGCTATAGTTTGTGTCTTTGTGAGCAAGAAAAAGATTTTAGAACAAAACGGAAAAAGTACGTTTTTGAAGCAATCAGGCGCATGTATCCAGATATTGACATTCAAGAAAATCAGGTTAGTTTTTTCTTTCCTTTTACTCTGTTTTATATTTTTTCTTAGTAACATTTATTGTTTGAAACAACATTTAAGATATAGACGTTGTTTTCTATTATATTGTTATTTGATACTTCCTTTTTATAGCATTCTTGGTGTAACACAGGCTTAAAAAAGAGTGAATTCTTCCCAATCATTATAAATAGCCATGAAAATGAAATGATGACCGATGTCAAAATATCTTATTTGCACATAATTTATATTTCTTCAGCCTGTTAAATTTGTCTCACTAAATTAATATATTTTTTTCTAAGATTTATAATATATGTCATGTATTTTCAATTTGCCATCAATACAAAAAGGTTGTATAGCTTTTCTCCAAGAGTCATATTTTATATCCATATACTCATATTCTACAATCTGAAATAATCCATGAAAAGCACACAACTATATGTTGGAAAAGAAGCCACTTACAGATGCGCTATCAGCAGTTGCAAAAAAGAAAAAAATATTTGTAAAAAATAAATTTATGTTAGTATGTGTGCACTATCACATATGCAATATTCAATTACAGTATGGAATCATTTATCCAGAAGCCACTTAACCAGAAAACTAATTATCCAGTATTATATTTCCAGTCAACTGACTTAAGAATCTTTCCAGACAAACAGTGGCGCAGCCAGAATTCGGTTCTAGGGGGGGTTTTGAGTTTATAATAAAGATTTTCGCCGGTTATATGAATCATCGGTTAATGGAATCAGTCTTTTAAATGAATGAAATCATAATGCTTTTCTCCGCAATTACGTTGGTTATGATTCATTTAAAAAGCATTTACAATATTAGAGTTACAAACTATAAAATGCACCAATGAAATAACACAAAACTAGGTTAGATTTATAAAGTGTTTAAAAATGATGAGGGGTAAACTTAAAGATGGAAGAGCACAGTACAGCAAATAATTTTTACGTAGAAAATAACAGAGTTGGAATCCATTTGTTCAATCAACAAGAATGAAAAATCAGGCGGAGGGGGGGGGAGTATGAAGACGGTTATAAAATTTATAAAATTCAACTATGTCCATCATAATAACAAGAACGAAAATTCATGCGTCAAGCATAGATTATGTAACACTTTCCAACGCTTCGAAAATAATTTTACAAATCATTACCATTTAATAAGCTGAAACATAACATCTAAGTAAACAATTTGGAAAACGCATAACATATTTAAAAACGTAATTTCAGGAATTTCCAACATATATTTCCAACATATACAATATTCGGAAAATTATCCGAATACTTTTATTCAGCCCTGTATATGATCTATAGATTTGTATATGTTACTATACATAGGATGTTAAATTTTAGTTTAGTTAGAAAACGCGTAACACAGTTTAAAATTCTCCATCTGGAGTTTCTGTCAATAAACGGAAATGTGTTCGCGAACTTTTGTGCTGCCCTATATATGATCTACAGAATTTATACACACCAAGTAATAGACAAAAAGTGAGTGATTATTCATCTTAGTATATAAATTCCAATGTGTTTAAAATAGTGAAACATTATTTAATTAAACCGCAAACGATTTTTCTCCATAGACGTAATGTAACGGAATTCTTTTGACTGTCCCTGTAAAGTAACTATAAGTGCTATGCACATCCTATTCCATATTAAGCTTCTTGTAATGCACCTTAGTGATATATATCAATTACAATGTGTTTGAAATTGTGTAACATCATTAAAATAAACCGCAAATTATTTTTCCCCATAGACCGCAATGTAACGGAATTCTTTTGAGTGTCCCTGTAATAAAACTATAAGTGCTCCACACTTCCGTTGAAATAGGGAACATGCTATAGATAAGGACAATAACATATAACAATTACAGGGCAATCCGAGCATATTTACGGGAGTTAGAGCACGGCCAGACGGCCATACGACCAGACAAACCGAAGTCATAAACTTTTCAACTAGGTTGGAAAGTGTTAAAAATACACAAGGTTTCATTGCAAAGAATCACGAATTCTTATTCCTAACTTTAATAATAATGAAGCAATTTTAACAAAATTTTCAATAGACTTACTTACCTTGCTTTTTGCCAAATGTAACAAGTCATTTAGAACTTTTAGAGCTAGAGTCTTGAAATTTTATATGGATGTTACTTAAAAGACGTAAATTCTCCCCAGAATTTATTTTTTCATTACGAAATTTAAAAGAATGCAAGAGTAAGAATCATTCTAAAATTGCGATTTATGTGACACAATTGGTATGAAAACATGGAATTTGGCATGATGATTACTTTTATGTAGTAATTGCTTATAACATTTTTAAAAAACATTTAAAAATTTAAAAGGACGAAATGAGCTGAAAACTTTCTAAAAGCGTTCTAAATTATGATTTAGTTGAAACTGTTAGTGTTAGAAACTTGAAATTTAGTATAGAGATTACTTTTAAGATGGAAATGCTTATTGGCATAAAGAATTTATTATAAATGAGAAATTTAAAGGTGTGAAACAGCTGAAAGCATTCTAAATTACGATTTATTTAGAACCTCACGTCATATCGGGCCTTTCGAAGACGATCTTTTTAACACTTTCCAACCTAGTTGAAAAGTGTTTATGACTTCGGTTTGTCTGGCCGTATGGCCGTCTGCCGTCTGTCCGTGCTCTAACTCCCGCAAATATGCTCGGATTGCTCTGCAATTTTTATATGTTATAGTCGTTATCTATAGCATGTTCCCTATTTCAACGGAAGTGTGTAGCACATATACTTTTTTTACAGGGACACTCAAAAGAATTCCATTACATTGCGGTCTATGGGGAAAAATCACTTGAGGTTTATTTAAATAATGTTTCACTATTTTAAACGCATTGAAATTTATATATATCACTAAGATGCATTAGAAGATGCTTAATATGGAATAGGGTGTGCATAGCACTTAGAGTTACTTTACAGGGACAGTCAAAAGAATTCCGTTACATTACGTCTATGGAGAAAAATCGTCTGCGGTTTATTTAAATAATGTTTCCCTATTTTAAACGCATTGAAATTTATATAAGGTGCATTACAAGAGGCTTACTACAGAATAGTGTGTGTGTGTATAGCAGTCATCGTTCATTGACAGGGACACACAAAAGAATTCTCTACTGCCTGTTAACAATAATTCCTGGAAGTGCGTTTTAAGTTACTGAACGCGATTTTAATTTTAACTCGCTTTTTGTCTATTACGTGGTGTGTATAAATTCTGTAGATCCTATACAGGGAAGCACAAAAGTTCGCGAACACATTTCCGTATTATTTAACTCCAGACGGAGAATTTTAAACTGTGCTACGCGTTTCCTAACTGAACTAAAATTTAGCATCCTATGTAGTATATATACAAATCTATAGATCCTATACAGGGCTGATGAAAAGTATTCGGATTACTTAGATGTTATCTTTTAGCTTATTAAACGGTATGATTTGTAAAATTATTTTGGAAGCGTTGGAAAGTGTTACATAATCTATGCTTGACGCATGATTTTTCGTTCTTGTTTCTATTCTAAAAGTAACTAAACGTCTGTATTTCGACTAAATCCATTAAAAGCATCTTGGAAGATCAAAATTACAGCGCCTACAAAAATTTGGAAACGCTCTGATGAATAAAAGTATTTAAAAAAATCTCAGAATTTTTCGATGACAATGCAAAAAGAAATTTGGGTATTTTGGCGTGGGTTTGCTCAGCGTCGGCTCATGTTTTCAGTATTAAATGTGACTAAGTCTGTCACTTAGTCTTTTTTGACGTAACTCTGTGTTTCTGTGACTCTGTTCTCTTCGACTTTAGTCAAAGACAGACTTTTTTCACGGAATTTTAAAGAGGGGTGGGATACAGTTATATTGACAATCGAATAAAATTTCAGAGAGTTCGGACAATAACTTTTTTGTGTTGTTATTGTAAAGGACACGTCGCAAAAAAAAAAAAAAAAGAAGAAAAAAAAAAGACGCGAGAAGAAAGCATTTCTTTTACAGCTAGATATCAATATTTTTCCACGGTCTCTAAAACCATTATATTTATAACCATGGCTTTACAAATTTGATAAAATCTGGTAGCCAGTAAAAAATTCTAGTTACCAGTAAAAAAATATAAACGGCTCCCCTCCGAAGTCACTAATTTTCAAAAGCACAAAAGTTTTTTATCAATTAATTGAGAAAAATAATAAGCCTATTGTCGGATTATTAGTTACATAGTTTAGAATAGTTACATCATTTAAAAAGATGGTATAAACAAAGTTTTCTAATGAAATTTATCAAAATTATTTATCTATGAAAAAAAATGTAAAGGCCGCATTAACCGGTATGTTCTCGGAAATGCTGATTGCCGAAGGTTTCAAATGTCTGGATAAGTGAGTGCTGCAAAATCTATATCTGATAAGGGGGGCATGGATGAAACAGTGAAACAGGAAAACAATTTCTGCCTGTTTTCGTGTCGAAGTCAGTCAAATAATTATTTTTTATTAATTTAAAATTTGCATTTGTTAAACTTATTTTTACCTAATTAAAAATGCCGAAAATGAGAAAAAATGCCATTTATGGTCATTTCTTAGGTCAATTTTTGTACAAAAAATTATAATAATAATAAAAAAAAATCAGGTTAAATAACTTGGAGGCTAGATAGAAAAACTAGGTCGCCAGTGGCAACTTGGCGACTGCATTTGTCAAGACCTGTTTATAACTGATGAAAAATTTGTAGAATTCAGACAACTGGGGTTATTTTTTTTTTAAACTATGAAACGAGAGACCCTTACGAGGAAAAGAAACAAACAAAACACCCAACCAAACAAGAAGGTGTCTTTAAAAAATGCTTTTCTGTCTAATAATCAATATTTTTTTGTGAAAATTTCATTTAAAAATATAAAATTGATATAAGATAGATAATCATACAAATTTGAGGTAATTATCATGAGCCCAGGCACCGCCGGACGGGTCAGCTATAGTATAATTTTAATGACATGCAGATAGCATTCGTTAAAATACAATAAGTGTAAATCAATGCATAACTAATTTATTGCTGATCAATTTAAATTAATGCATGGTTAGCGTAAAATTGTGTGTAATTATAGATAGTATTTTTCTAAAAAAATGCATTTAGCGCACATTTAACGCCTTTTTTTTTTCAAAATCCATATTCACAGGCAGGGCTTAAATTCTAGGAAAAAAGAGTACCGGGGCTCTAATTTTCAGCAGTAACAACAACCATCAACCCAAACCCCCTTTCATTAGAAGGAGGTATGCATTATGCTTGTTATCCCACCCGCATATTTATATTTCATACATTATTTGTAAAATTTAAAGCAATTTTGTCTTTTGTAAAAAAAATAATAATACATTTTGACTTTTAATAATGAAATTTAATAAATGAGTAAAGCAGAAAATAAGCAAAAAAAAAAAAAAAAAAAAAAAAAAAAAAAGTGCCCAGAAATAGAGAAAAAAAAAATGACAGAAGAAAATTTGTTAGGGAGAAACACATTCTATTTTTTTTTTTTTTAACGCAAACCACGAAACCACATTACCATATCAGCATCTTTATAACAACAGAAAACTAACTGTCCGAACTTAACATCTGCAGGAATTTTAGCATGCAGATGTATTGAGAAATAGACATTACATTTTATCTTTCTTTATTTATTCTGTGATCCAAAACGTATGCATTAGGAAGCACGCAGATGCCAAAATGAAAATGATTTCATTTCTCGTATTAAAACCGCAAGCACATACGAAAGAAATTTAGACATGTACATTAATTGAAAAGAATCACTTCAAGCTGCGATAAAAGATTCTGCCAAGGCGTAAAGTCCAAAAAACTTAATTTTAACTTTAGCAGTGTTGATTCATATAAGCGGCAATTATAGTAATTTTTTTAGCTCTGGGGGGGGGGGGGGGGTTTAACCCCCAAACCCCCCCCCCCCCTTGGCTGCGCCACTGCAGACAAAAGCACCATACAATGACAATTTTACGTGTGCGTTGCTTGATACATTATCACATACATGGCATAACTTGATGCTAATGTCTAAAATTTGAAATGGGAGCATTTAGAATTAGGGTGTTTTAATTTTTATACAAAATTATTGTTTCCAAGAGATACTCATAAACTGCCTCTTTCAAACTTTTGATTAAACTTTGAACTTGATTGGATTTGTTATATTTTTAATCTGATTAATATAATTAATTTTAAATTGGAAACAATGGCACAGCCGCATATATTCTATAAATCTGATCAAATGCATGTTTCTTGATGCCCAACCAGTTAGCTAGAATATACCTGGTCCCAACTATGCTGGATAAATTGTTCTATACTGGACTTATTTATGTATAAACTAATATCTAAACTGCACAGTGCTACAATCCAATGAAGGATGGCCCAACTCTTTCTTGATCCAGGCTCTGATGTGCTATATTGAATTCCCCGGTGAAGTATTCAGCCCTAACAGATGACCTCCAGTGTTTAGTACATTCAGTACTCATTTTATCAATTCTGAAGGGATGAAAAATTTAGTGAATCTTACCCAAGTCCAGAGGTGAACCTCAGACTTGTAGTGTAGCAGCACAATGCATTGAACACTGAGCTACTGAGCAACCATATATATTAAATAAATTGCTTTGCCTGTCATTGTCTGATGTATATATTAGACTGAGGTAATGTATATATTATAACTTAGATGAATTGTCTGCCCTATAGTAATAGGGTTCCTATGGGTTTCGGAGGGACAATTCAGGTAAATATTATAGCTGAAAATGGATGAAGATTCTTGGATTAGGGCATGTGCCGCGTTCACTAACCCTAATGTGCACGTGGCAGTGCATGAAGGCGGTAAATTCAATAACTCCAAGTTCTAATTTTGCTGGTGTTGTCAATATGTTCTAATGAGAAATGAATAAAATAACAGTACTTACAGATTAAGAAGATACCCATGCCAAATATGCAACCAATTTGGAGACTTGAGATGTATGTGGACCTTTGAGAAGGAACGCTAATAAACAAAAGGCAGGACGAGTAGACACGCTTATGAATAAAACTATGTTTTGCCAGCAAACTTCTTTTTATTAAAAACTTTAACTATAGAGGTATAGGTTGGTGACGATGGCATTATTTTACCATGGAGGCTATTATAAGGACTTGCGTGGAAAAACACAGTGTCTGTTGAGCTGCGAGGCTACTGCAGAGCCAGTAAAAAGAGAGCTACGAACCTCTGATGATTTTTCTGGAACTCAACTAACCCGCTCACAAAAGATGCATCAAGAAAGAAGTATGGCTATCGACCTGCGATTCAGCTAATCCGCGAAGACGATTCACATCAGCTGCTCACACATCATGAAAAGAATGCACAAAGTAGCATGCTTTGGATGATCACACAAGCAGAAAAGGTATTTTTCAACCACATGGGATCACAAGAATAATTGTGACTGCCGAAAATGTGAAGATGACCAAAATATAAAATAATAAATACAGTGTAGTTCGGCTTGAAACTTGAAAACCAAACCTGACGTCATAGAAAGATAAATAATATGTTAAAATGAAGGTAATTAAAAATGCTGAAATGTGGAGATGAGAATTTAAATGGAAAATAAAGATAAACTATAAAATAATTAAAATGAATGTTAAAAATGGGAAATTAAACACGTGGATACGTAATAAGGTATGAATATCGTATTTCTATTGTGACATGCTCAAGTTTGTCTAATGTATATATTAGACAAATTGTTTCTGAATATTTGTATTAAGTGATGCAAAATGCTAAACGTAATGGTTGTGTGTATCCAAATATCCAATGAGCTGCCAGAATATGTTCACAAATATTTTTATTTTTCCAAGACCATTTTCCCTATCTCACCAACATTCTTATAAAAAGGAAATATTATTATGTTATTTTTTATAGTATACATAATGTACTAAGCTTATCTGCCTTACAAAGTTTTTTTTATTTTTTCTTTCTTTAGAAAACAGATAAATATGTGAAATATTAGTGCTATGTTTGACCTGCCTATTGATTAGGGTATATTTGGTTCCTTATATGATCGATTTAAACTTTTTTTAAATTTTCTTCTGTCTCACCCTCAAAATTTGTTCCAATACAGTAAAAAATAAAGTAGGAAAAGTTTGAATGAAAAAGAAATATATTTAGAGGTAGCTCAAGATTGTTGAAGTTTGGCGATTACACTTAAAAACATTGTGTTATTGACAAGAGAAAACTAGGTCAAAATGATAATTTTTATTACGATAGTAAATTATCTTTATATTTTATATAACATTAAAGCACAATATTAAGCATATAAAAAGTTTAAAATATGAAAGTATTAGTAATTAGATTAATTTGTTAATTCCATTTTTCTGCAGTAAGGATAAGCTTTCCAGTGTTCCTACACAACATTCACCAATAGCTGAAACTGAGGTTTATTTCGTGCAAGGATTCTAGTGTATTCTTTGGTTAAAGCAATACCTCTCCCAGCATGATCATTTACCACTTTAACAGATTGGACCATTTCTAATGCGATCCTATAATCAGAATTAGTGTTCCAATGTTCAGTATCTACTTGAAAGAATCCTTGGGGTAAATTCATTTCTTTGAACAGCTTGAAAGATTCTTTGGTAACAAAATCTTCAAACTTCTTTTCATGAAAATGTTTAAGGGAAACAGTTATCTTCTTCTCAAGATTCTAATACAAGTACATGCCTATCGAAAAGGGACAGTCCAGAAAGATCTAACAAATATTACAGATGCTTTGAAAATTTCTCAAATATAGCTTTTGCAATTTCTTCATGTATTCTTGATTACTCTAATAAACTAGTCATTAACTGAAAGTCATTGTTTGGTGAGGTTTCTGTTATTGAAGCAGTAATCCAAACTTTAAAATACAATCACTATAAAAACACAAACATCACAAAGACCTCGTTCTTCCTTTTTGGTAAGCATGAATTGGGACTTAGAATATATCATCTTAGACATCCAAGGAGAACAATGCATTTCGCTGGGAAGCATGAAACGAATTTCCCTGACAGGTATTCCTCCAAGGAAAATAATAACAAGTTCTGCAAATTCTTGATAATCATCTCTTGGTCCAGGTGTTGATCATGATTCTTTTCTAGTAGCAAACTCCAAAATTTCATCTTTTACATTTTGTACAAAAATTCTATTATTATCTTTCAAACCTGTTTCAAATTTGTCTCTATCTAGAAATCCCCAGTACCCTTGGAAACGTTTAAATAAAGGTACTTCTGGACTTGATGACAAAGTCCATAAAGAATTATGAAATACTTTTCTAATAATTTCCATAATATGATGACGGCAGGCAAAATAAAAGTTTCTTCCCAAGCTTTTCTTCTAAAAGGACACATGCACCTTTATCATTTCCAGTATTTGCTTATGTGGTATCAATGCTCATTCCAATCACTTTATCTTCAATATCCCATTCATTCAGAACTTTATAAATTGCAAGTCTTGTGCTTTGCCTGTTGCAGAAAGTAGTTTAGCAACTGAGAGCATCAGAGAAACTTTTCTAGAAATTATAATTGATAGTTTATCTATTTTCTCTTTACCAGTTGATTCTGGTAAAAGTTTCCCATTTCTATGGATAATGAGAGGAACATTTTTTTTGTAGCCGTTATTTTAATTTTTGTGATTGTTTAATTCTATGAACAATTCTTTTTCAATGAGACTGACTTCTTTAATACATATCCTAAACTCTGCAGTTTCGGCAACTACAAATACTGCCTGATACTTTTGTCCTGTCTAGAGCTGATGCTAAATATGGAGTTATAATATCCATACACCCTCCCCTCTCTTAGCTTTGGATGGACCAGGATCTGATGCTGCATCTTCTAACAGTTTTATTTCCTGATCACGTTGTTCATTTTCATTCATTTGTGTCTTCTTCATTTAAGCTATCTGTAGAAGATTCAAGTACTGCTATTTTTGTTTCTTTCGCTTGTGAACATTTCATTTTTTCTAATCTTTTCTTCAGAAGATTCTTCTTTTTATAAGCAATCAATTCCTTCCACAAGAGATTTATTTATGTCAATACCAATCATTGATGCTCGTCTGCCATCTTCTCGCTGTGATAGCAAGAAATTTCTATCTTCAGCTATTTTGATTATGTTTAATGCATTGGCATGAGCAATATAAAATAAGTTATTTAATTTTGAAGAAAATGCATGCTTTTTAGTTTCCTTTGTTGTTCTTTAACCTGTCTTCATTCTTCAAATAATTCCAGACATTTATTATCTTTATATCAATGAATTATCTTTGGATAATTAACTTAACAATTACATTTACAAATGCTTTTATGGATTTGATAGTGTACATAAGTGACTTTTTAATATATTAAAATAATTTTATTACTACTGGGATTAAATATATTTTTTCATGTAAAAGGAGAAGAAAACAACAAAATGACCCCAAATTATGAAACTTGTGCTTCCTTGAGCTACCTATAAATATTAGATTTTAGTGATTAAATTTTACAAGAATTATTTTTAGATATAATGGAGCAAATTTAGAGGGTGAGAGCAATGAATTTTAAAACTTCAAAAATAAGGATCACCCTACTATTGATATGTTTTTTTGCTTTATGAAATATGTCAGTGGTAAAGTGATTCAATAAACGACAAAGTTCTTTTTCTTTTACTTCAGACTTTTCTGTCATCTTCAAAATTTTATAACTCACTTTTAGATGATTACCAAAAACCAGCCACTATTATTAGAAATGTATAATGATGGTGGTGATGACTGGCACTAAAGCTTTTGATATATTGTTCTTACAACATCATCAAATAGGAAAAAAAAATTACTTTCGAACGAAATTTATTTAAAAACTGTAGTTCAATTTAGTGACATTTAAAATAATTCTCATTTCTCAAGCTCGATATTTTAAAAATCCATTGCCACAACGAACATCTATTTGCCACAATATTGAAATGCAGTTAGTGACAGATGAGTTGCCACAATTGAACCCAATTATGTGAGATTAATCATAAGATGAGATTAACCATAAAATATGGCACTAAACCGAAATCTGTCAATGAAAAAACAGATTTCAATTTTCTAGTATTTTTCTCTTCAGATACATTAAAATTTTATATCTATTTCCTACTGAACATGTTAAAATGATTGATCTGTTAATTTAATATTGGATTTTCATAATTAAAAATATGTTTTTGAGTAAAATATAATGCCTAGATTATGTTTGGATCCATTCATTGCATTTTACATAATTATGAGATGGAACCCATCAAATTTTGACTATATATACATATAATGGAACACTTAAATTGAATTTATAATAAATGTAGAAAAATAATTACAATAAAAAAATCAACCTTACATTGGTTAGTCTAACTCTTAAATCAAATATTATTTTAAACTACAGTTACAAAAATACTATTTCCATTAATTTTAACTTTTTCAATGATTGTAAAATTTAATTTTATTAATTTTATTCATGGACAGGTTCCAACAATTGGTGTCATTGCATCTGGAGGAGGCTTCCGAGCTATGACAGCCTTTGGTGGTGCCATGAAAGCTCTGTCTGACACAAAGATATTGGATTGTGTTACTTATTTAGCAGGCTTATCTGGTTCAGCTTGGTATTTAATTTTTATATACTTATAATAAAATTGGAAAAAGGAATATATGGAATAATTTCCCAATAATACTCAAAATGTAATTGAAATGAGACATAGTAGATATATTCCAATGGTTACATGACCACTATTTATTTAAAAATGACCCCTTTTTTAGGTAGATTTCATAAGAAATACTACCTATTACATTCTCACCTAAGTTGGAAATTTTGAAAAATTTTTGCAGATCTACGTCGATCATGACTCCCAGAACCCAAAACCACCCCCAGTTCAAAAGTTTATATATATATATATATATATAATATATATGTCACATATATATATATATATGTCACATATATATATATATATATGTCACTTTTTTCTGACCACGATAACTGGAAAAATTTTGCATAAATCTCTTCCAAACTGATACATAAAATCTCGGTCAAGTTCGTTAATGGGCAAAATCGAACCAGGGGGGGGGGGAAATGGGGGGGCTTTTTGTGAAAACAGAAAAATCCTCATAATTTCTTTATTATTATACGTATCGAATCCGTTTAAAGTTATTATTACTTCTAGGAAAAGGGCCGAAAATTTATGTATGACAGATTTTTGATATAATTAAAAATGGCCCCAAGGGGGGTTTTAGAAGAAAAAAAATCATAGCTTCGTCAATTCACAAGATATCAAAAGCGCGTAAATTTATTATTAATCCTCTTAGTAATATCTAAAACTTTTATATTGACAAGTTTTTTATAGGATGAACCGTTATAGCAAAAAAAAAAATTAAAAACAAAAAAATCCCTGCCGGCTCCCCTGCAAACAAGTTATTTTTCGAAGTAGGCGGTTCCAACTCCCGCATCTTTTCGAAACTGATACATAAAATCTCGGTCAAGTTCGTTAATGGGCAAAATCGAACCGGGGGGGGGGATGGGAGGGACTTTTTGTGAAAACAGACAAAACCCATAATTTCTTAATTATGATACGTATCGAATCCGTTTGAAGTTATTATTACTTCTAGGAGAAGGGCCGAAAATTTATGTATGACAGATTTTTGATATAATTAAAAATTGCCTTAAGGGGGGGGAGGAAGGGGAGGTTTTAGAAGAAAAAAATTCATAACTTCGTCAATTCCCAAGATTTCAAATCCGCTTAAATTTATTATAAATTCTCTTAATATTATCTAAAACTTTTATATTGACATGTTTTTTATAGGACCAACTGTTATAGCAAAAAAAAAAATCCTTGCTGGCTCCGCCTGCAAACAAGTTTGGTTTCGAAGTAGGCGGTTCCAACTGCAGCATCATCGCAAAAAGGTCATTTCTTCCGCAATTCCCGACAAACAGGCGCCCCATGTTCTGCATCTTCGAAATCTACCTGTGCCTGTAGGCCGAGCCGTCAGGGATTTTTATTATTACTATTTTTTATTTTTTTTTACAAAACCATTGTCTTAAAAGTTTAAGCACATTACACAAATGTTAACAAATGCTAAATTGGTTTTAACCTACCGACTGTTTTACCTGAGCAGTATAACAGTGAATATTCAATTTCTGTTAGTTATTTAAGAAGCTGTGAGATTACTCTCACATTGTTTCCATGTCAGTGTTTTTTTTCATCATGTGTCGATGTTGTTAAGCCTAAGTACGTCATCAGCTATTTTGCTCATTAAAGTCAGTGTTGGGTACGAGCGCATTCACTGAACGAAAACTTGCGAACTTAGTTCACTTTCTGTGAACGTGAGTTGAACTTGACTCACTTTTTGATAAACGAACGTGAACTGAACGAAAGCTCAAAAAATCTGTGAGTTTGAACGAAATTTACAACTCAAACTCATTTTTTTTTTCATAATTTATTTAAATTTTTTCCAGCCATTTAGAACACGTTTTTCCCATTCAAATGCCATTTAGATGCCTACATGGACTCGAGACGGGTCGAGTCTGATCATCAGTTTTTCTGGGTCGTGCCCGAGTCTTGCTTTCTCTGGAGGCTCGGGCCGAGCCGAACCAGGCTTATTTCTGGTCCTGTACTTTATTTTTCCTAGAAGTTTGCACCGACCGAAATTTTATGGCATGGTCACAACAACCCTGGTTGTATGAAAATCATTGATCCGCCCTGTCTAATTCATGCAAAAATCTGTTTAAGGAACAAACTCCTTGGATCAACAATTTTTGCCGAAAATACATAAATTTTAAAATTACCATTATTCTACAATTAAAATTTACTTTAAAAATAATACGTATGTATTTCTAACGGGGGAAGGAGGATATACAGTACTGTAAAACAAATTATAAAAATATGTGTATGATGAAATCCTGTTTTAAACTGAAAAATTTCTTGATCGGTGCAAAATGGATATAATAATCCGTTTGAAAAGAAATAATACTTTGCAAGAGACGACAGACATGGTAAAAAAGGAACTAAACCATCACGATTTTTTTTTCTCTCCTATGGGATTCCGTCTTAGAAGGTTTTTCGATGTAGAATTTTTCAGATTTTTAAGTCTCCAAGCCGTTTAAATGGATAAATGGATTAATGATATTGATAATAATTCAGATATTTACATACAAATAGAGATCCATTAAAAAATCAATACATTTTGCAATAAGATATATAAAGAAAGAAATGTGATAGAAACAGTATTTTGGAACGGAGGTCTCTGTACAATGGAGTCTAAGGTATAGAGGTCTGCACGGGCCGAAAATTCAAGACCCGATCCATAAAAGAAAATTTCGGCCCGACCCGGTATAAAAATTAAATGTACGGCCTGTGCCCGTCCTGGACCGTACAAAAAAATATTGGCCCGACCCGGTATAAAAGTTAAAACTTTGGACCGGGGCTGGCACGTAGAGAAAAAATTATTGGCACGACCCGGCCCGGCATAACAGCTAAAAGTTTCGCCCGAGACTGGCCCGGCCCGGAAAAAGGTTAAAATCTCGACCCTAGCCCGGTCAGAGATAAAGCCCTGCGCGGGTCGAGACCATGAGCTCGACCCGAACCCGAAAATTCTATTTGAAATCAACCCGCAATCCGACCCGAACCCGACAACAAGAATAAGTTCGATCCGCAACCTCCGAACCCGAAATTAAAGGAAAGGAAATTCTGTTTTAATTCAATTGTGAAAAGTGACCTACATTTTTATATCTACTACCAATTTTATGTTTTTATAGAAAAAAGGCAAGTGTTTAATATTCATATATTCATAAAATTATTTTTTTAATATTCAAATATAGTAAAACATCTGAATAGTAGAGACATCGGGATCATTGAATGGAGTCTTGCATCGGGTCAGGTTGCACATAAATTTCTGTTTTCAGGTTTTAATGATTGTAATATTCTTTTTGGGGGTTGGGTAGCCTAGAATAATTCTTGAGAGTCATAATTAGATCTTTTGGAATCCGGGATGTTTGCATTTTCACAAAAAGTTTGAGCTCAACTATGTTTCAGATGAAAACAAATATGTTTTGGAGTATGAATGAGCATATATTCAAATTACTGCATGAGAAATAAAATTTATAAAAAATGTGAATATAGATCAGGGGTGCACAACCTTTTTCAACCCGCGGGCCAAAAAAAAGAAAAAGTACCTTACCTGGGGCCAATGTAGCGTTGCATTTATAAACACATATTTTTTTTCTAATCCAATATAAAAAGTCAATATACCACTTTGATGAAAACATACTCAATTCTGAATATATATATACATTTATAAATTAATGTTAATAAGCCAAATATACATACATAATTATTTCACAGACGAGACAATTAATGTGATGGTTGGGATTGTATTTTTGAAGCTATTTTTGTTATGTTTGGTTCTAAAGTTGCAGTAGCAATATGTAAAACGGCTGAAAGGTTTTCATCAGTTAGTCGGTTTCTAGTCTTTGATTTGTTGATAGTCATCATAGAAAAAGATTGTTCACATATGTAGGTGCTTCCAAACATAGTTGCATACATAAATGCATTGCGTTTTAAATAGGAAAATTCATTAGGCAAATTCCTATAAAATTCAAGCAATGACTTTGCTTTGAATTCATTTTTATGAAAGTCTGAGCTCTGTAAGTCAATGAGCTCTAATTGAGCATTTTCAGGTGCCAAATTGACATCTACTGTAAATGGATTTGAAAATAACTCAATTTGACAATGGCATTTTTCAAAATCTAAAAATCTATCATGGAATGAATTGATTAAAATTTTTACCTGATCTTCGTAATCCATTTTCATCTTTGGAAATTTTTCTTTCATTTTTTTGC
The DNA here is from genome assembly GCA_963931845.1 of Maratus michaelseni. NCBI lineage: Eukaryota > Metazoa > Arthropoda > Arachnida > Araneae > Salticidae > Maratus > Maratus michaelseni. The sequence goes on along the minus strand of OZ007587.1, from coordinate 377,891,237 downwards.
AATATGGGAAATGAGCAAAATTTTTTACCCGTAACTGTTGTTGAAATAACACTAACTTTCTTTTAAAAGCATTTACATTGTTTACCAACTGAAAGATGAATTGGTTCTTTCCTTGTAGTTTGATGTTCAATTCATTTAAATGACTTGTAATATCAGTTAAAAATGCTAAATCACACTGAAAACTGGCTTCTTCCAAGCGCCTGGTTTCCCTTCCACGCTCCTTGAGAAACGTAATAATTTTATCAAATAATTCCATAAAATGCTTAAGTGCTTTTCCACGACTGAGCCACCTTACTTCTGTATAGTACACAACATCACTAGGAATATCCTCAAATTCAGCCAAAAATTCTTTAAATTCTCTGTGCCGCAATGCACTACTACGAATAAAGTTGATTGCTTCACAAACACTCTTCATTAGCTGTTCATAACCTAATTCTTTGGCACACAAATTTTGTTGGTGTATGATGCAGTGATATTGAAGTAACTCCATTTCACGTTCTCCCAGATGTTCTTTTAGCAGAGTTATCATTCCAATAATTCCACCAGTCATTGATCGTGCTCCATCTGTTGTAATGCTAACAATTTTCTCCATATTCAAAGCAGCTCCATTGCATAATTCTAATAAGCTGTGAAGAAGTTCTTTGCCAGTTGTTTGGCCTTTCATAGGGTACATTCCAAGAAGTTCTTCTGTAATGCAGAAATCCATGTTAATACCTCGAATGAAAACAAGGAGTTGGGCTGTTGAGGTAATGTCGGTAGATTCGTCAGCAGCAAGTGAAAAATATTCAAAATGTGAAGCAGCAAGCTTTACTTGATCTACAATGTCTTCACTTAATTGTTGAATTCTTCTCTGAACAGTCATTCTACTCAAACTTAAATTTTTAAATTTATTTGTTGTTTCGGGACAAAGTTTCTCCGAAGCAATTAACAAGCAATCTTTCACAAAATCAAAATCAGTAAACGGTTTTCCACGTTTAGCGATCAGCTGGGCAATATTCAGGGTTACCTCAACGCAGGAATCCAATTCAGATATCTGTTTTTGAAAATAACTGGTCTGGTTTATCAAAGATTTCTTCAGATGTTCAATTTTTACTGATCGTTCATATCCTTGAATAGATGAGAACGCCATGTGTTTCGTTTCATAATGTCGTTTCACATTATATTCGTTGGCTACAGCTATAGTAGAATTGCACAAAAGACAAATAATCCGACCATTATGATTAATAAAACAGTACTTATCCGTCCACGAATCAACAAATTTTCGATTCGGAAAATCGCCTTTTCTTTTTTCACCGCTCATTTTGCCATCTACAAGTAATAAACATCAACCGACTGCCGGCCGGCAAGCATTCCAAAGATAAACGTAGAGTTGAGAAGATACATTCCTTCAGCCACTATACACTTCATTCGTTACATGCTATCAGCCAATCAGAGCTCAGTTTTAGTCTCATTGAAGATGCGATGCACTCGCATCGAATTTCTCTCTGTCGATCTTAAAGAAGTGCCGATATATCGCAACTTGACAGTTGAATACGTGCAAGTTACAAATAGCATGCTTTTATCACGTCATCCAACCAGTCAATCAAGATGGCGATTGTTTTGATTTTAAAAACGCAAGCAGTTCTCAGTTGCAAAATTAAGTAAAAACATGTAAGCTTTTAATTGAAAAAAAAAAAAAATCTATTTTGGGATTGGCGGGCCAACGAAACAGGCATCGCGGGCCACTTTTGGCCCGCGGGCCATAGGTTGTGCATCCCTGATATAGATTATTCTTTCTTTACGGTACAGTTAAGAACGTCTTTCTTCTCTTGGAATATAAAAATATTGCTAACATTTAATTTTTGATACACACAAAAACACATGTATGATACTTGTGATAGTTTATGTACACATACACATGTTGCATGTGTGTAGATTGGGAGATGTCCATATTCAGTGATATAAGCATATAAATATATAAGCATATAAATATATAAGTATTAGGAATTGCAAAAGTGTTCGCTGACTAGATGTGTACTTTACGGAGTATCCATTATGAAGATTTTACTGTATATAGATTTTTATTATGAAAAAATATTTTGGATATTCTTTTGAAAAATCTGGTCACACGAACGCGAATCACAAGAGTCAAAATCTAATCTGAACCCGAAAAGGGATAGTCAACCCGACCTGCAGTAAAAAAGTAGAAATGAACTTAACCCAAACCAGACTAGCAACGAAAATATATAACGCCAGCCCGACCCGAGCCGCTGGTCGGGTCGGGTGCGGGTAGCTCGACTCGATGCAGGATTCTAATCAGATGTAAATGAAATTCAATTTACGGTAACTGTATTTTTTTCGAATGAGAAAGTAAACAAATTAAATCTTAATTATTATCTTTCATGTTTAAAAAATTAAATCAAAACGTACTTAAATCAAACGTACTTAATAAAAAATATAATCTTTTTTTTTTTTCTTAAAGAAAAATGTGTAGAAAGCATGCGGCAAAGTATACAATTTTTTTTTTTTTTTTTTTTTTTGTCACAGCACGCTGAAATTTTGTGTGAATGAACAACATGACATAATTTTTCCGGGTACATCAACCCCCCCCCCTCCTCTTTTTTTATTTTTTATTTTACAGAGGCTACTTAAGTTTTAATATAATGAAAATATAAAAGCTGAATAACCGCAAACACTTATAATTAGGATTGAAGATTCTCCCTGCCCACATAAACATCCCCATGGGAATAAAAAGGTCTCTTTTGAAGAAACAGGAGAATTTGTGGAACAGATAATATCTTCGTCGCAGGTCCCAGACAGACTAGTATAAGAAAAGAATAGAGAAAAGAAAGCATATAAAGGAAAACTCCACACTGTGCAGGACAAAAAGTCATGTACATGTTCGGTTAAATTATATAAGCAACACCATGTCGAATCGTTACGTACGGTACTATTACAAGGCGAGGCGCCAGAGGTTTGTTTTGTGCTTTGTTGCACAGGCTTTAAGTAATTGGTGAATTTCTTATTATATCCATTTTAAAAGCTTTTCACATATCATGATTCAAACAAAATCCTTAGATGTGTGATGTTTTTTCCCATACTCTGATAAGAAAACGTTTTTGACTCGGAGCGACTGTTTGTTTTCCCTTTCATCCATTTTCAAGGTTGCTTTTGAGTCAGCCCATTTGACCCCACGCAGCGCGTATTTCAGGAACTGGTTGCTAGTGATTTTTAATAGCTTTTTTCAAATACTCTTGCATTATTCATTAACAAAGAGTTTTCCGGATTTCTCTATTAATTTCTGTGAAAGTCAAATATATATTTCAAACATCTGAATATTTGTATTGTGCCAACATGTCGTAATCGACCGGATAAAAATCCCAAATCTATCAGAAATGTCTTAAAAAAAATTATATATACTATATATATATATATATATATATATATATATATATATATATATATATATGTTATATGAAAGTGTATGTTGGTAGTTAAAATTGATATGCGTGAGGTGCTACGTGATGAATGTCAGTGTCTTCCTATAAATGCATTGAAGAAGTTAAAATTTACAAGTTATTTTTAATATATTTTACTGAAATTCATTTAAAAAAATTAATATTTTTGATAATCTAGGAGGAAACAAAAATGACATTTTAAAATATTACACACAAAACATAAAAAAAATCTCGTAAAAAATATTTTTTATATTAGAATACCATTCATTAAAATAAAAATAGCTACTCTAAAGAAACTCATAAAAAGTAATAGTTTATTTTATTGGAATACATCATTCATTCAAAAAAAAAAAAAACAGCTACGATTTCTAAAATTAAATTTATTATTAGATAAATTTTAGCTAATATAAATTAACAAAATCTGAAACCAGTATATTGAAATAGAAATAACATGAAGTGTCTCAGAGAAACACATACTTAAAATATACTCTATAGTGCAGTTGTATATTTGACGTGAATGCATATATTGATAAAACATAAAATATTATTAAATGAATTTTTAATTTAATTTTCTTTGATTGATCTTTAAACTTGATTTAAAAAAAAACAAAAACAAAAAAAAACATGCATTTCGTATAGGATATGAGATATGATGCACATACTTCATTTAATGAGTACAATCTCCAGTATTTCACAATAAATTTAAAAGATTTAAAATATTTTATTTTTTTATTTTTCAAAGCAGCTGAAATTTATTAAGCATGGAAATCTTCTCTGAGTATAAGAGGGACTAGGATGAATTGCGATTCTAAACAAACATCAATTAAAACTATTATATATTTCTTATAAATAATAATAATAATAATAATAATAATAATTATTATTATTATTATTTCCAACAATACTAGTGAGTTCCGAATCTTTATCAATGATATTGTTTAATAAATTAAAATGGTGGTGACAGTTTTATTCTATTTTTAAGAAGGGGGGGGGGGGGTAATAAGGACTATTGTTTCTTTGATCCATTTCATTTTCTCTATGAAATTAAAAAGAGACGAATTTTTAATATGAATATATGATGTGTTGAGTATTCGCCTTAAAATACATAATTTCTCGATAAAATTTTTATATTTTTTAAAACAAAGCGTAAATTTTAATTTATAAAATCAAAATACTATTTTATACATTTGAACACATATTTTTTAAAGACCTGCTCCAAAAGATAAGGATTAAATTTCCAAAAGACAAATGTTTGCATTTGCATCCTTGAAAATGACATCAGTAAAAATTTGAATTTTTATTGTGAAAACTGCAAAGTATGATTATAAAGGTATCACAATGAAAAAAGATCAATATGCAAATTTTGTATTTTCTTTTCAAACTTACATTAAATGGGATATGTTTTTGTACTTAAAATTAATATTGTATATATTTTCTAAACGTAGAAATGAATTTAGGCGATTCTTTTCTTTTTTTCATTCCTTTTCGTTCTTTCTCGCCCCCCCCCCCCTCCACACACCTTTTTTTTTTTTTTTTTTTTTTTTTTTTTTTCAAATTTAAAATATTTTATGCAGTCCAAAGTCAACACATCTAATTTTCCAGTTGTTATTATTTCTGATAAACGGAAACATTTTTTTATCAAAAGAAATCTTGCATACATACGTATCACAGTTTTAGGTTTTAGACATGTTTTTATCATTTTTTAATCTATTATTATTACTATTATTATATTACAAAGAATCTTCATATTAAAATATATACAGAATTTTTCTTATGCTATTTTTAGGCTCTCCTTTATAGCTTATACCATCAGTACTATATGCTTTCATGATAGTGATGAAATTTTTTCAAAAGGAAAAAAATCCTATCGCATTTCCCTTCTTAATAGAGGTGGTGGACTTCTTAAGGCATGTTATAACAATTTTTATAAAATTGCCTAAAAATTTTCAAATTTCTTTTTTTTAACGCAATTATGGATTTTTTTTTTGCAAATGAAAGAGTATATCTTCAAGTTATAAAAACAATATTTCATTTGGAAATTAGTTGAAAAATGGACCTCTGGAGGTCTTTGGTACCGGGATGTTCAAAAAAGTGAAGCGTTCCGCGCGCGGTACAAGATGAATCTCGGAATTTTCTTTTGCTTATCTGCCAAGGAAAAAAAAAAATAAAAATTACGATATTTTATAGTCCTCGGATGGGTTTATCAATTTTTTTATCCTGAAAAAAAAATGGTGGCCGTTCAAATTTTAAGTTGAGGATTTTAGACAAAAATTTTAGGATTTAAATTGCGCAAAAAAAAAAAAAAAAATTACAATTTTGAATATTGAATAGTTCGTGTGAGACTATAAAATAGTATACACTAGAAAAGCATGAAAATTCCAACCAAACTGATGGATCCAATCTCGATTTCTACTTGGTATCGATTTGTAAAACACAGTTTCTAGAAAAAGAGTCTTACAGATTTAGAACGTTTTTAAATGTATAGATAACAGTGACATAGATAAAGCGAATTAGTAACATTGAAGTTATTTTATGAATTGGTACAAAAAAATAGTTTTGAAAGGAGTTTTTAACTGCGCGCCGCGCACAATGACACAATTTTAGGATTTAAATTGCGCAAAAAAAAAAAAAATTACAATTTCGAATATTGAATAGTTCGTGTGAGACTATAAAATATATATATATATATGTGAGAATATATATATATATATATATTGTAATGTAAAGTAATGAAACAAAAAAGTTGTATTACTATTCATCTATTTATGGATAGTTTTTAAAACTTACAGACCCACAGATACACACATATGTATGTATATCTACTTATTAGTAATGTATTTTTTTACACCTATCATTAATAATTATATATATTTATGAGCATGTGGGTATTAATTACTTTAAATTTGTTTTTAGGCAGTTTCGTTTACGGCCGAAACTGGTATGTAACGGAATTCTTTTGTGTGACCTTGTAAATGAATAAAATATGTTTTGTACTCCAAATTCTGTAGAAAGAGCGATTTTGTTCAATCAGAATTGCATAAAAAATTCATTACGTTTGAAATGGTGTAACATCATTAGACGATTCTTGATTTTTTTCCATGTGCGCAATGTAACGTAATACTTTTGTCTGTCCCTGTAAAAGAGCTATAAATGCTACGTACTTCCTTTTCAATGCCAATCCTGCATTGAACGTCAATACTTTATGAAAATTACAGGACAATACAAGTACATTTAGCATAGTTAGAGCACGAATAGACGGATAAACAATCTAAGTAAGAAACTCTTTTCAACTACGTTGGAAACTGTTAAATGCATTATGCAGCCATAAAATGCTTTTGTCTGTCCCTTTAAAAGAGCTATAAATGCTATTCACTTCATTTTCAATAGCAATCACGCATTAAACGTCTATAATTTATAAAACTTACAGGACAATACGAGTATATTTAGCATAGTTGGAGCACGAAGAGACAGACAAACAAGTCATAAACGTTTTCAATTATGTTGAAGTGTGTTAAAAGCACTGTTAAGGCATAAAATGGCACTGTGTGTGTGTTCTATTAAATACGCATTCATATATTCACAAATATATATTTTTTTTCCGTAAAAAAAAAAAGGTCTGGATTTAAGGAAATTATGCACAGATCCGGATTTATGTGAGGGCAAGAGGAGATGCAGCATTCAGCTTAGCCATGGGGCTTTCACAAACTGTCAGTTTTGACAATATTTTCTTCAATGAGAAATAAAAAAATTTATAATTTATAAGTAGATTATTGATTTTAAAAAGAATTTTACTCCTAAAGTAATAAATAAATTTTCAATATAGTTTTAATTCATTTTCATTTATACATTCAAAAAAATTGTACAATCATCATTCAAACAGCTGTAAACTGAAAAGTCTTTCATTTTTCTATAAATGCAAAGTATCTTTGAGAAAATGATGTCAAATTAAGTGTTTAAAGTTTTGTTTTTGAGACTCGGCAGCCTGTAAAGGGCCGTCGTCAGGGGCAATAACTTGTAAGAATTAAAGATACGTCAACTTTACAGGCAAATGAAAATCTCTATTTGATTGTTAAGAGGTTACACGTGCAAATTTTATCGATTCATACGCAAAAAGAAAAGGGCTTTTTTTTAATGTCAGACATTTAATTTTTATCAGCGCTCGTACAAACAAAATTCAGTGGAGAGGGAACAGGACTTTTGGAATAAATGTATTTGCTGCAGTAATCCGCAGTCCAGGCTAATTTTTAAAACGGAGAACATGAAATAAACTAAACTAGGAATGATTTTAGAACTCCTCGTACAAGACAGTTTTGTTTTAAACATATAAACACACTAGAGCATTTAAAAGATTTTAACATTTAAGAAATATTGAATATTGAAAAATAAGTTTCTACTGCTATATTTCCAAATCGGAAAATGAAACAGCTCATTTTTTTAATTCGTCTTACCGCATATCATAAATTTGAAATGCATGAATGTAAAAATAAATAAATACAATAAAACAAAAATTGTCTTTTCCGGGGATTAAGGGTAAGAGAAACAGAGATATCCTTAGAAATTTTTTTTTGTTATTCTTTCTCTGTGTGTTTAATTATTTTAAGTTACTTAGGATGAATAAAGTTTACCCTTTGTTTAACAAATTAGAGACGAATAAAATTTAATTTAATTTCAAGATACAGCTGGCAGATATAATCTTTCCGAGACGATGTCTATATTTATTTGTATATGTAAAATAATCAATGAAAACTAATGATATAATTCTAATTCACAATCACCTTTTTGTATAAATAAAAAAGTATAAAAAACAAAATAATAAAAATAAATTTTTAGTACCATTGAACGATTGAAAATATGTCTTCCATGTTCGTTAGATTTGAACTTTATTTTTATTTCGCTTTAAATACAATTATTTCATAAAAAGTTAAATTTTTAAAGTAAAAACACGTCAACTTATCATGCAGATATGATGCATAAAAAAAATACATTGATTTAGAGGTATGTAAGGGAAGAAAGTTTCAGGCCGAGTACGACCAAGACTATCCGTAAACAATTTTTCTTTTGGCCCAGTAAAAAAGCTGAAAGTTTGGCCAGAAGTGCTTCGAGCACAACTCGAACCGTTGAAAACAGTTATTGACCGCAAATCAGGTATAAAAATTAAAACTTCGGCTCAGCAAAACATCAATTGGCTCGGCTAGGCCCGACCTGGCTGAACATAGATTTTTACACCTATAAGGATTTTTACGCCTATTAATATAGTAACTATAAGGTTAAAACAAAAGTGTCTTGTACGAGAAGTCCTAATTAAAAATACTTATTTTACATTTTTATATCATGTTTATACTCATTTTTAAAAAAAAGTGTTCTGAGATGTGGTATTTATTTTTCAAATGCATCTGATTATATGTAAATATCACAGTTACCATTAATATTGTTCATCCACATTGTATGACTTGGAGATTTAAAAATTCTATACAATTAAAATCTTCTGAGGTGGAATTGCGTAGGAAAGAAGAAAAATCCGTCATGGGCTGGTTCCCCTATGAGCAAGTTTATCGCCTGTTGTAAATGCATTACATTCTTTTCACAAGTACTGATATCCTTATTTTACATAGATCAACATTTTGTTTTTTTAAACACGGGATTACGTCATAGGCAGGTTCTTTTTTCTCAGGTTTTACCGTATTTTAATTTTATTGCCTAGAAATGCATCTACCCATCTTAAAAAAAAATATATATATATATATACATTTAAAAATGAAAACACATGTGAAAAACAAAGGATAAGACATTATAAAAAGGAATGGAATGGTCACTGCAGGAATTATACTTGATAGGATAAACAATGGAAAACTATGACTATCTTATAGAATCTACAGAAGGGCTTTATAAGAATATTCATAGTAAATATATGTTATTTCATCAAATATTGTCAGCATTATGCCTAAAATCGACATTATTAAGCCCTAACAACATATATATATATATATATATGAAACAAGACAATTAATAACCTACACCAGTTCAAATAACAAAATAAATAAATAAATAAATATGCAACTTAAATAGAAATAAGATAGATAAACAATTATACAACTTAAAAAGAAATTAGATCGTTAAATAATGTGCAAGACTCACTAAAAAAGACTAATGTTACTGTAGATTGAACAAGATTATAAGTACTTGACGAGCAGCCCGTCATCATTAACTCAAAATGGCTGCTATATCTATACAAACATTGCTTTAAAAAAATTATAGTAGGAAATAAATTGATTAGAGCTGCCATCTGTATATATATATTTATTCAGGAATAACAGCGACTTAAAAAATCCGTGCATTTAAAAAAAAAATTGGGTCGGGCCAAATTTTACTGATATTTTTACTGGACAGGCCTGAGCCATGCCGGTCAAATGATTTTTATATGAGCTGGAGCTGAAAATGTCTGCCTGTTCAGACCTCAAGAAGAATGCAGCCCAGCCCCGACGTGGGCCGGAAAATAAATCTAGTCTATGCCCACCTGGGTCCAAACCTCTAGAAAAGTAATCCCCAAACCAAACTCGGACCGAGTGTCGGGAAAGAAAATTGGGCCGGGCCCATGAAGACCCTTGCATCGAATAATCAAAAGTTTAGTTCACAAAATTTTGTAAATTTGGACGATAAAATTCAAATTTATTTAAAAAAAAAACGAGTTTTTAGTGAACTTCGTTCATTTTCATAATTGAGTTTGAGTTGAGCGAGTTCGTTTGAAAAATTTTGAATTTGAACGTGAACTTGACTCATTTTTGAGAAATTGAACTTGAGTTGAACTAGTTCGTGTTTTTTGTGAGCGTGCCCAACACTGATTAAAGTACTAGCTAATGGCAGATATCAAATATGACAGAAGAACTACTGCCTTAACTAGACTACATAGAACAGAGCCATTGCAAATTGATTTCAAGAATAGTAAAATAATGTTTCCATTAAAAATTTTATTTCCCATCCATTATCCGTAAATCAATAGAAATATATTTGCTAATTGATAAAATTTGCAACGAATCAGCTTCTTTTGAATTACCTAAAATTTGGCATGCGATGCTTTACAGATTGAAAAAGCTATAAAAATAAAACATTAAATAATAATTTTCACGTTTAACAGTTTGACCAATTTAAGCAGCTGCTTGCATTGGACATGTGATCTTGTGATTTATGTTTACCATTTTCAAAAACTTTGCGAGAATATTTTATTTATCATTTTGATCCGAAGATGTCGCCGTTTGAGAAAAGGAAAAATATGTCATCTATATTAAAAGGTATTTTTAAATATTTTGTGTTATGTTTTTTATCACTTTAAACAATAATTACACTTTAATTTAAAAAAGCAGTAATTAATGTTTGTTCTGTAAATTTATAATATTTATTGCTCCATGCTTTATATGAATGTAACACATATAATTATGTAATTTGTATCTTGTTTTGTTAGGTATATATCAACTCTTTATTCTCATCCTAATTTTCCAAGAATTTCACCCAGTGAAATGCTTGATGAATTGAGGAAAAATGTCCGTCATAGTCCTTTCTGGTTATTATCACCTCGGTCCATGTATCGCTACATCTCCAGTATTAAAGCCAAATACAAGAATGGACAACCTGTTAGTTTTACAGATTTTTTTGGTCACTTATTGGGTGATACGTTATTAAAAGATGTTAGTATTATTCATTTTGGATTAATTTAGTTGTTTTGAAGATTTATGTTTTAATCTTTGCAATTTCTTTCTATTATACGTGAAACTTTTCTAAATTAAATAATTCAGTTTTGTTAAAACATATACATTTTAAATTTGATTTTTTTTTTTTTTTTTTTTTTTTACTTGTTGTATTTTTAAATGGTAAAGAAATGTAAATATATTCACTTGCATTTAAAAAAAAAAACTTGTAAGTTTTTGCAATTTTGTATTCAATTAATGTACTGCAAATTTCTATTTTAAATATTTTTGTTTAAACAGATTTTTATTCATTTTTCTAGAGATGTGATACAAAATTGTCTGATCAAAGAGAAAAAGTTCAGAGTGCAGAAGTTCCCTTACCATTCTACACCTGTTTACATGTGAAAAGTAATGTTTCAGCTAAAGTTTTTCAAGGTATGCCAATTTATTTATATCATTCAAAAGAAAAAAAAATGTTCTTTTTTAGTTGATAAATATATTAATGACTGTATCATACTTTACAGTCTGTTATTATCGTGCACTCCTTAAAAAATCACTCATACTTTAAACTTAATATTCTCATTTCTGTTAAATTTGTCATATTTGAAATTATTATGCTGCTATTTTGATAATTATAAGATCTGTTTCAATGTAAAACTGACAAGCATAGTACAAATTTCAAAAAATTGGGAGAATAATATGATCAGCACAAATTTAAAAGAGGAAAATGCTATAAATTTAGTATATCATGGAAAATCTAACATTAAACTATTTAATTTACAATCTTCATTTTACACAGAGTAATTAAGTAAATAATATCAATTTGATTTTTTTCTTCATGTATTAAATTATAAATATAGGTATAGTTGTATAAGAACACTTCCTTAAAAAAAAAAGTAGCAAATATTTGGTAGAAAATATAGCGAGATTTAGGGATCGGAGAACTTATACCGGGAAAAATTAATGAAGTGACGATTCTCTCGAAAAATATTCCGATTGAATCCAAACCTGAAAATTCAATTTTGAAAATAGTACAAGTTAACTATCCCAAAATCTCTCTATATGGCGTAATCTCAAGTGGCAGTAACATTGCGTTGTGAAATAAGTTAAATTAAAAAGGTTAAAATTTAATGTTGGAATATTAGAATTTAAGTTAAAAGTTTAATTGTAAAATTTAAGAATGATAAACATTTTCACCAAAGTTGATCCATCTGAAATAGGTGAAATGTAAATTAATAAAATAAATAACTCACCAAATAGATGACACACATAGATTTATTTGAAGCAGAAAGAGCACTCACAAAATATTAATATGAAAAGAACTTCATTTGATTATATCCATTCACAATTTTTCTTCTTTCACAATAATTCTTACCAGATAATTTTTAATAATAATTTTAAATAATGAGAATACATTCAAAATGTATGATGTTCAGTCCTTTTAGATTAATTTAAAATGTTATTCGTTTAAATAAGTTTATTGTTTCAAAATTTAATGTTCGTCATTAAGGATGTTCGTGAAGATTGAAAAACTGTCTCTCAGAAAAATGGCAGATTCTTTTACAAGGTAAACTCAGTTGTCGATGAACATAATTTTTTTATACTTGAAGTGAAATGCTATTGTTAAATGGATCAATTCAAGAAATGGAGTTCATTGTTGGAATAGGAAAATAAATAATATGAACGTTTTTCTTCTATCACGCTTGCATCTATCTGATGAGAAATCATTCAGGGACGTACGAAAATTCACAGACTGGCTCTCGGAAAACGCTGAAGAATGTAGGTGGGTCTAGATGTCAAAATAGATTGGCAAGCATCTAATTCTGCTGGTTCAATTTAATACATCGTAAATACTCTTCAATAAATCAGCGATAGCTAATAAATAGCTCAAGATGTCGAAAAGGGATGGTAACACTGCTCCGTTGCATCTAAAAAATCTTAGTTTCTCTATCTCTCGAGAAAATCACAACAAATTTCCACCCACTAAGTGAATAACTTCATCCAGTGCTGGAACAAACTTAACTGCCGCCAGGCCAGAGGCCCGACAGCTCAAAGAAACGTTGTATGTCGATCAAACGAATTTGGCGAAGTGATTCTCCTTCAATACTCAAAGTACGATCTCTCTATGAGATTTGAAATCTCCGCCAATCAGAAAAGAGCATCTCCCAACGGTTCCGAATCTAACTGTCGCGCTCGTGACACCACCTGATGGATTTTTTGAAGAAGCTCACCCACGCGGTCAAAGTCAAATATTAACTGTTGACGACACGTCATTGCGAATGTTCTATGAGCTTCTATCTGTCACCTTGAATCGGACTGATAATGACCTTGCCTCTCGTGAGTCACTGACCCAGATACAAATGCGCGGGAACTAAGAAATAATGCCTGCTTGTTTACCCGAAACATCTAAATACTCATCAATGGCGTCTGATCACAAATCTCGACGAAATTCAAAACAGAAGAAACAAAAGTAATTAAAAATCTATAACTGCCAAACTAATGGATGAAAACAAATGAAATTTTAGCAATCTAAATAAAATTAAAATTTCCTTCCACCAGATATGTTTTTGAAAGTAAAATATTTAAATTAAGAAATTTTGAAAAATGATTATTGGACTTAGAAATTTTGAACTGAAATATGGAAAAGTTCGCGATTCTGAAAGAATTTGCCTGAATTAAAATAAATGAATTTGAACTTTCTGAAAAGAATAAAATTAACAATTAACCAATTTTTAATCAATATTATTAAAAAGGAAATACACTATATTTTGGAATAATTTATTTTAGACTGTATATTATTTAAAAGTTAGAAAAAGTAAGTTATAAATATTTTCTTTTAGATAATTTGAAATGAAGTTTAATTAATATTGTAAAGTGAATAAATTGTAAATTAAAATTGAAATGAATATCCTAAAACATATGTAATGGAAAGATTCTGAAATTAATTTATATTCACCAAAAGTAAACAATTTATAAAGAATGTTTGATTTAAAATGCAAAAATGAAATTTAGCTTAATTAATTTAAATGAATTGATTTAAAATGCAAAAATGAAATTTAGCTTAATTAATTTAAATGAATTTAATGAGTTTAATTAAATTGATGAATAAATTAAGGTTAAATATTAAAATCCTGAATAAATTAAGAGTCAAATTTTTAAATCATAACAGAAAACACATTGATGTCACCACTGTTTAATGATTAATGCATCAATAAATAAGACATCACCCATATAGCAAGCATGGTGGCAGTGATGTCACTGCAAATCATTGTGATCACGTCTCATCTGTGACCAGAATGCTACCACTCACTAATGTCATATTGTGACTAAAATGTGAGCTTATACAAAGAAAAAAGTGGAAGACCACTTCAAAACATGTAAAGAATATTTTTCTGGCTAATTTTTAAATTCTTGTGTCATCATTCATGTCACATCACAGCTGTTACCAAAAAACCACCATATTGCAAAATCACACTGTGACCAAAAAGTTAATTTTAAAAATTTTTGAAAAGATAAAAAACATTTTAAACAGGACCATCTTTATCCAGTGGGGGACCTGAACCTTATTGTTTTTTGTTGGCCTTTTACAAATTAACCTGCATTCACTTATTCATTTATCAACCTACAAGAAAACTATCTGTAAATAAATCAATTTTAGTTAATATTCAATTGGAAGTTCATACAAACATAATTAAGCATGTACTTCATCAAAAAAATGTTTTTGTAAATTAGGTGAGTGTTTCATTTGCATTTTATTTTGTATGCAAAAATAACAATTTTTGTGTTGAATAACTGCAAACAATTTTATCAATTATAAATTACATCTGTCATCGAAGTTGGTAGAAGAAAATATAGAGGGGGAAGGCATTTTTTTTTTCTTTCACTATAAAGTGTCATTACAATGTGGTCACATTGTGGCCAAAATTTGATTTCATATAATCAAATATAGTGAGCACAGTTTCTTTTTTTCCATGCAAGTGCTTTATTTAATTTGGTAAACACGTTTTTTACTTTTATGGATGAAATATTCATGAATAAGATAAACATGTAAGATAAATTATTAGATAAATTATTTTTTCCTATCAGAAGAAAGAAAATATTTTTTTCCCCTCCAGAATTTTTCACACAATTTTTATTTAGCTATTCAAGCATTTATTTGGAAAAAATAAAATCAACTGTCCCACTATTATTTAATATTAAAAATTGCATTTAAAAGTAAATGTGAGATATAATTTTTAAAAAATTGAGAAAGTTTTCAGGAAAAATGGTAAGAAAAAACAGAATTTTTCCAGCTTACATTAGACAAGGTTTAAATTTGAAGTCTGAAAAACAAGAGATGCATATTTAATAGCGAAAGAGGAGTTAAAAACCTTTCTTTTTGGATAAATTTCAACTGTCATGAAATTGACCACCTGCTCATTTTTAATTACGAATCATTTGCAATTGGGATAATTTGAAAAAAAAAAAATACCCATAAAAAATTTACATCCACATCACTGTGATACCACAATGTTATATGGGTGATTTCTGTTATGTTACAGTTAAAAAATACTGAAACATTTTCTAACATATATGATTTTTTTGCTACCATTATAGCAACTGTGATTTTTTGTACTATTTGAAAAACAGAGTATAAATATGTCTGAAAAATTAAATACAAGTTTGTTTATTGCTTTTATTTATTAGGGAACCAAAACCTAATTTTACTAATATGATTAAAAGTGCTTAAAGAATTGGTTTCATTAATAAAAATTAAGAAATGTATAGGTCACAATTTGTTTATCTTTTAGTTTTTATATTTCACCTAAAATTTTCTATTACACTGAATTTTTTAACGAGTTTTTACATTTTTGTTTAGATTGGTTGGAGTTTTCTCCTTATGAAATTGGAATTTCAAAGTATGCTGCATTTATGAAAACAGAGCATTTTGGAAGTAAATTATTTAAAGGGCGTATTGTAAAGAAATTTCCTGAATATCCATTACACTTTTTACAAGGTTTGTAATTTAGTTTCGTTGTGATGCATTATTTTATAATCTATTAATAAATATACATTAAAATAAACTGTAAATATTCTTGTTTTTCTAATTTTATTGTTCTATTATCTCATTTCCCTTTTAACAATCACATTATTAAAATATTAAAGGAAACTATTTTGATGTGTTCTTACAAGAAATTAAAGTATGTGAAGAAATTTTGTTTAAATTACTTTGGAAAGAATTAAACCTTATTTCAAGTAGTTTTTTTTTAATACAAGTTTTTATCTCAACTTTTGTTTTATTATGAATATTTTCTATAAACTTTTCAGTTCATTGTTCATTAAAAATGTTTTTTTTTTTAATTAGTTTATAAAAATGACATTATTTTATGCTAAATTCAAAACTACAAAATACAAAATTGCTTAAATGTGCATTGATTTTTTTTAAATAAGTTTTTTTTTTTTTTTTAAATAAAAGTTTTTATCTTAACTTTTGTTTTATTATGAATATTTTTAATAAGCGTTTCAGTCTATTGTTCATTAAAAATGTTATTTTTTTTTTATTATTATTTTATAAAAATGATGTTTTATGCTAAATTCAAAACTACAAAATTGCTTAAATGTGCATTGATTTGTTGTAACATGAAATTGTTTCAAATTTGATACAAAGTTTATACTACAACAATAATTAAAGAGATAATAATTAAAATAATAAAAAGCCTAATAAATGTCTCAAGAATGATCACTGAAATTAATACTCTTCATTCAACGAGTTATTACTCATTGTATTAAGAGTATTAGAAAGTTATTATCAAAGTCTTTACACCAATTTATATTTAATCTCTTCATCATCCCTAACAGAATGTGATAATTTGTATTCAGAAAGTAACTCTCATTTTGTTGCATCCAGCAGTGTGGCCTGATAACTGAAAAGTCACAGAAAGCGGCAGCTTCTCTTCCAAAATTTTGCACCTCACCCCCCCAAAAAGGGGAAATTTGGCTTATCAACTAATGTTTTATTGAAATTGTTGTTAAACTATCTGCATTAATTTTGTTAAAAGAATAAAAAAGTGCATCACATTTTTTCTATGCAACATTATTTCTATTTATTCTTCCCACCTGCACAAAACTGTACTGTATATTTAAATGAAATATTTTAAGCTTTTCATTTTAAGAAATTAAAAAGAAAGCGGTCGTATAAGGGGTAATAAGATCATATCGCCCCCCATTTACAAAGTTAACAAGGCCCTGTCCAGCAGAATTGAATTTTGTATTCTTAAATTATTTAGATCTGAGTTTTGGAATATTAATAATGTTAAATCAATTGTTTGTGTTTTTAAATTGTTCCTTTTTAATCAATTGCTTGTGTTTTCAAATTGTTCTTTTTTTAGGTGTATGGGGTAGTGCATTTAGTATTCTCTTTAAAAGGCTTATCCAAGATCGTACTAAACTGTCTATAGATTTGAGTGGCTGTGTATTAGATGAATCGGATGATGAAGAGGAAGAAATTTTTTATGATGCAGTAGAGGAATTTCAATTTGAAGAGGACACTCTTAGAGATGCTCTTGGTAAGCATATTAATTGTAATTAAAATACGATAGAATCATTTCATCATATTGTCTCATAATATTTTCTTCCTAAACTATGAACTTTGGAGGGAGTAAAAGATAATTTTTTTGCTGAAATAATTTTCTTATTCCTTTTAACTTTTAATTGTGGTTATTTTTTGTATTATAAATATGAGGGGTAATGTAGCTTACTTTAATAATTTACCTTTTTCCACTTTCAGTTCAATTTAAAATATTTTTATTTCTTTTTTTAAAAAAAAAGTTCACTGGATTTGTATATATATATATTTTAATATTAGATTATTTTTTCTGTTATATTGTAAACAACGATCCTGAAACTGAGGGCATAAAATTTTCTTGCTTAAATAGCAAATTACTTTATTTTAAGTGACTGTACATTATAAACGAGAATCCAGCATTTTATATTGTGAATTATTATATTTTGTATTTTCAATATAGGCTTCAGTTATTCTATTTTCACTCTTTATTGGCTTTCTATTACTGTTTTTTACCTCAAAAATGCCTCTTTTTTTTAATATTTTGCACTTTCATTTCTCTATTTCTATAATTTATTAATAACAGAATAGTTTTATAAACTTTCCAATCTCAACCTTCTATTTTCATTATCATGTGTTTTTTCTCATATAAAATTTCTGATGTACTGAAAAAAATTTCACATTGGTAACTTTCATCTCTTTGCTTACTATGTTGTTATCACAAAAGTATTGCTGTACTTTTTACTAGTAGCATCTACAGAATTTATCTACCACAACAATGTTTATTATTATTTTTACTTATGCCACAACTTTTTGTGATATTTATACTGCTATGGGACAAATACCTTACTCTACCATTTATTATGAAATGCATAAATATCGTCATTATTTGAAAATATACATATTTTTAGTGAGCCAAACAAACATATGTAATATCAGAGCATCTTTATTCAATCCCATCAATTGCATTTCTCTCATTCCTCATGTTTTGGAGGATTATTTAAAATCTAAGAAAATATTAGGTGCACCAAGAGATATTATTTGTATTGAAGAAATTTGATGATTTGTTTAATATATATATATATATACATATATTATTATTTTTTTTAAATTATCCTAACTTATGGTGTGGATACTGCATAAGATGCTTTTGTATATTTGTCATCTATGCTGGCTCTCTTTATACATATTATGTATGAGGGACCAAAAATACAAGTGGTACAAGTCCATGAAAGCTGGTTTTGAGGTGTTAAGACATAATATATATTTACATATATTGTACATATATATTTCATTCACATTACATATATATTTAATTTGCATTTATAAATATACCGTAAAATCCCGATTGTAAACCCCCTTTTTCAAAACCAAAAAGGGTTAAATGTGGGAGGGGCTTATAATCGAGATTTAAAAAAAAAAAAAATCATTTAAAAACCTGTTTTTATCATTAATTTAGAAGTAAAAAAGGGTGAAAATCTTCTGTATTTCAGCAGATTTTCGCTCAAAAATAAATAAAATCTAAACTCCCCTTAAAATCCCCCCCCCCCCCCCCCACACGCACACACACACACAAAAAAAAAAAAAAAAAAAAAAATTAAAAATCTTTTTTTTCTTTGTTATTTTATTGTAACAATAAATAATGAATCATGTATGATGAAACATCATATGATGTTTGTAGAATATAAGTAAATTTATATACAGGACTACAGAAAGAACTAGATACATTGACGGCTACAGATGGTAATTGCTGCCAGTGCATTTTTAGTTGTATTATGCATTTACCTTAGTTAAATTTCAGCTTAATATAGGATGTTTATCAAAATTGATAGATAATATAGGGCTATATAAAAGAATTCTAGTATATTTCCGTCTGTTGATAGAAATTGTTGAAGTTGAATTGTAAACAGCGTTATGTGTTTTCTAATTGAACTAAATTGTAGCATACTATGTAGTTTATATATAAATCTATAGATGATATACAGGGCTGCACAAAAAAATTTGACTACCTTCCTACTATGAATGTTTAATTGCTGAAATTGGGTTTTCAAATGTATTATGAGTTTTCTGCATTGTTTACTTAGATATCATCTTTCACTGTATTAAATGATGAAATTTCGTTATAGTATTCTGGATGTGTTGGAAAAGGTTTCATAATCTATGTTTAATGCATAATTTTTCTTTCATGCTTTAATATTAATTTGAGAAAAAATATTGTAATGCATGTGTTAGTCCTTTCAGGATTGTATTTTTACTTACCCAGCATACGTAGTATAGGGTAAGTCTTGTAATTGTTTTAAAAATCGGAAAACATTTTTTGATGGATTTACACGCTTTAGACACTGGAGATTCCGAAAAATATATTTTTAGAAAAAAAAAATTGCCGTCCGTCTATCAATGTGTGTGCTTGTAAACTCTCTATCTACTGAACAAATTGAGATAGAGACTTGAAATTTGGTATGTACTTAGTATGTAATAATGAAAAGAAGCTTATTGCATTTCAGTAACCTCGATTATCCGGAACTATTTTTTTCAGACTCTCGGAATATTCTTTCTGATAAAAGGTATATAAAAATTTTCGAACTTGTTTATTTTAAGGAGTGAATATAAAAGAAAATAAAAGAACATAAAGAATAAAGTCGATCGGTCAATTAGTTATCGAGATATTTGTAATCCTATTTTCCACACTCTTCGATTTTTCATGACTTTGTATTTCATTCAAATTTTAATTGGAAATGAGACTCTTAATCCGATGCAGTAAACTCTTAGTTAATAGGATTATCATTTTTAGGTGCGTTCGTAATTATATAAATACGTAGTACCTATTGTTGTCGTCTGGTCCATCCGTCTGTCCATCCATCCGCATATAACAACGCAAAAAATACCCAACCGATATTTTTGAAATTTCAGATATATTATCTTTGCAGAATTTTGTCGAGACATTTCAAATTTTATCAAAATCGAATCAAAACTTTAGAAAATATTAATAAAAATATTTATCAAGAAATTTGAAATTAAAAAAAAAAAAATCGTTGCTTTCTTGTTATAGGAGCTTCCGAGGTTTAATCGTCAAGCGACCGAGATACTTATTTTATTATTACAGAAATTAATCTGCAGACGATATAATTCATTTCACAGAATTAAAAAACATCAAGATCTGAATATTTATATAACTAGCTACAGTACGAACGCACCTCGTTTGTTACGTTTGACATACAATTTCCAACTTGTTTAAGTTATAAGGATGTTTCTTTTACGCAATTCAGTAATAGAGCATTTAAAGATTATGATGTCATCAAGCCAAGATTTTATTTGAATTGCAATGCATTTTATAAATAGTTTATACATGTTTTATATTCATATTTTATATTATGCATATCCATGATTGGTAAGTATTACGGTGGCCCCCAACGACTAGTTTATTTTTGGATTCAACCATTTGTATTCTAAACATCTAATATGTAGATAGATATAAACTAAAACATTCTACATACCTTGTATCTGTAAGGAAGCAATTGCTTGGGATATGCAAGTTGTAAGAAATTAAGAAAACAAAGCATTTTTTAAAAATCAAGAGGCTTTGAACATTGTTAAAACTCATTTTACTATTTTAAATCTATACATGGTTTGTATAAAATACTTTTTATTAAATCTTCTAAAAGTGAAAGAAAATTTTTGACAAGAATTATTTATTACTTTTGCAGATAGCCTTGATTTAAGTAATGAAGATACTAGTGAAAATCATTCTGATAGTGAAGATGAAACTAAGGAAAATGACAATGGAAGGTAGGAATTCATCCTTTTTAGTCTTTGATGCATATATCACATGGGCAAAAATCAAAATTCGATTGTGGTTGACTGTAGATTTTAAGAACTATTGCATTCTGTTGCTTTTCACAGTGTTAATTTTGTCCCCTCGGTACCATTGCATCTGTCAGTTGGTATGAGTAACTCATGTGATACAGTAGTAGCCAAAATTGTGGAAACCTTTTTGAAAAGGTGTATTTTTGAAGTTTGATGGTTGGTAACACCACTTTCTCTGTAAATAATATGATAAAATTATATCCCAATGGAAAGATAATTTAATCAAGAATGTAATACAACAAATTTCATGAAGGAATGTTTATTAGAACAGCAGTTATAAAGGAAAAAAGTGAAACATATCGAAAAAATGAGCTATACAAAAATTATCACAATGCCAGGTAATACTTAGTTGGGTAACCTTTACTCTTTATTACAGCCTTACAGTGCCATCCCATGATGTGAATTAAGTCTTTTAGTTCTGAAGCTGTTATGTTGTGATATCAAGATTGAATTATTGCTTTTAATAATTGGATTTTATTACTGGGTTGCTGCTATGCAACAAGTTCCTTTAGTCGGCTCCATAGATTTTCAATTAGGTTTAAGTCTGAACCATTCCAACACTGGAATATGATTATCTTGAAATCTCTTTTTGCACACTTTAGCAATATGACATGAAGCTGAATTCTGTTGAAATATAAATGCTTCATTGTCTTGGATAAGATCACATGGGGAAAGCTTCAGTTGGAATTCATTTATATATTTTTGGGCTTTCGTATTCCCATTAATCACACAAATTCTGCCCATATCTTTTGATGTCATACACCACCCAACACAAACCTCAAAAATACACCTTTTCAAAAAAGTTTCCATAATTTTAGCCACTACTGTAGAAGCATGAAGCAAAATTTAAATTTAATTTAATTTCTGGAATATTTTACAACATTTAAATAGCTTTTAATTAGAGACAGTTTCAGTAATTTTGTTTAGCATTTAAAGAATGTCTTTTTTTACTTTAGACAAGCTTCTAATGTTTTAAATTATGAAGTCTTTATGCTGGATTATCTGGTAATCTATATATTCTGACAGCTGGAAAATGTATTTGCTATAATCATGTCTGAACTCACATTAAAAAAATTTATATACTCTATGATTTACATTTATTAATATTTTGTCTTTATCAGTCAGAAAATTAGAAATAAAATATTTTTGTATTATAGCTGTTTTCTATTAAAATTCAAGTCATCTTGTTGGTTTGTATTAATGACAGATCTAATGAAGTAAAAAGCAAAGTTCAATATGATAATTTGAAGAGGCCCAATAAAATGTATAATATATATAACAATCTGGATGTTCAAAATTCATTCAATCCATTAGAGGTCGGGGGGGGGGGGGGATCATGTCATGTTGATAACAGTTTGAAGCTTCCTTGTTGAATAAAATCACAGAATTAAGCACAGTTTGAAAACATTTTCATTTTGAAAACAGTTTTGGAACATCACAAGTTTATGAAATAATTCTGTGTAAGGTGGTTAGATTACTATTAACAGCTCAAACACCTCAAGAGTGTCTGAGAGGAGTGTAAATGTCTTTTGTAACCAGTTAATAGCTGAATATAAAACCTGGAATTTAATTCAGACTATACTGCCATGTTACATTTCTTTTTCTTTTTTCTTGTGTGTGTGTAAAACAGCTGTGATGTGTGACTGCTTTTGGTGGAAAAATCAGAAACAATGTTAAGAAATTCTGTAGTTTCCTAGAAGCAGGTAAATATAAATTTACAATGCCCAAAAGATTGTGTAAACATCTGATGCAAAGAAAGCTTTAGCTGGGAAAAATAATATTAGAGTTGAATGTAGATTTTTATAATAACAAATTTAGGTTCGGTTTGAGATTACATTTAGAATAGTTTTAAGATGCTGAATGTAGAAATTTAAATTTTATTGTGTATATTTATTATTGGAAGGCTAACTGTTATATGTGAATTCTTTGTTATATTATTGTATTGTGTTAAATTTTGAATTTGCATATTTTTTCTTTTCAACTTATGCTGCGTAAAATTTTGAGAACTCTACAGTGATAATTAGAAAATGATATGCAAAAGTGACATTTATTTATTAAACCTTATTGCAAATTATTACAGTTCATTTGGAATCAGAGTTATACTAATTTTCAAAGCTGCAATTTATATTCTTTTTCCTTTCTTTGCTATATGCTTTCATAAATGTATAATTCTATGTACAACCTAGGGACTTTGTGCCATAAAACCCCAATCAACCAACCAACTATGTACAACCTAAAATGTAAACATCAATTTCTTATTTTGACAATAATTTGAATGTATATACTAAACATAATTATTTACTTTGATTTCTTGATCTGAATATACTAACTGTTCTTTTGAGGAAAATCGATTAAACTTTAGTATCTAAATGTAATGTTGGATTACAATAATCATACATTGTTTATAATTTGTTTCTTAAATAATCAAGCATAGCCAGAAAAACTGAGTTTGTTTTATGTTACAAAATATTATGATGCAATTCTTGATCTGATAGGAAATATCTAATTTGATTACATTCTTGGCTCATAGTAGATTTATTACTGTTATAATAATTTTAAGATCATTTACTATGTTTTATAATGTGGTTATAAATGTATTATGTCCACAAAAAAGGCAATTCTTTTATTCTGAACATGAATATTTAGTTTGCTTTATGAGACAGCCTAATAATTGTCATATTGATGAAAGTTGATTAAAATTTATGGCTTTGAGTGATCATCTAATGTTTCAAAAACATCAATCATTGTCAAAGATGTTTATGACTGGCAAATTTGTTTTGGGTTTTCAAAGTTAGAGAAAATGTTTCAGGATTTTTAAATTTTTACTTTGAATTTTGAATTTTATAAAGATTTAATTTTTATCCTTTCATGTACATATATATATAGTATATATATATCAGTAGTTTGTGCTTCAGAATCGGTGAAAGTTCCACTCTCAAATTCACAACGTTTAAGTTTTTTATTATTATTTAATTAAATTTATTTATTTATATTTTTGTATAAACACAATGCCTGGAATTTTTTTGATATTATGGAAAAACTGGAAAAGTCAGAGAATTTTGTAGCTGAGCTGGAGCTTGATATATTGTTATTAGTTTTGGTTTTAATTTTCTTTTCATGCTTTCTCTATTTCACATTTTCATTTTATGAAGGTCAATTTTTTTACTTTTCAGTTATTCATACCTTTAAAAAAATAATTTATGTATGAAAAAATAATAATAAATGTGTGGTTATATGTGATTACCTCTCATTTAAGCTGTTTAATAATAATAATAATAATAATAATAATAATTAATTAATCTGGCAAAGAAAAGTGTTTTCTTGCAATCTTTTTTAGCTCCTTTCCTATCTCTATATCTTCAATAGATTTTAAGCAAAATTATTCACTTTAAGAATTTTTTTTATTTTGTTAAGTTTATTTTTTTAAATGATTTATCTACATCAATTTTTGATTTTTTTTTTCATTTTTCAGAATCTACAATAATTGATGTTTGTTTATTATTTATTATAATCGTTATTTTAGAGGGAGCTTACTTTTGTAGTTGAAAAATAACCAACAATGGGAAATTTCTCAATAATCCAATGAATTTTTATTGGAAAATTGTTAATATGTTTTAAATAATTGATTACATTTTCTATTTGATTCAATAGTATTATTTATTGCTAGTTAATTACAAGATTATTCCTGATTGCCCTTTTGAAATTTTTTACTATTGCAAAACTTTGTTTTGGTTTTGGAGAAATATATAATATGCTCAAAAGTTTGTTTTAAAGTATTCATAGTAATATTTAAAAAAAAAAATCATTGAATATTCTCTTTGTTGTTTTATTAAGCATGTGATGTGCATAACCACTATAACCTTGAGAAAAAGAATCTATGGAGGTAGCCACATAAACTGTCATAAATATATATATATATATTTAATTTTTCTGAAAATTACTTTTAATCATAGTCCTCATACTAGGTTGTGGTCAACAGTCAGGTATTATTTCGGATCACAAATAACTTCCAAGTCTTCTTTCTGTAAAGAAAAGAATAACTCATCCTCTAAGAAAAGGTACCTTCGGCAGACAATTCTTTCTCTTGCACAACTGCTAATCTTTTTGCTTCCTATAACTTTTGTAGAACTCATTTTTCACAAATGCTTTAATCAGTCTTTCAAAATATACTTTGCTCTAGGTTTATTATTATTATTAATGCCTTACTTAAATCATGTTTAAATTTTTTTTCTTTTTTTACCGTATTATGCTAAACTATTGTAATTGTAGTATTGTAGTAGCTTTAAAAAAAATAAGTATATAAAAAAGTTTTAAGCAGATTATGTTGTGTGAAAATGCACTTCTTTTAAATATTATGGGAAAGTTTCTTTCTAATTCAAATCATCATTATTATGAGGGCCCTTTTTTCTTTAACCTCTGATTGCACAGCGTAAAGGTTAGATGAGTGGCAGGAAGTAGGTATGTTCAAGGAGCGACTGTGCATGTTCCTCACCACATGCTGTGAGACTGCCAATGCCTTTGCACCATTGTGAGGTGAGCTGTAGCCACGTAAACATGGCTACCTCAATTGATTCTCCCCGCCAAGTGCGAATTGCGAAGTTTCATTCATTTCTTGCAAGCTGAAGGAAATAGTGCAGCAGAAATTCATCGAAAAATGAGCCGAGTGTATGGAAAAAAGTTTATGAGTGATGGTGTCGTGCGTGAATGGTGTCAAAAATTTAAAAATGGCTGAACCGATGTGTATGATAAAGGAGGTCAAGGAGTCCCTTGCCACAGACAACCTTGTTCAACGAGTGGACGAAGAAGTTAAGGAAAACCTAAGGTTCACCCTAAATGATTTGTTTATGAAATTTCCGGAAGTTTCAAAGTCAGTTCTGTACTCTATTGTAACAGAAGATTTAGGCTACAGAAAAAAATTGTGCTCACTGGGTCCCAAAGATGTTGATGGACAACCACAAAACTCACCGAAAGGCTTCAGCCTTGATATTCCTTACCAGTTATAATGCTGAAGGAGAAGTTTTTTTAAATCAAATGTGACAGGTGATGAGACCTGGGTTCTGTATGACACACCTGAAACAAAACAACAATCACAACAATGGATGCCCATGAACTCACCAAACCTTCAACAACCGAAAAGTTATTACTACCATGTTTTGGGACCAAAAAGATGTGTTGCTTGTGGAGTTCATGCAGCCGGGGACTACTATTACTGCAACTGTTTATTGTGAAACTTTACAATGGCTATGCAGAGCCATTCAAAACAAAAGAAGTGGCATGCTGACTTCTTGAGTTGTTCTGATCCATGACAACGCTCGTCCTCACTCTGCTTCTGTAACCCAATGGCTACTTCAGCAATTTCAATGGGAAATTTTCGATCACCTGGCATACAGTTCCGACCTAGACCATGTGACTTCCATCTTTTCTGTGAACTTAAGAAGTGGCTTGGAGGGCAGCGTTTCCAAAGTAACAAGACAACGTCAAGAATAATTTTTTTAAGTCATTGGCGGCAACTTTTTATGAAGAGGGTATTGGAAAGCTTGTCCACAGGTACGACTAGTGCCTCAATTTACAAGGTGATTATGTTGAAAAATAACTATAAGTGTGCTATAACTTTTAGTAATAAAATCATCTTTCTATCTATACTTGTCTTTTTTTTACGGCCCATCGGAGGTTGAAAAAAAAACTGCCCTCGTATTTTATTACATTTTAAAATATGTAGATTTTAGTTAAGTTCAATTAAATTAGTTAAATAGGTGCTGCATGTTTTTTAACCATCAGTTATTACAATTATTTCTCCAAATATAAATTTATATTTTAATTAATGACATTCTATCTAGAACATACTATCTTTAAAGTATGCTCCATGCTTGTGATGCTATGTTTCAAAAAGTATTCTTGAAAAGCTGAACTCTTAGCTGTGAATTTCATGATTAACACCAGTAGAAATTTTTTTAGGTGTTTTTTATTGGAAAAATTAAAATATTTCTTTTCTTCATTATAATATAGTTACAGTTCTTCTTTTCTCTTTAGTTTAAAATGTAGATAAGGAGAAAAGGCTAAAGCTGTTTTATACTGTTATTCATTAATTCTCTTAACAAATATTTAATCTTCTACCTTTTTTGTATTCTTTTTAAAGGTCTTTCTATTGCATCTAAGTATGTATTTCATGACCACAAATTTTATCAAGGGTAGTTTCAATCAGTGTTAATTGTGCATATGTATCTTCAGCATTTTTTTTTCTTTCAAAATAAAATTATACACAATAATTTATGTATGATTTTTTAAAAATTGTCAAATTTTAAGTAACATTGACTGATTTATATTAAAAACTTTTTATGCATCTATGAAGAATTACTTTGAGTGTCTCTAAGGATAGCAATTTTTTCTTTTTAGCATTTGAATGTGATTGCTAGCATGATTTTTCAGATTATTATTATTATTATTAACATTGTCTATTATTAGAAAGTCCTAATACTTGCAAGTAATTAAATTGTTATTTAACTGTAATATGCCAAATATTTTCCACTATTAAACTCAGTACAAATATTCAATAACTGTAGAAATTAATTTTAAATTAATTTCATCATGTTCTACAGCAGATATCTGTTTAAGAAGAAATTGTGTCCTTTTAAGGCACCTTTTACAAAATTCTTTGTTTTTGATCTTTCACAAAACTTTTCCAACTCCAAACTGAACCTTTCACAAATTTAATCATTTAAAAGTAAAATCTGATGTGTCACAAAAGAGCTGAAGTCACCAAAGAACCTATTATTTAACTTTTACATATATAAGGGATATTTTTTAAAATGTATAAAAAAGAACCTGAATATATCGATAATTTCAAATTCACAAAATTATGAGTAAATTTTTCACAAATATTAAAATTCACAAAAACAGGACCCTGTGAGAAAAGTCTAGACAGATCCTAGTTCTGCAGACAAATTCAGCATATTTCTAACATTTCTTATGCTAATGATAAAGGCTAATTATTTAAATTTATTTATAATTATTAAAGTATCCATTCTCTAGGCATCATTTTGTTCAAATCGTATCAATGGTGTCAAATTTCACCAGTTTTTGTCATAATAGTAACACACAGCCAATCGTTATCAGCCATACAATACATTTATAGAGGCCTTAATTTTAATTTACTTGTATGGTTTATTGTCAGTACTGTATGATGATATTCAATTATTGTCATCAGAATCATCATACTCTGTGTTATGCTAGTTAGTACTGCTATCTTGTATTTAGTCAGTTTTAACTGAAGCATGAAATATTAAGTATTTCTATGTTTGATCTCAGAAAATAGAATTCATAATAAGTTTTTTTTTCTTCAAAAAGATTTAACTCATATTTTAAAGGAGTGAAAGAAAGAGTAGTTTAAAAGAATGGTTTGAATCAAATCATTTTGGTTTCTTACATAATTTACAATCTGTTGAAATGTAAATTTTTGAAGCAAGAAGTAAATTAACCATGCCTGGGAGGGGAGGGAACATATGGACAACTTGCATTTACAACTGTGCAATATTTACTCTCTATTTCATTCTTTAATCAAGAAAGTGGCACACAGTCTTTCATTTCCTTTGAATAAAACAATCTAATTTTCTTAGAAATATCTATCTATTTTTCTCATTGTTAAAAAAATATTCCTGGTATTTTGTGGAATTCATTTAATACAGCAGAAATCCTAATGATATTTCTACATACACATAAAGAGTTTGTTATATATTTTTCAATGGCATATATACACATGCACAAAATTGTACTGTAACTTCAATATTAATTAATACAGTTAAAAAAACAACTTTTGTTTCTTGAAAGGTATTTATAAATATGCATGGTGTATTTTGACGTATTTGAATCAGTTGATATTAAAAAGAATCATTGGTTATCTCTGGAATACGAGGGTAGTTTGATAAGTTCTCGGCCTGTCGCAGAGATGGAACAAGTATGACCAAATGAAAATGATGTTTGTAAAGTATGATCCTTTAGATGACATGCTGCCGAGTTTCAGATGCATGAGTTATTTGTTATTGCTGGGTGATGAAGTAAAGTAAAAGAGTTTTGACATTTTCTAAGAATAGAAAAAATGGAAATTCGAGATGTCATAAAATACTTTGTTAAAAAAAAAGGTTTAACCCCCATGGGCATACAAATAGTTACATTCCACCTTAAAGAATCCCTGTCCTTCATATTTGACGATAAAAAAAGTGGGCTACTGAATTTAAACATGGTAGGAAATCAATTCACAATGATAAACACTCAAGACAACCAAAATCGTCTATGATCGACGAAATCATTTAAAAAATTCACAATGCCGTATTGAATGATCGTCGATTGAAGATACACGAACTTGCTGACATTGCAAACATCGCGATATACTGTGTTCACTACATTTTACACAATGTTTTAGGTATGAAAAAGCTTTCCGCTCGATGCATGCCACGTTTGTTGAACATCGACCAAAAACGCCAAAGAGTGAACATTTCTCAAGAGTCTTCTGAAATGTATTGTGTTGTAAGTTAGATTAATAAAATGAAATATTGTCAAAAATCTTGTATTTTCTTGGCCAGGCCGAGAACTTTTTAAACCACCCTTGTAAAGAGCTGCACTAAAAAATTTACACACAAGAATGTGTCTTAAATGTGTTAAGTTGCAAGGGGACTACATTGAAAAATAATATGAAATTATGTCAAAATCTTGTGTTTTCACTGTGAGGCTAAGAACTTATCAAATCACCCTCGTAATTTATGATTTAAAAAAATTGCAAAACTAAAGAATGTGGCCGGGTTACCACAAGGGGTGATTTATTATCCAAACTTGACGAGAACACTTGTTTTTGAAGTGAAAACTTCTACAGGCCACTACACTTTTTCCTGGCAGTGAATTAAGCTGGTCTGCGACATTTGGATGTGAAATACTTATTTTTGCAACAAAATACAGATACAATCAGATATTTTACTTTGGCAATGAATAAAGCTCATACAACACACTTGGAAGTGAAACTCTTATTTATACAACATAACTGTGATGTCAAATAAAACTGGTCTGTTTTTCCAGATTTTATTTATGTACAGTAATATTCACATACACACATGTGCCAGTGTCCTCCTGAGCTAAATTGTCTCCAAGTTGTTTCGTTACTAGGAGTTTAAAATTAGTGATAATTAACTTTTTAGTGATTGCAGTTCTGGTATTTCGTGTGCTTTTGCAGTTCCTGTATAGTGACATTGCTGCATGCAGTGATTTTTTTTAAGTGAACACAAAATCACAGGATGGTTCTATAGGTGCACCTTACTTGTATCCTGGGCAGTGAATAAAGCTCATATGATATGCTTGGAAATAAAAAGCTTATTTATACAACAAAACCCATGATGTCAACTAAAATTTATCTATTTTTACAGATTTTATTCATGGACAGTATAGTAATACTTATGTATTGACATATATTCACATACGTACAGGTTCCCTCCTGTGACAAATTGTCACCAAAGTGATACATGTTAAATGAGACAACACCCATATAACAAGTACTGTGGAGAGTTTTCTAATATTTTTTATAAACACCCATCAATGTACTTCTTATACAACCTTCACTATACAGAGTTAACTATTAGATGGCATATGTAAGCATTTACTGTAACTGACCCTATAGTTTTGCAGGTAAATAAAAGTGTTTTGAATTTGCAATGTATGTTAAAAATTTTATGATGACTAAAAATATGTTTAAGATAAAATACAAAAATTACTGCTTGTAAAATGCTTTAATTTATCATTCGTCTTTGTTGTTTAATTTTCCTAGTTTGTTAGACAGATATCAGAAAATAAAATAAATATGTATTCATTAAAACTTTAAAGAATAAATCTTACTTACTTGATCACTTGGAGAAACCCTGTGCTCATTATGTAGCTAAATAGTTTTGGTATATGCATTTTTTAATTTTTTTTTTTTAGTTCTTCTAATTCCCAAAATGAAATGCTACGTCCAGGGTTTTGGAAAGATTTCATCAATAATATATGTGCAAGTTCAATTTTTGATACACGTAAAGGAAGAGCAGGAAGAGTTTTAAATCCTCTGAGAGGATTATCCCTTATTCCTTGTTTTCCTTTCTCACCTTCTTCACCTACATCTCCAACTGATGGTAAAGCCATTTTCATAAAATAAAAGTGATTAATTTATGCTTATGTAATATTTTAATTTTTAATTATTCATTAATATGTTAAGTGTCACAGTCATTTCAGGATTCCAATCTCAATAGCTGATAATCTGCAAAACTCACATCATATCTATGAGATAATTGTTAGTCAGCCTCCTAAGCTAGATTGCCAACTATAAATTATATCATAGTTGGCTCTCAATGTGTTAAAATGGTGTAAAATTTGTAATATTTATCTGTTTTCTTATTAAAGTATTCATTATAGTAACATTTAATAGTTTTAAGCTTCTCTTAATGTATTGGTATTTTTTTTTCTTTATCATATTTTTACTTGAGATATTTAGAAATGTCTTTGCAAAAATATTCTTTAAAAATATGCTTCAGTATACTATACTTTTTCATTTTTATAAACACTATTGCAGAGCTGCCAACTGCTACGAAAAAATCTTAGTTGCTACGATTTTGAGCCACAAACTACGATGCTACGAAAATCTGTCTAAAACTACGATTATCTGAAAAAAAAAAAAAAAAAACAGCGAATTTTGCCACAGGATCACTCGAAAAATCACGAAATTCGTCACAGGATCGCGTGAAAAATCATAAATTTCATCACAGGATCGAGCTAAGAAATGCGAATTTCGTCAAAAAATTGGCGGTAAAAGCCAATTTCGCCAAAGTATCGCCGAAAACACGTGAATTTCATTCAACTGATTGCTGAAAAAATGCGAATTTCGTCAAAAGATCGTTCAGGGGTGATTCTGGTCCGAATTTTCCGAAAAATTAAGGTAATGATTTCCAAAAAAATATATATATCGGTCATAAATCCGAAAATTCGGACATTAAATGTATCGGTATTTTGGCAAATGATCGCCGAAAAAAATCAATCTCGTCTTTCGTTCGAAGAAAAGTCGCCAATTTTGTCAAAGGATCGCGGGAAAAACGTGACTTTCGTCAGAGAATCGCGAAAAAATGGCAAATTTCGTCAAAAACATTGCGAAAAGCGGCAAATTTCATTAAAAGATCGCGAAAAAACAGCAAATTTTGTCAACAGATTGCGGGAAAAACGTGACTTTCGTCAGAAAATCGCGTAAAAACGGCAAATTCCGTCAAAAATATTGCAAAAAACGGCAAATTTCGTCAGAAAATCGTGAAAACCCGGCAAATTTCGTCAAAAGATCGCGAAAACACGACAAATTTTGTCAACAGATCGCGGGAAAAACGTGACTTTCATCAGAGAATCGCGTAAAAACGGCAAATTCCGTCAAAAACATTGCGGAAAGCGGCAAATTTCAGTAAAAGATCGCGAAAAAACAGCAAATTTTGTCAACAGATCGCGGGAAAAATGTGACTTTCATCAGAAAATTGCGTAAAAATGGCAAATTCCGTCAAAAACATTGCGAAAAAGGCAAATTTCGTCAGAAAATCATGAAAAACCGGCAAATTTCGTCAAAAACATTGCGAAAAACGGCAAATTTCGTCAAAAGATCGCGAAAACACGACAAATTTTGTCAACAGATCGCGGGAAAAACGTGACTTTCGTCAGAGAATCGCGTAAAAACGGCAAATTCCGTCAAAAACATTGCGAAAAACGGCAAATTTCGTCAAAAAATATCGAAAAAAAATGCAAATTTTATCAACAGATCTCGAAAAAAACTGCAAATTTCGTCAAAAGATCGCGAAAAAAAGCAAATTTCGTCAAAGGGACGCAAAAAAAAATGGCGGGAGTGGACACCCCCATTCCCGGTTGTATCAGCTTACTCGACATGATGAAGTACTCTAACTCAGACATTTTTCTCTGGAAGATATACCCATAGTTCCATCACCCCCCTCCCCCCAACCGCCTTGGAATCTTTCAGAAAATTCACTGTGAAGTTCAGAAATTTGGCTTAGGAGTGGACAGAGCATTAATTGAATAGGAATAATTATGTTTAATCAATCCCACCCGCAACAAAAAAATTAGCAAAAACAAAAGAGTCTCCTACTTTGTGTGCTTATGGATATACACATGCGTTTAATTGATTAGTATTTGCTCGCTTAAAATTTACAGCGTAAAAAACAGCCACCAACCAACCAACCTTCAGATAAATTTGAATTTGTTGTGCTACTATTTCTCATTTTCAAAGGTTGGCAGGTCTGCTATTGTTTGTAATTTTATGATATAATTTATTTCATAAATTTAAAAAGTCTTTTTTTATAAATAGGGCTAAAAATTATTTTGAACTCATGTTTAATACGTATTAAATATCTATTACTTAACTGAAGTATTCTTATATTGATTGTTTTAAGTAACAATCACGTGTCAGTTATTTGATGCGAAAAAGTGTTTGAAACTCTTATTAAAGAACTAAAATAAACTAATTAGTCTCTCAACATCTATAACAAGTCCTTGTTTAAAAATTATATTTAAAAAATTAGCAGTCTTTAAATTTAACTCTCCCCACCCCCCTTTCTCCCAGATATGCAAATGTATTATTTTTTATTTATGACTGTTTTTAATTTGTAACTAGCTGTTTAACCCGTTCTACGCACGGGAGTTCATGAATTTACTTCTAAAATGTGAATGAAATGAATTTAATTCCCCTGTTAAAGTGCAGAGTTGTTCAATAACTATACGATTTAGAAAAAAAAAATCCCTGATAAACATTTCATTTTTTAATGTGTAACGTGTGCATTTTTTTTAATGAAACTTAATTTATGTTGCTATGGCAGCAGACGATAAAACGTTATCTTTAGAATAAGGTAATAAATAGAATAAAAATTTTGTTGATGTCTGTGATAAAATGTTTTTATTTATTTAAAAAAATGAAACAATGAAGTGCAATTAAATAATCTATAATTATTTGCATGCGAGGTAAAATAATTATCGTAATACTCGCTACAGCTTCTTAGTATTGCAGCGTGGCGTCCGTAATATGTATATCTCACATTGCAGTAAACATTTAGAACTGGTTAGAACTCACGCGATTACGAGTTGACATAAAAAACGGAAAAATTCATCACAAACGTAAACTAAAAAAAATAAAAAATATTTAAAATTTTTGAATTTTTTTCCCCAATTGTTCATGGGTTCCCTACCAGCAACCCGTATGCCAAATTTTGTAGCCCTGCACCCTGTGGTTTTTGAGTTTTTGAGGTTACGTATATACATATGCGCACAGATTTTAATAGGGTATATTATTCTAGATGACCCGTCTGGCGTTACCAGGGCCCGTGTAATAAACTTAAATCTCTTAAGAAATGAAACTCTGTCGAGGATCTCCGATGGCTTTGGCACCGTATACTGGGCTTGTTTGTACGCTCCGGAAAATCTTTTATTTTCACCTTCCACCTTCAGGGGAGCATTCTGTTCTGAACAAACCTCTTTCCGAGCGAACAACTAACACAGGTTCCCGTTGCTTACGGCATTGTAATAGTAGACGTACTACAAAAGCGGTTTGTAGAAGATGGGAACATTATTAGTCGAGTTATTGAAATAAGGCACAGTTAGAGAAAATAACCTTGGGGGGGGGGGGGGTGCCGGGAGGAGGGGATGTTCAAGTGTCCTTCAGAAAATGACTAATTAGGAGGACCATTATGCATCTTTAAAAATTTGTTCGTTTGGTTAAGCTATGAACTTAATTACAAATTTGGCTTAAACTATTATTCAGAAATAGTGGTAACTACTGCTTATAAATTTACTTTAATGTTATAGAGGGTGACTATTAAGTTAATTATAATGTTTGTAATCAGTTGAGTTGAAATCGGAAAGATAGTTGCTGAGTTATGGAAACGGGGCATAGTTAGAGAAAAAACTTGAAGGAGGTGCCGGGGAGGAGTGGATGTTCAAGTTTACTTCAGTAAATTACTACTTAGGAGGACCACTATGCATCTTTAAAAATTCGTTCCTTTGGTTAAGCTAGGAACTGAATTAGAAATTTGTCTTAAACTGTTATTCGGAAATAGTGGTACCCGCTACTCACAAATTTATTTTAATGGTATAGACGTTGATTATTAAGTTAAATATGATGTTTGGAATCATTTGCGTTGAAATAGGAAAATTAGCTGCTGAGATGTGGAAACAGGGTACAATTAGACAAAAAGCCTTGAGGAGGGGCGGGGGGGGGGGGGGGGGGGGGGGGGGAGTGGATGTTCAAGTGCCTTTCAGCAAATGATAAATTAAAAGAGCCACTATATGCATCTTTAAAGATTGATTGATTTGGTTAAGCTAGGAACTTAATTTGAAATTTGGCTTAGACTATTATTCGGAAATATTGGTAACTGTTTTCTAGAAGTAAATCCTGAAGCTATGAATGCTGATTTTTATGATAATTTAGCAAAATGGAACTGATTTGGAGAAGTTCGGAACATAATTATCTGAGTTCTGGAAATAAAGCACAGTTAGAGAAAAAAACTTGAGGGAGGGGCCGCGAGCAGGCGCGCGGTCAAGTGCTCAACAGCAAATTACTAACTTTGACTGTTGGTATGCATCAACTGAATATGGACTCTGTTGGTCTGTAACCAGTATCCAGTTGGTCCTAACCAGGGCGATTAGGAACATAAATTTAATTTTTACGAAAACTGTTATTCTAAAATAGCGGTATCATTTATATAAAACAGCGATTAAACGTTATGGATGAAGAAAAAAATGTTAAATTTATAAAATGTAATTAGTTCTGTTGAAATCAGAGCAGTAGATTTGGATTTATTAATAAGGAGGGTCAATTAATGAAAAAGCCGCTGCCAGGTGGCACGCGGTCAAGTAAAATATATGTGATATTTAATAAAAAGTCGTTTACACCCACCCCTCCCCATCCCCGTAAATTTAACAAATAATCTGTTAAATAAAGTTTTCTGTATTAATAATCTCTATCATACTAATATATGTCATGTAAAAAACCCTTAAATCCAGCTAATTATCATTCATTAAGTCGATAAAATCTTTTAAGATTAAGTTTTTAGCATTTGGTAACGGTCAATAATTAAGTTGGTTGTCTATATGTCATGTAATCTCTGATCCATCGATTTTAAACACTCGACTCGCAATTGTAATATGATCCCTATCTTGATTTATTTAATGATTTCTGCGGAGATTTTATGCAACCAACCAACCGAAAATAAAAAAGCATATTTTTGATGAGATCTCTTTATGAATGGATTTTAATTAATATTTAATCTATTAAAAATCTATTTAAAATTTTCGAATTTTTTGCCTCAATCGTTCATAACTGCCCGACCAGCTACCCGTGTGCATTCGTAGCCCTGCGAATTTCGAGTTTTTGAGGTTACATAGATAGATACGCGAACGGTTTTTAATAGTATAGATGCATTGTTTTACACATTTCAGTTATTCTGGGTTTTTAAAAAAAGAGTTAATAAAGTCATTTTTAGGCTTTATGCTGACAATAATTCGATGAAATAACATATCTTCACTATGAATTGTGGATATGAGGCTCATCTGATGATATATCACATTCCTAGTTTTTAATTTTTGTATTTTCACTATCTCTTTTAATACTTTTTTTTTTAATCTTTTATTTATTCTCTTTTATCACACATATGTGGTTAGATTTTAATTATATATAATATTAAAATCCCATTTTAATTCTAAAATTTAAATTCTAATTATCAATGTCTAATTCTGAATCTGCCCCTTTTAAGTTGTTTTTCTAGTCCAACAAATATTACTTTCAGATATTAAATTTTAATCAACTTTAAGATTCAAACACAAGCTAAGTGCAATTTACAGATGTCTGTGGTTTGTGGTGCAATTATGATTGGCCAGCCCTTTCTCACATCACAGACCCGGGCATTAATCAGAAGCTATTTAACCAAATTAAGTTAAAGTTTCCTCCCAATTGTCTCATTTGTTTCCCCCCCCCCTCCCCTCTACTGGAAAATATTATAAACAATGATCAAAAAGCAAGTAGATTTGCGATGGTCTACTTAATTTATCACTATGCAAGTGTTTTAAAAGATAATATATACGGCTCCCGGGCCTGCTCTGGACTCCCACGACTACAATTGCATGATGGAACAGCTAAATAAATTTGTTTAATTAGCACTGTCAAAGTAAAGTTATTTTAATGCACCAATAATCTAATATTCTGCAATAAGCCTGTATGTATGCATACACAGCAGTCATTAAAATGTAAAATGATCAAAATTAGATTTTTTTTTTTGTTTAAATGGCAATTTTAATTGAAATAACTGGCATACTTTTTCAGGATTTTTTCAATATATAAATCATAATACATTTTAGTAAAATACTTCTAGTAATCTTTTTTTCTATATATCTATATTTTTTTAATTCATAAATGCAGTTTTTTAAAAATTATTATACTTTTTACTATGTAATGCATTTTTGAATAGTATATTTTACAAAATATTAAAGTAAAAATTTCCAGTTATTTATTTTTTATTTTATCTACCTCCATCTGAAATGAAAAGATACAGACAAAATTTCAGACTTCATAACCAAAGACAAAACTGTATGCAAAATTTTGATGTGTTTAAAAATCTCAAATTATTTTTGTGTGTGGCATATGGGTGCAAATTTTTGTGTTAAACTTAGGCATGTTGTATATCTTAAATGTTTGTTTAAAAATTATTTTATTATTAAAAGTATTTATTTACTAAAGTGTTAAAATAAATGTATCAAATTTTATGTTATGGATCATTCTTAAATATTTTATTTTTCAGAAGCTTTTGAGTTATTCTTTTCTTCTGTACCAAAAACTTTCTTTTAGAGTAAAGTATTTATTTTATTCTAATGCCTAAGCTGTTTAACTACATTAATCCTTTTCCAAACAGATTGCTGAATGAAAATCTAGCATGATGTACGAAATTTTTACTTGTATCAGGATGGAATGAAAAAGAACTTTGCTTGTTCTGAGTAGAATAATACTTGACATTAATATCATGAAGTAATAATTTACTTCTTTCTTGTTTGTTAGAATAGCTTTTGATGTGCCTGTCAGGTCACCAAGCTAGTCTGGAACGTTAAAAGCAGTAGTTGTGTGTGCTGTAACCCTAGCTGCTTCAAAGTATAGTACTTATGCACAGTTATGTAATGCTGAATAGCTAAAATAAGAAATAATTTAAAATTTTGATTTTTCAGCCCAGAGTCTGGTCTATATGTGTGGTGGATTTAAATGTCATTATTTTTTAACTATTAAAAAAAATTAGTACATAGGTTCAAAGTATATTAAAAAGCCTTCTGGTATTTTACAGTTCCATAACAAAGTTTAAATCGATCATTTTAAAGCTGTATAATCACATGTAAACCTTTAATTAATCTAAAATGTTTAATTTGAACATAGCCATGTTAAAGGTTACTGATGATGTTACTGTCAATTATGCATTTATCTCAATCTTTATTACTTATGTAGAATATAGGATAATGCCATTTGATTAGTTTGTACTTGAGTAGAATCTATATTATAAAACAAAAACATGTCCATGAGTAATGCTGACATCATATAGACGGTGGAAACGATATAACCAATCTATTTTACATTCTTTGCAAATTTATTAACTTCTCACAATTGCACGATTTCAATTTTTATATTGTAAAATAGAAATAAAAGTACTTTCAAATGCAATTTGTTTAAAAACATTATCTCAATTTACTATTTTTTTAAGGTTTTTAAAAATATTTCAAGTATTATTAATTTTTTTAATCTGTGTACAACCCAATTAAGGAAGATAAATTGTTTGCACTTAAAACAATGTAATTAGTTCAGCATTCGTTTGTTTGTGTGTAATATTCCATAACTAAATTACCAAACGAAATTTAAATTTCACAAATAAATAAATAAAACATAAATGTAACAGATATGTAATCAAATTGTACATGCTTAAACACTGAAATAATCAGAATCACAGATGTTACTATAAATAGTGAAATGTTTTGTGATTGACTGTTGTCATGCAGCTAATATGAAAGTACCGAAAATTCTTTTTGTTGTAATTAAATGTTAAAAATTTAACTTTTATGCAGTTTTGTTTGAAAAATAAGTTTGAGTAAAAATAGCCACCTGGCGTATAAAGCACAAAGCAGTTAGTCACATATTTGTTTAAGACAGTAACATTATTTGCACTATTATAATATAGATGCTAATTTACAGAGGGAAAAAAAAGAGAGAAACTAACTAGAAATAGAGCTTCAATCATTATTACTATTAGAAATAAAGTGCTTTTGCTATGCTATAACTAATTGTTCTTAACTCTCTTTTATAATTTATAGAGATTATATTTAATTTTTAGAATAGTAATTTGTGCTGATGTATGATTTTTAATCAGATATCTGATATTTTTCTTTTATAGATACTCTATTTAAAGGTTTGACTGAGCCTGCACCTACCAATTCAAAGACAATTTATCTTGTAGATAGTGGATTAACTTTCAATTTACCTTTTCCAATTTTGTTAAGACCTGAGCGAAAAGTGGATTTATATTTGGCTTTTGATTTTAGCAGTCGTGAATCCGATAACAGTGCTCCTTTTAAAGTAATTTTGCATTCCAGTAACGTATAACAATTCTTATTTCTACCACTTTTTCATAATTTTAAATGTACAGTGATATTTTGACTTTTGTGAATCTGAGTTTGTTAATTCGAAAATTTCATTTGTTCTCTTTCCCGTGTGACAAGCATGATTCAAACACTGTGCACATGCATTTCAATTACTAAAATAATTTTACTTTTATTTGTAATTTTTATTAATATATAATATTTTTTATAATTTATATAAATCTATAATAAGTATTATAGACAAGTGAATTTAAATAGAAGATGAAAAAAATAAAGTAGTTCCAAGTGACATCCTCATCCAATAAGTAAAAGATTTTCAACAGGGATAAAATTGTGGCACCAATATTTTTAATCTAGTGATTGGATTTAGGCATTAAATTTTGTGCCCTGTTCTGCAAATTAACTTTCTTCTTTTCTTTTTTTCATAAAAAGATTCCATGTTAAGAATTGTGTTGTATAATAAAATTCTTAATTTGATTGTTGAAAGATCTGTTTTTTGACATTAAGCCGTGCAGTTGCTTGAATTTTTTCTCTTCTGTCTTTCAATTTTCAATCCAGCTTTCTAAACTATCACTCAACAAATGTTTATGTTATCTACAATCTTTTGATTCTTTCATAGTCCAAAGCTAAAGTTTCAATGCTTGTAAAGCATCTAAGGGTTCTTTACACTTTACATATTACTAATGAATTTGTTTTTTAGAATCATCTGAATTTCTTGCCAGCAAAAATGTTAAATTTATCTTTGCTGTATCCCCTCTCCTCTTTCTTACATTTTTCTCTTTTAAAGGAAGAGTTTTGTTAAGTGAATCATGAGGTGAAAAAAAAAAAACCTGTCTCATCATAGGTATGAATAGGTAATAATATCCTGCATATCTGCATTTCTATACCTTTCCAGTACTGGTTTGAGAATCTTATTTTTCTAATCTCCAACAGTTTCTCGAGAAGTAGATAGATACACTTTTTTTTTAATATATTTATGTAAGACATTGCTGTAACCCTCTCTGAATAAAGTCAAACATCCATTGATCATCTATATTTATATCTGTACTAATAAATAAAATTGGAGTGTCTGTCTGTGATTTTCAGAAAATACCTATTTCTAAGTTTATTCGGCTATTTAGATGACATATAGTCAAAAATAACATTTAAAAAATTTTTTGCCTGTCTGTCTGGGGTTCAGAAACGGTTGCATAACAAACACTAACCTTATCAGGGGCAGATAGAAAATGTTTCTGGCTACAGTCTGCAGTTTGTTGAATTCCAATATCTAAAATAGTTTTTGAGAAAACAGGGAAAATCAATAAATCAACCAACCAAGCCTTCAATTCTCAAAAACTCGGGAACTAATTGATAAATTTTAATGAATCTTATGGTGATTGAAAGGCAAGGAGGGGAAGGCCTTCCCCCAAATAGCACCCATGGGTAATGTATTATTAATTTCTATTTTTCTGTTAAAACATGTCAAGTTCAGTTTTTTTTTTCATTGCAGTTAATATTATGCAAACCATGGGAATAATAAATGTTGAGTTATTCACTTGTCATACTATTGCAATTCCACAATATTGTTTGTGCTACAAATTCGTATATAGCTGAGAGCTGGATGTAAAAATTATTTTTCAAATTGTAATAAAAAAAATTATTTGGATATTTGCAAGCTAGGCTTTGCATATTAATAGTCAGGACCTTTCTTTAAATGTGTGAAACTGTGCAATGAATTAATTAAAAATTTATAAAATACCTTATACAATCTTTTGTTTTTAACTAAAAGCAAATTTGTTTTGCTTCTAGGAATTATTACTTGCTGAGAAGTGGGCTCAAATAAATAACTGTCTCTTTCCGCCCATTCATGATCTTGTGACTGAATATATCAAAGAACCACCCAAAGAATGTTATGTTTTTAAACACCCCACCAATGAATTATGTCCAATTATTGTACATTTTCCTCTTTTTAATCTGAAGTTCAAGAAGTTCA
The DNA here is from genome assembly GCA_963931845.1 of Maratus michaelseni. NCBI lineage: Eukaryota > Metazoa > Arthropoda > Arachnida > Araneae > Salticidae > Maratus > Maratus michaelseni. The sequence continues at coordinate 377,849,075 of OZ007587.1, read as the reverse complement.
AAAGTCCTGGTAAGTTTTTCAAGTTTTTGTCTCTTTCTTTTTCCTTTTGTTTTCGTATTTAAGATTAAAATGTCATAATGTATTACCAAAAATATCACATAAATTTACAGGGAAAAAACACATATGCCAGTTATGAAAATCTAGAGATCTGCTATTTTCTGCTCATTTGTGCTCTTTTACAATTCCAGATTTCTTGCCCTTTTTTTTTCCTGGCATATCATTCTGGTTTATTTTATTTTATATTTTCTTAAGCATATTTTGCATTCATCATCATTACATTTTTAATCCCTAATAATCACTACATTGTATTTTATATGTAACACAGCCTGTTTACTTTTTTTTTTCCCCCATAAAGACATACAAATCTAATTTCAATATGTTATTGACTAGTCATGATTCTTTTCATTTTGCATATATTAGCTAAAAGATATCTTAGTGTTATATTTAGTGATGTCGGTAGGATGTAGAAATCCTTGAACCCAGATACTTCCAAAAGACTAGATCCTTTTTTGCGAAAGTGGACCTTCTTTTAGAAATACAGCAGATTCAATGCATAGTACCTCTTTTGCAATCTTTCAAGGGAAAAATTATGCATCCCATTATTGGTAAAAAAATTATGTTGAAGGACCATAAAAAAATTTTGTGCATCCTTTCTCCAATTTTTGGCTTAAATGGTATGCTATACTGCATCCCTAGCATTACTGTTATGCACAAACTATATGGGTGATGAGAATTTTTTTAAATGACAGTAGACTCCCGATTTTTCTGTTACATTCATTTAACTGTTGCTACTCATATTTCGCCATAAAGGTGTTTGTAGCCATACTTCAAAATTTTTGATGAAAATTCACTGTTTTTTAATTTTTAATAAACTCTGCAAGCTTTAAAGCTTGGTAAGAAGTTTGGTGGAATTTTTGCCAACAAACACCTTTGCATATTCTAATTCCTCCCAAAATGACTTGAAAATAAGAAAGAAGCAGATGTAATGCAAATGCTTTTATATTACAATCTAAAATCACAATTAAAGAAAAATCAAATATGCATTGATGATTTTTTTTTTCTTTTGTGAAGTTGTCTAATTTTTACTTATGGCAACAATAAAAGATACATAATCATAGAATTTTCTCCTTAAGTTTGCTTTATTTTTATTTATGAGTTATTATGATGCTTAATTTTTTTTTTTTACTTTATGATAGTTGTTATTTACTTCATTTATTTATTACAGTACAAAGTCTCAAATCCGGACATCTGAAATTCAGAATTCTCCAAAATCCGAACATTTTAGAAACTAGCGTTTTTAATATTTATTTATATATGCCTTGGACTGAATCGTTTTTCCCACTTCTGTTATATTTGTCTCCATATATTTTCCAATTTGATATCTTTACAATTTTATTCTATCATTCCTTACTCAACGCCCTCCCCTCCCCATCAATCTCCGAAAATTGCATCAATTTATTCAATAAATTGAAATCGTGATATAGATGTCCAATAATCTTTATTGGCGACTTGCCAATATTCCATAGGAAGCACCGCATTTGGAGTTGTATTTAGCTGCAAGAAAACAGAAGAAAAGTAATTAAAAGAAAAGAATAAAAAAAATGTTTTTCCTTACCATAAAAAAAAAAATAAATAAATAAATATCTCCGTTGTTATTTGACGAATTATGTTCAAATTCACAACAAGTTGCAATAATAGCAAATTAGGCTGTTTTGGGTGATTCTCTCCAAATAGGCCAAATTGATGTCCCAAGCCTATATCTCACTAGTTTATTATTATTTAAAAAAAATTTTTAAACAGGCATGCATAAAATGATGTTTTGAAATTATTTTGTTAGCTTTTATATTGTAGCTGTTTATAAATTAATTAATACTGTAATTCAAATTAATCATTTGTCACTCCCTCATGCTGTCCCCACACAAGATTTCAACTTTTAAAATTAATTTTTGTAATATTCAAATAAAAATGCATTATTTCTTTTTTAATAATTTGATTTTATGCTCAAAAAGGGATTATAATTTGGTGTTCTTATAATTTATTTTTAAAAATATTAAGTTAAACATCATTATTGAATGTTGTCCCCACCATCTTATGTCACTCCCTCACTGACTTATTAAAGTTCCTCTAACTCCCACCAGAGGGCACATAAAACTAGTTGATGGGAGCAGGATGTTTTGGTAGCCATTAGAACACATTGCATTAAAAAAAAAGTAACTTTATTTTTAATTCCATTGTTCTTAGAGAGAAATTTTGACAGATAATGAACTGAGAGTTTTTTTACCTCATCACTTCCTCATCAGCCTCTACTGAATACAGGTAAATATTAAAAAATATTATTTATTACTGATTTATAAGTATTTAGATATAGTTTAAAGCCCACTAAGCCTAATCTCAATTCAGATAATAGTAAATAAGTGAATGGCCATTTTGTTAAAATTCATCACTCCCTCACAATCACTCCCTCATATTACCTCATAAGTGAGGGAGTGATGTAACTTGTGAGGGGGTGATGAATTTAGGCTACATATTATAAGATTAAAATCAAATTACTTCTATTATAAAATCAAATGCTAATCAATAGAACTTTTATGTTCTGTGAACAGAAATAAATCTTAAAAATCATTTTTATCACTATATTATGAGTCTTTTAACTGCATTAGTCTCTGGCAATGATTATGTTGCATGACTTCAATAGACTATTCGTTAGTAAATATATTATTACTTACTTGAATTAGTATTTTGCAATTTTAATATATTAAATACCAATAAACATAAAAATAAAGCATAAATAGCATACTGGTACATGCTTAAACAGTTGTTAAGAAGAATAAAAATTAAAGCATACAATGAAAAAGGGATAACATGTTGTGTAGTGTACCTGTTATACATTCTAATTCTACATAATTTATTATGGCAGAATTAAGGAAATTCCCTTTTCCAGAATTCGTGGCTGCTTGTTTAAGCTACTGTGTTTTCTGGAAATTTAAAGATATGTGTAAGACCTATCTTGTCAAAGAGTTTTACATTGTAGATGAAATTGTTGTTGTGCTAAAATATAATAGTCATAAGAATTCCTATTCCACATGTAAGCTCAATTCAAGATTTTAAAGTTAAAAACCTAATTGTTTAATATGTCTTTCTTTTTTCAGAATGGGCAAGAAAGAAGAAGCTAGGGCAAAAAAGAAAGAATATGACAGAAAAAGAAGAGAGGAGATGAAAAAAGATCCAGTAAAGCTTCAGCAGATGAAGGAGAAGGAAAAATTGAAGTACATGAAGAAACGAGAAAAAGGAGTTCCAGGTGCTAAGTTAGCAAGCCAGATGACTAATCGTGAAAAGAGAATTGTTAGAAAAGAATTGAGGAAGTGGTCAAAACGGTACAGAGATAATAAAAAGAAGAAATCTGAAATATTGCAACAGATTTTAATTGATAGTTCACCTCCTCCTACTCCAATTTCAAAAACCTCTAACAATGACCTAATTGAAGAAGACAGGAATAGTAAAGCAATAGAGATTCAGGAAAGGAAAACAATACCTACATTTGAACCTCAACTGCTTTTGAAATCATCATCTACTTCAAGGGAACTAGTTGGTCGTAAGAGAGTCAAAAGGTCAACATAAAAAATGTATAGGAAGATCAAGGAATTGGAAGAAAAGTTATCTCTCTCTACAAAGCGAGCAGAAAGATATAAGAAGTACCAGAGGGTTCTAAAAAATAAAGAAATGATAAACTCCAATAACATTTCTGAACTTAGTACACCCAAAAGAAAAGTTAGCAAGTTTTTAGGAAAAGAAAAAGTTTCATCACGGATAAGAAAAAGACTACTGTTTTGTGAAGTTTTGACTACACAGATGAGAGAAAATTATACATCTCTTGGTGATAGTCATAGAAAAAAGAGAGCTTTCTACAAGATGATGAAGAACAATATTGTAAGAAAATATAGGTTTATGAATGCAGCATCTAAAGAATGTTTATTTAAAACAAAATCTTCCATAAATTCTGTAAAACTTGCAAGCTCGAATGTTCGGCCTAGAGGTTTGTATCTAAATAAAAAAGTTCAAGAGGATATTAAATTTTTTTTTTAAAGAGATGACGTGTCTAGAATTACAGCAGGAAAAAAAAAAGAATGTGTTACAGTGAAAAAGGAAAAAAGACAAAAAAGACTTTTGAATGACAATCTAAAAAAACTGCATGAGAAATTTTTGACAACTGTAGATTACAAAGTAAGTTACCAGTCATTTTGTCGTTTGAAACCTTTTTGGGTTAAGTATCCAAAAGCAAATGACCGAGATACTTGCAGTTGCATCATTCATGTGAATTTTGAATTGATTATAAAGAAGCTGCATGAAATGAAAGTTATTAACTACTTCTCATCAAGTGATATGCTGAAAACATTATGTTGTGAGCAATATGATACAGGGTGTCTTTTTAGACAGTGCCATTTGTGTAAATAGAAAAACCTCAAAATTAATACATTTGAAGACTGTGAAGTAAAACTCAGAAAATGGACAACAGTGCCAATCACATGCGTTGTTAAAGGGAAAGAAAAGACTGTTCGCAAAGTTTCGAAAACCAACGTTTTAATGACTGTTGCAAAACTAGTTGATTTGCTGAATGAGTCACTTCATAAATTTATGTGCCATTCAGGGAACATTGTGCACCAATTTAATGTAATAAAGAAATTAAAATCTGATCTGGAACCAAATGAAGCCTTCATCCATGTAGATTTCAGTGAAAATTTCTCTACCAAATATGGAGAAGAAATCCAATCGTTTCATTTTGGAGGATCTCGAAAACAAATAACACTCCATACCGGAGTTCTGTATTTAAAAAATTCAGATGGTATTATACAATCTTTTCCTTTCTGTACATTGTCCAAGTCTCTTCGTCACGATGCTTTTGCTATCTGGGCTCATTTGAAACCTATTTTTAAGTGGGCTACGGAATTGAAAGGTGAAAGGCAAGAGATATTAAATGTTTTCCACATGCTGAGCGATAGTCCAGCCATCCAGTATCGAAATAAATCCATGTTCCATATACTCTCACACCATATTGATCAGATCATTCCAAACTTAACAGGATTCTCATGGAATTACTCCGAGGCGGGTCATGGGAAGGGGGCCCCTGATGGCATCGGAGGAACACTTAAAAGGTCTGCAGATAGGGCTGTAGCGGAAGGAAAAGATGTAGCTAATTTTCGAAGAATTTGTTTCAGTTTTAAAAGAGAGATGTCCTGGAGTCCATATCGTACTAGTGACTAAAAACGACATTCATAAATTTGAAAATGAGATATCTGAGTTTATTCCAGCTCATTTCAAAGGAACTATGAAAGTCCATCAGGTTGTTTACTCCAAAAATGTTCCTCATATTCTTTTTAATTCATTAAATTGTTTTGAATGTCCTTTTGATCAACCTTGCTGCCATTTTCACTTAGGTAGTGGTTATGTTAGGCTTTGTAAGTTCCTAGATGAAGAAGCCACATCTCCAAATGTTCCACAGAAACATAAAACAAACAAGAAAGAAGAATGTGGGAATTCTGTAATAGGAAGCTGGGTAGCTGTTATCTATGATAGCAATTGGGTGCCAGGGATTGTAGAAAAAGAAAGAAAGAATATGGTGACTATAAAATTCATGAAAGTCATTGGACAGAACCGTTTTGTTTGGCCTGAGAAAGTTGACCAAGATACTATTTCTCTAAACAGTATCTTAACATTGAGTGAACACAAAGAGCTTGTTTCTTATACAGGTCATGCAATTCATTCTCTTCCCATGTATGAATATCAGAGAGTCAGTAATATTTTTAAGACAGTCAACTGAAAAATGTGTTTGGAACTTTCTTACAGTAGTTGTTTATTACTTAAAATGATAATTTTACATTAATTAACAGTTCTGTATCTGTCTTTGTTTATTTAATAGTGTTTGTATGTGTATATTTCATTTAATAATAAAACATTTAGTCTAGTACATGCATTCTAAATTCAACATTTTCATTTTAAACAACTACCTCATATGTCTATCTCACTCCCTCATCTTTAGCATCACTCCCTCACTTATAAAAAAACAGAAAAAATGTTTATGCAAAAAATAAATATGATTGATCATGGCCGATATTTTTTTTGTTATGGATAAGCTCAGATTAATTCATAAAAAAATAAATCATGTGTTTCTAACAAAGTTGAAAGAAAATTTTTTCTAACTCTTATTTTGGCCTATTTGGAGAGAATCACCCTTTTACCAATTTTTATCAAAATATGATTTTTATCAAAAATCAGAGCACCACACAAAAAAGGCCACTAGAGTAACTGAAAAGAAAAAGAAAGGATAGAATTATCTGGCAGTTTGTTTTGTTTATTTTAGTCCGTAAATTCGGAAGTCGAAAGTTATCGGAATGAGATCATCAGCTTTCAGTAGATACTATGTTTCGTTATGCAGAAAGAAATTATGCACAGATATTTTTTAATGGGCTAGGCTTGTTAAGTAGGTTAGGAATGATGACATGTGAGTCATACAGAGCAACAAAGCTTCTGTTTTCTTCTATTTTTGCACAAAAAAAAAGAAAGGAAAAATATTTTTAAAGGGGAAAAAAATAGACGACGTAAAGAAGATAGCATGGAATAGGGACAGGACACATTTTTCAAGTCTAAAAACAGCAGGGCGCATCGGCACTTAAAACAAAAAGGGCAGGGCACAGCACCCTTTGAAAAACATCAAATGGGAACAATAGGGAGCATAAAAACAAAAAAATAACCTTGGCTCACCTATTGACACCATAAAAAATTTTGTCATCAAGGCGTGGAGGAAAATACATTCCAAAAATATTTAGTAGGGAGGTTACAAACCGAATTTTTTTTTTTAAAGAAAATTGGGAGGGGGTGGATTTTCAGAATTTAACAGTATATTTTTTCAAGGCTGATTGGCAAATTGTGATTAAAAGGGTTTTTTTTAAACCTTTTAAAAAATATATTATTTTATTGGAATATCGTATTAGTGTGTATCTTTATACAGCATTGCAAATGCCTTCCTGACATAAATAAATCGGTGTGTGAGGGGGGGGGGGGGGTGTTGATTAGTTTTTTACCAACTGCAAATGATTTCCGGAGGATTCCGTATTTTGGACTTTGTACTGTTTTTCAAACAGCTGTTTCCCAAAACTTGAGGTTAAAATAAACAAAAATGCAATATCCTAAAAATATGGGTTTCTTCATGGGAACAGGTAAAAGTCACAAGGGGCTAAGTCCGGTGAATAGGGGTGATGTGGAAGCACATTACTGCGAGTTTTGGTGAGGAACTGTTTTACCAGTTGGGATTATTGATGTGCTGGTGCGTTGTCATGCAGAAAGTACCAGTCTCCACTCTGCCAGAACTGAGGACGTTTACGATGAATGGCCACCCTCAAATGACGTAAAATGCATAAATAATGTTCCTTGTTAACTGTTCGGCCTTCGGGAATAAATTCTGAATACACAATTCCTTGAGAATCAAAAAATACCTCCATTATTACTTTCCCTTTGCTCTGATCCTGCCGGAATTTTTTCGATTCCGGTGAGCCGGGCGACTTCCATGTTGAGGATGCACAATTCAATTGGATGTCAAACAAATAACACCACGTTTCATCACCTGTAATGGTGTGCTTAAAAAAACCTGAGTCCTTGTTGGCTTTGTTGATTAAATCACCCGATATTGTCATTCGTTCTGCCTTTTGTTCAGTTGTCAACAATCGAGGGACAATGTGCTGGGACTCTCGGTGCATTGTTGAGATCTTCTGTTAGAATTCGCTGGCAACTTGTCTTTGATAAGTGTGTAGCCTCAGCGATTTGTGTAAGTGTTTGGCTATGATCTTTTCGAATGCATTCAGACACCAATGCAACATTTTTCGCGTTCCGTGAAGTCAAAGGTCGTCCAACACGTTCATCGTCTTCGATGGATTCTCAGCCCTCTTTGAAATGCTGATGCCATTCGTAAACATTGGATCTCGCCATGGTAGATTCACCGTGCACCTTTCTTAGCATTTCCAAAGTCTCCATTGGTGTGTTACCTAAGTGTTGACAGAATATAATGTTGCAGTGCTGCTCAAGAAAGGCCATCTTTCTTACGTTGCAGAGCAAAGGTAACTAACTTTGGAAGATAACAGCTGCGTGTATGGTTCGGTCACATGACATGGGCTAAACCAACCTAGGCAGGTAGGGGAGGGTTGGGAGAATCCATTTCAAGCAGTTTAACTGTAGGTACTTGCTTTGATCATCAGGAATGGCCGCATTCTCTGAATTTTTGGATCATACCTCGTATACACATGTATAAATTGTTAAACAGACATTCAGAAAAAAAAAATACTATGATGCAATCATAGTAAAATCTCTCAGCTTTAGAAATAAGAATGCTCATTTTGTTTTGTGTATATACTTGATAGTATTTATATGCATCCATTTCTTTCTATAACACTAGAAGTCATTTTGCCTTATCAACAATCCACCAATCAGAAGTATCATTTCACCAGTGAAGGACATATTTAAAAGAAAAACTTTATTCATAAAACAAATTTGGGCATTTGTTAAATTTAAACATTTTTAAATGATGTCCTAATCTCAGAATAATAGAATTGTTCTTGTGGTAAAAATGTCATACTCAATAGAAAAAAAAATCATTCATGAAACTAAAATATTTTATCATGATTATGTTAGTATCATGTTATATTCACTGACCGTTATTACTGAATGTAAAGAAACTAAACCCTGTACTAGTTAATTTAAAGATTTTTGGTATGCACATAATAAAATATTTCTGAAAATTACATTTCTATGTGAACAAAATAACGATAAGTATTCAATAGAACTCAAACCTTTTAAATGTTGGTTAAATAATGTGCCTATCTCAAAAGTGTGGAATTGTTCCAGTGATGAAAATGACCTCATTTTTAAAAGAAAAGTTGCATTTTCATCCATAAATACATTTTCTTTTATTTTGATTGTGTTAATATAACATCATAATCCCTGGCCAAAGACATTGATTAGTAAAAACTAATACAATCAAATTTTCTGTGATGTACATTTATTTGGATTTTGCAGTGGCATTTAAAGCAGCATGTTTCTGAGGGTTGGCAAGCAGAGGACAGAGCCTTTTAGTAAAAACTGTATTCCAAACTGTATTAAAAGGCTCATTATTTATACAAATTGTATGTGTCTTTTATGCATATAGGATCAGTGCACCGGTAATTTACCATTTAGTGGAAATTTCTTCAATTTTAATTTTATTTTTTCTAATGAAATTATTGACATATTTTTCTGCAGAATATACTAAAGATATATGCAGAATATCTAAATACTAATTAACGTGTGAAAATTCATAATCTAAAAATATTTTTCATTTTTCTTTTCTGGAATTTAAATTATTTTTAGTATTAGTTAGAAAATGAAATTGCACCAATAACTAATCACTCATTTTTTAGTGTAAAATTCAAAATATGAATGTTCATATTAAAATCTGCTGCTAAAAGATATGTCTATACTAAGTGATCCAAAAGTCAGAAACTATATTTAAAAAAAATTCATAAAGTAATAAAAGTAAAAAAAAGTGAAGATTTTTCTAATTGTTCCAATCAAACATATCTTTAGTTACAACTATAACCTGTAAAAAAGCACTCTTTTGAATGTTAGATATTCTTCCTAACAACCAAAGTTGTAACATGTACCCATTAATTCTTGTTTGATGTGGTTTTAATATTTCACTGGTCAGTTACTGGTGCATTCATTGTATATGTATTAAAAAAATCATCTGTCTATTCCAAATGTATTAATATGTTTCTCAACCAATAACATTATGTGCTTTAGTAATTATATCACTTTATGTAGGTGTTCCCAGAGAAACAGAAGATGAATTAAAGTTTGCCGACTTCAGTATATTTAGTGATCCAAAAAAGTGCTATTCCATTTTTAATTTTAAATATCCTTCAAGACAATTTGACCGCTTGTCACAGTTAATGGAATTTAATGTCCTTAACAACATTGATGTTGTAAGAGAAAATATCAGGACAGTTACCTTAAGAAAGACAAAGAATCTCATTCCACCAAGCACATCAACAATATTAAAGGATCTTCCTACAAAGGATATGGGTGATAATCCAGAGGAATTATAAGTTATTGGATTAGGCACAAGAGTGTAATTTTTATATATGTTTTTCTACTACATTTTTCTTTTACACTAAAAGTGAAATTTCTTATATACATCCAACTATTTTCTATTTCTAGTTCATCATGTCTACCAAAGTTTTACATAAATTTCTGTCATTTAACACATTTTAGGTAACAATGGCATTTTAATAAATTAAAATGCTCTTGACTTTGCAGTGTTTCTTAATTGTTGATATTATTGCTTTGTAATAAGTGTTAATTTTTGGTTATGTGGGTCAACAGGGGCAAAAGTTAAATATGATTTAAGAAATCAGTTACAGTATTCAGATACAACAGTATATACTAGGGGCTTTCAAAAAGTAAGTTACACTCAAAAAATTTAGGTCGAAAAACACTATTGAGAACTGCACTACAATACAATATGACACACATACACTCTACATAATCTCTCAGTCTCTCCAGACATTTGTTGGAATGTTGCACTAATTATTCGATGATCTGATGATAGAAAATCTCTTCTTGGTTCTGGAGCCAGCGCAGAACAGCTATTTGAAGCTGGTCATTGTTGGAAAATTGTCTTCTACTGAAATGTTTTTTGAGCTTGCCAAACATGTGAAAGTCGCAGGGTGCCAGATAGGAACTGTACAGTGGATACTACCAGACCTTCCATCTAAACCCTGTGTTGTGTATGCCTTGTGAGGTCTTGCATTGTCGTGCAAGAGGACAATGCCTTTGCTTAACTTTCCACGTCTGCATACTCATGAAACGTTTTGCCCACAAAAAATATACTGTTCCACATATTTTGACATTGGTGTAAGTTTCCAACTCACACCATTTTTGTCTTGTACTACGTAGCAACGATTGTCACTATCTGAATGAAATTGCTGCTGTTGGAAGCCATGGAACTTAATTATCGTCTGTGCAAGCTTCACTCTTGTTTTGCAATGCTTCCAACTGTGGGAGAACAAGTGCAACTTACTTTTTGAATGCCCATGGTATTTTATCTAGAAATGTTTGATATCTGATAAATCAGATGTATTATAAATCCTGTGTTCGATTACTGTATAAAACAAAATGTACTTCTAACATTTAAGATTTGATATCTTACAAAAGCTTTTTCCTGAGTACTTATGTAGCAAATTATAATTAGCATAACTTGAAAAATTAGCTGAAATGCAGTTTTTTCTATTTTTTAATCATACGCATTCTGATCCAATATCATATTTAGTCTCTATCAAAAGTTTCATGTTACTTTTTTTAATTGTTAGAAAGTACTTTTTGATACAAACTATTTTATTTCATAATATAGTTTTATTTATAAGAATTTTATTGAACTTAAAAGTTTTATGCAGAGTTTTCAGGGATGCCAACAATTATGTCTTCTCTGTCATTATTAGGGTTTCTCTCCTATGTGCATGTTTCCATTGTATCCAAAAAGTCTGATCTGGCATTACTGACAAAATTATTGAAAAGCATGTGAGCATTTATTCAAAATTACAATTATTATTATTATTATTAAAAGAACTTTCAGAGGTTGGCATCTCTGTGTTTTTAACGTATTTTTTCTGCTACAATCATATAGTGCTGTGTGTATGGTCTTACACATGCTTGCCTTTTACTTAAATGTTAACATATTTTGCTCTGAATTTGCTCAAGAAGCTTTGGAAATTAATGTAGTGTTAAATTGCTTTGCCTATTTTTACTTTCTGAACACATAGCATGAGGATAGTGTTGTGTGTGTGTGAACACTATAACTCCCAAATGGTACTTCCGATTGATTGCCTATATGGTACAAATCACTGTCATAAGAACTGTATAGATTTCCATTATCAGACGACGGATTACTTATTTAATCTGTTTTTAAACCATTTTGCGACTGATTCTGTAGGGAAAATTACCAAGGAAATGTGACAGAGTAATCACGCATTGATGGCACTGCCGTAATGTTTCCAGTTTCAAAACAGGAGGTCCAGCATTCGAATCAAAAATGTCTCGCATTATAAAAAAAAAATTCTGGGCACAATAATGGCCAGTGTTCAGAAAGTTGAGTGGGGTCATTCCAGAATTTTTTTTTTTTTTCTTAATTTAAGCTTCTGAGTTATTTTTTTTTTTTCATCCTAGCATGTACGAGGGTGGTTTGATAAGTTATCGGCCTGACAGTGAAAACACAAGATTTTTGACATAATTTCATATTATTTTTCAATGTAGTCCCCTTGCAACTCAATACATTTAGGTTACACTCCTGTGTGCGAATTCTGTAGCGCAGCCCTGTGCGAGGGTGATTCGAAAAGTTCTCAGCCTGAAAAAGAAAGTATAAGATATTTGACAATATTTCGTTTTATTTTTCAACTTGCAACACAATACATTTCAAAAGACCCTTGAGAAATGTTCATTCTTTGGTGCTTTTGTTCGACCTTCAACAAACACGGCACGCATCGAGCAGAAAGCTTTTTCATACCCAAAACATTGTATAAAATGTGGTAGACACAGTCTATTGAGATGTTTGCAATGTCAGCAAGTTTGCGTATCTTCAATCAGCATTCATTCAATACACATTGTGAATTTTTGAGACAATTTCGTCAGTCGTAGCGATTTTTGGGCGTCCTGAGCATTCATCATCGTGAATGGATTTCCTACCATATTTAAATTCAGCAGCCCACTTTTTTATCATTAAATATGAAGGACAAAAATCCTTTAAGATAGACTGTAATTCTTTTGCATGTTCATGGGGTTAAATATTTTTTAATAAAGTATTTTATGACAGCTCGAACTTAAATTTTTTACATTTTTCGAAAATGTCGAAACTTGTTTTCTTTACTTTATCGCCCACCAATAAACTCATCCATCTGAAACTCGGCGGCATATCATCTAAAGGATCATACTTTACAAACAACATTGTCATTTTGGTCATACTTGTTCCATTTTGGTGTTCGAGAACTTATCAAACTGCCCTCGTATTTAAAAAAAAAAAAAAAAATCACTATTTAAATGTAGCAAGGCAATCTTAATCCTTGCATTTTCTCTCATAACTGTGACATTGTAATTGTTCCATTTATCTTTCACATTTTTGAAACCCTTAGTGTTAGTGATGCCATTCTTATATTTAACATTTATGTTTTTATCAGCGATACTGAAGGAGTTTTGAAATTTTAAACCAAATCATACCTATGTTTAAATTTTTAATTTTCTTTTCTCTCTCTAAAATTAGCTATTAGCTTTCATGGTTTAGTATATCTTTTCTACACTTTTTGTGGATTTCTGCATGAAATTAGTTAGAATATATATGCTATTTATTATTGTTATATCTATGCAGAAATAGCAGTGAAATTAAAATTTGTAGAACTAATTAACTTTTAAAACCTATTCAAAAAAATTTTAATGAAATTATTGATTTAGAAATCAGTAGTTTTAGAATCTAAATCAATGATATTTGTTCGATTCATAATTTTTTTATTACTTTTACAATTTTCATGTGGTATTAAAAACATCTTCATATGTCACATGAACTGAAATATTTTGTCCTTTCATTTCTGTAACTTGGTGAAAATTTAAATCTTATTATTATGAACACAATTTATTACTGAATAGTTGAGAATGAACAGATGCTGTAGGCACAGTAAAAAGTGCCTTTTTTTAACTACAGGAAAGAAATATAGCTGTGATAACTATTCTTCCTACACTTTTTTTCTTTTGTATATTACTTGTGATATGTGTAGATTAATTTCATGCTAGTCATATGACAATATCATACTTTTTTTTGTATATTACTTGTGATATGTGTAGATTAATTTCATGCTAGTCATATGACCATATCAAACTGCTTAATTAAAATTTCATTTTTTAAAAACAAAAGAGAAAATTGAGTTTTTAATTTGTTAATTTGTTTTAACACCTGATTTTTCTTCTTTTTTTCTTTTTAATGAACTGCAGTATGGCAAAATAAGATTAAAATTAGAAAAACTAGCAGCATGGCTTGTCTCGGTGAGTTGAGAAGAATAAGTATAAAGAAATCATTTTATATTTTAGAAATATAAAATGTTGAGTAAAATTTGGCTGCAATGTACAGGTTTTTTTTTTTACATCTATATTTATGCACTTATTTGTGATGGCAGTAAGGAAGAAGTGCTTAAAATATTTTGTCTTGGTGCAAACCAATTTATTGATTTCTTTAGATAATTGAAATCTGCATAGTTTTAGGCAAAGCTTTTAGATGAACTCCATGGCAATTTACATGCTTAGAATAAACTTTGCTTGATTTATTTTTCCCATAATAATGTAGAAAAGAAATTGTTTGTTCCAGAGCAAAAGAACAAATGAAAAATTATATATAATTTCATAGTAAAAATTTGAAAAAATCATACTTATTCCTACACTTTTTCTTCTTTATATTTATTTAATCAAAAATACAGTTACAGACTGATGAAGCATGTAAATACTAATGTGTTCAGAAACTTAAGATAAGTGACAAACAAATCTGATATCACAGTGTACTTCAAATATTTTTAATATTATTTGGTAACAGTTTATTATTACTACAGAAACTGATACATGTGTTTGCATGAACAAGGTATTATATATTTTTTTTAGTACAATCATAATCAAAGTTTAATAAGCATTTCTTCCTTTCTGGTATGATAATGATTTTGCTCAAACTGAAATAAAACTGCTTGTTCGTAATTATTATGTCATGTAAAGGTTTATTAGCAATGTTTTTGTTTATACATTGAAATTCTATCATTTACAACATGTGTTGCATATTTTGTTCTGTTTTTAATGTATTAAATTTTATAGTACAAATAAGTGTGATATTCAAGCACAGTTTTTATTAAGAATTTTTTACTAAATACTAAAATTGTTAATTAATCATGAAGATTTATAGTTGTATTTGTTCATATTTTTAAATTGTTGATTAATCTTTAGATTAAATATTTTATTAAGTTAACAGTTATATCATAATCTGAAGATTATGCAATGAATTCTTTGTATAATAAACTATGCAAAATTACAGATTAATAAATGAAAAAACTTGAATTTCTTGTGTTATTTATTAATATAATCAACATCAAATTTGTTCTTAAAAAGATGTTTAATAGAAAAGTTTTTAAAAGAAGTAAACTAACTGTAATCAAGATCTGTGATGGATTGGTATAATTTATCGTAAACTAGCAGACCCTGCCTGACTCAAGTCAGAATCAGTTGAGGAAAACTAAGCCTGGGCCTGACCCCAATCTAATGAGAGAAAATCAGCCGAAACAGGTTTGTTCTGTGTAGCTTCGTGCCGTGCCGTGCCAGGCCAGGCCCGTGCAGACAATTAACTGAATGCAACAAAAACTAATAATGCTGTGGCCATTGCAAAAAACTTTTTTATATAACATTCTAATGTATTAATTCATAATTATAGTAGCATTTGCATCAACAATTATAAATATAAATCATAGTGCATATTTTAAAATTTAATACAAGGTGATAATAATCAGTGAATTAAAAGAACAAAACAACAGTGAGTATTGGTATTTGGGGTATTAAAATTAGATCAATACATACACTTTTAATCCTAAAACTCAAATATTAAATAAATGTGGTGCATTTCTACACAATAAAAAATAAGATACAGCTGTAATGTTCATTGCAAAAAACAGGTTTAATATTTCGTAATCAGGTCCAGAATCAAAAATTGGTGCAAAAAATAGGCGATTCTAGCAACAGTGTAGTTAAAAGTGTACGAAAGCTTTAAGAGTAGAAATAATATTGCAAGCAATGCTCGCTAAATTGCATAAATTGATTCTGGACCCGATTAGGAATTTTTCCCCAAGCATAGGATAGCAGCAGCACCTGTTGAGTGGTCAAAATTGAATCTGAATATTTTTATGTCAAGGTCTAATATTCAGTTTGATAAAATTTTGCTCATTAGTTCTTGAGATATAGCTATCGCAGAAATCGTGAAAAAATACAGCATAGCAGCAATACCTATTAGGCAGTATACACCCAAACTTAAGCGACATTTATTTATGTCAAGGTCTAACAGGATATGAAGTTTGATGAAATTGTGTGCATCAAAACAATTCTTGAGATAGAGCAGCCACAAAATTTATGTCACAGACAGACATTTAAAAAAAAAAATTGAACACAGGTGTGTTTTTGATGAAAATACAATATTTTTAAAATGTAATTATAAATTAATTTTATGGTGTTTTTCTGTAAGCTGGTTTTAGTTAATGTGTTGCCAAATTTTCTTTCAGTCGCATTGCACCCATTTCATTTGAAATAGATATCATTCACTCATTTAATTTAAAATAGTGTTGTTTTAATTTACACACACAAAAAAAGCTGCTACTGACGAGATTTACATCTGGCTACCGGAAAAGTATTTATGGTATGGCATAGAGTTCTGTAATCAGGTTTGCAGCCAATTAGAGAATGTGCCTGGACACCTTTACTGACAACTCCTTTGTCTTAAATAATATAGTTAGTAGCATCGCTACCTACAATAATGTTAAAAAAATTTCTGCAAGAAACAATAAGTATTTGTGGATAGTAAGGTATAAGGAGCTCCAATTTCATGCAGTTAATATGCATGATACCAAATAGACCAAATAAACCAAAATAGACCAAATAAACATTAAATTCAATAATTTGCACTTTCTACCAAACATAAATATGGTGAATTTGTCATAATCATGACCCATGCCAAATTTTCATATTATAACAGAAATCATGAATTGTAGTCTTGAAATTAGGTGTAATTTTTAAGATAAATATTGAATGCTTATCATGAAATTAGGAATAATTTTTAAGATAAATATTGAATACTTTTAAAAACAGAGTTTTTTTCCATAATTATTTTTTATTGTGGCAAACACTGGATGTTTTACTTGGTAATTATATCATTTATTGGCAGTGTTTTCACCTGTTTGTTACTTTTTACAGTTTTATATGTGAATACATTCAATTTTACGACTATCATTCAAATTTAACATCATCTCTTCGCACAGACTAAAATTATGGAAGATAATTTAATCTGTTAAAGTCATAGTAATGTAAGTCACTTATTTTAAAAATTAGTTTTAAATGCATGGTGAATATCTAGACATACCAAACTATTAATAGGAAAAACAGTATGTCATAGTTCTGTAGATAGCATCAGAATACATTATGTTTCTTGTAAATCCTTTGTATGTGAACATTTAAGAAAATGTCACTTGCACCACAATGACTTTAACTGCCTCAATTTAACATGTAAAAACTAATCTATTTTAAGAGTATCAGCTATGTTATATGCCATAAAAATAATTGAATTAACTTTGATATATAATCATTTTATGGACAAACTTATTTAAGTATTGAAATCTATGTATTTTTTCCGAAATGATTCAACAGCATTGCATTGGATCTGTGTCAATTTAAACCTCTTATCTAATGCAAATTTATATTTTCCATCAACAAAATATTGAAAAAACTAAATTGCAAAATCGCCTTTAAATATTCACCTAGTGAAAAACCCTAGAGCAATAGAATAGACATTAATAAAAAGGTAAAAAATGATTAAAAAAAATATAATGAATAAACAACACATTTTCAGATGACTTTCAAACAAATGAGGTTATTAAAAATGTGCAAAATATAATGCATGTACTAGGGTGGTGCCAAATTTAATTAGGCTAGTGATTGAAAATTAACGATTAGATTTTTAATTGTGACTAATGATTAACAGATTAAAATTAATTTCAATCAGATTAATTTAATTTGAATCAGTTTCTTTGATTAATGATTTACCTTCAATTCTTAATCCAATTAATGATTAAAATGTCATGTGTAATTTATCTAGAACAGATTAGGAAATTAAATATCTTTGTCCTTCTGTCCACTTTCTGTCCTTACTATAGTAAATATGCTTTTTTATATTTTTACTCATATGGCAATCATACTGAAGATAAAAACATATTAAACTCTAATTTTTTGGATTTTCTAGTGCCTACTATTCTGAAACTGACTAAATTTAATATATATGTTATTTTATGTTTACTCCAATTGCAGTCGGACCCTAGTAAAAAATAGTTAGGGCAGATTCAACTCAACCTCCTTTAACATTGTTAGTGCTACTTACCAAGAAACAAAGTAACTAAAATACTTTTAAATTATTTTTTCATTGTTTTCTCATATGGCAATCGTTTCTAAATTAAAATAGGCAGGATGGATTAAACTACATTTTCACTGCTAGGTCCATTTAGTGTAAAATAGAATAACTAAATTATTTGAAAATTGATTTTGTTTTTTCTGACAGGAATTGCAAGCAAATTATAAAATGTTATGACAGGATTTTTTCTGCAAGAAGGCATGGCATTACCAGCATAAAATAAACTTAGGAGGAATCTATTCTACCTATTTTTTATCCCAGTATGGTTGCTATATACTATTTTCAAACATTTTAGTTACTCAATTTCATGGTGGATGGTGCTGAAAAAAAAAAAATAAATAAGTTTTATCTGTTCTACCTATTTTTATTTGGGTATAATTGCAATTTCAGAAAAAAAAAATTCAAATAATTTAGTTACTCAAACTCTCGTCAGGTGGTGGTGAGTTGAAACTGTCTTTATTTTTTAAAAAAAAAACTTGAGTCTGATTGCTCGATAAATCATTTTTTTTTAGCACAAAACCATTTTTTAGATGCAATAATTACTCTATTTCACACTAGATGGTGCTATCAGTGACAATCAAAGTTGAGTTTAATCTGTCTTGTCAGGATTACTTCTGTAATCCTGACATAAAGTAAAAGAAAAAAAAAAGTAGTCCATCCTGGAAAGCATGTGGAAGCGTTCTCATTCATATGGTGCTTAAACTAATCAATATGAAGATAAAAGGCTCGTAAGAAATATATGTAATGTCATAAAATGACTTCAAAAACTGAAAAAGAGAAAAATGTGCAGGGTATATGAAATAATGACAAAATTAAGTAAAAACAAATAACTTTATTTTACATTAAAACAAACAAAAAGAGTAAAAGATTAAAAGAATTATTGAATAAAAGACAAGAATTCTAATGATATTTAAACATACACAAAAGCATCTTTGCTTAAAAAGTATATCATGAAGAAGTCAAATGACCTCCATAATATATAATAAGGACTTGAACTGGAACATCAAGGGTTAGGTATAAAGAACTGTAAAAGTAATTCATTGCTAAAAGGTTTCTAAAATAAATTTTAAGCAAAGTTAAATCATACTAACTTTTAGCTATAATAAAGTCATCATTAATAATAAAAAAAGTCAAAATATTAAATAATAATAAATAAAATCAAAATATGTCATCATTAATAACTTTTAGCTATAATAAAGTATCATAAATCAAAGTTTAAATAAGTTCAAAAAGCATTAAACTTTAATTTACCATATCAACCTTAACTTTTAAATATATATATATTAACTTTATTATCTTATAAACTTTAAACACTTAAAAGTTCTCAATCCAGCACTTCAAAATAATTTGCTCGCAAAAAAGAGCTATGATAAAGTTGCATAAAACTAAAAGAAACAAATATAGTTTATAAATTAGAATTAAACTTAATCTACATCTCACCCCCCTCCCTTCCATAACCAATCTATCACAAAAGAGAAGCATCTAACACAAATCTCTTCATAATCTGCTTGACAAAAGCAAAAAACTTTTCCAGATACCTCCCTCACTTAAAACAGAGGTTCATGTAATCCATCGTGATTTTAAATCACATCTAAAACAAAAGTCAAAGAACAAATAGAATTAAAGACATGTTACCAGAGTATTATTATTATATAAAATTCCAGGAACATCTAAAAAAGAAATATATGAATGATACAAAAGAGGTAAAGATGATATCCAACTCAAACTTTAACAAAAACTAACACGAATGAAAAATCAGGTATCAACAAGTTCCCACTTTAATAAAAGGAAGATAGAAAACTTCTCCCAATACAATGCTTTGCATACTCTGGAAAAATACTTAAAAATGAAGACATAAGAACTCCAGCCAGCAGGGAAAAAAGCATTTAAAAAGTCATTCCATCACTTTTAAACATCCATCTTTTAAAACCTCATTCACTGGCGATGCTCTTGATATATATAATTCACAAAACCAGGTCCTGATTATGAATAGGAACATGAAGCACGAGCTTCCCTTCTAAAAATTAAGAGGGCTCCCAAAATGATGGAAAAATGGGGCCTATAATTCCCATTTTTAAGGCATCCTGGTTTTATGGTTAGAAACTGCCCTCATAACTGAACATACAAGAACTGAATGTTTGATAAACAAATTCTATAGTATTTAATAAAAAGACAACATAAAAAAAGCTGTTTAATGAAATGTGAATTTTATTAAGCGGCTCATGGAAATATTTGTAGTTTTAATAATTTTCTATACAGATGTATTTTACAAACTTGGATAAAACAGGGCCTCGAAATGATACAGTGAATCCCATAACTTCAAAGTTTAATTGGGCCTGCACAAAACTATACTACCATTTTAAACTTAAAAGATTAAAAATCACCATAGCCTCATCACGTTAATACCAACATTGATTTTAAAAATCCAAGGAAGAGAATTTTCAATCTTTTGAAAATTTTGGTAGATTTCCACTTTTGCTTTTATATTTTGTTAATGAAATACACCCCCCCTCCCCTACATGAAATGTCTGATTCCCTTCTCTGCCCTCCCCAACACTAAAAGTTCAAAATCTTGAATTCTTTTGGCCTTCTTACTGCTCGCTAGTAATGTAACAACTTTAAGTAAAAAATCAGTCCTCCAAATTACAATCTCCCACTCCATCCAAAATTTGTTTCCCCCTCCTCCCTCAGCATGCAAAGTTTAAAATCTTTAAAACTCTTTATTAATATATATATGCTCTATTTGTTGCTGTCTAGTGACAATAAATAAATAATCAACCATTATAATTACCTCTCTACCCCCAAAATTTCTGCTTCCCCCCCTCTTTGTCAACCCCTATATTTTTTTAAGTCTATTTATTAAAAGAAAATCTTCTGTCCTATTTGTTACTCTCTAATAACAATAAATAAATAACAAATCTAAATTACAAACCCCTTCCTTTGAAATTCATATTACCCCCTCACCCCCGAGAATACAGTTTAAAATTTGTAAAACTCTTATTTGAAGAAATCTTTTGTCCTATTTATTACTCTCTAGTAAAAATAAATAGATAATTTGTCACCTAGATTTTCTCTCTACTCCTACCCACACACATACAATATTTAAAACCTTTAAAACTATTTTTTTTTTTAAATCTGCTGTATTTGTTTATCTTTAGTAACAATTAATGAATAATCAATCATCTAAAATACCCTTCTTTCTCCCAAAAGTTCTATTTCCCTCACTCAGCAAATACTTTAAAATCTTTAATATATATTTGTTTAAACACTGTTCTATTTCTTATTTTATAGTAAGGTAACTCAGCTCATCTACATCATCTCATATAAGCATCACTTATCTTAAATATTCATCCCCTTTGAAATTTTTGCTCTGTCCTTTTTTCCAAAGGGAGGGGGGGATACAGAAGGGGTTGGATTTCTAAATATGTGAGAGGAAAGCAAAAATGTTCATCTTTTTTTTGTAGTTTGGCTGCTCTTTCTTCCCTGAATCATGTGTACATTTTATGTTTTGAAATAAATATGTTCTCTAAAATAACTCCCCTCCCATTAACAAAATATCAGCTGTGAGAACAGTCAAACTACAAAAAATACTAAAATTTTCTGTCAGCAGTAATTTTGAGGGATTTAGCTGATTGATTATTTATTGTTACAATAAAATAACAAATAAAGAAAAATAGTATAATTTTTTTTTTTAAGTTTTTTAGGGGAGGAAGCAGTTTTTAGGGTGGGGCTTAGATTTTATATATTTATTTATAAAGCACAATGTAAACACATTGATAAGTTACGTTACTATCGAGGTGCAATAAATCAAAATACAGCTTCAAAACATTAAAACTGTAAGATGTTAAAATTTCATGAGCTTTCGGCTAAACATTAGCCTTCCTCAGATGAACAACAAGCAGTCGAGGAGACGCCACTCCGAAGCCTTTAATTATGCTAACTAAATCTGCAGTAGAATTGACTACATGCTCAGTGGGGGGTAGCATTGATTTAAGTAGTGGTACAGTTGATTTCCCTATTGTTTCAAAATGTACAGCACCAACCTACACAAGAGAAATCATTTGTACCACTACTTAAATCAATGCTACCCCCCACTGAGCATGTAGTCAATTCTACTGCAGATTTAGTTAGCATAATTAAAGGCTTTAAACTGGAAGATAACAGCATTCTAGCAAGTTTTGACATTAAATCTCTGTATCCTTCTATTGATGTTCAGGAAGTTAAACCTATTATTGAAAATATCATTATAAATAACCCAGCTTATAATGACAGTATTAAACATACTCTGATTTCCAGTATAAACTTAATTACTAACAGCAACGTTTTCTTATTTAACGGATGTTATTATAAACAATCTGAGGGAGCCCCTATGGGTTCACCTATCTCTGGATTACTGGCAGAATTAAAATTACGACCTCTGGAAAAACATATAATTTCTACATCCCCCATTAAACCTGCATTATGGGTTAGATATGTCGATGACATACTACTCATATGGAATCACGGTATCTCTGCATTGAATGATTTTCTGGCGCATGCCAACAGTATAGATAGAAATATACAATTTACTTGTGAAATTGAAGAAAATAGTTTATTACCATTTTTAGATATAGAACTTATTAAAAATATTTCAACACGTAGCATTGATAGGAATAACACAATATCATACAATAGTAATGTTCCGTTTAATTACAAAGCAGCAGCATATCGGTTTTATATCAAAAGGGCGTTTGAGGTTAGTTCAGAATGTTATTTAAATGAGGAGTTGAACAAAATTAAAGTGATTGCATATGAAAATGGTTTTTCAAACAAATTTATTAATAAGTTAATTTATGAGTACAGAAATAAACAAGCTACAATAGTTAAAAAAGATATGCAATCTTCAAAATTCTACAGTATAGATTATATCCCGCATCTGTTTGAGCGGATTAAATACGCATTAAAGAAATATAATGTAACTCTTATCGCTAAACCCCCAACCAAGCTTAAATATTTGGTACATAGAATGATCGACCCTATTGATAACCGAGATAAATCTGGCATTTATATTATTCCTTTTAAAGTTAATGACAGTTCTAAAATATATTCATATATAGGCATGACAACTCGCAAATTAAAAGAAAGGATTAAAGAGCATACAGCTGATATGAAAAAAAGTAAATTATCCACTGCTTTATCCAGATTAAATCAGGCCAAAGATATTGATGTATTTTTCAGTAAAGCTAAAATAATTTCACGAGGTTCACAGTATAATAGTTGCATAATCAGAGAGTCCCTAGAGATTTTGAAAAGGGGTGATAATGCATGTAATGATGTATTATCTTATCAGATCCCTCGTTTATGGTACAATATACTAGGTATCACTGGGGTTTTCGGTTTCTCCTGACCCACCCCAGCTGGTAATGGTATCATCCGGACTTCAGTCACCCCCTTCATTTCATGACTGTTTGGTTTCGCCCATTCCCAGCCTGTCCAAAACGCGCCATTTCGGAGTGGCGTCTCCTCGACTGCTTGTTGTTCATCTGAGGAAGGCTAATGTTTAGCCGAAAGCTCATGAAATTTTAACATCTTACAGTTTTAATGTTTTGAAGCTGTATTTTGATTTATTGCACCTCGATAGTAACGTAACTTATCAATGTGTTTACATTGTGCTTTATAAATATTTTATTGGGTGAATTTGACGTTCCTATTATATAGATTTTTCTATATATTTTTATTTATATTTATTTATTTTTGAGTAAAAATCTGTCGAAATACAGAAGATTCTCGCCCCTTCTTACTTCTAAATTAATGATAAAAAATGATAAAGCAGATTTTTAAATCCCGATTATAAACCCTCCTCCCACATTTCAACCCTTTTTGGTTTTGAAAAGGATGGGGGGGGGGGGGGGGCTTACAATCGGGATTTTACGGTAGTTTAACATACTTAAGAATTGAAAATAAACAATAATCTATGCATGTGAAACAGGAACTTAACTCACTAAAAGTTAAAAGAAAATGGAAAGTATCTGTGTTACAAGTATGAAAGGAAGCTGAGTAGAATCTGTCTTACTTTTTTTCTAATTTCGTTATGTCGTCACACAAGAAAACACAAACTTTTTTTCAAATACAATAGTTACTCTACTCCACACTAGCAGCATAAGTGAAAGTTAAGTTTAATATATGTCCTACTAATTTTAATTTAAGTATGACTTATGAGAAAATGCAAAAAAAAACATTTTTCAAATATTTTATTTATTTTTATTCAAGCTATGTGGTGCTAGCAGCATAAAAAGAAATTTAGTTGAATCTGTCCTATTTTAACTTGTGTCCAATTGCAATTCAAGAAAACATGAAAATCAATTTTATAAAATGTAGTTACTCCATTTCCAAATAGTATAAAGTATAAAAAGAAGATGGAAGGTGTTATCAGCATAAAAGGAAGTTGTGTTGAATCTGTCTTAACCGTTTTTTATTTGGGTATGATTGATGAATGAGGAAACATAAAAAGCAATTTTCAAATATTCCAGTTACTTTTTTTCAGCCAGGTGGTGCTTGCAACTTAAATGAATGTTTAGTTGAGTCTGTCTTAACTTTGGTATGGTTGTCACTGGAGAAAGCATAAATGATTAAAAATAACATATGGTTTAAAAAGACTAATCAATAGACTAAAAAAGTAATCGATTGATGCCAATCCTGATATGTACAAATAAAAGTGTCTGAAATGTCAGGCTTTGAACTTGCAAGGGATTATTAAACAAGTGATGCAACAGTTTCAGAAGTAGCATAGTTCAGTTGGCATGTTGAAATTCGCAAAAAGTATCAAATTTTTAAGTATATATTCAAAATAACTCCAACATGTGCTGGCGATTTGTGATTAGAAACTCATTTTATAATGATTGATAACTGATGTATTTTATGTTACTTTTGCTTGCTGGTATATCCTGATGTCTGATCAACTACTAAATAAAGCTCCTGGTTTTTTAATTGAAGCATTTTTACTTCTAAAACTTACATTCTACACACATTCTATAGCACCCTTATCTTTTTTTATAGCAAGCCTCTTCAATTTGTAAGTAGATGTTTTTATTTCCTCATTTCAAAAGATGCAAGTTTTTGAAAATGTCACATTTTCAAATTAGAGAAATTACAACTTTACAATTTATCATCATGCTTTGCTGTCGAGGGAGCAATGACAGAATGTCAGAAATCTGGATGTCAGCTTCAAAATTTTCTACATCTGTTTGTGCTACCCGAATAGCCTGTAGAACTTATAGCATGACCTAAAAAAACTTGATTTCAACAAAAAAAAAATTAAAAAAAGAAGTTTGAAAAAAGCAACAGTGTGGTGCAAAAATCGATTGAATTTTGCAATTTAGAGCAAGTATTGCATCACTACATTCAGTAAAAAGTCATGCTCAACTACATAAAGCAGCCGACCTCTCAGGTTTATGACTACATTGCCAAGAGAAACATCATAGTCCTCTCCCATCTAGCAAGCATTTTGAGATGTTATTTTTAATAACCACTTTACTAAATTAGGACTGTGTATTAAGTAAAGAAGTGTTAAAGAAATTGACAATAAAAAATGTATTATCAGGGAATTTTAATAAGCAGTGTTATGATCATTCTGACAAACTTTTGATAATTTTTAATATATTTACTTACCTATATACTTACTTTAAAGTGGTTCTCAAATGACCTGCTTAACAACACAACTTTCTGACTCATTTTTAAACACAAAGGCATAAAATTGGCAGGCCTGACTATTGAAGAGATTTGGAATAAAAATGAGTTTTTCCATTTTCTAGTATATAAATTACTTATCTAGATATAAGAGATGTGTGACATGTTTTTCTCCTTTCTTGTGATGCAGCATTGTAAATTTGGTTCAAAACACCAACTTTGACATTATTTTCTGAAAGGTCTTCTGCCTTTACCAAAAAAGAGAAAACGTGTTTTGATTAGAAAGTTTCTGAAGAAGAATACTTGCTAATTTCATGTGTTTCTGAACAAAAATGAATTAAAAAATATGTCAAAGTAGCCAGTTTAGATTTGAGAACAGCCTTAACAAAATTTAAAATACCTTTAATTTTCCAAATTTCCTATTTTAACTGAAAAACCAGGAAAACACTTAAAATATGGAAATAACATTTAATTAAAAAAAAAAAATAGTGTAAACAATGTGTGTAACTTTGAATTAAAATAACACAATAAAGATGCATGGGGTTTTTTCTTTATTTCATTTATTCTACAAAAAATGAGGTAATTACAATTTTCCCCCTAAATTTTCCCAATTGAAACAACAGCTGTGGGAAAATATTACAAAGCTGAAACACCTCAACCCAAAAGCAATGCAGCTAAAAACACAAAACAACAGAAAACGCACCGGTCACAGTAATTCACAACAAGTAATAAAACTTACAATGCCAACAAAACTACTAAGCAGCAGTATATAAAAGAGACTACATACAGTTCAAACTGATAATTCATTTTGATTGCATACAAATTTTTTGAAAAGCACTTAAATTTGCAGGGAATGTTGACAGCCTAAGGGCCAATGTGATCAAGGTAAGTACAACAATACAATTATCTTTACAGAATATAACAGGGATAAGACATGTAGATTTTTACTAATTATTATTCTTGAGTAAAAGGCTGCAGTTTTTCCATATATTTTCACCGGTATAGAAGCAGCCTTATTATACATAATTTTAAAATGTTAGTTTGCTGAATAAATAATAGAAAAAGTTGTAAATTCTTTTTAAAAACCTTTTCAAAAGTGTTTAGTAAAATTTGAAATGTTATCCAGATAATAGTCTAAAAATATATATATGCTCTTTCCAATAGGAGTATATATTGTAAGAAGATTAGACAATCTGAATTGCAAAATGTACATACTTAAATTTAAAATATGTTAAAATTAGATATTTTTCTCATGAAAAGGTTGCACTTCGTAAGTTGTTGAAATGACACCACTTCTTAAATATTAAAATTCGTTGCAATGTGTAATATTCAAATGCATATTTTCATACGTATGAACAGATTTTTTTTTTTTTAAATTTCAATATCTCACCAACAAAAACAAATTAGAATTTTATTCTCAATAATAATAAAATAATAATTTAAAAAAGGATAATAAATATATTTATATACAGCAAATTCATAGTGCTTTGTCTTCAAATATCAACCCTACATTCGAATTCATACTACTTAAGCAAAACAAAATTCAATTTAAGAACAAGGCACATAGATTTTGGTGCTTATTATTTATTTTTTGTTTGTTTATTTTAGTAAATTTACACTTTTAAGCACAGAATATATAAATATATTTATTTATTTATTTACTTATTACTTAAAGTGTAGAAGGGAGAATGTCTTTCCCTGTTATAAATTCTTATACAGAAAGGGAACAAAAAAAATCTTTGAATAAAAAGTATTTAGATAAAACTTTTTCCTTCTGAATTTTCCTTTTGTCTTTTAATAAATTAAGCTGCAACAAACATATTTAAATACTTAACACCAACATTCAACTGCGAAGAAAATAAGTAGTGCATGCCATTATTTATTTCATGTAAGCTTTTCCCCTAAAACAGCATATACTGCTTTCTTAAAGACTATCAAATTTTACTTTATAGGAAAGATGTTCTTAAATTCATTTAAAAGAAACAAAAAACATGAACATTAAAAACACAAACTTATTCTTCTGTACATTACAAGAGGGAGATGTATAATCTCATAAGTTACATAAAGGTAAAGGGGATAAAAAGCTCATTATTTTAAACTATTTTAAAAAGTCTCCTCTTACAAAGAAAATGTAATGGCTCAAGGGACAAACACAAACAAGGGAAATATATATATATATATAATTAAAAAAAAAATACAATGTTATATTACAATGTAATTTTTGAATGCATGTTAAAGCACATACATGTTATATACATTAATGGTCTAAACCAACACTTATTGTGCTAAAAGATGCTGAAGTTGTGCATTTGCTGATTTTTCTTTTCATTTCTAACGCATCTCATAGGCATATGGCAGTACAAAATTGGCACTTCAGGTGTTTGTAACAAAGATTTGCACAGCTAAATTATTTTACAAAAAAAAGTGAAATTTTAAGTAAGCAACCTTAAGTGTTCCAGACACAGTATGCTTGTAAATCAAAAATATACTTTAAAAAAGAAAAACTGGCATCAACTAATAAATAAGAAATAAAAACTTTGACAGGCTATAGTATTATATAATTTTAAAAAAACATATGTTTTAGACTAAAATAACCATGTCCATCAGGATAAAGGATCATGATCATTTTTTGTGGTCTAAAATGTATGCAATTGCTTATTTTTGATTTTATGGTATCCCATTGAAATTGTTATTACACATTTATTGTATGTATTTAATTAATTAAAAAAAAAGCTTCATTAAAGACTTGGGTGATAGAAAATTGGAATTAAAATAAGTAAATTCAATCTTACGGCAATTCCTTGTCTATAACTATGTTCAAAAACTAGAACAAATTCAAGTAAACTGCCTAAAACTACTGTTAAACAATATATCAAAATGATATAGTGCAAACATTCTAATCAAATTCTAGGTGGAGGGGGGAGAGAGAATTTGATTGAAAAAAAAAACATTTACATATATATATATATACACATTTATATGTTTAACATAGCCTTTATCAAGTGATCAAGAGAAACAAGTTAAATATTGTATGTTTATTCAGATTTTATAAAAAGAGAGCAAGCTTTAAGCAAAACAATTGAAAAAATATTAACTCATTTGCACTAGTGCATGAAATAAGCATTACAAGTGCATGAAATAATCATCACCAGAGTATAATAATATGTAAGCTACAATATTCACCAGAGCCCCATAATTGGCAGTAAATGTATTGGGGCATATTTAGAGTTACAATGCCTGCCCATACCTTACAATGTGTACTTTTTCTTTCTTTTCTTTGCTTGTTCTCTAGTAATGTAGTCATATTTTGATCACGAGGGTCTAAAAACATCATTTAATGCATTTTCCATGGGATTGTGTTTCTCAAAATTATATAA
Source organism: Maratus michaelseni (assembly GCA_963931845.1). Taxonomy (NCBI): domain Eukaryota; kingdom Metazoa; phylum Arthropoda; class Arachnida; order Araneae; family Salticidae; genus Maratus; species Maratus michaelseni. The sequence goes on along the minus strand of OZ007587.1, from coordinate 377,819,777 downwards.
TCAAAACATATATCTGAAACCTAACTTGGGCAGACTAATCTATATGGCAGTCAAATATAATGTTAAAATTGTAATGATACATTTTTGAAATGGTTAAGTAATTTCTAATCAGTACAATTAAAATAACTTTTTATTGAAATTTAAATTAATTTGATGATGCAAATAGCAGTTATGATGGACTTTTATATTATTCAGTCCTTTGCAGAAACATTCTTGCCCTTCTTTAAAAAAGATAACTCCCTTAACAGTAAATTTAAAGAGAGGACGCATTTAGGAAGTCAAATTCAAATATGCATAAAAAAAGAGAAACTAGTAATTTATCTACTATATTATACAATCTTGATTGAAATCTGAATCCAGCAACAATCTATTAGCAGCCAGCACTTTAACCACAAGACAAGATGAAGGGCAAACAGCTTAATAATAAATAAGACAGAATTTTAAAAAAATAGTATAATAATTAAAAAATAGTTTGTTTTTCCTAAGTTAGCATGTTTTTCAAATGATTTTATAGACATATCTATTCAGAACAAAGAGACAAGCTATAACTGTTCTGTGAAAGAAAACAGACGTGTGTATATACATACATATACACGTGTTATATAAAAAATATCAACAAGTCTGCATTTATTTGTATTGTTTCTTATGTTTTATGTGCATTTTGAATATATATATATATATATTATACACTACTGGTATTTCACCAGAAATTTTTAATTTATTGGTTACTAATAAAATTCTGCTAGGCCAACATTGCTGTGAATTTAACTAATAAAATGCCACACCTAAACGAGGAATTCAATATTTTTAATATTATTTTATTGAATATTCTTACGTTTTACACTAAAATATACCTCTTAAAAACACTCGTGATAAAGGCTACGTTATTCACTATTTATTATATTTGATCAAATGTTTTTATAGTAGCCTGCTGTTGAACTGTAATGTATGTATGTAGGAAGCCATGTTAAAAGAAATGTGACAAATTTAAACAGAGATTACAAAGCCATTATACAACATCACACATATCTATAATCACATTTTAAAATAAAGAAAATTAAATACAAAAGGAATGTTTTATGTAAGTTCTGGAATGTAAAATGTTTAATATATATATTTTTTAAAATTATAATTTATATTTTTAGAATAACTAATTTATGGAGGGAATTTTTTTTTTTTTTTTAAATAGATTTTCATTTAAGTCGGGATCAATTTTATTGCTAATAATGTGCAGAAATGAACTACTGGAATGGAATAAAACCTAGCTTTTCATTAGGTTTCACAAATGATTCAAATACATATTGCAATCATGCTCTAATAGTAAAATTAATATTTGTACATTATAGCTTTTAGAACCATTCAGGTTCATTAAAGAATAAAGAAAAATTGATTGAAAAAAAAGAGCCCCCACCCCTCAATCTTTGATCGAATATATATTTTTTCTCTTTAAAAAAAATAACAAATATACATATATATATCTACATGGACTTTAACCACAATTTAAAATTTTTATAAATGTAATATGTGTGTGCAAGTAAAAATTTAAGTTTCCAAACTTAAATAAATTAATTTTTGATCAGAGATGCATTTAAAAATGTTAATTTAATATGACAACAAAAGATTTTTTTTTTTTTGGGGGGGGGGGGAATTATACAGAAAATAGTATTTCAATTTAATAAATACATATATTTGTATAAAGTCAGAATAAAACTTAATTTATGAACTTTTTTTTTTCTGTTTAATCAATATTTTAACTAGGTTAAATTATACCAAATGGCTAAATGAGACTACTTATTCAGATCATTTAAATTATACAGCTGTGACTCAGGAATTATGGGATAAGCATTGATCAGAAATACAAATCCCACATAAAACCCTTTTTAAGATAAGTACAAAAACAATCCGTGCTAAAACAAAAACCTAATGTGTTTTTTAAAAAAGTTAAATTTATAAATAACTTGAAAATTTTACCATACAGCTACTCCAAGTGTGCCGGTGATAAAGAATAAAAAAGAACAGCAGTATCGTATTTACTGTTTCTGCTGTTTTCTGTTCTTTTTCATTTGCACTGAAGATAAAACTCTAAAAGGCTGGAGAAGTTGCACCCTAGATTTATTTTGATATCTGTACTTTTTAATTTATTTATCTAACTTAAATATTGAATGCACATAAATGTTCCAGAAAAAATTATTTGGCCATGATTATTTAGAGGAAGAATTTTAGTTGCCAGGTTTTATTCCACCAAGCTCACTGATGATCTAAATTTTCTAAATAATAATAAAAAGAAATTACAAAAATTTATAGTTTTGTATTAACAAAAAGGAGAAAAAAAAACTTACTCCAATCAACGTTTAAAAAAACATTTACACATGTACAAAATTGGCACCAAATGATTATTGACCCAGTAGCACCAGTCTTGCATAGCATTGCATTAGTCATCTTTGTCACCCACAGAGATGCTCAAGAGCTGGAGAGAACACAGCTGAGGGCAACACTTTTAACCCCTTTTTAAAATGTCGAATAAAATGTATGCCAAAAAAATTTCAAAGTTAAAGATTTAGGGTTAATAAGGCCTATTTTTGTTGCACAATATGGTCACCCCCCCCCCCTTTTCATTACAACACTTCTGACAATGTTTTATTAAATTCTAAATATTGTTTGACTACAAATGGCAAACACTTGCAACAATATATTGAAAAGCAATTTCCTTCTGAAACTAAGGTAACATCTCGATCAAATTATTCTAAAAATCGGAGAAGAAAGAAACGCTGATTTCTCCCACTTTACACATAACTATGTCTCCTACAGGGTGGATAGAACTGCCCTCGGACTCCACCAACTGCAGCTCTATGATCAGTGGGTGGACAATTTTAATCATATGATTAGAATTTTTACAGTTATAATGAAAGTTAATCTTTCTTGCTCAAAAAGTTAAGACTGTTTTGTAGATTTTTGTTATCTTGGATGATATTTTAAAACTTTCTCGCATTTTTTAAATCTTAAAATAATTACACCAGGGTAAACTTTTTAATGTAGATTTTCTCCTTTATGTAAATGTCTTCATAGTATAGCTACTCTAAAATTTCAAAAAATTGACAGCTATATGAAAAAGTTGTTTAACATATACAAGAACTGCAAATCAATTAACTTTATGAGCATGAAAATAAACTTGCACCATCACTGAAAAAAAATGCTAATGTCACAAAATACGTATCCATAATCAGCATTCCAAATTGCTATTAGTCTGCAAGTCTGACATCAATGAAAACAGGATTGGACACCCTGTTAATCAGTTCAAAACTGCCATGTTGACACAGACAGCATATTCTGAAACTATTTTAAATCAATTTTTAAGACATCCAGTCATTTTAAGAGGTTTCAGATAAATGAACCAGCAGTGATTTTGAATGCTGCCAATTCATATTAATAAAAGGAAAATGTTTGTCTGTTTCTCTGTGTGTGTATGGGTGATGGCTAAGGAAATCTAAGAAGCTTACAAATTTGGTTCCTAATAGACAAAAACAGGCCCAAATGTACCTGCAGTACAATTTTTTTCCCTCTCAATTTTTTATGTGATTTTTAGATTTTTTTTTGTTTTTTTTTGCGGCAATATTTTTTGACATTATTAAAAGAATCCATTTTTAATATTTTAGTGCAACATAGAAAATTTTGTCCTCGTTTCAATAAATTTTATTCGGTGTTTGTACATAGAGTTTTAATTTTACACAATTTTTTTTAAAGTAACTTTTTCGGTACTTTGTTCTTTATCAAATGTTCTCGTCAACTAATCTTTGTCATCTAAAGATGAATTTTATATCACTGTATAGAGGAAAAATTTGGGAATCATTTAAAAACAAAGATTTTTTTTTTCTATGAAATAATAATAATAATAAAAAAAATCTAAGTCAGCTTGCGGTAAGCTTTTGCCATGTCTAGAGTGCCATAGAAGTCTATGTGTCATCTCAAGAAAACTCCCAGTAAGTCCTGCCCCCAAAGGAGAAAATGATTAAAATGGTAACGAACATGGTACTTTGAAAGATGTTAGGGCCGCTCATGCTACATTTTATTTTTTTCTTAATTTTGCACACACAGAAATTTTCAGGTTTTTTTTTTTTTTTTTTTCTTTAGCAAAGACATTTTCAATGTTCATTATTTTTATTATATTTTCGTGATTTTGTGTTTTTAACGGTTGGGTATTGTAATAAACTAATTTATTTTGGCACAATCAAAATTTCATGTTTTTTTTTTGTGTTTTGGGGCATATTTTTAAGTGTATATTTATAAGGTTATTTTAGTTATTTTATGATTGTGCATTTTAGCTAAATAAGCTATTTATTTGATGCCTTGTATTAACGAAAGATTCCCCTTATAAGTGATTCTTGTTTTAACGATTTATAGTTTTGAGGTTTTTTTTTTTTTTTTTTTTTTTTTTTTGTAACTCTAACCATGAACGGCCCACTGGTCTGTTTTGACCGATTTCTTTCATTAATCTGGGGCTGGGTCTAGGCTTAATTTTTCTTGGTTGACTCAAAGAGGGCAGACCTGCTAGTAATTTAATAAAATAATACCAGAAGTGTTCTAAAAACTAAAATAAAACTTATTAACCCTTTCATTAACTCAAGAGAAGAAGGAAAAAAAAGGTCATTATGCACAAATAAATGAATAACATTTCACATGTGAGGTCTAAACAGCCTTTCTTACAGGAAAAAACAGTAAAATTATCTTGAGTTTCTTCACTTAATATTTAGGCTCATTTTTTTAAAATGCTTTTTAAAAACAAACATTTATTTGAACATAATGAATAAGATAATATAACAATATTCAAAAATTTGGATAACAAATTTAATTTTAAAAAAATATTATAAATTTAAAATAATCTTCAAAACTTAAACTGCAAAGAAAAATATGATAAACTAAATTTAAGTACTTAAAAAAATATATGGTGTGGTACTCCATTCATTTAAGTTCCACAGTAACATATATATATATCAATCACAGATGGTACATCCAAACATACTGTAGTGTTCACATAAATATGATTTGAATTTGAATTGAAATCTGAGTGCTGTGAAGCTCAAGGGGTTAAAACATTGCTGTGAAATTTTCTAGGAAAAAATCTTTGGAAAACAGCAAATTAAATGTATGCCACCGGTAGAATTCAAACTTAAAAAGTGAAGAGTTTTGTGACGCATCAGTGATCTCCTCGTAAAAGTTCCATGAGTAGATTAAAGCCAGGCACATCACCAGCTTTTTGTTTTGTCGTCAATGAGTCTTTACCAACTTGACAAGCTCTTTCAAGTTCAGGAAGCCTTAATAAAAGTTCCCCAAATTTGCTAGGTTGGTGAGGATAATGTGAAGATGTATAACTTTGCAAGGCTTCAAGAACTTCTTTCTGACAAGCTCGAACTTTGTCAGGTTCTTTCAAACCATGTGCATCTGAAAAAAAAAAAATATTTTAATTTTTTTTTTTCAAATATTAATTGCAGATTAATTTTTTATTTACATCTTTTACTTTAAAAATAAAGTAAAAAGCATTATAAAAGCAATTTTCCAAAAATTAAGTTTTAAACTTAATTAGAGTTCAATTTTAGTTTTCACTTGCTTATTTTCAACAATAGATTGTACATAAAAATTAATTACCAACCTTTCACAACCCCATCCCACCACCAAGCCCCCTTTTTTAGGGTTTTGTTCATCTGACGGAACCTTATTCATCTCACTCCTCTATATCTCTGTTCATCCATCCATCACAGAGTTTGTACTCAGAAACTATATAAGTCAGAGACTTGAAATTTTGCATACTTATAGCTGATTACCTCCTGTCACACGACAAATCGCAAAAATTTGAGAAAGTCATATATTATTTTAATGAAATAAATGAGTTTAATGACATCCGACCATTTCTGCAAATTTTAGTAGATTTAAAACAGAACTTTAATTTTACTTTTTTTTGCATGGGGAGTAGTATTAGTGTTTTCCTCCTAATCCAAAGGTTCCAGGTTCAAGTCTCAGCGGCGGAAGTTGACATTTTTGATTTTTACATTTCATTGTTCGATGGATTTAACTAAAAAAAACTTTGGTTATTTTTTTGCCATTTTAAAAATTTTGTTTTTTTAGCTAAAATTAAATCATATAATTAAATATGCTGTTACAATTTTCTGAAAATCAGTTCTTGATATTTTTTATTTGATTTACAAAATTGCTTCCTCTTGTTATCATTTTATTATTAAATTTAATGGTGCTGTCATCTATGTTCTCATTGATAAATGATAAGGTTAATTATTTTGGATTTATTAATTAAAGGATAAAGTGTTTTGAAAGGAATATTAAACAAAACCCTTTGTGCAATATTTTATCACACTTTCCCCCCCTTGCCCCCCCCCCCTTTTTTGTGCTTACTTTAATTTTTACATTCTAACAAGCTGGATAAAATATAAGTGAAATAAAACAATTTACACGTAAGAATAAAATTTAGATATTTATCTTTCTCTGAATAGAAAAATTTATTCGAAAGATAAAAATATTTTTTCCAAAAACTTTTGTAGTTTGTGAATTTTATTAGATGTTTCAATAAACAAAGGTCCAACACTAAAACTATTCATTGTGCATGTAAGTTGCACTAATGTTCATTATTTAATGGTAGCCAATTTTATTGTTTTTTATAAAACATGACACATTATCCCCTTTACAAATCATTGATAAATTTAGTGGTAGAGAATTTGATTAAAAATAAAATTATTCTATTTTTATGTAACATAACACATTTATCACCTTTGCAAATCACTGAAAAATTTAATTGTACACATCACTTTGAGAACTTCGGTGAAAATTAAACATGCCAATCTATAGACTTTTCTTGTAGTTAATGTTACGTACTAATTTAATTATATGGTTATGGGTGGAGAAGGGAATGAGAAGGTATACATTGTAAAATTATAAATCCAAGAGTATATATTTTTATTATAATCGTCAAGGGTACAAAATGACTTTCAGGAGAGCATTTAGTTAAGTAAATACACAATATTTAATCCAAAGCATGATTTAATTGTTCCGTTTGTGTTTCTTGAGTTGAAATAAAATGCAACAAGATATAAAAAAGATTCTTGATTATTTAAATACTTCCATCTATATACAAATGTTACAGTATTTACAGAATTATACTATATCAACATATATATTTTGACTGTTCCATCAATGGAACTCAGAATATATTTTTAAAACACTTCAAGACAATTTCTTCGATTTTGGAAGACAATGTATTAGGTTATATTACAGTTTGATATATTGAGCCTTTTTCTTGCCTACTAATAGGCATGATATAACAAAGGACTACATTGTACATTCATTTAGTGAGAAAGTGTAAAAACTGTTGAGTTCGGTGAAATAAAAATATTCTTAAAAAGAAAGAAAACAATTACATTTATGATACAGGTATATAAAGCTTTCAGGTAGGGAACGGTTTTAACTGTTATAATGTTCAGCATGAACTTAAACAATTTATATTTTAAAATAACTAAAAAAATTCTAGTATGTATACGGCACTGTTCTGTATGGTAAATTATGTAAAAATGCATTAAAAATTACATTATAAACCTGAAAAATTTAAACAAATTTAGAGAAAAAAAAATTAGAATCGGCAAAAACAAGCAAAGAGTTTTTTTTTTTTTTTTTTTTTTTTTTTTTTTAAATCAAAGGTACCATAATCTTTAAACAGGGCTTTGAACCAAAAAAGGGAAACAAATATAAAAGTAAAAAGTTTTACTTAAAACACATTTTACATGTTTATCTTAAAAATCACACAATTTCATGAATGTGACTCATATTGTTCCAAAAGATTTCTGTTACAGTACGTGAATTTTGCATAGGCCCCCATTATAGAAAATGCTTTTATTTATGTTTGGTATAAAGTGTGAACAATTTATTTTTTGTTCAATTTCTTTTTTTGATATAACAACAAAAACGGGGGTGGGGGGTTAAAATAATAATCATTATTTAATTAATCAAACCTATTAGTTGATAAATCAGTTCTGAAAATATGAAAATACTGTATTATCATCAAGAACACACAACAGTACACATTTTCTAGAATACATAATATTGCACATAAGAAAATGGGTGAAAAATGAATTACGAAATTCCATCTTCACATCAGAGTTGGGCAAATTTGTAACTACAATTATTAAAATTCTTGCAGCACTGTAGCTAGAACCTCATCCCATTCCATCATTTGACAGAATTTCTGTGCCTGAATGCATGTAACTATAAATCGATTACATACAATTAAATTGTAATTACACTGCAGATAATTGCAATTACAAATTTGCCTGACTCTCTTTCATATACCTGAAAAAAGTTAAAGATATGACATATAAAAAGCATTTCTGGTGGAACAAAAATTAAAACTGAAGTTTTTATTTTTTTTTAACTCTGGAAATAAACAGCAAAAACAGTTCAATTTTCAAAAAATTCAGTTTATAAAATTTCACTTATTTAAAAAATGACATCTGCCATTTCCATGGGCAAGATATTTGTAGAAATATTTATATAATACACAATTTTTGAAGCAATTTTTGTTTTAAAAATTCCACAGTCAAAGGATAAAAATGCAAATGATAAATATACTACATATTTCAAATACATGACGATTTGAAATATATAATAATAGCGATATAGATTGGTCGAAAGGATTTTGAAGAAAAAAATAATAAATTAAGCAGTCAGGAGTTTAAGGAAATAAGGCATGTTAAAACACAAATTATCTGCATTGAAATTAATTTAATTAGATTATCAACAATGAATTATAAACTAAGACATAGGAATAGGGTCATTCAATACACATGTGCCCAAAACACCAAACAGAAGAATGAACAAAAAATACGGGCAATTCCCCCCCCCCCCCCCCTTCTCATTTCAAGACTAAAGAATTGTTATTTAAGATTAAAAAGGCAGTTAATTCAATCTATATTAAAACAAAAATTTTGTAAAATTATGGAAGTCTGGGGTGAAAAGAAAAAATAATAATTTAATATGATAATTTGTATTAACATTTGGTATGATGATATTTATTAGCTTCAGATTTCATTGATGATTTCAGAATTGAACTGATAACTTTTATTTTTAAGGGAATAAAACCCAGAATTGAACTGAACATCATTATTTTTTAAGAGACATATCCGAAATATTTTACTTTAATTGAAACTGCCTTGAAAAATATTAAAGTTTAAAGGCCATGTTTTGAAACCCAATTAAACTAGAAAATTGTAAGTATTAGAATTCCATAATGATGACGACAACCATGCCTATACCAACCTGATGTGAGTAATATGATGACTTTGAGTGAGACATATTCATACTGATCCACTTGTAACCTCCTCAGATGCTCAGTGAGATTAATCATCCTTTCTATGACAGGGCTCAACCCCATCGCCTGCGCCTGTTCAACAGTAACAGATTTCTCGTGTGATATTCGAATTTCATTGGGTGTTGACATAGATCTATAACAGCAGCTAAGTAAAAGTAGCTCACACCAGGAGTTAATTAGAAGAGCAATTTGATCATCCATCTGAAAGTTTTGAACAAGTATATAAGTTTACATAAAAAAGGACTACAATGATTTTTTTTTTTTTTTTAAATATTAATCAAATAGAAGTATAATAAGATCAGTAAGGAAAGTTCTGCTCATAAATAAAAACAGTTATTAAAATCATTTGACTCTCGGTACATACTATAATTCAAACCTACTAAAATAGAACAGCAAGAGGTCCAGAAAAAAAAAAATCATTTTACAGTCTATTTAAAATTAAGAAAACAAGTAAATAAAAGCATGTGTAGCTTGACAGCTTTTGTAATATTTTGACTAAAGCCAATGCCAGCCAAACATTGATAATTGCCAAAGCAACAATCATTGGTTTGCGTAACACAGTTTGTCAAAATAAATGTTTAATATGTGTAATTAATGTATCAGTGAAATATGATTTTGCTTAATTAAATTTTAAACGTTAAATATTTGTCAAAAAAAATTCTGTTTTTAAAGAGAAAAAAGTACAAAAAACAGGAATTTTCTGGTGTAAATTTAGCAACCCTTATGTTTATTTAAATTCTCTCTTAATTTAGAATTGAACTATAGACAGGTTTTCCTCACAACAGGCACCATGGACACCCGCAGAATAAAAGGAAAGGGATATTTTGGAACAAATGTGCCTGCAGTCTGCTGCCAAGGCTTTTTTCTTTTTTTTTTTTTAAATATAGAATGTAAATATGAAATAAGCTAAATGAAGAATTTTTTGCTAGAACACCCAGTGAGACAATTTTTAAACATATTAACATAAAAAGTTGTTTTTTCAGATGGAGAAATGAAACATTTTATCATCATTTCCTGAGAACCAACCCTGTTTAAGATCATTTTTAAACACATGAATGTAAAAGGAAATACAAAGCAATTGTCTTTCACAGGAGGTTCATGTGGGCAGAAACCTCTGATTCCCTGAGACTTTTTTTTTTTTTTTTAGTATTTGATAATTTTAAGTCCTTTGAAAAGAATTATTTTTTTTCAAAAACATCAGAGAAAAATAAATTTTAGTGAATTAAAATTGAAAATCCACAGAAGGACAGATACCCTCCCCAATCCACCTTGTAGGTGCTTATGACAGGTTGAAATGATAATGTACTTTTTTTCAGGGACAATAAAAATTTTCCATTAAAGCTAGAATTTTATTACAGACAGAGACAGGTTTTGCTGTGTTAGGATGAAAATAACTTATTTCTGAAGTGATGAAATTAAGCAATCAGAATGCCAGTAATCAGTCATAAGCATAGTTTGAACTTGATTCAGATTATAAATCAACATATTTTGAAAGATTTATCTCACATTTTTCACAGTCAATCAAACTTGACTTGTAAATATTAGCAGTACATCATCTAAATTGTTATCTGAATTCTCATAACAGTAAAGTGCAAAATTGTAGCATCATAAATTTTATTTATCAGCAATTGTCTTATATTTAATGGAAGAGTATAAATATAAAGGCATCTTCTCATGTGATTCAGCTTATTAATTTAAATTATATATAAAAAGTATTTAAAATTTTAATAGAAAAGTTATTTGGAAAACAATTTTTTTTTTTTTTTAACTTTATCTCTTTATAATTTTTTCAATAAAGTTTGAGACGGGAAAAACAAAAGATTTAAAATATACAAGCAATGTGTTTTTAAATTTTAAATTCATAAAAAAAGCAACTCATCAAATTTGTGAGTGATATTATATTTTGTTTATTATTTTATTTTTCATAGTTTTACTGAAAAATCTCATCTAGTAACCCTTCCATTTATGATTTTATTATAATAAATATGTAATTAATGAAAACACAGTAGCAACAAAAGAAAAGTTACAATGTAATCATTTTAAAATGTCACATTTTGATCACTAATGTAACTATATTAAATATTATATAGAAATGTTGGCATCCTTTTACCATTGGCATGCCATACCTATCTTAAAAATATAACTTTGCATGCCAAGCCAGTTCAACTACATATTTTCACATTATATCTGAATTTATAATCATTCAATATTATCAAATTATCAGTGTAAAGTTCTAAAGAATACATGTTTGTAAAAATAATTAGTTTTAAAATATGTGTATACATGGGCAATTATGTATAATTACACCATCATCAAGTATGATACTGAAAATTGCACCATAAATGATTAATAATATATATTGTTATTATAAAATAATATGACACATTCAGCAAAGAATAAGAAAACAAACAATTTCACAAAATCATTATCATTTAAATACTTATCAATTAATGCTGAAATATTTGTCATTAAATAAAATGAAAGTTACTATTCAGAAATTTTGGTGGATATTCAAAATTAAAAAAATATATATTTAAAATTGGCAATATTCTATATCAGGTATGTTGCAGGTCATTTTTTTAAACATTTTCCAAATAGTCGAAAAGTGTTTATGAATTTGGTTTGTCTGTGCTCTAACTCACGTAAATATACTCAGATTGCCATGTAATTGATATATGTTATTCGAAGATTACTATGACATGTTCGGTATTAAAAATGAAGTGTGCAGCATTTATAGTTTCGTTACTGGAACACTCAAAAGAATCCCGTTGCATTATGGCCTATGGAGAAAAATCATTTGCAAAGTATTTTAAAGATGTTACACTATTTCAAACATACTGAAATTGATATGCATCAATGAGCAACACTACAAGATGCTTACTTGTAAAATATGGTGTATGTAGCACTTATCATTCATTTACAGGCACAAACAAAATTATTAGGTTACAGTATTTATTGTCTATGAGGGAATTTTGATGGAAATGTGTTTTCAGTAGTGGTATGCTTTTTAAATTTAACTATTTTTTTGCATATTACTTGTGTAGAAATACTATAGATCATATATAAGGCTGCATAAAATAATCCATTTCAATTTACTGATAGAAATTGCTGAAGTAGAATTTTCAACTGGGTTATTCGTTTCCTAATTGAACTAAATTTTAGCATACTATGTAGTATTACACTATATATCATATACAGGTACCTATATATCATATATGATAAATAGTAAACCTATATATCATATACAGTACTTCACAAAAGAATTTGAATACTTTTCCAACAATAGATAGTAATTGCTGAATTGCTGTTTCATAATCTGTGTTTCACGCATGTTTTTCTTTCTTGTTAATTTAGTACAGGATTTTAAATGTTCTGGTGTCAACATATTTGGGGAATCAAAACAATTTTTATGTGTGCAAAATGTATTCACACAAAAAATCACCTGTGTACCAGATTTGGCCTGCATGATGCAGTGTTGAAGTCATAAAATAACCAGAATGTATATGCTTTGGGCAGACGCTGTAGTTTTGTTTGAGTGGTACAGGGTCTATGCGGAGTTTCTTTAAAAAATCCAGAAGGATACCCTTCGCTATATCCTTGATAGGTACTACTGTTTTATAGGTAAGGATAGTTGTGGTAGTTATAGTTTATGTAGACCTTCAATAATCATTAAAATAATTCAATATTATTTTTTGTTTATTCATGAGCTAGAAACTCTTTTTTTGGTTAATCTATATAAAAGAAGAAATGCATTATACTATCTTTTAAAAGCAACACTTTAGAAACATTGAAGACCTACCCCAATTTCTCGAAAGAGTGGTAAACTTTTACACCATTTCACTATTTTATACAGTCTATTATCTGCAATATTGCATAAATTACTAAGGAAATCTTGATCCCCATCAGGTATCTTCATTGTAGACTGATTTGAAGATCTTGAAGGTTCTCTATCAGTATAATGCCAAAGATGCTCAACAGAAAGGATATCGTGTATTAAAGCTGGGACAACAGGCTGATTTTGTTCATCAGGAGAATTGGCACCAGCAGATTCTGAAACATACAAATATATAAAATATAAATATTGGATGATGCAATAAAACAGGAGGGTTTTTTTTTTTTTTTTTTTTTTTTTTTTTTTTGCTTATTTCAAGAGATGGGAATTCTCCCCCATGTTATAACTACAGTGTATAAAATAGAAAATATTTCTTTTACAGGTTTACAAAATTATTGCTTGAACAAATGAAAGAAACAATTCAAAGTGTTGCATTTAAGTGGTGGCACTAAAGCAGCAATTCTCCACCTGTATTCCACAGAGCACTAAGGATCCCATGTGTACCATTCCCAGAATATACATAAAAATTAAATGAGATTAAAGATTAGGCAACATAAAATATCAAAATAGGAATACTGAAATTACTTTCTGAACAGAAATTTGACAGGTTAAATTTCACATTTTCTCTGACAGGTGTCATTTGGTCATTTTACTGCTGTCACCATTATTATAGCAAATTAAAAATCACACTTGAAAAATAAAATTTACTAAAGCTTTTTAACATCTAAAATATAAATTCAAAATCTTGTTTGAGAAAGGAAAATTAGTAATGCTGCTTTTTCTACAACATGCTTCTTATCTTTCTAGATCTCCATTTATACAGCTACCAAAACTAAACAATTAAATACAGAACTACACAGTTGTCTAAAACTGTCATCCATTGAACCTGATATAAGAAAACTGTGGCCAGGGTTGATAAAAATCACGTATTTTTTTTTTTAAATAAAAAAAAATCGGATTTATTTGATTTAAATCGGATTTTTTTGATTTAAATCAATTTTTTTTTATTTAAATAAGATTTTTTTTTTATTAATATTATTTGTGTTCTGTGCAAGTATTAAATTCCTTTTCTCTGCATAGATTTACACATTTCTATTAATTTTATTACAGTTCCTAGATAAAAATTCCAAATAAAAAAAAAAAGATTGTTGCAAACAAATTCACATTTACTATCATATTTTTCTACTATTAAATTGTTATAGATAAGATATACCTATGTGTCTTGTGTGTATAATTTCTAGTTAATTTATTAAATTTTTCATTAAGGTATTACTCCAATAATATACATAATATCTAATCACATAATAAATGCAGCAAAGAATGCTAAATATATATGTGTATTTTAACCAGAGTTGGCCAATTTTTGCCTAAGTGGAAAAAACTGTCCCGGCAATAGGGCTGGATTATTTATCAATATATCGATCAAATATTGATATTTCTTAATTATCGCAATAACAATATCTAAGATCTGACACTGACGATATATCCCAATAATGATAGCTAAGCTCTAACGCTGGCAAAGTATAACAATATCTAAGTTAAGCTCTGACTCTACCGATATATCCAAAAAACATTTTTTTTCTCGACTTCAAACCACAAGAAAAGCGCCGAATATTCCGTATAATATCCTCTTCAACCCATTACTTTCAACCGATCCATGCATTTATATTCACTTCTCTACTTTATTGACAATCAGAATTTCCCCTCCAACGATTATCCTTTAATTATCTCGCTTTCGTTAATATCTCCAAATAAAGAATATCACAATATATCCCAATACGAATACATTTTCTTATTATGCGTAAGTTCGTTGCTATCCTCTCAAACTGCAAATTAAACTCTTTGTTCTCAACTGAATAATATACAGCTATCGTCCAGACTTATTCGTCTCGATGCTGCGCTGCTGCTATTCGTCCAGACTTCGTTGCAATAGGTCAAGGTATTGATATGTGATGGCCAATAAAATACGAGCTAGAGTATCTGTTAGTTATTCTCGGGTCGATAGCATTGCACTACTTCAGTGCTCATTGAGATAATTTTTTCGGCCAATATTATCGGTAGCGCTTCGATATTAAAATGAATGTATGGTGTCATGTAGTGCGTGTGTGTGATTTTGTTTGTTTGTTTGTTTGTTTTTATTTAATTTTGTTAGCCAATAACTTATTTTTATCATTTGCAATTTATTTTCTTTTGAATTCAATGGCACTTTGAAAAAAAAAAGCATGTTTAAATATCAAACCTAGTATTCTGCATAATAAAGCAAAATTATATGGTACATTTTAGCTCACAGGCTATCAAAGCCTAAGAGCTAATGTGCCCGTCGGTTCTGTATGTACGTATGTATGTATGTTTGTACGTAATGCGATAACTCTTGATAGAAATAACCGTTTTGCTTCAAATTTTGTTTATAGGCTTATTGTGATAAGGTGATTCCCTGATTAGTTTGGGGGGGTTCATTGATTAAGTATAAAGTGGGAAAGTGGGGGATAACCCCCCTCAAATCAGATAAATGGGGTTTCATGCAAAATTATCCGATTTTCTTCAAATTTTGCATATAGGCTCATTGTGATAAGGCGCTTTCCTGATTAGTTTTGGGGATTCATTGGTTAAGTATAAAGGGGGAAAATGAGGCTAATCCCCTTAATTTAGATAAATGGGTTTTTTATGCAGAATTATCAGATTTTATTCAAATTTTGTATATAGGCTCATTGTGGTAAGGTGCTTCCCTGATTAGTTTTGGGGGTTCATTGGTTAAGTATAAAGGGGGAAAGGGGGGCTAACCCCTCTTAATTAAATAAATGGGTTTTTCATGCAGAATTATCCGATTTTCTTCAAATTTTGTATATAGGTTCATTGTGATAAGGCGATTTCCTGATTAGTTTTGGATGTTCTTTGGTTAAGTGTAAAGGGGGTAAAGGGGAGGGGGTTACTCCTCTCCCCCTTAATTTAGATAAATGAGATTTTCATGCAGTATTATTCGATTTTATTCAAATTTTATATATATAGGCTTATTGTGGTAAGACACTTCCCTGATTAGTTTTTGGGGTTCATTGGTTAAGTATAAAGGAGGATACAGGGGACTAATCCCCCCTTAATTTATATAAATGGGTTTTTTCATGCAGAATTATTGGATTTGCTTCAAATTTTGTATATGTGTTCATTGTAATTAGAGGCTTCGCTTCAGTTTTAGGGGTTTATTGGTTAATTATAAGGAGGGTGGACGGGGGTGATGAGCCCCCTTATTATATTGTCGATTTCTTTATTTTTCGAGAGGCTTATTTCAAATTCTTTGAAATAAGAGTATAATATACAATTAATGTGAATAGCCTGTGAGCTCAATGTCCTCAGTTTAACTGGGCAGTTTTCTTTTTATTTATTCTTCTTTTGTTAGTTTCTTTGCTTTTCTCTTATATATATATAAATATATATATGATTCGTTGCTTTCTACATCTGTTGGTATTTAAATTGCTCGTACATTTGTCTTTCGAAATTAGCAATATTTCTATCCCCACACATTTTAAGGTAGTTATCGCGATATATCACCAATATCGATATTAACTCGATGATATATCGCGATATAAAATTTTTGATATCGTCCAGCCCTACCCGGCAAAAATACTTTTTGTCATAATTTTTGCCACTGGCAAAAACTGCTAGTATTTTAAAACAGGGTTTTAAGGATTTTATTTAAATTGCATTATTTCAATGTTTAAATCCTAATTTTAACAGATTAAAATCAGTGGTTTAAATTACAATCGTGATCAACTTCCGTTTTTTTTTCACTTTTTGCCACTGTCCTGACAAAAATACATTTCTGAAAATACAAAAATATATTTCCAAAATACATTTTTGAAAGGCAAAAAACCAACCTCATTTCAACAGATTCAGATTCACTGTCATGTTTATCCCATAGACTAAGTTTTTTTTTTTTTTTTTTTTTTTGTCACAATCTCTGCCATTTCTACATTACATGGTTTACATATTGCTTTCACACATTTTCCTGATTTTTTTTTATCTTGTAAAATAAAGCCACATTGGATCTTTCTTTTTGCCAGCCATTTTTCTTATGTATTAATGTATCCTAAAGCTCTCTGTATTGATATCTTGTCCAACTTGTGTTTCACACTATACTTTATTAATGATTACAAGACGAAAAGTAATCGCATAACTAAAAGAACGAAGCTGTCAGTGTTATCCAGCCCTCAGCCAATTTCAGCAATCTATTATGCTTACTTAACAGTAGAAATGACTGTTTAGCTTAGAAATAAGATATAATAACATATCTTATATTTTCCATTGCAGTAAGTTATGATAAGCTATGAAAGATGAATTCTAGGAAAGGAAAGGGCAAACGGATCAGTCACAGGAATTAAATTATTTTCAGTTATAGAAGAAACATGAAACTGGAATTCTATAATTCTGTGTTAGACCAACAGTCTAAATATTTATTCTGTTACAATTTAGTCCTTGGATTGATCATATTATACGATCAATACATCCCCCATCAACATATGGGTATTGAAATTTGCAGGTCTAAGCAACTAAACATAAAACAAACTTTTGCATTGTGTATAATCTACTTTACAGGAAGTAACTCCTCACTGAAAATGCTATGAAATAAACTACTAATATATTAAATACTTTTATATTGAATATATTTAACTTTAACTTCAAGATCTAACTTGCAAAAATGAAGTGATCATCTAAGAAAGACAAAAGTTTAAAAATGAGAGAGCAGTATTTGTTTTGGGATGCACCATGGATAAATAATATTTTGAATGTAGTGTTGCATTTACTTTTATAAATTGAAAATAATTATTTTATAAAAGTTTTACTTAAAATTTTTAAAAAGTAATTTTAATCTGACATGAATTATGACATTTATTTGAACATGAATGATTAATTTAATCCTTATTCAGCTTATAAATATCAATGTTAAAAATACTGATTTAAATCAAAGATTTTCTTTAAAAAATCATTTGATTTAAATCAAGCTGATTTAAAGCAAACAACCCTGACTGTGGCAGAAAAAAAAAACAATGGTTTATTACTAAATGTTTATAGATTATTTTATGAACCTTATTGCTACTTTCACCAACAATATAAAATTTATAATGCAAATGGTTTGAATTTTTGAAGAATATTTATGCATAGTAAAGTTTTGACAATATCATGTGTGTTGGTGTCATGGGTGCAAGAAATCGATCCAAGCCAAGACTGAAAACTTTTTTGAGTATTAGGTATAACCAGGGCTTGACAAATGCGGTCGCCAGGTCGCCACTGGCGACCAACTTTTTTTATCTGGCGACTAACTTTTTAATCTGACTTTTTTTGTTTCATTTATTTATTTATTTTTTACAAAAATTGAACTAAAAAATGAACTAAAAAATGAATTTTCTCTAAAGCGAAGTTAAAAAGGCATTTTCCATTTCATGCACATAAAACGCCATTCTTTTCCGCTCTAGTCGGCTAGTCATGTGATTAGAATGTGAGGAGAGGGGGGGGGGGGGGGGGGGGTCAATAACAAATAGTCTTATGTGGCTTCTAAAAATTGGATGCAATGATAAAAAATGCTTACTTTTTTGTATGTTTCAAATCAGATTTTTGTGTTCAGAATTAAAACTTTTAATCTATTACATTCATTTTAAAAGAATAATAACATATAAGTGATTATAAGTAATTCATTCGAAGTAAATCCATAAAACTTAATTAAAATTTCAAGAATAATTCATTTTAATAAAAATATGTATTATTTTTTATAATATTTTTTCCCGGCTTAAAATGCTTGGCGCCTCGCGTCTGTTTGCACCACACGCGTTGGACATTGCCGTCACTCTGTCTTGGCGACAAGTGTCTGGTTCAGATAGTATTCTCAATAGTAGTTTCTCAATAGTATTTTATAATTACATTGTTTGGATTATTATCTGCAGTAAATGGAAATAAAAAATCATTGATTGCACTTCAAAAAGTTTTTTTTTTAAAATTCTTATCGTAGACCGTTGGATCAAAATAAACCTCAGCCGCCTGCTGATTTCGATTTAATCCAGCGCGGGAAAATATATATTTTTCTTTCCTTTTTAGCTACGAAAACAAACGTTTACGTAATAACTCGTAATATTACGCGTTAATAGCCCTCGAGTTTGCGAACATCACAACGTTTAATTAAATTTCTTGTAAGATATCTCATTATAGATGCTGCAAAGTTACAAAATATTAAGAAATAAATTTGAAATTATATTCACACACACACACACACAAACAAACAACAACAGAAAAAATTAACTTATTTTTAATTTGGCAAAACTATTGTAAATGTCATTAAATGCAAATTTTGAAATAATTAAATCAGAATTATTTGACTTTTTTATTTTGATAGGCTAAATAGGCATAAAATCGTTTTCCGGCTTCACTATTTTATAGATGCCCTCTCATCCGATATAGATTTTGTAGCACTCAACTATTTGAACATTTGAAGCATATGGCAATCAGCATTTCCCGAACATGTCGGTTAATTCAGAGTTTACAATATTTCCTTTATTATTATTTTTTTCACAAATATATAACTTTGATAAGTTTCCTTAGAAAACTTAGTTATTATGCACTATTATAAAGTATGTAACTAATAATTCTAAACTATGTTTGTTATTATTTTTTCTGACTTAATTCCTAAGTAAATGTTTGTACTTTTTAAAAATCAATAACGGGGAGGGGGGGGGGTGTTAAATTTTTTTACTGGCGACTAGAATTTATACCTGGCTACCAGATTTTTTCAAATTTGTAAAGCCCTGGGTATAACCAAATGGAAATGGACTGAAAGTGGCTATGTCTAGCATTATGGCCAAAAATTGATCTTAAAATAAAAGAAAATTATTAAATTTCTTGATAATAATATTGTTATTTTTTATGTATATACATTATAATTTAATATCAGTCAAAAATATCTGCAAAACTGAAATCAGTCCTGAGACTGAAGGCTTTGCACCCATGGTTGGTGTTGGGAAAATTGAGCATAATGGTAAATTTCAAAGTTTTAAAAGTATAATTTCATTTTATGGACACTGTGCAATTGTTAAAATACTTTTTTTTTTTTTTTTTTTTACATTCCCTTATTATTCCTATTTCTACTCCAAACATTATTTCTAACCACTATTAGCTTACAATATATAGAGATAACTCCTTAGACTAGCTTCTTTGGACAGTGGGTCTAAAGCAGCCATACTTAACCTGCAATCCATCTATTTTTTATGTGCAGTTTGAGACTGAGACCGCAATCATTAATTCACATTTATAAAATTTTGAGAAACGTAGGAAAATTGACTAAGTGTGCTTGCCTGCACTTTCTTTAGAACTTATCTTTAGCACTTGAAAATTCTGCAATTTTAAGTGAATAATACTTATTTATTAATTTTATTATATCACTTTGTTATACTACTTTTGTTATTTTACTGTTTCAATTATCTTTGTTTATGTTATTGCATAAGCATAGTGTGTTGCAGTCCTCCTAATGTAGCAAACGTATGTTTGTAGCAAAAAAGGATTGAGTATGACCGGTTTAAAGGGTTCTGTCAGAGATCGGATTTGAAAAGAAAATCAATCAAAAAAATTTGGGAACCACTGAACTAAAGCATTATTTATTACTCCTTGTGATCAGAAATTGAAAAACCCACTACACAGTAAACTCTGTCTAAGGCAGAATTGATCAGGACACTTTTCATTGACAGTATTCCACCTTAGACAGAGTTTATTGCATTTTTATAGATTTGCCAGGACTTGAAAAAATTCTCAGTGTTAGACTGATTTTGGTCTTACATACAGTTTGCCTTAGACAGAGTTAACTATAATTGACAACAGTACTGTCAAAAATGTGACCCATAAATTTTGATGACATATATATCAGTATTCCTAATTATTCTGGTAAAGGGGACAACTGGCCTTCGTTTTTCAGATGTTGGCTGATAAAATTTAACTTGCACCTTAAGTACAAAATAGTTTGAAAAACAAACTGGCTCAGCTATTGTGGCTCTGACATACACCATTCATTTGTGGTTCAGATGTCAGGATTCACTTCCAACTTATGCTATTTTGTTTTAATTTTAAATTATTTTTACTTTTCATTTCATTTTACAAGCAGTTATGAAATATTTAAACATGGATTTTATAATTTTTCTTATAATGTATTATTTCAGTGAAGAGTAAAACTTCTGTTATTTTAAATATGCAAATAATGTAGAGCTGTATGTATGGAATTTTAGAAAGGCAACAACTAAAATTAAATGAAATTTCATCACAATTGATGAGTTCTAGATTAGTATCTAGATTAGTGATCTAGAATAGCAGAGCAATCTTGAAGTATCATCACTGTGCGCATGCACTATACATGCAAAAGGAAGAAAAAATGAACGTTGTATTCCAACAGTTATTTTGTTAGTTTAGTATAAACAACATGTATATACAACATCAGTATAAACTAAATAAAGGATAATCTATAATCAGATCAATTTATACAAGTATCTGAAACTATTTTTCTCAAAGAAATATTGTTTTTATTGAGAATTTATTAAATGTGACCTTGCTTTCTTCTTTTAAAAAAAAAAACAAAAACAGTATTATAAACTTTAAATTTTTCATCACATGATGCAAAATTAACTATTTCTATGCAACATACAAGCCATTACAAAAACACTGTTATAAAATAAATTCAGACATATAGTTAGGATGAGTAACCATTTTTATTTACCTTTGGAAGACCTGGAGGAGGAAATGTCTGGTTTTGTATGGCAATCGCTGGGAAGTGAAGATGGAGAAATACTAATTTCACCAGAGAAAGGCACACGATCATCTCCAAGTGATGTGGCAGGTAATGTATAAGAACACTGATATGTACTTCGGCCTCCACGCGTTCTGTCTTCACGTATAGCTACAAAGGAAAAAAAAACAATGATTAAGTCTTATAGAAATGAAAAATATGTTTTAGCGTCCAAAATAGCAATAACTAGGAAATGCAGCAATATATCTACACTAACAAAAGAAAGTTTCGCTCAGTGTGTGTGTGTTTGTCTGCAATGGCTAGCAGAATCTAGCCCACCTAGAAGTCTATAAATTTAGGTGTGGATAATCCAAGGTCTGGTCTGGTGCACCTGAGCCTCAGAATTTTAATACTTTGAAAATTAACAAAAATATTAATTAAAAACTAATCAATAATTCATCTCTTTTTTTTTTTTTGCGAGCTTGCTTTCAGAACTCGTGCATGCCCAGAACCCGATTTAGCATGAGAAAGAAGAACCATTTACACGAAGAATGTGTTTATTTCATAATTTTGTTTTAAATTCTATCGACTAAACCATTTGGTTTATTTAAAAACGAAAAGCATATTTTGAAAGATCGCACTCTTAAGTCTCCAATGCCATAATCAATTCGAAAAAAAAAATGTTAACCCTTCGAAAAATATTTTTGAAAAAGGATCATTTTCCCGGGCTTGTGTTTTCTCCCTCACATTAACGACCCTCAATAGCACAATTTTTAGAGATACACACAAACCAAACACATGCTCTTAGATCTGAAACCTTCTTCTAAAAGATGGTATAATTATTTTTAAATACGGATTTTAACCCTTTCAAAAACACCAGCGAATGCAGGTCATTTCTCGTCTCACGAGAAGATTTTTTTTCATACGCTAAAAGTTACTAATCATTGGTATTTCGGCACAATCTTTTTAGAACATCTCAGTAGACCAGATTTACATCACCAACAATTTCGAAGCATTTGGACAAGAACCAGTATTTTTTTAAAAATAAAATCTGAGATATTTTCAGTGAAAACCCATATTAACGAGATGTTTTCTGCAGTCATGCTTGGCTTCTGGTAACATTTTCACTATTTAAAATGCATATATTTTCGCATAATTTTATAGAGGACTTGGAAACAGTTATATTAAACTACTAAAATTTCAGAGACGAATACTATTTTTTTTTATGTTAATGAACCCGACATGAAAAGAAAACATTTTAAAGAAAACAACTAGATAACAATATTTCTGACACGGACTCTAAAACCGTTATATTTATGACCATTGAAAATTTCAAAGGGTTTGGACAACAAAAGCTATTTCTTTAAAACTATATAACGATCCTATTTGAAAAAAGAAGTACCTGCCACCTGCAGTTACAAAGACCTGTTTCACTATAATAGAAAATAGAAGCCTAAAACAGACTAATAAAAGAATGCCAGAATTTCTGATAAAGTTTACATTTGCATTGATTTCAATTTATGAGTTTGATTGACTAGATAGTGAATCACTGGGCTCACAGTTAATTTAACTATGATTATACATTATATTTTCAGATAATTTGTACCTTTTAACATAAATGTTAGATGCCTTAGTGTAGTAACAGCTCTATAAATGAAAAGAAGAATGCCTGAAGAAAGCTTTGAGTTAAAAAATCAAAATTACTGAGGAATCTAACAACTGTACTGCAGTAAGGGCTTACATAGCATGTAAGAAGTAGTATCATCATATGCATTTCCATACACAAATACTGACTAATATATTTAAAATATTAATTAGTAAGTAATTTGTTTTATTCTATGTCATAACCCTTCAGTTTGATTGGCCTCCCCCCCCACACCAGATTTGAGTAATATTTTATAAGCTGAAATACATGGTTAGTTCAATAAAATAATTTGTTTCTAAAAGTTCGGAAAGCAACTTTATAACTGAAATAAATATAAAAATAATTATAAAGAGGTCATGATAGAACAGTTATTTTTAAAGAATGTACTAAGATATTTAATAATGTCACATTTCTTTACCTTCCAACTTCATTCCCATACGCAAACATTTGTTGAAACGACAGGCGGGGCATTTCTTCCGAGTACTTATGGAAACATGACAGTTAGCGCCTCTCAAGCACACGTAATTCTTTTTATTTTGAACTGTGCGCTTAAAAAATCCTTTACAACTTTCACAAGAGAAAATGCCATAGTGAAAACCAGATATTCTATCACCACAGATAGGACAGGGACCACTGAGCAGCTGTTGTCGTGATATTCCAGGGGGGCCGCCTAGGCTAAGAGGGTTTTGGGAAAGATCGCCAAGAAGCTGAAGTCTGCTTTCCTCTAGATTATCACTGGACGGTCTTCTTGTTGGACTGGAGAAGTCACTAGCATTAGATTCATCAGAGGCACTGGAGGCAACTGAGGCACTAGATGCAGCTAATAAATAAACAGTTTAATTTATTAAAGAACACATAAAAGCAAATTATACTTGAGTATAATGGGTGAAAAATAAGTATAAATTAGATTTTAACAAATTTATTTATTTGGGGAGGGGGGGGGGGGAGGATTAAACTATATATATATATGTAGTATAATTGTAGTATTGGGATATGTAAAATCAAATTGATCAAATTGGTTGATAATGTTTAAATAATTACAAATTGATGAAATGATACAAAATGAGATTTAATTCTTGGAGATACACAATTTTACATTCTGATATACTTAGACATTCAAATATATCAAGATAAATAGTTAGAAATCGTAATTTACACAATTGCAGAATTTTCCAATTTCAGCTGATTACTTTATTAACTGCATTTTGGTCAATGCTTCATGAATGATGGAAAATATATAACTGAGTATTTCTGATTTTAAAAGTCTAAAATCATCATGTTCGTGATCCGTGAATTTTGCTTTTGCATCTTATGCTTTCAAAATATTGACAATAAATAAAAACCCGAGAGTTATTTAATTTGCTGATACGTCATAAGTAAGATAAATTTAGATCCTACATATATATATATATATATATATATATATATATAGAAAATCCTATGTGTTTCTATGTCTAAAAACAGATACAAACATGAGTATTTGAATATGCACATAAATATGTACATACATAAACATATTTATACATGTATGGATGAATGTATTGTGTGTGAGTGTGTGCACATACATATTTAGGGTATCCTGTATGGCTATCTTCATTTTCTGCTGTCTCTACCTAACAACAGGCAAACTTGTGTTGCTCGAGCCCATTTGAGCCAATACTAAAAATATGCAGTAGAAAATTAATCACATTTTAAAACAGTTTAAATATCTTCTTGCATAGAAATAAATATTAATTCTTAGTACTTCATCATGACAATGTTTTGCGATTTTCATGTCCCAGAAAATCTTTTGAAAATAGCAAATTTGTTATTTATACCCAACCTTTTACATAAATCTACAAAACTCACAATTCTTATTCTTTTAAAATATTATTATACAACTATGGCTTGACTATTTGAAAAGCATTCTAACAAAGTGAACGTTTTGAAATAAACATACAATTAAAAGTATTTAATAAGTTGAAATGTTCATTCTTTTTCAAAGGAATGAATAAGCCAAGGAAATGGCTGTCATTCAGGGAGTAATATTGCTCAATGATGCTAATAGAAAATTGAAAATTTATTTAACGTTACTATAAAATATTGAACATGGTAGATTTTATTTTAAAAAAATAAAAATAAAATAAAGATTTTAAACTTTGTGCACTGGCTGGAAACTTTAGAAGAAGGAAGTAGTTTAGATGATTGACTATTCATTGTTACTACAAAATCACATTTCAAATCCCTCTCTCTGATGTATACAATCTAAACATATAGCCATAGAATACATTTGTATTTCATGTGTGGCAATTTACCTAATTGTTTTCTCACACTTTAACAGTTTCCAGGAAGAAAGACTTTGTAATACAGAATATGGAAACTTTTCTGGCTGAACAATGGCCTTTACAGAATCGATTGTTGTTCTGAAGGAGAAAAAAGTAGACACTGGAACACTGTGTGATGTGTAATGATAAATTGATAATGATAATTATCGTTAGGTGGATCACCAGGGTGGCCAACTTTCCTCTCACATTCCCAGGTGATTTTCCCTCGACTTTTCCAGTCCGATTCTCATGAAATCATTGCACAAGTGGTCAATTTCAACACTGCATTGAAATTTCCTTATTATTACAATCAAAATTTCCTGACTTTACCAGGTTTTCCAGGACAGCTGGCCACCCTGGCCAACTGGGGAAATTTGGTTTTTTAAATATGTTCAGGGCATGATCAACAATATGTGGGACACGGGACATACAGGTCACGTAGGGGGCCTCCTTTCTTAAGAAAATTGCATTATAAACATAACATACAGCTTTATGTGCTGTTTAAAATTTAAAACATAATTTTTTATGAAAAAAGAATACATTATAGACAAACGGAAAATGCATTTAAAAATTATGGGAAGTGGGAAGGTAAAATTATTTGCACAATATGCTATTTAAAATAAATAAAACTCTAAACCTAAGGGATTGAATTAAACATTTTTTAAGTAATATCCGTTCTTCTCAGAAGTTTGAAGTTTACATTACATTTCATTGTTGTTTAGTGAAAAACACCAAGATAAATTTACTTTACATGAATAGGAATTTTTATTTTTCTATAAACTATAAATGGAAATTCGCATTAGTTTGCATCTTCAAGAGAGTTGGCAACATGCATTTTGGTGCCCCCCTGAAAATGTGGGCACATGGGGCATGATGATCCAGGCCTATATGTACCTGGAGATTGCTAGCTGCTTAAAAGCTTATTCTGAAAGACTGGCAAGAGACTTGGGATTTTATCTTTATAAGATAACATTAAAAATACAGTGGAACTTCCCTTTAACGAAGTCCCTATTTAACGAAGTTCCTATTTAACGAAGTTTTCTACTTAACGAAATTTTTTGCAGAACCTTGACTTTGACCATCATTAACATGTAAACTAATCTCTATATTACGAAAAACTTATTCTATATAATGAAGTTTCTTCCACTTTCGTGCGTGTACAGTATTCAAACGGAGAAGTTGCTGTTGCGATGGGTGTATGAATTTACTTCAGCGGATTGTATGAAAATGAACACATTTGAATCATTTAATGAAAACACACACGTTTAATCACATTTTAATGAAAAAAGAAAAGGTACAATTCCATTTTTGTTTACTTCTCTTTGTTATGCGTTGTTTTTTCTTATATAATATTCTAATTAAATTAGTCTCATATCTACATTGTATAAAAAAGGACTGCCCGGATTAAAATGTACTTTTCAAATATTTCTATTTTATGTATACTTTCCATTTTATGTAGGTTATGTATATACAAATGTTTATGTGCGGTTGTGTGTATGTATAATTTGTTGACTAATTGTCGGTTTTCTTTTCGTGCTAGCACTCTTCTTGCTTGGGTCAACAAGTTCGAAGATTGAACTTTGACATGTCACAAGACAAAACTCCCAAGCTAATGTTAATCCTTGAGGAAGTTTCTTTTCAATTTTTTTCATTTTATGTGGCTTATGTGTATACCAGTTTCATAAATTTAAGTCGATTTCTATTTAACGAATTTTCTTCATAACGAAGTGTTTAAGTGTAACGATGAGACTTCGTTAAATGGAAGTTTCACTGTAGTTAATCAAAACACTGGAAATGTACCAAATGAAAATGAAGTGATAAAAACAATTCGTCAGCAGTAATATAAGCAGAATATGAAAAGATTACTTGTTGATCTTGGCTCAGGTGTTGGATGCTGAGATAGTGGAGATACTTGGCTTAATCTAGTTTCAATACTGAGATGATCTTGGGAAACATACTGATAGGATGAAAGATGAGACGAAGAATTATCTATGATACAGCCTTGATCAGGTGTCGTGGAACCAGTCTTATGCCCTAAACCAGGAGACACAGATACACTGTAGGGACGATGACGAGACCCACTGGAACTGCTGTGATGACTCGGACTTCTAGATGAAGGGAACCCATCTAAATCAGAGCGACGGCCTTGATTAGGACTTTGTGATGGAGAAAAGACATGTCCTTCTACTGTTATATGTCGGCCCTGACAAAGAAACAAAAAAAATCAATATTATATCACAATTTTTGTTTCAGAAAACTTATAAAAACTAAATAAAGATGTATTTATTATAGGATCTCTTAGTTAATCATTTTAAAATAGATGTAATAGTTTGCTGAGAAAAATTAATTTGCTCAAACAACAGAAATAAATGTTATGAGTTTTGAGTTGGATTTTATTTATGCAAATCTCTCTTATGAAAAATAACACTGGTTTACACGGTTTATATACTTTCGCCGAAATGTGTATTTTTTGACAGATTCTAGTGCACTGTGTACGGGAAAATTATTGTAAAAAATCTGTCACGTCTAGTTTAAAAAATATTTATTAAATACTTAAAAAAATAATAACATGAAATATAAGAAGAAAAAATTAGAAATGATTGATTTTAGTCTTCTTTTTATCATTTTCTTGATCTGTTTCTCTTAAAATAGACCAGCAGTAGTCCCCTAACATACTTTCGTCCCAAAAACCTTTGTGTCTGTCTTCAAAAAATTTAAGGTCTTGGTGAAAATGCTCACCTTGGTCGTCACTCACGGCACCCAAGTTTTCAGGAAAAAATCCAGGTGTGAATGGAGAAAATGTATCTTCAGAGACATGTTCACATCCATTGCATGATAGTATTTTAATAAAACAGCAATATTTTTTTTATAATTTTCATCTTTATGATTTCCTAAGAATCCATAGACGACTGTTTTAAAGGAATCCCAAGCATTTTTTTCATTAGTAGATAAAAGTTTTTCAAAGTCCTTATCTTGCATCAGTTTACGTATCTGTGGACCGATAAAAATTCCTTCTTTTAATTTTGCGTCTGAAATATTTGGAAAAATTTTGTGTAAATATTTAAAAGCAGTACTATTTTTATCCATGGCCTTGACGAAATTTTTTATTAAGCCCAATTTAATATGTGATGGTGGCAAAATTTAATTTTGTAGATCCACTAAAGATGTATATTTCACATTCATTTTTCCTGGAGTAAATTCATTTCGGACAGGCCAATATTTTTTTTATGTAATGGTGTTCTTTAGCTCGAATATCCCACAGGCACAAAAAACATGAATATTTGGTATACCCGCCCTGTAATCCCAGTAACATACTAACTACTTTTAAATCGCCACATATTTTCCAGTTGTGCTGTTCATAATGTATAATTTTCATTAAAAGAGGAATTGTTTGATAGGTTTCTTTACTGTTTACGGCATGACCAATTGGTAAAGATGGTTTTATATTACCGTTATGAAGTAGTACAGCTTTCAAGCTATATTTAGATGAATCAATAAATAAACGCCATTCATTTGGATCATAATTTTGATTCATCACATTAAAAAGTCCAGGAATCATCCTTTTTGGTGAAATAACTGCTCAAAATTTGACTTCGATTTCGGTAATAAGTTACTTTGGTATTTGGTGTCAATAAGTATTCCACTGTTGTAGACAAAAGGCAAGAATCTCTGTCTTAGATTTAGATAGTTGCAAGTCTTGCACAAGGTCGTTCACTCATTTTGGTTTCTTAAATGTGGCATTTTATCATCTTCAATTATGAACTCGTCATCATTTTCATCCTCCAAAAACAGATCATCATTATCTTGTCAACTCGCACTTGACATATTTAGACATACGGGATGTGGCAGAGTTTCAAAATGTGATATCGATTTTGAGACTGATGGAATGTCAGGATATTGAATCTTATGTTTATTTTTTTAATTAAAGTCTGCAGTTTTTATCAAACAAAAATAACAGTCATTTTCGTGATTTGAAGGTTCTCTCCACAGCCTTGGTGATTGAAATTGAAGATACTTTTTTTCTCCCGAAGACCAGCATAGAAGAGTAAGCCTACAGCTTTCACAGAAAACATGTGGGACCCACTTTTTATCTTGATTACTCACCAAAAATCCAAAATAATGCAAATATGCTGTATTAAGACATTCCGATATCGGTCTTCCTTTTTTTGCGAATATAAATTGTCCACAAACGTAACAAAAACAATCAGAATTAAATTTAAACAATCTATTAGACCTTTTATCAAAAACAAAACCTCTTTAGTTCACAAAAACACAAGAAAACAGAATATAGAATGCAAGTTGACAGTGCGTGTAGGCAGAATGACGTAACAGATATATTATGGAATTAAAAATGTAAATATTGAAAAATGTGAAATTTTTTTTAATGTAACATGATAGATTTTTTTCAAATACCGCCTTTCAGTAGTAAGAGGTAGTATAATAAGAAAATAGCAGTTTCATCAAAAGTATATAAAAAATTTTTTAATTTGTAAACGAGTGTAATTAAAGGTAATATGGAGTAAATAGTGATAAAGAACACATTAACTATGTGTTACAATGTGTTACTATGTGTTATATGTAACAATTAGTCCAAAGATCATGAGTGATCATTTCCTTATATTAAGTATCAATATTTGTCATTTATTTCAACAATATAACTTTTAGTATGATAGAGAGGAAAAAAGATGGGAGATAACAAATAAAACATATTTAGAGCAAAGAACTAAATACTTTTATTCAAAGTAAATAAATAAATATTTGCCTCATCAAACAATGTTCATTAAAATAGCTTAAAATGGATAAAAAATGTCTTAACAGAAATTCTGAGAACATAAAAAGAAACAAACAAACAATATCCTCCTTGTCAGGATTTTCAAAAATTACTTTAAATGTATAATTTTTGCACTGAAGCAATGAATTTGTTACTTCCATTAAAAAATAATGAGTTTAAGACATGTGATCTAATTCCAGCACAGAATACCAAATCTGTACAAAGATCTAAACTAAACAATTGTATAATCAAAGTTAGATCAGTAGTTTTTCCTCCACTGAAACATGTATTGCATGTACCAGGGACTTTTTAGGAAGAATTTATGTCCAGTAATGGACTCTTTACAAACCAGGGTTGGCATTGGTTTAAACCAAGTGGTTTTAACCATGGTCTAAACCAACTGGTCTTTTCTCAAAAACAACCAATTGTTTTTTATAGAACAAATCTAATATAATATTTTCTCTTTTTTGTAATTTAAGTATTTCAAATCATTGATATAAATAACTTCTAATTTTAACACTTTATCTCAGCAGTCAACATGAGACATAGTTAGTCTAGGTCATGCTTGCATGCATGTAGTATGAAAATTAGCATGTGTTGATGAACATGTCTGATGTCCTAAAGAGTTATCCTAAAACGTGAAATTACCAAATAATAAATCTATTTTTTTTTTAAATATTAAATATTTAGCATCAGATATGTTCATTTTTAAAAATGTAGATTATTTACAGCAGCTAATAACATAACAAGATGAACTTTAAGATTTCGGTTGAGTTGTAAAAGAAAACTTTCTCGATTGGGGAGTTTATCCTTTAAAAAATAAATGCAAGATGTGAAGTTAAATAAGACAACATCAAAAATTGAGTGCCAGTTATAGCATTTCAATAATACCAATCAATCTTTTCCGTTACTTGCTGAATCTAATGGCCAAAAATGTTGGCTTGGAGTTATTACTCTAAAAACAAAATCACTAGAAATCAATTGGGTGACGTTTTTAAAACAGCTGTTTACAAAAGTATTAGATGAAGAATGGTACATTTTTTAAATATATGAAAGGGGAAGCATAGTTTATTTAGAAAAAAGTCTTAAAACAATCTACATGAATATATTTTTTAATAAAAAAAGGTGACAAAAACATGCAAAAAAGAAATATTTTGTGATTTCACATATAAGAGTTTCAATTTTAAATAAAATATACTGAAGTGAAAGATTTAGACATAACCATCTCCTTAAATAGTACATATTGATACGTTTCTAAGACAAATTCCAAAATAATTGTATTGTTTAATTTATGAATTTTGAAATTATTGTTGTGTCACCCCATTGACAATTGCCTATTTTAAAAGATTGACTGTAATAAGATATATTTAAATGCTCTAAAACACAATCAAACACAATATCTAAAAAGAAAATGAAGGAAAAATTGAGATAAAGTTTGCTGAGACTTCATTTCATAAAAAATGTCTAAAAATATGCAATTTTATTATTTTTTTTTTATTTATTTAAGTAATGTGTAATATTATAACATATTTTAGAGATAAAGCCCGTTTATTAAGTCTGAGTGCTGTTTAAATCTGTTAGTGCATGACAACTTTTTACAAAGCTAATGTGTATTTTAAATATTTTTAGTGGTCTAAAAAGTTGGTAAATAGTTTTTTTCTGCTTATTTTATTGTCACTTTTTTTTAGAAACCTGACAGTTTGAAGAAGAAGTGTCAAATCAGCAGTTTATTCTTTGAACATAAAACATAGCTGTTACTAATAATGTTACAAATGATTTTGGGTTTCTACATAACTGACTGTAATTATTTAATTTGAATTATTTTCAAATGAAGTTATATTACTTATATAATATTCAGCAATGTTTATTTTTATGATCAAATATGCATCTATATGTAATAAGAAATTATATTTTTAAAAAACAAAAAGCACGGTTTAAACAAAAATGGTCTATCAGTTGTGTTTTGTTTTTCAGGGGAAAAAAAAAAAAAAAAAAAAAAAAAAAAAAAAGTTTTTTTTTTTTTTGCCAACAAACTATTTCATCTTAAATACAGACCCTTCACAAAGTTCATAATCTTAAAAATGAACCTCTTAAAAACTTTAATTTATACACATACATATATTTCACCACCAATGTGAATATACATACATAAAAAAGTTTAATGCATTCATAAATCTATATACATAGTTCATTACAACAGGATCTTGTTAAAAATATCTAAACATGCACCTTAATATAATGCGAATTTCAGAATCAAATAATTTTGATTAGACTCTTCATTGTAAGTAATAATAAAAAAAAACTTCACAATTTCACAAAAACAGGACATTTTAAAGAAAAGCCTGCACAAACACTGGTATAGCCGGAGCCCATCACCAATATTTTAAAGAAATATACTTTTATTTTTTCACTTAGAAAAAACACAAAATAAAATTTTATAAATAAAAAAAATAGATTTATATGCACGTATGAGTCATGTCACTGATGTTTCCAAACAAGCTATTAGAATGCATTTCTTGGCTATTATTGTGTTGTTTGTTTCTTTTCATAGTAAATAACTTTAAAAATTAAAAACTGTAACTAACATGTTGCTTGTTTGGAATGATAATACGATATAACATCACACTTTTGGTTAGTTGGTTGTATAGCGTTTAATGGCACAAAATCCCTTCAGGGATATGTTGAGCCAAAATAGGAATTATAAGAAAACATATAATCCTCCACAAAATGTCATGCTAAAACAATGTACAGTAATCCCTTAACATTCGCGAGGGTTACGTTCCAGGAAAACCTCGCGAATGTCAAATCCGCGAATGTTGAGTGTATCTCTCTGCACTAAAAAAGGAGTAACGTTCTATAAAATTTTAATTAGAGTGGCACAGTATTTCAAGAAAACAAAAGGATATATGTATTAACAGTACATTATGCATAACATATATGCATGAACATACACGCATATTCATATTTATGAAATTTATTTAATGAAGATAATTCAAATTAACTGACTGGCGAAATAATTACAGCTAAAAAGCATAGTTTGATTTTAATAAAGTAATTTCGACTCTCTCTCTATTCACAAAGAAATGATAATGTATGCAGCTTCAGCTCCATACAGCAGCTTCAGCTCAATCTGTACGAGAACCTATACTAAGCACATTTTAAATTAATAGACTGAAGATGCCGTATCCTTACCACTTGTAATATCCCCATTGCAATGAGTATTCTTCTGCTGTTATTATTTGGTTTTCCTACAACACTCGCTTCTTTTTCAGTAGACAACTGAAAATTGATTTGTTAATACATACTGAGAAAACACAGGGGAAACAATCTTTAAAAATGTAAAGTCTGAAAAAGCAAAGATATAATTTAAAAAAATTGTGAATAATCAAGTCAGATTCTCGCGAATGTTAAGTTTTCCGCATTTTCATGTTTGCGAATAATCAAAACTCGCGAATGTTAAGGGATTACTGTAATTTAAAATAAAAATACAGAACAAAGCCAAATATAGTCATCATCACACTTTCTGAGTCAAGTACACAAGTTCTCACCTGAAGTGGACTTCCAGTGGGAGAACAACCTGATCCATCACTGCTATTTCCAGCTGTATGACGTGAAAGCACAGGACTTTGTGTGTGAGAATACAATGAGGATGTACTGCTCACATATCTACCTAATAAGGGACTTTGGCTCGGAGAATAGGAAGAGCGGGAACTGGAGCTGCTAGTAGGACGGGTAAGAATAGGGCTGGGTGTCTGGCTATAGGGACCACTATAACTGATCAAATTGCGACTGGGATTTTGATGATTCGATAGAGGAGATTCTGCAACAAAAAATAATTGTTAAAACATATTTCATTTATAAACAATTCATTCAAGAAAGATTATTATAATGCAAATATATTTTCTAAAAAGTATTAAATTAACTTCCTTTTTTTTTTTAACCTGCTCACTAGTTGAGATTCAAACTTAGATGTTTAATTCTGACCATTATATCACTAGTGGACTAATCTCTTACCATTATGTTATAATGGTAATGTTTCATTGTGATATAAAACACCCAGAAGTAAGAAAAGTCTATTGAAACTGTTTTTCAGAAATTTAGGTGTAAAGAATTACAAACTATGCTATTGGTTAACCTATTTACATTAAAACCAAATCAACATATAAGTAATTCTTCAAGAAAATATTGCCTAAAACAGTTTCATGTATTATTATTATTCTTTAAACATAAACCACTTTATTTGTCTCATGCACAATTACAATAACATGTACAGTGTGAATTGGCCAAATAATAATCATTAACAATAATATATTTATATTTTGTATGTGTGCAATAAATTAGTATATACAATAGAAAGTAAAAATAAGAGAAAATGTTATGATCTACGGAAACAGAATTTTCAAATGTTGCAGCAACCTTTATACAGAGACTTTAAATGATAATATAAAAAAAATTCCATGTGTCTGTAAAATAGAAAGAATCTGTATTTTAAAGCAAAAACATGTCTGAGTAATGCTGACGTCATTGAAAGTGAAAATGACTTGGAAAAATAAACTTCACTTTTACTGCATTTTTTTTTGTTTTTAACTTCTAAACATTGCACAATTTCAATTTTTGCACTATCCAATAAGAAGAAAATGTTCTTTCAATATAATTTGTTTGAAAACTGTATCTCAATTTATTGATTTTTCATGGTTTTTAAAATAATTTTCCAACAAGCTTTTTTTTTTTTTTTTTTTTAATCTATATTGCATGCAGACAGATTATGAAAGATTTACTTGTTTTCAATACTCAGTTAAAACAATATAAATAGTTCAGCATTTGCTTCCGGCTAATATTCCATAACAAAATTAAAACTTCATCTATGAATAAATAAAATATTAAAATCTATATTATTAAAAGAAAGATGTGTGTGTGTGTGTGTGTGTGTGCCTGTTTGTTGGTGATATCGATCACACAGAGGTCTGCAAATTTGGATAAGGAATGAAGACAGGTCCAAATGGACCTGAGGCTCAGATTTTTCATTTTTTGATAATTAATTTAGATATTAATTAAAAATGCTTATGAACAAGCTTCAGTTTTCGACAGTTTGGAAATGTTAAGATCACTTCTGCGCATATCTGGGGAATCAATGGTTTTTCATTCAAGCAGACATAATAAACATTCCATTTTTTCTACATTTTGAAATCGCAATCGCCAAGTGCCTTATGGAGTTGAAAAAAAAAAAAGAAAGAAAGAAAAATATGAACATTTTTGTGATACTTTCTTGTTTTTTGGTTGTAATGTTGTGTTTTGTTTAAAATATAAATATACATTTACTATTCCAAAAAAAATATTTCTGGAGGTTGATTTGATATTAGTTTTTATGTTTTCTTTTCTTTTCAGGTGCGTTCGTAATTATATAAATACGTAGCACCTATTGTCGTCACTTGGTCCGTCCGTCTGTCTGTCCGTCCATCCGCATATAACAACGCAAAAACTACTCAACTGAATGGTTTGAAATTTAAGATATATTATCTTTGCAGAATTTTGTTGAGACATTTCAAATTTTATTAAAATCGAATCAAAACTTTAGGAGATATTAATAAAAATATTTATTAAGAAATTTGAATTTTTTTTTTTTTAAATCGGTGCTTTCTTGTTACAGGAGCTTCCGAAGTTTAATCGTCAAGCGACCGAGATACTTATTTTATGACAGAAATGAATCTTCAGACGATATCATTCATTTCACAGAATTAAAAATCATCAATATCTAAATATTTATATAGCTAGCTACAGTACGAACGCACCTCATTTGTCACATTTGACGTACAATTTCCAGCTTGTTCTTTTTTTAAATGAAAAATTCTGCTGTCTACTCTGACAAATCAAAAATTTGTAAGAAATAGAGTACTTTAGTAATTAGGGACATAAGTAGTGAAAGATTATTTTGCTTGAACGTAGTTGCATTTTGTAAAACACAGATTAAAATCTATTGCCGAGTTAAACTTGTCATTCTGCTTTTTGAACAAGATATGATGAGCAGGTCCATATATTCTAAACATGTGCAAATGTCCACCAATAAAAAAGAACAGAAATTTTCGCCTTATTTATTTGCGATTAAATAAGGAGAAAATTACTGGTATTTTTTACTAGTGGAAGCTTGTACATGTTTAGAATATGGCAATGTTACTAAGTAAAATTTGTCAAGTGATAAATTTACAAACATATCCAAAAGGATAATAAAAATATTATTACTGAATTCAGTAATTTAAAAATTATTTTATTTTTAAAAATCTTCTACAATAAGCATAATAATTAACTTCACAAATCACAATTTTAGAAATACTATTATTTCTCAAAAATTAAAAAAAAACATAAAATAATCCCCCCCCCCCCCTTCCCTTCATAATGTAGCAAAATAGTCTGTAATCTGAAATTATACTTCGTTCTAAAAAGTTTTTAAGAATAATAACTAAATGTAAAATAAAATCCAATTTCACAAATAACTTATTTTTCAAAGTTTTAAAACAACTAACGGCAAAACATCTTAATATTCCAAAATTTGAAAAAAATTATTACTTCTGAAATCTATTCCTATTTTATGACGGATCATTGTTTTAATGCGAATTCATATGAAATGTATACTACAGGTAAAAAAAATTATTCAAAATTAAGTATTCAAAATTAAGGCATACAAATTTTAAAATTTACAATTAAACAAAATTCTGCATATTCTTAATGTCTAAAATATTGTTTAAATCCCATTTACCTTAGCTTGCCAGTTTAGATTTTATTACAATATATTCATGACATCTAACTTTCAAATATATACAAGTGATCAAATTAAAAAGTATAGAGTTCCCACCCATTTTCCAACATAAAATATAATTTATTTCTAAGACTTTTCTGAGAACAAAATTATTCACTAAAGATTTGAATAAAACAAAATACAGGATTCTCACTCTCAGTTTGGAATAATAAAAGATAAAGCTTTTTTAAGACTGAAAATTTCAAGAGCTCATTAATTATTAGAAATTTATCAGATATTTTATCTGGCACTAGCAAGATGTAAAATAGAGGAAGAGAATTTCATAATTTGAAAACTGCATTCCATTTTCAAGGAAAAATAAAGACCTTTCAAGAACTGTTAGTGAAAATTAAGTTACTTCTTTTCTTGGGGTCCTGTTATAATTTTTTATTATTATTTACTTTTGCAAAAAATAAATTAAGATTTTGCAGAAGTAAATGATGAAAAAAAAATGTTATTTATAACAGGTCTCTAGAAAATGAAAAATAAAAATCTTTAAAGATTTTTAAGCAATTAATAAATATTTTGAGAACCCTGTCTGAATTAATCATATGTAAGGAGGGAGGGGGGAAAAAATGCACAAATTTTAAAATAAACAAACTTACCATATAAAGAATTATGAGCAACGGGTGGACGGTCGTTGGTCTGGGAAACTGGAATATAAGAAGGAGAGGCAGGTTTGATTAGACTGATTGTTGTATGAGGACCTGATGAGCTGGCTGTAATCGTAGCACAATTGTTTCGAACTGTGATGATGTTTTCACTCAATTCAGTGTTGTCAATGTTTTCATTCTAAAAAGTAAAAATTTAAATTCAAAAATGACAACATTTCAACCACATGATTAATAATAATAATGATTACACATTTTACATAAAAAGAAATATTTTTTATAAGGATCAAATTATATGTAAAGGGAAAAGCTCTTGCATTCTAATTTGAGAAACAAAACATTCAAATAAGAAATTCTTCAAGTGCATTTTTTTTTTTTTTTACTATACATGGGAAAACTGAGCTGTGTCGCTAGGCACCCTTCATACACGTCAACTGCTGCAACCAAGTTCTGATGAACTTTTACCGAGCACAACCTGGAAAGTTCCTGTATGCTCTAAGGCCAGTGGGGACGCCGCCACCTGCTGACCACCCCCATTTTCCCAAGTGATTAAGGTCGCTGCGATTTGTGGTGGATCCCACCCTCTTGGAAGACCACCACATTTAGTTTAACTAGGCGTCCTTCATACACGTCAACTGCTGTACCCAAGTTCTGATGAACTTTTACCGAGCACAACCTGGAAAGTTCCTGTATGCTCTAAAGCCAGTGGGGACGCCGCCACCTGCTGACCACCCACATTTTCCCAAGTGATTAAGGTCGCTGCGATTTGTGGTGGATCCCACCCTCTTGGAAGACCACCACATTTACACTTGGGGACGAGCCAGAGTTCCCCCAACAGCTTCGGAGTTGGACACACAAGGGAGAGCTGGGTCCTAAGCCATAAGTCGGGTTTTCCAACCCGCACTTGCTTTACCATAGCTCAAGGGTTGTGAAGATCTACAAAGATAGTCATCACAGGTCCCTTAATATGCATGGTAAATTATGCATAAAATAATTAACATCTAAATAAGAAAAAAAAAAAGAAATAAGCTTAAAATCAATCGTATGAAAAGTATTTGCCTTGTATTAAATAAACTTTATGCAGGACATCAAAAACAAACAAAAAGTAATATTTTAAAGAGCTCATAATTGTTTAAAACTGGTTTCAATTATAATTTTATTTTTAATAAACAATATCAACTAGCCATAATTTATACAATCTAATTAGTATAAGGTTGAAGGAAAAAAAAATTAATAATTTTAGAAAATAAAATTAAACTTTAGTTGCATTTTTATTTATTCAGTTACGCTACACCTTTAGACTAGCAATGCAAAGAAAGCCCTTTTAATTTAAGTTATTTTACTTTTATTATTATTATTTTAATTAAAGTTTACTTTTTAAAAATATTTCGTAAGCCATAGCATCACAAGGTATTTTTTGGTATTTCAAAATAAATTATTATTATTCTTACTTCTAATTTTTGGCGAAATACAGACTTAAAAAAAATAGCTGTATGAATTCCGAATAAACTTCATTGAAAAAAAAAAAAAAATCGGGCTAAAAATATTAAATTTGGATTGTTTTTATGAGCAAGTCAAAATCGTCGGCGAACATGGAAGATTGGTGGGAAATACTCGGATCGTTCCGTTCAACATAAAATAACAAAAAATCTAATCAGAAAATCCAAAATCTGAGCCTCATGTGTACATTCGAGCTTGTCGTCGACTATCCGGAACCAATCACTGACAAACAAACACACAGGCAAACATCTTTCTTTTATTAATATAGATTTGAAACTCTTAATACCACAATTTCATTTCTTTCATATTATTATTACTATGTAATTTCAGAATATTTAACTTCAGCGAATTAGGACGTGAAATAAATTACATGCATTGATATTCCAAGAGTGTTAATTTTCTGTAAAACCCTTTTTATTATATGAGCTCCCACCCCTGTTATCTTATGAAATTTGATAATCTCAACAATTTTCAGTGCCGTAAATTATATCTATATTAATAAAAGAAAGTTTCGCTCTCTCTCTCTCTCTGTGTGTGTGTGTGTGTGTGTATGCGTGTGTTTGTCTGCGATGGCTAGCAAAATCTAGCCCACCTAGAAGTATGGAAATTTAGGTGTGGATAGTCCAAGGCCTGGCCATGTGCACCTGAGTCTCAGAATTTTAATATTTTGATAATTACACAAGATATTAATTAGATTCTCATTAACCATCTATTCTAAAATGAAATCTTATCAAAAGGGCTAAAAAACGAACAGGCGCATTGGATTTGCAAGCGGAAATGAATTAGCGAATTTTAAGAAAACTAATTAAGATATAAATTTGAAAATTTTTGAGCATATGTAAAAAAAAATTCTGCATCTGACTATGTGATTTTTGAAAAATTAGGTCGGTATTTTTTCTTAATTTATGCAAAAATCTGCCGGTGCCAGTGAAAACAATCCGAGAAAGTTTCAGACAAGGATCTGCTTTCATTAAAAACGGAATTACAAAGAGATCTGTTTCTCTGGCCGATCCCTCCATTTAGTTTGCGAAAATGAAAGGAAATAATTGCCAATTTTTACTAATGAACAAAAATTTAGGCAACTAATTAAAATATAGATTTGAAATTGAGGTCGGGAAGGGGTGTCATCTGCTGGCTATTTTAGCGTAGCGTCTTCGTTATGTTCTAATTATCAGAAAAATGTAATTATTTTTTAATGATCGCGTTAATGTAGTTGACAGGTGACAGTGGTTTTCTTGAACAAATTATTCATTATATTTGCGGGTATGGGAAGGGAAGGCGTTAACGCCTTTCTCTGAGATTGTAATTATCTCGGGCTCGGGCAACACAGGGTGGGTTAGCTAGTTATATCTAAATTAATTAAAATGTTGATTTTGTATTAATGACATTAATAATTAGTTTGGACGACTAATTATTCTAAAAAAAATTAATTATTGATAATCCTAAATGTTCCATTTATTCGAAAATTATTACTCTCATATTTTTTTAAAACTGCTACGACATTGGATTAGGCTAAACTTCGCTAATTCGAAAATCTGTAAAACCACTTTTCCAGCAATAAGAACGTGGAAGCAGGAAAGCCATTTCCGTTATTTCTCAATAACATACAATAATGATGATGTTTAAACGCTATTTCATTGGAGGGGGTGGGGGGTATATTTTCTAATGCAATTTAATTGGTTGAGATTATATGATGAAGGACAAAGGACGGCGAACCTAGGCACGTGTGTCGTAATTGGCACGCGATAGAATACTTTTGGCACGGCGTTGATTGAGATTCTAAAATAAAATCGAATGAAAAGCATGCAAATTTATACAAGCTAAACTTTTTTTCCGCTCCTGATATTGATAAATTAGAATTCTAATCTAATTTTCGAAATTTGGCCTTTTGTTTTAATTAACAAATTTTTTTTGTTATACTTATCAGCAACATAAATTAAATACATGTAAAATTATTTATCAAAATACCAATAAAATATCTTTTATACCACCCAAAATAATTTGAAACGATCCTGAAATTGAGTAATATATTAATTAAAAATTTTAAATTTGTCTGTTTTTTCAACCAACAAAAATATATTTTTTATAAGTAACAGCAACATAAATTAAATCGACATATATTTTAAATTATTTATTGAAAAACTGCATCATCCAATAAATTTGTTATAAGTCTTGTTTAGATCATCCAAAACAATCTAAAACAATCCCATAAAATATATATTATTTTGTCTGGTTTTTCAACCAAAATTATTCTTGTTATATAATCAACATACATTGCAAATTATTTATCAAAAAATTAAATCGTCAAATGGATCTACGAAAACTCTCCTTTAGACCACTTAAAACAATTTGAAACAACACCGTATTTTTTATTTATTTATTTTTTTAATTTAGCTGTATTTTCGACCAACAAAAATATCTCTGTGATATATGCCAGCAACATAAATTGAATCGATATATATTTTACATTATTTATTGAAAAGTTCAATCGTCCAATAAATTTGCGAAAAGTCTTGCTTAGATCGCCCAAAACAATAACGTATTTTTTTTTTTATTTGTCTGATTTTTAAACCAAAATTACTCTTGTTACACCAACAACATAAATCAAATCAACATACATTTTAAATTATTTATCGAAAAATTAAATCATTTGATGAATCCACGAAAACTCTCCTTTAGACCACCAAAACAATTTGAAATACCGTAAAAATTTTAAATTTAGCTGTTTTTTAGACAACAAAATTATTCCTGTGATATAATGCCAGCAACATAAATTAAATTGACACACATTTTTTAATTATTTATCGAAAAATGAAATCTTCCAATTAATCTACGAAAACTCTCCTTTAGACCATCCAAAACAATTTGAAATACCATAAAAATTTTAAATTTAGCTGTTTTTTAGACAACAAAATTATTCCTGTGATATAATGCCAGCAACATAAATTAAATTGACACACATTTTAAATTATTTATCAAAAAATGAAATCTTCCAATTAATCTACGAAAACACTCCTTTAGACCATCCAAAACAATTTGAAATACCGTAAAAATTTTAAATTTAGCTGTTTTTTAGACAACAAAATTATTCCTGTGATATAATGCCAGCAACATAAATTCCATCCAAAACAATTTGAAATACCGTAAAAATTTTAAATTTAGCTGTTTTTTAGACAACAAAATTATTCCTGTGATATAATGCCAGCAACATAAATTAAATTGACACACATTTTTAATTATTTATCGAAAAATGAAATCTTCCAATTAATCTACGAAAACTCTCCTTTAGACCATCCAAAACAATTTGAAATACCGTAAAAATTTTAAATTTAGCTGTTTTTTAGCCACCAAAATTATTCCTGTGATATAATGCCAGCAACATAAATTAAATTGACACACATTTTTTAATTATTTATCGAAAAATGAAATCTTCCAATTAATCTACGAAAACACTCCTTTAGACCATCCAAAACAATTTGAAATACCGTAAAAATTTTAAATTTAGCTGTTTTTTAGACAACAAAATTATTCCTGTGATATAATGCCAGCAACATAAATTAAATTGACACACATTTTTTAATTATTTATCGAAAAATGAAATCTTCCAATTAATCTACGAAAACTCTCCTTTAGACCATCCAAAACAATTTGAAATACCATAAAAATTTTAAATTTAGCTGTTTTTTAGACAACAAAATTATTCCTGTGATATAATGCCAGCAACATAAATTAAATTGACACACATTTTTAATTATTTATCGAAAAATGAAATCTTCCAATTAATCTACGAAAACTCTCCTTTAGACCATCCAAAACAATTTGAAACAATGCCGTATTTTTTTTTTTATTATTATTATTTAGCTGTTTTTTAGGT
Source organism: Maratus michaelseni (assembly GCA_963931845.1). Taxonomy (NCBI): domain Eukaryota; kingdom Metazoa; phylum Arthropoda; class Arachnida; order Araneae; family Salticidae; genus Maratus; species Maratus michaelseni. Next base: position 377,776,344 of record OZ007587.1, on the reverse strand, counting down.
AACAAAATTATTCCTGTGATATAATGTCAGAAACATAAAGTAAATTGACACACATTTTAAATTGTTCATCGAAAAATTAAATCCTCCAATTAATCTACGAAAACTCTCCTTTAGACCATCCAAAACAATCGGAAACAATATATATTTTTTTTATATTTAGCTGTATTTTAGACAACAAAATTATTCTTGTGATATAATGCCAGAAACATAAAATTAAATCGACACACATTTTAAATTATTTATCGAAAATTGACTCTTCCACGGAAAACCCTTTTTCGACCTATCTGAAGATCATTCAGACTTCCCGGTCGTTAGTCCTCTACCTCTTCCCAGCATGCTTTTCGGTGACCTTGACCAGCCATCTACTGCCTCCCCCTTTCGAATCTGTCGGTACTCGACTACAGATTTTTTTTATTTTTTAAACTTATTTTTTAATTTTTGTCTAACTGGCTCTCCCCTCAGGCATTTCAGCTACGGTGGGAAAGTAAAATTCCACATCATTCTGTTCCCACACTTCGATTTCGCTCGCGGGAGGACAACAATAATTGTTTAAAAACTTATGATACTCTTCTCTCTGAATAATAGGTTTAAAAAACAGGTAATTAAAAAAAGTTACAGTAAACATTTGATGCGTTAACATTGCAAAGTCTCGCTTCATTATTAGTGAAGTGATTAATAATTTAAATTAAAAGTTTGATTTAACTGCAATTAAAGTTACATTACATGTGCCACGAAAGTAAAGGAATTCCATACCGCACAAAGTGGCGCGGGGCCCTGGCACAGCAGTTAGTAAAGACTGCAATACTGGACTAATAATTTTTTTTTAATTGTATGTATCGTAGAATAATATATAGTATAGATTTTCTCCTTTTTTTATGCATGAAAAATACAACTACTTTCATATTGGGGATAATTATTTTTAATTTCTCAAAATCTTTTCTGCCCTTTACAATAATTTGAATATTTGTATTTTGCGTTCACGGTTATTTTACGATTAAATCTGTACAATCCTTGACAATTATATCAATTTATCTTGCCTGTAAGAAATAAAGTTAATACTAGCTTTTTTTTCTCACGAAGAAACATTTAAAAACAAATCTAGAGCAAAATTATTATTCTGTACAGAGAAAACGTTATTTCGAATTGTATAGAGAGGCTCGGGGCACTTAACAAGAAACAAGACCCCAATCGGCGCGGGGCCCTGGGCAGCCACCCACTTTGCACGATGATTGCGCTGGCTCTGCGCACACGAGCGTAAAAATTTTGAGATGAATGTTTAATGAAAATATTCAGATGAAAATTACAAATATAACGAAATTTATTTCGTTACATCTCGAAATCACAAACTTACGTTATTTCATGAGGGTCCGTAAGCAAAAGTGGGATGAAAAAAGTCAGAAAACAAAGCTTTGTTCGTGAATTAGCTTGGAATGAATCATTCATTGCCTTTAATTCTACTTTAGCCTACAGACCCCCTACGAACCAACCTTAGATGACAACAATGATCATAAAAGCAGAAGTGAAACGTTGACCGAATAAACGCAATAAACTAGTCTTCAAAAATTACGCCATTTTGGAACATTAAACCATATCCACAAAAAAGATTCCTATTCAAAAACACCCCAAAGTGGTCTCTAATTACAAACGCTTAACGATAGTGGCTCTTCTGAAACCATTGACTGATTAAAGAGAAACAGTTTTTATCAGTAACTAATGGTTGTGTTCAGGAAAGAAGATCGCGCGGCGCGCGCGCGATGGAGAGAAGGGTTATGGAGTAGGTCTTATCGGAAATTTAAATAATTTAATATATTGAAATAATTTAATTATTTCAATTATTTTAAGCTTCTGTGGCTCGGATTAGGTGAAACTAGCGACTACACATCTTCATCCTCCAAAAAAAATGGATCTTATAATAGGAATATCTATTTTTATTTCATCATAATAAACCCCTGAAACATTCATGAAAAGCATCACGTGATCAGATAGCCCGATCCGCGTTCATAACCTGCAAATTTTTAGCGCGCGCTGCGCGCGGGTGACTCACAAAAATTCTGTGGGCGATTTGATCACGTGATTGGGCTTTTTTGTGTCTTACTTGGTTTGGTAGGTTGATTGATACAGCTGTAGCGACATGATCGGATATCTGAAAAATTTAAAATTTTTAACATTCTAAACTGATTTTTTAAGCCTTTGATCCAACATAAAAATAATAGAATACGAAAGTATGATGTGTATATATATATATATATATATATACATCATATAGTTACATAACTGCTGTCAACTTATACAGTGTCTCACATAAGTGATGGGACACTTGTGCTTTACAAAAGGAAACTAATCAAATAAATTAAAAAATCATGTACACATTTTTTTGTGGGTGTGTTTCATACTTAAATTTAGTAAAGATTATTACATAACATACATTTTGTCAAAATATTAAAATATTAATTTAATAAAAATACAAATGTTTAGAACGGAGCAAAAAATAGCTCACATAAGTGATGGGACACCATTATATATGCAACAAAAATCGTCTGAAATAAGCAATAAAAATATTTTTTGGGGTTTTATTTTTACTTAAAAGCAATTGGCAATAATTTATAAAATCGTCTGCAGTATTTCTCTCCAGTTTGTTTTGGAATTTTTGTGTTTTTTAGCTCTGTGTAGCCATGAATGCTAAACGAAAAGAAACTTCGCCTGAAATTCGAAAATTAGTTATTAATTTGCATATTGAACGTGGAAAATCTATTAGAAAAACTGCTGAAACAGTTAACTTGAGTCGTTCAACAGTTTTCAATATCATTAAACGATATAAAAAGAATCATATGATTCAGGATAAAAGAAGACCTGGCCGACCATCAAAGCTATCGAATGGAATAAAGCGAATTATCGTTCGAAATATTAAAAAAAATTCAAGAATTAGTGCTTCAAAAGTTGCTGCTGATTTACAAGCATTATATGGAATAATTGTTAATCCTGAGACTATTAGAAGGGTAATTCGATCTGCTGGATATCACGGTAGAGTAGCCAGGAAAAAATTCTTCGTAAGTGAAAAGAATAGAAAACTCAGACTAGCTTTCGCAAAATCCAACATAAATAAGAATTCTGATTACTGGAATAAAGTTATATTTGCTGATGAGAGTAAATTTAATATATTTGGTTCTGACGGTAGAATCTTGGTGTGGAGAAAACCCAGGGAAGCATTTCGCAAACAGAACTTTGTACCAACAGTAAAACATGGTGGAGGAGGAGTTATGGTATGGGGGTGTATGTCGTCCGCTGGAGTTGGTAATCTTGTTTTTATTGACAGTATAATGGATCAGTACAAGTATATTGATATTTTAAAGCAAAATTTGAAATCTTCAGCACGAAAATTGAACCTTCATAACGATTTTAAATTCTACCAGGACAATGACCCCAAGCACACTGCTCTGAACGTTAGACTCTGGCTGCTATATAACTGTCCTGAAATAATAAAAACACCACCACAATCTCCAGACTTAAATCCCATAGAGAATATTTGGCAAGAATTGGAATCAAGAATTCGCAAACACGCCATTTCTTCAAAACAACAACTAAAATCGGTGCTTCAAGAAGAATGGGGTAAAATCACTCCAGAAATCACAAAAAAATTAGTCGAATCCATCCCAAAAAGATTAAATCATGTTTTAAAAGTAAAAGGAAATCCAACAAAATATTAAAACCTTTTAAAAAGTAAAATTTTTGGATAAATATTTGATGGAAAAGTAAGTGTCCCATCACTTATGTGAGCCATTTTTTGCTCCGTTCTGAACAATTGTATTTTTACTAAATTAATATTTTAATATTTTGAAAAAATGTATGTTATGTAATAATTGTTACTAACTTTAAATATGAAACACACCCAAAAAATTTTTGCACATGTTTGTTTATTTATTTTATTGCAGTTTCTTTTTATAAAGCACAAATGTCCCATCACTTTTGTGAGACACTGTATGTCTCTTAAACTACAGCACCTACTAAAACTGATATATTAGTTTAGTTGATAGCAGTTACATAAATATATATATTGTACAAAACAATGCATATAATATTATAAAGTTAAATTTTTTATAACCAGTGCACCTTTAACTAACAAGGGAGAGGACGTTCGGATCACCGAATTCCTGAAACACGGTATTGGTGGTTTCAATAAAATTAATGTAAACTCTAAAAAAAAAAAAAAAAAAAGGTACTTTTTGGTTAACCGGGCACCAGTGAAACAAATATAAATATATACACAGACACATATATATATATATATATATATATATACATACATATATACACAAATATATGTAGATATATATTTATATTTTTTTTTTCACTGGCCGGCTAACCGAAAAGTACCAAAAATTGTTATGTACTTTACTGACGTTTGGGTTGTCCTACACAGATGAACCTGAAAAGTATGGATACAAAGTGAATGCTCGCCGTTTATTTCCGATTTTCTTCCTCTATTTTTATTAATTTAAAAATTATTTATCAGTTGTTTTATATTTTTTGGGATAAATAGAATGTTAATAAATCAAGGTCGTGATACCAACATATGTTGGTATCACGACCTTGATTTACGATAAATCTTTTAACATATGTTAAAAGATTTATTTCTTTATTTATAATAGTAAAATAAAATCTTTGTTAAAATTTGATAAAAAAGCTTTTAAACATTTTATTAAAATATATTTTTCGATAACAACCTTGTTGAAACATAATTATTAATTTCTAAAAATTTATTTTTCTTGAAGTTCATTTTTCGATGTAAATTGCATTATTTATTATATTGCAATAAACATCATAAAACACGAGAAACAAATGCTAAAATACTTGTACATTCAGTAGAAAATTTATAAACATTCTAACTATATTTTATTTATATTCATTACGAAACTAGACGGTAAACCACATGTATTTTACCTCTTTACAAAAATAGGTACTGATATTTCTAGTTTAAATAATGTATATCGTTTACATTTTATTTTTATAATATTTTTTACATTGTAAAATATGCTTTGCATTCTATTCGTACTAAAAATTCACTGTTGAAGTACTCATTATAAAAACATGGAGAAATTCGTGCAAATTGACTATATTTTCATTTCTTATTTTACATTTGCTAAAAAGAAAATAATAATAATAATAATGTTTAAATATTAAAAGACACTGTAATGTAAAATTTTAATCATAAAATAGCTGAATTTGTCGTATTTAATTAAATAAGTAATTGTTAATAATATCAAATTTTGCTTTTATAAAATATATTCCATTAATCATGAAAAATACAAAGCAATTGCTTTGTATTTTTAATCGGTTAACCGATTAAACATTTTTAAATGAAAAAAAAAAAAACAGAAAAATCAAACAGAAATTTTTGGGGATCGAACCCGCAACCTCCAGAATCCAGAGCAGTGCTCTAACCATTCGGCCACCAAGTTCACTTCTTAATTTAACAAAATATCATTAAAATACGCTAATTAGTCAAATGAAGGACCGTCATCATGATCATTGATTTGGATGTCCAAATCAATGATAACGAACGCAGGCCTTTCAATTTCAGTCACAGTATAGACTCACTCTATATTTAAATCTCCATCGCCCGCGCGCCGCCTGATCTTCTTTCCTGAACAGCCCCAATTACTCGTAGATAAAAATACCTGAAATTGTCCTTTTTTAGCAAAAAAAGTGTTACAAGCTATTATAAGCTACATTTAATCTAATAGTAACTCATTTCATCCTACAAACATATTTATTTTGTATGTGTACAAAAATTTATTATTACATTGCTGGTATTTTATATGCTACGTTCAAAGATAAATCAGAAATTGATTTTCTGATATTTAATAATCAATTAATAACTTTCTTTGCTAAAATAATTAAGAAATACCTTTATCTTGCATATCTTATGTATTAGTTACAATTATTGTTTTTTTCAGGTTAAATAAATACTGAAAAAATCCTAGTTACGCCCATGCCTATATACTACAAGAAAAAAATAAAGAAAATAAGAAAAGTCAGTAGTTATGACTAAAATGTGAGAAATATTTTCTATTCCTTTTCTATAAATATTAGTACTTACTTATATATGAACATATGATACAGAAGATTTTTACGAAATTCTGCCCCCACCCCCTTCATCTCAAGCGGGGGATGTGGAGGGGGCGAAACGTATCTAAAAAATCTATCATGCCCTTTAGAGATAAAATTTTGCGGATGAGTATCAGAATATAAAACCAGATATGGATATTTTATTTGCATTTCGGCCCTTTGCTGCCCCTCGGAGCAGAGCTGTAGTGGAGGGCATACGAGTACAGTGGTATACGCCATATACCTTCTAAATTTTTATTAAGAAACTATGTAAACTCTCTATTTCTCATGTGTGTTATCTCTTCTAGCGTGTACCCTCTATTTGTTTGCTTTAAGACTACGGAACTTCTCCGAAGCATCAAATTATCCCCACGAAAGATTTGGGATATTGTGTTTTCCAATATTTTAAAAGTGCAAATCTTCCCTCCAGCAGAAAATTGTCTCAATTAAACACCATTGGTCAGGAAACATTGTAACATTTGCAAAAATAACTTTATTTTGACATAAAATGGCTTTTAATATAACGGAGAATATCATTTGAAGCATTTATGTAATTGGAGCATACCTATAAATTTAGGCGGTTTAGCTATAGGGCCAATGGTAAGAAGGGATATCCCACATATAATGAAAACATTCATGAATCAAATGCTGTAAACAATTACTATGTTATAATTCATATTTTTTTCGACTATTAATTTCATAATATTAACATTATGAAATTGCTAAACAAATGTATTTATACGAGTAGTAATTTTCCTATCTGAGCGAAAATGTGTCAAGGCTGCCACTCGAACTCAGAATCTGACGGAGAAACCTTTTTTATGCATTTAATAATCTCCACGTGCAGTGAACGATCGAAAGAACATGTTAAAAACCAGACCCCAATTAACTATAAGTACTTTAAGTGATAACCGCAGATGCAAAACATAGTGAATAAAACCAGAGACTGTCGAAACCAATTAACTGTGAAATTCTGCAGACCTCCCTACTTCAACCTACAGCTGATATCCCGCGCGCGTGCACTGAACTTAATAACAATTCTCCCTCAGTTTCCAAAATGTATCCGAGCAGTTAAGACGCTCTTGTATATATATGATGTAAATATATCTCAAATATAATGTAAAATTGGAGCACCTATATGCAGTCTCCAAAACGCGATAAAATTGTACATATCTAGCCAAGAATTATAATATTATATTCAAAGGAAAATGGATCTACTTCTTATTTCACACAATGTTATTTTCTATTATCGCATATATTTTATCGCATGTTTCTTAATATTCAAATACAGTGACACGACGATCACTCAACGGAATAAATATTTGGATACACTGTGGATATTCTGTGCGCTAAAGGAAAATCTCAGGTAAGCCGAAACAATATTCTTTACCATTATCGAAAGATGAAAATGTATATTCAAATATGAAGACTGATATAACAATTTATTAAGATAGAAAATCAATTATGCTACCGACGGTTCCCCTAACAGAATCTTTGGCTTCAATTGACAATAACTCTTCCAATTGAGCTATCTGGACGACATCCCAGCCAAGAGCCAACACAATATTCACTCAGAACAACCATTTGGTCATGACATCGGGACTGTTATTTGAAACAGCACAGCAGAATAAACCGCAAGTAAAAGGGCACCAACAAACTATGGATGAGAAATTACACTTTAATTATTTTTAACACAATCAACTGACTGGTAAATAATTCATATAATTGAAGCTAAAAGGTTCTGGGTTCGAGTTCCAGCCTGGACACATTTTCGCTCAGATGGGAAAATTACTACTCGTATGAATTAGTTACCAATCAGTTGATTGTGTTAAAAATAATTAAAATGTATTTATATTTTGGATTTTTAATATTATAGTCATGCAAAAAATCAGAATGAAAATATCACAATCATAGCTGCCAACTGAAACTATTTTTTGGCATCACTTTAAAAAATAAGATTCTTTATCTTATATTTTATCGCAGAATTCTCCGTATGAAAATGTGAAGATTTCAATTGATTTATGGATGCACAACCTGTGGCCCGCAAATGTCCTAAATGCCAACATCTCCAGAAATTGCAAATTTCGCCAATGAGTCGTGAAAAAAATTGTAAATTCTGTCCATAGGTCGCAGAAAAACGTCATGAATGTAGTCTAGCGGACGCGTAAAAATCGGGAATTTTGACGATCAGGCGCGTAAAATTCGCCGATCGGGTGCGTAAAAATCGCGAATTTCGACGATTGGGCGCGGAAAAATCGTGAATTTCGACGATCGAGCTCGTAAAAATCGCGAATTTCGTCGAATTGGTCTGATGGTGGCCCTCGACAAGCTACTCATTTTTGTGAGTGGTCCTCCTCTTAAGAAGGTTGTGCACCCCTAAGTTAATTAAACCAATAATATTATTTCTCTGATTTTAAAAAATAAGAAACAAATATACAATGTAGTTACCTACAAATGTTGATATGTTTTACACCAGAAACTTCACACATCACAGAACAAAATACAAGCTAGGCTGAGATAGACAGACAGAAAATTATCCTTTGAAAATATTTTTTACTGCCAGAACTACTAACAGTATCTATTTATGATATAATAAAGTATTTAGCATTGATACTTAAGATTACCGTAGGAGAGGGATGAATCAAATATTTTTATTTTTTATAACAATATGATTCTACTAGTTATTTAAAGTATCGTCAGAGCATAAAGGGTTAAGACGACAGTTTTAACACCTTCCCTATAAGTGTCGCATATACGTGACGTATAGAGAGCTCAAAATCCTTAATTATTCTTACCAGTAATTTTAAACAGAAAAAAAATTGCTTTATTTAATCACAGAATTTTTGCGAATCAATTAAGGAAAAATATCTAATCAGAATTACTGTTGTTAAACGTTTAAAATTTCTGTAAAGGGTGCTCGTAGCGAAGTTGTTAAATATGTATTTGAATAGTTTCATGTGTAAAAGTTTCTTTATGTGACATATTGCAGAGCGAAAATAAAAAGAAGACTCATTTAATAAATACTAATCGAAAAAGTAGTCTAAAATTCTAAAGTACTTACAATCAGGAAAGTTATAGAGAAATTTTAAACATGTAAAAGTGTCTAAATACCTTGAAAATTTTTTCATAGAATTATTCTGGATTTTATTTTAAACTTTTGAATAGAAACTTTTTAAAATTAAAAAAAATTCTTTTTTTCTTTTAAAATTTTTATTTATTTATTTATTTATTTATTTATTTTTTTAATTTGAATGTGAAATTTTTATTATTAGTCTATAACATTACTTTTACAAAAGATCTAACAGGGAATGGGTTCCTAACAAATCTAGAATCCCCCTTCCCTCCTCCCAAAAAAAAAAAAATGCCCCGAACATATTCCAGTATTCCAGAGTATTTATTCCAGTGTTGCCAGATTGGGGATTTTACGCCCCCCCCCCCCTCTTTTGGGTGGCTTTGAACTTTCGTTGATTTTTTTTTTTTTTGGGGGGGGGGGCACAAGTATTGAGAAATTTGAGAACTTTTTGGGAAAAACGCGGAATTTTTCATTATTTGAATTTTGTAGGTTGAAAGTTTACTATTAGTCATCTGGCAATACCGGAATTCGATTTGTCTATTCGGAAATAAAAATTTGCCGGTAACCAATCATTCATTATTCCAGTGCGCATAATTTACAATTTACACATGTTTTAAGTAATTTATTATTTATCTAAATCTAATACGTATTTATTTATCGTTTCCTAATTAGCGTTGTTTTCTTCAAGAAAGTAATCGATCACAATAAAAATGTCGGTTCGTGAGTTCGTTATTTTATTTATATATTTTTAATTAGGAGGGGGGAGGGGGGAGAGTGTTTTTTTTTTTTAAAGGTTTGATTTGGGGGATATGTTTAAGCTTAAATTAGTTAAAATATTTTTTATTGTGATACATTTAAAAATTAACTTTGAGTAGAAACTGAATTGTGGACTTCTTCGAAAAATAAATATTGAATTGGGAAAATTGACTTTCGACTATCTGGCAACACAGATTTATTCATGCCGTTTAATAGTAGATGTTATTCCCTATCGATTGATAGTCGCAACACTCTTATATGATATTTTGAAGCAACGTTAGTAAAAAATGTTTATATATCCCCCCTGGGTCTGTACAGTATTATCTCAAATATTTATGTACAGCGAATTCATAACCTTTCCACTGGAAGAATCCGTCAAGATTAAATTGTAAAAATAAACAATTGAAACATAAGAAACTGACCATTCACAATGAAATCACAATACCAAATAGCAGAGTCAAATTACAAATTAAATTATGTAGTCCTGAGAAATGAATATATATATATATATTCCAGAAACGCAATAAACTTGTTCTTATAAAAGAAATGAAATTCTTCAGAGGAAATAAAACGATGTAGAAATGTGGAAAAGTTATTTAAATATTTTCTTTACGCTGTTAGAAATGTAAGGTATAAGGAAAGTAGAAACAGACCTATAGTCTTGTAAAATTTTGTGTACTGGCATTAGTTTTGCTTACTAATATTTGACAGATATTAGTTTTTCTAAGAAACTCTAAAGTAAAATTTACTTGAATTGAGATAATACCCTTTTTCCGAGGTTCCATTTAAGGGATGATATTGGAAAAAAAATTAATTGGCTATACCTGTATTTTTTTATGATTTCACGCTTAGTTCTTATGGAATGATACTTCCACGCCTTGTAACCGCCTCGCGATGAGCGGCACGTATACGTGCCGTATAGGGTGCGCAATATCGTGGAATTACAATAGCAGTATTTCTGAACAGAAAATTTCGCCCTAACTAATCAAAGATTTGCAGAGATTAAAGAAGACAAATTACTATTCTGAAAAAGTAGTATCCAAAAATTAAAAGTAATATAAGGGGCTCTCATCGAAAAGGGCTTAAGGGTCCGAAGGGCTTTACCGTCCCTCGTCGATAGTGAGCCTATATGGAGAACTATATTGCGTTTTTAAAATGTAAAACTGCTTTCTTAAATTTTAAGTATTTTTAAGAAAAACATAAATTGTAAAATTATTGTTCTCAAGTAAAAATGTTAAATTTTATTGCGCTTTTAAAAATATTTAAAATTTAGGAATATATATATATATAATATATAAATGCAGAACGCCGGCATTGAACGTCTACTTTTTGATGCTAAAAACAGTATTCCAACAATTACGTTAGGCAGGGCCTGATTAACGCACAGGCCAACTAGGTCACGGCCTTGGGCCCGCTGCTGATGGGGGCCCCAAAATGAGTAAAATGATTTAGAAAAGTTTCTTAAAAATGAAGTTTTCCGCAATTATTTTCTCAAAAACAGAACAAAAAGATTTTGTTTAACTTGTCAACTGTATCATAATATCTAATAATAATCCTCGAAAAAAATGCTAGCTACTATTTTAATTTGAGGGGTCCCCGAAAAGTTGCTGGGCCTTGGGCCCCAGACGACCTTAATCGGGCTCTGACGTTAGGTAATGAATAATCACTTATTTAAATTTCTTCATAGGTTAATATGGGATTTCGCGTGAAGGTAACCCTGGATAAATATGCCAGATATTTGAGAGTGGTAGGGGTGAGAAGGAAAAGAAGGATCTACAAAAAAGAGACAGGTATAATTAAAAACAATCAAACCACTTATGCTTCTTATCCCGAGAAGGAAATGTTTCAGTATTTCAACTAACCAATAAAACTTCAATCTGTATAAATTTTGCAACAAAAATGTTTTATCTCTTCCCTCTCCTCTATATCCTATCATCATTTCAGATTTTTTTTTTCTTTTTTTAACTGAATAAGCAGCAATTATATCGTATTACAATTTAACAGGAAGAGAAAGAATCCCGGTGACATTCCGCTGTTTCCGGGCTTGACCTTCATGTTCTTAGCGGCATGTATATCATTCTTCTAAATAACAAAATGGGAACAAAATCTAAGTGGCTCAATGCTTCTTAATATCTTCTTAAGCTAAAAATAAAAAAATTCAGCTAGGTTTTTTTTTTTTTTTTTTTCAAAAGTAATTGAAAAAGACAGAAAAATTATTATTGGGCGTTCACACATTAAGTAACAGCTTCAGAAAGTAAATAATTATAATTTTAACTGATTAATAATTTTGAATTCATCATATTCGATCTCCATGCGAACACTTGCAGACTATGCATTAGGCTATTTTTGATTAAAATTAAATGAAGTTATCTAATATATATATATATATATATATATATGAAAGCATAAAATATTAAACCTTTTTAAAATTAAAAATTCCCAAAACATTTTGTCTAACTTTGAAAATTCGTACTTAAATCTGAATTGCCCCTATTATCTTTGTTTCCTAGCCTCACATTTATCACTTTCAAGCTTCAAAATTATCTGTTCTTTAAAAGTAGTCGCCTGTGGTTTTACGAGGCACCCAGGTTTGCAGACCTTGATGTCGTCATTAGCCCCGAGCATCATGCGATAGCTAAATAACCATTAAGATGGTTTTTACCATCTTCTTTCTCACTGTCGCACTCCAGCAGAGCTACTCTCTATTTAAAGTTTTTTTTTATATTTCCACGTTTTTGCGTGGCCTTTTTCTGTTAATAACCTACTAAAATTAATTACTGCCGGCCGCTTAGCCGTTCTGAAGATGCCAGCCCCGACTGGACATATTAGGCATAGGCGGTCTCAATAATGAGACAGTAAATTTAACCGACTCTCAAATTCTCCTGGATCTGCCTTAAAAAGGGAATATAGTGTACTAAAAAAGAATAAAAGCCAGTTCCCAGGAAATGACTTATTATTCTATTGTTGATTACTCAAATATGCCTTTAGAAGAATGTGAGACAAATTTCTTTAGAAGCAATCATTAGTAGATGACACTGAAAAAATGTCGTGTCATGGCTAATAAAACAGCTTCTGTTGAAATCTAGAGCTCATATTCTGAAAATTCCATCGAACAAAATTAAAAGGTTCTTGACAAAAACAACATTGGTCAGAAATTATGAAAACGAACAAAAAACACAAAATATGTGCTCAACGTTAACTATTGCTGCCAGCCAGAAACAGACCACGATGCTTCCACTCACTTGGCTGTCACGTAATCAAGATCAGCTGATTTCCAAAAATTGTTGAACTGCCATGTGATCAAGGTAGGCTGAAAAACAGCCGAGATCGGTGGAGTACCGCGGTTTGTCTGCTTTGTTGCCTGCGTTAATTACTGAAATCATTTAACTGAAGAATATTTTTTGTCTTCGTTATGAGGTAGAAAAATCGTCCCATAGCAATGTTTTTTGTCTTCTGAAAAATTTCTATCTGGTAAATTCAGATTTTGCTGAGAATCCTTCAATTTTCCACAGACCAGAATAATGGTATATTTAACTCTTTGCGATTACACTGTCCAGTGGTTATAGACATCGCACTTCGATTACACGCATCCTTATACCTTATCCACCAGGCTGTTCTTCACGGCATATGGGATCGATATACTCGAAAGTATTTTTAAACAGTAATGTATTTGTTCGATTGTTCAGATATAATTAAGTCAGCGGGAGTGAAAATAAATAAAGGGGCTTGGAAAAGACTTTTAGGCGGCCCAATAATGCTATTAAAATTCTGGGGGAGCAAGCATAGATATTATATATATATGTATTTTTTTTTTTTTTTTCATCGCGCATCTCTCACCCTTTATAAAACCTGGACCTTGAGGTTTCAACCGTAGCAACTTTTCTCTCGCGCCGGACCCAATACTGATTGCTGAGTGGGCCGTGGCCTTGGACTCACTGCTGATGGAGGCACCACAATAAGTAACATGATTTAGAAATAAACTTTATAAAAATTGCAATTTTCTGCAATTATTTGTTAAAAACCAAAAAATAAATTGGACTAACTTGGCAACCGTATCCGTAATATCTAATGATAACCGGTGAATACTTACCCCCCCCCCCTCCCCCAAAATTCCAGCTACTATTTTGATTTGAGGGGGCCTTGAAAAAGTGCTGAGCCTTGAGTTCCAGACAATTTTAATCGGGCTCTGGCCGGACCTGTGTTCAGTCGAAAAGCGATACTCAGAATCACTAGCCAGCGAACCGAAAAAACATTAAAAGAAAAAAGTGGTAAAAGTTCCCCCACAAAAAAAGGGGCGAGTTTTAGAAGAGATTCACTAAACAAATCCATTCAACATTAAGTACATAGTTTTAAGAGTTTGTCACAGTACAGAACATGTTCAAAATGGAACTAGCAGAAAAAAAAAATCAAGGTAGTACTTCCTTACCTTTATCCTTGTGATGCTATTGATGTGGCCTTCATCTTCCATACACATGGGGCTTCCTAGCGGTCGCGCTGGCAGGGTGGTTGTGCTAATAACGGTTGGCATGATGTGACAACCAGTGATATGCGGTGGGGGTGGTGTTCTCTTCGGATCCACGACAATTTCATCGTCCGAGAGCTCTCCTTCCCATGACATCGGCCGTTCTATATTGCCATCGTCTTCCGTGGTGACGACGCCATTGACACCGATTATCCTTTGTTTTTTAGTTCGCAAGCAAACGGCAGGTCCGTTTGCCACCACTTGCATCACTTCTGCATCGTCCTCCTCCTCGGGATCATGCTGTTGTTCTTTTTTGGGAAAGATTTTCTGGTCGGCGGAGGAAGGACGAGGTGGGGACGATGTCGGAGGGGGCGGAGGGTGGCCGCCGAGAAACGTCACTTTGTCCATTGTCATCCAGTAAAGTAAAGGAGCGTGGGGGGCAGACCCACCCTCCGCAATACCTGAAGAAGTTACTACGATGATATGTTTGAAGAATGGAGAGATTACTATTTCTTTTCAAATTACGCGGTAAACAACAACGTAACTTTGATTTGTATTATTCCGGGTATTTCACAAGAGACGAAAGACTGTCACAATATTCCAACATATCTAATACTAAAAATGACTGATCGATCACAGGTGTATAAATAATTGAGAAAATAATGCCTTTGAAGAGTATGAAAGTGTCGAGAAAAACAGCAAGGCATAAAAAAAAGTATGCCAATAAATACAAATTTAAAAACAAAAAAACAACGTGGGACGAAATGTGTTAAAATTATTTTTTTTCACACCTGAAAGAGCTAACAGATTACTTTGTGATAGAAAATGTAGAAAACAAACTGATATGCTTAACACAGAAGAATGTTCTACGTGGGATCAGAAAACAATGACTGAAATTTATACCCGGAAGATGTGTTCTTTCCGGGTACAGAATTTTTAAGATGCGAGATGCCAGTCGAAATGTCTGTTGTCAGTGGTCCCACGGTACTTCTGCAGAGTTCTGACACCGGTAACGGTGGCGTCTGCCACCAATATAATTCCAGTAAGGCCAATATAAAAGGCGAAGGTTGAATCCCCGATCGAACTCAGTGACATGCCAATATAGTGCTTCACTACTCCGTAGTGGGCTATTCTTCATTCTCGCCGTAAAACAACTGGATTTATTCTGAAAAAACAGAAAGAAAACCAATGTAAGAAGTGGGAAAAAAACATAAATGCTTATCATATAAAAACAACAAACAAAACTAAAAGTAATCTACAGGTGGTCTCCGACTTTCGAACATAAATGGTTACTGAAACGTGTTCGAAAATTGAAATGTGCAAAAATCGAGGACCACTTGCAAATAAATAGCTATTAAATGAATTTTTTTATTAGACTTGTTTATTTTTAATAAAACAATTTCTTTTACGTTAGGTACGTTTACGTTATGTAATAGCTACAGATTGTAAAATATTGAATGAATTTATGAAATCAATTTAAAGCCGGTAAAAATCAGTGGTATTTTATTTATTTAGGCGACTGGAATTAGTTTAATAATAAGGACAAAAATTACAATAAAGGGAAATTTATTTTTTAATGCATATTTAAAAGCAACAAAGAGATTAATCCCAGATAAAGGTCGAATTTAAGAGTAATTTGTCATAAAAAATTAGAATAAATAAATATTCATTAGAACCCGGTGTTTCTTTTACAATATTATCCAAAATGTTTTATTTATTTATTTATCGAGAGAGTTTTGCTGTTTTTTTCCCCCTTGACAGTGTGCTGGTTTATCGTTATCATCTACTTCTTGAATTAGTCTTAGACGATTCAGAGATGTTTTAATCGATTGTCTCGATTTACTTCTGTAATCATCAGGACTTGACAAATGCGGTCGCCACTGGCGACCAAGTTTTTCTATCTGGCCACTAGGTTATTTAATCTAGTGTTATTATTGTTATCATTTTTTTTTTCTAGAAAAATTGAGCTAAGAAATGAACGCAAACGGCATTTTTTTTTCTCTTTTTTGCCATTTTTAATTTGGTAAAAATAAGTTCAGCAAATGCAAATTTTAAAATAATAAAAACAGAACTATTCGACTGGTAAAGACAGGAAAATAGGCAAAAAAAATTTTCTGTTTCACTGTTTCATCGATGCCCTCCTCATCAGATATAGATTTTGTATCACTCCTATCCGGACATTCGGCAATCAGCATTCTCTATCTTTCACAGATAAATAATTTTGATAAATTTCATTAGAAAACTGGGTTTATATTGTCTTTCTAAATATGTAACAATTCCAAACTATGTAACTAATAATCCTAAATTATGCTTATAATTATTTTTTCTCAATTAATTCATGAACTTTTATTCTTTTTGAAAATCAGTGTCAAAGGGGGGGGGGGGGGGGGGGGGTAATGTTTTTTATTGGCGACTAGGATTTTTTGCTGGCTACCAGATATTTATCAAATTTGTAAAGCCCTGGAATCATCATAGAACTCTTAGTTGTCTTTCTATTGATAAAGAAGCTAACTGAGAAACACGCTCATTCACAAGGGTTTTCAGTAAACTAAAACATCATCCATGGTGTTTATTGTATGTCTCATACCTAGATATTCTACCAATTGGATTGAGTCAGCAGTAAACTAATTACAGTCATAAATAATTGACATGGATGAACTGATGATTCGTACCAAAGGAAAATTCGGGACTAACTGGAAACCGGCCATACTTGCCCTGGTTACAACGGTATTTATATCATAAATAATATAAGCTTAATAATCATAGCTTATATTTTAACTAATTTACAATATAACTAAGGAAATCTAATTTTTAAAATTTCATTATTTTGGAAATTAAATAATTGTTTTTGTTATATTCAAAAGATAGGATGTGAATCATATTATCACCTGTTTGTTACGCAGAATAAGAGAAATTCCTTCCATTAAACTCCTGCTCTATTCCAAGAGGACAAGAAACACATGATTAAGCAGGGATCTGTTTAGGAAAAAAATTGGGTCCTTTAAAGGACTCTTCACAAAATTTTTCATTTCAAAAAAGGACCCTTCACAAAATTATTTTCCCTAAAACAGGATCCTTCACAAAATTCTTTGTCTTAAAAATAGGTTTTTCACAAATTTTTTCCATCTTTAAACCAAACATTTCACAAATTAATCATTTAAAAGTAAAATCTGACCTGTCACTTTTACATATATAAAGAAAATATATGTATTTTATATCCATATGATATATCTTCTTAAAAATGTATAAACAAGAACCTGAATATAACGACCACTTCAAATTCACAAAATTATGAGTAGATTTTTCACAAATATAAAAAGATGTTCACAATTTCACAAAAACAGACCCCTGTTAAGACAACATATTATTTATTAACTGATTATTGAAGATTGACTATCACTAATATTTGTTCCTTTACATACATTTAAAAATCAGGATGTAAGTAAATCATTCTAATTGAAATTTTCTTTAAATGTAAAGATGCCTTTTACTTTAAAAAAAAAACGATATCATTACTGAAAACGAGCAAATTTAAACGTATATAAACAAAGTAATTTTGCCTCAATTTAGACTTATTTGAAGCAGGATTGGCAAATTTATGCCGGGATGGTTAAAATCAGTGGCTGTAACCAGTTAAAACCGGAATGGCAAAAACTGACAGAAACAAAGAAATAATATTAATAAGAACTTTAATCAGCAACGATTCATAATTCCCACATGTATTTGATATGTAAACAATTAAGTTAAATATGAAAACTAAAGATTATGAATGTTATTCAAAGTAGCAAAAAGTTTCAAAATGATCGTATAAATACACTATATATTTAGTTTATATAAACTTATATATATTTAGTTTATATAAACTTATATATACTTAGTTTATATATTTTATTATAGAGACTAATTTTCTTTCACTTGAAAAACAGAAATTTTCATAATGGTAATCTGATGTTGTACAAGTTTAACTATTAATATTATTGTTTACAGTTTAATTTGTATTTAAAAGTAAAAAAAGAAAAAGAAAGAAAAGAAAAAAGAAAAGAAAGAAAGATAAAAAGAAATTTACAAAAAAATCTATATTTTAACAAATCGCGTTTCAGAGTATTTTTAAATAAATAATACAATGCAATAACTTAAAGATTATCTACTATATACAAATAGAAATGGTTCTTGTGAAAATATATAAGTAAATAATTGAAGCACAAAAAATAACAGAGAGAAAAAAAAAATGAAATATCTTGTACAATTATTTTACAATATTGACAGAACAAAATTACCTAGAACTTCAGACCTCAGACTGAGTAAAAAAAAAAAAAAAAAAAAAAAAAAAAAAAAAGTCATTTTCAGAGTTTACGTAATGTTTAGATTTATTTGAAATATCCAAAAGCTAAAATGAGAGGGTCGGGGCAAGAGAGTGCCAAGCCACATTTTTGAACTTCTGAGGTATTTCAATTTGAAAATTTGATCAAATACTCAAATCAGGTTATATAACAAAGTTTTTTCGCCAATGTCTTAGTAACATTTCAGATATTCTGATTAACAATATGGCATTACTTTAATGATATTACTATTACATTTTTTGTAAATTAGCTATCTTCATTGGGGGCATATAAATATCTAGGGCAAAAACGAAACCTGGGACATATGCTGCCACCAAGTGACATTGGTAACAAATTATATGTTGGATATTATAATTTAAAATATTAAGCAACCGATTACAGTGTTAGATTTATTTCACCAAAAATGTGGCTTGGCACTTTCTTGCCCCGAACCCCTCATTTTTTTTTTATATAGATACGCCTAAAATGAAATCAACCCTCACCCTTTCCCATCACGAGATTCTTATCCGCATTCCCCGAGTACAGACAGAAATTGCCAACTTTGACGATAAGGTAGGCATTTATGGTGGCCTGTAAAACTGCTTTTACAACAACAACATTGTATATACGGGAAAGCCATTATTAGCATTTCGTCTTAAAAACTTCATTTAAAACATATAACACTGGTAAATAATTTCAAGCAATAACCATTTATAGATAGTATTATATTTAAAAAAAAACCTGTGAAAACGGAACCTGCATATAGCGGAATCCTGCCTTAAACGGAAAAGTTCCATGGTTCCGGTGAAAGGATACCATACTACAGTCGATCATTAGTACAGTCGATCAAAATAAAAATAAATATATTTTATCGCCAAGGAGACTCGGAGAAAAACGAAAATAGCCATTCGATTGGGAATTATGTCTTCTTTATACATATATGTTAAAAAAATAAATTGCGTTGAGTCTTCATAGTGAATTTGTAAAAAAAATTAAATTTTTCAATAAAAACACCTAATTTTGAAATTATATTTAGATTCTTCAGTAAATTTTACCTTCGGATATCAAGCGGGAAGTCATTCAGTGGAGAAGTTTAGGAATTATACACAGATGTAAAAAGTTTGCAACTCCTAATGTTAAATTCCTTTTTAACAGTTACAAAACTAACTGTAATGCGAGAAGTTTTTTAAGTATAGCTCCAAATCTATTTAGCGGTAAAGGCTGAAATTTTGGATTCGCATACTTAAAGCTTCTAGAAATTGATTTTCGTTTAAAAAATGCATAGGTTGCAAAACATTCTTTTTAACGCTTTCCGACCTAGTTGAAAAGTGTTTATGACTTCGGTTTGACTGCCGTCTGTCCGTGCTCTAACTCCCGTAAATATGCTCGGATTGCCTTGCAATTTTTATATGTTATTGTCGCCATCCATAGCATGTTCCCTATTTCAACTGAAGTGTGTAGCACTTATAGTTTTTTTACAGGGACACTCAAAAGAATTCCGTTACATTACAGTCTATGGGGAAAAATCATTTGCGGTTTATTTTAATAATGTTACACAATTTCAAACGCATTGTAATTTATATATATCACTAAGATGCATTACAAGAAGCTTAATATGGAATAGGGTGTGCATAGCACTTATAGTTACTTTACAGGGACAGTCAGAAGAATTCCGTTACATTACGTCTATGGAGAAAAATCGTCTGCGGTTTATTTAAATAATGTTTTACTATTTTAAACGCATTAAAATTTATATGTATCACTAAGGTGCATTACAAGAGGCTTACTACAGAATAGTGTGTGTATAGCAGTCATCGTTCATTTACAGGGACACACAAAAGAAT
The DNA here is from genome assembly GCA_963931845.1 of Maratus michaelseni. Classification (NCBI taxonomy): domain Eukaryota; kingdom Metazoa; phylum Arthropoda; class Arachnida; order Araneae; family Salticidae; genus Maratus; species Maratus michaelseni. The sequence continues at coordinate 377,755,785 of OZ007587.1, read as the reverse complement.
TCCCTACTGTCTGTTAACAATAATTCCTGGAAGTGCTTTTTAAGTTGCTGAACGCGATTTTAAATTTAACTCACTTTTTGTCTATTACTTGGTGTGCATAAATTCTGTAGATCCTATACAGGGCAGCACAAAATTTCGCAAACATATTTCCGTTTATTGACAGAAACTTCAATCAGAAAGAAAATTTTAACTGTGCTACGCGTTTCTTAACTAAACTAAAATTTAGCATCCTATGTAGTCTATATACAAATCTATAGATCCTATACAGGGCTGAATAAAAGTATTCAGATATTTTTCCGAATATTGTATATGTTGGAAATTCCTGAAATTACGTTTTTAAATATGTTATGCGTTTTCCAAATTGTTTACTTAGATGTTATATTTTAGCTTATTAAACGGTAATGATTTATAAAATTATTTTGGAAGCGTTGGAAAGTGTTACATAACCTATGCTTGACGCATGATTTTTCGTTCTTGTTTTTTTTTTTTTTTTTCGGATATTAATTTCAAAATATATAAATTAATTTACAGAGAAAACATTACAATTTTAACCTTTTGCTAGGCAGCCAAAAGGGGTTTTAAAAAAACTCGATTGAAATCAAATACTTTTGATATTTTCGGCATTCACAACATAATAATCATAAAGAAAGTTTATTTTTTCCCAGACTAATAACGCTGGGCTGGAGCACCATGGCTTGATTGCTTACCTAATTATATTACTGTACTGGTCTGCAATAATTATAATATGAGAAAAAAAAATGTAAAATAATAATTTATAATAAGGTCTTAATTTTTAAATTGTAACGAAGAGCTGGAAGACATATCAAAACATTATTTTGCCATTGTTCCATCGCCTAATTTGGTTCTGAAAAACAATTCCTCCGTTTAGAGCAGTCATACTCAATCTTTATTTCTCGCGGGCCGCAAACATATATTTGCTACTTTTGGTGTGCCGCAACATACTATACTTACAGAAAAGGTTGAAAAAAAAAGGGTAATAGTAAAATAACAAAAGTTTTATAACAAAACAATATAACAAAATTAATATATCGGTAGGTATTAGCTGTGTCATTCCATGGTAACCTGCGTTGCGTTACATTTTTAGAATAATTGACTTCAGTAATTTTAGTATATATAACACTAAAAATATTCAATGTTCATATGATTTGGTAATTAAAGCTATACAAAGCAAAATTCGGATAAAAAGTACTTAAATTTAGTGCTATTTCTTGAATTCTGAAAATTATATTTACCATGGTAACTTACGTTTCTGAAAAAAAGAACGTAAGTTACCATAATAAATATAATGGCCAGTGTTCAAGAAATAGCACTAAAGGTAAGTAATATTCATCCAAATTCTGCTTTGGATAGGTTTAATTAACAAATCATATCAAGATTACATTTTCAATATTTTTGGTGTTACATTAAAAAATTTACAAAAGAAAATTATTCTAAATGTAACGTAAGTTACCATGGAATGACCCAGCTATGTAATAAGTATACAATGTTAAATAATTTCCAAGTTCTAAAAACAGAGGATATTTTTTAATAATCCAGATTTTTAAAATATAAAGTGCAAATTTACTTAATTCTAGATTACGGTTGAAGATTTAAAAAAAATTATACATCACTGCAATACAAATAGGACTACGTGTAAAAAGAACTTTTGAGTAAGAAAATTATATTTACAATACTTTAGGATAATTTTAAAAGTAATTATAAATAACAGCAAATTTTCTCTTCTGTTCTCATAAAAAATATATAAAACAACAGTTAAGGTCAAAATACATTTTACGCGCATCGCATATTTTTATAAATATCGATAAATTATTGTATGTCTTGATAAATGATTGTATACACAAATAAGGTTGAGGCTGGTTTCATGACAGATTAATACCAGTGTAATTTACTATCAGTGCGACAAACTTTAATAAGTGATAGAGCACACTGCAACAAACAATTTTTGTATAGAAAAACTGTGTCGCAATCCAGTTATTCAGTCATAAATACAATAGGGTATCTCACTTCAAGTCGAACCGAGATTTTCGTTCATAACTTTAACAGTAATGAAGATAATTTATCGATTATTTTCAAAAGACTTGCTTTACTTCGTGCGAAATGAGATGGTATCACGGGCAGTACAAAGTCTTAACGTTCTATGCATTTATTACAAAACGATTCATATTTTTTTAAAGCGCGTGTTAACTGTCTTAGCTAGCAAGATTATCAACAGATCAAAAAACTTCAAAAATCATTTTAACGCTGTTTTATTTTTTATTTTATTTTTTTGCCGCTCTGATAATTTCCAGCAAACCATTAACAGCCATTTCGCGACATAATTCTCTGTTTTCTCATATAGATGACATATACTTAACTATAAGAACTAAAATATCTTCTTAAAACACCATCAAAAACTTTAAAATGTGCTAGGCTTTTCGAAAGATCTGAGTCTTTCTTCGTCAGGCGCAAAAAGACGTCCTTCTACTATGAAAGCAGTGCAGCAAGACTGAAATGAGAGACAAGGGAGAGGAATCAAGCTGAGCAACAGGCAATAGGAAAGTAGAAATCAACAGCCAATAGGAAAACAGAAGACAACAGCCAATCGGAAAACAGAAGACAACAGCCAATCACAGAAGAGTACAACCAAAACAATAGAATACAAAATAGAAGGGGAATGAGGAAGGGAAAAAATATATATTAAAAATAAATAAATAAATAAATAAAATAGAAAAATAAATAAATAAAAAATAAATAAATAAATAAAAAATAAATAAATAAATAAAAAATAAATAAATAAATAAAATGAAAAATAAATAAAATAAAACGAGTAAAAAAAAATAAAATAAAATAAATAAATAAAAATAAAACCCAAATGTATTAAAAAATGGAAACAGGTGAGAATTAAGAATTAAATAAGTAACCAAAAAATATAAATATATATAAAAAACAGGCAAATATTAATTAATACAAAAATAAATTATATGGTAATACTGAAGAGGTTTTTCCAAGCAGCAGAGAGCATTGTGGAATCAGATTTATCATTAACAATAACTTCACGATTAAGATAAATAGCTAAATTTTTAAGAAAGTCCAATTCAGAGATACTATTGGCATATTAAAGATAATTTTAGCATTTTTAAAATTAAAACAATGGCCGGAATCCCAAGAGTGCTTCGCAATAGAAGATTTAGAAATTTCTTGATTAGTTACATAACGAGAGTGTTCTTTTAAGCGGATTTCGAGATTTCTTTTAGTTTGACCAATATAAGATAAATCACAGCCATTACAAGGAACATTATAAATTCCCCATTTACGAAGATCAGGAACAGGAGATTTGGTGGAGGGGAATTTGAATTTATTGACAGGTTTAAAGATAATGTTAAAATTGAAGCGTCTTAAAACTTTAGCTAATTTGAAACATAAAGGAGGATAAAAAGGCAGAACAACCAAAATATCAGGTTTGCTTTTCACAGATTTGGAAAGAGTAGATTTATTAGACGGTCTATTGAATTTCTTCAGAGCATTATTGATAACAGAAGGATTGAAACCTCTTTTGACACCAACAGTTTTTAAGTAATTAAGTTCATCCTTAAGGGATGCAGAGTCGGAACAAATGTTGAGAGCACGATTTACATACGTATAAAATACACCGATTTTTTGGTTGACAGGATGATTTTTGATGCTCTCTCAAATCATCCTGTACCTCACTGATACTTATACCTTACTTATACCTCATGCTCTCTCAAATCATCCTGTCAACCAAAAAATCGGTGTATTTTATATTTATACGTATGTAAATCGTGCTCTCAAAATTTGTTCCGACTCTGCATCCCTTAAGGATGAACTTAATTACTTAAAAACTGTTGCTGTCAAAAGAGGTTTCAATCCTTCTGTTATCAATAATGCTCTGAAAAAATTCAATAGACCGTCTAATAAATCTACTCTTTCCAAATCTGAAAAGCAAACCTGATAATTTGGTTGTTCTCCCTTTTTATCCTCCTTTATGTTTCAAATTAGCTAAAGTTTTAAGACGCTACAATTTTAAAATTATCTTTAACCCGGGAGCAGTCGCATGGGGTATGACATACCCCAGGGTGCGTACGGTTTTTACAATTGTCACCACTAATTTTCGAAAAGTAATCTACAATTTACATTATCATAGAATTTGTAACAATTGCCTTAGACTGAATAAGGTGACGATTATTAATTGTATTTATTGGTGACAATGTAAAAAACATTCACTATCTGCGTATGCCCGACTTCTCCAGGGTTAAACCTGTCAATAAATTCACATTCCTCTCCACCAAATCTCCTATTCCTGATCTTCGTAAATGGGGAATTTATAATGTTCCTTGTAATGGCTGTGATTTATCTTATATTGGTCAAACTAAAAGAAATCTCGAAATCCGCTTAAAAGAACACTCTCGTTATGTAACTAATCAAGAAATTTCTAAATCTTCTATTGCGAAGCACTCTTGGGATTCCGGCCATTGTTTTAATTTTAAAAATGCTAAAATTATCTTTAATGCCAATAGTATCTCTGAATTGGACTTTCTTGAAAATTTAGCTATTTATCTTAATCGTGAAGTTATTGTTAATGATAAATCTGATTCCACAATGCTCTCTGCTGCTTGGAAAAACCTCCTCAGTACTACCATATAATTTATTTTTGTATTAATTAATATTAGCCTGTTTTTTATATATATTTATATATTTTGGTTAGTTATTTAATTCTTAATTCTCACCTGTTTCCATTTTATAATATATTTGTGTGTTTTATTTTTATTTATTTATTTTATTCATTTTATATTATTTATTTTTCTATTTTATTTATTTATTTATTTTATTTTATTCATTTTATATTATTTATTTATTTTTCTATTTTATTTATTTATTTTTTATTTATTTATTTAATTTTCTATTTTACTTATTTTTTTTCCCTTCCTCATCCCCCTTCTATTTTGTATTCTATTGTTTTGGTTTTACTCTTCTGTGATTGGCTGTTGTCTTCTGTTTTCCTATTGGCTGTTGATTTCTACTTTCCTATTGGCTGTTGCTTCAGCTTGATCCCTCTCCCTTATCTCTCATTTCAGTCTTGCTGCTGCTTTCATAGTAGAAGCACGTCTTTTTGCGCCTGACGAAGAAAGACTCAGATCTTTCGAAAGGCCTAGCACATTTTAAAGTTTTTGATGGTATTTTAAGAAGATATTTTAGTTCTTATTGTTTCACACCAGTTTCAACTTATTTTATTTTATACGTAACTACTACTTCTCCATGGTTTTCAAATTCAAAAATCAATACTTAAAGTACTAGTTGAGTTATCTAAAACTCCACTTCTAAAACTGGACTTCCTTGGTTCATAAGCAAATGACGCCAAAAGTCTTTTCTAATTTTATTCTCTGCACGCGAACGAAGTGCCGTGGTTTTCGAAACAATACAAATCACAATGAATTTAATTCCTTTTCAAACAGTTTGATTACGTTAGGAATGAAATTCTGAATGCCGATAACTCTAAACAAATATTTTAGCAGATAGCTGATCCCTGAGAAATGAAAAAAATGTAACGATCTTTCTAAAAAGATAACTTTTATGCAGTTTTATTCGAAACAATAATTTTGAGAAAAAATGGCCAACTGGCATATGAAACGCGAAGCGTTCAGCCCCGTATCTATTTAGGACTGTTACGTGATTCACGCTATTATACAGGGTGATTTTTTTTAAAGTTGTGAAAGTAAAATCCAATAACGAAAGAACCACTGATCCAAATGACCGGAAATTTCACCAGTATGCTCCCAAAGCAATAGGAATTTTTTTGGCATGGTTAAAAAAAAAAAACTAAAAATCTCACCGACAGATGGCGCTGTATATGCAGTAAAGTCGGGGGAGGAGCTTGTGCAAGACACACGCACAGTGGATTCTCTTCACTCTGTTGCGGAACATGCGGTTTCACGTTTCCAACTTGTAGCTGAAAACATTGGACAGCACACTGAAAATTGTATGCGTTAGTTGCGCAGTGCTGTATGAATGTTTTACTCCATATTTTTATTTCGTTCTGTTTCTGCAGGTGTTTGCAGTTCCTTTTCCCAATTACTGCATTCTGTACATACAGTAATTGGGAAAAGAAACTGCAAACACCTGCAGAAACAGAACGAAATAAAAATATGGAGTAAAACAACAGTAATTGGGAAAAGAAACTGCAAACACCTGCAGAAACAGAACGAAATAAAAATATGGAGTAAAACATTCATACAGAACTGCGCAACTAACGCATACAATTTTCAGTGTGCGGTCCAATGTTTTCAGCTACAAGTTGGAAACGTGAAACTGCATGTTCCACAACAGAGTGAAGAGTATCCACTGTGCGTGTGTCTTGCACAAGCTCCTCTCCCGACTTTACTGCATATACAGCGCCATCTGTCGGTGAGATTTTAAGTTTTTTTTTTTACCATGCCTAAAAAATTTCCATTGCTTTGGGAGCATACTGGTGAAATTTCCGGTCATTTGGATCGGTAGTTCTTTCGTTATAGGGTTTTACTTTCACAACTTTAAAAAAAATCACCCTCTACATACTAGTTGACCCCCGCCCGGCGTTGCCCAAACCCGTGATGATAAATTTAAAAATAAACATCAAGTTTTTATTATTTTATCTTTAGCCCCGGATTTTGTATGAAATTATATTTTTAAATGAAAAATTCGCGAAAAAAATTATTGATATTTAGTGATAAAAGCGCTTTTTTAAGTAGAGGCGTTTCATAGTTTTAAAATAAAAAGTCCTTTTTGCCCAAACTCTTTGAAATCTTTATTGGTGATAAATAAAACGGTTTTACAGCCCGTGTAAAAAATTAGTGAAAAAATATTGTTATCTAGTTATAAAAGAAATGTTTTCTTCTCGCTTTTTTTGTTTGTTTTCGCATCGGCTCCTTTAACATAGCAATAAAAAAAATTGTAACAATGTTACACTTTATCTTCTGCATTCTATTCGAAGAATATTTCATTTCTGTTAAGCAATTGAAAAAAATATATATATATATATCTTGATGAAGATTTTTCGTTGTAACGGAATTTCTAATAAAATGTACTTCGTTAATTCGGATTTTTTTATACATTAAAGTTAATGCAATTTGAAAAACGGACTTTTCAAAATTCGTTGTAACGGGATTTTTCGTTGTAACGGGAATCTACTGTATAAATAATTTCAATTGGCTCCTGCGCGAACCAATTTTAGCACTAAATTTGCTGTTTTCAGGGCTTTTCTAATGGAAGATGCGGCTGCTGCTATGTATCTGCACCTAGTACCTGATTTATGACAGGGCTTTCAGAGAAGGGGCTCTGGAACTCCCCTCTCAAATTGCTCCATTTTGCTTCCTATCTAAATTCGAAAAATGTTGACTGTCATTTGATAAAATTCATTTGTTGTAAAAATGTTATAAACACTGTTTACAAATAGAAAATATCATTATTTTAAACAATTTTCGCAAAAATCGTGCCACATTGCAAAATTCACAGAATTGGAGAAAAAATAGAAAAATTCGCGGAAATCATTGCGGACATTCACGCCGCGAGAAATATTCAACCCTAATTTTGACTTGCATTTAATTTTTTTATTATTCATTATTATTATTGGGATGGGGGGGGGGGGGCGTGTTGTACACAGGGGTCTGCGGTGTTAATTTTCTTCCATTAGATTCTTTATTGTTTTCGGTTATGTCGGTCTGATAGCAAAGGCCGACCTCAGTACTATTGATATTCTACTGAAGTCAGCCGTGGCTGAAGCGTGCGAGCACCTGTGTCCCTGTGTGCAGAGTCAGATAATATATAGACGAACACGCGAACGCCGTTCGCAGAAAATTTTCAAAGTTTGCAGACAGTTTTGATGTTTTTTACAAATTTCTTTATAAAAAAAATATCAAGACCCCGGGCAGAGAATTGGGGCGACGCACGTCGCAGACTCTTGAGAAGGTCTGCAGACTATTTTTCATCTGGAGAAAAAAAAAGTTTGCTAGAAATTATTTGCCATGTACCATGGTACAGTATTTTTTGGAAAAAGTGCCACGGCGCATACGAGTTTAAAACTTAAAAATATTGTAAGTGCGACGCTTATGCCGGAACGGCCAATTCTTTGTTAAGCAGAGTGACTGGCTTAATTTATAAGAAAGAGTCGCAATATTAAGGAGTGGTTTGTCTCAAAAACAGTAGATAAACTGATGAGTAAGAGTTCATCACTTCCATTCATAGACTAATAACTTTTTTATTTTAACATGCATTTATTCATATTTCAGTTATTTTATAGATTAATAAAATAACAGTTTTATTGAGCAATCATAAATTGATATATTTACTCCATAATCATAAATTGATATATTTATTAATGATTAAAATATTTCCCATTTTAATAAAGAAATTTTTTTTTTAATTTTCATTAGTTTTTCTTTCCTTTATTAGTTGTCTGTTTCTGTATGAAGTATTGTATGTAGTATTCCATTCAATACGACATTTCTTGACTGAGTTTTAATAATGCTTGTAAATTAATATTTTTCTTTTAGTGGTGTTGCTTAGTGGCACTCCACTCGCATATAACTTTTCATTTTTGCTGTTAGCGGCGATATAGGACTCAGGAGGGGTGCGGCGTTTTTTTGCAGAAAATTTTTAAGAAATTATTTGAGTTCGCAGACAGTTTTACACTTTATCTAAGTCTGTGTGTGTGTAATGGTTTATTACATTACTGATATTGTACATTAGTTTAACGGAATCTGTAGTAATTCATTTTAGTGAATAAATTACAAACATATATATATTTTAATATATATATATATAAAGTTTCAAAATTGCGATTTCCTTTAATCATCCTTTCCTTATGTTCTAAATTACATTACAATTTTTAATGAGTCTTCATGTATGTAATTGCACAAATGATCATTAATATTATTCCGTATCCCGTGGACATATATTTTGAAAAATTCTGTACTTTAAAATGTTTGCGTATCGCAATATTTTTTAAAAAGAATTTTAACTGCATACGATGATGCTGGTAAAAAAACATCCGCATTTTTCTTGTAGAAACTTAGTCGGACCGCAACGATGAGAAAAAAAAATCTGTGAAAAGAAAACGTGCCTATAACGGAATCATGTATTAAACGCAAAAAAAATTCATCGCCCGATGGAACGAACGTCATGATTATCGCTAGGACGGACTATTATAGGACTCTTAGGACGGACGGAATGGAATATCTTCCCGTCACGTTTTCTCGGGTTTTTTGTTGCAATATGATTTTAAAAAATCGTTTTTATCATTTTATCCCCATCCACCACCCTTGCATTCACACATAGTTTCCTGGTTAAAAAAATTTCTCAATAAATCTCAAAAAGGGAATTTTTTTTTTCTCTTTTTTATTACGAGATAGCAGCGCTACTCTATCAAATTGAAACAATAATACGAACATCCTCTAACCGAATAACAACTAAGATTAGCATTCCATTGTAAGAGAAAGCATTACGCAATGTATTATCTTAAGTTTTCGGATGAATCTGGCTAGCACAGGTAGACTGAAAAGAATTCATCCACATACTCGGTCGAAACTTAATATCGAAAATCAAGGTCAAGGCTGCTGAACTTCAAACCGAATTTTTCCTAATAAAAATATTTATTAAAAAAATTATTTTTTAAAACAGATAAATAATATAAATTCGTCCGAGTATCGAAAATATCTATATCACATTTTAAAATAAAAATACAACAAATTATTTTTTAACAAATTAGGGGCTCTGAGATTGCCACTAAAATAGCTACTCTACTCTAGGTGACAATGGCTCTGACCCTTACGAGCTATGCTCACCAAAACCCGTCCAGACCTCGTGGGTTCTAAAAACACGCTAATTTAAACTGTTTTAAAAAGATTACCCGATTACGGAATATTGAATGATATTATCACGACCAGTGGCGTTCTTTTGTAATGAAGTTGCCATTCCTTTCCCTTTAATGAATCGTAATTGTCTAAGTCAGCAGTCCCCAAACTATTGGTCGCGATCCAATGGGAGTGTTTCGGAACGATCGGTAGGATCTTAAAAAAATGTTACAATTAATTTTACATGTTGCAATAATATATTAAAATGTTAACTTTAAAGTATTTTTTTTTTTTTTTTTTTTTTTTTTTTACGTAACTAGCAAACAGTAAGCCCTGCTATAACAGATCTTAAGGAAGCAATTTACAATAGCTTAGCAGGTATATATCAAAACTTACTCGAATCGTTTGGCTCAGTGTCACCAAAATAAACGTTGTTACATTTCTTATTAAAATTATATCTATTCGAACTTATAAGCAGTGTCTTTATAATTATAACCCTTAAAAAATTGTACTATTTTGTATATTTTAAAACGAACGTTTTATTTAAAATAAAAAATGAGCGATACAGTTCTCTTTAGATTACAAATACATATTACATAATGTTTAAATACGTTACAGGGTCATTCCATGGTAACTTACGTTACATTTAGAATAATTTTCTTTAGTAATTTTCATAATATAACACCAAAAAAATATTGAAAATGTAATGTTGATATGATTTGTTAATTAAACCTATCCAAAGCTAAATTTGGATGAAAATTACCTACCTTTAATGCTATTTTTTGAACACTGGCCATTATATTTATTATGGTAACTTAGGTTCTTTTTGTCATAAACGTAAGTTACCATAGTAAATATAATTTTTAGCGTTCAAGAAATAGTACTAAATTTAAGTAATTTTTATACAAATTTAGCTTTGTTAGGTTTAATTAACAAATCATATAAATATTACATTTTGAATATTTTTAGTGTTATATTACTAAAATTACTGAAGTCAATTATTCTAAATGTAACGTAAGTTACCATGGAATGCCCCTACATACAATTTGATTATTTACATTTTTTTAGAGTTCTTATAATTTTTGGTCAGTTGTGTATTCCGTATACCAATACTGTCAGAAAAACTCGTCTTTGTACACTAAATTATTCCTCATTTTTCAACAACTAGTATCTGTACTCCTAGAAAACATGCTTTTTCTGTAAATTCTTCCCGAAAGTCTGAAGAAGAGGGAAAAATTCCGTTTATTCCCTGCACGCATGCGTATTGGCTCTATTAATACTAAAGTTCGAATTTATTTTTAAAATGAGAAACTAAAAATTCAGTAAATTAAAATTTCGAATTTATTTAAAAACAATAAAAAAAAACAGCGCTTTCGAATTTAAAAAAGTAACAATTTTCCCATTCATTTAAAATTATTTGCAATTTATTTTTTAAAGTTATTTTTAAAATATTCGCATTTAAAATATATTATTCTAAATAAACAGATTTTATATATATATATATATATATATATATATATATATATATATATATATATATATATATATATATAATTTTTTTTAAAATCGATTTTATTAAAAAATATATAATAATAATGACTTTGGAATTTAAAAAAGTAACAAATAATTTTCTCATTCATTTAAAATTATTCCCAATTAATAAAAAAAAATAATAACAATAAAAAAAAACAAAAAAAAAAAAACACTTGCACTGAAAATATATTCTAAGTGAACACATTTAAAAGATATATGGTTGAAAAAAAAAAAATGATTTTTCTGAATTTCAAAATGCATAAAATGAGCGATAAGGATATATTAGTCATGAAACCTAAGAAAATTCTAATTTTCTTTATAATAATAAGAGGCGAAATATTCATGCATAACTTGTGCTTGAAATAACCTATATTATAAAGCAAACACATACCCGTGAATAGCGTTGACGTCAAATTGATGATGGCAACACTAGACCAATAAATCTCGTTTTTATGACAATTTTTTTAACTTCTAAAGATCGCACAATTTCAATTTTTATACCGTCGAATAGAAGAAAAATGTTCTTTCAAATATAATTTGCTTGAAAACTGTATCTCCATTTATTGATTTTTTTTTTTTTTTTTTGTGGTTTTTAAAATACTTTTCTTCAAGCATGATTTTTTTATCTATCTCTACTGCCTGCAGCCCGATTACGAAAGTTTAATTCATCTGCACTTTAATCAATCTAAATAATTAAGCATTTGTTCCAGCTAAAATATTCCATAACGAAATTAAAGCTTCATCAATAAATAAATAAAATAATTTAAACAAAACACAAATTTAACAGACATGCAATCGAACTTACGCGCTTAAATTACTGAAATTATAAGAATAAAAAAAGTTGCTGTATTGAAATCTTTGGTGATTTCTTCGGCTATTAACTCCTGGCACAAGGCTAATACGAAAATAGTGCTTTTAATAAATTTCAAAACTTTATTTGAATACATAATTGATATTTTTCGTATAAAAATGCTTTTTGGTGTTATTAGTGGGTAACTAAATATATGAAATGTAAAAAAATTCCAAGAATTTTCAATAATGAAAAAAAGGGTTTTCACCTATATTATTTAATTCGGGAAGCCCGGGTTGGATCCTTAGTACTTATAAAACATTCTTGGGAAATCTTTTGATCCACAAAATTGGTAAAGACCGTCGATATCTATTCTCTATCAATTAGCCTGTATAAAAATTAGGACTGTGCCGATTAATCTATCATTTTTCTTCCAATATTTCATTAAAAAAAATTCAAAAAGCTTGTAACAGATGATTTAAAAACGATAAGTATCAGCTTTTAATTCTTTCTATAAAATTCGTAATCATAATAAAATTGTAGATTATTTTGTTGTTTGTTTATTTCTGACTGTTTTATTTGATTTGATTTCACAGGAAGTTCCAAACTTGATAAGATTTCAGACGATTTTTGAAGTGATAATGGCAAAGATAAAGTCTTTACCTGAGATTAAAGAATAAAGAAATCCAATTTTGTTCATAAATAAAGATTATTACATTTTTAAAGAGCTTAATATGAAAAAAACTTATTTATATATGCAAAAATTAATACTTTAATTAAACATTTAAAAAAACCCGCATTATTTTCCACTTTTTATTTTTTCATTTCAGAGAGAGATTTGGACCCAGCAGACACTACCCTTGAATTCTTAGCACTGTTAAATTATCAACGTATTTAAAATATCTTTGTATTTACTAATTTAAAAAACAAAATAATTACTTTTATTATTTGGTGAAGGTTTAATTAATTAAATGAAAATTAAAATCATATAAAAGAAAATAAAAAAACTATTAAAAATTTGATTAATTGAATAAAAGACTGATTAACCCAATTAAATTTTTTAATCGTTTTCCACCCCTAATAAAAAATAAATGAATATGTTATAGGCTTTTTGTTTTCGTAGTTTATATGATCGTCTTAGTTCTCAAACACGTTATTTGACTTTTATTTATTTCATATAGATAATAAGTACAAAGATAATTAACACTTTCAGTCATAGTAGCAATTTTTTTTAATTATGTATTTATGTATTCTTTAATCGAACTTAAAACACAATATGGAATGGATGGAATAACATTTCACAGACTCAACCCCATCAACTAAGTAACAATTTATTAGTAAAGAAAACGGTAAAAAAAGAAAAGCATAAAGATTGATTTTTACAATATAATAAAACGTGCGATTTCATGTAGAATTATTCCTAATTTCTTCCTTAATTCGTGTATTATTTATTTATTAACATTTTGTTATGATTGGGGATGAATAATTGTTACATATTTATTATACGAGTATATACTGCTTTGCTTATGTTAACAACCATTTATAAGCATTCTGGAGATATTTTGTTATTCCAAATAGCAGAAGCTATGCAACTAATAGCCTATGATACTCCGGGAGTTGAAGGCAAACATTTTGATAGCACATTTATTAAAATTCATCCACCCGTTCAAATTTTATCATCAGGAAATAAGAATCTTACATTGCCCACGGTCAAAACATTAACCTCCTTTTCTGCGTGCATTCGGGTACAAATCAAGTTTCTTTTTACATTTGTCTTACATAATTCCTGTTAAAGAAGCTATGGGAAATCTTGCAGTCGTGAACATTCAATTTTTAAAAACGCTGCTTAATTATTTAAAGCATCTTCGCATTATTATTTTTCCTTTCTGAATGGCGCCATCTTAAAATAACAAAGCATTTCATTCAAAACAAAGTACATAAAATGTTTTGAGGAAGTATGAACTTGTTCCCTAAAAGCGTGTACTATAGAGATTTGGGTGCAACAAATAGCCATTTGGCCAAAACCAAGGCCGAATAATGAATTCATTTTCGTCTGAAAGAAGACACAATAAACATTCAACACAATATTTATGCATTTCGTAATTTAAAATGTAATAAGGGGGAAAAAAATCCTCAGCTTAAGCAAATTGTAATTTTTTAAATCAGTGGTCGTCAATCTTTTGAACCTCACGAACTGCTAAATTCATAATTTTAAATCCCGCAGACCACTAATAAGAATTATTGAATAATACAAATACATTTCTCCAATAATTATCACAGAGTTATGTGATATAGGTTCCTTCTTGTTTGTAAGAAGTTCATATGTTAAGGCATCAAAAATAAATGAAGTTACTGGAACACGGAGAGCCGTTTTTATTTTAAGTCGAGACCGATACCGAGTTATAATTGCTGTGACACAATCAAAATATATTTCGCACAAATTTGTAGTTGAAAATTGAATCCAAATTTTCATTGCTTTTCAGTCAGTAATGAGTATTCAAATTTTAGGGCGAGCAAAAAATTAAAAATTGTCTATTTTATGAAAATCTATAACAAATATCTATTAATAAAATTATCAATGCCTACTATAATTTACATTTTCAAAACTAAACATTTAAAGGCTAAGCTTAGGGAATAGCCTGCTGTCCGCCATTTTGTTTTTTAAATCAAAACACATTAAAAATGAGTAGTGATTTAAAAAATGAGATGGCTGACCGCGGGCGATAAATCAAAACATTTGTTTTGTTTCTGACATAATAAAGTTAAATCAAAACATTTTAACTTTTATTATTAAATATAAATAAATTAGTCAATAAAATTAAATAACGTGTTTATAATAAGTAAATATGAATGAAAATTATTTTTGAAATGAGAAACAAAACAAATATGTTTTGATTTAAAAAACAAGATGGCGGACAGTAGGCTAATCCCAAAGCTGCTCCCATTTAAATTTTCATAAACATAGGAATTTTTTAGAGTATTATTATGTTTTATTATTATTAATTTTATTATCTGTAAAGAACAATTATTAATAAAAAACATTTTAAAAAAATACAAATGTCTAGGTTTTTCTGCGATATTTTCTTGCGGACCACCGGTTAGCGACCTCTGTTTTAAATAACAATTATAATTTTTTTAGTCACAACTTTAAAAAGTTTTCAGAAAAGGCAATAAACATTTTCAAAGACGAATACAAATTGTTTTTTATTTATTTATTTACTTTAATATGAGCCACGTTACACCCAATTATCTGAAGATTTGCAGAAGGTAGGGTTGTGTAACATCATAGCCGAAAAATTATAAAACTGAATAGATAACAAATAACTAAAGTAAATATGTTGTACTTTAGTACAATCATATACTAAAGTAATTATATACTTAAGTATATGATAATGTAATTATATACTTAAGTATATGATAATGTAATTATATACTTAATTGCTAAAATGTGTAAAATAAAAAGATTATAAACAGTAAAATAAGTTTTATTAGACTGTTGACACATGTTTCAGCTCAATCTGAGCCATCATCAAAACAAATAAGAATATTCTATAATTGCACGGTTTATGAAGTTATTTGAAAGGCTAGCATATAATTTTTATTACATGTTACTCCATGGTTACAAATATGGAAATAAATATCCAAGTAAAAAATTAAAAAAACGTGCGTATTTTTTTAAAAAAAGACATGAAAAAATAAATACTAGCGTTTCAAATAACTTCATAGACTGTGCAATTATAAAATATTCTTATTTGGTTTGATAATGGCCCAGATTGAGCTGAAACACGTGTCAACAGTCTAATAAAACTTATTTTACTGTTTATAATCTTTTATGTAGATTTCGTAAGAAATACTACCTATTACATTCTCCCCTATGTTGGAATTTCTGGAAAATTTTTGCAGATCTACGCCGATCATGACTTCCAGAACCCAAAATCACCCCCAGTTCAAAACTTTATTTATTTATCAATATCACTTTTTTATGGACAAGATAACTTCAAAAATTCTGCACAAATCTCTTCCAAACTGATACATAAAATCAAGGGGCAAAAAATCTCGGTCAAGTTCGTTAATGGGCAAAATCGAACCAAGGGGGAGGGGGCGGGACTTTTTGTAAAAACAGAAAATAACCCATAACTTCTTAATTATGATAGATATCGAATCCGTTAAAGTTATTATTACTTCTAGGAAAAGGTCCAAAAATTTATGTATGACAGATTTTTGATATCATTAAAAATGGCCCCAAGGGGGAAGGGATTAGAAGAAAAAAATTCATAACTTCGTCAATTCACAAGATATCAAATCCGCTTAAATACCTCTAAATCCTCTTAATATTACCTACAACTTTTATATTGAAAAGTTTTCTATAAGACCAACCCTTACAGCAAAAAGAAAAAAAAAAATAATAATAATAATAACAAAAAAAAAATCTGTCGGTTCCGCCTACAGACACAGCTAGATTTCGAAGTAGTCGGTTCCAACTGCCGCATCATGGCAAAAAGGCTATTTCATCTGCAATTCCAATAAACAGGCGCCCCACGGTCTGCGTCTTCGAAATCTACCTGTGCCTGTTGGCCGAGCCTTCAGGGATTTTTTTTATTTTGATACCCTTTAGCAATTATAAAAAGTATATGATAAAACTGTTCTAATTCAGGCATTTTTTAAAGTTATTTAAACGTGCTTTTAATGACAAATAAAGGAATATCTTTGTCATTCACTCATACTAATATTCCAAATACATTATTTTTTGTGTTGTATTACTTTAGAAATAGGAGTGCGATACGATTCCTCTATTTTTCGATCTTTTAAAATAGAGGCAATATTTGGTAATTTAAAATGTAAATTTGTATACATTTGTTACAGGTCTAGGTAATTATTCATTTCCATGTATTTCATTTATAGAGATATTGCAATTGCAGGCGTTTAGGCTAATCTTAAAATAAACCGAGTGAGAAATGATCAGCAGTATACTGTACAATGAAATCGATTTGATCTATCTTTCTTTCTCGGGTATTTGTGTGCGGCCGTGTGTCAAATAAATATAGCCAAGAAAATTTTACAAATAATGTCCTTAATGCAGTATCCACTAGATTAAAATTTCCCCAAAGAATTTTTTTCGGTGGTAGATAGATTAGATGGAAGGAAGAATATATCCATTCCATATTCTAGAACAGAGAAACATGCTTATTCTTAACCTTTACCTATTTCACGAGTAACTTATTTATTTCATTAATTGTTAATAATATATATATATATATATATATAACAAAAAAATATATAGAGTAACAATTTGGCATCATAATAGCTAAAATCTAGAACACTTAATCTATTTTCTGCTTGATGGGTATTTATGAACGAAAAATTTGCTCTTAATCTCTCTTAAGTTACAGTGCCGAGAAGCTTGCGTTGTTTTTATTTGAGATTATTAAAATTCTACACCATCGCAGCTTTTGAAAAACTATTCTTTTGAACATTGGTAGTGTAGAATCTTAATAATCTCAAATTAAAAACTATTCTTTTGAACATTGGTAGTGTAGAATTTTAATAATCTCAAATAAAAAAAACTATTCTTTTGAACATTGGTAGTGTAGAATTTTAATAATCTCAAATAAAAACAACGCAAGCTTCTCGGCACTGTAACTTAACAGGGGAAAAGAGAGATTAAGAGCAAGCGGCCAAATCAGAAAAATATTTATGTCACTATGAAAATATTAAAGTTCGATTCTTTGCATTCACTAAAACATAGCTGCTAACTTTCAGGTATTTTTTTTTCTTTCAAGTCAAATAAGCATATTTTAAACTTGAAATTTTACTTAAGAAGTGGGGTCTCTGGAAGTCTTACTTTTTCACTGACGGTGCAATTTAGCATCATGTCACATTTAATTTTATTTCTAATTCCCTATATAACACAAATGCATAAAAGTTTTACATTACTGATAGCTTAATATATGTTCTATGTCGCATATTTATTTCCATATTTTACAACTGATACTTTACTTTTTTTATGTTAAATTTTCATTTAAAAAAAATAATAAATTGTTTTTTGATTGGCATACAGTGCGCGCAAGACTGCAGCAAAATGATTGGTTTTAGTGTCCTAAATAATATTGAAAATTATGTAAAACACCTTGAACGTATTTTCTTTTTTTGTTGTTGCTGTTTATAAAATGCTAATTTGAAATAATCAATGCAGTTATAATAATACTACAATTGAAGTATAAGTTATTACTTGCATCAAAATTAATGAATCTGCCAAGTTTCATACAAACTGCTTTATCAGTTATTGAGAAATGTTGCACATGCAATTCAAAAAACATTATTATTTTTTTTTTTCAAAATTAAAAATTTAAAAACAAGTACAATATCAGTTGTACACTATCGAAATAATTATGCTACATAGAACAGATATGAAGATTTCAATGGTGAAAATTTTATGTATTTGTGTTTGATAGGGAATCGGACATAAAAGTAAATGTGACATGTTGCTAAATTGCACCTTCAGTGAAAAAGTAAAACTCCTGGAACCCCTTTAAATAAGTATCACACAGAAACACGATACATTTTATTAAATAAGTTTTCGGGTTTAAAGTATGTTTATTGTCTTGAAAATAACCGGCTGGTTGGCATCAATGACCAGGTAATGTTATTATTAAGTGCCCGAGGCAGGTGATAAGACGCCTCTCCCATCCCCCCTTGGCGTGATTTACAACGGACGCAATCATTTTTAGCTCACGTGAACTAAACAGATCGGGACCTCCAGAGAAATGAGTAAAAAATGCGGTTTGTGTAGATATTTTTCACGTTATCTAATCATGACCTGGCAGTGTGAGCCGGATATTTCTTCTCTGAGCAATTGACCACAAAGCTTTGGTGGTTTCGTGTCATGATGAATAAATCCGCTTACACTTTGTTAAAGATTGTAATACACTATCATTTCTCTCACAAAACCTTTTTAATGCTTTATGTTTATATACAATTTGCTATGCTTACTTGTGTTATTTTGCATACTTGGAAAATATGTAAGCTCGTATTAAAACTGGGGATGTTTTTATTCATAAGATACTTTTTTTTCTCTTTAATTCTTTATAACTATTAAAATCTACGTCGCGTTGAGTATTTTCCATTATAAAAATATCGTACCTGTTAAGAGTAATCCAAATATCCTTTGTAACAGTTTATATCCTTAAAAATGAAAACATAAACAAAACTAAAAGGTATTTGTCATATCCAGGTAAGATGGACGGCAGTTATACCGAATATCACTAACCACATGGCACCAAACCAATCTTTTTTTACTTAAACATAACAAATTCTATATTTTAAAAAATCTTCCGAGTTTAAATTGCACAGCAAAACTTCTCTTCCACGTTCGGCAATACACTGTCACCGTCTCACCAGCCGAAGTATTCACTCGCACGTGGAACGGCTACGTCATCCATGACGACACCTGCACACTCACACTGACCTTGGCACTGCAGCTGACCTTGCCGCCCTGCCTTACGAAGGGTTACATAACATGGGATGGGTAACGAGGAACAGGAATTAATCGCCAAGTTTGGCGCTCAGGAAAGTTCAGGAGAGAGATGCGCACGAAACAGCGGATTTTCACAGTTCATGTAATAAAGAGTCAATGACTGATGATGCTCCGAGAGACTAGCAGAGAAAGAGTTGCTTTTTACAAATCTTTCGAACATTATGAAATATGTTTATATACAAACACTGTATTTGTAGTGTTGATACAAAATTAATTATTGCCTCTTTCTAAACTGTTTCGCATATACTTTTGTTACTTTAGTGATATCGACATTGTAAATATTAATAAAGATAATCGAATATATCTGTCAACGGGAAATGGGAGAATTTGTGAACATTGCGTCAAATAGAAAAAAAAACATCGGTAACAACGCCTTTTATAAAAAATATCGATCTCTTTTCTGATGTTATTGTAAAACAGTCAATATTTTTTTATTATTATTTTTTTTTTATACTTGCATACAGGCAGGTGGATCACATAAAGACGTAAAACACATAAATGTTGATACAAAAATCTTTTAAAAGGACAAGAATAAAGAGAAATAACTGGCTTAATAATTAAATTAATCCATTTCCTAATAATTATTAGCATTTGTGTCATGGGTGCCGACAGAATAAAATCCACGGAGTGGCAAGATTTTCAAACAGAATGCCAGATGCCCACAACCTTGGCCGAGATTTTTTAAGTGAAGAACATAACTTGAAAAAAGCTAAGCTAAGACTATTTTATCAAATTCCCATGCAAGAACATTTTTAAGCATATCAATATAAAAAGCCACACATAAATGTAACAAATAAGAAATAATTAAAAATACAAAAGTGAACTTCTACCTTCCCCCCCCCCTCCCAAATGTGGAAAACTGGAACTTTTTTTAAAAATCAGGGGGGTTATCCTACCTTCCCTCGGTAGGATAATTTTTAGATACATGAACGTAAAAGGAAAATAGAACTAAATATTTTCTATGACCAGGGCAGAGTCTCCCTAATGAAAAAAAAAAAACTTTAGTTCTTCTATCTATTTATGTTTAATTATTTTAAATTACTTGAAAAAAAATAACAATTAAATTTCAAAATCCAAGAAGGGTCAATTACCCTCCCCTGCCTCCCACCCGCCGGTCCTTGCCTGCGTTCATGACTCGTCACATCTTTAAAAACATTTGAGAACGTAATTTTCAAAACTCGCCTTATCCAGAAAATCAAATTTTGGGAAATCGCGAAAAACCTGCATCCATTGTAAAACAAGACTTTACAATGCCAGAAACACATGCTAAATCTTGTAGTGTTTTTTCGGTGGAGATAAAATAGATTGGTAAAAAAAAAAAAAAACTCTTTTTTTTTTTTTTTTTTTTTTTTTTGATAAGGCGAGTTTTGAAACTCATAGACTGACTGCATCCAAGGAATAATTTCTGTATAAAATATTTGTCGCCAACAAACTTTTAAAACAAAATTTAATTAGGAAGTCACGGCTATGTTTTAAAAATTGTTTCGTTAAAGGTCAGTAGTAATCTGATCGCTAAAGACTTGAGATTCGAATTTCAGTCAATGCTCATTATTTTTTCGAGGCACGTTGAATACATTTAATGTGTCTCAAAAAAAGCGCCCTAAAATTAAAAGAGAGTAGCGGTGACAGGATGAGAAGGAAGGTGCCAGTTCAGGTGTGGATTTCATCAGTCGGATACATTTCAAAGTTACGAAATGGGATACAAAGTTACGAAATGGTTAGGAAAAGGTTAACGATTCTAAACAAAATAATTATCGAGAAGATGCAAATTTGTAAATTAAAAAGATAATACAATAATCTCTCGTTATATCGCCATCTGGGGAGAACAGGTAAAAGTGCAATACATCCGAAAGTATGATATAACCAAAAGCATTAAAAGACTAATAAAGAATACACAAGTAACTGCTTTATTTTTAGTCTTTAAAACATGAGTTTACATAGAAGTGTACTAAGTACTCGGTACTTAGTCAATTTGCCGAGTACTCGGTATTAGACCACTTTTTGATAACGTACATAGACAATATCGAATAATTGTAAAAACTTTTCTTTAAGAAATGATTTTGTAAAATTAAATTCAAAAATATAAACATCAATATTAGCATATGCAATAATTCATTAAAACTATTATTGAATACATAAAAATGTGTCTTCAGAAAAGTAATACGATAAAATTACAAAATATGAAATATTTTATATTAAATAAACTTTAAATTTTCAATAACAAAATTGTTACAGCAAGCAATAATCATTTTTGATAAACAGAACTGATATCAAAAACAACAATTATGGGTTGAAGAATCCATTTTATTTTTTTATTGATTAGTTGCACTTTTTGTGTATCATTCTTTAATAAATTTTCAAATAATGTTGAGCTATTTTGAAATATCAAAAAGTTTTGAATTATGTATACAAAATTTCTTTAAAACGATGCAAGATTTGTTAAATTTGAAATTAAAGTGAGTTTTTAAAATGTAATTGCATGTTTTCTATCTAGATCAGTGATTCCCCCTTTTTTAGGGTTTCGTTCATCTCACGAAATCCTCCCTATTCGTCCCGCTGCGCTGTCTGTCCGTCACAGAGCCAATTCTCAGAAACTATATCTTACAGACTTGAAATTTTGTGTACTTATAGCTGAAAACCTACTATGAAGCTGAAAATCATACAATTTTGAAAAAATCGTATTAGTCTAATACAGAGAGAAAAAAACTAAAAATCTAATAGCCTTTTCCTATTAAATTTAAACATTTTTCGTTATAGAAGTTGCTAACAATTAAAAATCCACAATAAAATTCTTCCTACAATGATTAATTTTCTATTGAAAGATTTCCACGTGAAAAATCAAAATGAAATAAAGAGTTTCACCAATTGAAAAAAAGATTAACATGACGTCATATTGGTAATAAAACGGAAATTTTCAAACATTTCTCAATAATACAAGGAGTATGAGTATGTGTAAGTACAGAAAGCAGGTTAATATGACGTCATTAAGAGAATTAAAAATAAAATTAATCTGACGTCATAACGGATTTTTCAAATGTTTGAAAATAATACAAAGAGAGTATCAATATGAGTAATAGAGAAAGCAAGCAGATATGACGTCAGCAAGTGATTATAACGTCATATGAGTTTGAGGAATGTTTTGAATCATGATAAAAACCCGATTATGGAAATATTGGCAGATTTTAACATTTTGAAGGTACACAACATGTTTAATTTTGAAATTGATTTTTTTTTTAATATAGCATTTAGTCCACATGACAGAGTATAATAGAGGGCTTCGCCCGCTATCGGACCGGTTCAGATTTTCGAAAAAACGAGAAAAATAGACCGGTAAATTTTTACTTTTTAAAAATCACGACTTTTATTTATTTATTTATTTTAATGAAATTTATTTCGATTTATTAAAGAAAGGATAAAGTGTTTTGAAAGGAATATTAAAAGACACCCATTGTGCGATCTTCAATCACACTTACACACTTTTTTTTTTTTTTTTTTTTTTTTTTTTTTTTAATTTCTTTCTGTTTTTCTTTGGCCCACGCCTCACCTAAGCATATTTAAAATCATGATGACCCCCCCCCCCCCCGTTCTGTAACACATAATTCTTATTATATAAAAAATTAACTCTTCTGTACACGGAGAAAGCCTAAAAGAGCATTAACTATGATAAGTCATTACCCATTCTTTAACGTATCAAAATCAAAAGGATAAAATTATTGTCACTAGTATGTTTTTAACATAACTTTACGAATGCAATGAGGCCATACATCTTCGAATTTAGACCTAGAAAAGTTTTATTGTCCTTTGGCAACTTACCTCAGACACAAAAGTGTTATACAGGGTATTCCCGAATTCATGGTACAAACATTAAGGGTTGGCACAGGTCACTGTAACAAACAGTTTTTGTATAGGAAACCAGGGTCAGAAATCCATTTATATAGTCAAAAAATACAGGGCGTCTCCCTCCAATCCAAAGTCGTGTTTTCGTTCATAACTTTAATACTAGTGAAGATACTTCAACGAAATCCTTACAATATGCTTACTTCTTACAAAGATGGGCCTGTTGCGAATTTTGTTAAAATAGCTTTACTACTGTTAAAGTTATGAACGAAAACGCGACTTCAGATTGGAGTGAGACACCCTGTAATTTTGACAAAATAATTATCGAGAAGATGTAAATTAAAAAGATATACAATAATCTCTCGTTATATCGCCATCTGGGGAAACCAGATAAAAGTGCGATACATCCGAAAGTACGATATAACCAAAAGGATTAAAAGACTAACAAAGAATACACAAGTAACTGCTTTATTTTAGTCTTTAAAACATTAATTTACATAGAAGTGTACCAAGTACTCGGTACTTGGCCAATTTGCCGAGTACTCGGTATTCGGCCACTTTTTGATCTGACGTCATTGAATTCAGAATTTTTTAACCTGATTTCCTGTACAATAAATGATTTTTATAGTGTCCAGTACAAACCCATTGTATTTAGTCAGAATTACTGGGCGTCTGTAATACAGAGCCTATAAGCTCAAAAAATAAATAAATAAATAAATAAATCATAAATTTGATGTAAATAGGATATAAGTCAAATGCAAATCCAGATTTTAAATTATAAATGTCAATTACCTATGATTTCTATTCTTTTTAGGTATGGGGCATTTATCCCAATCAAGTGTGGTGTCTATCTAACCTTGAGGTCCGGGATATATGGCCAAGATCATTGATTAAGTTATTTTGATAAAAACCCATTTATATGGTACCAGTCAAGTTTTTGCGGTAAATGACTTGAAAGTTACTTTAGAAATATGCTTTTATTTTTAATTAGTTGCTTTTAAATTAATTAAGTATTGAAAATTTGATGAATTGTTGTTATATCGTGCAAGCGATTCCTATAGATATAAGACGATAGATGGTGTTGTCAATCCAGCCTACTCAACTAATGAAGCGAAATAATTTTAAGCTTGTAATTTACATCCTATTATGCTTGAATTAATTTAGCAAGAATTTAATTAAAAATATTAATTGAATGATTCATTTTTACTTACATCAATATTTAGTATTTTCTAATTTTTTTTTTAATGATCCGACCTTTAAAATTTTTCATTAATTTTATTTTTATCAGCCTGATTCTAAAACCCAGAACTTAAAATTTGCTGTTTGCAGCTAACGATTTATAATGTATATTTTTTAATCACTTTAATATTATTTTACATTTTCATACATTATTTATATATTAAACCAAACCATGGATTATCAAGTTGATTTATTTCATAATTCTTATATGAATATTTTTGCTTCTTTCTCTTCTTTTCTTTTTTTTAAGGAGAATAATCATATACTCTTCTTAGTTATACAAATATATTTTCTTGATAATGGCCATACAAAATATAGATAAAAGTTTAGATCACTTTATTTAATCGATAACTACATGCAAAATCTTTTAATTTAAATATTTTTAATATAAAATAAGTAATTAAAAAAATATTGTTGGTTGTTAAAATTTATTTACCACAGTCCCAATATTTTGAAAAAAAACGACCTTTAAATTTTTTCATTAAATTAATTTTTATCAGGTCTGATTCTAAAACTCTGAATTTAAACTTTGCTGTTTGCAGCTAACGATTTATAATACATATTTTTTAATTAATTGAATTTTATTTTAGATTTTCATACATTGTTTAGTTATTAAGTCATTGATATCAAGATAATTGCAGACCAGTTCAATTTATTTAATCTATAATTACATGCAATCTTTTAATTTAAACACTTTTAATATAAATTTAGTAAGTAAAACAAAATATTCTTGGGTGTTAAATTTCACTTAATAATAAAGAATTCGAATTAAAAAAAATACAAATTATATAACTTTTCCGCCTGAATCAAACATGACATTATTAAATTGAATTATTGCCAATAAAATAAGAAAAATCATTCGGCCCGGAGTGGGTATCGAACCGACGAATCGAACAACGAAGCACTGCGCTTTAAACCACTCGGCCACACTTTCCTCGCTCGAGTGTACTCTAAAATTGGACAGGTTCTAGATTTAATTTTACGCATGCGCAGTGGTCAGTTTCTTGTGAATGTGAAATTTGACAAAATACTCCCTTAGCTTTAAATATATCGGTATTAAAGTAATATTTTTATGATGATCTACATAAAATTTGGAGTAGATAGGTTACTCATACACTACAAAAATCATTGCTATAAAAAAGAAAAATGAAGGAGGGCTTAAGTAGGGCAACAATCAAGGACTTACCCCCTATATATATGGGGAACTTAATCACTGACACCATTTAATGAATGGACGACGCAGCTTGAATCTTTTAAAAATGATTATATTATGAAGAAATACTATTTACAAGGTGGACTAGCTGAACCCAAAGTTTGTTATTAAAAAATAACTTATTTTTCCAAAAAGTAAAAGTCTTAATACTAATTAAGTTTTCCATTTTAAATTTATTCCTTGAGTTTAATGTTTTATACAGTTCATACATTTGAATTTTGAACAACCGTTTTGATTTCTTCCAGTTTTTTCAAGTTTCTTCCGGAAAAAAACACCACCCTGGCAATTTAAGACATTGTTTTATACCAACCACAGAGTCTGTGTGGGGATTTAAACTCTGCAATTCCAGTTTCAAGCCGTTCTCTAGAGAAAGTTTAATAAAACTCTGTATTTTCACAGTTATTTATCCGTATCTTCCCACGATATTTTACTTTAAAGTTGTAACACATTATATTTATTTATATTACTACCTGATCCGCCCGGCCCCTTCGAAAAATCAATCATGAAACGCGAAAAAACTCTATTGAGCTAGAAAATTAAAACCGGATTTCTTTTAATAATGTGGAGAAATCGCAAAAAAATCGCGAAGAAAAAAAAAAACGCTAAAAGTCACGAAGATTTATTACAAAAGTAGCAAAGAAAAAAATGTACTATATTGGGCTAAAAGATTAAAACAGGATTTCTTTTACGAATGTCGAACAATCGCCGCAATTTACGAAAATACTCTAAAAATCGCATGCAAAGATTCGTCAAAAATCGCTTTATGAATTCCGAATAAACTTCATTGAAATGAGGACAAAATTTACAATATTGTGCTAAATGATTAAAACCGGATTATTTTTACTAATGTGGAAAAATCGCCGCGAAACTTTTGCTAAAAATTCAAAACTCGCAGAGGACAAAATTTACTACTGGACGAAAACATTGTAACCGGAATTCTTTCACAAACGCAAAAACCGACGTGAAACGCGAAAAAACGCTAAAAATCACATTGAAAATCGCGGAAGACAAAATGTACTTATATTAGGTTAAATGTTTGAAACCGAATTCCTTTTTCGAATGTCAAAAATTCACCGCGGAACTGAAAAAAATGTTAAAAATCGATTGAAATTCGAGGAAGACAAAATATACTATATTAGGCTTAAAGTTTGAAGCCAAATTCATTTTACTAATGTGGAAAAATCCCCGCAAAACGCGAAAAAACTCTAAAAATCGCATGAAAAATTCTCGAAAAATTCAAAAACTGCTGCAAGAATTCCGAATAAACTTTATTGAAAAGAGAACAAAATTTACAAGAATGAACTAAAACATTGTAACCGGATTTCTTTCACAATTGTCAAAAGCCGCAAAACGGGAAAAATCGCTAAAAATTGCTAAAAATCGCATTAAAAATTGCTAAAAATCGCATTAAAAATGCTAAAAATTGCATTAAAAATCGCTAAATATTTTCAAAATAACAAAATTTACTATAGTAAGCTAAACCATTGTGACGGGAATTCTTTTAAAATGTCAGAAAATCGCCGCAAACCGCATAAAAAGAAATCTAATAAAAAAATCAAAAATCGGACTTTGAGGAGCATAACTATAGATATATATAGGTACCTTCCTGTTAAATTTTGTAGCACTGCGTGCAGTGCTCCCTTCAGAACACAACGAAAAGACACATACAGTAATCCCTTAACATTCGCGGATTTAATATTCGCGAGTTTTGATTATTCGCGAAATATAAAATGAAGAACATTTCAACATTCGCGAATACTTAACTTGGTTATTCGCGGATTTCGTTTTATAAAGAATTTTTTTGCAAACTTCTTTTGTTTTACCCGAAACATGATTTTATACTAAAAATAGATTATCCTTTTTGTTTGTTCGAGCTTGTGATTTCTCCAATTTATATTGAAAGACCAAAACGCAAATTTTCTCTTCGAAGTACGTAATGTGCATACTCTTCTAAGTTTTGTTTGTCGTTTGAATTACGTAAGTTCCCGTAGAATACATTTGTTCTTTCTATTCGCCTGTCTATTTTTTCTTCTCAGTGTTTAGCAAACCTAAAAAAGAGAAACTTCATCATGTCGCCTACAGCTAAAAGAGTGAAAAAAGTTTTGAACCTTTGCGAAAAACTTAAAATTTTAGATAAATTGCGAATGGGAGAAAGAGCGTGCGCGGTCGGTCGTTATTTTAATATTAATGAATCTACGGTTCGATCAATTAAAAAAACGAAAAGGCTATACGAGACAGCGTCTCAGAAAGTGCACCGACTAGTGCAAAAACAGTATCGCAAGTACGGAACAAGTCATTGGAATAAACTGAAAATGCCTTAAATATTCGGATAAAAGATATGAACCAGAAGCAAGTGCCGCTAAGTTCAGCTTTAATACGAGCCAAGGCTAAAAAAAAATATTTGGCGTGATAAAAGTAAAGGATGAGACTTTATTTGACTTCCAGGCAAGTAAAGGGTGGTTTGAAAATTTCAAACATAGGCATATTTTACACAACATAAAGTTAGTTAGCGAATCGGCTTCTGTGGATCATGTATGTGTTCAAAATTTTCTGAAGAACTTACAAAAATTATTGAAAGAGGCGGATGTGTTCCAGAACAAGTGTTTAATGCCGACGAGACAGGCTTGTTCTGGAAGAAAATGCCGAAAAGAACTTTTTTTGCCAAAACAGAAAACACAGCTCCAGGTTTTAAGGCAGCAAAAGATGGGGTATCTCTTCTGTAGTGTACCAATACTAGCGGCGATTTTAAAGTAAAGCCGATGTTCATTTATAGATCGCAAAATCCTCGTGTTCTCAAAGGTAAAAATAAAAGCAAGTTGCCTGTTTTCTGGCGAGCAAATACCAAAGAATGGGTAACCACGTTTTGTTTCTAGATTGGTTTAATGATTGTTTTATTCATGAGGTTAAGAAATACCTATCGGCGGCGCAGTTTATTTAATATGTAAAATAGTTTCTTTAATTGTATAAAACCAGTTATTGAAAAATAGAGTTAAGTAAGCATGCATTCGCTTACCTGATTGGGCGATGAAAGCATTTAGTATATCCAATAAATAGATTGGTGACGTGTTGCAACTTCCTCACGTATGATATTATCCGTTAGAGTATTCCGGATTAATCTATAAGATCACTTCTTGCTGAAATTAAAATGTTTATTAACATGTGTTTTAATTAAATTAAGCACCTTTCACTTTTATATTTATATTATATTTAAACATTTAACGGTATCTTGATTACAAGTTAACAGAGCATTTACATCGCTCTGACATTTTCACACGCTACATTTTAAAAGAAATTCACACAACAACTAACTAAAAATCTAAAGAGTTTTCAGTTCTTGATAGCCTTGGATGACGTCACTGGGAAAAAGCACATGATAGCACGTGATAATCATTCTTTCACGTGGGCGTTTATTCCATGTACTTAGCTGAGTTGAAAACAGTTTATGAATGGGTTTTTCCGACGAGATAATTAAAGTTGTTTACTGCAAATTTAAAGTACTTTATTATTATCTGACGATTGAAGAGTAGTTGATTCCGAATAGAAGATTACCCTTTAATTGCAATTTCCGTCACTCCCCCTTAATCTTCTATGTAGGATAAGGAAGTAAGTTCAGATTGTTTCGGTGTTTAATGAATTCAGGTTTGGGGTTGGGCTTGGTGAGTGAATCTGCGGTCATAAATTCTGTGGGACAATACTTTAAATCTATTATTCCATCTTCCTTGAGTTGTCTTATCGCGTGGAATCTGATATCTATATGTTTACTTTTTCGAGTATGTTTTTCACTTTCAACCATTTTTATACATGGCTGATTGTCCTCGTATATTGTTATGGGTTTCTGTTGTGGTAATTTTAAATCTTCCAGGAGTTTTATCATCCATAGTATTTCCTGTGCTGCGTTACTTACAGAAATGTATTCAGCTTCTGCTGATGACAGAGCAACGCACGTCTGTCTTTTCGTTGTCCAATGTATGGGACACTTTCCTAACATAAATATATTTCCGCTGGTGGATCGTCTAGTTTCTGGATCACCTCCCCAATCTGCATCTGCGTAAACTTCGAGAATAGGCTTATTTTTCGAACTTAGCGTCAGGTTGAGGTGTTTTGTGTTGTTTAAGTATGTTACGATTCTTTTGACTGCTTTCCAGTCTTTTTCTCGAGGGGTTTCATTTCTACGGCTGAGTATGTTGACCGCTGCTGAAATATCGGGCCTGGTTAATGTTGAGATGTAGAGTAATGTTCCCGTTGCTTGTCTGAATTTAATATTGTTAGGTAATAGATTTTCATCATCGTTGAGTCGATTGTAACCTGCTTCCATAGGTGTGCTGTAAGGTTTTGCGTTTTGAAGATTGAGTTTATCTACCAATTCTTCAATTTTTGAATTTTGGTTTAAGTAGAAATTTTTATCGTCTCTTTTTATATTTATTCCGAGATAGTTATTGACTTCTCCCAAATCTTTCAATTCATATTCCCTTTTGAGATTGTTTATTAATTCAATTATATCTTCGTTTTTTCCGGCAATTAACAAATCATCCACATATACTATAATGTATGTCGAGTTTTCACCATTTTCGCGTATAAAAAGACATGAGTCAGATGTACTTTGTACAAAATTTAATGCTTTAAGACTCTCGGAGATTTTCGTGTGCCATGCTCTGGCGGCTTGTTTGAGCCCGTATATTGCTTTTTGTAATTTACATACTTTGTTTTGTTGATTTGGAGCTATATAGCCTTCCGGCTGTTTCATGTATACCTCTTCTTGTAGGTTTCCGTGTAAAAACGCTGTATTCACGTCGATATGATTAACTTTAAGGTTATGATTTAATGCTGCTATGAGAAATGCACGGATTGTGGTATGAGAGACAACTGGAGCAAAGGTCTCGTCATAATCTACTCCGAATTTCTGACTGTATCCCTGTGCCACGAGTCGTGCTTTATAGGTTTGCACTTGGTTTAGGTTGTCGCGTTTTAATTTAAAAGTCCATTTTGAACCTATCACTTTCTTGCCTGGTGGCGGATCGACTAATGTCCAAGTTTTATTTTTAGCTAGGCACTTGATTTCATTTTCGGTGGCTTTGAGCCAATTTTCCCTATCGTGTGGATTTTTCATTTCCATAATTTCGTTCCAATTCTTTGGTTCATTTGATTGTGTGTCTTTAACTAAACAGACAAATCTATCTGGTGGTACTCCTCTGTTAGATCTATTTGACCTTCTTGGTTCTATTTGTGTTTGTTTGGACTCGCATGGTTGTTTTTCATTATCATTAATGTCAATTTCAATGTAATTTTTATTCTTCTCTTCTTGATTTCTATCATCAGTGGAGATTTCTTCGAGATTTGAATCTTCCTCAATGTTGTTTGAGTGTTTTATTTCATGTTCTATGAATTTTACAGTCCTGGCAATTATTATTTGTTTGTCTTTTGTGTGTATGCGATATCCTTTGGAACGTGTGTCGTAACCTAGAAAAATACCTTCTTGCGCTCTATTATCTAGTTTTCCTCGATGTATTTTATTAATATAAACAAATGCTTTACATCCAAAGGTTCTTAAATGTTTGAGATCAGGTTTGATACCTTTCCATAGTTCGTATGGAGTTTTGTCGTTCGCTCTTGTTGGCAATCTGTTTTGTAAATATGTCGCTGTGTGTATTGCCTCTCCCCAAAATTGTTTATTTAAATTTGCTTCTAAAAGCATGCTACGTGTCATATCGAGTAGGCTTTTATTCTTCCTTTCTGCCACGCCGTTCTGGCTCGGGTTGTGTGGAATTGTGAATTGGTGTAATATCCCGTTTTCCTTTAGATAATTGTCTATTTCGTTGCTATTATATTCTCCTCCATTATCGGATCTTATTTCTTTTGGTTTTCTACCGAATTGATTATTTACCATTGCAATGTATTCTTTTAATTTATCAATTACTTCGCTTTTCTTAGATAGTAAGTATATAGTTGTATATCTCGAGTAATACCTTTCATCAAGAAATCTGTCATCTGAAGTTCTACTCCTCATTGACAATGCTCCTGGACATCCACATTGTTTAAAAGATGTCCATCCCGACGTCGAAGTGGTTATTTTTACCCCCTAATATGACTTCACTGATCAAACCGTTAGACCAAGGAGAATATATAGCTCCGTTCAAAGCTCCGACACAAGAAGATCTTTCAAAAGAATTTTAAAATCGATTGAAGTAAATTCAGAAGCTACGGTCACATAGAGTTGGAAAAATTTCAACATAGCAGATTGCATTGCCGAAATTGATGCAGCATGGATGGAACTTATTGAAAGTTCAATCAATTCTTGTTGGCAAAATATTTGGCCCCAAGTGGTACAAAAAGAAATCAAATGCCTTCAATTTCCAAACCTCTTGAAGAAATTGTCGAACTGGCTCATCAGGTCGGGGTGATGGTTTCGACGACATGAGGAGAGAAGATGTGGAAGATCTGATAATATCCCATGATGATGGATTTACTGAAGAAAAACTTCTAGAAATCCTTGAAGAAAAAATTACAGAACCAGACAATGGCACAGACGATGTGAGCAGGAATTGTGAAACTGGAGGTAAGTGTCTTTCTTTTATGTAATTTTTTTAAATAAATTTTCTAAAATTAAAATTTTTTATTGCAGGTGAAATATTTCCTGCAAAAAATGTCGCGGAAATTTTAAAATTACAACAACAACGTGTTAATAAAGCGATAGAATGTGATCCATCGCTAGTGAGGAGTTTTAAATTTAAAAGAGAAACTGAGGCTGTAATTTTTCCTTACATGGAAATCCATAAACAAAAGATCTCTTCTGCCAAGCAATCGCATATTACTAGTTTTTTTCAGCCATCAACCAGCAAATAATCTTTTTTACAATATGTTTATAATTGTTCAAACTAATTTAGAGTATGTATTTTTAATATTTAATAAATATACTATTTACATTTCAATTGTTTTTTCCATTAAAAAAATCGTAAAACCTAAACCCCCTTTTATGCACGGGAGGATAGTCTCAACATTCGCGATTTTGACATTCGCGGAGATTTCCGTGAACCTAACCCTCGCGAATGTTAAGGGATTACTGTACACACAAATATCTTTCCTTATTATTATAGATTGCAGGACATAAAGTTGATTATACGTTTTTGAAGGCGTGACTGATCATTCCGCGACCCACCAGTCGCGACTCATAGTTTGAGAACCGCTGCTGTAGAGTATTTTTACACTCTTTTAATTTTATTTAATTTAACTTAGTTCGTGTAATATAAAGATGGAATTTTCAAATCGCTTTTTTTAATCCCTTCCTGATATAAAACTTATGTGACAGAGACATGTTTCCGATGACAATACAATATTTAAATACTTTTAAAACTCAATTATAAAATAATAAATTACTTGTAATGCATTTTTCCGTTAACCGAGCGTAGGTGATGAATCGCCTAACATTCTTTACGGTCACAACCAGGGCTTGAAAAATGCAGTCGCCGACCAAATTTAATATGGCGGAGTTTTTTTTTTTTGTTTGTTTATTTGAGAATAACGATTTTTTTTCTTGTATAAAAATTGAACTAAGGAATTGAGCACAAACGGCTTTTTTTCTCTTTCCCACCCCTACTTATAGTAAACTGTGATTTTCCTGTTTTCTCGTACGAATAGAAGAACCAAGTTTAAAAGGCATTTTCCATCTCATGAACAAAAAATGCCATTCTTAAGCTCTTTCCATTTAGCATGTCATGTAATTAGAATGTGTGTGTGTGTGGGGGGGGGGGGGAAGCAGGTTTCAATAAAAAGGTAAGAAATAGTGTTAATCCAGCATCTGCGGTTAATTAAACCCAGACATTTGAAGCATTCGGTAATAAGCATTTCCCGAACATGCCAACATACCGTTAATTCAGCCTTTACAATTTTTTTTCCCTCCAGAGATATACAATTTTGATCATTTTCAATACGAAACTTGGTTTATATGAAGTTTGAGTACTATTCTAAACTATATTCTTTTTTTTCTCAATTAATTAAAAAAAATCAATGATGCTTTGGGGGAGGGGGGGGTTAAATAATTTTACTGGCGACTAGAATTTTTTGAGAGCTACTAGATTTTATCAAGTTTGTAAAGCCCTGATTATAACAACAATGGAGTTCATTCTGCGCCGAACCACGCTCTCTAAAACAGGTCAGCTGGTTGTTAAACTAAAACAATGAAATATTTTAACCGCGAAAAAGTAGAAAATAAAAAAAAATGTATATATAAAATAAAAGAGTAATATATATTATTTTCTTAATATATGCTTTTATCAATTAATAGTTTATTATTAATTAAATTATGATCATACGTTGAAAAACAATTTCAAAATCCTGAATAGATAATTTAAATAATGTTTTTTTCTTTCTTTTCCTGCTGCCATATCTGAAACAAATTCGCTAGTTTACGCTCTCTACCAAGCGTAAATCAAAGAGGGGAATTTTACATAATCGACACCCACGCCAAAGTAACGGGACATTTTTTAAACAACATGAGTTGCAGAAATGAAATTTGATTTTTAAGATGTTGAAGGATTATAAAAGAGTGTTTTAAAAAGAAAAAAAAAACTATTTTAACGTTTAATACTTATTTAAGCTCAAAAAGTAAAAATGTAATATTTTCGAAATTTTTGCGTCCCGCTTTTGTGTTTAATATTATTGTCTCCATTATTATAATGTTATTGT
Organism: Maratus michaelseni; assembly: GCA_963931845.1. Lineage (NCBI taxonomy): Eukaryota > Metazoa > Arthropoda > Arachnida > Araneae > Salticidae > Maratus > Maratus michaelseni. The sequence continues at coordinate 377,721,118 of OZ007587.1, read as the reverse complement.
ACCGTCTATATAAACATCCGACAATAAAATTCGTAATATAATGTATGCTAAAAACAAATTTTGACGAAAACAGCTATTATACGCAATTTGTATTGTGAATTTTGAATTCAAGGCGTAAAATTATGTTGAAAATTAAAAAAATCATTCTTTATTTCATTGCAAATTTATATCTGAAACAGTAGATGATAAAATAAGAACTCGGGAACTTTGTTATTAATACTTAGCCATAATGTACAAAACACTCTACAATGTCTCAATTTCAAAAACAAAGTCAAAATTTAATCATGTTAAAAGCAATCTTTACACTTTTTACAAAATAAATAAATAAATAAATAAATAAATAAATACAAATGAATAAGTTTTAAATAAATTACAGCAAAATTCCGATTGCAAGTAAAAAAACTAGTCGTTGGGGACCACCGTAATACTTACCCATCATGGATATGCATAATATAAAATATTAAAATAAAAATGTGTAAACTACTTATAAAATGCATTGCAATTCAAATAAAATCGTGGCTTGATGACGTCACAAACTTTAAAAGCTCGATTACTGAATTGCTTGAAAGAAACATCCTTATAACTCCAAAAATAATAATCCTATTAACTAGCGGTTTATTGCATCTGATTAAGCGTCAAATTTCCAATTAAAATATATCTTTGAAGTGAAATTTGGATGAAATACAGGGTCATGATAAATCGAAGAGTGTGGAAAATAGGATTCCAAATATCTCGGCAACTAATTATCCGATCGACTTCATGCTTTATGCAAAATTTATGTTTTTTTATTGTCTTTTATATTCAATTCTTAAAATAAACAATTTCGAAAATTTTTATATACCTTTCATCAGAACGAATATTTCGAGAGTCCGAAAAAAATTGTTCCGGTTAATCGAGGTTATTGAAATGAAATAGGCTTCTTCCCATTATGACATCCTAAGTACATACCCAATTGCAAGTCTCTATCTCAATTTTTTCGGGAGATAGAGCGTTTACAGACACACAGACGGACGGCAAAAATTTTTTTCTAAAAATATGTTTTTCGGAATCTCCAGTGTCTGAAACGTGTAAATCCGTCAAAAAAAATTTTTCGATTTTCAAAACGATTACAAGACTTACCCTATACTACGTATGATGGGTAAGTAATAAATAAATAAAAATAAAATAAAAATAAATGAATAAGTCTTGATTACAGCATAACTCCGATTTTAATTTTTTGCAACATGTGCTTTTCCCACTTCATACATGTGTGGTGCGTTTCAATGAAATCCCTTTTCCCGTTTCATAGGCTTTTCCCAATATGTATGACGTCTCTTCGATTACTGTTTCCCCACTCCCCCCCCAAAGCATTGAAGATGTTTATGATTTTTATTGATTGGTGTTATCAGTCAGATCTCAAATTCTCTTATCTAATGTTAAACTATCGCTATGGAATACATTGATATTTTGCAAATTTCTCATCAGACAATTAAAGTTTTAAACCTTTTTATGTATTCTCTTATTAAAGTATGTTTCTTTGATGTATTAAAAAAATAATAATAAAAATTTCTAAAATACTTATATAACTATACATTTCAAGTGTTAAAATCTTAACGAAACTGACAAGCTGTGAATAAGATTTTAGCACTTAAAATTAAGTACATAAGTTCGAAATATTTTGTCAAATATATAGGAAAAGAAACATCCTTTAAAGGGCATTTCACAAATACTAATAAACCACAGTTTCAAGAAACTGGATTTAAATTTACATTATTTCATGTATTTATAACTAATTATAAGAGGAAAAAATAATTTTTGTTGTAACTTAATATAACAAGCTACATATTTGTAATAATCATATAAAAAAATTACATAGGTTAAATTTAGATGGTAAAATTTTCATGAAAATACCTGAAAAACTTTTCAAATTATGTTCGCAATACTGAAATTTAGTCTAAAGAAAAGTGGCATCTCCCGCCCTTTCCATAGAGAAATCGCTTTTTACTTACCCGTCATACGTAGTATAGGGTATTACTTACCCATCATACGTAGTATAGGGTAAGTCTTGCAATCGTTTTGAAAATCGAAAATTTTTTTTTGACGGATTTACACGTTTCAGACACTGGAGATTCCGAAAAACATATTTATAGAAAAAAAATTTTGCCGTCCGTCTGTGTGTCTGTGTGTCTGTAAACGCTCTATCTCCCGAAAAAATTGAGATAGAGACTTGCAATTTGGTATGTACTTAGTATGTAATAATGGGAAGAAGCCTATTTCATTTCAATAACCTCGATTAACCGGAACAATTTTTTTCGGACTCTCGAAATATTCGTTCTGATGAAAGGGATATAAAAATTTTCGAAATTGTTTATTTTAAGAAATGAATATAAAAGACAATACAAAAACATAAATTTTACATAAAGCATGAAGTCGATCGGATAATGAGTTGCCGAGATATTTGGAATCCTATTTTCCACACTCTTCGATTTTTCATGACCCTGTACTTCATCCAAATTTCACTTTAAAGATATATTTTAATTGGAAATTTGACGCTTAATCAGATGCAATAAACCGCTAGTTAATAGGATTATTATTTTTGGAGTTATAAGGAAAAACCTCTTTCAAGCAGTTCAGTAATCGAGCCTTTAAAGTTTATGACGTCATCAAGCCACGATTTTATTTGAATTGCAATGCATTTTATAAGTAGTTTACACATTTTTATTTTAATAACATTATGCATATCCATGATGGGTAAGTATTACGGTGGCCCCCAACGACTAGTTATTATTGTTATTATTATTTATTGTCGGTAACCCTTTTATCACAACCCTGGTTATAAAATTTATTAATCGATTTTGTTTCACAATATATGAAAGAATAACAACTTTAGTGTTTCTTTCTCAGTTAAGGCATTGTAAACTGATCAAAAAGTATTCTATCATAAAATGAATAACGTATTTTTTTTTTCAGACATGGCATCATAAAATCGTAAAATCAGCGATAGCGGTGTCAGTCACAACGTTTAAAATTATAATTCAGCTATATAACTATAATTGACATATATTTAGTTGTAAGACAAGCAGGTGTCAGCTTTAGTCGCTACTTGCTACGATACTGATGCTCTGTGAGAGAAATTTTTTTTCAGCGCCTGTACTAATGATAGTTTGTTTCTATTAAAACTATTTCTAACTAAGTATATTTGCGCATTTTCCACAGCTTTTAGGGACTTTGACACACTCTCTTTCTCTCTCCTTTTATAGCCGGCTTTAAAAATAAATAATGCGAACAATGTATCCATGCTTCACGTATCAGAGGCCCCCAAACGAGAACTTATTTTTTTTTTTTTTACATTTTGAAAAAATAACAGTGTTCTAACGCAGTTGTTTGCACCTCAACTCGCAACGCGTCCAATCAGACTTTTTTCTTTTTAATGTTTGAAATATATATGTAGCCCCCCGCCCCCCCCCCCCAAAGAAAAAAAAAATATATGCATCCGGACACCTTTAAGGATATAAAATATTTTCTTTATTTGTTAATTTTCAATAATAATAACTGAGATTAATCAGCTAGCTCTTTATACCAGATTGTACAAGTTTTATATTAGCAGACGATTCTACAAATCAATTCAAATCCCCATGAGGGGAAAAAAAAAATCAAGTCGCCATTTCTTGGAATTGTAGTATATGTTTGGTTGCCAAAAAGCAAACGATGCCAAACAAGAAAAATAAGACGCATGCGCTACACGTTGCTTCTTCCTATTCCAGGAGACGGTTATTCACTTTTTCTTTCACCATGAAATGAACTTTGTGTGGACTTCTCACGTCAATGATATTACACGAGAAAGGCGCACACAAAAATAGAGATGCCGGAAGGGAAAAACATGCATTTGAAATATGTCCAAATAACAAAAGATTTTTTTTTTCCCCCAAAAAAGAAATGAAAGGATTGAAGAAGAAGAAACAAAAAGTGTTCCAGAAAAATTAACAGAAAAGCAACATGTAAGAAAGTATTTTGTACAGAGAAAAATAAAAGAAGTTGGGTAAATTTTACAATTAAAGAAGAGAAATACTAAATTACAATCTTATTATTATAAACTACAGTCTATAAACAATGTGCTGATTGTACACTGCAGACTATTAAATTTCATTCTTTTAGATAGAAATTTACAAATTTATATTAAGGGTTTAATTGGCTTTATAAAAAATTAAACTTGGCAACAGCTCTGAACTTGATTAATTAGTTTTCATAAAAAGAGACTTTGGCTTTGGATCAAATTCCAAACATAGGATTTCTGTGAGCTTCAGCTTGAGGTTTGGCGTTCCTATACTGTACATAAAATGTCAGTTTAAATTTTTAAAACCTTCCCAGAAAACAATGCATCCACTTCAGTGTTTCTTTTTTTACATATACGGGAAAGAAAAACGTAGGCAGTTACTAATATCCAAATAATAATGGTAATTAATTGAAGACATTTATGATAATTAAAAAATAATTTAATTAAAGCTGATTGTTTGAGTTTTGCATAGGAAAAAATGGATTGACACGATTGAATTTGCTTAATTTTCTTCAAAAAATCTAAATCGGAGAAAAAACAATTATTCTGAGATTAAATCATTAAAATTAAAAAGAGGTTGTAACAAAAGAGGTTAATTAAAAAAAAAGGGTTAGCAATGATTTATAAAATATAATGTACAAAATATGTAAAAGGATTTCACATATTTTATTAAGTTAGTATTTAACTAAAAAATAACTTAATTCAAATTAGTTTATTGTTTGAGTTTTGCAGGAAAAAATTAGATTAGGGCGTTTAGATTTTGCTTAATTTTCATTTAACCCCTTCGGAACCGACGGCTTTTACGCAAATTTTATTCGGTTGGCACTTTTTTTTAAAAAAAAGCTACCTTTACTTAAACTATTACAAAATGCTCTAATTAGAGAAAGCAAATATTACTTTTATTTCTTACTGGTGCCTAAAACAAATTCTGTATGCTCTTTTTGAGGGTGCATATATGCACTCATGGTCCCGAATGGGTTAAAAAGAATAAAAATTTAAATTAAAAAAGAGACAGGGGAGACCTTACTAATGATTTATAAATTAAATGTAATATAAACTAATTCTAAGAAAATAAAAGGGTATTTCCAAGCGTTACTTTAAACTACATTAAACACTTTTCCAGACATTGCAAAGTGGATTAAAAAATACTCTTACACATAAAAATATTTTTTTAATATCAATATTTTTCAAGAACAGCATTTTATTACTAGCATCTAAAACATAATTTATTCATTCTTTAAAAAAAAAAAATATTTTATGTGACTTATACTACAATTCAATTGTGACTTACACTACACAAATAAATAAATATTATATGTATGGCACATATCATGTTCAGTTATTCAATATTTGTCCATTTTCATTCAATTTTCTTTAAATTTGACTCTGTAATTGACAGGGTTGTAGTGGGTAGCTGCCCGGGTACCAGCCCAGCTACCCGCACGGCCTGGGTTTTTTACAACCATAAGGGTTGTAGTGGGTAGCTGCCCGGGTACCCGCCTGGGATGTGTTTAGAAAGAAAAAAAAACTCGAGTTTTTACAACCTGGCAGTTGATCGGGCAATGGCTATTTACTCAAACAGAAATCAATTGCATTTTACTTATATTAGTGGAATATTGCCCTTGATAAAGTTTTCCACTATATAAGTTTGTAATGCTTCTTGTAATAATTTTCACTTTCTGCACATTGGATTTTTTCTCCACATATCTTTAAGTATTTTTTTCCCACTTATTTTAATTTTGAGAATCTGGATATATATATGTATTGTATTATAATTATCGGTTTATCTATTATCGATTATTTATGTGGTTTTATGGTTATTATTAACAAAGGTATATATATATATATATATACACTAGCTAACCCGCCCGGCGTTGTCCGGGCCCGAGATAATTACAATCTCAGAGAAAGGCGTTAACCCCCTCCCTCCCCATACCCGCAAATATAATGAATAATTTGTTCAAGAGAACCACCGTCACCTACATTAACGCGATCATTAAAAAAATAATTACATTTTTCTGATAATTAGAATATAACGAAGACGCTACGCTAAAATAGCCGCTATGACACCCCTTCCCCTCCTCAATTTCAAATCTATATCTTAATTAGTTATCTAAATTTTTGTTCATTAGTAAAAATTGGCAATTATTTCCTTTCATTTTCGCAAACTAAATGGAGGGATCGGCCAGAGAAACAGATCTCTTTGTTGTTCAGTTTTTAATGAAAGCAGATCCCTGTCTGAAAATTTCTCAGATCGTTTTCACTGGTGCCTGCAGATTTTTGGCAGTTTTTTGCGTAAATTAAAAAAAATTACCAACCTAATTTTTCAAAAATCACATAGTCAGATACAGAATATTTTTTTACATATGCTCAGAAATTTTCAAATTGATATCTCAATTAGTTCTCTTAAAATTCGCTAATTAGTTAAATAATTTCGAATTCGTTCATTTCCGGTCGCAAATCCAATGCGCCAGTCCGTTTCTTTCGCCATTTTAATTTAAAAGTTGGCATTTTAGAAGCGATGGTTAATGATAATCTAATTAATATCTAGGCTAATTATCAAAATATTAAAATTCTAAGGCGCAGGTGCACATGGCCAGACCTTGGACTATCTACACCTAAATTTCCAGCCTTCTAGGTGGGCTAGATTTTCCTAGCCATCGCCAACAGACACACAGAGCGAAACTTTATTTTATTAGTATATATATATATATATATATAGAAATAGTTAAAATCACAATGGTTAAATTAATAACTGCTACTTTTAGAAAATTAACTGTAATTTTAACTTGTACGTTTGAATTCACTTATTCACTTTACCATGTGCTTAGCACAAAACATTTTTGGCTTCGGATTCGGGACAAATTTATGTTGTAATGTATAGATTTTCTTTGTCTTCCTTTGTATTTATTTGTTTATAAATGGATTTATTTTCTTCCGTTTGATTTGTAGTGTTCTATTTTCAAAGGTATCCTTTTTTTTTTTTTTTTTTTTTTTTTTTTTTTTTCAATTTTTTTCCAATGATTGTTAGGGCTTGGAATTGTCACAAAATTTTGGCTTTAAGCTTGTGACAGTTACAGAAAACAATCATTCTTTGCTTATAATGTGGTTTCCCAGCCCTTGAAAAAGTAAATTACATTATAAGCTTGCATTTGTGTTTTTTTTTTTTTTTTTTTTTACTTATGTTTCACTTTTTGAATAAATACTTCATTTGTTAGGACTATGTTTTATAATGTGTAATTTGACATAGCTATTTGGGATAATAATTTCATTGCATTTGGTCAGTTATTTCTGTTTCAATGGTTAATTTTTGCAATAAGTTTTTATATATTGAACTTCCATAATGACCTGCTGCATTTGCGCAATCATTTGTGGATAGTTTTACTTATTTACTTTTTTTTTTTTTTTACTATTAATTTTTATATTCGTAAGAATATCGATCACTTGCAGCCCAATTAGATATTCATCTAATTACAGCCCAAATTTTGGCAAAATATATATATTTTCATAATTATTAAATACATTATTTTAATGCTGCTTATGCGCAAAATTTGATGTATTTCTTGTAGTTCAAATTAATTTTACCTTGCTGCATTATAACGTTTTGTAATGTTGCTATTGAAATAACATATTAATATGGCCGTTTGCATTGTTTTTGTTTGTGTCCTACTGATATGGTCATCTTGCATTTTGAATAATTTGTATAGGTTATTCTGTATGGGCTTATATAGTTAAAATATTTTAAATGTATGAACTATGGTATTTTTATACCAGTTATGATGAGATTATCTTTTTTCTATGTAAATATTGTAATTTATTAAAATTTATGTAATCAAGGTTTATTATTATTATTATTATTTATATTATTATTTTTCTTTATATAACTAATTTAGTGATTTTAGGTATAAATTAAACTAGAAATCAAATTAGTCTAGAAATCAAATGACAAATTTGTTTTGATTATTGATACTTATTAACCTAGCAATCAAATAAATTGTAGTACTAATTTTATAATATATTATTTTATATTATTTACAAGTTTTAGCGACTGGCAATTTAGGCTTTAATAATAATATTAGGCCTAATGCTCGGTACATGGAAATTGACAGGGATTTCTTTGGATCGTCAAACAGTTACCTGTCTTATTGTCCCACAGTAAATCTCAAATTTAAAAAATGTTCATCACCACGCTGCTTAACTTGCCCACATGCAGATCCACTACAAATTGTTAATAGTTCTAACTCGAAAATTAATGTATTCTTTTGTAAAGCATACAATATTATTTATTCGATTAATTGCAATATGTGTAAGATGGAATATATTGGTCAATCATGTAATCCACTGCACTTCAGAATCAATCAACATAGACAGGATATTATAAAAAATAATTCTATAAATGTTGAGCATATGCACTTTAGACAACATGACTTTAAAGATATTACTATTAAAATCCTGAGTATGCACAAAAATTTCAGTGATAGACTACTTTATGAATCCATTTATATCAAATCCCGTAACTCTTTATATCCTTATGGTCTAAATTCTAAGTTATTTAATCGCACAAACATTGTTTATACAAATACTAATAAACATGAACATTATACTAGCACTTATGCTAATTTAAATCATAAAGTAAATACAAAAACTACACGTACAAAAAGGGGTAAATATGGTACTAATACACAGTATATTTCTAGTAATGATATTATACAGCAATTATCTAATATGGAAAATGAATTCACTAATGCTTTCAATTGGTTTGATATAAGGAAACATATTTTTTCGATCAAAAAGAAAAATCTTAATAATTATTATAAAGTATTTTTAACATTAAATTTATCACCACATTTTAGTGATGTATATTTTGATCTTCTATTATATAGAATTAATCAACTTAATGTAAAAATTTCAAAAAATACTTATAAAAAAACTAACAATACTCAACTTATAATCACTTTTTCCAATATAGTACTTAATAAAATTAATATACACAATGTAATTAATAACAATAACAAATTCCCCATAAAAAATTTTACAATACATAAATCATACAAATACAATGTTACACTTGGACGTAGAATTTTCAATTACAATAATTTTGCAAAATTTCTTACATCAAATGATAAACCTCCGTGCTTATGTAATAATCCTAGTTTTAGTAATTATGTAGATAAGGTACATGGTCACATTATTACAGGGGATATTAATATTGTCGAGAATGATTATCTGCGCAGTTTTATGACTAATGGGACTAAATTTCGAACACCATCATGTTATAATATTTTTTCTATATTAAAACAATTTAATCTGGATCTTGACCTTTTTATATATAAAATTTCAATAGATTATAATAAACCCATTGAATTTTTTAAAGAATGGAAATTAAATGTATTAAGTAATTTAAATGTTGAACTTTTCAGAAATATGGAAAATTTTAATTTTAATGTTAAACAACTAAATAGTGAAATAAAGAATTTACAAAACAAATTTATTATTACTTATGTTGATAAATCACCAAACAACTATGCTTTCATCTGCAAAAAATATTATTCACAGCTAATATCTAATGCAATAAATACAAGTTTAAATTTTAAAAAAACTAATCTTAATACAATTATTAATAATCGACATATATTTCAATATTATAAATTGCTAAAAATTAAAAATTACAACTTTAATTATCCATACATTGTTGTTATACCTAAATTTCATAAAACTCCTATAAAATTTAGAACTGTAACTATAGGCTGTAATACGTATAATAATAATGCAAGTAAATTTCTATTAACTATTCTCACTAAATTGTTTGAACTTACAAAACTAAAAGATAATTTGTTTAGCATAAAAAATAGTTTTCAACTTGTCAATAATATAAAAAATTTAAATAACATAACTTACATGAAGACGTTTGACTTTAATGACTTATTTAATAATATTGATATCAAGGATATGTTCAGGATTGTCAATTTATTATACAAAGAATACAAGGATTCCATAAAATTAAAAAATAACATTTCTTTAAATTACTTTAAAACTTTAACTAGATTTATTCTACATCATAATTATATTGTTTTTAATGAGAATATATATATTCAATGCTGTGGATTACCACAGGGTGGTATTGTTTCTTCAATTCTTGCAGAATTATATTTATATTATTATGAACGTAATTCACATATTGCTAATTGTAAAATGTACCGTTATATAGATGATATAATTGTCTTCTATTTTAACAATAATTCAAATTATTTACTACCAATAAAATATCATAAAAATTTAAATTATAGTTTCAACCTTATGGTAAATAATGAAATTAATTTTCTTGATCTTAAGATAATTCTTAAAGATAATAAAATTTTGTTTGACATTTATGACAAAAGAAATGATTTTACATTTAAAGTTAACTTATTTACTAATTATAAGTCTTGTATACATAAATCAGTATTTGTAAATATTTTACTAAATTTTGCACATAGAATAAACAATCTTTGTTCTAATAATTTTAAAACTCAAAATTTAAAACTTATTCTTCAACATGCAGTAGAATATGGCTATCCCTTTTATTTAGTTAAGTCAATTTTACGAATATAAATTTTGCTTTTATTGGGGTTTATATGTTTGCACATTCTATCTGTTAAAACACTTACATTTTGATTACTGATATATTTGGCTAAAGAATGAATTCCTTTATGTGAGAGCTGAGTGGGAATATTTTGGTTAAATATCTTTTATTAATTAAAAAATTTAAATAGTAAATTCTAATTTTTTTTTCTTTTCTAGGGAGAGAACTTTAAATATAATATTGTTCCAATAAGTGCGTTGCCATATTGGAGATTTAATGGTTTTTTTTCCCTTGCCAGGTAGAGAACATTTAACAATTTAGTTAAATGCTTTTTTATTTTTTATTTTTTGCAAGATATTAGATTCAATACGTGAGGTTAACATATTGGAAATGTTTGGTTATTTTTAGCTATCAGTGTGTGAAATCTAATTTTATTTTTCAGAATAAATAATATTTAGCAAGATGTTAGTTCCATTAAGTGTGTGTAGCCATTTTGGTATTTCTTTTAAACTTGCATTGTTATTTATAAAATGAAAATCTAATTTTATTTTTCAGGGTTAATAAAATTTTGCAAGATGTTAGTTCCAATAAGTGCATGTAGTCATATTGGTAAATCTTTTAAGCTTGCATATAATTATTTATAAAATGAAAATTTAATTTGACTTCTACAATAATATTTTAGATTTTATGGGTTTATTTATGTTTTGAAATTATTTAAATGTTGACATATGTAAAAATAAATAGATAAAATAATTTTATACTGAAAATTTACTTAATCAAAATAATTAATAGTTATTTAGATATTGTTTTAATCTTTAACTAGATGGCAGCACCATATAATGATTTTAAAAAAACTATTACTATTATTCTTTAGTATTATTTTTTAGTTATTGTTTATTATAAAACCAGATGGCAGCACCATATAAATTTTCACATTTTTTTTTTCTCTTTTAACTGAAAACTTGGAATACAAGTGAAATTTTTAAATATTCCAATAATATAATATATATATTAAAATTATTTAAGTTAAAAAATATTTTTAGTAAATGAATTTATAGTTTTTATATTATTTATTTGTATTTTTATATTTTAAATTAGAAATAGTTAAAATCACAATGGTTAAATTAATAACTGCTACTTTTAGAAAATTAACTGTAATTTTAACTTGTACGTTTGAATTCACTTATTCACTTTACCATGTGCTTAGCACAAAACATTTTTGGCTTCGGATTCGGGACAAATTTATGTTGTAATGTATAGATTTTCTTTGTCTTCCTTTGTATTTATTTGTTTATAAATGGATTTATTTTCTTCCGTTTGATTTGTAGTGTTCTATTTTCAAAGGTATCCTTTTTTTTTTTTTTTTTTTTTTTTTTCAATTTTTTTCCAATGATTGTTAGGGCTTGGAATTGTCACAAAATTTTGGCTTTAAGCTTGTGACAGTTACAGAAAACAATCATTCTTTGCTTATAATGTGGTTTCCCAGCCCTTGAAAAAGTAAATTACATTATAAGCTTGCATTTGTGTTTTTTTTTTTTTTTTTTTTTACTTATGTTTCACTTTTTGAATAAATACTTCATTTGTTAGGACTATGTTTTATAATGTGTAATTTGACATAGCTATTTGGGATAATAATTTCATTGCATTTGGTCAGTTATTTCTGTTTCAATGGTTAATTTTTGCAATAAGTTTATATATATATATATATATATATATATATATATATATATATATATATATATATATATATATATATATCAGTAGAATTATGAAACACTGAATTATTATTTAAAACACATGTGGGTGCATCCAGGCTGATGAGTACATGTGCATGTGTTTTTTCATATCCAATTCATATTTAATTCTCATGTGGTCCAATTTTCCATTGTATATGGTTCATATTTAATTTATTAATCCATTTGTATTTACTTAATTGCAACTCCAATTTATAATTTTTTTTTTTTTTTTTTTTTTCCCCTTTCTCTCTATTTCTTTTTTCTTTTTTCAATATTCTTTAGGTATGAGTAAAATTTGGCCAATTACCATTGAAGCACAAGCTATGGTAATATTATGTTTGCACATGTTAATTATTAGCTATGTGGTATTCTGTATACACAATATCATTAATTATCTCTTTGGAGATTTAAGTAGAATGATAATAGAACTTGATATGTTTTTTGAAATTCATAGATATTATAATTATATATATATATATATATATATATATATATATATATATATATACACTCACATATAAATTACTTATTTTATTATTTTATTATAAAAATCAAAATTTCTTCCAAATCTTAAACTAAATCAGACTACGACTACTAAGCTATATAGATGAAGAAGCATCATTTAGAATCCTGGTGTTGCCACAGTATAAATAATAAAATATCGAAAAAAAAATTTATAAAATGCTTTTTAGAGTAAGAGTTACATAGTTACATTACTCGAAAGAAAAAAAAAGTTTAGTAAGAAAAAAAAAAAAAAATCAGAATTCTGAATGTATGTACTCTGTACAATGAAGATTACAAAGGTTTTCTTGACATATTTTGGTCTTTTTAATGTTAAACTCATTCTACTTTCTTATTTTTATATCTGAAAAAATTTCACTGTAGAGAGTTCATAAGTATTCTTATGTCTCATATTCTCTGTTCATAAGTCCACTATTATCTGCAAGGCACGCGGAGCATATGACCATGGCCAATAAATTACTGAGGTCCAAAAATCTTCTGATCTTCAGGAGTTATTTTAGTTATAAACATTTTTAATGTCACAAAAATTTTAAATAGTTATTGGAATTTCATTATATAAATTATGGAAAAAAAAAACATTAGAAAACACCTGTAAGCTTAACTGTTACAGTGGGTATTACAGGCATGTGTGCCTTTATAATTTATACAAAAACTATAACGAGTACAAAACAAAACGAGTACGAAAAAAAAAATTTACTCGACCCCAACGCTAGTTTCCGCGTTTATACAAGTCCTCATAAGATAAATGTTTTTAACCTAAAATAAATTAATTTAGGGTCCCTTTAAGGATACGGTCGATCCTGACTTCGCCGTCGCTTCCACTAATTGCGTTGGAAGAACAAATGTAATCAATTACGTCTTTAATACGTATGATTATTAACATTCCTATCAATTTTACATGGATCAATACTAACGCCCGTTGATTGGCTAACAAAAATCGAGTAGCGTGGTGGTCAACGTGCCTGTCTACCACGCTACAGGTCCTCAGTTCGATTCCGGGCAGCGGACAGGGCAAGGGTCACTCAATCTTTTATTACTTTGGGGTCGATAAAATGAGTACCAGGCTTGCTTGGAACTAAATACTGAGGGTCCCGCGATAGGCTGACCACCTGGCCGGGACTAAGACTCCTATAATAGGAGCAGACGCATATCCATTTTTTTTTTCGCATTATTGATATGCAGCTCAGCATTAGTCTACCGCAGCCGGAGTTGGGGTTGCCTAAGTCTCAGTTCTGATTGGCTGAACCGGTTCTGATAATCTTGGTTTTTCGAATGGGCTGCAATTTGGGTACCAAATCTGCGAGGATGCGTCAGCCTCTATTACAGGAGTTCTAGCCGGGACATATGCTGCATAGCACCTCAGGGTCCATGGTCAAGAAAACAGGGCTAGACACTTTAGGCCAACATCCTTAATGGATTGTTTGATTGGCTAACATAACTCCTTGAGTCTTTTGTACCACATGTGCATGGATGCACATGCGATACAAAATTTCCCAATAATTTTCTCAATTAATTTTCAAGATTTTATTTACCATTTACTGATGTCGTTTTAAAAGCAAAAATATTCAGCTATGTAGAAATGAAACAAAATCTCAAACAATTCCCACAGTTTAGTTTTTATGAAGAACAGAATAGAGCTCTACACTCTACATAGGGTGGACTTTAAGACTACAGAACAGAGCATGCAACATTAATATATCCTTATTTGGTTAAGAGAAAAAAAATAATGTATTTTGAAACGTTTAGACGAATTAGACAAAAGTGTAAACGCAACTTTAGTCATCAAAACTTTATAGAATGAAGCCTGACATTTTCTCCCCTTCTCAAATTCGAATAGTTAATGCAACGCAATCCTTCTTTCTTTTCCTAACATGGCAAAAAACCTTGAAACGGTGATTTTTTTTTCTTTAAATATTATCTTACAGAATATTACAAAATGCAGTTTAAGCATTCTATATTCATAAATTTTACTTTTACTCTGATTTTTCTCATTTGCGTTCAATACAATAATACACTCTTTAGAAAATTTATAGACATTGAGGGGAATATATTTTCAGTTTAAAAAATATATATAATAAATAAATAAAAATAATAAAACATATGGATTGTTTGTTTTTGCAAAGTGCATCTGTATTTGAAAATTTCACATAAAGTAATTAAAAGAATTTTTAAAAGAATTGTTCATACCACTCTTATTTAACTCATCAAATTGTTCAATATTTAATTCCGGTTGAAAAATATTCTATAACTTTCTTTATGTCTATTTTTGCTCGATAGCACCATAACTTTTATAATGAACTCATCGAAACTAAATTTGAAAATAACAACAAAAATCTCCGCTATGCCCATTATTAAGAAGCATGTGATAACAAATGTCTTCCTGGAACGGCATTAAATAATTCGGTACTTCTCTATTATCCCGTCGACCACTTTTCATAACAAAAAACTATCGCCAAACTGTAACGCCAAATAAACGGGAGAACGTTGCCTTTGGAATATCAAAATAAATAAATAAATAAAATATAAGAATTTAAGGACACAATCGTTATTTTAATTAATGAAATAACTAAGAAATCAGTAAAATATAATGAAAATACAGGCAAATGTCGAATTAAAAACCACTTGATGACATAACAAACATGTATAATGCTTCTAACATCCAGTAAATGGGACTGCATTTTTGGCGTTTAATCTTACAGTTTGACGGTAGTTTTTTGTTATAAAAAGTGGTCGACGGGATAATAGAGAAGTACCAATAATTCAAATATCATCCATCTAAGATTATCACAAATTGAATTCCTCTTTCATGATTTTTATAACTTTTCAATGATTTAAATGGATTATAAAATTTCAAAATATTATTCAGATATAGACTATATATATATATTTAAAATGAAAACACATGCGAAAGACAAAGGATGAGATGTTATAAAAAATCAATGGAAAGGATACTGCAAGAATTAAACTTAATAAAATGAAAAATTACGAATATGTTATGGAATCGTCAGAGGAGCTTCATAATAACATTCATAGTAAATATATGTTTTTTCATCAAATATTGTCAGCATTATGCATAAAATTGACAATATTAAGCTCCTAATAACATATATAAGAAACAAAATAATAATAAAAATTAACAGAAGAGATCAAATAACAAAATAAATATTTTAAATTAGAAACTGCTGCTTTTATTAACAAATAAAATATGCATCAACTAATCAATAGTTCGTGCTAATATTGAATGCTTCAAAATTATTTTAAAATATAAACGATAACTTCTCTAACAAATGTTTGGTAAAATAAATTTTAATAACATTTTGTGTAATATTGAGACAGACTATAAACTTAATATAGTGTAATGTATGCGAGTAAGAATGGGAAGTTTTCCATAATTTATGAGTATTTTATAATATACTTTTTTCTTTTCTTTTTTCTTCAATGCCCCCCCCCCCCCCCCCCCACACACACACATTAAAGAAAATTAACGTGCCGGTTCTGTATACATATATACATATATTTTTAATCGAATTGTTTAAAGATGTAACAATCCTGTAATCCTTAAAAAAACATGTCGCAAAGCCAATGTGAATCGTACTGGGAAAATATTTATTGATTTAATAAGATGAAGTGCTTTTGAAACAAAAGCCAATCAAAGGTTTTCTAGAGAAATTCAATACTTGCTCCCAAATGAATTTTCAACTTGTCGCTACGTACAACTTCTTTCGCCAGTCACGAAAACAATGCAATCGATATAATTAACAATAAACAAACAAAATTTTCCGGACACGATATAACGGAAAACACGCGAGTCCTTTACACGCCCAGAAAAAAAAAAAGACCTGTCCCCGTACAATAGCAAACAAGAAAAACATGTATGCATGCAAACTAACTGAAATCCAACACAAAGAAAAACACACCTACTAATTACCCATTATTATCGAAGCTGAGGTGTGGACCAAATTAAGAGAACAATGATTTTTCTTTTTTAAATTATTAAAATTCTCGTGGGAGACATAACCGGTCGGGAAGTATCGCAAAATGCAAATTTATGATTAGCATTGTATTCGATTATTCACGGGAAAAATCAATCGTTTTTCGATTTTCACAATCTCGTTAGATGCTTTGATCCAGTTGACTGATTTTAATTCCACAAGGAAAAAAATGGAAACTGGTTCCGGATATGTAAAAGAAATACAGCATTCTTATTATTTTATATGTTTCTTTTTGATCTATTGGATTTACTTGCGTAATTTTCCACCCCTTTTTTTTCATACCCTTGATTTTTCGGGGGGGGGGGGGAAGATAATTGTTATATGAAGAATATAAGACACTGTGGAAATATCAAATGGGATTTTACATTGATCTGATTGCCGACAGCATTGAACAGTGTTGATTTTTCATTCCAAAATTTATTTCAACCCTGCGTGTATGGGCCTCTCGTGATTTTCACGGGTTATCAAGTTCGTCCACTACTTACAGGTGACGTGGAAATTGCGTGCGAAGGAAACTATTTTTTATTATTTTGTTTACCAGTATTTCAAAACAAAGCCGCAACATCGCTATCTGGTACTTGGTGCGGGAAAAAAATATAAAAAGTAAAGTAAAACTAATAATTACCTGCACTAAAAGAGGTGAAAAGTTTATTAAATGCTTTATGAAATTGGCATGTATTTTTCAAAAGTTAAATAGACAATTATAAAATATATAAATAATTTAAACAAAATTTATACTATACACACATAATAAACGTTAAGTAATGTAAGTAAAGTAAATAAATAAATAATAATAAACATTTCATAGACCCGAATCCTACAAAAAAGAAATTTCGTCAACCCGAAATTCGCTCGAACAGGAACACAAAATACTTCAACCCGAAATCAAAGACAACTGATCTATAATTTAATACAAATATGGAAAAAAAAGGTCTACAACCTTATCACTAATATCAATTTTATATTTTATAGACGAGGGGGTAGGGGGTGCAAGTTTTTGGAATATTTTTTCATGAAGTATTGGAAGAAAATTATTTTGTAGACAAAATTTCAATTTTACTTACTTCTATCTTTACAAGAAGAAAGTATTGAATTCGTAAAAATGTTAAACTTCCGGTTTTCGACAGATTTATACTTTTTAGAAGGTACTGGACACGATTTGACTGTTTTTAAGTGTATCCGTAAGAGGGTCTGTTATGTAGCACAAATTTTGTGGGAGCTCTATCTCAAGAACTAATGCACGGAATTTAATAAAACTTCATATTCAGTTAGCCCTTGACAGAAATCGGTGCCGATTAGTTTTTGGTGTAAATCGCTCAACAAGTGGCGCTGCTATGCTGCATTTTTTCACGATTTCCGCTATAGCTATTATCTCTATAACTAATGCACGGAATTTCGAAAAACTTTATATTCTGTTAGACCTTAACATAAATATATCCTTATTGGGTTTGGGTGTATACCGCACAACAGATGTCGCTGCTATGCTGCATTTTCTCCTATTTCCGCGACAGCTATATTTTAAAAACGAATACAATGTCATTGAATTTTGCTTGCAGATGATTTGATTTATACAGAAGAAAGTTTTGCGATGGCCACAACATACTGTATAGTTAATTTTTACCTTAGGTTGTTAATTAAAAATTTTAATCGAATTTTGAAATTTTTTAATGGAATACATCAAACCGATTAACTCTATTAAAAAGTGTTATCGTGACTAAAAATTGATCGATTAATCGGCACAGTCCTATTATAAACAAGTTCAACTGTACGGCTTAGCGCAAAATTCCCTTTAAATTAGAGGTGAAAGACCGCTCAGAATTCCGTGGTATTGTACACCAGAAATACTAGCATCAGTGAGAGAAAAATAATTTATAATGATAGCTTGCTTTTATTCTGATATAATCCAAGTTATCCAGCGAAACCTGCTCAAGTTGGTAAAATCCTGTTTTCCTTTGTGATAAACAAAGATTTCTTTGTGCACCTATGAAATATTTTTGTAAAATAAAATATTCAAAACTTCTCTGTGTTTGTTAGGAAATAATTGCCAGATATAGCAAAGTCCTTACGCTTGCCAAAACTCTTAACAAATGGGCAGAATAGAGTAGCGAGTCAACTCGTGGTACATTACTGACCATGAGTTAATTACGGTTTGTAGGAATGGGATTAGAAGAAAATCGGATTTTTTTTTAAGAACGAAAAAAACACAAAATTGTGATTTAAAAAATACCTATAGATGGCGCTGGCATGCATAATATGAAGCAGATGTATGCAAATTAGGCTCATATTAAAAGACCGACCCAATTATGCGAAGCGTCTGACAAGCTTCAATGTCCCAGCACATGAAACGTGACCTTTTCTTGTCTTCAATCATTTTGCCGTGCGGAATTTTAGCAATGTGCCAGTTGCCGATTCCCCATCATAATTCAATGTATATATATATTTTTTTTCATTATTATTACACTATAAAACAACAAATATATTTTGTATAAATATACCAGAGGATCCGTGCGAAGATTTCGCACTGCAGTCTAATACTTTTTAGCAATATCTAATATTTTTTAGATGCAGGTTTAAATTTATAAAGCAAAATTAAGAATAAAATATCTGCAAACAACATTAGTCAAGCCAGATTATTGTCTCATTGATTCCATCAAAATTACAGTAAAAACTGATCAAAGATAGGCAAAAGCATGCGCGAGCAAAAAAAAAATTATCCATAGTACTTTAACTGCATTAGAGGATGACGTCATCCACTTCGGTAAAAACACGGGACAAAGAAAAATAAATTGAATACAAATGAAATACAAGTTAATTTAATACAACAAAGCATATACATTTTAGGCTACAGGTGAAAAAACACTGCTTCGATTGATCTATAGATAGTGCCTTTTTCTTCTAAACATTTGAAATTTGCTTTTTAATCATAAATATAAAATAAACCCGTGCGAAATGTCTCACTTTATCTTTTTTTTTTTTTTTTTTTTTTTTTCGTATTATTATTTTTTTTTATTATTATAATCATTGTTGAGCACAGTATAATATGTGATATTTTACTTTTGGGGCAACATTGATTTGAGAAAAACCTTTCATTTCATTCATAAAAACAATGCTGATTTAATTTTAACTAACCACAGTTTTTAATATAAAACATGTTTCAACGAAATGCAGTGTGCCATGTCAGAAGTCGGTTCAGAAACCTTTCGAATGAGGATACCTCATCCATTATTATGCGTTTCGTAAATTAATAGAAAAAGGGGTGTTCACAACAGAAATAATATATAAGATTTTTTTTTTCCCTAACATAGATTGAAAAAGGATTCAAGACTCTTTAATCAAAATTACGATCATAGGCACCGATATCACGGGTGGCGAAATAGGCAAATCAGGCATACTTCTACTGCTAGTTTTAAACAAAGGTTTTTTTTTTTTTTGGTCCTGTTTAATCACTGTGATTAATTAAGGAGAGATTCTACTTATTTTTGGTCTAAAATTCACGAGATTTTTACGATTTTTTTTTTTTTTTTTTCAGTTACAAAGAAAAAATATATAACCTCCGGCATTATGTTTATTGACATTTCACTAATATATTTTAATTTTTGTGTGGGAAAAAAAAAATAATAATAGTACGCCTTGTGCGACGGAGAGTACTTGCAAGGGCGCGCCGTGAGTTTCCAGTAGGGCTACCGTTTTTTTTCCGGTCACAAGCACCTGAAACAAATTCGGTCGCCGAATTATGAAAAGGCATTAAATTCTCTGGAGCTTATGCCGACATTTAGTTTAAAAAGTTGATTTTGGACCAAAAGGGCGGTCATCTGAACAAAAAATGCCATTTTTTCGTCTTTTTTTTTAAACTTTTTGCAAGCTTGAAAAAATAATTAATCAATGAAAATTGTACTTTTCGGTGGTATTAAGGCGGTAACTTGCGATTTTCACCCTTTCTTATTAAATACTTGTTTTCTAAATTTTTTAAAAAAGGGAAGGGATTGGGGTGGGGGGCGATACTACCACACAAATAACAGGACTTTCTTTTTAATTGTAATTGTATGTGTCTGCCTCGTTCCTGTGTCTAATAGCATTTTTTTTTTCTTTTTCACCTGACACATTTTGTATTTACGAGTAGGAAGAAATGGGTAGAAGCTGTAACCACAATGAATTTATTAAGATTAAGAGTATGCAAGACCTGGAATATTTTCATGTTTTGACTAGCTAAAATATTTTCTTTCCTACAGAACAAATCTGATATAAACAAGCCAAAAAGAGTCGCTAAGACGCAGCGAAATGAATAGAAATAATTCACTCGTGAACAAACCAAACAAAAAAGGGGGGATAAAATAAAGAAAATAAAAATAAAGCAACGCATCCTACGTTTTGGCTCTATTCTATGCTCACACAAGTCGACCTTCCAAGGACAGATATGAATAGACAGAAGCCACTGATTTTTCGCACGTTACGTCTTCCTCCTTGGCTGAAGCAAAATCGTTTTCGCAATCACCGTGAAAGAGACACAGATAGTAATTTCTCTATACGCCACGCCAAGTTTTAACTTTTTCAAAAACAAACCTGGCAGTTATTATTAGGACCATGCTATAGAAACATCGCATAAAATCATAAAATCAGTAATTTAAAACCCTTTAAACATGTACTTAAATAGAGAAAATATATATCACACATCACACGTCATTTAATATTGAAATTAATAATTTAATTTCATTCAAAGATAAAATCAGACAGACATCCACCATTAATAATTTGAATTCTGAATATGTAACTAAAATTTTAAACGATTTTTTGTTCAATTTAAAATAGCGGTACTCCAATTGTATCACATTACATATATGGGTTTAATTGTTTAAAAAACTACTCTACATAATATATAATGAATGTTTTAATAAGTTCAATACTTAATTAGTGACTAATGAACAGTGATTTGTTTTCGTATTAAAATTCTAAGTTTATTCTATTGCCATTTTTATAAACATTCCGCAGTTTTGTTACTCTTTGTTATTCGAAACACTACAAGTTAAACGACTAAGGAGCGCTCACAGAAATTGCGAAGTCCGGTACAGATTATCCTAACGAAATCCTCTACATGCTCTGTACATACATATATTTTATATGAAATGGTGCGCTGATGGTGCTCGCTTCTGCTTAGGCCCCAGTACAACCAAAGAGACGTGCTCCTCTTGTCTCCCCTGTGCACTTTACTGATAGACATAGACACTAGAGATGAGTCCGGGCTCTTTTTTCAAAGCCCGAGTTCGACGATTTTAAATCCGAGACCGCCCAAGCCCGCAAAATGTTGTGACATTGGGGCCAGAAAACAAAATATGCGATAGAAAAAAAAATGGCATAATACTTAAAAATTGTTTCAAAAGTAATGTCTTATTTTTAAACAACTTATTACATAAGAAATAACTAATAAATGAAAATTTAAGTTCAAAAAGTCAGGCGGTCGTAAAATATTTTAGGTGCGATAAAAAAAAAAAAAAAAAAAAAAAAAAAAAAAAATACGTACAGAAATACAGCATAAAAAACTGCAATAGCCCAGGCTGGCCAGCTCTTGAACTGTTTCATAATCCCTGACTTTTTCCTGGTCATTTTCTGTTATTTTTCTAGTTTATTCGTATATAAATCGTAACGTAAGTGATCAGTTGCAACACTGCATAGAAATTTCCAGGTCTCAATAAAAATTCTCTGACAATCCAAGGTATTAATAAAAATTTCCTGACTTTTTCTAGGTTTACAATAGTTTCCAAGTTGGCTGACCATTCTATAGCACTAAAGAGGGGGCACAATATTTTGAAATGCCCCGGACGCTCAAAACCTACCCTATGACGCCAGTGCAACTAATGGTAAATGACCCAGGACCAGACCCTATATTCAGGGGACGGTTAAGTTTAAGAATGTTAATTATAAATGAAAAAAGTGCAATTTTATTGCAGAAACTTCAAATAATAAAGTTGTCAAAATCTAAGTAGTATACTAATAAAGGAAAATTATATAACTCATAGTCATATTAATACAAATGACAAGTCAAAAATTTAAATTATTTATTTTGTGCATCTAAAAATGAATCTACAACAATACTGTTGCTCAATTTTTAAAATATGAATTAGCATAATTAATGATTAATAAAGCGGTCAAGTACGAGTATAACTCGCGCTCAAAGGGTTCCGTACATCAAATTTATTAATTACTATTTATTAATTAATGAACTCCTAGCCCTAATTTTTTCATAATTTCAGTTTCAGTAGATTCGGAAATAGAGAGGGGAGTGGACATATTTTTGCGGTGCATTTTCGACGATATCTCTGAAAATATAATACCTATAAAATTAAAAAATATATTTTTTTGAGTTCAAATATTACGAGATCTTTCACACGATATCTCACATGATATACGAAACGAAAACTTTTATTTTTCAAGTAACTTAATTAGCCCCCTATTTTTTTTTTCCTAAACATGTTTGTGAATGGCTAATAATCTGAAAATATGTGGAGGCTTTATAACTTTCCCAAGTTTGAACTTTCCACATCCCATAGTTTACGAGAAAAGGGGATTTGACAGACGGACAGACAGACACAGGAGTGATCTTGTAATGGTTACGTTTTTACTTTTTAAGTATGGAACCCTATAAAAACAAAGACTGTGATTAAATTAAAATCTTCGCTTCAAAGAAATGGAACTTAGAAATTATATTACAATGGTTGAAAAACTTGTTTAAAAAACTATATCAAAAGTATTAAATCATTTTAAAATTAAGAAAATAAAGCTTCAAACAATGGAAACCGTTCGTCCACCAACCCGTGAATCCGCGCCTGGAACCATAATAAGCAATATCTTAAGTATCAAATTTCCTAAACGAAAAATAACATTTATGGGATACCGAACAAAGATGTTTTCAGCTTTCATCTATGAAATTAATTTCCTAAATTTTTAATCAAGGACACTTCAAAAAGATTCTCTGTCCAAGTATTCAGTGGACCGCAACCGACGCGCACGCGCAATGACGTGTAGGCGATAGAGCGACTACAAGGTCATTGCCAAGGACGCGCTGCGCCCCAAGGTCATTCTGAGAACGCACATAAAAAAGCGAAGGGCAAAAGACTCAGAATAAAAGAGCAGAAATTTATCTTCCTAAACAGTTGGCTCGAATCTCAACTGATTTTTTTTCTTCTATATACTCCACCTCCCCCTCCCGTCGTTTGCCTCCTTCTCGACATCCCCCCCCCCTCCTACCCTGTCATTTCCAGACTCAGATTATGAAAAAGTAAAATAATATGAATAGATAAGAAGCATGATTTACTGGGGAAAATATTACAAAAAAAAAAAAAAAAAAAAAAGAACAAAAAAAAGATATTTCGACTACGAAGTGCAATATTTAGATTTAAAGTATAAATACAATCATTTAATAATAGCCATAAGAAGTAATTATATAGTAATTATTTTAAGTATCATCCAGGATTACAACAAAACAGGTGTTGTTACTGCAAGAGGTTAAGTTCATAAAAAAGTAAGATAATGTTATAAATTCGAAGGTGGCTAAGAACCCTTCCCCCTTCCCGGAAGATTTAAAATTTTCTATTATGGTATTATGAATATAGCTTGAGAGGAAAAACTGTTGCCCCCTTGAAATTTTAGAATCACCCGCACCTTCCCCTCCCCCTCCTCTCAGAAGTATAGAAATCACCTTCGGTTGAGAAAAACTATTTTGAACTTTCAGGGTCCAACTATCATACAGCTACATAGAGGCTGTGATCTGGGTATGAAATTTCTAGGACAGGGCGCACTAAAATTTTATGTAACAACATGTTTCCCTCGCTTTATGCGGTTTCGTTAGTGCGATAGATTTTTTTTTTTTTTCAGACGTTCCCTAAATTAACGCGGGAAAAATTTCGGCAAAATACAGAATGGCAGATCGATTTTTTGCTAGTCAAACAGCACCCTATTGAACACATCACGATAACATCTCTGTCGTTTTGCACAGTCTTGCTTTTTCTAACACGCTGTGCTTTGCTCTTTGTCGCACTGAAGAAGAATCTTGCTTGTGGATTCGAAACAGCTGTTTGCTGCTTTTTTGTGTATTATTTGTACATTTTTAACATTGATTTTTTGCCTTTTAAACACCATATTGGTCCAAAGTGAAATAAAGAACATAGGAGAAATGAAATTCCAATTTCGTATTACATCAAAATGTATTTTGAAACGAAGACCAAAACTGCGCAAACTGAAAATTTCTAAATTTATACTCAAATTAAAATTTTTATTAGTCAAAGTGCATTACACTACGTTTAAAATAAAATTGCGTACGTTTTTTCAAAACCACAATTAACATTTAAAAAATTGTAATAATGCAGAAGTAAACTTAATATCGACTTTTTAATGTTTCTTGATCGTCATTTATTCAATTAGCTCATACGTTTATGCACTGCAAAAAATAATTGTTGATTTTACAGTATAAAACTGGCACCGCAGCTGCTAGTATTATACCGTAAAATTAACAGTATTAAACAGTAAAATAAGCAGTAATACGCTGCCGTGCAAGCAGTAATATTACTGGAATCGGTTCCGAAAGTGAAAATGACCCCCATTATAAAAAAAAAACCTGCAACCAAAATCGAAAAAGTACAGATAGAAGATAAATCTCAACTAATGCAAGCGATAAATTTGAAAAGAATGCTCCCATTGGTTTAACATTAGCTTGCGAGTTTCTTCGCGTGACTAAGTGTAGACCACAAACTTACTTCTTGTTCTTGACAAATTTCTCGTTTACATTTCAATATTTTATTTTAATTAATTTATTTATTTTTTGCAAAGCATTTCTGAGATCGATGTCCAATCGGTTATCTTTGTAATTTTTCGATTTCCGTTGCACCCCCCCCCCCCTCCCGCCGCCTCCCTTAAGGACACTTTCAATTTCGAGCAGGTTTCGAATATCGTCATTTTAGAATAATCGCCAAATAAACACGCAGTCATTTAAAATGAACCACTGAACCACTTGAGTTATTAACCCATTTTCGGCCAAAGGTGCGTAAACGCACCATTTCAATAGATATATTTTTATTAACACTGTGACGTATATTTTTCACTAATTTTATTTTTCTGCTATTTTTAAGGGTTCTGGAGACATCTATAAAATATTAGTAATTCAATTGAAGTAATCACTTTCTGTTGAGAAATTTTCAAAATACGCTGGTTTTTTACTTGAAACGGTTATTGACAAATTCGACTTTTTGAAAATGTATAATTATTCCACTTGAGATTAATCATATAGAGTAAAGTTGCAAGTTCTGTAAATAAAATAAAAATAAAACAAATGCCATAAGAACACTTAAACTTTTTTATGTAAATTTAATGGTAAATTATTAATGGTAAATTAATAATGGTAACGTCAAATTAAATAAAATATTATTTTTCATGCACGAAACTTTTTTGGTGTCTTAATGAATGTAATTTAAGCAAATTTCAATGCAAATAATACCACATTTTATAAAATTTCTATGTTTGGCCTAAAATGGGTTAAGAAATCATCGTTCGTCTTATTGGAAGGCTGCGCTAGGAAGTCCACAATCGGCGCCTAATGTGGGGGAGGAGGGGGGGGGGGATAAATAAAATGTCAGCTATCGCTATCCTGCATCCATACTGACATTGCTGAGTAAGTGGTTTTACAGGTTCAACAGTGGTGACGAAGGGAATCTATTTCTCGTATTTCGTAACAATATATTTATATATTTTTAGGTGCGTTCGTAATTATATAAATACGTAGCACCAATAGTCGTCGTCTGGTCCGTCCGTCTGTCTGCATATAACAGCGCAAAAACTACCCAACCGAATAGTTTGAAATTATATATAATATCAATGCAGAATTTTCTCAAGTCATTTCAAATTTTATGAAAATCGAATAAAAAATTAAAAATACATTAATAAAAATTTTCTTCATTCTGTTTAATCGTATCATAACTCAACTAATTCAATGATATTCCATGATAGGTAATGATTCTAGGTTGTCCTGGTGATTACGCCCTATTTAAGATGGATATTTCCGTATTACTGAATTTAAAAACCGAATTTGTGTAGTAAAATTGCTTAATTATAGCAATCCTATAATCTACCGACAGTTTTTTGTATAGATGTTTCCGCAGAAATAGATAATCGAAAATGGATTTCAAGCTCTGAAATTTTCAAAGCTGGAATTTTTAGTATATGTCAAGAAAGGATAAAATATTTCCAACTTAAAACGTACTTATTTTATTACAGAAATTAATCGTATAAGAAGATATAATTAAATTTCACTAAAATAATAAAGATGATTTAAAAAACACTGTCTTGTATTTGATATTTGCGCATAGTATAATTTTACTGTAACAGAATTGTAATTAAGTTTGTAAAAATGCATTGAAACTTAATTTCGTAAAATAAAATTGACATCTATAATATGAAAATCATCTGCACATAAAATAAATGTTGTATTCATGCATTTTTGCATAAGAGTCCAACAGCTATTGCACCAATGCACAAAGATCTGAATATTTATAACACTAGATATAGTACGAACCTGTACAGGTTTAGTATACCTCATTTGTCACGTTTGACGTACATTTTCAACTTGTTAAACTTAAGGGGTCTCAAGACTCTTAAAATTGGGAAAAATGAAAAAAAAAATGACCATTTTTAACATTTAATATCTTTAAATGTATATGATTTAAAAACGCAATTTTTATTGGGATGAAAAGATATAAGCGCGTTCTTTCATTTCACATATTTAAAAAGTTACAAGATGCAGAATTAATATTTATAGGGGGCTTCAAACTGTCAGACATTTGCCAAGCAGAAAATTGACATGACAGCTTACGCGCACGATTAGAAAATAATTTTTGCATCTAGAATAAAAATTTTGGAGTCTAATTATACTTCATATTGTAATAATTACACTGAACCTCAATAAATTTGTATTTAAAGTATTATTATTATTTTTTTTAATGCAAAACTGTATTGAGCTAATACAATTTTTTAAAATTTTCAGCATTATAACCACTTAATTTTTTTTTTTTTTTTTTTAATTAAAAAAAATGAAATTTTAGGTTTATGTAGACTAACATGACACATATTTTTGGAAAATTTCATGAGAAAAACACTGGGCGTTGTGCCCAAAAACATCATTTTGAGAAAAATGATGTTTTGCTTCAGCTTTGAGTATGCTTCAGCTTTGAGTGGGTATAATTCTAAAAGCCATAACGTCTGTTCTAATGGGAATTTCAAGAAAACATTTACACTAAAATGTTCAGGAAAGATAGGAGTTTAATATATAAAAAAATTTAAAATTCGAAAATTTTGAAGGATTAAGAGTCCTGAGACCCCTTAAATATTCTTCTTAGTGGGCAATCTAATAAAATATTTTAGATGTAACATATCTATTAGACTTTTCAGTTTTAAAAAATGGTATTCACCCATGTTTCTTCGTAACCAGGGATGAATTCCCCCTAGTGATATCAAATAAACAAATACTTACAGCAAAAAAGAAAGAAAGAAAGAATCTAGCGCAAAAATGTCAGAGGTATCGCCTATTAGATCACTTGAACAGAACGAAAAGTCGATTACCCCCCCCCCCCTTTCCATATAAAAGCCTATCATCTTTCCTTTATGTTTCTGCTATTGGTCGATCGATCCTTGAATCAATAGCAATGATGCAACCAGATATTTAATAGCAGCAAAAATCTTAGACAAGTCATTTTAAACTTCCAGATTATCATTATACACATTTTTTTTTTTTTATGACAACAGACCAGATTTAACAATTTAGTATCTACTTATTTATCTGAAAGACATCAGATATTCCAGTTTTTACATATTCTTACATAAAACGTGTTAAATAATTCTCAATACTTCAACAAAAGGAAAAAAAAAAGAGAGAGAATCGTTTGCACAGGAAGTAGCATAACCTTGTTAGGGTTGTAAATCGTGAAATGAAACTGACAACTGCTAAGTTACTGATATGGCTAGCGTGCGGAGGCAAAAAAGACAGAACGAAATACAATAGGATGCGAAACAAGCGGCAAGATCAGACTATTCAATCCACCTATCGGTGTACTTTTACACATTGAAAACTTAGTTCTCCCATCACCCTCCCCCTTACAGACACACCACCACCACCACCCTCCTTCACCACATCTATATACAGTCAAACTCCAATTATCCGGACTAACAAAAACATGTCCTGGAACTCATCCGGATATGCAGAAATTCGGATAATTAGGTCAATCATAAAAACAAGGATTATGTTATAAAATAAAAATTTCTCTAAATCGCTTCTATAGAAAGACAGACCTAATGTTAAGGATTGTTATCAGTCAGACCGCGCAAATTCCCCTCTCTAATGTTAAACCTATGGGCTTGGAATACATCCGTATTTTTCAAATTTCCCTTCGGAAAATTATCTTTTTTTTTTCTGTATACTTTTCTTTTGAAGGATGTTATTTATTTATTTATTTTTTTTTTTTTTTACACAATGTTTCTAAAATACATAGTTTTATTTCAGGTGTGAAATCTCATTTACAACTCGTCTGTTTTATTTAGATTTTAACACTTAAAATATAAAATTAAGTATATACAGGGTGGCCATAATTAAAGTGTCAGTACTCAGTATGCTCTATAGCGCGATCTAATTGCGAGAATGGAGCACAATGTTGTATTGTGATTAAACAAGATGGGGGGCAAGGGATTCCGCGAAAAAAGTCCATGGGCCTAAACCCCCTCCGAAATAAAATAAATAAAAAATACGCCTCTCTTTAAATGAAATATTTGTTTATTAACACACAACAAAGAGTGGATAAAATAGGTCAAGTGCGAGTTTTACTCGCGCACAAAGGATACCGTATAATAAATTTATTAATTACTAACTACCATATTACAAAAAATCGTTGCTAAAAGAATAAAAAACTTTGAATCATTCTATTAATTATTTTTCAATAATTGTCTTCAATAATTAAATTCAATTGGAATGGAAAACGTTGACTATTTATCACTATGATTCGCCTTACCGAAAACAAAGACCTTGTATAAAGTTTAAACTTGGCGTTGTACTGAGCGCGCTTCGAAAGGAGGTCGCAAAGTTGCAACGCCGCCTTGGTCTGTGCGGCGTTTTCCTAGATAGGTTTTCAATTAATATCTCGGCTAATTACCAACATTTTTTTTTCGAAAATCATTATCAATAATCCTTGGATGATTCTGCGTCTACAGCGCTCGCGAGTCCGTCAGCTCCCCCCCCCCTTCTCCCCGCTGAGTGCCCGCAAAGTAAAATTTGTCTGCAACGGAAATATGCAATTTTCTCAAAAACTATGTGACTTAGGATAATCGCTATAGTTTTCCTGCAAGGCTTAAATAAACTCTTACTACCCCTAATTTTTTCATAAAATTCGAAAATAGGGGGGGGGGCATATTTTTGAAGTACATTTTCGACGAGATCTCTTAAAATAAAATACCTAAATTTTAAAAAGTATATATATATATACACACATTTCTTTTTTTTTTAGTTAGAAGTTAGAAGATCTTCCGACTGATATTCCGCACAGTATTTAAAAAAAAACGAAAAGAAAAGTAACTTAAGCCTCCCCTAAATTTTTCCTAAAAATATTTATGAATGATTTTTAATCTATAAATATGTGGGTTAATAGTCTTTACAATTCTGCCAAGTTTGAACTTACAACGTTCTTCAGTTTTCGAGAAAAACAGTTATGACAGACGGACAGACAGACAGACACGCGGGTGATCTTATAATGGTTTCGTGTTTACTTTTTAAGTACGGAACACGTAAAAAAGTTTGGCCGAACCAGTGGCGTAGCTACGTTTTCTGGCGCCCGGGGCAGGAAAAAATTCTGCGCACCTTCCCCCCCCCCCCCTTCCCAAAAAAAATTTTTTTCTCAAGATGAAAAAATGTACTTCCTGCTTGTATTGGAAGAAAAAGTTAGCTTCCCTCTTCCTTGTTTTTAGGTAGATTTCGTAAGAAATACTACCTATTACATTCTCATCTAAGTTGGAAATTTTGAAAAATTTTTGCAGATTTACGCCGATCATGACTCCCAGAACCCAAAACCACCCCCAGTTCAAAAGTTTATCTATCTATCTATCTATCTATCTATCTATCTATGTCACTTTTTTCTGACCACGATAACTGGAAAAATTCTGCATAAATCTCTTCCAAACTGATACATAAAATCAAGGGTCATAAAATCTCGGTCAAGTTCGTTAATGGGCAAAATCGAACCAAGGGGGGGGGGGGAAATGGGGGGCTTTTTGTGAAAACAGAAAAATCCTCATAATTTCTTTATTATTATACGTATCGAATCCGTTTAAAGTTATTATTACTTCTAGGAAAAGGGCCGAAAATGTATGTATGACAGATTTTTGATATAATTAAAAATGGCCCCAAGGGGGGTATGATGTCGCATCATATATTATTCAATTTTTGCAATTTTAGTAATTATTCCCCTCTCATTTAATTTCCTTTTCCAAATTTGTTCCCTTTTTCATTATTTTAACGCTCACTGTTCTACAAAAATACTTTTTCATTTTCCTTTCCCACCATTTTGTTAAATTCAATGTAACAAATTTCATTCCGTTTATTCTAATATCCTTTTAATTCAGTTACACTAAAAGTATTTCTATTCTGTGCTATGTAAAGGAAAACCGCTACATTTACCCTTTCAAATAGCTAGCATAAGATTTACCATCTGCCATCTCCTTATTTGGTCACAAAGTTCTGTTGCTAACTGATTTCTTCATACACACCCTTTTTAATTACAATGATTCCCAAGCGCATCTGAATAACTCTGGTCCAAAAATATCCAACGTACATGTCGAAGTCATAACAATCTCTAAGGTTCGCGGGTTCAAGAATGCGAAAACTTTTCCGAGCCCCATTCGTGTGGTTTTGCATTCCCATACATGTTGGATACCGCCAATATATTCGTTAGGATAATTTATGCCAAAAATGGGCTCTGTTCTCTAAATTTTTAATTGTCTTTATGCTCTGTTTGGAGAAATGAGCGCCATATTGTAACCTTTTGGCGAAATGTAATTTCATTCGACTTCATGTCATGGTACAAGAAACAATCACTTCTCTCGTTAATCATCTTGCTTTCAACATGTAACTTGTTTCACGAATTGTGTTACGGGCCCGGGTGCCCAGCGCTGTCGTGGGCAGCCAACCTTTCCCTGTACTTGTGCAACATCTATAGAACCTGGGATTTATTAAAATACCTTCATCTACTCACGTCTGCCTATTCTTCCAAATGTGCCTATCCTTATTTCTTCTGAATTTCTAGATTTCTTAGAAGGTAATGTTGATGTTAGTCATCGAAACACTCATCGTATCAAATCCACTTTGCCACGACCAAGAACTTCATATTACAGGGGGGGAAAAAGGGGGGTTTTAGAAGAAAAAAAATCATAGCTTCGTCAATTCACAAGATATCAAATCCGCGTAAATTTATTATTAATCCTCTTAGTATTATCTAAAACTTTTATATTGACAAGTTTTTTATAGGACCAACCGTTATAGCAAAAAAAAATTAAAAACAAAACAAATACCTGCCGGCTCCGCCGGCAAACAAGTTATTTTTCGAAGTAGGCGGTTCCAACTCCCGCATCTTTTCGAAACTGATACATAAAATCAAGGGTCATAAAATCTCGGTCAAGTTCGTTAATGGGCAAAATCGAACCAAGGGGGGGGAATGGGGGGGCTTTTTGTGAAAACAGAAAAATCCTCATAATTTCTTTATTATTATACGTATCGAATCCGTTTTAAGTTATTATTACTTCTAGGAAAAGGGCCGAAAATGTATGTATGACAGATTTTTGATATAATTAAAAATGGCCCCAAGGGGGGAAAAAGGGGGGGTTTAGGAGAAAAAAAATCATAGCTTCGTCAATTCACAAGATATCAAATCCGCGTAAATTTATTATTAATCCTCTTAGTATTATCTAAAACTTTTATATTGACAAGTTTTTTATAGGACCAACCGTTATAGCAAAAAAAATTAAAAACAAAACAAATCCCTGCCGGCTCCGCCTGCAAACAAGTTATTTTTCGAAGTAGGCGGTTCCAACTCCCGCATCTTTTCGAAACTGATACATAAAATCAAGGGACATACAATCTCGGTCAAGTTCATTAATGGGCAAAATCAAACCAAAGGGGGGGGGGGGGCTTTTTGTGAAAACAGAAAAAAAACCCATAATTTCTTAATTATGATACGTATCGAATCCGTTTGGAGTTATTATTACTTCTAGGAACAGGGCCAAAAACTTATGTATGACAGATTTTTGATATAATTAAAAATTGCCTTAAGGGGGGGAGGGAAGGGGGGTTTTAGAAGAAAAAAATTCATAACTTCGTCAATTCCCAATATTTCAAATCCGCTTAAATATATTATAAATCCTTTTAATATTATCTAAAACTTTTATATTGACATGTTTTTTATAGGACCAACTCTTATAGCAAAAAAAAAAAAAAAAAAAAATCCTTGCTGGCTCCGCCTGCAAACAAGTTTCGTTTTGAAGTAGGCGGTTCCAACTGCAGCATCATCGCAAAAAGGTCATTTCTTCCGCAATTCCCGACAAACAGGCACCCCACGTTCTGCGTCTTCGAAATCTACCTGTGCCTGTAGGCCGAGCCGTCAGGGATTTTTTAATAATTAAAATTCATTTTACTCAAACACACGAAGCTAAAATGCGTGGAACCCAATTACAGAAGTTCCTAGTTTTCATCAATATTGAATTTGAATAGGAATTTTGAAAAAATGTTCAGCTATCACTAAGCTGAAAGCTAAGAAAATATTTAGCCAAATATCACCAAGCTTGGCGAAAATTTTATGTTAGTGGATATGACTATGTAGTTTTAAGCGCATGAATGTAGCAACAATAGTGAAAGTAAATTTGGTAGAAATGACGTTTTCCAAAACTCATAAATTAAACCCGATAATTGGGAAAAAAATCTGCTGCCTTTTTTCATTTAAAAGGTGCGTATACTCTTCGGAATTTCCAAGGAGTTCCTATTGGAACAGTTTGGCATGTTTGTCTTAAGTGACAAAACTGCAACAAATGTTTTTCAATTGAATCGCTGTTTTTTGTAAATATTTAAGGTGCATTTCATAAAATTAAACATGCGATTTTTAGCAATATAAATAGTTTATCTTCTAAAAACAAAAAGGTTAAGTATAAAAGTTATTTATTGTATTTTAACATTTGTCATGACATTTTAACTAATCGAAAATGTGGACCTTACAGTTATAGTGTGATAATTTATTATGTGAGAGAATTTTGGTTTAAAGAGTCTGTCATTGGGCGCTCCACCCGCACCACCCACACCACCCACCATTTTATCATTTTGTGTTCCCTTTAAGGTACGTTGTAAGGTATAAAGTGTGTTGAACTTGAACCATCTCTAGAAATATTTACAGAAGCATTTCCTTTCATTACTTGGATATAATAAAATATTTTACTTAATAAAACATTGCACACACACAAAAAAGCGAAATTTTTTATTTATTGTCAAAATATGTGAGGTAATTTCTTTAAAAACCTCTCTCAATTTGGCGCCCCTCGGTAGCAGCGCCCGGAGCGGCCGCCCCCCTTTGCTACGCTACTGGGCCAAACTTTAAGATGTGGTAGTGCACATCAAAACGAACATTTTTTGGTCTAGAAAACCAGAGACGTAATCAAGGCCTGATTAAAGCAGGGGCAAACTGAGCCGCGGCCCTGGAGCTCTGACTTTGGGAATACTCCGATGCTTCGAGGGGAGGTTATCCCCTCTGGACAACAGACTGAAATCACCACTGTCTGCAGAACAAGACTTGTCTATAACGGAAAAACGTTTAGTTCCAGCGAATACTATATAACACAACTTCAATAGATGACATACTAAGCCAAGACGGACTTTTTTCTAAATTGTTAATGTTTTTCCAGTGCCTTGGGATTTTATCTTAACAGGTTTTACTGTATTTAAAATCATAATACAACTCTCACTCTTCTAAAGCATCAAAAGCAAAGATTGGAGCGGGGGAAAAAAATATATTGTACAAAAGATCGAGGGAAATTCATTTTCCTTTCTTTTTTCTTCTATTTTTTTTTCCTTCCCGATTGTACTTATCAC
The DNA here is from genome assembly GCA_963931845.1 of Maratus michaelseni. Classification (NCBI taxonomy): domain Eukaryota; kingdom Metazoa; phylum Arthropoda; class Arachnida; order Araneae; family Salticidae; genus Maratus; species Maratus michaelseni. Next base: position 377,686,128 of record OZ007587.1, on the reverse strand, counting down.
CTCTCCAAGACAGTCGACTCAACCTAAGAATTGGGTCAGGTCACGTTATAAGAACAGCTCGAACGCTATCTTACACAATGAAAGTGAAAAGCCGAACACCCCTCGAAATTTTTTAAATATTTGTGAAATAACATATCGCATGCATGCATGTGAAAGGATGATAAAAAACGGTGAGGGAAAAGAAAAAGACGAATTTCAACAAATACCTATCGTTAAAGTGGTAGTACCCAAAAGGAAGAAAAAGGAATCTTGAAGAAAACATATTCATTTGCTTCTTTTATATAATCATTAGCTGTCACTTATGAGATTCATTGGTTAATCGGATCAAATGTTTTTATGAATGGAGTCTTCATGAACAGAACAGATGCATTGGTATAAGGTGCAAGCACGGATACTAAACTAATAATCTATAGTGATACTATTAGTTTGTATCAAAAGTATTTTTTTTTATTTTTATGCTTTTATACCAAAGCTTATAGCTGGCACTTTCTCCCCCCTATTATTGAACATAAATGTTATTTAAGAGGATAAATGTCTCTCTATATTCTATAATCATAAGGCATGATTTTAAACTAGGCCTTAAAACCAATAATGATGTCCTCAAAACTTGTGTAGTTGGAGGCCAGGACGAAAGCAGTGTCCAGACCTCAGCTTTGAAATCAAACCCAGAAGTGACAGGGGAATTTTGACCAGTTGAAGAGGAAAAAAAAAAAAAGAGAGAGAATCTATTCTCCACAATCAATTTTGATGCTAAAAATTAACAAAACTACACATTCAACAATTATTAATTCTTGAAAATGTCATTCAAAAAACGAAAATACTTTTGATACAACCTAATATAAAAGAATCTGTAGTGATATATTTATTATTAATTGTAGTCTAGTATCCGTGGTTGCAAGTAGTTACATCCAATCTAAAGGTGAAATATTTTTGGGGGTAGTGGATGTTCCCGCCACATACACAGAGTGGTGATAACAGTCGGCTAAATTTGTGGTAAGCAGGTTCGGAAGCACTGTAATGTCATATATCTTCCGATAAAGGGCAAAATTAGTGCCGGCCACAGGCCCACGAAATGAAAAAAGGAGTTATTAAAAAATTATGCGTCACACTTTTCGTACAAGGCGAGTAAAATTTTTTCGCATGCCATCAATGATTCAACTTTTGTTGGTTGAAATATGTTAATATTAATATATAATTAATATTAAAATAAATTAATATAATAATTACTATTTAATTTTAGATTAATGCTAACAGTAATTTTAAGAAAAGTTTATTGTTTACCCCGTTTAAATAAAAAGACGGCCACTAATAAAATTGCTACTACTGGTCACTGGCCATTAATGAACTTTCCCAGTTTTGCCCTTTATCTTTCTATGATGGAAAAGTGCGTCTTTTGAGTAAATATTATATCTTCTATTTTAATGATTTTTCCCGATATTGCTACCAGTTGTTTCCTAAAATATTGTTTTGGGAATGAAGGTAGCAGGGAATGGAAATTGAACAAGGATGTACCTTGGATCAGTGTCGCTTCTTTAGCTAAAGAATCCGCTAGCTTATTCCCACGAACACCAGTATGTCCTCTCACCCAAGATCAGATCTTTTTTTTTTATTTAGACCGCTGACCAGACACCTATCTGCAGGGCTTTTGCCCTGCTTAACAGGCTGATGTCTGGCAACGGGGCGAAGATCCGCATGGCGGAGATCTATTTGACAAGCCTCCAGTGACAAGTCGTTGTGGCTGCAGTGCATCTTGTTGTCTACGTTGCTTTTCCTTAGTTGGCCGGTTGCTCAACGATGAGTCAATTCGGCACTGTGTAACGAAGTCATGCTGTAGAGATGTGAGATGCTGGAGAATTTACTATAGTTGGAGTCGTCGCTTGATCGGGTTTTGTCCTATCATTTAAAGTGATGCTTATTGTCATTATCTATGGTTCATATTCTTTAGTCTTTCATCACTGTCATTTGAAGATTATCGTTTCTTGGTGATTTGACTCTTTCGTGGGATAGTGTCGTTTGCGTTGGTAATAACTGACTCTTTCAGTGGTTGATACTCTTTCATGGGTATCGCAGTTGGCTATGCTGTAGTGGCATTCTGGGCGGAGCCATCAGTTCGGCCATCAGTTCATCTTATTCGATTTCTACCACCAACATGCAGGCTGTGAATGTTCACTTTTATTTTCTTTGTAATTTTTGTGGCATTGGCACGCTAAATTGCTTTTTGCTTGTTATAGAGGTGGAACCAATTGTAGCCATAAGTTCGTCTATATTATAAGATGACTGTTGTCACTTGCTTGGATCTCTATTTATTTTTCCATGGATATTTGGGGGAATTAGCATCTAGGCTATCAGTCCTCCATAACTGAATCGCTGTTATCACTATAGTTGGTTTGAGATATGAAGTTTACTGGCCACCAGGAAGGTATGTATATGTATGAAGGTATATGAAGCGAATATATCGGAAAGACCGACTGACGTTTTTGAACGGGGAAAAAGAGAAAAAAAAGAGAGAGAGAATACACTTAAGTGCGTTTGTACTATGATCTGACATCTTTAAGCGTTAAAGATGCAGAAGATATTATAAATTCATAGGCAATAATATCTGCGCCGCCATCGCTTGAATGTAATCTTTAATGACACGATATTGAAGACACTGTTAATGAGATAACAACGAATCTAGAATTTTCCAGTTAGGGATTTGAGACATTATGAGTTTTAGATGCCTCTATTCCTGATTCAAGATCCTACTCAAATTTCATGAATATTCAATACAAGCGCAAACAAAGACAATTACAACTCATTAGGTCCGAAATACAGCCCCCGATGGGATGGTGCACACTTCAGTCGATTACATACTATTTCGGAAATTAAATCGGGTTTCTAGGGCAAACGCTTAATTATTTGGATAAGTGACTAAGTGATGCAAAATAGAAGCATTGCGCATAGGCATGACGGAAAAAATGTTTAACACCACCATTTTGGCAATCAATGAAGAAATATAGACAGTACTTGAATTGTCTTACACATAATTCGTAAGTGGATAACAACACTTGTTCCAACCAATTTTAGTACAGTGACGGTTGTTTAGAAAAGGTAGTTTTATATCGAAATTTGAGAATATCGTGAGATATATCATTAGGTAAGGTCACTTCCTGCGAAAATACAACTGTAACCGCAACCATTACTAAAGCCCTGAACACGTTCATCGTTCGACGTTAACGAGCCTGTTTGCAAGAACAAAAACGCCAGACCTTCCTTCTCTTCTTTTTATTATTTTTACTTTTTTATTCTAGGTTCTTAGCTTTCAAACGCTTTTGGCGAGATGCCACCCTTAACGAAAAAGGTGCTGAAAGTGTGAGGAACGCTTAGAGAAAAGGAGGGAAAGGTAGGATAGTTCGAGAAAAGAAAAAACTTCTGGAACATAATGGTTATCTTTAAGGAAAGCATCGGGAATAACACAAAAAAGAAAGAGAAAAAAATATGAAGGACCACCTTTTCCAGGCTTTTTGGAAAATGTTATGTAAGGCAGGCAGTACATAATATCTTCAGCATTCTTAATGCTATCCATTCGTGTTAGTGGTACCTATACTAATACTTGATGTTAAAATATAGAAATAACTTAGGTAGCAGATAATAAAAATAAATAATAAGATTCAATGTGTTGATTAAAACATAATATTTTTAATTATTTAACATGTATTATAAACACTAACAGCATAGAAGTATTTATTTTCATATTTCATTTTCTTTTCTGTATGCTATTTTTTTTTCTTTTTTATATCTTTAGTAAAATAAATTTCAGTTCCGATACAATAGACGTGACATCCGACTCCCTAATGATCATTTTGTGATGAGATATATATGAATGAAGAATTTCACAAACGTTGCATCCGTTTTTTTACCTTTCTCTCGAAACAAGTTATGAATAAATCCAAGATAGGGTAAAGAGGATGCTTGTTTACTTATTTTCAGTTATCCTTTTTCAATCTTCAGAGAATTCTCATGACGAAATTTCATGACGTAGCGGGGAGGAGATGTATTTTAAATGCAGCATATAAAATGAATGCAACTAAACTGACATAATCTAGAGTCATCTGTAGCTCGATCTAACAACTGGGGTAGCACAATATTTTGTTGGGGAACTAAAAACGTCATGTAAAAAAAATTTCTTAAAAAGTGTCAAAAATGGCGTTGTATAATGTGTACACGGTATTACAAAGAACAGATAAATGATACGCAAAGATGAAATCGCAAGGACAACATATCGCGGACTGATGAAGAGTTATTCCTTTTCCTTGTGGTATATTACGTTCGGCTGTACAGATACAGAATGCTATGATGATCAAAGTGTAGTCCACGAGAATGATGTTTACATTGAAGGTGGTCGATATCCTCGCAGGCATGGGTGCAAGCCAAGACTGAAAACTTTTCCGAGTATTAGGAATAACCAAATGGAAAAGGACTAGAAGATTTCTGTGTCTTTCATTATGGCTAAAAATAAATCGATCTTTTACAATAACAGAAAGAAATAAAAACTTCTTGATAGTAAAATTGCTTTTATTTAAATATATAAAGTAGAATTTAGTATCAGTCAAAAATTTCTCCAAGACTGAAATCAGTCCTGATCCTGAGACTGAAGTCTTGCGCCCATGATCGCAGGGGAAATGAAATTGTTGAATTTTGTATTTGTTATTCCTTTTGTTTGTTCTTTGTAACAACTTTTTACATAGTAAGACGCCATATTTTCTGACATGGTCGATTTTTGGAACAGAACCTTTATTTTGGTGGAATCTTTCTTACCATGTCGTTATTAGTTTCCCTACAAAGTATGGTGCTATTCAGGTTATTAGACCAAACGACAGATGACTATAAGCAGTGTCTGCCATTTAATTACGACACCCTTAATTTAACTTGCCGTAGTGTAAAAAGCTAGAAGTTTGAAAAAATCAAAAACAGAAAATTGCAAATCCGCAGACGATTTACATTCTTGATATATTGTCCTCGTAGTAGATTTTCGCAAAGAGATTGTGATTAAAAAGTACAGTAACTGCAACACAGTTAAGGTAGAGGTTTGAACGGGCCCGGGTCTGACACGGGGACAATTTTCACTCACGAGACTCAGGCCGGGCCAAGGCTTGACTAATTTGGTTAATCTCAAGAGTAACCAAAGAAAAGCTCTCATTATGATAGTTATGGTTTTTTAATAAATAATTAATATTTAAAAAAATAAATTGGTTCAAAATTTTAGCTTGAACATTTCTGATTATATAGCGCAACCATCATTCCGAATTTCTCACGAGTTGCTGTTCTATTTCCGGGAATTTCCTAGATTTGGGACTAAAAGCATCAGATGCTTTTATTTGATCTGCTAAGCACTTTTTTTCTTTACGCCAGTATCGAACAAGATACTCGTTTAGCCTTATTTTCTTATGCCTTTAACACCTCCTTCCTACCATTTTAACTGTTATTGTTTATTAGCGTATCATGATTATTTATGGTTGCAGTACTGTTAAAGTGAGTTTTGGCATTGGTTAGCATCCTTTGATGTGCCGACGGATTGTTTTATAATTGAGTGTATGTAATGTGTCACTCTTAATTTATACTATTAGCACAAGGCAACGTTTAATCATGCAAACCTTTTTTTCTGTTGTTTTTGGCACAATAAGAATAGGCCTAATGAATTAAATTGCAGCACCACGAAAATAAAACAGTAAAATTACAACTGTCGTCCGTCCAACTTTGCAGAGAAGTGCTCAGCCAGCGCTTTTGAAGACATGCAGTCTGGCGCATCTGTGAAGATGGGCGGGTTAAAAAAAAAAAAAAAATCACAGACAAGAGAGTTACAAGTCAGTCCAACGACCTTCCGACTAACTGAGAACAAGGAAAGATAAAAAAGATCGTGAAATACATAAAAATAAAAATAAAAATAAGGATGCGGCTAAATAAAAACTGTGGGCTCGCTTGCACGCATTCACCGACGACGGTTTCTGAGTCGGCGATGCTTTTCCAAGCAACCAGTTTATGATCCTGAGCATCAAGATCTTTCTTTCTTCTCTATCATTTTCCCCTTCTCTCCCTCTTCCCCTTCGCGTCTTTCTGATAACAAATCAAAATTACTCCCAGGAGGGTTAAAAAAAAAAAAAAAGTCATAAACTATAATCTGTCGTTCGTTGCGTGAGCAGTCATAAAGTTCCGAGAATGAACCTGATTAAATACCGATATAGACCTTGCCTTAATTAGCGTTTAAGATAATAACATGACTTTTTTTATAAAGCTATTTCGATTACTGTTTTTTTTTCTCCACCTGTATATGAAGCCAGGGCCCGACTTAGACTATTTAGGGCCTCGGGGCAAGCATCATTCTGGGGGAGGGGGGGGGGCTTCAATCTATCTATAGAAATTGTTCATGACTTTGCTAAAGTGACTAATATTAGACTTCACACTTATTGTATGTATATATAAATTTCGTACAAGGCACCATTCAGATCTGTATACAGGGTATCACAAGAAAGATACTTACAACTTTAAGAAAAAACTAGATGGAACCCGTCAAAACTTGACGGAACAAAATTACTGTAACAATATCAGTAAAATAAGCTTATTTATTACTTAACAGGGGAAGAGTATGAAAAAGTGTTTCAAAAATTTTCTTTTAAAAGTTTTTTTTTTCTTCCCCTAGTGAAATAGAATACTATTTTCGATGAAAACTCCAATGAAACAATCCGTAAACAACTGTGTAATGCAAATTAGTTCGAAATTACAGCCATATTCAGTACTGCAAGAAAGAAAATTTCAATGACCTATGAAGTATCATACAAATAGCATATTCCTACATATTAAGTGAATAAAATAACATATTAATAGTAGAAGAAACATAAAATAGTAACATAAAATAGTAGAAAAAATTGACGTATTGGTTGACGGTATTTGTTTGCAAATTTTCCCTTTGCTTATCTACGTATGTCATAAGATGTCTAAAAGAAAATGCCCCCAATTGGTCGTTATTAATGGTTTTAACATATTTCGTTACGAGGAAAACGACAATAATGAATTTCTCTTGAAAGTAATGGAATACTAAAGTTGTTATAATAAAATTTTAATCATTACTTTTCTAATGATATAGTTCGTTCCATTTTTTACTGGGAGGGAGGCAGCGGAAAAGGGGGGGGGGGGGCAGGACGACCGCACTCATTTCCTAAATCTTCGAAAATGTAAGAACATTGGTCACTTTTGGCCAATTTCAACCATTTGGCACCCTCTAAACGAAAATTCTGATTACTCTCATGCAGCTCCCCTCAAATGGGAGGACTGGGGCAACTGCCCCGATTGCCCTGCATTAGTCAGGACCTGTATGAGGCATTCTCCCATAATTTTAACTTTCAAGAATAAGAAACTGGTAAAATTCAACTTGAGAAAACAGCATTTTTAACCTTCCAATTTTCTTGTTCTTGTTCTGCATTAATGTTTTATTACACTATGAGGAATAAAAAAGAAATTAAGGGATGGCCGGATTTAACGATAGCAACACTTAAACTAGGGAACAAAATTAAGGACTGGGAGGTCAGCGAGGACGAATCTCATAGTGATCACAAATTAATAAAATTTAAAATTCAACATGACAACACCAGCCACCACAGACACAGATTAGAAACAAAACATGGAAAACATGAAAAATTTGACAAAAACATAAAAAAAATCAGAAATAAATATATCAAAGAGTTAAAAAAAGTATCGGAAATAGACCAACTAGATAATATTACCCTCAGACTTCAAAATGAAATCACAACCGTAGCGATTAACTGCTATAAAAAACGGTCAACACCCGATATAACAGCCCCACCATGGTGGACAGATGAAATTAAAACGGCAAGAAACAGAGTCAGGGCCTTCAGGAGGCGATATCAAAAACAAAAAGACGAAGAGCTAAAATCTAAACAACACATAGAATACAAAAAAGAAAGAGCAAAACTAAAAAAAATAGTCCAAAAAACAAAAATTAAAACCTGGAAAAGATTCTGTGAGGACGCAACAAACAGATACGGGTCCAGTATAAACTAGCATCGGGAAAAGTTACGAAACCCCCAAGACTTGTAAACATCTTACCAGATAACAAAACAGTAACAATAAAGGAAACTCTTAATCACTTTCTAAACAACCTGTTTCTTACAGACCCGTCAACAGAACATAAACTTATACCAGCCCCCCCCCCCCCCAGATTTAATGACTCAAGGCCCCCCGTGATAACGAAACAGGAATTAAACCGAATAATAAGAAATATAAAACAAAACAAGGCACCAGGGTATGATTACATAGATTATAATTTAATTAAAAGAATACACAATTCAGAACCACAACTTTTACTAACGCTTTTCAACACATGCCTCAAACTTAACTATTTCCCAAAATCTTTCAAAATAGGTACAGTAGTACTATTCCACAAAGCTGGTAAAGACACCAAAGATCCAAAAAATTACAGACCAATATGCCTACTACCATAGCATTCAGCAAAATATTAGAAAGAATAATACATGGTAGAATAAACCACCATCTAACAACTAGTAATTTTTGGAGCGCCAAACAATACGGGTTCAAACAGGGAATATCAACAGAACAAGCACTAGACGAACTTATTAACAAAATTAAACAAGACAAAGAGGAAAAATATCAAACACTGCTAATTTCTATGGACATTAAGGGCGCATTTGACAATATAAGTTGGCCGATAATAGCCAAAACCCTAAAACAATCTCCCTGCCCCACATACTTAATTAATTGGATCATTAGTTTTCTGGAAGATAGATACGTAACATTAGAAGAAAATGGTATAAAAATAACAAGGCAAACATTCGGCGGATGCCCACAAGGCAGCTGCCTGGGACCACTTCTGTGGCTGCTAATAGCAGATATAGCACTTAAGAAGCAATGGGGTATAAATGTCAGGATTCAGGCTTTCGCAGACGATTTTATACTAATCTTAAGATCAAAAACAAAAGAAGAACTTATAAAATTAGCAAATAAAATAATAAAAGAATTTAACGAGTGGATAACAAACAATAGATTAACATTAAATTGGGACAAAACAGAATTACTGTACCTAAATAGAGGACACACAGGGAATCTCCCAACCGAAAATTCATACAACATAGAGGGCATTGAATTCAACGGTAAAAAGTTAGAGGTCAAAGAACAAATTAAATATTTAGGGGTAATGATACACAAGAATCTAAACTGGCTCCCACATTGCCAACAACAAACAAAGAAAATCAGAAAATCATTTTGGATGATGGGACGGATGGTCTCTAAGGGATGGGGTCTACAACCCAACATAATTAAAATTTGGTATAGGTCAGTAGTGGAGAAAACACTTACATACGCCGCCCCAATATGGGGGCATAACCTGAATAGACGCAGCAAGGAAGTATTATCTAGCTGTCAAAGGCACTTTGCATTGGCCATAGTCAAAGCTTATAGGACAGCCTCAACAGCGGCACTTCAGGTTCTATCTGGCCTGATTCCAATTCACCTTCAAGTACAATACGAAGCAGCTTACGGCACTGTCTCAAGATTACGCAAAACAGTAAACATATACAACACAACTATCCATCACACGGACTATGTTAAAAAGATCAACGTTTGGCACAACCACCCAGCAGAAACAGTAGAACCAAGATTCGGACACAATCTAAGAGACATAGTCGTATACACAGACGGTTCGAAATTGGAATCAGGCGCTACGGGATCGGCTTTCGTAGCATACAAAAATGAACAAAAAATCAAGACATGGTCGGTGCCACTAAGAAAGTGCAACAGTGTCTTCCAAGCCGAACTACTGGCCATACTGAAAGCCGCAGAATGGGGTAATACCACAGGGCAAGATTACAGCATACGCTCGGACTGCATGTCAGCAATACAAGCATTAAGCAAACCCTTTAACGTAACTGAAATAATAGATACAATACAACAAACAGTAAAAAAATCAAATAATAAATTTAAAATCAGCTGGGTCAAGGCTCACGTGGGCATCCAAGGAAACGAGGATGCTGACGAATTGGCCAAACAAGCAGCACAAAACCCATACAATGCAATCCCTTACCACATGGAGAAACCAATAACAAAACTAAAGAGAACCCTGAAAGAACTAACAATTAAGCAATGGCAGTTCGAGTGGGACTACGGGGACACAGGCAGGCTGACACACAGGTACTTCCCTAAAGTGGATACACACAGATTGATAAGCTGCAAACTACTTTCTCAAGTCTACACAGGCCATGGCGCGTTTCCAGCATATCTGCACAGATTCGCACTGGTGGAAACGCCAGATTGTGAGTGTGGATTGATGGGAACTTCCAAACACTACCTCATAGCCTGTCCACTCACACAAGCACTCCATCTGGTAGGCATAACACCAAACAACGAGCAACTTTGGCACAAACAGCTAGCTCAAAACAAACATGTACAAGCAAAAGCCAAAACAGTGATCAGATGGTTAATTGATAACATAGACTTAATTTCACACTAACGTGAAGCAAAACTGAACAAGCCCTTCCCACCATCCACACAACATTAATTCCTCAGCAGCAACAGTGCATAGCGAAATAATAAAAAGCAATTAATAGAATCCTCACAAAAAGGCATTAAAAGAACTTTACTTTTACTGCACCAAAAAAACTATAAAAAAATATATACTAAAAGCACAATGTGCACAAAAAAAAAAAAAAAAAAATTAACGAAGCCATGTACGCTAATGGCGCCTGGTGCATGTAAAATCCGTCGTGGGTGCAAAGTCCTCCAAGTTCCCTTTGAATTATACCTCTGGAGGTGCCTAGTCAGGTGAAGGTCTCGTCACCTGATCAAGGTTCTAAATTACGAGACCAATTCCTTTCTCTTTTTTAAAATTTAAATTTCTTTTTTAAACCTGCCATTTCAGCGAGGTTGGATGGATGCCGTGAGCTGTCAAGTAGAGAAACTGTAGCAAACCACTAGAGAACACTACAGACAAGATGTAATACATAGCGGAAACACAAATATTTAAACTGAATTATATAAACCTGTCTATATTAGCAACCATAGTCAGTGTGAATATGGCCCGAAAGCAAGCCCCTTTCCTTATTCGACAACATACCCAGATACCCATAATTAATAACAAACTAGAACCGGCCAACACAGTATCAAAGTAACTCTCACGAAATACCGTTGCAGCCAAGGACACCCAAGAAGCTAATCAGGTGGATCTCCGTTATGAGGAGATTAGGCGAATTTCGCCCCGCGGCCAGGTATACAAACTCGTTAAGCTGGGCGTAATGCCCGGCAGGTAGGGGCCTGGTCTGCGGTTTAATAATAATAATAATAATGTTTTATTACTGTACTATTCCTGTGAGTCTCTTACCATCCATTTAATAGTGAAATAGAACAGGGGCGGTAAGGAAAATGACCACCTATTTTTAGGTAAGTCAAGTTAAGCTTAAGTGGTAGCCAGCCACTAAAGATGAGACGGACTCAGCCCAAGCCCGGGCTCTTTTTTATACCGGCCTTCGGGCTCGGGCTCATTCTTTCTGAAATTGGCAATTTTATTTATTCTCGTACAGAAACCAAAAAATAACCTTTTTCCCTTAAAGATTACTTATTCCATTTTAAATCATTTTAATGCTATTTTGAGCAGAATGAAAGAGAAAAAGACATTTTTTTCCCCTTTGTAAGTAGTAGCAGTGGAACGCTATTTTAAAAGAAAACTTGTGATATTTTCAGATTTATGTTTGGCATTGATGGATAGCGACGACCTGTTATGGTGCCAATCAGAATATGGTGCCATTAGCACATTTTTTTAATTGGAATGTTTATTTATTATTACTTTTTTAGAGATTTGACGCGAAATGAATATTTTCTTTTAAGTCAATTTCCATTAGCTTAAGGCTTGCAAATTTTTAGACTGCTATTGTTTGCGAGTGCTGATCACAGTTTATATGAAAATGAAAATAACATTAGTGATTCTATCAGTTTTTCTTCTTGAACTCTGCTCATTCTTCGGCTCTTCTTTTAGGTAGCTTTCAATACTAAAAAGTATAAAGCTACCTATTACAGCCGTTCGGAGGAAAGCAGTTCCGGAAAATTTCGATATATTTTCACCGATCATGACCCCCAGACCCCAAAACCACCCTCCGCTCAAATGTTGATTTATATATATAGATATATCCATATATATATATATAGATATATCCATATTTTCTTATGTTTCAATGGTTAAATTTTACTTAAAGTTTTATATATATATATATATATATATATATATATATATCTGACCTATGTCATACGATAACGCTCGTATTTATAAATCGATTTTGATGAAACTAATTGTGTGTATTAAGCTCACCAATGTCTCAACCGAGTTCGTTGGCCAGCTTGGTCCGCCATTTTGTTTCAAGATGGCGGCCATTTAAAAATTTAAAACTAAAATAAATATACAAAAAAATTAAAAATTCAAATTTATTTTTTAATTACGTGTTAGGCCTTGATACAAGGATTCCAGAGCATTTTTTTGGTTTACCTCTATCTTAAAAAATGGCTGAGATAGAGCAGTTTGAAATTCTAGGGTGGCTGACATTTTGAAACAAAACAGCACATTAACGCCATTACTTGCAAATTATTTTATTTCATTGTTGTAATAATTTTCCCAATCATACGCATAAAACTATATATTCATATCATTTAGCGCCAAAATTGGCGACATTGGCGATAAAATTGACAAAATTGGCGACATTTGGTGAAATATCGCCAAATTTGTCGACCAAAATAAGTCTTCATAAATGAAGCCAATTTGGCTATTGCTCAATAATTTGGCGAATTTCTTATTCAAATTCAGTATTAACGAATCTTTTGTAAACGTTTCTTTGCATATTAACTTGCTGTTTTCGTGTAACATTAGCTAAAATTTTAAAACGAAGATATAGGAAAGCTACCTTTTCCTCCCGGTACAGGCCGGAAGGACTTTTTACATTCATGAAGTCATTTTTATTCGTAAGTAGATAAAATCGGCAAGTATATATTGTTATTCCGATAGAAATCAATCGAGCAGTGGTTTCTCTTTTCCTATAAAAGTTTATAAATCGGATCTTTAAGGTAATATTGTCAAAATTTTAATTTAAGCTGATTTTCAAAGACACAGGAATTACGAAAGATGTACACATTATATAGACAATAGCTAAATGTTGTTCGATTCTTCGTCGTATAAATCGTAATTTTTGCAAATTTCAATTATTTATTCATAAAATGCATTTCGTTAATATCTCCATCAGAATTGCTTGTTGCGGGAGAAAAATATGAGAAACTTTTTAGGAATGTGTATTTTTATTTGATACTAAACTTCTCTTTTGATAACATTGAATGTAAATTTCTTTAAATTAATTATATGCTAGGGATTAACAGTTATTTTCAAGTACGAAGTTGTTTAGAAAATGAGATATTACATTTTTAGAACAAATTTTAAATATTATGTAATTTTTATTATACTTTTTCTTTTGGTATACTTTTTGGCATCGGGCTCTATGACAATAAATGTTTCGGACTCGGGCGGGCCCGGGCTCCAAAAAGTGAGCCCGAACTCATCTCTAGTAGCCACCAATGCTCACTGATTTTTAGCAACAGTTATTTATATTGAACTAAATAACTGAAGTCTTTTTAATTTATCTCTAAAAGTTCAGGAATAAATCTAGGGGACGGTAAGACCACCAATAAAGACACAATGCTTGAAATTGATATTTAAATGCTCATATAGTAAATTCTGCACAAGATTTCCTGTCAAAGAACTACAACCATTTTTTCTCTAGCATAGTTGTGTATGAGAAAAAAAGTGAAAAATATTCTATGGCTGCATCTATAGTGATTTTCTGCATAATCTTAGCAAGAGAGGCGGTAAGGAATCTAACATCCTGGGACAGAGTTTTAAAAAATAACCGTAAAAAAAGTTGTGCAGCCCAATTTTTGTTACATAAAAATAGTTTCAATTTTGTTTTAAAAAAAAAAAATCGGTAGAACTAATTTTCTTGAAACAATTTTATTCAGACAAATTCAAACTTAAAAATCAGCATCAGGGACAATGGATGGTAAGGCATTTAATGCTACATTTTGACCCCCAAAATCGTCCAACACTTATTTATCTCGTTAATACTGTTATACGTACAATCATGCAATACCATGTTTTATAATATAAGAAATAAAAGAAAACCAATAATATGTACTAAAATAAAAATTATTATTAAGGGACTTAAAAGTCAAAATTATGGGAGAATCGCTCATATGCGTATTATTTAGAAAAATGAAGATATTATAAGATCTATTTTAACAGTTAAACTCTCAATCTGTGTTGGTACCATCAATACTGAACACAATTTTTTAAGATATCATTAAAGGAACCAAAAAAGACACGTTTTGCAAAAACTGAAACACATACCTATTGTAAATTGCCGGAAAAAGGAGGAAAATTTATTTACCTGGAAAAGAGATAATAATATAAATACATATAGCATAACATAATTAAAATTCATAACATTACAAAGCAAAAATAATAAATATAAATTTAGGTACTTTATTTAATCATTTTCTTTAAAGAACAAATTTAAAATTTAAAATATTGCACTGTAAAGATATATATAATGCAGATGCATTTTAATATACATAGCAAGGATTTACGATAAATAAAATATAATACTCTTCCGTACTTTTATGTTAGTCGGGCGCAAATCTCGCCAATTGCTGCTTTTATTTATCGCGTTTGTAAATTAAAAACAATGCTTTGATGTTGAAATAAAATGTTTTTGGTTTGTGGTATCATTATTACAGTGGAACTCCAGATATACGTTACCTGAGTTGTACGTTTCCCTCACTTATACGTTTCAACTCATCGGTCCCGACCACTTGCCATTAAAAATTAGCTGAGTTATACGTTTTGAATTACACATTTCCCTCAGTTATACGTTACGTTTTTACGTCCCCGGACAAATTTATTTTTCATTTATCCATTTTAAAACAGGAAACACTGACGACGCAGCCGAGGAGTCTGATTTGAAAGATCCCACTCAAACTTCAGAGTTGATGTGAAAGCTTTTGACGTAGTAAAGCGGTTCGTCAGTAGTAAAAGCAATAACCATAAGGCGGCTGCATTATTAACAGAAATGCAAAGTTTGCTTGCTGTTCAGTGTCGGCTCTGCGAAAAGAAACAACCGAAGATTAGTGATCATTTCAACAAGATTCAGTAATTTACTGAAATTTCTTTTGATAAATGATTTATTTGCTTTGGCGATTCCAACGATTTCTTTTAAGAACTCTATGTGTATTAAAAATAATTTTAATAAAGATTTTATGTTAAAATAACTTCATGTGTACTTCTCTTATGTACTTTTTTTCTCCTCATTTCCATTTCCAAAAATTTATGTCATGGGTGCAGTACTACTTAGGAAACTTCTGTTTTCAATATAAAAGGTAGCAAACCCCTCAGCGGATCTAAATTTTCACGATATATTTTAAAAATTGTTCCGGTAAACCATTAATTGAGTTGTACGTTTTACTGATTTATACGTTTCGTTTGTCCGGTCCCGGGCAAAACGTATAACCGGAGTTCCACTGTATTATTATTATTCTGTATTTAAAATGAAATGAAAGAAAGGCGTGCATTTTTTAAAATATATATGTAATATATATGTATTTCAAATTAAATGAGTGAAAGGTTTATTTTAAATGAAATGAATACAATACAAATGATGGCAATGGGAACAATGTTTGGCGATTAACACTTGCGCCCGGCTAACATAAAAGTACCTAATTTTCTTTACTCAGTGGAATGTGGGTCAATTATGATAGATTCATCACAAGTCGTTTAACAAAATTCACAAACAGCACATTGAATAAGCAGAATGTAATAATTGTAAATACTCGAAATTTAGTCGCTAAACTTGCAGGTAATTTTTAAGAAAGAATTCTACGAAAAACGATAGGTGTGTTATTGAAGTCTACAATATTGTAAGCAACAGCTTGTTTTTTCACTTACACAATGTCGAGCAGATTACTATTTACAGATTGCTATTTACACCGGTGGTTTGGTTTGGCGAGACAAGTTCATGACAAAAGTATTATTTAGCACCTGCGGGTTGTACAGACATGCTTTATGCAAGTGTTTGTCGCCAAATATGGTCATCATAGGTTCAGGATAAAAGTAATAGAATATATATATGCATTAAATATAATATAAAAAATATAAAATCGGAAAACAATACTATGGAGAGTGAGCGTGAATTGCTGAAAAAAACTACAAAAACATTAAAAATTTGGGGGGGGGGGGGAAGCAAAAAAAATAATAAAATCAAAAATCTATTACGAAAAAATGATATGGGACTGCTAAAAAAGGTTAAATTTATATATAAAAAATGGCTTTTATGCATTTATTATAATCATTATACATAGTGATTCCTCACGCATGGCTATATTTTTACACACTTAAATTATTACTTGATTAGTATTAATTTTAATTACATAAGCATCTCTTATTTTCTTTCTTTAGTTTTTTTACCTATATTATTATTTAATACTATATTTTTTATCTATTCCATTTGTAATAATTACCTACATTTTTCTTTCACTATTATTTATTACTATTAATTATATTGTTAACTACATTATTATCCCCCTTTAATCTTATATATTAAATAATAACTTAAACTTTAGTATTTTGCTCCTCTCTCTGAGGGCAGCTGGTAGCAGTGCTACTTGTTCTTATTTTTTCATGTGATGAATCAGGAAATCTTTTTGCCCAGTGTGGGTTAATGCATTGTGGGTTTTTTTTTTGTAAACTGGTTAAATCAGTTCTACTTTTTTTTTTTTTTTTTTTTTTTTTTTTTTTTTTTTTTTTTTTTGCTGGTGAGTTAGGGGTGTACTATTTTTTTTTTTTTTAACTATTGCTTAAAGATAATTTAATTACTTATTTTTTGGATTTCTTTTTGTTTTAATATTTCTTAGGTTTCACTTTGATATGTTATAAAGTGCATAATATTATCGTTTTTAAGCTTAATGCTGACAATATTTGAGGAAATAACACATCTTTACTATGAATTATACTTCTGACGCTCATGAAATACTATGAATAACTTATGGATTCGTCAGAGGAGCGTGTCATATTCTATAGTAAGCATCTTGCATTGCACCTCAATAATCTATATAAATTTCATTATGTTTGAAACAGTGTAACATCATAAAAATAGACTGCAAACCATTTCCCCTGTAAACCATTATGTATACGAATTATTTTGTGTGAGACTGTAAATGAATGATAAATGCTTTGCACTCCATATTCTACAGAAAGTATGTTTTAGTGCACCTCAGAATATTAAAATTCGTCATGTTTGAAATAGTGTAATACAGTCGAGCCGTAATTTAACGAATTTTTCGATTTAACGATTTTTTTTTTATGGTCCGGACGAAAATGGAACAAAAATACTTCGATTTAGTGAATTTATAATCCCGATTTAACGAATAAATTTCGATGAAAAAAAAATGATAATTAGGAGAAATTTTCTAATATTTATCAAAAATTTTCAATATTTCTTACCTAGCTTTTTTCACGATTGATTTCTAAGATAAGATATTTAAACATGAACGACAAATCATGCGTCAAGCATAGATTATGAAACACTTTCCAACATTTCCAGAATACTTTAACAAAACTTTGCCATTTGATAAAATGAAAGATGGTGTGTAAGTAAACAATTTAGAAAAAACATAACAAATTTGAAAACACGAATTCATGAATTACAATCAATATTCGGAAAAGTATCCAAATTCTTTTGTGTAGTCTTGTATAAGATCTATAATTTGTATATATACTACATATACGCTAAGATTTAATTCAGTGAGGCAACGCACAGCACAGTTGAGAGTTTGAATAAATGAGATTTTTTTTCTGAATTACAATGCAGTGCATAGAAAAAGAATCATCATTTATACAGTGTATTTTCTTAAAGCAATACATACATTATTAATGTAAATGAGCATTGTCATTTTTATGAATAGCCTTTTTTTTTAACTGGTTCTATTGTACAAAACAAATCCTTTGATTATTCCGATTTAGCGAATAATCTCGATTTAACGGACTAAGTTGCTAGTCCCGAACGATTCGTTAAATCGGGGTTCGGCTGTATTATTAAAATACACCACAACAATTTTTTCCCATTGGCCATAATGTAACGGGAATCTTTTGAGTGTCCCTGTAACTGAGTAAATGAACTAAAAATGCCCAGTTTACTTTCCATACTGAGCATGACATGGTAAACCTCAATAACATATATCTATTACATGGCAATTCGAGTATAGTTACGCAAGTTAGAACATGGCGGCCAGACAGACCGAATTCATGAACACTTTTCAACTATGTTAGAATGTGTTAAAAATGGACCCTTGCTAAAAAAGAATAAAAACGGATAAAAAGTCCAAATAAACGAAGACCATACTACTAGAATTGGTGCATTTCTCTTTTGCATACCCGTTATCCTTGCTAGGAAGACCGCATTTCGCATACATTCACTAGGGAAATTTTGCCGCATTCTGTCATCCCACATTTTGGCATTTTATTCTAACTGGGTCTTGGTGTCTTCGTCTAAAATTAGGGCACGGAAGGGTTTGAAGTTCACAACGACCTCCACCTCGTAACATAAAAAAAGGGGGGAGAAAAACTTAAGTATGCAATTGTGACTTGACTGAGAATTTCCACCAACCCTTTCCTGCAAAAGCATGTACAGGAAATGTTTTCAGGGCTGTTTCTTACCCCAGTCTTGCTCCCCTCTAACATATTATAAGTTCGTATTCCCACATTTCTTCATGCATGACAATATTTGGCCTAATTTACTATTGAAATTTTTTTGAGGGGCGACGAAAGTGTGCTTTTTACAGGCATAAAAGTGGGAAAGAGAGGAAAAAGGTGGAATTTCTTTTCCATCTATACAATGGCGCCAAACTCTTATAATTTAGACACATATTAACTGTTATTTATACAATAAAATGACGTATAACTGTATGTATGATTATTACTTTATTTTCGTAAATTAGAAAGTATTAGAAACAAATTTAAACTAACAATAAATGTATAAGTTCATTGAAGACGAAAAAAAAAATTTTTTTGAAGACAGTTTACTAAAAGGTGTAAATCTAAATATATCCGATGAACTTATGTTTAGTACAATAATTATAATTATTATTATTTTTTTGTTTTGTTTTGTTTCAAAACTAATATTATTTGAGCTGGTTTGACTGTTCAAGATTTTTCCCTTAGAAACCAAATCTCCATCGATATGCATGTCAAATTGATCTTTACTCCAGAAATAGATCTCCAAAAATGCATTACTGAATTACCCAAAAGTGTTGCATAAATAAGACAAAATATTTTCTATTCCAAAAAGAGCCTTATGAATTTTTTTTCCTTTTAAAAGTCTAAAAAAAATTCACTCTGCATCGACATTTTAAACAGATTAATTTACATGACTTTCAGATGCTTATACTAATATATACTCACCTTTGATTTGATGGCTCTTTTGTAGGGTAATTCTGAAACAATCTCTAAGGATTTGAGTAGACTAAATGTATGAGTAATAAAGTTTCCAGACACCCCCCCCCCTTTTTTTTTATATGCTTCTAATGTTTCTTAGCATTTTTACAACAACTCCTCAAACCTTCCATACGTTAAAAAGTTATTGTTGTCAAATTCAAACTGGCTACTTTCTGACACATTCCTGAATTTAATTTCTTCATAAACATTTAAAATTGGCAAGCGTTCTTATTATAAAATAAAGAAAGTTTTCCGTTTTTCGGTAAATGATCGATCAAAAAATGCTGTCAAAGTTGGCGTTTGAACTGAATTTTCAGGCGCGACAGCCCGAGAAAGGTCGTTAGGAAACAGCAATCGCTTAAAACTAAAGATTTAACCCTTTCGGGTCTGGCGTACTATTAATAGTACATGTCTTTCTATTGAGTATTATTTTGTCTTAATAGTTATTTTCATTATTATCTTTCTGTAATAATAGTAGTAGTATATGTCTATACATTTATTATTATGACTTCTTTCATGCTTTAGCATTCAGTAATAATAATAATAATAATAATAATAATAATAATAATAATAACAGTTTTCTTAATTCCCTTTGCACAGTTTGGCGAATTCTTTTATTTCAGCCATATGTTTCACTCTTTAAATTTAAAATTGGGGCTACTTTTCCGAACACATAAATCGTGATGAAATATAAAAAATATTAGAAAATGTTATGCCTGTTTAATACTATAAGACATTTTTCCAAACGTCTTCAAATTTTCTTCCTTAGTCTATTGTCACATGAATAGCACACAAAATAATTATTTTTATTAGATTTCAGTAAATGGCATGTTCGTTAAATCTCGGTAACCTTTAAATCTTGCGATTTGGATAGCTACTTTTAATATTACGGTAAAAGTAAATTTTCACAAAAACTGAAAAAAATCGGACCCGAAAGGAATAATATGGAAAACTCCTAGTCACTTCAATAGATAGAAGAATGTTTCGCGTTGTTAGCGGGGTTTTTATTTCCCCCTCTCCTGCTGCAACTACATTGTTTAAGCAAGGGTTGTTAGGGGCAGGGTTGGCAAGTTTTTGACACATGACGGTTTTTACCGGTTTTAACCATGGTTTTTACCGTCATGTCAAAAATGTCAAAAACTGTCAAAAACCCATTTTTTAGTAGTTTGTTTTTACTTTTTTTTTTTTTCATTCTATCTTTAATATTAAGTTGTTTTACATGAAATATTCAGTATAAAAAAGACTCTAAAGTATATTTATCCATCCAAGAAAAACAAAAACGAATTGCATTAGAATAATACGTGTACATCTCTGTTAGAAGATCTCTACAATAATCTTAAGCTATTTGGCATAGTCTAAAAAAATTAGATTTTTTGAAGAAATCCTGTAACCTATAAGTATTAGATTAAACAATGTGTATAATTTAGGTGCAATTTATTACACTGTTGAAAACAAAACTTTAAGATTCTACTTATTGAAGTGCAAAGGAAAATCACCATAATTGCATTTATGAAATACATAAGATATGCATTTTAAAATATTATATCTAAGAATATTCAATTTATTCACTGCCAGTCTATGCTTAATGTTGCTCGTCAGTAAACTTCCCGATTCCCCTTGCTAGTGTTATTCCTATGGGCGTAGGATGCATTCGTATTTTTAAAATATCTCCTCGGAAAATTAATATTTTTAACTTCTGTTTTCTTTGCACTGTTCTTAAAGAATGTCTCTTTTTTTCTTGGTTGTCAATTTTTTTCTAAGATATATACTTAATTTTATATGAAATGTTAAAATCGTATTCAGTTTCGCTAAGATTTTAACACATAAAAATATAAATTAAGCACATAGTTTAGAAATATTTTGATAACTAAGAAAAAAAGAGACATTCTTTAAGAACAGTACACAGGAAACAGAAGTTTAAAATATTAATTTCCCGAGGAGATATTTTTAAAATACGAATGCATCCTACGCCCATAGGAATAACATTAGCGAGGGGAATCGGGAAGTTTACTGACGAGCAGCCTTAACATCTATTGTCATACAATGTAACAGCATTTTTGCATCTGTAAAATAATTTTAATGTACTTTATTAAAAATATATATTGAATGTTATTTAATAATTATAATAACCTTTTATTATCATTTCATATTAATGTTAATTGCAGTTAGTAGAATCTATATTAATGAAGATTATGACAAATATTGTTCTTTTCTTTTACTCTTGTATTTTTAAATCTTTCCCATATTAGGAAATGATCTTCTTTTAAATAAATTTAACAAATTTAATTGTAAATAATAATAACAAAATCAACAAGGTAAAATCAATCTAGAAATGTATTGTATGCTACACTTACACCATAAATTGGAGGACAATCGAAAATGATAGGTTTTTGACGGAATAAACCGGTAAAAACACGGTTTTTACCACTGTCATGTCAAAAACCCATCCCTGGTTAGGGGCAAAGTATTTCTGCTGCTAAAATGTTGAAATAATTGAATGACACCAGAATTGAGAAACAAATTTATATGAAAATTATTAAACGCTTTTCTTCATGCATATTATGACAGAAAAATTTTAATAAATTCTGGGCGCCATTTGGACAGTTTGGAATTAAAATTAAGTGTTCGCGCCATGCAGACACCGCCCTTGAAAGGGTAAACCGGGGATCGCCAACCCTAAGTCCTTACCTACCAACAATGGCCGTTTAAAGCTTTCAGATGGGCGGTGAGTATTTGTCTAAAGTTTCAAAAAAAAAAAAAAAAAAAATCGTAAAATTACTACAGATGCGCAACAGGCAAATACAACCATTGTTTCAAATGGATTTAAATTTGTTAATTATATAATTCTTATAAGCAAAGCACTAAATTAAGTTTAAATTAACCCTTTCAGTCTGGCGTCCGGATAATAATAGGCCACGTCTTTAAAATTACTTTTGTTGTCATCTGCAGGTAGTAATGATAGTATATACGTCTCAGGGCGGGATGGCGGGTTTCTCGCCAAAAATGGCAAAATCCCACCTCGAAAAATATTACGGAGGGAGACTCTTGCCCACGGGATTCAGCATGTCTATCGATCTCAAAAATTATGAAGGTCATAAAAGTCGGAAATGAAATTATCCAGTCATGAAAGTAATAAAACTCAATAGATCACAAAAAAGTTGCGAGTATCGGCAATTGACACGAAGGCTTACACTGTTCAAACCATCTCCATCCAAAACATGAACATCAGAGTTTATGTTCCTCCACCGGGCGCACCTCTGGAACTTCCGGGTTCGGGGGCAGGGCACCTGGCAAGCCCCTGTTGGAAAATCGCCATTAGCACCTAATTAAACTCGATTCTAACGATCTTAAAGTGATCAATGACCTTCAATAGGATGTACAAAAAGAAACTACTCGAAATCTGATTAAAAAAAAACCATTTATTAACTTTCAAAGCTTGTAAAACAAAAAATACTAAAATTTAAGTCAGGCCAGCTGCTCTCGATTAAGTGTTAAAGTTGTTTTAGTAAAATCTAAAATGTATGAAGATAGGATATAAAACTGTACTACACTTCTCGCATATATTTTAAATTTTCATAATTATAACGCATGTCATAATGGTGTACGCTAGGTTATAAAGGTGAAAATAAGCACTCGCCACTCGTCGATTAAACTTGAAGAACTGGCGATTAAAAATATGTAAAGAACCGGCCAAATGCAGGATTTTCCAATTTCCTTTTTTCCCTAAAATTCGCGATTTTTCCGCGCCCGTTCGACAAAATTCGTGGTTTTTTCGTGCCCAATCGCCGAAATTCTTGGTTTTTTTTCGCGCCCGATCGACGAAATTCTTGATTTTTCCACACCCGATCGGCGAAATTCTTGATTTTTCCTCGCCCGATCGCCGAAATTCTTGATTTTTTTTTCTGCACCCGATCGTCGAAATTTATGATTTTACCGCGCCCGATCGATGAAATTCAGGATTTTTCCGCACCTGATCGCCGACATTTATGTCCGCGACCGATCTACGAAATTCATTATTTTTCCGCACCTGATCGCCGAAATTTGTGATTTTTATGCTTCCGATCGGCGAAATTAATGATTTTTCCGCACCCGATCGCCGAAATTCATGATTTCTGCTCCCGACCTCCAAAATTTATGATCCAAAATTTCTGACATGATTCCAAAATTTATGATTTTCGCGATGAAATTCAGGATTTTTCGCGTCCGATCGCCGAAATTCAGGATTTTTCCGCACCCGACCGCCGAAATTTATGATTTTACCGCGTCCGATCGATGAAATTCAGGATTTTTCCGAGTCCGATCGACGAAATTCAGGATTTTTACGCGTCCAATCGACGAAATTCATGATTTTTACGCGTCCGATCGAGGAAATTCATGATTTTTACTCGCCCGATCGACGACATTCAGGATTTTTACGCGTCCGATCGACGAAATTCATGATTTTTACGCGTCCGATCGACGAAATTCATGATTTTTACTCGCCAGATCGACAACATTCATGATTTTTACGCACCCGATCGACGAAAATCGTGATTTTTACGTGCCCGATCGACGAAATTCGTGATTTTTACGTGCCCGATCGAAGAAATTCACGATTTTCCGCACCGAACGACAAAATTCATGATTTGCATGCTCCCGAATGATGGAAATTCATGATTTTTATGCTCCTGAATGATGGAAATTCATGATTTTTACGCTCCCGAATGACGAAATTTGCAATTTTTCTGGACTAATTGACGAAATACACATTATCTGAATTTTTGAAGATGTTAGCCTTTTTTGGTCTGCGGGCCACAGGCTGTGCATGTGTAATGTATATCATGTTGTCGGTTATTATTTAGTGTATAAACATACCTATTTTATTATTGTCAGATCTTAATTCTAGACAAATATTTTTTTTTTTAAAAAAAGGTACTTATGTAGGTACACACGTACCTAAGCTTAAGTGAGACTTATGTAGTTAGCTACATAAGCATGTTGTGTAACTTTGCTGTTAACTTATTTTAAAATTTAAGATAGATTAGAAATTAGTATCTCAAGTTTATGCAAAACAATATAAATTAAAATATTTTTATTTAGTACATAAATTACTTTACTGTAAACTAGTTATATATTTTTTAAATTAAATATTCAGTGACATAAATGTACTTACTGGCTACTAAAGAAATTATTCTCACTCGCCACTAACTGGCTACTAAAAAAAAAATCAACCTACTGGCCAGTGGCTACTAAGCAAAATTCCTTATTTTCAGCTTTACGCCAGGACAAAAATCTATCTAAAACTAGGGATGTGACGAGTAGTGATTTAGCCGAATACCATTTTTTTTCCCAAAAAAGAAAATGCCTTTATATATTTATATACTTTTTTTTTTTTAATTATAAAAGAAATAAACACAAAATTATGTTTCATTACTTATATGTTTAAAATTTTTAATAGCTTGATGTATTTCTTGTAATATTTCAAACACCCTGAAAAATACTTTAAGTATCATTATATGCATTCTTACGTAGAACTTACACAACTTAATAATAAAAATCTAAACTTATAAACAAAATAAAAATAAGTTAGTATCTAGCGATTTTTTTTAGTATTATGCTGAAATATAATATCGTAATATTTTGTATTAAATACATTTTTAAATGTTCCTAAAAAAAGGCTGAACATTGCAAATAAACTGACACATTCATAGCGCATTTTATATATATATATAAATGGATTATGTACTTTATGACTCTATTTCAAGTTTTATCTGTATATTATAGGTATGGTTTCTTTCCTTTTTAATATTGTATTTATTTTTAATTTTTTCACAGGTTTGATTCATTGTTTATGAGTGGTAGTCCCAAAATCATATTCTTTAGCAATGTTATGGCTAAAATGATGATGAAACCACTCATTTTATTTGTGGTATTTAGGCATTTGGGACTTGATAATTCTGTCTAAATTCCACGAATTTCATTTCATTCATTCAATTTCATTTAAAAGAAGAAGAAATTAAATTAAAAATTGAATAAATAAGTTTTAGGTATCTATATTCAGTGTGTTGGGGAATACTTTCATTGTCAACTAATTATTACATACTTAATCATTTTTTCATAGTTTAAGTTGGTGTTATGGTAATGTTTCATTTATGGTTACATATATATATTATTCAAGTGTTTTAGAATCGAACACTGTTTTTCATTTTCCTATAAGAGTATTTAGACCTTGAGATGTAATTTACTCATTCCCTTATTATGTATAACTTACTTTATTCCCTAATAAAGACATTTCCCTGACCGTTGTATCGCTGAAGTCAGTTTAAATCTCCAATTTGGACACCATTTTCTAAAAGATACTTAACTTTTATAGGAAAAAAAGAGAAATACTATGTGATATTTTAGTATTCGAATAATTGTACATTTTGTGCAATTAAGAATGAAAATGACTTCATGAATGTGTCAGAAAGTAGCCAGTTTCGATTAGAGAAAAAAATGTAAAAAGAGAAAAAACAAGAACGAAAAATCATGCTTCAAGCATAGATTATGTAACACTTTCCAACGCTTCCAAAATAATTATACAAATCATACCGTTTAATAAGCTAAAAGATAACATCTAAGTAATCCGAATACTTTTATTCAGCCCTGTATAGGATCTATAGATTTGTATATATACTACATAGGATAATAAATTTTAGTTCAGTTAGGAAATGCGTAGCACAGTTTAAAATTCTCCGTCTGGAGTTAAATAATACGGAAATGTGTTCGCGAACTTTTGTGCTTCCCTGTATAGGATCTACAGAATTTTTACACACCACTTAATAGACAAAAAGCGAGTTAAAATTAAAATCGCTTTCAGTAACTTAAAACGCACTTCGAGGAATTATTGTTAACAGACAGTAGAGAATTCTTTTGTGTGTCCCTGTAAATGAACGATAACTGCTATACACACGATATTCTGTAGTAAGCCTCTTGTAATGCACCTCATATAAATTTCAATGCGTTTTAAATAGGGAAACATTATTTAAATAAACCGCAGACGATTTTTCTCCATAGACGTAATGTAACGGAATTCTTTTGACTGTCCCTGTACAGTAAGTATAAGTGCTATGCACACCCTATTCCATGTTAAGTTTCTTCTAATGCACCTTAGTGATATATATAAATTTCAATGCGTTCAAAATAGTGAAACATTATTTAAATAAACCGCAAATTATTTCCCCCCATAGACCGCAATGTAATGGAATTCTTTTGAGTGCCCCTGTAAAAAAACTATAAGTGCTACACACTTCCGTTGAAATAGGGAACATGCTATAGATAACGACTATAACATATAAAAATTGCAGAGCAATCCGAGCATATTTACGGGAGTTAGAGCACGGACAGACGGCAGACGGCAGACGGCCAGACGGCCAGACGGCCAGACAAACCGAAGTCATAAACACTTTTTAACTAGGTTGGAAAGTGTTAAAAAGATTATCTTGAGTTATTCGGCGAGTTATCTAGCAATATTCGGCGAAATATCAGCAACATTCGGCGAGATATCATCAGCAATATTCGACGAGATATCAGCAATATTCGGCGAGATATCAGCAATATTCGGCGAGATATCAGCAATATTCGGCGAGATATCATCAGCAATATTCGGCGAGATATCAGCAATATTTGGCCAACATAATATTCAGCAAAAGAGCCGAATACCGAATAGTGGCCGAATATTCGTCACATCTCTAATTAAAACGGGATTTTTTCCCCCTGGTCCCTTATGGTACCTTGTTAGCGGATTTTATTATATATCGATTCTATAACTCTTGTCGTTCTCCCTTGCATTAAATGCGAATGCAGTAACTAACCAAACTGTGGTGGAACGATCAGGTGTGGAAGGGAGGGGGGGGGGGGGGGGGAAGCTATCAGCTCTCAATTGGTTGCGGCAAAATCTGTGAGTCTTTAATATTCAGTGTTAGCTTTCCTTTTACTTGAAAAATAAGTAGCGAGGTATGAAAACCGTCATTTATAAAATATCAGCATAAAATGAGGGAAGATGCATGACTGATTACCGAATGAAAAAGTATCCCGTTTCCCAGATCCTATATTCGATTGCGTCAATTGATAAAAATCCGATTAGTCGCAACAGTTGCAGTTAATTCTAAGCATATCATCTATATTCAAATTTCGTTCTGTTTAGAGCTTCGACCTTGTGTTACTTAATATTTCCTGTTTTATTTTTCTTTCTTCTTGATTTTATATGACCATAAAAGTTGTTTAACTGAGTATTAATTGCTAGTTTGCAAGGACATATTTGTACGTGATTTAATCGGACCGAGATTCGGCAGAACAGATTCATTGCTTACCTTCTTACTTTAATTTCTAGCATTTGGATTTGATTGTCGGTTACTGTTACAATTTAGCATCTGCGGCTTCAATGCATATTCCAATTTTGTGAGCTAGAGCAGAGAGAGCCGTTTGTTCGGCGCGCCGCGGCGCCCGCAGGTGCAATTGACGCTTTTTGACAATTCTAGACACTCTTACGAAGTTTTTAATTACTAGCTTTTTTTTAAAAAAGGTTTTGTTTTAAAATTAATTATGTTTTCCTACTTTTATGGTGCCTACTGTTTTCCTACTTTTTTTATGGTGCCTACTGTTTTCCTACTTTTTTGGGGTGCCTGTTTATTGTGAATTGCAGAAGAAAAACCTATTTGCCTATTTGGCAGTTGGGACTTCCCACTTCGAAATATACATGCAACTGTAAGCGGAGTTAGCAGGGTTTTTTTTTTTTTTTTTTTTTTTTTTTTTTCTGTAAGAGTTGATCCTATAAAAAACTTGTCAATATAAAAGTTGTAGATAATATTAAGAAGATTTATAATAAATTCAAGCGGATTTGATATTTTGTGAAATCACGAAATTGTGATTTTTTTTCTTCTTAAAACCCTATCTCCCCCCCCCCCTTGGGGCCATTTTTAATTAAATCAAAAATCTGTCATACATAAATTTTTGGTCCTTTTCCTAGAAGTAATATAATAAAAAAACTTTAAACGGATTCGATACGTATCATAATTAAGACGTTATGGGATTTTTTCTGTTTTCAGAACCCCCCCACCCCCCCACCCCCCAGTTCGATTTTGCACATTGACGAACTTGACCGAGATTTTATGCCCCTTGATTTTATGTATCAGTTTGGAAGACATTTGTGCAGAATTATGGAAGTTACCGTGTCCATAAAAAAGTAATATAGATAGATAGATAGATAAAGTTTTAAAGTGGTTTTGGGTTCCAGGAGTCATGATCGGTGTAGATCTGCAAAAAAATTTTCAGAAATTCCAACTTAGGGGAGGATGTAATAGGTAGTATTTCTTACGAAATCTACCTAAAAACATTTACCTCAGCTTGAGGGTATGCCAAGAACTTTTAACATAACGATAATTTCAAGTGATAAACGAATTGGCATAACAAAGTTTTCATAAATCGCAAAATGATGAGTTTTACTAATCGAATCTACCGCTTTCTGTAAATCGATATACCGATGCCAAAATGCATAAAACTATAAAATACAAACCGATGTACACAAAATAAATATACAGTAATTTAGCTCTGTAGAAAGAATAAAGATAATGGCAAAAAAGAAAGAACAGCCAACATTATTTAAACTATCTTTTTAGGATTTCTAAATTGATTTTTCAACGTATAATCTTAATTTAATATGAAACTGTTAATTGATAAAAGCATATTATTTTAGTTATTATATACTCATTTTTTTTCTCCTCTTTAGCGTTTAAAATTGAATCGTTGCAGTTTCACAGCCATTTGGCCTATTTTGGCGATTTAATTAAATCCAATGTTATTGTAACTCGTATACAATTGTAACCCTCAAGAATATTTGACGATTTATTACATGTGGCGAGAAACATGAAAAATACCTTAATATTAATATATTAATTTATAATTAATTAAGTTCTAAAAATATTAAAATGCTGTATTATCATTGAAAACACACCTGTGAACGTAATTTTTAAAAATTCTAACATATGAGAAAGTTAGCGAAAAATTTATTACAAAATTCTATCTTTAGATTTTACGTACAAAAACAGAGTTAGATAAAAGAATGTAAAAAAGGCATTACATGGAGCACAACAGTCCAAATTTTTAAAAAATATATTTGAGAACGTGAGCTTCAAAACTCGCCTTATCCAAAATTTGAAAAATTGTGTTTTCTTTTATCAATCTATTCTATTGGTAAATCTTCACTTAAAAAGTACTACATACAATCCACAGAAAAACTACTTTTAACATGTATTTCTAGCGTTCTAAAATCTTTGTTTACCATGAAAACCAATGGAAGCAGTCAGAGGTTTTTCGCGATCTCCACGAATTTGATTTTTTGGATGAGACGAGTTTTGAAACTCACGTCTTCATTTGTTTAAAACTATATTCTTCGATTCGGGAACATAAATGTACCTCGAACAGACAGTACGCACCACCACAAAGATAGAATCCCAGAGCTATACGTAATTACTTCGAAAATACCTAAAGAAGCATAATAGGAAGGAATGCGGTCATCTTGTTGTGAAAAGGATGATTTACTACAAAATATCTCAACTTCTTTCGAAAATTCAGGTAGATATCTCTTTTTTTTTTCCCTTTCTCATTTAGGTCATACACAGAACTTAGCTTTCTGCATATAACGCTTATTCAAGTTAACTCCCTTTTACCATAAAGCAAGTTTTCTTTTATGGGTTTTAACTAGGTTCATGCCCTCATCTTGCAAAATACTTTGGAAGAAGCTTTTTGACAAACAGTAGATAAACATCTGGAATGATGTTTCAACATAACCGTTTACTTAAAACTCATAAAGGGCATTTTTAATGTAAAAAAGTTAAAATATTGAATACAAAAGGGGGAAGGGGGAGTCAATCCCTCTTCCTCTCTCACTCTATGCACAAATGCAAAAGACAGCAGTTTTGAAATTATCCAAAATTCGAATACCAAATTATCCAAAATTCGAATAGAATCTATGCTTAAACAGTGCAAAATATTATATAATTATTAAATTATAATTAATTAAATATTATATAATATTATATAATATATAAAAAATTATGCAACTGGTTTTTAGTGCGAAGATTGACTGTTTGGCCCACATCCTTATCTGTAGCGATATCCATATATACTATGCACAAATGCAAAAGACAGCAGTTTTGAAATTATTCAAAATTCGAATACCAAATTATCCAAAATTCGAATAGAATCTATGCTTAAACAGTGCAAAATATTGAAATAATTATTAATATCTTTGTTTTTTCACGGTAACGTAGGAGACAAAACAAGAATGTTTGGAAACGGTAACAAACATAGGAGACAAATATAGATTTGAATTAAGTGAAAGATGGTGTCTTAGAAACGAAAATATGCACTGTTGGTTAGAGAATCAAAAACTTGATTTATTAATCTAATAAACGTGCCCAAATAAAATTTTGAATTAATTATTTATATATTTTGAAAAAATTACGCAACTGGTTTTTAGTGCGAAGATTGACTGTTTGGCCCACATCCTTATCTGTAGCGATATCGATTTTCCATACTCCCAAAATATACTACTATATGAAACAATTTTAAGTCTGTTCTCAAATCCAACGAAGCTACTTTCTGACACATTTTTATATTCATTTTTGTTCGGTAAAGCATATAATTGGTAGGTGTTCTTATTCAGAAACTATAAAATCGAATAGAGTTTTCCATTTTTTGATAAAGGCAAAAGATTTTTCAGAAAATACTGTCAAAGTTGGTGTTTAAATAGTCGGGCCAGGTAATTTTATTCCTTTGCGTTTGGTTTAAAAATGGTGTCAAAAAGTTCCGCGTTGCTGAGCAGGGAATTTGAGAACCTTAAAATGTTTCTTTAAAAAGTCAAATTTTTAATCACCTTTCTTTCAAACGTCGTTGTGAAAATTGCTGACGTGTCCGAGAAAAGTTATTGCTCGTTCCAGGACGAAAAATTATGACTTTTTGTTCTAACAAACACCAATGAAGGAAAAACCACACGAATCCTCATGTTTTGTAGCTATCGAATCTAACTTCACCAGCATGGGGCAACGTGAAACAAGAAATTGCTGCAGTTTAATTCTGTCAAAGCTAACTTTCTAATCGTAAACTATTTATTTTGTGATTTAAACATAAATTGAAATGGTTAGTGTTACTGCAATGAGGCGATTTGTTAACAATTTTATTTGTGGGGAAATACGTGAATATTGTTGCAGTTTCACATACGGCAAAAATACCTTCTGTATGAATTAATTTCGTCTAGAGAATTTGATAATGAAAGCTGCCGAGAGGATAACAGTCAAGAGTATGTCTGAGCTTCAAATTTTAATGAAATTTGTTATATAAGTATGGATGGTCTTCGAAACTATTAATCAAAATACGAAGCAAAATCTCGCATTTGGATACTACTATATAGTTGCGTGGCAACCCGATGTGTAGCATTTACATTGCAGGAAATCTTCCGATTTCTTGGGGGGATCAAATATTATCGTACGTTTAGAAAAACCTATAACATAAATTTATTAAATACTAAATTTCAAGTAAAAAATCATATTTACAGCGTAGGTTAAACACGAAAATAAATTGCGAAAAATAAATTTTGCAGATTACGTGACTTTTGATGCAAATCTTTATTTAACGTCTTAACATGTCAAGTCAAGAATATATTGTTCTTTTAAGATTTGGTTTCTGATTTCGGAACTGGTGAAATGAAAATGACGTCACTTTGTCAAAATCAGAAAAAGAAAAATTTTTTAGATTTTTGAATTAAAATAAATGTTTTACTAGAAAAGAAAAATTCTCATTTCCCAATGTCACAAACCATTTTATTTTTTGCGTCTTTACGAAACGTTTTAACTGCCATCTTTCAAAAACAGATAATTAAAACTAGTATAAGTGTTTGTTTGTTTTTTAATTCAGTTTTTGTGAATAATAATTATCAATAATATCGTCCACCTAAACGCAAGGAGTTTAAATCTTCTCCCTTAGTTGGGAAGAAAAAAAAAATCTACTTTCTAATGATTTCTAAATGTCAATATGTCGACTGACGATTTTTATTTCTGTAGAATAAATTGATTCACGAAGCTTGAATATGTGAAAGTATGTTTTTATTGCTTTGAATTCTCTTGGGCCATTTAATTTAATCAAGATTTTTTTTTTTTTTCATCATCATCTATTTAAATTAAAAAGAATTTCTCTCTTCAATGTAGATTATGAGAAAATGACGCCAATTAAAATATAATAATCCGTTTTATTTCCCCTTTTTTTTCTATTTTATCCACAAAAATGGAGTAATTTAGTTGACACCATTACAGAGATGTTATTTAAAAAAAAAAGAAAGAAAGAAAGAAAAGAAAAAAGAAAGAGAGAAAGAATATTTCGGAAACTAATTCAAAATTTTAAATTCGGAGTTCTAATATGAAATCCTCGGATCCATGCGGATACCTGGTGTTAATGTCTGCCGAACGCTCGATTTTCTAAAAAAAGTAGTGGAGAAATACAGACAGGCAGGTTTTAATATAAGATACAAAATAAACTGTCAACTCTTCCATCATATACTCCATCTATATACTCTATAATATTTTATTAGTTTGCTTTTACGTGTTTTTTCCATAAAGAAGAAAATTGTGACAACTGGATGAGTTGCAATGTTTGCTGAAAGCTAAAAATCAACGCAGCAGGTAGAACCAATCGTAGAGGAGTCATCATTATTGATGATGTCAAAAATATCAATGATTTAAGAATAAGCCTTGGCCTAGTATAAATCAGGTCTTTTAGGATCTATGAAATTTTACTGAAGAAATAGAAAACAAAAATAACCACACCTTGGCCACCAAGCAGTTGTAAAACAGAGATGATTGATGTTACTTTACACAAGGAAACGAAGGACATCTGTCAGATACAAATGCCGTAAAACGAAGAATTTAGGTAATGTTTGTCTTAAAATGATTCAAGCTGTCCAACACTGATTACACGGAAGTAATAATCTTAACCTCTTGAAGGGCGGTGGGATATATCGTATACCACTTAATTTTAATCAAGATTCGTACCAGAATTTTTGAAAAAAAAAATTTTTTACTTGTGTAACTTTGACCGTAAAAAACTGTAAAATTGCATTACCATATTCCCCAAATAAAAACTTTCTAAAATTTTGGCGTGTATTCAAAATTACAGAAACACAATTACTTTTGCCCCTGTAAGCGATTAAATGATAAACAAAACTAGTCGTTGGGGGGCCACCGTAATACTTACCCATCATGCATTCAAATAAAATCGTGGCTTGATGACGTCACAAACTTTAAAGGCTCGATTACTGAATTGCTTGAAAGAAACATCCTTATAACTCCAAAAATAATAATCCTATTAACTAGCGGTTTATTGTATCTGATTAAGCGTCAAATTTCAAATTAAAATATATATTTGAAGTGAAATTTGGATGAAATACAGGGTCATGAAAAATCGAAGAGTGTGGAAAATAGGATTCAAAATATCTCGGCAACTCATTATCCGATCGACTTCATGCTGTATGCAAAATTTATGTTTTTTTATTGTATTTTATATTCACTCCTTAAAATAAACAATTTCGAAAATTTTTATATACCTTTCATCAGAACGAATATTTCGAGAGTCCGAAAAAAATTGTTCCGGTTAATCGAGGTTATTGAAATGAAATAGGCTTCTTCCCATTATTACATACTAAGTACATACCAAATTGCAAGTCTCTATCTCAATTCGTTCGGGAGATAGAGCGTTTACAGACACACAGACACACACACAGACGGACGGCAATTTTTTTTTTTCTAAAAATATGTTTTTCGGAATCTCCAGTGTCTGAAACGTGTAAATCCGTCAAAAAAAAATTTTCGATTTTCAAAACGATTACAAGACTTACCCTATACTACGTATGATGGGTAAGTAAAAGATTTATCTTTGTCAGATGACCAATAGCAGAAACAGTACAGCAAAATTTTGAAATTGTGCAACGTTTAAAAGTTTAAAAAAAAAATTTTGAAGCGAAAGAAAAATTAATTTGTCAAGGGTATTGAAAATGAAGTGTGCAACATTTATAGTTCCTTTACAGGAACACTCAAAAGAAACCCGTTACATTACGGTCTATGGGGGGAAATAGTTTGTGGTGTATTTTAACTATGTACCCTATTTGAAACATGTTGAAATTAATATATATCACTGAGGTGCACTGCTTACTGTAGAATCTGGTGATCATAGCTACCATGGTTCATTTGCTGGGACACACAAAATAATTCGGTTAGAGTACCGTCTATTAACAATAATTGCTGGAAGGGAGTTTTCAGTTGTGGCTCCCGTTTTTAAATTTAACTACATTTTTGCCTATAACTTGGTGTGTATACATTCCATAGATCATATACAGGGCAGCACAAAAGACCACATTTCCTTTTTTTGTAAATTTCCTTTTTTTTTTACGGAAATTGCTAAAGGAGAATTTTCAACGTTTCCTAACTGAACTAAATTTTAGCATACTATGTACTATATATACAAATCTATAGATCACATACAGGTCTACACACAAAAAAATTGATGATAATTGCTGGACTTGGGTTTTCAAATGTGTTATGAGTTTTACAAATCGTTTACTTAAGACATCATATTTCACATTATTAAACGATGAAGTTTTGTTAATTCCGGAAGTGTTGAAAAGTGTTTCATAATCTAGGCTAGACGCATGATTTTTCTTACTTGTTTATCTCTGTTAACACTCCCTTTCATTTTTAAATTAAAAATAGCTACAACTTAGCCACATTTTAACCGCTTTAGTTGTTGTAAAACAGAGATGATTGATGTTACGTTACACACAAGGAAACGAAGGACATCTGTCAGATCAAACTTCTTAAAACGAAGACTGTATATAACGTTTGTGTCTTAATAAAACGATTTAAGTTGTCCAACATTGATTACACGGAAGTAATAAGCTTAAAAGATAAAAGAAAAGAAGAAGAAAAAAAGATTTATCGTTGTCAGATGACCAATAGCACAGAAGATTAAGCTGATGAAAACTACTAACACATGTCCATTCATATGAAATTATTTTATCCTCGGACAAAATAACGGGTTGATAACAATGTCATATAATAATAAAATTCCTTGCGTATGATAATTAAATTTTCATTTAAAAATCTAGACGGAGATGAATCAGACTTCGTCTGATGTCCAACCTTGAAAAGGACCTATTAAGTTTTGGTACATTATTAAGAGCCGAAAAAGTATATAGAGTCGAACTCGCTTAATAGAAGTCCGGCTAAAATAAGGACACGGTTAAAATGAGAAATCTGTACGTTAAGAATGGTTCATCATTTAAACTATATTAAGATTTCCACCCCTTCTTTTTACGAGCTACAAAATAAATAATGAAAAATGTGTTTTGTTTTATGAAACACATTTTTCATTTTTATCTGTCGTCTAACCTAGTTCTAATTAAAATCAGAAACTTCTTTTTTTTTTTTTTTTTTTTTTTTTTTTTCTTTTTTTAATTTTTGGTAGTAATTGAATAAAAAATTTTGAAATTTGACAGATATGCTTCTGCGCATGCCTGGATGATTCATTCGAATAATCAAAATAATCGTTATGCCCATCACTAATTACAACTGTCTGTCAAAATGTAGTAATTTATGAGTTTTACCAGACAGAATTTCAACCTTCAAAGAGACCCCCCCCCCTATCCAAAAAATGCAAAGGAATGTCCTTGAAAAAAAAAAGAAGGAATAGATAAAGACGTTTGAAAAACCGCCCCTCTGTCAGATTTACAACTGAGCTATGGAAAGGAAGGAGCACAGAATAAAACCTTTGTTTCTTTTAAATCCTTACTCTGAACCATATTAACCAACACTTTCATGTATCTTATTGCTCGGTTAAAAGGAAAATCAAATGTTTGAAAATTGTCATGTTTATTGTAAAGTTAGCCGAGTTTTTCCGGGAAAAAGGGAAGTGGTCAATTGCATTACTATACGTCGCTCATATCCGTTGGAATTACTAGTTCTTTATAGGCTTTGACTTCAGTACTAAGATCCTGTCTAAAGAAAAAAACCAGTCTAAAGAAAATTACACTTACAATGGTAATACCGGATATTTTATGTAAACATTATGATATGAACTTAATTTTTGCATTCAGATAATTAGAGCAATTAATAGTGTAATAAGTTTATTTATGTGAGCCGAAGGTTCGTTCGATTCATCATATTCGAGGTGTAAATAAAGGATTTCCGATGCGTGCGCAGCACGTCCGGGATACGGTGCCATAGGCAGCGGGGACCCTAAGTTGAAGATTCGTTCGGTTCAAGGTTTTATACGATTCGAGGCACTGGTGTAAATTAGGGGCACGACAATATCTATACTAATAAAAGAAAAATTTGCTCTCTCTCTGTGTGTGTATGTCTGTCTGCGATAGCTAGCCAAATCTACCGCCCCTAGAGATCTAGAAATTTGGATTTAGATAGCCCAAGGCAGATCTCATGCACCTGAGGCTCAGAATTTTAATATTTTGATAATTAGCCTAGATATTAATTAAAAATTCATCAAATGCTCATCGCTTTCTTTCCAAGTCGGCGGAGGCGTTAACGCATACCCAGAACCCGATTAACGCAGTAAACGAAAATGAAGACCATTTGAATGAAGAAAGCGTTTATTTCGACATTCTGTTTTAACTTCTATCGACTAAACCGTTTGGTTTATTTAAAAACGAAAGGCACATTCTGAAAGATCGCATTCTTACGTCTCAAATGCCGCAATCAATTAAAAAAAGATGTTGACCCTTTGAAATTTTTTTTTGGAAAAGGGTAGTTTTCCCTCTTACGGCAACGCTCCTCCAGTTTACAATTTTAGAGATACACACAAACCAAAATTATGCTCTTAAAGCCAAAACCTTCTTCTAATCGGCGGTATAATTGGTTTTAAAAAATACGAATTTTAAACCTTTCAAAAACACCGGCGAACGCAAACGCGGGTCATTTCGTGCAGTTTTCCAAGATTAATTTTGACGTACAATATTATGTTTAGCTTTTTTTTTTCTTCTTACAAAATTTTCTTTCTACAAAACATAAATAAGTGCAAAAATAATTAATAGGCTAAACTAATTACAGGCTTTAACTCTCGATCAAACTTCAGCAATTTTCGTCTAGGGGTGTAGTGGAGGGTATACGGTGTGGCTTGCTAATGCAAATCATGAAGTAATTTGACACCACCATGCAATTTGGGGGGGGGGGGGGCATTTCCTCATACTTTATTCGTTTTTCAAGATATGTAATTTTTACAAGTTGACAGTTGAACTTTCATTTAGGGTGTATTTATGTCTTCGATCGTTCTTGTGTTATTAATTTTACCAACTTGTTTTTGAACGATTTGTGGATCAGGAGTAAGATATTGTGATCACATTGTCATATTAGAGGATTTGCGGTCTTAGCAGCCTTGTATAATACTTACACAGAGTAATATTTACACAAAGTGATTGACACAGAGTAATATTTACACATGTATTGTGAACACAGAACAGAATCTTAAAAGAAAATATGCACCCAAAGTAATTATTCCCGTTTCGGCTTATTTTGCAAGTTGATGACTTACAATTAACTTTGAATGCACGCGAACAAAAAATGAACGTAGCACCAACAAATCAACTTAGAATGTCAATTCTATCGTTGGTGAGTTCGAGTCTATATGTTATTAGGAGCTTAATAGTGTCGATTTGAGGCATGACAATATTTGACGAAATAACATTTCTTTACTATGAATATTCTTATGAAGCTCCTCTGAAAGTTCCATAAGGTATTCATGGTTTTCCATTTTTTATTTTTCGTTTTATTAAGTTTAATTCCTGGTGTATCCTTTCCATTGCTTTTTATAATATTTCATCTTCTGTTTTTCACATATGTTTTCATATATATATATATATATATATATATATATATATATATATCAGACATATGCGTGGATCACTGTGGTTCATTTAATCCATTAAAATTATGTATCAAACAATGTCTTTTGAAGATTGATGACTTGTAAACCTTCACTGCTTTTTTTAAATTTAAGAAAACATTCTATTTATAGGCGTGGTCCCAACCTGCGGTTTTTCAAAGACACCGTCTTGTCCATTAACGATAACACTAAGCAAACATCATAAGCCATTTAATTTTTTTTTCCTTTTTTTTAAGAATTGGGAGGATCATGATGTGCAAAAATTGTGTTTGTAGACTAACCCTTTACAACATACAAGCTGAAACTGTGTTCGCAGGCGCCATCATTTTGTTTCTAAGAATGGAAGCAATGAAACAATGAGAAAATAATGTTAATTTGTTTTGTCGAAGTTAAAAGTGTGGTAATTCTGGGTGGAGCGTAATTTTTTTTTTTAATGCATTGTGTGTATGTTTACTATCCATTTGCAGTGTTGCCGGTACAATAATTATCACATTTGTACCATAATTTAAACTAATATTACGGCAGATGATCACTATCGTAATTTAAAAATATGTTAATAGTCTTGCCTTTCATAAGAGAATTTAATGAAACATTAATTGAGGGGGTCGGGGCAAGTAAGTGCCAAGCCAGATTTTTGGTGAAATAAATCTAACACTGTAATCTGTTGCTTAATATTGTTAAATTATAATATCCTACATATAATTTGTTTGTAATGTCACCTGGTGGCAGCATATATCCCAGGTTTCGTTTTGCCCCCAATGATGATAGCTAATTTACAAAGAAAGTAATAGTAATATCATTAAAGTAATGCCATATTGTTACTCAGAATATCTCAAATGTTACGAAGACGAAAAAACGGGCGAAAAAAACAATTATGTTATGTATCTTGATTTGAGTATTTGATCGAATTTTCAAATTGAAATATCTCAGAAGTTCAAAAATGCGGCCTAGCACTCTCTCGCCCCGACCTCCTCAATTTGAACTTTTTAGTAAGAAGCGTATCCCTTTACTTTCATGCAATGATGATCTATTGTCTCAATGAGCACAACCCTGAAAAATGGCTAATTTTGATGTTATGAATGACCATAGGAAATTCTAAATATATATTACATAGCTGCCAACCTTTTTTTTTTCCAACTAAAATAAACATAATTTGAACCAGAAAAATTATTTAACGAAATGTTTCATATTTACATGTGGTTTTTAATTACCTTTTATTATTTAATAAAATTTCTGGTTTCATTTTATTTGAAATTTGCATCATAATATACCTATCAACAACCTTCGGGTATTTTTCAAATCAAATTAAATCAGAAATTTACACAAAGTTTCATGTGTATCTTCAGTAGCTATATATGATAATTACTTAAATTACAATCTTCAATTTTGATGAATTAAACCCTTGTGGACGAGCGACACGTATACGTGCCGCATAAGATGTTCAGAATCCACGATTATTCTCACCATTTTTTTTTTTTTTTAATTGTAAGCTTTGCCTTATTTAATGATAGCATTTCTGGGATTCAATCAGACAAAAAATTTTGTTTTGAAAAACCGGTGGTAAAAGATTAAAAATTCTGTAGAGGACGTTCGTCGCGAAGGTGTTAAAAAGTTGGCAGACATTCGGACATCAGATAGCTACATTCAAAAGCTAAGCCTGTTACTGTTTTTAGTCATTTTATTTTTATTTTACTATTTTTGTGCGCTACAAAACTAGTAAAAATTTTAAACCTTTTTTGTTCTTATTTTTAATATCCCAAAATGACTTGTACATACTTGCCAAGCACCATTTCCAAAAAAATTCAAAATATTTGCAAATACACACAAGAAAAAAAAAAAAAAAAAAAAAAAAAAAGAAAGAAAGAAAAAAGTACTATATAGCTAAACAAAATGGAAGCACGGTAAATTTTATTTAAATCTAAACAGAGAAAATTAAATATCCTTCTTTTTTCAGTTCTTTCTTTTCAACACTTGAAGGCAATTGATAAACTGCTATCATATTAATTATTCACAGGTAAGATACCGCTTGGTTCATCCATGACTTAAAATTTTAGATTATAGCTGGAATTTGGAATTGATATCAGACGGATAGTCAAATAATTTTGCTGTTTCATACAATTCCAAGTTTTGTTTTTGGTGGGGAGGGAGGGGGGAGGAAGAGAAAATAACAATATTTATAAACTATAATGAAAATAAATTTGAAACTAAAAATTGTCAATTGTTTGTTAAGGCCGTGATTTCAGAGTATGCCCTTTCAAGGTCACTTGGGCTTTGCATAGAAATTATATTAGCAACAACATCGGATTATTAAAATAGTAGATAATAGATTTCTCAAAAGAATTGCCGGATTAAGAAAAAATAAATTCTCGAACGTTAACATACGAAGCTTAGTAAAAGCGAGTTTCTAACAAATTGTGATGGTAAAATTTCAAAATGGTTTGTAATTTATCTAAAACAATGAGGATTTTCCCTGGGTTCCAATCTAGGTTAAAGACTAGGTGTTTCCAATTTTAAGCAATACACCCTTTTAAACTGCAAATCTTTTTTTCATTGACCAGGAAAGGTTTCAATGAATTTTCACCAAAAACAAATACAGTAAC
Source organism: Maratus michaelseni (assembly GCA_963931845.1). NCBI lineage: Eukaryota > Metazoa > Arthropoda > Arachnida > Araneae > Salticidae > Maratus > Maratus michaelseni. Next base: position 377,644,998 of record OZ007587.1, on the reverse strand, counting down.
ACTTTAAGCAAGTTTGTTCTTAAGCAATGCTATTCACACTTGCTATACAATACAAAGAAAATAAAATGTTAGTAATTATTTTCTATCAACCATCCAACCTTAATGCCAATCATTATTAAGCATTTGGGCGAGATAGTCTTTACGGCGTCCCGCCGGGGCTTTCTCAACCTTAGATGCATTCTGGAAAGGGTGTCCTTTGAAAACACCTTTGCAGGACATACGTCTCTCTCATCGAACACTTGCTGCAACATATGCAATAATTCTATTGGCGATTTCTCCAAAAGCTGGCAGAATTGAGATTTTTTTTTCATGAAAATGTAAATTACTGGTTATCTAAATAACACAGTTCACCTAGGCTGTTCCAAGTTAATATTGCTCCATATAATTATTGGTTCTACATTTAAAAATTGAGCTTTTTAAAACACAAAGTTTAGAAATTATATAAGAGGTAATATTGAAATACAGAGACAGGGGCAGACGATATGCGCCACAAAAAAATTATTTGTGGGATATTTAAATTAGAACTCTTATGTCCGCAGACGATAATTTGTGGCAACAATTGCAATTTAGCTATGGCAGAATAAATTTGAAGAAAAATGGAGAAAGAAGGGAAAATTAAGTTGACTCAAGACGATATCATCATCGAGCTATGATTTTCTACGATTTCAAAGTGGGGCTAAATCAAGAATGCCTTCAACGTCTGCAATTAGTATTTTAAAATGAAGTTCCATCTCATGACATTGTATTCAGATGGTTTAGAGAATTTAGAAGGTCGAAATTCTCTCCTTGACGAAGACACACGGGAAGACCTTAGTCAGCTGTAGTCGCAGAAAATGTGTCGGCCGTACGAAAAATGATAATCGATGATAATCGCTGTACCTGCCAAATGAAACAGAAAGAACTTAAAATTGGATCCGTAGCTATACTTAAAATGAACAAATTAGTTTGTCATTGGGTTCCGCATAATTTAACAGAACACTCCCAAAAGAAGGGAGCATGCCAGAATTAGTAAATAAAACATAAAATCACTTAATGACTGCGAGCACCGCATTATTTCTTAAATTATAACTAATGATGAGACGTACATACCTTTTTTGTCGTTCCAACACGTCAAAAAAGTAAAGTATGGGTCTTTGTAGATAACATTAAACCAACAATGGCGAAAAGACAACGAGCAATGAAAAAAGTAATGTATGCCGTGTTCTTCAGAAGTACAGGGCTAGTCAAAGCCATAAAGTTAGAGGAACAGAAGACAGTTACAGCTAACTGGTACACCACTAAGTATTTTCCATAAATCCTTCAAGAGTTGAATGTTAGAGACTCCATAACAATGCATCTTCTCATTCAACAAAAATTACAGTCAAATTTCTTGATTTAACAAAAAAAAAAAAAAAAAAATCAAAGTGATAGAACATCCATCCTATTCTCCTGATCTTGCTATGTGCTACTTTTGACAGTTTTTTAAATTAAAAAAAATTACGGGGCGATATTTTGATTCTGAAAATGAGATTGGTGAGGTTATAAAAACATATTTTTCTCTATTCCAAAAAATGAATGGCTTGAGGTATTTAATCTTTGGAAAATTCACCTACAAAAGTGTATTGATCTTGAAGGGAATTACTTTTAACACTCCTAAGAGTTGGTAAGTTTAACTTGTACCGCATCACAAAAATTAATTTCAGTGTAACTCTCGTATTATTTTCTTAATTCTCTAAAAAAGTCTACAGAACTTTGTCTACAGAACGACACAGTCAATAACAGTTAAAAAATTGATTTACAGTTGCTTTGACTGAAAATGCCAAAAAATGTTATGCACAATGATATTTTGTAAATAAATATCAAATATATGAAAATAACATAATGAACTTCATGATATTTTGAAAATAAATATCGGATATATATCGTGAATCATGGTATAAATCACGATACATTTATATCACAAACCCTGTTTGCATGTTGTTCTTCAAAAGCCATTTTCCTGTTTTTGACGAACGCGAACGACTACAACTCATTGACGTGCATTTTGAACAAAAATAAAGCAATGCAAACATACTTTTTCATCACCACAACTCACATCATATCGCTCACCAGCAAGAAAAAGAGACAAAACTCAAAGAAATTCATTTTGCGTGTTATTGTACTAATAGATCTGACTTAGACGTGTCTTGCTACAGTAAAAGTATCATAAGTGCAATTATCCAGAAAACCGCTAGATTGCGCTATATGTCATTTTGCCACCACATAAAGCAGCAAATGGTGCAGGGGATAAATTCGCTCAATCCTCCCTATCTTTTCTACATCTTGATTATTAAAGGTTTAATGCTTTATGTACGCTTTTAGAGCTGCATGCAGAACACCTCTGCTAAGTGCTATAGTTTCTTTTGCTTCTGCATAGTATATTTATGAGTTGTGTCCCTTTTCTGGCGGGAAAGCGAATATGTCTCTATGCCGCAGTCAGGGGTCACATTCACTCAGGAAGAATTGGAGCAGGTTTTGGAGCAGTCAAAAACGGCTTTTGGAGCAGGAAAGTGAGTTTTTGGAGCAACAAAAACCGACATGTGGAGCAGGAAATAGAGTTTTTGGAGCAGGAAAATGAGTTTTTGGAGCAGCAAAAGCTCTTCTTTTGAAAATAAATTCAGTATCACCATTGTACCCAACACAAAATCTCATCTTGTTGAAATCTCATACAGTACAAAATCTATACTCCGGACCTCAGTGATTACAAATTTCGGATCATTTGCCATAAAAAACAAAGAAATGAAAACTAATTTAACCCCTCCCTTACTCCATGAAATATCTATATCAGGGATGCATTAGCAATACTTAGCAAAAGGTCGCTTGCAGAAAATAGAGGTTTTATTTCGCGATCATTCACGAAAATTGCAGTTTTATTTCGCAGTCGTTTGACGAAAATAGCGGTCTTATTTCTCAGTCACTAGCCGAAAATAATGGTTTTACTTTGAGGTCGCTTGCTGAAAATCAAGGTTTTACTTCAAGGTCGCTTGTCGAAAATAGAGGTTCTATTTCGCGATCATTGATGAAAATTGCAATTTTATTTCACAGTCGTTTGACGAAAATCACGGTTTTATTTCGTGATCGTTTGATGAAAATAGCGGTCTTATTTCGCAGTCAAACGCCAAAAATCGCAGTCATATATCGCGGTTACTTGCCGAAATTCGAGGTTTTATTTCATGATCGTCTGACGAAAATTGCAGTTTCAATTTGCGATCGTATGATGAAAATCGCAGTGATTATTTCTCGATCACTTGCCAAAAATCATAATTTTACTTCAAGTTCGCTTGCCGAAAATCGAGGTTGTATTTTGTGAGAGTCCGATGATAATCGCCGTTTTCTTTCTGTGATCACTTGACGAAAATCTTGATTTCAGATCGTGGATTTGATTTTTAAAAATTAAAGGGGAAATCTGCCGTTCGGCAGAAAAATGGCACAAAGAAATCCGATGCAAACAAAAACAAAATGCTCGTTTTGGAGCAAAAATAGTAAAAAAAAATGCATTTGTAGCAGATTGTAGCAGATATTTTCATTTGGAGCAGTTTGGTGCAATTGGAGCAGGTCTGTGACCCTGCGCAGTAAATTAGCCAGCTCCCTTCTCCTCCAGTTTACGTTGGAGATGTCAGCACAGTCTCCGAACTTTTTTTATCATAATATTTTATTCACTATATTATGTTACAAAACACAGGAAAGAAAACTTTGAAAAACATGGCTTTCATTTAAAAAAAACATCTGGAAAGTTAAGATTATCATTTTTGACTGCATTAGAAAACAACACTAAGGCTAATGTCACACGAACGATTATTTCAACGCTCAGGCCGCCGCGGCCAATCGTTCTTCTGCGGGCAATTAAATGGCGGCGTGAGTCAGCCAGGATTGTAGGAGCCTTACGGAAAAGCGTGAGCGTCGGAATAATAGCTCGTGTGACATTAGCATTACTTAGTAATAAATAACGCAGAGACATTTCATACACAACACACACTAAAAAAAAAAAAAAAAAAAAAAAAAAAAAAAAAAAAAAAAGAATTCCACATCTCCAGGAATAATATTTAAATAAATAAAAAGACAAAAGTTAATTCAGAGTATTTAATTTTCAATTTTACAATTCAAAATTATATTGATGAAAGAAGGCAACTGAAAATTTCAGTTATTATAAAAGAAATCGACAGAATCATGTAAAGTTATTTCATTCCTCGCAAGGTTACGCACAAAAAAAAAAAAAAAAAAAAAAAAAAAAATCTTAATGTGACCCCCCCCCCCTCCCCAGATTCGTAAAAACATAACTTACGCTGTTTCTCAATAGTTAAGTATAGTTTATTCTGCCTTCCTGTAATTTAGAAAAAATAACGATTTTCTTAAAAATTCATATACAAATTTATTTTCTAGACCAGTCATACTCAACATTTTTTCTTGCCGGCCGCAAACGCATGTTTGTGACGTTGTAACATACTTATATAATAAAGTGTAATTAAAATAGTAAGATAACCAAAGTTATGAAAAAGTAATACAACAGTTAATAATATCAGTAGGATTGAGCGTTTGTCGCAGAAGAACAATTCTCAAAAAAAATTTAACCGCACCAAACAATATATTTCGTAGTAGACTTCTATTCCAAATGGTATAGAAATATGCCGCCAAGATTGCTATTTGGAAATGGTGGTATAAAATGTGCTTGGTGCCAATTTTATTCGTGACAAAGTTCAATCCTAATAGCTATTAGCTATATAAAAGTTCTGGAGAAAAAAAAAATCAAGATATTGCCTTTAATAAATCACTAATTATAATTATATAATCAATACATTTTTTATATTCTTTTTAATGTAGAAATATAGTTCACATTTAATTAATTGTGAATAATATTTAATCAATATAGAAGATTGACTACTTTGCAACAAGCTTCCCGTTTACGTGACGCATGAAATGCTCAGAATCTTCGATTATTCCTACCACTAATTTTTAATAGAAAATTTTGGCTTATTTAATCAATACATTTCTCGGACTAAACTAGGCAAAAGCTTATATTTTAAAAATTCCGGTGATAAAAGATTAAAATTATTTAAAGAACATTAATCGCGAAACTGTTAAGAAATGTATACAACGCTGTAGCACAAACAGAGCTATAAACTTTTGACTAAGCAAACGGCATTTTAGGATGCTTTAGCATAATTTAAAATTAATTATAGATAACAGGACAAATTTTCTCTTTCCCATGAAAATATATAAAGCAACATTGAAAATCTTAAATATGTTTTATAAGTATGAATTTATGATTATGTGTCTCGGGCCGAACGTAAAAGATCGCTGGGCCGCAAGTCGCAGGTTGAGTACGGATGTTATATACAGTAAACAATTTTAAATTGACATTTTATGAACAGAATAACCATCCCCACTCATTTTTAAAGTAAAGCAAATCGGTACGAAATTTAAATCATTTAACATATCCATAAGAACCATTACATTGAAAGCTAGCAGAAGATTACATAACATAATTAGCCAAAGAAGACGCCGTGCAGACGATAATATTCAAACAAGAATCACTTCTCTGAGTAGTAATATCTGACTCTTACACTGGGGAAGAGTATGTATTTTGGACGACAGATTTCTAAGAAAAGCAAGGACCTCATTGTATTTATAACATATATATGACGGCTCATTGACAGGCCACGTTTAGCTAGCTGAAAGCGTTCATTATGAATGGAAGGAGAAATAAGGACATTCAGCAGTTTCAACAACATGCAGTATTTCAATAAAATAACTAAACGTTTCCCAAGTGGCTCGTATAAAGAAAATTATTTGTTCATACTTGAAACAAAAACAGATTATGGTGAAGCAAAAACAGAAATATACAAGAAAAAAAAAATTCATTAAATAAGCACGCTTCTCTAAAAATAAAATAACATTCGTTTGGAAAGAAACTGCTTAAATGTACAAATTTTGCCCTAAATGAATAATAAATTAAAATGTTTCTTTATAGTATTAAATGCTTTAGGCAATTTTTATTTCACATGCCTCTTCACCGTGTAGCATATATCAATTGTTGATGGGGATTATCTGAAATTGACATTGCTGTCAGAGAGCAATTTTAAGCATTTCTCTACATACTAAAATGTTATAAATGGAGTTGTCCCAATTTTTCAGTTTTTAGAAGCTTTATGAGCAGTGCTGTAGTCATTAAAAAAAAAATGATATTTTAATGAAGTGCAAGTGTTTAGTATTCCTGCGCAAGTTCAGCCTGGCGTGAGCGCAAATGAATACGAATATACGAATGCATCCTACGCCCATAGGATTAACATTAGCGAGGGGAATCGGGTAGTTTACTGACGCGGTACAACTGTCCCCCACCTTTCCTTGTGCACGTCCCTGGGTTTACAGATTGATAAAACCGTTCAATTGTCTTCCAGGAATAAAATTTTATAAAAAGAAAAATTTGTTTCCCTTGTGTAGTAACACAAACTAAAACGCATGGAATTTTGCGTGACCATACGATTAAGCGCTAAAACAATTGTGTGCAATCTATCCGCTTTCTATGCTTGAGGTCCACAAGAATTCACAGCAAAATCTAATGTTTTCAGTCTGATGTAGTGATTTAACCAAGCATCCCACATTAGTGCACTCTTTTTTTTTTTTTTTTCCAGTGATTTTTCTCTAGCTGCATCACATTCTTGTGGTTAGACGAGGAAAACCGCAAAATCACTCCGCACAAACAACTAATATCACTGCAATCTATTAAATCTTTTGATTACAAAGTAAGAGCCGAGTAAAGTAAGTATCATTATCAATCTGCCTTCTTCTTACATGCAGAACCCAAGGGGAGATAGAAATCTCAATAATAATCCGAATGCTCAACTAAAATGTTTTCAATACAAAAAATTAAAATAATAAAACTTTTTTGATAGAAGAATAAAAAATTAAAAGAATTTAACATAAGATAAGACTGCGATAAATTACAGATATTTTGTTGTTCTCCCGCGTAATAATTGCCAAGATAATGTAAAACCCAAATCATACGGTTTATGTTTACAAACAATGAAACAGGTTGCAATACTTCCACTCAATTGTGTCAGACAACGTAGTTCAGACAACGTAGTTATAAAATAATAATAATAATAATAATAATAATAATAAAATTGAATGCGACTTTACTCGTGTTCCTAAAACTGGGACCAAGGTTATTTTTCACTAAACATTATTATTTAGCTTGTCTTCTTAGTATGAATGGCATAATACTAAGTGATCATTAATGTTATAATCTCACATGACTTGGCTTGTGGACATATCATACAATCTGAAAAAATGCTGTACTTTATTTTTATTTATTTTGTTATTTTATTTTATTTATTTATTTTATTTTATTTTTTTTTTTTTTTTTTTTTTTTTTGCATAAATCTACATGCAATACTGTTTTAAAATAATTTTAATTGTAGAATAATATTGATTAAGAAATATCGGAATTTTTATTTATTTTATTTTATTTTATTTTGTAGAAATGGAGTCGGGACGGGACGGATCCGTACAGACTAGGGGGTCATTGATGAAGGTATGCTGATTTTATTGTAATCCAGAAAGTATACGGCGTATACCCTCCAGTATGGCCCTGATTATAAGGTCATAATATATCAGGACAACATTAAAAACTACCATAGATTTATAGACAACATAGTTGAACTGCTAGTTCAAAAGCTGTTATTGAGGTGTACTATGGCTTGTTCGGTATAGAAAATGAAGTATTGAATTGTAAATGAAGTATGCATTTATAGTTCATTTACAGGGAAACTCAAAAGAATTCCGTTACATTGCGGTCTATGGGGAAAAATCGTTTGTAGTATACTTCAATAATGTTACATTTCAAAAATATAGAAATTGATGTACACATTTCAAGAGTAGGGTAGGGGGTAGCTTTCACTGAAAGTGGAACGAAGGAAGTTAATGGATGAACACCGAAACTAACGAAAAAGATACATTTCGCGATCGTCTCCCTTCGGACTGCTAGAATCACGTGATGCTCTTTTCCTGCCCCTGCGTCACGAAAAGAGCATCACACGGCTCAAGCGGTCCGAAAAGTGACGAATGTGTAACGCAGTACATCAGCCTGTCTTTTTCGTTAGCCTGGGGTTAGTGGGCTACTTCAATCACGCGAAAACACCCGCTCATTAATGTTAATCCTATGGAAGAAAGTTTTTAAAATATCTCGTTTGCATTTCAATATTTTTAAATGACTTTTTTTTTCTTTTTCACTGGATAGAAGAGGTCGATCTCTATGCAGGCCGCTTTTTACTTTTTCGATTTTGGTTGCAGTTTTTTTATGAGGATACCTTCAAACCGGTTCCGAAAGTATCTAATAAAAAAAACTTGTAAACAAAATCGAAAAAGTAAAAAACGATCTTTGTAGAGATCAACCTCATCTATCCAATGGAAAAAAAAAAAAAAAAAAAAAAAATCAAACAATTAGATGTATGCATTATTTGCAAACATTATAATAATGTTTCTTAAAAAAATGTATATTATACTCAGGTAAAGGTAGATGTTTCCTTTTAATTAAACTGCAACAGTTTGAAGTTACAGCACACAAGATTTTTACGAATCTATAGTATTTGTATATCAATAAGTACATTATTATTATTTTTTTCACTATCAAATTAGGCCGGAAGTATATTATTGCGTCTTTTCCAACCTATTGTAACAACTGATTATTTTATAAAACCCTTCCCCCGAAAAACAAGGAAGGGTAATGAAATTACACAACAAATATCGATATATGAGCAATAGCATTGCTTCGTTTAACACCCCAATGTAGAAATTATAAACATTGAAACCTTTTTTTAAAATTGAACTATAATGAATCAAATTAACACGCACAAGATGGGATGCTACTGCTATTTCAACAATTTAAAAAAGAAAATGAAAAAGAAAAGTATAGTTCAGCAAAATAAATAAATAAATGTGCGTAAAACTGGTTGGTATAATTGTGATCCTACTTAAAAGAAAAAAAATTCTGAAATTATGCTAAAGAAAAAGAAGGAGGATTAAAAGGAGAAAGATTAAAATTTTAATGATAAACTTTCAAAATAATAAATTATACTAAAAAGGTCTGGCAAATACTAAAAACACTTATTAAAGATATTTCCTAAATTTCGATCGCATAACAGTTGTCTTTTAAAGGTAATCGAAAAATATCTAAAAATTGGTGGAATCCGGGAATAAATCAGACAAAAAATCCTGAAATCGGGATAAATTCCTACAAACAATCATCTCTGGTCGGTGGCCGGAAATAGCAACAAATAGCGAAACTAGTAGTAGAAACAAGTAGCTGCTACCTTTTCTAGTATAGTTTGTAAATGCGCTACACTTTGAAAATTGTAATGTACCGAATAGCGCGATACAAAAAATCAGTAGTTTGTAGCACTGACGCTACTTTAGAAAAAACAAAACTGTCATTTTACAAATCATCGTAATTTGTTTCTTTTGCGCAAAATGCAACAATTTGCGAATGTCAACGACAAATCTCTGCTTTAGTTTTTAACATGAACATAGAAATAGATAAGGACTTTAAACGAAATATCCTGTCGAAGAAAAAAATTGTTCCTCAAAAAATGTTTCAAATAGTGTGTAGGACAGTTGTATGCTTCTTCAAATCGTCTGGTAGGTGTCCAATATATGAATTTTATTATCATATTGTTATTTATTTTAATTAGATATTAATATATGTATAAATTGTTTGACTAGCAATGGGTGGAAAGTATTATTGTTGCATTCCTGGATGCCAGATCATTCATTGTTGGTGACAGTTTCGGTTTGTTGTTTGTAGGTGGCGCTACCTTAGCACAGTTGTACGCCGGCTACTATTTAGTTCCAAAGTCGCGACTCAATATTAACACTATTTCGTAGGAAGTTCTTATCTATTTCTATGTCCACGGTTTTTAGCAACGAATCCTATGCCGTTACAGATTTTTCAATTGATACTTGCTGATAAAACGAATTGCTATCCCACCAAAGAAAGTAGTTTTCTTTGCTGGCTACATTTGTTAGTTACTCGTTATTAGATCTTCATGTTTTAATGCCAATTGTAACTTTTAACTTATAAACTTCGCTCATTGAACAAGAAAGGTGCAAGCATTATTCAGATTCTTTAAATTAGTGATTTCATATCCAACCGCAGGTGCAGCTACAAAAATTGAGGCGGAAAGCAGTGTTGCCAGTAATAGGCTACTTTTTTTTTTAATTCAGATTATTTGAGTCCCACCACTTTTTTAAAATAGTGTAATTGACCTTATTTAATGACAGATTAAATAATGCGAGAATAAGGCCAACTACACTGTTTTAAGAAAGTGGTGGGAATCGAACAATCTGAATTTAAAAAAAAAAAAAAAAAAAAAAAAAAAGGTAGCCTACTGGCAATACTGGCGGAAAGTCAGTCAGTAATCCGATAGTGGTAGCAGGTAAGGCCACTTTACATCGATCCGAAAAACAAAAAAACCACTTTATACAGAAACCTAAAGGAAGCCTACTATAAAAAAGGAGATATTTCTATCGTATAATCAATATTATACGACAGAAAGCGCAATATATATATATATATATACCATTGGTCAAATTTTTCAAAATTAATAACAGTTATCTTTAACAGCTAAATTAAAATGAATCGATTCGTAAGAGTGATATTTTTATTGCTTTAACTTTGTTGCTCCTACCGGGTTACTGACAGACCTTTCGATTTAATTTTTACGGGATTTTCTTGTGTGTTATCCCTCTTAATTTTTAATGCCCTCGGTTATATCGCACATATTTGATTTCTACAGTACCGATATAAAAGATGCCCCTTTATTACTTAACAACTGTGAAGGATTTAAATACATTTTCGCTTATACGTTTTTTCTTTTAAATAGTGTATTTAATATATGGAGCTGTTTTTTCCGACAAATGAACAACGTTTACCCTTATTCATTAATATAATTTCTTACAATGCAGCATCATACTATACTATATAAAATCTAACATTTCACGCAGCAGTGTATTTCCTCACGAAAAGCAGCAATTCTTCTTATAAGTTTCAGCAGTTAATTGTTAAGTGATAGTATTTTTACGACTGGTCAGGGCTTAATTTGCGCCGGAGCCCACCGGAGCTCAACTCCTGTAATTCTCTGTTTTCAGTAAATATTTAAATATTGTCCAGAATTCACCGGAGCTCATAAACATTGCGCTCCGGAGCCCAGTACAATAACGCTTCCGAAAAACGCATCCTAAATTACCCTTTCCTTTCCCTCCCATGTCCAATCTTTTGCATCAAAACACTTATAAGTGACGTAAGGTGTCGCTCACGTAAGAGATGGAGATGGAACAGACTCAATTTTTATATCAGTCTTTAGGTTTGTGCAGGCTCGAGTTCAACCTGTCTTAAATTCAAATTTTATTTATTTCCATTTCAAATCATTTTATTGCTATTTTGATCATAATAAAGAGTAAACAGAAATAGTCTTTTTTCTATTCTGCGTAGCTGCGAACTATTCATTTTTTGTGTTAACACTATTTCCGAATCATAATCTTGAACTTATTTAATCGCAGAATTCTGCGATTAATTAACATTAAGGTTTCTATTTGGAAGTAGTAATAACTAAAAAGTGGAATAGTTGATAGCTAAGTATGCGCAGATAGAAGATGTATATAAAATTTTATTTTGCTAAATAAAAAACAATGCTTTAAATTTTGAAAATAATGTATGAAATATAAATATGAAGATTAGAGTGACGGCGGAGGGGGGCTGAAGGGTTACGCTAAGGGTGTTAGAACTGCAGAATATTAGGGCTCCGGTACTTTTCCCCTTAGAAATTAAGCCCTGCGACAGGTTACCGAGAAATTTATTTCCTTACGTACCTACTTCGGCTAATATCGTTTCAACTTGAGTCACAAAACAAAACAAGGTAGCCAGTAACCACTTTTTGCATCTTATGACTAACAGCAGATGAGTCCAGAAAAACGAAACCGGTTCCATATAGTTGATAAAAAAGAAATAAGAAAAAAAAATTAATGGAAAGTTCTTCGACTCCCGCGAGCAGCATTTATTTGTTTATTTATTTCAGCGCTGAATGAGTGTCTACAAAACAGCTTCCCATGATGCAAGCGCACACAACTTCTGAAATCAACTTACTCCCTTCGGGGTCAGCCGCATGAGGAGCCTCTAAACACAAAGATCCCGACCTATCACTAACTGCATAATTTACTACTCCATCCCTAAACAACAACAACAAAACAAAACAAAATTCAACACAACATGCAAACCAGACTAGAGCTTAACCGCTGGGAAGATCGGCTGGCGAACAACTAATCAGAGTCCGATAATTATAAAGCCTTGCCAAAGTTTCGCCAACGAAATATTAGAGATGAGACAGACTCAAGGATCAGCACGAGCCCGACAGCACGGGCTCTATTTTAGGTAGACTTCGTAAGAAATACTACCTATTACATTCTCCCCTAAGTTGGAATTTTTGAAAATTTTTTGCAGATCTATGCCGATCATGACTCCCAGAACCCAAAACCACCTTCAGTTCAAAACTTGATATAATATATATATGTCACTTTTTTATGGACACGATAACTCGAATAATTCTTCACAAATCTCTTCCAAACTGATACATAAAATCAAGGGACATAAAATCTCGGTCAAATTCGTTAATGAGCAAAATCGAACCAAGGGGGGGGGGGGGGGGGGCTTTTTGTGAAAACAGAAAAAAAAAACCATAACGTCTTATTTATGATACGTATCGAATCCGTTTAAGTTATTATTACTTCTAGGAAAAGGGCCGAAAATTTATGTATAACAGATTTTTGATATCATTAAAAATGGCCCCAAGTGGGAAAAAAAGGGGGAGTTTTAGAAGAAAAAAATTCATAACTTCGTCAATTTACAAGATATCAAATCCGCTTAAATGTATTATAAATTCTCTTACTATTATCTAAAACTTTTATATTGACAAGTTTTTTATAGGACCAATCCTTATAGCAAAAAATAAATAAAAACAAAAAAAATCCCTACCGGCTCCGTCTGCGAACAAGTTAGATTTCAAAGTGGGCGGTCCTTTATGGAACCCAACTGAAAGTTACTGAAAGCCCCCACCTCAGGAACCCGCTTTTGGCATATGGTTGGGACAAGCCCCAAAGCCTGAGGTAGGAAAATAGCTACTACTAGCGTCTTCAGTCACGGGAACGCCCTTCGAAAAACCCCCCAGGCAGAGCCGGCCCTGATTTATTGAAAGGAAAAATTTTTGGCTTTTTACATTGAGGGTTACAATTTCTGAAGTCCTCATTCGGACTTAGACAAGTTGTTAAAATGCCACATGGCATATTGTTGAAGTTTCTTCTTTTCTTTTATACATACTATTGCCCAGTGGCAAGATAATCGCATTATTTAATGCCACATGGCATATTGTCTGAGTTTCTTCTTTTTATGGAAGATCTTATTTGACATACTTTTGCCAGTTGGCAAGAGGGTGGGCATTATAAGGGGTTAATATATATTAGTTGATTTGATTATTACTTGTAGTTACATTTGCATTATTCTTGAGTATAAATATAATATTTACAGTTTAAGATGAGTTGATTGCTTATTTACAGTTTATCGGTTAGTATTTACAATTTGTTATTGATAGTGCAGTCTTGATCACAGGTATTTATTAAATTTGAGATGTAATTATTTATTTTAAGTTTATTTAAGTTAGATATTTGTATCTGATAAATGAGTATTTTTCGTTTAGAATGTTATAGTTTTCATATAGTTTTTTAAGTTTAGTATTGTCTTTGAGGATTTCCATTATGTTTTGTTGGAAGGTTTTACTTGTGTCTTGTGGGAATTTATGTTTCATGTAGCGACACTTACCAAAAAGATAGTGAGTCGGGTCTCCACGTTGACCACATTGACAGAGGTCATCATCTTTCTTGCCTATTCTGTGTAGAAATGATGGAAAGCTACCACAGCCTGATAGAAAGAACATGGAGACCCTGTCGCTACATATGAGTGAGAAATGAGCTTTCGGTATTAATGAGTATGTGTGTCTGCCACTTTCCGAGTGGTCCCAGTTATATTGCCATTTATCCAGGAGACTTTGTTTAATTATTTTATTGAGGTACGATTTTGGGAGTTTAAAGTCTCTGGATAATGGGTGATCACAGTAAGTGGCAGCCTCATTTGCCAGTTTGTCTGCAAGCTCATTTCCCTTGTTCCCAGCGTGGCCCTTCACCCATGTGAGGTAAAAGAGTTTGTTTTTGTTTTGTTTTATTGTTTGATGTATGTCGTATATGTTCTGGATTGTTGGGAATATGTTAGTTAAGGCTAGTATTGATGATTGGCTGTCGCTGAAAATTTGGAATATTGATTCTGTTCGGTTTATGGCCCATTTTATTGTGTTTATTATTGCTAGGAGTTCTGCCTGGAATACCGTGTTGTTGTTTTGTAACTTGTGTACTTGTTCATGGATTTTAATATCATTTTTAAAAGCTATTAATGCACATGCCGTGTTTGTTTCTATCTTTGAACCATCTGTGTAGATGTGTATTGTATTGTGTTGTTTTATTATGGATTCTGTCGTTATTAAGTTATTTATGTGGTTTTCTGGGTTTATTTGATATCTATGGATTTTTTGTTCTATTTTTCTTTTGTTATTATTTCGTTATTGTGTATTAGGATTCCTTGTTTCGTGTTAATATTATTTTTGATGTTTTTATATTCTAAAGTTATGAGTAGCGGTGGTATTCCGAGCAGAATTTGTAGGGACGGTGTTGATACGTTTTTGTAGCATTTTGTTATGGATGTGAGACATAGTCTTTGAATTGATTGGATTTTTCTCTTGTCGATTATTCGTAGGTGGTCAAACCACACCTCTGAGCCGTAATCAATGATTTTTTCAAGCACGGTGAGGTACCATTCTCTGAGGAATGCTCGATTCACCCCCCAGTTTGCCGAAAAAACCCTTTTGATTGAAGATGTTATTGATAATAGTTTGTTGTTGATGTTTTGGAGGTGGGTTTGCCATATAAGTTTTTGTTCAAAGACTATGCCTAGGAGGTTTATGTTTTCTACTTGTTTTATTGTAGTGTTATTAAGTTTTAGTGTTGGTGGACGGGTTTTTAGGATGTTGTTACCAAACATTATGTATACTGTTTTTTCTGTAGATAGTGTGAGGTTTAAGTTGTTGCATATGTTTAGGAATAGTTTTATTCTTTTGTTAGCTCTTAATTCTAGATCGCGACGACTGTTCGCATGGATTATCATGTTAAAGTCGTCGCAGAAACATCTAAGGTTTTTAAATTTTTTATAGAATTCTATTAGTATTTTGTTAGCTATGAGTAGCCACAGCAGGGGTCCAAGGCACGAACCTTGTGGGCAGCCCTGGTGGACTTTTCGTTTTGATGTGTTGTCTGTGTAGTCTGTTATTACATGTCTATTGGTTAGAAAACTTAGTAGTTGTTTCTTGATATATGTGGGAAGTGGAGAATTTATTATTGTTTCTCCCAGTACCTGCCAGTCTATGCTGTCAAAGGCTCCCTTTATGTCGAATGATATTAGGATGCAATATTTATATGTTTTTAGGAGGTCTTTTATTTTTGTGTGTGTTAATTTTAATAGTTGTGTTGTGTTTTTGCCCTCTCTGAATCCATATTGGGATGGGTGAAGATAGTTTAGATTTTCTAGATGGTGTGTTATTCTGTGTTTTAGGAGCCTCTCCAGTATTTTACCGAGCATCGGGAGGAGACAGATGGGGCGATATGATGTAGGTAGTTTTGGGTCTTTGTTCTTCTTAGTGAAAAATACTACTTGGGCTATTTTCCAGTTTGTTGGGAAGTGATTAAGGGTAAGGCATTTATTTAGTAGGTCTCTTATTATGTGTTTAAAGTTTTTGAATAGGTTTTTTATGATGAATGCGTCTATTTTATCATAGCCGGGAGCTTTAAGATTATTTTGTTCTTTTATTGCGTTTTTGATTTCTTTAAATGTGAATAGTGGAGGGGATGTAGAGTGTGCGTCTTCTCCCGTTGTCAGATCTGTTAGTTGTTGTTGTGTGACTACAGGCACTGGGAAGTGATGTGTTGTTAGATCTTTAAAGATATCTGATTTTGTCGCGTATGTGTGAGAGTCCTCTAGTGTTGTGTGTATAAAGTGTTTATTAGTTATGTTTTTGGATGTTGCAATTTTGAAGGTTTGACCAAATTTATCTTTTGTTTGTGTGCAG
Organism: Maratus michaelseni; assembly: GCA_963931845.1. NCBI lineage: Eukaryota > Metazoa > Arthropoda > Arachnida > Araneae > Salticidae > Maratus > Maratus michaelseni. The sequence continues at coordinate 377,628,769 of OZ007587.1, read as the reverse complement.
AAGGTTTGCCACGATTTTAGTTTTTCTGATTTAATATGTTTTTTATAGAGGGCTCTCTCTTTGTTAAGTTGAATTTTCCATTTAGTTTCGCCTGTTTTATTAAACCTTTTTCTGAGTGCCGAAATTTTGTTTCTGTGTGTTTTTAGTTTGTTGTTCCACCAGTTGAATTCTGGGTAGAGTTTGAGTTTTTTGGTTTTTAGTGTTTCATTTGCTGTTGCTGTTATTGTATCGTTAAAGTTTTCTAACCAGGTGTCTAGATGTTCTTGTGTAAGTGTGTCTTGTAGTTTTGTTTGTAAGTTATTTAGCTTATTTTTTATATGTTTGTTGAATTTTTTAAAAGTTGTGTGTTTAGTTTTGTATCTTTCTAATTCTATTTTTTTTGTTTGGAGTTTAATTGTAAAATAGATATACCTGTGATCTGAGTGGCTATCATTAGTGACGTCTACGTTCCAGGATTGGATTGTTTCTGCCACATCTTCGGTACATAACGTCACATCAGGCGTACTTGAGCACTTCCTGTTTGGTTGTCCAACAAAAGTCTCTGGGGCCTCCGTGTCGTTTATTAGTATTAGTCCTTTTGACATTATTAGGTATGTTAGGAGGGTACCTCTACTGTCCTCTTTGAGGTATCCCAACAAGGAGAGACGGGCGTTGAGATCTGCTCCTACTATGATGTTCTGTAGTGGTGTGTAATTGTCAATCCATTTCATGTCTTGTGTTATGTCTGATGTTGGTTTTGAATATATCGATCCGATGGTGATGTGTCCTGTTGTTGTGGTTATGTTTGTGAAGCTGGAGTTTTCATCTGTATATGAGTGTAGTGCTTCTATGTCCGGTCTTGTTATTATTATTGCTGCTGTGTTATTTTTACTTTCGAAGATTTGCCATCTTTTTGATGGTACTCCCTATGGAACCCAACTGCGGCATCATGGCAAAAAGGTCATTTCTTCCGCAATTCCCAACAAACAGGCGTCCCACGGTCTGCGTCTTCGAAATCTACCTGTGCCTGTAGGCCGAGCCGTCAGGGATTTTTTATACTATAATCTTCGGCAGGGCCTGATTATCACAGGGATACACTGGGCATGTGCCCCAGGTCCACATTTTCAAAGGGTCTCAAAATGCCAAGTTATCTGACGTGCATGACGTTATAGTCATATATGACGTATATGTATGACATTTAATAATCCCTATGACCAAGTTACAGTCACATTCTTCATTCTTTTAAATCCAATCGTACGTAATTAATTCAATGATACCCCATGATAAGTAATGATTTTAGGTTGCCATGGTGATTACGTCCTATTTAAGACGGAGTCATTATTTCCGTATTACTGAATTTAAAAAACCGAATTTGTATACTAAAATTGTTTCATTATAGCAATCCTATAATCTACCGACTGTTTTTTTAGATAGATGTTTCTGGAGAAAAAGATATTAAATGGAAAAAGAGTTTAAATGGAGATTTCAAGTTCTGAAATTTTCAAAACTAAGCTTAAGTTTCCCATTGGAATTTTCAGTAAATGTCAACAAAAGATAAAATGTTGCCAACTTAAAATATACTTATTTTATTATGGAAATTAATCATATCATAATAACAGACGTTTTCACTGAAATAATAACAGTACGAACGCAGCACCTCATTTGTCACGTTTGACGTACAATTTCCTACTTGTTTCATAAAGCTAATGGTTTAAATTTTTAGCTGCACATACAAAGATTTGAAGTGTAATTTTCTTGAGAAAGTGCGGGGCCCCAACATGGCCTTTGTGCCCCGGGTCCCACATAGAGTTGGTCAGGTCTTGGTCTTCGGGCTCGGATGGGATCAGGCTCAAAGTATTGTTTCTATTTATCCAACAAACCGAAAAAAAGAACTTACTATTTGAGAGACGAGAATGTTGTCTTAAAGGAGTTATACAATCTTTAAAAATCAGCTTAAAAGGGATTTGAATTTTTATTGATGGGATATACGGAGAAATATTTTCTATTTGATTCTAAAGCCTTGACACGGTCAGTGTTAATAACATAAATACGCCGTGGGTTATCCCTTGTCTATCGTCGCTTTCTGTTTGAAATTATTTTCCAGAATTACTGGAAAACAGAACTCATTTCTTTCTGCCATAGTTGTACTATGATATTTACAATTGCGACTTTTGCAGATTTCTGGCAGTGGTTGGGTATAAATAATAAATTTACTACGTTGTCACGAGGGAGTATATTTAGAACTAATATTTATTTCTATGTAAGCACAGATTTTTAAATGAAAAAATTAATCCTGAAACAATTTTTAAATGTTCTTAACAATTTTTTACTGTGTACTTTCGATATCGGGCTCGGACTCCGGTGACAGAAAAATTTTTGGGCTCGGACTCCGAAAAAAGAGTACAAACTCATCTCTAGTATAGATAGATAAGAAAAATTGGTTTGGTAGTAATCTTATTTGATATGTTTCTAGCTCTTCATATGTTGGGCTGTTCGGAAAGTACCTTCCGTTCGTGAAAACCAATTCGTACCGGAAAATTCTGCCGCGTCTATTATTAGACATCGGAATTCATGTCTAATAATTAAATGATAGAATTTTCCGGTACGAAAAAACTTTCCCAAACGGAAAGAACTTTCAGAGCAACCCAATATTATATATATATATATATATATATATATATATATGACTTGGAAATTTAATTTTTCTAAATTTTCTCTGTTTCTAAAGAGTTTTGTAATATGCATTTCAGACGTGACATATAAAATAATGAAACATTATGAGAAAGAGGAACTAGGAATTTTTCGTCTTCGTGAGAGTCAATGTTTAGTTCCTGTTTTAAATTTTACGTTTCATGTGTATCAAATGTTTCTGAAGCCTTGGCACGGTCAGTGTTACTAACATAAAGAAAGCGTGGACTATCGCTCCCTTCAGAGGGAGGTTCAGGGAAACAAAGTACACCTGATGAAAAAAGAGACGGTTGTTTCAATTCCCTTTTTTGAAAAATATTGGTAAAAGCTTTTTAATTTTAATTTTTTTTTTTAGTCTTTAATATTTTTGTGATTGTTAAATTTCTTTATTGATTTTTAAAAGTATGTAGGTTTTAAAAATTTTTGTTGTCCGGCGAGTTTTAATAAAAATTCTTAGTGCGCACTCAGACAGCGGAAAGCTCTAACTCAGAGTACAGAGTCCTGCATTGAATCGGGTAACCGACTTCATCCGATTCCGAACCGACCCGCACGGGTTGGGTTGACGCTAATTTATTTCGCTTTGGTTGATCCGATTTTTGAAAAGAAATTCCTGAAAAATAATATAGATTTTAACATTAATTGAGTGTGTACCTGTTCATTTTTCTACACAAACGATAAAATTGATATTAGATATATAATTGTAGACTAATTTCCCATAATTGTATTAAAATATGAACTACTTTTCTTTCACTTCAGACTCTGGTCGGGTGGCGGGTCGATGAAATTTTTTTTGTCGGTTTGGGTCGGGTTGCGAGGTGACTTAAAATATAATTTTCGGGTTATATCCGACCCGCGCAGGACTAACTCGGAGTTGGATTTTTGCTTTTCGGCGCGTTGGCGATGCTTCTCCGCTGATTCTCCGTAGGGTGCAATTCAGCCACTCAGTCCACTGTGATTGGTTGTTCACGAGCTGAATTTTCAGACTACTAACGTCTAGTCAAACCGGAGTGGCAGCAGCGGCAAAAGGCCGGGTCCGTTGAAGGCCGGCTGCGGCGTACAGGTACTGACTGGCCAGTGAACGACCTGCCCCGCGGCCCACAACCACCGACTGCATGCATATACACATATAACCAGCTACAACAAACATGGCGGGTGCGGCAGGGACTTTAAGCAGCAATTAAGTGTGAGTTATGTCAGTGACTACGAAAAAATGTCTCAATACAAATTCTTAGAATGATTGCGCTGATGAATAAATCCGTACATCCAGCGGTGTAGCGCCGCCAGAACGAAAATACTGTGGAAGGGCACGATTTTGGAGTAGTAGTGATTGTAGTCCGTAGCTTGGCAAAGTCTTTTTAAATGGAGAATATAAACATAAATTAAGCAAAAGTAAGAATTTTTTTGTTAGACCTTCCCATGCATGACAATTTTTAAACACATCAACACGAAGAGCAATACAGGAATTCAGAGCCATCCCTGGGTGAAGCGAAGCCGTGTGAAAGAACTTTTGCGAGACCCTTTCCCTTCTCAACTACTCAAGCCCCTCCACTTTCCACAGCTCAATTACCTCTCGAAAAACCTCGTATGCCTGTTGACTAGTGTGGACAAGAACAATGGTTTCGTTTGATGAAAAAAGAAACTTTATTAAACAGTAAAATATGCAACTTGAAAAACTATATTTTACAGGAAAATAAATAAATAAGTGTTAGAGATCATCATTAAGGCTGTTATAGTCAGTCAACATCCGAATCCCCCTCACTAATGTTAAACCTATGGGCGTAGAATGCATTCGTATATTTAAAATATCTCCTCAAGAAATTGATATTTTAAAACTTATTTTCTCTGTGTATGCTTCTTAAAAGATGTCTCTTTTTCTTTTCTTTTTTTTTTCTTAGTTTTCAAAATATTTCTCAAATCTATGCTTAATTTAATATTTTATGTGTTACAACTTGACGAACCTGTGAGTAAGATTCTCACACTTCACATAAAGTTATGTATATATATTTTAGAAATATTTTGACAGCTAAGAAAAAAAGGCACATCCTTTAAGAAAAAGAATACACAGAAAAAAGAAGTTAAAAATATTAATTTCCAGAGATATTTTAAATATATGAATGCATTCTACGCTCATAGGTTTAACATTAGCGAGGGGAATTCGGAAATTGACAGACTAACAACCTTAAAATAGGCCATAGAATCAACCACACACAGGCTTGTTAACAGTTCCTATTCAGCTCATGTACCTACCAAAACTTACAACGCGCCGACTTCGCCTAGGCTAAAGTATAACAATGCCTACAAATCAAGTATAGGCTACAATACAAACATGTTCACTTCTCGAACACCCGCGCTTGTTTATAAATAAATATTTAAGTTTTTTCTATCTACAGATGCACCTAATATTCGGTATTTATTCGATATTTGTCCATATTACCGAATATTCGGTTAGGTCGAATATCAAAATATGCGGTCTGCCGAATATCCGGCCAAACCTAATAACTTAAAAAGAAAACTTCTTAAATACTAGGGGGCTCTGCCCCCTGCTCGCTACGCTCACCAAGTCCCGTTCTGATTTCACAATATCTTAAAACCTGGTAATGTATCCTGTTTTAAAAAGATGATGATGATATCACGAATGGCGACTATCTTCTGTAATCAGGTTATAATGCTTTTTCATTTAACTGGTTATAATGTTTTTTCATTTAATTCATCTTTTTTATTTTTAATATTCATGTGCAAACACAATTTTATGACGTAATTTTCTTTATTTCCTGCTTTCAACATGTGATCATTTAATTATTATTTTAAACTTTCATTATTGTTTTTAATAGTCTTGCGCAAATACATTTTTTATTTGAGATAAAACATAATCCTTTGCGCTTATTTAGAAATTGGCAACAATATAAAAAAATGACTTTTTCAATAAAAGATTTTTTACTCGATTTTTAAGGAGTTTTTGAGTTTTTATTGTCCGACCGTGATAATTTTTTTAATTTCTGAAAGCTTGCTATATTTCGCGTCTGGTGGTATGATTTTCGAATCCGTAGGATGGCTAGAAAAAAAAGTAATAGCTCCTCAAAAAAGTCCCTAGTAAAAAAGCGATGAGAATAACCCGGAATATCTACGCAGAATTTGATTGGTCCATTTCTAAATCGTTTTTGGCTCAGTTCCAGATTACTTTTTTTAATATAGAAGGATATTTTTAAAAACCTTAAACTTCTACTTTTAACTGTGAATTAATAAAGATATGAGGATAATAAAGATATAGAAACACATTAAATTAAAGAGAATGCTTTTACATTATTTATTTCCTGTTTGAAAAGGGACACTTAACAAAATTAACCATTCATGACGACCTTCATAGGAAATAATGATGTACAAATGCAAGTTCCTGAACATTGTCTGTTAAATAGTCTGTTTATTTTTTTTTCTTGCTTTTTCACGACCAGGGTGTTTCTAAACAAAATGGAACAAACTTTCAGGGAGTGATAATAGGCATCAAGACAAACCAGGATCGCAATCCGCGATTTTTTCGTCAAAAATACAGTGTATATCATACCAGGCCGGACGTGGATTTTCGTTTGTGACTTTAACAATAATGAAGATATTGTTTTTCAAAAGGCTTACTTTGATTTCTATGAAATATGACATGACAAGAAGTGCTGGAAATTGCCACCCTTCAAATCTAAACAACACTGAGCTGGACATTCCATAATTCAGAATGTAGCTGATAGCACATACACTGTGCCACTGGCCAAAATTCAGTGTCATCACATTTGATACACGCAAAGTTAGTATGATGAAAATCTCGCAAAAATATTTTCATTATTGTTAAAGTTGTGAACGAAAATTCGATTTAAGCTTGTAGTAAATAACACACGCTGTATTTTTTCATTGAATGCATTGTATTTTTGTTGGAATAATTAGATTGAGATTTAGATTTCCTGTACAAAAATTGTTTGTCTTGACCATATTTACCTCAGCTGAAAGGCATTAATTTTAGGAACAGCCAACCTGCATGTTTACAATCTCTGAAAATGATCGCCCGCTCCAGACATTGCTCTCTGGTGCATTTAAAAACTTCCTTGCTAAATTAAATGGAGCAGGAAAGTTATTCTTTCCGAGCTGCCACCATTTGAATAGATTGTATTATTTATTTATTTATTTTTACTTTAGTCCCTTCCCGACAAACAGTAAATGACTAAACATTTCCTTTAAAATTTCTCTTTGATTTTAAAATATTTGTTTTAGAAAACAAGAAAGGTTTATTGAAGCCATGCAATTTAAAGTTTTTTTAATTAAAAAATTTCTTAAATTATCCTCTTCTTAAATAATAACTCAAAGCATAATTTTTTTTTTTTTTTTATTTATTTAACTTTTTTGTACTTTTAAACTCTGAGATACAAGAGTGTTTGATCAGCCGAATATTCGGTATTCGGTTTACCTGTGTGCCGAATGTTTTGTATTTCTCCAAAATCACTCTTCGGTGCTAGAGGTCTGCACCGGCACAATGAAGGCAAATTTTCAAACGGGCCGGCAGAATAATGACAATTTTTTTAACGGGCCGGGCCGATAAAAATTAATAAACGGTTCGGAGCGAGCTGATAATAAAAATTAAATGGGCAAGCCAGGCCGACGGCCGACCAAAAAAAAAAATAAAAGCGGGCTAATCGACCCGATATGACAAATTTAAAAGGATCAAACTATGCAGATAAAATAGGAACAATTTTCAATGGACGTGAGGATGAGAATATATAAGTATAAATGTGCTGCACGTGCCGATGTTAGCTTGACAACATCAATACAGAAATATAACATGCCCAGCGTAGAAATGGGCATCGGAGAGTTACATCGTGTCTAAGGTCTGAGTTCGGACTTAATTTTTTAAGCAGACTCGAACAGGGTAGGATCAGGCTTACATTCCATTCTACATACTCGGACCGGGCCGGAACTGGACTTAATTGTTCCCAGGACGTGTCGAGCAAGCAATTTGTTCTGAAAAAAATAATAATCGCCATAATGAACTTTTGTTTAACGGAATCTTTGGAAATATACTTTAAAAGAATTATAGATAAACATCTTCAAATATCTTCTTTTTTATTATACAGCAACAAAAGTTTTTAACCATCTTTTTTTTTGTTTTACTCTTCTAAACTACATTAATTTTTTTAATGTCTTTATTTGAATGTAATACTCTAAGTGATAATTAATGTTCTGTTTTCTATGGCTTGTAAAGATATAATAATCTAAAATATACTGTAAAAAATCCCCATAAATATGTATGCAGTATTCGTTAAAAGGATCTTAATTGTATGTTAAGAAAAATCGGAATTTTTTGTAGAAATTGGGTCGGGTCGGGCCGGGCCGAGCGCGGACCTGGAAAATCCGGCCCGTGTAGACCTCTATTCGGTGCTTTCCCAGGTTTATCGTGAAAAATACCGTATATACTCGTGTATAAGTCGACCCCCCCCCCCCCCCCCCCCAATTCCTACGCAAAATTTTGGAAAAAATTGAATTTTCGTGTATAAGTCGAACCACATTTCTGGTAGTATGTTGAAAAATAATTTGTAATCGAGGATGAAAAAAAAAATAAATTTTCATTAAATTAGTAAACTTTTTACGTTTCTAATCAGACTTCTTTTTTTTTTAAATTCAACATTTTAAAATTGTATAATTATGTAAAACTGAAGAAGCTTAAACTATTTTGAAAGCTATTCACATCAATTTAATGATTACTTACTTTTTTTTTTTTTTTTTTTTTTTTGAAAAATCTATTCAAGCCTTATTTACAAGGGTAAACAACTTCTTAAACTGCTATAATATAGTACTTCTTTGTATTGTAGTACTTTTAGGAGAGAAATCTAGAAGCAATCTCAAGTTGAACTCTTTTTAAAAAGGGGATTAAAATGTTGAAAGAGATGCCCCTGTATTAAAGGGAATTCTATCCCAAGAGAAAATGAGTGCAGAACAATTACAGAGACATTATTGTTGAGATTTTTTTTTATCAATCACAATTGTCCGCTTTTATCTGTCTCTCCAACCTAGACCCATATGTGATTAATTAAAAGACTTGCACATTCACCAATTATCTGCGAAAAAAATATGACTCCGGTATTTCACTCCGCTATTTTTTTTTACTTACTCGTGTATAAGTCGACCCCCCATTTTGAGCTCCCAAATTTTGTCTAAAATTCTTCGACTTATACACGAGTATATACGGTAATTCACAATATTTAGCTTTAAACAATTTTTTTTTAAATTTCCCGGGCACGATACTTTTTTTGGCGGGAGGCCCATGTGCTCGCCCACTCGTAAGAACGGTTCTGCAGAAACTTAACGTTTTAAAAAATTAAATATTAAAAATGAGTTTCTAACATTTTTCAAAATGGAGAATTGAATTGAAAAAGTTTTTTTCCTCCATTAGGGAGGCCCTGCCCTCCTGAACATCCGTTTAAAATATTTTTAACACATGAAAATAAAAATAAAACTAAAAATTGTCTTCCACTGAAGAGGGGGGGTGGGGCGTTTCAGTGGAACTCTTGCCCTCCTGACAAAAAATCTTTCTTTCTTTTATAGTGGAATTATTTTTTATTTGAAAAGTACGTTAAAAAAAGTGCATAAAGTTATTTTTAGGTAAAAAAGTTTTTAGTTTAAGCGACTTTAGAAGCATAAATTTTGTTATATTTTTCCAAAACATCAGAGGGAAAATTCAGTTAAATAAATTTCAAAATCCAGTGAGAGGCAGTGGCCTTCTTCTGCTTCCCTTTGCCGATGTCTATGGGCGTAAATCTATACAGGTGGCTGGCGTGCCAAATGCTACCAGGGGCGTATGTCCGGTAGGCAACGTCAGATTTTGGCAACCAATTTTAGCGTTGATGATTTTAGTATAAATGATAGGTTAGATCAGCCATACTCAACCTGCGGCCCGGCGACCTTTTATGTGCGGCCCGAGACACATAATCATTATACCCTATTGATAAAATTAATTGATATGTGTTTTCAAAGATTTTAATATTTTAACTGCTCTTTATATGTTTTCATGAGAAAATAATTTCCTGTTATTCCTAATTACTAATTTAAAATTACTGACGGAGAAACCTTTTTTATGCAGTGAATAATCTCCACGTGCAGCGAACGATTGAAATAAGAACATGTTAAAAACCAGACCCCAATTACCAATAAGTACTTCAAGTGCCGCAGCTGAAAAACATAGTGAACAAAACCAGAGACTGTCGAAACTAACTAATTGGAGAAACTCTGCAGACCTCCCTCCTTCAAACTACAGCTGTCTTATCCCGCGCGTGTGCACAGAACTTAAAAACATTCCCTTCAGTTTCCAAAATGTTTCTGAGCAGTTAAGACGCTCTTGTACATATATGATGTAAATATATTTAATATAATGTAAAATTGGAGCACTTATACGCAGCCTCCAAACGCGACTTAAAACATGTACATCTAGCCAAGAATTATATTATATTCAAAGGAAAATGAATCTTCTGTTTATTTTACACAATTGTCATTTTCTACTAATACTATTTATTATTCTTCCAATATAAGTGAATCAATGGATCAGATAAATATCGCTACAACACTTTGGATTACTACTGTGGGTATATTCAGCGCAAAAAGGAAAATCTCAGGTAAGCTGAACAAACTTCTTTAACATATCAAAAGATGAAAATGTATATTAAATTTGAAGACTGATTTAACTATTTATAAAAATAAGAAAATTTTTTACGCTACCGACGGTTCCCCTAACAATTACCTTAAAATATCTTAAATGACGTTTCCTTAGCCAAAGTTCTTTTTACATGTAGTTTTACTTGTGCTATTGTAGTGTATACATTTCTTAATCCAGAACACTAAACAAACATTATTCCAAATTAATTTAATTTGCACTGTGTATTTCTACATTAACACAAAAAAGTTTTTGTATTGAGAAAAAACTGATTTATTAGAAAAAATCCTTTTTTTTTTTTTAAGAATTTGGAATTGCTGCATTGTTATATTGTTGCGTTTTATACTTATCATATAGCTAATAAGGCTTATTAGGGTTAAATATTTGTCGAAGAAAAAGTTGTCAGCAAAAAGTTTTATACCACTATTTCAAAACAACAATCTTCGTGGCATTTACAATATAAATCTAATTTTTTTTTCATTATTATACAAGTGTGTTGCGGCCCGCCTAACGTCGCAAATATATGTGTGCGGCCCGCGAGAAAAAAAGGTTGAGTACGGCTGGGTTAGATGGTACAGATAACTAAACTAACAGTCAACTGGTGCAGCGGGTGAAGTTGTTCAATGTCAGCTCTGCGCTCCATTTTAATTTTGAATTCATTGCTGAAACGTCAGTTGAGAGACCCGAATATATTTGTATGGATTTTTGTAAGACTTTTTCTATGGAGACTCCAAAAGTTTTTGTATGTCTCGCGATAACTACCACAAAATGCATCCGATTAGCTTGTAAGGTATGTTAGTTGTGTATTCCAATCCAGGATTAGCGCATAGCTTTGGTTAAATTTGATTCAGTCGTTCGAAAAATATGGAACATTTTCTTTTACGTCATAATGCATTATGGGAATTCAGACGGTATTCATATCTTATCATTCATCGAAATAAAATGGTTACATTTGAATAGCTGATTTAAATGTTACATTATGGATGCTAAATTTTATGTGTGATGTCTTAAAATCAGCCATACTCAACCTGCGGGCCGCATGTGGCCCGCCGACCTTTTATATGTGTCCCGAGACACATAATCATTAATCCATATTTTTTTAATTGGGATATGCATAAAAAGTATTTAAGATCTTCGCTGTTGTTTTATATATTTTCAGGGGTAAACAAAATCTGTCCTATAATTTATAATTAATTTAAAATAATGTTGAAGCCTCTTAAATGTTCTGAATGCTACACTGCAAAAAATAATTGTTGATTTTACAGTATAAAACTGGCACCCCAACTGCCAGTATTATACCGTAAAATTAACAGTATTACTGCTTGCACGGCAACGTATTACTGCTTATTTTACTGTTTAATACTGTTAATTTTACGGTATAATACTGGCAGCTGGGGTGCCAGTTTTATACTGTAAAATCAACAATTATTTTTTGCAGTGTACATTCATTGAATGCCATGAACCCTGAACCTCGGAGAGCAAATTGTAAACGAATTAATTTAATTTTAATAAATTTGGATATAATCAGAAATTACAATGTACCTAATTATTAAAAAAAAAATTATTAAAATTTCTCAGACAAAGCACAGTTATATGCAATCTGTATATGTGGTTCGCCCAAATGAAAAAAGAAACTTTTACTACAACGGCCGTAAGTATCTTTTTCATTTGGGTGACCCATATATTTAAATTCATTCCTATTTCTATTTGGAAAACTTCGGTGTTTTTTTCCCTCCCTGTATTATTTAAATAATTCTTTTTTATGAGGGAAAATTTGCTTAACCCTCGACTGGCGTCGAGAAACTTTTATGTGCTTACAGGTATTGGTGCCGTTTCGTCTGGGTCACGTGGGGTAAAATAGGTAGGTTTCAAAAGTAAATTTATAAAAAAATACCTGTTGTAATTTTTTGCAATTCTTTTGCGAAATTAGTGTGTTACAGGTATCAGTTATCATTTTTCAATGAATAACAAAATATCTGTTGCTACATTATTATACTTGGTAGCCATTTTAAAATTTTGGATGATATGACTTGGTTGTAATGATGAGAAAAACTTTGGATTTACAATAAATAAGAACTTATCAGCTTCTTTATCTATTGTATAGCATAAAACACTTATTCGGGATTAACTTTCTACATTTTTTATTACAAAATAACGTAAAATTAATATTTTAGAGCAAAAAAAAAAAAAAAAAAAACCTATGTGACGTAAAATAGTTATACTGCTAGGCTTAACAAACAAATAGCAATTTTTTTTTTTTTTTTTTTTTTGTAATAATTGACATTAACAATATAGTGCTCTAAAACTATTTACTTTAAGTTTATTAAAAATTAATTTAATTCGATAAATTAATCTATAGTAAAAGTAAAACATGCAATTTTCAGCCTTTATGCTTACTTTGTACCAATTGAAGTGACAGGAAAACTAGTTGTTAGGGGCCACCGTAATACTTACTCATCATGGATATGCATAATATAAAATATGAAAATAAAACATGTGTAAACTATTTATAAAATGCATTGCAATTCGAATAAAATCGTGGCTTGATGACGTCATAAACTTTAAAGGCTCTATTACTGAGTTGCGTAAAAGAAACATCCTTATAACTCCAAAAATGATAATCCTATGAACTAACAGTTTACTGTGTCGGATTAAGCGTCTCATTTCCAATTAAAATATATCTTTGAATTGCAATTTGAATGAAATACAAGGTCACGAAAAATCGAAGAGTGTGGAAAATAGGATTCCAAATATCTCGGCAACTAGTTATTCGATTGACTTCATTCTTTATGCAAAATTTATGTTTTTTTCATTGCCTTATATTCACTCCTTAAAATAAACATTTTCGAAAATTTTTGTATACTTTTTATCAGAACGAATATTTCGAGAGTCCGAATAAAAATAGTTCCGGATAATCGAGGTTACTGAAATTCAATAAGCTTCTTCCCATTATTACATACTAAGTACATACCCAATTTCAAGTCTCTATCGCAATTTGTTCGGGAGATAGAGCGTTTACAGCTACACAGACAGACAGACGGTTTTTTTTTTTTTTTTCTCTCTCTAAAAATATGTTTTTTTGGAATCTCCAGTGTCTGAAACGTGTAAATCCGACAATTTTTTTTTTTTTAAACGATTGCAAGACTTATCCTATACTAAGTATGATGGGTAAGTAAAATAAGAGAAATAGAAGCCCGAAATAACAAATAAATCGTGGTTAAAAGTCTTACTAACAAAGTTATTGATTATTTAGAAGACGAAAACTTATCTAATTTAAAAGTAATTAGTGCAGGCAAATTATATCAGAATTGGATTTTAAGTCAAAGTTTTTGAACAGGACAACAAATTAGATATTTCTTGCAATTCCAAAGAGAGTGGATGTTCCTATTTCACGTTTCCTGAGAAAGACATGTTTGATTCATCAATGAACTTATAATCCAGACTATTTCTTCTCTTAAATCTGTTGTTTAATATTTTCAGCATTCTAAAGAACACTTTTAAGCAGATTCATGTGCAATTATTAATTTAATTATAAATAAGTATACTTATTTTACCCCACAGCATGGGTAAAATAGTTGATTGACAATGTGTTTTAAAATACCATTATGAGTAATAATTTGCAATTTTATTATTGAAATTATCCTTGAAATGGTGAGAGCAGCAATGTTCATTTGCACGTTCTATGTAATTTTTTGGCAGTTTAAAATGATATATATTTTTGGCAATCTAAGTATAAATTTAAAAAATGCTGTTTTTATAACTTTTTACCCCACTTGACCCTATAACTTTTTTTTTTTTAAATATATATATATATATATATATATATATATATATATATATATATATTTAATGGTATTTTTCCATGACTGTATTTATCAGTTTAATAAATAAGTATATCACGTAAATGATTTATTATTTTTATCTGAATCTTAATGTTTGATGAAAAATTACACGAGTAGACAAATATGTGGGGACAAAATGGCACCACACCACCAGTTAAGGCTGGTGATCAGTGAACTTCCCGATTCCCTTCGCTAATGTTAAACCTCTGGGCATAGGATGCATTCGTACATTTAAAATATCGCCTTAGGAAATTAATATTTTTAACTTATGTTTTCTTTGTACTGTTCTTAAAGGATGTCTCTTTTTTTCTTAGTCATCAAAATACATATTTTTTTTAAATATGTGCTTAATTCATAATTTTATTTGTAAAAATCTTAGCGAAACTGAATACGATTTTAACACTACACATAAAATTAAACACATATTTTAGAAAAAAAATTACAACTAAAAGAGACATCCTTTAAGAAGTGTACACAAAAAACAGAAGTTAAAATGTTAATTTCCCGAGAAGCTATTTTAAATATACGAATACATCCTACACCCATGGGTTTAACATTAGTGAGGGGAATCGGGAAGTTCACTAACGAACAGCCTTAAGGCTGTTCGTTAGTGTTCGTTAACAAAATGTCGCATAACGTGCAACTATAAACTTAAAGTTTAAAGCGTTTGTGATGTGAGACTTAAAATTCTATGAAAATTTAAGGTTCTCAATTGACAAGAGCACAAAACACAAAAACAAATTTGAACCAGCGATCGAAAAACTAAACACGCTATTTTTTTTCCCCCCACAACCAAAGGCAGAATAGGCAGAAGCCTCAAATATAATTTTGCCGCAGGCACCTATAAGCGTATAGTTACGCCACTTGTACATCATTAACGTGTCATATTCAGATCAGAAAGAAATCAGTTATTTAAGTGCTCACTCTCAAAAATACATACAATTCAAAGCGTAAGGCAACATTGTAACAATTAACCATCTTCATTGAAATAAATGCAAATCTGTCAGATTTATGTACGATGTCTACGAATTCTTGCAGCAACAAAAAAAGAAGGGTGACAATACCAAATGGCGTAAGAAAGGGGCTACAATTCTAGAACAAAATAGTTAAAATACAAAAGAAATTGTTTTCTATATTTCTAAAGTCAACCGTTTGAATTCTACTGTAAAAATAAATCAAACTGTATTATCCCTCACGATTAGATGATAATCAAGAGCCTGATTAATGCATGGTCCTGCAAATA
This sequence comes from Maratus michaelseni, assembly GCA_963931845.1. Classification (NCBI taxonomy): domain Eukaryota; kingdom Metazoa; phylum Arthropoda; class Arachnida; order Araneae; family Salticidae; genus Maratus; species Maratus michaelseni. The sequence goes on along the minus strand of OZ007587.1, from coordinate 377,613,339 downwards.
GACTTGGACCCCTGAATTTCAGAGTGCCCCCCCCCCCCCCTTCCCAAATAACATATTTCATACCTGCTCAAATGAAATTTTACATTCAATCATTTACATTTCGTAGGGATATCAAATTTCAAAAATCTTTCAGCTCACAGTTTTAAAAACTTTATGAACGTATAACTTTAAGTTATACAGTTTATTTTAACTTCATAAATTTCTCATTTTTTGTAAAATTCAATATTTTTTCTGAATCAAAAAGCTAAGTCTGGCCCTCTAAATGTGAACTTTGCCCCCGAAAACTGGTGGCGTCTGTTCACCTCAGATTTGGAAATAAAATAAGAGGTCATATACGCGGCGGTCCGCAAACTGTAGCAGGACTTTGACTGCACTTTGGCTAAGGTGCAAACAGACGGAACGTCTCCTGATCGGTACGTCAGCTGTGGTATATCGGACTCTTTGATGTTTTATGACTTTCTTAGCATGTCTAAAGCTCAGAGGTCAAGCAGGGAACGGTGAAGACAGATGGTCAACGCTTCTTTCTTTTTATTGAAAGCCCTTTTCTTTTGTCAATAACCACAAAATCATTCGAAAAAAAAAAAAAATGAGAAGTTGTATGAGTTACGTCCATTTCAGGATGACTTGCTTAGACTGCGAATGAACACACCATTAATTGGGAACTGATGATCAGAGCCACAGAAGGGTGGTGCGAGCGGTGAAATTTGGATAGGCGCTGATAGGCTTCATCGGCGCCGTAACGTATCACTACTAATCAGATTCTTTGCATGCAAAACAGGATTACTGAAGCGCTGATGATGATGATAATTCATGTGCTTCATTCAGCTAAGCAAATCAAGAATAGTTAAAGAGAAAAAAAAAATTAAGGTCATTTTTTAAAAATCCATGAAGACACAGACAGTAAATTGCTTTATTTTATTAATCTGTTTGTGACATGACATTCAAGGTTTAGTTTTGTCATGCGAAAAAAGTCTGTGTTGAATTCAGATTTTTTTACCTCTGGGAGAGATTATTGCAGCTTCAGACGGGGGGGGGGGGGGGCATTTTGGTGTTCCGGAAGATATTTGGCCTTCGAGACCATTAATAAACATAAAATCATAAATCTTCCGGGGAATTGGGATTTTAATGCTCAGGGAGGGGAATGCCCCCTTTCCCCCAGACCATCCAAATGAATTCATCACTGGAAAAACATGAAAATGGTTTCTCTCTTACGCTGAAGTCAACTGTCGACCGCACAATAATATTATCCACAGTTCTCTTACTTTGATAAAGAAAATCAAAATGATAACAAATAAAATATCTGCTACAAAAAAACAAACAATGCACGCCTGAAAAATTGCATCGCTATCTTATAAAAGATCAAAACTCTAAAATACCAAGTACATCGCGAGTTCATGGTCAATTCCAAATCGGTAACAAAACGAAACTTTTAATCTCTGCTTATCTCTGAATAGAATCGAGCCGAACCTTATATGCGCGCCTTGCAAGGAAGTGTCGAAAGTGAAATACCTGCAATCGCGCGAAACGAGACGAATACGGCTACTCCCATGTTACGCGTGCTTTAAGTAGCACATAATAGTAGCAGCAGCAGCATGTGGCAAAATAAGAGAGTTGGGGCAATCCAAGCACAAAAACCTACATACCTGAAAAGGGTTTTCGGAAAGGACTTTCACAAAAAAGCGTAGATCCAGAGTGTGTGCCAGTCCAACGCGGTTATGCAGTGTTAGGAAAAGTCTCAACCAGTTTTCATTCGTGGCCCAGACAAATGCGAGAGAAAGTAAACGCAAGGTAAACAAAACAAAAACAAGAAATCCGAAAAGAGTAAAGCTATTTGAGCAAAGTAGGTCGTGCGAGGTCAATAATTCACCGTTCGACAGTGGCTGCTGCGGAAACTTTCTTCTATACGAGTGGTCAAGTCAACTCAAAAAAGCAATATGCAAGCAAAAGATGACGACCACTACTAGAATAAAGTAAAACGGTCTATATAAAGAACGGTTACGAGTATTTAAAAACTTCCAGGGTCACTTCGAGAAAATGCTTATAAAAAGGTGCCGACATATTAATTTTTTTTCTAACCCGAGTATTCCACAGTGCGATTTGGGATTCTGTAACTTCAACTGCGTATAACTTTATTGGCAATATAGTAGTAATAACAGGGGTCGATCCAGGTAAAATTTGAGGTCTATTTAGGACTCCTTCACAAAAATCCATTTAATAAAACAAGCCCTTTCACAAAATTCCTCTTAATAAAACAGGGCCCCCCTTCAGAAAATTCCTCTTAATAAAATAGATCCCTTCGCAAAATTTCATTCCATAAAAACATACTCTTCATGAATTATTTTTATTTTGTTGTTAGGTTTTAAAATGTATAATTTGCAAACACGGTAAGTTCACCAGAAGCGAAGACTTTTGTAGAAAGACTTACAGAAATTATTAAAAGTGGTTCGAATGAGTAACTGGTTGTTGGTTGATTTATGACGGCCGATTATCTACTCGAGGAACATAGGGGGTAGGGGGGTGTCCTCCGTGGGGGTCCTTCTAAGGGATCCTAACCCGTATTTACGGCAAGGTTCGAAGAAAACCACGGAAAACTTCAAACGATTAGGTCGACGAGCGCGACAGGGGTTTAAACCTAACACCTCCCTTCTACCAGCTTTGAGAGCAGAACCTCTCAACCACTGGTGAGGCCGAAAGAGTAACTGGATTTCATCTTTAGTTACAAAATGTTTTTCACAAAAACAGGGGTCAGTCCAGGCTTTTCACCTAGGTTCCTGTTTTTGTGAAATTGTGAACAGCTTATTACATTTGTGAAAAATCTAATCGTAATTTTGTGAATTTGAAATGATCTTCATAATCAGGTTCTTGTTTATACATTTTTAAGAAGATATATATATATATATATATATATATATGTAAAATATACATATTTCCTTTATATATATATATATAAAAGTGACAGTCCGATTTTACTTTTAAATGATTAAATTTGTAAAACGTACATTTTGGGAAGGGAAAAGTTTTGTGAAAAGATCTATTTTTATTGCAAAGAATTTTGTAAAGGGCCCTGTTTAAAAAAAAAAAAAAAAAGTGAAGGATCCTGTTTGGAAATGAAAAAAATTGGGAAAAGTCCTTTGAAGGACCCAATATCTTCCTAAACAAATCCTTGCACAAAAATAACTTATTTTTCACAAAATGGGCCCCCAAGAAGAAAAAATCGACCGCTGGATAATGAAATACATATTTCCTTTATATATGTAAAAGTGACAGTCAGATCGCCCATTGGATAATGAAGTATAACATGACCAGTGAACCCATGTGAAGATTTTGCACTGCAGTCTAATATTTTTATCAATATCTAATATTTTTTAGATGCAAGTTTAAACTTCGAAAATAAAGGACTAAAGATATCTGCAAACAACATTAGTCAAGCCAGAATATCATCTCATTAATTCCATCAAAGTTTCAGTAAAAACCTACCAAAGATAGAAAAAAAAAATCGTATTTTAATTGCATTTGGGGGTAACATCATCTGTTTCAGGGAAAGAAAAAAAAACATGGGATAAAGAAAAATAAATTGAGCATTTGGATTTATTTTTTTCTTTTTAATCATAAATAAAAATAAACCCGTGCAGCAAGTACAAGGTGTCCAAAAAAGGACACACCGATTTTAAAATTAAATAACTCGTAAGAGGAGATCGATAGATGAACGAAACAAGTGGCATGTTTATTTTGAAAGCCAGAAAAATCTGATACAGAAGTTTCAAAATTAGTTACAAATTTTGTCGATAGATGGCGCTGTATGCTATAGTTACAGTACAGAATCCAAGAATTAGGCTTCAGACTGTCCTTTGGGAGCAGAGGTTGCAATGACATCACAATCGATTCAAAATGTGCACTTTTTGCGTCGCTAAGATCCTCTCTCAAAATCACCCCTCTTCCATTCTTCGTTTGCACCATCTTAATGATGCAAAATGTGCACATTTTGCATGGATTGTGATGTTATTGCATTGCAACCTCTGCTCCCAAAGGACAGTTTGAAGCCGAATTCTCGAATCTGTGCTGTAACTACAGCATATAGCGCCACCTATCGACAAAATTTGTAACTAATGTTGAAACTTCTGTATCAGATTTTTACGGCTTTCTAAATAAACATACCACTTGTTTCATTCTTCTATTGATCTCCTCTTACGAGTTATTTAATTTAAAAATCAGGGTGTCCTTTGTTGGAGTCCCAATTTATATTTACTGAATTTTTTTTTTATAATATAATCATTGTTGCGATATTTTATTTTTGTGGCAACACTAGTTTGAGGAAAACCTTACATTTAATTTATGAAAACAATGCCAGTTTAATATATCTATATTAATTACTTATTGTATTGCAATATTTATCATAAAGCTATTTAAAAAATTTAAAAACATTAAAGAATATAAATGTAATTTATCGAAAACTAGCAAGCTACGCCCGCTGCGCTGGTCGGTTTCTACAAATGAACCTTGAATCAAACGAAATATATCTTTTAATTTGACCTTGTATTTGAAAACAATCTGTATATTTAGCTGGAATATCCTTCCACATTACTGAAAAATGACGTGATTGCGCTATTATATTTTCTAATGTGCAGTCAAAATTTTAGCTGTTAAGGACCAACTCTTTTATTTGGTCATTTACAATTAGGGTTTGCTAAAGAATGATAAAACTATATGCAATATACTAAAACCGTCACTAAAAATTATCGAAGTAACAATGCAAACAAATTAACTAACAAAATCCATTCAGTAGAAGTTTTTATAAAGGCTAATCTTTGATAATCGGGTTCATCTGATTATAGAACTTTTCCACATAATTCTAAAACTAACAGAACGATATAAAATATACTAAAACCATCCTTACAAATTATCTACTTAACAATGCAAGTCTCAAAAAATACGCCCAGTAAAAACTTTCAAAAAGGCTAATCTTTCGGAATCGGGTTCACCTGACTATATAACCTTCACACATAACTGTTTGACTAAGCAACGTAGAACAATATGTAGTACATTAAAACAATTCCTGAAACAGCATCTAACTAACAATACAATTCTCATCAAAATCCGTCCAGTTGAACTTTTTCACAAGGCTAATCTTTCATAATCGGAATCAAATATTGAAAAGGCTAATATTTGATAAAAAAATGGTCACCCGATTTTCGAATTTCCCCCTATAATTCTAGAACTAAGCAACGTAGAATGATATGTTATATAATAAAACTTTCCCTAGAAAATTATCCAACAGTGTAGGTTCCATCGAAATCCATTCGACAAAATCTTTTAAAAAGGCTAATCTTTCATAATCGGATTGATCTGATTATAGAACTTCCCAGAATAATTCTATAACTAAGCTACGTAGAACGATATGTTATACAATAAAACCTTCCCTAAAAAATTATCTTACAGTTTAAGTTCTACGAAAATCCATTCAGCAGAACTGAGTTATAAGCAGGCGGAACAAAATTTCATATATGTAGAAGTAAATAGAAGTATATTGCTATTAATATAGTTTGCATTTGAATAAAAAAAAGGTACTTTTCGGTTAGCCGGGCGCCAGTGATATATGTGCATATATATATATATATATGTGTGTGTATATTCATACATATAAGTATATATATATATGTATGTATATACATGTATTTGTGTAGATATATATGTATATATGTGTGTATATATAATATATATACATGTATATATATATCACTGGTGCCCAGCTAGCCGAAAAGTACCAAAAAAATACTGCAAAAATGCAGTCGTACACTTAAAAAAAAAACACCTTTTGGCTTAAAATCTCTCATCAAAACTGTTTTTCTTTTTTCTTTTTTTTAAAAATAAAATTGGTAACAGTTTTTTCTTTTATTTTTCCTGATGTATAGCCATTTCAATTCTTTCTGCAACAAAAAAAGATACCTTTTGGCTTAAAATCAAATTGTTTGGGGTCAAAAGTAAAATCAAAATCACCAAAAATAAAAGATACATCGCCAAATATTGTTTCAATATGGAAATCTTGCCTCTTGAATAATTTTTTAAGCATTACGAACATTCCCAATCATGTTTAAATTAAATATTTTCGTTTTATAATATTATCTCATCATTTTTTTCTTTCTCTTTCTTTTTTTTAAATAAAATTATTAACACTTTTTCTTTTATTTTTCGACGTGTATAGCCTTTTCATTTCTTTCTGCAACAGTAATGATCGCCAAAAAATTAGCAATGGTAACCTTTTCAGCCAAAATAACATAACTTTCTATCATAATTCTATAACAAATATACGTAGAACGTCGTGTTATATACTAAAACCTTCCCTGAAAAATTATCTCTCGAACAGTGCAAGTTCCATCAAAATCCTTTCGGCAGAACTAGAGTTATAAAGGAACGGAACGAAATTTCCGTTTGTGTTTTATATACACTGCTCAAAACAATTAAAGGATATTGCAGTTTTAGGTGGATTTTGTATCTGGGAAACTTTTTAGCTGATTGATACATGGTCGACAGACATAGTAGGTTATATGAGAAGAAATTACACATGTTTGGCAGAAAAAAATGCATTTTATTGCGCATTTGTGTACAAAATGAAAAAAACACAATTTGTGCATATGAGAAAAAAAGAATAAGAAAAGGTGTTTTCTTCAAAGAAAATCATTTTCAGTAGGGGGTATGGTTTCCACGGGCGGCCAGCAACGTTGAACACCTTTGAGGCATGGACTCAATGAGGCTATTAATGACGAGTTGGGGTATTCTGCCCCACTCTTCCAGAAGAGCTCTTTCCAGTTCTTGGAGAGTTTGTGGGGGTTGTTGGCGGCCAGAAACTCGTCTTCCTAGAGCGTCCCAAACGTGCTCGATTGGATTCATGTCTGGAGAACACGCTGGCCATTCCATTCGAACGATTCCTTCCTCGAAAAGGAAATCCTCCACCAGGTTTGCACGATGTGGCCTGCAGTTATCGTCCATTAAAATGAAGTTATCTCCGATTGCTGCAGCGTAAGGGACTACAATAGGTCTGAGGATCTCATCCCTATATCGGCGACCAGTCAGAGCTCCATCTCGAATGATGTAGAGGTCAGTGCGCCCGTCAATGGAGATGCCACCATACACCAACACTCCTCCACCGCCAAATCTGACACTTTCGTGCACGAACGCAGGATTATTCCTACTGCCACGGTCCCTCCAGATGAAAATACGCCTATTATCCGGATGCACAGAAAAACGGGACTCGTCAGAAAACAGAATATTGCTCCATTCATTTCTCCTCCAGTTGACATGCTCGGTTGCCCACTCCCTGCGGTCGCGACGATGCCTTGATGTTAATCTAACACGTACCATCGGTTGGCGAGCATACAGACCTACAGCATGGAGCCGGTTTCGGACAGTCTGAGTTGAAATCGTGGTGCCTGTAGCCGAGCGAAGGTGTTGTTGGAGAAGAGTAGCGTTCATGTTTCGGTGTCTCCGAGCTGTTAACGCTAAATACCGATCTTCATTGGGCGTTGTTGCCCATCTACGACCTTGCCCTGGTCTTCGGCCTGCACATCCACTCTCCAAAAAACGGTTCCAGATCCTGGAAATGACACTTTGTGACACTCCAATGGCTTGCGCTACTTCGGCTTGAGTTTGGCCCCCTTCTAACCTACCAACAATTCTCCAAGCTTCTGAATCTGTCAAATGACTTCGCTGAGACATCGTACTCATCGAAACAAAGCAATCACTGAATGCCGATCATCCTTGTCTTCATTCTCTTTTATCCAGTTGAAAGTCAAATTTCATTCGCTGCCGCTGAAGCGACGTTTTTGACGTCGAACTCAAAATTTGCATACTCCACAGTTTGAAAACCAGAAAAATTTGCGTTTGTGATTCTCTTCTTCTATTTTCGGCAAAAAAAATTTCGTTTATATCTTTATTTTATATAAAACTTCAAATATCCTTTAATTGTTTTGAGCAGTGTATATAGTAGATGACACAACATGAACATTTTAAGGTATCTTGAAATGTGGAAGTTTTGCACGTTAATTATCATTTTTTTTTTCACTGTAATGCAATGGGAAATATTAATCTTGTATGGAAAAAATCCAACCCTCTACTCACAAGCCAATAGATCTTGCTCTTGGAGATCACGATTTTGCCTTCCCAGGATTACATCTGCCGCTGGGACAGTTTTTAGACAGTTATTTATTCATAATTTCTTGCTAATGTTTACTATATACCATTTTATCTATTAATGAACTTGTAGAATGCTACTAAGTAAAAAGTAACTACAGACCAGAAAGCGGCTACTAAAAACATCCCATTTTCTGACCAGTGGATACCATTCAAACTTTATGTTTTCTAGCTTTAGTTCAAAGATTGAAACTATCAGCAAAATGTGTCATGATAGATATATTATTTGCACTTATATAGGTTATCTAAAATTTTATATTTAGTGTGCAGTGTACACTCATCCAATGTACCTTTCCATTTCATACCTTAAAATAATACTATTTTTAATATTGTTCTTCAAAACTGATTTGCACCACTTTATCCTTGCTTCTAAAAATTGTTCCGATCTTTTCTCCTCCCCCTGATTGTCTGAACTATTAGCTCGTCACAAATGAAATGTCGGATTTTGTACGTAAACTTTAAACAACAATAACTCTAAGTAAACTGACTTTTATTTATCAAAATAAGCTCTATTATTATTGATTTAATATTAGATGCGGTTTGGGACCAAAGAAACTCCTTGAAGGTGTTTGTGATGGCTGTTTGATTGATGAACATTTTCCATATCAAAAAATGGTCCAAGTACTTTAAAAAGTGATTATTGGTTGGAGAAAGGTTTGAGAAATAGGCAGTGTGAGGAAGAGTCTCATAGTGCAAGCTGTGTGGTTTTTGGACAGTTGTTCTTTAAATGTGCATCTCGTGTTGCCATAAAGCAGTAAAACTTCATTTCTGTTGACCAATCTAGGCCACATAATTCATAATTTTTTATGCATTGGGTCAAGCTGGATGCAATATTTCTGTGTGTTAATAGTTCACAGATTTTCAAAAACGAAGTGTGGATAATACCACCAAACAGTCACCATTATCTTCTTTGGATGAAGTATTGGTTTTGGCATGGGGAATCATCAGCCTCCAGCTATTGTACACGTGCAGATCAGCAACGATTATCATACAAGATCCATTTTACATCACATGTCACTACTGTTCTGACATTCTAAGAAAGCAGAGCAATGCAAACTTCCAGTAGACTTTTCAAGTTTTCTTCCGTGAGCTTATGAGGAAGAAATCTTTGTGTGCATACTGACAGCAGTTTCTTCCTGGTTTAAAAAAGGGCAAGTTGCTGCTGACGAGAAAAGGGAACCTTTTTAGTTTCACAAAGACACTTTTTAATTTTTTAAGTACAGTTTTTAGTTTCGAAAAGACACTTTTTAATTTTTTAAGTACAGTTTTTAATTCCATAAAGACACAGTTTAAAGTCTAAGGTCACTTTTTAGATTCATAGTGGCACATTTTAAACTCTTAAAGTCAATTTACAGATTCTTATGGTACTTTTTATTTTTAAAAGTCTTCTTTTGATTTTTAAAGGAAATTTTAAGATTTAAAAGTCAGAGCACTCTATTCAAGACACAACAAGAGAGTTTTATTATGTAAGCAAATTTTTCTATACAAAAGGCAGTAAGGACACTATTTTTTAAATCAAAAGGCAGGGTGTAGCAACCTCTTGAAACTGTATGGGGAAAACTCTGTAACAATAAAGTGTCAAATGGTGTCATGCTTAATTGCTCTGCCATGTTTATTACAGCTTGGGGAGGGACTCAAATCAAATCATGTTTACAGTGCGGTTTTCTTTTTTATAACTGGTGCTGTGTGTCCACACAGTTATTTTCAAGATTCATATCACCGAATCAGAAAGCACTCTAATGATTCCTTGCTCACATGCAAGGATATTTAACCTTGATGATCAATACCACTTGTGCCAAATGGCGGTGTTTATAAATATAAAAATTACTTCATCCCGAATTCCGACATTTCATCTAAAACAACCTAATATAGGTATTTCCAGTTGCAGGGGCAATTTTCTTTTTCTTCGTATTCCTGATAAGTTTCTCAGATTCAAAAAAAATTTCAAACTATTTTTTAATCCACTCTTTGAGAAAATAAAAATCCAAGATACATTATTCCCAAATATTGCATTATGGCATTTTTGAGAAATATAGAAAAATCATACAACTGACATATTTAGGTGTGATTGTGTTTCAGTATTTTGAATGTAACACTGTTTCCCAAAAGTAATATTAGGTTAATTTAATTGCAAGCTTCTTGCATTAAATAAAGCGATATTAAAATCTAAGTTGGCAGCTTGCAAGAGTAGTATAAATTATCAAATATTTTCCCATTTTTGCAGAGTAGCTAAAAGTAAAATCATGAAAAAGAGAGTTCACAATGAAAGATTAGATTGCATATTTGTGGGAAAATAGAAAGAAAAAAATCATTTCTTAAGTAATGTGGGAAAAAATTACCAGCTTCCCTACAGGCAGTTTCAGGAAGGTGCTGCACCCTGTCTGCCCTTTGGTTTAAAACAGCGGTTCACAACCTGGGGAATGCATACCCCTGGGGGTATGTGAAAATTACAATGGTAATGATGGATAATGCAAAAAATTATGATGAAAAGAGATGAACAAAACTTTAAATTTTTCGTTAAGAAAGAGAGACTTGTGTAAAAATAGGCTATTCGCATAAAATGAGGGAAAATATCTAGTAATTGATTGATCATTTGTTGCCATTATCTCTGCCCACTCCTAATAACATCTTGTGATTTTGCATGCGTCCTTCCTTTTCTATTGTTGTTCTTTTCTTTCTAATAATTCTAGAAATATCTAGAAAAAACACAAATTATATCGGGGGGGGGGGGGGGTTCTGGTTTAGAGGATTTTATTTAAAATCCATTTGAAAGCAGGTCACCAATTTAGTGTTCAACTGGTCAGCATTAGCATAAACTCATTAAATGTGTATTAATGGGTATAGATTCGTCCCTTGTCCTTCTTTGTGAGTGCTTAATTTGAAATCTTCAGCTAATATTTAGCGTTTTGAGTGATTTTATGTTTATATTGTGTTTTTCAAAATGGATAAGTGGTTAAAAATTGAAATTCTTAACTGATAAATGAAAGCAAAAATATTTGAAATAAGTTTATGTGAGAAAGGGTACGCATAAATGGAAAGTCTACGCAATGGGTATGTGAGAGAAAAAAAAGTTGGAAACCGCTGGTTTAAAAAATAACATCCTTCTTGTTCCTCAGTAAAAGAAAAAAAACTTTACTACCTTTTGTACTTAAAAAGTTGTTTGCATAGCATTAAAAATTGACTCCTCCTGTCTTGGAAAGAATGTCCTAAATGTTAAATATTAAAATTGCCTTCAAGAATCAAAAAAATTAAAAATAAAAATATACAAAAAAGTGCCATAAGCATCTAAATTGTGCCCCCTAAGAATCTAAAAAGTGTCCCTTTCCCCCCTGCCCCATTTTAAAACTGGGAGAAACTGAATTTACATTATATAATGTAGAGATGAAAATTATTTAACTTGTGACACAAAGGTTTTCTAAAAACTTGTTTTTGAGGCATAAAGAATTAGTGATTTAATAAGCAAGAGATTAGGGAAATTTTAAGCAGAATGAATAAAATTTCAAAATTAAAAGTTCTTGTAAAATAAAATTAATATACTCTAAAGGCAATTTCTTGAAAGTTATCCAAATCATACATGTATAATTGGACAAGTTTTACAAATTTAAAAACAGCAGGTATTCAACTTTTTTTTTAATATAGTAGTATAAGTGAAAATAATTACTCAGGAATCAAAATTTGCAAAGGTAAGCCATATTTTGCACCAATAAATTTCCTTTTGACAATCATGGTTTTTACACCCAGTCGTCATTTTTTACTCCTAACTTTTGAATTTTTTTTAAGATGCAAATTTGCTTAAATTCCAATTCCAACTAATCGACAATTGAGTGCTACTTGTCTAAGAATTCCAAATAAAATTTCTGTTGTTGTCTTTGCCATTTATAATAGATTACAGTTTCTGGTAAAAAAATTGGCAAACTTTGAAATATTTGGACTTAATAGTTAACTTTGAATTTTTTTTTAACATTATTATTACATCATCAAGAAACTTTCTTTTTTGCTTCAGAAACTTTATTAAGAATCGACTGAATATTGAAGATACAATAAAACAGAACAAGAATGTCTTCATCGAAAATATATCAGAGTCATTCATGAGTATCATAAAAATTCCATGTCATCAAAATGAAGAAAAAAATTAATTTGTAAATATCATGAGCATAAACTTTTATTTAGTTAAAATATTACTTCATTGAAAGATAAATGATGATACAAATAAACATAATTTTTAAAATTATACATTTTAATGCAGGTTACTTTTATCAGACCATCCACAAAGTAAAAATTAGTATCGAAGCTGATAATTTATTACCATTTAATATCGATCATAAATTATGTTTTTTTGTTTCTCATACATTTTTATTTAGCTTACATATTTATATTTTTAGTTTCTCTTATTTTTAGACAAACTACTAGGATATTAAGTAAAACCTTTGAATAACAGATACCTTGGGAGCGAGGAAGTTGTCTGCTATTCAGAGGTTCAGCTTTTAACAAATATATAGATGTTGGCAATCGAAAAAGTTTCCATTACGGAGGTTATACTGTATTTCATGCCAAAAAATTCACTAAAATGTGACGCGGGATGACCAATAAATACTTTTTTTTTAAATTAAATATGACCCTTTTTTGTTTTGTTTATCATCATTACACAATTTATTGTGCTGGCTTTTAAAAAAGTAGGGTAAAATGATTCCTTTAAAAAGGCCACCCCAGTAATTCATCAAATAAAATCAGTGAAATATAACAAATAATAGCACCTTGTAATACTTTTATACTTTTTTTAATCGCTAAAAGATGTAAAATAAAAACAAACAGTAAATAAGTTTTTTTAGAATGTTGACGTTTCAGCTCCATCTGAGATATTATCAAAACAAATAAGAATCCTTATAACAATAAGAAATAAATAAGAAATTCTTATTTGATTTGATAATGGCTCAGATGGAGATGAAACATGTCAACAGACTAATAAAACTTATTTTATTGTTTATAATATTTTTATTTTACGCCTTTCAGAAATTGAAAGAAAGTCACTGAAGTCAAACTTTCATTTTAATACTGTTTCTATACACCATGTACGACAATAAAAATATTAAAAAATACCTAAGGAGTGTTTATTTTGTTTTAAAGGAATTTAAATTAATAATACAGAGTATAATTTTACAGATTTTTCTTGTTATAATATGATATATTCAGATGATGTTTTTATGTTAAACCAATAATATGGAAATAAAATTGTTAACTGATTATGTCATGTGTGACTCAGCTGTTGAACTTTAAAAACAGAGCTAAAGATCCATGCTGGGATTTAAAAATAGGGTTAAATCCTAGAACACGCAAGACACTTGGCGGCGTTGAATTTGGCGAGGCGATAAATGAGTTTTTCTTACTACCAGTTTGTTTCTTACATTTCTCTCCCATTTACTGTGGTTTAATCTGAAAATTGGATTGGTTTATGAGGGACTTAGATTGGATTGGTTGGTTTATTGTGTGTCGGATTTGTGGCATGTGCTTTGTTTTCCCGTTGTTTTTTATTTGTGTGTTTTGTGAAGTGAAGTTTAATGGTTTGAAGTGTTGTCATTGATAATTCATGTTGATTTATGTGAAATATTTGAAGTTATGTTTTTTTAAATTCGTAAAATGTTTGAGTTTTGTTTTTTATAAAAATGAATGTCAGTTTTAAAATTTGATTATGAGAACTTCATAAATAAGGATGTTAAAGATAAATTTAAATTTTGTCCACCTAGTTGAAATAATGAAGCAACACAGAAATGACGCTGGTGAAGTGACTTATTCATTGTTGTAAATGATTGTTAAAATTTAGCACATACTTTGGAGAATGAAGAGAGTGTAAAAGATTCATGTAATGTGTGTGCATCATTGTTGGTTGAGGACAGTGATGAAGATGATATTAAAAACTGGAACCCTCATGAAAAAAAAGAAATATGAGAAATAAAGGTAAATGAATTTTTATTGATTTTATTTGATAAGATTTATTTTACGCATTCTAGGGATTGCTGTAAACCAATTTTTGTTTGCCTAGTAATTTTTTTTTTCATTTAGTGTGCGGGAAGCGCACATACATAAGTTACTGACCACTGCTTGAATGAATTTCATGCATTGTAGAGATTGCTGCATAGCGAGTTTCATGCATCCATCGATTTTTTTTTTTGGTTAAAGTACGTGAAGCATACATGCATAAATTACTTACCACTGCTTGAATGAATTTCAAGCATTCTAGCGATTGCTGTACAGCGAGTTTCATGCGTCCAGTGATTTTTTTTTTTTTCAGACATAAATTACTAACCGCTGCTTGAATGAATTTCATGCATTAAAAAAAATCAGGAATCTCGAAATTCTCCCCTATCATAATCTGTGTACTTTGTGACAGAGAACTCATTACTTGCATAGTTCCTATGAGAATTTCTTTTATGAAGTAAACATTGATTTTATTCTGTTTTGTGACAATTTACAAAGTTTAAGCAATTTTTTCCTAAAAATTTTTTAAATGTTAAAAAAAAATTGTTAAAATTGCTAAAAAGTTATAAGAAGGGAAAAATCTGAAGAAAAGATAGCTAAAAATTTGAAAAAATGGAAAAATCCAAAGGAAAAAAATAGTTAAAAATTTGTAAAAATGGAAAAATCCAGAGGAAAAAATAGTTAAAAATTCGTAAAAATGGAAAAATCCAAAGGAAAAAATAGTTAAAAATTTGTAAAAATGGAAAAATTCAGAGGGATAAAAATAACTAAAAATTTGTAAATTTAAAAATCCAGATGAAAAAAATAGCTAAAAATTTATAAAAATAGAAAAATTCGGAGGAAAAAATTGCTAAAAGTTTGGAAAAATCCAGAAGAAATATTGCTATAAGTTTGTGAAAATGGAAAAATCCAATGGAAAAAATTGCTAAAAGTTTGGAAAAATGGAAAAATCTGCAAGAAATATTGCTAAAAGTTTGTAAAAAATCGAAAAATCCAGAGAAAAATATTGCTAAAATAAAATCAATGTTTACTTTGTGAAAGAGGTTGTAAGACCTGTGTAGTAAGCACGCGTTATTGATTGGGTAAAATATGGAGGTTGCCGATTTTTCAGTTGGCACACGTAAAAACACCAAATCGCGTGCTTTGGCTTGTTCTAGGATTTTGCCAAAAATAGTAATAAACAAACTATACAAAATATATTTTTTAAATATTTATTCTTAAGGAACATAATTCAATTATGAAAATTTAATTGCATTTTAATAATCCAGAGGATTATTTTTGCAGTCTGCACAAAAAAAAATCTACAAAAATAAAATCCATCTACCTTTTTTACACACTAAGATACCACTCAATAGTATCAAAACCATAATGATATTTAAACTAATTTCTATGTGAATTTACAGTTTAAAAATAAATAATAATGAACAAAATACTGTGTTGTCTAATATTTTTATTTCTAAATGTTTTGACATGTGGGGGTTTCTCTTAGGTAACATGGATTATTTTTGAAAAAAGTGGGGGTTTTTCAAACTCTACCTTAATTGGCTGCCACTTTGCAATACAGCGATAAAATGAAAAATGCTTAGTATTAAAAACTAAGTCTGAACAATTTGTAAAAATTAAACCATATTTATTTATTTATTTATTACTAGATTTTATATGGAGAAAATTTCAAAATAAGAGTTCTATTTAAAGGACAGTACAATATTACAGATGCACATATGCAAAATAATTTTTAAATTGCATCTAACTACAAAAATTTTGCAACTGAGGAAAAATGCTTAGGTGCCACTGACGGCTAACATTTTCTGTCAAATTTCTTATACCGTGTAATTACTACAAGCATTTATAAAAAATTAAGGAAATTTTCCAGTATAGAGGTTTTGGCGAGAGAAGGAAATTTGGCAACATATTTCTATTAAAAGTACCAAAATAAGACTTTTAAATGAAAATTATGCTAAACAAAAGGTTAAATAAGCTATGTTGACAAGATGTAAAAAATATTACTTTAATAATGAAAGAATTATGATAGTAAATTGATTTCATTAAATTTGAAATTTTAAAAAATGCATTTTAACAAAAGGTATTGAAAATTACTCAAAAAAAAAAAAAAAAAAAAGGTTATATAATAATACAAGACATAATATCTGTTTCATTTTACTAAAACTGGAAACTCTCAAAAGCAAGGTGCCATTTGGGAGAGCCATGGAGGTAATTGTCCCCATCAAAAAAGAGTGTTAAGTCGTAACAGGTCAGACTTAAAAAATCCAGAAATCCCCCAAAAGCTAAAAATAATGTGACAGACTCTGTAACAAATATGTTACACTCATGCGCCGATGTTTGGTGACTTTTTGACAGTCGCACTTTCAAAGCCCATGTCAAACTACTGTTTTCTAATATGCCGCATACACAAGCACAATAAGACAGGTTACCATTAAAAGAAAAATCACCTAAGTTTGGAAACCTTTTTCCTTTTTATAACCGATTAAATAATAAAAAAAGTGTGACTGTAAGATATCATACACCAGATTTGCTTAAAATAAAAACATTAGCACTAAATAAACACTTTAAACATAGAAATTTATAATCATCAATAATATTTGCTAATAGCAACCTTCTCAAAGTGAGAAACATATTTATCATTTGTGAGTTGAGTACTTCTACTAATTTTTAAAAATTGTGCGAGAGTAAAACTGTATCAATTGCTTCTCAGCTGTACACAGATAGATCAAAAGAAATTTTTGCTTCCCTCAAAGAAAACTTTGCCCTGCCCCCCCCCCCCCCCCCAAGAAATTTTTGAAATAGCGCCCCAGCTCAGAAGGAGGAAGAGAATTTTTGGCTTGGATTTTGATAATACTATAATATTCATTTTTATTTTTTATTTTTTACTAATGATTTCAGTTATTAAACAATAAAGAAAAATGTAGGACTTATAAAGTAATATTGGGAAGGGGAGGGGGTAGAATATATATTATCAATAATAATATTAAAAAAAAAATCTTCATAAATTTTGAAAATTTAATGATTTTTTTTTTTTTTTTTTTTTTTTTTTTTTACACTAAATTTGATTATTTCATCAAAACATTTATATAAAAAATTAGCTCATACCATAGAGGTAAACGTATCGAAAACAAAACATCACTTAATGAGATATAAAGCTTTTACAAAACTAAAAATAATTGCACTGTTACACACAAAATACGTGGCTAGAGAAACTGTTTCGGACAAGAAATTACAAGCAGTCAATGTATGTGTTATTTTAGTGATTTTAGGAAAAACTAATTTTACATAGATTCTTTTAAAATAAATAATTTTTAATGAAAAGGCCATCAAAACATTACCTACATACAAATATCTGACTGAAATTACATGTTTGGTGTCTCTCACCTGTAACAGCTGATACGCAGCACAGTCACATCTTTCGTATATTGGTAGGCACAAACAATGATTTTTTGGTAAAACGAAACAACCAAAAATAAAAGAAAACAAAAATTCTTTTAAGAAACTTCGATTTTCCGATGTAAAATCCAAAGGTGAAGACACGCTACCCGCTAAGCACCTCAGGCGAAGCTGTAAACGATCAGTATCTTCCAAAATCTAGTGTTTACGAGTTTCTCAAGAGTATTGCCAACTTTAAAAAGTTGTCGTACAAATACTGATGTGTTTTTTAATTTGGATTTACGTACCAAGGGAAACATTCCAAAATCAATTTTTTACTGTTGATTAAGGGGACAGATCACCTTTAAAATGGTCAAAAATTCAATTTCAAGGTTTTGATGTCAGTAAATAGTGCATTTTATTCTGAGTAAAAAGGTACCAATGTTTTTCAGAGGCGATAATTATTGACGAAGATATAAAGTAAAACGCAATCGTCATTCTTTGTTTTTGAATGGAGAGTGAAAACTTTAAATGCATTTAATTCACAATAAGTATTTTTAAACTTGCGCGCACGATTTCTCCAAAAATAATTTAGATAGAACCTCAATTTTTTTCAAACTTATTAATGTTGTAACAATGAACAAAATGAACTAGAATCTTTTAATTTGGTCAATAAATTAAAAAATAATTAACTGTAATTATATTAAAAACGCATTTTGAATGCGCTTTTCGATGAATTACAGTTAATTATTTTTTAATTTATTGACCAAATTAAAAGTTTCTAGTTCATTTTGTTCATTGTTACAACATTAATAAGTTTGAAAAAAATTGAGGTTCTATCTAAATTATTTTTGGAGAAATCGTGCGCGCAAGTTGGAAAATCATTGTTGTGAATTAAATGCATTTAAAGTTTTCACTCTCCATTCAAAAACAAAGAATGACGATTGCGTTTTACTTTATATCTTCGTCAATAATTATCGCCTCTGCAAAACATTGGTACCTTTCTACTCAGAATAAAATACACTGTTTACTGATATCAAAACCTTGAAATTGAATTTTTGACCATTTTAAAGGTGATCTGTCCCCTTAAATAAAATTCTAACCTGTTAAAATAAATTTAGAAATGTTTTCTCTCTCTCTTTTTGTTAAAGATTTGTTGCGATTGTTTAATAATTTTTCTCTTAAACTGTGATGGTTCTTATTTTACAAGACAAGCGCTCTTTCCTTGATCATTATTTTTATATTCATGTATTTTCTAAAGAAGATGGAAATATATCATCGTTAGCATTTTTCTACATTATAATGATATTTGATATTATAATGACTCATCAAATTGAATCACTTGGATGCAGGCCCGTCACTAGTCGTAGTCCGTAGCGTCTTCTTGCAAACCTCAATGTATGGGTGTTTTTTTTTTTTTTTTTTTTTTTTCATGTTTCTATATTTTACGACTATTTGATTTTTTTACTCACATTTGTAATGTTTACAGAGTTGCACGAATAGAATAGATTTAAACTTTTTACGCTACCAGGTGAGTGTCACTAAAATTTATAAAAAAATAAACTGAATGGATAACAAATATGGATTTGCTTAAAAGTCCAATAAATAACAAATAAAATAAAAATTTCTTCGTCATATCAGTAGAGTCCTCGATTAATAATTATCTCTGTACAGGGATGACTGGGGTACAGCGCCTAGAATACATAGTGTGGAAACCGGCTGCATATAAGCAACCTTTACATGGGTACGGACATGGGAAAGAATCCTGAACTGTGATTGGCTGATCGGCTCTTTCGTCCATTTAACCCGATTTTAAAAGGCGTTTGTTTTGTTGATACTTGTCATAGATTTTTTTGAAATATAATAACTGAATATACTATATTTGCAGATATAAAATGATTTATTATTAATGCATGAATAATAAATTATGATAATGATTTCAAATAAGTTTTTCAAGAAAATATCTGCTAAACATTTCAAATAGCAATAAAATAATCATAAATATTTAATTATATAAATCTAAATGCTCATTTATCAACATCGGCAAGTTTTAATTTTCTGAAACATTCATGTAATTGTTGTTTATTTCAACGTTATAGTTTATTTATTTATTTTGGTGTGTGTGTGTCTGGGGAGGGGGGGGGGGGATTTTACCTTGCTAACAAAGCAAAAGTGTAAATAAAAGGCTGTTTTAATAAAAATTTAATATAATATTTTTAATTTAATAATTTATCTTTGTTTAATTTAAGATTCAGGAAAGCAAGGAACAAATATAAAATAATACAAATTTAATATAATCTTTTAAATTTATTAATTTATTTTTTGTTTAATTTAAATTTCAGGAAGCAAGGAACAGAAAAAAATTAAATTTAAAATTAAAAAAAAAATACCGAATTTCTTCGAAATCTTAACTCTAAACGTCATTGTTTATATCTGAATATGTAATAAATAATATGTTCCTACAAATAGAGTAAATATGATATTTAAAAACACATGCCTAAAATTTGTAAATGTATTGTCAATACATTAGGACTATAGATATTTATATCTTAATTTTAAATTGATTTTAAGGAATTACACATAATTGAAAGGATAAGAAGAAGAAGGAAAATATACTAAATTTTATTTTAAATCTTTTAAAAAATAGATGAAATATTCCGCCATAAAATAAATTTAACATAACAATATAGAGATAAAAATAGGACATACCTTAATATAAAATAAATTTCCAATTCCTAAGGAAATGCGCACCAGTTACTTACATACATTTTATTAAAACAAGGAAATAATAGAATTCTTTGATACTTCTGATACATCTTAAAAAGAAAAAAAAGAATGGCCTGCGATAGTTATTAGAACTTTTGAATTAGAATAAAAATAAATATATAAAAATCCTGGCAATTACTGAATATTTAATTCTACTTTCCAAATTTCTCAAAAAATTGAGATAATATAATTAAATCCACACAAAAAATCAACATAGCTTTTTTTTTCTTTCTTTTTTTAAAGAGTTAGCTGTTTGGTGCTGCCATCTACAAACACGGTGGCGAAACAAAAATAGTGATTTCTTGGAAACTTCAAATGCATTTCATAAATTGTTTCAAAAATTATAATAAACAGTAATTATAATTTATGAAAATTATCAATTAAATAGATATCTTTTTATAGATTTTCATTAGAAATATTGATTTAATATTTATAAGCATTTAATATTTATAATATAGTTAATTTAACAAATACGACTAGCAATATAAAATTAAAAAAGGGTAATCGGAGTTAATTTTTGTTATTAAAAATTATTTTTTTTAGATAAAATCATATTTTATTTTTATTATTAATATTATATAAATTTTGTTTTCAGCATATTTAATTATAATTTCAAAAATAATTTAACACAATTTCTTCATATTTAAAATTTGACAACTTTGATAGTTACACAGATAAGTTATAATGTATTTATAATTCAAATGTTCAAGTAACACATAATTTCAAGCCAAAACGATTTTTATGCATCTTTAACAATATAAAACAAAAAATATTTTTGTTTTCTAAAATAAGTTTATGTTTTACAGATGTAGCTGACTAAAAAAAAATATGCATCCATTATCATCTTACACAAATAAGCAATTGTTGCACAAATCACAAAATATTATAGTTATACAAAAAGTACCGAATTAAAATTACTTTCCCTTAGAAGCAAACATGATATTTTTAGAAAATAGCTGAATGTTTCGTTTTGTATTTGTCAAATGACTATTGAAATGTCTATTTTCATTTAAAACTAGTTATTATAACCAATGAACTAGCAAATATGCACTTGGAGACTGAAACGAAATATGCACTTTGAGACTGAAACGAAATATGCACTTTGCAGTCTTTCAGTACATTCCAGCTGGATTTTTTTTTTTTTTTTTTTTTTTTTTTTTTTTTTTTATAGTATTGTATTTAAATAATACTTAGTCTCGTAAAGCAATCATTCCATATTTTTACACTTACGTTGTAAACATGCAGATAAATATTCTTTTACATAATGTTGATTTTCTGGAGTTCATTTGATTGTCAATCATTTCCTTCACTACGCCGAAAAACATGGGCATGACGCGTGATGTTGGCCTATACCATTAGCCAATCACAGAGCATGATTCTTTCCCATGTCCGTATCCATGTAAAGGTTGCTTATATGCAAACCGGCTATTCCAGTAATGCTTTAAAAAGTGCTAAAAAGTTGTAGCCCATAAATCTGCAACGGTGTTCCTACTGTTCTTGTATGGAGTATTCCAATCACATACAAAACAATGCGTATCACGTTTTCTAGCCATGCTTTCATAATTTTATAAAAGCTTATAAAAATAAAAGCTTATTAAAAGCTGCGATTAAAGCTTATAATCGCAATAAGTCAGAGGAGAAAAGGATATAATTTAAGTATTTAAAATACTTACCACCAGCAGAAACATTTTAATACAATGTTTACGTTAAGAAGATGGCGCTGCGATCCCATCATAATCTTTTCAGCAACGTTGTACATTTATTGGATTCAATTTTTTAGTAATATTTTGTAGCAGATTTCCACACTATTTATTCTAGGCGCTGTAACTGGGGGCTGATCCGGTATATTTTTAATTTCATACTGTAGAAAGTGCAATTTATAAAATCCCCTGATTTTATTTATTTTATACTCGTTGACCCGCCCCGCTTGAAAATATTTTAGGCATTCTTTTGAAAAATCAGATCAACCCGAACCCGACCCGAAGTAAAAGTCAACCCGACCTGCAACGAAAAAAGCGGGGTACCCGGCCGACCCAGTGCAGGACTCTAGTTTGGTATCCTAAGGTAAAATTTAGTGAAAATGCCAAGTATGGTATCAAAATAGGGAAGTTGCAATCAGCTGATCAATCATTGTACTTCACTTGGAGGTCAGGGTACTTCCACCAATCAGAACTGCCTATTTGTTGTGTGTGACCTCCAGCCTGACGTCAATTGCAACTGCCCTATTAAAGTGTCCACGACATCTTAAGCTTATTTTTTGGTGGGATCGACTGTGCAAATTTCGTAGCTAGTCAAATAAAATTGTTGAGAAATCTCAAAAATAGCCTTTTACAGAGGTTACTAAACGCTTCTTCGGTCTCTTAAACTAATAGGCGGAAAAATCCACATGAGAAAAGTTTCCCCACAATTTTGACCGTTGTCGGAAGCTAGAATTTTCGCTTCGTATTTTTTTCAACAAACCTCACAAAAAAGGGTTTTTAATATTATTTTCAAGTATTTACAGATTTTATGTGCATGTATATGGCATATACACAACAATATTTCACAGACTAAGCATGGAATTGAAGTCCTTCAGCTATGAAGCTGGCGGCTGTGGATCCTTCTCCCACCCTCCCGCAAAAAAAGAACGTATAAGTCTACATCAGAGGACTGGTAACAGTAACGCGACGTTACCCATGTCATACCCGCACAGCGGATCTTGTTCGTGTCGGTTCTAATGTTTTGCTATAGATCGGGCTCGAGCGCGACCTACGTTATATACGGCCGGTGCATGACGTTTAAAACGTCACATGGAATGGATCATTTTTACACGGCGATTGGTGTAAAACGGTGGGCGCGCCGCTTTGCACCAATGACAGTGTAAAAATGATCCAGTCCATGTGACGTTTCAAACGTCATGCACCGGCCATCGAGGCTAACGAAAAAGAAAGGCTACCGCGGTGCTTTACGCATATCTTTTTTTACAGACCGCCGGAGTCACGTGATGCTCGAATGCACCAATACAGGTGTTCGAAACGAGCATCACGTCACTCTAGCGGTCTGTAAAAAAAGATAAGTGGAATGCACCGCGGTAGCCTGTCTTTTTCGTTAGCCTCGCCGGCCATGTATAACGTAGGTCGCGGCTCGAGTCGCTTTGACTCTGTTTTCTGATGCCAGAGGTTAATTTGAAGAATCCGTTGACAGATGTCTACCGAAAACGCACAACGTGACAAGAAAAAAAAATGCGACAGTTTTTAATTTATCGCAAGCATTTGAACGAACTTTTACATTAATGTATTTTACGCAAAATTGGAAGACGACTTTCGATCAGTTTTCAGATTGGGACTTAAAACGACCTATAGATCGCAGCCGTTGGTACAGGAAAATTGCCCCTTTAACTAATGCTAAAGTGCCATTGAAACCATTATTTATTGTAAACGCGTTTGAAAGTGTTAGATATAATTGCGATAGTTTTTCCAGGTATTTTATGTAACGGTATTTTCACTTTCAGAACCGGTTCCAACCGGTTTCAAAATTAAAAATGCCCGCTTATAAAAAAGTAAAAACTAACAACGTTACAGATCGACCTCAGTTATGCTATGCAAAAAAAAAGCATTTAAAAATATTAAAATGCGAGCGAGAAATCGCACAAGAACCTTCCCATAGACTTGACATTAGTTTGAGCGTTTCTTCGCGTGACTAGTGTAGGCTCTTTGCTCTTAAGACCTGGAGCTTGTCTGGAGGTGTCCTGTTTCTGTGATATGAAATCTCACAATGTTTAAATTATGTTATATTTTATTTCTTTCGGCCTTTCACGACGATATTATTTGGATTCAATTCCGTATTTATTTTTATGAGAGTGTTTTGCATCGGGCTTTGATCGGCGTTTTCCTTCGCTCTTTGCCGATGTGCTTTCTCTCCCATCTATTCGTATTGTGATGACGTCATCGAGCTGCTGTCTTTCCTCCTCTCGTGACGTACGCATTAGATAGCGGTAGAGCTCCTATAATGCAGGCTGACGCATCCTTGCAGATTTGGGTCTCAAATTGAAATTCAGTCAGAAAACCAAGCTAATCAGAACCGAGTCTTAGGCAACCCCAACTCCGGCTGCGGTAGATTGATGCTGAACTGAGCACGAATAATCCGAAACAAAATGGATATGCGTCAGCTCCTATTATAGGAGTCTTAGATAGCGGTAGAAAGCTACTCACGTTTCGAAGGCGGGTTTAGTTGACGATCGCTAAAGCGAATTAAAATAAGTGTTTTTAAATGTATTGTTCGGATTTGTTAATTAAGATATTGGCTAATTTTTTTAATTCTCTAATAGATTTAAATCTTGTCGTTCAGATACTTTTGTTGTCCCCGTTTCTTATTATAAATTAAAAATTTCGTTAATTTTAAATCAGAATCTGTTTTGTTGATGAACTGTCATGATGTAGTTTTCGTTTCAAAAAAGATCGCGGGCCCTGCCTGCCTGCGGCCGACGGATGCGTGGTCCGGCGAAATTCTACGACGATGTCTCCCTGTCTGAATTTATTGCCTAATGGCGCGTAAAAGTTTTAATTGAAATTCTCACTTTAGAAAATTTGGATTAATGCTGCATTTTAATTTTTAAAGACATTTTCTTCGAGTGGAAAAGATCATCTTTATCAGCCAACATAATTATTGAAATAAGGTGACCAACGGGTGAAGGCCTCTTTCTTCTCTTCTAAAAAGAATGAATAAAGTATTGGATTTACATTGTTAAAAGGCTCCTCTTCATTTTTTTTCAGCTGACACCATGCAAGTAAGAAGTTTCTTTTATTATTTTTTTACCACTGCTTGACCTCAAAGAACGTTAAGGGTCTAGCGGATACAACGCAAATATTTAAACTAAAGAACTTCATTACTATTTAATAAATAACTACACCACATCAATAATAAGTATTTACACCACAGTTTCAGCGCAGTCTTGTCATTTAAGAGCCTACGCTAGTCACGCGAAGAAGCGCTCAAGTTAATGTTAAGTCTATGGGAATGTTCTTGCACGATTCCTCGCTCGCATTTTAATATTTTTAAATGATTTTTTTTGCATAGGATAGCTGAGGTCGATCTCTAACGTTGTTAGTTTTTACTTTTTTGATTTTGGTTACAGATTTTTTATAAGCGGACATTTTCAATTTTGGAACCGGTTCTGAAAGTGAAAGTATACTTATATTAAAAAAAAAAAACTGGAACCAAAATCGAAAAAGTAAAAACTAGCAACGTTAGAGATCGACGTCAGCTATCCTATGCAAAAAAATCATTTAAAAATATTAAAATGCAAGCGAGAAATCGCGCAAGAACCTTCCCATAAACTTAACATTAGCTTGAGCGTTTTTTCGCGTGACTGATGTAGGCTCTTACCCTACTGAAGCATTCAAAACCTCGTTCAGACTAGAAGATTTAAGTTACTTAACTCTAAGTAACTGAAATTAACGTTCTCAAACACCGTAGCAGTGTCAAGCCTTGTTCCAGGTGGACCGCTTCTAAAAAGTTAGTTAAGTTATTTAAATTGTCTAGTCTGAACGGGGTTCTTGGTCATAAAGGTACTTTATTTAAAAGTAACATTTTGCGAAATTTTCGCATTCGCGAAAATTGAACTGAATTGTTTTTTGACTGCGTAATCGAAATGCTTTGTTAACTGTCAGTATCATTTCGTGGTTTCGCGATTTGTAAGTTTATTTTTGTTTTGTAGTTTCTTAAAATTCAATAAAATATCTTTTAATAAATAACACCTTTCCTCATGGGAATAAAGATTATCGTTCCAGGTTCAGTTATATATATAAAAAAAACTGCGCATGTTTTACATTTTAATTTAATATTTCTGTGTTTTTAAAAATTTTACTAATTTATTCTAAATTTTTTTTTTTTTGTTACTTGAAAATAGCATTGTGTCCTGATCTGTTTTTTTTTGTTATAAAGCATGTTTTTATTTAAAGCGTCACGGTAAAATTCTTTTTTAATTACGTTTTAAATGCTTTAGTTAGAATGTCTCTTGCGGTATTCATTAGCGTTTCATTTTTGAGATAGGTTAATTTGCCAGTAATGGACACCCTCCAAAGTTTTTAGCATATATACATATATATAAAATAACCAATTAAAATTTAGCTTTTATTATTTTTTATCCTAATTGCCGTTATTTGGATTGAGATAATAACCCTTGTGTTTCTGGAGATTAATATTTTGTTTTAAATCAAGTATTATTTTATTTAAATTTGAATCTTTGGTTTGTTCACTTGCTATTGTTGCATCTGAAATTTCTAATAATGGATCTTGAGTAGATGAGTTTGTCTGTGACAAGCAATTAATTTGGCACTTATCTTCATGTTGCTGTGGTACTTTATCCAGCTTTGTGGGATGTGATTCTACTAGTGATTTGATTGATTGAAGTTGACCATCTATTTCATCGTGTAGATCATTTATATTCATCATTACTGGTAGAACTTCTTCAGAATTTATAATTTCAGGATTAGATGTCAAGTCCTGTGTAGGTGGTTGAGCAGTTCTGCTAAGAAAGTCCGCTAATACATTTTCTTTGCCTGGTATATGAGCAAACGAAAAAGAAAATTGAGAGAGCTCCATGAGCCATCTGGTCGTGACATCTGCAGGAGAAGAAGAACTTTTGTAGTTGTCAAGTGGTTTAGCATCAGATAGAACGAGAAAATGTCTTCCAAAAAGGTAATACTTGAATGAGGTGATACCCTTGTATAATGCATACAATTCCAACTTTATGGCAGGGAATTTTTTTTCAGCATCAGACAAAGCCTTTGAAAAATATGAAATAGGTACCCTTAAATTATCTTGTTCCTGCATGAGGACAGCTGAAATCGCAGTTTGTGAAGCATCGGTATTAACAATAAATTCTTTATCCCAATTAGGTAGATTTAACACGGGCTTCTTAAAAAATAATGATTGTATTGTTTGAAAGGCATTTTCATGTACAGATTGCCAACTGAACTTAGTTTTTGGCTTTGTTAACTCGAGTAGAGGGCTAATTAGATCTGCAAAGTATGGAATAAGTGATCGATAAAATGAACATACACCAATGAAAGCTTTAACTTGTCGCTTGGTTTTGGGATGAGGAAAAGATGTAATTTTTATTATGTTGCTGGAAATAGGAAAAATTTTATGCTCTTGAATGTGGAAACCTAAAAAGTCTATGCTGGTATGAAAAAATGAGCATTTCTCAGGTGATAATGTTATGTTGTATTTGATGAATGTATCAAGAAGTAATTTTAAATTATGGATCATTTCTTCAAATGAGTTGGCTCCAACAATAATATCGTCTTGATAAGCATAAGCATCTACACCAGATAATTGAATTATCGTGTCAATAAGTTGCTGGAATGTAGACGCTGCTGTGCGTAAACCAAACATTAATCGCTTATAGGTAAAAACGCCAAATGGAGTTGTGAACGACATTTTATCTTGTAGCTCTTTGGGCATAGCTATTTGCCAATATGCAGAAGGGAGATCCAGCGTTGTAAAAAAATTCTTTTTAGACAATTGAACTAGTAAATTTGGAATTTTAGGTAAAGGATAGGTAGATGGAATAATTACAGCATTTAGTAGACGGAGGTCTAAGGCGAGTCTATATTTTTGAGGCTTTGATGGGTCTGACTTTTTTTTAACCAATAACATGGGACATGCCCAAGATGAATTGGAACGCTCAATGATATCAGCTTCTAACATCTCATTAATCTGTTTTAAGGCTTCTTCCTCTAATGCTTGTGGCACCGGAAATGGAAGAGATTTTATAGGATGCGAATTAAGTAGACTTATTTGTGGAATGACTAGGTCAGTATGACCAAGAGTACGCAGAGACTTCGAAAATGCTTGGGCTTTTCCACATAGCAAGGACAATAGTCTCTCTTTTTGTTTGCTATCAAGATGTTCTAATTTAAAGTCTGTAGGACTTAAATCATTTATTCTCATTTTTATAATGTCTTCTGATGGTTGGATTAAATTGCACATTTCATCAGCTTCATCATTAAAATCGTAAGGCTGAATATCTTTTTCATCAATATTTTCATATACACCCAAGACAGTTCCCTTGTTGAGGTGAAATGGTTTGTTTGAAATATTTTGTACTACAATCAGAAAAGAATTTTTTTTTATGGCTGATAAGGAATGGAGAGATTCCATAAATACAATATTACGGTTATTTAGTGTTGGAATAAACATGAAATGTTCCTCAGGTTGTGAAGAATATTGAGCTTGCATGTACATGCATGTGTTGGCTGGAATAGTTACTTTATGAAAGTTTGAAATTTTTAACTCATTTTGGGGGGAATTTGAACTTTCATGAACAATCCCAGAGCTGTCAATTTTTGTTTGCTGATGTTCACTAAAATCATTTACTGGTGCAGACATATTTATACTTTGAGGGTCCATAGTACAAGTAGAGGTATTAGGAACGTCATTTTTTTGACACATAAATACTTGTGCCTGATCCATATGAGAATCATTGGATATCTGGTGTTTGTTTACTAACGGAACAAGAATTTCTTTCAGTAGAATGGAATTAAAGGATGGTGTTATGGAAATACCATATTTACAAATAAAATCATAACCCAAAATGATATCAAAATTTCTATTACGTATGTTAGTAATATAAAATACATGATTGAAAAACAATTTGTCTATTTTGAAAGACAAACGAATACATCCAAAAAATTCAACTTGGGAGTTTATGGTCGAAATAGATACTTTTCGAGAGAGAAATTTATATTTTATAGTGGGTTTTAACATATTGAAATGTTGTTGATCAATTAAAGAAATAATAGACCCAGTGTCTAACAAAGAAATAACATTATGATGTTGTACATTTAAGGTAATACAAGGAAGAGAGTCATTGTAATTAAATGTGCTATAAATTACATAGTTTTCAATGGCATCACTATCATTTTGGGATTCAGCAACTAAAGTATTTGCGTTATCGACTTGAGAACAATTGCCAGAATTCGTAATATAATCATAAGTATTTTCATTTTGAAAAATAGTCCGTGATTCTGCATCTTTGAGCATACCATTTTTTGGTAAACATTGGTCATTTTTAAGTATACTCTCAGAAGATAAAATTCCTTGAGAAGTAACTCTATATAATTGAGTTTTTGAGGTATTTTCTGGCAAATGTGAAGTATTGGAGGACAGAGTGCCAGATAGATCTGCCTCCTGCATTAGTTTAAACTCTTATCTTTAGAAAATCCATCATTATATTCATGAGTATTTTGTTGATTAGCTTGGTATTCATTAGCAGTATTTTGAAGCATGTTAACACCATTATGAGAGTTAGCCTGGTTCATATTTTGAACAAAATTTTTAAATTCAAAGCATGTTTTCATTAAGTGCCCCTGGCGTCCACAAAAAGCACATTGATTTACAGTCCTATGACGAAATGAATTACGAAGATTTCTTTTATAGAATGGTTTTTTAAACGTAATTTGGTTAACATTTTGTTTTGGATGATGTTTGCCATAGGAAGAGAAATTTCTATCACAAAATGACTTTCGTTTATTTTTAGTTTCAGAATGTTTATAATCAGATGCACCGGGATTAGGGAACGAATTATTTGAATGTTCCATATTATATACAGGTAAAGTGACAGGAGCAGGGGTGGTTGGTGATTCAGTGAAGTTGTAAATATTTTGTAATTGTTCAGCTCTTGAAAGAGCATTAGTAAAGTCAGAAATACCTTCCTCTAATAATTTTACGTGAATATTTTTGGGTAAAGCATTCATAAAATATGTGAATTTCAAAATTTGGAGCGAAGCATCATCAACTGTTGGATGAGCTAACTTTAGATTCTTGTTTAATCGGTATGAGAAATTTCTAACTGATTCATTATGTTCCAATTTCATCTTATCTAATGAACGAAAGGCCAAATTTTTGTTCTCCTTTGAAGCGAAAAACTGGATAAATTCAGTTTTTATGTCTGCTAATTTTTTAGTTTGAGTATTAAATTGTGAATCTAAATAAAAATGAAGAGCAGGGCCAAGGAGTTTCGTTTTAAACAGTGCTAGCATTTCTTTTTCGCTATAATTGTTTAGCTGTTGAATGTCTTCAAGCTGGTCGAAAAAAAATTCGACAGTAGATGGATTACCATCAAATGGTTGAATATTCAGACTAATAGTGTTCTTGGATTTCGACATGTTGCAAAAAGTTTGTGAATTAAAACAGAAATATAGATAAAACACTCAGAATTTTTTTTTTTTTAAACTTAGATTAATACCGGTTCTTACTTCCTATATGTATATTTATTAAGAACACAACTATATTCAAGAGCACAGCCTAAATAAACAAATTTTCTCTAAAAAAGAAAATATTGGAAGAACATTTTTCTATTAAAAAGCCACACACAAAAAAAAAAACGTAAAATGATCTTGAAATGGAAAATAATCCATGTTCCATCATCAATGAGAACAACTTTCGTTTTCATTTAAAAAAAAAAAAAAATTCTTCAGTATTTGCACACAAATAATAATAATAATAAATCCTCTAAAGAAAGAGGCCAAGGCACCAAGTGTTGTGATTTAATTAAATTCTTTTTTTTTTAGTTCAAAGAATAAAGGTGAGCTACATTATAATTCATAATGTTCTAGTATACCCAGGTAATTGTTCTTTATTTTTTTTTAAAGAACATATAACTTTAATTATTTGAGCACGCAGAACTTATTTTCTATTTTTTGTTTCCTCAGAGGATTCTTGTGCTAAAAAAAAATAACTTAGATGATTAATATTTTTATTTTTATCCACTAATATATATAAATAACAACAAAATTACATAAAAAAAAAGGAGACTTAATGAATATTGAAACAGTTTATTCATTTTTTTTTTGGCGAAAATAGTTATACTTTATCCTTAAAAATACGTTGTCAGAACAACACTAAAATGGTTAAGTAATATATATATTTTTTATATATAATACACCAGTTGTTTTATTCGTGTGACAAAAATAAATTCGTAAAAAAAGTATATTAATTCTATGTGAAACAAAAATAAGAACAAAAGACATTATACTTATCAGCACTTCTTGATATGAGAAATTTTAACATGATATGCCAATATTATCTTGGCTACATCCAATTGGACCAACACATCTAAATTTTATTAGTTATGCCATCTCAAAGTTGATTTAATCATCGAAGGCCGACGAATTTGAGCATCTCTCTCCTTGAACATTCGACGAAAAAAAAGACACAATTATACTGTGCCTTTTGCTTATAGACCATATTTCCGATATATTATTTAAAACAGGTTTAAGTTTACATCATACTTATTTAATATACAAGCTGACAGAATATAATCGAAAAAAATTACGTATTTTATAATACACTTCATCTCAAACGAGAAAACCAAAGAACAACTCCGAAATTCAAAGGAAAATGTGAACCTATCATTGGCGCAAGGACAGGGTTGCCGTAACATGGAAAAACTCGCCAAACAGATGACAACTGCCAATACACGCACGGAAGCTTCATTGAGAAGATGTAAAAAAAAATAAAGGAATGCCAACATAGGGCTAAATATATGCCAAAGGGAGGGTATAATTAAAATTTAAAACAAACGGAAAAAAATATGAATCTGATTTGTTAAAAATGAAATGAAATCAACCTGACGTCACAAAGACGAAATTGAAAATAAAGAATACTAAATAAACGTTTTGAAGCCGATGGGCTAAATAGGATAACTTAATCAAATAATAATTTTTAAACAAAAAGGAAAACTATGATTAAAGTCTGCCAGGCAAATAAAAAATAAATAAATAAAAGGAGAGAGAAGGGATTACAAAAAATAAACTGTGCTATATGAAACCTGAATGTGGTAAAATTACCACACTCACCCACACCTCCACAAAAAAAATGGAGAAGGGGAAGTGTGAGGCACTAAAAGCACTTTCACAAGCCATTTTTTTTTTTTTAAATTGAGCCAGAGATGGATAGGGGCAGAATGAATGATGGAGTCCAAATACAGCATAAAATATCAAGAAAATAACATACCACAACATATTTGTATATATCCTGTATCATAATGAGAAAAAGAATAAAGTAATTGTACCCAATTTTATAAGTCATAAATTATGTAACATGTTGACAGAAACAATATTTGCTTTTACAATTACATAACTATGTCAAGTAAAACCAACTTATGCTCTTTCATTTCTGTCTATGCAACCACTATATAAAACTTATAACTATAATTTTTTTCTAAAAAGAAATCTAATATAATACACAATACATAATACAATAACAAAAACTCAACTTTTACCAACACATTTTTATGAAGATGTAGCTAATAGTTATTACACAAAAATCCAAAGTGAGATGGAATACCCTAATTTCACAATACACATTATCAATGCAAAAATATAAACAACAGTAAAATACACATTCAAACAATATAAAAGTTATAAATATTCACAAAATACCATAGTTAATTATTTTCAAAAAGTTTTTTGAATGAGTGGCCACTCTAGAGAAAAACCAATCTAACATAATTGGCAAAGTACTAAACAGACCTTATTCATAATACAACATTTGCCTAGGACTTTTAATTAAATGTCATTCAGGTCATAATATAATGTATATATATATACAAAAGAAAGCAATAAAGTTATGTACATACCATACATAATGTACCATTAAGTTGTGCTTTCACAATTCCACTAGTAACATGATCCACTTGAGAAAACCATGTAAATTACAATAGGTGACAAACTGATATTGTTAAATATTTTTTTAACAAAATAATTCACCCATACTTTTTTTTTTTTTTTTTTTTTTTAACAGAATAACTATGAGAATATTGCAAGAGTTAAATAGTAACATGTATTATATATTTTGATGGTGACCTATAGCAAGCAACATTATGTAAAGAAATGCAATAAATCAAAATGCTATTGTATTGTTATTACAATTTTAGCTTAAACATATTTTAAATATGAATTATATATTTCAAAAAGAAGAAAAGTTACAAATTTTTATTATTCAGAAAGTGCAAAATGCAGAGCTTGACATTATACAGTTAAGTGGGCTGTTGATGGATAATTAGAAGGGAAAAAAAAAAGAATACTTATACAGCAGGCAGTCCACATGTCTATGATAAGAGGAGTAAAAAGGCTTTCTGACCAGCAGAAAAAAATATATTTCTTATCAGTTCGATAGTGTTTAAGGCGCGCGATCAAACACTATCAGCAGGCATGACTGGACAACAGCTGAAAGAGAAAAAAAAAGGTTAATAATACTGGAATTCATCACTGTGTGGCACAAATTTTGGTCGCTTAGGTCGTAGAGCATAAGAGGAGCTGGACTGTTGATTGGTAGAAGAGAAATTTTGAGATGTAGTTGCAGCTTGATTATTATTGTTACTGTCAGTTTGTGGAATTGCTTGTGTGGTATCTTGTAGTTTAGGAGCTCTAGGATGTAATTTTATTA
The DNA here is from genome assembly GCA_963931845.1 of Maratus michaelseni. Lineage (NCBI taxonomy): Eukaryota > Metazoa > Arthropoda > Arachnida > Araneae > Salticidae > Maratus > Maratus michaelseni. The sequence continues at coordinate 377,579,604 of OZ007587.1, read as the reverse complement.
CTCGGTTGGTATGTATAAGGATAGGTGAGGAACGGGTGTCTTTTTGTGACACAATTTGCAGTAAAACAGGTGAAATTATCTTTTGCACTATGAATGGACCTTGAGGCTTTTTCTTGAATACATTAGGGAGTGTAATGAATACTGTGTCATTGACTTTTATATCTGAAAATTTGTGCTGTTGTCTAGACTTTTCATAGACTTTCTGACGATTTGTTTCATTATTGAGATAGGATTGATAATAAATTTTATCCAAGAGATCTGTTAATTTGTAGATGTCATGGGCGGTGTCAAGAATTTTCCAAGAGGGGTGACCTTTATAATTCATGTAAACATCATTAATTTCACGTCCAAAATGAATAAGATTAGGAGTGAATTTGGTGGCAGGATGTACTGTAGCATTGTATATAGATTGATGTATCTTGGCAGCAGTTTTGGTGTCAAAACCTTGTGAAGTCATAGTATTCAGTGATGATTTGATTTGAGAATTCACCCTCTCTGAAAGGCCATTTGCGGCTGGGTGGGCCACTGTGATGTGATTCAGCTTGATACCTAATGTTTTATTAAAAAACGAGAATATGTCACTAGTAAACTGGGATCCTTTGTCTGTCAATACTATATCAGGTCTACCATGGGTAGCAATGTAGTTTAAAAGAACATTGGTCACAGTTGGAGCAGAGATGTTATTAAGAGTAGCCAATTCTAGATGACGAGAACAGTGGTCAATTATTGTTAGGACATTTGAGTGATTATTGAGAGGACCAACAATATCTAATGATATTTTTTGATTTGGAGCAGTTGGAACAGGAGCAGCCATAAATGGAGCAATTTTCTTCTTGCGATTTTTGTGAATAAGACATAGTTCACATGAATTAATATAATTCTGAGTATCAGCAATGATTGTTTTCCATGTGAAACGTTTTCGGAGGTTCTGTAAGGTTTTGTTTATTCCTGGATGAGTAATATGAGCAATGGTAAGTGCTTTGGGAATCAATGAGGTGGGTAAGACAGCCCGATGCAGATCAATTTCTTCAGCAGGAAAAAAATTATTGTAGCAAAGAATATTGTTATTTGGATTGAGATAATAACCCTTGTGTTTCGGGAGATTAATATTTTGTTTTAAATCAAGTATTATTTTATTTAAATTTGAATCTTTGGTTTGTTCACTTGCTATTGTTGCATCTGAAATTTCTAATAATGGATCTTGAGTAGATGAGTTTGTCTGTGACAAGCAATTAATTTGGCACTTATCTTCATGTTGCTGTGGTACTTTATCCAGCTTTGTGGGATGTGATTCTACTAGTGATTTGATTGATTGAAGTTGACCATCTATTTCATCGTGTAGATCATTTATATTCATCATTACTGGTAGAACTTCTTCAGAATTTATAATTTCAGGATTAGATGTCAAGTCATGTGTAGGTGGTTGAGCAGTTCTGCTAAGAAAGTCCGCTAATACATTTTCTTTGCCTGGTATATGAGCAAACGAAAAAGAAAATTGAGAGAGCTCCATGAGCCATCTGGTCGTGACATCTGCAGGAGAAGAAGAACTTTTGTAGTTGTCAAGTGGTTTAGCATCAGATAGAACGAGAAAATGTCTTCCAAAAAGGTAATACTTGAATGAGGTGATACCCTTGTATAATGCATACAATTCCAACTTTATGGCAGGGAATTTTTTTTCAGCATCAGACAAAGCCTTTGAAAAATATGAAATAGGTACCCTTAAATTATCTTGTTCCTGCATGAGGACAGCTGAAATCGCAGTTTGTGAAGCATCGGTATTAACAATAAATTCTTTATCCCAATTAGGTAGATTTAACACGGGCTTCTTAAAAAATAATGATTGTATTGTTTGAAAGGCATTTTCATGTACAGATTGCCAACTGAACTTAGTTTTTGGCTTTGTTAACTCGAGTAGAGGGCTAATTAGATCTGCAAAGTATGGAATAAGTGATCGATAAAATGAACATACACCAATGAAAGCTTTAACTTGTCGCTTGGTTTTGGGATGAGGAAAAGATGTAATTTTTATTATGTTGCTGGAAATAGGAAAAATTTTATGCTCTTGAATGTGGAAACCTAAAAAGTCTATGCTGGTATGAAAAAATGAGCATTTCTCAGGTGATAATGTTATGTTGTATTTGATGAATGTATCAAGAAGTAATTTTAAATTATGGATCATTTCTTCAAATGAGTTGGCTCCAACAATAATATCGTCTTGATAAGCATAAGCATCTACACCAGATAATTGAATTATCGTGTCAATAAGTTGCTGGAATGTAGACGCTGCTGTGCGTAAACCAAACATTAATCGCTTATAGGTAAAAACGCCAAATGGAGTTGTGAACGACATTTTATCTTGTAGCTCTTTGGGCATAGCTATTTGCCAATATGCAGAAGGGAGATCCAGCGTTGTAAAAAAATTCTTTTTAGACAATTGAACTAGTAAATTTGGAATTTTAGGTAAAGGATAGGTAGATGGAATAATTACAGCATTTAGTAGACGGAGGTCTAAGGCGAGTCTATATTTTTGAGGCTTTGATGGGTCTGACTTTTTTTTAACCAATAACATGGGACATGCCCAAGATGAATTGGAACGCTCAATGATATCAGCTTCTAACATCTCATTAATCTGTTTTAAGGCTTCTTCCTCTAATGCTTGTGGCACCGGAAATGGAAGAGATTTTATAGGATGCGAATTAAGTAGACTTATTTGTGGAATGACTAGGTCAGTATGACCAAGAGTACGCAGAGACTTCGAAAATGCTTGGGCTTTTCCACATAGCAAGGACAATAGTCTCTCTTTTTGTTTGCTATCAAGATGTTCTAATTTAAAGTCTGTAGGACTTAAATCATTTATTCTCATTTTTATAATGTCTTCTGATGGTTGGATTAAATTGCACATTTCATCAGCTTCATCATTAAAATCGTAAGGCTGAATATCTTTTTCATCAATATTTTCATATACACCCAAGACAGTTCCCTTGTTGAGGTGAAATGGTTTGTTTGAAATATTTTGTACTACAATCAGAAAAGAATTTTTTTTTATGGCTGATAAGGAATGGAGAGATTCCATAAATACAATATTACGGTTATTTAGTGTTGGAATAAACATGAAATGTTCCTCAGGTTGTGAAGAATATTGAGCTTGCATGTACATGCATGTGTTGGCTGGAATAGTTACTTTATGAAAGTTTGAAATTTTTAACTCATTTTGGGGGGAATTTGAACTTTCATGAACAATCCCAGAGCTGTCAATTTTTGTTTGCTGATGTTCACTAAAATCATTTACTGGTGCAGACATATTTATACTTTGAGGGTCCATAGTACAAGTAGAGGTATTAGGAACGTCATTTTTTTGACACATAAATACTTGTGCCTGATCCATATGAGAATCATTGGATATCTGGTGTTTGTTTACTAACGGAACAAGAATTTCTTTCAGTAGAATGGAATTAAAGGATGGTGTTATGGAAATACCATATTTACAAATAAAATCATAACCCAAAATGATATCAAAATTTCTATTACGTATGTTAGTAATATAAAATACATGATTGAAAAACAATTTGTCTATTTTGAAAGACAAACGAATACATCCAAAAAATTCAACTTGGGAGTTTATGGTCGAAATAGATACTTTTCGAGAGAGAAATTTATATTTTATAGTGGGTTTTAACATATTGAAATGTTGTTGATCAATTAAAGAAATAATAGACCCAGTGTCTAACAAAGAAATAACATTATGATGTTGTACATTTAAGGTAATACAAGGAAGAGAGTCATTGTAATTAAATGTGCTATAAATTACATAGTTTTCAATGGCATCACTATCATTTTGGGATTCAGCAACTAAAGTATTTGCGTTATCGACTTGAGAACAATTGCCAGAATTCGTAATATAATCATAAGTATTTTCATTTTGAAAAATAGTCCGTGATTCTGCATCTTTGAGCATACCATTTTTTGGTAAACATTGGTCATTTTTAAGTATACTCTCAGAAGATAAAATTCCTTGAGAAGTAACTCTATATAATTGAGTTTTTGAGGTATTTTCTGGCAAATGTGAAGTATTGGAGGACAGAGTGCCAGATAGATCTGCCTCCTGCATTAGTTTAAACTCTTATCTTTAGAAAATCCATCATTATATTCATGAGTATTTTGTTGATTAGCTTGGTATTCATTAGCAGTATTTTGAAGCATGTTAACACCATTATGAGAGTTAGCCTGGTTCATATTTTGAACAAAATTTTTAAATTCAAAGCATGTTTTCATTAAGTGCCCCTGGCGTCCACAAAAAGCACATTGATTTACAGTCCTATGACGAAATGAATTACGAAGATTTCTTTTATAGAATGGTTTTTTAAACGTAATTTGGTTAACATTTTGTTTTGGATGATGTTTGCCATAGGAAGAGAAATTTCTATCACAAAATGACTTTCGTTTATTTTTAGTTTCAGAATGTTTATAATCAGATGCACCGGGATTAGGGAACGAATTATTTGAATGTTCCATATTATATACAGGTAAAGTGACAGGAGCAGGGGTGGTTGGTGATTCAGTGAAGTTGTAAATATTTTGTAATTGTTCAGCTCTTGAAAGAGCATTAGTAAAGTCAGAAATACCTTCCTCTAATAATTTTACGTGAATATTTTTGGGTAAAGCATTCATAAAATATGTGAATTTCAAAATTTGGAGCGAAGCATCATCAACTGTTGGATGAGCTAACTTTAGATTCTTGTTTAATCGGTATGAGAAATTTCTAACTGATTCATTATGTTCCAATTTCATCTTATCTAATGAACGAAAGGCCAAATTTTTGTTCTCCTTTGAAGCGAAAAACTGGATAAATTCAGTTTTTATGTCTGCTAATTTTTTAGTTTGAGTATTAAATTGTGAATCTAAATAAAAATGAAGAGCAGGGCCAAGGAGTTTCGTTTTAAACAGTGCTAGCATTTCTTTTTCGCTATAATTGTTTAGCTGTTGAATGTCTTCAAGCTGGTCGAAAAAAAATTCGACAGTAGATGGATTACCATCAAATGGTTGAATATTCAGACTAATAGTGTTCTTGGATTTCGACATGTTGCAAAAAGTTTGTGAATTAAAACAGAAATATAGATAAAACACTCAGAATTTTTTTTTTTTTAAACTTAGATTAATACCGGTTCTTACTTCCTATATGTATATTTATTAAGAACACAACTATATTCAAGAGCACAGCCTAAATAAACAAATTTTCTCTAAAAAAGAAAATATTGGAAGAACATTTTTCTATTAAAAAGCCACACACAAAAAAAAAAACGTAAAATGATCTTGAAATGGAAAATAATCCATGTTCCATCATCAATGAGAACAACTTTCGTTTTCATTTAAAAAAAAAAAAAAATTCTTCAGTATTTGCACACAAATAATAATAATAATAAATCCTCTAAAGAAAGAGGCCAAGGCACCAAGTGTTGTGATTTAATTAAATTCTTTTTTTTTTAGTTCAAAGAATAAAGGTGAGCTACATTATAATTCATAATGTTCTAGTATACCCAGGTAATTGTTCTTTATTTTTTTTTAAAGAACATATAACTTTAATTATTTGAGCACGCAGAACTTATTTTCTATTTTTTGTTTCCTCAGAGGATTCTTGTGCTAAAAAAAAATAACTTAGATGATTAATATTTTTATTTTTATCCACTAATATATATAAATAACAACAAAATTACATAAAAAAAAAGGAGACTTAATGAATATTGAAACAGTTTATTCATTTTTTTTTTGGCGAAAATAGTTATACTTTATCCTTAAAAATACGTTGTCAGAACAACACTAAAATGGTTAAGTAATATATATATTTTTTATATATAATACACCAGTTGTTTTATTCGTGTGACAAAAATAAATTCGTAAAAAAAGTATATTAATTCTATGTGAAACAAAAATAAGAACAAAAGACATTATACTTATCAGCACTTCTTGATATGAGAAATTTTAACATGATATGCCAATATTATCTTGGCTACATCCAATTGGACCAACACATCTAAATTTTATTAGTTATGCCATCTCAAAGTTGATTTAATCATCGAAGGCCGACGAATTTGAGCATCTCTCTCCTTGAACATTCGACGAAAAAAAAGACACAATTATACTGTGCCTTTTGCTTATAGACCATATTTCCGATATATTATTTAAAACAGGTTTAAGTCTACATCATACTTATTTAATATACAAGCTGACAGAATATAATCGAAAAAAATTACGTATTTTATAATACACTTCATCTCAAACGAGAAAACCAAAGAACAACTCCGAAATTCAAAGGAAAATGTGAACCTATCATTGGCGCAAGGACAGGGTTGCCGTAACATGGAAAAACTCGCCAAACAGATGACAACTGCCAATACACGCACGGAAGCTTCATTGAGAAGATGTAAAAAAAAATAAAGGAATGCCAACATAGGGCTAAATATATGCCAAAGGGAGGGTATAATTAAAATTTAAAACAAACGGAAAAAAATATGAATCTGATTTGTTAAAAATGAAATGAAATCAACCTGACGTCACAAAGACGAAATTGAAAATAAAGAATACTAAATAAACGTTTTGAAGCCGATGGGCTAAATAGGATAACTTAATCAAATAATAATTTTTAAACAAAAAGGAAAACTATGATTAAAGTCTGCCAGGCAAATAAAAAATAAATAAATAAAAGGAGAGAGAAGGGAAAACAAAAAATAAACTGTGCTATACGGAACCTGAATGTGGTAAAATTACCACAGCATGTGATTTTTTATTTCAATATAAAAATAACATAATAAATGAAATAGCTACTATTATTTTAAGAAAGGAAATAAAAATAAATAAATGATAGTTTTATATAAATAAATATTTATATGTGTACATACAAATAATTTATATAATAAAAATAAAAGTAAATAAAGGAACTGATGCTTTACACTCACGCAAACATGTAAACAAAAGTTTGGCGACTTTTTGGTTGGCGTGATTTTCAAGATTGTGCCAAACGAATAACTTAATACAATGGCTAGGTTGCCACTAAAGAAAAAAATCCCCTAAATTTGGCGATTTTTTTTCCTTTTTTTAACCGATTAATTAATTTTTTTTTTCTGCATGAGTGTAAAGCATCTTAGCCTAAATAAACAAAATAACCGAATTGTTATGTGAAGCATAAAATTGCCATTCTGTTGCAATTGTGCCAACGTGGTGTGTATATGACATCTGTGTCATTGTCCCTTGCATTTTTTATAACCTGGATTATTGTTGACAACCTTAATAAAACCAACAAGGAAACAAAAAAGAATGTTTCGCAGTTCCACTGTTTTTCAATGAAAATTTTAATGAACAAACTAATAGCTGGTTTTACTCAATTTATATTATATATATATATTTAAAAAATCGCATGTTTTTGTTTTGATAGCACAATAGAAGAAAACTTAAAATTTTATCTAACTAATGGCCATCTACAAAATTTTATTAATTTTTAAGGTTTTAGGATTAGTGTCTATTGCAGGAATGATTAATTACTGAATAATTTGGAACATATTTTTTACACTCACGCAAACATAAGTTTGGCGATTTTTTAGTTGGCGTGATTTTCAAGACCGCGCCAAACGAATAACTTAATACAATAGCTAGGTTGCCATTAAAGGAAAAAACTCCCCTAAATATGGCGACTTTTTTTCCTTTTTATAGCCGATAAAAAAAAAAAAAAAAAAAAAAAAACTGGGTGTGAGTGTATGACATCATAGCCAATAATTTAAACAATTACTTTAATAAATATTTTGTTAATTATTTATAACTAATTGTTAAATTTGGTTGGTTCCTATTTGATACCACCATTTGGCGAAATCTTGCCAAATCGTCGATAGTCTTTCAGATATTGTTGGAAAGGCTAAGCTTTTTGTGATAATGCGCTTGTTATGTATGTGCATTTGTTATGTCATCAAGTCATTCTTCATTTGATGTTTATCTGTATTTTTAATGATATATTAGTTCTTTTGTTAATTAAAATAACAATTACGTCATTAAAATGGTTACACCAGGATATTAAAAGAGAAAAAACACTGAAAAAATACCATCGTCCGCTTGTTTATTCAAAACCTGTCTTTTTCTATATAATTAAATAACAATTACATCATTAAACGGTTACATCATGATATTAAAAAAAGGAAAAGCAATGAAAAAATGTCATTGTCTGCTTGATTATTTAAAACTTGATTTTTCTTCTTTTTTTATGTATGTTTTATTTTTTCTGTTTTCATTAATATATTGTAAATTTTATTGATGAAAGTTACTGATAACTGACATTTTAGTCATAACCAGCATGAACAAATTGGTACTTCTCTATTATCCTGTCGACCACTTTTCATAACAAAAAAACTACCGCCAAATAAACAAATGGAAGAACGTTGCCATTAGAATAGCAAAATAAAATAAGTAAATAAACAAATAAATATAAATAAAATACAAGAAATTCGGAAAAGCCCGTTCATGAAAGTGTCAACTATCAGTAAGTTTAAACAATATATATATATATTAATAAAAGCAGAAAATAAATAATCTTGGATATTTATTCATTTACATAATTTTTATTAACTAAATCAGGTAAATATTGAATTAAAAACCACTTGATGATATAACAAACATGTGAAATGCTTCTGACGTTAAGTGAATGGGATTGCATTTTTGGCGTTAAATACTTATAATTTTAGTGATAGTTTTTTGTTATGAAAAGTGGTCGATGGGATAATGGAGATGTACCAACAAATTTCTATCATTTTTTGAGATTCCAATGTAACGAGGTTGATGCATTTAATGATTTTTTTTGTTTTTATGTGTGTGAAGCGAGTATACAGTGATCGCGGCAGTCGAATTTAGTGTATTTTTTTAAAATTCCAATATAACGAGTTTGCTGCATCCAGTGATTTTTTGTTTTGTTTTGTTTTCATGTTTATGAAGCAAGCATACTTATGGTACAGTGATCGCGGATAAACGAATTTCGTATATTTTTTAAGATTCCAATACGAGTTTGCTGCATCCAGTGATGTTTTTTTTTTCCTGTTATGTTTGCGAAGCGAGCATACATGTGGTACAGTGATCACGGCAGTCAAATTTTGTGTATTTTTTAAAATTCCAATACGAATTTGCTGTATTCAGTGATTTTTTTTTTTTTTTTGTTTTGTTTTCATGTTTGTGAAGCAAGCATACTTATGGTTCAGCGATTGCAGCATTAGAGAATTTCGTATATTTTTTAAGATTCCAATAGAATGAGTTTGATTCATCCAGTGATGTTTTTTTATCTCCTGTTTTCATGTTTGAGAAGCGAGCATACATGCGGTACAGTGATCATGGCAGTAACGAAATTTGGTGTAATTTTGGGATTCCATTACAAGTTTGCTGCATCTAGTGATGCTTTTTTGTTTTTGGATACGCCGATAACTCAGTTATTATTTATCACTACAAAAAAAACACACAATCTCAATAAAATTACTCACTAGTGAACTGTAACTCATTTAATTTCTCACAACACTAAATAAAATGGTCGAGAGCCGAGATTTACACAACTTCTCTGATCGGCATCTCAAACCCAACTCACAAGCACATTTTTTTTTTTTTTTTTTACATTTTACATAGACAGCGCTTCTAGCGGCAACATACCGCCGGGCCTTGAATGTTGCTAACATTCAATAATATAAATGCAATATAATTCAAACACAATCTCTAAATGAAAAATACAATCTCAAAAAACATAACTTCTTCTCAAAAATACTACACTAAATAAAATACTAAATTTACAAATATAAACACAAGAATGTAATACACTGCAGGAAAATATATAGTTTAATAAAACAAGTGTATGAATTTAAGTAGTTAATAAACCATCATTCACATATGGCAAAATAACAATTTTTGTGACTGGCCTTTTATATGTGCCATTTTTATCTTTCAAGGTGACAACTCTTATGATATTGTCTTCGCCTGGATGAATTTTAATAATTCGGGCCAAATGCCATTTTAAAGTGCAATAATTATCAGAATTTTTTACTAATACTAAATCTCCCTCTTTTATCTTTACCCTTCCCTTGTACCATTTAGGTCTATTTAAGAGCTTGTTCAAATATTCTGATGACCATTTTTTCCAAATATGTTGTGTTAATTTTTGAACTAATTGCCATCTGCTCAACCTATTCATAGGAATTTCTGTATAATTTGGTTCTGGTAAGGCCATTAAAGAGGAACCAATAAGGAAGTGGGCAGGTGTCAAAACTTCAACATCATTTGGATCATTTAAAAGGGGGCAGAGTGGCCGAGAATTAAGAACTGCCTCAATTTGAGTAATAAGAGTCAAGAATTCCTCATAACTTAAAATAGTTTTACCTACAACACGTTTTAAATGGTATTTAAGGGATTTGATATTTGCCTCCCACAAACCTCCAAAGTGAGGAGCTGAAGGGGGATTAAAATGCCAGTTAATACCTTCATTAGCTAAATTTTTTCCTCTTCACTTTTATCTTTAAATAAAGATCTGAGAATTGCTCTTAATTCTTTATTGGCACCAACGAAATTTCAACCATTATCACTATATATATCAGAAGGTTTGCCCCGCCTTGCTATAAAGCGTTTAAGTGCTGCTAAGAATGCTTCACTTGTTAGATCATTTACTATTTCAAAATGCAAGGCTTTTGTAGTAAAACAAACAAATACACAAATAAATACTTTTTTTACCTGTTTACTTCTACCCACAAAGTTTTTCACTTCAAAGGGACCACAGTAGTCCAATCCAGTACGCATAAATGCTCGGGCCATTTGTTGCTCTGAATTCTTAAAATTTACCTTTTTGCAAGTCATACAATTGAAAAGGATTTTACGAACTATATTTCTAGCAGATAAGATCCAAAATTTGTTTCGGATGAGAGAAAGAGTTGTCTCAGCACCTGCATGGAAATACAAATTATGAAAATATTTAATAACACAAAAAGTAAAATTATGGTTTGAAGGAATAATCATTGGATATTTTTGATGCTCAGTTAAGTTACTGTTTCTCAGTCTATCACCAACTTTGATTACACCATTATCATCTAAAAACGGGCACAAGTTTTTTAGTTTACTACTGTTAGGGATTGCAGTACCCTTTTCCAAATACTGCATTTCCTTCACGAATGAAGTCTTCTGGATGTTTTTTTACTATACAGAATAAGGACTGAGAAAGTTCACTGCTGGTTAAAGTTCCACCTTTGGGATACAAGGGATTTCTACAGTTATGGATGAATCTATTGCACCATGCTACTACTCTTTGCAGTTTTATGAATGAAGAACTGTTATTAATGATGTCTAAAGGCTCAACAGTGTTAACTAAGGTACATAGTTGAGTTACTGATGGTGCTTTCAATTCACATATAAACAACTCACTGGTTTCAACAGAAATAATATCAGGAGACTCCACCATCTCAGGCTGTTGTAGGAATGATGGACCGAACCACCATAAATCACATTGCTGGATCTTGATGGGATCTAGGCCTCTAGAAATGAGATTTGCAGGATTTTGCTTGGAAGGTACATAATTCCACTGATCAATCGAAGTTAAACTTTGTATAATCGATACACTATTTGCGACAAATGTCTTTAGATCATTCGACTCCTTTTTTAACCATGCAAGTACAATAGTACTATCTGTCCAAAAACAAGTTTTAGAAACTTCTTGCTTTAGAGCACTTAACACTTTTTGCATCAACTTAGATAATAGGACTGCGGCAGAAAGTTCTAGGCGAGGGATAGTAATATGCTTTAGAGGAGCCACTCTAGATTTACTAGTGAGCAGTTTGATAGCAGAATCACCATAAGAATTAATAGATTTTACATCAACGACTGCACCATAAGTAAGTTCAGAAGCATTTGAAAAACCATGCAATTCCACACAATTAGATTGTTCTACAAATACAAATCTTGGGATATTGATCATATTTACAGTTTTTAAGGAAGTAAGAAAATTAGTCCATTCGATATTTTCTTTCACTGGAAGATAATCACACCAATCTATTTTCAGCAACCATAATTTTTTGAGGAAAACCTTGTCCTTCGTAATTGTTGGACCTATCAAACCCAACGGGTCAAATATTCTAGCAATTTGCGATAATACTGAGCGCTTGGTATACCTTTCACTTTGCTCTATAATTAAATTAAATCCGAAACAGTCTGGTTGCGGCTTCCACAATATTCCTAAAGTTTTTGTCTCATTGGAAAATGAATATTCAGATATTGCATTATTACACAAAAGAGAAGAATTATTTACTGACCATTTGTGAAGATCCATGCTTCCCTTCTTTAACAAAGATATCAGTTGTTGTTGGATCTCTTTAGCTGTGTCTAGATCATCAGCATCTGTCAAAATATCATCCATATATATGTCTTGAAATAATACATTTGCAGCTAAAGGAAATTCCTTTCCTTCATCTCTAGCTAGCTGGGTAAGGGTTCTTGTTGCTAAAAAAGGGGCACTCGTTGTACCATAAGTCACCGTACATAATTTATACACCTTAACTGGTTCATGCACCTCAGGTTTAAACAAGATTCTCAATAAATCTCTGACTCGGATATATCAATATCATACGGTACATTTTTTTAATATCTGCTACAAAAACAAATTTGTGCTTTCAAAATCGCAACATTATACTAAATAAGTCATCTTGGATTGTTCCTCCGTTATACTGCAAACTATTTAGAGATTTTCCGGTAGAAGTTAAGGAGCTAGCGTTAAAGACAACTCTTAATGGTGTGCTACTTGATTCAGCACGGAACACGCAATGATGGGGTATTATGTAATAAGTGATATCTGGTTCTTCAGATTCTATCACCTCTTCCATATGACCCATACTTAAATATTCTTGCATAAAGACTTTATAAAGATCATTAAATTTAGGTTCTCTAACTAAGCGATTGCATAATGAATTTAAAACTTTCATAGCCTTTTTCTTTGATTCTCCAAGACAAGATGGGTCTTCCTTAAATGGCATTTTTACCATTTATTGTCCTGTTGCAGTTCTGGAATAATTTTTCAGAAAATGTTCTTCACAAATTTCTGATTCCTTATTTCTAGAAACTTCAGACTTTCTCTCAATGTTTTCTATTTCCCAAAAATCTCGAATTACTCTTTCTAACTCCAAATTATCTGTTATCAACCCACAATGTATATTACTTTCACCCTTAGCCGGAAGGCTTCCGCTAACAATATAACCGAAAACACTGTTTTGTAACACTATCCTAGTATTTAATGGTTGGGGGTAAATTTGACCCAGCCTTAAAAATTCATAGAAATTTTCTGCACCCAAAAGCAAATCAATAGAGCCTGGCACATTAAACTTTTCATCAGCTAATTTGATGTTATTTAACGATGAAATACAAGTCTCAAGCGATCTAGAAGGCGTAAATTCCGTAATTTTCGGAACGACTAAAAAATCTAATTTTAAATAAAAATCTTTATCTCTATTCGAAATAGTTGTGTTAACTCTAGATCTAACATTAAGAGACAAATCATTTATTCCTGAAATACAAATATTAGTCTTTTCTCTTTTCAAATTTAGTTTATCTACTAACCTTTTACTCATAAAATTAGAGTTTGCACCGACATCTAATAAACCACGTGCTTCATGAAAATTACCATATTCCTCTTTTATTAAACAAACAAATGTGCTAAGTAACACAGCCTTTAACTCGTTAGACAAATTACATATCGTTGAAAATAAATTGCTTTGGTTATTAGCTTGGAAAGGCTGGAATACTGGAGCCGAAGCATCCAAAATAGATTTATTACCGACTTCGTTTTTAGAACTCATTTCCTGTGAAATTATCTCTGGATTTTCACCTTTATTTATTTTTTGTTCACGCGGGAAATGCAAAGTCACATGCTGCCTTCTCTTACAAATAATACAAGAGAATTTAGATTTACAATCAATCACTTTATGATTCATAAGATAGTTAAAACAAAGATTTTTGGATTTTACAAGCTCAACTATTACCCACTGACATGTTTTTATAAACAGGACATTTATGCAAAGGATGATTTTCACTACATGACAAAATACATTTAGAATTTTTTACGTCAGTTAGAAAAACTTTAGAAACATTTCGATAATAAGTATTTTTATTACTCGCTCTAGAATTGTCAACCACGGGTTTTCTCTTAGACGTATAATATAAATCAATTTCCAGAGATAATTCAATGGGAGAAAACCACGATTCTGCTTGTCTAACATTTATAAAATACATGACATCTTTATCAAGCATTTGACAAATCTTATCCGAAACTATTAACTGTTTTAAAGTTTCGAAATCTGTCGCATTCCTCAATTTTAAATAATAATCCCAACTCGTTGTTAATCGGGATGCAAATTGTACATATGTTTCATTAGGATGACGTTGTGCTTTCCTAAAATGTTCTAAACAAGTCTTGGGGGGTTGGCTCAAATTCTCTAAGTACTATAGCCTTTACTTTTGAATAATCTTCTAATTCCCCATCTTTAATGTATGTAATTACGTTTGTTGCCCTTTCTCCTAACAGATTTAGTAGAATTTCCGATTTATATTTTTCTGGGACATTTTTAGAAATAAAGGCTCTTTCTAACGATAAAAAAAAATAACTCCAACCTTCTGGTTTAGATGGAATTTTAATCGTTAACGTTCGTACACTTTTAATCAGAGAGTCTAAAGATTCTATATTATCTTTTTTCTCGAGATCACTTAAATTATCATTTTTGGTTTCTGCACGGGCCTGAGCCAACTCAATTTCTAACTTTGCATGTTCAATTTTTAATTTCTCAAGATCTAGTAATTTTGATTCTTCATTTTTTCTTTCCTCAATAAAACTGTTTGCTATGTCTTCAACCAGTTTATTATCTGCTTTATACTTCGAACTTTCCTTTATTCAATTTATTAAATCATAAATAGTTAATTTTGAATCTGATATATCTATGTCTAATTCAGCAGCAATTCGCTGATAATCTTCTTTTTTTGCACCTTTAAACATTGCATTATAAATACAATTCACAATAAAATAAATAAAAAGAAAACTGCCCAGTTAAACTGAGGGCATTGAGCTCACAGGCTATTCACACTAATTGTATATTATACGCTTATTTCAAAAAATTTTAAATAAGCCCCTCGAAAAATAAAGAAATTGACAATAATATTAAGGGAGGTCATCTCCCCGTTACTCCCCTCATAGTTAACTAATGAACCCCTTAAACTAATCAGGGAATCCTCTAATTACAATGAATATATATATACAAAATTTGAAGAAAATCTGATCATTCTGCATGAAAAACCCATTTATCTAAATTAAGGGGGGATTAGCCCCCCCTTTCCCCCTTTATACTTAACCAATGAACCCCCAAAACTATTCAGAAAAGCGCATTATCATAATGAACCTGTATACAAAATTTGAAGAAAATCTGATAATTCTGCATGAAAAACTCTTATCTAAATTAAGGGGGGGATTATCCCCTTTTCCCCCTTTATACTTAACCAATGAACCCCCAAAACTATTCACAGAAGCGCATTCTCAAAATGAACCTACATACAAAATTTGAAGAAAATGGTATAATTCTGCATGAAAAACCCATTTATATAAATTAAGGGTGATTAGCCCCCCCCCCGTTCCCCCCCTTTATACTTAACCAATCAATCCCGAAAACTAATCAGGGAAGCACCTTAACACAGTGAACCTATAAACAAAATTTGAAGGAAAACAGAATAATTCTGCATGAAAAACCCATTTATATAAATTAAGGGGGGTGATTAGCCCCCCCCCCCCGTTCCCCCCCTTTATACTTAACCAATCAATCCCGAAAACTAATCAGGGAAGCGCCTTAACACTGTGAACCTATAAACAAAATTTGAAGGAAAACTGAATAATTCTGTATGAAAAACCCATTTATATAAATTAAGGGGGGGATTAGCACCCCCGTTTCCCCCCTTTATACTTAACCAATCAATCCCGAAAACTAATCAGGGAAGCGCCTTAACACAGTGAACCTATAAACAAAATTTGAAGGAAAACGGATATTTCTATGAAGAGTCGCGTTACGTACATACGTATGTACATACGTACATACATACAGAACCGGCGGGCACATAAGCTCTCAGGCTTTGATAGCCTGTGAGCTAATAAAACTGACGTACCTTTATCTATTAATAAATCTTGAAATCGAATAATTCCACATTGGAAAGATGTAATCCATTTTCTCTATTCTCAAATTAGTTCAATAATAAAGAATATCAGTTCTTTTCTGCGTAAAAATATTCACAGTTTATTCTTTCGTATTACGAAATTCTCCAGGTTAATAGAAATTCTTTTTCTTCTGGAATCAAGAAAAACTTCATCGGAATTCTAAATCATAATATTTTGTACTTCAGTATAAACAATACGATGATTTAATTTTAGTCTTACTCATTTTAATTACTTGATAGAATTCCAAACACCATTTTATCTTCTGCAGACGATTCCCGAAAAAACAAACATCGAATAATTCCTTTAGTTCTTTCTCCGGGGAGAGAAGACCAATACTATGGATATGCCGATAACTCAGTTATTATTTATCACTACAAAAAAAAACACACAATCTCAATAAAATTACTCACTAGTGGACTGTAACTCATTTAATTTCTCACAACACTAAATAAAATGGTCGAGAGCCGAGATTTACACAACTTCTCTGATCGGCATCTCAAACCGAACTCACAATCACATTTTTTAACATTTTACATAGACGGCGCTTCTAGCGGCAACAGTTTTCAAGTTTGGGAAGTGAGTGTATGTGCGATACAGTGATCACGGCAATAACGAATTTAGTTTATTTTTAGGATTCCAATACAACGAGTTTGCTGCATCCAGTGATGTTTTTTTGGTTTTCATGTTAGCGAAGCCAATTGAGAACACTATTTAAGTAATATACTGGGCCCTTGTTATATCGCTTCTGCCAGGATACTATCAAATAAGTTTAATAAAACCGAGGGCATTAAAAATTAAGAAAAATAACATACAAGTTGTTTTGTATTAATCTCTAAATTGTTATTTTATACACATATTAAAGTTTTCTTAGTGAAATTAACACAGATACAAATCAATCTGTATATTTAGTTACATAAAAAATGCAGTTAAATTGCAGCTTACTGATTTTTTGGGCAGATACTAAAACAGAGGTATATTTCTGAATAAGGAGTATAACAAGGGGCATGTTCAGATATATACCTCTATTTCTGATATATATCATAAAATTTCGAAAATAAGGCCACCCTTTGACAACATGAAATAATGACAAAAGTGAGGAGGGGACCTATAAACGGAATTTTCTTGAAAAATTCCTCAATACTACCTCAACATTAATATCCATTGAGGCTGTGCTCAAATCCAAATTGGCTTCTTTCTGACATATTTTTGAATTCATTTTTATTTGGAAACATATGAAATTGGCAGGTGTTCTTATTCAGAAACTTTATACTTGAAAGATGTTTACCTTTTCTTGGCAACGACAAGATCTTTCTGAATATACTGTCAAAGTCTGCATTTTGAACCGAATTTCCAACGCTGCAGCACAAGAAAGGGGAAAAAGGTGTTGTCATGTGACACGAATCACTTATAATCGATAAATCATTTATTTATCAAAAATGGAAAACTCATGAGAACTACCTTAACAGAAATTAATTGGTACACGATAAGGTATATTCCTTAAATATTTAAAGTAAAATGTTCTAAGAAAGTTTTTAAATATTTTAAATTAAATAAAAAAAAAATTAAATACATAACCCCTTCAATCCCAGATGGAATGACTCTACAGAATGGATACACTGGGAACGAAGGGGTTAAACTGAACTAATTTAGTTTCTCTATTGATATTAATATCTAATTTTCTTTTCTAGCTCTAACACCTGAAATAATTTCTGATCATTTTAGACCTATACACCGTTCAAGGCTTTCTGCTGAAGTATGTATGAAAATTTAATACATATGACTACAAAAGTATATTTTGTCCATGATAAGTTAATTATATGTTTGTTAGTTTCTAGTTGTGATCATCACAAATAATCAAAAGTTAAATTCGGATAAATGTGTGTTATTTTTTGCCAACTTATTGGGGATGGCCTATAATCATTCCTTGTCATTTTAATTTCTAGGAAACACAAGATTTTCTGCTATTTCTTTGCATTTTGCTTTCAGTTGGGATGAAAAGGATGCAAAATGTTGCCTGTGGCTATAAGCAAAGATTTCTATTCTCATCCTAACCAGCAATGAGAAATAGTTTGTAAATTAAAATGTTGAACAACTGGTTTGACAATAAAGGCAAAAAAACTTCTTGATAATACCATAAAATTGAGAAATGTGCAAGGCAATTCGAAAGAACTGTGCAATGGAATTAGAAAGGCATCATTTATCATGAAATTCTCACAAACAACGATATGGTCAGGGGTCGGAAGTAGCACGCTACAAGTAGCGAAACTACAGTAGTTGCTACTTTTTACAGTAGTTTGTAGTGTAGTGAGCTACTTTTTGAATAGTGTAGTGTAGCGAGTAGCACAATACAAAACATCAGTAGTTTGTAGCGAGATCTGACGCTACTTTTAACACTACTTTAGGGAAAAAATATAGTATTCTGCAAATCACGTGACCGAAACTTGTTCTTTTTGAGAAAAAATTCATTCTGTTGAACAATTTGCGAAATCTCAGCTGCAGTGTATAACAACGCAACACATGAAGTCAGATTTTTACCATTGACACTTGCTGCTAAAATCAAATACTAACCCACCAAAGGAATTAATTTTCTTGCTGGCAACAATTTGTCTATTTACTCGTTACTAGGTCTTCCTGTCTTAACGCTACATTTCTTATTATTCAAAATTGCTTTATTTACAGATTTATCTGTTGTTTGCATTTAGAGTTATCTCTGTAATTTTCTAGATTATAATATCTGTCTTAATTTTGCTACGAAATTTCTAATGTATGTATAAACTAACATTGTGGAGACAAATACAAAACATTTTCTTGTATGTTATCTTTCTTAATCCCCTTGGTTATGTCACATTTATTTAATTATATCCTGGTAGACACGATATAACGAGGGGTCACTTTATTATTTAATCCATTTCTTCAATTTCTAATGTAAATTGAACCCTTTGACAAAATCTGAAAGTAGTGAAGTAGTGATTACTTTTGAAAAGTAGTTTGTAGTCGCTAATTTTTAAAACAAGTAGTTGTAGCTAAGTACATTTTCGATAAAATAGTTGTAGTTTGCTATAATAAAAAAGTAGTTTTTCCGACCCCTGGATATGGTTAATATAGATATTACATTCAACAAATTCATTGACTTTAAAACAGTGATTTAGGAAAAAATGACTGGATTACCTTTATGGAATCCTTCTTGAACGCACCCAACACCTATCCACATGTAATCAGTATGTTAAAGGCTTAATTAGTAAGTCCTGCCTCATTTTCTGATCAGGTTTACCATTATTCCATAATATGCACAGCGTTTTGTTCAATACAGACATGAAATAAGAACCAGATTGGACAATTTCTTTGTATAAAGATCAGTAACGGACCAGTCTATTAGTGCAGCATGAGAAAACTTGAAATGTTCAGAAGAAGTTTAAAATAACTGCAGAGAATAGATTATGGATTAACCCTCTTAGCAGTTACCTGCCTTTTTCCATTTCCCATAAACAACTTAAATTATATAATATACAACAAATATATACGACAAAAATATTTAACAATTTTATTTCAAGATATATGCAACATAAAGAGATATGAAGTTAATTTTTTTTATACCGTTAACCAGGCTCCTATCTGCCCGGCCTGAGTGCCTACCTTGACGAGTTAGTACCTGGGAGCGGGCAATATTTGCCCAATCACAGCATGGCTGTGATCCACCTGACAATAGCCCTTGTTGGCATTGCTCTATTGGTTTGCTATAGTTCTCTTTGTTTGCTGGTTCAAGGTTTCTATTTAACTTTGTTGAATTGGCAGATTTAAAAAAAACAAAAATTAAGGAAGAGAAAGGAATTGGTCTCATAATTTAGAACCTTGATCAGGTGACAAGACCTTCATCTGACTAGGCATCCCCCGAGGTATTCATAGGGATATGAAGTTTATTTTAGAAATAAACAGGGAAAGAAAATAATTATATAACAATAATAAACAGCAATGACTTATTCCTTAGCCCAGTATTTTTAGAGAGATTGATTACACATGTTACATAATTGACTATAATTTGGTGAGTCATTATAATGAATGAGAGTTTGGCTATTTTTATGTTTGACTGTTTTAACATTGAGGTTTTAATTTGTATAATTTCACATGTAGTTATTGGTGTTGTTTTATTTCAGGATTATGTATGGAGTGCTTACTCTGGTGTGGGACATTATATTTTTGAGCAGTGCAGATACCTATCTGAAGAGATAAAGAGGGTGAAGAATACATGGCAGCATATTTTAAGGTTTTGAAATATCTTTTTTCTGGAAGTTGCGCTTCATTTACTTAAATTATAAATATTTTAGCAGTTAAGTTGTAAAATATTCTGGATAAGAACAAACTGTATTTATTGACTGATCTTTCTCATTTATTCGTACATTTTATTTAAATCTAAACTTGGGGATGTGAAAATAAAATAATTTTTTTTTTTTAGGAAAAGAGGGGGAAAAAGGTTAACTTTTATCTAATGTAAAGTGTCTTAAAGCTGACACTTTAACGATACTTTTCTGTAATTGTTTGGCTAAGTAATGTTGGTACAGAAGTCACAGGGGCATTTATCTCTAAACAGCAAAATGCCTGTCCCCACTTCAAAAATAAGGAATAAACTTGTATACAAATGAAAGAGAATGCTAGAATACATTAATCACATGTTTTTATGTATGTTTAACAGGATGAAACATTTGTAAATATAAGCCACTTAAATTTGTTTATGCCATAAATGTCATTCCCCTGTGTGTCCCTGCCTCCACCTTAGTGCAAAAATGATTCTTAAAAATTGACCATCCAAATATATGTGATAAATTTCTTGCTTAAATTGTTAAAAACAAGTATGTGTTAGAATTTTATAAATGATGTCCTAACTTAAAGTAAAAATAACTTTCATAATAACTAAAGATTATTTAATCTTTTCAATAAATACACAAATAGTAAAGATACAAATCGTTAAGAAAAAATGCAAGCTACATCCTTGCGTCAGATTAGAAAAGTGAGTCGCTGCAAGCGAAGTCGGGAAAACAGTCTTGAATGTCAACAACTTATCCTGTTGCCATATCGTGAAGGTAAAAGTTCTTGAAAACACTGTTGCCACAAAAACAAATATTTTTTCCTGCCAACTGGTGGATGACAACGGAAAGTTATAAAATATTCTGGATAAGAACAAACTGTATTTATTGACTGATCTTTCTCATTTATTCGTACATTTTATTTAAATCTAAACTTGGGGATGTGAAAATAAAATAATTTTTTTTAGGGAAAGAGGGGGAAAAAAGGTTAACTTTTATCTAATGTAAAGTGTCTTAAAGCTGACACTTTAAGGATACTTTTCTGTAATTGTTTGGCTAAGTAATGTTGGTACAGAAGTCACAGGGTCATTTATCTCTAAACAGCAAAATGCCTGTCCCCACTTCAAAAATAAGGAATAAACTTGTATAAAAATGAAAGAGAATGCTAGAATACATTAATCACATGTTTTTATGTATGTTTAACAGGATGAAACATTTGTAAATATAAGCCACTTAAATTTGTTTATGCCATAAATGTCATTCCCCTGTGTGTCCCTGCCTCCACCTTAGTGCAAAAATGATTCTTAAAAATTGACCATCCAAATATGTGATAAATTTCTTGCTTAAATTGTTAAAAACAAGTATGTAATACTAAAAATTGAAAATGAAAGACTTTTCATGGTTCGTATTTTTCTGAGCAAATAATAAAAAGTGTCCTTTGTTTTATTGTCATTTCCCTGTCATAAAATGAAAATGATTCTAACATCTGGCAACAGTCGTACTACCGCAAAATTCCACCTGCGAACAGTGATATAGCATTTTGTGTATACCACACATTTGTATTAATATGTGCTCCCTGATGTTTAATACCTCATAGAGGGAGATAACTTTCTGATTAAATAAAAAAATAAAAACATTTTAAATATATTTTTTTTTTATTAAAATCTTATAGTTGGTACTAAAATTGCAGAATATTCATAATGCAATGTGTTTATTCTAAAAGAGAAAAGGGCTGGGTGCTAGTAACCAAAAAGACCAATTCAGTAGAAAGGGACATTATTTCAAGAGAAATGCATTGTGTTTAGTAATGATATAAGAAAAGCATCTAATTTTTAAGTATGATATATAAGGTTGATTTAATTTAGATTGATTTTATGAATTATAAATAGAAATATACAATTAAAACATGATTTAAATAATATCCTGTGCTTTTTCTAAAGAAATGAGGAAGTTCTATAATTTTTGGAAGTTTTTGGGTATGCAGATTTCTAAATACTGTGATTCAGATAAGATTTTTTATAAGAGATCTCTGTGTATAGCTTAAGGTGCATTTTACTATTTTTAAAAAGGACATAGTGCTGCATCCTTAACAAATAATCTAGACATAACACTAGTTATGTATCTTTGGGGTAGAGTTTCTTTCAGGAAATATTTTTCCAGAATAGTTGAAGAAACTAGGGGGGGGGGGGGGTACCCAGAAGAAAGAAATGGACAATGTAGAAGAAATAGGCTTAGTAATGTATAGTAAATGTATTTGAAGAGTTAACCAAATTACAGAGATTAAAAACAAATCCGATTAGTTACGTGCTAGTGTAATTTTTTTATTTAAGGCAAGTCAAAATGCAAATTTCCCGAATGTAATATTTAACTGTAGAAGCACAAAGTAAATGCAATTTAGTATTTCTTACACCTGATAGATGGTACAAAGGGAAAACAATGAGTTTTCATGTAGCACCTGTTTTTAAATAATGGTCAAACTGGAAGTATAGGCAGTTAATTTTCTTCTTTAAACTAAAAATGGAACAATTATTTGTGGTACCGGATTTATCATCCATATGTATTTGTGCGCAAAACCCCTCCAATTTCATTCACACTGCTACCAGATATTCATGGCGACCACTCAGATGTTCTGTTTTTCCTGACCAAAGACAAGAACAACTACAGACGTCTCCTTCCTTGACCAGTCATTCCGTATGTTAGTCATTTAAAAACAGCTGCTACATAAACATGATCTTTCTCCAGTGTTTCTCTTTCATGCCATCTCATTGGTACAAGAAATACACTTACAGGATACTGCATTTGCTTTGTACTGTACTGTACAGTACTTTTCTACCGTCACATTAGGATAAGCTTATTTTGACTTATCCCAATACATCCACAATTATCATGTAAAAATTAATTGCTGTTCCTTTATTTTTGCAGGAAAGCAAAATATACATGGCTCTTATTTGTATGATACTCTCGATGCCTTCAAGATCATTATACTTGTATATCTAGTGAAGAACATGATTACATGAACTGTATTTAACATTTTGTAGCATTGGACTTAGGCAATTATAATTTTACCTGCCGTGCATCCTTATAAGCACAATTTGTTTATAGTGTAATTGTCAGAAAAAAGAAATTTTGAATTTTTTTCATTGTATGTCATAATTTTTCTTAAGAAAACTGTTTTATTGATGTTGTGTAATTATTCTTCATCCAAAGTAATTAAAACTTTTCAAAAAATTGTGTATATTGTATATATTTTGTGTATTGGTGCATTTTCAAAATTATTTCTCATATTTTTAAAAATTGAATGGTAATGAAACTTAAGTTAGCAGATAATATCTGAAGATGAATTATTTTTACGTAAGAATTATTGCTTAGTGTTTAAGTGACTGCAGCATATATTTTAAAAAGCCAAACAAGCTTATATTTTATTACACAATTATATTGCATTTAAGGTAAATATTGCTATACAGGATGTCCCCAAAAAGGTTGAAATATGCTTTAATTTTTTAAGTAGGCAATATAAATTTCAAAAGTTTTCAAAATATGGTAGAAAATAAGATATGTTAATGAAATAGACCAATTTTTTTCAAAAAGTTACATTTTTAAAGTTTTTATTTTATATGACCTTCCCATCTTCAAGGCAATATTAGTCAATTAGAAAACTTTCTTTTGTTCAAACAAGATCGTTACAAAAAAATGCAATCTTTAAAATTATCTGAATTATGAGAAAGGATATATCACTTTATACCATTTAACATACAGTAAAACTTGTTTAAATTGGAACACAGATAAAGTGGAAACTTGTTGAATTTTGATTAATTTTATGGTCTTGGCCGAGTGAATAGGCAATATAATATATATTGTTAGTTTTTTTTGCATAAAACTGAATTTGTTTAATGTGAAAACTGAAAGCAATAATTAAAGAATTAATCAAAAACCCAATGCATAAATGATAAAATATTAACACTGAAAAAAAGAATTCACTACCCAAATAGTCTATTCTATAATCTGCTAATTTAATAAAAAAGAAAATCAGGATCTGTAAGAAGAAAACATGCCAGCAGTCAGAAAAGATTTATCTCAACTAATTTTGAAGCAAGTACGTGGCTGCACAATCAAAACCAGACATTTCTTTTGTAGTCAAACATTGAAAGTGTCTCCTTTAAAATTGATGAGAACTCTTAACTGTGTCCAAGTTATTGGCTTACAATCAATTTTTTTTCAGCTTGTTTTTAAATTGTTTTATAAACTATTAATGCTTTGATAGCCCAAGATACAAGTAGCACTGACTACTGTCACATTAACAGCAAAATCTAAACATTGAAGTAGAATTTCTGGGATTTTTGTTTATTATGACTTTTTTTATGATTAACCATAGTAATAAAAAACAATGTTGTATTCATAGGATGTATTCTTTATTTTAAGATAAAGTTTAAACATTTACCGAAAATGTTCGAGATGCTTATTAATGAATTATTTTATTTCCGATTTTCCAAGAATGAAGTAATTGACTACATTTAAAATGATAAAGTAAAAGTAATTGAAGCGAAGGAAAAAGAAAGTGTCTGTGCGAGAAAGGATACGATTTATGTGTGGAAACACAGATCTACAACACCCTACAAAATAAAAGTAGAATAACAATGCAATATGGTGTAGTGTAATAATAATAAAGTGATAAGTAAACATACCAGATTTTACAAATGGGCATTACTGCAAAAATGTTATCAGTAACCATCTCGGAGATAGGATATGTACTAAAATTACTATAATATGTTACTATTTTAATTACTATAATGTAACATATTATAAGGTAAGAAAGAACTAATTTCTTCCGACTTTTAGCAAGCTTAGTCTATTATTTTGTATATAGTACAGCAGGGCCAAAACTAAAGAGGAGTATGCATCCCGGGTGCCAGAATGGAAGGTAAAGGAGGCACCAAATGAAGTTTTAGTTTGTCATTTTGACATTAAATTTGGGTTAAAATGTCTCGCAGCTGGAAAATCCAAAACAAAAACCGAGCCAAATGCATTAAAATTGACAAATAAAAAGATTCATGTACAATACAAGACAGCAAAAAAAACCAAAAAAAACAATGGCACTCCGGGAGTGCCGACAGAAGTGAAAACTTGAACAATTACGTGTGTATTTTTTGAATCGTCAGGAAACGTTTTATTGCTCAGGAAATACTTTTAAATGAAGTGTTTTTTTTATTCATTATTATAAACTACTACTACAAAAATTATATTACAATTTTCATTTAATGCGCTATTGTACATGAAAAATAATGCATATTATTTTACATACAAAAATTGCAATCTATTGCTTAAAACGTAAATTTACAAATAAATGAAATATAAAATTTAATTGGTATTCTTTGAAATGAATACCAATGAAACTTATGAATTTTAATCCACAATTTAAACAACTCAATACATTCATCATTTCTTCCATGAGATTTAGTTTCATATCTTTTGTAATAACATTTATCTGCAAAATAGGGTTCCTGCTTCCTAGCACTCCATAAATGACTTCTTTGCTGCCTGTCTTGTTTACGATATTCATGAATATTATGCTTTTTTCTATCTTCATACTGCGCGTATTGTTTGCAGTATCTATAATATCTATCAACAAAATTTTCTTTTCTATAAAAGGATTTCACTTCATTTCCGTATCTGTAACCACGTTTCTTAAAACTTTCGTGAAATATTTCATTATTTAAATTTTTTTTATATTACTTCCGTCGATTTTTCTCGTGCTCGTTAAATTATAATACTTTCCGTGTTTTGTTATTTCATTTTCATCATTTGATTTGTTCTCGCGAGTTGAGTCACTTTCATCTGTTTTCACCGCGCGTGCTAAATTTATCTTGAAATTATTTTCTGAATTATATTTATTCATAATACCAATCATTTCGCTTTCTGCACGTGAACTATTTCCTTTTGATACTTTCGCTTCATTGTATGAATTGGCAACATATACAGTGGTGTCGGTAACAGTGTCGCGAATTCAGTGATTTTTTCCCATCTCAAAAAATGCCCAACGCGCCTAAAGAAGTTTTCACTTCAATAAGAAAAAAAAGAAGCTGTTTTCTTATGCTATTTCCATTTTTCCAATCTAAGCATTCCATGTCTATACCTCCTATCGCAGAAATAACTTCCTATGTAGAAAAAATCATTAACTAAAATTTTTCAAGGTTACCAACAATTATACCTGCTAAGGCGCTGAAGAAGAAACCTGTATAATTTATTCCAGTTCTTTTCAATTCTATTTTCACAGGTTTTAACCCCTTGGGGACGAGTGACACGTATACGTGACACATAAGATGCTCAGAATTCTCGATTATTCCCACCAGTTATTTTTTATTGGAAGATTTGCATTATTAAATCTTAGCATTTCTGCAATTCAATTAGGTGAAAATTTCTGTTTTGAAAAACCGGTGGTAAAAGATTAAATATTCTGTAAACGACGCTCCTCGCGACGGGGTTAAAGAATAAATATTTGACAAAGCTGATTATGTTGTTCAATATTACCTATTTTATGATTACATATTTTAAATTTAGTCTGCTATTATAAAAACTATATTAAAAACTCAAGAAACATAAATTAGCAGCATTATAAAGAGTTTGCTCTCATTATCCAATATTGTTGAAAATATTGGTTAATTTTTGTTTAAAGAAAAATGCCTATTTTAATCCTTTTTTTTTTCTTGCTATAAATTAAATACCCCACAGATTTAAAAATTTCTAATTTGATACATGACCTTTATTCACAATTTTAAATTAAGCACAACACAACTCCTTTAATTTTAGAGATATAGAAATGCAGTTTTTTTTTATAATAATCTTATTGCAGTAAAAAGATTATTCTAACAAGTGTTGTGACGTTGTGAAACAAGGTAAAAATTAAAATGTATTTTTTTTAAAATTGGGAGGGATATTTTATTAACATGATCTTCCTACCATATTTTGAACGCTTTTGAAATTTACATTAAAAAATTAAGGTGCGTTCCAACCTTTCTGGGACTCCTTGTATCTAAATTATAAAGCAAAAACCTGTCCGTGAGTAATGCTGCTATCATATTGATGAGGGCAACACCTGTCCAATAAATTTTATTTTTCCTGTAAGATTTTTTTAACTTCAAAACACATCACATTTTCAGTTTACACTGTTGAATTGGAAAAAAAAAATGGTTTTTCAAATAGAACCTATTTGAAAATTACCTCAAAATTTACAGGATTTTTTTATGGATTTTAAAATAACTCGAGCATGTTTTTTTATTATTTTTTTTTTCTGATTTCATTCGCAGCCTAATTATGAAAGATTAATCAGTTTGCACTTAAAATAAAATAGTTTTGAATATTAGTTGGAAATAAATGCTATAGTGAAATTAAAACTTTATCAGTGAATAAAATTTAACAGGCATGTATTCTAACAAGGAAGGTCTCCATAAGTGCATACTCAGAAAATTTCGAAAAAATTACAGAATGTTCTTCTTATGTTCATTCATAATATATACGTCCATAAAAAAAAAATTCTGCAGAACATCAATATAACCTCCATAAAAAAAAAAAAAAATTATGAAAATTTCGTTTATTTGGCGATTTATTACCGGTTGGCGACGGTATAAGATTTGAAAAAATATGGTTTTATGACAAATACTCTTTAAGGAATAACTTTTTCATACTTAACTTGTTTATGCAAGTTTAACTTGCATAATAAATTTTTATAACTACAATTTTGTGTACACATTTATCTATACTAATAAAAGAAAGTTTCGCTCTGTGTGTGTGTGTGTGTGTGTGTGTGTGTGTTGGCGATGGCTAGGAAAATCTAGCCCACCTAGAAGGCTGGAAATTTAGGTGTGGATAGTCCAAGGTCTGGCCATGTGCACCTGAGCCTCAGAATTTTAATATTTTGATAATTAGCCTAGATATTAGATTCTCATTAACCATGGCTTCTAAAATATCTTTTAAATCAAAATGGCGAAAGAAACGGACAGGCGCATTGGATTTGCAACCGGAAATGAACGAATTCGAAATTATTTAAGTAATTGGCGAATTTTAAGAAAACTAATTGAGATATCAAATTGAAAATTTCTGAGCATATGTAAAAAAATATTCTGTATCTGACTATGATTTTTGAAAAAATCGGTTGGTAATTTTTTTTAATTTACGCAAAAAACTGCCCAAAATCTGCCGGCGTCAGTGAAAACGATCTGAGAAATTTTCAGACAGGGATCGGCTTTCATTAAAAACTGAACTACAAAGAGATCTGTTTCTCGGGCCGATCCCTCTCATTTAGTTTGCGAAAATGAAAGGAAATAATTGCCAAATTTTACTAATGAACAAATATTTAGGTAACTAATTAAGATATAGATTTGAAATTGAGGTCGGGAAGGGGTGTCATCTGCCGGCTATTTTAGCGTAGCGTCTTTGTTATGTTCTAATTATCAGAAAAATGTTAATTCTTTTTTTAATGATCGCGTTAATGTACGTGACGGTGGTTCTCTTGAACAAATTATTCATTATATTTGCGGGTATGGGGAGGGAGGGGGTTAACGCCTTTCTCAGAGATTGTAATTATCTCGGGCCCAGGCAACGCCAGGCGGGTTAGCTAGTATGTATATAAAATGAAATTTAAAGATTGTAATTTATGATTTAAAACAAAATTTCAATTGATTTAAATTGTTTCAAGCTCAAAAATAAACCCGATTCTGAACATTGTCAATTCAAGGAAAAATTGTTGCTATGGAAAAGACTTCTTCGATATGGAAATGTATAACGAATGTGTTTGTCATCAGGCTTTTCTTTTTAAAATACATTTAAAAATTACTTATATAACTGGTGAAGCCGTTTGAATTAAAAAAAATCGTGGAATGGGGGATAAAACAATAGCAAAATTTCATTCAATCGGTAATAAATAGAGAAAAAAAACATTAATGATTTATTTTATCTGATTTAAAGAATATTTTTAATTAATGTTACTGCAAACTTACAGAAAGTTGAAAATGTTGAACGCAAAAAGCAAACGATTCTGAACAAGAAGGTATATGGTATGATGAGGCATAGAATTAAACAATTAGTATAATTTTTTTTTTTTAAATAATGACAATTTTATGCTTTCAAATTTTATAAAAATCTCAGACATATATGGAAATTTAAAAGCAGCATTGTTGAAAATATAAAAATTATACAAAAAATAATAAACTTTCATTGTTTAGGTTTAAATCCATTAAGTATTGCGCATTTGAATAATCATTTTACAAGCAATTTCAAAATGCATTAAAATTGTTTGAGTTTGGCGAGGAAAAAATGTTGCTAGCCAAATAGTCTTTTTGCACCAAATACTCGAAAGTACTTTTTTATGCAGATTTTCTACTGGGATTCTGCAGATAAATCTCACTGTTTCTTTACTACATACATGAGTAGCTTCATTAGCATTTTTTTCAAAATTTTCTGAATATGCGCTTTAAGGAGACCTTCCTTGTAAGCGCTTAAACCACTGAAATTTTCAGAATCTAAAAGGCTGCTTTAAAAGTAGCAAAATCTTTGTCGATTTCTTCAGCTATTAACTGTTGGCATGCAGCTAATACAAAATTATGACTTAATAAATTTTTCAAACTTTATTCGAATATACTAATATTTTGTATATAAAAATGCTTTTTGATAGTGTTAGTGGGAAATATTAAAAAATAAAAATTTACACCAATGTTCTGTAATTTGGGAAGCTCATGTTGGATAGCCTAGTATTTCTAATAGTAGATATAAAGAATTGACAGCTTTGTAAATATTTCTGCATTTTCAATATGGAATGTATTAAATCTTATTTTTGGAGTATTACGAGTTCTATGTCTAGACTAATATTTAAAAATAAATTGAAGATCTGTTTAGGAAAAATTTGGGTCCTTTAAAGGATCCTTCACAAAGTTAATCTTAAAATTGTGGAGAGTGCTGTTTTATTGTTTTAATTCTTAAAACGGGTAGGACCCTTCACAAAATTCCTTGTTTTAAATATAGACTTTTCATAGAACTTTTTCATCTCCCAAATTTAATCATACTTGAATAAAATCTGATCTTTACAAAACTGCTGAAGTTGCCAAATAAGCTATTATCTAGCTTTTTTGCACATAAAGGATATGTTAAAAATAGATAAACAGGAACCTGCATATAATGAACATTTCAAATTCACAAAATCATCATTTAGGTTTTTCACAAATATTAAAAAACTTTTCACAATTTCACAAAAACAGAACAAATATCTGTACAGAACCCTGTAAATAATAGTATATGTACAGGGTTATTTATATGGGCCATTCTACAAAAATCATTACTTTTTCAGTACACTGTAGGCAGAATTTATTTTTTATAGAAGCTTTTGAAGTTTTACAGGATAGAACTTATTAGAAATTCATATACAGTCGAACCTGATTAAGACAAAGTCGAAGGGCAGCAAAAAATCTTTTTGTATTAACCGATAAAACAGCAAAAGGTATTTTAATGATTTATTTTTTTAAATCATCCTAAACAAAGATATCAAAGAATGTAAATGATTCTGCAGAGAAATATTTTATAGTCATTTTAAGTTAATGAGTATTTTTGTGCAAAAAGGTACATTTCTAACATCACCATATAAACACAAAACCCATATTCACACAGATACACACGGCAATCACGTACTGTAATATTCTTATAAAAAAATAAATGAGTAAGAAGAAATGTATGCTTCAACTTAAGATGTATGCTTCAACTTTTTGCCGGAGGAACGATTGAATCCGTACTCTACTTATAAATCCCTCCTCTATGATCCTTCCTCGTCCAGTTCAGGAAAAGCGATAAACTTATTTTAAAGGTGTAAAGGTAGCAACGAGGATTTTTTTTTTTTTTTTTTAAATTAGGTGCAATATTTAGTTAGTCTTAAACTATTTTCTTTCGTCTTAAGCGAAATTTCATGTTAAGTGTTTTCGTCTTAATGAGGTTCGACTATATTTGATGAATGTTTATGATTTATAATTTTTTTTTAAATGAACAGAAGCATACATGTTAACCTGCATTATATTTTATATCCAATGTCCTGTATTAGCATCTTCACTTATTTTGTGAACGTGATTCATTCAATAACATATGAATATTAAATTTAGAGGGAAAAAAAAAACTGATTTTTTTTTCCCTTCAAAAATTATGTTTGAACTACTGTTGCAAGCCTTTCTTGTATCCTCCTTTACAATAAAATTCTGTTCAATAACTTCCAAAATATAGTAGCATTTATCACCTAATAAAAAATATTCTAAGGCAAGAGGCATGCCTTTAGTTGTTATCTATGAATGTGCACATTGTCATTTATTTTTAAATATTTTCACAGAACTAAAAATGGTCATGAACTTTATAATATCCTCCTTTCTTGATTAAAAATGAAAGAATCCTTTATTTATAAATAAGTTTTTAATCGATATACATAAATCTTTTATATTTACTTCAAGTTTTATATTCTAAATAAGTATGGCATTATAAAAGAAAAAAATTGTATTTGTATCCTCCGTTACACTATTATTAGCCACTTTGTGACTAGTAGCATGCATGTATATGTGCTGCTTAAGGTGTACGAAATCTTTGAATTGAATACCAGTATTTTAATATAGAAATTTTCTATCTATACTAGAGTTAGATTTAAACAAGAATGAAAAATCATGCATCAAGCATAAATTGTGATATTTTCAAAATGATTTTACAAATCTTTACCATTTAATAACGTGAAAAATGATATATTTAAATAAACAATTTGGAAAACTAATAAAATATTTTAAAACACAAACCCAATTTCAGGAATTATCAACAATATTTGGAAAGATATCCAAACTCTTTTGTAAGCCCTGTATATGATCTATAGATTTATATACATACTACATAGAATACTAAAATTTAATTAGTCAGGAAAAGCATAGCAGAGTTTAAAAATTTCCGTCAATAAACTGAAATGTACTCGAGAACTTTTATGCTGCCCTGTATATGATCTATAGAATTTATACACACCAAATAATAGACAACAAACAACAAATGAGTTAAGTTTAAAAATGCATTCAGCAACTGAGAATGCACTTCCAGCAATTATTGTTAACAGACAACACCAAATTCTTTTGTGTTTGCCTGTAAATGAACGATGAATGCTATACACACAATATTCTATAGTCTCTTGTGTATTTGTATCATCTTTTGCTTTATCTTAAAAAGGTAAGAGCAAAAATTAGAATATAAAAATAAATTCACCAATTCACACTTTTTATGAAGCATAAATCAAAGTGGTGAATTTTTCATAACTGGAGCCCATGCAAAATTAATGCATTGTAATGACATATTTTGAACAACAAAAATTTCAGTTATGAAAATTAACTTTTACATTTATTTTTTTAACTTATGGAATTTTTTAATGAATTTTTTTACTGATTTCCTGATATGCTAGAATTATAAAAATTATGTACACAGAGTGTGTTTTCAATGATAATACAACATTATAATATATTTAGAACTTAATAATTAGATTTAAGGCATTTTTCAGTTAGCTAAGTACAAGGCATGAATTGTCAAATATTCTTTATAGTTATAACTGTATGCAAGTTACAAAAACAATGGAGTTAATTAGGTGCGAAGCCATTCTCGCCACATTATGCTAACTGGCTGTGAAATTGCAACAAAATATTTTAAACACTAAAAATCAAAATAAAAATTTTCTTAGTTTCATTTCAAAGCTCTATAAATTATGACTGACAACAGACAAGCATTTTTTACATGCATACAGCATGTTTTAAAATATTATTTTACTGTATAAAATAAGTATAGATTATATTTTTTAAAAATGGTCTTTTATAAGCATAAACATTTATCTTAATTAAAAATAGCTTTTTAATACATTTTTATAAGCTTTCAATATTAATCTAAAAAATCATGCATAATTTCATGACTGCAATTCATGTTGTTCATTAAAAACCTGCTACAATATGTTAATTTTATGTTGTGCTCCAATTATGGAAAATTCACCACTTTGATTTATGTTTGATAAGAAGAACTAAGGAATTTATTTTAAAAATTATTTTTGTTATGTTTCTTTTCTGAGATATGGCAACAGGAAAATACGAAAAAAAAAAAAAGCATTAAAACTATTTTTGGGATTTCTAGATTGTTTTCTCAATGTATAGTCACAACTTAATATTAATTGATTACAGCTTCTTTTTAAGGATATATATATTTTTTTTTGAATGTCCACCATCCCCTTAATAGTTCACAATTTAATACTAATCAATATTTTCTTAAAAAAAAGATCTTTATTTAAAAGGCTACAAAAAACAATCTAAAAACAATTCAAATATATTACAAAATGTATAATAATGTACAGGTGAAATACTAAATTAAATTAAGGCTAGCTGCCATCATTTGCCATGTTTTCAGTCTTTGGCTGAAGCTCACGTGCAATTGTATGCAAGACATAGTTGATATTATCTATCTTCCTGTCCATCAGTTGAATCTAGGAGATTAAAAAATATATATACATATATAATCATATGAGAACAAGTAATATTAAAAAAAAAAAAAAAAAAAAAAAATATATAGGTCAATTCCTACTTAGGTCAACAAAAGAAATTTTTTATTTTAGTTACTTTTTATTAAATAATTACAATTAATATAAATATGTATGTATGTATGTATATACATATGACAGAATCACAATATTAAGTGGCAAAATAGAAATTAAATTTAATTAATGAATTAATATTTGAAAAAAACTGTATTAACATCAAGTGTCATCCACTACAAGTTTAAGAAAATGTATTTGAACTTTAATGGATAAATAGAAAGTATTTTATTAACGATTGAAAATTTGAAAATATAAAACAAATTAATTAAATTTAATTAGA
Organism: Maratus michaelseni; assembly: GCA_963931845.1. Lineage (NCBI taxonomy): Eukaryota > Metazoa > Arthropoda > Arachnida > Araneae > Salticidae > Maratus > Maratus michaelseni. The sequence continues at coordinate 377,545,177 of OZ007587.1, read as the reverse complement.
AACATAAGTTGGAAATTGTGCGTCAAAAGTGAAAAATGAGGCGAGTTCGTACTATAGCTAGTTATATAAATATTCAGATTTTTATGATTTTTAATTCTATGAAATTAATTATATCGTCTGCAGATTAATTTCTGTCATAAAATAAGTATCTGTCGCTTGACGATTAAACCCCGGAAGCTCCTATAACAAGAAAGCACAGATTTTTATATAAATGTAAAAACTAAAATTAATTAATGAGTTAATATTTGAAAAAACTGTATTAACATCAAGTGTCATCCACTACAAGTTTAAGAAAATGTATTTGAACTTCAGTGGATGGATAAAAAGTATTTTATTAACGATTGAAAATTTGACTAATAGTAGGAATTGGGGGAAAAAAGACAGTATTAAATGCATTTATGTCCACAATTAAATATTTATGAAATTTCATTACATTGAATTTAAAGCCAAATAAAGTAATAAACAAGAATGAAGAATCATACATCAAGCATAGATTATGTAACACTTTCCAATACTTCCAGATTACCTTAATGAAACTTCACCTTTTATTAAGGGAAACAAATTATGTCTAAGTAATATATCCAGGTTTCATTGTTGTTCATACAGTTTCAGAAGAAAGTGTTATTAAGCCTCAAGGAATCAATCTCTTGGTAGATTAATTTTTACCCTCCTGTCTTCTATATGCAGGTGCAATTGGAAATTCCCATACAATGGACTAACAATTTGAAGGATTAAGTGATAAACATTTTTTAAATGGAAACAATGCCTTTCCCGAAATATCCAGTTAAATACCACATACCAGTAACTGAATATATAAATTTTAATTAATTTAAGTTATAAAATAATATAATAAAATAACTTGTTAAACTAAAAGACGTAATTAATGGTTGAAGTGATAAAAACATTACACAAAAAGGCTTAAAAAACCCTTTTAATATAAAGATGACATGTTTATAATACGCTCAAACGGCGACTTCAAGATAGATAATGATAAATCAGCGTGTGAAACATGTCATCTTTATATTAAAAGGCATTTTTAATCTTTTTGTGTAATGTTTTTACCGTTTTAAGCATTAATTACATCTTTAGTTTAATTTATTTATAAGAAAAAGTAATTAAAATATTTAATTTAAAAAAATAAATAAGTAAACAAGTATTATCCTTCTACGCTTATTTTATTATTTGTTTTGGGGAAAATATTTAATTTGTCATTCAAAAGCAAATTAAAATGCTTCATAAACATTAAATGTATCATAAACTGTAATTTACGATATCCATCAAATCTTAGTCTGTAATAATATAATTTATATTCCATTGATATTTCTGAGCTGCTAAATTTTACATCATTTAGAATTCATGACATAGTCTGAAGACTAACAAAATTCTCGCTACACAGGCTTTATAAAATGACTATAAGTTGGATAATTATTTATATAACAAAAAAATTGTTTTTCGTTAAAAATAAATAAACAATTTAATATCCAAACAAAGCAATGTGTAAGCCTCGTATCCCAATTATACTTTTCGGAGGAGGAAAGTGTGTGTGTGTGGGGGGGGGGGGGGAGTTCTGGGCACAGACTTGTTACGGGGCTCCCATGTGTGTATACTATACAGTTAAGCTTAAGACTCCTGTAAGGGAGTATAGGAGCTCTAGTTAAGGCAAGGGCTCGACATAGAAGTAGGAGAAGCCCAACGTTACTCAGCCGTCAACCCCCCCCCCCCCCCAATTAATCTACCAATTGCTTTGTTGTTTACTAAATCCATTTTTCGTATGCTTCAACAATATTAAATTTTACCATAAAAATTGAGAGTAAAAAACACTTTAGAAAGAGCGAATTTCATAATTTAGTTAAGTTTCGAACGAAAAAAAAAAAAAAAAAAAATGCACATTTTACCCAGATTGAAATTTTTCTAAAAATTTTTAAATAGTAATTTTATTTTCTTCTTCGTATTTTTTTGGCTAAGCACAGGCTTTCCGGGCGTATTCGGTAAACATGCCCTGGTTAAGGCTCTGCATCAGTGATATTTCAAATTTCCCTCGCTAATGTTAAATTTATGGCCGTGGGATGCATTCGTATTTTTAAAATATCTCTCAGTAATTTAATATTTTAATTAAATTACTGAGGAGATATTTTAAAAATACGAATACTTTTTTTCTGTGTACTCTTCTTGAAGGATGACTATTTCTTTTTAGCTGTCAAAATATTTCTAAAATATGCATTTAATTTTAAGTGAAGTGTTATAATCTTACTCAAGATTTTAACACATAAAATTATAAATTTAGTATATATTTAAAATATATTTGGCAACAACAACTAAGAGAGATTAAGTAAAAAGAAGTTAAAAATATTAATTTTCTAAGGAGATATTTTAAAAATACAAAATACGAATGCATCACACGGCCGTAAGTTTAACATTAGCGAGGGGAATTTGAAATCTCACTGATGAAGAGCCTTAAAGGAAAATATATTATAGCAATTTTAAACCCTAAACGAGGCTAAGTTATTGTGCATCTTTTAATTTTATTAAAAAAACCTTTAAAAAATAACTTACTTAAAACAAAGAAAAACCTTTCATATTTTTTAACAGATAAAAGAATGCTAGATTGATGTATAATAGTACAAATTCATAACGATAGAACACATTCCTTATAACAATGAAACACAGACAAATGATATTGGAAAATAAGTAAATTATTATTTTCCAGAAATTCAGAATATTTGAACAAATTTACTTGATAATTTTTATAATTCAAAGATTTTATAATAATTATCATACGTTAGACGATACGGATAATAAATTGTAAATAATGTTCAGGACCTCTCGTCTTGTATTCACACCTTGCTATATAACTGAACATATATAATCTAACATAAAACTGTTTTGATAGGTAAATCATGAAGATTTACATATCATTAATGTGTCCTTGGGTAACGCTTTCATTTTTAATGCCCCCCCACCCCCCAATTATTAAAAAGGAAATTTGCATTCACATAGAATAAAAATATATATGATTACTACTATACTTAAATTAGATTTCGGTTAACATCCAAACATGTTGGTAAATAAATATACAGTATTAATGAATTGTGAAATTACTAGTTAGAAATAAGATAATTATTAAGTTTCCAGATTTTAATCTTAACTATTATTAAGAAATTATAATTTACCTTAGATGTATGACGGATTAAAAAACCCTACTGACATCTGCTGTTAATGTAACTTTACCTCTCTCTCACACACTTTTTTTTTTTGGGCACTGAAGTTGACAATGCATTTTTCAAAACAAATTGTATAAAATGTTTCCGGAACATTATTTTGCAGGGTTTTAAGAGTTTCAATGTTCTATAAAGCATCTTTTGATCGTACAATACAATCTTTGGTACTTTATATATTTTCGCTGTCGTCTGCCTCCCCTACATTGAGTTTCCGACGAAAGTTTTTTTTTTTTTTTTTCCAAATTCTAGTTTTTTCAATAGAGATTTTTTTTTCTTACATTCGTAAAACTGAAATAACATCCTTTTTAAGCTTACAACAAATTCGTTAATTTAAAAAATTCGTTAATATGAAATTCGTTAAAGTGGATATTTTTATAATGTGAAAGCATAGTACGCTTTTTAACAATCCAAAAAAATATTCGTTAAACTGAAATATTCGTTAAAGTGGTATTCATTGTAACGAGATTCTACTGTACATAACAATTATCTATTCTACGGGGTTAAAAAAAAAAAAAAAAAAAATGTAAATTAGGCTGGTTTATAAGATTGGATAAATTAACAGATTTTTTGCCAATGGACTTTATAACATTTTAAATACAGCATTATAAATGATTGATTAATTCAAGATTAAAAACTTGAAACGTGGGCTAATACAATCCAACTACTATTTATGAGTTAATTTTCCAGATGGGCGAAAAATGTCCTGATCAGGATTTGAACCAGGCATCTCTTGGCTAAAGCTGCCAATGTTCTGCCAACTGAGCTATTCTGGACGAATCTGGATGACCTAATTCACCCAGCTAACCTTATTGATCATAGCATGTGGTCAGATTTCTGAATCAGCTCAACAGAATAATCCCCCCCCCCCCCCCCCAAAGAGTGTTTATCAACTGAAGAGGGACTACTTTATGGTGCTGGAATAGATGATTCTACGAAACTATAAAAAAATAAGTATCGTACTGTAATCATAACACATAATTTTAAACTAGTTATTCTCAAAAGTGCATTTTTCAAATCTGTGGCCACGATTGCTTCAATACTACCGAATCGATTCAATTCTAATTTTGTCTGCCTTTTTTTCTTATGTAATTATGCGGTGTATAAACGAAGGGGTTTTTCTTCTTTTTCATCATTCAAGATAATTTAATTTTCTCTTCAAATAGCCGTCATTTTGAAAAAAAAAAAAAAAAAAAAAAATGTTTTTCACAAATTTCTCCCCCCAGTCACTAGAATAAACGTTATTTAATAAAAATCTCTAATTGTTTTAATTTCAGTCAACTTTAAGCTACAATGATCACCGCAAAGCGTGCGCGCGCACGCACGCACACACACGTCAGAAGACCAGCAATAATTTCAAATATATTTAAAAAAATTAAATAGAATTCAAATCAAAATAATCTTTAAATATTGTATTATATATAAAAAAAAAAGTATGATTCTGTAACTTTTTAATAAGAGGGGGGGGGGGGGGGAGGGTTTCTCCCAGAAAACTTTAAAAGTTAATTTTTTAAACCCTTAAAGTATCTAAAATATGCCTCAAAACAGCTTTTTGTTCCATCCAATAGTTAATTCCTGATAATCAGTTAAACGGAGCACAGCTGACCAAAGTTTTGATCAAAACTAAAAACACGTTTTTGTTGAAACAAGTTAAAAAAAAAAATCTGAATACCTTCTCACGCTTAAACCGTTCAATCTATGGGCGTTTTATTTTCTTCAGAGACTTTTTTAGTTGGAAGACAAACCATCAAAAGCTAAAATTAATAATTTCGTTTTTATATAGTTTTGAAAAAAAAAAAAGGCAAAATTACCTCAAACAGCCGCTATTTTGTGAAATTTTGATTTATCTTATCAATGTATGTTGTATCATTGCATTATTAAAAAGCGAAAATGCCCTAAAAATTAAGTCGTATCGGGAGTCTTATCTCCTCCCCCCCCCCCCCCCCCTTAATATTAAATCTATACTAATGAAATAAAGTTTCGCTCTGTGTGCGTCTGTTGGCGATGACTAGGAAAATTTAGCGCACCTAGAAGTCTGTAAATTTAGATATTTAGGTAGTAAGTCCAAACCCTCTCTTGGTGCACCTGACCTTCAGAATTTTAATATTTTGATAATTAGCCTAGATATTAGATTCTCATTGACCATCGCTTCTAAAATGACATCTTTTAAATCAAAATGGCGAAAGAAACGAACCGGCGCATTGGATTTGCAAGCGGAAATGAACGAATTCAAAATTATTTTACTAATTAGCGAATTTTAAGAAAACTAATTGAGATATCAATTTGAAAATTTGAGCATATGTAAAAAAATATTCTGCATCCGACTATGTGATTTTTGAAAAATTCGGTCGGTATTTCTTTTTAATTTATGCAAAAAACTGCCAAAAATCTGCCGGCGCCAGTGAAAACGATCCGAGAAAGTTTCAGGCAGGGATTTGATTTCATTAAAAACTGAACTACAAAGAGATCCGTTTCTCTGGCCGATCCCTCTCATTTAGTTTGCGAAAATGAAAGGAAATAATTGCCAAATTTTACTAATGAACAAATATTTAGGTAACTAATTAAGATATAGATTTGAAATTGAGGTCGGGAAGGGGGTGTCATCTGCCGGCTATTTTAGCGTAGCGTCTTCGTTATGTTCTAATTATCAGAAAAATGCAATTCTTTTTTTAATGATCGCGTTAATGTACGTGAAAGTGGTTCTCTTGAACAAATTATTCATTATATTTGCGGGTATGGGGAGGGGGTTAACGCCTTTCTCTGAGATTGTAATTATCTCGGGCCCGGGCAACGCCGGGCGGGTTAGCTAGTATTTCATAAAGTATACTTCCGTTAAAGATATTTTTGTCTATAGTCAATTTAAGCTGCTTGCAGGAAACTGAAAAATACAAGACAGCAGCTTAGAGGGGTTTTTTTTCCTAAAAGGAAAAAAAAAAAAAAAACTTACATATTACATAAATACTTACATAGTTAGCAAAGTTACTTACATATTGATCCATTTGTTCCAATTTCTCTCCTAAAGTAACTTGTTTTCCATTCTTTCCTGACAATTGGCAGCCAGATTTTCCCAACATTTGATCCAATCTGAAAATATATGGAAGAAAAAAAAATGAAAATCAGCGACATCTTTCAAACAGATTCATGTTAAAGTTCAAAGCAACGAATATTATTACCTTCGGTGCAGCTCTTTTAGTCTAACATTCATGCTAAGTTGGCCTTGTGAATACTGCTCAATAACATCACCGACATCATATGGCTTTCGAGCTTGCTGAAAAAGACAATTGCGTAAATATTTTAAAAACTTACAGACCAAGTTGATTTAAACAAGAAGTAAAGCGACTTTAAGTGACTGTTTTATGTATATACAGGCACGTGCAACATTTCGCGGGGCCCTGGTCTTTGCCAGGTGGGACATTTAGTGGGACCCAATGGCTCTGACTGCAATACTGGACTGTTAAAATTTATTTTTAAAAATTGTATATAGCATAGAATAATACATGATATAGATAATAAAACGTATGAATAATAATAATAATAAAAAAACCCAGGACACTTCATTCCCATTTAATGTACAAAATTATTTTTAAATTTTAAAAAATCTATCTTTATAATATTTGAAATATTTATTTTTTTTGCGTTCACGCTTATTTTGAGGATCATCAAATCTATATATATACATTCCACAACAAATATATAAACTTTGGCTGTAAGAAACAAAGTTAAAATACTCTTTTTTCTCGGGAAGATACATTTAATAAAAAGAAAAAAGTGGCCCGAGCTGATGACATTGAGATCACAGGTTATGCACACTAATTGTATATTATACTCTTATTTCAAAGAATAATGCTCCTCGAAAAATAAAGAAATCTACAATAAATTAAGGGGGGGGGGTTCCCCCCCTTTATACTTAACCAATGAACTCCCAAAACTAATTAGGGAAGCGCCTTATCACAATGAACCAATATACAAAATTTGAAGCAATTCTGATAATTCTGCATCAAAAACCCATTTATCTAAATTAAGGGGGGGGGATTAGCCCCCCGTTCCCCCTGTATACTTAACCAATGAACCCTAAAAAGTAATCAGAGAAGCGCCTGATCAGAATAAACCTAAATACAAAATTTGAAGCAAATCGGATATTTCTATCAAGAGTTATCGCGTTTCATACACACGCATACATACAGAACATGTGTGCACATTAGCTCTCAGTCTTTGATAGCCTGTGAGCTAAAAACAAATCTAGAGCAAAAACAGCATTATTTAACACAGATTTCGAATTACATAGCTTGGGGCCCCTAACACTTGGGGCCTCGAATTTGGAATTAAGCCCTACACTAAAAAATCTTGTATATATAATCTTGTATATGGTAGATTTTATAGGAAATTTTCGTCAGTAATGCTACATCAGTTTTTCCATGTAATTTTTATAGAGAATTCCAGTCTGATTGATACAGACTATCTCTGTTTGGAACAGAATTTCTCCATGTTACATGCAGCATAATCTTTTTAAATTAAAACAGTTTCTTCGTATAAAACAAATTTTTCCTATCTATACTAATATTATAAAGTAGTAAAGATTGTTTTTTTGTTTTTTTGTTGTTTGTTTGTTGTTTGTAGAGGGTAATCTCTGGAACTACTGAAGCGATTTCAAAAGTGATGGTGGCAAATTGATGGTGATAATCCCTGCTCCAACATAGGCTATATTTTATGTCGGTGCTACTACCCCCAGGGGGGGGGGGTTGCAAAAGCGAAAAACGTTCTAAAATTCCGATTTTTTTATAATGAAGGTGTTACAAACATGAAATTTGGCATGGTAGTTACTTGTAAGATGTAAATGCTCTCTAAGAACAAATTCTAAAAAATTCGAAATTTAAAACTGTGAAAGGAGCGAAAAGCGTTCTAAAAACATTCTAAATTACAATTTCTATGGAATCTCTGGAACTACCGAACCCTTCTCAAAAGTGATGGTGGCAAATTTTTTATGACAATCCCTGCTCCAACATAGGGTATATTTTACGTCGGTGCCACTAATCCCAGGGTGATACAGAAGCGAAAAACGTTCTAAAATTGCACTTTTTTTATACTGAAGGAGCTGGAAATTTGAAATTTGGCATTGTAGTTACTTATAAGATGTAAATGCTCTCTAAGAACGAAATAAAAAAAAAATCGAAATTTAAAAGGGTGAAATGAGAGAAAAGTATTCTGAAAACATTCTAAATTACAATTTCTATGGTATCTCTGGAACCACAGAACCGATTTCAAAAGTAATGGTGGGAAATTGAACAATCCCTACTCCAACATAGGCTATATTTTATGTCGGTGCCACTAACCCCAAAGGGGTGCAGGAGTGAAAAATGTTCAAAAATCTAGACTTTTTTATACTGATGGAGCTAGAAACTTGAAATTTGGCATGGTAGCTACTTATAAGATGTAAATGCTCTCTAAGAATAAATTTATAAAAATTCGAAATTTAAAAAAAGGGTGAAATGAGCGAAAAGTGTTCTAAAATCATTCTAAATTACAATTTCTATGGAATCTCTGGAACTACAGAGCAGATTTCAAAAGTGATGGTGACAATCCCTGCTCCAACATCCTCTTTAATATAAAGCTATGCGTTGCTGACGACTGGGTTTTTCGCGAATCTTTACCACAGTTTAATCTCTGAAAATGAAACATTTGAAGTTACTGAAAAAAAATAATACCTCGAAAAGTATTTGTCATAAAATTATTAGACAAATTGCGTTTGAAAAAAGGTAAAAAATCGTATATTTCTTGATATAAATTTCAAATCTAATGATTATGCCCTTTTTCAAATGTTGAATTTCAAAAATTGCCAAATTTCACAATGGAGTACCATAGCGAAACCTTCACGCGTAAAAAGATTATAAAGGCGACGTGTCCTGACGTGTATATTGGCTATAGCACAAGTCACAAATTATAGTAGCCTTATTATTCTGTTAAAATATAAAAGTGAATTATGAAATGTCAATATTTTGTTTGATTAAAGGTTCGTTAAGAGAAATTGACCAGCGTAGCGGGCGTGGCTTGCTAGTCTTATATAAAAGGCAATCCTGGAATTTTGATAATTAGGAACGAAATTTCTGTGTTTGCATAAAACTAATAATTTAATATTTAATTCGGGCATAGTTATTTGTACGAGATATTTTTTCTTTATAGTATTTCTGGTATTATCGAATTTGTCAGAATCTTATGACTTTAAAATAGGGGTCTTCAACCCGTGTTCATGGACCACGGGGGGCTCGATGTGTTTTTTCGAATATTAAAAAGAAAAGTTTTCAAGACAATGAAAGTTTTCCGAAGCGCCTTATTTGAGCAATTCTATAGCTGTTAACTTTTACGCTTTTTTTTGCGTTAAATAAACTTATTTTTGAACCAGAATATAAATTTAATAAATTGTTTACATCTTGGTAGCACTTCTTTGATGAAAGGGTAAAATTTCTGGTTCAAAATGTTTAATAAAAAAGTCATAGCTACCAAATTTTATGCCCTTTTTTAAATAATAAAAAAATACGTATCAAGAAACTGGGAGAAAAGCCACTCGGTATAAAATTTTTCTCCACATCGAAACAAAAGCCCGAGAAGTTAATTTGTTCCTTTCGTGCTGTAAAAAGCTGGAACTTTTCGACACCGACAGTACCACTTTATGCTAACAGCTCCTAATGGTATGTATGGTGCTTTCTCATGTTATCATTTGGTGGTACTATAGCCAATGTGTAGCCAATGAGTGGATCACTAGGGATTGATCCCCCCTGCTTCCTCTGAAATTTCTGTCTTGACTATAAATATGCCAATAACAGGACAGGAGCAAGATGGTAGCTAGAAGTAAACAACAGGGGGTGCTCAAGAAAATGTAGGGGGGGGGGGTCATACTATTTCTCTCTCTCTGACACATGCACGCACAAACAAAGATCTATATGATCAAAGCATTATATAGAAAGGTGAATTAGTGCATATTCATAGTGTAGGCACTATGTTTCTTATTAAATTGTTTATAATAACTTTATTTGATGCTAAGAAAAAGTAAAGTCTGCAGACAGGGATGTAATGGGGGATATACGAGGGATACGCCATATACCTTCTGGATTATTTTAAGGAATACTGTATATCCTCCTAAAATTTCGATTACAATACTTTATTCTGTTATAGATAGAAGAAAGCAAAAATCAAGCGTGTATTTTGCATTTTAAAATTATTTTTGTGTCTAGTCAAAAGTTAAAACCACTTGTATTTAAATTGGCTATAACTCATTAGAATAACTTTGTTTCATGCTAATAATGAAAATGGCTACAAAATGAAAAGTTTCAGTATATAACTAATGCAAAAGTCAATGTTTGCATCATCAAAAGGTTGCTAATTCTGAGTATGTGCAGATAGGTTGCGCGCCTATTGAAGCACTTATTTGAAGTTTTTATACAAATACTACATTTTAGTATTTATGTAAAACTGTAAAAAGCCCCCAAAACTAAGTTCAGTTTTTGAACAGAGTTTCATTTGGATTTTTGAAACAGAATTTCATTTGATGGCCTTGGCAACTTTCCCAGAGCGGCTCAAAAATTTTCAGGGGGTGCTGAGCCCCCCCCCCCCCCCCCACTGGCACCCCCTAGCTACGGCCCTGAGCAGGAGAAGTAATCCAGACTCATTAACCATAAGGAGTCAAGATTATCAAGATTCGAAAATCAACTACAATCAAGATTCAAAAATCAAAATTTTAAACTAGCATATTTTTATATTTTGTTTCTTTTGAAATTTATCTTTTCTCTTTGAAATCTCTCTTTCTGCGCATGCGCGGCAGCGTATTACTGCTTATTTTACTGTTTATTACTGTTAATTTTACGGTATAATATTGGCAGCTGGGGTGCTAGTATTATACTATAAAATCAGTATTTTTTTTTTTTTTTTTTTTTTTTTTGGCAGTGTACTTATTTAAATACATAAAATTTATCATGAAATAAATTCCTCCCACCCAAACAGGTATTAAAAAATATCTGAGCAAAGACTTCCCCAAGTTCAAGTGCGGTTGCATCTTACGCATATCCTCAAGGAAGATTCTTGCTGAACGAGTCTACCAAGTAGTGCAATATACTTCATTAATAAAATTAAAAAATATTTTAAGCTTTTAAGATGATTTAGTGTGGGATTCTATTCCATTCGAACACAAACTAAATTAGAAAATTTTAAAAACATGCGAAACTTAAAATTACTTACCTGAAATTTTCTTTTGGCAACGAAATATTTAATTTTTCTAAGGGCTCTTATAGCACTTTTATGAGTTTCTGATAATCTAAAATGAAAAAAAGAGTGATTTAGCAAGAAACAATGCACTACTCGCGAAGAATAAAAATTACGTTTAAGATTCAGTACACATTGAAGTTTTCCCTAATGTATGAAACAACTAGAAACTTAATTGTGACAAATCATACAGGGTGTCTCCCAAAACTCCACGTGCAAACTTTCAGGTGAGGTAGGAGCCATGCAGTCACTCCATACACAAGCTGCTGGTTAGTTCATCCGAAGACTGCACCGAATCCAATAATTTGCTTCAGCGCTACTTCTCCGTTTTCAATCATGCATTTAACCATTTAAGATCGGTGGGGGGAAATTTTCGGAACGGAAGGAATATATATTTTAAAAAGGTAAATCAGTTTTTATATGTTCAACCATTCTTTCTGAACTACATTTTTAAAACTTTGTATTTCTATCTATCGTAACTCTTTTTGGACTGAATGCCTTACCAGAAAGTCATAAAATTCAATAACTTCAAGCCCGCATGATCACTAGGGTGGATCGAAATTTTTTTTTTCACAATTTCAAAACCTACCTATGCGGAAAAGATGTTCTATCGTAGGGAGATTAAGAGAAAAATAATTAAAAAAATTAATTTTAAAATTTAATACTGCCGCAATGGGGTTGAAATTTCTAAAAAAACTGAAAAAAGACATAATTTTGGTTAGATGATTTTTGAATAAAAATAATTGTTTTAATATTAATAAAAACCTACCTATGCGGAAAAGATGTTCTATTGTATGGAGATTAAAAGAAAAATAATTAAGAAAATTAATTTAAAAATTTAATATTGTCGCAAGGTGCTTAAAATTTATGTATTTGAGTATTTTTACGGTAAAAAGTCAAAGTGATTCTTGTTAAATGAAATATACATTTTAGTAATTTTAAATATTAATTGTAATAAGAGGACACTTAGTTGGTTACAAGAAAAACTTCACTTTCTTATTTACCAGCTTCTTTATTATTAAATAAAGAAAAACCTATAAAATCGTCGAAATTACAGTGGGCGATAATCACGTTTGATGTTAAAAATTGGCATGATGTTTCGTGATTCGATGCGATTTCTTATAAAACCGTCTCGTCTATATGATCAACAAACAGCAGAAGATGCTTCCGTGACTGTTTTGACTATCCGTTCTGTAGCTTGAGTGTGGCATGGAAACCCCTTGATTGTAGATATTATTGCCGCCGGAATAATTGTTGGATTTACTATTGCTTCTGAAATCATGTCGTCACTAAATCGTTCAGTTAGTGGAGGTTCTATCACATTTTACCATTTAATCAAATCAATATAATCCGTCGCACATAGTTCAAAAGCTGGTAAATTGAAGATACGGATATTATTTGTTGAAATGTTTGGGACTTCAGTAGACCGTTTGACTTCGCTCGCTTTTAGAATTCTTCGAAAGGCCAATTGCCTCATGTGAGTTTCGTCGTCAGGTAACATCGATATCAGGATATTTTCAGGATGGCAAAAAACCTATTTCTCCTAATAACAAGGTCCTATTCCGCCAGTGAAGCTTCTGGGCCCAGTCATGGTTCCATCTACGTACGCGAAAAGATGACGTAGTGGAAGCGCATTGGCCTGTAACTGACACACAAACCATTGTAGTGGACGCTTCAGAATCAGTTCTAAATTTCGAATAACACCTTCTTTAACACCTGTGTTAATAGATGTTCCGACGCAACAGATCGCAACCAACTTTGTTACATCTATATTGTTGTCAACGCAGGACGAAAAATTTGCGATTTTTCCAATGACTTGCACTTTTCCAGAATTTACAGATACGTGTCCGATGTACTCGGAACCAGGTTCTTTTACCAAACTTACGTGTTCTTCTATTATGACTTTTCTTCTGTTATCTCCTAGTGATATAGTTCTGTCTTTATGTCCATCGAAGTATAAACCAAATTGGTCATGGTCAGAATCTTTCACAACTGACTGAGACGGTAGAGTGGTTCTTGCCTTTGTTCTCTCACGCGAATTTTATTTCTGTCAACGACGTTCGATACATGGCTTTGTGAGATAATGCCCACATCTTGAAGAGCAGCTGACACGATGGTGCGCCTGCTCGGTCGGAAATGCCAAAACCGTCCAATGTCTTTGCTACGGCATGTAATTTCGTCACTACAGATGTGACAGTGACACCGTCAGCGTTATGGGCGCCGCTTTCAATGATAGCTGATGATGAAGAAAAGTCAGTATGCTCGCATATACGCCGCTTCAATTTGCACCCGTTATTCATATTCATATTCAAATATATTGAAATGGAAGAAACATCAGGCAGTGTTTTGTTTTTACCCACGTATCGCCCTTGCTTTAATTTTCGTTTCTCGGCCTTAGTTATTTGTAAAGTGACTTTCCGATCCAGCGACCCGATTACCATTTTTCTGACAGTTCGCTTGTCTAATAGAAATTCTCTTTCGCTCATTGGTACTTTCCGTTCTTTCTTACAGAAGCAACATTCAAATGATTTACAAGTACACGCCCATATATTAAAAACAGCATTCGCGTTTTGCCGGAAAACGTCAATCTGCTTGCGATAGCTTTCAATCCCTTTTCTGGCTTTGTCAGATTTAAGAAGACCGCGACATTTGTCGTGGTATAATCGAACTTTTCTCAAAATGCTATAGTGGTCAATTATTGGGATTGAAGCTGGTTTCCAGGTCTCTTCTAACTTATTAGCAACTTCTTCACATGAGGAGGAAAGTGTAGATGTAGACAATGTTTCCTTTCTTCGGTATTCTTTTGAATTTTAACATACGCACTTTATTACGTTACTGTAGGTAGGAAGCATATTCGTTGGCATATCACAACCAGACCAATATATAGGGCAAATCATGTCTTTTCTTAACATCGCCATAGTGCAATAATATTCAAAGTGCACTACGCTACACAATACACTTACAAAGAAAACTTACGCGAATGAAATCGAAATTTATTTCACTTTGCGAGAACAGCGTCAGATTCCGTAAGCTGCTAGCTTTGAACTGAATGAGCAAGCGGTGGGGTCACGTTTATCCAGTATTATTCACAGTAAGGCTCCTTTAACTATTATAGAAGCCCTAATTCAGAGCCACGTGGGCGTATCATATGACGTAGGGAAGATTCCATGACGTAGCGCTTCCAACTTATGAAGGAGTGGAAAGATAAAGCGGGAGAATGAAAAAGCTGGAATTGCCCTTTTTTCGAAAACCCAACCCCCTTGCGGCAGAATTAAATTTTGAAATTATTATTTTTTATTAATTTTCTTTCAATCTCCATACAATATAACATCTTTACCGCATAGGTATGTTTTGATTAAAATTAAAACAATTATTTTGAATCAAAAATCATCTAACCAAAATTAGGTCTTTTTCCAATTATTTTTCGAAAATTCAAACTCTTTGCGGCAGTCTTAAATTTAAAAATTAAATTTTTTTAATTATTTTTCTCTTAATCTCCATACAATAGAACATCTTTTCCGCATAGGTAGGTTCTGATTAATAATATTTATTTTTTCACCATATAACATCGATCCACCCTAATGATCACGCGTACTGTCTTAAAGAAATCTATGAACCATATTCACATAGGAATGCATGATTGAAAACGGACAAGTGGCGCTGAAACAAATTATTGGATTCGGTGCAGTCTTCGGATGAACTAATCAGCAGCTTGTATATGGAGTGACTGCATGGTTCCCCACATACACTTTTGATTTATTTAGCATCGATTTCTTTCGGTGGTGGATCATTGTGTATGAACCGCTACTTACTTCTGACATTGAATTCGTGGCAAGAATTGCCAAAGCAAATATCCGTGAAATTTTAGTAATACATACACATACGGCGGTGCACACTGTGACGAAGTGGCTTTTTTCTTGCAAACATTGACAAAGCAGTGTCCAATGTTTATCGAGTCTGTTCACAATTCCCAATCACGACAATGTTTGTTCGTTTTATACAAAGCGTTAATTTCATTACATTTTTAAATCAGAAATATCAAATTTTAGTTTTTAAACAAAAAACTATTTTTTTTAATGACGTTGGTGCAGAAGCATATTTTTTCTTTTATGTGGGCTTTCATTCAATCAAATACTGCTAACTGTCAAAGTTGCACCTGGTGGCAGGTAATCCCAACGTTCATAGGCGTAGCGTGGCAAGAATTTTTTTTTTTTTTTTTTTTTTTGGGGGGGGGGGGGGGGCACGCATGTTTTAGGTGCTTAATATTATCATCATCATCATCATTTTTTTTTTCTGTTTACATAATTTATGATGACCAACGTTTGAAAGAAGTTTTCGGTAATTTGGTTTATTACTTTCAATTGAAATTTTACATAACATTTTATCTTATGCTAAGAAGGTTATAAGGAAAGATTTTTCATTAAATTATGAGCGATTACAATGAAATAAATGATATTTTAATAAACTTAAATCAAATAATGTTTTACTCGTGGACCCATGAGAGGATTTTGCACTGTCGCATAATAATTTTTAGCAACATCTAATATTTTGTAGAGGCAGGTTTAAACTTCTAAAGAAAAATTAAGGATAAAAATATCTGTAAACAACATTAGTCAAGACAGAATATCGTCTCATTTATTCTATCAAAGTTACAGGAAAAACAGATTGAAGATAGCAAAAGGCACGCGCGAGGAAAAAAACTAACAATCGTATTTTAACTGTATTAGAGGATGACTACATTCGCTTCGGGAAAAACACGAAACAAAAAAAATAAATTGAATACATATAAAATACAATTTAATTTAACGTAACAAAGCATACATTTTAGGCTACACGTGAAACACCGCTGCTTTGATCGATTGATGGTATCTTTTTCTTCTAAACATTTGAATTTGAGTTTTGTTTTTTAATCATAAATATAAAAAAATCCCGGTGCAGAGACGTCCCACTTTATTTTTTTTTGTACTATTTATTTCTATTTTTTTTCCTCATAATCATTGTTGGAGCATGATATAATAAGGTATTTCATTTTTGCGGCAACATTGATTTCAGGAAAAAATTTCATTTCATTTATGAAAACAATGTCGATTTAATTTAATTAACTGCAATTTTTAATTTAAAAAATCATGTTTTAACGACATGGGACTATATTATGTCAGAAGCCGATTGAAAAACCTTTCAAATGATAGCTCATTCATTTTTGTGTCTTGCGTGTTTTGTATTTGCTTAGAAAAGGGATGTTGACAACAGAAATAATATACTATATGACCAGTGGACCCGTGCGAGGATTTTGCACTGCATCAGTCTAATATTTTTTTAGCAATATCTAATAGTTTTTAGATGCAGGTTTAAACTTTAAAAAAAAATTAAGGATTAAAATATCTGCAAACAACATTAGTGAAGCCAGAATATCGTCTCATTTATTCCATCAAAGTTACAGTAAAAACTAATCAAAGCAAAAGGCACGCACGAGAAAGGAAATTAACAATAGTATTTTAACTGCATTTAGAAGATGGCATCACTCGCGCTTCGGGGAAAACTGAGAAAAACCTTTCATATATATATATATTTTTATGCAAACAATGCTGATTTTAATTTTAATTAACTATAATTTTACTTCGATCGATCCCCAGTGGTGTTTTTTTTTCTTCTAAACATTTCAATTTCCCATTTTAGTCATAAATATAAAATAAACCCGTGCGTTGGCATCACATTTTATACTTGTTGCACTTATTACGTACGCATTATGTAGTATGTAAATAATGTACTGACTACGTATGCCACGGTTGTACTATTTGTATTTTTATAATCATTATTCAGCATCACATAATGCGGTATTTTACTTTTGTGGCAACACTCATTTGAGGAAAAATTTTCATTTCATTTATGAAAACAATGCCGATTTCATTTTTCATTAACAGCAATTTTTAATCAAAAAACAAACGAAATGTGAGTGTACTATGTCAGGAGCCTGTTCAAAATCCTTTCATTTGGTATCTCATGTATCGTTCTGTGTTTTGTATTTGCTTAAAAAAGGGGATGTTGACAACAGAAATAATACATATGATTTTTAAATATCTATAAAAATTGATATATTAATCCATCTTATAATAACAAAATTGTTTTAGCATCACGACATTATAATGCATAAAAACAATAAAAAAAATATTAAGTTGCAATATTTTTTATTGACGTTTAAAAGGAATTTTAGGCAAATATCACACTAGAAACACTTTTCTTAAAACATAACGATGCTACAGTAGACTCCGGATTGTCTGACGCTCGATAATATGATTCAGCTGAAAACACAAACTTTGACAGCTTTTTCTGAAAGATTTTCTGACTTACTGAACAGTTCAATACTTACAGAAATTATAAATTCAATTTTCTAAAATATCATTAAATTTCTTACAAACGTTCAATTACATAGTTTCCGAATAAAAACATCTGTCAATCTCGTGTGTTTGTAAACAAAAATGAATTAAAAATTGTGCCAGAAAGTACACAGTTTGGATTTGAGAACAGCTTTAAAAAACATTTTTTTATAATATGTATTAGCAATATTAAAAAATAAAAATTAGTAGGGTTTTTTAAAAATAATAATAGTAAAACATAACTTACCAGTTTCCCCAAAGTTACTTTTGGTCTTCATATTAAATAATGTGGTAATCTTGGGTTGTATTTTGGTTAGTTTCATATTTTCGCATCATGTGCACACAATTAAAAAAATGGTAGTCTGAGACAGTGTCAAACAGTCTTTGTTCTCAGATGGATTTTATTTTTCCCGCTAAATTACAGAGCGAAATACCCCTAGATTTCCTTAGATTCTTAAATCAGTAACTTGCTCCATTTTGAATGGCTGATGCTGTCATTGTAACTTATGACAAGTCCAAAAAGGCGGGGTGTGATGTGGAATCGCATATTTTTCTTAAATTAATCCTTCTCTCTAATTTTCAGTTTAAACTAACGTTTAATTATTTATTTATTTTATCCTAACTTTTATTTCAGTTCTCGCCGTAATTTTCCTCCATTAAAAGAAAATATATTTAAGCATTAGCCCCTTTCACATTAAAACTGCTCTCACATAGATATAATTCATCTAAATTATTTTTCACCATATATATATATATATATATATATATATATATATATAATTAATTAAAAAAAAAAGATGGACTTTGTATTCGGTCTGAATTTTATTCTCATTCCGTTCAACGTTCATTAGAAATGTCTTTGTCTGCTTAATATTTCAGTTTAGCTTTCTCGGTAAATCACAAACACAGCTAGATTCTCAAAACAAAAACTCTCAACGTACATTTGGCGTTCGAATTTTTGTTCGCTCATTTTTCAAGACTGCTATTCTGGTTGCCCTGTCGTGTAATTAAAAAATTCTCATAATTGCCTAAAGATTAGCTGATAATTTTACATCATTCATTTCATATGCTCTTTCGCCAATTCAGTCTTATCTAAAATTATCAGCCCTATAATTAATAATGCATTTCAAAAGTTTGGTAGACCTAATTTAAATTACCTATATTAAGATTCAGCCAAAACCTCTAATATATGGACAGAATTTCCCACTTTCAGGGAATTCTTAACATAATTTGAATATAATTACTATATAGCTATTTAAGGCTAATTCTCAAAGCTAAATTGGCTACTTTCGGACACAATACTGAATTAATTTTTGTTCGTCAACGCGTAAAATGTACAGATGTTTTTATTAAGAAGCTATGAAATTGAATGGCATTTTTCATCATTCGATAAAGGGAAAAGATATTTAGAAAATACTGTCAAAGTTGGCATTTTGGGATCGATTGTTAAACTAGATTTCTATCAAAAGCTCGAGAAATGCCGTCATGAGACAGCAATCGCTTACCATTCAATATGAAATACATTTATAAAAAAAAAAAGAAAAAAAAATTGCTATTTGATTCGAAGTCATTTCAATAGTTGTGCCTACCAATTGCATGCTTTTATGTCTGAAAATGTCAGAAAGTTTCATGTTGTTAGGCGGGGGGAAATATTTTTGGGAAAACCTCAAACCCTTTCACCGTCTGAGGGTTTTCCTGCATTTTCATAAATATTCTTATAAATCTCAAAATATATAATTTTTTTTTATCACAGTTTGATGCTATAATATATTTTATTACTCTTCATTCTACATACGGTTCAAAACAGAATTTTGTTGAAAATATTTTTGTCTACAGCCATTTTAACATGATTTCTAGAAACTAATAAACACGGGCCTAAGGGTCGGCTGTTCTTTCAAATCCAAACTGCATATTAGTGACACGTTTCTGAAACATACTGACTACTTACTGACACATTTCTGACACTGTACAGAAATGTATAGGTGATATAAAACTGGAGAGCTCACTATAAACTTAACTGAAACGATGTTCTATTAGGTTATTTCAAGGTAAATATTAATTAAGGCTGTTCTCGAATCCAAACTGGCTAACTTTCTGCACATTTCTGAATTTAACTTTATTTGGCAACACATAAAGCTGGAAGCTATTCTTATTAAGAAACAAGAAAATCGAATAGGTTTTCCATTTTTCAGTAAAGAAAAATGCTGTTTTAAAAATACTGTCAAAGTTTGCATTTTGAATCGATTTTCCTGACACGATAGTCCAAAAAAGGTCGTCATAAGCAGCAATCTGCTTATATTTCAAGACGTAATACATTAATCGAAAGATGAAAAACGGTATGCTATTTCAAATCATTTCAAAGGTCTTGCCTGCGCTTCTTCTAATAAAAAAGGGTCCATGAATGATGAGTAAAGAAAAGAAGGGTAAAAAGAAAGAAAAAAAAAATCTTAAAATACTAATTTAATTTTATTGTAGTTTATGTTATTTCGAGAAATACTTGCTATTGTTATGGCTAATACTTAAAAGTTGTAGAAAAACGGTCATGGGATGTTTTTAACAGTTCTTTTCACTTTTCATCAGCATTCAAAGAATGTTGTTACGAATATTAAAGTGACAGGATAAAAGAATTTCTTTTGTGGTGTTCATTTCTTTCTTCAAAGATCTAGCAGAATAACTGGGGCTGCTAAAACATTTCTTTCATACGCAAACTTTTCTTCTCTCTTACCAAAACAATAGTAATCGTCAATAACAGTCTAAAAATTTTCACAGGCAAATAGATGCCTGTAAGCACCTTTTTTTCGGTTGAAGATCCAAATCGAAAGATGTTTCGAGTGTGATATAAGGGTCGTCAAATATCAAATCCTCCCGTAAACACTTTGTCTAGAACAAAAATATTTTCACTTACGCTTTTCGAGCATTGTATTATAGACATTTCTTAACTGACTGCATCATTTTCTAAAAGTGTGGTACTCAGAATATTGGGGAGGGGGGGGGGGAGGGGAGGGGCACCCCCGACGCTACGCCTATGCCAACGTTTCTCACTCTTCAGGTGCGTACAGAAGAGGAATCTGAATGTACCAACAATTTTGCGAAGTATATATATAAAAAAACAATTAGGCTCAGAATATTGCTCACAAGACTAAAAAAAAAAAGTTGCAACATCATGGGTCTTTCATCACAATTTTTCTTCATCAGTTACTCATATTTTGTTTTTCACCTGTTTTTTCTACTTTTACGATACATTTCCTTCTGAAAACGGGGCTAGATGATTCGTCGCTACCGTTTCAAATATGAAAAAATGCATTTTTCATTACTTTTAAAAGTGTGCCGATTGTCACCAGTAAATTTTATTAGAATTCTTCGTCTGGTAGATATACTAATAAAATTTCTGTAAAAAACAAGGTTGCCAGTTTGGCGGTTTTTTTTTTATTTTAGAGATGTCGACACCGGAAATTGAGAAAAACAAAATTCCCTTTAAATAATCACGAAATGTCTCATTATAAAGCAAAAATGTCTATTTGAAATTTCTGGTATGGATTCGAAATTTCTGAATGGAAAAGGAAGCCAAATTAGCAAACTGCTGAAGAATACTATTAAAATTTACTGGTGACAATCGGCCATTTTTAAAAGTAATGAAAAATGCAATTTTTCACATTCGATAGTTTGACATGGTAGCGACGATATGTAAGGAAAGAAGCATATACGGTTTCTCACACTGTGTGAATTATAGAACTCCTCTACACAGTTGAAAAACTTTGGGAAAATACAGGGCGATTCAAAACTTATCGTTCAAATTTCGTGGGGAGGTAGGGAATACGTCAGGATACCGATTTTACAAAGGAAAGTATGTCCGCAAATGTACGCATGCGTATGTAGAGGGCGCTGTGTGTACCTAACCTTCTATTGCGTTCCAGTCATTGTTTTGACTTCCCCAAAGCTAGTGCTAGTATTATTTTTTCTCCTATTTCCACTTCTCATTTGGACTTCCACAAAGCCTTTTGCATCTTTAAAAACTCCAAAAATCTCGTTAATGACCTTTATTCAACGCCTTCATTATCTGACGCCAGGAAACTTCTCGTTTAATTTTGTTCTTTCCAGTTCTTTTAATATTTATTTATTATTTAATTAGTTTGTCTTTTACTTTGTTTTCATTTAAAAAAAAAAATTTGTTAGTTTATTTTATTCTTTGTTTTTAACTCTCTTCGTTCATGAATTTTAAAATTTTGGTTTCACACAAGAATTCTTTAAAAATCTTTTTTATTGATATTTCTGCTGCAATTATCAACTATTTTGTACGTTTTGCAGCATTTACTGCACTCGTGCTTACCAGTTTTGTTCGTTATTTTGACCCGAAACAATTGTTGCGAGTTTTTGCCTTTGATAGGGAGTCACTTTACTTGTCCATGTAGATGACGTTTGATGTATTCCCTAGCTCCCGACGAAAACTGAACGATAAGTTTTTAATCACCCTGTATATACAATTTACACCTATGTCACATAAATTAGTCGTTTCGGCTAGAGCCTGTCAGAACTCTTTAGAACAATTAATTTATTCTATAATGAGTTTTCTGCGATAAATTAAAGTGTTTAATTGAAAGAAAAAAAAAAACTTACAAATTTAATAGTGTTTTTTTTTTAATAAGATTTGGTAATAACAGCATAGTTTTGGTGATTGTGTACATTGGTATTTCAAATCTTCATACCGTTTTTTGTTGAACTATATAACAATTGAAAAGCTTCTATAAACTAGGTTAAAAAATCATTTTTCCGAACAAAGTAGAATTTACGGACGAATGTTTCAGTTAATATTTTAATAGTACAACTTACTGAGTGAATCCTGCTGTCGGTGAAATCTCACCGTCATCAAATACTGCATCATTCTGATAGTCACTTATGTGAAAAATACTTTGGAGTTTTGTCGGAGATGACGACGCTAAAGGAATAGGGAATATTTATTATTTTTGGACGCCTATAAATTATGTTAGAGCAACTATTTTAAAAGCAGAAAGAAAGAAAACTCACGATCTTTCTTCATCAGATCCTCATGCATGGATATCATCATGTCAGGAACGCTTCTAGACTGATGAAGGCCCGCTATTAAAAAAAATAAAACAACTGCAGGATTAAATTTATCATTTTAATGCAAGTTATTTTTAAATGGATAGTAAACATTTTACTCTTAAAATAGATGTAAAATGAGGATTATTAACAGAAAATAATGTTGAAAAAAAAAATCTTATTATAGAATTTATTATAAATTTCAAAATGATATAACGTTTACAAAGCACTAAAATTATTAACAGTTATTAAATAAATAATTTGAAACTTTAGATGCATCAACATAAAATAGAAAAATGTATAAAAAGTTTTTTTTAAACATTTTTCTAAATATTTAATGTTTATCTTAAAAATCACGCCTAATTTCATGACTTCAATGTGTTTTTTCCAGAAATTTTCAGTTACAATTTCTTAATTTGGTATGTGGACCGAAACCACGATTGCTAAAATAGGCCGACTGGATGTGAAATTGTAATATTTTAAACGCTAAAAAGGAGAAACTAAAAAAGAAATCTATATTTTTTTAAATGCGCTTTTATTTCAAACCTGAATAAAAAAAAGCATTGCACTCAAATGATAAAGACTAAGGGAAAAAACAATTAAGAAATCCTATTTAAATACCTTTATCTCAGAAACGATTTCAATATTTAAAAAAATCGTTTTGGCAGTAGCTTAATTATAAATTTGCTTTTCGGCAAATATAAAATAAAATTCATTTTCGAAAACAATAAAAAAAATAATAATGTTACAAAAAAAAAAAAAAAAAGGTACTTTTCGTTATAGCGGCCTCCACAATTACAATTATGCCAAGGTTGGAGTTACGATTTCGTCAAGATCAACGTCAAGCTTACATATGCATCATATACGTCAATATATACGTATAATTTTGTCTTTTATGTCACATATACGTCTTATACACATGTAATATATATGCGTCATATGATTAAAACTTGGTAGTATACATCATGAAATGTAATATACATTATATAGTAATATAATGACAAGTATGTCTTATAATTTGGGTTGGGTTGATTATTGACGGCCAATTATCTACACTAGGGATATAGGCCCGGGGGGAGTGCCCTTCGTGGGGGTCTTTCTAAGGGAACCTAATCCGTATTTACGCATGGATAAATCCACGGCTCGAAGAAAACCACGAAAACTCCGAACGATTAGGCCGACGGGCGCGATTGGGATTCTTATAATTTGGAGATACCTCTTGGTCGCTTGGCGATTCATTCTCGGGAGCAGCTATATATAACAAAGTACCACGAATTTATTTTACAGATAAATAAAACGATCGAAATATACTGCGTGTCCTACAATGAACTGACTTAATTTTAAAATTAAATAACTTGCAAACGGCAACGAAAATTAAGAAAAATTCTTGCTGGAGGGTTATGCAAGATGTCAGGAGTTTTATTTTTTTAACTGTAATTTTTATTTTAGTTCCAATTACCAGCAATAGGTGGCGCTGCGAGCAATAGACGTCCAATCGGGGCAGAAGCAGAAATCACCCAGCACTGATGCGAAGGAAGAAGGTTAAATATATGGAGTGGGTCTCATTCACCAATACAATCTTTCATAAATATAAAATCGTCTGACCACTCGAATACTGCTTATTAAATTCATACCAAATTCTGAACGCGGTCGGTATATCGAAGAATTTGTTATTTTCATGGCAATAACACATTTCATCGAAATCATACAGACTGAGTTCAGAATCAGGCCCCAAGAAGCTTGTATTGTCGAATGAGACCCACTCCATATATTTAACCTCCTTTCTTAGCATGAATACCGTGCGATTTCAGTTGTGGCATCGATTGAGCGCCTTTTGATTTCAGCGCCATCTATCGCTATTTGAAATTAAAACTGGAATCGCAGTAAATAAACTTCTGACATCATACATTACTGTCCTGCAAGAATTTTTTAAATATCTGTCACCGTTTGCAAGTTATTGAATTTTAAAATCAGTCGGTTCTTTTTAGGATACTCGGTAGCTACATAATAAAAAAAAAAAAAAAGTTTTAAAAAGTTAGGGAAAAAATATACGTCAGCATCAGTTAATTTCCCCATACCATTTCGCAGCTGTTTCTTACCCACCTTAAAATACACTTAGGAAATTACAGTATTTGCTTACGTATAAAAACGCTTATTCTCTGAAATACTGGCCCAAAAATCGCGAGTCTTTATGGACAGATATAAAAATTTTACTACTTTAAGTTCAGAAAATCTTAATAATGCTTGTAAATATTAAAAGTTTGAGCTCAATTCAATTTATATGGGCATTATTGATATACGAAATAAACAAAATTTAAAATACGCCTTTGAAATTGTGTTGAAGGTTATTCAAAATTTTATAACAAAAGTAAACATTTTTGATAACACACCAAACATTCAAAAATTTAATTTAACTTAGCAAAAACCTAGAAATAATTCATCACTGACTACACTTAGAGGCTAACTAAGAAGACAGCTACCGCACCGCGTTACACGTATAGTCTCTTTTCGGACAGCTTGACTCACGTGATGCTCTTTTCGTGTCGCAGGTGAGAGAAAAGCACGAATGCAGGCTCACGAAAAGAGCACCACGTGACTCAAGCGGTCCGAAGGGACATGAACACAAAACGCAGTGCGGCAGCATGTTTTTTCGTTAGCCTTGAGAGAATTTTAAGAAAACCACTTGATAGCTTAATACCACTATATACTGAATGTAAGTTAAATAATTTAATCTATCAGCAAACATATTAAAAAGTATTACTCATTTTTGGCGCCTCCAAATTAACTGCTATTTCACCATAAGTTTTTCGATCACTCTGATCCAATTTTTCATTTTCACTCTTAAGTTTGGGCCTCCTTTTCCTTAGAGCAGCAATTGTTCTGTTGTACTATCAAGAAAAAGAAAATAACACATTTTTAAATAATACACGGTGCATTTCTTAACTACCAAATACAAAACTAAATTTCGAAAGATAAAAAGCCAGTTCCAGCAATAATGTTCAATTAAGATTTTAATTCTCCTTATGAATACAGCACATGAATACAGTACTTATTAGAGACTTATAACGCACAAAAAGTACTCGGAAGAGTAAGTTGATATCTTTATTTTTAACAATTTTCAACATAGTTGAAAAGTGTTTATGAATTCGGTTTGTCTGTCCACCTATACTCTAACCACTCACATATAGACTCAGATTGCCGTGTAATCGATATATGCTATTGCTGTTTACGATGGCACGTTCAGTTTGAAAATGGAGAGAGTACATTTACAGCCCGTTTGTGTCAGAAAAACCGCTGCAATAGTCTCATTTAGTGGAAATCAACGCAAAAACAATATCTTAATTATAGAAGAGAAGGAGAATTTCATATAATCGTCAAAGTGTTTCACGGGAAAAACATCAGTGAAAACCCAAAGGAGAAACCTATGCAACCTTGTGTACTTCCGTTACATTATGGTCTATGGGGAAAAACCGTTTGAAGTATTTTAATGATGTTACACTATACATATTGAAACTATACTTATTGTCTAACATATTGAAATTTATATATATATCATTGAAGATGGTGGCACGAATTTACCATCTTGCAGTTTAAACTTTTATGAAAATGTTATACATATATTTATGGTGTTTTTATGTAATTAATATAATTAAATGTTATTTTGCATACTATGTATAATTATTATATTACTACTTTTATTTTTAATTGCATACTGTATCTACCTAGCATATTTTGGTTGTGTAAAGTATATAATGGGTCACATCATTTATCTGGCTGAGTGACACTTTAATGAGTGCAGTCTGGCCTAAAATGCCGGTTAGAACCTAATTTGAAGGTTTTATGGCTGGATATTTATAGGGTTGTTGGTCATGCTTCGTGTGAGGCCCCTTAATTTTCAGTGAGGAGGGGACCCCGACTGGACTCCTGGATGTCTACAAGGGTTAAGTGTCAAGAAAATCTGTCCACTGAACAGTACACTGTGGGGGTGTATCAGCTTGGATTGGATGGTTAAGGAAGGTAGGTGGGGTGGTTAACCCACTGTAGCCATTCCAATCTAAGTATGCAAATTTTAGGTACTTGGAGAGCCCAGCTCACTTCGGGAGAAAGAGGTGTTGAAAAATAAAGAAATATCACTTGATGTGCGACTCTGAACGAGAAAAGTTTTGTTCGTGAGGTGTCAGCAGTCAGATAGTCTTCTAGACTTCTGATGAAGACGACATTTATTTCTCGAGACCTCACAGTGTCGACTTGCCTCTAGAGAGCACTAGCTCAGTTAACCTCTCTCTATAATGAGTCATCGCTTATAAAAATAAAATTGGATAGTTATTGAGAGTGCGTGAACAGAACAGGAAATTCTTTGCTGACTAGATCTAGGCTCTCGAGTTTTCGTAGTACACGGGCAGTGGCGTATCGTATCCAGGATTTAATTTCGGGGGGGGGGGGCTGACTTAAATTTCGATAATGTTTTGAGTCTTGCGAAACATGTTGAACTACGTTATAAACAGAAATCATGTTTGACAATAAGGCCGTAGGCAGAGAAAAATGGGGGGAGGGAGGTACGGGGCCGAACACGAGCACCCCCCCCCCCCTCCGCTGAAATAAGTTGAAAAGTGATAATGGATTGTTTCATATACTTTCATTTAAAAGAAAGTCATTGTAGCTTATAATCTATAAAGTTGTCACATTCTCCCCTAAATTCTGGCTACGATTGTTGCTTGACAATAAATTAATTTTGCTTGGGACAATCTCAAAAAATTTTCTTTTCAGAATTTGTTTTCTATTTTAGGATCAATTTCCTATTACTGCCAAGGCACGTGGGGCTCCCTCCCAGAACCCACGTATTTAAGAGGCCCAAAAATTGATGGTGTTTCAAATCAATTTTATTGTAAACAATCTTAATAGAATAAGAAATTAAAATTTCTAGATTCATTACACAACTTATGTAAGCTAAAATTGTCAGTGAAATCATAAGTATATTTATAATTTTTCTTCTCATTTGAGGATTTAAGTTTCTCATAGTGCGCCCAATCTATTTCAGATTCTTCATATGTGTATTAAGCTTGTTTAAAAATGTTTTAATTTTATGACTATCTTATTTATAAAATATCATTTTCTTTGGGTTGCGCATGTTTTAAAGTTTGTGCAACATTAGTTCATGTTTATTTAACATGATATTTGAGTCTATCAAGTTAATTTTTACGAAGAAATTTCAATAATAATAATAATCCAACTTCAGTTCACATTTATTCTCAGTCTTTCTTTTAAATGGATGCAGTACATAGTTATATTCATACACTTCTCATTCACAGTATTTGTAAAAATGTGATAATCTACGATTAGGGCCAAAAATATTTTCTGTTGCCATGGCCCAAAATTTTGATGGTCAGGGTCTGTTCGGGATAAACAAACTTTCTTTGCTTGTTACCCCATAACCCTCACCCCTTGTGTACTAATATGGGACTAAAGAAAATAGCGTGAGTTGTCCATTGCATGACAGAAAAAATAATTCTAATTTTATCTCAAACATAAAGAGAAAAATCCGCACTTTTTTCATTCCATTTTTGACCATTTTGGGAGGTGGGGGAGTCTGTGCCCCATCAGCCCCTTCACCCTCTTTGGATATCCTGTGGTGTTACTCTGTACTAATATGGGAAAAGAGAAGAAAGTGGGTAGTCTGTTGTATAACAAAAAAAAAAAAAAAAAAAAAAAAAATACAAATTTATCTCAAAGAAGAAAAAAAACAGCATTATTTTCATGAGATCTTCGACTATTTCGGGAAGAGGGGGTCCTCTGTAACCCCATCAGCCCCTTCCCCTTTTTAGATACGCTCTGGTGTCAATGTGAATTAATATGGCGCTAAAAAGAAGAGAGTGGGTAGTCTGTTGTATAACCAAAAAAAAATTACAAATTCATCTCAAAGAAGAAGAAAACAGCACTTTTTTCATGAGATTTTCGAATATTTCGAGAGGGGGGGGGGGGGTGCTGTAACCCCATCAGCCACCTTTTCCTTTTTAGGTATGCTCTGATGGCAATGTGGACTAATATGGGGCTAAAAAGAAGAGAGTGGGTAGTCTGTGGTATAACCAAAAAAAATTACAAATTCATCTCAAAGCAGAAAAAAACAGCACTATTTTCATGAGATGTTCGACTATTTCGAAAAGGGGGACTGTAACACAAGCAGCCCCCTTCCCCTTTTTAGGTATGCTCTGATGTCAATGTGGACTAATAATGGGACTAAAAAGAAGAGAGTGGATAGTCTGTTGTATAACAAAAAAAAATACAAATTTATCTCAAAGAAGAAAAAAACAGCACTATTTTCATGAGATGTTCAACTATTTCGGGAAGAAGGGGGCTGTAACCCCATCAGGAAAAAACAGCACTATTTTCATGAGATGTTCGACTACTTCGAAAAGGGGGGCTGTAACACAAGCAGCCCCCTTCCCCTTTTTAGGTATGCTCTGATGTCAATGTGGACTAATACGGGTGGGACTAAAAATAAGAGAGTGGATAGTCTGTTGTATAAAAAAAAATACAAATTTATCTCAAAGAAGAAAAAAACAGCACTATTTCATGAGATATCCGACTATTTCCGGAAGAGGGGGCTATAACCCCATCAAGAAAAAAACAGCACTATTTTCATGAGATGTTCGACTGTTTCGAAAAAAGGGGGCTGTAACACAAGCAGCCCCCTTCCCCTTTTTAGGTATGCTCTGATGTCAACGTGGACTAATAATGGGACTAAAAATAAGAGAGTGGATAGTCTGTTGTATAACAAAAAAAATACAAATTTATCTCAAAGAAGAAAAAAACAACACTATTTTCATGAGATGTTCAACTATTTCGGGAAGAAGGGGGCTGTAACCCCATCAAGAAAAAACAGCACTATTTTCATGAGATGTTCGACTATTTCGAAAAGGGGGGCTGTAAAAAAAAAAAAACCCTCTTCCCCTTTTTAGGTATGCTCTGATGTCAATGTGGACTAATATGGGACTAAAAATAAGATAGTGGATAGTCTTTTGTATAACAAAAAAAATACAAATTTATCTCAAAGAAGAAAAAAACAGCACAATTTTCATGAGATATCCGACTATTTCCGGAAGAGGGGGGCTATAACCCCATCAAGAAAAAATAGCACTTTTTTCATGAGATTTTCGACTATTTCGGGCGGGGGGAGGAGGGGAGGGGGCGAAAACCCCATCAGCCCCCTTACCCTGTTTATGCTGTGATGTCAATGCGGACTAATATGGACTAACGAAAATGGCTAATCCGCTGTATAACAAATAAAAAAAAAAATTATCTTAAATTTATCTAAAAAAGAAAGAAAAAAGCACCTTTTTCATTTTACTTTTGACAATTTCGGGGGGGGGGAGTGGGGGGGGGGCTGCAGCCCCATCAGCCCACCCCCTGGATACGCCACTGTACACGGGGCTCAAGCTACATAACCCCTTTTCTCTGGTGTCCCCAAGTGTTATAAGGTATGCCTCTGTTTTTGATTTCTTATCTATATGAAGTGTGTACCTCAATATATTTAGTGTATCACAAAGCAGGAGAACATGTAAATTCCTAATTAATAATTTAAATGTCTGTAAAGCTGTATGAATCTTTATAATTATTTCTTATGTTAATTAGAGAAAACTTATTCAGCCTTATTTCAAATGGTGTTCTTCTATGGTTTTTGTATATTGTAAAATGTTTTTCTTAGTGAATAATGCAAATAAATTAGTTATTTGTTTTCGAAAAATATGTCATGATTTTTAAGTGTTTAGTGATTAATTTTAAAGCCTAAGTATTTTTCAGATTTCGTTAATTTAAGTATAAACATTTTAGACTAATATTATCTTTGGGGTTGTTTTCTTAAGGAACATTCCCATCAAACATTCCCACAGAATATTCCCATCAAAACAAGGCTAAATGTTAGATACGCATCATAATTCACAACGCGATGACATTTTTTAAAAAGTTTTTCTTATTTTAAACTTTAGTATCTAGCTAGGTAACGATCACTAAGTCGTCTGTAAACAGAAGCCCCTTGAAAGATAATTCCTAAGTTAAGGTAAAGGTGCACCCAACACCTTATCATATATTCTAATACGAGCAAATCTTGTGTGTGGTTATATAATATATATATGCAAATTTTATCTCAAAAACGGCTCTAACGATTTTGACGAAATTTTGTATCCTACCGTTTTGGGGCACCAGAAAACCATTGGGGTAAGTCACGTGTTCGAGAAAATTCGATTAGTGGGTCATTTTTGGGTCAACGCGGGTCAAATTAATTTTATCTAAAAAACGGCTCTAACGATTTTGATTAAATTTTGTGTCCTACGAGTTTTGAGCACGATAAAATCATTGGGCTAGGTCACATGTCCGAGAAAATTCGATTAGTGGGTCATTTCTGGGTCATTGTGGGTCAAGATCTAAAAAGCGGCTCAATTTACACTAAATTTTGCATCCAATGATTTTCGGGAACGAGAAGACTGTTGGGCTAGGTCACATGTTCGAGAAAATTCAATTAGTGGGTCATTTTGGGTCATGGTCAAGCTAATTGTATCTAAAAAACGGTTCAAACGATTTTGACGAAATTTTGTATCCGACTATTTTCGGGCACGAGAAGACTATTGGGCTGGATCACATGTTCGAGAACTTTCGATTAGTGGGTCATTTTTGGGTCAAAGCGGGTCAAATTAATTTTATCTAAAAAACGGCTCTAACGATTTTGATTAAATTTTGTATCCTACGAGTTTCGGGCACGCGACAATCATTGGGCTAGGTCACATGTTCAAGAAAATTCGATTAGTGGGTCATTTCTGGGTCATTGTGGGTCAAGATCTAAAAAGCGGCTCAATTTACACTAAATTTTGCATCCAATGGTTTTCGAGCAAGAGGAGACTGTTGGGCTAGGTCACATGTTCGAGAAAATTCAATTAGTGGGTCATTTTGGTCATGGGTCATTATGGGTCAAGCTATTTTATCTTAAAAACGGTTCAGAGGATTTGAATTAAATTTAGCACCCTACAGGTTTAGGGACCAAGAAGACTAATAAGCTAGGTCACATGTTTCAGAAATTTCGATTACTGGGTCATTTTGGTCATGGGTCATTATGGGTCAAGCTATTTTATCTTAAAAACGGCTCAGACTATTTACATTAACTTTTGCATCCTATGGTTTTCGGGCACGAGAAGACTGTTGGGCTAAGTCACATATTCGAGAAAATTCAATTAGTGAGTCACTTTGGTCATGGGTCATGATATTTGAACTCAAATTTAATTTTGACCGAGCATAGCTCGGTCTTTCCTGCTCGTTATATTTATGTGTGGCGACTCTAATTACGGACATCGAGTAACTGGCCTTTAGTAGGCTATGTCTAGAACTTGCCAGCAGAGGTGCTGTACAAAATGCTTACTATGAAATTGGGTGTGTATAACATTTATCTTTCATTTACAGAGACACACAAAAGAATTCAGTTACAGTACTGTCTATGAACAGCAATTGCTGGATGGGAATTTAATTGTAGTATGAGTTTTTAAATTTAACCAAATTCTTGCATATTATTTGGTGTGTATAAATTCAGTACATCACATACAGGGCTGCACAAAAGGAAGTACATTTCCACTTATTGACGGAAATTGTTAAAGGGGGATTTTCAACTGTGTTATGAGTTTCCTAAGCACTGTTTCCTAATGAGTTTTCCCTGCAGGAAAGAAATTCGATATTTTACCGATTATAGATGGTAATTTCTGAAATTGGGTTTTACAAATAAGGTATAAGTTTTCCAAATTTACTCAGACAACATCTTTTACCTTATTAAATTGAAGTTTTGTTACATATTCTGAATGTGCTGAAAAGTATTTCATAATCTATACTTATTACCAAAGTATGACGCTGTCTCCCGAACTATAAATGGATAAAATTAATTTAAATAACAAAAAAAAGAAGTGCTCGTGTAAAATTTGGGGGTGCGACCTTGTACACTCTTTGCCGCTCATGCTGTTCATGAAAATAACTTTGAAAACTTATACGTAAGTTTCAATAATAAAATTTATAAATCTAAAATTAAGGTAATTTACTTTACTGGTTCCATTTGAAGGAGACACGAGATGTATTTTCCATGTTGCCACAGAGTTGTAATTTTTATCTGCAGCATAACACCTCCATAAGGTCTATAAAAATAAATAGAAAAGTTTCAGACTAAACGGGTTATGCAAGACAGAAACAAAATATTTGAAAAATCAAAAATAATCAATTGGATATCAAAACAGGGTATCAAAAATTTAATCCGAGTTACCTGTATGAGGGTAGCAGCAGCTGGTATTTGCCTGCTGAAATGCTTCTGTCGTTGCTGCTGCTGGACTTTCAGAGCGAAACCCGAACCCAATATACCCTAAAAACAGAAAACTATTAAAGTTCTGAAATGCACTGTTGAGTATCCAAAATAGATAAGATATTAGATATTTGTACTTACAGCAGGTAAAGCAAAGAATGATACAGTAAACATGGCGGAGACACAGGCTAATAGACGACCCGACCATGTTAAAGGAACTTTATCACCATAACCAATCGTCATCATGGTTACCTGTATTCAGAGAATTCACGGATAATTAGATGTCAGAAAATTAGATGCCAATCCACACATACAAAACTGAAGATTTTAAATAGGAAAGGTTTAACTGCAGGGTAGCGGGCTAATAGATACAGGGTGTTTAATTAAATCTACAACTTTTAACTGACTCTAGTATTGCACATAGCACTATACAAACATTTTTTTTTATATTGAAAATAACGTGGAAAAGGAATTTAATGGGTAAGGTTTTCAAAGCGGGAACCTTCAGGTGATACAATAGCGCAACTTAGTCAAAGTTGTCAGTAACAAAATCGAGCGTTTTTTTTTTACACTTTCCAACAGAGTTGAAAAGTGTTTATGAATTCGGTTTGTCTGTGTCTGTCTGTGCTCTAACTCACGTAAATATTCACGGATTGCCATGCAATTGATATATTATTACGGTTTACCATGGCATGTTCGGTATTGAAAATGAAGTGTGTAGCCTTTATAGTTCATTTACAGGAACACTCAAAAGAAATCAGTTACATTACGGCCTATCGGAAAAAATAGTTTGCGGTGTATTTTAATGATAATATATTTTAAACATGTTGACATTATTAGTATAATATCACTGAGGTGCATTACAAATTGCTTACTATAGATTATGGAGTGCACAGCATTCATCGCTCATTTACAGGGACAAACAAAAGAATTCGGTACAGTACTGTCTATGAA
The DNA here is from genome assembly GCA_963931845.1 of Maratus michaelseni. Classification (NCBI taxonomy): domain Eukaryota; kingdom Metazoa; phylum Arthropoda; class Arachnida; order Araneae; family Salticidae; genus Maratus; species Maratus michaelseni. Next base: position 377,511,005 of record OZ007587.1, on the reverse strand, counting down.
CAATAATTGCTGGAACCGCGTTTTCAGTTGTGGCACGCGTTTTTAAATTTAATGTTTGTGCATATTGCTTTGTGTGTATTTATCCTATAGATCATATACAGGGCTGTAGAAAAGATGTCGAGAGTACATTATCGTTTACACACAAAGCAATATGCACAAAAATTAAATTTAAAAACGCGTGCCACAACTGAAAACGCGCTTTCAGCAATTATTGTTCATAGACAGTACTGTACCGAATTATTTTGTGTGTCCCTGTAAATGAGCGATGAATGCTATGCACTCCATAATCTATAGTAAGCATACTTTAATGCACCTCAGTGATATATCAATGTCAGCATGTTTGAAATATATTAACATCATTAAAATAACACCGCAAACGATTGCCGAATGGAAATCTTTCACTGTGCTGCGCGTTTCCAAACTGAACTAAATTTTAGCATAGTATGTATCATATATACAAATTTATTGATCATATACAGAGCTACAAAAAAAATTCGGACATTTTTCATATTAATTATATTTTTCTGAAACTGTTTTTAAATATGTTATTTGTTTTACAAAATTGTTTACTTGGATATCACCTTTCACCTTATTAATCTAAAGTTCTGTTGCAGTATTCCGAATGTGTTTCATAATCTATGCTTAACACATCATTTACCGTTCTTTTTTATGTTTGAAAATGAGTCAGTTATGGAACTTTTGAGGCTAATGAGGTCTGTCGGCTTCTTGTGACCCAATCTTTCATATGATCCCCAAAGATAGTAGTCGCATGGATTCATATTTGGTGAATAAGGCGGCCAATGCAATGCACTAGTATAACGATTTGGGTATTGAAAGGCGATAACTCTGGTTCCAAGCTCACTGTTAATGGTGTCAAAAACACTACATTTTCTATGCGGAAGGGTCACCGTCCTGCATGAACCAATATTTATCAATATTCACGATCTTCAGTTGAATATGACGCTTTGGGAGACATTTTCAAAACTGCGTGGAACCGACACTAAAATTCTTATTCTGCCCTCTCTCACTGCACGTATTCGTGCCGCCATCTAGTGAGGCTGTGAGAAGTTATTTCAGTTTAAAGTTGTAGGTTAATTAAATATCACTCTGTATTTAGGTTTTTAGGCAACAGAAAGTAAAATGTTTTTGAATAAAAGTTCACCACAAAGATAAATTTGTACCTTTCTGCACAATTTTATCCAGTCAAAATTGTGCACCTTCATGGCTTTCTTGAAGTTGGAGGCAATTTTAGATCTACAAATTTTTTCTGAAAATCGAGACGCTGATTTTGAAAATGGGCTATGTCCATTTTGTGAAAAAACAGTTAAAAGATAACTCTTATTAGAAAATAACAATAATTCCTGCTTTTAATCAATTTACAATAAATACCTTTTAACATCAGTATAAATGTGTCACTGGTCATTTATTGGGTCTATGATTTTTCAAATGCAATGATTTTGAAAGTGATGCAAGGCCACTTTGAATAGAATTATTTTTTAATGTTGCATAATACTAGCAAGCACAATCTTAATTTCCTCATGAATACTTTAAAAATTTACACTATATAAATTAAGAAATATAATAGGCACACAACTTGTTACTACGTATCACATTTTCCTATAAAATTAATTTTTTTTCTTATAACTTTTCTAAAGAAGGATGAAATATTGAAATAAAATAAGTAAATTAAATAAAATATTCATTTTTTTTTGTTATTATAATTATATTCCATTCAAAGAAAATAAAGTTTTCAAGAAATCATATTGCTTTTGAAAGTGATCAAGTCCATTGGTGCATATCAAACAAAACAATGATTATTTTCATCTAACACAGATAACCATTATTGCACATTAAATTTACATAAAATAAGACTGCGAAAACTATAAAGCATCTATTACTGCTTACGAATATTTTTAAGACCATTCAAATGCAAATTAAATGTCTGCATAATTGTCCATTAAGGAGACAGTTGACACTAAAAACCAAATAATTGTCAATAGATTCATTTGAAAATTGGAAGACTTGTTAATGTCGAGCATTGAAGAAATTTGGTGTTAAAATAATAAGAAGTTTTTGAATTATTAAAATAACGAATTAATTGCTCTATTTTAAAATGTCCCATGCGCATTTCTTTTGAATAAAATGACAATATTTATTTATGGAGATACTTTTTATATATTAGAATGGAAGTTGGCATGAATTGTAAAAGTTCGCTGAATTAATGAATGAGCAGATTTTTTTTTTTTTTAATTTAATCTTTTTTTTTTTTTTTTTTTTTTTTTTTTTTGTAAAAAAGTCGTTATACATTTCCATACACATAAAATTTCAACATTAAAATACTCTTGAAATGAAACTTTTTAGGCTAACATCTATTATTGTATAGAAGGCTTTTACAGTATAATAAAATTTCAAAATAATCTGATAATTAGAAATGCGCATGGATATGGAACTTTTTAAAGTTAGAAATGTGCGAAATTTTCAATTTTGAAGAAACAGCATTTTAAGTAAGTAAAAAAAACTATATAGATTTTTACAAAAATTTTATATCTCTGCAAAGAAGCGTCAGAATTGAAAAATTGTTTTTGCATTAGATAAATTTGAACATTAGTTTCATATAAAAAAAGGATTTTTTTAGTCTAATTTTTTGGTTTTGAAAGTCTACTGTCCCCTTAAATATCTTGTAATAACATAAAATGGACTTCTTCACTTTCAAAAATCAACGGCTGAATAAGTGAGACACACCCATTATCAGAAAACATGCACAAAAATTTGATTATTTTTTTACTAGCTTATTTTCGGCAGGTGTTTTGCTATCATTTTCTTCGTTATAACATCTTTCTGTTGAGAGAGACTTTTTGTTGAGAGTTTCACTGTTTGATTTCAAATTTTAGATTACATATAAATTTTATTCATATATTTTATTAATATAGATAATTTTCACTGAAATTCTAAAATCAATTCTAATTTAAGAACGATGCAGCACTATCAAAGTTTTTCCGGTTATTGAGTAAGATTTAATTTAGTGCAAATCTTTGCTTATGTGAATGAAATAAATGCTAACAGTAAATCGATATAACCTGAATTTTTAAACAAGCAAAAGATTTATTACATTTTGTCCGGCTTTCTAAACGCGATTTTGATTAAAAGACAAGTATCTTTAAGATTGAAACAATATCTTACAGTTATGTAATACTTATATAAGTAAAATAATAAATTTCAGATTGTCAATATTTTTATAATGAAGTTAAATAGGTCAAAATCGCATACTTTGTCTAAAGTGACGTAAAACTATCTTCGGGATGTGTTATAAGTTAATTTATACAAGATAGCTTGAAAATGCTTAGTTAAGTAATATTTTTTTTAAACGATTACATATTTATGCTATGAATACTCAATTGAACGGAGTGTATATTCCGTTCTATCTTAGCATTTAACGGATGGGCCATATAGATTTTTTAAGATTCGTGCGGGTTTTTAAATATTGCTTTTTCCAAACAGTAATCCTCGTCTTGATAGAAGAATTTCTGCCATTAAGGCGAATATAACTATTTCGAACTAGTGGTAATTAAATACAAGGACTATACAAATCTTGAAAACGTGGTTCGCCCTTAAAAAGTTTGCCACAGATTTGAAAGAATCATAAATTTGAATTAAACTGTCCAATCAAATCCAACCTTCCAAAAATGTAGAAGCTGCACAAGGTCAATGAAGAAATCACCTATAACATTTACATAACTTAAGAACAGCGTCTGTTTGGATCAAGCATTAAACCTGCTTTCTCAGTATTTGACCAATGAGTATATGGCATTCATTATTAGAGCAGCACTGCTGCGATGCATATTGTGTCTATGAAAAATTAGACCACAAAGAAAAGAATTGTCAAATGTTAGATGAAACAAACTACAATTAACTATTCTTCGTAATAATTTAATGCTTCATTTCCAATGTTGAAATTCTCCAGGAGGGATTTTTACGGCTCCGGGGGGAAACTTATGGAGCTCCAGGGAGGAAAAATTTCACTTCTAGACCATTACAAAGCATAAAATCCAAAATCTTCCGGGGGGAATGTCTCCCCCGAGAACCACTCCCCCGAATTCAACACAGTTCATTTCTCTTAATGGTAGCTTTAAAATACACCGAGAAAAATGACACTTTCAAATCTTAGTAAATCGATGTTTTCATTTTGTTTTGAAAGTTTGTTTCAAATAGGACGATCCAATGCTTTCAATTCTGAAATACCAGAAATACTCAGAATATTGAAACATGAACACACTCAAAACTGAACACATAGGAGGTCAGTTCATATACTCATATTTGAAACACGGACATACTCGTTTCAAACTTGAGTAATTTTGATTGAAAGCCGTTTTGAGTATGTGACATATCAGATGAGAATTTTTTTGCTCAGTTTTGAAAATGTCGTTTTTAGAGTGTACCAGAAACTCTTCATTGTTCACATTGTTGCCATAATCAAGACATATGGAATGTATAAATTGGATCTAAATATCGAATTCTTGTAGGGAAATCATTAAGGCGGTTTCTCAAAAAAATTCTCTGAATGCAAAACTGATATCTACGAAGCATTTTTAGAGATAATTGCATGAATGGCTATTAAAAGTCATTTGGAATAGAATAGAGTTTCATTTTTTTGGATAAATGCATTACATATATTAAGTTATAATCTATTGATGTTTTATGACGACCCTTACACCGGCTGTCGAGTCGCGAAAATTGATTCAAAACACCAATTTTAACAGTATTTTCTGAAAGAGCGTTTGCTTTTACCGAAAAATGATAAACGGTATTAGATTAGGTTTTTTTCCGAAAAAGAATATCCAAATTATTTCGTGCATTTAAGAATAAAACAGCCTTCGTAAATGTATAATAAAGTAGCCCGTTTGGATTTGAGAAAACCCTTAAGCAGGAGTCTTCAAAATAATGTTGTATTAGATTTTTACCCCCACTCAAGAAAAGCAGAGATTTTCACATTTAGTTATGTATTTTAAAGATGATATTTATGCATATAAACATTTTTATTCAGTTTTCACTATGCAACATTACACAAAACTTTGGAACTTCTTGATGGGATTAAATATACTTTAAGGCAGACTGTTTTATACAGTTTTAGCATTCCACCAAGAGTTGAGTATTAAGAGATTTGGGTATCCGATAAAAATAGAAAGGTATCGTTACTTACTACACCCCACCACAGGGCGTCGGCGTATGTTGTGAATTCAGATGATGGCATGCTATTTACAATGGCTTCCGATTCGATCAGGAACATGAAATACGATGAAAAGACTAAGCCAAGGAATCCTATGTACAGTGCTGTAAACATTTCCTACAAAAAACACACGAAATCAATAACTTTTCGAATAAGAATATTTTACAATAAAAATATTTAAATAATTTATGATTTCATTCAAGCTTATGAGTTCCTTTTCACAGAAATATTTTTAAACATTTGCCGAAATTTTCTTTAGCATCTTTGAAGCTAGTAACATGCCAATTAGATACATGTACGGATCAATACGTACTGGTTCCTAGATTTTCCTAGAGCAGTACATAGTAAAAAATTAATGTTTCTTGAACTGGGAAAATATATAATAATGAATGAAAATATAATACAATCTCTTCAGAATTACTCACGATTCCGAAAATAGTTTCTTTATCCTTAAAAGAACTCAGAAACTACTAGATTTTCGAGATTTAAAGAAACATTTATAAAAACACGTTTCTTTTGCTGCCCGTAGTTTTTATAGTGTATTAATGGATTCTAAACCCGGAATAAATGTTTATCGTTTGCTATCAATTCTCAAATAAACATTTTCATGTTCAATAAATATGTTTAACCGAAAAACATGCTAAATTAACAGCATTGCCATTAACATTAAAATTTTGTTATTCTAGCATTTATAAATTCAGTTACGCAGCGGGCAATGCATACTTGAGAATTTATAGCTTCCGAAAAACCGATATTCTGGTTTGACAAAACCGATTATTGAACAGTAAAAAGTACTCCGACACGTTTCCAAAAATTACGAGCAGCAAAAGAAACTTTTTATAAATGCTTCTTTAAATCTCGAAAATATGTTGGTTTCTGAGGTTTCTAAAGATAAAGGAACGCTTTTTGAAATCGTGTGTAGCTCGGAAGCTGTTATATTATAATTTTCGTAGATTAAGAAGCACTTGTCCTTTTTTTACAGTGTATGTTCAAAGCAATATTTGGGCAAATCGTTTATAAATTACCTGAATAGCAATGGAACTAATGCAAGGACAGGGGAAAAATTAATATATGCACAATTTCAATAAAAACATTTTTAACCTTAGTGGTATTTTATTTGATATCAGTACTCAGCAGTTGTATTATAAATGTAAGATTTTTTCTAATGGAAGTATTGGGTCGTTTTTTGTTTTCTTGCTTAGGTACTATTACCTTTTGCAAAAATTTGAATAAGTGCAAATTACCTATGACTAAAAATTGAAATGAATCCTGTCAATATGCATACTTACAAAGTTATTCTCAAACTAAAATAAATTTAGAAAAAAAGTAAATGGATTAAATTAAACAGAAACAATTAAAATTTAAAGAATTTAAAATTACTTGAATTCTAAGTTTTGAATTCAAAATAGTATAAGAATTAATCATTTAAAAGCACTGACAAGATTCTCAATTTGCACTACATCCAATTCCCCAACAATCAGCATTGTGAATTCAAGAATTAATATGAAGGGTAACAACAAGGAATTTTCATAGACATAATAATTTAGACTAAGTGAAAATTTTGGAATAAAGGGGACAAAATCTTTCTTTTAAAGAAAGTACAAAAAGGGCAGGTATAAAAATTGATGATATAAGTTAAACAAAATAATATTTAACAAATATTAAAAATGCAAAATTAATTCCAAGAATTCACAACACTGAAGCTGTGATCGTATAGATTAAATATTGTTTTAGAGACCATTAGTAAATAATTAAATCTTGCATAAGTAATTCATTATAATAAAATGCTTCTCACAAGACTCTAAATCAAAATACTAAAATTGTTTTATATATTAATTCAGACATGTATGTCCTGTAATTAATTAAAGAATAGTAAAAGGTCTCAGTTAATTAAATAAAGTAAGTTTGAATATTATTAATTTTAACAATTGGTAAGACAATAGTTTATTTTCACCAAGCTTAGTGCTTGCAATATTACTCAGAATTTCATGATTAAGGAATACAAAAAAATTACTTTAATTTATTTATTTATTTATTTATTTTAGAATTAATATTTAAATCAATTAAAAGACATTAAGTAAAAAGATTAATATAAATCCTTGGGAGATTGATTCTCATAAGATTAAATAAGAAGTAAAATGCTGAAGAGAAAACTTTTTTTTTTTTTTTTTTTTTTTTTTAGGTATTGAAGAAAATAGTAAATTAGAAAGAAAACAGAGAAGGTTTATTAAGAGAAAACAGGTATTTATTAACAAATGTCATCTTAGGTAGTATGGATATTATTCACTAAAATATATATATATATATATAGATATTATATGATCAAACAAACAATATTATTAACACAAATAATAATAATGAAAATAAGGTTTTTTCTACTCACATCCCTGCAGTGTAGTAGACACTAGATACAGACTGAGGGTACATACATGATGATTCATGAGTTATCGACTTTTGGATTTGGTTTTTCTTTTGATCCACAAAATTTGTCATTTTCAGTTGGATAGTTATTCACCGTATTAAAATAACTCTAACCGAAATAGAGCTCATCCTATATCACTGCACAAGGCATCTTAGGCAGTTTCACGGAATGTACATTGCAAATAAGTGCAAAGGGCAGCACTCGTACACTTCATGCTCTCAGCCTCCTCACACGGTTAAGCAATCGCTGATCACATTCAATTTAAATCACCTGCTGCACGCCGCACGACGTTAATAAAACTGATCTATTCACGAGACTGGTCTTGTTGTACGCCTCATGATGACAATAATAGACAGTTATACTTCAAACATATTTCAATTCTTTGTTCTCTAGAACCTCATGTTCTGATTACGACTGTATATTCTTGTACACTACCTCGGGGAAGTAATTTTCACCCACTATGCAAAATATTATTCCACAAAACTCGTGGTGCTCGAAAACATCATGCTGAATGAGATTCGACGGAGCAACATTCCTGTATTTTTTTATCGTTCTTTCACCGTTACTACCGCTGGAAAGTGTGCCTCTCTCTCTAAAAATTTCGCCACTGCCTAACCGGCGGGGTGGGGGAAGGAACCCTTCACCCTCACACACCCAAACTATCCGCGCTTCAAAACATGACTCCCTCTGCTAACTAGCTCTCCGTTTCCTTGGTAACGTTGGACCAGGGGGTAAAAAAAGTCAACGCTGATTGGTTGAGTGGGGGGAGAAAATAACATGCCTATTGGATGAGTTGTTACTAGGTGAAAAAAATCCTAGCTTCAATTCCTGGAAATTAGCCGTCTGTTGGGTCCCACGAAAAAAAAAGAAACCACGTGCACGCTTGCACCTGCTATTTCGTAAACAACGATCGAAAAGCAATATGTTGATGTTATCTTCGTAACAAGCCTTCGAAATAGTTTTATGACTCTCTTTTCTGAGGGTAATAAAAGTTGCACACAATACAACTGACAATAATGCTTCAGCTATTCTCACGACTTCTTATAAAGGCCTTTTGTACGTTATCCAATCTGCCTGTGTATGTTTTGAATTTACGATCCCTGAAATTACGTGAGAAATTCAAGTAAAAGTTGTTTGCGTGGAAAACTATCTCATAGTGAAAAAGGAAGATCCTGGGTGGTCTTGACTTACAGAAAAATACAGATGTTTGGATTTTGAAAATAAGAGTTTTAATTAATAATGTTTAAGAAAAATTAGAAAAAAGAGGAGGGGGGTTTGATTAAATATCAAAATAGAATGAGTTTATAAAAAAGAAATGTTTTAAGATATTAATGAAAATATAAATATAAAAATTTAGATTAAATTACCTCTGACAAGAATCCCCCGTCTCTATTTAAAAAACACAATTTTTTGAAAAAAAAAAAAATTTTGTTTTTTAAGTAAAAAGTGCGAGTAAAAATTCAATGGATGCGGGAGAGATCACTAAATGGGGCCTAACATTTCAAACAAACCAGACTTCGGTCTGAAGAATTATCAAGAAACACTTAGCAAGCCTACCCCTCAAGGCATACAGTCCGGAATGCATAAGCTGAGTTTGCATACACAAAACTCTCCTCACTTGTCAACAAAATCCTAGACACACCTGTAGAATAACAAAAAAAAAAAAAAGATGAACACAAGGCTGGACATTTCTTTAGTCAACACTAACCTTATCAATCGGGAAGGTTCCATTCAAAGTATTTACCTGAACACTGTTTGCTAAACCACAAAAAAAAATTTTGAAAATTGCCAAAATTATTATTATTTTTTATTTATTTATTTTTTTTAAACCAAATAAAAATTTGGGAGAGAACATTGCCAATCGAAAGAATCGCCAAATCCATTACAATAATAATGCATATCAATATAGGTATAAATTGTTAGCTCGATGTACACAGATATATAAAAACATACTAACTAGTAATGTATATGCATATAAAAACACAAACAAAAAGAATAAAAATGGGTAAAAGGTAATCTGCACAATATACAGTTAATTCACAATAAAATACATTTCACTAATTAAAATTCAGTTAACACAAATTGTACCAATGTGTAAAAATTGAGAAACACTTTCTCCAGTCGATTGATATGCAAGTTGAAACTATGAAGTAAGTTATTTACATATGCACTTACAGCGACACTGTGCATATTGGAAGAGCAACCCATTTATCTGTGCTATATACAATTGCCAAAATAAAAGTATAATGGGGCGAAGAAGACCCAAAAGCTATGGTGAAGATTATCATCATCAGAAACTTAATTAATACAGTAAAAAATAAAAATTTTGACAAACGAAATCCTTTAAAAAAAGGAAAAAATAGCACAGAACTAGACAAAATTTTATAAATTTTTCAATAAAACCACACCACTATACTTTAATTGAAGCAATGTACTCAAGAACAAAATTAATAACCTCAAAATTTTTCAGGTAAAAAAAAATATTTACACAAAACAGTACACTAATACTACCTTACACTACGAAATACCTACATATTATATCTAGTAATGAGTAAAATTAATAGTTCCCTCAAATATAGTATTATCCTGTAAATCCACTTATACTCATCTACTGAGAACTTAACTAGAACATTAATTAAAATATAAATAATATGCAAATCGATGGATACTATCGTATTACACAAACAGGGAGTACTACATGAAAAAAAAGGGGGAAAAAAATTTGGATTCCCATTTTCAAAATGCACAAAAAATTTGCAAAGTCTCGAAATTACCCAAAAATCGAGAAAAACATAACATAATTCCAAAAATATACCTGCGGAGAGGTTATTTGCACTATAACTATCTAAATATACCTTATTTACACTAAAATTAGCTATATAGAACATTAAATGTGATGAAAACACAACCGCTCAGACCGTTACCGCTAATCAAAACAAACAGTAGAGGTACTCAAAAAAGCTTATTTTACAAAATAAAATGCAATAAAAACTAACACTAGACTATCTATATTCATTATACAAACAAAATATAAGGTTATTAAATAAAAATACAATACTAATACAACTTAAAGTTTATAATTGGGACGCTTGTCACTGTTCCTGAAACCATAAGTATTTCTGGACGAAGGAATCGAATCAGTCGGTTTGCGCTGAGATTCGATTAAAGTCGGAATACGGCTGGTTGAAGGAATAACAGAGGATTGAGCTTCAACAACTTCGTTAGCTACCGCGATATCTGGCGTGTCCGTAACTGGATTTTCAGCCGTGGAGGGGGAGGGGGTGGTTTCAGCTCGTGAGTTCTCGAACTCGGCTGAAGGAAGAGAGGGGGGAAAGGGGTTCTTTGCTGGTGGCTAGTGAAGGCAACGTGTTGGCTGTTGATTGCATGGGCAATGCTTCATCCCTGTTTACTGCTGATGCTGTTGGTATGATAAACGCGCGCCTGCGTTTTTTCGTCCGCCGTTCTGGGTTATCGTTAATCGAATGGTGAATGGGAGTAGTTGGATTCTGAATATTCGATTGATCATCGAATTGACTCTGCGGCTGTTGGTCATTTGTTTGGAAATCAACATGCCTGTTTTTAAATTCAGTCAGCCTATCGACGTGTACCACTTGCGTTAATTTTAAATTTGATTGGAGGGCGATTTTAAAATTTACTTCATTTATTTTTTCAGTTATTGTATAGGGACCATTATTAAATTTAGATAGTGTTTTACATTGTCCTGGTTTAACAGCTGGTGTAAAGAGCCAAACTGAATCACCTATTTTAAGATTCTTAGAAACAGCAGTTTTTTCTCTGTATTTTTCTTGCTTCTCTGAAACTTCCACCAAACTACTGTGCACTTCAGCATACACTTTCTTCAAAGCAGGGAATAAAAGTTCACAATAGGTGGGGGCGTCATTATAATTTAAAGTTTGGGGGGTGGAAAAAAGTTTATAGGGGAGATTTAAGTTTCTGCCAAACATTACTGCAGCTGGAGTTAATTTTGTAGAAGAATGCACGGCTGTCCTGAGAGCTAAAAGAGCAAATTTTAATTTTGTATCCCAGTCCGACTGATTTTCATTGACAACATGGCATAGGGCATTAATTAGAGTTCTGTTTTGACGTTCAATCTGAGAATTACCTGCTGGGTGGTAAGCTGACGTGTGAATATGTTTCATTCCAAAGTTTTTATAGACTCTCTCAATGGCTTCTGATATAAGATTTCTACCCTTGTCGGAAACAATATAGCTAGGAGCACCGTACCTTGAAACGAAGTCTGCTAGAGTATCCGCTACAACGTCTGAGGTGATAGAGGATACAGCATATGCTTCAGGTCACTTAGAAAAAGCATCGATATATGTCACGATGAACTTGTTACCCGAAAAAGTTGTCGGTAAAGGACCAATTATATCGAAATTCACTTTCGCCAATGGAAATTCTGGTGTTGGCATTCTCTGCAAAGGGGCTAGATGTTTAGGTCGATAAGCTCTTCTTTGTTGGCAACTAATGCAAGATTCTACTAGATGTTTGACATCTGCAGACATACCTGGCCAGTAAAAATTTTCGCGAATGCGATCAATAGTTTTCTGGAAGGCTTGATGACAAGCTGCTAGAGAATCATGTGTTATTGCGAACACTTGGGGGATTAGTTCTTTTGGCACCACCAGTTTGGGCAATTTATTTAAAATGGGAGAGTCTCGAGTGTCCTCGCACATCAAGAGATCATCTCGGAAGAAAAATTTCATGTACTTTGGTGCTATATCCACTCCTTGATCTAGCTTCTGAGCAATTTGGCAACACTTTTTGTCAGTCTTTTGAAGTTTTTGGATTTTTTCAAGAAGATCAGTTTGGGGCATAAAAACATTCTCCTTTGCTATTTGTACACAAAAATTACAACTTACTGTATTTACAGAGATTTCATTAGAAGTAGTGTATCTAGAAAGAAAATCCGCAACACTGTTGCATTTGTCCTTGATAAATTTAATTGAAAAAGTAAAATCGGATAAGGTGCAAATCCACTTTGCCATACGAGAAGTTGGGTCCTGAATTTTAAGCATATAAGTTAGGGGGGCATGATCAGTGAAAATAAAGAAGTGGGTGTTAGCTAGGTAACACTTAAAATGGGCGGTTGCCCAGACAACAGCTAAAAGTTCCCTTTCTGTGGCTGAGTACCTTGTTTCAGGGTCCTTCAACTTTCTGCTGGCAAAAGCCACAGGGTGTAAAAAGTTGTTATCCAGTTGAGATAAAACTGCGCCTAAAGCTTCACCACTCGCATCAGTATAAAGATAAAATTCCTTCGAAAAATCAGGGAGGGCAATACATGGCTTAGAAATTAAAGCAGCTTTTAAATCTTCGAATTCTGCTTGCGCTGCAGGGTTCCATGAAAAACGACCATTTTCTTTAGTTAATTCAATTAAGTTTTTAGCTCGTTTAGAAAAATCAGGGATAAATCTCCTGTAAAATGAAATTGTACCAATAAAAGATCTAACTGCTTTGCGGGTATCAGGGGGTTGAAATTTTTCAATTACTTCTATATTTTTATTAATGGGTGAGACTTTACCTTTATGGATTTCAAAACCTAAATATTTAATTTTATCTGATAGGAAAAGGCATTTACTGGGTTTTAATTTTAAATTATGCTGGCGAAGTCTATCAAAAACAGTTGTTAATTTTTCAAGGTGGGATTCTACATCTTTGCTAGCAATAACAATATCATCTATATATACAAGAATTCCCATATTTCCCAGATCTCCAAATGTTGCACTCATTAGTCGTTGAAAAGAATTTCCTGAGTTTGATAAGCCAAAACAATTTCTCGACCACTCAAATAGTCCTTTATGAGTTATGATTGCTGTTTTGTGTCTGTCCTCAGGACGCACAACTTGCTGGAAAAAGCCACTTGTTAAATCAAGTGTAGAAAAGAAATTTGAACCGGATAGTGCATCAACCGAATCTGTGATATTAGGGATGGGGTATGCATCTTTAACTAAATTTTTGTTTAATTTTCTAAAATCGACAGCCAATCTATAAGATCCGTCTGCTTTCTTAACCAAAATGACTGGAGCCGCAAATTCAGAAATGGAGGGGGATATTATATTAGCTTTTAACAGGATATCTAATTGATCTTCCATTTCTTGTTTAAGATTATGGGGAACTCTATAGGCTTTACATTTTACAGGTTTATCAGAAGTTAAATTTATTACATGGGGAATAGTGTCACAGCCGGGCAAGTCTAGGACTGATGCTGCAAACACATCTTTATTTTTATTAAGAAAATCCTGCATTTTAAGTTTAAGAGGGGGGTCTAAATGGTCAAGATTAATATCTGAACTCCAGCTGAGATCAGCATGATCAAAATCAGCTAGTGGAGTGGGTACATTAACATTAAGGGCATAATTACAATTACTAGAATTACACTCAGAGTCATCGATGCACTTTTGAATTTTAGCAACCCTCATTCCCTTATTCAAAGTAACCTCATCATCCGAAAAGTTAGCAAATGAAATATATAACCCGTGTTCCTGAGAACAGATTGTTCTAGAGGTTAAAACACCATTACCAAATTTTTGCACTAGGGGTTCCAAAATTACAACATCATTATTATCAATAAAATTACTTCTCGAGCAGTTTACCTGAGCTAAAATTTTAGATTGGGGGGGGGGATAGTTACTAAATTTTTCAAAACAGCAAAACTAATTTTAATATTCTTAGACTTTTCACATGTATCACTTACTTCAGTTTCGACATCATTAGATTGTGACTTTTCGCTATCATTACAAATCACTTGGCATACAGGGACATTGATTTCATTTTCACTATACTTATTTTTCACTTCCCTGACAGTATTTACATTAAGATCAGAAATATTATTTTCATGTACATTATCTGTAACAATTGCCTTATTTTCATTTAATTTATCACTACATATATTACTGAGAGTATCCTGACCATTTGTATTATTAACATTTCCTAACTGTGAAACATTTTCAGAAGATTTTTGAACAGAAAAATTGTTATCATTACTTTCATATTTATCTAAAATCACATTATTTTTATCTTCGCTACTACATTTTTCACTATCTCGAATCTCTATTTGTTCTCTACTACCCCTTACTTCAACTTCTACAACCTTACAATAGTTCTCCCTGTTCTTATTCTTCTCAGAAATATTACTAACATTAGAAAAACATTCTACATTACCCTCAGTTTGACATGACACATTTTTAAGGCAAGAAATTTTGTTATTTACAATAATTGGCGGTTTAATATTTACATGACATTCTGAAATTTTTGGAACATATTTACAAAAAGTTTGCTCATTAATACCAAGACTAATAGATTTGTCACTGCACTTTATGATAGCCTTGTACTCACTCAAAAAGGGCATACCTAAAATAGCAGTAAATTCATCAGCGAGTTTACCTGCTACTACAAAAAATTCAGCTTGGCAGCTGACATTACTGAAATTGAAAAATAACTTTCTCAGTGAGGGGGACACATTCACCAGTCACAGTTAGAATGGGTACATTGCATGCCTCAGTTTTTACACCTGGGAATAAACACAATCCCTGTCGAGAAATTAAATTGATACCTGATCCCGTATCACACAGTGCAATAATAAAAATATCACCGACAGCAATCCTTGCAGTAGGGAGACTGCATGCTGATGGTGGGAAAACATTATATACAGAGGGGGTTTTGTCGTTCGGCTTCTCATGAGTCAGTCCGACTACTCCAGACTCAGCCACTACCAGTTTAAATTTTGTTGAACATTGTGTTCGTTGGCAGTGTTGTTATTCTGCTGGGTTACATTATTTTGATTACCCCTATTCCTATAATTACCTCTCTGGCCATTGTTGGTACCTCTGTTTCTATGGTTATTGCCATTTCCCCTATAGTTTCTTTGATTCTGGTATCCCCTGTTACTATAACTGCCTCTGTAATTATTGTTAGGTCTGGCCATACCTCTACGACCATAGGGATTTTCATTATAATTTTGCCAGCCTTGATTTCTGGGGTTTTGGGGGCAGTCCTGAAAAAAATGGT
This sequence comes from Maratus michaelseni, assembly GCA_963931845.1. Classification (NCBI taxonomy): domain Eukaryota; kingdom Metazoa; phylum Arthropoda; class Arachnida; order Araneae; family Salticidae; genus Maratus; species Maratus michaelseni. The sequence continues at coordinate 377,495,331 of OZ007587.1, read as the reverse complement.
TGGGGTCGCCACATCCAAAACAGAAAAAGGGTTGTACTGGACATTTTCCTGGACTGGTGGTCTCGCTGCAGCTGGTTGTTGCGTAACAAGACTATCAATTTTAGCCGTCAGGAGTTCCATTTTTGTTTGGAGTTCTATAATTTCACGGTTGGGATGGCTAACTTCGGGTGTAGGGGGGGGGGTAAACAGCAGCACATGCTACACCTGAGGGGACCTGGGGGGCAATGTTTGCTGGTTCATAGCTGTAGAAGGGGTTAACACTCCTACAAGCCTTTTCCTCAAGTAAGGCAAACGTTAGTATTTCCTGAGGGGTCTTTGGATCTTTTGAAATGACACCCTTCCTAATTTCTGGAGATAGGTTACCTAGAAGCATAGAGTGCAGTATAGCATCTCTACTTTTATTTACAATGCCCTCAGCAATTCCATCGATGACAAGAGCTCTGCGTGACAGATCAGAGGCTCTGTCGAAAAAATCTTGTACAGACATTGAAGGCGTCTGTTTGAAGTTAAGAAACTTCGATAATGCCACATCTGGCGACTCCTGGTTCCGTGAATCTGTCTTGTATAATTTCCACTAATTCCTTATGATTTTTGCCTTTATTAGCCTTAATTAATTTGGCTGCTTTCCCTGACAGTCTGTTAAACAGGGCGAAAATTTTTTCTGTTTCATCCCAGTTAAAGAAGGTGGAAATATCTGTGAACTTTTCAATAAAATCGGAAAAGGATATAGTAGAGTCCCCGCTAAAAGGTGGGATGTTGGATAAATTATCCATCAAAGACGATTTCTTCTGCAACTCAGCCATCTCCTTGGTAAGGGTCTCCGCCATATTTATGAAATGTTTTGTGGGCAAAGAATCAGCGGTAAAAAAAAAATTATAATTAACCCTACCTAAACCTTAAGCAAAGGAAAAAAAAAATTACACAAATGCAAAATCTAAATAAAATTACCGAGAGCTACACCCATGTATACACTAGTCGCCTTTGTCAATATATATAATCAATTGCAAATAAATATAAACAAATGGGAAAAGTATGTTAAAATTTCTAAAACTTCAGTGCGGGTGGGGTATTATGAAAAAAAAAATTGAACAGCACAGATATGAGGGTTAACACTTCATAACATATACTCAAAGACATAATGCACAATACATTTTGAAAAAAAATAGTTGCCTTATACCCTGAACTTTAAGTATACACAAATAAACATTAAAAATTTGAATTGTGCCACACAGGTAAGTGTCACGGCATCAATTCTTTATTGGGTCGTTTTTTGTTTTCTTGCTTAGGTACTATTACCTTTTGCAAAAATTTGAATAAGTGCAAATTACCTATGACTAAAAATTGAAATGAATCCTGTCAATATGCATACTTACAAAGTTATTCTCAAACTAAAATAAATTTAGAAAAAAAGTAAATGGATTAAATTAAACAGAAACAATTAAAATTTAAAGAATTTAAAATTACTTGAATTCTAAGTTTTGAATTCAAAATAGTATAAGAATTAATCATTTAAAAGCACTGACAAGATTCTCAATTTGCACTACATCCAATTCCCCAACAATCAGCATTGTGAATTCAAGAATTAATATGAAGGGTAACAACAAGGAATTTTCATAGACATAATAATTTAGACTAAGTGAAAATTTTGGAATAAAGGGGACAAAATCTTTCTTTTAAAGAAAGTACAAAAAGGGCAGGTATAAAAATTGATGATATAAGAAACAAAATAATATTTAACAAATATTAAAAATGCAAAATTAATTCCAAGAATTCACAACACTGAAGCTGTGATCGTATAGATTAAATATTGTTTTAGAGACCATTAGTAAATAATTAAATCTTGCATAAGTAATTCATTATAATAAAATGCTTCTCACAAGACTCTAAATCAAAATACTAAAATTGTTTTATATATTAATTCAGACATGTATGTCCTGTAATTAATTAAAGAATAGTAAAAGGTCTCAGTTAATTAAATAAAGTAAGTTTGAATATTATTAATTTTAACAATTGGTAAGACAATAGTTTATTTTCACCAAGCTTAGTGCTTGAAATATTACTCAGAATTTCATGATTAAGGAATACAAAAAAATTACTTTAATTTATTTATTTATTTATTTATTTTAGAATTAATATTTAAATCAATTAAAAGACATTAAGTAAAAAGATTAATATAAATCCTTGGGAGATTGATTCTCATAAGATTAAATAAGAAGTAAAATGCTGAAGAGAAAACTTTTTTTTTTTTTTTTTTTTTTTAGGTATTGAAGAAAATAGTAAATTAGAAAGAAAACAGAGAAGGTTTATTAAGAGAAAACAGGTATTTATTAACAAATGTCATCTTAGGTAGTATGGATATTATTCACTAAAATATATATATATATATATATATAGATATTATATGATCAAACAAACAATATTATTAACACAAATAATAATAATGAAAATAAGGTTTTTTTCTACTCACATCCCTGCAGTGTAGTAGACACTAGATACAGATTGAGGGTACATACATAATGATTCATGAGTTATCGACTTTTGGATTTGGTTTTTCTTTTGATCCACAAAATTTGTCATTTTCAGTTGGATAGTTATTCACCGTATTAAAATAACTCTAACCGAAATAGAGCTCATCCTATATCACTGCACAAGGCATCTTAGGCAGTTTCACGGAATGTACATTGCAAATAAGTGCAAAGGGCAGCACTCGTACACTTCACGCTCTCAGCCTCCTCACACGGTTAAGCAATCGCTGATCACATTCAATTTAAATCACCTGCTGCACGCCGCACGACGTTAATAAAACTGATCTATTCACGAGACTGGTCTTGTTGTACGCCTCATGATGACAATAATAGACAGTTATACTTCAAACATATTTCAATTCTTTGTTCTCTAGAACCTCATGTTCTGATTACGACTGTATATTCTTGTACACTACCTCGGGGAAGTAATTTTCACCCACTATGCAAATTATTATTCCACAAAACTCGTGGTGCTCGAAAACATCATGCTGAATGAGATTCGACGGAGCAACATTCCTGTATTTTTTTATCGTTCTTTCACCGTTACTACCGCTGGAAAGAGTGCCTCTCTCTCTAAAAATTTCGCCACTGCCTAACCGGCGGGGTGGGGGAAGGAACCCTTCACCCTCACACACCCAAACTATCCGCGCTTCAAAACATGACTCCCTCTGCTAACTAGCTCTCCGTTTCCTTGGTAACGTTGGACCAGGGGGTAAAAAAAGTCAACGCTGATTGGTTGAGTGGGGGGAGAAAATAACATGCCTATTGGATGAGTTGTTACTAGGTGAAAAAATCCTAGCTTCAATTCCTGGAAATTAGCCGTCTGTTGGGTCCCACGAAAAAAAGAAACCACGTGCACGCTTGCACCTGCTATTTCGTAAACAACGATCGAAAAGCAATATGTTGATGTTATCTTCGTAACAAGCCTTCGAAATAGTTTTATGACTCTCTTTTCTGAGGGTAATAAAAGTTGCACACAATACAACTGACAATAATGCTTCAGCTATTCTCACAACTTCTTATAAAGGCCTTTTGTACGTTATCCAATCTGCCTGTGTATGTTTTGAATTTACGATCCCTGAAATTACGTGAGAAATTCAAGTAAAAGTTGTTTGCGTGGAAAACTATCTCATAGTGAAAAAGGAAGATCCTGGGTGGTCTTGACTTACAGAAAAATACAGATGTTTGGATTTTGAAAATAAGAGTTTTAATTAATAATGTTTAAGAAAAATTAGAAAAAAGAGGAGGGGGGTTTGATTAAATATCAAAATAGAATGAGTTTATAAAAAAGAAATGTTTTAAGATATTAATGAAAATATAAATATAAAAATTTAGATTAAATTACCTCTAACAGAAGAACTGCCACAATTCCTGTTAACACAGAAACACATACTGCAACATAAACTCGCCGAGTGATCACAAAAATTAGCTTCGGAACAGATTTCGGAAGCCATAAGGTAATAGGAAGAAACATTTAATTTGTGCATCAGCAAAGGCATTTAGTGAATCTTCAAGGAGGGTTTTTAGGGGGGGGGGGGGTAGTATTATAAACTTTGAGTATTCACGTAAGGTTTGTTTACAATTTCCCTGAACAAAGAACAACTCTGCATAGTACATGTATAGCAGACACTCGATATAACGACTAACCATTATAGTGACTTTCATAATGACCGACCGAAAAATTCCGATATATACAGGGTGTCCCCGATCTCATGGGTCAATCTGTAAGAGGTGATAGATCACGCCTAGACAAGCTTAAGACACCATACAATTCATGGTCGTACATCAAAGCGCTACAGGGTGCTTTCTGATTGAAGAGAGAACCCTGTTTACTACACAATCATAACTTCCAGAGCATTCACAAACGCAGCACTATGCATGTTCGACCTTTCCCGATTGGTATATCTAACCATTGTTTTGAAATCCATGGACGACGATGTGTGTGAAAAATCAGCGATTTGTGTTTAATGACAGCGCGATCTGGCAGTTCGCCGCTTGCGATACGCCCATGCATTATATGCCGAAAATAGCTTTTTTAGATGTGTTCTACCGCCCTTTAAAGTTAAGCCCATAAGTTGCGATTCACCTTCAACTTCTCTCAAAAGATATTTGGTCCAATTTAAATTACAGCTTTCCCCCTACTCTCGAGCTACTTACTTTGTAATTCTTATATTTCATTTTCATCCAATTTTCATTCCTATAAGAATCCTAGTTTGTAACACTATTTCGCATAAATAAAATTAGCAATCATTTGTTAGATATTAGAAAACATGGTTCTCCCCCCATTCAAAATCACCCTGTAGCGATTCACTACTCTAGTTACGACCATGCATTGTATGGTGTTTTCAGCTTATCTAGGTGTATTCTATCACCCCTTACAGTTTGGCCCATGAGTTCAGGGACACCCTGTATAATCATTCGCTTAGTATTCTTTAACATACGAACGGTCAGTTAGACCAAATACTGCTATGTTACAAGCCTTTCCTACTTTTCTACAGTTGTTTGAGTTTGTGGATTAGAAAAGCTTGGATATTTTAAAGCCTTTCAAAAACAGAAAACTTCCATTTTATCCTTGTTAAATCTAGCGATTCTTTCTTCATTCATGGGTGAAAAGTATTGCAAAGACCTATTGACGTCTGTACGTGCTCTGGGGACAGTGGACATACTGCATCCAGAAACTAACCAACAACAGGTATTTGAAAAAAGTTTACTGTATACAAAATCACTTTTTGTTTTTAAAATAGGTCAAAGAAATAATGTTTCGAAACTTTTTAAACATTTATTCACTACTTATGGACAACTGGTTGAAAACTGGATTCTTAACTTCTTAAGAGCTAATTTCTGACCACTGACACTCATTCACAGTTGATAATTTTCCTTCATTATATAACCGAGAGGTGTAAATAATATTTTATATACAATTTAAAATTTTATTACAATTTTTATACAACTTTTCTGGTAAAATTCGTATTTCAGAATTCGTATGCAAAGAAGAAAAAGAAATACGAATGTATCCGTTTTAAGTATTAAAGAGGTTAAAAAGCATTAAACTGGCTTAGATATGACGGCTTGCAGACCCTTAGCTAAGGAAGCGGCAATTCGAGCCCCCCCCCCCCTCTCCTGAGATCAGCCATTCTGCGTCAGTAGATTTTAAGATGGTTCTCAAATAACTTGCTCAACAACGCGAAACTTTGACACATTTTCAGATTCATTTTTAAACACAAAGGCATAAAGTTGGCAGGCCTGACTATTGAATAATACTTGCCGGAAGAGTTTTGAATTTTGGTTTGCGTTTTTAAGTTAAAATAAATTTTTGCATAAGTATGTTCTGTGTATAAATTCTGATGATCATATACAGGGCTACATAAAGGAATTCGTAAGTATTACTGACTATGAGAGTGAATTGCTTAAAGGTAGATTTTAATTGTTTTGTTTTTTTCCTGCTGAACTATATTAAGTAACTAATAGAAGTTTGTGGAATATAAATAAACTCATAAAAGGCTACAAAAAGAACAAGATACATTGCCGTTTATGATTGGTAATTACTGGAAGTGCATTTTAAGTTGTGCTATGCATTTTCACTCTAATTAAAATTTTAACTTAATATGTAATGCGTACAAAATCATTTAGATAATATAAAAGGTCTGTAGAAAATAATTAGAGTTCATTTCCATCTATTGGTGAAAGTTTCTAAAATTAAATTTTCAGATTGAACTAAAAATTGTAGCATGTGCTATGTCGTATATATGCAAATATACACCTATAGATCATATACAGGGCTGCGAAAAATATACTACTTTTTTTTACTATGAAAGGTAATTGCCAAAACTGAATTTTTAAATGTGCTACATGTTTTCTAAACTGTTTACTTCCATATCTTCTTTCACTTTAACTTAACGGGGAAATTTCGTTACAGATTTCCCGGATGTGTTTGAAAGTTTTATAATCTATGCGAGACGCATGCATTTTCGTACTTTTTAAAGTAATAAGTGGTTTGTTTAAACCTTAATTAATAGGTCATCCGAATAGTTAATTTTCTTACCTGCCTATGCTCCATCACAACAGAGCCAAGAAGTCTCCAGCAACTTCCTTCTCTATCGATGTGAAGTATCCTTAGGATTTGCAGAAAACGTACCCCTCTGAAAAAGAAAGAAAAAAGTTAAAATGTCAAAAGAGAAAAAAAAAATCATAAAATATAAATGTAAAACAATGATATAGACGAAAACAATTTGTAAGTATATCTGGCTTTTTTCATTCAAAAACATTTATAAAAAATCTACAATAGACAATTTAATTCCAAAGCTATTAAAAATCATTTTAGTATTTATCGAATCTATTTAAATAAAAGGAAAGTTTAATAACGTTAAAAAAATTTATTGCTAAATAAAATAAACAACATCGGGAGTAACGTAAAATTGTAACCTCTTAATTTTCTTGGAATAATAAAAGTATTCAGATTATTTTTTACATAATTAAAGTAACAATCTATGCTTTAGCTCTTTCAAAATCCCTATTCACATACATGGGCATTTAGTTTAAATATTATGGCTATATATAAAAAATCTTTCCGGTACTTTTCTGTTATACCAACACTATTGTCGCCAAGCTTAACAGTTGTCGCCAAATGAAACATTTTAAAATAAGATTGTTGGTGCGAAAGTGATCATTTAAAAATTATACCATTTCAAAATTACAGATTTCAACGAACTATATTATTAATCGATACAAATATATACTAAAAATAACAGAACAAATAAATATTATACAATAAAATTTTAAAATAAAAACAATTTAAATTACAGGCATGAAATTGTAAACTATGGGACGTGCGGAAAGCTTGGGAAAGTTATAAAGCCCTTTTTACCCACACATTTTGAGATTGTTAGCCATTTACAAATATGTTTAGGGAAAAATTAGGGAACTAATTAAATTATTTAGAATTTTTTTTTCTTTTTGTATATCGTGTGGGGTATCATGTGAAAGATGTCTTAATACCGAACTCAAAAATATTTTTTTTTAATTTTAGGTATTATATTTTCAGAGATATCGTCGAAAGTACACTGGAAAAATGCGCCCCCCCCCCTCACCCTATTTCCGTATCTAATGAAACTAAAATTATGAAAAAATTAGGGGTAGTAGAAGTTTAATTAATAAATAGTAATTAATACATTTAATGTACGAAACCCTTTGAGCGCGAGTTGTACCCGCACTTGACAGATTTATTTGAATAAAGACTTCGCCACATGAACTCTATGAGACAGGATTTTAAATAGGATAGAATTTTTAACTAATGCAAGTTATAATTTAGCTAAAAATCTACGTTATAAATTGAGAAAGGTTTAGCATGGTTATGATTAAATAATAAAAATTCCCGTTCAATAAATAGCGAATAGAAACGTTTACAATATAAATACATTGCCAAAAGTCAGGGTTGAAATAAATTGCGTATTAGCATACATTTTGGCATGGTGTTGGTATAAAGTACCATATTTCCACTCTTATTTTTATGTAAATACCCGGCATTACAGAGCGATAAATGCATATTTTTAACGTCTCTTCTAACTAATACGTAAAAATAGTTTTTTTTTTTAAATACTATTTTCTTAGCATTGAATGTTTGTCTAAAAAATAACACCTTTTCTCATGACTGCAAGTAAGGATTTTTCCCCTAAAATTTCCATTACAATGCATTAATTTAGGGTGGGCACTGAATCCGATTATGAAAAATACAGGGCTGTTTTTTTTCTTACCCACTTTGCAAAAAGCGCAAGTTACTGAATTTATTGAACATTTTTTTTTTGCTCTTTTTTTAAGATATGGCAGCAGGAGCGAAAAAAAAGGGGGAGGCGGAAGCTAAGCTTTTTTTTTTTTTTTTTAGGATTTCTAAATTTATTTCTCATTGTATAATCAAAATTGAATTAATAGGAAACTTTATTGATTAAAGCATATTTTAAAAAGTGTACTAAATTTTCTTATTTATATTTCCTTCTTAATAGTGTTTAAAATATTTCGCTGTTGCAACTTCACAGCCAGTTAGTCATTTGTAGCGAGCATGGTTTGACGCATTATTAAATCCATTGTTGTGACGTAACTCATATACAATTGTAACCATAAAGAATATTTGACAATTTATAACCTGTGGTGGGCTAATGGAAAAATGCCTTAAAATTGAGTTATTCATTTACAATTAAGTTACAAAAATATTAAAACGTTGCATTGTGATCGGAAGTGCGCCTTTGTACATAATTTATATAATTCTAGCATATCGGGAAAAGAGTTAAAATAGATTACAAAATTTCATTTTTACATGAGTTAAAAGAGTAAAAACTGTTTCTACTGTCCTAAAGTCTGCTAAGAAAAAAGAAGTAGAAAAGAAAAATATTGTTTTATGCAAGTTTCCGCCTTAGCAGGTTAGCAGGTACAATTTCATGCTATTCTCCAAACAGTGACCTTGAAATTTTTTAGCTTAAAGCTAGGATTTCGTTATAGACAGATTTCGTTTTCACAAATTAGATTTTATTTGGCACTGCAATCGTTAATTCTCTTTTTCTATTAAACAGAAAAAATATTCCTCCCTCAAGCAGAGAAAGAATATTAAGAAAACATAAGTGTTCGACTAATTTAGTTTGATTCCAATACTTTGAACGAATTAATACTGAATATAATTTCCACATACCTTAAAGCTGAAACTTCAAATGTGAGGCCATCTGAACCAAAAAATATCACAAAAAAGCTCGATACGATGATTATGAAATCTGTAAAAAAAAAGCAATTCGAATGTTAAATGCATATGTAATAAATATTATCTAATTTAATGAATTTATATTAAGTTGATCATAGAAATATTCAACTTGATAAATCGTGCACGTATTCGTAAAAGGACAAAACTAAAACTACGCGACTTTTGAAATATTAATGCAGGCGAATAGCCCAAAAAAGTCTTTCCAACCTGTCATTAAAAGCATATTTAAGTAAATTACAGAATTGGCGAGGTTTATTTATTCATTTTTCGCATCTGACGCTGCCTACAAATCAGATAATTGGGTATAACTAACACTAGCAGTAGTTCACATGAAAATAATTTTTTTTTTTAATTGTGGGTCCAGTCAAAGAAAAAAAAGTTTCCGTGTTTGAATGAGTTTTGTTTTCCTGCGAATAGCAAACGTGTAATATATAATTAAGATCTTTAATAATAGTTATTTGAGATGGTTCTATCAGTGTTCGGTGATATATATCAATGGATATATATATCCTGATATACCATGATTATATAGCCTATATTTATTTTCAAAATATCATTACGTTTGATATTTATAGATTTCATATTTATTTTCAAAATATTATTGTGCATGATATTTGATATTTCCAATCAAAACAAATGTAAATCGAATGTTATTGACAATGTCTGTTCTACAAAGAACTTTCGCTTCTGGAAGAGACTTTTTAGACAAAAAAGAAAAATAAACATTTTCGAAGCTTTTTCGTTTGAAGCTGAGTTTTTAAATGTACAAGGTGCGTTCGAAAAGTTCGGTGAATGGTCTCATAAAATGTATATTCTTCATATTTATGTTTTTGGCTATGGCCAGCAGGTCCCAGTTGAAAACGAGTATATTCTGCCTGAAGAGGCAGAAATGCAAGATGAAAATCAATGTCTGTGTAGTGCTTTGCACTGGATGATGCTGGTGCAGCGACGCACACTTCGGAATCTTGTTTTTCTAAAATGCATAAAAAAAAAAGCTTTTTGAAGCATTAACACGTATGAGATAGAAGAAAGTTTTGGGGTTTGCATATCAAACTAGTTTCCAATTTATTATTACTTTCTTCTATCTATAATAGAAGAAAGTATTGTAATCGAAACTGTTTTCGACGGATTTACACGTATTGGGGGTGGGTCAGAGATTCCGAAAAACACGTTTTTACAAAATGTCCGTCTGTCCGTTTGTGTGTCCTCTTTGTATCATCGAAAAGAGTATGAAGTTATGCTTAGAATTGAATCAAATTTTATGTATAGGTTTTTGGCTATGGCCAGTAGATCCCGCTTGAATATCGGGATATTCTGCTGGAAGGGGGCGTTGTGATAGCGATTTTTGTTCCATTTTCATTATTGTATCATCGAAAAGTGTATGAAATTACGCATAGAATTGAACCAAATTTTTTGTATATGTTTTTGAGAATGGCCTGCAAGTCCAAGTTGACGTTGCTCATATTCGGCCGGAAGGGATGATACCCACATAAAAATTTGAAATTCAAAAAGACGTACAATTAAGTCGTTAAAAATATTAGAAATCCTAATCAGCGTTCCTAGGCGGTCACCTAATGCAAAAACCGGCCTTGTTCAAAGCAAAATATAAAATTAACTGATGCATCTTTATATTCGATTGTCAGATTCCATGAAATTTTTGCGCAAATTTAGTTATTTGCTTTTAATATCGAACGGCGAACCAAAACTTCTGTTGCTCCCTCCCCTCCCCCTATTCTGGTGCTTGGAGCATATGTCCCACTCTCCCCCTTAGTTTCGGCTTTGTACAGATACTAAATATAAAACTGCAGGCATCTGGGATTGACATATGAAGGGAAATTGCGACATGAATTGGAGAAACATGCACTAATAATTTTTTTTCGGTCCTGTTTGTTAAAAAAACAACAAAAACAAAAAGACATTTATTTTAAAACACTTACCTATGATACATATGGGTTTCGAAATAAAACTGAAGCGACCCCACAAGCCAAGGTATTTACTTCGGCATCCTGCTGACCAGACACGGGCGATGTACTCGAGAAGGAAAACTACAGCTAGTGCAACTTCCTAAACAGAAAACAAAAATAATTATCCTCGGCTTAATGTCAGCCTTACGGGATGGATTTTTTTTTTTTTTTTTTTTTTTTGAAACAGTGGAAGAAAGCATGAGAATTAGTCTTATTTAATGACAGGTTAAATGAGGATAATATTCCTTTTTTAATAAAATCACAAGCAATCTGCATAAAAAAACCCGTCCAACTAACACTGATTCAAAATTCCATTTCAACATTTTCCGCTCTCTCTCAGAGAATGAAGGTTTATTCTGTAAGCCAGTGGTTCTCAATCTACGCACCAAATAAACCACCTTAGTTAGAAACGTGAGCTGATTCATGCGTACATTATGTAATTAAAAATAATTTTATAAATTGTATAATATTACACAATAAAAATTTATTACGTTTTAGCGTATAAAAAAAATGTGTTCTTGAGCTCTGAATTTTGGTGCTGCCCTCTAGGTTAAGTTTTGATATTTAATTTCGAAACCTAGGGATTTTATTCGAATGCATCTGACATTTTAGTAACGACCTGTGGCATTCCGTATTTTTCAAATTGCTAATTGAGTTCACTTGGATTTAGCATTTATATATTTTTTATTAAAATGCAGAGTACACCTATTTATATTTTTCTAATTGTGAACTTCTTAATTTAAAAGCATTTCCTATGGCAAATACAAATTCGGGAAAGTAAAAATCTGACCGAAAATCAAAGAAAGAATTTAAACTTAGTGAGGAACAGACATTATAACGATCAAGTCTAATTTTTTTTCCAAATAGATGACTTTTTCAATAGTCACTCTTTTGTTTTAGTTTCATGACTTTTAAAATCAAGACTTTGATAAAAGTAAATATGGAAGTTTTAAGATTTTAAATATTTTTTCTTATTTCAGATACCCAAGTAATAAGCACATAATTTCCTTTCGTTCTGTATGAAGTAGTATAACATCATTAAAACATGCGTTAAATACTGTCCCTAGATTAATGCGCCTGAATTCTTTTGTGTCCCAGTTTGAGCCCCGCGCGGGTCGTGTTGTACCAGACCCGAACCCGAAAATTCTGCATAAAGTCAACTCTAAAACTAAGCCGAATTCGACAAAGAAAAAAATTAGTCAACCTGAAACTTAACCCGACATTACAACTCGAAACCGATCAGAATCCGTAATATTAAAACCCGAACCCAACCGAAAGAAAATTAATCTATTTTAATACAAGTATACAAAAATATACAACATTTATATCTCTAATATTAATTTTATCTTTTTAATATAAAAAAATGAACAGATATACACTCATTAATACTGAAATTAGTTTCTTTCCATTTGAAAAATATTCAGTATTTTTTTTGAAAAATCTGGTCAACCCGAACCCGACCCGAATACGAAACTTTTAAAATCAACCAAACCCAAACCAGACTGAGCAACGAAAAAAAATAGCATCAACCCGATCTGACCAGAGCCACGGGTCTGGTAAAATTGGGTTTTTCGAATCCATGCACGACTGTAAATGAACAATAACTGGTACACTACTTTCTACATAAAATATGTTCAATAAACTTCAATAACAAAATTTTATGTTTTTGAAACGTAGTAGCAACAGCGAGATTGTTGGCGGACGGACAGGACTTAATGTCATACATACTTTGTGCTGGAATGTTAAAAATCTATTTTACATCACATGAAATATTAATTTAATATTTAAATGTATGTCGCACACTTTCTTTTCCAAGAAATTTGTTTCTCCATTTTAAATCAAACTCTGAAAAATTTTCTAATTCGACGAGAAGAATAAGAATAGAAATTGTTGAGAAATACAGCAGGATTAAATGGATGAATGCAATAGGATTTACTCAAAATATTTTCATAAACGCGGTACTCATCAGCCCAAAATTAAGAACAGAGAATTTGTGAAATGCAATTTGTTTGAGAAATCTATTACTCAGGGCCCGATTATTACAGGGGCACACGGTGCATGTGCCTCGAACCCACATTTTCAGTGGGCCTCAAAATGTATTTTATCCACTCTCTGAAGATACAAATTAATGAAATTTTTATTTATAGTTCATATAAAAAGTTAATTAAAAAAAATTTATGCAAACTAAATAACTGTTTTTCAATAATGACAGTGAAATGCATAATGTAAAACTTCGAAATTCCGAGAAGAACGGATATTACATAAAACATTTCATTCAAACCTTTAGGTTTGAAAATTTACTCGCTTTAAACAGCATACAGTGCTGAAAATTTTACATGTAAAATGTATTATTTATATAAATGTATGTATGTATACATGTGTCTATAATATTGTTTTTTCATAAAGCTGTGGTTTAAATTTTAAACTGTACCTAAAGCTGTTTGTCATTTTTATAATGCAATTTTCTAAAAAAAAGGGGACTCGACATAGCCTGTGTCCCCCCCCCCTCCCCCCCCCACACACACAGAGAGAGTTGATCAGACTGTTACTTAAACAACGAGTATGGGATTGTAAAAACCAACAGCAATGCAAAATTTTTTAAACGAGATTTTGTAGGCCATTTAAGTTTTTGTTATCAGCTCGTGTTTATTCCATTTCATACGTTTGTATATTGTACTAAAAGGGCTTCTTTATAAAAATTTGGAACAGGCTGCGCTTAATGTCTTATGTATAATGCAGTGCCAAAAATCTTAAATATTTAAATTGATTTAGGGTTTAAATAAAACAATTTCATACAAACCAAGTTTATAAATTTTTAGTTGACTTCTGGATTGATACGACATTGCCAGTTTCAATAATTACTATCTTATTGATCTTTGAAACAAAGTATTTGCATTTTAAATATCATAAATAGAATAATTCAAGCATAGTACCATATGAGGTTAACATGGGTTAGAAAGGGTAAAGATTTAGAAATGGGTTAAGAAGGGTTAGAATGACAGTGGAGCAAGTCAAAAATTTTAAAAATGTAGATAACCCTATTTTTACTGAACGTATATTAATTTCTGTTCAGTGTAACATTCAAATAAGTCATAGGTCACTTAGGGAGTCGCTAGAGGGCAAAACAAGTTAGACCACTTAATGCAACGGCCATACGACAAGTTTCACAAAACCCTTCATTTCTCAAATTACTAAACATTGACTTACTCCACTGCCATTCTAACCCCCTCGTATATAGAAGAGATTGAATTTTGTAGAATACCATGTAAAAATTTGTATTTCAGAAGGTGACGGCATTTGAAATTTGTAGGACATTTTAAGAAGAAATGAATGGAAATTCATGGTATTAGGAGGAAATTTCACCCCACGGTATGCAGTTGCAAGTTTATAGAGTAAAACAAGTATCAAGGATTTGTTTTGTTTTTTAGAAACCAAAAATAAAAAAAAGATATACAGGGCGAGTCAGAAAAATGTATGAACACTTTGAATGATCATAATTTCCATTTTTATTCACATGTAATTCATATTTAAATAGCAAAAGAATCTACATAAAATGTATAACTTTTCCTTCTACCGCAGACGTTCAAAATTATTACTGTTCTGCTCAATACACTGCTGATAACGGTGGGCTATTGATTCACAGACTTCAACAAACATATTTAATTTGGTCTTGTGCGCATTCTTGCTCAATTTCGGTTCCGGAACGTTGTCTGAACATCCATTAGTTATCTTTCATCCGACGAATTGTAAGTCGCATACACTGCAAATCTTTATACACTTCCTAGAAAACTTTTTAGAACACATTTGTCACCGTTTTTAGAACACTTTGAAGCGTGCTTTTTGAAACAGTTTTTAGAATACTTCTGAGAACACTTCCTTGGTTCAGCACACTTTCTATCGCACGTTTTGAAAGCGACGATTTCACAAGTGTGCCCAAATGTTCTCCCAATCCGTTCTCAAATGTGTTCCCAAGTTTAGATTTAACAAATATCCTGAGTAGAACACTTTCAGAACACATTCTTTATAGCGGAGCATATTCGGAACGCATTAAGGGACACATTCAGTACACATTAAGGTGGTATTAAAACAAATATTTTTCCACACTCAACAACTCAAAATTTTGAGACATTTACAGACTCATTTTTAAAAATAAAAACATGAAACTTGGCGGCGTGATTTAG
The DNA here is from genome assembly GCA_963931845.1 of Maratus michaelseni. Taxonomy (NCBI): domain Eukaryota; kingdom Metazoa; phylum Arthropoda; class Arachnida; order Araneae; family Salticidae; genus Maratus; species Maratus michaelseni. The sequence goes on along the minus strand of OZ007587.1, from coordinate 377,479,919 downwards.
GAAGAGATTTATAAGGGACCCACGTTTTTATTTTTTGTTCAATTAATTAGAAATTAATCTACAAACAATTATTTTCACAGTACGATAAATTTGTTTTGTTGTTTCCAGCGCTGTCGCTTCGAGAAATTCGGTTCAAAATGTCCACTTTGAGAGCATTTTTTGAAATATATTCTACCTGTATCAAAAAATCGAGACAATACGGACATTATAAAGTTTCTAAATAAGAGACTTTCCAATTGGATACATTTTAGAGCAAAAATGAATTTAAAAATGTGTCTCAAAATAAGCAGTTTGGATTTAAATACACCCTTAAGTTAACTGGAACACTTTTTTTGAATCAGTGTTCCAAATGTGTTCCCAATGTGTTCTGGGAATTTGCAATGTAGGTGGATCTGCATGAAACTCCCTGAGATATTGTTTTTGTACGTAAGCTACACTTTCATACTAACAGTAGTATTTAATTTTTTTTTTAAGTTAATCTTGGTCCACTTATTATTTCCAATTAATTACATGTTGAAGAGAAAGAAAAATTGCAAAGTTATGACAAGTTAAACAGTGTAGGTATACATTTTATAGACGCACCCTGTATATTATGGATTCTGGATACATAAATTTTAATGAAAATTTGCGGCAAACTATAAATATAGTTCAATTTTTTTTTTTGCTATCACTGTACGAATAAATGAAACATATTCCAATTTTCATCCACCAGTTTGCTTGAATTTATTTCACAGAGATTCGCAAAATTAACCTATTTAACTAAGCTTTAAATTTCTGGTGTGTATATGTTTTCTACAGAAGGAACAAATATCGTTAAGATAACTCAGGGCAAAAATTTTGTCAAATATAACGAAATTTTGAAAAGCTTTCATCTCTAATGGATGTATTAAATTAATTTTATATAACGTAATTTTTAGATTATTTTAATTGAAATTGTTAGTTAAATACCATCTTAGTAAAAAAGGTTTTTATTTTTTTTATTTTTAATATAACAGGTTTGGAAGACTGAAAATTCCGTTACGTATTTTTAACTCTTTTTGAGCAAGGGCCAGAAATTAACTATCTTTGAATATATATATATATATTACTTACCACTATGTACATGAGTTTTGAATAAAGTAACTTGTCCTCGGCAACTGTAGTTAAGACGCTGAGGAGAAGAGAACCTAATATGGCAACGTATCTGAAAAAGATTGTATAATTAAAAACAGAGACCACTCTCTAGAAGATAAAATTCTGTCTGTCCAAAAAACAGAGCCTCCACACTATTTTAATACCATATTAACACCAGAAAGATGCGAAAGGTAAATTTCTACTGAAAAATGGTCTCTTTTTTGAATATGAATGAAGTTTTTGAAATTAGGTGTCCTCCATATATCAAAAATTTTATAAACACAATTTTCAACTGGTAACACTCACTTTTTACACCGTATCAGAGTTTCTCGGATCAAATGAGTCCAGAAAAAGGTATATATACGTATCCTTAATCCTTCATAGAGCTATAAAAGGAAATGTGTTAGGGGTTTATCCATAAATTTCGGAAAATAAAATTAAGATCTTATAAGGGAAAAGTACAGCAAACATTCAAATAATTACCAAAAAATTATAAATTTTAAATATAATCTGAACTCTCATTAAATGAAAGAAAATTCTTTAAAATATTTCCGGGAAGTTTCTAAGACTTTTTTTTCTTTTGCTGATCTTTTAATAATAGATCCCTAACAATGATCCCTTACACGGCGAAATTAAAAAATTCTGGATATCTCGAAAACTAATAATAGGAATAAGTAGTAAAAGCGAAAAACCATGTTTTGGATGACACTTATTCTATTTATGAAAAAAAAAATAGTGTAGATCATACTTTTTAAATATGAATTTATTACATAATTTCATAATTTAAAAATTTTTTTGAATCGAAAATACAGGGAATATGTTTGGAATATGCGGCTGGCATGTTTGGGTGTGTTCATTGCATCTCATTAAAAAGGAAACATTTCCAATCCGATGATTTTTGGGTAGATATAAATGCAAGTTTGTCATACGTGCATTTAACATTTGCATATTCAAACTTTCTCATCTTCCAATTCCGCATAGATTTAAGAAAAAAAAGACAAACTATCTTTTTCTGGACTGCTTTGATCCACAGAATGCTTAAAAATATGACAAAAGTGGGTGTTACCATAAATGAAAGTTGGTGCATTTTTTTAATATGTAAACAATCCTTATTCCAAAAAAATGACGTAATTTTATGTCGAAGGGTACCTTTCTCGCATCTCTGCGATAATTTGGCGATAAAATAGCATAGGGGTACCTTTTTGTGTTTTGGACCGGCTGTACACTAATAAAATGATCGTTCAAATATCAATTCTGATTATATAGCTCAATCCAAATTTAATGACAATTCAGGAAAATGTTTCAAATAAAAAAAATCTACAGACAGCCAAGAAATCCAATGTAAAGATATTTTTTTCACATTCGGAACATGTAAATATTTAAATCTGAATGTGTGTATAAAATAATTAGTTGAGTAGCTTTGAATTTAAATTCTTTAAGTTTTCCACATATTGTTCGATCAGGCGGTTATAGCCTAATCGAACAATATGGGGGAAAACTGATGGATTAGAAAAAATAGATTAGAAAAAAAAATCCTGAATCATGGTTCAACATTTAACCATAAAATTCGATAACCCTTAATCACGGTTCAACCTTTTACCGTTAGATTAGATAAAACCCTGAATCAACTTCTCACCATAGATTTGGATTATAAAAAACCCTAAATTGTAGTTCAATCTTTCACCATTAAATTGGATTAGAAAAAACGCCTGAATGGTTCAACCTTTAACCATAAAATTGGCTTAGAAAAAACCCCTTAAATTATGGTTCAACATTTCACCATAAAATTAGTTCAACATTTCACCAATATAGTGATATTTTCAAAAGCATCATAAAAATGGTGAAACTTATCCCTAGTATCTTGGTTGCAGCTAAATTTCAGCTACTTTTCACCAGTCTTTTGTTGAAACGTCGACTTTTTTTTTTTTTTTTTTTTTAAACAATGTATCCAATGGATTCTCGAATATGTTTAAAAATTCCAATTAAGGATTTATCCAATATTTCGAATTATTTTTCATGTGATCGTATTTTAAACAATGTTAAAAGAAAAAAAGCTTATCGATGAGCTTATGCAAATAGAATTATTCAAATCACTTATTTAGATATAACTTGCAGGTTTTTAATTTTAATGCTATGTACTTACTGTGTAAATATATGCATTTTTTTTCTGTTGGCCATTGATTTAACGACTTAATTTCCTCTGGATAAGTGAAATTTACTGAAACTTGAGAATTTGTTTGCATATATACCTACCAAAAATCAGAAACGTTTCTGGAAAATAATGGGGAGGTGGTTGTTCAAAAACAATTTCCTCTGAAAATTCCAATTTCCTATTCTGAAACATTCCTGATCAATGCTGACAAGAGAAGTATGGGAATGGAGCTACTTAGAAATTTGTTATTTTCAAGAACCGTTACTAGAGAAATGTTGTATAACTAATAATCCATTATCCCCAAGAACATTCGATTTTTACAGTGTGAAACAATCGGTATCAAACGAATGATTTGGAGGACTTTCTAGACCAATTAAAATGTTAAGGAAATTGACATTTAAACTTCGAAGAAATCCAGTGACCTTCACGAGTTTTTATACTTGTCTCTAGACACGTTAAACATGTTGGGTGACAAAAATATTTAAAATGAGGGATTTCCACCCTTACATTTACTGGGAAAAAAGGCACCAAAAATAAAATACAGATGAAAATATAAAGAAAAAAAAATGCAATTTTACTTTGTGTACATGTATTTAATTAAAAATATAAAAAAGTTTGCTTAACAGATTTTCACCACCATATGGATATGGATTTTGCCGTAACATTTACGTTTGGCGCCAAATTTGGGTTATTACCTGTGACAGTCTTGCGACAAATGTGCATTTATTTTTGTATGAAATACGATATGCGAAAACTGAAGAGAATATGGCATCTATTTCGGACACACAAATGGAAATGAGGTTTATTCATCAATACTTACATAGCAGCATGATATATTACAGCTCCCTCTTTTGGCCTTTCGAGGAAGTTGTACACTCTGCCTTGGAAAGTGGGTTTCACAAGTTTCCGGCCCTGCCGAAATGCATACACGGCCTCCCAAGGAGTCCTAGTAAAGAAGATACACAATCATTGACATTTTTTTAAAAACAAAATAAAGTGCCAAGTAGTTTTTAAGTCATTCACTATAATGTCATATCTAAACATAGCTTTTTACTTCACATTACCTATTTACAGACGTTAAATCAAGAGGCGATGAAGAACTGTCTGTAAACTGAAGATGCCCAAGAAAGAAGGGTGAAAATATTTCTTTATGATACATATGAGTAAAAACAGTTACGTATATCTTAAAAAAAAAAAAAAAAACCCTACGTAAATTCTATGTGTGAAAAATTGTTTTACTGTCTGTACATAGGTAATGTGAAGTAAAAAAGTATAAAGTACCAAATATTGAAATAGATTAGGGGTCACCAATCATGTGCCTCGTTCACCAATCAGTCTCTTGCTGACTGATTGTGGTGGAACGGTTGCCCATATGAGTCAACTCACTACTCCACTTTATGCAGCGACGAGAACACCCTTTAATACGCACCCAATGGAAACTCACACTCTTCTTAATATTAATGACATTTTTTCAAACTTTTCCGCATACTTTTTATCACTTTTCTTTATTTCTACACCCCTTTGCATAATTATATGAGCAATGCAAATTTGCCATGTTTCTTGTTGAGCGTACATGAGATTTTATTAAATATTTGTGATGAAGTAAAATCTGTCGTTTAAAATAAAAAATATAATTAAACGAAAGTTGTAGAATCTTCGTCATATTTTAAAAAGAAAATTTAATTTGAAAATATTTACTTCCTAAGGGAGCAAATTGTGTTTGTCATACTTTCTCCTCCGAAATCATACGGCATTTGTTTTTAATGGTTCAATGCAATAGAATAGGAAGTCCGCGCTCTTAGCAGACAGCTATTGGTAAACAGAGAGGTTACAACAGCAGATTCTACGAACATAAAATGTCTTAAGTATAGATCTATTATTGGGCTTCTTTTTTTTTCTGGGTGCAGGAGTAACAACGTCCTATATATTATATAGGTATATAGGAGGGTAGTTTGATAAGTTCTCATCCTGACACAGATTTGGAACAAGTACGACTAAATGACAATGATGTTTGTATAGTATGATCCTTTATATGACATGCTGGAGTTTCAGATGCGCGAGTTTATTGGTTATTGCTGGGCGATAAAGTAAAGTTTTGATATTTTCTAAAAATGAAAAAAAATGAAGTTCGAGCTGTCCTAAAATACTTTGTTATTAAAAGGTTTATCCCCCACGGACATACAGAACGAGTTACTTTCCACCTTAAAGGATTCTTGTCCTTCCTATTCGACGATAAAAAAGTTGGGCTGCTGAATTAAAACATGGCAGGAAATCCATTCACGATGATGAACGCTCAGGATGGCCCCAAAATCGCTACGACCGACGAAATGGTCTCAAAAATTCACAATGCCGTATTGAATGACCGCCGATTGAAGATACGCTAACTTGCTGGCATTGCAAACATATCGATAGACCGTGTCCACTACATTTTACACGCTGCTTTGGGCATGAAAAAACTTTCCGCTCGATGCGTGCCGCGTTTGCTGAACGTCGACCAAAAACGCCAAAGAATGAACATTTCTCAAGAGTCTCCGGAAATGCTGTGTTGCAAGTTGAAAAATAAAATGAAATATTGTCAGAAATCCTGTATTTTCTTTGTCAGGCCGAGAACTTTTTGAACCACTCTCGTACAGGGCAGCACTAGAGAATTCGCACACAAGAGTGTGTCTTATATGTATTAAGTTGCAAGATTACTACATTGAAAAATAATATGAAATTATGTCAAAAATCTTGTGCTTTCACTGTCAGGTTGAGAATTTATCAAAACTACCATACCACTTTCTCCAAACAATAATATTCGTGGAAGATTTCTATTGGACATAAAGAAATCTACCACGAAGATCATTCTTTAGAAGTAGTTGTAGCAACTATATAAATATTGTAGGACTCTACGACCCTTGTCGAAGCGAAGAAACATCACCCCCCTGAACACATTTTGTAAATCCAAACACAAAAAAGTGCTTCAATAGTTTTTGATAAATTGATATTTTAAAAATACGCTGGACTTAAAAACAGATCGCCAAAATAGCGATTGTCTTTAGCCAAACTGAGCGCATTTCTAACCATATATTTTTTTTAAAAGCCCTAGACTTATATACATCCAGAATTTTTATTATAGAAAAGATTGTATGTATTTCTGCAAAGTTCACACGCCCATATAAATAAATATGCATGTGTATATGTGAAGGAGGCGGATGTGCCCACTTAGATGGTTATAAAGTTCAAATGAGCTCATAATAGTACAAGGTTTAATGAGATCTGATGTCAAATATGGAATGATATTTCAAACATTTTTCAGAATAAAAGTATATTAAAATCAGCATGAAAAACGTATATTTCTTTTCAGACGCGCACGAGATGTAGACCTATGAATATTCTAAAGCGCGCAACGTATCCAGTTAGTGGCGATATGTGGCAATATTCGATGAAGAACTTTAACAAGATTCATTTGCACTCACGCCAGGTTTAACTTACGCAGGAATACTAAACATTTACACAGGGCCGGCGCTAGACATTTTACTGACTGAGGCGAGCATTATTTTGCCGCCCCTAATATGCCGTGATTGTTTTTTCACCACTTCTCAAACTGTTTTAAGAATAAGTAAATTAATTTTGCTAACTATGATTTATTTAAAAGAAAACAATTATATATAAAATTAATTTACAATTAAGAAATTTAAAATAATCAAATTACTTAAGAAATTTTGCATCTATTTTGAAAATATAACAACATTTAACTTGAAATTAAATGAATAAAAATTTTATCATATTCTAGTAATATTTACAAACAAGTTAGAAATTGTACGTTAAACGTGACATATCAGGTGCGTTCGTTTTATAAGTAGTTTCACAATGTAAAAAAAAATCATCCTCATTATTTCAGTCAAATGAATTATGTCGTCTGCTAGGAGGAAAATGAGCATGCTTTTTTTTATTTTATTTTTTTTATTAGATATGCCACGTTTACAAATGCGATTTTTTTTTTTTTTTTCACCATGGAGATCTTACTTTGTGAATGATTACTTCCATGTTTTAATATTTTTATGACTCATAATGAACGAATCTCCTGTGTTTGTTTACTCTAATGGATTGAGATATTCAGCTAACGTAATTTCCACTGAAGTTATATCTCAGAATCGATACATTGTTAATTGTAACTCATCTCTCAAGTAAACAATTTTTCTGATCGATCTTTCTAAAAATGTAACTTTTATGCCATTTTATTCGAAAAAATAATTTTGAATAAAAATGGCCGCTTGGCATATGGAAAAAGATGGGTATTTGTTTTCCTCAGTCACATGACTTGCGCTTTTATTATATTAGATTACGTGTGATAGAATTTAACAAAATTAAGAAAACTCTCATTAATAACTTTTTAAGTTTCGGTTCGATTTTCATAAAATTTGAAATGACTCGACAAAATTCTGCAGCGATTATACATATTAAATTTCAAATCATTCGGTTGGGTAGTTTTTGCGCTGTTATATGCGGACAGACGGATCAGACGACGACTATAGGTGCTACTTATTTATATAATTACGAACGCACCTAAAAAGCATCATATCAAGAATTAAATTGACGTTTCAAAATCTCATTCACTTTGCTTTTTTTTTTTTTTTTTGGAAAATGCATTTATTGTAACGATGTTATGAATATTTGTAAAAAGAAAAAAAAATTACATCAGGTGAAGCTAAGTTTAAAGTATACATTATTAAGCAAAATATGTCAAACATTTAAAAACAATCAAATTATGTATAAAATTTGTATAAAATTTTAAGTAGCAAAATAATAATATTAATAACAAGTTATATATCTTTTTGAAACTTGCACAGAAATAAAATCCTTTATTAGTAGTATTTAAAATAAAATATTTATTAAAAATAAAACAAAATTTCAAGATCTAATTTTCCTTGATTTTTCTTCGGCGAAGTCATTTATTATAGTACGGAAATCAATATTATAAAGCAATCACATTATCAAGACAAAAATAGATAAACATACTAACGCATACTACGCATCACATTCTTGAAATTAAATAGGAAAATTATGATATGAATTGAAAACTACATGATCATTTGAAATTGTATACATGAAGATTAAATTTTACATCAGTAATATTTATAAAAACACGAGTATCAACGGTGAAATAAATAATTTAATACTAATTCGCCTTGAATTTTTTTTTTTTTTTTTTTTTTTGCGAACTTGTTTATTATAGCACCCTAATATTAACAAATAATTGTTTTTTAATTTGCTAAAATAATTTAACTAACTGACCCGACCGGCGTTGCCCGAGCACATAAAAAAATAGCACGAAGCGCGAAAAAACTACAAATCGTAATATAAGAGCGCAAAAAATATAGAAATCACTGCACGAATTCCGAATAAACTTTAATGAAAAGAGAAAAAAATTACTATATTGGGATAGAAGATTGATGCCGTATTCCTTTTACTAATGTGGAAAAATCGCGGCGAATTGCAGAAAAAGCACTAAACGTTGCATACAAAAATCACAGAGAACAAAATATACTATTGGGCTAAGAGATTAAAAAAATATTTTACGAATGTCCAAAAATTGCCGCAAAACGCTAAAAACTCTAAAAATCAAACAAAAGAATTCAAAAATTGCTGAACGAATTCCGAATAAACTTTATTGAAAAGAGGACAAAATTTTCTATATTGGGTTAAAAGATTAAAACGCGATTCCTTTTACTAATGTGGAAAAATTGCCACGAAACACAAAACCAAACTCGCTAAAAAAAAAAAAAAAAAAAAATCGCAAAGGACAAAATCTACTACTGTATGCTAATACATTGTAACAGTAATTCTTTCCCGAAAGTCAAAAATTGGAGCGAAAAAACGTTAAAAATCGCATTGAAAATCGCTGAATACAAAATGTATAATATATTGGGCAAATGTTTGAAACCGAATTCCTTTTATGAATATCAAAAAATCGCCACGAAACGCAAAAAATGCTAAAAATTGCATTGGAAATCTCAATAAAAATCACACAAACTTCTAAAATCGCCGAGAACAAAATTTAATATGATGCGCTAAAAGTTTGAAACTGAATTTTTTTTACGAATGTCAAAAAATTCAACAAGAAACGCGAAAACTCGAAAAAACTCAAACTAAAAATTCAAAAATCTCTGCGAACAAAATTCACTACATAAGGCTAAAAGTTTGAAACCGAATTCCTCTTACGAATGTCAATAAATCGCCGCAAAACGCTAAAAATTGTAGAGAACAAAATTTACTAATAGTGAACTGAAACATTGTAACAGGGATTATTCACGAATGCCAAAAAATTACCACGGAACGCGAAAAAACACTAAATATCGCTAAAAACTCGAAAATTGTAGCGGTCAAAATTTACTATATTAAATTAAAAGTTTGAAACAGAATTCTTTTTACGAATGTCAAAAAATCGCCATGGAACGCGGAAAAAGCAAGTTGAAAATCACATTAAAAATTCAAAACTTGCGAAGGACAAAATTTACTGTATTACGCTAAAAGTTTTATGTTAAATACCTCTTTACGAATATAAAAAAATCACCGCAGAACGCGAAAAATCGCTAAAATTAAAAAATAGAGGAGGACAAAATTTACTTATATTAGTCTAAAGATTTGAAACCGAATTCCTTTTAACAACATCAAAAAATCGCCGCGAAACGGGAAAAAACTAAAAATCGCATAGAAAAATTCAAAAATCGTTCTACGGATTCCGAATAAACTTTATTGAAAACGGGACAAACTTTACCATATTGGACTAAAATTTTACAACCGGAATTCTTTTACTAAGGTAAAAAAATCGCCACAAAACAACAGCAACAACAAAATAAAAAACGCTACAAATCTCATAAAAATTGTTAAAAATTAAAAATTCTCACAGGAGCAAATTTACTACAGTTGGCTAAAACATTTTAAAAGAAATTTTCCGAATATAAAAAAATCAGCGCGAAAAGACGCTAAAAATCCCAATGAAAATCGCGGAAGACAAAATGTAATATATTAGGCTAAGTATTTGAAACCGAATTTCTTTTATGAATGTGAAGAAATCGCCGTGAAACGCCAGGAAATGCTAAAAATTATATTGAAAATCGGAAAAATTTCAAAAATCGCGTAGTACAAAATTTACTAAATTAGCAAGAAATCGCAGCAGAACGCGGAAAGACACTGAGAATCGCATTGAAAATTGCATTAAATACAACTAAAATTTCCAAAATCGCGGAGAACAAAATTTACTATATTAGGCTAAAAGTTTGAATCAAAATAAATTTCTTTAACGAATATTAAAAAATCACCACGAAACGCAAGAGAAAAAAATCTCGTCAAAAAACACTAATAATTCAAAAATCGTCATGAAGAAAATTTACTAAAGTGGACTAAAACATTGTAACCGGAATTCTTCACTGTAATTATATGGAACTTCTTTGACTGTAATGATATGCAATGTACTCCGTATTTTTATTTTAAATAAGGAAAAAAAAAAAATCCCTTCTCTCTTTTTTTTCTTAAGTTTCGACACATACAATATGCGAACCAAATGCCGCCCCTCTAGGGGTGCGCCCTGAGGCGGCTGCCTCACTTGCCTCACCCCTGGCGCCGGCACTGCATTTACACGTAAGCAGCCGGAATGTTTTGTATTCCTGACAAAATTTTCCTTCGAATAATACAGGGTATTTATTCACTCTCATCAGTATCCAATGGCCAATTCCTTAAACCGTTAGTCATAGGTATAGTTCCATTTACAAAAATGTTTTATATGGGGTAAAGAAGTATTTTAAAAGCGATTTGGGTCAATAAAAACATTTCTTAAACAAGTGGGTAAGTGTGATCAACGATCGCACAAAGGGTTTCGTTTAATATTCTTTTCAAAATGCTTTATCCTTCTTTTAATAAATCCAAATAAATTTCATTAAAAAAAGTCTTTTTTTTTTTTTTTTTTTTTTTTTTTTTAATAAAGTAAAACATTACCGGTCTATTTTTCTCGTTTTTTCGAAAATCTGAACCGGTTCGATAGGGGGCGATGCCAGCTATTATACTGTCATAATAATATCTGTTATGTGGACTAAATGCGATATTAAAAAATATCAATTTCAAAATTAAACATGCTGTATAGAGACCTTCAAAAATGTTACACATCAGATTAATTTTCTTTTTAATTTTCTAATGACGTCATGTTAAGCTGTTTTCTGTATTTACACACACTCATACTCCTTGTATTATTGAGGAATGTTTGAAAATTTTCGTTTTATTACCAATATGACGTCATATTAATCATCTTTTCAATTGGTGAAACTTTTTATTTCATTTTCATTTTTCACGTGGAAATCTTTCAATAGAAAATTAATTATTCTAGAAAGAATTTTATTGTGGATTTTTAATTGTTGGCAACTTCTATAACGAAAAATGTTTAAAATTTAATAGGAAAAGGCTGTTAGATTTTTTTTTTTTTTTTTTTTTTTTTTTTTTTTTATTTCTATATATTAAAATACGATTTTTTCAAATTTTATGATTTTGAGCTTCATAGGAGGTATTCAGCTATAAGTACACAAAATTTTATGACTAAGTTATATAGTTTCTGAGAACCGGCTCTGTGACGGACAGACAACGAAGCGGGACTAATAGGGTTTCGTGAGATGAACGAAACCCTAAAAAACTGCGAAATTTAATTTTTTACAAAGTCTTCCGGTCCTATAAGTTATATTTAGTAAAAATATTGTATTGCACTAAGAAGCAAGACAAAAAAAAAAAAAAAAAGTCCCATTCTGCTAGGATTAAAACTGACCGAGTAATAGCTGTTTAAAATTGAAGCATCTTTTTGCTGCAAAATAGGGGTCATTCACAAACTTACTAGAAATATAAATAATCGTCAGATATAAAAAAGTAATAGTTTGAGAGTAAAATTAACATTAGATATAAATTTGAAATCTATTTTCATTCTGACATATTAAAACAAAATATACAACTTGCACCAACAATGTGAAAAAATAACAATTTTTGTTAAAAAGAAAATCATGAAAAAGAAACAGCCTTATTTCCTTACAAAATAAAACATTGGTTAAAATAATTGTATTTTAACATATCAAACTTAAAGAAAATTAACACTATCGTAATACTTGTACGATGTTATTACTTTCAGTTAAAGTACAGATAAACGCAAAATAAATTCTTCTAATACTTTAAGCACTTTGTGTACGATCCCTCGAAGCACGGTCCAACTTATCTGTGTTCAGATGCAGAAAATTGGTGCAAGTCATGCAATTCATAGTTTCATAACTGTTAGTTTTAGCGTTAGATGAATGGGATTTTTTTTTTCTTTGTCTTACTTGTTAGTGAAATAAATTTTTAAAAATAAATATCACTTATAGGACCGGGGAATCTTATAAAAAAAATAAATTTCGCAACTTTAAGAAATGTTTTTATTCATCCAAACGAATTTTAAAATACTTCTTTACCTCATTTTAAAATTTTTTTGTAATTTTAACAATGTCTATGACTAACGGTTTAGAAATTAGCCATTGGACACCGTTGAGAGTGGACACCCTGTATATGGATTGTGATGATGCACGATGACGTAGAATTTTCTGCGTGGCTGTCTCATTCTCATAGTCTACGAATTTAAACCGCGGTACCTGGTAAGTAAACATCCCCTTTTCCAAATAATCCATTAACTACAACAGAAATATACAGAATGTAGTTCAAGTCTTGGCTTTTGTCTAACGCAGCTCGCTCATCAATATTTCGACAGCCGATATTTTCCCGTTACCACTTGTTTTTCTACTTTAAGCTCAAGCTCCTTAGAAGCGAGAAAAAGTGTATTCGAGGTAGTGTTCAAGCACGTTAACGAATTTTCAGAAATATTTATTTCAAGACTCATTAACTTTCTAACGATCAGTGCCCGAATAGGATTTTTTTTTTTTTTTTTTTTTTTTTTTTTTTTTTTGGGAGGGGGGGGGGGGGGGTGGTGGTGGTTGGGAGTGTGATCACAGACTTCATACAAGTCCCCTCCACGAGTAAAAGCCTTAAAATGTAACTAGCGGAGCTTCGCCCGCTACACTGTACAGTGGAAGTGGGGCGATTTGATATCTAGGTGGACAAAATTAATTTTTCGATTATCTCGAAATTTAACAAGACCACGTATACGGGTAGCTGAATGTCTCTTATCGAAATTCGACGAGTTTTGTCGAAAAAAAAAATCAGACGTGTCGATTAATTACGACCGTAAAAAGGCAGTTGATTTGAGAGAATTTCTACGGTTGCACTTGTTTCTTGTAAGTTCGGAAGCAAGTCGTGACTATTCTGTTTTATTTAAAAGCACGAGTTTACTGGACATATATGTCACATGTTCACATGTTTGTCACAAGATTTAGTCTATTGTTTGAAAATAAGCGCAATATAGTTTACAAATTTATCTTGACTTTTAACACAGAAGCATTATTAAGCAATAAGCATTTTTTTTTTTTTTTTTAAATCAAAGTGCCATTCATAAGTATTGGAAACAAAGCTGGTGCGAAAATTTGCGAATCATTAAGTTATATTAACTTGCAGTGTATGTATGAATGTTTAGATCAAATCGTGAAAGAGTATTTTTAACCACTTTTAATTATCCGATTGAGCTGAAACTTTGAATACATGTGTGGTTTTAATGACAATACAATATTATAATATAAATAACAATATAAATAATAATAATATAAATAATAAAAATAATATAAATTATTAAATAAAGCAAATATATTTATCACTGAGTATTTTATTAGTGATACATTCGAAAAACCAGCAAAATATAATTAAACTTCAACGCAATAATTTTGTTAACCTGGATCGTCAAAACGCCCCACTGTGGGGCTGGTCGGTTTATTCAAAACGGTCCTTAAATTAAACGAACTTAGGATTGGGCGCCCCACTGTCTTCGGATCCGGTAAACTCGATTTAAATAATAAAAAAATCATGCAGAATCCTGCAGAAACTGCAACAACGTTCTTTTGAAAACTGAGATTGTTGATTTATTTTGTCCGAAGGGTGTAGCGTTTCTCTTCAACGAAAATTGACCCGACTCCAGGCAACAAAATGGCTGCTTGTAAAATTCATCGGAAGGAAAAGTTGCCATTTAAGAAAAAAAGAGAAAGTTTTTCTTCCCATTGGAAGTGGGGGAGAGTGATGAATGGGTTTATCATTGTATGGGTTTGAACCGCTCCAGCCCACTCTCAAACTATAGAACGAGAGAATCCCTCCGGTTATCTTCCTTTCTATTCCTGCTTTGAAAAAAAAAGTTGGAGCATGCGCATTGAGGTCAATTTTATGCGAAATCTGAAAAAATGCTCTTTTAGCTTTAAATACATAAATAGCAATTGGACATTTTTAATGCTATAAGCAACAACACTATATTATACATAACTTCTACAAATATATTTCACTTAACATTCTTAAAAATAATGCCTCAAAAATAACGGAATGTCAGATTTAAGGATCTCTATTCTAAAAAAAGTTTCTAAAGCTATTGTAATCGATTCTATTGCGACCTTTTCACTTACTATAAAAAAGTATCGCATATAAAAACTGGTAGTTTTATATAGAAATTTATAGTAAACATGCTGAAGACGACAGTTTTAAGCGCCATGTAATGTCAAAATCTGTCAAGATAATTCAGTTACATAAATTTTATGGGATAAAAACAATGCATAGCAATTTAATCATTTTTTTGCAGGCATATAAGTGACTAGATATTGGACCAATTCGATTAAAAAAATGGTTGGACACTGCACATCACAATTTTAGTCAAAAATGCATTATTTGAATAGAGATTTAATTAATTTTAAAATACCTTTTTTTATACTGTTGCCAGACATTAAAGAGCAAATAATATTTCCAAACACTATTTTCATTTGAAATATTATTCATACGTGATGATTGAAAAAGGAAGAAATAAAATATTACGTGCGAGCATTTAATGTTGAGAATCGAGTCATTTAAAACTTTTCTTATGACATCCATAAAAAAAAAAAAAAAACAAGAACGAAAAATTATGCGTCAAGCATAGATTATGTAGCACTTTCCAACGCTTCTAAAATAATTTTACAAATCATTACCGTTTAATAAGCTGAAAGATGACATCTAAATAAACAATTTGGAAAACGCATAACATATTTAAAATCGTAATTTCAGGAATTTTCAATATATACAATATTCGGAAAAATATCCGAATACTTTTATGTAGCCCTGTATATGATCTATAGATTTGTATATATACATAGGATGCTAAATTTTAGTTTAGTTAGGAAACGCGTAGCACCGTTTAAATTCTCCTTCTGGAGTTTCTGTCAATAAACGGAAATGTGTTCGCGAACTTTTGTGCTGCCCTGTATAGGATCTACAGAATTTATACACACCACGTAATAGACAAAAAGCTAGTTAAGATTAAAATCGCGTTTAGTAACTTAAAACGCACTTCCAGGAATTATTGTTAACAGACAGTAGAGAATTCTTTTGTGTGTCCCTGTAAATGAACGATGACTGCTATACACACACTATTCTGTAGTAAGCCTCTTGTAATGCACCTTAGTAATATATATAAACTTCAATGCGTTTAAAATAGTGGAACATTATTTAAATAAGCCGTAGACGATTTTTCTCCATAGACGTAATGTAACGGAATTATTTTGACTGTCCCTGTAAAGTAACTCTAAGTGCTATACACCTACTATTCCATATTAAGCTTCTTCTAATGCATCTTAGTGATCTATATAAATTTCAATGCGTTTACAATAGTGTAACATTTTTAAAATAAACCGCAAATGATTTTCCCCCATAGACCGCAATGTAACAGAATTCTTTTGAGTGTCCCTGTAAGAAAACTATAAGTGCTACACACTTCAGTTGAAATAGGGAACGTGCCATAGATAACGACAATAACATATAAAAATTGCAGAGCAATCCGAGCATATTTACGGGAGTTAGAGCACGGACAGACGGCCATACGGCCAGACGGCCATCCGGCCAGACAAACCGAAGTCATAAGCACTTTTCAACTAGGTTGGAAAGTGCTAAAAACCATTAAAAGAAAAAAAAACTTTTCTACTAGACGTTATAGTCCGGGAGACAGCGACATTTTTTACAAGCTGATTTTTAAATATAATTGATCTTCCTTAAGGCATGTTATAACTTTTTTTTAAAAAACTTTTTAAAGCCTTAAACCCTCAAAAACTTTGTGGTAAAGTAGTTTTTTTGAAATTCGTATTGGTTCATAAGTTATCCGCCTTTTGGTGTTGCAGTAAATACATTTTTAGAGTTATTGTGTGAGGCGTAGAAACACAAGAATTGAGAAAGAGGAAGTCCAGGAGGGTTCATTATATCGGCCTGGTATAGATAGATGATTTTATGCAAGTTAAAAACTGTCACTGTTATCTATGTTTGTTTAAAAACGTTGTAAAACTTTAAACCTGTTTTTCTGGAAACTGTTTTACAAATCGGTACCAGGTAGAACTCGAGACCGGATCAACCGATTGGGTTGAAATTTTCATGCTTTTCTAGTATATACTGTTTTGTAGTCCCTCACGGATGAGTTTTTCAATATTCGAATTGTAAATATTTTTTTGCGCGACTTAAATCTGAAAATTTTTGTCTTAAATCGATAACTTGAAAGGCCGTCATTTTCTTCAGGGTCGAAAAATTGACAAACCCATCCGAGAAGGATTACAAAATATCGTAAAGGGTTTTTTTTAAGAAAAGCAGATTCCGCGTTTCATCTGGTACCGAGGAACGCTTCAACTTTTCACACCCCTGTATAAAAAAGGCCGCCAGAGGACCATTTTTCAACCAATTTCCAAATAAATTGTTTTTAAAACTACAAGATATGCTCTTTCATTTGCAAAAAACACCATTATTACTGCATAATTGCGCTAAAAAAATCGCAAAAAAGTGGAGAAATTTTGGGTATTTTTTTTAGAAAAGGTATAACATGCTTTAATCACGAAAACAGTTGTCCGCTGTCGCGACAGCTGTGAATGTGGGCATGGAGAAAAATTTCATCCCTCAATCAAAGGGAAACTAGTCGTTGGGGGCCACCGTAATACTTACCCATCATGGATATGCATAATATAAAATAAGAAAATAAAATATGTGTAAACTATTTATAAAATGCATTGCAATTCGAATAAAATCGTGTCTTCATGACGTCAAATTTTAAATGCTCTATTACTGAATTGCGTGAGAGAAACATTCTTATAACTCCAAAAATGATAATCCTATTAACTAACAGTTTACTGCGTCGGATTACGCGTCTTATTCCCAATTAAAATGTATCTTTGAATTGAAATTTGAATGAAATACAGGGTAATGAAAAATCGACGAGTGTGGAAAATAGGATTACAACTATCTCGGCAACTCATTATCTGATCAACTTAATTTTTTATGCAAAATTTATGTTTTTTATTGTCTTTTATATTCATTCCTTAAAATAAACTATTTCAAAAATTTTTATACTAATGCAGTATATATAAATCTAAAGACCAAGACTGGGTTTCACAAAAGAAATTCGACGGAAATTTAGTTTTCAAATGTGTTACGAGTTTTCCAAATTAGTTTTTTTAGATATCATTTTTTTATCTTATTAAACAGGAAGTTTTGTAGTAACAGTATTCTGAATATGTTTGAAAGTGGTGATAATATAATGACGCAGGATTTTTCTTTGTTTACTTTGTTTTAAAAGAAAAATTGTTCTCCTTTGGGGGAAAATGTATAATTTTAAACAAAATGCTTTTCTATCCTCAAATAAGATGGCAATATAATCGCCTGCAATTTACGTCACGTTGCGAGTGTAACGAAATACCAGTTTATATTTCAGAGAAGTACCTTAAATTTTACAGATTTTTTATAAATTAACAAATGAAAAATCATCATCTTAGTGATAATTTGAGTGGGTATATCTTTTGAAGTTTTTATTTTAGAACTTAAGATCTCAGATTGTGGTTCATTACATAGTAATTCAAAATTATATTTATTGAAAAAAATAGAACTACCATTATTTTTGACGCTAGGACATTTTTAGTAAGCATCAAACATTTCTTTAACTTTTTCTTCTAAATTGTTTCAAGTAATCTTAAAAAGGTTTCAAGTAATGAAAAACAAATTTTAACAAAATAATAAATTTAACAAATGAGAGTGTTTTAAACAAAGTAGTGTATAAAAAGGCAATCGGTATTATACTCGTTTTTGCTTTATTTAAAAAATGAAAGTCAAAATTTAGTGGGATACCTTGATAGTTTGCAAAAGATATTAGAATTGAAAAAAGTATTTTGCGTATGTTTCACGATCTATTATTTACATATTACTATTGCACAACATAAGAAAAGTAATCTCAAAGTAGATATTGAAACTAGTGATTTTTTAAAGTTTATTTACAGACTTGGGTCTCTAGGCACATGCCGTGTCTAAATTTGGCTTTGCTTATTTTTCAATGCAAAACCTTCAATAAAGAAAACATTTAACCACGAATTTTAGAAGATGTTAACGGCTTGTGTTTATTTTGAGATCGAAAAGTTTCCCCAACATCCGTGCCACAATCTCAAACAGAATTTGGAGTAAATGAACTAATACAGAAGACTTTATACACAAACATATCATTAAAGACAGCCATATTACTAATGTAATCCTGTAATAATTTTGTTTCAATACGGTATATTTATATCTATATTTTAGCTTAAGTACAGGGTGTCCATAATTAAACGACCCTACTTTAAAGTTGTCTATAGACGAAACTATTGGTCATTTGTGAAGGACATAATGAAGGAATGGGAATTTGTTTCAGCGAAAAAAAATAGTTCAAAATTTCGCCGCCAGAGGGTGTTTTTTAATGAATTACACATTTAGCATACATTTACGATAGGTTACAAGTTTTATTACAACAAAACATGTTGAACAAAACTTTTTTCCCGACATGTTTTTATCATTTCCCAGAACACACTGCGGTCAACTGTCGATAACTTGTCAACAATCTTACGATTCCAGATAGTAGCTGAAAATGATGGCCGTCATGTGGAACATTTTTTGTTGCAATAAAATATGTAAACTATCGTAAATGTATGTTGAATGTGTAATTCATTTAAAACGCCATCTAGTGGCGAAAATTTGAACTATTTTTTCGCTTAAACAAATTTTTATTCCTTCATCACGTCCTTCACAAAATTTCACAACTTTCTGACCAATAGTTTCATCTGTAGACAACTTTAAAGTAGGGTCGTTTAATTATGGACACCCTGTATATGCTATAACATAAGTAACGTATTTCTTTTAACATATTGTATGCGGGAAACAAAAACGCGAACGTAATCCAAGAGTACTTGCTTACAATTGGCTCTGAGCAGATTTCAATTTATAGAGACTTTCATGCAAACAAATTTGTGATGCGAAATCAGTTTAGCATCACAAATTTATTAACATAGATACTTATATCTATGTTTTAGCTTAAGCGTAGGCTGTAAGATTATAAGTAACTTATTTCTTTTAACATATTGTATGCGGGAAACAAAAATACGTACGTAATCCAAGAGTACTTGCTTACATTTTGGCTCTGAGCAGGTTTCAATTTATAGAGACTTTCATACAAATAACTTTGCGATGCGAAATCAGTTTTAAATTATCTCCGCATACTTTTTTAAATATCCATTACTATTCCTATTGATTGATTAAATTACATTAATTCTATTTAAATCCTATATTTCGTATTCTAAATAAATTATAGAAACAATTTATCTTTTTCTAGCGTTGAAAACCTCCTACGCAAATTCTAATCCTTTCACTTGCCGCATGAAATCAACCGCCTTTTCATCGATAAAAAACTAACAGATGTACAGATTTCGTTATAATTTTTATTTTGTTCTTTTCAAAATCATATTATGGCGAAAGAAGTAATCTCTCGCAACGAATTTGCTGATCTACTACAATCTCACACAAGGTTGTAAAAATTCTTGTGCAACGTAATTATTGGCATTGTTTATCCTGCTATCTTAGCCAGTTTATCATTAAATTCAAAATTATCCATCTATTATTAACGGATGTCTAATGATTCATGTTCTCTCGCCGAATTAATAGGCCAAAGTTAAAAAAAAAAAATCTTATGAACTTGCGGCGTATGATTCTTGATCATGCCTTCAATGACTCAGCTGCCTGCAAACATGTAGGCTGTTTGTTCTTTATACGAGAATCAAGGCACCACTTACCTTTCAATTTTCACCTTTGATTTAATTTACTCAATTAAAATATTTAAAAATAATGCTATCAAGATTGTGGATTTAATTTACCATGCTTTCAGAAAGTTATTTTCATTTAAACAGATGGATCCTGGTTTCTGCGATACACAACGAATTCTAGATAAAATTTCTATATCTTCTCTCTTTAATTATTAACGTTATAAAATTTTGTGCTCATTTTCGAAAAATCGCCCGCAAACAATGTGTTCCTTTTCACCAAGGGCTTCTGAAAGAAGTGATCGAATCAAGGGCGGATCTAAAAAGTATCCAATGAGGAGACGAAAATACACAGTTATGTCTTTAATATTAATTAAAATAAGTAAGAACACATTAAATAAATGTGGACGAGTGAAAACCATTTTACACATTTAATTACACTTCACTAACAATACATACGAACACAAAATCAAGACATAACTACACTATATTCAGAAGCTACTTTCAGTACAGTACAATAAAATAGATGGCGCTAGCGAACAAACATTTTCAATTTTTAGTACAGTAATCCCTCAATATTCGCGAGTTTCGATTATTCGCGAATATGAAAATGCGGAAAAACTTAACATTGGCGAGAATCTGACTTGATTATTCGCGATTTTTTTTTTAAATTATTATTATCGCTTTCTTTTTCAGAATTTATAGTTGTTAAAGATTATTTTCCCTGTTTTCTGAGTATATATTTATAAATCAATTTTCAATTGTCAACTGAAAAAGGAGCGAGTGTTGTAGGAAAGCAAAATAATAACAACTTCAGCAGAATACTCATTGCAAAGGTGATATAATAAAAAGTTGTAAAGGGGGTCAACGGCATCTTCAATCTATTAATTTAAAATGTGCAGGTTCTCGTAGAGATGGAGCTGAAGCTGCACTTAGATAGGAAATAAAAGAATTTCTGAATCATTTAGCTGTATTTAAATATCGTATTTTAATATTGTATCGCATACTGACTCACTAATACATTATCATCTCTTTGAGATTTGCGAATAGAGAGAGTCGAAATTACTTTATATAAAAACCTAGGCTTTTTTAGCTGTAAGTATTTCTCCAGTCAGTTAATTTGAATTATCTTCAATCAATAAATTTCATGTTTATGAACATGTGTGTACATTCACATTCTACATACATGCTATGCATAACGTACTGTTAATACATATTATCCTTTAGTTCTTTGAAATGCTGTGCCACTCCAATTAAAATTTTATAGAACGTAACTCATATTTTAGTGCGGATAGATAGACTCAACATTCGCGGATTTGACATTCGCGAGGTTTTCCTGGAACGTAACCCTCGCGAATGTTAAGGGATTACTGTATTGCCATCTACAGTGTTTTAACTGAAGGACAAACACCATAATAGTATTTTCAGGCAAGAATGGATTTACAATCGTGATGAAAAAAAGGACAATCCCGTCGTACATATGCAGTAGATGCTCGATATAGCAACCATTCATTATAGCAACTTATAACGACTGATCGAAAAAATCCCTTATATAATCATTCATGCAGAACTACTTTTAAATCCAATATAACGACCCATTAGGCCAAGCGTTCTAATATAACAAGACTTACCAGCTTTTCTAGCAATAGTTGTTTAATATTTTTTGTGTATCTGGAAAGAATAAGACTGTTTTAGAATTTAGAGTTCAAAAAGAGAAAAAAAAAAAAATCCATTTCTTTCTTAGAATGTAATATTCTTTTTACGTTTATGGATAAAATCGTATATTTTAATACGAGCAAATCATGTGTGTGGTTATATATGCAAATTTTATCTTAAAAACGGTTCTAACGATTTTGACGAAATTTCGTATCCTACCGTTTTGGGGCACCAGAAAACCATTAGACTAGGTCACATGTTCGAGAAAATTCGATTAGTGGATCATTTTGGGTCATGGTCTAGCTAATTGTATCTAAAAAACGGTTCAAACGATTTTGACGAAATTTTGTATCCGACCCTTTTCGGGCACGAGAAGACTATTGGGCTGGGTCACATGTTCGAGAACTTTCGATTAGTGGGTCAGTTTTGGGTCAACGCGGGTCAAATTAATTTTATCTAAAAAACGGCTTTAACAATTTTGATTAAATTTTGTGCCCTACGAGTTTCGAGCACGATAAAATCATTGGGCTAGGTCACATGTCCGAGAAAATTCGATTAGTGGGTCATTTCTGGGTCATTGTGGGTCAAGATCTAAAAAGCGGCTCGATTTACACTAAATTTTGCATCCAATGGTTTTCGGGCACGAGAAGACTGTTGGGCTAGGTCACATGTTCGAGAAAATTCAATTAGTGGGTCATTTTGGGTCATGGTCAAGCTAATTTTATCTAAAAAACGGATTAGTGGGTCATTTTTGGGTCAAATTAATTTTATCTAAAAAACGGCTCTAACGATTTTGATTAAATTTTGTATCCTACGGAGTTTCGGGCACGCGAAAATCATTGGGCTAGGTCACATGTTCCAGAAAATTCGATTAGTGGGTCATTTCTGGGTCAAGATCTAAAAAGCGGCTCAACTTACACTAAATTTTGCATCCTATGGTTTTCGGGCACGAGAAGACTGTTGAGCTAAGTCACATGTTCGAGAAAATTCAATTAGTGGGTCATTTTGGTCATGGGTCATGATATTTGAACTCAAATTTAATTTTGACCAAGCATAGCTCGGTCTTCCCTGCTCGTTATAGTTAAGACTTATTGTCTTGCTTTGAGCACATTAGACCTATGTAAAAACTATTGCAAGAGATTTGAAAAAAATGTTTACTGCATGTAAAACTGCTAGTTCCTTTATTTCCAAAGAAGTTCAATAAAGAATACTTTGAAACTTATTAATGAATCATTTATTCAGCAGTTAAGAATAGCTGGCTGAAAACTGGATTTTTACCCTTTTAAAATGGTAATTTCTGGTCGTCGGACTCTATCACAGTCTAATTTTCATTAAGTATATAACCGGGAAAATTGTAATGAAATATTGTACGAGTAAATTTAGATTTTTATGTATTAAGCAATTTTATACAATTTTTCTGGTGTTAGTCATATTTTAGAAATTTTATGAAAGAATAAGAAAGACAAATGTATCAGTTTTAAAGACTTAAATGATTAAAAAAAAAACTTAAAATGGCTTATGTTAGATATGTCAGACTTTGAGACCTTTAATCATCGGTCAAGGGAGCAGAGATTGTCCCTCCCTCGGATTTGTGGATAGATCGGATGCAAGAAAGTTGAGAAACGTTCAGACGACTGAGATGCAATGTCAATTTATAAAGTATCGTATTCTTATTAAGTATTTGAAATACGCCAGAATGGCTTCTCTTACTTTCAGTTTAACTTTTTATATCATTTTCTATTAGTTGAATAATATAATGCGTATGATTTGCATTCTAACATAAAATTTGTAGACAATATTTTATATATTACTTTACTGTCCCAATTGAGGAAGGTATGCCATTTACTAATCCAATACTTTTGATTTATTAGCAAGATAAAAAATATGAATTTAAACTCTTTCCCATTTATTTTTTCACATGAGCGAAGTGAAAATAATAACATCTTATTCTTTTACTAACAAGTTGGAAATTGTACGTCAAACGTGACAAATGAGGTGCGTTCGTACTATAGCTAGTTATATTAATATTTAAATCTTGATTTTTAATTCTGTGAAATGAATATCATCATCTGAAGATTAATTTCTATAATAAAACAAGTATCTCGGTCGCTTGACGTTTAAACCTCAGAAGCGCCTATAACAATAAAGCACAGATTTTTTTTTTAAAAATTCAAATTTCTTAATAAATGTTTTTATTAATATTTTCTAAAGTTTTGATTCGATTTTCATAAAATTTGAAAATGTCTCGACAAAATTCTGCAAAGATAATACTATCTTAAATTTCAAACCATTCGGTTGGGTAGTTTTTGCGTTGTTACATGCGGACGGACGGACGGACAGACAGACGGACGGCTCAGACGACGACAATAGGTGCTACTATTTATATAATTACGAACGCACCTAAAAAATGATCTAGACTGGCTGATTCAAGTAAATTTAACAGATTGTTAAATTAAAATGAATCTTAATTTCCCTTTATCCTTAAAGTTAGCACCCCCCCCCTTCCCAAAAAGGGGTGGGGAAGTAGGTCACGAAATTCATTAGAAGACAGACGTACAAGAATTTAAATTATTGAATAAATCTGAATTGCGCAAATCAGGAAATATTCTTTAAGAACTATGTTATCAAAAAATTTTTTTAGACACTTTTGAACTTTTATTAAAAAGAAAACAGAACCAACAATTAGCGATAAATAAATAATTATTAGGATTTGAAGCTCATTTTGAGCGTAAATGTTAGTATAAACGATGCTTTAGTGAATCGTTCCTTTCAAGATGCAAAGAAAGTATGGGGCAGACAGTGGCAGCTCGCGATAAACTTCATTTAGGGCGCTAAATGCACGGCTGCCAAAATTATTCCTTTCCTACCACTATTTTTTAAAAAAAATCTGACATATATAGACGGAAAATTCTGCCATTAGACAAGGTAAATATTTTTTAAGGAAAAAAAGTGGTAAGAAAATTAATTTTTCAGCCAGGCAATTGGTGCTCCCAAAAGAGCCAGTCAGGAGCCGCCGCTGCGGGCATATGTCGACAATCAATATACATATAAGTGAATATTAAGTATAATCTATTTCAATTAATTTTAATTGTTTAAAACTTCCTAAAATAAACCGATAACACTAATATAATTTTCAATATGATTTATTTTCTGTAAGTATATCACAACGAATGCTATTTTTTCTACAACCGACAATTTAATTTTGGTAGAGGTTGAGTCCGATAATGGCACTTATTTGAGCTATACTGCTTCTGCCTTTTTTAACGAATGTTTGTTTTTGAACTATAAAGTTTATCTTAGTGTGCATACATAATATTTTAAGGAGAGCGGAGAGGTTCTACTTCTTAGGGTCAAAATTTTCGATATTTTTAATTTTACATTTTTTGCATCTCTCAAGTGTTGTTGCCCTAAAACAGTTTATGATATTCCAATTCTTTACAGTGTCTTTTGCTCACTGAATTGTAACGCCGCTCGTTGAACGTAACGCTTTTGTACAACTTTTTTTTTTTTTTTTTAAACCATATTTTCGAAATTGGGTGACCTTTTTTATCGAAAACTGTCCGACCGATTTCCTTCATCTTTTATTTAAGAGAAAGTTAATTATTTTTGCTGGAGCTTATACCAGCGAAAACTATAATTTTCATCGATTATTCTTTTTCGAACTCTCAAAAAGGTAATACACTTCTACTTGGCATCAAAATATTGTGTGAAATCTATAGAAAACAGTCGTTTACTTACCTAAATTTATCCATCAAGCTCGATTTATTTGAAGAGCAGAAAAGACGGCGAAAAATTAAAACTTGTGAGCTGAATTTCTTTTCAATAGCTCTTCACAGACACAGATTAACTCACTTCAAAATTCGAGGGCACACTAAGGGGGATGTAGTTAAACTTATGCTGTCCACAGGGCAGCACCCATCAGCGAAAAAACAGGGTACCCGGCTTGACCCACCTACCCGGTTTTACCCTACTCTCCCCTAATTACTTTAGAAAATAAATTCCTAATATTTTCTGAATTTTGGGAGGGACGCCTCCAGAATATTAAACTTTCTTTTTTTTAAGTCTACATTAACGACACGTAATATTCATTATATATACAAATAAAAATAAATGAATAATTAATATTGCTATTTGTATTTAGACGTGTCGCTAATGTAGACTTTAAAAAGAAACAAGTTAATATTCTGGAGGCGTCCCTCCCAAAAAATTCAAAAAATATTAGGTAGGTATATATATATATATATATATATATATATATGTGTGTGTGTGTGTGTGTGTGTGTGCAGACGTCCAAAAAATCAAAATTCGAGGAAATCGCGAAAAACCTCTGACTGCTTCCATTGGTTTCCATTGTAAACCAAGATTTTAGAACGCCAGAAATACATGCTAAAACTAGTTTTTCTGCGGATTGTAGTGGTTTTTTTTTTAGTGAAGATTTACCAATAGAATAGATTGATAGAGAAAACACGATTTTTTAAATTTTTGATAAGGCGAGTTTAGGAGCTCACGCTCTCATATTTATATCTATACACTAGTATGAAAATCAAAAATCAGTATAAGAAATAAATCCAAACACTATTGTTTCCTTTATAATATAAATCATGATAGTTTCAATATTTCTCCGATCTATGAAATATTTTTCACATTTGTATCATTTGCAACAAACAAAAGACTCCATAGGTTATATTATTGCATAAAAAAACACCACCAAACCTTAATCAGAGCAAGCAACCGATTACATCCGTATTTAATCAGTAATACTGGCCTATTTCATAACTGAAAATTAATGTCGCAGCTTTTAAAGCCGACTTAATCATAATTGTTTTGGCAATTAAAGAAATTACCTGCCTTTCATGCGTTCTCAGATGAGTAGCGATTCTCTTAATCGAGGAGAAAAAACTGGCCATTGGCTTCAAGGTATAAACAATTGTTTCCCATAACATCGCCGGCAAGTCTCACTCAGGAAGAGTTGTTACTTTTTTTCATTTCTAACTGCAAGAGGTAGAGCAGACGGAAATTCGAGAGCCGTTTTACTGACGGCATATTCCTAGAACCAGAGACGAGACAAGACATACACTGCTATTCCTCCTCTGAGCCTAGAACTATTTCCGTCAGGAGTTATTAAATCTGTAGTGCTGCTATCTATTGGGGATTTTGAATGCTATATAATTAGAATTTGCGTTTATTCCATCGTGTCCTCCAGTGTTGAATTCAGGGGTCCCCCGTAGAATACGGGTCCTCCCGGGGAGGGGGGGGGGGGCAATTACCCTGCCGGAGTATTGAAATGCCCCCTCCGAAAGATTTGAGATTTTATGCTTTTTATTGGTCAAAAATTTAATTCTCCATGTACAAGATAAATGTGATACTACCCTGTTACCCTGTGCAAGATAAATATACTACAAAATTTATTTTTTTTAAATAGTGGTGAGAGTAGAATATAAAAATTGTCGCCAGTAGCAGCCCTGTACATGCGAAGAACACAAAATCAATTAAATTTTTTTGATAAGAAATATATAAATGCATTAACGATACAATCCTGTAATAAATAAAAATTAATCCTCCACACTCATCTAGAGTCACAGAAATCCCTCCCGGAGAAAAATGCCTAAATTCAACCCTGCTTGGTATTCTTTCTAATATTTCCTGTTAATATCTTTTTAACACTTTCCAACCTAGTTGAAAAGTGTTTATGACTTCGGTTTGTCTGGCCGTATGGCGGTCTGTCCGTGCTCTGACTACCGTAAATATGCTCGGATTGCTCTGCAATTTTTATATGTTATTGTCGTTATCTATAGCAGTTCCCTATTTCAACGGAAGTGTGTAGCACTTAGTTTTTTTACAGGGACACTCAAAAGAATTCAGTTACATTGCGGTCTATGGGGAAAAATCATTTTCGGTTTATTTAAATAATGTTTTACTATTTTAACGCATTGAAATTTATATATATATGTCTAAGGTGCATTAGAAGAAGCTTAATATGGAATAGGGTGTGCATAGCACTTATAGTTACTTTACAGGGACAGTCAAAAGAAATCTCTACTGCCTGTTAACAATAATTCCTGGAAGTGCGTTTTATGTTACTGAACGCGATTTTAATTTTAACTCGCTTTTTGTCTATTACGTGGTGCGTATAAATTCTGTAGATCTTATTCAGGGAAGCACAAAAGTTCGCGGACACATTTCCGTTTATTGACAGAAATTCCAGACGGAGAATTTTAAACTGTGCTACGCGTTTCCTAACTGAACTAAAATTTAGCATCCTATGTAGTATAAATACAAATCTATAGATCCTATACAGGGCTGAATAAAAGTATTCGGATATTTTTCTGAATTTTTTGTATGTGTTGGAAATTCCTGAAATTATGTTTTTAAATATGTTATGCGTTTTCCAAATTGTTTACTTAGATGTTATCTTTTAGCTTATTAAAAGGTATGATTTGTAAAATTATTTTGGAAGCGTTGGAAAGTATTACATAATCTATGCTCGACGCATGATTTTTAGTTCTTGTTTAAAAATAAAAATTAATCTTAAAAAAATATTTTTCTTTATATAATAATGTTTGATTTTTTTTTCAATACAGGTGACATTAATATGTTTGGCTCCTTCCCCTTCTAAAAGGATAAGGGTCTATATAACGGCAGGTTTTTTACTCAAATGAATTTAACGTTCGTAAATTGCGTATGTGTGAGGTAACGTCATAAGAAATAAGGAAACAAATTATCTGAAAAGTTATGTTATGTAAAATAATAATTATGAACCGAGATACCAAGTAATATGCACGTAGCAAAAGATATTTTTTAGATAATTGTATCTATATCTTCAGAAAGAAAAAAGTAAAAACATAAAATTGATCTTTATAAGACTCTTCGTTGTCTTTTTCATCGCTTTGTAATTAGTTAGAGGTGGCAGCATCTATAATAAAATCGCCGTATTCAGTATTATGAGATTTCAATTCGGCGATGGTTCTCTGATGTTTTAAGTATCATAAAAAACGGAAGTTACGTGTAAACAATACCTTGCTATACACGTGTTTCCACTTTGTATTGATAATACACCAAGAAGAAATTAGTGAACAACATTTTTATCCAAGTCGTGTATATTTCCGAATTCGTATGTCGAGATCATAATTGAAATGCCATTGAAGACTTGTTGAAACTATGTCGTTTATCCATTCATTTATTAATAAAGATACTGAACAGCATAAGGATTTGTTACACGTCTAGCGTTTACCAATGACTCGTTTCAAAACAAACAAGAATGAAAAATCTTGCGTCAAGCATAGATTATGTAACACTTTCCGACACTTCAAAATAATTGTACAAATCTTTACAATTTAATAAAGGTGAAAGATGATATGTAGGTAAACAATTTGGAAAACGGATAACATATTTAAAAACCCAATTTCAGGAATTAACAATGTTCGAAAAAAAAAAATCCGAATTATTTTGCCCTGTATATGATCTAAAGATTTCTCTATATACTACACAGAATGATAAATTATAGTTCAGTTAGGAAACTGTTAGTACAGTTTAAAATTCCCCTTTTGAATTTTCGTCAATAAATGAAAATGCACTCAAGAACTTCTGTGCTGCCCTGTATATAATCTACAGAATTTATACACACCAAGTAATAGACAAAAAATGAATTAAATTTAAAAACTCCTTCAGCAACTGTAAACGCACTCGCACCAATTATCGTTAACAGACAGTACCGAATTCTTTTGTGTGTCCCTGTAAATTAATGATGAATGCTATACACATAATATTCTTAGTAAGCCTCTTGTAATGCACCTTAGAGATATATATCAATTTCAATATGTTTGAAATAGGGAAACATTAAAATAAACCTCAAAAGAGTTTTTCTCACAGACCGTAATGTAACGGAATCCTTTTGAGTGTGCCTGTAAAGGTACTATAAGTGTTATGCACACCCTATTCTATAGATCTTTCTTGTAGTGCACCTCAGTAGCATGTATCAATCTCACTATGTTTGAAATTGTGTGAAATCATTAAAATAAACCGCAAATGATTTTTCCCCATAGACCGAAATGTAACGGAATTCTTTTGAGTTTCCTGTTAAAAAACTAAGTGCTACACACTTCATTTTCAATACCGAACATGCCATAATAAACCTCAATAACACATCGATTGCATGACAATCTGAATATATTTACGCGAGTTAGAGCACGGACAGACAGATGGCAGACAGACAAACCGAATTCATAGACATATTTCAACTACGTTGGAAAATGTCAAAAAGGTTTTTTTATTAAGTATTATTTTTGTATGAATTACAAATATCACTAACGTAAATATTAGGCAAGTAACTTTACAATGCTTACATAACTTTTCTCAACACGTTAATACAATTATTTACCATGAATTATTACCATTTCTACTCCACTTAACTAGAATAAAACAAATAGCGATGGGCGAAAAAGTTTTAAATACGAATTTTTAAACAGTTCAAATAATAGATTTCAACTTTCCTTATAACCAGTAACTAACACCCCTGTCAGAGGCTAGTGAAATGAAATTCTAGAAATCAATAACTGGCACCACCCCATTAAGTTAAATTAAATAACTATAAACCGTAAATCATGGCCCTAATATATCATATGCATTTTAAAAATAATTTCTACAAGTATAATTTTATGAAAAAAGCTTTGTATGATTGCATTACAAATTAGAAAAACACTTTCTTAATTTTAGAAATAAGATGGTTGCTTCAAAATGACACTTTTTGTATTTTCAAAAGTTTCTTCCGCATTGAATATGTTCTTTGCCATCTAGTGGTGGATAAATGGACTTCAAAATAAAATAAATGTCTCATTTACCACTAGATGACATTACTTTGCAGAATTTTAAAACAAAATGCTTATTTGAGTTACATTTTTGCTCAAGTGTCTGGTCAGTTACTGGTTAGGTGTCAATAACTGGGGGTTTCACCCTACTATAATTTCATCAAAATCACGTAATTTTCAAAATGTAATTTTCGTAATTTCCAGTTTATACCGTAAGCATGATTTCTTGCTAATAATGAGTTTCATAAAATTAATATTATAAATCTTTTCTAAATGTAGAATTAGCTCGTAAGAGGCTACTTTGCTCACGCGAAAACACCCGTTCGCTAATGTTAAGACACTTCTTTTAAAGTATCTTGTTTGCATTTAAATATTTAAAAAATATATATTTTTTAATTAAATAGCTGAGGTCAATCTCTACGACCTCCACTTTAAGATTTTATTTTATTTTATTTTTTTGAGGATAGTTTCATTTTCGGAAGCGGTTTCGAAAGTGAAAGTATCCCCATAATAAAAACCGCAAACAAAATCGAAAAAGTAAAAAGCGGTGATCGCAGAGATCGACCTCAGCTATCCAATGGAAATTGTTTAAAAATACTGAAATCCAAACGAGATATTTTAAAAGAACTATCTCATAGGATTAACATTAGCGAGCTGAGGATACTTCACTCAGGCGAAAACACTCGATCGCTAATGTTCATCATACGCATTTCAATATTTTTAAATGATTTTTTTTTGCATTGGTTAGCTGAGGTCAATTAATGTAGACATTACTTTTTCGTTTTTGTTGCATTTTTATAGAGGATACTTTTACTTTCGAAATCTGGTTTCGAAAGTGAACTGCAACCAATGTTTAAATTTTTTTCCTTTTACTTTGTTTTTGAAATAATTACTGTAATTTCAAAATCGAAATAGCTTAACTACAAATTGACGAGATGCAACTTAACAAAAAAAAAAAAAAAAAAAAAAAAAAAAATTAACGATGTTAGAAAACTTTAATTATCTTCTTAATGTTATCCGTTTCCATGGCCTTTTGATAGTTGCTCCAATTTCGGATTTTAACGTTTGATGTTTTAACTTTTCGAAACAAGGCAAAATATTTTTTAAGCTAGCTGGTAAGCTAGTTTATAAACTTCAGCTTTTGAAATCGTCGAAAAAACGCTGTCTTTTAACAGGGTGGTCATTTGATAAGATTAGGCGGTTTAAATGTAAAGTAATTTAGATTTTATGACAGAAACTTGTCTTCGAGATAAATATTGGCTTTCACTTGTCTAGATTAATCTATATTGCACCGATTGCTTAATCTCTTTGCAACTTTACAGGTGTGGATATGGACATCATCAAAACCGATTGACCACGGTCAAGTATATGCTGT
Source organism: Maratus michaelseni (assembly GCA_963931845.1). NCBI lineage: Eukaryota > Metazoa > Arthropoda > Arachnida > Araneae > Salticidae > Maratus > Maratus michaelseni. The sequence goes on along the minus strand of OZ007587.1, from coordinate 377,447,630 downwards.
CAGTCTCTTTTGTCTAATATATATATTTTACAGTATCGTTTACAAAAGATATGTCAGGCTTTCGCGCGAACAGACTGATTATCGAAAACGCACGGGAAGCACGAGCTTCTCTAAAATTTAAGCGGCGCATCAAAATTATTGAAAAATAAGGCCTCAGATTCATATTTTTTTACATTGCGTTTTAATATTTTTATTTTTTGAGAAAGTTTGCCTTATTTAACCTCTGTGACAGAACTTGTCGCATAGCTACTGTGAGCGGTTTCTGGGACCGCTTGATCGAAAGACAAATAAAAAAGCTCGATTAACTTACGTGATACTGTTTCTGTACTATACTTTATGTACAAGACTATTATAATAATTAAAATTCACCTATTTGGAAATCTTTGATAGTATTATGTCTGCAAACAAAACAAAATTTTACTAGTATCTATAGTCAAACTGAAAATTACAAGTTAAACTATGAAATTTAAAAAAAGCAGCGGTCTATGAGACAGCTAACAGCAGCTAAGGGTTAAATTACCCTCTCCTCCCTTAAAAAAAATCCCATGCAATGCAAATGGAACACACCGGGTTACTACGCCAGTTAGTATAAATTTATTTTCTAAATAGAAATATTACAACTCTGTTCACGTGAAAAAAAATGTAATCTTATTCAGAAACTGATGCTTTTTATTTAGTTTTATGTTTAAAGTATGCATCGTATTGCGATAGGATACAAAATAATTGACTTCGCATAGGCAGAATGTTACAGGTTAATTCTCAAATGCAGTTCATTCGCTTTATTTGGCCAGAAGACTAAGATAACATGCAGTCGTAAAAATAAAAGAAATCTTACAAACACAGAACAGAGTTTTTACTCATCTGCACATCAGGGGTAGTACAATAAATGTTTTCTTAGCAAGCGGAGTTCTCCAGAAAAAAGAAAAAAAAATACTAAAAAGCCGTTTAGTGCCATGATTTATGCACTAGTTTCCCCGTAGGTGAATTCCGCTACTTAAAACTGAAGTCTCATTTATGAGATCTTTATTTTTAAAAATGGTGTTAGGATGTCATAGATACAATCACTTTCATTTTTTTTATATGGCAGCTGGTGGGGGAAAACCCTGGATTACCTACTTGCGTTACCGTGGAGCAATGCATCTTGGGAATTCTTTGTATGATTATTGCCAAATTGATTTGACTTTTAATAAACAAATATCTATCTTCAATACATATTTATGTTAATGGAGATTCCATAGAAGCGGAGAGAAGGGGGTTGGAGTGAGTGGTCGGGTGTTGGTTTCAGCCGCTGTCTTTCCCACATGCGGGTTTAAATAAGTAGAGAGCTCATTTAAAGTGAAATCCTACTGCAAAAATCCATACTTTAATGGTATTGCCTCTCAACTTGTAGCCACTAGACGTGATAGATGATTGTTGAATGAAAGAGAAGAATTTAAATTTAATAAAGCAATACCACTTTAATTATAAAGAAAAAACGGGTAATTTTGGGTTACACCCACCCGAGGTTAAGTCGCCAAATGACCAAGATTTATCGCCAAATTATAAAGCATATACGACATAATATACGATGTATATAACATTTCGTGATGCTTATATGACCCAATTATAGTCATATGACGCATGTAAGATACATATGTATAAGATGCAATATGATGTATATATGGCATACAAGACGTAAAATAATACGTCTAAAATAACGTATATTGTACATATGAGCGTTTGGAGTATTATATATTGTATGTGTATATATGATGCATACAAGTTTTTCGATGATCTTGACGAAATCGCAACTGCAATTTTGGCATAATCGTAACTATGACGCCGCTATAACCCAAAAGTAACAAAAGTATATTTAAATTTATCCAATAAAATTACTTTATTTTTCAATTTTGCATCCATATTGTTACTACTAACAATAAAAAAAAAAAATTAGGGCTATCTTTAAAAAGTGCCCTATTGGCCTTTTTCTTAATCTTGACTGTTTTGAACAAGCAAGCCTTTTCCTTTTACTTTTTCACTTAAAAAAATTAATTTTACTTTTCATTTTTAAAATCATATCCTAAACGTTTTTATATCTTTAATTCTAATTATACTTGCTCTTATGTAGTTAGATGAAAACTGGGAAATCAGGTTAGTAGCCAGTGGCCGGTAGACTTAGTTTCATTAATGGCCACTTTTTAAAGTGGCTGACTATAATGTTTCAAATTTTCTTGACATCTAGATAAAGTATAATCATCGTATAGAAACATATTTTTGTATAAATCAGAGTTTTATACCAACCAAGTATTCATGATAAGAAAAGGGAAGAAGTCAAAATTCAAGAAAATTTCCTTAAAATCAGAAAGTCTATTATCACATTAATTTTTTTAGAATATGTTCATGGGTTATTTTTCAGGGGCAATTGTGTTCCAGTTATATACCGGAATTCAGGTATTTTTTTCTATTTTAATACCAGAATGCCTTTATTTCGTATAGATCGGTCGTAGGGGAAAAAAAACTAAATTCGCCAGTCTGTTGAAAAAAAAAAAACCCGTAAATTTCGTGAAGATTATCGCAATGTTCGTCAATCGGTTGAGGGAGAATATAGCTAAATTTGTTAATCGCATGAAAAAAAAAAATCTAAAAATCGGGAAATTCTTTAGGTCAGTCGTATGAAAAAACCCCGCGAATTTCGCTAGTAAGCTGCGGGGAAAAAAACACGTAAATTTGCCGATTGGTCGCAAGAAAAACTGTACAATTAGCCAATTAGTAGCAGAAAAAAAAATTCGCGAAATTCGTCAATCGGTTAGCAGGGAAAATTTGACAAATTTGTCAGTCGATCGTAATAAAAAAAAGTCACGAAATTCTTCTGTCATTCACAAGGTGAAACTCGTCAGTTGATCATGAAAAAAAAATCGTGCAATTCGTAGATCGATCATGGAACAAACCTGCGAAATTTTCCAGTCGGTCACGTGTAATTATCACGAAATTCGCTAGCCAGAAGCGAAAAAAATCGCGCTATTCGTCAATCAATCGGGGGGAATCAGAAAATTCTTAACATTCTTGGGGGGAAAATCGTAAAATTCATCAGTCGCTCAATGATTGTAATGGAATGTGTAACTGGATAGTGACCGCGCAGGGGTGGCGATCAGTGACAATTTTTCAATCGCCACATGGCGAGTGGCGACTGCTAATTTTCACCTGTTTGACTTCTCTCTTATGGCTTCCTAAGTTTTAGAAATATAGCTAACTACTATACTGGGAATAAATTTGGCGTCAACTAGGAAGCCCAAGAAATGCCCAAACTGTTCAACGAAGTAATACCGCCAGTAGTGGAACAATTCGAAATATACTGCGTTAGAATTACCTATTTAAAAAACTAATTTTCCTTTTTGTAAATGAGGAAGATTAATCTTTTCCACAAGTTAGTTGATAATTAAAAAGGAATAATAATTCGGAATAATTCTATTTAATCTTTTTCTTCTGCAATCATTTTATAACAAATTAAAAAAAAAGATTATGTGTAAAAAATCATGATTTTACAATCTCATATACAAGGACTGATAAAAGTAACTCAAAGTTCTTATTAATAAACAAAAGAAAATTTCAAAATTGTCTTCCAGAGGTCACTGTAACCTTAGTATTACGGGTGCATGTGAATTTTATAACACTCTTCAGTGACGCAACCTCCCCCCCCCTCCCCGTTTCCTGACACACACTTGCAAGGAGTTATAAATTAGTACTATTGGTTTTTTCCTTTTTTTTAATTAAAAAAAAAATTAAGGTCCATTTGTAACTTTTTCTCATTCATTTTTTATTGACAGAGCAATTTAAAAAGACAATTTTTTTAGTATCTGAGCGTAATGTATTACGAAATGCAATAAAATAAGTGAGATTCAATCTTGCGTTTTAATTAAAAACTAGTTATATGTTACAAACTTTAAAGGAAAAAATTTAAATATTCCAAAAAGCTCATAATATTCCAAAAACCCCCTCCTCCCCCCCCCCAAAAAAAGCGTTGGAAATTTATATTTTTTTGAAATTTTTAGTAGACAGGTAATTGAATTAGAAAAAAAAAATCAACACTGTTTTTAGTAACATGACGATAGTGTTTAAAAGGAAAGATTAAAAAAAAAATATATATATATTCCGAAATAGCTGCTGGGATTATTCTCAAACAATTTAGAGAACCAGTCCTACAAGAATTACATCATCGAGTAATGAGAGTTTACTTTCAAAATCTACAAAATACAATTCGATGCTCTTTTTCGAAAATTGTAAAAACCGCAATGAAATTTCAGTCAGAAAATTGAGTCGGCGATTTAAAAAACTTTTCGAAAACTGAAAAACACAATGAAATTTCAGTCTGAAAATTGTAGTATTTAAAATCGGCGACTTAAAGTCTATTTTTTTCGAAATGAGTTTTTTTTTTTTTTTGGGGGGGGGGGGGGGGGGACGTATCTCTGAAAGTAGACCCAAATGTGTAGAAACAAAACTTCATAGAATTATTTATCCACTGCCACTCACTCAGATTTGTCGTTAATTGCAAAAACAGTCAATGAAAATACCAATAGTATTCCAATGGCGAACAACAGAACAAGAAGAAAATGATTTAATACTAAGGTGAATATGTGCTTTAATGAATAGGTGCCAAGAAATATGAATATACTACAATATTCGAATAGTCATCTTCGCATTGTTTAACAGCAGAATTCTGCGATTACATAAAGTTAATTTTATTATTCGGAAATGGTGGTATTCAAAATGTGCAATATTTGGTACACCTATGCACTCAATATGAATTCTTAACCCTTACGAAGGTGAAGGTGAATATGACTATGTGCCTTAATGAATAGGTGCCAATGGTTTACAGATGTTAAATAACACTATTTTAGAATAGTAATCTTCGCATTTTTTAATCTCAATTCTGCGATTAAGAAAGTGAATACACTATTCAGAAATAGTGGCATTCAAAATGCCTAATATTTGGCTCCTGTGTACTTAATGTCAATCCTTAACCTTTAATTATTGTGTTGGTGTACTTTGTATTACCATTGTATGTTACAAATTTAAATATGCACATTATAAACGTGCATTGTTCAAAAATAATGTTACACATGCCTGTTATTTTTTTTAAATATTGTACTACATGGTAATTTTATTTGAATTAATCTTATAAAACAATTTTCCTAGAAATTTAGAAATATATGATGAACAGAATACACCGCACAGGAAGTTTTGCACGGTATTAAAAAGAAAAAATATTTTTCCACGCTCAACAACTCAAAATTTTCTGACACATATTCAGACTCATTTTTAAAAGTAAAAACATGAAACTGATTTATGAAGAGCTTTATAAGTACCTTGTGTTTTTATTTTTCGTTCAATTAATTAGAAATTGATTTACAAACAATTATTTTCACAGTACGATAATTTTCTTCTGTTTCCAGTGCTATCGCTTCGGGAAATTCGGTTAAAAATGTCCACTTTGACATCATTTTTAAAAATATATTCTGTCTTTATCAAAAAATCGACCAATACGGACATTATAAAGTTTCTGAATAAGAGAACCTGTCAATTGGATGCATTTTAGAGCAAAAATGAATTTAAAAATAAGTCACAAAATAAGCAGTTTAGATTTGAGTACACTCTTAAGGGTTAAGATCCAGACATAAATGATTTATGCATATTTCGTCAGTCAAATACATAATAAAAATATGATCAATAGTTTTTTTGTATCCTTTGTATTTGTACTAAATCCCCCATTAAGTGCACTAACATCATAAGTCCAAAGTTTTTTTTAAAGTTATTTTAAATTTTTATAAAATAAATAACTGTTAATCGACAAACATATTAAAAATTTTAAGAAATTTATTGGGCACAATTTTTTTTTAAGTACACAGCATCTGTTAAGTCCAATTTTTTTTTTTTTTTTTTTTTTTTTTATAGACTACTGAAAAATCTTAACTCTGACTTATGTAGTTTTTTTGAAAGCTACGATTCAATTGTGCTTGACCCGAAAACTGCAACTAGTATATTTTAGTCACGATTTCAAAATTTAAAATGCATGTTGTGTATCGAAGAATTTCTCCAGAGTAGAAAAAGAGTGATAAAAACGTGTTTACTGTTCAAGTTTTAAGTTGTTAGATAAAAACAGAGGTAGAAAATCGACAACATACGGACAATGCAAATTCAGAAGTCAATAACCTAATAGTATATATGGTTTAAGTATTCTTATTTCTTTTAAATATCGTTTAGCAGTAGAAAAAAAAAAAGACACCTCTATCTCTTACGACTTTTTCAATCTATGTAGTCGAGCTTATTTTGCATTTAAGAAGATTTGGTATCCATAGAATTTTTTTTTATTTATGCCTTTTTTGGTGCTTTATTTACATCATATAAATAATGTTAGATCAAGTGATTTGTATGGCAAAAAATGTACTAGATTTTGATATATACAGTGGCAGTCAAAAGTTTCCGGCCAGCATATAATTTTTGGTTAATTTGTAAGTATAGCCATATGAAGAGGGATCTCAAAGTGATACTTATACATTTTATTAACATAATAGTTAGGAACTTATTTATGAAATAAAAATATCAATATATTTAATTGACAAAATTAATTGCAAAGGAAAACGCATGTTCTCAAAAGTTTCCGGCCATCTTGGTAAGTTTGGAAAAAAATGGTGTTATAATAATAGAAAACAACAGTGATCAACAGCATTTACAATTAGAATTTTGTCGCCATACCTTTAGCAATAAGTACTGCGGCGCAGCGACGGGGCATCGATTCAATGAACGGTTGAAGATCGTCTATGGTAAGTTTTTTCCACTCTTCTTGCAAATTTTTGGAAAATTCTGCTGAAGTGGCATATTTATAATTACGTACACATTTGTCAAGTTCGTTCACGATATTTTCTATTGGATTCAGATCTGGTGATTGCGCAGGCCATTTCAAAGCGGAATTTTTTGTGCGAAAGCCACTGCTTGACGAGCTTGCTTGTATGCTTTGGGTCGTTATCATGCTGAAACAAATAGTTGTGACCACAATATTTCCTCCAATAAGTCAGCAAATGATTTTGCAAGATATCCTTATACATTACACCATTCATTTTGCCGTGGATTTCAACTAACGAGCCGACACCTTCTCCAGAAAATGCTCCCCACAGCATAACGTGTCCTCCGCCATGTTTCATTGTAGGAATAACATACCTCGAATCATATCTTTTGTTTTTAGGTCGTCGTACGTAGTGTCTGCCATCACTCCCAAAAAGGTTGAACTTCGATTCATCGGAAAATAGTACTTTTTTCCACTTTTCACTTGACCAGTCTTTGTGTTCCTTGGCAAACGCCAGTCGGGCCCTCTGATTTTTTTTTTTACTTATGAAAGGTTTTTTAGCACCGATTCTTCCATAAAGTCCTACGTCACGTAAGCGTCTTGACACTGTAGAATGACTTATTTCAGCAATATTTTCACTCCGTAAATCGTGAGATATTGCAGCGGCATTTTTATGCGTGTGATCAACGGCTTTTCTCTTGATAATTCTGTCCACACGAATAGTCGTTTTCCGGGGTCTGCCGGACCGTGGCCAGTCCTGAAGGCCATGGCCATCTTTATATATTTTTAAAATATCGTTCACAGTAGATTTTCCGATCGATAACTTTACCGCAATCTCATGAGAGGATTGGCCCTTTAGCGACAAACAAATCACTCGTTTACGAACAATAATTGTTGAACTTTTCATTTTTGAATTTCAACTACGTTATTTATGTTGATTAATTAACAAACACGACAAAAAAACACTTTACCGATAGCAAAAACTAACGAAAGACAATTGGCCGGAAACTTTTGACCGCCACTGTATATATATATATATATATACATGCTATGGTAATTTTATGATTGCACAAGTTAATTATTAGCTATGTGGTATTCTGATTACACAATATCATTAATTATCTCTTAGTAGATTTTAGTAGAATGATATTAGAACTTGATATGTTTTTGAAATTCATATATATATTTTTATTAGGGTGTTTAAAAAATGACCGGTATATTTGAAAAATCAATAAAAACTAAACGGGCAGCGATAGAAACACACCGTTCGTTGCAATATGCTTGGGACAACAGTAAATTTTCAGGCAGACAAACTTTCGAAATTAGTTACAATTTTCAACAACAGATGGCGCTGCAGTCTGGAAAAATCTAAACCACGATATTTTCCACATATCCACCATGCGCAGCAATAATATGGTGTAGTCTCTGAACCAGAAACCTTTGTAAACCTGTGATTTCTGTTTGTGGGGACACTTGAAAGACCAGGTGTACCGCCACAATCCAGAAACAATTGAACAACTGAAGCAGTACATCTCTTCTGCATGTGAAGCCATCCCGCCTGACACATTTACAAAGGTTTCTGGTAATTTCGTTCAGAGACTACGCCATATTCTTGCTGCGCATGGTGGATATGTGGAAAATATCGTGGTTTAGATTTTTCCAGACTGCAGCGCCATCTGTTGTTGAAAATTGTAACTAATTTCGAAAGTTTGTCTGCCTGAAAATTTACTGTTGTCCCAAGCATATTGCAACAAACTGTATTTCTATCGCTGCCCGTTTAGTTTTTATTGATTTTTCAAATATACAGGTCATTTTTGAAACACTATATATGAAAAGAAAAAAGTAAATCTTCGTAATATTCAAAAATAAAAGTTTAAAAGTTAAAATCGCCGAGTGTAAATGGTTCTTCATCGATTTAGTTTTTTCTTAAAATGAAATCTATAAGAAAAATTGAAAGATTCTCTTATTAAAAAATTAGTATTCTGGGGTATTTTTTCATTCTGTGTCCTAGATAGTTGCAAAGAAATTTTGTTGGCAATTGAAATCTTTTATAAATGCATATCTATATCCACACATCTATACACATTTGATTGTATTTATACAGTACACATCGCATACACAGATACATATAAGTATGCATAGATTTAAGTAAATTTGTATGCGTGGAGAGGAGTGGTGCGATCTCGAAAGGTTAAAAAAATTATTAAACGCTCCCATGACTTCTCTTGTACAGAAGCTTTCTGGCCTAAAAATACCAATAAAAGTAATAAAATTTCTGGGCTGAATCTAGTGCAATCTTGTACTTAAAACTAAAGTCTCAATCGAAAAACAAGGTAATGCAATAATAAAAAAAAAAAACAGTTAAAAAGTCTATCGATATAATGAAAGATCATAGAAGGAAAGTAAGCAATGCGTATGAATAGCGAAAATAGGAAAATATGCGTATGAATAGTCGAGCGGTCAAAAAACTAGCCTTATTATATAGAGGATAAAAAACACGCGAAAAGCTTAGTGTTTAAACTCTGTACAAAGATGAAGTTTACTTCAACTCATTTAAAAGTTTTAGGATTAAGAAGAATCCTTTAAAGAATAGTATAAAGGAAATTTAAAGATGCAACGTAATTTATGCAAGGAACATTCATTACGATGAATTTCACCACTTCATTTCTGGTTCACAGAATTGGATCTGCACGTATGAATGCTTAACAAGTTTGATGAGAGAAAAGGATAACAAATGCGTAAATGTGATCGAAGATCGCAAAAATGTTTCGTTTAATATTTTTCGAAAATGAGATTCTGAAATAAAAAGAATTTGCGTATATATAGCACTTTTCAAATCCCTACCTGAAATATTTTGAATAATTTGAATATACCTTAAAATTGACTGGCGGTTTTACCTGGCAATCACTTTTCAGTCTGCCCTCAAATGTCTGCAGGTGTACTTAAATAAAAATAATTCATATCTCAGCAAATTATGAACAGAATTTTACGAAAATTTGAATTTCAGCTTTAGAATTTTTAAAAAAATGTATATGCATAGTTTTCAAATTGATAAATTTTGAGTGGGAAAATCTTTAAGGAAAGCTAGCCTCACTACGAGGTCTTAAATTACTAAGAGGGTTCAATACGGTGTTCCGATTGGATCGCTGCTAGCCTCGCCATGGGTATGAAAGTAGTCAGAAATTAAATTTTTTTTTTTTTTTTTTTTTTTTTTTTTTTTAAAAGAACGAAATTTTGGGAATTTTTTAAAAATGAGTTTTTAATTAAAAAAATACTTTTACAAAATTTTATGATTTGACGTATGACAGAAGGTATTCAGCTATAAGTGCGCAAAGTTTCAAGTGTCTAACTTATACAGTTTCAGAGTACGAGCTTGGTGACTGACGGACGGACGGACAAACAGAGGAGTGAGACGAATAGGGTTTAGTCAGATGAACGAAATCCTTAAAAAATATGAAAGATTGCAATACGTTGCGCTTACCAAACTAAATATGTCGAAATAGCGAATAAATGCATGCGCATAAGTGCGAGAAATATGTAAATGAGTATAAAAAGGTAATAACAGAAGTAATTGATCTGAGCGAGCGCAGCTCTTATAGCCCAGTCAAATAAGGATACAACCTCGGAATGAAAGTAAAGCTGAAAATTTGTAAAAATCTTTGTTTTGACATTCTAAAAGTTAGCTAAAAAGTCTCCTACAATCTCGTATCCGCGTCTCGAGATATTCAAGGTAAAAAAGGTCAAGAAAATCGATTTTTTGCTCATATCTTCAAAACTATGCGTTTTATTAAAACAAACCCTGTTACAGAATTAAAGTAAACAAAATTTCCTACAAAACACATACATTAACTTTAATTTTCTGATAAAGCGTTTAGGCACTAGAGCGCGCTGAAGAAAGACAATTTTTTGACCTTCTGGCCAAAGAGAGACAAACTCCATCTCTCACCCTCAATTTCTCAAAAAGATGCATTTTATCGAGAAAACATCCATTACAAAATTAAAGTAGACCATATTTTCTTCAAAATTCACAAATTAACTTCATTTTCTGACAAAGTGTTTAGGCACTAAATAGCTCTGAAAAAAAAAAAAAAAAAAAGACGACTTTTTGACCTTCGAGCCAAAACGAGAGAACCATCCTTTCCTACCGTCGATTACTCTGAAACTATGCATTAAAAAAAAGTTACAAAATTAAAGTACACAATATTTTCTACAAAATGCACAAAATATCAAATTTTTTGACAAAAGGTATCGAGCTGAAAAGAAAACAAAAAAAAGCTTTTTGACCTTTGAACCAAAACGAGAGAAATGCCTTTTCCTACCCTCGATTACCCAAAAACTGTGCATTTTATCGAAGAACCCAAATTACAAAACTAATGTAGATAACATTTTCTACAAAATGCCGATATTAACTTATATCGGATAATAAAATTTGATTTTGGCCCTCTGGCCAAAAATAGAAGAAAGCCCACTCAAGATTGTTTCAAATGTTATTTGGAACTATTAAACATATGTAGAGCATAAACTTATCTACAAATTTAGTCTTAATTACTTTATTTACTTATAAATATTATTAATAAATACGACATTCGTATGATAATATTTTGTTAAATGATATAAATAAGACATTGAAATGAGTTTAAATACATTGCGATTGATTTTTTATTTATCATAAGTTTCTCGTAAATCTATTACATTTTATTTAAGTTAAATTATAAAGCGATTTTTTACCTATAATTATCAATATCAGGCACATGCAGATTAATTTTCCTCTTGTTCGTCGTCGTCTTTTTCTAGTCGCCCACATAAAATTTCCAGATCGTTATCATCATCCTCGTTGTCCGTCATATTTGGATCTAAAGCCTCAAGAACCTCAGATACATATAGACTTTCTTCATCAAAATCATTATTTATATTATGAAGTGTTGCGGCATGCTTGTCCGTTATACTGACCACAAACTGAAGAGTATTGTAACCCTATTTTTCTACAACCGGCAGCTATTGGAATCTAAGTGAGTTTTCCGTTTTTTGTTAGATCACACTTATCGAGTTATAAGCGATTCGGGGTCATGTGACGACACGATTTTTTGGCTTCTCAGGCTGACACGTCGGGAATTCGGTTCAAAACGTCGACTGACAGTATTTTCTGAAAGATCTTCTGCCTTTACCAAAAAATGGAAAACATGTTTCGATTACAAAGTTTCTGAATAAGAATACCTGCCAATTTCATGAGTTTCTGAAGAAAAATGAATTAAAAAATATGTTATAAACTAGACAGTTTGGATTTGAATACAGCCTTAATATAAATAGCAAAAAGAAAAGGGTCTTGTTAGGAAACCCTGTTTTAGGAAATATAGGTAGGTATATCAAAGCATTAACACTGTTAGCACTGTTAGACTGTTAGAAAAATAAATACTTAATCTTTCCTACTTAAGATGTAACTATAATAAACAAAAATGTAATTACAATGTATTCAAACTATTTAATTTCAATATATTATTATTTATATAAATTAACTAAATATTATTTATGAATAATATTAATAAATGTCATTTATAAATAATTAAATAATTTAAGCTTCTTAATTTTTTATATATTTTCAAATATTCTTTTTTAGCATAGGAAACAAAATCTTGAAGGGTGTTTCGTTTTGGACAGAGGGCTTAAAACTAGCCTTTTTTCAGCGCGCTCTAGGGCCTGAACCCTTTGTCAGAAAATTAAAGTTACTGTTGTATCATTTAGAAGTGGACTTTAATCTTGTAATTAAGGTTCTTTGGTAAAAAGAATAGTAATCGAGGGTAGGAAAGCGCGTTTCTCTCGTGCTCGAAGGTCGCCTTTTTTTTCAGCGCTATTTAGCGCCTAAAGACTTCGTCAGGAAATTAAAGTTAATTTGTGAATTTTGTAGAAAATATTGCCTACTTTAATTTTGTAACCGATGTTTTGTCGATAAAATGCACAGTTTGAGAAATCAAGGGTGAAAGATGGAGTTTCTCTCGTTTTGGCCCAGAAGGTCAAAAAGTCGTCTTTCTTTAGCGAGCTGTAGGGCTTAAACCCTTTGTCAGAAAATTAAAGTTTATATGTAGTTTGTAGGAAATTTTGTCTACTTTATTTTTATACATACCGCATACGCTTCCCTAGTGTGTAGAGCATAAATTACAATAAACCATAATGCTTTAACTATTTATTCACCGACGGTATTTTAAAGTACCATTAAAAGAAACTTGTTATAAAATTCATTTAACACATCTATCGTCAGCAATACATGTTAGCATGACTTTTAGACACTTTATCATGCTTTAAAAATAGTTTTAAATAGATTTTTTTTTTTTTTTTTTTTTTTTTTTGGGATGTTTAAAGACATTCAGTTGAAACTTTCAGCTTTTTTCTATGTTTATATGCAAGAGCAAGGCCATTACTTTTGTACATTTCTTAATTGTATAAAATGTTAAAAACAATATCCCGAAGAAATGATTTGGGTAAAATTGTAAATAGTCTACAAAATCCCTGAAAATTACAGATTTAGTTAATTTATTTTAAAAAATGAAAAATTTCTAAAATTTATTTCATGATTACAGAAATCTAAAATTTTCAAATATTCAGAAAAAAATCGTTGGAAGACTAAATTTTCATCAATTCATAATTTTGTATATAAAAGGTTTAATAGAAAGAATGCCACATAGAATGTAGTCGTAATATAAAAGAAAATTTCTAATATGTTTGCATGCTATGCCTCCCTATAACGCAAGTGCACACGAGGCTGGTTACAAAAGTGGGCACTAAAAGCTACCCCTTAGTTTTAACTATAAAAATATTTTTAAAGGATTCTTTATACGGGTACATTTCGAAAATATTTTTATCCCTAAATATGATTTAAAGATAAAACTATTAAGAAAAAAAATGTTATCTGTTTAATCAATCGTGTATATCGCAAGGCTGTTAAACAAACCTTGGAAGTGGAAAGAAATCTTAAGCAAATAACAGGTTTAAGCGCATTTTACATACATTAGTTTCGTTAGAATAAGTTTGTTAGAAAGCATTTCATCACGTTCGTTATATTTAATATTTCACAAGAAAACGCATTAAGGCTTGTTATCAGTCAGGTCTCAAAATCAGACTCTCCAATGTTAAACCAATGGGCTTGGAATGCATCCGTATTTTTCAAATTTCTCCTCTGAAAATTAAAATTTACACCTTTTTTCTGTATGCTCTTCTTGATGGATGTTTTCTTTGACAAAATAGTTTTTAAATACACAATTTTTATTTTAAGTGTTAAAAATCTTATTTACGAAAATTCGTCTGCTTTACTTTAGATTTTAACAATTAATATATGAAATTAAGTAGGTATTTTAAAAGAAACCTTTTGTCAAATAAAAAAAGAAAACATTCAAGAAGAGCACACAGGAAAGAGGTCGAAATGATAATTTTCCGATGAGAAATTTGTACTTAACGGATGTGTCAATCCAAAAACTTTTTCTATCTCATTCACGTAAATACTTCAAAAAGCGTATATATTTTTTAAAATCACACTTTAAATTTTTTGTCAATAAATATTTCAAAACCAGGGGGGGGGGTGAGGGAAAGAGAATAGTAATGAAGTCTAATCAACGTGTAATATCAAACATGAAAAATTTTGCTTATTACAAATAGGCAAATTAAACCCATTTGGTCAGTTGAGCGATTCAGTATCCCCCCCCCCCAACAATTACCATCCCCTTCCGGAAAACCAAAAAAAAAAAAATCGTTATCACAACGCCCGTTTCCGGAGAAATATCTCCAAATTCAACTGGAACCCGACAGCCATAGTAAAAGAAAAAAAATACATGTATGAAGTTTAATTCTATATTCATAACTTCATACACTTTCGGATGATACAATAAGGAAAATGACACAAAAATCGCTATCACAGCACCCTCTTCCGGTGGAATATCCCCAAATTCAACTGGAACCTCTTGGCCATAACCAAAAACATTAAATTTGTTGTAATTTTTTTGCATAACTTCATATAATTTTCGATGATACAAAAGAAGACACACGGACATAAACTTCTATTAAAAACATGTTTTTCGGTATCCGATCCTTATAACATGCAAATCCGTCGAAAAGAAAAAAAATCTATTACAATACTTTCTTCTATTATAGATGGAAGAAAATAAAAATACGGGTGCAAGCAAAGCCTAAGTTTAATATTAGAGAGAGGGATTTGAGGTCTTCCTGATGTGGAACTTCAAGTTTTCGAATACACCATTCTCTATTGAATTCACAGCTAAAACGTGGATTGATAAAGAATTCTTATCCCTCCCCATTCTATCAGTTTAAGTGAATTTTACTTTTGTGGATTTGGATATTTATTTTATATATTTGTTTACATATAGACAAAATTCACACACATTGAGTTACATATGTCAGAAAAGTCCCATCCGTAGATCTAAATCCCAAGTTAATTAGAATAAGTAGGCAAGTCTCACCTCTTGGTATAGCCACTTACCTATTTGTGACATTACATAGAACAACATGTATTTTACTTATCGACAGTGACACATTTGTTACGACATTTAACTATCTAAACATTTCGTGTTAAGCTGTTCAAAAAAAGCATAAGTCATGTTAGGAAATCTTTAAATACATATTTTTCGACATATAAAGTAACGGTGGTCAGTAAACAAACACACGCCACCCAGCCTAAATCTAATATAATAAAAGTTACATTCCTCTTCCAGATACAAGCGATATTAATTATTCGGACACGTTAATTTATTTTTAGCTCACAGACTATCGAAGCCCGAGAGTTAAGGCTGCTCGTCAGTAAACTTCCCGATTCCCCTCGCTAATGTTAATCCTATGGATGTAGAATACATTCGTATTTTTAAAATATTTCCTCAGGAAATTAATATTTTAAACTTCTGTTTTCTTTGTACTGTTCTTAAAGGTTGTCTCTTTTCTTAGTTATAAAATTTTTCTAAAACATGTGCTTAATTTATAATTATGTGTAAATATCATAGCGAAACTGAATAAGAATTTAACACTTCACATAAAATTAAGTATATATTTTAGAAAAAAAAAAAAAAAATATTGACAACTAAGAAAAAAAAAAAAAAAAAAAGAGACATCCTTTAAGAATAGTACAAAGAAAACAAGTTAAAAATATTGATTTCCCGAGGTGATATTTTAAAAATATTAATGCTTCCTACGTCCATAGGATTAACACTAGCGAGGGGAATCGGGAAGTTCACTGAAGAGCAGCCTTAATGTGCCCGCAGGTTCTGTATCTGTATGTATGTACGTACGTAACGCGATAACTTTTGATAGAATTATCCGATTTGCTTCAAATTTGGTATACAGGTTTATTCTGATAAGGTGCTTCCCTTATTAATTTTGGGGTTTCATTGGTTAAGTATAAAGAAGGGGGAACGGGGGCCCAATACCCCCTTAATTTAGATAAATGGGTTTTTCATGCAGAATTATCCAATTTGCTTTAAATTTGGTACACAGGTTTATTCTGATAAGGCGCTTCCCTGATTAGATTTGCAGGTTCATTGGTTAAGTATAAAGGGGGAAATTGTGTGTGTGTGTGTGTGTGGGGGGGGGGGGGGGTAATGTCCCCTTAATTTAGCTAAGTGGGTATTACATGCAGAATTTTACGATTTTCTTCAAAATTTGGTCAACAGGTTTATTGTCGATTTCTTTATTTCTCGAGGGGCATTATTCTTTGAAATAAGAGTATAATAGACAATTAGTGTGAATAGTCTGCGAGTTCAGTGCCATCAGTTTAACCCTCTCTGGCACAGGCAAAGTCTGTTCGTAAAGTGAGAAATTACTGACTGACACCGGAATTTACAAACGACTTTTAGAAATAGGAACTTCTCATTTTAAGCTTTCATTGTAGAAACAAAATTTTATTAAATATTTTTGGTGTCGAATGCATTAAAATTAGGTGTGCCCGGAGTGGGACCACTGTGTCGGAAAGGGTTAACTGGGCACTTTTCTTTTTTATTTGAGCGGGTTAGAATGACAGTATGAAGTCAAAAATTTGAAAAATCTAGATAAACATATTTTCTCTGAACGTATATTAATTTCTGTTCAGTGTGACAGTCAAATAAGTCATAGTTCATTTAGGGAGTCGCTAGTGGGCAAAGCAAGTTGTACCACTTAATGTAACGGCAATACGACAAGTTTCACAAAACCCTTCATTTCCCAAATTACTAAACACTGACGTATTCCACTGTCATTTTAACCTCCTCATTTCACTTTTGAGTCATGTCCTAATCAAAAAAAGCGAAATTTGATACTATTATTTACAAAATTTTGTCTAAACACTTAAAACCGCATTTTAGGTAGGAAAAACTTTGAAATAAAAACGTGTGAATTACTCACCATTCCCTTTTGCGCCTCAGTTTGGAATCATCCCTCACCGTGAGTCTGAAATACTGGAGATACATATGAAAAAAAGGGACACCAAAAAGAACAATACCAAACGAAACGAGCGAATGACCAGCATCGGAGACTTGCTTGCTGCTGCTCTTTCTTGCGTAGACTTATTAAAAGTGTGAATCTAGTTTTGAATGGCCTCAGGAAAAGTTATGAGACATCGGCGCAATGTTGCGTTTAAAGTGAGAACAAGGAGGCACGTGAAAGGGTTTGAAACACAGATGATTGGGAAGACAAGAAAACAAGAACTCGTGCACTGGAAAAAGGAGGCAATTTCGAATGGGACCGGCCACCGACTGTATTATTATCGCTCAATTATGACGCAGAGACGTGCGATAATGACCAAGAAGTAGATTAATATCCTGTTATATGTTGTTTTGGAAGCTTTGAGCACCTATGGAAGTGGAAGAACAATGAGTTTTTCCTAATTAACACATTTGTGACCCGCAGTGTTGCCAATATGGCGCGTTCTTTTATTCAAAATATTTTTCGGAATCTTCCAACAGTAATTTTCGCTTTATTTCATGACAGACATTCCATGTTTAAATAAAGCAAAAGATTACTGCTGAAAATTCTGGCAAATGTTTTGAATAAAAAACGCGTTATATTCGTGACGAGTATACTCGTCAACAAAGTATTTACAGCAGAGAATTTCTTTCGGGACGTTTCAGCTTGAAATCGCTTCCCTATACACAGAAGAAACTGAAAATAAATAAATAAAAATAGATTTTCGGTCAATGTAATATCCCCCCCCCCCACGGTGGGAAAAACAGTCCTGGACAGACACATAATTTTGCCCACTTTTAGTCACCTGCAAGTTGCAATTTATAAACGCAGAATTTAAAAATAGATATTTTAATGCTTTCCATTTATAAAACAATATTTATAAAACATGCACACATTTTATGTACACAACAGTATATGTATTAGTTTTTGTAAATGATAAAACAAATTTATCTAAACCTCTACGTTATAAAGCAAAAAACATGCCCTTGAGTAACCCTGACGTCATATCGACAGTGGCAACGACTTGAACAATCAATTTCGTTTTATCAAATTTTTTAACTTATAAAATATTGCACAATTTCAATTTCTGATAATAAATATATGATAACTATAATACAAGAATAACTTTCTGGTTCGAAGTATTTTTGGATTTAAAAAATACCCCGGAGGTTGGCATGTTTGTACTTATTTGACCAATTTAAGTGTTAAACTACGTTTAAGTATCCGGTTCCAGTCAAAGTGAAGTAGTATTTTCTAGTAATTATCCTTTTAGTTTTTGACCAACCTGGTTAAAAGGAAAAAAAAAAACGATAAAGAAATTATTCATTTTTAATAAACGAGTTTCCAAAAAGTAAGTTTGTATTTCCTCGTAAAATGGTTCAGAATTAAATTTCTATCATATTTCGAGATTACATAAATTCTAAAAATAATTTAGTATTCTAGGAAGTCTAACCTTATCAAATATATATATTGGCAGCAAGTGAAAAAAAAAGTGAATTTGTGGATATTGAATACAATGAAATAACAAATTACAAATTGTATTATTTTCTTGGTACAAATAGTTTCCTTTTTTAATAACATGATTAATTCTTCTAAATACGTAATAAAGTAATAAAGTCTTTTTCGATTGTATGATCTATTTACTTCCTTCCCCCCCCTTACAATTTTCTAAACTTTAACAGTACTTATTTTCCAGCAATTTCCTATAAAATATGAAATTTGTTCTTTCAGATGCAAAGATATCCCCCCCCCCCCCACACACACCAAAGGGCTACTTTAAAATACATATATTTTTTAAAATAGTTTTTATAATTGGTCAAACTATTTAATTTTTAAAAATTTGTTAAAAAAGTTTTACATGTTTAAGAGAGCGAGCTTAATGTGAAAATAAAATCTCGAATTTTCAGAAGAATAAAAAGTTACATGAAAGTATCCAGGTTTCTTAATTCTGCAATGCAAACTGAAGTCATAAAAAAGAAAATTTAGTTATATTTTAAAAAGCACAAACGTGTTAGTGAGTGACGCTGACGTCATTTTGACGTTGGCAATACCTGACGATTAAATTTCCTTTTTACTGCAATTTTTAAAAACTTTTAAAACATCGCACTTTATTAATAAAATTTTACACCGTCCAATAGGAAAAAAAAAATGTTCTTGCAAATGTAATTTGTTTGAAAAAGTATCACAATTTATCAATTTGTGGTTTTAAAAATAATTTTCAATCACTTTTTTATCAATCATCTCTATCGCGAGCAAACGATTACGAAAGATTCACTCGTTTGCACTTAACCCTGTTCTTTTTTTTCAAAATCCTTTCGACCAATATATGTGAGGGTGTTAAGAATGACAGTGGAGCAAGTCAAAAATTTGAAAAATCTTTATAAACATATTTTCACTGAACGTATATTAATTTCTGTTCAGTGTGACAGTCAAATAAGTCAGTTCTCTTAGGGAGTCACTAGAGGGCAAAACAAGTTGGACCACTTAATGCAAGGGCAATACGACAACTTTCACAAAACCTTTCATTTTTCAAATTACTAAATATTGACTTACTCCACTGTCATTCTAACACCCTCCCCCCCCCATGTATCTGTATAATTACATATTTCAAATAATGTATTTGAAATAAGTAGCATATTTAACATTTGCATTTTTACCCTTTGACTATGAAATTTTTAAAACAAAATTTCTTTAAAATTGCGTATTACATAAATTTTACTACAAATGTCTTACCCGTGGAAATCGTGGAAGAAGCGGTCCAAGGGTTAAAACCAGCGGCGCGCCAGTAGTGTGCGGTGTCTGTACGTATAGAGACTTAATTGGCGCCCTATATTCTTTGTAAACGCATTTATGAAAAAAAATTAAAAAAAAAATTGAATTTTTCAAGTATCGAGAAATAAAATGCAGATGTAGTTAGGAGCACTGGAAGAAAAAATGGCCAGAGTGAGTAAAACAGTGACTTCATTCCACGAGAACAAAAATCGCAGTATAATTATTCTCAACTGCTTATTGGAACACTAGGATAATATTTACCTGAACTAGGATCAGAAGAAAAAATAATGGTATGTTAATCCTTTGATTACGGCTATGTACATGGTTGAAACTACGCAAGATTAGTACGGTCTTTTAATTTGAGTACCGCTATTTTTGAATAGTGATATTGGACTCAGTCAGAAATTCTGTGTTTAAATGATAAGATTACTATTCCGAAATAGTGGTATATTAAAACGTATAAACTAAACAAATCCTGCTACGTGGGTTTCGACGGCGACGTAGTCAAAGGGTTAATAAGTAATTTGAGGTAAATTTATATAACAAATTATTAAAGAAATTGCAATTATTCAATATAATTAAGTTGAAGTTTTTTTTTCTGTATATTTTTCCTCGCCTTAAATCTATGGCGCCTTTACTACCCTGGCGCCTGTGTGTTTTGCACGCATGGCACACTGGGCTGGCGTGCTCCCTGGTTAAAACAAAGAAAATAGTATTTGGTTATGGCAAATAATTCATAATGAAATTAAAACTATCAATAAATAAAACACAAATTTAACAGACAATCGAACCCACGTGCTTAATCCTTTCGCTACTAAACCGCCCAAGACGCCCGGTCAAGCAAATTACTGGCAGACCACCCAAACGCCTGTTTCATTTTCTCCCCTTCGAAAATAACCCCTCGTATCCAACTATTGTAGTACAAGTTATCTTATGGAGATTCTACTTTTCGTTCTTATGCTACTGATAAGTAGTCAGGTAGAAGAAATGATCTCGGAGCCTATTTCAGCATTCGGGCGCTCGCCGTATTTTGAATACCATTGAGTTTTTAGACTACAGTATTCAAAGAGTTAAACCACTGAAATTATTATAGTAATAAAAGGCTGCTGTCTGCATAGCGAAATGTACTTGGATTCTTCGACCATTTCCTCCTGGTATGCGGCTAATACAAAAGTATCGCTTTTTATAAGTTTCAAAACTATTCGAATACATTGATATTTTTGATATAAAAATGCTTTTTTGGTGTTGTTTAGTGTGCAATCTAAACGAAGACATCAAATCTAAAATACCTATTAGAATTAGAAAAAAAAAATGTTTTCACCTATGTTCTGTGATCCGGAAGCCGGGCCTGGATCCCCTAAGTTTCATTAATAATAAAAGAATTAGAAAAAAAAACTGATATATGTATCAATAGAGAAAATTAAATTTTAATGTTTACATTCAGAAAAAAAATATCCAGAAATAAACGTTTAAGGAAGGTAAATATCTATCTTGCTGTTTCTAGAACTTATACACATAAAATAAACGCGACTTATGTAATTTATTAATGTTAAACAAAACAATTAACGAATTTTTGTTCTCAGTTTAATAATATTTTGTAACTGTATGCTAATGCCACGCTGTACGTTGGCATGTCGTGCTGTTTTTGCAAATGACATGTTAATTTTGCCGTTTTTATCCTAGACATGAAAAATAATGAACTGATTCCCCTAATTTCATTAATAAAATAATTAGAAAAGCATTTATATATATCACAATAGAGAATTAATTTTAATATTTACATGCAGAAACGAAAAATCCCTGACGGCTCGGCCTACAGGTATGTTTCGAAGAAACAGACAGTGGGGCGCCCTTTTATCTGTAAATGCAGAAGAGAGACCTTTTTGCCATGATGCGGCAGTTAGGGGACCGCCCACTTCGAAATCTACCTGTGTCTGTAGGCGGAGCCGGCAGGGATTTTTTTTTTAATTTTTTTTTTTGCTGTAAGAGTTAGTCTTATAATAAAAAAACTTATCAATATAAAAGTTATACATAATAAGAAGATTTAAAAAAAATTTAAGCGGATTTGATATCTTGTGAACTGACGAAGTTATGAATTTTTCTTCTTAAACCCCCATTTCCCCTTCCCCTTCAGGGCATTTTTAATGAAATTAAGAATCTGTTATGCATAATTTTCCCCCCTTTTCTAGAAGTAGTAATAACTTTAAACGGATTCGACATGTATCATAATTAAGAAGTTATGGGTTTTTTTGTTTTCACAAAAAGTTCCGCATCCCCCCCTCCCCCCCTGGTCCGATTTTGTCCATTAACGAACTTGACCGAGATTTTATGCCTATAAATTTTATGTATCGGTTTGGAAGAGATTTGTGCAGAATTATGGAAGTTATCGTGTCCATAAAAAAGTGATTATATATATAGTTTTGAACTGGAAGTGGTTTTGGGTTCTAGGATTCATGATCGGCGTAGATCTGTAAAAATTTTTCAGAAATTCCAACTTAGGGGAGAATGTAATTAGGTAGTATTTTTTACGAAAACTACCCAATATCCAGAAATAAACGTTTAAGGAAGGAAAATTTCAACCCTGCAGATCTAGAAGTTATAGGCGCAAAACAAACACGACTCATCTAGTTCATTAATGTTATATAAAATAATTAACGGATTTTTGTTGTCAGCTTAATTACGTTTTGTAACTGTATGCTAATGCCACGCTTTATGTTGGCATGTACTGTTTCTGCAAATGACATGCTAATTTTGACGTTTCTATCCTAGACATGAAAAATAATGAACTGCGAAAGGAAACGAAAACGAGGTGAGCATATTTCGTTTCACGGTCAAACAAATAAAACAATGAAGATTTTAGCGTCGTAAATACTGATATGAAAGTGAGCTGAAATACGTTCGACATATATCGCGGAGGGAAACAAATTATACAAGAAAGTATACCAAATGCAGCTGTCGTCTGTTAATGAGTCAAGTACAAATAACTTCCTACCGAAAATGACGGAAGGATACGAAAATACACTGAAGTCTCAGATTAGTTATTTATCGATGTCCAAAAATAAAGGGGCAGTGATCATTTTTTTCGATTTTAGATGTTTTGTCGAATATATACTGAAATTTTTTACGAATTGTCACCGAACTTCAAGAATGTAAAGAACATGTTTGACTTAATTTTCAGGGAAGATTTTGTCGCGAGGACAATTACGGGGGCAATAATAATTTTAACCCCCTTACACACCATATTCAATTTAGTGATAGTATGCTAAATACCAGATATTAAATTTTGTCAAAAGTAGTTTGTCATTTTTAATTACAGGTAATGCAAAGAGATGAAGTAAAGTTTTATTTATATTATAACAAGCAGAAATAAGGTTCGAAGTTCCAATCTTCATCGCTTGATTCAAAGCTATCATCTATGTCAGGGGTTCTCAAACTTTTAGACCGACGTACCACTAAATCGAAGTTCATACTTCCGCGTACCACCAGGTAACAAACGTAAAGCTAATAAAAAAAAACCCTGTATAAAACGAAATATCTCTCCGGTCTTTTATATGTCCTTCATAGCAGATTTTACTGTATTTAAAAATGAATGATTACATTACTAAATTGACTGTTTTATAATAAACATTCAAGTAAAATGTAGTATCATCATTAAATTTTAATAATGCATACAATATCAAAATACAGTATTTTGGTATAGTAAAAAATCCACAATACTTAATGACATTTTGGCATATACTTATTCATATACTGTTGTAGTAGGTCAAAGAAAAGGGTGGGCTTGTTTCATCAAGCACAACTTCCTCATGTCTGGCTCAATATTAAGAAGTTTTTGTCATAAGTCAGATTCGATGTTTAGTTTATTCCTGTATTTGTTTTTCATGTAACAAAGGGCAGGAAAGAGCATTGACAGAAATATGTTGTGCTAAACACAAACCGAAGTTGACAATATTAGACGGTACTCTGATATTCTCGTCAGCGAAAATTCTGTTACATTCATCCTTTTTAATGTGGACTCCAGTAATCCATCACAGAAGATGAGAGCTGAATAAGTTTACTTATTTCCTCTCTCGTGAGATACAGTGGCAGGGTGTCTCAAATGAGAAACTAATTTCCAGAGCTCGATTAAGGTCATGTGGAGCTCAAGGCCCAGTACCTTTTCAGAGCCAGTCTCAAACCAAGATAACACCTATAAATATTTTGGGGGAGTATTCGGTGGTTATCCTTAGATATTATGATATGGTTACCAAGCTAATCAAAATCTTTTTTGGTGTTGGGGAAATAATTGCAAAAAACTGCATTTTTAATAAACTTTTTGCAAACAATTTTATTTACTTTGGGGAGGGGGGGGCATCAGAGGTGGGCCCTAAGGCACGGCCTAGTCGGACTCCGCATTAATCCGGCACTGCGAATTTCTTAACCAAAGCTTAGTTAGCTCATTTAACATGGGCTCAATACAATCGTATTAATAATATGCATACCTTTAAATGCGACAATAATGTCGTTCAGTAGGCAAACACTCACAAGTTTCTTCATACATTTATGTACATACCATTTCGATACATATGTATAATGCTTTACCTCAAACCCGCACTGCATATTACTACAGTTTTTGTTTGATTTAAATAATCTTACTCTCTTGACCATTTTAAATAAATATACTCTCTTAAAAACTAATTTTCATGAAATAGGAGGAAACTATAACACTTTTTTCACAAGAGAAGAAATATTTCAATCAGCACAATTTATTTATGGATTATGTTTGAAATAATACTTTTATTTCAACACCTCCTAGAAGCTCTTCTAGTGCAAAAAGCACAATGGGTTATAAATTACACTTGGAATGTTATTTCGTTTTAATTCCTCCTACTCACACAAGCTCCTCCTACATGCAAGCATTCAGACTTTACCTTCAGATAATTCAATTTATAAAGCATGTTTAAAAACAGTTCTTCTGCTAATTAAAAATACTTTATACATTCATTAACTTTAAAATTAGGTCTTTATTACAAAATTCAACTTTGATCTATATAAATCTAATAATTGTGTTTTTAATTCAGGAAAACTTATTATATCACAAGCGTTGAGTGAGAATTTCAGCAAGTCTACTATAACAAACATTTCTGGTAACAAAAAAAAATAGAAAAAGCGTTTACAGATCCTGAATCCAGTTCGAAATTTTTTTTTTGAAAATTTCTAAGTTAATAAATACAAGCCGTTTTCGATTCCATAATAATATGCCGCATTTTGTATTTTATTTCACGTACCAGTAACGGACTTCTGCGTACCAGTAACGGACTTCTGCGTACCAGTAACCAGAGCTTCACGTACCAGTACTGGTACGCGTACCATAGTTTGAGAACCCCTGATCTATGTGATCGTCCAGATTAGGAACATAATCATTGCCCGTGTCTGATATAATTATTTTACAAAATCACTATCTATCAGAGATACAAACAAAACCGAAAGCAAAACACTATAATTTACGAAAGACAACTGAGCAGAATGACCAACACATGAACAAATAAACGACGCAGTAAGAAAGTAGCGGGAAAACTAATGATTTTTTGGATACGTATCGCCATCTATTGGGTGCGAAAACAATCATTGCTATAAACCCCGTATCAAACCAATCACAATAGCAATTAGCAAAGCAAAAAGACAGATGTTAGAACATTGCAGTCTGGACTTAAACTGAGGACGTACTCACCTAAGTCTTGGTATTTCAAATAGAAAAGTTCATGACGAACGCATAGATACGTCGTGGTGCTTAAGCCTGCTCTTCAGTAAACTTCCCGATTCCCCTCGCTAATGTTATTCCTATATCCTATGGGCGTAGGATGCATTCGTATTTTTAAAATATCTCCTCTGAAAATTAATATTTTTAACTTCTGTTTTCTTTGTACTATTCTTAAAGAATGTCTTTTTTTTCTTAGTTGTCAATTTGTTTCTAAAATATATACTTAATTTTATATGAAACGTTAAAATCTTATTCAGTTTCGCTAAGATTTTAACGCATAAAAATATAAATTACGCACATAATTTAGAAATATTTTATAACTAAGAAAAAAAAGAGACATTCTTTAAGAACGGTACAAAAAAAAAAACAGAAGTTAAAAATATAAATTTTCCGAGGAGATATTTTAAAAATACGAACGCATCCTACACCCATAGGAATAACATTAGCGAGGGGAATCGGGAAGTTTCCTGAAGAGCAGCCTTAAGGGGTTAATAATAAAACAATTTTTGCGATCACCCAAGTAACAAAAAATGCTCAAAATGGCTGTCTCTGTAGCAAATGACTGGTTCTATTCAACCTTTGTGAAGCATAGCATGTATATTCGTGAAGATGTTAACGTATGTGAAAAATTCAAACGTTTATTTATAGCATAGAGAGTTTTCAACCAAATTTAACACCGCTTTCCAAAAACTTGACAAAGAACAGTAGAAATAATATACTGCAATTAAAATAATATATTGAATATTTGATGAAATATGGGTATTTTTAGGAAATAAATTTTAACTGCTCATGCGCGAACTACAGCAAAGAATTGTCATGATTTGGTAGTCAATACTATATAGCGCAACTCATAAAAAACGTCAGTCAAATATCGTGAAAACTCAAAGATACAGACAATACAGCGAGCTAATTGATAAATTGGGGACGAAATCCCATATAATCTCCTTCCCAATTTATCAATTAGCTCACTGTATTGTGTGTATCTTCCTGAATTTTCGCGATATTTTAATGCACTTTATATAAGTTGCTCTATAGAATTGACTACCAAATCATGAAAAAATCTTTGGTATAGTTCGCGAATCCGAAATTAAAATTTCATACAAATACCCATATTTCATCAAATATTCAATATATTAATCTTTTAATTTCATTATACTATTTCTATTGTTCTTTGTTAGTTTTTAGAAAGCGGTGTTAAATTCGGTTGAAAACTCTGCAGGCTATAAAAAAAACATTTGAATTTTTCACAGAAACGTTAACATCTTTAAGAATATGTGTGCTTTTCTTACACAAATGCACAAAAACGTTGAACAAGACCTACATAGTCATTGTTAAATTTATTATGACCTCTCCCCCCCCCCCCCTTAATTGTCCTCGGGACTAAATCTCTGAAAAACATGAAGTCAAACATGTTCCTTATATCCTCAAAGTTCAAGGGCATAACTCATGAATTTCAGTAGGTATTCGACAAATGTCAGAGATTGAAAGTGTCCAGTCACAACCTCTTAATTTCAGGACATCAGTGTATAACTCATTACCACAGAAATATCTAGTTATTTAAAATGAGAACTCAGTCCGACTACACATATTTACATATTTAAACCCTTTCGAATGTCTCATACTAATGTTTTTAGATTTACTATCATTTTGTCTCTACAATAACTTTTTTTATTATCTGCATGTAGTAATGATAGTACATGTCTTTCCATTTACTATTAATCACTTCATTTACTTATTTTACAAAACTCAATCCGACGATACATCTTTTAAACCCTTTCGAATGTGGCGTACTAATAATAGACCTGTCTTTCAATTTACTATAATTTTGTTTCTACAATTACTTTTATTATCTTGGAATTCACAGTAATGATAGTATACATGACTTTAAATTTACTATTAATCACTACATTTATGTTTGTTATGCACTTCATTTATGTTATTTAACAAAACTCAATCTCACGATAAATATTTAAACCTTTTTGGATCTCATGTACTAATAACAGGACATGCTTTACATTTATAATCATTTTGTCTCTATGAACACTTTTCTTATCTGCATTTACGACAGTATGCAATTATATTTATTATTCATAACTTCTTTTATGTTCCGGTATTTTATAATAGATAGAAAAAAGAAGTTCGTTTAAAGATCTATAAAACCCGTTGCTAAGATTTATTTAAAACCATATGATATTCCAGATTCCTAGCGTTTCTATAGTATTATTTTTCAATGTGGTCTTTACTATATTGGCCAAAACGAACGTGCTTTAAAAATACCGAATAAAAAACACGTGTAATATTTATAATTAATAAAATCGGCCAATGCAAAACATTGCTGGGTGACGAACCACCCTTCGATTTCAATTTTGCTAAAATTTATCTCTAAATCCACTTCTATGGTTGAACTTTACTTTCCAGAAGCATTTCATATCTATAAATGCTATAAAAATGTTAATTGAGACTTCATTATTTCCATATTTTTAGATCGTTGGACGTCTCGCATAGTTTTTTTTCTTAATTTGTATTTACTGTTTTGGAATTACCAGTTTCTTTTCTCTTATTACTTTCACTATATTCCTATTGTGTATATACACGCCTATTAATTATAATACAGTTCCTTCCGTATATTCCTATTGGTGGTCCCCACAAATTTCAATAAACTTATTGTTCCAATATGAATAAATTCAGATTTTTTTTTTTGCAATATTTTGTTACTCGAAACGTCGTTTTACTTAATAAGAGCTACTACGATATTAGCATTAAATATATACAGCATAAAAGATTTACAAAATTAGCAGTAAAAAGAGAAGCGATCAGCCAATTAATTCTTCAATATAGATCAATTAGTAAATGTTTGCTATTAAAAATGCAAAGTGAAATAATAGGCGTACAATTTACAACAAATTACTATATCAAAAGTATGACAGTTTAACACACAGCGAGAAAGTAAAGCACAAAGTCGAAATGCAAGAAACATGCTATCATTCCTTGCCTTTCTGGATATCTGGGACAGATGTTTCACTTTTTAAGTGTATTTGAAACAAGAATGGGAGTAATTTTTTTGCGAATATTTTAAAAGATAAAATTGTTATATGATAAAACAAGTTTTATAACACTAGGAAAATGCAAAATATGCAAGTTATTATAAGTATAAGACTTCAATCGCCTCCTCTTCCAGCTGTACTCGAAACGTTTTATTTAATTACAAGGGCTACTATTATTGTTAAATATATACAACGTCAAGGATTTACAAAAGTAGCAGTAAAGATAAGAGATTAGCTATAATTAGTTCACCATCGATCAACTAGCAAAAGTTTTCTATTAAAAATGAAAAGTAACATAACAGGCGTATAATTTCCAACAAATTACGATATGAAAACTCTGACAGTTTTGAATGCACAGTCAGAAAATAAAGAGCGAAGTAAAAATGTAAGAAATATGCAATATCTGCCTTTCTGAATATTTGGGACAGATGTTTCACTTTACATATGTATTTGAAACAAGAATGGGAGTAATTTTTTTACGAATAATTAGAAATAAAATTGTTATATGATAAAACAAGTTTTATAATACTAGAAAAATGCAAAATATACAATTTGTTTTTAATAAATTTCAATCTGCTCCTCTTCTAGCCATTTAACGTCTAAACATCAGCTTATCTGTTTATAACTCTTTGTCGTAAAAGTAATTGACAGATCCTTTACGTCGATTATCATACTTGCCAATCCTCTCGTTTTTTGAGTACCACCATTTCAGAATAGAAATAACCATTTTATTTAATGGCAGAAATACTGTGGGGAAAAGAAATAGGCGTCTCTCATTCTCTTCACATCCTTTTTCGTTGACAACGATATTTGATTGCAATCTAATTTTCATTAACTATTATCCCGACAAGAAATAGATATCGAAATGATTGTTATATATATGTCCTCTACTATATATATATATATATATGTCCTCTACTATATATATATATATATATTATAGAGGACAGTACATGTACACTAAGATTTATGTTTAGTAAATTTTATGTGTAGGTTTTTGAATTTTTACGAGTTTCATATTTCCCGTGTAATGGTAAAAAGGTATTTTTTTACAAGGTCGGCAGGCAGACTAGAAATGATTCCTTAACCCTTTGTATCACCGCGTTGGATATCTCCAACATACCAATGTTACTTATACTGTGTGGTTTAATAGACTATTTTATTTATTGGTACTATCTTCCAACACATCAGTTAATATAAATTGTTCATAGGGTTCTCAACAAACACCGTTAGTGTGTTAATTTTTCATGCCAAAGTTTTATTTATCATTTGAGCAGTTTCACATCGTTATAATACTTCTTAAATTTTGTCGAATTAAAAAAAGGCTGGAAACGTAAAAAAAAAAATAGATTTTGTATAATGGTAAGTTCGTATACTTTACAATTTTGTATTAGAAAATTGACAATATTTATGAGAAGTATGTAAATGTCTGTTTATTGCAGATGTGAATGAATAAAATACTTATTCAGCAATTTTTTATTTTTATGTTTTATATATTTTTAATTATTTTGTACACGCTTAAAATGATGTATTCTAGTATCTGAGTAAATATTTTTCAAATCCGAGTTGTTGAGTCACAAAGGGATAAACATAACTAGACATTATTATGACACCTGATTTTATAATACAGGGGAAATGTTTGTAAGGTAAAGCAGGCTGTGCTGCAGATGACGCGACATGTCCACTTAAGGCTACTGTAATACAGGCTGAATAATCGAGCATTTTGTTGCCCACTTAGCCCAATCGCAGCGATTGTTGCTCATGCGGCTTGAAGTGTCGTGTCCGATCGTTCTGCTCCTACGGACAATTAAATGGCGGCGTGAGTCAGCCCGAACTGTAGGAGCCTTGTGTTCACTTATAACACGAAGGACGGACCTGAGACAGCCGTCGTTCGATCACAATAGCAGGGCACGTAGAGGAAAACCAATCGCGTGAAAGGGGGGCAAAGTCTTGTATGCCCCCGAAGTGGTTTTATATATGGGAACACAAAAATCATTAAGAGCATTATTCGAATTAGACAGTATTCGATTGTTATTATAGTATTATTTCAGAGAAGATTTTACAAAGTTTTAGATGCTAAGGCTATCACAAACTCTCGACGATTGAGTTTCCGATCTTAATATTATGAAGAGTTATAACCTAGATATTATGTTCTTTCTAGACTACGCAAGTTTATTAATCTTTTCTTTAATTTATGTTTTTAAGCATGGTGCGTTTATACACTCATATTGAGTGTTTATTATGTAGTCAGCGTAAGTTTCATCAGAATGGTCCCTATAAGCTAGCAATTATATGAGTGTGTGTGAAAACAATGAAGTAACCAGAAGAAGTGACCCGCGTCCGGATGACAAAGCGGAAGAGCACGTCTACTGTATGTCACTGTACATCACTGTACAAAATTTATTTGTTCAAGTATTACTTTATGCAATATTTAATAAGTAGTAAGTTATGCGGGAATTACACTCTTAAATAGAGGTATCATTGCATTTTTAATGCGATTAAACGAGAAAACTAAGTGACAAGATGGACGTTCTGCACAAACTGGACTTTCATAATAAAATAGAATCGTTTAGAAGAGTTCAAAATTTAAACTGCAGCTCAATCAAAATTGAGATTTAAAAAAAATTCGTCATTTTTCAAATGATTAATAAATGAAATGTTGAAAGTAAAGATCAACACGATCTTAAGATATTGTGCAATATTTTAAAAATGTACATTGTATATGAAAGATACGACCGATACATGCATATTTTAAAAAACATATATATATTTGAAGTGTACAGTGAATAAATTAAAGTGGCCTACCATGGTATCGCGAGGGCAGGAGGTTTTTCAACTGTTATACACACAATTCCATTTCCTTTCATGCAAACTACAAAGATATTAGGAAGTTTTAATTTCTTGCAATCAAGAACACACACACACACATGAAATCTGGTTTATATTCTAGTTCTACAGATGTTGGGATATCACCGCACAAACTGTGTAGAACGAGAATCCTCGCTATGAGTATATGAAAGTCGTCCAGAGGATCATACATCGACGACTCATTAATTTTAGAGAAAAATGCAAAAAGAAAAAGTATGATCTCATATTTCCTAACAGGTTTTAATGAATTACCATTGCACTGACCGAAAGTAAAGTACAGTGTGATTCATGAGTAAGTATACAACTTCCAGATACTGTGAAACAGGAATAGTTTAAAGGTGCGTTCCCCAAACGCAAGCCATAAGGTATGTGTACTCAGTTTTTTTTTTTCCTCGCGGCTGTGCGAAGTGACGTAGGCGTCGCGATAGATAGCTAGCGTGTCACGCAAATATCAGTAGAAATGGCTGAATCTGCAATGGAGAAAACACTGTTCTTCGATTGATCAAAATGGAATCTGTCACGATTTTTGCAAAGGCATTTTCGAACACTATTTGGAAACGAACCTCTAACCAGAAAATCCATTTATGATTGGTTTAAAAATTTTTAAACTACGGGCTGTTTGTGCAAAGTGGACAGAACTGGATCAACGGTTTGATGTGTGTCATATGACTAAGGGTGCACAAATAGAACATCCGTGACTGTTTTTCTGGTTAGAGGTTCTTTTTTCAAATCGTGTTCGAAAATGCAATTGCACAATGGTGACCGATTTTGTTTTGCTCAGTTCATGAACACAAAATGCCTTCTTCACTGAAAACGCAGCCGTTTCTACTGATATTCGCGTGATACGCTAGCTATCGCGTATATCACTTCGCACAGCAGCAGAAAAACAAACTTTATGAGTACGCCTACCTTACTGCTTGCATTTGGGGAACGGGCCTTAAACTGTTCCAGTTTTACAGCATCTGGAAGTTGTACACTTACTTATGAATCACCCTGTACATATTGCAATACTCACGAACCGAATACATTATCAGTATGTGAAGATTGCCCATAGTTTCAACCTGCCGCTTTTTAAAAGGCGAGCCGAAGGGCGGTCGTTCATTTGCATAACACATGCCTACTGTACATTTTATTCAATTGTTCCACTTTCACAAGCACCACTATTTTTATGTTATGAAGTCTTATTTTAAAAATATTGTTTCTCACCCAATTTGCAGTTTTATGAAGTTCAATAAAGCTTATATTCGGCGTTCCAGATGTGATGTCACTTTTTCCTTTTTCTCGAAAACTATGCGTTTTAGATGTAAGCTTCTTTAGGCGCTTTTCATGTACTGATTCTCGTTCTGCAAAGCTTGTGCGGTGGTATCCGAATACCCTGTATGTATATATATATATATATATATATATATATATATATATATATATATATATAAATCATAGGATAATATTATAAATATTTAAAGCACAAAGCTTAAATACTAAATCAACCATTCTAAGAGTCAAAGATATAACCTCCAATTAGAAACTTCCATAAAGTTTGAGAAACTTATGAAATAATAACAATAGCTGCCAACATTCAGTTTCTTGAAAATCCGAAGAAGAATATTTTGAACCAGAAAATGTTTTAAAGTTGTACCAGAGATAAATATGCCATGTTAAATAATTTTTTAAAAATAACTTTTATGGTACAATGCATTTTTTTACTTGAAAAGGAAAAACCTGGATGGTTTGAAGCTATATGCAACTAATCGACGCTATAAGCGATTCAATTTCAATATTTAATGAGAAAAATAATTAAATTTTGGAGTAAACTTTTTTTCCTACTTATGTATCTAGTTTTTTTCATGAAATAAGCATAAAAAATCATTCATTTTTTCCAAAATAATAGACGTCTAAATAATATCAGTTATGTCATTCAGTAATTTACTGTTGTTCCTTGTGCTGCTTTTTCCGCAATCAATATAAAAACAGTTTCTGGTGTATTCGATATTGACGTACAAAAACTTGCACGTATTCCACATATAGTTGCTAACTTATGCTTTTTGGTTCCCACTAAAATATAATACAAATTTTCACCTTCTTTAATTGCAGATTTCGACTATTAAACAAATCAAAAGTTAGTATTAAGTTTTAGTGGCAAGAAAACAGTAAAAGTTGGCAGCTATCTCCATATTTATTTAAATTTTTACATATAAAATACTCCCGTGTTAAAAAAAACAAACAAAAACATGCAAAATTCTATAGCTATATTCCCCCCCCCCCCTCACCCCAGAAAAAAAAAATAAACACCCACCGGAATACTTTAAAAGAAATATTTAACTAAAATACTTCATTTTTAACATTTCCAAATTTTTAAAATGGAAAATAGCAATATCAATAATACTGTACTGAAGTGTGCTGGCAAACATAGGTTTAGATTAAAAAAAATATTTAAGTACATGGTTGTTCACATGGAAGTTTTTATACCTACAAATTAAATACATAATTCTGGCATTTAGAAATTTTAATTTCAACGATACAAAAACTTAAGTGTAATGTATTAATAATGGGTAATAACCTTTACCCCTTTCTGTTAATTTTGCAATTGCTCCTTTTTAGAAACCCAATCGTTGCAGGAGCACTATTATGAGCAATAAAAACAAACTTAAAAGAAACTTTAGTCAGTCAAAACTTTCATAATTTAGTCAAAAATATCAGCTGTATTGATAGAAATAATTTCCAAAAACTCCTCGCTTATTTTTAAGTACACATGTCTGCGAATAAAAACTGAGTGGAATTTCGTGAATCTATTTTCACGAATTACAATGCAATAAACAACAAATATTGAAATTATAGATTTGATTATTTAAATTTCTATGGCTATATCACGAATTTTTCCAGCAAAGACATTATTTTAGGTTATATTATTTTAAAATTTCTTTAATTGCGCTGGATATTATTTCTTTTACTTCGTATTGAATGAATTCAACTTTCATGCAATTAATTTTTTTTTAAGCAGATGCATTAACTTTAATATGCACTATGAATGCACTTTTTTTAATGAAGTATCAGTTTCAAATTAACAATTTATCTTTCCGAAGTTTTTTTTAGACATTTGTGAGTACATTCTTTGCTAACTCCAAAGCAGTTTCAACACATCAAACATGAAAATTTCAGCTTTTATTTGAATATAAAAGTATTGTAAATTGACATTTGTCAATCTTTGGTACTCAACTTTAATCAATCGTGCTTATTCACACTGGTAAAGATCTTTGACATAATTTGAAAAATCTTAAAATGTATGAGAGTACGAATGTGTCTGTAAAAACGAAATAAAGAAAAAGATTACGTAGATCTAATTAACAATGACACGTTTACCAACATAGATAAGGAAAAATAATAAGCTCAAATCCTAAATCTGTGTGTTCGACTACGTATGCCACTGTGTGTGCCAGGGTAACCTTTTTCGGGGAAACATGACGAGAATTCGTGTCACTTTCAAAAGATACTCATTTAAAAAGCTATTTTTTATTTTATTTTATTAAACTTTTAATTAACGTTAAGCAGTGCAGCATTTTAATAGTTTCTCCATACATTTTTTAGTACCTAACAAATACCGTGCATTATTTTGTAATGTGATGTAAATCAAAGACAGAAATTAATAAAGTGTTAGTCTCAACATAAAAACACATAGCAATTTTAAATAAAAAAATAAAAATAAAATTATAAAATCTTTAAATTTTCAGATTCAAAACCTGCTCTTTATAGCTTTCCAATTCGTTATTTTTGCATCCACAATCTCTTGTAGCCGTATGAGTTAGATCTAACTACATATATAGACTATATACTTTCTGAAGTTTGCCATCTGTAACATCAGGGCAATGTTGTCAAGATTGGGACTTTTTTAGAGTTCAAAATAGTTACCAATTTTTGCGGCTAGAAATCTTCGCTTTAATTAATCTCGAAATGTCTCATTGAATAAAGCAAAGTTACTATTCTGAAATAGTGGTAGATTTTGAATAAAAAATTATCCAACTGTTGCCGAAGTCTGGCAACATTGCAACCATGGTTAATGCAAATGTGTTCGTGAAAAATGCATTTTCAGATTTATACTGCTTTTTAAGCTCGCCGCGATGACTACTTAGGGTGTACTCCGATTGCGATCTCACCACGAGTAAAAAAATATATTGATGTGGCAGTGTGGTAACAGATTAAAATTTATTACAACTCATCACCATTTCATCTTAACCAAAGCCTATTATTATTGTAACGAAATTATGAAATGCTACATACGGAAAAATAACTATAACTATCAACCGGCAAAGAGATGAAAGTTTGTTTGCATTAAACTTATAAATACAGAATAAGGATTATTTTTTTTTGACTAAAAGAGTTGTAAAAAATTCCGAAGGAAGAACCGAAAAGTATCAAGTTTTAAAGCTTAGAACTGCTATCTATATATCCTACCACTTTTAATTATTAAATTTAAAAACAACAGCTGAGAAATTAATAACGCATTTTAGGCAAAGACTGTAGTAAGTTAAACAAAGATAAATTACACATTCTAATTGCTTACAAAGATAACCTTGAAAATTTAATAGATTTCGAAGAAATAATTTGAACACGGAAGTGGTAGCAAGATAAATTATGCATATTTAAATATTTCATAAATATTCAGCTATCTAGTTGCAAAAAGATTATTCGTGCGTGCCTGAAATTAATTTTGAAGTGGCTTAAAAATATCAGATTTACACTGGAAAAAGGGCATTTGTTGACAACAGCATGAAAAAGTAGTTAAAAAAAATACAGTCTTACAATTATTTTATAATATGTCTTACCACAGATTCGAACCCAACCCACAGCATGGATAACCACAATGCCGTCATGGCATAATAGTTTTAAGCGTGTTCTAAAATTCTTCCGTTGAACAACTTTAATCATTTTGACACATTCAAGGACTCGTTTTCTTTCTCATTTGCCTGAATATTTCAAGTATTCACAGCTAGGTGCCTAAGAATCCAACACTGTTCCCCATTTTCCTATAAATTTGAGACACCTTAAGTTATAGACGATTTCCACTCGACGATCACCATTCAGTCATTGCCACATCTCGAAAATGTGGATATGTATGCGTGTATATCTATATGCAAGTAAAGGGTTGTAGTGGGTAGCTTCCCAAGTACTCACCCGGACTGGGTTTTAGAAAAAAGACCCGGGATTTTACAGTCACAAGGCTTGTAGTGGGTAAACTTTTCTGGTACCCACCCAACTACCCGCCTGGGCTGTTTTTTTTTCAAGCCTGGCAAGTAATAGCGTTTAGTAAGTGTTTAGCAAGTAATACATTTTCTTATTGACTATATTATAGAAACGGTTTTTATAAGTTAGCTCTGGTTTGAAATATGGTTGAAAAATAAATTGGATACCAAACTCGTTGGTTCATTTTTTTCCGTACATGTATTGTATACAGTTCTTACGACAAGAATTGATAACATACCCGCCCACGGACTGTTCAATCAAGAATACCGTTTGCACGTTATGGTGTTCGCTAACACACTCATGATTGCAATAATTTTCCTTACACTAACATTTTCGGAAGGTAAAGTTTTGCTGAATTAAGTCCCATTCAGGTGAAACATGATTGTCGTATCAACGTAAAATGAGAGTTAGCAATAAAAATATTTAATTGAGTAATAGAATAAATAAATAAAAGAATACTTATCGGTTTTCTGTGGTTTAAAAATGATTTAAAACTGGTTTAGATACCTATCAAGCATTGTACCAGCTTATTTAGCTAGGTACCATAGTAAAACCCGCTTTACCCTATTATGGCACAATTATTCTAACTTGGGCCTATCTGCACTCTATTTTGAGTAATTTTACAATATCTAGCATTATACCAAACTGCATAAAAATGATCAAAATCCTAATAAGATAATTTTACACTCTGAACCGCCAACGTTCCCCATGTGGAACATTGGAATTCAAATGAGCATAAACAAAAACAAAATAAGATAAATCATTAAATTACATAAAAATTCATTAAAACAGTAAGAAATACAATAACCATCAGAGCACTCTCATTTGAATTCTAAAAGGTATAGATAGAGTAAAAAGCATAGTCTACTATATTTACGTTTTTTGTTGCGTTTCAACAAGCTACAGGATGGGAACCACAAAAAAAAAAAAATTAAAAAAATACTTCGTAATCCGTTATAACATATCTTTAAAAATATTTTCTTATATTCAAAATAGATTAAACAAATACTTAGAACGACACAGCATCACATAGTTTATGTTGTACTTGTGGAGCATTGGCGGGTAAAGGGTTAATATATTTGATTCTGGTGAAAATACGTTTTTGAATGAAATAATTGGAGAAAAGTATGTCCAAAAGTTATTTACATTTAAAAGTTAAATTTGCCTGTGTGTACAACGTTTATGGCGGAATGAAACGAAAAAGGTATTTCATTCTTCCAAAATTCTGTCTAAGACATCAAATATTTTTACCTTCCGAAAACATGTGTAAGAATAGTATCATGATTTGTGTATGTGTTGAACACGATAACTGTCAAACGGTAATTCCGGAGGAGCTCCCAATTGGGGAATATGTTATAAACCACTGTTATGAGAACTGTACAGATTTTCGTATAAATCGGCTTACGGATTGGGCATTTAAATACATTTTTAAACCATTTTGCAAGCGATTCTATAAGGAAAATCATCAAGGAACTGCGACAGAGTTAAGTGATAAATATTGCGGCGATGTTATCAAACATTAGTAGCGTAGAGGTAACGCCTCCAGTATCAAAACGGGAGGTTCAACGCTCGAATTCAGAAGTTTATTTTTCAGTAAGACTCCGACATCACAATTTTGATATCTTAAATTTTCGTCTTATACCTTAGATAATCAGCATATGCCAAGCCGCTGAAATACAATTTAATGAATTCAAATGTAGTTCAATAACCACCCAACATTTTCTTAAAAAAAAATATTAGAGTATTAGAACTATCGAAAAGGAAAGATAAGCATTATAAGTAAAAATGCCAATGATAAAATTATGACAGCTTGGAATTCCATTCTAAAACGCTAAGAGCTGTTTAAAGAATCTGGTACATGCCATTTTGACATTTTACCTGCAAGTCATTTTCGAATAATATGTAAAACTACAGTACAGGAATCTTATCAGACTACCCCAGTTCAGTTTGCATATTACAAATAATTAAGTATAAACTTGATGCCAATTATTTGGTAACTAACAAGGAAGGTCTCCTTAAAGCGCATACTCAGAAAATTTTGAAAAAAATGCTAATGAAGCTACACATGTATATAATAAAGGAAAAGTGAAATTTAACTGCGGAATCCAAGTAGAAAATCTGCAAAAAAAACTTTCGAGTATTTGGCGCAAAAATACACGATTTGACTAGCCACATTTTTCCTACGCCAAACGCAAACGATTTTAATGCATTTTAAACTTGTAAAATTGATTATTTGAATGCGTAATATTTAAGGAATTTACTTAAACTATGAAATATTTACTATTTTTTGTATAATATATAGAAGCTGCTTGTTGCAGTTATTTTTACCACTGAAAAAATATGTTCTATGTTTTGGAAGCTGCAAATATCTATTTTATGTTATAGCGAAACTGACATTTAAGTAATGTGTATTATTGAATTATTGAATCTATGTTTATTTTCACTTTTAGTTAACTATCGAAATTAAAAAAAAATATATGAATCTGAAAGGCATATTAAAGTAAGCGAAGAGTTTGAAGAAATTCTTGTTATGAGACCTGTTTGAGACTTTTGTAAAATTTGAAAGCGTAAAATTTTCATAAGCTTAAAAAATTATACGAATGGGTTAATTCTATGGCACATGATACCATACCCTCTTGTTCAGAATCGTTTGCATTTTGTGTTCAACATTTTCAACTCTCTATACGTTTGCATTAATATTAAAATATTTTTTAAATCAGCTTAAATAAATCACTCACGTTTTTTTCTCTATTTATTAGCGATTGAATGAATTTTTGCCTATTGTTTTATCCTCTATTCCACGATTTTTCCAATTTAAATGGCTTCAACGGCTGTACAAGTAATTTTTAAATTTATTTTAAAAGGAAAAGCCTGATGACAAACGGACTCGTTACACATTTCTATATCGAAGAAGCCGTCGTTTCCATAGCAACAAAAACTTTCTTAAATTGACAAAGTTCAGAATCGGGCTTATTTTTGAACTTGAAACAATTTTAATCAATTTAAATTTTGTTTAAAATCGTAAAATACAATCGTTTAAATTCCATTATATATACATATAAATGTGTAAAAATTGTAGTTAACAATTTATTATGTAAGTTAAACATGCATAAACAAGTTCAGTATGAAAAGTTTTTCCTTAAAGAGTATTTGTCATAAAAGCGTATTTTTTTAACACCTTGAAAGGCGGTGGGATATAATATCCTACTTAATTTTAATTCCCAAATGCCACAATGACACCGGAATTTCGGAATCAAATTTTACTTTTATAATATACGTGAAGAAACTATTTTACTTATTTAGAAATAAATTTGTGGTTAAATCCCGGTGTGACTCAATGATTTCAACATTTTAGAAACATAAGTGCTTTGCCCCAGAAAGGGTTAATTTCATTCCATCGCCAACCGGTGATAAATCGCCAAATAAACGAAATTTTAATATTTTTTTACAGACATTATATCGAGGTTCCGCAGAATTTTTTTTCTTTTTTTATAGACGTATATATCCTCATGAGAAGAACATTCCGATTTTTTTCAAAATTTTCCGAGTATGCGCTTATGGAGACCTTCCTTGTAAGATTAACAAAATAAATCTCAATATTTTATTTACTTACTAAAATATAAAACACGTATGGAACCCATATTTTATTTAAATCATAGAAATAAAATTTTAAGTAATTTTGATACCTTATTATTTGATCTAATAAATTTTTTGGTTGTTGGCACATCATGATCATGCATATTATTTTTTGAAAAAATTAGCTCGCGAATGTTGAAAAGATTCGCCATCCCTAATCTAAACTATAGTTGTTGCCGCGGCTCCACTCGCGTGGAAAGCATGTGTAATCAGATGACCAAACGGACATCAGAGATGGTTTTCATTTCCTGTAACACGACTTGAACACAATTGCTTACAAAAGAAGTAATCTTCTGTATTCGGGTCCGCAACTAAGTTTGGCATCCAATATGAGCACCGCCAAGTATATGCAAATTACAACAATGGTTACAGATTACAGCAACGAAAATAACTTTGCACCAAACCACGCTCGCTAAATAATGCCACTTGTCATTAGACCGGACTATACGGAAGGGTCTTCTTTAAAAATATAGCGCCGATTTCATTTTTCCATGTTTTTGTGTAATTTCTTAAACTGGCTAATGTCCCGTAATAGAGTTCGCCATCGTAAGGTTGTCATCAAGTATAGGGAGAAAATTATCACTTCGGATACAATCAAATGTTTACCGCATACAAAGAAAACAAAAGGTTTGTGTTCTTTGGTTAAGGTTTGTTTTCTTTGTAAGGGGGCGAACATGTTGCAACGATGCAATTAATTTTGCGCCAAATCACTCTATAAAATACACCAAACGTCTGTGGGATTTGAGTAGGATCTTTTCCCAACAGCTCTATAACTAAACAATGTATAACATTGTTTAATATGCTAAAATAAATCCCTAAAAAAATACCTAACAGTGAACTTTATAGTCACATTCTTCATTCTATTAAATCTTATACGTAATTCAGTTCTATCCCATGATAGGTAATGATTCTAGGTTGCTATGGTGATTGCGTTTTATTTAAGATTGAGTCTTTTGTTCGTATTACTGAATTTAAAACCGAATTTGTATACTAAAATTGTTCAGTTATAGAAAACAGTCTACCGACAGTTTTTTGGATAGATGTTTCCGAAGACATAGGTATTAAACGGAAAAACAATCTAAATATAAATTTCAAGTTCTGAAATTTTCAAAGCTTAGGCTTAAGTTTACCATTGGAATTTTCCGTAAATGTCAACAAAAGATGAAATTTTGCGAACTTAAAATATATCTATTTTATTACGAAAATTAATCATATAATAACAGACGATATTAATTCATTTTTACTGAAGCTAGTTATATCACGAACGCACTCCATTTGTCACGTTTGATGTACAATTCCCAACTTGTTATATAAAGTAGATGATAAACAAAAATGGCCTTGTAGTTTTGTTTTTCTTCTACTAAAAGATTTACATAAGTGTGCATCGAACGGTTGTTTTCCTTGAAAATGCACTTTCATTTGCTAACCTTATTAATGGCTTATGGTAGCAGATGTGCTATCTTATTTGCAGAGCTGACTTTTTGCCTATCTTGCTTACAGAGATTTGTTAAACGATATTTTTATGAGTATTAACCGATATTTTCACATACGCACAGTTTCCAAACTTTTTTGTAGATTGCCAAAATTACTTTAATAAAAAAAAATTCAATTATTTATAAAAAGCTTA
The DNA here is from genome assembly GCA_963931845.1 of Maratus michaelseni. Taxonomy (NCBI): domain Eukaryota; kingdom Metazoa; phylum Arthropoda; class Arachnida; order Araneae; family Salticidae; genus Maratus; species Maratus michaelseni. Next base: position 377,405,463 of record OZ007587.1, on the reverse strand, counting down.
TATAGTTTAAGATACGCCCTTAGTGGTGTGCTACAGTTGTGGCAGCACAGGGCTTCGCTTCTGGAAAAAAACAATGAAAATCATCGAAATATTCAGCATGCGTTTGCTTGAGAGTTGTTTATTTCACGATAAAATTGATATTTCTAAACCTTTTTTTTTTTTTAAATATGAAAATATAAAATACTAGCAAAACCCGCGGCTTTTAATAATTGTTGAAATATGCCAAGTGGTATTCGTGGGCCTATTTTTATTAGAGAAAATTATACTGCTACAGATAATCCTAAAAATACTAATTAAGCCACATTTTGAGTAAAGTTCATTCTTATACTGCATTAGGTGAACAGGAGACTTAAATGAATGAGAAGAGCTAAAATTAAGTTCAAATAAAGGATAATTTAGAATGTATTTTGAAGGTTTTACGCTCATTTCATTTTACTTTTAAAAATGTTTAGAAACTATTCTAAGCGAGTATTTATATCTTAAAAGTAAGCACCATGTCAAATTCCAAGCTTCTAGTTAAGCAAATTTCTATAACAATTATATCCCAGAAATCGCAATTTTCGAATTTTTTTTTTTTTTGGTTGCTTTACACATAATTTTTAATTCTTTAAAAACTGTTCTGTGGATGAATTTATGTCTCTAACGTAACAGCCTTGTAAAATTTCTATCCCTAAAAATTTCAGATAAATCATAATTTAGAAGGCTTTTAGAATATTTCCCACTCATTTCCCACTTTTAACTTTCCAATTTTTTTAGAAACCGTTCTTAGCGAGCACGGAAATCTTTAAAATAGCCACCATGTCAAATTTAAAGTTTCTAGGCCAACAGCATCACTAAAATCGCATTTTTAGAGCATTTTCTGCTGCTGCACCTTTTTAAATTTCGAATTTTGTAAAAATTGTTCTGTGCGAGCATTTACGTCTAAAAAATTACAGGCATGTCAAAATTTTAAGTTTCTATCCCTAACAATTCTGAATAAACCATAATTTAGAACGTTTTTCCCTCATTTTACATCTTCAAATTTCGAATTTTTAATAAACTGTTTATACCGAGCGTCTCCATCTTAAAAGTTACCACTATTTTAAATTGCAAGTTTCTAACCCGAATAAATCAAATTAAATTACAATTTAGAACGTTTTAGGCTCATTCAACCCTTTTAAATATCGAATTTTTAACAAAATGTTCTGTGTGACCATTTACGTCTTAGCAACAACCACATCAAACTTCAAGTTTCTATCCTTAACAATTCCATAGAAATCGTAATTTAGAACGCTTTCCTGTCATTTCCCCATTCTAAATTTTGAATTTCTTTACAAACCATTTGTATCTTAAAAGTTACCATCATGACAAATTTAGAGTTTCTAGTCCTTTCAGTATCACAAAAATCGTAATGTAGGACTTTTTTCTATTTCACGCTTTAAAATTTCGATTACAAAACAACTGTGTGCATTTGCATCTTAAAAAGTAGCAGCCATATCAAATTTCAAGTTTGTCCTTAATTACATAGAAATCGTAATTTAGAACGTTTTTTAGAAATTTTTTCCCTCATAACCTTTTTAAATTTCGAATTTTTTTAGAAACTGTTCTTAGATAGCTTTTAAATCTTATAAGTAACTACTTTGTCAAATTTAAAAAGTTTAACCCCCTTTAGTATCGCAAAAATCGCAATTTTAAAACGCTTCTCGCTCTTCCAACCCTCTGGGGCCAGTGGCACAGATATAAAATATAGACTATGTTAGAGCAGGGACTGCCACCATTAATTCGCCCCCCCCCCCAATTACTTTTGAAATCGGTTCGCTAGTTTCAGAGATTTCATAGAAATTTTAGTTTAGAATGTTTTCGCTCATTTCATCCTTTTAAATTTCGATTTTTTTAGAAACTGTTCTTAGAGGGCATTTACATCTTATAAATAACTACAATGACAAATTTCTAGCCCCTTCAGTATCATAAAAATAGAAATTTTCGAACGTTTTTCGCTACCGCCCCCTCCCTTTGGTGTTGTAACAACGACATAAAGTATAGCGCATGTTAGAGTAGGGACTATCACCCTCAACTTGCCACCATTACGTTTGAAATCTGTTCGGTAGTTCAGAGATACCATGCAGAATTTCACGTTTCTAGGCCCTTCAGTATAAAAAAAAAATCGCAATTTTAGAAATTTTTTCGTTTTTGCACCCTCTGGAAGTATGATGTTTAGTCTGTAGCCATTATTATGCCGTAATTTCCGGCGTATAATTCATGGCTCAATTAAGCAAGTTTCGAACCAGAAATTTTAATTAAGTAAATAAGTATCGCGTTAGAATAAGACATTTTATTAAATAAAATTTGGTTGCAAGTATGTTTATTTCATCAGCAGATTACACACCGTGCCCTAATCTAGGTGGCGCCTAGCGCACGACAAATATAGACTAAATACGAACTGTCAAGAGGTCGGTGCTGTTGATTCTGATAAAAGGCTGGCTGTCAGGCCCGGGCTGAGAGCGTCTTGAGGGTGATGGACAGGGGTTGATGAAGGCGCTTTCATACTAAATCGTACATCCATGATGCCATCGCTAAGGGCACCTCAGGCAGTGGAGCATGCTAATTTCGGTTTATTTCTGCGATTATATTTCGATGTATTAAAAAAAAATTTACTTTTCAACTGTGCAAGTGGTGCAACTTAATAAAACCCATAGGTTTTCTAACAATTATTTCTGAAAAATAGCGGTTTAAACTTTTACAAGGGCGCTAAAAATGGAATGATCCAGCGTATCGTAATTATATTTTTTAAAGAAATTATTTTAATTGAAACTGAAATATTTTTGTCTCTTAAAGGGTAACACCATGTATGTAAGCAGAGGGAGGGGTAGAGGCTACAAGGCCTCCCTCCCAAATCTTGTATACGAACGATTCTCCCATAATTTTGATTTTTAAGTCCCTTAATTTTTATTTTAGTACATATTCTTGGTTTTCTTTTATTTCTTATATATCATAAAACATGCCATTTCATGATTGTATGACGATATTAACGAGATAAATAAGTGTTGAACGATTTTGAAAGCCAAAATGTAGCATTCAATTCCTTACCGTACCTTGTCTCTGATGCTGAATTTTAAGTTTAAAGCTGTCTGGATAAAATGGTTTCAAGAAAAGTAGTTCTACTGAATTTTAACAAAACGAACTATTGTTTTATATAAATATGTAACAAAAATCAGGCAGTAGACATTTTTTACGGTTATTTTTTAAAACTCTGTCCCGGTATTTTAGATTCCTTACAGTCTCTTGCAAAAATTATGTGCAGAAAATCACCCCAGATGCAGCCACAATCTCATCTCTTTAATTTTTTTCTCATACATACATAATTATGCTAGAGAAAAAAAGTAGTTTGACAGGAAAATTTCTTCAGAGTTTAAATCGGTATTTAAACATCAATTTCAAGCATTTTGGATTTATTGGTAGTCTTACCGTCCCCAAGATTTATTCCCGAACTTTTAGAGATAAAAGAATTTTGTTATTTAGTTCATTATAAATAACTGTTAAGCAATTAACATTGTGTCTACCACTTAGGCATAACATGACTTGTCTAAAAATAAGTGGTGGTTTTCCTTACCACCCTTATTCTATTTCATTATTAAATGGATGTTAAGGGTTTCACAGGGATAGTACAGTATTAAACACCAATGCAGAACAAGAACATGTTTAATTGCAGCAACAAGAAAGTTTAAAACGAAGTTTAAAAATGCTGTTTTACGAGTATTAAGTTTAATTTCACAAGTTTCTCCCATAATTTTAACTTTCAAGAATAAGAAAGTATCATACTCATTAATATCCAAATAGTTTTTTTTTCTTCATTTGAAAATTATTAAAGATCTTTTGAAAAATCGGGTAAATCCGAACTCGACCCGAAAGAGTTCCAAACCTAACCGAAACAATTGAAGTCAACTCGATACACAATGAAAAAATATAGCGTGTACCTGACACGGTCGGATTTGGGTAAAATCTCGTTACCCGACATGATGCAGGGCTCTAGTGCATATTTGTGTGTTTGAAAAAACATCTTTTCAAAAAACAGTGAGATATAAAAATTGCTTCTTTTATTTTCAAACACTACTCCAGAAAAACAACTTTATTTTTAACCCTGTTAACATTAGAATTTCCTCTTCTGTATTTGAATAAAACTGTTTCAACAAATTATCTGTCATCGTGATTGCTTATGAGTGCGGTATACATTTTTTGTCATCTCGTGGTCCATTACTGGTACATAACTGGTACATTTACCTTATGCGCCGCTGTGGATTACAGACGGGAAATTAAGTACTGAGTGAAACATTATCTTTGCATATTTTCCTATTTGTTGATACTACAATGCAAAAACGTTTCTTATTCTACGAAAATATAATATAACCACGAACGAAAATATACAATAACCTCTTCGAGTTACCCATGATTTTGAAAAGTGTTCTTTATCTTTAGACACTTTGAGAAACAATTATATATTTTCGAGATTTAAAAGAAGTTATAAAAAGTTTCTTTTGCGGACATTGATTTTCGAGAAACGTTAAGAGCATTTTACATTCTCTCCAAAGTTGGAATTTAAGTTCTGAAAAAAATTTGCAGGTTTACGTCGATCATGACTTCCAGAACCCAAAACCACACCCAGTTCAAAACTTTATCTAATATCTATTTTATTATGTATTAGGCCGTTTTGTCAAACCGGAACATGTGTTTTGGATTTATCAATTCTTAAATATTTTCAGCTGCGCAATTGATTTTATACATGAAAGAAAAACGAAATATTAATTTTAAACAAAATAATTTTAATGTTATTACTTTACCATGTTTGTCTGTAAAACATTTTGTTGAACATAGAAATGTTTACTTGTGAACTGATAGCATCCAAAAAAATCTATTGTGCTGTCTTTAAAAAAAAAAACTTTGACATTCTCTCTATATGAAGTCTAATAAAGAATACAAGAAAATTAAACATGGCTAATTTTTTTAGAGTTTAAATGTCGAGCATTTTACATTTTATCACTTTATTTCAAAATGGCAGTCAATTAAACGAAAAATTTGACAAAAAAAACAAAAACAAAAAAAACTCTAAACTTTTTCAAAAAATAACCCATGTTACTTGAGGAAAGAGAAAAGCCACACCTGACATGAGCAGCTGAAAATTAAGCATTTTATTACATATTAATGATTTAACATAAAAAAAATTATGTAGATCATTCTAAGATTCTATTATAACAAGGAAATCGGTAAAAATGAAGCGCGTTTTTTGCCAGAATTCGGCAAATGTTAGTTTAAATTATTTTCAAACTAAATAAGAAGTACTTAGGTATTTAATAATTTTATTATTCTAAATAGTGCATAAAAGCAGGACAAAACAAAAAAAATGACTACAGTGAAATATTTGAAGTATTAAAGTGGGGGGGGGGGGGGTTAAGAGAAACATTTTGATCTGGTATTTTTTTTGAGGGGGGGGGGGAGGACATTACATTCCGGGTTAAGAAAACTGATTAATATACTATAAAAACTGCTCGGGAACTTTTCTGAAAATCAGTAGCAACAAAAGAATTTACTATTTAAAATATATATATATACATATAAAGTCGTTACGTGTGTGATTTTTCAGAGTCACACGTAACAGCGACTATACTATTTAAAAAAAAAAAAATATTACTTTAGACTAACAGGTGTCACTACAAAAATGATTCTGTGTCTTGTAATAGCAATAAAAAAAGTAAAACGTTATCTATATAATTTCACTTCCAAATTTGTCTCAATTTGCAAAAAACTCTAAAAGTCACACACGTAACGGTGGAATCGCCCTTGCAGTAAATTCTGCGATTACATTAAGTTCGTTTAAAATTAAACAATTATGTAAAATTGCGTTTATTTATAAATAGCACTGAAAAACATTGACAAATTTGAAAAATGTGCATTGCTGTTGCTGAATCATTAAAACTTGCTTCAGCGGTGCACAAAAACTGTCATATTTAAATTTTCCAAGAAGGAAAAATTTCTAAAACAGCGAAGCTGTATAAATAGCGCTAGGGAATCGTTTTGAAAAGTTAATTGCGCATAACTAGTTTGATATGGTCTGTTGGTCACAAATATGATGCTATACAGAAAAGCCGCGTGTGGTTGTGCTTATGCGCACAGTCATTATCTATGATAAAAAAATATTGCCATATAAAAAATAAAAAACATAAAATGTTATCAATATTAAAATCATAGTATGAAAAAATAATATAGTAGGACTATAATCTGGAAATGAGGAGAAAACACGTTGACATTGGTGTGTACGACTGGTGGCTCGTGCTTGGATGTTCCATAAGCAAGCGTGTTATATTGCTCAGTGACAGATTTATTAACTTTGGAGGCTCTAGGCAAATATTCTTAAAGGGAATCTAGACTAGATTATATATACTTTTAACTTCTTAAATCAAGCACCTATTTTAGATTTGTGGCGAACACGCCATGTCAAACGTCCGAATGCCCTAACGTAACTAAAGCCCTGCCACTGATAGTTCAATTTGCCCTATTCGACAAATGGATTTAGATTTTGAGATCCTGTACTGTTATGTTTTAGAGGCTTCTCTTTCAATAAACCTACAGAGAGTGAAACTTCTCTTATACAGGATGCCTCTAAAGCCCCCTTACCTTGTTTTGAGAAATAGGATCTAAATCTAATATTTTTTGCAGGCGATCTGGTAGAATACATTTAAAAAGAAGAACTATCTATTGTTTGTACTGGTTTATATGGTTTAACTTACGAACAGGAGCAAGGACACATCAACCGCAAGTTCAGAAAATCAGCCCTTGCCAGAGTAGCTATTAAACTTTAACAAAATCAAGAACTGCTGTTAAAGATCGTTCAAGCAGATCACCGTCATCACATGTCTGCGAAGAGTACAAGAAATGGTTACGCGTAACCTCAAGTCATCCAAGCAGAGACTTAACTGGAATACCTCAATTTCGAACTATTGTTTGGAAAACTACGTTTTCAGTTTAACAAACAATCCTACCACATCCAAACCATTTATAAACTTGAAACTGAAGATTCAGCTTGACAAGCTATGCATTAACATTTGCTGGGAGTTGTAGAGAATGGAAACTTAATGTAGGTGAAGAAGTCCTGACTTTTCATAGGTAATCCACCCCGTAGACGAGCAGAAACAACGTCTTTTGAAAATGTTCTATCGAATTCTTTGCCAGGATCAGACTTAAACTTATGGAGGGCTCTGGGGGAAATGATTTCATTCACCCCCCCCCATGACATTTTTTTTGCCGCAATTTGCACTAAGAAAAATAACTAAGTTGTGGTGCCCGTTTGCCCTTGAAATAGTCAGGTCCTGTCCCTTGAAAAAAAAAGATTCAAAGCCTATTTGTCAAATATGCATAGATTTTAAGGGCATCTTATATATGAAATTGACAAATCCCATTTGTTTCTACACTGTTGAGTCCAGCAGAGATGTCCAAAGCGGCACCCGTAGGCGCCATGACACCTTTTTGAAGGTTTTCTTGGCAGCCTTTTAAATGTTTGTCACTGGGGGTTAAAAAAAAAAAAATCCAATTTTAAAAGATGCATTCTTTAAAATTAATTTCTGGCTCTTATAATAGGCGGCATAAAAGTTTGTGCGAATTTTTTTGAAATAGGCCTCTCTCAAAAATGTAATTCTAAGTTTACTATAGTTTATGCTTTGCAATTAATTTTTACACAGAAAATACTATAAGGACCTTACATCGTAGGAGCTTCACCTGCAAAAAAATTCGATTTAGAACCTATTTCTCAAATATCTATAGATTTTAGCGACATCTTGTATATGAAATTGATAAATCCCGTTTGTTCCTGATATATTGCGTCTCCTGTAGTCTACACCAGAGCTGTCCAAAGAGGCGCCGCGGGCGCCCTTGCATCGTAGGGGCCTTATGGCTCACATTCTGCATCTTAAAAGGCGTCTGTGTATCGCTACGCCTACTTTAGTGAGATAACATTATTCGAAGTTTTATTCATGTAAATAATGGTGCCTTAAGTTTGCAACTAGATGAGATATACCCTGGCATACTGAAATATTGGACAGCCGTGTTGTACGCAATCTATTAATATGTCACTCTCTGATAATGGTGAATTTTAAAGATAAATTTCATTGTTTTAATTCTATACTTGAATTTTACTCCCATATAAATAAAATGATGCCAATTTCAGCAAAAACGAGTAGGATTGGATATTTGAAAATGTCTGAAACTGCCATTACTATGTCCGTGAGACGTCATTACGATAACTTTAAAACGCCTTGGTAATGACTAACGTTAAGCACGTTTAAAGGCTAAACTCTAACAATTGAAAACTTACGGTATATTCTGAAAACAATCCCAAAGCATTTTCATAATTCATTCAGTAAAGTATAATTATTAAATATGTATATTGTCAATAATAAACTTGATAACGACACATAATAAATAGATTAACATTTTTGAACAAGAGGAACAAAATAAAATAGTACTTGTATAAATAAAAAAAGATGTTACTTGTAAGAGCATACGGAACTGTACAATCTAAAAAGTTTATCAATATAAAAACGCACTCTAGTAGAGAACTGAATGTGAAATTACTGTGCACCTTGGAAATGACAATACTTCTATGGACAAGCATTTAAAAAAAAAAAATTGATAAATGGAAATGTTTTCAGTTATGTCTAAAATAACAAATATATATATACTAGGGGGCCTACCACCTGCGAGCTACGCTCGCCAACACCCGCTCAGACTTCGAGGCCTCTAAAAACATGACAGCGTGCTTTATTTTAAAAATATTGGTAAATCTGTAATTGGGTTGCCATGCTTTTAACATTTTAATGGGACATTTTTCGATTATCATGGCCTCATACACAGCTGTTGCGGCAACTGACGACTGTTTTCGGGATTGATAAGTAAAATCAATTACTACTTGAAAACCAGCTTGTCTAAAATGGTTAGGTTTAAATTGTGACTACCTCTCGGACTTTTATAACAACAATCTCTATTCTATTCTTCCTTTGCGTTTAAGGATGAGAAAAATTCCATATGCTTGTGAATAACATTAAGAACCACGGTATTGAAAAGTACTATGTTATAGACATTTTCAGTAACAGGTTTTATTTTTCTCTCTATTTTAGTGCACCATCATGCATATTTTCATGTTATTTTAAATATGTAAATTATTTTTTTAATTAATATGTATATACGAATTTTCTAATAATTATTTATCATACAAAATTAAATATTTTGTGCATGCATGCCTGCATTTATTCGGCATCAATTGATGAGATATTTAAACAAATTTGCTATCCGCGATAATTTTACACCATGTTATGTCACATGAATATTGTCCATAAGAAAATCGGGTACTTTTCCAGTATAGGATCCTTTGCTTTTAGGTTTGGCGTAATTCGAGCTTCAAAAAGGGATAGATTCGTTAATATACATAGATTTGTTGCCAAAAGTTATGAAAATAAACCCAATAAACTTTTGGTGCTTTTCTATTATAGAGGTCTTGACGCTTTTTTAAAAAGCTTGGCGGAAAAAACCAAGCAGGATAGAAAACCAAGCAGGATATTTTATTCTTCCGTTCAGTTGGGCAATTATTATTTTATATATTAGTTTCAAATATCCGAATTAATGATTTTATAAATTCGTTTAGTTAAATTTTACAAAAAAATAACAAAATGATATCAATAAATAATAATTACTATTAATTCCTTTTCCTCCCTTTCTTTTGCGTTTACCTAAATGACGTCATTTGGACGAATTTATTCAAATCATTTTCAGTTTATAAATTAAATTAAATGCTGACAGACGATTGAATCCTGAAGATAGAAATGTGATTTTTTTTTTCAAATTTTCTTGAAAAACATAATTTAATCACAATCTTGTCTTCATTATGGATTGAAATAAAAGATAAATTCAATTTCAATTTGAAAATGACGAATAAAAAGAAATCAATAATCCTTATCGGGATCCTTTTCAATTTTTTTTCCCTTTTTTGTCACAAAAAAACTGAGTAATTAGTTGCCATCATTACAGAAATGTCATTAAAATTAGAAAAAAATTAATATCTCGAAAACTAATTCCAAAATTCTATTACCAGTTTTGACATCCGAGGATTTTTATGAACAATTGGTATTAATTTCACCATCAAGCGTTTAATATTTTATTAAAAATAGCCTTCAAACATAATCAGTCGTTTCATAAATTCGTTTCATTAGGATTTTATATATATAGGGTAGATATATAAATGGAAAAAAGAAATACGCGTAGATAATCGGTGCTCTTAGCTCTAAAGCAGCGGTTCCCAAACTTTCATCTCTCACGTACCCCTTGCTTAGACTTTTCATTTATGCGTATCCCTTCTCACATAAACCCATTCCAAATATTTTTTCTTTCGTCCATTAGTGATGTTTTTAGGCTAGTACCAATGTTTGATGCAGTTCTCTTCAGAATTTCAATTTAATCACTTATCCATTTTGAACCCCAACATAAAGTCACTCAAAACACCAAATATTAGCTAAAGATTTCAAACTATGCACTCACAAAGAAAGGATGAAGCTCTTCACCCGTTAATATATAAGTTAATGAGTTTATGCTAATGCTGACCAGTCGCACTCTAAAATTATGGCCTGCTTTCAAATGGGTTTTAAATGAAATCGTAGAAACCAGAAGCCTCGATACGATTCATGTTTTGTCTGGGTATTTCTATAATTACTAGAAAGAAAACAACAAAAGAAAAGGGACACATGCGAAATCACAAGATATTATTAGGAGTGGGTGGACATAATGGGCGACATAAGATTGACCAATTACTAAATTTAGGCATTTTCCGTTATTTTATGCGAATAGCCTATTTCAATTTTACACAAGTCTCTTTGTAAACGAGAAGTTTTTCTGTTTTCATTTTAAGTTTATTTTTACGCGTACCCCAGGTTGGGAACCGCTTCTCTAAAGTATTCCAACTCCTGAAAAGGTCTTAATACATCTGAAGTTAGGGATAAGTCCTGGTAATAACATTTACAGCTTCGCATTTTTTTAAATATTCATATTTAATCTAGTGCACAATGTGGTGGTTTAAAATATATTTTGACAAAAACATTAAAAATTCATGGTCGACTTGCTTCATTCACTTTTTTTAGATAATGGTTTACTTTATGTCCTTGGCTAACAATGACTAATTACATCAAGGCAGTTCCTATAATGTGTAATCAAGGTTCTTGCGATATGCTATTTTTTTAACCACTTTGTCATATCTAACCTTTCTATTTTATTTCAGGATTTAAGTTTTGTTTTGTACGACCTGCCTCCTACAAATGGACGCTCTTAGTTTAACCCTTTTAGTGCGGGAGTCTACTAATGTCGACATCTAGGAGTTGGGTGCTGTAGACTACATTAAGCGTCGGCAAAGGTCTCCTAGGCGTTCACGGCGTGTATTGTGCTCACTGTAGTGCCCGGTAATCAGTTTCTGAACCCGGTAGTTCTGCCCGGTAATCAGTTCCTGAATAAATCGCTTTTTTGGTCAAAATATTCCGCACAGGGCATTAACCGCCCAAAAAAAATTCCGCACTGAAAGGGTTAAGAAAATTTACTTTTTATTTATTTATTTTTTGGGGAGAGAAACAGTGCATAAGTATCGAAGCATTTACATAAATATATTTGACAGTGCTGTTTTTTAATCAACCCTCTGCTCGGAAATTGGTCATTATGACTGCTATGATTTTGAAATATAAATTCGTTGTTTACTTATTTATGTGCTGAATTACCCCATTCAATTACAAAATTTGAAGAGTATGACAAGGACCCCCACCCCCAACACATAGAAAAAAGAAAATAGTATTTTTCCGGAAAAGCTGTCATTATGACTGGTGTTCTGCGTAGAGTCCTGCATCGGGTGTAACTCAATTTTACCCGAATTCGCGGTGACCCGACTTTTCAAAAGAAAGTTCTGAATATTTTTCAAATGAAAAATTGTTTGAATATTAATAAGGGTACATGTGTTCATTTGTATGCAAAAAAAAAGTTAAAATTGACATTCGAGATAATTGTACAATTTTTTTCCCACAATTGTATTAAAACATGGATTAATTTTCTTTCACTTCGGGTTCAGGTTGAAGTAATTCAGGTTGGGTTGACTTTAAGCAGAAATTTCTGGTTCGGGTCTGGTGCAACCCGTGCAGAACTCTAGTTCCGAGTAACCAAGTGTCCAGGGATGTTTCGGGAAGAGCGTTAAGTTTAATGAACGGTAACTATTACTTTTTCGAGACAAAACTAATGTTAAACTTCTATGCAATTACTGTAAAGGCATGCTTGAAATTTACCTAAAAATTAGTAGTATTTTAAAATAAGTATTAAGAAATTGTATTTGTACCTTTTCCTCCGGCCTGTACCTGGAGGAAGAGGTAGCTTTCCCATATCTTCGTTTTAAAATTTTAGGTAATGTTACTCGAAAACACGTAGTTAAAATGCGAAGAATTCGATTACAGAAGATTCGTTAACACTGAATTTGAATAAGAAATTCGCAAATTAATCAGCTATAGCCAAGTTGGCTTCATTTTTGGTCACCAAATTTAGCGATATTTCGTTAAGTGTCGCCAAGTTTGGACAGAATTTGACGCTAACGGATATGAATGTAGTTTCATGCGTATGATTGGGAAAATGATTACAACAATGAAATATAATTTGTGAGAAATCCCGTTCATTAAAACTCATAAATTAATCTCCGATTTGTTTTAATCTGCTGTCTTGTTTCAAAATGTCATCCATCCTAGAATTTCAAACTGTTATATCTCAGCTATTTTTTAAGATAGAGGAAAAACAAAAAATGCTCCGGAATCCTTGTATGAAGGCTTAACACTTAAAAAATAAATTTGAATTTCTAAAATTTTTTGTACATTTTTTTAGTTTTAATCTTTTAGTGTCTGCCATTTTGAAACAAGATGGCGAACCAAGCTGGCCAACGAACTCTGTTGAGCTTAATACACTCAGTTTCATCCAGATCGGTTTATAAATACGAGTATGACAAAAATCAGATTATATATATATATATATATATATATATATATATATATATATATATATATATATATATATATATATATATATATATATATATATATATATATAATGTGTGTGTGTAATATAAATCAGCATTTGAACGGAGGGTGTTTTTGGGATCTGGTGGTCATGATCGCTGAAAATATAGCTTTTTACTTTTTGTAATGAAAGCTACCCAATAGTTTTACTACAGCAAAATCTTTCCGAGGAAGATCCCTAGGGAAATTATCCCAGCTCATTGAATTTCGTTATCTAGTTTTAAAATAAGCTTACTTTTCCTTGAATATCAAATTGAAAATGAAAAATAAGTTTCAGAATTATTTTCCTCTGTAATCTAATTCATTGCAGCGTGATTGATGACGTGGGAATTCAGAGAGTGTTTTTATTTCTCTTTATGAACTTGAAAAAATGGAATACTTACCAATGAAATCTCTCAAGGTTATTTTAATATTCCCAGACATGTGTCGCTCGTAATTTGTTTAAAATCGCCGGTAGAAATTTAGTTTTTCAGGGGAGCAAAATCGACATATCTTGGAAATATATACAGTCGAACTCGCCCAATACGAGCACGGCTAAACCGACAGCACGGTTAAAACAAACAGGTTAAAATTTAAAAAATAGTTTAAATCATGACCCATTCTTAAGATAGTTAACTAATTCATTATTTCAGCAGTGAATTATGGCTGTAATCCTTGAATAATAACCAGTGAATTTTTATCCTGCTTTTCAAAGCGTAAACCAACATAGCGAAAAATGTTCAAGGATATATATAAAGTGAGAGATGCCAGGCAGGGTGTCGTCCTCGTAGCTCAAAAGGTAGAGCATTGGAGCGCTATTCCAAGTGTCCGGGTTTGATCCCCGGATTGGACATTTTTGTAGGTTTAAGCTTTGAAAAGCAGGATAAAAATTCACTGGTTATTCATTCTTAAGATTTTCATGTTTTTCACGAGCTACAAAAGCAGGATCACGGTTAATACGAGCAAAAACATATGTTCATTTCAATGCAATTTTTGGCGAAAGTAAGCTAGAATTGAGGAAGAAATCCTTTTATTATTGAACGCTGTTCTCCCTCAGGGATAATATTTCTGCATTACAACTGTGCCAAAATGTTGCAATTTATCAGTTGTTGAATCGTAGTTAATAAAATTATGTATTCCTGATTTCGAAGCTCTGAAGTGGAGCTGTGGTTAAAAAAGCAAATATATATACACACACAGGAATCTGATTTTAAGATTCTCTCATCGCATTTGTTTAATAACTGATGTTCAATTTACATATTTCTAAGTGTACATCCACCGATTTCTGTGAACATATCAGAAGTCTGTTTAGAAAAAATAATGACCCTTCACAATTTTTTTATTATCTCAAAACAGGATCTTTCACAAATTTGTCTTTAAAAAAGGACCTTTCACAGAAGTTTTTCATATCAAAAAATGAACTCTTCACAAATTTAATAATCTTAAAATCAAATTGGATTAGTCCCAAAACAGCTGTAATCAAAAAAAGATCCTTTTATCAAGCTATAGATAATTTTGATGCATTTATATACATATTTGTTCATTAACAAGATCGTTTTAATTCAACTGTCTAAACAGGGGGGTTAATATAATAATTTCAGATCAACAAAATAATTCATTTTTTCACAAATATAACATGCCATTCACAATTTTCACGAAAACAAGACCCTGTCAGAAAAGTCTACACAGACCCCTGTAAATTGTCAATTAAAATCTTAAGATTAATCTTGAATTTTAATTCAATTTATATAGCGCCTCTCGCATAAAAAAAAAGGCGTTTTTAGCAATGTTAGAATGAAATAAACTTCATACCACCTGTGTAAAGAAATAGTTCAGCGAAATCGTGCGAGGATTTCGTACTGTAGTCCAATATATTTTTTAGCAATATCTGATATTTTTTAGATCCAGGCTATCAGCAGATGTGTGAAACGTGTTTTCGGAGGTCTAAAAAGTTTTAAAGATTATGCTTTATGAGACAGATTTAATCTTTTCCAAATATTCAGAGAATAGTCCTTGACAGTTAAGTGTTTTAGGTAGATTTCGTAAGAAATACTACCTATTACATTCTCACCTAAGTTGCAAATTTTGAAAATTTTTTGCAGATCTACGCCGATCATGACTCCCAGAACCCCAAAACACCCCCAGTTAAAAATTTTATCTATCTATCTATCTATGTCACTTTTTTCTGACCACGATAACTGGAAAAATTCTGCATAAATCTCTTCCAAACTGATACATAAAATCAAGGGTCATAAAATCTCGGTCAAGTTCGTTAATGGGCAAAATCGAACCAAGGGGGGGGGGGGAAATGGGGGGCTTTTTGTGAAAACAGAAAAACCCTCATAATTTCTTTATTATTATACGTATCGAATCAGTTTAAAGTTATTACTTCTAGGTGAAGGGCCGAAAATTTATGTATGACAGATTTTTGATATAATTAAAAATGGCTCCAGGGGGGGGGGGGAAAGGGGGTTTTAGAAGAAAAAAAATCATAGCTTCGTCAATTCACAATATATCAAATCCGCGTAAATTTATTATTAATCCTCTTAATATTATCTAAAACTTTTATATTGACAAGTTTTTTATAGGACCAACCGTTATAGCCAAAAAAAAAAAAAATCCCTGCCGGCTCCGCCTGCAAACAAGTTATTTTTCGAAGTAGGCGGTTCCAACTCCCGCATCTTTTCGAAACTGATACATAAAATCAAGGGGCATAAAATCTCGGTCAAGTTCGTTAATGGGAAAAATCGAACCAGGGGGGGGGGGGACGGGGGGGGGCTTTTTGTGAAAACAGAAAAAAAACCCATAATTTCTTAATTATACTATCGAATCCGTTTGAAGTTATTATTACGTCTAGGAGAAGGGCCGAAAATTTATATATGACAGATTTTTGATATAATTAAAAATTGCCTTAAGGGGGGGGGTTTAGAAGGAAAAAAATCATAGCTTCGTCAATTCACAAGATATCAAATCCGCGTAAATTTATTATTAATCCCCTTAGTATTATCTAAAACTTTTATATTGACAAGTTTTTTATAAGACCAACCGTTATAGCAAAAAAAAAAAAAAAAAAAAAAAAAAAATTAAAAAAAAAAAAATCCCTGCCGGCTCCGCCTGCAAACAAATTATTTTTCGAAGTAGGCGGTTCCAACTCCCGCATCTTTTCGAAACTGATACATAAAATCAAGGGGCATAAAATCTCGGTCAAGTTCGTTAATGGACAAAATCGAACCAAGGGAGGGGTGGGGGGGGGGACTTTTTGTGAAAACAGAAAAAACCCATAATTTCTTAATTATGATACTATCGAATCCGTTTGAAGTTATTATTACTTCTAGGAGAAGCCGAAAATTTACGTATGACAGATTTTTGATATAATTAAAAATTGCCTTAAGGGGGGGGGGGAGGGAGGTTTCAGAAGAAAAAAATTCATAACTTCGTCAATTCCCAAGATTTCAAATCCGCTTAAATTTATTATAGATCCTCTTAATCTTATCCAAAACTTTTATATTGACATTTTTTTATAGGACCAACTCTTATAGCAAAAAAAAAAAAATATCCTTGCTGGCTCCGCTTGCAAACAAGTTTGGTTTCGAAGTAGGCGGTTCCAACTGCAGTATCATCGCAAAAAGGTCATTTCTTCCGCAATTCCCGACAAACAGGCGCCCCACGGTCTGCGTTTTCGAAATCTACCTGTGCCTGTAGGCCGAGCCGTCAGGGATTTTTTTAGTCCTATTACTTTACCGTTAAAAAAAGCCAGAGCATGGACGGGAAAAGTGTAACATTTTAATTGTATGAAGGGGGGGGGGGAGGGGGACTAATAAAATAAATTGCACACTGAGAATTATTGTAATTAAACAGTAAAATTATAAACAACTTTCGAACTATATGTAAAAAACCTTTAGGCTACGTTGAATACGCAACATTCAGAAACCAAACAGAGAGAAAAAAAAAGGATTTAGCATACTACAATTGTTTGAAAGCTTAAGGTTTCAATAAGGAAGTCTTTTGTACAGATGAAAAAGTGAAAAAACAGTTGATTACTAACGAGGTGTGGGGGATACCAATATTATTTTTAATTTAGCACTGAAGTAAAGAATGTTTAAAGAAGCTTTGAAACAACTGTAAGATGAATTTACAAACATTAAATTTAGCACGAGTTGTAATTTTTCCAACTGGACGAAAAATGTCCGGGCCAGGATTCGAACCTGGGATCTCTTGGCTGAAGCTGCCACGCTCTACCAACTGAGCTATCCAGGTCGAATCTGGAGGGCATAATTCATCCAGTTAACCTTAAAATAATTGTGTTAAAATTAATCTAGATTAAATTTAACATTCAAATTTACTCCAACAAGGGTGTCCAAAAGGACTAATTTACGTTCCTATTTATCCCAAAATAATAAAATTCGCACACAATTATCCCAAAATAATAAAATTCGCACACAATTATCCCAAAATAATAAAATTCGCACATAATTATCCCAAAATAATAAAATTCGCACACAATTATCCCAAAATAATAAAATTCGCCCATTATTCCAAAATAATAAAATTCGCACATAATTATCCTCAAATAATAAATTCGCACATAATTATCCTCAAATAATAAATTCCCACATAATTATCCTCAAATAATAAATTGCCACATAATTATCCTCAAATAATAAATTCCCACATAATTATCCTCAAATAATAAATTCCCACATAATTATCCTCAAATAATAAATTCCCACATAATTATCCTCAAATAATGAATTCGCATATAATCCTCAAATAATGAATTCGCATATAATTATCCCAAAATGAATTCGTATATAATTAACCCAAAATGAATTCGTACCAAAAACCAGAATATACCACCTCTGTTCGACACTCAAAAGAGCCCCTTCCCTGCTTTTGTGGTGCAACATTGAAAACGGTTTGTTTCTATGGAGGTACGCATGCATTGTTATTTCTCAATCTCAATTTTGCAATGAAAAAAAAGCAAGCTTTCATACTGGATGCTACTTTATTCCCAGTCATTTATGATAAATTTATTGCAGTTATTTGCTCTTATTTATGGGAATTTCCAGGGAAGTGCATTTGAGTATCCCCCCCCCCCCCCACCCATCTTTATAAATAAGTTGAGGAAGCAGCATTATAGATTAATTTTGCAAAGCATTGCAAATAAAAAACAAGAAAGAAAAAACATGCATCAAGCAGAGATTGAGAGAGATGATATCTAAGTAAAAAATTCAAAACTCTTAACACATTGTAAAAACAAATTTCAGCAATTACTATCATTAGTGGAATTTTTTTTTTTTGTGAAGCCCTGTATATGATCTACAGATTTATATATATACTACATAGTATGTTAAAATTTAGTTTAGTTAGGAAAAGCCTAACACAGTTGATAATTCCCCCCCCCCTGTATATGAAAGATAAATGATATGCACATCATATTCTACAATAAGTATTTTGTAGTGCCCTTAAGTAATATCAATATGTTTCAATATGTATATCATTGTGTTTATCAATATGTATATCAATATGTTTCAAATAGTGTAATATCATTAAAATACATTGCAAACGATACCCTCACCCTTCCCCTCCTAGACTATAATGTTACTGAATTCTTTTGAATGTCCCTGTAAATGGACTATAAATTCTACATATGTTATTTTCAATACCGAACATGCCATAGTAAACCTCAATAACATATGAATTACATGGCAATCCGAGTATACGCGAATTAGATATTTATATTGGGGGGCACAAATTTTCCAAATTTCTTAGTGAGAACATAACAAAAATTTTAATGTTTTCTCTGCAATTTTTTAAAAACGCTAAAAAAGCAACATGATATATATATATATATATATATATATATAACTCCTTTAAAATTTAGAACTGTAACAATCGGTTGTAATACTTATAACAATAATGCAAGCAAATTTTTATTAAGTATTCTCACTAAATTGTTTGAACTTACAAAACAAAAAGATAATTTGTATAGCATAAAAAATAGTTTTCAACTTGTCAATAATATTAAAAATTTAAATAACATAAAATACATGAAGACGTTTGATTTTAATGACTTATTTAATAACATTGATATTAACGATATGTTCAAGATAGTAAATTTATTATATAAGGAATACAAGGATTCTATTAAATTAAAAAATAAAATTTCGTTAAATTACTTTAAAACATTAACTAAATTTATTCTCCATTATAATTATATTGTTTTTAATGATACTATATATATACAAAGCTGTGGACTCCCTCAAGGTGGCATTGTTTCTTCAATTCTTGCAGAATTGTATTTATATTATTATGAACGTAACTCTAATATTGCTAATTGTAAAATATACCGTTATATAGATGACATTATTGTCTTCTATTTTAATAGTAATTCAAATTATTTATTACCTATAAAATATCATAAAAATTTAACTTATAGTTTCAATGTTATGGCAAATAATGAAATTAATTTTCTTGATCTTAAGATAATTCTTAAAGATAATAAACTTTTGTTTGACATTTATGACAAGCGAAATGATTTTACTTTTAAGGTTAACTTATTTACTAACTATTTGTCATGTATACATAAATCAGTATTTGTAAATATTTTACTAAATTTCGCACATAGAATTAATAATCTTTGTTCAAATAACTTTAAAAATCAAAATTTAATACATATCCTTCAAATTGCACAAGATTATGGATATCCTTACTATTTAGTTAAATCAATTTTACACATATAAATATAGATTTAATTTGGGTTAAATGTCTGTATTTTTTTTTTTTTTTTTTTTTTGTTAAAATCTCCTTGATAAAAATGATAATCAACTTTTGATTGTTGATTTATTTGGCTAAACTATGAATCCTATTGTGTGCGTTGCTGCATAGGATTATCCTAGTTTAATGTCATTCATATTTTAAAATTTAACGTTAATTTTCAACTTTTGACTGTTGATATATTTCGCTAAATTATAACTCATATTAAGAGCATGTGCTGCATAGGATCATCTTAGTTAAAAGTCATTCATAAATTAAAATTTAAATGTGGGCAAATTCTATAAATGTTGTTATGATTATATGGAGTTAATATTATTGGAGTTGTAACAAAAGTTAAAATTATCAAGGATGTTACAATGGGTTAATCAATACAATATAATATTAATATGTTAAACATATTTAATTTTAGTAAATATTAAATATTTATTAAATATAGTACACTAATAAACATATCTCTTAGTTTTATATTATTTATTTTATTTTATTATTAGATCATTTAATTTAATTAATATTTATGTTTTTTATATATTTTTTTAATGGTAGATATTATTTAAATAGCTGGATTTAAATTATAATAAGTGAATTACCATATTGAATAATCTATGTTATTTCTAAGTATAATACTAATTTATAAAATGAAAGCATCATATGGATTCTACATTAATGTTTGGGTTAAATAAAGATATATTTTAAATGGGTTAGTTAAAATATAAATTATATTATACTAGTAACTCTTATTCTCTATATATATCATTAATATTAACTAGTAAAATTAATATATTTACACTACATTACAGCTGCATATAAGTAATTATACATACAATATTAAAGTTTTAGTAGAATATCTGTACACCAGATGTCAGCAGCAATGTATTTGATAATATGCTAAAATAGTCTAATATTTTTACAATAGATAGCAGTAGTATAGCTCATTTAAAATATTAAAACTTGGGAATTTAGTATGGAGGTAATAATATCTATGAAATACTTTCAAATTATCAAGTAATATTATATATTTTAATTTATTAAATTAAAATTAAAATAAAATAATTAATGATTTTTATTTATATGTATATCATAATTTTTTTTCTACATTTTTTAAAATGTTGTAATCTATTTAGTTAAATAAAAATAACTGTAACTGTAGGTTACAATTTATGATCTGAAGGATTCTCTATTTAACTGTGAATTTAACCTCTTATTTTGGATACAACTTTGTACATGTGCTCACAATATACTAAATATCTTGGGATATTATTAATATAGGTAATATATATATTATTTAATTTGTTTAATTCTTTTTCACACTCCTTTTCAAATTGTATGTATAATTTATAATATTCCATTGTAAAGGTCTTGTTATTCAATATTGTTTCAGCGATTGTTTGGGCAAGATATGACACTATATTTAGCAAAAGCTGGTGTCATATACAGAAAACAATCGTTCTTTGCTTATAAATGTGATTTTCTTGCCCTTGAAAAAGTAAATTACTTTATAAGCTTTTATTTGTGTATATACTCGTGTGGTTTATATTTCATTCCTTATTTTCTATTTATTTAATTTTTTTTTTTTTTTTTTTCTTCTTCTTAATTTGAATTAATAATGTTACTTTTATTAGGACTACAATTTTAATTTGTAAATTGACAGGGCTCTTTGGTATCGGGATTTCAGTGTATGTGGTCAGTTTCTTATGTTTCAATGGTTAAATTTTACTTAAAGTTTTATATATATATATATATATATATATATAAAACAATATTTCCAACATGATAAAAAAATTAAGTATATGAAATAATATTTGAGAGTATTAATCATAACTCAAATGTTCTAAAACTGCATTAGATCTGAAGAATTAGTGAACTGATATATCAGTTCACGATACTGAAAAGGTTAACCTGGAAATTAGAATTAAACTGAAAATTGAAAAAAGCAGAGGTCTGTGAGACCGCTAACAGCAGTTAAGAGTTTTATTTTAACCCATTTCGTGAAAAATACAATATTACTGAATATTTTAGCGGGAAAAAAAATATTACTTACAAGGCAATTTCTGTTTACCATTTATTTGGACACTGCTTTAACTCCAGTGCCTCCGACATAACATCCCAATGCACTATGAAATAGAGAAAACAATTCTTTCTTCTCTCTCTTTCCCAGATTAAAAATCAAAATCAGACTAATATGGAGAACCAGTATACAGAGAGAACCATTATAGAAATTTTTCGATTTAATGCCGAAATTCTGAGATTAGGTATAAAGAACAAGGTTTCTATTTGCAAATAGTGGTATTCAAAAATTCGGAAGCTCTGCATCACATAGCGGAATTAAATTCAATAAGTTTATTAAAATGAAACTAATTTCGAAAAAGAAAAATTACAAAATATTTTCTCAGAAAAAAAAGCGAGATTACTTACAAGGCCATTCCTGTTTACCATTTCGACATGGTTTTAACTCCAGTGAGCCCGACATAATTAATATCCGAATGCACCATGAAATAGAGAAAACAACTCTTTCTTCTAACCACCTCTCTCTTCTCCAGATTAAAATCAAAACCAGACTATTCCGCGGAGTTTCGATTCCACAACTTCCAGAGCCGATCGCATGGCGCCCACGTGACCTTATTGGGCCAATCCTTGCAATTGTAAACAGAGGCTGAAAAGGTGTGCAGTTTGAAAGAAAAGCCTTTTCTGATACCTTCCATAGAAAAAAGAAATTCCGTCAATAGTTTATATTGGGCAAGAAAGACCCGACCTTGAACTTAGGTTAAATTAAGTTTACAGAAAGAAAGAAAAAAACTTATTATCGAGAGGGTAAAATAAGGGGTTGAGTACAATTAACAGTTTTTTTTCTTTTACAAAACATTAATTTTAAAGTAACCAAGGACTTTTCCGCGGGAAAAACCTAGACTCTTCTAGACATAAATTGCTATTTAATATTTATACCATCACTGAAAAGGATATAAGCCTGTTTTTCTCCAAGTAGGAATTAATTACATTATTAAGAAATAGCGAGAAAGTAATTTATCTTCATAAAATTTTGGCAGAGGTAAGCTCTGACTCTGAATAATTAAATTTTCAAACAGCTTAAAAGAACTGTTGTAGATTGATCTTTTCACTACAAAATAAAGTATCAAGTACTGCTCCAAAAATCTTATACAATGCCTACACGATAATTCCATACAGAATCAATATCTTATCTAACAAAGAGAGATCTAGATTTGTTACCCATTGATTTTTTTTTCTTTTACACGCAGTAATATACAATCTGTAAAGTATTATTTGTAAAGGAATTTTATGTGAAGGCCTTTAAAAGTTCACGAGATATTACAGTCTAATTTAGTAATTTTTTTAAGTGCCATAAAGAAGTAATTGCAATACTGAATATGCATTTCAAAAACCCATTTAAATTTAGCGACGAGGTCGGGCTCTTTTTCCTGGAGTCCGAACCCGTCAGAGCCAGACTATTTGAAATCCGAGACCACCCGCACACGAAAAAAATTTGTGTCGCAAGAGCTCGATACCGTAAGCACGCAGCAGAAAACTGTTAGATTAAAAAATTGCTTCAAGATTAATTCTCATTAAAAAAGAAATTTTTTTTTTTTCTTACACAGAAATAAGTATTAATTCTTAATATTCATATAATATTTCGCGATTTTCTTGTCTCTGATAATCTGTTTAAAATAGCAAATTCGCTATTTATGCCAATCACTGTCAGAAATGTCAAAAAGTCGCAATTCTTTTGAAATATCATTGTACAACTATGGCAGAAAGACGGGTTTTTAGTAATTCTGGAAAAGGACTTCAAACAGAAAGCGATGATAGACAAAGTGACATAAAGAAGACGTGGGTTATCCGTAACACAGACTCTGCAAAGGTTTCAAATCCGAATATTTCTCCTTATATCCCATCAATAACAAATTCCCTTTCAAACTGATTTTTAAAGCACTACAAAACGTTAAACTTAAGACTACAGTCTTGTTTAAAAACTTCTTTAAATTAAAAATCTTCATCACTGAAAAGGATACAAGCTTGTTTTTCTACAAGTAGGAATTACAATATTAAGAAATAGCGAGAAAGTAATTCATCTTTATAAATAAAATTGAGGCAGAGGGATTTTCTGAATAAAGTTCTCAAAATAACAGTATAAAAATCTCGTATAAAAAAACTTGCTGATTGATCTTTGAACTACAAAACAAGTTTTTTTTTTCTCCATTTTTCAATAAAATTTTAACTGAGTTTGAGCCGGGTGGGCCTGGTTCGTCTTATCTCTAATGTAAACGACCAAGATTCACCTTCATATTTCACGTGTTTTAGTTTATTAAAAATTACATAACCTTGTTAATTTACTTGACGTATTTTTTTGCTGCTATAAAAGTTACTCTTTTAAATAAAAATACTTTGTATAAAGCCTACATTAAAAAGAATATCATGGAGCTAAGTGGGCACACAATAATGAGGGGGTTACGATGGTCTTATTTACATTAGCCCATACAATTTTTGGACTAATGGAAATTATTTAACTACATATATAAGCAAAGAAATGTTTACAGAAAAAATATGCAGGAAACATTCCTACAAATTACCGGTTGCATTTTCTAATTTAAGTTTTAAGATCTAGGTGATTCAATTTACTATTTAAGAAAGTTGTTCTTTCTTATCTTATTTTACCACTATAAGAACCTTTTGTGGATCTTTATCGCATTATATAAAGTTTGTTATTAAAATACATGTGAATGGTTTATGTCACTGCACCATCTATGTTTTTCTTGTAATATTTGCGTATAAATAAAAATTAAAGTTGTGTATATTACCCCCCCCCCCCCCCCCCCACTTTTTTCCTTTAGAACTTGCCTGCAATTACATTTATATACAATACATTATCTTCAGTGGGACTTTAAATTTAATAAATCGCATCAGAAAATATTTAAAACCGCTCTAAATACCGCATTTTACGGCGTATAGTAGAGCCTTGCACGGGTCGCCTTGTACCAGACCCTGAAATTTCTGCTTAAAGTAGGCCTGAAACAGACAAAATTTCGTCAACCCGAATTCGATACATGTCAACCCAAAACAGACTAACCCGAAATATCCAAACCCGAACTGAAAGAAAATTAATCCATATGTTAAAACAATTATTGAAAAAAAAAAATCTACAATTATATTTCTAATATCAATTTTATCTTTTTTGTTGAAAAATGAACACATATACTCATATTAATATTCAAATAGTGTTTTTCATTTGAAAAATATTCAGGCCTTCTTTTGAAATAACGGGTCAACCCGACTCGAAAGAGTTAAAACCCAACCCGGACTCGAAACATTAAAATCAACACGACCCGCAAAAAATAGCATCAGCCCGACCCGGGTCGAGTCCGGGTAAAATCTGGTTACGTGACCCTATACAGGACTCTAGTGTATAAAACGCTTTTTTGTATAAGACGCACCTCAAAATTAAACACATTTTCTTAACCCCTTCGAGACCGGCGGCTTTTACAAATTTTATTCGGTTGACACCACTTTTTTTTTTAAAAAGCTACCTTTACTTAAACTATCACAAAAATGCTCAAATTAGAGAAAGCAAATATTACTTTTATTTTTTACTGGTGGCTAAAACAAATTCTGTATGCTCTTTTTGAGGTTTCATATATGCGACCATGGTCCCGAATGGGTTAAACAACGAATGACAAAACTTAATACATTAAATGATTCTTATGTAAATTATGTTAGTCAATGTATCTAATTAGTTCTCCCCCCCACCCCCTTCATTTTTAAATAAAATATTAACAAAAGTGAGATAGACATCATACAAACATGAGAAATACCAAAGAAGGTGCGCCAAAAACAACTTTGTACCTTGATCGTCCAAGATTCACCTAATTTTTACGGCACATTTTATGAATAAAAAAAAGAGTTGTACACCAGAATTTTAGAAATTACAGTATTTGAAATGAACATTTGCATACTGGCACTTTTTCAGCAGTAGAATATTCTAGAATTATCGCGTACTAGTCAATATCAACTGTGACTGAAAACAGGCTTTACGCATGTTAAAGAAAAGTGAAATATTTAGAAAGATAATATACCAATCAGTTTAAATGTGAAATTAGTTCTGAACTCGAGTTGAATATTGCATGAAGAAATACTTCATTTCTAAAAACTTATTTTAACTAGTTTAAGTACGGTTGCTTTTATTTTTGTTGAAACATAAGCATGAATTTTAATATTAAATTGTGAAATCTTTGTTGGAATTAAAAGCAAAGTATACAATGGGTTGGGATATGAAATGCTCGATTTTTATATAAATCCTTGAACTTTCCGCTGGTTTAACATGGATATATAGATAAATACAGCTGTAATCCACATCGAAATTGCGCAGCACCAAAATAAAATACTTGCATCAGTAACCAGAAAATATCAGAGTTTCGTTAACACGCTTTAAATTATTCACGCTGCAAAATGAGAAAATTTACCATACATTGAACAAAAGAATGCTCTTAACTGCCACCTATCCATTTCTTCCAAGATTCAAAAAGTGCAAATCTAAAAAGATCTGGAAAAGCAATTGCCCATGAAAAAAGCCGCACAACAAAAATACATTATGCAAGAGTCTCGCTCTTGAAATAACCACTTTCTTCAAAAACGCGTTGATGCATGAACTGTCGCTTTCTGGAACAAATGACCCTTGTTCTACACACGGTCACAGAGAACGAGAAAAGGAATGCTACAACAATTACCCGCTCGTTGAAATAATTTCATTTTAAAAAGGAAGAGATTTTTTTAAGGGATACTACCTACGACACTGGGGGAGGAAAAAAAAAACAGACTTTTGATGGTTTGTTTGAGAAACTATACATCAGAGCCGGTGCATCGTTCCGCGGCGCACTGGCAAATTACTTAGCGTGACGCAGCGTCTCTGACAGCAATAACAATTTAAATTTTTACTTTTAAATTGTATATTTCATATAACTCTGTTTATTGGCTTCAGGTGCCGCCATTAGAAAAATCTACAAGAAAATATCCCATTTCTTCCAGTCAAGGGTCCATTCCTCCTCCGGATCTCTATCCCTCATGGCTTTTTTTTTTAATACCATTCATCTAGTTCTTTCGTGGTCTTCCTCGTTTTCTTCTTTGATTTGTTCCATAATTAAATGCGATTTTTGGTAGTCTCATCACTCATTCTTTTAACATGACCATACCAGATTAATTTCTTCTTTTGAAGCTAGTCTATTATGGTTTCCTTTATTTTCATCATTTCTTCGATTCTTTCATTTCTTATTCTTTCTATTCTTGATATCCTGCATGATCTTAGGGTATCCATATCCACTGCCGTTAATTTCTTTCTTTCTGTCTCCATAATTCTCCATCCTTCTGCTCCATATAACAATATGCTCTTTACAATAGAATTGTATATATTATACTTTCTTTTCTTGGAGATCTCCACCAAATATAATTAAATAGTTTTACAGCCTTTCTTCCTTGACAGATTCTGAATTTCCTGCGAGTTTCTGCCATCTCTATTAATGTCTACTTAAATTGTACATAGCATAGGATAGTTTATAATATAGATTATAAAATGTATGAAAAATACCATGCAGCTTCTTTCACTTGTAATGTGCATTATTTTTAATTTCTAAAAATCTGTCCTTAACGCAAAAAATATATATTTAAAATATTGTAAACAGTTATTTTCAAGATCCTCAAAATCTATACATTTCCCGACAATGATATCAACTTTAGCTGTAAGAAATAAAGTTAATACTTTTCTTTTACGGAAAAACATTTAAGAACAAATTTGGAGAACTATTATTTTACACAGAAGCAACCTCATTTCGAATTGTATAGAGAGGTTCGGGGCCCCTAAAAAGACTCACACTGGGATCACAGCGGGACGCTGGGCAGCCCGATGTTTGCACCGGTCTTACATGGGAATGCAAATTAGTTTAAAAATAGTTATATCAAACTTTCCAACATAGATAAAAGTGTTTATGACTATGCGGTTTGTCTGTCCGTACTCAAATTTCTCGTAAATATACTGACTACCATGTAATTGATATTAAAGTTTACTATGGCATGTTCGCCAATTGAAATTTGAGAGTAGCATTTATAGTTCGTTTACAGGGACACTCCAAAGAATACAGTTATATTATGACCTATGGAAAAAAATAGTTTTCTGTGTATTTTAAATTATGTTAAACTATTTCAAGCATAATGAAACATATATACATTTCTGAGGTGAAATAAATTGCTCTTTTTAGATATAGATCGCAAATCATTTATCATTCATTTATAGGGTCAGAAAATAATTAGGTTACACAATGGCCTACGGGGAAAATTTGATTGCAGCATATTTTAATGTTACATTATTTCAAACATAATGAAATGTATATACAATTTTGAAGTGCACTTAGAAGATATTCTACAGTAATTATGACGTCCATAAGTTATCCTTCTTTTACAGAGACACACAAAAATTTCTGGTTACAGTACAGCCTATATCGGCGATAAATGCTGGTAGTGAGTTTTCAATTTTGGTATGCATTCATTTTTTTTCGTACTACGTGGTGTGTACAAATTCTATAGGCCGTACATAAGGCTAGACAAAAGAATTCGTAAGCTGTACCATACGAGTGAATTGTTTACGTGTTTTTAAATTGAGTTATGTATTTTCCAACTGAACTATATTTAGTATTACAAGAGATGCTTGTAGAATATAAATACGTATACAGGGCTACGCAAAGAACTGGATACATTGCCGTCTATGTTATTTCTCAAGTACGTTTTTAGTTGTTTAGTTTTTCTAAATTGTTTACTTAAGATATCTTCTTTACGTTATTAAATAGTGAAGTTCCGTTTTAACATTTTGAAAATGTTGGAAAGCGTTTCCTAATACATGCTTGACGCTTGATTTTAAATTAAAAATGGCACTGCTGTAGCTATATGGCAAGATTGTACTGCCAAAAATGTAGCTGAAAATGAAGTTAGATTTTTAGATTAAAATATAAACACATGTTGAAATAGTTTAAGTGTATTTTCTATAAATCGATTCAGTTTAGCACTGTCTTTATTTAATGTTTGAAAACCATTCTCTTATTGCTACGCTATAAAGAGAAACGTTTTCGGTAAATTAAAAAACATTTTTAAATATAAAAATTGGCTTTAGAACTCCGATAAAAATGTGCCAAAACTTCAAAAATTATGGAAGATAATGTAATTTTTTTTCTTTTAACAAAAACCCTGTCCTTGACTAAAAAAGAAATAAAACAATTTCCAGATTTGTTAACGGAATTGCTTTTATCAACGGTTGTATTCATTAGACATTCGCGTTTACTTACGTTAATAAACAGAAATCTTGATAAAATATAGTATTTTTAGCAGGGCTGTAAAAAACCCCGTTTTTTTAAACACTCAGCCCTGGCGGGTACCCGGACAGCTACCCACTACAATCCTTATGGTTGTAAAAAACCCAGCCCGGGCAGCTACCCACTACAACCCTGATTTTTAGTTTAAAAAATGAACCGTTATCAATGTTAAAGTGTCGAACTGTGAACTTCGAACTGTGTGTGCATTGTTACAATAAAATTTATTATATCGACAAATTCATGAAATATTCAAGATTTGGCGCGCAAAATTTGAATTTGTCTACAAGCTATGCAATACATTTTTTCTGAAAATAAATTTTTGCTAGGGAGATAATTAAAATATATGTCGAAATGATTCAATAATACTTCTCCCCATTTTTTATACTCTTATTTAACTTTGTTTTTGTGGGTAAAGATGGAATTTTGTAATCAAATGTTCACCCGCTTCCCGATATCGCTAGAATTATAAAAATTATGTACATTAGAGGTGCGTTTCCGATGACAAAACAACATTTTAATATTTTTAGAACAAAATTATAAATTAATAAATTTTAAGGCATTTCCCCCTTTATCCGGCTACAGATGACAAATCGCCAAATAATCTTTACGGTTACAACTGTTTATGAGTTACAGAAACATTGAAATTATGCGCCAAACGACTCTCGCCTAGGCCAAATAATTGTAAAACTGCAACAACTTAATATTTTGGTACAATGAAAAGTAGACGGCAATATAAATAAACACAAATTAATATATATATATATAAGTAATGTACTTTTAATCCAGTTATATTCTTCCCCAATATAGATATTTTTTTTGTGAGTTTTGTACATTGCTTTATGATCTAATTTCTATTTATGTTTAATAATTATTTTGTTTTTTGAACTCCAGTAGTTTTTTTTTTTGTTTCTTATATACGTTATTAGGAGCTTAATATTGTCGATTTTAGGCATAAAGCTGACAATATTTGATGAAATAACATAGTTTTACTATGTTATTTCATCATTTCTTATGAAGCTCCTGCTCTGAAGATTCCATAAGATATTCATAGTTTTCCAATTTTTGATTTTTGGTTTTATTAAGTTTAATTCCTGCTGTATCCTTTCCATTGCTTGTTATATCTCATTCTTTGTTTTTCACCTCATCATATCTCATTCTTGTGTTTTCATTTTTAAATATATAAGTAAAAGTAAGAATAGTTTCTTCCCCCCCCCCCCCCCCAAATACACATTTTTTTATAAGCATTGAATATTTGTCTTGAAAAATCCCGCCTAATTTCATGACTGCAATTCATGTTTTCAAAAACATTCCGTTTCAATACATCAATTTGGCGTGGGAATCGAACCCGATTATGGAAAATTCACTTATATTTACACTTGGTAAGAAGAGCCAGCTAGTGAATTTATTAAAAAAATGTATAATTTTTGTTTAAGATACGACAACAGGAAAGAAAAAAAAAAGCATAATTTAAACTACCTATTCGTGATTTGTAAATTGTTTTTTCAGGTTATAATCATAATTTAATTAATATTAAACTGTTAATTGATAGAAGTTTTTTTAAAAAAACTATTACACTATTTTGAATTTGATTTTCTACATTTCAGTATTTAAAATAATGCATTGTGGCAGTTTCACAGCTAGTTTGCCTTTTTTGGCAAACGCGGTTTGGCGCATCATTAAATCCAGTGTTATTGTAACTCTTATACAATTGTAACCATAAATAATATTTGGCGATTTATCACCTGTGGCGGGCTAACTTGAAAATTTTTTTACAATTAATTTGTAATTAAATTAAAACATATATTATAATGTTGCATTGCCATCGGAAACACATCTGGTAATATAATTTTAGCTTATCAGAAAGCGAGTGAAAAATAGATTACAAAATTCCATCTTCACAAACAAAAATAAAGTTGAGTTAAGAGTTAAAATATCTTATTTATCAAACAATCTTTTCAACAATACTTGTTCAATTACTCTTGACTGGCGTTTTCCTATCCAAGACGATTTAACACAGCAATAAATATGTACCGATGCATTCATGAAAGATTAGCTTCGAAAGAAAGTTTTTCGCATCCAAGATGAGCGGTCTTATGGAATATACTGAATGCGCGTACCTTATTTTTTACCTTGACGAATAAAAATTAAGAAAAGAAAATTATTCCACTAACAAAATTTCAATTAAAAATCATGCTTTCTCTCTTTAATGTAAACCGAATATGTTCTAATGGCAACATATATTACTTGTATTTTTTAAGATGTAAAAAGTTCATGTACTAATTTGTTATGTTCGAAATGCATTGAATACAAAATAATATTAATGACCACTTAGACAATTAGGTACACAAACAGTTTATTAAAACTGACTCTGAGAATCGCATTAAATTGAAGATTTAGTAAGAAAATAAACGTTGTTTAGTATGAAAGAAAATATATTGTAAAAGAAAATCATTTTAAAGCTCTACAAAGAAAAAAGGGTAATTTTTTTAAAAACATGTATAATTTATTAAATCAAATTAAATTTGTAAAGATCTAGCTAAGCAAAATTTTAGCATCACTATAATTTTTACAAAAATAATTAAAATGTCAGCCCAACGAGGGAAGGATTTAGAGATCTGCATAGAACAGAGTCAGATTTATTTCATTGGAACAGAGCAGTTATTTTACTGATTTTTGCACGGGTCAGGCCAATCTTTTTCATACGGGCTGGGTCGAGACCGGGACTAGAAATTTCAGCCCGTGCAGACCTTTAGGAAGAATGAAGTCCTGGAACGGCTCGGAAAAAAGTCTGGGCCGGCCCGAGTCTACAGAAAAAAGCCTGGGCCTGGCCCAGAAAGAGTGAAGACCAGACTCGGCACGACCGGATGAAAATCTCTAGGATGAAAATTTGTCAAGTCTGTCTCGCAAACCGGGCCGGGATCAGGGTAGGTCCGGGCCTATGCAGACCTCTACATAAAATACTAAAATATTTCAAAGGGTACAGAGTCTTTTAAAAGGTAACATATACACGCGTTAAAAAAAAAAAATCATTTTAGAGTAATGTTATTTATACGGCAAAATAGTATAAATAATATCAAGTTCTCCGCAGTTACATAATTAGTAAAAGCATTTTCATTCATGAATCCTATTTAACTGTTCCTAAATAAATGCCTTAGGATCGAATTACCACAACAATGGGATAATTTGATGTAACTCAAATCTAACAGATTGTGGGTTAATTGATGTATATCAATCAACCAAATAGATTTGTTGTTGAAAGAACGAATCGATTCGTGAAGCTGATAGTTGCGAATGGAATGACAAGAAAATTATTCAAACAAACATTGTGCTAGATTCAAATAGATTTTATAATTAAACGCATCACTTCCAGATCGTCGTATTTATATGTAACATACGTATGTCAGATATTCCTAATAAACAAAATATGCACACAACAAATGACGTAACGGACGTCGTTGGGTAGTGATCAGGGTAAAATCCATGATGTACACAATTCACAGAATGGGAAAGAAGCTGTTAAAAACCAGTGTTTCACCGCATTTTAAAGCATACAATTTTGTTAAAATTTGCGCCATAATGAAATGGCTACGGATTTCTACGCTTTTTTAAAAGTCAAATAAACTTTTTATCAGAAATTTTACTTAATTTCATTAAATAACCATTTTATTACATAATTTTCAAAGCATGTTTTAAAAAGGTTTTTATTTTATTTTATTTATTTTTTAAGTGTAGAAGTTGGAAGCTATGTAACTATAGAACATGAAATTCATAACAGTTTCTTAACCTATTTTGCTTAAGAGGGTAATAAAAGTTAAAACACCCGCTCGCTAATGTTAATCCTATGAAGGAAATTTAAGATATCTCGTTCGCATTTCAATATTTTTAAATGGATTTTTTTGCATTGGATAACTGTGGTCAATCTCTATGCAGTCCTTATTTTGTACTTTTACTTACCCATCATACGTAGTATAGGGTAAGTCTTGTAATCGTTTTAAATATCTAAATTGTTTTTGACGGATTTACACGTTTCAGACACTGGAGATTACAGAAATCATTTTTAGAAAAAAAAAATATATTGTTCGTTTGTGTGTGTGTGTAAACGCTCTATCTCCCGAACAAATTGAGATAGAGACTTGAAATTTTGTGTGTACTTAGTATGTAATAATGGGAAGAAGCTAATTGAATTTCAGTAACCTCGATTATCCGGAATTCCGATAATCCGGAAAATTTTCGGACTCTCGAAATATTCGTTCTGATAAAAGGTATATAAAAATTTTCGAAATTTAAAAAGACAAAAACAAATTTTGCATAAAGAATGATGTTGATCGGATAATTAGTTCTCGAGATATTTGTAATCCTATTTGCCACACTCTTCGATTTTTCATGACCCTGTATTTCATTGCAATTTCAATTGAAAGATATATTTTAATTGGAAATGAGACCCTTAATACGACGCAGTAAACCGTTAGTTAATATGAATATCAATTTTGGAGTTATAATGATGTTTCTTTGACACAATTCAGTAATAGAGCATTTAAAGTTTGACGTCATCAAGTCACGATTTTATTCGAATTGCAATGCATTTTATAAATAGTTTGCGCATGTTCTATTTTCATATTTTATATTATCCATGAGGGGGTAAATATTACTGTGGCCCTTAACGACTAGTTTCGAGTTTGATCACAAGTTTTTTTTGTATTAAGACACTTTCACTTTCGGAACTGGTTTCGAAAGTGAAAGTATCCTTAATAAAAAATTGCAACCAAAATAAAAAAAAACAAAAAAAGGCTTGCATAGAGATTGACCTTAGCTATCCAATGCAAAAAAACATTTAAAAATATTGAAATACGAACGAGTTATTTTAAATTCCCCCATCGGATTAACATTAGCGAGCGGGTGTTTTCGCGTGAGTTAAGTAGCCTCTTAATATTAATGACAGGCTGTCGATATATTGATTTGACGGTAGAGCCTAACAACTGCAAGGGTAAATATGCCAATTGCCTGGGTAATCCCACATTTTAGACGCCCCCCCCCCCCACTCCAAAAAAAATAAAATTAAGTTTGTGCTTAAAGATTTTGAAAAAAAAGTTATTTTTTTGCATAAATTAGGGTTTCAAAAATATCGTAGACCTCCCCCCCCCCCCCCCCCGCACCAAAGTTATTCTTTGTCCCGGACTTACTAACGGCCGTCTTTAGTACCTCCGAGAAAGCTAGATAGTTGTCGCATCATGTGATCTCCGGTCGACCCAATCGGCCGAGAAAGTCTGGTTTGCATAGGTGCCAACCTCTCATTAATATTCCGTAATATGCGGGTTAATTTGACCCAGTTTAACAACGTTTCAAACCAGAAAAATTATTGGATGAATCTTTATTTATACAATTTCAGGTTTCTACGGAATTTATTTAATTTCATTTCTTAAAAAAATATCTGGTGCGAAACATGTTAAACCTGGGTCAAATTAACCCGCATATTACGGAATATTAATGAGAGGTTGGCACCTATGTGTTTGGTTCTCCTCGTCCTAGGACGCTTTTTCGGCGGATTGGGTGTGGTGGCGATCACGTGATCCGCCGCCCTAACAAACAAAACATTTCCTCGGTCGTGGATTAACCGGGCCTTGTCTGAAATATCGAGGTGTGTGAAGTATTTAAGCACAACTCAAAAAGTAATCAGCGGAATGGAGGCTACAAATTTTGACTGACCTATATTTGGAGGTTTTAGAAACCGATTTCTGTTACATTTATAGGTTACAATTCCTACTTTTTTCGAAAAATAAATTGAACTCCTTTTGGAGCTCCTAATATTAAAAAATAAATTTAACATTAGGGGTTTCAAAACTTTAAACCTACATAATTCCTAAAGTACTTGACCAAACGACTGGCCGCTTGGTATCCCAAGCTAACAATTATCAGCGAATCCAAAGATGTCAAAATTAGGCGTTAGAGTTGAAAATTTGAGAGTTTGGTATAACTTCTATATTTAGACGAACCCCTAAATAAAATTTAAATATAGCATTATTTAGTGGACGTTATTTACTAATCGATTGGTACCAATCCCATTTTTAAGCGATAATTTGTCGCAGAGTTAGTATAGAGTATTTTATTTTTGCAGATTGTTCATAAGGGGCTTTTTTGGAGTGGGGAGGGGCTGTATTTTTTTTTTTATTGCAGTTTCCTGAAGGCACTTTAAATTTTAAACAAATTGAAAGTTAAAGTGCCCTCAAAATGAGACTGCAATCGAAATCAAGAAAGTACAAAATTATGTTAGATTTCGATCTCCAATTTCTTCTGCAAAAAGAACCATTTAAAATATTTGAAATGAAAACGATAAATTTTTACCGAACACTTGCATTGGTTGTAACATTATCTTGCGAATATAGTGTGCCGAGTAGTGCACACTGTTGTAGTGTAGCTAACAACAGTGGCAAAAATTGCTGCATCTACGGAGCTACTATGGAGCTGTCTCCGAGAAAGTTTGATCGAAAGATGATTGAAAGGCTTGATTAATTCACAAGGATACCGTTTCTGTACAAAACTTTATATACAGGACTATTATAATTAAAACTAGCTGACATGCCCGGGCCCGTGATAACCTTAAAAATACCTAAAATCAATATTGAACGATTTTATATTTTTAAATGAAAATCTATCCAAACGAACTGAAGGACAGTCGTTATAGTTATTGCCGATTTAATTTCTGACGTTTTGATATATTAAACTTTCAATTCTGACCAAAAGTTCCCGAGGAAACCTAAATAATATCAAGCGCTCCCCCCACCTTTCCTCTTTTAAACTCAAAATAATATACAGTTTTGGCCAATTTATTAATCCCCTTAGAAATTTTTCCCCAAAACCTTGTTTTTAAGATTATTATATTAAAATTAAATAAAAAATACGCACTCGTGGCATCATAATTCACTTTTGTATTTTAACAGAATAGTAAGGCTACTATAATTTGCGACTCGTACTATAGCCAGTATACGTCAGGACACATGGCCAATCATTATCTTTTTATGCGTGAAGATTTCGCTATGGTACTCCATTGTGAAATTTGGTAATTTTTGAAATTCAATATTTGAAAAATGGTATAATCATTAGATTTGAAATTTATATCAAGGAAAATACAATTTACCTTTCAAACGCAGTTTTTGTCTAACAATTTTCCGATAAATACTTTTCGAGCTATTAATTTTTTCAGCAACTTCAAATATTTCATTTTCCGAGATTAATCTGTGGCAACGATTATCGAAAATCCCAGTCGTCAGCAACGCGTAGCTTTTTATTAAAGAGGAGGATTCACCTTTTCAGAAATCCAGCGATTGTACTAGAACTCCAAACGAAATAAAATTTCACTATAAATTGAAAGTTACAAGTTAAACTACAAGCGATTGAAACAAGCAGCGGTCTGCGAGACCGCTAAAATTGTAGCATAGCTACTGCGAACGGTCTCTGAGGCCGCTCGATCGAAAGTTGAAAAAAAGGCTTGATTAACTCATAAGGATACTCTACTAAACTTTATGCATAGGACTATTATAAATAAAATTTACGTATTCAGAAGTCTCTAGTGACAGTACCATGGCTCCAAACAAAACAAAATTTAAAGTAGTATATATAGTTAAACTGAAAATTAGAAATTAAAACTTAAAATTGAAAAATGCAGTGGTATGCGAGACCGATAATAGTAGTTAAGCGTTAAGCATAACAGAGCTATGCAATATATATATATATAAAATAACTTTGAAAAATATGACAATTTCATATAGCATTGATCGAATCTCCAATTTAAAGATGGCATATAATCAGGGCTTTACAAATTTGATAAAATCTGGTAGCCAGAAAAAAAATTCTAGTAGCCAGTAAAAAATATTTACCATCCCCTCCTCCTCATTAATTAAAAAATAAACACAGAAGTTTTTATGAATTGAGGGAAAATAATAAGCATTGTTTAGAATTATTAGTTACATAGTTTAGAAAGATAATATAAACTAAGTTTTCTAATGAAACTTATCAAAATATTTTAAAAATACTGTAAAGAGTGAATTAGCCGGCATGTTCGGAAAATGCTGATTGCCGAATGCTTCAAATCTCCGGATAGTTGAATGCTACAAAATCTATATCTTCTGAGGAGCACATCGACGAAATAGTGAAGCAGGGAAACAAGCTTTCGCCTATTTTTCTGTTGAAGTCTCAAATAATTCTGATTTGATTATTTTAAAAATTACATTTGATGAACTTATTTTTGCCAAATTAAAAACAAAAAAGTTAAAAATATTTTTTGTGTGAATATAGTTTCAAAGTTTATTTTTTAATATTGAAAAAGGCGGGGGGGGGGGGGGGGTGGCATTTGTGCTCATTTCAAGAAAGCTTAAGTCAATTTTTGTACAAAAGAAACAGCAAAAACCGCATTAGATTAAATAACTTGGTTGCCAGTGGCGACCTGGCGACCGTATTTGTCAAGCCCTGCATATATTTTATGCAATTTATATATTAAAGATACGATAAGAACATAAGAATTTCACAATTGATGTTCATAATAAAAATTCTTTCCACGCTTTTCAAAGTAGGTCGGAAAATGACCCACTAATGTTCTAACTTTCATTTTTGTAAAAGTTGCTGTCAGAAAAAGTCCACAATTAACAAATCAAACAATAATATTTCACACAAAATATGGGGTCACAGGCCGGATTTGTCAAGGAAATCCCAGAATTGTCTGTCAAATATGTATTATATTTCACTTTCCCGTTGTCTGGAACGAGACCTTCAAAAAGAATTCCCAATAAATGGAAATTCCAACAACTGTAAAAAAATAATTGCTTTATAAACTTTATTAAGTTTTCTATTTGTTTGAAATACCGTTCTTGAACTCCACCCAACTAATGTAATAAAGACAATTTTATTTTTTAAAGCGAATGTATTTTTTTCAATAAGCTTGGTGAAAGCACTTTTTCTTTTAAGAAGTATTAGTTTCAACAATTTATCTTTCCGATGTTTGGCCAGATTTTTGTGAGTTTTCTTTATATACTTTGTGCTGTTAGCACTTCTTAATGTTACATTTTCAAATTCCAACAGTGTCTATATATCAACGTGAAATTTTAGTTTTCCATTGAATATAATTGGACTTGTAAATCGCATTTAAAAAAAATCTGCGATGTTCATCTTCAATTTCTCATATTTATTCAAAGTGGTAAAGAGATTTAACATTTTTTTAAAGGAATATGTCAATAAAATATGTATATATCAATAAAAAATGAAAGAAAAGAAAGATCCCTCAGATTTAATTAACCCCTTCAGGGGCAAAGTACTCTTGTAGCTAAAATATTGAAATGATTGATTGACACCAGGATTCACGAACAAATTTACTATTAAAATAAGTAAAAGCTTTTCCCCCTTTAAACGTTATAAATTCAAAATTTGATTATAAAATTCTGGTGCCATTGTGGCATTTTTGGATTAAAATTAAGTGGTATATATAATATACCGGTGCCCATCAAGGGGTTAAGAATGACAATTAATAATCTAAATGAAAATAATTAAAGAGCTTAAATCCAAATTTGTATGTTTGACTAATGCCCAAGTGAAGAACCTAAATAAGAACCTTTTTAGATGACAAATTCGGGGTTTTGTGTCAAACACAAAAGTGATAATTTGCACCACTTTCAAAAGAGACTCGTTTAAAGATATTCCACTTTATATATATATATATATATTTTTTTTTTTTATTTTAAATGTTTTTAATTAGAGCCCCAATTTGAATAATTTTACAATTTCGTATTTATAAATAGACTATATCATTTTGTAAAGTAGTGTAAAATCGAAGAGAATAGTAAAATAAAGTATTAGTTTCGATATAAAGCAGATTAAAAATTGTAAGTAAAATACTGCACAAATTTTACAAATCTTTACATTTTCAGACTCACGATCTCACGCTTTCGTACACTCCGATTGGTTTTCTTTCTATCCACAATTATTTTGCGCTAAAATGTAAAATTTAGTTTCATCACTATTGCCAGATGAGCGAGAGTTTTTTAAATTCAGAATTCTGCAACATTCTGAAGAGAAATATCCCCTTCTTTAAAGATAGAATGAATAAAACAAATATCACTATTCAAAAATATTGGTAGCATTCTGAATTAACTAACAACTAAAACAACTCTAACAGCTAAATTAGTAAACACGGGACAGGTAAGATGTCAGAGGCTTCGCGGGCCACAGATAAGTTGTCGGCGGGCCAGAGTTGGCCCCCGGGCCACGTGTTTGACATGCCTGCTCTAAGTTGTGCCGTCCAGTAATGCAGTGGGATGGTGGCATATTCCGTATATTTTCTGTATTTTTAAAAGAAACGCAGTATACCCTCTATAGCTATATCGTATACTCTTTAGTGTATACCCTTTTGCCTACAGCACATACTTCCCTGGTTTCTTTTACCACTACACCACTGATGCCGACTCTATACCCCACTCTCTGCGGCCCTGGATCAGAGAACAATTTCGTTTTACACCGATCCCTAATGATTGTACTTCTCTTTGAATATTTTCGTCCGAGGCTCAATTTCGTTCCTTAAAAATGTTCTATTTTCATCAGTTTTATATCCTCACATCTACCACGGCCCAACTATCTCCGTTTTGTCTTAAGGGTGTATTCAAATCCAAACTGCTTATTTTGAGACACACTGATAAATTCATTTTTGCTCTAAAATGCATCTACTTGGTAGGTTCTCTTATTCAGAAACTTTATAATGTCCGTATTGTCTCGATTTTTTGATAAAGGCAGAATATATTTCAAAAAATGCTGTCAAAGTGGACATTTTGAACCGAATTTCCCGAAGCGATAGCGCTGGAAACAAAAAAAATGATCGTACTCTGAAAATAATTGTCTGTAAGTCAATTTCTAATTAATTGAACGACAAATAAAAACATGGGGCCTTTGTAAATCTCTTCATAAATCACGCCGCCAAGTTTCATGTTGTTACTTTTAAAATGAGTCTGAAAATATGTCAAAATTTTGAGTTGAGCGTGGAAAAATATTTTTTTTTAATACAGCCTTAAGAGCCTACACTAGTCATGCGTAGAATCGCGCACGCTAATGTTAAACGTATGGGAGCGTTATTTCTTGCTTACATTTTAAGATTTTTAAATGATTTTTTTTTTTTTTTTTTGCATACGATAGCTGAGGTGGATCTCTAACCGGGTTAGTTTTTGGTTGTTTGATTTTGATCGCAGTTTTTTTCAAAAATGAGATTTACCCTTAAACTTTCGAAACAGGTTCAGAAAGTGAAAGTAACTTAAAAATTTGCAACAAAAATTGAATTGGATGCCCATCTTTACGTTGGACATGTTATTTTTCTGTATTGATGTTGTCAGGCCAAACATTTAGATTCCAGATGGACACCCACTGAAAATTGTTCCTATTTTATCAGCTTAACCCTTAACTGCTGTTAGCGGTCTCTCAGACCGCTGTCTTTAAATTTTCATAGTTAAAATTCTAATTTCCAGTTTAACTACAGATACTGGTGAAATTTGGTTTCGTTTACAGCCCTAATACAATAGCTAGAGACTTTTGAATAGTTGAATTTTAATTACAGTAGTCCTGACTATAAAGTTTAGTAAATAACTAGTATTCTATGAGTTAATCGAGCTTTCTATTCATCTTTCGATTGAGCGGTCTCAGAGACCGCTTCACAGTAGTTATGAGACAATTTCTGTCACAGCAGTTAATTTGGTCCTTTTAAAATTTGTTACACTGGCCCGCTTTTTTTTTCCTGTTACTGCACGAGAGGGAACATTTAACGGTAGGAAGTTTACCTCCCCCCCCCCCTATAAAAATGGCTTTTTCCCTTTTAACCCTTAACTGCTGTTGGTGATCTCACAGATCGTTGCTTTTTTCAATCTTTACAGTTTAACTTGTAACTTTCAGTTTAACTATAAATACAAGTGAAATTTTGTTTCGTTTGGAGTTCTAGTACTAGTCTTCTGAATATATGAATTTAATTATACTCGTCCTGTATATAAAGTTTAGCATAGAAACAGTATCCCATGAGTTAATCCAGCCTTTTATTCATCTTTCGATCAAATAGTGTCAAAGACCGCTCACAGCTGTTATGCGACAATTTGCGTCACAGCTGTTAAGGGTTTAAATTATAATTTTGCCCTTCGAAACATGCTATATGCATAAAAATAGATTTATGCAATGTTTGATTTAAAAGCTGTAAAATATGAAATTGAATATTTTAATTTAAATGTCCCTTGTCTACTTAAATACTTAGTATAGAAGGCAAGTTTCATGAAAAACGTTAGCGCGCTTTTTTATTTATAGCAGCATTTTCAATGCCGAGTTAGTTTTAACCTGTCAAAACTAATTTCTTCTAATAGGAACTTAGCTAAATCATTTTCTGGTTCTCGAATTAAATCAGAAGACGTTTCGAGGAAAT
Source organism: Maratus michaelseni (assembly GCA_963931845.1). NCBI lineage: Eukaryota > Metazoa > Arthropoda > Arachnida > Araneae > Salticidae > Maratus > Maratus michaelseni. Next base: position 377,363,821 of record OZ007587.1, on the reverse strand, counting down.
CGTCGGAAATTTCGAGGAAGCAGCCTATTCAGTGATGAGTTTGTCTTAACCTGCCAAAACAAATTTTTCGGAAATCGGGACATGGCTAGATAGTTCTCTCATGCTTGATTTAGTAAAGGAGGTAAGCATCGTGAAAATCGTTACAGCCGTTTTCGAGATCGCCGGGACACTCAAAATTGTTTGCTCCTTTAATATATATACGATGCATTGCCATGTGTGAATTTGAGAAATCGATTTAAAATTACATTATAAAAAGATATAACCTTGTACTTCCTTGAATTGAAGATTTAAATCTCATTTATATGAAAGAAAAATAGATTTTGAAAATCAATTATTAAAAGTGCAAATAAAGCTAATCGCCATAAAAACTGAAACCTGTACTAATCACAGCCTCCATTGTCTTATTTAGATGGATTGCAATAATATATCCATTTCATCACAATTGTGAAACTTCAACCTTCGAAAAAATATCAATTCTTTTCGTTAAGCAGATTTTGTTTCAGTAAATGAAGTCCAAGGCGTAGAAACTTATTGTTTCCACACAGATAAAATGAGAAACACTTGGCATAAAAAACACTTCTCCGCCCCCTTCAGAAACTCTTGCATCTGCTAGAATAATGAGTTCTAGAATAGCAGATGTATCGTCAAGGATTCGCAATTTTCGAATTTGTTTATATAGTTAATTCTTACAAGCGATATTGAAAGTGTGCAAGTTTTTTGTAAAAAGTTACATAGTAACTATGCGGTAATTTTTATGAACAAAATACAAAAGAATCTGGTTTTTCTATTTTTGTTTGGACCAATGAATAGTGGGAACAGAAAATGTGCGGAAATAATAATATCGAGGACAATGTATATGTATATTTTGCAATAAATTTCAAGCGAACTAATTGAATCGAAGTTTTGAAGAAATAAAGTTAGTGTGGTACGAAGTTTAGAGCATAAAGTACGGCGAAGTTAATATTTTAGAGCGAGAATTTTGAATCTGGAATTCTTTCTCATCTCCCCATCCCTCTAAGAAATGTAAAAAAGGGTCTTTTATCCCATAATTAAAGAAAGCCATTTTTTTTTTCAATAATTTACAGCTTGGTAAAGTTATTTAAAAAAAAAAAAAGGTGTTTACTGGAAATAATTCAATTTAAAAAACTAGAATAAATGATACTAAAGATATCCTGAAACTAAAAAGTGGAGATAAAACAATAAGACTGATAAAAACCTTCTTTAAAATTAGCACGTTACGTAGTACGTAAAATTAGCACGAACACTGTTGTGTGTGCGAGTTTGTATGAACACAAGACTGACAGGCCAGCTCTAGTTCTTTTTTTAAACAGCTAATAGTTGAATTTAGTAAGATATTTAGTTCGGACAGGTATTGGAGGCCATCGAATTCAATGATTCTTGGGGTAATATCTTCTAAAACAAATGAGTGTTACTGAGTTAGATAAAAGAATTTTGCGCTTATTTTAAAAAATCAGTTTATAAAAACAAATATGTTGTAGAGTTCCATATTTCTAGTTTAGATTTTTTTTTTTTCAATTCTCATATTATAGGAACAATAAAACGGGTAAAGCATACTAAACACAGACAAACTTTTATACAAACTTACTTAACTTTTGAATTTTGTCACCTATAATGATAAAAATTGTGTTTAGCCTATAAAAAAGGGACCTGAGGAAAAAAGGGAAAAAAAGGTAAATGAGATGTGCTTTGATGACACTGCTTTTTTTTTTTATATACCGCTGACCAATGACCAGGCCCCTACCTGCTAGGCTTTTGCCTGGCTTAACGAGTTGATACCTGCAACGGGACGAAGATTTGCCTGCTCTCCGCTTGGCGAAGATGTGTTTGTTAAATCTATAGGCCGACGTGGCTTCAGTGCGCCTTGTTGCTTTAATTGCTTTTTCTTAGTTGGCCGGTTGCTAATTGATTTTTGATGAGGCGGTTCAGCACTGCGCAGTGTAGCGAAGTCATGCCGGACGGATGCGAGATGCTGGGATATTTACTATTTCCTCGCTGCATCGCTCATCCATACGTTATGTCATCGCTACTCGAGTTGGTCTCGTAATTTAGAACCTTGATCTGGTGACGAGATTGATGACACTGCTTACAGCGCGACTAAGCGGAAAAATTAGGAATTAGCGTGCTGAACTGTCAAATTATACGGGATACTGAAAAAGTCGTCGTTGTAGAGCAGCATCGATTGAGTATGATAACACTTAATACACATAAATGCTAAAAATAGAATTTTAATTGTGACACCCATATGTCGCAGAATGTATTGCGTGAAATTAAAACAAAAGTCCAGATGAATATTTTTAGCTGACCCAGAATAGATTGGACACCGGAAATAATGTATAGAGTGTCAACTAGTTCTTTTATCTTCCTAACATTTATGATGTTACTTATTGTTAGGGGAACCGTCGGTAGCGTAATAAATTTTCTTATTTTTATAAATAGTTAAATCAGTCTTCAAATTTAATATACATTTTCATCTTTTGATATGTTAAAGAAGTTTGTTCAGCTTACCTGAAATTTTCCTTTTTGCGCCAAGTGATATCCACAGTAATCCAAAGTGTTGTACCGATATTTATCTTATCCATTGATTCACTTATATTGGAGTAATAAGAAATAGTATTAGTAGAAAATAACAATTGTGTGAAATAAGCAGAAGATTCATTTTCCTTTGAATATAATATTATAATTCTTGGCTAGATGTACATGTTTAAAATCGCGTTTTGGAGGCTGCGTATAAGTGCTCCAATTTTACATTATATTAAAATATATTTACATCATATATATACAAGAGCGTCTTAACTGCTCGGATACATTTTTGAAACTGAAGGGAGATTGTTATTTGAGTTCTGTGCACACGCGCGGGATAATAGCTGTAGATTGAAGGAGGGAGATCTGCAGTATTTCTCCAGTTAGTTTCGATAGTCTCTGGTTTTATTCACTATTTTGCATCTGCGGTTGTCACTTAAAGTACTTATAGTTAATTGGGGTCTGGTTTTTAACATGTTTTTCAATCGTTCGCTGCACGTGGAGATTAATTAACTGCATAAAAAAGGTTTCTCCGTCACTTATCAATGATGGAGATCACCAACAAAGTAGCATTTTACGCATTGTATTCCTAGAATTTATGTGAGAAAAGTGTCTTAGTACAAAAATCGATGCTGCTGTACAATCCTTCGACAGACATTTTCCCGCTTCATGTAATGTTTCGAGATCACACACTAACTCCCAACTTCACCGCTAGGGGGCACTGAAAGTCTTTTGGAACAATGCATATATTTACTATATCTAGTTGCAATTTTTTAAATCTCTATAGCTGCCGGCTTTCAGCGTTAGAGGAATGAGTACTGTAAGAGTTCACTGAACTAGAATATGCAACTTCACAAACTGTTTATATTTTTGTTATAAAACAACTATTTTCAAATCAAGCTCCAAATTTTTCTTTCAATTTTTGAGTACCAATTTAATATATTGTACCAAAAATCATTCGAACCTGTGATTGGTAATTTCTATCAGAGATTGTCATCTTGTGTATTGTACTCCACTATACAGCAAATTTATTATTCAAACAAAACGATATTTGCAACCAGGGGTCTGTCCAGATTTTTCTGACAAGGTCCTTTTTTTTGTGAAAAGGCTAGTAATAATTTTGTGAATTTGAAATTATAGTAATATTCCGGGTCTTGTTTATACATTCAGATGATATATGCATGTAAAATACATATATTTTCAATATAATAAATTATGAAACCTTGTAATCTAGCTCTTTTAAATGCTAAAAAGGTGTAAATTAACAACATAATACAAATTAAAATAACTTTTATTAGGTTATTTTACATGTTTTGACTCACTCAGTCATTTTCAAAAACAAATGAGAATATTGCATAATTGCGCGGGCTTTGAAGTTATTTCCATGTACTTTTTTTAAAAATTACGCACGTTATCTTATTTTTACTCGGTTGTTTATTTTCATATCTATAACCATGGAGTAACTCGAGCCACAGTTTCGGTAAATTAAAAGATGCCGCATCATTACATATTGTATTTTTGCGTGTTATTATCTCTATGCTTTCTCTTATTATGGATGGATAGTATAGAGTGGAGGGAAATATTTTACTTTCATTGAAATTTATTTGGATGGTTTCTTCTTGATATAATCTTGCCAGGGCTGTAGTTTTTCTAATATATATAATAAATTGAACATAATAAAAGTCTTCCTTTCCTTGATGTAATGTTAACCAGAACAAATAAATCTATCGACAGAGCTGTTTTCTGAAAAAGTATGGCTAACCAATCTACCATACCAAATAATGCATGGTCTCCATTTACATACAAAATTTCAGCCTACAGATTTTTCATAAGACCGTATGATATAGTAGCCGTTATAGTATGTACTGAAAATAAATTTAATAATGAATTAGATAATATTCTTAAAATTGCTTGTAATAATGGTTTTAAAGTACAAAATATTAATAAATTAATCATGGATATCACCAATAATAAGAAACCAGAAAAGAAAGTTGATTCGCAAAAATAAATTTTATACTTTTCAATATTATCCAAGCTTTTTTGAAAAATTAAACAGCCTTAAACGTTTCAATACATGCTTAATAGCCAAACTCCCTCAGAAATTAAAGAATATCATTTGCAGTAAAATTGACCCAATTAATTTTGAGAATTATTCAGGAGTATATGAAATACCTTTTATTAAAGTAGACTGATCTTAGAATTACTACATAGGCATGACCAGCAGAAAATTTAATTACAGAAAAAAGAGCATATAGATGATATTAAGTATAATAGAAAAACTACAGCTCTGGCAAGATTATATCAAGAAGAAACCATCCAAGTATAAATTTCAATGAAAGTAAAATAATATTTCCCCCCAGTCTATACTATCCATCCATAATAAGAGAAACCATAGAGATACTAACACGCCAATACAATATGTAACGATGTGGCATCTTTTAATTTGTGGCTCGAGTTACTCCATGGTTACAGATATGAAAATAAACAACCAAGTAAAAATAAAAGATAACGTGCGTAATTTCTAATAAAGTACATGAAAATAATAACTTCAAAGCCCGTGCAATTATGGAATATTCTCATTTGTTTTTGAAAATGACTGAGCGAGTCGAAACATCTAAAACAGCCTAATAAAAGTTATTTTAATTTGTATTATGTTGTTAATTTACACCTTTTAGCATTTGAAAGAACTATACATATTTTCTTTATATATGTAAAGTGACAGTTCAGATTTTACTTTTAAATGGTTAAATCTGCGAAAGGTTCAATTTGGAGATGGAAAAGTTTAGTGAAGTGTCTACTTTTAAAGGCAAAGAATTTTGTAAAGGGTCCTGTTTAAAAAAAGGTGAACATTTTTCTGAAGTGTTTTGAAATTTAAAAAAAAAAAAAAAATAAAAAATGAAGGGTCCTGTTTTGAGTTGAAAAAAAAATTGTGAAGGGCCCTTTAACGGACCCAGTTTCTTCCTAAACAGATCCCTCGTAATTTAATAATAGTTTGCTATTTCCTAAATACAATCTTACCTATGACATGATCGTGTTTTCAAACAAGAAAGAAATTTCACTGAGACTAAGAACACATTAAATCACGTGGTTTGAGAAACCTGTTGTAGAAAAGATGGGGATTACTTATTTCATAAATAACTCAGGCTGCTTTTGTCCACATGCTACTGAAATTGAGTAAGATTCGTTTTATTTTGTCGTAATTGTAGGGACGCGATGCTTTTTCGAAACTTTGAATTTGCTTTTACCAATGCTTTCATGATCAGGAAACAGTTTTTTTTTTTTCAATTCAGTTTTTGTAGACGTTGTTTCATAAATACTAAAAGTTTTTTTAAAATCATGAATTTCATTAAAAGACAGTTAATATTTCTTTTGATAGAAATGTGAATATAAATGTTTATGACTTTATAATGCTGACATTTAAATACAGGGTCATCGAAGAAGGTTGCCCAGATTTGAAAGAATCTGTAACTCTAAAAGTAATTGGTCAAAGTACTTGGCAATTATCCAAGATTTGTTAGATCTAGCTGTTTTAAAGGCGTAACATTCAGACGATGCGCACAATCGATGATCTGAAAATGCAAATCACACCACTCATTCGCAATTTTCTTCGATGATCCCGGAGTGGAAAACGTACAAGTCAAACTATTGGAGGTATGGGAAAAATGTCAATTAGAAAATTCAGAATATTCGATTTAGTAGGAAAAGATCCACTATGTACACGAATAGCCTAAGCAAAAAGTGAAAATTGCGAATGTGTGGTGAGATTTGCATTTTCAGATCGATTCTTTTTCGATTTTTTAAAACTTTCTGTATTTAAAAATGCTGAAACTTCAACAATAATTTTTCCGAAGATTATTTTTTTTTTTACACATTCAGTATGATCTACTTAATGAAATTAGGGATAGATTTTGCAATATAAGAAGAAAAATAATTTAAAATAAAAATGTATCCGAATCAGTCCCCCGCCCCCCGCCATAGCCACGTTAATTTTTTTTCCGCAAAAAATAATTGTAAAATTGATCCTTAAAGTTTGAGTACACTCTTATAAACATAATAATAAAAAACAGTGTTCAGTATTCTAAATTGAAAATTGAGAAAATATTTTAAAATCGTTTAATTTTTTTTAATAAAAAAAGGAATTTAAAAATTTTATATTTACCAACAAAATAATTTTATTGGCAATTAAAATGAGCTTATCTAGCAACAACTTTTAATAACATGCATAAGCAAGGCTTTACAAATTTGATAAGATCTGGTAGCCAGCAAAAATTTCTAATCGTCAGCAAAAAAAAAATATTTAACCCTCCCCAACTTCCCCATCATTGATTTAAAAAAAACAAACAAACACATAAGTTGTTTTTATGAATTAATTGAGAAAGATAATAAACTAAGTTTTCTAATAAAATTTACCAAAATTATATATCTCAGAAAAAATACTGTACAGGCTTAATTAACCGGCCTGTTCCGGTAGTACTAAATTACGAAATGCTTTAAATGTCCCGATAACTAAAGTCTAATATATATCTGATGAGGCGGTCCATCGAGAAAATAATCAAGTAGTTAGAAAAAAAAAATTAAATTATTTGACTAACTTCGACAAGAAAATAAAGATATTTTATTTTAAAATTTGCATTTGATGAACTTATTTTTGCCAAAATAATAGCAAAAGCTAAAAATATTTGTTTGAATATTATTTCTTAATAATTTGTAATTTTGCAACATCTATAATGAGGCGTCTTATAAGAATTACGAGGGGAGAGAAAAATGCTGTTTGTGTTCATTTCTTAGGTCAGTTTTGTAAAAAAAAAAAAAAAAAAAAAAAAAAAAAAAAAAAAAGGCCATATAGCTTGGTCGCCAGATTAAAAAACTTGGTCGCCAGTGGTAACCTGGCGACCGCATTTATCAAGCTCTGTGCAAAACGTTTATTTTTCTTTATTTGGAGAATTATGAAACTAGATGCTCAAATTTATCTGATGCGAAAGACTTTTTCCAGTCTGACCCTTCTTCGCAGAGATATAAGCTTTCATATTTGTAAAAACTATTTACACAGTTTTCTTACTTAATGCTGCTTTCTCAAAATTGAAAATTTCGCACATTTCTAACATTTGAAACGTTCCATGCGCATTTCGAATAATCAAATTATTTTAAAATTTGTACTATATATTCTCTATAGAGTAATAAATAAATGTTAGCAAAAAGATAAATTTCAACACTAAAATACCCCTGAAATGCATGTGCACGTGGAAATATATAGCTACTTTAGAAAAAAAAAAACTAAGCATATTTAAAAAAATGCTTACACATCAGCGAACTTTTACAATTCATGCCAACTTTCATTGCAATATATAAAAAGTATCTCCCTATATTAAAAAAATGTACCACCGCCGCAGCAAATGAAGATTTTGTACCTTGAAGTCTTTCTGAATTATTACCCAGAAAACTATAGATATAAAAATATGAAAATTGGTAGTTTTATAAAGAAATGTTCGATAAACACGCTGAAGCAGACAGTTTTTAAATCTATGAATTATTTAAAGAGATATTTAATCTTATAAATAAATGTCATATCCTATGAAAAAAAAATGCGCATGGGACATTTAAAATAACAATTATTCGTTATTAAAAAAATAATAAAATTTGAATAATTTAAAAACTATTTTAGCAACAAATTGTTAATACAACTACTTGAGTTTGCCATTAACAAATTTGCCAATTTTGAAATGAATCCATTGAAATCTGCAGGATTTGTTTTTTAATGTTCACTTAAGGGAAGAATAGAAAAGGTGGAAAATTCGAAAATACAAACTAAACAGCAAATATCAAAGAAAATTTCATAAACTTACCAATCGTGTCTTCGTCGCTTCGTGAAGCTCATTTATAGAGGTACAGAAACTTAGAAAACTGGAACAGTAGGTATTTCACAAGTTTAGTTACTTAGGAAAAGTCACCAATGGCAGATAAACTTTGAAAAGCGTTAATCAGTTGTGTCACTTTCAGGATTAACGAGTACATATCGAATAGAAGGGGGATAATATATCATGTTTTAAGCTTACCAAGATAAGAAAATCGTACCAAATCCTAAAATTTCACAAAAAAATGTTCTTGAAACCCAGATTTTTGCATTTGTTTTCATTTCAGTACAATGTGGATTCTTGCGAATGTAAATATAGCTGCGTATACATACGTGGATTTTAAACATTAATGAAGAGGCTCAGTCATTAAAACAGAGTAAATTATTTATTGCAGGTTTTGAGACTCCCTATTAATTTTATTTTTACACTCGTATTTAACTCTACTTTATTTTTGTATGTAAAGATGGAATTTTGTAATCTAATTTTAACTCGCTTCCCGATATGCCAGAATTATAAAAAATATGCACGCTGTGTTTCCGATGACTATACAATATTTTAATATTTATAGAACTTAATTATAAATTAATAACTTAATTTTAAAGCATTTTTCCGTTAGCACGCCGCAGGTGATAAATCGTCCAATATTTTTTATGGTTACAATTGTATACGAGTTAGAACAATGGATTGAATGATCCGCCAAATCACCCTCGCCAAAGAGCAGCGGGCTCTGAAACGGCAACAATGACATATTTTAAACACGAAAAATAAAATACAAATAAAAATAGAATAATAATCTTTTTAAAAACGCTTTTATCAGTTAATGGTTTAATAATAATTAAATTATGATTATTCGTTGAGAAAACAAATTTAAAAATCCTGAATAGATAGTTTGCTTTTTTTTTTTTTCTCTTTTCTGGAGAAAGAATAGAGAGTCAGTGAACCGTAAAATCGGCTTGCAATATTAAGCTGGTTATCGCTCAAATCATTAGGCCCAAAGGCTGACTTCATTGGACGGAGAGAGGTGCACGTGGAACAAAGACTGGATTCATTGGACGGGGAGAGGTTTTCAAAGCAAGCCTCCCCAGCAGTTTGGGCCGACTGTAGGGTTGCATTTTCAGCGTTTAGAATTATAGAAATATAGAGAAAAATTATAGAGAACAGTGTAGGAAATCACGAAAAGACAAATCCGTGTTTTAACCGTTCTATTTTTCGCATTAATGTCCACAATGTGTATTTTCGTACTAAATCGATGATGCTTTACAACTTTGTAAATCACTTTTTTCTCTATCTCTTTCCGTTTTCGAGATAGGAATGCTAACTCCGCAACATTCCACCAGGTGGCGCCGTAGGCGGTTTCATTGAGTAGCGCATGGCTACTTTACTATACCTAGACACCACTTTTATGAATATAGCAGCAGCCGTTCCGAAGTTAAGAGGGTGGCAAGGGACTTTAGTGGGCATACTGTATATAGGATGGGTCAGATACATTGTATAACTTTTCCTCCTTACAGATATTCAAAATTATTACCGTTCTGGTCAATACACTGCTTATAACGGTGGACTATTGATTCACAAACTTTAACAAACATTTCATTTGGGGTTGTGGCGCATTCTTGTTCAATCTCGGTTCCAGAACGTTGTCTATGAACATCTACTCGTTTCAAACTTATCTTTTATCGGATGAATCGTAAGTCGCATAGTTGGATCTGCCTGGAACTCCCTGTGATATTGTTTTTGTACTTCTACATTTTACTTATCCATCCTACGTAGCATAGGGTAAATCTTTTAATCGTTTTAAAAATCGAAAACAACTTTTTTTGACGGATTTACACGTTTCAGACACTGGAGATTAAGATTAAAAACATTTTATAAAAAAAAATTGCCGTCCGTCAGTCTGTGTGCGCTCAATCTCCCGCTCTTTCTAAATGATAGAGACTTGAAATTTGGTATGTATTTAGTATGCAATGAGAAGCCCATTGAATTTAAGTAACCTCTATTATCCGGAACTATTTTTTTTTTTTAATCCTATTGTAATCCTATTTTCCACACTCTTCGATTTTTCATGACACTATATTTCATTCAAACTTAAATTCAAAAGATATATTTTAATTGGAAATGAGACTCTTAATCCGACGCAGTAAACTGTTAGTGAATATGATTTATGGAGTTATAAGGATGTTTCTTTTCCGCAATTCAGTAATAGAGCATTTAAAGTTTATGACGTCATCGAGCCACGATTTTATTCGAATTGCAATGCATTTTACAAATAGTTTACACATGTTTTATTTTCATATTTTATATTATGCATATCCATGATGGGTAAAATATTACGCTGCCCCCCCTCCCCCCAACGACTAGTTTATATTTACAACAGTATTATAAAATACATTTTTCTTTTTCAAAAGTTAATCTTGGTCCACTCATCACTTCCAATTAATTACACTTTGAAAAGAAAGAAAAAAATATAAAGTTATGACCCGTTAAACAATGTATGTATACATTTCTCTGACGCACCCTATGTACTTTGTGATTGCAACCACATGCAAGATGTAAGTAATGTGTAACACTGGAATGTAAGTAATGAGGAGTTTTGAGGAAAATAAAAAAATAATTTTGAGGCATTTTTCCGTTAACTAAATTATAAGTTCTAAAAATATTAAAATGTACTGTCATCCGAAACACACATTTGTATGCATAATTTTTATAATTCTAGCCTATCAGGAAGTGAGTGCAAAATAGATTACAAAATTCCATCTTTACATAAGAAAACCAAGATGAGTTAAAAAAAAAGAGTAAAAACATCGAATATAAAAACTAAGCAATTAACAACTATAAACTATTAGCAATAAACTAAGCATTAATTTAAGCAAACTAAGGATTTTTTTTTTTTAAATATATTCTGAAGATCGCTGGATCGTACAAGTAATGAAAAACCCAATTTTAAATTCTTCCAAATTGGCCATGGAAGAGGAACATTTTAGAAAAATAGCAAATTGAGAAACTATTAAAGTATTTTTTCTTAGAATAATTCCATGTGTTCTAGTGTGTGTGTGTGTGGGGGGTGGGGTGGGGTGGGGGGGGAGGGAGGGGGGGGGGGAGGAATCCTCCGAAACATAATCGGTCGTTTGAAAAAGACAAATTTGCAAAACTTCATTTTGGAAATGAGTTTCATTTGAGGATGAAAGTAAATTCTATATCTTTCGTTCCGATTGTCAAATATGTTTGAAAGGAGGACTAATGTAGAGGAGAGAAAAAGTTTACTCTTAAACATGTCGGTGGATTAATAATGATATGAGGATCAATGTCGGCCGCTGGACCAGGTAACCTTCATATCATTGAAGAAGTAATGGATGAAAATAAGTATTTACCAATTCAGAAAGAAAATGCTCAGGTATCTTCAAAAATTTGTCTAGGCTATTGTTTTCGTTTCTATCAGACAACGATACGGGGCATAAAGCGTTAAATGCTAGATCGTGATTGCTTTATAATTGCCCGTATGTTATAGATACGTCCCACCCCCTTTCTGAATCTCCGGACGTGACAGCCTACACTAGTCACGCGAATACACTCACGCTAATGTGAAACATACGAGAGCTGTTCTTTTCGAATTTCTCGCTTGTATTTTAATATATATATATAGCACAATATATCATTAACCGATATCTAACCGGTACTTTCGTATTTTTTTCGATTTTGATTGCAATTTATTTTACGAGGACACTCCCTTTTGAAACCGGTTTCGAAAGTAAAAATTGCCTCAGACAAGGAAAAACTGCATACAAAATCGAAAAAGTACGAAAATATCGACCCTAGTTATTCTATGCGTAAATCCTCTAAAAATACTGAAATGCAAACAAGACAGTTGAAAAGAACACTGCCATTGGTTTAGCAGCTTGCGAGTGTCTTTGCGTTACTGTCATAGCGTAGTCTGTTAAAAGTAATTGAAAATTTATGGCACATTTAGTGGGGAAAAATTCACTCCATATCGAATACAAAAGATTTAGAAAGGGTATTAAAATAATGGTAAAAAATTATTCCAATTATTGCGAAAATAGTCTGTTCAATGCAAAATAATATTAAAAGCTGTTACAGCAAATAAAGCTTTACCAACTAAATATCAAACTTCAATTAAATAATTAAAATTAATTACAACAATAATTATATCCGAATTTTATTGCGATTACTCTTCAGTGTTTGTTGAAAATTTTACTTTTTCAAATTTAATGCAAAAAGATTTTGCTTTAATGTTTTTTGAATTTATGTGTACTTTTAAAGAGTAAATAAAAATAAATTTATTATATTTAAAATTTTCCCCCTTTATTATAAATCACGTCAGAAAATGCAAAAATGTTAGTATCAGTTTCTTAAAGCCGTTGTATATATCATCTTCGCAAAATCCAATGAATTTAATATTCAATACATAAAAAGTGAGCAATTGGATTATTATGAAAGTCCAGCTAACTTAACCGTTTACCAGTACGTAAACTGCCACAAAGCTTTGTTTTATTGCACGATTTATATTTAACTTCTTTATATAATCTTTAAAAACCTTTTTCATTTTAAGACCGTGACCATCATCCCTATACTATCAAACTCTATATCTAGCCAAGCTTGTGTTTTAGCATATAAACTATTTACAACACTATTTCATTTGGATGAAAATGTGTGTGAAGTACACAGACATTAAAGATTAAAATGCAATAGCCAGATTCTTTCGGATTTTACACCTGTTGATTTTGCGCATTGAATTTCAAATGAAGGTCAAGGTGCGTATTCCAGTTTGCCCCGTCTCCACCTTTTGATTCTTGACGAAAGATCCCACATTTATCGTGATCATGTCTGTAGATTATATCAAACAGCTGAAGATACACCACACATCTCTTAAATCCGTAATGCTTTCACCATTCAGCCACGAAGCGCTTTAAATATAAAGTTAAAATATAAAGTTTTATAAAAAGATTAAATTTGCACTTTTCAGCTATAATGCGGTGACAATTTCAACCCACCTTAGAAAAGTATAAATCACACTGGACAACAAATTTGAACTTTTGATGTCCCAAAATCGGTTGTTTCTTATTCAGTTTTTTGAGCTGATTTTGAATCCAGTTTTAGATTTTCTTCAGCACATCCAGATTTTCAGATATTTGCATATTTCGATTTATGCAAATTTTGGAATTTGTGTACAATTACAAGGAAATTTAAGGCATAAAGCATTATCAGACTGGATTTTTTGTTATGATTACTGGCAAGTTTACTTTACAAAAATGTCGTGTCAGAGATTTTACCGACATGTGACAGTGAAATAGTGCTTAGTTTCCATATTTTTCATGTTTTTATAACGTTTTTTAGCGTACTCATGACAGAAATATCTGGACATCAACATGTTCCTAAATCAGTTTTTTTACGCTAATTTCTCTACGCTAATCTTTTACGCTAATTTCAAATTCCGTTTTTTTTTCTATCATGTCTATGTTTAAAAAAACGGTAATTTTATTTTTTGGCCAGAAAACGCTTTTTATGCTACTTTGTGATCTACTTCAGCTATTTAGGGTAGATTCTACTACTTTTATTTTTTCAATTGTTTTCAGATTATACCCATTGGTGATATGTCCTCAATAGGAATCTCACACTGTTAACCCTTTTGACAAGGACGTACACTCCTCTAAAAAACATTTTATATCAACCGTGTGCCAATACCATATAAACTTGATATTCATTTTACTCAAAACTAGACGTGACAGAAGGAAACTGATTACAGATTAGAAATAAATATAAAAATCTAGGTCTAGGGAACAAAAATTACGTCAATTCTGTGGCAACTACTTTAAAGTTGATAGTAATGTAAACATTACACCACTGAAAAATATGCAAATTAGGCTTAATAACTGACAGATAAATGTTAAGAATATACAGACTGCGACATTTATCTCAAGCAATTGGTCCAAAAGTCATAATCTAGAAAATGTAATTCAATCTGACATTTATTGTACTTAAAATTTGCATAAAATGGCACATAAAAGCTTACATTTGCATTGCATTACACATAAATATGCAAATTTCTCAAAAAACTGGACAACCTAGAGAAAAACGGAAAGTAATTTCGGAATCAGCGCAAGAAACTGATCTAGGATCAAATATTTTCATCTAAAAAGAACATTTTTCATGTGTTATTAAAGTTCTAAATAAGAAATTTTCAGTTTATAAACCATCCCAAAGAAACATTGGATTCAATAAAATATGGCTATTGAAATAGCACTCTAACTCTTTTTATTAACCTACAAATTAACCTTTAGTTCACAAGCTATTTCGTAAAGACGGAAGGTCGAGCATCATAACAAGTAACTAATAAAAAAAAAAGCTTCATAAAACCGATTATACTTACTAATTTTATGCTGTGTGCTGAATTTAGATCTTTCTCACGGGGCGGAGGAGATTTCCAAGACCCGATTGCCGCAAGGTCAAACGGGGTAACAGCCCCTGCTTCCTGCAAAGCCTCAAAAACATTAGTACTTAAGGTTTTTCCTGGTACTTTTTCTTTAAATATAACTTTAGTCAGAGAAACTGTCGTGGAGGTCCCAAGCAAATTTTTGCCCCAGGGCCGCAACTGGAGTTAGTAGGGCACTGGGATTTTCCACAACTACCGGTGTAAAGAGCAACTTTTCCCTTCGGACCATTAAAAAACAATATCCAAAATTTTCCGGAGAGTATTTTGATTTTTCTACAGAGGGGGGGGGGGGGGGTTAAACTTTCTTCGTTGCCACCCCTTTAATTCCTCACTGTCCAAGCCGTAACAGAGACAATACCACTGTTCTGGCATAGGTGCCTTTATTATTATTACCAGCTGTGTAATAAACTGATTATAGTTTCAAATTCAATACACCTTACTCAAGCAACAGGCATTGTTTATAATAATACATTCGAAAATTTTTTTTGACTTTCAGTTAAAGAAAACATATCCACGAATGACAGAATCGGCATTCTTAAAAGGAAAAATAGTATTCTACACCAAGAAACATAAATTTTGTAGCAAACAGAGTATTTATACAGAGACTGGATGCAATATATTCGATGCACCCTAAAAAACTACGCATCGTACGATAAACATTATATATATATATAAAGGGGGATAAATCTTCAAATTTTATGGAAAGTGCAACTATTTTTTAAAGATGTTAGGAGCATAATGAGAACAGGAAGAATACTATTTTAATGTTATTTTCACACAGATATTGAATAAACGAACCTTTTCAAAAATTTAATACATTGAACGCCATGGCACACAAATGTTTTTGCCAGCAATAATTACCGGGGCACTATCCCACACGAATACGAATACCATTAATATTTTCATTGAAGACAATTTATTGCTATGAAATGGGACTATTGATTCTTTATTACCACGTATTTAAAAAAAAGAATCCCATCCCAGGCATGTTTAGCGATTTCACTGAGGCGTTCACAAGGGGTAAAAATAATTAAAAATTGATATTTTTGAATTAAAAATTTACAAAATTAACACTTTGTATAAAATTAACAAACATTGATGCGATTGGTAATTATGAACACAGACTCGATAAATACTGAAAACCTCTGCCAAAAAAGTCAATTCGTCACAGTATGTGGCGCTCAATGCTCAATGTGTTAACCCTTATCTGCTATGACAAAAATTGTTGCATATATATGTATGACTGATGTCTCCGAGACCGCTTGATCAAAGGACGACTAAAAGGATCGATTAACTCAATAGGGCATCGTTTCTGTACTAAATTTCATGTACAGGACTTATATAATTCCCCTATTCAGAGGTCTCTAGCGATAGAGGGTTCAAAACGAAACAAAATTTCTTTAGTATCTATAGTTAAACTGAAAATTACAAGTAAAACTGAAAGAAAAAACACAGCGGTCTGTGAGACCGCTAACATCAGTTAAGGCTCTAACACTAATCACGCGAAAAGACTGAAGCTAATGTTAATCCTGTGGGGGTGTTATTTTCAAATTTCTCGCTTGAGATATTAATATTTTTTAATGATTTTTTTTCTTGCATAGGATAGCTGAGGACTATCTTTAATGCGGATAGTTTTCTTTTTCGGTTACAGGTTTTTTTTTTATGAGGATAGTTTTATATTCAAAAACTGGTTGCAACCGGTTTCGTAAGTGAAAGTAACTTTAACCCGGAACAGGGGAGGTGAAAAAGTAAAACCTAACAGTTGACGTGTGGTCTCTGCGGCCGTATTTATTTGTGTGTCCAATAAAGCTTCCTTTTCTAAATATTTGTACGATAGATATATACTTTAAACAATTCACTTACGCGAGAAAACAAAGAAGAAAAATAATTCGAAGAGATCTTTAAAACATGGTATCTACTTCATCCCAAAATGCCATTAGGCTTAGTCGACATAGTGTGGTCTCAGAGAGAGAGTACCTCCTCTATTACGGGTTAAAAAAAATAAAAAAAAAAAAAACCAAAAAAGTAAAAACTAGCCTCATTTAAGATAGTCCTCAGTTATCCTATTCTTAAATATTAAAATTCAAGCGAGAAATTTTAAAATAACTCCGTCATAAGTTTAAGAGCTTCAGAATCTCTTCGCGTGACTAGTGTAGGGACGTAAGGATTAAAATCGGCGCATTATCCAAAACCCTTACTTAAACATCTCATTAAAAAATCCTCGAAATGAACAGTTCTTTAGACTAAATGATAAACAAGCGAAAAATAAATGGTTACTTACGTTTGGGCTTCTCTTATGCGAGCTTTGCCTTCTTCGATTTGTAACTCTTCTTCCATTTTTAATTTTCCCAAGAACACAAATCCAACTTTAATTATCCACAAGGGAAATTTAAAATGTTGCGCATTGAATCGAGTAGCAGAAAGAAAAAGTATCGTCACGCATATCCGAAAGATTTATTTTTTGAATTGTCCGAGCACTTCAACAGAATACGAAAACAGAGCCTTATGCTCCTGCTGTCTACCGGTTCAATGATACAGATGCGATTTGAGTTATTCTCTTTTACAATTGTAAACGGTTAAGCCGTTAGCCACAAACAATAAACTTTAGAGATGACAAGGTCAGAGTATAAGTAGTGGAAAAAAATTATTAATGATATTTTGATAGTTAGCGATAGATTTTTTTTTAATTCAATAGATGCAGTTACGTAATTTTTCACTTTTCTAAAATAATGAAAGAATTGTTTTACTTCAAAATTATGGACAACCAATCCTTTATTATTTTCATGTACAATGCGATATGATCAATCACGTCACGTTGAAGTTTTGGCGAACAAAAATTGACAAAAATTCATCTAAGGCAACTTTGCCATAAAATATGCGGGCAATTTCACAATCTTATACAGGACCAAAACTATGATTTTTTTCCCCCTCAAAATTAGCAAGTATGAATTTCGGCGTCCCTCACACCCTCCTTTCCTAAATACGATTACAAAAGAAATTCTCAATCTATTTTCTTATTTTATTTTAAATATGAAATAATTGCTAGGAAGTACGTTAATCTTAATATTTAAGTTTATTGTTTTATAAATGGACTTACTGCAATCAGTTTGTTTATATATAAACTTAACGGGAGCAAAAAAGGTACCTCCACCTTATTACACAGCGAAGTTTTGTTAAAGTATTCTGAACGTGTTTGAAAAACTTCATAATCTATGCTTGAAGCATGATTTCTCTTTATTTTCTACTTTTAGTATTTAAATTATTT
Source organism: Maratus michaelseni (assembly GCA_963931845.1). NCBI lineage: Eukaryota > Metazoa > Arthropoda > Arachnida > Araneae > Salticidae > Maratus > Maratus michaelseni. The sequence continues at coordinate 377,345,718 of OZ007587.1, read as the reverse complement.
TATTGTTGCAGTTTCACAGCCATTTGGCATATTTTAGCGAGCGTGGTTTGGCGCATAATTAACTCCATTGTTTTTAGGTGCGTTCGTAATTATATAAATACGTAGCACCTATTGCCGTCTGGTCCGTCCGTCCGCATATAACAACGCAAAAACTACCCAACCGAGTGGTTTGAAATTTAAGATATAGGGTAGATGTACCAGTAATGGACACCCTTAAGGAATTTCTTTAAAAATTATTTTTTAATTAATAGTTATAATTGTTATATTCCACATTTTTTAATATTATATTAATCTACCAACAAAATTTAACCATGCTCATAGTGACATTTCCCAATGTGAATCGAAATTTGTGAATAACAGATATAAATCAAAACACCCTAAATTCCAGTAATGGACACCCCACAAAAAGTAAGATAATTGATATTATGATTGTATTTAAAACTAGAATTTAAAATAAAACATATTAATGAAATAAAAAAAGCTGAATTTTTATCGGTTATTTTTTTATAAACCAAAAATGTTGAAAGTGGCCCATTATTGGAAGGCAGTCCATTACTAGCACATCTACCCTATCTTTGCAGGATTTTGTCGAGACATTTCAAATTTTATGAAAATCTAATCAAAACTTTAGAAAATATTAAAAACATTAAGAAATTTGAATTTTTTTAAAAAATCTGCTTTTTTGTTATAGGAGCTTCCGATGTTTAATCGTCAAGAGACCGAGATACTTATTTTATTACAGAAATAAATCTGCAGACGATATAATTAATTTCACAGAATTAAAAATCATCAAGCTATAGTACGAACGATTTACAGTACGCTATAGTACGTCATTTGTCACGTTTGACGTACAATTTCCAACTTGTTGTAACTCGTAAACAGTTGTAACGTAAAAATATTTTGGCAATTTATCACCTACGACCGGCTAATGGAAAAATCCCTTAAAATTTATTAAGTTAAAAATATTAAAATGTTGTATTGTCATCGGAAACATACCTGTGTATATAATTTTTTATTTGCGTTCCTAATTATATAAATACGTAGCACCTATAGTTTGTCTGGTCCGTCCGTTTGTCGGCATATACAGCGCAAAAACTACTCAACCGAATGGTTTGAAATTTAAGATATATAATCGTTGCAGAATTTTGTAGAGTCATTTCAAATTTTATGATTATCAAATCAACACTTAGATATTCATAAAAGTTTTTTTCATTCTATTAAATCCTGTCATACGTAATTAATTCAATATCATCCCCTGATAGGTAATGATTTTAGGTTGCCATGCTGATTTCGTTTTATTTGAGTCATTATTTCCGTACTACTGAATTTAAAAATCGAATTTGTATACTAAAATTGTTTAATTATAGTAATCCTATAATCTACCGACAGTTTTTTGGATACATGCTTCCGGAGAAGTAGATATTAAATGGAAAAAAGAGTTAAAATGTGGATTTCAAATTCTGAAATTTTCAAAGCTAGGCTTAAGTTTTCCCATTGGAATTTTCAGTAAATGTCAACAAAAGATAAAATTTTGCTAACTTAATAATTTACTTATTTTATTACGGGAATTAATCATAATAACAGACGATATAAATCATCTTTTTCAGCGAAATAATTATGATTTTTTTTTTACATTGTCTTGTATTGGATATTTGAGTACAGTATAATTTTAATGCAACAGAATTGTAATTAATTGTTTGAAAAGTGTATTGAAACTCAATTTCATAAAATAAAATTTAATATCTATAATATGAAAATCTGCACATAAAAATAAATTTTGTATTCATACATTTTTGCATAAGAGTGCAACAGCTATTGCAATAAGAATTGAATATTTATAAAATCAGTTATAGTATGAACGCACCTCATTTGTCACGTTTGACGTGCAATTTCCAACTTGTTATAATTTTAGTGTATGAGGAAATGAATGAAAAAGAGATTGGAAGATTCCAACTCTACGCACAGAAACGAAGGTAAATAAAAGTAACAAAGTTAACGTTCTGTGTTTGATGCCGGTTAAAATGTAATTAGCAGGATGCTAATTTCTCAATTTTCTTTTAATCTGATAAAATGAGATTACTAACGCGGTAATGAGCGTGAAATAGACACAAATTCAGCTCGAGAGCAATGATTATGTAAATGAAAAACAACTGCAGAACATAAGATTTGAATAACGTAAAAAATGTAACAAAATGAAATGTTTCATTCACGCATATTGCTCAAAATGCATGCATTATTTTCTATTTTAAGCATAACACAACTTTAACGATCACCAGTGCGTAACAAGCCGACAAGCGCATAAAACTTGTTGCAAGCTTAACTGCTGTGATCAAAATGTTACGTAATCATTAACATTTTTATCATTTCATTCATTAAAGAAATACAAGGCGAATTTAGAAATTTAAAGAACATTGATGAAGTTTATCAATGCCTTGCTTCATTACATAATACTGCATTGATTTTGGGGGATTCTAGTAATAAATGTAATTTTTTCAGCGATTCATATACCTAAATACATTGTAAGTATTAAATATTCTTCGATATTTAAAAAATATATATAGAATTTAATCCCTGTACAGGTTTGTAAAATATACTTTATACATGTACGGAAGAACGAAATTTATTGTTCTCACGGAAAAATACATCACATTTTATGTGAAGATCGCCAAAAAAAATTACATAAACAAAACCAAGTATTTTGGTATAATTGGTGGAGAATCTAAAAAAATTTTAAATGATTTTTTTTTTTTAATTTCAAATAATTTTTTTTCTTCAGATAAACTGTTTTTAAGAGGCTTAAAAAAAAAGTTTGTTTTTGTCATTATATATCTCTGTGTGTATGAACAACCAGAAAATCTACTTAAATACTTGGGAGTTTACTGTTAAAACTATCAGGGAATCCAATTCTGTCTACAGAACATATTGCCCGATGTATAGAACATACAGTGTCTCACAAAAGTGATGGGACACTTGTGCTTTATAAAAAGAAACTGCAATAAAATAAATAAACAAACATGTGCAAAAATTTTTTGGGTGTGTTTCATATTTAAAGTTAGTAACAATTATTACATAACATACATTTTGTCAAAATATTAAAATATTAATTTAGTAAAAATACAATTGTTCAGAACGGAGCAAAAAATGGCTCACATAAGTGATGGGACACTTACTTTTCCATCAAATATTTATCCAAAAATTTTACTTTTTAAAAGGTTTTAATATTTTGTTGGATTTCCTTTTACTTTTAAAACATGATTTAATCTTTTTGGGATGGATTCGACTATTTTTTTTGTGATTTCTGGAGTGATTTTACCCCATTCTTCTTGAAGCACCGATTTTAGTTGTTGTTTTGAAGAAATGGTGTGTTTGCGAATTCTTGATTCCAATTCTTGCCAAATATTCTCTATGGGATTTAAGTCTGGAGATTGTGGTGGTGTTTTTATTATTTCAGGACAGTTATATAGCAGCCAGAGTCTAACGTTCAGAGCAGTGTGCTTGGGGTCATTGTCCTGGTAGAATTTAAAATCGTTATGAAGGTTCAATTTTCGTGCTGAAGATTTCAAATTTTGCTTTAAAATATCAATATACTTGTACTGATCCATTATACTGTCAATAAAAACAAGATTACCAACTCCAGCGGACGACATACACCCCCATACCATAACTCCTCCTCCACCATGTTTTACTGTTGGTACCAAGTTCTGTTTGCGAAGTTCTTCCCTGGGTTTTCTCCACACCAAGATTCTACTGTCAGAACCAAATATATTAAATTTACTCTCATCAGCAAATATAAACTTTATTCCAGTAATCAGAATTCTTATTTATGTTGGATTTTGCGAAAGCTAGTCTGAGTTTTCTATTCTTTTCACTTACGAAGAATTTTTTCCTGGCTACTCTACCGTGATATCCAGCAGATCGAATTACCCTTCTAATAGTTTCAGGATTAACAATTATTCCATATAATGCTTGTAAATCAGCAGCAACTTTTGAAGCACTAATTCTTGGATTTTTTTTAATATTTCGAACGATAATTCGCTTTATTCCATTGGATAGCTTTGATGGTCAGCCAGGTCTTCTTTTATCCTGAATCATATGATTCTTTTTATATCGTTTAATGATATTGAAAACTGTTGAACGACTCAAGTTAACTGTTTCAGCAGTTTTTCTAATAGATTTTCCACGTTCAATATGCAAATTAATAACTAATTTTCGAATTTCAGGCGAAGTTTCTTTTCGTTTAGCATTCATGACTACACAGAGCTAAAAAACACAAAAATTCCAAAACAAACTGGAGAGAAATACTGCAGACGATTTTATAAATTATTGCCAATTGCTTTTAAGTAAAAATAAAACCCCAAAAAATATTTTTATTGCTTATTTCAGACGATTTTTGTTGCATATATAATGGTGTCCCATCACTTATGTGAGCTATTTTTTGCTCCGTTCTAAACATTTGTATTTTTATTAAATTAATATTTTAATATTTTGACAAAATGTATGTTATGTAATAATCTTTACTAAATTTAAGTATGAAACACACCCACAAAAAAAATGTGTACATGTTTTTTTAATTTATTTGATTAGTTTCCTTTTGTAAAGCACAAGTGTCCCATCACTTATGTGAGACACTGTAGGTGACAAGTAATTTTTAAACAAAAAATGAAAGTAACTCCAAGAAACTTTCTAAATCCACGACTTGCGTGAAAATGCAAAGAAAAAAAAAGTTGAAATAAAAATGTATCATATAATTGAATTCTCTTTATCTTACGTAACTCATTAAATCTCATAAAATTTTTCTCACCTCAGAAAGTGGATTCGAAGAACGCTTTTAAAAATGGAGAATTTCGATGGCAAGTATTTAAAAGAAAAATGCATGGTTAGACGAATACTAACATTTAATTCACGAAAGACTTACTCTAGCACAATACATACGTAAAATAGAATTTTTACATAAAAAATCTTTCTAATCATTTCTAATCTACGTTGTCATTTTTTACTCACAAAACCATCGAACAAATTTCTTTCATAAATAAAAGTCAATTCAGTTCAATTCGTAGAATATCGTCTGCGCCAAAGAGTCAAAATAGAATCAAGAAACCGCAACAAAAGTCATTTACAACCATTGCCAACTATAATACATAAGGCCTGGTCATTTCGCCAAAATCCTTCGAAAAACCGTACACCGGCTCTGAACACAGACCCTGAACCAAAATATAACAACGTGATCTTTGTTTACATTTATACCCTGCCCAGATAGCGACACGTATTTGCTTTTTTCTAGCGTCGAAGTTTCAAAAACTTTAATCATATTTTCAAATTAAATACTTATGTCCTTGAATTTCATACGATTTATAAGAATATTTTTCTGTACTTTAAAATATATATTTCTTAACATAACTATAAAGATTTGCGAAAGTACTTATTTGTTTACTTTTTCATGCGATACATTAATAAAGATTATCAGTTCTGTTATTCTTTCAAAATATCCACTACTTAATTAAATATTACATGTGTTCTCTGTAGTATTTCGCATACACGTTGTAAAATTAAGATTATTAGATTTTATCCAACTTCAACAGTCATATTGCAGATGAAGCAGACATTTTTGGCGATTTTACTGTAACCTGTAAAATGTTCGTTGTTGGTACAGCTTAAACTAAGAAAAAAAATTCTGATCGATGAAATAATTGTATTTCGTTAAGCATTAAATATTCTTATTTTTAATCGGAGAAAGAAACAATAATAATGGATTTAATTAATTTTGCAATATCCGGTGAAACCAAACAATTTTGATTAAATCATGTAAAATACTTTTTTATTTAGAAATAAAATTCATTAATGTTTAAAAACAATTTTATGAGTAATTTAATATATTTTAATCTTTTTGTATTAGTTTTATTGTTTTAACAAATGTTAAAAGTATAAATAAATTGGTGACATTGACATTTTCAGACTGAGTGTTTATTATTATTATTTATTTATTTATATTATATTATTTCTATGTTTGTTGGTTTAATAGTTTTAAAGAAAAATACACTATATTATCCCCTTAATAGAACTTTACATTAACATTGTTTTTGACAGTTTATAGTAACCCTTAACTGCTGTTAAGTCTTACAGACCACTGCTTTTTTTAATTTTCACAGTTTAGCCATGTGACAATTTATGTCACAGCAGTTAGTGTTAAAGAGACTTAATTGATCTGTGCATGTAAAAAAATGTTAGGTTGTTAGAACACACATTTTGCTGAAGTATGTAAAAAAAAAAAAAAAAAAAAAATTCATATGTTTAGAAAGAAATATATGGGTATTTTTCCATTATTAAACATCATGCCAAAATGCATGCTAGCACACCATTTATTTCAACCCTGACCGTGAAAAGGTTTTTATTGCAAACTGTGCCAAACATTGTGACTCGCTGTTTATTGAATATGAATCATTTTATTATTATTATTCTTTAATCATAACCATACAAAACATCATAATTTGTTAATTTTGAAATTGAAAATATTTTTTATTAAGTTACATTTTTCCCCAAGATGGATTTTACTATTTAGCAATTACCTGATGATGAGAAAGCTGCAAGAAAATTCTTCCATCAGTGCAATGGATTTATACATAAAGTTTTTTTGCGAGAGGCTAGCTGTAAACATTCCACAGTAAATCCTACACAAATATAACTGTGTTAACCCTAACACTGGATGCCATACCCAGTTTGCTGAGAGATTATGGGATATCACAAAATGTTGTAATAAAAGACAGCGTAGCACTGTCCGTCATTATTTACAATTGTATCTCATACAGTTCATGTGGCAACATCTTTTATCAAAAAATTGAGACATGCTGAGATTTTGAATTGCATACGGGTATGATTGTCAGCAGAAAAATATTAGTTTTCACTGATTTCCTTTGATAGATTGAAATGGACTAAGGCAATGGCTAATAAAGCTAAAAAGAGATAATTTTGAACCAAACAAACACTTAGTGTTATGTTTGAATCATTTCAATGATGAAGATTTTGCTCCATGTAATGAAAGGAGAAATTTAAAACCAGACATGGTGCCGAGCAAGTTTTTGTTGTCGAAACTTGCTGTTAAAACGAAAATGAATATCGTACCAATTTAGGTAAGGGTGTAATTTCCCATTTCTGTTATTTTAGTTTGTTTTGAACAACATGTTATTCTTGTAAGAATATTGAATATTATAATAAGTTTATTTCAATATTAATACATTCAGAATGTAAAGCATTAATTTACAATATATTTTCTTGGAAATAACAGTATGTAATCATATACTAAGATTGTTATGTTTAATTCACGAATTCACAAAAACAGCTGCAATCTTAAATTTAGTCTTTAAATTAAATTATTTTGAATACTAATTATCAATTTCATTTATGCTGTATTTGGTATTGTGATTACCTGTTATTTACTGACAGTAATTTATTAAACAACTTTTGTTTATTTGGATACACCCTTGTGCTTATTTTCCTTTTTCCCCAGTATGTGTTTGTTTTCTACTTTCTACTTTTTATGCACCTGTCAAAAAGCAAAATTTGCACTTAAAAAATTGTTTTAATTTCTAAATTAATTTATTATATTCTTTATTATTATTATTTTATTAATTTTTAACTCGACATTAATTAGAACAAGATTATATTTATTTATAGTACATTCACATTAATTCTAAATTCAGAATACAATGATATTCAAAAATATACTATAAGATTATAAATTTCAATGGTTATCAAATTGGAGTAAACCTTGTAAGGGTGGGATCTGATGGCCTGGTGAATGCTTTGGATGTCTAAGGCAGGCCGCACACTGACAAGACAGAGCGACGTGTAGCGCAAGACACGAAACAAATTCTGATATTCAAACCGGTTTTTCTTTGTTAAAAGGGTGAAAATGTCTCATTACTTGCGCTGTCTCGTCAGTGTGCGGCCTGCCTTAGAGCAGCCGTACTCAACCTTTTTTTCTCGCGGGCCGCAAACATGTATTTGCGACGTTAGGCGGGCCGCAGGTTGAGTATGGCTGTCTTAGAGCCTTCATAAATGATTGCCTTTGCATTCAAAGTAACTCACCAGAAAAATCTGTGAAAATGGAACCTGCCGATAATGGAATGATACCAAATGGAGAATTTCATTGTCTACTGAAAGAAAGACCTGCTAATGTAGAAACCAGTCTTTTTTTTTTTTTTTTTCTGTTCCCACACAGGAAATTCTGTAATTTGGCAATTATCTATAATTTATAAACTTATACTATATTTTTGAAATTTGATGTATTTTGAATTTACAAATTGAAAGTAGTAAACATATAGAAAACTTTAAAAACATGTTAATTTTTCAAAAATAAATTTTATGATTGTGAAAATCTAAAATAGGTTCAAATTGGATGGAAATTTTGTCTTTCTTCACAGCTTCGTTTCCTTGGCTATTTATAATATTTGACAAGAATCGAATTCTACATCTGAAAAGTAAAAACTTTTTATGCAGAATTTATTTCTGTAAAGAATGTTTCGAGTTCTACATAAAAAATAAATCTTTTCTGAATGCAATCAGAACTAGTATGTTTGAGTATTTTATGTTAGCCAAGCACAAATCTCACCAATAAAAGCTTGTACTTTTTCACATGTCTAAATTAGAAACAATACTTTGATGTTGATTTAAAATGTTTTGTTAATGATGGTATTATATTTTTTGATTATTATTATTATTTTTTTTTTGTGTGGGGGGGGGGGGGGGGGAAGGAGAGTATTTTAAATAAAATGAGTGAGATGCATGTATTTTAAATGTAGTGCATATATTATATGTATTTTAAATAAAAGTTATGCATCTTAAATGAAATTAGTGAAAGGTTTATATTTTAAATGAAATGAATTGCAACATGAATGATGGTGATGGGAACAATATTTGACAATTTATCATCTGTGCCCAGCTAACATAAAAGCACCTATTGTTTGTTTGTATATAAACAAATGTTTCAATTTGCATTTTTATTTTCAAAAAGTACTTGAATAAAAACTAAATGCTGTTTTAATTTAAAAAACTTTCCCCAAAAGACCTTGAGTTTGTTAGGGTCAAGACCCCTTTATCATACTTCAGACCTCACAATCTGGTGAATGTCTATGGTTGTAAATGTCCGACGTTATTCCCAACTTATTTACTGACTTTCTCCTTAAAGTATCGCTGCCCGGTGCATTCTACCAATACTAGTTCGTAAACAGTTGCATAAGAAAACAATGTAGCTATGAAAAAATATTGTGTTAATAACAATAAAAAAAAAAAAAAAAATTCTATTAAAAACAAATACGTAAAAAACATATTTCGCAGAATTTCTAGCCGTCAAAAACATTTTTGAAATCGAAGATTTACATACAAAATTGATTATTATATAATGTAGCATTTTAGCTAATCGTCTGTAATCAGGCCCACAGTCAAGGTTAGTGCCAAATATGAGCGATGCTAGGGCAATGTGATTCCAAGTATGCAGTAGTTACAGCATTGGTTAAAAAATTAAATTAATTTTGCATTAAGTTGCATTTACTATAACAAGCCAATAGGTCCTTACATAAACAATAATATTTATAATTTATACATGTTTAAATGAAACTATATTTATTATATAGGGCCATTTTTGCTACTGTTTATAACACATGGCTCAAGTCGCTCTTCGTAAATCCAAATTTTACCGGTCTCTGTAAAGAGAAAAAAAAAAACACTCAAATTTATTTACCTTTGGCATTTGAAACTATTAAAATAAAAGTTTTAATTATGTTTATTTTCACACATTCAGCTGATATTTCCAGAATTTCTAGATTGATAAAATCCTCTGCACGAGCAGACTGAAAGGCGAGATTTTATTTCTAGAAAATTAGTGGTATGATACTGTGATACAATTTGTGATCTGATGATATGTGAAAATTTGTGATATTAATTTGAAGATGATGATTTGTGATAAGATTGCTGATACTTTATAATAAATGAAAACATTGATAATCTCTCGTAATCAAATCCAGAGCCAAAGTTCACATTTAACAGGAACGATGTTGACAACAATGTGTTTTGGAATGCATGGTAGTTGTAACAAGAAAATTTATTATACATCAAAACATGCTCACCCAGATATGCGAATTGGCTGTGGTCCAGATTATGGAACGTTTCATAGAATACATACAAACTTTCTATCAAAAAACAGTGAAGCTTGCGCCTAAGCTATTTTAAACTGAAATGATTCCCCATCATTTCAAAAATAAATAAAATGACACACCAATCTATATTAATAAAAGAATGTTTCGCTCCGGGCTGGCGGATTGAGGGTGACTTTTCTAACGGGCTGGGCCGGCAGAATTAGAAAAAAAGTTTCAACGGGCCGGGCTGGCAAAAAAATTGAACGAGCCATCCAGGCCAGGCCGATAAAAAAAATTTAGCGGGCCTGCCGGTTCGATATAAAGATTTAAGCAGAACCAATAAATATATGAGCTATTTTCAAAGAATATGGTTTTCGCGAGAATAAGTATAAATGAGCGTTACGAGCCCATGCTAGTTTGACAACATAATACAGAAATGCAAGTTGATCGACATCGGACAGTTACATTGCCTTAATATTTTTTTAGCAGACTCGTGCCGGCCCGAGATCAGGCTTGCATTTTTTTTGCTACGTAGTCGAGCGGGGCCGTAACTGGACTTAATTGTTTTCAGGATGTGTAGAGCAGGCAATATGTTTTGTAAAAGTATTAATAGCAATAATGAACTTCTGTTAACGTAATCTTTAAAAATATACCTTAAAGGTGGTTCTTAAATTCCTACTCAACAATGCGAAACCTTGACTCATTTTCTGACTAATTTTTAACTGTAAAGTCATAAATTGACAAGCCTGACTACTGAAGGGATTTGGAATTAAATACAGTTTACCATTTTTGATAAATAAATTACTTGTCGAAATATAAGATATTCTTATCATGTGACTTCAGATTTTCCCCCTTTCCCATGCTGTTGCTTACGGAAATTCGATTCAAAATGCTAACTTTGACAGTATTTTCTCAAAGATATATTTCTTTTATCAAAAAATGGATAACGCCATTCGATTATATAGTTTCTGAATAAGAATACCTGCCAATCTTATGCGTTTCCGAAAAGGAATGAATTTAGAAATCTATCAGAAAGTAGCTCCTTTGGATTTGAGAAAAGCTTTAATAAATGACAGAGAAATATTTTTATAAATCTACTTTTTATTATACAGCTTCAAAAGTTATGATGTTTTAACCCTCTTTTTTTCCATTTATTTTAAACTAATTTTTTAATAAATCCTTATTTGAATGTTGAAAGTCTTAGAATCTAAGTAATCATTAATGTTGCTATTGTGTATTTTCTGTCTTGCGAACTCATCGCAATTTTAAAATATACTGTAAAATTTTCCCATAAATATTATGTATACAGTATTCTTTAAAGAAATCTGAATTATATGCTAAAAATCTCAATTTTTTCGAAATAGTAGAAATTGTGTCATGGCATATCGGGCCTGTTTTCACTGATTTCTGTACGGGCCAGGCCAGGCCAGGCCATGAACTGTGAAAATATAAACGGGCCGGGCCAGGCCATGAAATGTGAAAATATAAACGGGCTGGGTCGGGCCTGGAAATTCCGGCCCGTGCAGATCTCGGCCGGATCGAATGCACATGGGATTCAGAATTTTAATATTTTGATAATTACCCAAGATATTAATTCAAATCTCATTAAACATTGCATCAAAAATGCCATCTTTTTTATCAAAATGGCTTAAGAAAAGAACATTTGTTCTCGATTTGCAAGTGGAAATGAATGAATTTGAAATTTATTTACTAATTAGCAAATTTCAAGAAAACTAATTAAGATATCAATTTGAAAATTTATGAGCATATATAAAAACAATTTCTACATCTGACAATGTAATTTTTGAAAAATGCAGCTGGTAATTTTTCATAATTTTTGCAAAAATCTGACGGTGCCAGTAAAAAAAAAAATCCAAGAAAGCTTCAGACAGGGATCAGCTATCATTAAAAACTGAATTACAAAAAGATCTGTTTCTCTGGCTGATCCCTTCATTTAGTTTGCGAAAATGAAACGAAATAATTGCCATTTTTTACTAATGAATAAAGATATAGATTTGAATTTGAGGATGGGAAGGGTAGCCATCTGGCGGCTGTTTTAGGGTAACATCTTTGTTATGTTCTAATTATCAGAAAAATATAATTATTTTTTTAATGATCACGTTAATGTAGAGGAAGGTGGTTTTCTTGAACAAATTATTTATTATATTTGCGGGTATGAAGAGGGAAAGGGTTAACATCTTGCTCTGATTTACACAAATTCCATTTAAGAAATTTGACATTTTTAGCTTCTTCCGTAGCGTTTTATAAATGTTATATATAGAGAATAACAGAAAATTCAAATGCCTATTTTCGTAAATTTGAATTTTTGTTCCTAATGAAAGTACACAACCCGTATTTACTTGATGTATACCAACAATCAAAGTAAATGATTTGTTGTTCAGCACTTGACCAAGCTAAGCACCCCCTGGGTGACAATCCTACAAGTTTTTTTAATCTAACTGTGCATTCTTATTTCGGGTTCTATGGGCCAATCACAATCTGGTTTGGATTATTCGACTTAGTTTTCAATTGTGTTACAGATTTTAGTTCCACCTTCCACTGCCAGGGTGTGCATCATTTTGTCGAGCTCTATGGACCCCGATTTCGATGGGAATTAGTTCATTCAACTCCCTACAATGGGTACCCATGTCGGATGTTACCTTATCTTGTAATTTTTTTACTGTATTACTTCATCAAATTAAACTAATTTGTTTATTTTTTCACATTTTATTTCATATAAATATATATCTACTCCAACATCTAATTACAATTTTCACTATCCTAGTGAAAAGTACAAAATACAATTCTAACAGATGATATTGACTTGCGAATTATAATAATTTACATGATATCCGTTTTCTCTGCAGCAATGGAATCAACAGATTGCTGTCATTTTGAAAATATTTCATTAAAAGTCTTAAAATAGTGAAAGTAAAATATAAAAATTGAAATAACTTGAACTGCTAGTGCTAGACTGCAATTAGTCAAAATGATGCAATTTCCAGAAATATTTTGTTATGATTTTGGCTTGTCAGTTTCTAGCGCTGAAAGTTTCAGAAGTCGATTTTAAAATATTTCTGCTTAAATTTTAGTTTTAAAAAAATGTTCTGAGTGAACATTTACAAGTACAAGTGCTATATTTATTTTCAAATTTATTGGGGTAAAAGAAAAGGAGCTTCATTAAAATTGTGATGACAAGGATTTAAAAAAGATTTATATCCCAATTCACCTTTTTACAATTTGATTTTTTGTGAGCATGTATATTCCGAGTAATGTGTATGCTATATTTTATTCCTTTTCTTTACAAATTTCAATTTAAACTGTGTTTAATTTTACAATTACTTTCATCTGCAATTTAAAATGAAAGTTAAAATCAAGTTTGATTCCTTTTTCCAGGAGTACACTTCTGGGTATTTGTACCATGAAATTAGATTTGGAAAAGCAGAGGAGTGGTAGATTTGTGCTTTGTTTTCAAATAATTAATTGACAATTCTCTTTAAAATTGCTAATCTGATTAATAAATTATGAATATAATCAACCGTTATGCTCTGCCTAACTGTAAGCAGAACCAAGGATGGATCTAGAGTCACATTAACCATTGACTTCTATTATTTCAGGTTTGGGTTGACCATATTTTTTCAAAAAAGTAAAAATTCTATAACATACATTCTCAAATAGCAGAAACCTTTTTTCAAGGAATATAGCAGCCTCGAGGTGTCTGCTATTTAGAGGCTTTACAGTATTCGAATATCAACGAGTACGACATATTTGTTGTCTATATAAAACAAACAGATTTTAGATCAATTATTACATTTAAGAAATTAAAAATTCATCTTTTCTGCTATTACAGCAATGCAGATTTGTGTCATAATAACAATCGTTTTCATTCCTACATGAATAAAATTTTAAGATAAGTTTATTGAAGCGCTATTTTTATTTTTTGTATACATAAGTTTTATGCATATACAGATAAAAATTATTTCAAAAAAGAATATAAAGTAGATGAGAAGTTCATACAGTCACAAATTTAAAAGAAAATCTATTTTAAAATTATCTAGAGAAAAAAAAAATATTAAATGTTAACAAAATTATACAAGGAAATGCAGATTTAAAATTTTTTTAAGGTACACTTTATTTTATAGTTTGAAAACATATTAGAAACTATTGCCTAAATGCTGTAAATTTGCTTTATTAATGGTTTGCGATGTCTGTAACCCTCTCTCTCTTCTCAACCATCTTCAAGTGTAAGTTTTATATATATAAAAAAAAAATACTATAAGTACCATTGCTAGTCAAACATAATTTGAACCAGAAAATGTATTTAATAAATAAAATCAAATAAGTAGTGCATATATACAAGAAACATTTTATTAAATAAGTTTTCCGATTCAAAATAAGTTTATTATTTTTTTTTTTTTTACTTGAAGAAAACACAGAAGATTGACAGCTATGTCTTAGCTAGAATGTAGAGGAGTCTGGTACACAGTGGGCCACTTTTTCAGTTTTTATTTCTCTTTGACGAACAGACGAATCTGCTTGCAAATATTTTTGAATATCCTTAAACCTTTTTACATTTATCATAGTTTTCTCAGAACATTGTTTTCAATACATTTTTAAATATATATATATATACACCCATAAAATGGATCAGTGTGCCCCTGAAGTGGAGCACATTGGTCCACCCACCGAGACACAGTGGACCGCTATTAGGTACAGTAGAAAGCCACTAATCCGCAAAGCTTGGTTCCAAGTGTTGTGCGGATTGGAGGCTTTTTGCGGATTACAGGCCATGTCTATTTAATCTTTGTTTACAATTTTTAAAATTCATATATTGGACAAATTTAGATTGCTAATACTAAAAAATAAATAAATTACACATTTTAATATATAGACAAAGTAATAACTATGTAAAAAATAATTTATTATTTTAAAAATTTCTTAAATATGGCAATAATTGTTGTCTGTTTTAGACATTTGCTTTATAGTGTTGAAATTTATCTTTAAGTAAGAGTTCAAAAGCAATATATATGTATTTTTTATGTTTTTTTCAATTTATAATTACGATTTAATGAAAAAAAAATTATAAAATATATTGTCTAAGTAAGGATTTTTTATCATTAAAAAAAAAAAAAAAAAAAAAAAATCACAAAAAGCTTAAATTTGTATTTTACAAGTATTGTATGAAGAAATGAATATATAAAATAATATACTAATTAAATGTGCTTTCATTTTAAACTATAAAGAAGAATGTTATATGATATATAATACTATATATAAGGATAAGAAAAATGTTAAAATAGGTGAAAATTTTTTTCAAAATTCAAAATTTTGTCACCATTGAAGCATTTTTTAAGAATTAAATTTCTTTGCTTACATTCATAAATTGATTGCGGATTAGAGGCCTTTGCGGATTACAGGTTTGCGGATTAGCGGCGCTCTACTGTATTATCTGAAATACAATATAAATCTATTTTTCATTAATCTAATTCTTCTTTATTTCCCTTTTACCTCCAAATTAACATAATAATATAAATTTGCGAGTAACATTTTGAAAAAAAAAAAAAAATTATCAAAAACTTATTACATTTTGAAAATAACAGATTAATACAGGAACAAATGCAATTTAGATTAAGTTATTACTTAAGTAAAAAAAAATCATGTACCGTTTTGATACTCTGAGAATTAGTTCAATTATCTTAATAAGCAATTTAAAAAGATTTGTGAAAGCTTACTTGAAAGTGATTCATTAAATTTAAGAAATGAAATAAATAACTGCAATTTTTGGCATAGAAGCCATGGCTAAAATATGTCTGTTTCGAACCAGAAATTTTATTTAATAGTTTACATTTTATAAAATAAAATTTCTGGATAGAAACAGATTTATTTGAGCCACAGCTTATATACTGGAAATTACAGTACACACATGAAATTAAGAGAACACATGTATTATAAAATAAAATTTATTTGTAAACAATATCAAAATATTTTACAATAATCAAGGTTTGCAGCATATAAGAATTGTTCCCACCAGTATCACCAAACAATAATCTTCAGGGTAAATTTCATTAACATATGTAATAGAAATAGATCATGAAGACTTGTTTTGAAATAATAGAAGAAACAATAAAAATTTTCCTATGTGCTTTGTACCTTGACAATAATAAACTAGTTTTGAACAACATAGAAAAAAAAAAAAAAAATCATGGCAAAATATAGCTAAATGTATTTTGAAGCTAAAGAAATGAAATGAAACTCATGTACAGAATGCAAATTTAAAGGCAAGGGTAATAAATAGGCTGTAAAATGTATTAAAATAAATTTATGAATGATACGAGATTTTCAGAAGATAAACTGAAAAGAATAGTGTAAACAGAGTTTCTCCCAGGCTTAAAAAAAAGGCAGGGTGCTGCTGGTGAGGAAAGGACACTGTTTTTAATTTTTAAGGGCACCTTTAATACTTAAAGGATAACATTCTTTCAAAACACAGGTCAGTGAGTCAATTTTTACTATTCAAGCAATAAATATTTCTAAGGGCATTTCTTTTACATTATGCTCTTATTTCATAGAACAGTGCCCCTTAAAAAATAAAGAAATTGACAGTAAATCTGTGTGCCAAATTTGAAGCAAATCGGATAATTCTGCATGAAATACCTATTTAGCTAAATTAAGGGGGGATTAGTCCCCCATTTCCCCCTTTATACTTAACCAATGAACCTCCAAATGTAATCAGGGAAGCACCTTATCAGAATAAACCTGTATACCAATTTTGAAGCAAATTGGATAATTCTGCATGAAAAATCCATTTATCTAAATTAAGGGGGGGGGGATTAGTCTCCCGTTCCCTCCCTTTATACTTAACCAATAAACCTCCAAAACTAATCAGGGAAGCGCCTTGTCAGAATAAACTTGTATATCAAATTTGAAGCAAATCATATATTTCTATCAAGAGTTAATCGCGTTACATACATACAGAACCTGCAGAGATTTTTTTTTTTTTCAGTTCTAACCTGCTATGCCTTTATTGTTTATTCATTACTTATCAATGTTAATTATCAATGTCATGCACAATAATTTTACTTATATATAATTTTTCTTTATCCCCAACCTGTCTGTTGTGTCTGTCACGCTGAAATTCTTTTAAAGAAATGACTGATTACATTTTTTTTTTTTTCATAGTTTGACCAGTATAATGCAAAGCATCAGTAAAATAGATACTTATATATATATTTGTGACGATTTAAAATGGAACAATGCATTTAAAGATAATAAAGTTTATATTTTTAATGCTTCACAGCTTCATCTTCTATAGTAATAAAGATATATGTTTGTGTGTGGAACCTGCTTTCCGAAGAGATTGCACCACGCAAAGCTATCAGATTTAGCAGAAAGGTACTTGTATGTATAAAGTTATGCACCTCGAAGCCAATTTCTATAATTTTTTTTATAGAAACTGGCTAATAAAAATCTAATGAGTTTTTCTGCATTTGTTCGACGAAATGAGATTTTTTCCCCCGTGATAGAGAGATGAGATTTTCGATTTTTTAACGCGACCAGTTGACGAAATTCGCAATTTTATTTCATGCTCGTTCGATGAAAATCGCTATATTTTTTTTTGCAATTATTTGACAAAATTTGCAATTCTTTTTTTTCTGTTTTGATAGGGAGAGATTGGCAAAATTGAAGATTTTTTCAGTAACAATTGACAAAATTCGCGATTTTTTTCTCAAGAGGTTGACAAAATACAAGACTTTTACTAGATTTCTTGACAAAATTTGCGTTCCCCCCCCCCCTAAGATCGTTTGACAAAATTTGCAATTTATTTCCACGATCGTTTGGCAAAATTCCCGAATTTTTTTCCTCAAGCAATTGAAAAAATCCGCAATTTTTTCTGCAATTGTCTGACAAAATTTTTTTTTTTTTTTTTTGACCGACTGATGAAATTCATGGGGTTTTACTAGATATCTTGAGGAAATTAATGTTTTTTTTGCAATCATTTGACAAAATTAGTGTTTTTTCTGCAATCATTTGACGAAATAAGCAATTTTTTTTTCGCGATCGTTCGGCGAAATTCCCAATTTTTTCCCATGACAGTTTGATGAAAGTCGTGATTTTTTTCTCGAGCAATTGAAAAAATGTTATTTTTTTCTGCAATTGTTTGCAAATTTCGATTTTTTTTTTGCAACTGATTGATAAAATATACTAATTTTTTCCGTGACCAATTTATGAAATTCGCGATTTTTTTAATGGATCTCTTGACGAAATTTCATTTTTTTTTGTGAATTGATCCTGCGGAATTCAGCCATGGATGAATTACATGCCCATATCTTGCGTCTCCCTCTAAAAACATCTCTCAATATTTCACGACCTACAAATTTAACCTGTTAACTGGGTAGGACGAAATATTTCGTCATACACAAACTACAACTGCAATATTTTGAACGTATTACTTACACTAGTAAAATTTTAATAAAAATTTTCGTCTTATTAAAACAGCCTATTCATGCAAAATTACTGCCATTAATAAAGATTTTTTTTTTTTGTACTGGTGGAAGTGTGCCTTGTTGTTATTCAGAGGCATATCAGTTGAACAAAAGTTTTTTCCCCGGTTAACGGGTTAATGAGTGGGACCCAAAATTCTCTTCTCGACATGAATTTTTCTGTGCCACAGTAATTGACTTCATTCGCAGCGCACATCAGCATATTTTTTTTTCTTTGTTTGTGAACGGTTTTGCAGAAATCACCGATTGATTAAAAAAAAAGAAAAGAAATGCAGAAATCCACGGAAAAGAACAAAGTATTCAGATATAGAAAAAAAAAAGGAAGAAATTTGTGAAAGATCGGAAAATTGAGAGATTTGGCATGTCTAATTTTACCATTCTATTTTGATTTAATAGAATAATAAACAAAAATCATATGCACACACAAAAAAAATATTGGAAAATGATAAAAAAAAGCAGAAAATATTAAAAAGAAAAAAACGGGAATTGACAAGAAGTCGGAAATTCGTGGATCTGTGGAAGAATCTCATGCCTTCCTGAAATGTATAAACGAAACTTGTGATTTTTTTTTTTTTTTTTTTTGTGAGAGATTGACGAAATACATGATTTTTACCGCACCCGATTGGCGAAATTTGCCATGTTTTTACCGTGCTCAATTAAGTAAATTCGCATTTTTTTCTTTCTTTTTTTAATGATAAATAGATATCATGATCTATTTTTTGGCTAGTAAATTGTTTCCTTTGCACCTATTAATTCCAAAATACTGATTTTTTTAAATTCTGTTAAAAATATATCTGCAAAATTTTGCTAATTCTAAAAAAATTCATATTGATTATTGTGGAGTCTGGAACTTTGCGGGCCACAGGATTTTTTTTTTTTTTTTTTTTTTTTTTTTTTGCAGGTGTGTGTGTGGGTGTAGACCTTTGTATTTTCTACTTTATTACCGTACTACACATTTTATTCTACATTTACTGAGAAATTTAGTGTTTTTTGAGAAGTTGACATCTATGTAGTGAACCAAGCAATGCTAAGGTGCCATTTATTGAGATTGATAGTTTAACTGGATAGTTAGCAGTTCTGTATTACAAGAGCTAATACTCCAGTTCTGGTTAACAGAACAGATTATTATAGTACCTTCAAAAGGTCTTTAATACATTCCTGCTATTGGTAGGAAATTTCTAAATCCACCGTAATCACGAGCTTTGAACAGATGGGAGGCGAACGTGCGATCCTATGTGTGTAAATGAGAAAATAACTTGCAGGCGGGCACAACAAAAGGCAGTAAGGGTGGCATTTTTAAAAACGAGGGGCAGAAGGGCGCTATTTTTTGGATGAGGGCAAGAAGGGCGCTATTTGTTTAACCAAAGGGCAGGCAGGGCGCAGCGTCCTCCTGAAACTGTCTGGGGGAAACTCTGGTGTAAATAGTCATTTATGTGCAAGCAAAATATGGGCTAGTTCAATTTAACATACATGTGTAAAACAATAGATACAGAATCAATGCAGATGTCTTAAAATCTTTTAAATGAATACTGAAATAATAAAAAAAATTAACTTGTCTAATATTTTTTAGTTTTGTCTTTGTCAAACTTGATTGTCAGCAGAAATGTATCTTTTTTTAAATTGTAAAAAACACCAAACAACTGTTTATGTTGCATATTGTCGTCTGGCCTTGTACTTGGTAGCAGTATTTATAAGTCTGTTTTAGATCATATGTTCCATCCCAATTGTCTCTTAAACAAAAATCTAATCTACTGCATAACTCTGACGAATCCAGTTATTTTATGTTGTATATAAATTTTATCTCAACATAACTTCATCTCCATACAAACGGTCATTGAGTGACGCTTCTGAATGTGGAATGAAAGGGTTTATTACAAGTCCACCATTTCTAAAGTCAAAATCTTTATGCATGCATTTGCCATGTCAACTAAGAAATAAAATGAACATTTAAAGAAGGAATCACTAGCATTACCAACAAAAACTGCTGCAAGAATGCATATGGTTCTTTTGTTGACGTTTTTATTACTCGCAATGACATAACTTGGGTAAACAGGGGTCGATCCAGAAAAAATGTAGGGCCTATTTAGGGCCCTTTAACAAAAACCTATTTCATGCAATGGGCCTCTTCACAAAAATCAGTTTGATAAAATTACCCCTTCACAAAAATCAATTTGATAAAATGGGTGAATGGGTCCCTTCACAAAAATCAATTTGATAAAATGGTCCCTTCACAAAAATCAATTTGATAAAATGGGCCCTTCACAAACTTCTATTCCATAAAAACTTACCATTTATTATTTATTTATTATTTTGTGATGTTTTAAAATGTGTAATTTGTAAACCAACAAGTTCACCAGAGAGGGAAAACTTCAGCAAAAGGATTTTAAAAAGGTTTTGTTTATAAATGCTTGTGTGGTTTGAATTTGATTAACTGGATTTCAACTTTCGTTAAAAAATGTTATTTTTCACAAAAATATAATAAATTTCATAAAAATAACCTTTACTTTTCACAAAATGGGCCCCAAGAAAAAAAACCTGCATCGACCCCTGGTAAAGTCCATTAGAAAATTTAGTCTTACACTCATCGGTTATGTAGTCATTAGTCAACAGCAATATATCATGTCTAGACTTGTATAAAACCAAAAACTTTCTGCACACATAAATATTGAGTCAAAAACTTTCTGCAAATTAATTTAATGTTTAATAAAATTATGTGTCATATTATTTTGACAATATAAATTAAAAACAGTAGTTTAAAATAATTTCCATTTAAAATTAATTAATATTAAAGAATAATTATTTTGGTTAAAAATAATAATAAAGCTAAAAATCCATGCTAGGAAAGCTGAATTCTTATCAATTATTTTGTCAATGCATTTAGAAAAACCCAATCCTTAATATTTTGACCTCTTTGCAAGTGTCTGTGATGTCACAACAATGTTTTGCATCTTTAAATTTTGAATTGTGTGCAAACAGTAAATAAATCGTACATAAAATTGAGGAATATTTTTAATTTTTTAATTAAAAAAAAAAAAAAAAAAAAATTCTAAAAGTTTTTTCTGCAAAGTTCCAAATTTTGCAGAAATTTTTCCGCGCACAACGTGCGTCTATATTATACAACCATGTCCACCAAAAATGTGACAGCAAATATGAGTCTTTCAAATAACATATTGCCTATTCAAAAAAAAAAAATAAAATATACAGATCTCTTACACAGAAATTCAGAAGAGTCCAAATAGTTACCAAGAAAAAAGATCATATGATAAAAAGTTTGATTGCAGAAAATAAAGAAGAAACTTAAAGCATTAAATGTTCAGAAATTATAAACAACTAAAAGTGTAAAAGGTAAACTATTAATGGAGAAATTCCAATATTTAGGCACCTCACTGGTCTGAAAGGACAATACAGTATTTAATTTTATTACATAGCAGATCAACTGCTTACAACCTTATACAACTGAAAAATATGTTTTCCCTCCCATGCAAATCTATACTAAAAAGAAAAAATTGCCCCGACCTCAGGTGTTGCTGTGTTGTCACTTAATTAGAAAGAGGTTGGTGCATGAGGCTAAGATGTTAACAAAAAATGTAGAATCTTTTGGCTCACTGAATATCGATGAGATGAATATAAAACCTGTTCAATAAACATTCAGAAGAATTTACCAGATTTGTAACAACTAAATCAAATATTTCTGAATTTGGCATTGAAAAAAAGTTGCTAATCATTTTCTTTGTTTTATATTTACAAGACTTCCTACTCATTTTAGATTACCAATAGCTTGTTGTTTTTTTAAGGGAACAAATGGTGATGAGTTAGCTGCATTTACAAAAGAAGTTTTTAAAAATGTCAAAGATGTTGGATTCAAAGTTACCAGAATCATAGCAGATAATCCTATGTAAAGATGTTCAGTATTTTATCTGAAGATAATATCCGTAAGCCAGTCATTACACACCCAATAGATCCACCAAGAAAGTTATTTTTATCATTTGATCCTTGCCACATTGAAAAAAAATTTAGAAATCTTTTTAAGAAATATGTTTAATAAAGGGCAACTCATTAGTTCAGATTTCATAAAGATGTTATATGGCATGCAAAAGCGAAATGTTATAAAACCTGTAAGAATTCTTACTTTCAAACATGTTTATCCTTCATCTTAAAAAAAATGAATGTTTCAAGGGCCCTTAAAATTTTCAGTACTGAAATGGTCTTTGAACTGCAGTTCTTGAAACAAAATTCTGTAATTATTTGGAAAGCAAATTTTTCTTGAAGCAATAGCAGGGGTAGTACTAGCCCTTAGTGATATTTCAAGACACATTTGCTTCGCATACTAAATGAAAAAACCCTTAACTCTCTCTTCAATACATTTTATTATCATAAATAGTACACTGTATACACAATTATTTTTGTTTTAAAAGTATACATTTAAAAGAAAAGTAATTTTACCAGAACACTTTGACCAAGCTGCTAAAAAATTGAGATTTTGGCATTACTGAAGGATGAAAATCTCTATTTTTTATCATCACTGATCAACAAAAATTGCAAAAGTTTTTTTTTTTTTTTTTTTTTTTTTTATAACTGATTGGTGAAAATTGCGATTTATTTTGTGACTGACAGACAAAAATAGGAAACTTTTTTTAATGACTAATCGATAAAAATTGTGATTTTTGGTAACTGATCACCAGAAATTGTGATTTTTCTTGTGCAAATCGACGAAAATCACTATTTTTAACGATAGATTGAAAAAGATTGCAACTTTCGTGATCATTTTGCGCCAGTAAAAAGGTACATCTACCATTTACATCTATTTATCTTTGATCATTTCAAATGCCAATATAGTACAAAATTTCATAAATTTTAGGTCAGACTACCATATTTTAGGACATTTCCGGACGTTTTTATTTTTTTTTCAGGAATTTCAGGACAAGTACGACCCCTGCAACAGCTACAATAGTATTTTAGAGACAATACAGAAATGCTTCTGTATTTTAAATGTTACGATCATATAACATCAAACAATTCTGATGTCATGCATTTCGTATCGCTGAATGATGACAGGCTAGATTGGCTTAAACACACATTTTGAGGTATTTAGAAGAATGAAAAAATTCTTGTGAAAACGTATCTCTATAAGTAAAGAAAGATATTTAGCTACTAAAATTACAACAGAGTTAACTGTGGAATGTATTAAATTTATTTTTCAATTTGGTTTCCATTATGTACTAACTAGAAAACTGAATTCAGATGAGTTCAAGTCATTTTTCTCGGCGCTACGACGAATGCAAGTTTATCTCCACAGTTGGCGAGATGTTCTCGCGCGTATATTTTGCAGACCACAGCAGTATCTCTACCGCGGCGTCTTCTACAAATTCCAATGTTACAACTTGTAATGATAATCAGTTGATGACCAACATGAAGAAGCTGAAAAGTTCTAAAGTTAAATACTTCGTGTCCTTACAGTAAATTATATTTGAAGTTACATAATGTTCACATAGATTTTAGCTATTAACATAAAAATCTTTTAATTAGCTGTTTAATTTAGTTTTCAAGTGTTTTCAGCTAAATATTATTTAGTAGTCATACGTGAACGCACTAACCCATGAGAGCAGAAATATAAACAGCTTCTCAGGTATAGAAAAAAGAAAAAAACAACTCCACTAACGAATTTAAAGTCAGCAGACAAAATAAATTTCCACAAAACTAATTAAATTTCAAGATGATAATTATAAAACACGTGGTTTACAAACCACGCCACAGACTTCCAACAAAATATCATCTTTGTTTACATTCTACCCTGCCCAAATAGCTTGAAGTTACGGTCAGAGTCATAATTCAATTTTGGGCAGGGTTTGAGAGTCCTCTGGCGGAGAGCTTCATACATTAAAGCGAAATGATCAGGCCTTATGTATTATAGTTGGCAATGTTTACAACAGCGATTATTTTTTCTGTTTACTTATTGCACACTAGGTGGCTTGTTTTTGCGGTAGTGCTTTGGGCACACCAGAATTTTGTGATAACACTTTTTTACCGATATTCAATTTACCTTTGTCAAAAATCTTCTCGACCTATAAAATTTTATCGGCCGTATACTGCCATTCTTATTTTTAAAAGCTCTCAAATTTCCAGCAGCATTCCCGTTTGACTAGAGTTGCGAAAATTCCAGTTTATTTCCAGGTTGAAAAGGTTTTCCAGCGTTCGTAACTATGCATTTGATATGAAGTAGACAATCATATTGAAATTTGACATGTTCTTGCAAAAAAACTCAATACGATAATTATAGCTTAAAACCTTCTCTAGTTTACCAGAATTTTAGTGTAAAATTTCCCATTAAATCTGGTCAGTTGTTGACACACTCATATAGTATGTATAACGGTTAAAAACAAACTTCTTTTGAAATCTTAACCTTTTGTACTCCACTGACAGCTATACGGTGACATAAGTTTAATCTACAAATGCCACAATGGTACCGGAATTTTAAACAAAATTTTCGGTTTGTTATTTACACGAACAAATGCATTTACTTATTTTTAAATAAATTTAAACAAAAATTCCGGTGCCAATGTGAGATTTGGAGATTAAACTTTGTATGTTACCATATAGGTGTCAGCGGAGTGCAAAAGGTTAAAAGCAGTTTAATTGAAAACTAATAAATTTCCTTTAAATTTAATTATGCTTTAGATCAGCGGTTCCCAAACTGGGGTACGCGTACCCCTGGGGGTACGTGGTGGGCCTGCTGGGGGTACGTGAAAAACGTATCGGTAATGGAGGAAATCAAAATTTAACTGAAAACTCAAAGAAAGTTGATGGTTTGGAATTAAAGTTATTCTCAAGTATAACTACAATATGCTACACTGAAAATGAGGGTAAATGCCTACTAGACCTAATAATTCATTGATAATTCAATGTTATTTGCTCCGTCCACTGCTAATCATATTGCATGAGTACTTACATATTTTCCCCGATCTTTGAGAAAACTTCCATTGATCATTATACAATGTTCTTTTCCCACCTCTTTTTCCTTATTGTTCCTTTTTAATAATTGCAAAACGTCTAAATTACGCCATAGCTGTTGGTTTTAATGTTTTATTTCAAAACGTGTTGAAAAGCAGGCCCATATTTTCGTTTTCGAACAGGCGGAATTGTATCATTAACGTCTACTGGAAAGCTTCCTTCTTTTTAATGAGTATTTAATTTGAAGTGTTCACTTATTATTTGAATGATTTGGTTTTATGTTTAAAATGGATAACTCGTTGAAATCCGGAATTCTTAAGAGTAGTAGTGCAATTGCGATTGAAATTCAGACTGATGATTCAGGAACTAAAAGTTTTTCGAAACAATCTGATTATTTAGAATTCCAAGAGAACCTAAGTTTAGCTGTTAATAGGCTTGTTCTGATAACTGATAAACCTAATACTTTAAATAAAACTGAAAAAAAAAATCAGTGCTCCCTTTATGAATAGAAAATATAATAATGGAAAATTCTTGAAATATGGATTTTCATTCACGGAAGATGATTTAAATAAAATGTGGGGGAAGAGAAGGGGGGTTGTTAATGATAAATAGGGGGTACTCCGAAATGAAAAGCTTAAGAAAGGGGTATGTGAAATAAAAAAAGTTGGGAAGCGCTGCTTTAGATTGTCCACCACCTACAACAAAAGAATATTTTTATGTGAAAGATATCAATTATGTATTCAAATAAAGTTTCGAAATCTATTAGCAACTATCTGTTTAAATAAAATAGTCCATATCGCAATCTCGTTTAAAATCAACATACAAATTTTCAAAGAACCTGAAGGTGTGAAGGTTCTGTTTAAAAAGAAGCTTAGGTGGTAGTCTTCATTAGTGAAACTGTACCAAACTCTGAAATTTCAATACTGACTGACAGCATTGAATTACCGGCTTTTCCGGTAAATTTTACCTTGCGATACCAAATCGGAAATCATTCGGTTAAGTACATTAGGAATTATGAAGGTTTAAAAAGTTTAGAATCCCTGATATTAAATTTATTTGTAGTCATTGCAAACAGAGTGAAAAAAAAAGGGTAGTTTTCTTAAGCATCTCTAAAATTACTCAAAAACTACTTAGTGGAATGAAATTAAATTTATTTGTAATCATTGCAAACAGAGTGAAAAAAAAAAAAAAAAAAAAAAGGGGGGGGGGGGGTAGTTTTCTTAAAAGCATCTCTAAAATTACTCAAAAACTACTTAGTGGAATGAAATGATATTTTCGATTCTCATATCTGAAGCTTCTAGAAATCATTCCTGTTGGAAAATTCATTAGGTTACAATTTATTTCTTTCAAAAATGTTTTCAAATATATTTTTAAAATTTTTGAAAAAAAAATTAATTGTAAACCCCCCCCCTTTTTTAGCAGACTGTACTTTCAAAAGAACAATATGATCCTTTAATGCTAAATTCATTCCAAAGTAAAAACTTATCAATTTATAAGTTACGCGTACAGCATACATATAAAAATTGTTTCTACAATTTAAAATAAGAGGAAAAAATATCGAGCATGTTTTGTATACTGATATACCTTTAACTTTTGTATCGCATCACATCCAAAAACTTAGGCAAACTTTTTGTAGTCAAAATGCTTTTATAATATTTTTTAAAAACTACAGATTTTGTTTCGCAGCTGTTCTTTCTGCATCATTAAAGCTGTCGTATGTTACTCATAATTGACATGGGTCATTTATAATTTTATGAGTAACATACTAGTGAGAGACACTTTTGATTGCTCACATGAGTAATCAACACAGGTTATTACGATTGCTTATTTCCCAAAAGATACAAATAGAACATTGTTCAAAGCTTTCTTAAACACCAATAGAAGAAAAACGGCTGCTTTTACTATTTTCAATTGCAGTATTTGTGGCTTAAAATTTTAAATTCATACACTTAAGTCACATAATTGGGCAAACTACTGTTTAAAATAGAGAAAAGCTAATTTTCTCGATTTATTAAAGGGTCAAGTTACCTTTGAAAGTGTCAAAAAATCAATTTTTGGTATAACAGCCGATATTAAAATTTGATTCTTTAGAAACATTTAAAAAGAAATCCCATCCAAAAATTCGGCTTAGATGGGAAGTTACGTTCAAAACAGTTTGAGCTCTTATTATATGATCAAGTGGTCATTTGATCTTTAAAGTCAATATTCTCAAAACTGATTTTGGTCTTTGCGCGTACGATTTCTAAAAAAATGGCTGAACAGAATTTCATGAAATTTTGACTAAAGGTGCGAAAACCTTGTAGATGCACAAATTGACGTATTTTTTTTTCATCAAGTAAGAAATTTATAACTATTTAAAAAAAAAAAATTCAAATTTGAGATTTTTTTTTTTTTACACTTTTTTTTCAAGAACTAAATCATTACTAAAGAACTAATTATTAAAGAACTAATATCATTTTTTCCAGTGTATGTCATTTTAAACACCCATATCGCAGGTCAGTAAAAAAATGTTGGCTCTTTGACAATTCAATTATCAGAAATCTTGCGCGCAAGGCATGTAATAGGAATTCATTTATTAAAAAAGCGTTAAATTTTAAATTAAATTAAAAAACTTTATATGCCTCTAGACTTTTTTACAGACCATTAACTGTTAGCATATAACTCCTTTAATGAGTGTTTAAAATTCCATATTCAAAAGATAATCAGATGTGGAATTATTGCAATCCATATTAGGGTCACTTTTACATGTAATTTGTCCGTTTAAAAAGGGTATGATCCCTTAAGTGTTTCTTGGTCATTCTAGCACTTTCCCCTCTCCCGCCAGTAATTTTCATCGTTACCTTCAGATTTTAAATATGGAGCAAAAGAGTTGAAAAGATTAACTGAAAAACCAGTAATAAAGATATAGTGAAAACGAGTTGTAATTTTTTTAACAGAGTGAAAAAAAGTGTCCAGGCCAGGATTTGAACGCGGGACCTTTTGCTTAAGCGGCCAATGCTCTACAACTGATCTATCCTGGACAAATATGGCGGACACAATTCACTCAGACCAGTTGGTAGAACGTTGACAGCTTAAGCCCCTGAGACCTTAGACAAACATCTATACACTATTATATGCCACCAAAACAATTGAACAATGAACAGAACAAGAAACGAAACAAGAGTGACATATAGAGACTTAAGAGAAAACAAAAAGTCAACTGTAAAGAGGGAATAAAATCAATTAGTCCGATGTTCTAAGGTCCTCATTAGTTCCCTGGCCTCCCAATATCTGCCAGATATACTGTTACTTGAGAGTGCGGGCACAGTAGTAAATGCTGTGCATTAAAGATTACATCCTTTCCACAAATAGGGCAATTTGGACTTTCAATAATACGAAATCTTAAAAGTTAATTAGGTAGACAATCGTGTCCGTGGCAAGTCTAAATGAGGCAGCACTTGCGATCTACATTACACCCCCAATTAGAATAATTGCGTTGAGTTAATGAAGTGATATAGTCAATATTTATAGAAGAAATTCCAGAAATTAAGATTATAAAAAAGAAAAAAAAAGGCACATACTTTTCTTGCTTTGAATTTGATGTAATAGAACTGACATAGGATTCCGTAAAGACACTGTCTACGGACTCGTTCTTGTCCTCATCTGCCACGGGAAGAATGGCTTTCCGCCGTCCATCTTTTCGGACGTTGTGCCGAAATGAATAGTACCTCATCTCAATGCCACTCTCGGCAGATATGGAGGAAGTAGGAGACTTGAACAATTCTCCATCGGTGTATGTCCGTTCTCTTGGTGGGGATACCATATCATCATGGTTCATTTCATCCCCTGACACACTCGGCATTCTGAAAGAGAGACCATTATATAGAATATACAGGGTGTCTCAAAAAGATTGAAACGCGCTTTAATTTTTACCTGTTGGAGATACGTTGGCAATGTAAATAGCCGAAGTTTAGGAATAAGATTATGTTGATGAAATAATCTTGCAATTTATTTTCAAAAAGTTACTTAAAAATTTTATACGGTCCCTGGATCATATTCAAATTTTTTTTTTTTCATTCTGTAAAAGCAAAAATTCCATTCTTCTACGACCAAAACGCAACCGAGTTATGATACTTTGAATTGAGCTTTCCCGGCAGTGAAAAATTGTCCATTTTAGTGCCAGAAAGCTAAATTTTCTAAAATTCAATGTATCATAATTCGGCAAGCTTGGGTCGTAGAAGACTGGAATTTTTACCGTTTTATTAGTCAGATAATGGAGAAATGTTTTCTAAATGCAACTTAGAGCCCAGGGACCGTATTAAAAAATTTTAAAAATGCAAATTTGTGAAAATTAATCTCAGGATTATTTCATCAACATAATCTTAATTCCTACCTTATTTGGAACACTTTCAATTTACATTGCTTACGTCTCTCTAACAAGTAAAAATTTAGAGTTTCAGTGTTTTTACTATATCCTGCATAACACAATCATTCCCCATGTAATAAGAGAACACAACTATAGTTTCTAGATAAATTAATTATCAGCTTTCTTCGTCAGGCGATTAATAGCAGAGAAAGTCTTTAGTTTCGTTAACGCGTTAACAAGGAGGTGAAAAGTAAAACATGAGGAGACATGTGGTTTTGGAGACCATATTTATAGATCCAATAAAGCTTCTTTATTTAACCCTGGAATGCTCGCGCAGGCTTTTATTTTGGCAGAAACAATTCCAAATAATTTTCGCCTTTTAGTAAGCCAATTTCTTTTTTAATTCAGCGATGAAATAAGCCGAGCCGCCGATATAAATTAAAAAATGGTGGTGTCAAATGTAAAAGCCGTACGCACTAAAGTTTTAGGATCAGGCGTCATATCACCGGACCACTAATTCATTTGTAGTAGTTATAGAAAGAGTGAGACATCACAACTGTGAAATAAAAACAACCACTCTTGTAAAAACTTAAATTATATTGACTTGAAAATTAAATATTTCGCATGTGTGTGCGACGATACGCAATCAACTTTTTTGAGGCACCCGAAAAACTTGCGTTCACGCAGGAGTCCGACAATCAACTGCTCGATTCTTCCCGCTCTACGACGGAACCAAGTTCCGCGCGGTTTGCAGTTAACCTCGGAACAAAATCATGGAGGACAAAAACAGTGATCTCAGCTACCTAGAGCAGTTTTGATTTTTTCTGCACAGTTATGCTATACCCTGCGCGAATGTTCCCGACTTAAATATTAGAATGAAATTGCATAGATATGCACTTAGAGCATTCAACTTAAGGGAGAAAACAAAGAAATTTCAGCTTTCAAAGAAAGTTTTGCACAAATGACATTTTAAAAACAGTATCTACTTCATCAATAAATCTCATTAGGTTTTATCGACACAATGCGGCCTCACAGATCGCAGCTACCATGTTACAGGTTAAAATGAAAATTCAGGGCCGACGACAGTGACTAATGACATCACCTTTATGTTCTCAGAATCATTGCTCTTAATATTTCTATATAACTAATGTATAGTTAGTATAAAACAAGTAGATTTTCCTGTCAATCATGTTCTGCTGATGCATGTGAGCAGCAACACGTAATTAAAACCATCAACCATTTCTTCTCGAATGAACTACTTTATTAGTTCAGTGCTCTTCAATAAAAACAATAGTTCTTAAGGGAAAGCTTTTAATGACGAAAATTGAGTGAAGTTTGATCGTGGTAATCGCCTGTAATTTATACTTACTTCTTTTTGCTATTTATTTATGTTTTTTATAGAAATATATATTTGTTCAGATGTAAAACAATTACAAAAGTTGTAATATTGTACGACAAAAAGGAATCTTGCAAAACTAGTTTTGCAAGATTTTGAGGTATAGGTTCCATATTTTTGAATGGTCATTTCTCTTTTACACTTCCTCATTATACCTCAAATGCACACAGAAAAAAACAATTAAAAATACAATAAGAAATTAACAATCCATAACAAATATTTGTTGTTATAATTTGGATATTTTTGTTTGTTTTTCCAGGTATAGTTTGTAGTGAATTTATTTCTCTTCATATTTATTAATTTGTTCAAAAGTTATCGTTGCAAAACTGTTGAAAAACCGTGTTTTGAGACAATAAGGTTTTAAGACAACATTGTTCATAGGTCAAGATTTACCTTATTTTTAGTACTATGTAATTTCAGGAATTTTCCTATTGGACTAACCATACGTATAACATTCTTAAGGATTCAAACATTATACATTACAAAAAAAAAAAAAAAAAAATTCGTCATTTCAAACCTTTTTCGTCCTCTTAACACTCGATTACTATCCTAAAAAAACTTGCATTATTGCTGTCGTATCTGTGATATACATAACGTAATTTTCATTATTAATTTACTTTATACGGCGATATTTCTGGGAAACGTAGTAATTAACACGTTCACTACCGGGTTAAATTAAAACAAAAAAGTATTCAGAAATTCCAAACACACACCAGAAAATACTAAAAGCAATATTTGCTTTATTTAATAACGGCCATTTAATTACATAAAATAAATCTTTCAAAATTTACGGTATGAATTCGTAATTTTGGATTAAAAATGGAATGTTTAATGAGTGACCAAGCGACGTCACGTATGCGTCCTCCGAGGCTAACGAAAAAGACAGGCTACCGTGGTGCATTCCACTTATCGTTTTTTTACAGACCGCCAGAGTGACGTGATGCTCTTTTCGTACACCTTCATTGGTGCATTCGAGCATCACGTGACCCCGGCGGTCTGTAAAAAAAAGATACGCGTAAAGCACCGCGGTAGCCTTTCTGTTTCATTAGCCTCGTGCGTCCTCAATAGCGAATGTGTTAATTAGAAATGTATTTTGTTTTGCCTTTAATCAAAAACTAAAAAAAATATGAACATAATTATGAAAAATTATGAAAAATTATGAAACCAACTTAAACTTATTGTAACATTAAGACTAGACCATTTATCTTACAGATATACAAGGTAGTAATAAGAACTACGCGCCAAAAGTTATGCTATAATAAAGTTATGAGCAAAAATGATACTATGAAAATCAGCTACTTTTATTTTACTTGCGAAAGACTTTATATCAAAAGCTACTATGGTACATTTTCTTTAAATTTTCGCTTTTATTCTCAACACAAGGACATCTATTCACATCCAATGTTGTAGATAACTTTAGAACTCTGCATTGTCAATTATGTATAAAGAAAAACTAATTCTGGACATTGGCCGTGATATATATTTATGGTATAACAAATTTCAACCATTTTTTAAAGCAATTTAAATTTTAGCATTGATAATGATAATTAGCTAAAATAAGGTAATCCAAAATTTGTAAAATGTTATTTCATCCAAGTTTCTAAAAAAGCAAATTACTTCGTAGTAATTAGTTATTTCATCCAAGTTTCTATAAAAGCAAATTACTTCGTAGTAATTAGTTATTCAAATCCAATTAAAAAATAATTAAAAACAGATAACTACTGTCAGAGAAATTTCCCCCATGACTACTGTGAGTGGTCTAACAGGAGTTGGGCAAATTTTTAACTACTTAACAGTTTTGCCCGAATGCCGTTCGGGTAAGAAGAGTTTGCTTGCTTCGTTACTAAAAGCTTTTAATTAGCCACATTTTACCACTAATTTTTAACTGTAATCTTCGCTTTATTAATTGACAGACATTTTTTGATTATATAAGGCAAATATATTAGCTCGGAAAAAGTGGCATTTTCTCCTTATTTTTAGTTTATTGCATAAAAATACACGAAACTGTTAAAGGAATTAACTGCAAGTATTTGAAATGTAATTGCAAATTATTTGTATGTAATTATAGTTACAATTACATGCCGTAAAAAATTCTTACAATACTGTAGCCGGAACCGCCCCCTATTCCATTATTTGACCAAATTTCTGTGCTTGAATGTGTGTAACTATAATAAATTACATACAATTAAATTGCAATTACATACAATTAAATTGCAATTACATTGCAGATAATTGCAATTACAAATTTGTCAAATTCTGGTCTCTAAGATTAATAAGCGACTCTCTTAACTGATAGGATACCGTTTATGTATTTATATTTTTGGTACAGTAATTATAATTAAAGTTCACTTATTCAGAAGCCTCTAAAAATTTCATTAGTATGTAATAATTCTAAATTGTTTCTGTAAGCTTTAAAACAGGAGTATGGTCTACTTAAAATTGCAAATCAATTTTAAATGCATCAACAGCAAAAGTAATCCTCGCCCTCTCTCCAAACTGCAAGTTCAATGACCGTTATGAGGCAACCACACTAAGTTTCAAAATAGTTTTCAGAAACAAATTTTTGTTCATTCCAGAATTTCTACAATATTTCACAACTAATCTAAATCACATTAGAATTCAAGAGTATACGCAACTTTCTTTTTAAATAAAATGTTCACGTGTCTTCAGCAGCTGCATAAGGATATCTGCAGAAATAGCAACTTTGTTTTAATTTAAAATTTTAGTTTTCAAAAATAGATATACCACGTAGGTGTATGATAAGGGATTTTCTACTAATTATTTTTTATTAATAGACTTCCAACAAAGGCGTTCTTAACGTAAGAAGTATTTAACAGAAGTATTTAACGTTATCTGCACGCGTAGCTTTAAAATGCTTTTTTTTTGGGTGTGTGTGTGTGGACAGGTAAGGGCTTGTTCAGATGATTCCTCCAAGGAGAACTAAATCAATACATCATGAAAATAAATGTCAATTTGTGGAAAATCCCTTATTCATCTACTTTTAGAAAACAATTTAAATTCAGCTCATTATATCGCCGATATCTTTCTGAATTTTCAAGATATTCGGCTGTCCTTTTCACATAAGTTGAACTAGATGTCTGCGCGTGCTGCAATTTTCAGCCCCGAGTACTGCCCGACCCATACATTTTTTTGGCCCGGCCTGCTATAAAAGCTAAAAGTTTGGTCAGAGTCCGGCCCGACAGATTTTCTACAAAACATGTCGATATTTCTGAAGCAACATTATTCTACAATTAAAATTATTCAAATAGTACACTTACTTAAACATTAGGTTTTATTTTCAAATTATGTTTAAAATGCATTGAATACAAAATAACAATATTAACGACCACCTGGACATTTACATTCAAATGAAGATTCAGTAAGAGAGGACAAATCAGTATAACAAAAATCTTATAGACAAGTTCCATTCTTAGCAGGTACATCGTATGTTGTAAATGTAGTATTTCTTTTCGCACGGATTATTATATTCATTTTGCACGGATCATTTGACAGGTTTCCGTCATGGACAGGTTCTAATTCAGAGGTTTTACTATGCTTAATTTTTTTGCTTAGAAATGTATGTTCTGGTCTTTAAAAGG
The DNA here is from genome assembly GCA_963931845.1 of Maratus michaelseni. Lineage (NCBI taxonomy): Eukaryota > Metazoa > Arthropoda > Arachnida > Araneae > Salticidae > Maratus > Maratus michaelseni. The sequence continues at coordinate 377,310,805 of OZ007587.1, read as the reverse complement.
AATTTTTGAATAACGACCATATTAAAAAAATATTAATTTTTTTCCAAAAATTGTTGTACCGGGACTCTTTACTGATTTTTTTCACTAACCAGGCTGGGCCAATGGTTTACATAAGGGCTGGGTCGGGACCGGGCCTGAAAATTTCGGCACGTTCAGACCTCTATGAAGAATGAAGTCCAGGCCCGGCTGGGCCCTAAAATAGAAGATGTGTGCCGGTCCGACTTTTACAGAGTCTGCAGAAAAGGGAAAAAAGGGATGACTAGGACCGGCCCTGCAGAAAAAAGTTCCAGCCCCGGCCCGGAAAGAGTGAAGAATAAGCCCAGCCAGAGTCCCGTGAATGAAAATTGGTCTGTGCAGACCTCTTAGTTAAACTGTAATTAAATATTACTAAATTAGGTAATAAAGAAAAATTTATCGTTCTTCCATGCACATTTAAAATTTCATACAAATACTCACATTTCAAACAGTTAATATATTTATATTACAATTGCAGTATACATGTTTTCCATTGTACTCTGTCAAGTTTCCTGGAAGTGGCCTTAAATTTAGTTGAAAACCTTGCATACAAAAAGAGTAATTATTATTATTTTTTTTTAAAGAAACTTATCTCCATGAATACACGCGCTATTCTTGCACACATTAATGTAACGGGGCCAATGATACGGGCTGGCTCGGGACCAGGACTGAAAATTTTGGCCCGTACAGACATCTAGGAAGAATTAGGCCCGGTTCTAAAAAATAAGTCTGGCTCGGCCCGAATCTGCAGAAAAAAAGTTAAGCCCGGCCCGGAAAAAGTGATGACTAGACATGGCCCAGTCATGTAGAAAAAAGTAAGTTCCGGGCCTTGCCCGGAGAAAGTGAAGCCCAGTATTGTACTTTGTGAAATTTCCTGGAAGTGGCGTTAAATTTGGTTGAAAACCTTGCATGCTATAAACAAAAACCAGCGGTTTTCTTTAATGTTTTAAAAGAAATTTATCTCCATAAATACACGTGCTGTTCTTACACAAATAAATATAAATGTTGTAAAATATACACATAGTCATGTGATACAACTACAGATCGATCATTTGGATCATTTTATTTTACAGGGTGATCGCAAATATATTTTTATTCGATTTGTTGCTTGTACCCCTAATTACCCTGGTGATCAAACCTTTGCTGAAAAATCTGTCAGACATGCAGTTCCAAAAGAAAAGTATTTCTCTAGATATTCGAAAAAACGTCTAAAATCTAAAATGTCCGGTGACTTTTGGCCATAGTGTATATATTAATGAACATTAATACAGAATTTAAAATTACATTCATCAATAGTAAATTAATGTAATGTACATAGCATTTTCATTTATAACACCTCATAAAAGAAAATTTATATAAATATTTGTTTCTTTAATAATTTTTGAATTCTTGAAAACTTTCGCAAACTTTTTTGATTCTTGTTAGAAAAATATCCGGATAATAGAGGGCAGCACCATGAATAAAATGGGATCCTCCGAAAGTGGAATTCTTCATATGTATGTAGAGCAGTGGTTCTCAAACGTTTTATGACCGTGCCCCACAAAAGCATTTCTGAAATCTATCCCCCCCCCCCCACTCCCTCCCACCATATAAAATATTTTTATTTAGAAAGAACTTTTATTCACATGGAGGCCTAAAAGAGGATTAGAAAACATAAGTCATGTTACATGATTTAGGTTATCAAACGCATACAAGTTTTGTTACAAGTATGTTTTTAACATAACTATAAATGCAACTAGGTCATATCTTCGCTTTTAAACATAGCAAAGTGTTGTTTCTCGTCAACTTACCTCAGTGTGTAAGAAAGATCTGTCTTTATATTTTCAAAAACTTTCTTCAAGATAATGCCATTAACTTTATTGGACTATATTTTGGGAACTGCTTTGGAATAAGTTTTAGTAAAAACAGATGCACAGGGTCATCAATTTTACTGAATGATGTTAAAAACGCTACGCTATGTTCGGCACGACTGTATTTTAAATTGCATGGTCCGGAGAGGTCTTCCGAACATATCAATATCCGTAACAACTTATGATTCATTTAAAAGGCTAGGAATACCAAATCTGCTACCCTTCAATGCATAACTTAGCTGCTCAGCTATAATATACCGTTTATTTCGCATATTTTTTTTTTTAACACTTTCCAACCTAGTTAAAAAGTGTTTATGACTTCGGTTTGTCTGGCCGTATGGCCGTCTGTCCGTGCTGTAACTCCCGTAAATATGCTCCGATTGCTCTGCAATTTTTATATGTTATTGTCGTTATCCATAGCATGTTCCCTATTTCAACGGAAGTGTGTAGCACTTAGTTTTTTTCCAGGGACACTCAAAAGAATTCCGTTACATTACGATCTATGGGGAAAAATCATTTGCAGTTTATTTTAATGATGTTACGCAATTTCAAACACATTGTAATTGATATATATCACTAAGGTGCATTACAAGAAGCTTAATATGGAATAGGGTGTGCATAGCATTTATAGTTACTTTACAGGGACAGTCAAAAGAATTCCGTTACATTACGTCTATGGAGAAAAATAGTCTGCGGTTTATTTAAATAATGTTTCACTATTTTAAACGCATTGAAATTTATATATATCACTAAGGTGCATTACAAGAGGCTTACTACAGATTATTGTGTGTATAGCAGTCATCGTTCATTTACAGGGACACGCAAAAGAATTATCTACTGTCTTAACAATAATTCCTGGAAGTGCGTTTTAAGTTACTGAACGAGATTTTATATTTAACTCACTTTTTGTCTATTACGTGGAGTGTATAAATTCTGTAGATCATATGCAGGGAAGCACAAAAGTTCGCGAACACATTTCCGTTTATTGACAAACTCCAGAAGGAGAATTTTAAACTGTGCTACGCGTTTCCTAACCGAACTAAAATTTAGCATCCTATGTAGTATATATACAAATTTATAGATCATATACAGGCTGAATAAAAGTATTCGGATATTTTTCCGAATATTGTATATGTTGGATATTCCTGAAATTATGTTATGAGTTTTCCAAATTCTTTACTTAGATGTTATCTTTCAGCTTATTAAATGGTATGATTTGTAAAATTATTTTGGAAGCGTTGGAAAGTGTTACATAATCTATGCTTGACGCATGATTTTTCGTTCTTGTTTTTTTAAAATAAAGGGCATTTTATATCTATTTGTATTTCACCAGCTAACATTACAGATACAATGGTCATAGACTGCAATACAAGACTGATGTGACCGATATTTTTAACAGTTGCATAAATATGCTGGGTATATAACAAATTACAACACCCAGTAATAATATACAGGGCAATAAAAAGGTAAAATTTCAGTGCAAATTAACTTTGTTTAATAATTAAAATTCATAAAGATACAACTAAATGTAAATATATTACTTGAAGGTGCGTAAAAACATACATAAAACATTTAACAATACATTGTAGTCATTAGTTCAGTTTCTTTAATGTGTTTTTAAATGTTTTATGTATGTTTTTACGCACCTTCAAGCAATATATTTACATTTAGTTGTATCTTTATGAATTTTAATGTACAGAGCGATTATAAAGAAAACTATCCCGATATACGAGACCCTATCTATCATGCCGTTCAAAGAAACTGAATGAAATTTTAGTTTAAAATATTGAGGTATACGCTAAGAATCATGAAAAACAGTTAAACTAACAATTACGATTACAATGACAAAATTTCGAAAATTTCAAGTGGCAACACCTACTTTTTTTTATTGGGATGATATTCATTAGTGAAAAACCGTAAAAAGCATTGGAACGGTACCTGTAGCACGGAAATCGCCGGCGCTAGACAGACTAAGAAAAGTGAAAACAACTAATAAGGGCAGAGAAGCAACAGAAAAAAAAAACATTTTATTGCGTTTCACAAATTTTCCACTTCACACACGATGGCACTTTACATGCAGAAGATGCTGGATAGCACTGAAGAATAAAATTTGTACTTTTTGTTGCTTCTCCGTCCTTTATTTGTTGTTTTCACTTTTATGTGTCTAGCGCCGGCGATTTTCGTGCTACAGGTACCGTTCCAACGCTTTTTATGGGTTTTCACTAATGGAGATCACATTCCAATAAAAAAAAAGTAGGTGTTGCCATTTGAAATTTTTGAAACTTTGTCACTGTAACCGTAATTGTTAGAATTTAACTGTTTTACATATTCTTGAGCGCATACCGCAAAATATTTTAAACCAAAATTTCATTCAGTTTCTGTGAACGGTATGATAGCTACGGGCTCACATATCGGGAGTTTTTTATATTTTTTATAATCACCCTGTACTTTATTAAATCGCTAAAAGGTGCAAAATAAAAACAGCGAAAAGGTATAAAATAAAAACTATAAAAATAGTAAAAAAGAAGATTTTAATAAACTTTGTAATTTACACCTTTTAGCATTTTAATGAAGTATATTTTATTTAATTGAACATACCCAGCTTAAATGGCACATTTAAGGATTACGAGCCTACATCAGTCACGCGAAAGCTAAGTCTATGGGAAGGTTCTTGCGCGATTTCTCGCTTGCATTTTAATATTTTTAAATGATTTTTTTGCATAGGATAGCTGACGTCGATCTCTAACGTTGTTAGTTTTTACTTTTTCGATTTTGGTTCCAGTTTTTTTATATAAGGGTACTTTCACTTCCATAACCGGTTCCAAAATTGAAAATTTACGCTTATAAAAAAAAAACTGACGAAAAAAAAAAAATAAAAACTAACAACGTTAGAGATCGACCTCAGCTATCCTATGCAAGAAAAATCATTTAAAAATATTAAAATGCGAGCGAGAAATCGCGCTAGAACCTTCCCATAGACTTAACATTAGCTTGAGCGTTTCTTCCCGTGACTAGCGTAGGCTCTTAAGATTAAATACCAGTCTGAAGTTGGCCTTTAACTACTGTCACAGAAATTGAATGGGGAAGAAGGGCTAATATGTTACAAATTTTGGAAAGTTGGGTTTTCTGATGGAAAAGGGCCAATGGGGAAAGATTGATGATTACCTAGTGTTAAAAATTGCTATTTCCTAATATACAAGCTATGAATGCTAAATAAAAACAAACTAAAAATATTACTTTTCTTACCCACCTAACTAGTTTTTTATGACTCGTCAATGCTCAGCATGAAGACAAAAATGGAGGGTCATTAAGATCAAAAGAAGGTTATTTGTTGTACTAGGTGATCAGGACATCACTAATCAATTACATTAGACACCCATTAAATTATCTCATAGTTACTGTGAAAAGTGTCAGTGACAACTTGATCGAAATATTAATAAAAAGCTCGATTAACTCATAGGATACTGTTTTTGTACTAATATTTATGTACAGGAGTATTTATAATTAAAATTAACCAATTTCGATGTCTCTAGAGATGCATTACGCCTCGAAACAAAATGGCATTAGTATGTGTATTTAAACTGAAAATTACAAGTTAAACTATATAAACTGAATAATAATAAAAAAGCAGTGATCTAGCATACGGCTGAGCCTACACTAGTCACGCGAAAACACTCGCAAGCTGAAGTCAAGTCTGTGGGAAGGTTATTTTCAAATTTCTCGCAATTTTTGATTTTTTTTTTTTTGCATAGGATAGCTGAGGACAATCTGTAACGTTGCTAGTTTAATTTTTCGATTTTGGTTTAAGGTTTTTTTAAAAAGTACTTTTGCTTTCGGAATCTGTTGAAACAGATTCTGTAATTAAAATATTCTAATATAAAAGAAAACTAACCAAAAATTAAAAAGTAAAAACTAGTAACGTTAGAGATTGTCCTCAGCTATCCTATGCAGCAAAAAATCATTAAAATGCGAGCGAGAAAGAATAACTTTACCACAAATTTCGAAGAATTCACTTTTCATTCATTTCACCTTGTTGCATAAATTATGACAGAAATTAATCTTCATAATAACCTGGAAACAAAATGCTCATCCTAATAAAAAATCCATTTAATGGATATGCAAATTTCCAACTGTTTTATCTCTCTCTCAAAAACACGAATCTTCACTCTGCACTACTATTTGCTCGAGAATAACAATCAAGTCACAACAGATTTGACATACACAATGTCTCGTTAATCATGTGTTGCTCTGACCCAGTCTTTTCTCTCCAAGAACACTAAATTCATTGACAATTTTAAGTCTCGGGTATTTAAAGCTCACTGTCCGTTGCACATCCACGCTTACTTGGTTGTGCATATCGCGACCATTGTAGTGTTAGACACAGAGGAGAGAAATGATTCATAAATTTATCGTGCAATTTATTTTTTGCTAACTCTAGATTTCACAATCCGTCATAGAAATTTAAGACTTATTTGTTGTTTTCTCGATGCGTATTTGCTTCTGAAACTAATACTATTTTTTTCTCTAATGCATGGTAAATGCATAAAAAATAAAATAGAAATTCCGAATATTCATGAATGATCTACCATTACATTCTACCCAAAATTGCTAACACCTGATTCTTGACCAAACCATTGAAATATTCAAAGTTATGTAGAAGATATTGTTACTTTTTCTATATATGATAGGAGGTAGGCCTCTCGGTTTTCGACGGATTTACACGTTTTAGGGGTCAGATAAAAAAATGTTTTTGCAAAATGTCTGCCTTTCCGTGTGTGTATCCTCTTTATATCATCGAAAAGTGTATGAAGTAAAGCATAGAATTTAACCAAATTTCATATAGTATGTTTTTGACTATGGGACGTCAGGTCCCAGTTGAAAATGTGATATTGCCCCGGAAGGCGGTACTATGAAAGAGATTTTTGCGAGATTTTCTCGATTTTTTGTTGTGAAGTGAAGACTTGATTATTTTTTAACGAAATTTTATTTTTAGATGTAATATTTCGAGGTTTGTATAAAGTTTTAGAAAATCTGCCTCAAGCTGGCGCTGTGATAACAAATTTTGTCCGATTTTAGGGGCGGTCGTGGTAGCTGTTGATAAAAAAATCGTATTAAATCATCTAATTGTCATATAGGTTTAATTTGCATATTTGTACTAATAAAAAAAATTTCATGTTTTTTGATATATTACCCGTTGGGTTGGGTTGATTGTTGACGGCCAATTATCTGCACTTGGGATATAGGCCCAGGGGGAGTGCCCTTCGTGGGGGTCTTTCTAAGGGAACCTAACCCGTGTTTACGCATGGATAAATCCACGGCTCGAAGAAAACCACGAAAACTCCGAACGATTAGGCCGACGGGCGCGATTGGGATCGAACCCAGCACCTCCCGTCTACCAGCTTCGAGAGCACAACCTCTCAGCCACTATATTACCCGTTGAATAGACTTCCTTACGAAATATCCCCCTAAACCCATGATTTTGAAACATTTATTGACAAAAACTACGTATAATAAATAAATCTGTATGAGATAGAAGAAAGTATGGATTGGCACATCCGACTATTTTGTAGTATAATTTTATACCGAAAATTGCAGTGTACAATCAGAAATGATAGCAATAGGCGAAGAAATAAGATTACAAAACAATGAGTACACGGCCTGATTAACTTCATATGAGGTCCGGAGCACATACGCCATGTCGGGGCTCCCTTTCTTAAAACAATCTTCAGTTATGAAATTAAATTAATAGATTATAAACATTATGAAAAACAGCTTTATGTTCACTTAAAAATCTAAAACCAGAGTTATCAAAATAAAAAATGTTTCAGATAGGTGTAAAGATGCGTTAAAAAAATTGTGACAACATTTAGTTTGCTACAGTAAAAATTAACCATGCACAAATAATTATTTTTCAGTTATTGAAAATTTTAAATCCCCCCCCCCCATTTTTTGGAAGGGGAGGGTTTGTTGAAATCATACTATAGTATTTTAAACTCTGATACAAGAAAAAATATTCCTTAACGTTTATATAGTGGATAAATTCACAGGATTAAAATATACAACTTTCATGAAAATTTCACTCGGTAGGTAAAATTTTCAGCACTTTATTTTCCTTTATGCGTAAAACTATGCCTAAATGATTAGCTATGTAGCATGTTTGACAGAAGGGTGTGTGTGGGGTGGTGAAGGGGGGGAGGGGTGTTCAAAAATACAGGGTCACAGCTGAAAAATGATTGGTTTCATCAATAGTAGACACATACATTACATATATATGGAGTACGTGCAAGCCCCATAAACGTAACATTTGCGACGTGCAAGGCCTCAAAATTGTGAAGATGAAGTTATAGTCCTTTTAGAGTTGGGCAATATTTCTGCGAACAGGAACAGGGCCTGATTACTCTCCGAAGTTAAGGGAAATACTATAAGTTTTGGCAGTATCATGCAGGCAAAGTTTCCTAAATGCCACATGAAAAGTTGCCAATGCTACAAAATATTTCTAGAAATGACTTTGAATTTAATCTTAAAAAAAAAACCCCCTGTATCCTGTATAAAAGGTACTTTAGAATGAAATCGTAGCTTATATTGCTGCTGCATCATCCGTTACCTAAGCAGAATAACAGAATGCCATAGGATTGGTTTAACCTATGAATCACAATCACATGTCCCGGATAACAGAAGTTTCCCCGAATAATGTGAATTTCCCCTGCTCCCTTAAACATTAGCGGTCTCGCATACCATTGCTTTTTTCCATTTTCACAGTTTAACTTTCAATTTTCAGTTTAACTATAGATACTAGTTAATTTTTGTTCTGTTTGGAACTATAGTATTATCACTACAGACTTCTGAATAGGTGAATTTTAATAGCCCTATACATAAAATGTTCGTACAGAAGCAATATTCTACGAGTTGATCGAGCCTTTTATTAATCTTTCGTTTAAGTGGTCTCAGAAACAGCTTATAGTATCTATGCAACAAGTTTTGTCACAGCAGTTGAAGGTTAAATAAGGCAAACTTTCTCAAAAAATAAAAATATAAAAACGCAATGTAAAAAATGTGAATCAGAGGCCCCATTTTTCAACCATTGATACTCCGCTTAAATGTTTAGAGTAGTTCGTGCTTCCCGTGCGTTTTTGGTAATCAGATCCTGTTCGCGCGCAAAGCATGGCGTATATTTTTATGAACGGCACTGTAAAAAAAATATATATTAGACAAGATGCTGACAGAATACACTTGACCGCGGTCAAACGGTTTTGATTATGTCCATATCAACACCTGTAAAGTTGCAAAGAGGTTAAGCAATCGATGCGATAAAGATTAATCTAGACAAGTGAAAGTCTATGTTTATCTTGAAGACAGGTTCCTGTCATAAAACCTCTTTACTTTTAATCCCGATTAATCTTATCAAATGACCAACCTGTTAAAGGACAGAAGTTTTTTTTCGAAGATTTCAAAAGGTGAAGTTAAGCTAGCCGGTAAGCTAGTTTATTAAAAAAATTGTTTAGACGATGGCTTATTAGAAACTTTAACGATAGTATGTTGATAAAAATATTTTGCCTTGTTTCTTAAAGATAAAACAGCAAACGTTAAAATTCAAAATTGGAGAAACTATCGAAAGGCCATGGAAACCGACAACATTAAGAAAACAATTCAAGTTTTTTAACAGCGTTATTTTTTCTTTGTTCAAATGCAGCTCATCAATTTGTAGTAAAGCTATTTCGATGATTTTGGAATTAGAGTAGTTATTTCAAAATAAATTAAAAAAGAAAAAAAACTTCAACATTTGTAAAAAAAAAAAAAAAAAAAAATGCAGTGTGAAGTTATTACCGCAGACAAAGCGTGAAAAAAACTAAGTGCTATTTTATTTCTGTATCACATGTAAACCTTATATGAATTTCGATAATACTTGTGAAATACAGCAATACATAGCAAGGTCATTTTCTTTTCAAAAATTCAGTTGGAAAACCCGCTTATAAGTATTTTTAGTTCTGAACGAGAAGATTCTCAAAGAAATTATGCTCTTTGATATAAAACAAAAACGTGATAAAAAATTTGTTTATTTTACTTAGTGGTTAAAATGACCAAAGTTTAAATTATTATGAAAACCTACTTAACTTATTTTTTTTTTAATGGTTGCAGTCATATCAGGGTCTTTTTTTAAATTTTGTAATGGATTTAAGAATTGTAAAAATTCAACATTTTCCCTTAATAATCCATTTTAAATCTATTAAGATCACCGATTATCATAGATTAAAAAAAAAAAAAATTCATGCATTAGAGGGTTAACACAGAATTTATTAAATCATCCATTATTTACTCATATTCTTTATAATTTTGGATAGATATAGCTGTACAAATAAGCTTTACATTCAAAATGTTCTGATGATACTTTTAACTACCCGAGCAAAAGGGCTAATTTGTAATGTTCTAATTTTTTTAAAAGGCTAAAAAAAAAAAGATTAATTTTTAAACTTGATATAAAAAGCTTAATTGCGTATATGAGTATAACTCTTCAGATTATTAATCATTACTCAATGTTTTAAAACTGCATTATATTTGTAGAAATATATTAATTTATTAAACAATGCTTCTGTCGCAGTGAAACCTACAGTATAGTGAACGGATATATCAGTTTACGGTAGTGAGGAGTTTAAAGAAAATTTAAATATAAAATTTATTTTACCAGTCTATGAATAAAAGTAGATTTTACTTTTCGTGCAAAATACTTTGCTTCAATCATATTTAGAAAGCACAGCGAAGCACTCGAAGCTGAATATTTTCTCAAGCGTCCCCCCCCCCCCCCTCTCTCTCTCTCTCTCAGGAGATTATTTTTTTAATCTTATTTTATTTTTTGAATGTTATATGACAAATTTGCAACTCCAGAAACATTTCTTTTTACAGATAAGATCACAACATATTTACATTGTTTTCATAAGAAATGAGATTTCCAAACCAATATGTGTTGGTTATCTGATCAGGGTTTTGTTAATCTAATCTGACCAAGACAGAGTTCAAAACTGGTTTTATCCGTCAAAATTGGTTTTAACCACTCAAAAGTGGTTAAAACTATTTTAGCTAACAAAGTATTGAAACTATGTTTGATATTAATGTTATATAAAATACAGTAAAATATTAACGAATTAATATTCATAAAATTAGAAATGAATTAATATTGCATAATTGACTGCAGTGTTCAGTTATTTTACTATAATTGTAAAACCAGAAAATATCACTCCAGCTCATTAACATTAGCTCAGTTGATGAATCCTAAATTTAAAAAGGGGCTAAATTGATAATGAAGAAACAAGAATTAACTAGACAGTGGTTGCATTATTTAATATATACATCTTTTCTGCCTTGTATATTGGCTTTCCAAACAAACATTCTCATTTGCTAAATCTTATTTTTGTAAAAGTGTAATTGATAAATTGCAACCTGAAATTTGGTGGGCAGCAACGGAAAACATCGAAAATATAGTTTTGAAATTCATCAGTAGAAAAAAAAAATGTTTTCCAAATTTGGCTTGATCCAGAATAAACTACAAAATCGTTTAAGCTTTGAAAAATACTACAAAACCCTTTGCGTATAATCAATTTTTGAATTTTAAATAAAATTTTAGAATTTTTTTTTCTGTTTAAATGAGATTTATTTTCTTTCCTTTTTTATATAGAAATCAGACAGCTAATCAAATTATTTAATATATTTCAGTACTTAAAAAATGTTGCTTATCATTCGAAGTTTATTTACTGTTAAATTATTTAGTAATGAAAAAGTATAATATGGAGTAACATTTTTGCCGGACAAATTCTTCCAAATATTGAGCCAAATTTATCTTTCAACAAAAAGAAGTTTTGATTTCGCTTCCCAGTTAAAGTTAATTTTGACCACGTGGTTAAAATCTATTTTGGACCAGGACGGTTAAAACAGTTTTTTACCCGTGGGTAAACCCCCCCCCCCCCATTTAAAACCTGTAAAACCCTGAATCTAATTATTCTTAAAATAAAAATATGTATGCTAAAAGCTATTAAAATACAATTAAAGGCTTATGAAAACCTTTTTAAATAATCTACTTGTTTCGTACACACAATCGGAGACTTCCTCAAGATCAATAAAAAAATATTTTCGCAAAAAAAAAAGTTTATTTTTCCATTTTGTTTTTCGAAGAGAGTTTTTTATTGATGTTGAGTATGTTGCTGATTGTGTGTACGAAACAAGGATATCTGTTTATTAAAAAAGATTTTCATAAGTCTAATTGTATTTTAATCGCTTTTAGCATACATATTTTTATTTGAATAAGCAATTTATCTTATATTCATCAAAGTATTTTTGTAAATATTTTACAAAAAAGCAATAACTAGATTTATTAAATGAGTTTTAATAATAATAATAAAAAAAACTAAATTCCATATTATATAAATTTTCTAATACTTTCAAACTTCAAGGAAGATAATTTGAGGTGGAGCAATTTCTTTATTCATAATTTGGGAAATAGAGTTAATTTATCCAAACAGATTTCATTTGAACTGCTTGGTGAAACAATTTCATTTTTGCCTTATAAACTTTGCAATATCTCTTATAATAGAATTCGCAGTTAAAAAATTAATTTTATGTTTGTGTCTTGTTTATAATTATGCATTCACTAAGCATCTTGAAAATAAAACAGGATTAAAAAATAAATGAGAACGTAGTTTCCATCTGCGAATGAAATTTATTAGTAGGAAAGTTGCTGAAGCATAATTCTGAAAACATTTTTTTCCAAAAGTTGTTTTTGAGAAATGCTATTCTAAATCATTGTATACAATGTTACATCAATTCTAATAACATTTTACACTCATGCATTTTACAAAAATTAATTCAATCTCAGTTCCCCAAATCAGCCTTCAAAATTGCTTTAAATTTCTCTACGGAGGTCTGCGCAAGAGTGTACACTTTAAGAATGCATTAAAGTCCTAAATTCAAATTTCAGTTTACTCAATTTTAATGGGTTACGGCATGTTTCGGCGAAATAGAAGAAATTTTAGGGTAATTGGGAAAAACATTACACGTTACGATTTTACGGAAGCATTTTTTCTAGTCTTGGGCATGTATGTTTTAGAAATTTAATCAATATTAAATACTTATTCTTATTAACACGTTCCAATATAGTTGAGAAGTGTTTAGGACTTCAGTTTGTCTGTGCTCTAACTTTCTTAAATATACTCCGATTTTCATGTAATTGATATATGTTACTGAGTTTTAACTATGGCACGTTTTCTATTGAAAATTGAGTGCAACATTTATAGTTCGTTTACAGCGACACTCAAAAGAATCCGGTTACATTATAGTGTATGGAGGACTGTTCAAGGGATTGTTTCTTACGTTCGTATTTTGTTTTGTGGCAACCCTGTATTGTTATCCCCACTACAGTCCTAAAATTAATGGAGTTTCATTCAATCTGAACCCAAAAATTCAATTTAAAGTTAACCCGAAACCTGACGCACCTCAACTCAAAATTGACCCGAAACCCAAAGTGAAAGAAAATGAATACATATTTCAATGAAATTATGAAAAATATCTAATAAAAATGACCCTATTCATATTTATACATAACCATTTATATTCAAATTGTTTTTTCATCATAATATATATATATATATATATATATATATATATATATATATATATATATATATTTTAAACAAACAGGTTACCAAATCCGACCGACTAGAGTCAAAAACCGACCCGAACCAGCAAACCCGACTCGACCCGCAAACGAAACAGATTGCCAACCCCCGACCCCGAACCACGAATCGGATGGGGTTAAATCTGGTTCGCCGACTTGATACAGGACTAATAATCCACATTTCTTTTGAATCTCTGTTGACAATCACTTATTTTGGTGCGCACTAGATGATATGAAAATTTGAGGTGTCCTTGTCAAAAACGATATAATATGCGATGACTATTTTAAAAACGGAAAGTAGTAATGTGTACTTTAACACCATACTCCTATTCGTAACGATTGGTCAATTTTTACGAAAGCGAAAGCCTATAACATTGAAAAGACCTGAAAATAAAAAAAAAAGTTTTGTTAGATCCTAATGATATTGAAACGGGACCATATACAGAAAGAGGCCTTTCTAACAAGAGGGCCTTTCTAACCGCCAAACATGATGCGCACAGATTTTGATGATTTTAAGGTATGTTGTAGGGGTCATACCCATAACTATTCAGGTCAAAGGTTTCCCTCAAATGGTCCTTAGTTTTTGAGAAATTCGGGGCTAAAGTTCAGCATACGTTTGAAATACCCATTAGATTGGCATTCCAAACGCGGTCTCAGTGAAGCGGAGCTGGCGCTCGAGACTCCAGTCTGGAAGGCGAGACTTCTGTCCCATCCTATGCCTTTTATGTTTTTAAAATAATTTTACACTTTTGACGCGTTGTATGTTTTAAGCAGAATTATGAATTCTGCATCTTTGAACTTTTTTATATTTTCTTAATAAATTATATTTACATTTTCGAATTTTTCATAAAAACTTAGTTTTTCTGCAATTATTAAACTAATATTTCTGTCGACAAAAATTCAAGATAATTTATATGTCCCGTCTTTTTTTTAAAACTTACTATTATTGTTTGCATTTATGTTTATTTATCATAGTTATAAAATAATGCATACTTTTTTTTACTCGCATTTTCTATTTAAAAAAAAAAAGTAATTCATTAGGAAAACATTTACGAAAAAATACATCATTTTAATATTCGATTAGTTCTAAATATCTTGCAACATCTTAACTGATGAAATACAAAAATGTTTATCATTACCGTCATTGACATTTTTAATTAAATAAATATAGAATTAATTGGGTGATGATACATATCGCAAAAATATTCAAAACATAAAATGGCATTCAAAATCACCATAAAAAGTATTTCTTCACATGAATTTTTTTTTAACAATGTTGGAAGAATGTATAAATTAAGAAATATTAACTAGAAATATTAACAGATGGCGAATTTGTAAAAATATTATCATTTTATAACAATGTCTCACAATATTTTAGAGCATACGTTACTTCATCTTTTAGTTTCTCTTCCAAACTAAAATTTTCCATATCAGTGCTTTTCCCCTCCATTATATTACAATTTGTAGCCTGTTGTCAACTTTCATATAGAGAATTTTCCTATATACAGCATTACTACAAACATTGCAATTGGCTGCAAAAAGCTCATATCAAGTAAAAGAATTTCATTCTGATATTACCATGAAAGTCGCAGCAGACGATTAAAAAAAAAAAAAATGTATGTATTGTAAATTTTCTCTCACTTACAGACGATTTTTGCATTTCCAGTTAAAATTTTTATGCTTTTAATTGTTAGAATGAAAAAAAATTCTGAAATGTAATTGTCATTTTTTTGTGTAAATGAAAAATGATGCTGAGTTTGAACTTTACTGATGAATGTAATCTAGAGTACACTAAACCATTGCCAACTATAATACATAAGGCCTGATCATTTCGCTTTAATGTATGAAGCTCTCCGCCAGAGGACTCTCAAACCCTGCCCAAAATTGAATTATGACTCTGACCGTAACTTCAAGCTATTTGGGCAGGGTAGAATGTAAACAAAGATGATATTTTGTTGGAAGTCTGTGGCGTGGTTTGTAAACCACGTGCTTTATAATTATCATCTTGAAATTTAATTAGTTTTGTGGAAATTTATTTTGTCTGCTGACTTTAAATTCGTTAGTGAAGTTGTTTTTTTCTTTTTTCTATACCTGAGAAGCTGTTTATATTTCTGCTCTCATGGGTTAGTGCGTTCACGTATGACTACTAAATAATATTTAGCTGAAAACACTTGAAAACTAAATTAAACAGCTAATTAAAAGATTTTTATGTTAATAGCTAAAATCTATGTGAACATTATGTTTAAGCAAAATATGTGTATTATGTAACTTCAAATATAATTTACTGTAAGAACACGAAGTATTTAACTTTAGAAATTTTCAGCTTCTTCATGTTGGTCATCCACTGATTATCATTACAAGTTGTAACATTGGAATTTGTAGAAGACGCCGCGGTAGAGATACTGCTGTGGTCTGCAAAATATACGCGCGAAAACATCTCGCCAACTGTGGAGATAAACTTGCATTCGTCGTAGCGCCGAGAAAAATGACTTGAACTCATCTGAATTCAGTTTTCTAGTTAGTACATAATGGAAACCAAATTGAAAAATAAATTTAATACATTCCACAGTTAACTCTGTTGTAATTTTAGTAGCTAAATATCTTTCTTTACTTATAGAGATACGTTTTCACAAGAATTTTTTCATTCTTCTAAATACCTCAAAATGTGTGTTTAAGCCAATCTAGCCTGTCATCATTCAGCGATACGAAATGCATGACATCAGAATTGTTTGATGTTATATGATCGTATGTGTTCGTAACATTTAAAATACAGAAGCATTTCTGTATTGTCTCTAAAATACTATTGTAGCTGTTGCAGGGGTCGTACTTGTCCTGAAATTCCTGAAAAAAAAATAAAAACGTCCGGAAATGTTCTAAAATATGGTAGTCTGACCTAAAATTTATGAAATTTTGTACTATATCGGCACTTGAAATGATCAAAGATAAATAGATGTAAATGGTAGATGTACCTTTTTACTGGCGCAAAATGATCACGAAAGTTGCAATCTTTTTCAATCTATCGTTAAAAATAGTGATTTTCGTCGATTTGCACAAGAAAAATCACAATTTCTGGTGATCAGTTACCAAAAATCACAATTTTTATCGATTAGTTATTAAAAAAAGTTTCCTATTTTTGTCTGTCAGTCACAAAATAAATCGCAATTTTCACCAATCAGTTATAAAAAAAAAAAAAAAAAAAAAAAAAAAAAAAAACTTTTGCAATTTTTGTTGATCAGTGATGATAAAAAATAGAGATTTTCATCCTTCAGTAATGCCAAAATCTCAATTTTTTAGCAGCTTGGTCAAAGGGTTCTGGTAAAATTACTTTTCTTTTAAATGTATACTTTTAAAACAAAAATAATTGTGTATATAGTGTACTATTTATGATAATAAAATGTATTGAAGAGAGAGTTAAGGGTTTTTTCATTTAGTATGCGAAGCAAATGTGTCTTGAAATATCACTAAGGGCTAGTACTACCCCTGCTATTGCTTCAAGAAAAATTTGCTTTCCAAATAATTACAGAATTTTGTTTCAAGAACTGCAGTTCAAAGACCATTTCAGTACTGAAAATTTTAAGGGCCCTTGAAACATTCATTTTTTTTAAGATGAAGGATAAACATGTTTGAAAGTAAGAATTCTTACAGGTTTTATAACATTTCGCTTTTGCATGCCATATAACATCTTTATGAAATCTGAACTAATGAGTTGCCCTTTATTAAACATATTTCTTAAAAAGATTTCTAAATTTTTTTTCAATGTGGCAAGGATCAAATGATAAAAATAACTTTCTTGGTGGATCTATTGGGTGTGTAATGACTGGCTTACGGATATTATCTTCAGATAAAATACTGAACATCTTTACATAGGATTATCTGCTATGATTCTGGTAACTTTGAATCCAACATCTTTGACATTTTTAAAAACTTCTTTTGTAAATGCAGCTAACTCATCACCATTTGTTCCCTTAAAAAAACAACAAGCTATTGGTAATCTAAAATGAGTAGGAAGTCTTGTAAATATAAAACAAAGAAAATGATTAGCAACTTTTTTTCAATGCCAAATTCAGAAATATTTGATTTAGTTGTTACAAATCTGGTAAATTCTTCTGAATGTTTATTGAACAGGTTTTATATTCATCTCATCGATATTCAGTGAGCCAAAAGATTCTACATTTTTTGTTAACATCTTAGCCTCATGCACCAACCTCTTTCTAATTAAGTGACAACACAGCAACACCTGAGGTCGGGGCAATTTTTTCTTTTTAGTATAGATTTGCATGGGAGGGAAAACATATTTTTCAGTTGTATAAGGTTGTAAGCAGTTGATCTGCTATGTAATAAAATTAAATACTGTATTGTCCTTTCAGACCAGTGAGGTGCCTAAATATTGGAATTTCTCCATTAATAGTTTACCTTTTACACTTTTAGTTGTTTATAATTTCTGAACATTTAATGCTTTAAGTTTCTTCTTTATTTTCTGCAATCAAACTTTTTATCATATGATCTTTTTTCTTGGTAACTATTTGGACTCTTCTGAATTTCTGTGTAAGAGATCTGTATATTTTATTTTTTTTTTTTGAATAGGCAATATGTTATTTGAAAGACTCATATTTGCTGTCACATTTTTGGTGGACATGGTTGTATAATATAGACGCACGTTGTGCGCGGAAAAATTTCTGCAAAATTTGGAACTTTGCAGAAAAAACTTTTAGAATTTTTTTTTTTTTTTTTTTTAATTAAAAAATTAAAAATATTCCTCAATTTTATGTACGATTTATTTACTGTTTGCACACAATTCAAAATTTAAAGATGCAAAACATTGTTGTGACATCACAGACACTTGCAAAGAGGTCAAAATATTAAGGATTGGGTTTTTCTAAATGCATTGACAAAATAATTGATAAGAATTCAGCTTTCCTAGCATGGATTTTTAGCTTTATTATTATTTTTAACCAAAATAATTATTCTTTAATATTAATTAATTTTAAATGGAAATTATTTTAAACTACTGTTTTTAATTTATATTGTCAAAATAATATGACACATAATTTTATTAAACATTAAATTAATTTGCAGAAAGTTTTTGACTCAATATTTATGTGTGCAGAAAGTTTTTGGTTTTATACAAGTCTAGACATGATATATTGCTGTTGACTAATGACTACATAACCGATGAGTGTAAGACTAAATTTTCTAATGGACTTTACCAGGGGTCGATGCAGGTTTTTTTTCTTGGGGCCCATTTTGTGAAAAGTAAAGGTTATTTTTATGAAATTTATTATATTTTTGTGAAAAATAACATTTTTTAACGAAAGTTGAAATCCAGTTAATCAAATTCAAACCACACAAGCATTTATAAACAAAACCTTTTTAAAATCCTTTTGCTGAAGTTTTCCCTCTCTGGTGAACTTGTTGGTTTACAAATTACACATTTTAAAACATCACAAAATAATAAATAAATAATAAATGGTAAGTTTTTATGGAATAGAAGTTTGTGAAGGGCCCATTTTATCAAATTGATTTTTGTGAAGGGACCCATTTTATCAAATTGATTTTTGTGAAGGGGTAATTTTATCAAACTGATTTTTGTGAAGAGGCCCATTGCATGAAATAGGTTTTTGTTAAAGGGCCCTAAATAGGCCCTACATTTTTTCTGGATCGACCCCTGTTTACCCAAGTGATGTCATTGCGAGTAACAAAAACGTCAACAAAAGAACCATATGCATTCTTGCAGCAGTTTTTGTTGGTAATGCTAGTGATTCATTCTTTAAATGTTCATTTTATTTCTTAGTTGACATGGCAAATGCATGCATAAAGATTTTGACTTTAGAAATGGTGGACTTGTAATAAACCCTTTCATTCCACATTCAGAAGCGTCACTCAATGACCGTTTGTATGGAGATGAAGTTATGTTGAGATAAAATTTATATACAACATAAAATAACTGGATTCGTCAGAGTTATGCAGTAGATTAGATTTTTGTTTAAGAGACAATTGGGATGGAACATATGATCTAAAACAGACTTATAAATACTGCTACCAAGTACAAGGCCAGACGACAATATGCAACATAAACAGTTGTTTGGTGTTTTTTACAATTTAAAAAAAGATACATTTCTGCTGACAATTAAGTTTGACAAAGACAAAACTAAAAAATATTAGACAAGTTATTTTTTTTTATTATTTCAGTATTATTCATTTAAAAGATTTTAAGACATCTGCATTGATTCTGTATCTATTGTTTTACACATGTATGTTAAATTGAACTAGCCCATATTTTGCTTGCACATAAATGACTATTTACACCAGAGTTTCCCCCAGACAGTTTCAGGAGGACGCTGCGCCCTGCCTGCCCTTTGGTTAAACAAATAGCGCCCTTCTTGCCCTCATCCAAAAAATAGCGCCCTTCTGCCCCTCGTTTTTAAAAATGCCACCCTTACTGCCTTTTGTTGTGCCCGCCTGCAAGTTATTTTCTCATTTACACACATAGGATCGCACGTTCGCCTCCCATCTGTTCAAAGCTCGTGATTACGGTGGATTTAGAAATTTCCTACCAATAGCAGGAATGTATTAAAGACCTGTTGAAGGTACTATAATAATCTGTTCTGTTAACCAGAACTGGAGTATTAGCTCTTGTAATACAGAACTGCTAACTATCCAGTTAAACTATCAATCTCAATAAATGGCACCTTAGCATTGCTTGGTTCACTACATAGATGTCAACTTCTCAAAAAATACTAAATTTCTCAGTAAATGTAGAATAAAATGTGTAGTACGGTAATAAAGTAGAAAATACAAAGGTCTACACCCACACACACACCTGCAAAAAAAAAAAAAAAATCCTGTGGCCCGCAAAGTTCCAGACTCCACAATAATCAATATGAATTTTTTTAGAATTAGCAAAATTTTGCAGATATATTTTTAACAGAATTTAAAAAAATCAGTATTTTGGAATTAATAGGTGCAAAGGAAACAATTTACTAGCCAAAAAATAGATCATGATATCTATTTATCATTAAAAAAAGAAAGAAAAAAATGCGAATTTACTTAATTGAGCACGGTAAAAACATGGCAAATTTCGCCAATCGGGTGCGGGAAAAATCATGTATTTCGTCAATCTCTCACAAAAAAAAAAAAAAAAAAAAAAAATCACAAGTTTTGTTTATACATTTCAGGAAGGCATGAGATTCTTCCACAGATCCACGAATTTCCGACTTCTTGTCAATTCCCGTTTTTTTCTTTTTAATATTTTCTGCTTTTTTTTTTATCATTTTCCAATATTTTTTTTGTGTGTGCATATGATTTTTGTTTATTATTCTATTAAATCAAAATAGAATGGTAAAATTAGACATGCCAAATCTCTCAATTTTCCGATCTTTCACAAATTTCTTCCTTTTTTTTTTTCTATATCTGAATACTTTGTTCTTTTCCGTGGATTTCTGCATTTCTTTTCTTTTTTTTAATCAATCTGTGATTTCTGCAAAACCGTTCACAAACAAAGAAAAAAAAATATGCTGATGTGCGCTGCGAATGAAGTCAATTACTGTGGCACAGAAAAATTCATGTCGAGAAGAGAATTTTGGGTCCCACTCATTAACCCGTTAACCGGGGAAAAAACTTTTGTTCAACTGATATGCCTCTGAATAACAACAAGGCACACTTCCACCAGTACAAAAAAAAAAAAATCTTTATTAATGGCAGTAATTTTGCATGAATAGGCTGTTTTAATAAGACGAAAATTTTTATTAAAATTTTACTAGTGTAAGTAATACGTTCAAAATATTGCAGTTGTAGTTTGTGTATGACGAAATATTTCGTCCTACCCAGTTAACAGGTTAAATTTGTAGGTCGTGAAATATTGAGAGATGTTTTTAGAGGGAGACGCAAGATATGGGCATGTAATTCATCCATGGCTGAATTCCGCAGGATCAATTCACAAAAAAAAATGAAATTTCGTCAAGAGATCCATTAAAAAAATCGCGAATTTCATAAATTGGTCACGGAAAAAATTAGTATATTTTATCAATCAGTTGCAAAAAAAAATCGAAATTTTTGTCAAACAATTGCAGAAAAAAAATCACATTTTTTCAATTGCTCGAGAAAAAAATCACGACTTTCATCAAACTGTCATGGGAAAAAATTGGGAATTTCGCCGAACGATCACGAAAAAAAATTGCTTATTTCGTCAAATGATTGCAGAAAAAACACTAATTTTGTCAAACGATTGCAAAAAAAACATTAATTTCATCAAGATATCTAGTAAAACCCCATGAATTTCATCAGTCGGTCAAAAAAAAATAAAAAATTTTGTCAGACAATTGCAGAAAAAATTGCGGATTTTTTCAATTGCTCGAGGAAAAAAATTCGGGGATTTTGCCAAACGATCGTGGAAAATAAATTGCAAATTTTGTCAAACGATCTTAGGGAGGGGGGGGGGAACGCAAATTTTGTCAAGAAATCTAGTAAAAGTCTTGTATTTTGTCAACCTCTTGAGAAAAAAATCGCGAATTTTGTCAATTGTTACTGAAAAAATCTTCAATTTTGCCAATCTCTCCCTATCAAAACAGAAAAAAAAGAATTGCAAATTTTGTCAAATAATTGCAAAAAAAAATATAGCGATTTTCATCGAACGAGCATGAAATAAAATTGGTCGCGTTAAAAAATCAAAAATCTCATCTCTCTATCACGGGGGAAAAAAATCTCATTTCGTCGAACAAATGCAGAAAAACTCATTAGATTTTTATTAGCCAGTTTCTATAAAAAAAATTATAGAAATTGGCTTCGAGGTGCATAACTTTATACATACAAGTACCTTTCTGCTAAATCTGATAGCTTTGCGTGGTGCAATCTCTTCGGAAAGCAGGTTCCACACACAAACATATATCTTTATTACTATAGAAGATGAAGCTGTGAAGCATTAAAAATATAAACTTTATTATCTTTAAATGCATTGTTCCATTTTAAATCGTCACAAGTATAATAAGTATCTATTTTACTGATGCTTTGCATTATATTGGTCAAACTATGAAAAAAAAAAAAAAATGTAATCAGTCATTTCTTTAAAAGAATTTCAGCGTGACAGACACAACAGACAGGTTGGGGATAAAGAAAAATTATATATAAGTAAAATTATTGTGCATGGCATTGATAATTAACATTGATAAGTAATGAATAAACAATAAAGGCATAGCAGGTTAGAACTGAAAAAAAAAAAAAATCTCTGCAGGTTCTGTATGTATGTAACGCGATTAACTCTTGATAGAAATATATGATTTGCTTCAAATTTGATATACAAGTTTATTCTGACAAGGCGCTTCCCTGATTAGTTTTGGAGGTTTATTGGTTAAGTATAAAGGGAGGGAACGGGAGACTAATCCCCCCCCCCCTTAATTTAGATAAATGGATTTTTCATGCAGAATTATCCAATTTGCTTCAAAATTGGTATACAGGTTTATTCTGATAAGGTGCTTCCCTGATTACATTTGGAGGTTCATTGGTTAAGTATAAAGGGGGAAATGGGGGACTAATCCCCCCTTAATTTAGCTAAATAGGTATTTCATGCAGAATTATCCGATTTGCTTCAAATTTGGCACACAGATTTACTGTCAATTTCTTTATTTTTTAAGGGGCACTGTTCTATGAAATAAGAGCATAATATAAAAGAAATGCCCTTAGAAATATTTATTGCTTGAATAGTAAAAATTGACTCACTGACCTGTGTTTTGAAAGAATGTTATCCTTTAAGTATTAAAGGTGCCCTTAAAAATTAAAAACAGTGTCCTTTCCTCACCAGCAGCACCCTGCCTTTTTTTTAAGCCTGGGAGAAACTCTGTTTACACTATTCTTTTCAGTTTATCTTCTGAAAATCTCGTATCATTCATAAATTTATTTTAATACATTTTACAGCCTATTTATTACCCTTGCCTTTAAATTTGCATTCTGTACATGAGTTTCATTTCATTTCTTTAGCTTCAAAATACATTTAGCTATATTTTGCCATGATTTTTTTTTTTTTTTTCTATGTTGTTCAAAACTAGTTTATTATTGTCAAGGTACAAAGCACATAGGAAAATTTTTATTGTTTCTTCTATTATTTCAAAACAACAGTCTTCATGATCTATTTCTATTACATATGTTAATGAAATTTACCCTGAAGATTATTGTTTGGTGATACTGGTGGGAACAATTCTTATATGCTGCAAACCTTGATTATTGTAAAATATTTTGATATTGTTTACAAATAAATTTTATTTTATAATACATGTGTTCTCTTAATTTCATGTGTGTACTGTAATTTCCAGTATATAAGCTGTAGCTCAAATAAATCTGTTTCTATCCAGAAATTTTATTTTATAAAATGTAAACTATTAAATAAAATTTCTGGTTCGAAACAGACATATTTTAGCCATGGCTTCTATGCCAAAAATTGCAGTTATTTATTTCATTTCTTAAATTTAATGAATCACTTTCAAGTAAGCTTTCACAAATCTTTTTAAATTGCTTATTAAGATAATTGAACTAATTCTCAGAGTATCAAAACGGTACATGATTTTTTTGTACTTAAGTAATAACTTAATCTAAATTGCATTTGTTCCTGTATTAATCTGTTATTTTCAAAATGTAATAAGTTTTTGATAATTTTTTTTTTTCAAAATGTTACTCGCAAATTTATATTATTATGTTAATTTGGAGGTAAAAGGGAAATAAAGAAGAATTAGATTAATGAAAAATAGATTTATATTGTATTTCAGATAATACAGTAGAGCGCCGCTAATCCGCAAACCTGTAATCCGCAAAGGCCTCTAATCCGCAATCAATTTATGAATGTAAGCAAAGAAATTTAATTCTTAAAAAATGCTTCAATGGTGACAAAATTTTGAATTTTGAAAAAAAATTTCACCTATTTTAACATTTTTCTTATCCTTATATATAGTATTATATATCATATAACATTCTTCTTTATAGTTTAAAATGAAAGCACATTTAATTAGTATATTATTTTATATATTCATTTCTTCATACAATACTTGTAAAATACAATTTAAGCTTTTTGTGATTTTTTTTTTTTTTTTTTTAATGATAAAAAATCCTTACTTAGACAATATATTTTATAATTTTTTTTTCATTAAATCGTAATTATAAATTGAAAAACACATAAAAAATACATATATATTGCTTTTGAACTCTTACTTAAAGATAAAATTCAACACTATAAACCAAATGTCTAAAACAGACAACAATTGTTGCCATATTTAAGAAATTTTTAAAATAATAAATTATTTTTTACATAGTTATTACTTTGTCTATATATTAAAATGTGTAATTTATTTATTTTTTAGTATTAGCAATCTAAATTTGTCCAAAATATGAATTTTAAAAATTGTAAACAAAGATTAAATAGACATGGCCTGTAATCCGCAAAAAGCCTCCAATCCGCACAACACTTGGAACCAAGCTTTGCGGATTAGTGGCTTTCTACTGTACCTAATAGCGGTCCACTGTGTCTCGGTGGGTGGACCAATGTGCCCCACTTCAGGGGCACACTGATCCATTTTATGGGTGTATATATATATATATTTAAAAATGTATTGAAAACAATGTTCTGAGAAAACTATGATAAATGTAAAAAGGTTTAAGGATATTCAAAAATATTTTCAAGCAGATTCGTCTGTTCGTCAAAGAGAAATAAAAACTAAAAAAGTGGCCCACTGTGTACCAGACTCCTTTACATTCTAGCTAAGAGATAGCTGTCAATCTTCTGTGTTTTCTTCAAGTAAAAAAAAAAAAATAATAAACTTATTTTGAATCGGAAAACTTATTTAATAAAATGTTTCTTGTATATATGCACTACTTATTTGATTTTATTTATTAAATACATTTTCTGGTTCAAATTATGTTTGACTAGCAATGGTACTTATAGTATTTTTTTTTTTTTTTTTATATAAAACTTACACTTGAAGATGGTTGAGAAGAGAGAGAGGGTTACAGACATCGCAAACCATTAATAAAGCAAATTTACAGCATTTAGGCAATAGTTTCTAATATGTTTTCAAACTATAAAATAAAGTGTACCTTAAAAAAATTTTAAATCTGCATTTCCTTGTATAATTTTGTTAACATTTAATATTTTTTTTTCTCTAGATAATTTTAAAATAGATTTTTTTTTTTAATTTGTGACTGTATGAACTTCTCATCTACTTGATATTCTTTTTTGAAATAATTTTTATCTGTATATGCATAAAACTTATGTATACAAAAAATAAAAATAGCGCTTCAATAAACTTATCTTAAAATTTTATTCATGTAGGAATGAAAACGATTGTTATTATGACACAAATCTGCATTGCTGTAATAGCAGAAAAGATGAATTTTTAATTTCTTAAATGTAATAATTGATCATCTAAAATCTGTTTGTTTTATATAGACAACAAATATGTCGTACTCGTTGATATTCGAATACTGTAAAGCCTCTAAATAGCAGACACCTCGAGGCTGCTATATTCCTTGAAAAAAGGTTTCTGCTATTTGAGAATGTATGTTATAGAATTTTTACTTTTTTGAAAAAATATGGTCAACCCAAACCTGAAATAATAGAAGTCAATGGTTAATGTGACTCTAGATCCATCCTTGGTTCTGCTTACAGTTAGGCAGAGCATAACGGTTGATTATATTCATAATTTATTAATCAGATTAGCAATTTTAAAGAGAATTGTCAATTAATTATTTGAAAACAAAGCACAAATCTACCACTCCTCTGCTTTTCCAAATCTAATTTCATGGTACAAATACCCAGAAGTGTACTCCTGGAAAAAGGAATCAAACTTGATTTTAACTTTC
Source organism: Maratus michaelseni (assembly GCA_963931845.1). Lineage (NCBI taxonomy): Eukaryota > Metazoa > Arthropoda > Arachnida > Araneae > Salticidae > Maratus > Maratus michaelseni. The sequence continues at coordinate 377,284,444 of OZ007587.1, read as the reverse complement.
ATTTTAAATTGCAGATGAAAGTAATTGTAAAATTAAACACAGTTTAAATTGAAATTTGTAAAGAAAAGGAATAAAATATAGCATACACATTACTCGGAATATACATGCTCACAAAAAATCAAATTTTAAAAAGGTGAATTGGGATATAAATCTTTTTTAAATCCTTGTCATCACAATTTTAATGAAGCTCCCTTTCTTTTACCCCAATAAATTTGAAAATAAATATAGCACTTGTACTTGTAAATATTAACTTGTAAATGTTCACTCAGAACATTTTTTTTAAACTAAAATTTAAGCAGAAATATTTTAAAATCGACTTCTGAAACTTTCAGCGCTAGAAACTGACAAGCCAAAATCATAACAAAATATTTCTGGAAATTGCATCATTTTGACTAATTGCAGTCTAGCACTAGCAGTTCAAGTTATTTCAATTTTTATATTTTACTTTCACTATTTTAAGACTTTTAATGAAATATTTTCAAAATGACAGCAATCTCTTGATTCCATTGCTGCAGAGAAAACGGATATCATGTAAATTATTATAATTCGCAAGTCAATATCATCTGTTAGAATTGTATTTTGTACTTTTCACTAGGATAGTGAAAATTGTAATTAGATGTTGGAGTAGATATATATTTATATGAAATAAAATGTGAAAAAATAAACAAATCAGTTTAATTTGATGAAGTAATACAGTAAAAGAATTACAAGATAAGGTAACATCCGACATGGGTACCCATTGTAGGGAGTTGAATGAACTAATTCCCATCGAAATCGGGGTCCATAGAGCTCGACAAAATGATGCACACCCTGGCAGTGGAAGGTGGAACTAAAATCTGTAACACAATTGAAAACTAAGTCGAATAATCCAAACCAGATTGTGATTGGCCCATAGAACCCGAAATAAGAATGCACAGTTAGATTAAAAAAACTTGTAGGATTGTCACCCAGGGGGTGCTTAGCTTGGTCAAGTGCTGAACAACAAATCATTTACTTTGATTGTTGGTATACATCAAGTAAATACGGGTTGTGTACTTTCATTAAGAACAAAAATTCAAATTTACGAAAATAGTCATTTGAATTTTCTGTTATTCTCTATATATAACATTTATAAAACGCTACGGAAGAAGCTAAAAATGTCAAATTTCTTAAATGGAATTTGTGTAAATCAGAGCAAGATGTTAACCCTTTCCCTCTTCATACCCGCAAATATAACAAATAATTTGTTCAAGAAAACCACCTTCCTCTACATTAACGTGATCATTAAAAAAATAATTATATTTTTCTGATAATTAGAACATAACAAAGATGTTACCCTAAAACAGCCGCCAGATGGCTACCCTTCCCATCCTCAAATTCAAATCTATATCTTTATTCATTAGTAAAAAATGGCAATTATTTCGTTTCATTTTCGCAAACTAAATGAAGGGATCAGCCAGAGAAACAGATCTTTTTGTAATTCAGTTTTTAATGATAGCTGATCCCTGTCTGAAGCTTTCTTGGATTTTTTTTTTTTACTGGCACCGTCAGATTTTTGCAAAAGTTATGAAAAATTACCAGCTGCATTTTTCAAAAATTACATTGTCAGATATAGAAATTGTTTTTATATATGCTCATAAATTTTCAAATTGATATCTTAATTAGTTTTCTTGAAATTTGCTAATTAGTAAATAAATTTCAAATTCATTCATTTCCACTTGCAAATCGAGAACAAATGTTCTTTTCTTAAGCCATTTTGATAAAAAAGATGGCATTTTCGATGCAATGTTTAATGAGATTTGAATTAATATCTTGGGTAATTATCAAAATATTAAAATTCTGAATCCCATGTGCATTCGATCCGGCCGAGATCTGCACGGGCCGGAATTTCCAGGCCCGACCCAGCCCGTTTATATTTTCACAGTTCATGGCCTGGCCCGGCCCGTTTATATTTTCACAGTTCATGGCCTGGCCTGGCCCGTACAGAAATCAGTGAAAACAGGCCCGATATGCCATGACACAATTTCTACTATTTCGAAAAAATTGAGATTTTTAGCATATAATTCAGATTTCTTTAAAGAATACTGTATACATAATATTTATGGAAAAATTTTACAGTATATTTTAAAATTGCAATGAGTTCGCAAGACAGAAAATACACAATAGCAACATTAATGATTACTTAGATTCTAAGACTTTCAACATTCAAATAAGGATTTATTAAAAAATTAGTTTAAAATAAATGGAAAAAAAGAGGGTTAAAACATCATAACTTTTGAAGCTGTATAATAAAAAGTAGATTTATAAAAATATTTCTCTGTCATTTATTAAAGCTTTTCTTAAATCCAAAGGAGCTACTTTTTGATAGATTTCTAAATTCATTCCTTTTCGGAAACGCATAAGATTGGCAGGTATTCTTATTCAGAAACTATATAATCGAATGGCGTTATCCATTTTTTGATAAAAGAAATATATCTTTGAGAAAATACTGTCAAAGTTAGCATTTTGAATCGAATTTCCGTAAGCAACAGCATGGGAAAGGGGGAAAATCTGAAGTCACATGATAAGAATATCTTATATTTCGACAAGTAATTTATTTATTAAAAATGGTAAACTGTATTTAATTCCAAATCCCTTCAGTAGTCAGGCTTGTCAATTTATGACTTTACAGTTAAAAATTAGTCAGAAAATGAGTCAAGGTTTCGCATTGTTGAGTAGGAATTTAAGAACCACCTTTAAGGTATATTTTTAAAGATTACGTTAACAGAAGTTCATTATTGCTATTAATACTTTTACAAAACATATTGCCTGCTCTACACATCCTGAAAACAATTAAGTCCAGTTACGGCCCCGCTCGACTACGTAGCAAAAAAAATGCAAGCCTGATCTCGGGCCGGCACGAGTCTGCTAAAAAAATATTAAGGCAATGTAACTGTCCGATGTCGATCAACTTGCATTTCTGTATTATGTTGTCAAACTAGCATGGGCTCGTAACGCTCATTTATACTTATTCTCGCGAAAACCATATTCTTTGAAAATAGCTCATATATTTATTGGTTCTGCTTAAATCTTTATATCGAACCGGCAGGCCGCTAAATTTTTTTTATCGGCCTGGCCTGGATGGCTCGTTCAATTTTTTTGCCAGCCCGGCCCGTTGAAACTTTTTTTCTAATTCTGCCGGCCCAGCCCGTTAGAAAAGTCACCCTCAATCCGCCAGCCCGGAGTGAGACATTCTTTTATTAATATAGATTGGTGTGTCATTTTATTTATTTTTGAAATGATGGGGAATCATTTCAGTTTAAAATAGCTTAGGCGCAAGCTTCACTGTTTTTTGATAGAAAGTTTGTATGTATTCTATGAAACGTTCCATAATCTGGACCACAGCCAATTCGCATATCTGGGTGAGCATGTTTTGATGTATAATAAATTTTCTTGTTACAACTACCATGCATTCCAAAACACATTGTTGTCAACATCGTTCCTGTTAAATGTGAACTTTGGCTCTGGATTTGATTACGAGAGATTATCAATGTTTTCATTTATTATAAAGTATCAGCAATCTTATCACAAATCATCATCATCAAATTAATATCACAAATTTTCACATATCATCAGATCACAAATTGTATCACAGTATCATACCACTAATTTTCTAGAAATAAAATCTCGCCTTCCAGTCTGCTCGTGCAGAGGATTTTATCAATCTAGAAATTCTGGAAATATCAGCTGAATGTGTGAAAATAAACATAATTAAAACTTTTATTTTAATAGTTTCAAATGCCAAAGGTAAATAAATTTGAGTGTTTTTTTTTTTCTCTTTACAGAGACCGGTAAAATTTGGATTTACGAAGAGCGACTTGAGCCATGTGTTATAAACAGTAGCAAAAATGGCCCTATATAATAAATATAGTTTCATTTAAACATGTATAAATTATAAATATTATTGTTTATGTAAGGACCTATTGGCTTGTTATAGTAAATGCAACTTAATGCAAAATTAATTTAATTTTTTAACCAATGCTGTAACTACTGCATACTTGGAATCACATTGCCCTAGCATCGCTCATATTTGGCACTAACCTTGACTGTGGGCCTGATTACAGACGATTAGCTAAAATGCTACATTATATAATAATCAATTTTGTATGTAAATCTTCGATTTCAAAAATGTTTTTGACGGCTAGAAATTCTGCGAAATATGTTTTTTACGTATTTGTTTTTAATAGATTTTTTTTTTTTTTTTTTTTTTATTGTTATTAACACTATATTTTTTCATAGCTACATTGTTTTCTTATGCAACTGTTTACGAACTAGTATTGGTAGAATGCACCGGGCAGCGATACTTTAAGGAGAAAGTCAGTAAATAAGTTGGGAATTACCTCGGACATTTACACCCATAGACATTCACCAGATTGTGAGGTCTGAAGTATGATAAAGGGGTCTTGACCCTAACAAACTCAAGGTCTTTTGGGGAAAGTTTTTTAAATTAAAACATCATTTAGCCTTTTTATTCAAGTACTTTTTGAAAATAAAAATGCAAATTGAAACATTTGTTTATATACAAACAAACAATAGGTGCTTTTATGTTAGCTGGGCACAGATGATAAATTGTCAAATATTGTTCCCATCACCATCATTCATGTTGCAATTCATTTCATTTAAAATATAAACCTTTCACTAATTTCATTTAAGATGCATAACTTTTATTTAAAATACATATAATATATGCACTACATTTAAAATACATGCATCTCACTCATTTTATTTAAAATACTCTCCTTCCCACCCCCCCCCCCCCACACACACAAAAAAAAAAAATAATAATCCAAAAATATAATACCATCATTAACAAAACATTTTAAATCAACATCAAAGTATTGTTTCTAATTTAGACATGTGAAAAAGTACAAGCTTTTATTGGTGAGATTTGTGCTTGGCTAACATAAAATACTCAAACATACTAGTTCTGATTGCATTCAGAAAAGATTTATTTTTTATGTAGAACTCGAAACATTCTTTACAGAAATAAATTCTGCATAAAAAGTTTTTACTTTTCAGATGTAGAATTCGATTCTTGTCAAATATTATAAATAGCCAAGGAAATGAAGATGTGAAGAAAGACAAAATTTCCATCCAATTTGAACCTATTTTAGATTTTCACAATCATAAAATTTATTTTTGAAAAATTAACATGTTTTTAAAGTTTTCTATATGTTTACTACTTTCAATTTGTAAATTCAAAATACATCAAATTTCAAAAATATAGTATAAGTTTATAAATTATAGATAATTGCCAAATTACAGAATTTCCTGTGTGGGAACAGAAAAAAAAAAAAAAAAAAGACTGGTTTCTACATTAGCAGGTCTTTCTTTCAGTAGACAATGAAATTCTCCATTTGGTATCATTCCATTATCGGCAGGTTCCATTTTCACAGATTTTTCTGGTGAGTTACTTTGAATGCAAAGGCAATCATTTATGAAGGCTCTAAGACAGCCATACTCAACCTGCGGCCCGCCTAACGTCGCAAATACATGTTTGCGGCCCGCGAGAAAAAAAGGTTGAGTACGGCTGCTCTAAGGCAGGCCGCACACTGACGAGACAGCGCAAGTAATGAGACATTTTCACCCTTTTAACAAAGAAAAACCGGTTTGAATATCGGAATTTGTTTCGTGTCTTGCGCTACACGTCGCTCTGTCTTGTCAGTGTGCGGCCTGCCTTAGACATCCAAAGCATTCACCAGGCCATCAGATCCCACCCTTACAAGGTTTACTCCAATTTGATAACCATTGAAATTTATAATCTTATAGTATATTTTTGAATATCATTGTATTCTGAATTTAGAATTAATGTGAATGTACTATAAATAAATATAATCTTGTTCTAATTAATGTCGAGTTAAAAATTAATAAAATAATAATAATAAAGAATATAATAAATTAATTTAGAAATTAAAACAATTTTTTAAGTGCAAATTTTGCTTTTTGACAGGTGCATAAAAAGTAGAAAGTAGAAAACAAACACATACTGGGGAAAAAGGAAAATAAGCACAAGGGTGTATCCAAATAAACAAAAGTTGTTTAATAAATTACTGTCAGTAAATAACAGGTAATCACAATACCAAATACAGCATAAATGAAATTGATAATTAGTATTCAAAATAATTTAATTTAAAGACTAAATTTAAGATTGCAGCTGTTTTTGTGAATTCGTGAATTAAACATAACAATCTTAGTATATGATTACATACTGTTATTTCCAAGAAAATATATTGTAAATTAATGCTTTACATTCTGAATGTATTAATATTGAAATAAACTTATTATAATATTCAATATTCTTACAAGAATAACATGTTGTTCAAAACAAACTAAAATAACAGAAATGGGAAATTACACCCTTACCTAAATTGGTACGATATTCATTTTCGTTTTAACAGCAAGTTTCGACAACAAAAACTTGCTCAGCACCATGTCTGGTTTTAAATTTCTCCTTTCATTACATGGAGCAAAATCTTCATCATTGAAATGATTCAAACATAACACTAAGTGTTTGTTTGGTTCAAAATTATCTCTTTTTAGCTTTATTAGCCATTGCCTTAGTCCATTTCAATCTATCAAAGGAAATCAGTGAAAACTAATATTTTTCTGCTGACAATCATACCCGTATGCAATTCAAAATCTCAGCATGTCTCAATTTTTTTATAAAAGATGTTGCCACATGAACTGTATGAGATACAATTGTAAATAATGACGGACAGTGCTACGCTGTCTTTTATTACAACATTTTGTGATATCCCATAATCTCTCAGCAAACTGGGTATGGCATCCAGTGTTAGGGTTAACACAGTTATATTTGTGTAGGATTTACTGTGGAATGTTTACAGCTAGCCTCTCGCAAAAAAACTATGTATAAATCCATTGCACTGATGGAAGAATTTTCTTGCAGCTTTCTCATCATCAGGGAACTGCTAAATAGTAAAATCCATCTTGGGGGAAAAATGTAACTTAATAAAAAATATTTTCAATTTCAAAATTAACAAATTATGATGTTTTGTATGGTTATGATTAAAGAATAATAATAATAAAATGATTCATATTCAATAAACAGCGAGTCACAATGTTTGGCACAGTTTGCAATAAAAACCTTTTCACGGTCAGGGTTGAAATAAATGGTGTGCTAGCATGCATTTTGGCATGATGTTTAATAATGGAAAAATACCCATATATTTCTTTCTAAACATGAAAAATTTTTTTTTTTTTTTTTACATACTTCAGCAAAATGTGTGTTCTTACAACCTAACATTTTTTTACATGCACAGATCAATTAAGTCTCTTTAACACTAACTGCTGTGACATAAATTGTCACATGGCTAAACTGTGAAAATTAAAAAAAGCAGTGGTCTGTAAGACTTAACAGCAGTTAAGGGTTACTATAAACTCAAAAACAATGTTAATGTAAAGTTCTATTAAGGGGATAATATAGTGTATTTTTCTTTAAAACTATTAAACCAACAAACATAGAAATAATATAATATAAATAAATAAATAATAATAATAAACACTCAGTCTGAAAATGTCAATGTCACCAATTTATTTATACTTTTAACATTTGTTAAAACAATAAAACTAATACAAAAAGATTAAAATATATTAAATTACTCATAAAATTGTTTTTAAACATTAATGAATTTTATTTCTAAATAAAAAAGTATTTTACATGATTTAATCAAAATTGTTTGGGTTTCACCGGATATTGCAAAATTAATTAAATCCATTATTATTGTTTCTTTCTCCGATTAAAAATAAAAATATTTAATGCTTAACGAAATACAATTATTTCATCGATCAGAATTTTTTTTCTTAGTTTAAGCTGTACCAACAAAGAACATTTTACAGGTTACAGTAAAATCGCCAAAAATGTCTGCTTCATCTGCAATATGACTGTTGAAGTTGGATAAAATCTAATAATCTTAATTTTACAACGTGTATGCGAAATACTACAGAGAACACATGTAATATTTAATTAAGTAGTGGATATTTTGAAAGAATAACAGAACTGATAATCTTTATTAATGTATCGCATGAAAAAGTAAACAAATAAGTACTTTCGCAAATCTTTATAGTTATGTTAAGAAATATATATTTTAAAGTACAGAAAAATATTCTTATAAATCGTATGAAATTCAAGGACATAAGTATTTAATTTGAAAATATGATTAAAGTTTTTGAAACTTCGACGCAAGAAAAAAGCAAATACGTGTCGCTATCTGGGCAGGGTATAAATGTAAACAAAGATCACGTTGTTATATTTTGGTTCAGGGTCTGTGTTCAGAGCCGGTGTACGGTTTTTCGAAGGATTTTGGCGAAATGACCAGGCCTTATGTATTATAGTTGGCAATGACTAAACACAGGGTTATTCTAAATGATTGACCCGTTTTCAAAAAATTGTATTTATTAAAGTACAAATCCAAAATGAACAATCTTTATATACCAATGAAAAGAGGAAGTTTCAAAGATTTTTTTTAAGACATTATAAATGTTCAATGTGTCCACCCTTTGCTGCACGGCAAACATCTACGCGATAGCCAAACTCGTCCCACACACGAGAAAGAGTATCTGCTGTTACCGAGTGCAGGGCTTAAAAGCGGTGATGGTTCCAGAGGCGGCCGGTAGGGGTCGCGTGGCAATAGGCCACTGGGAATAGGCCACTGGGAGCTGAGTGCACTATTGCCATGCAGTCAGTAACAACAGATACGCTTTCTCGTGTGGGACGAGTTTGGCTATCGCGTAGATGTTTATCGTGCAATAAACGGTGGACACAAGGAACATTTATGTCTTAAAAAAAACTTTGAAACTTCCTCTTTTCATTGGTATAAAGATTGTTCATCTTTGATTTATACTTTAATAAGTACAATTTTTTGAAAATGGATCCATCATTTAGAATAAACCTGTATTTATACAACTGGTAAAAATTTACATATAAGCGTTACTGTTTTAAAATTTTATTATTTCTTTGAAGATATCTAATCTCACATACGTTCGGGAGATTCGAAGTGAAACTATTTTGTATAAGTTATAAAAACAAAAAATGGTAATTTTTCATTTAAAAATGTATAACGTTAAAAAAATCCTTCCGGCCTGTACCGGGAGGGAAAGGAAACTTTCCTATATCTTCGTTTTAAAATTTTAGCTAATGATACTCGAAATAGCAAGCTAAAATGCAAAGAACCCCATACAGAAGATTCGTCAATGCTGAATTTGAATAAGAAATTTTCCAAATTAGTAACTATAGCCAAGTTGGCTTCATTTATGAAGACTTATTTTTGGTCGCCAAATTTAGCGATATTTAACGAAGTGTTGCCAGGTTTGGCAAGAATTTGGAGCTAACTGATATGAATATACAGTTTTATGCGTATGATTGGGAAAATGATTACAACAATGAAAGAATTTGCGAGAAATCGCGTTCACTTAAAACTCGTACATTAATCGTTGGTTTTTTGTAATGTACTGTCTTTTTTCAAAATGTCAGCCATCCTAGAATTTCAAACTGCTCTATCTCAGCCATTTTTTAAGATAGAGGTAACAAAAAATGCTCCGGAATCCTTGAACCAAGGTCTAACACTTAAGCGAAAAAAAAATTGAATTTTTAACTTTAATATTTATTTTAGTTTTTAATCTTTCAATTGCCGCCATTTTGAAACAAGATGGTGGACCAAGCTGGCCAAAGAACTCTGTCGAGACATCGGTGGGCTTAATGCACACAATTAGTTTCATCCAAATTGATTTATAAATACTAGTGTTATCTTATGACATAGATCAGATATATATATATATATATATATATATATATATATACACACACACATTTGAACGGAGGGTGGTTTTGGGATCTGTGGGTCATGATCTGTGAAAATATACCGAAATTTTCCGGAATTACTTTCCTTCTTAAAGGCTGCAATAGGTAGCTTTATACTTTTTTGTATTGAAAGCTACATAAAAATATTTCGGAACTGTGCTTAAAATATAAAAAAGTAAAAAAATAAATAAATCTATACATAAATTGGCTTGGAGTTTCGTAAATAGAAATATTAGTTAAATAACTGCAGGAAAAATATAAATTTTTATAAAAAAATCGAAAATGTGAATATAATTTTATTAGGAAAACATGAAAAAAGTTCAAAAGATGCAGAATTCATAATTCTGCTTACAACATACAACGCGCCAAAAATGTAAAATTATTTTAAAAAGATAAAAACATAGGATGGGGCAGAACCCTCGCCTTCCAGACTGGAATCTCGAGCGCTAGCTCCGCGCCACGGAGACCGCGTACAAAATGCCAATTTAATGAGTATTTCAAACGTATGGTGAACTTTAACCCCGAATTTCTCAAAAACTAAAGGCTATTTGAAGGAAAACTTTGACCTGAATATTTAGGGGTATGACCCCTACAACATACCTTAAAATCATCAAAATCTGTGCGCATCATGTTTGGCGGTCCCCTTGTAAGAACAGCCCAAAAACAAGTATGAAAATTGGATCATCAGTTCAAAAGTTATGGATGGACGGACATACATAGAAAAGATACAAACTGTATAACCTCCTTTGTTGAAGTCAAAATGCAAGAATAAAGCACGCAAAATCATAGTGAAGGATTCAATATTTACCGAAAAATTTACTCCAAGTTACAAGAAATCAGTTAAATTTGTTCAAAAGAAAAAACTTTTCTTAGCTAAATGCACGATAAAATCCACATTTTTCACTTGGAAGATACACCGAAATTATCAAACTACTGTCTAATATGAGCCAATGCTTATAAACATTCAGTTTTATCAGGAATCTGAGGGGTTTTTTTTCTCCTAAGGATTGTTGGTTGTTTAAAGAAATAAATTTAATTACAAAACATCAAATTCATTAAAAACAAAATTGCATAAAACTAATCCAATTTTCTTGCGGATAAGATTCTTAATTACGATTTCGGACTTTTTAACTACAATAAACAGCTTATGTTTTCATTTATCACTGTTTTTTAATTTGGGAAAATTATGTAAAAATAAGCTAAGTGCGATGTTGTTAAAACAAGACAGTTTAAAAATTTGTATAAACAGCTCATTGAGCTTAAAACTGTATTTGATTAGAATAGTATCTTCTAATTGAAACAGCTTTTAAGCAGGTTATGGTTTTTATTTTTGGAGGCCTTTGGGTACAAAATGATACGCGGCTCTCGCTCTTTACATATAACTCTACGCAGGGGTCGGAAGTAGCGAAACTACTGTAGCTGCTACTTTTTACAGTAGTTTGTAGTGTAGAGCGCTACATTTTGAATAATGTAGTGTAGCGAGCAGCGCGATACAAAAAATCCATAGTTTGTAGCGAGAACCGACGCTACTTTTAATGCTACTTCTGGGTGCGAAATGTACCATTCTGCAAATCACGTTGCTGAAATTTGCTTTTTTGTGCAAAATTTGTTCTGCTCAAAAATTTGCGAATCTCAACTGCAGAGTATAACAACGTATCGCTTGAAGCGATAGATTTTCCCCACTGACACTTGCTGCTAAAATCAAGTACTAATCCACCAAATGAATTCATTATCTTTCTGGCAAGACTTATCTATTTAATCATTATTAAGTCCATGTTTTAACGCCGGTTTCTTAATATACGGAATTTCTTGATTTTCAGATTTATTTATTATTTGCATGTAGAGTTGTTTTTCTGTAATTTTCTAGATTATAATCTCTCTCTTAATTTTGCTACGAAAGTTACTGTGTGAATAAATTAACATTTTGGAGACAAACACAAAACATTTTCTTGATGTTATCCTTTTTAATACCCTCGATTATGTTGCATTTATTTAATTATATCCTGGCAGACGCGATGTAACGAGGGGTCGCTTTATTTAATTCGTGTCTTCATTTCTAGTGTAAATGGAACTCTGACAAAATCTGAAAGTTGCGAAGTAGTGACTACTTTTGAAAAGTAGTTTGTAGTCGCTTTTAAAACACGTAGTTGTAGTTAAGTATATTTTCGATAACGTAACTGTAGTTCGCTACAATAAAAAAGTAGTTTTTCCGACCCCTGACTACGTTAGTAAGATGAAGTAATTTTCATGTATGTATTGTTTAATATTTAAATGTTAGATTTTAATACCATAAACAAGACTAAATTACTGTGTAGATTTTACAGAAAACTCCTGTCAGCAATGCTACCAGTTTTTTGCTGCAATTTATAGAGAAATCGTGTTAAATTGGTACAGTTTTTTTTCTGTATGAAACGGAATTTTTTCATGTTACAAACCAGGCACCAGAGTGATCCTAATAGTTTCTTCTTATGAAAAATTTCTCTGTCTAATTAAAAAGTAATTGCTCTTATAACAGGAACGGAGTTTCTCTGTATTACATAATTTTACTGTATTACACAACAAGAATCTTGTTTAACTATGTATGAGATAATTTTCCTATTCCTATACAGAATTCTTGGCAGGAATGGAATAGCTAAAGCAAAGTTCTTTGTACGAAATCACTTTCCTATTCAGAATTTGTGGTATGATTGGAATGGTTAAAATCAAAGTCCTTTGTACGAGGTCACGTTTTTCTTTAAAGTATTTCTGGTATTTTCGGATTTGTCAGCCAAAAGTGAAGAAGCTTGCGGTTTTAAAATTTTTTTTGCTATGGGGCGAAAAATATATGCTGGATAACAGGAAAAAATCTGTACATGAAATGGATATATTCGTTTAAAATACAATAAAATATTTTAAAACAAGTATGTTTAACACTGTATAGCATGACAAAACTATAAAATATGAAGCTACTACAGTTGAAAAATTTATTTATAGTTTTGGGCTGGGCTGCTTGCGCCCATGCCTTGACTTAGCAGTTTACACGAATTTCTAAAAGTTGGTAATGCCGTGACATTAAACTTTAAGAATCTACTTCACTCGCGTGAAAATGTTTGTTCGCTAATGTAAATCCTATGGGACAATTTTTTTTAAATATCTCGCTTGTATTTCAATATTTTTAGGCATTGGATAGCTGAGGTTGATCTCTACACAGGCCGTTTTTTACTTATTTGATTTTGTTAACAGATTTTTTTTTGGAGAATACATTCACTTTCGGAACCAGTTTCGAAAGGGAAAGTATTCTTAAAAAAACACCCCTGCAACGAAAATCGGAAAAGTAAAAAACGGCCTGTGTAAAGATAGTCCTCAGTTATCCAATGCAAAAAGTCATTTAAAAATATTGAAATACAAACAAGATTTTAAAATATTTCTCCCATAGGATTAACATTAGAGAGCTGGTGTTTTCCCGCGAGTGAAGTAGCTTCTTAACCGTCAATGACCATGCTGAAAATGAGTCTCCCGAAACTTCGGGTTTCGTGAAACTCGTATGTATGCATTATCTTCATACAATATATGAAGAAATAATTTTGTATGAAAAGGTAATAAATCTATTTCAAAACTTGAAAAATAGACCAAAAAAACTTTCACATTTATATTGGTGTCAGTATGCGCATTACAGTTATTCCATTTCTGCAATGCTGGTATTTGACACCTTAAAAATTGATCTTTATTGTAAAAAACACTGTACTGATTTGGATGATTGAGTTTGAAAGTTATGAAATTACATTATGAAATTAAGAGTTTATGCACACTTTGTTCCAATGTTAAAGTATACCCATCAGTTGAAAAACAGTAACGAAAAATCTTGAGTCAAGCATGGATATTTAAACACTTTCCAACACATCCAGAAAACTAACAAAACTTCAAGGTTAAGTAAGGTAAAAGATATGCAAGTAAACAAGTATAGAAAACATACCACATTGAAAAATAGAGGTTTTCGAAATTACCTTCCATTACAAAAAAAGCAGTCTAATTACTTTGTGCAACCCTGTATATGATCTGTATATTTGGTTATATAATACATAGCATGAAAAATTTAGTATAGTTAGAAAATTCACATTTAGCAATTATCGCCAATCGATGGAAATGCACTCGAAATGTTTTGTACAGCTCTGTATATTATCTTAACACTTCTGTGCACACCACATACTAAACTAAAATTTAATTCAGGTTAAAAAACACATGAAGAAACTTAAAACTCACTTCCAGCACTTCCAAAACGTAAACGACAATGTATTTTATTCTTTGCTAAGCTCTGTATGAGAATTTATTTATATTCCACAAACTTATATTAGTCGACTAAATATAGTTTAGTAGGAAAATGCGTAACACAACTCAAAACTACCCTAATTCACTACCCTAGTTCGTAATACTTACGATTTCCATTGTGTAGACCTGTATGACCAACCGAATTTATACACACTACGTAATATGAAAAAATTTAAACTTAATTACACAAACCAAACTAGAAAACGAACTTATCACACAGAGTAATTATCGCACGTATACTGTAATTGATATATTTTGTGTGTTCCTGTAAAAAATGAACGATAAACGCAATGCACGCCATACTTTTAAGTGAGCAATTTATAATGCACCCCAGTAATGCATATAACTTTCATTATCTTTGAAATAGTTAAACATCATTAAATTACACTGCAAACGATTTTTCCTCGTAGAACAATGTGTAACAATTCTTTTATTTGACCCTGTAAATGAATAAATGATTTGCACCCCATATCCTATAAAACTGATGTTTTAATGCGTTTCATAATTATATATCAATTTCACCATGTTTCAAATGGCGTACTTTCATCAAAATGCACTTGAAACGATTTTTTCCCATTGACTAATGTAACGGAATACTTTTGACTGTCCCTGTAAAAAAAAAATAAGTGCTACACACTTCATTTGCAATAGGGAACATGCTGTAGTAAACGACAAAAAACAGGCCAATCCGAGTATATTTACGAGAGTTGGAGCACGGACAGACGGCAGACAAATTGAAGTCAAACACTTCAACTAGGTTGGAAAGTGTTAAAAATGAGTCTTAAAAAATTTAGCCTAAAAGATAATATGACACCAGTCGTTCTTCACAGCAAAAAATTAAAACCTTAATCACTCTGCTTACTAACCTCTCGCCTGTCAGACTTACGAACTGAAGGAGATTTTACATTCAGAACTTATCCATAAAAAGCCTTTTAGAAATATTACAATATTTGTAATGAGAACCTTTAAGAACATAAATTATTACATTAATTCACCTTAGTTATGCAAATTGTCGGTTCACCAAAATAATTTTGTTGCAGAGTTTAATAGAAGTAGATCTATTTTTCTGAACAAAATATGAAAACTACCTTGGATATTGGCTTCGACGTACTCATAAAAAGGGATTGGACACTTACAAAATGCATTAAAATATCATTTTTACTGTTGCAATAAATCGTTCGCATCTCGTGTTTATTTTTATATGCTAAGCCTTTTTGAAATACAGCGATGTTTTTATCCTTAAAATTACTGATTTATTAAAAAAAAAAAATGTCAGTCATCGAACACTATATTGTTCTTAGGTGAAAACATTGTTTTAAATACCAAAATTAATGCTTTACATTTAAGTTTAAAAGCCCGAGACTACTGAGCACGGGTACAAAAGTTTCCCCATAAATTTTCAACACAATTGTGCCATGTAGTCAAAATTAGAGGCTGTCTTAATCCGAATCCTGATTTCGGCTTGCAACTTTAATAACGAATATATTGCAATAACATTTTTAACATTTATTTTTCTTTCTGTAAAATGCGGCGATATGACAAGAAATGCTGGAAACGGCCACCCTTCGCATCCAAACACCAAATAAATGCTCCATAATTCTGAAAGCAACTGACAGTATATACGGCGACATTGGCCGAATTCCTTTGTACTTCCAGTGATGTTATTACATTTCTCAAGGTTCAGCTTGTAAAGAGAATAGTTGATTGCGAAACTGCAGTTTTCAGATACGAATTTGTTTCGTCGTGCATTATATCACTCCTTAAGTCTTACGCTGCAACGATATTTTTAAGTACCATTAAAGAAAATTTAAAATTTAATTCTTCCATGACCGATTTTTTTAAAAATTACTTTTACATTAAAAATAAATAAAAATAGCTATCCAAATCACAAACGTTAAGCTTTACTGAAATTTAACGAAAGTAATTTATTTTGCATTCCATTAATATAATAGCCTAAGGAAAAATATTTAAAGACGTTTGGATAATGTTAAATTACAACAATATTAACCCTTTCCGGTAACATTTTTTTAAATTTTGGGGGAAAAATATACTTTTACGTTAATATTAAAAATAGCTATCCAAATCACGAAAGTTAACTAAAATTTAACTAAAATTTACAGAAATCCTAACAAATATTATTTTGCGTACTATTCTTTTGACAATAGGCTAAGGAAATTTTTTTGAAGGCGTTTAGAAAATGCAGTGCTACAACAGGATTAAGCAGATATAACTTTCTAGTACTTTATATGTTTTATCGCAAATTATTAGTTTGGAAAAACAGTCCCCATTTTAAAGAGTGAAACCATATGTTTCGAATAAAAAAAATCATCAGTGTAAATATAATTAAGCAAATTTTTGTTTAATTTATTATTACTAAATGCTGAAGCATAAATGAAGTCATAATAATAAATGTATAGACATATACTGTCATTATCATTACTATGTGCAGATAACAAAATATTTGTTAAGACAAAATACTGGATGAAAACACATGTACTATTAATAGGACGTCAGACCAAGGGGTTAAGGTATCCACACACCTTCGAAGATTATTTTTTGAAATTTCCTTTTTATATCAATTTTTTCTAACGACATTTAAGTTAAAACTTTGAAAAATATATAAAAATTTTTTAAAACTTGCACAAATGATTTTTTAAAAGTGAAAAATAGTCGAAATTATGTGAAAAATTGATATTTGCGCAAAACATGGTAAACTCAAAATCAAATGAATGCATTCACATTTTGTAAAATTGTATAATAAAGAGAATAACTTTTCCTAGGACAATAGACTAGCCGCATTATAATAGCAGCTCTATCGCAGATGCTATGGTACTTTAAGTACTAATGCAATGAAAAATTCGTACAAATTTCTTTAAACTTTTTAACTTATACCAGTGTAAATATAAAACTAATTAATATATTATGATTGTAGTCTATTTACTCAATAAACATTCGTAAAATAAGCAAAAAATAAATTCAAGGCATTCCATGCATATTTTTTTTTGCTATAGGATGTTTTGCGTACAGTAAAAATCTGAAAAAACTTCATTTTGAGAAAAAGCTAAATAATAACTTAAACGCGGTTCTTGCTCTAAAAATAATTATTCTTTAAAGGTTTAATTATATACTCCATATGTTTTCTTGAACATATAATCCAATTTAAATGCTAAATCTCGAAAAAGAATGGAAACATACATTTCAGCTTACTTCCGGTTTGCACAAAGATATTTCCGGTTGTACAATTCTTCGGCAAAAGCTGTAACAGATGCAACTTTAAACGGCTGTTGTAACTCTGGTTCTAATTCAGATACAGACACAAAGCAGAGTTCGATAGATAAAAGATCGTATTTTAATATTATTGAAAAAATGAAAAGTCTATACTATTATCGAAAATTATATTTCAAAAGGTGTGTGGCTGTGGATACCTTAAATAAACTTAACTTTCCAGTGTTATATTTTTATCACAACATATTGGCTCGGAAAGTTTCATCTATAAATTTAAAAAATGAAACGTATGTTTAAAATAAAAAAGACTCACCAACACTGCAAAGAGTTTTAAGCAAACGTTTTATGTTTTTTTACTAAATGCTGAAACATAAATGAAGTGATAAAGTATGTATTGACATATACTATCATTACTACATGGCTGATAACAAAAATAATTGTTAAGACAAAAGAAAATCAATTTAAATTGACTAGTACTTTTAAGGGGGGGGGGGATCACGTTAAAGGTTTTAAAAAAATCGATTGTTCAAAAAAATTAGCATTGATACCTTGAAATGTTACAAATACACTGCAAAAAGAATTTTACGAAAATTCCAATTCGAACAGAAGTTATAGCTAAAAATATCTTGTAAAAAGACATTTCCTGTGATGCTATAAAGTTACCTTTGAGGCCTTTTTTCCACAAAACTATTTTTTGGCATTGCGCGCAATCTCAATTAAAAACAAATTATCATAGAGCCTTGAAATTT
This sequence comes from Maratus michaelseni, assembly GCA_963931845.1. Taxonomy (NCBI): domain Eukaryota; kingdom Metazoa; phylum Arthropoda; class Arachnida; order Araneae; family Salticidae; genus Maratus; species Maratus michaelseni. The sequence continues at coordinate 377,266,330 of OZ007587.1, read as the reverse complement.
TGCGTATAATTAATTTTCATATACACTTATGCTGAACCTAAATTTAGCGTGATTTTGGTCATAGAAAATTTTGTATTGAAAAATTAAATCTAAAATATTTGGTAAATTTAGTGAATATCATTATAAAAGCCATTAATTATGCTAATGAATTTCAATGTATTTTTAAACTTAGGTTCAGTGTAAAATATAGTAGTATAAGTAAAAACAAGTGAAATATTAAGTATTTGTCTGCAGTAGAATTTTTTAAATCTTGCGCGCAAAATGCATATTTCAGTATTTATATTTTTAAAAAGCCATTTTTGTCGTTATTTAATATTGCTAAATGTATATAATTTGAATGTTTTTTCCAACTCCAAGAATGTGTAAAATAGAATTTTTTTTTTTGTATTTCATTCATTGGTTTTAGAACTACAGAGTTTTTCGCACTGGTTTAATTATTGTCATTTTCATGCTGCTTAACGTGATCTCCCCCCCCCCCCCCCTTAAGTTCCTTTAGTCCTGTAAGTATTGATCAGTCCATTGATAAAAAAGTAGATTTAACGTTTCATACAAAATGCTTTGCTCGATCACATTCACAAAGCACAGCGGAACAGTCGAAGATAATAAAAATATGTAAATATTTTTTAAAGCGGTTTTTTCTCAACCATTTACACACGTGTAGCTTTTCTCTTATTAAAAAATGTTATACGAAGAACTCGCAACTACAAAAACTTTTCCATTTACAGATATGATACATTTATTTGCATTGTTTGATAAGAATCGCATGATTCACATAACAATATTTTTTGGTCAGTCTAATTCTAGAAAATATTTTACAAAAGAGCTATAACTACCGATTTATTAAATCGTTTTAATGAAAAAAAAAAAACTAAATTGAATATTATATAAATGTTCTAATATATTTCCAGTTATTAAAATAATATAATTGAGGTGGAGCAATTTCTTTATTCATAAATTTGGGGATAAAAGGGCTAATTACCCAAAACAGGTCATTTGATCTGTTTGGTGAAACAATTTCATTTTCGCCTTATAAACTTTGCAATATGTCTTATGCCAACAATGCCTTATAAACTTTGCTCTCATATCTTAACATAATGTGGAGTTAAAAATTTATAATTTGGAGCATAAAGAGTTAAAATTGTGACAATTTTTCCTGTTATATCCTGTATATTTCTAGAAATTTTCACATTTAAATGCAGCATTGTTATACACTATATTGCCAAAGGTGATTGGTCACTTGCAATTTTAGACGTTTTGTTAACTATCTAGAAAAATACATGAGGAATTAACCTGAAACTGCAGGTGTGTAAACAGTATAGTATAGGTTATATATTTCCGCAAAGATTTTTTCACGAAACCCCATAGGGGACTGTCAACAAATTGAAAAAGAACGAAAATCTTTTGGATTAACCCTGTAAAACCTAGTGTAGAAAAAGTGTTCAAACTCAAGATTATTAATAAGTGGTTTATTGTAATATACTGTGTTCATTTTTATGAGGATAGCATGTATACTCGAAGAGAAATTAAGGTTTTTATAAAAACCGACCCAAATTTCACCAAGTTTTTTGCTTATAATTTGCAGAGTTCTTAATATAAAAAAAAAGTTTGAGAAAATATGTCAAACAACATTGTACATAATACTCTGCAATCTGAATTAAAAAATAAAAATTGGATGAAAAATGAGCAGGTTTACTAAAAAATGGTTTCACTGCGCATGCTTGAATGCAATCAAAATATAATATGCATAATGTATTAGCTAAGTATATAGAGCACTCTTTTGTGAAAGTCTCAAAATCATAGCTTGAAAATTCTGAAAATTATCGTCGATAGAATAAGCTCGAAATCCGTTGTTCCCAAAAAGAAGCAAAAATATGAGGGGTTGTATCAAATATCTGTTGATTAGTGCCAAGATAGCGTACACAATATTGCACATATTACTATATTTGGATACAACCCCTCATATTTTTCCTTCCTTTTGGGAACAACGGATTTCGAGCTGCTTCTATCAACGATAATTTTCAGAATTTTCAAGCTATGATTTTGAGACTTTCACAAAAGTTGCTCTATATACTTAGCTAATACATTATGCATATTATATTTTGATTGCATTCGCGCATGCGCAGTGAAACATTTTTTAGTAAACCTGCTCATTTTTCATCCAATTTATTATTTTTTTATTCCGATTGCAGAGTATTATGTACAATGTTGTTTGAGATATTTTCTCAAAATAACTTTTTTTTATATTAAGAACTCTGCAAATTATAATAAAAAAACTTGGCGAAACTTGAGTCTGTTTTTATAAAAATCTTAATTTCTCTTCGAATATTCATGCTATCCTCATAAAAATTAACACAGTATATTACAATAAACCACTTAATAATTTCGAGTTTGAACAATTTTGCTACATTAGTTTTACAGGGTAATCCAAAAGATATTCGTTCTTTTTCAATTGGTTGACAGTCCCCTATGGGGTTTCGCGAAAAAATATTCACGGAAATATATAAGCTATACTATACTGTTAACACACCTGCAGTTTCAGGTTAATTCCTCATGTATTTTTCTAGACAGTTAAGGGGTTATTCAAATCCAAACTGCTTATTTTGAGACACATTTGTAAATTCATTTTTGCTCTAAAATGCATCCAATTGGCAGGTTCTCTTTATTCAGAAACTTTATAATGTCCGTATTGTCTCGATTTTTTGAGAAAGGCAGAATATATTTCAAAAAAATGCTGTCAAAGTGGACATTTTGAACCGAATTTCCCGAAGCAATAGCGCTGGAAAAAAAAAAAAAAATGATCGTACTGTGACAATAATTGTCTGTAAATCAATTTCTAATTAATTGAACTAAAAATAAAAACATGGAGCCCTTATAAATGTCTTTGTAAATCACGCCGCCAAGTTTCCTGTTGTTACTTTTAAAAATGAGTCTGAAAATGTGTCTCAAAATTTTGAGTTGTTGAGCGTGGAAAAATATATTTTTTGATTACCACCTTAACAAAACGTCTAAAATCGCAAGTGACCAATCACCTTTGGCAATATAGTGTATACACAAGATTATTACAAATAGCAATAATATCGTTTTAAGTGAAAGTGCATAAGTAACTTTCTCATCGACACTAGTCTCATCGTAGTCATTTAAATGATGATGCAAGTGGTTAACAACGTATTACTCATTAAAAGGAAGAAAATAACGAGTTTTATAATCTCCATTTCGATAGAGTCTCACAATTTGTAAGGAGTTATGACTTAATAAGTATTGCGTAAATATTTTTCTCAAGCTTCAGATAAATCTGCTATAATTTGTAATTGCGATACCCTGTTAAGTTGATTACGTACACTTGACCCGAAGAAAAAAAAAAAGAACGAAAAATCATACGTCAAGCATAGATTATAAAACACTTTCCAACATATCCAGAAAACTAACGGAACTTCACCATTAAATGAGGGGGGTTAGAATGACAGTGTAGCAAGTCAAAAATTTGAAAAATATAGATAACCATATTTTCACTGAATGTATATTAATTTCTGTGACAGTCAAATAAGTCATAGTTCACTTAGGAAGTCGCTAGAGGGCAAAACAAGTTGGACCACTTAATGCAACGGCTATACGACAATTTTCACAAAACCCTTCATTCCTCAAATTATTAAATATTGACTTACTCCACTGTCATTATAACACCCTTAAATAAGGTGAAAGAAGATATGTAAGTAAACAGTTTAGAAAACATAAGACATTGAAAAATCCAGTTTTCAAAATTACCTTCCATTGACAAAAGTATAGTCTATTTTCTGCAGCTCTGTATATGATCTGCAGAGTTTGATAAGGAAATACATAGAATAAAACTTAGTCCAGTTAGAAAATTGACATTTAGCAATTTTCGCCAACCTTTGAGAAATGCAGTCGAAATCTTTTGTACAGATCTGTATATTATCTAAAGACATTTGCACATATAACATATTAAGCTAAAATTTCATTCATGTAAAAAACGCATAAAGCCACTTAAAACTCACTTCCAGCATTTACCACCAGTAAACGACAATGTATCTTGTTCTTTTATATGAATATATTCTTATATATGAAATTATTTATATTTCACAGACTTCTATTGGTCTACTAGATTATAGTTCAGTAGGAAAATGCGTAAAACAAAAACTTTAAGCAATTTGCTTCCATAGTCTAATTCTTACGAATTCCCTTGTGTAGCCCTGTATATGGTCAACAGAATTCATATACACAACGTACTACAAAAAAATTTAGTTAAAATTAAAAACGCAAACCAAAGGTGAAAACACACTTATCACACAGACTAATTATTGCACGTATACTGTAATAGAAATCTTGTGCGTCCCTGCATCTGAACGATAAACGCAATGCACACCATACTTTTAAGCGAGAAGTTTATAGTGCACCTCAGTAATGCATATAAATTTCATTATGTTTGAAATTGTGACACATAATTACACTGCAAAAAAATTTCCCCCGTAGAACAATGTGCAACAGAATTCTTCGGTTTCACCCTGTAAGTTAATAATAAATGCTTTGCATCCCATATTCTACAAAAGATGTTTTAGTGAGCTTTAAAATAATTGTATATCAATTTCACCATGTTTTAAAAATGGTATAGCATCATCAAAATGCACTTGAAACGATTTTTTCCCAATTGACTAATATAACTGAATACTTTTGACTGTTCCTGTAAAAAAACTAAGTGCTACACACTTCAATAGAGATCATGCTATAGTAAACGAATATCATATACAAAAGTTTCAGGGCAATCCGAGTATATTTACGCGAGTTAGAGCACGGAGGACGGACAGACTGCTAGACAAACCGAAGTCAAACACTCTTCAACTAGGTTGTAAAGTTAAAAAGAACACCCATACAGTCACCAAATGTCCCAGAAAAACAACGAAAATAACCATTTGATGGGAAATTAAGTCTTCTTTCAACTTATGTTAAAAAAAATAATAAACTTTGGGATTGTCTTCAAAAAATTTTATCTAACTCAAATTATCAATGCGAACATTTAATTTCTACGCCATATGTGGATTTTTCGGAAAATTTCACCTTAGAATACCAAATGGGAAGTCACTCGGTGAAATAGTTTAAAAATTATAAAAAAGGTTTAAAGTTTGGAACTTATAATTTTAAATACATTTGTATAATCGTTGCTAAACAGATTGCAATGAGACGAGACTAGTTTAACCATAACTTAAGAGATAGTTCGTGGAATGAATTGCAATTCTGGATTCGCATAATTGAAGTTTCTAGAAATCTATTTCTGAAATTTAAAATTATTTAAAAAGATCTATTTCTGTTATTACAAATATAATTTTTGAAAATTTCGCAAAAATTCGAAAAAAACTTTCTAAAAAAATATATAAATTGTAACCTATGAATTTAACAGGAACATATTTCTAGAAGATTCAAATATGAATCTAAAATTTCAGATTATGTGAAGTAGTTTTAGCTATGTTTAAAAAAAAACTACATATGCATTGCGATCTGTTCTGCAACGACTACAAATGAATTTAACATTGTGAGTTCCAAACTTTAAACCTTTATAATTCTTGAACTATTTGAATGACTTCCCATCAGGATTGTGATAAACCCGGGTTAAAAAAAAAAAAAAACTCAGCCCGGGCAGCTACCCACTACAACCTGCTTCCCATATACTATTACAGGGCAAAATTTATCGAAAAATCCAAATACGATATCAAAATAAAAAGTTAGTATTGTAATTTTCAGAGTTTGGTACAATTTGAGTATGAGGACTACCCTTAAACATATTTAACATAAATTGAAAAAGTTCTAATTTTCAGTCGAATGGCTATTTCAGTTTATGTGACAATCGGAAATTAAAATGTATGAGGTATCCTCTTTATGTTTGGCTGACTGTACATATTTTTTAATGCAGTTTACACAATGGTAGTGCCTATTAGGAAATTAAGAAAAACTATCTTAGCAGCTTACCAAAACAGTAGGAGAAGATGTTGTACATTGTTTAGATATTAATTTTTTATTTAACTGCAATACAATAAATTAGACTTATTTGTTGCCATAAATAGTTTGAGATATTTATACATATAAGTTATGTTTCTCATTGTACTATGAATCAATCCTAAATAGTATATTGGAAATTTTCCATGCAATCCTATAAAATAAGAATACTATTACCATTTCCAAAATGATAGTCACCTTACCAGTGGCTGAGAGGTTCTGCTTTCAAAGCTGGTACACGGGAGGTGCTAGGTTCAAACCCCTGTCGCGCTCGTCGACCTAACCTTTCTGAGTTTTCCGTGGTTTTCTTCGAACCTTGCCGTAAATACGGGTTAGGAACCCTTAGAAAACCCCCACAGGGGGCACTCCCCCCAGAGCCTATATCCCTCGTGTAGATAATCGGCCGTCATAAAATCAACCAACCAACCAAAATGATAGTCCTATATTCTACTTGGATACTTTTATCTAGCTAATATAGTAAAGTAATTTTATGCGTAATTATTTAACTTTTACCCCGGAATAATTTAAATATTTTATAAGTTCATACAAATTGTATTCAAAATTAAAACAGTAGTACCGAATTCCTCACTGGATTTTGAAATTTTAACCAAAATGTCCCTTATCTTTTATGACTTTGAAAACTTTTTTTTCAGATGACTTAGTTTTTAAGAAAGGGAGGTAAAAGTATTATAATGATAGGGATTAAAAACCTACGGTAGTTCAACGTCAAAACTCAAGCTAATGTTAATACTAATGGGGGCGTTTTTTTTTTCAAATTTCTTGCTTGCATTTCAATATTTTTAAAATTGTTTTTGCTTACTATAGCAGAGATCAATTTCTAACAGGGTCTTTTATTTTTTTGACTTCGGTTGCAGTTTTAAAAATATATAAATATAAAGGAACTTTTACTTTCGTAATGTCTTCCAACAGAGACCTAAAAAAATCTGCAACCAAAATCGAAAAAGCAAAAAAGGGCTGTAGAGATCGACCTCAGCCATCCCGTGTAAAAACCCTTTAAATACATTGAAATGCGAACGAGAAATTTGAAAATAATGCTCCAATAGGTTTAACATTAGCTTACGAGAGTCTTCGCATAACTTAATGCAGGCTCGTAACAGCAAAATCACATTTCGCTTCAAGGAAGAAAAAAAAAATACCATGCATCTCCTACATTTTGTTTTGCCTGCGTCCGCCCATGGGAATTTAACAGCCAATCTATTATGTTTATGACAATTGCTCTACGGATATTTCTAGCAATATATAAAAATATTTCAAAAAATTCTAATCTTAAATTGAAGATTTACCACATATACATAGTTAAATTTTCAAAGCTGTAAATTGAGCAATTTTGAAATTATTAAGCTTTAACTATACAATACATATATTTTAAGGATACAGAATATTGTTAAGTCAAAGTTAAAATGTTTTGGAAGAATACAGTTCGCAGATAATACACTGCAAAAAAGTTGATTTTACAGTATAATACTGACACCCCAGCAGCTAGTATTATACCGTAAAATTAACAGTAAAATAAGCAGTAATACGCTACCGCGAATGCGCGGTAGCGTATTACTACTTATTTTACTGTTTATTACTGTTAATTTTAAGGTATAATATTGACAGCTGGAGTGCCAGTATTATACTGTAAAATCACTTTTTTTGCAGTGTACAAATCGCAGAATTAGAAAACTTGAGGGGTTTTAAACTAAATAAAATAATGTGCTCTCCACCCTTTACTGGTATGAACACTTTAAGTATCATCATAAATACTTTTGTAAGCTAAATAACTTTTCCTTGAAAAAGTTGCATTCTTAATCCTTTCGAATATTTTTCATCATTTCTACAAGATGATTACGCAGATGAATTTTTTTTTCTGTGAATGAATTTGGTACTTTTGTGTTATAGCGGCCCCCAAGAATGAATCGCCAAGCGACCAAGATGTATTGTCAAATTATAAAGCACTAGTAAAATACGCGGCTTTGCGCGCGTAATTGTTGAAATATGCCAAGTGGTAGTCTTAGGCCTATTTTCATTAGAAGAAAATTTACTGCCACATATAATTAAAAAATCACTAATTAAGCAACATTGAGTAAACGTCATTCTTATACTGCATACAAGACTTAAATGAATGAGAAAAGTTAAAATTCCAAATTAATGGTAATTTAGTATATATTTTGAATGTTTTCAGCTCATTTCATTTTTCATTTGAAATTTAGAAATTTTTAGAAACTGCTCTAAGCGAGTATTTACATCTTAAAAGTAAGCACCATGCCAAATTCCAATCTACTTTAGCAAATTTTCGTAACAATTATATAAATAGAAATCGCAGTTCTAGAACTTTTCGTTAATATTTCAATTACCATATTATCCGTTATTTGAGCAATCAGCTACAGATAAAATATTTTAGTGGTACAATAAAAAGAAAACCTTATGCGATGCAGTGTCAGCTTTCTACGTATGGATATTTTCATTACAAAACATTCTACCTATGAATAATGCTGGTTTTTCCGGAAATTTATTACAAATGGATTGGTAAACTAATATACTATCATGCGATTCTGCTAAAATTTACACGAAAGTACTAAAAAAAGCATTCCTACAACACTTTGAAGTTATACTTAAATGCACATTTGAAATATATCTGTATTTAAAGTATATACTTAAGTACCTTCAGGAATGATTTTACGTTAGCTGAACTCAGCAGGTGGGAAGTGTTTTTCTTTGAAATATTTATGATGAAATTTTTAACTTCATGGTCTAGTTTTTCGGGTATAATTGATCTGAACCCGAAAATTTTATATCTACTCAACCCTAACTCAATCGGAAGAAATTTAATACATATTTTAATACAATTATGGGAAAATAGTCTAGAATTATATATCTTATATATTAATGTTATTTTGGCTTAGATGCTTTACACTCACGCTAAAAAAAAAAAAAATTAATCGGTTAAAAAAAAAAGTCGCCAAATTTAGGGGATTTTTTCCTTTAATGGCAACCTAGCCATTGTATTAAGTTATTAGTTTGGCGCAGTCTTGGAAATCTCGCCAACCAAACAGTCGCCAATCTTGTTTACATTTTAGCGTGAGTGTAACACATCTGTTCCAAATATTCTAGACTTTTGAAAAATTGGGTCAACCCGAACCCGATCTGCAAAACTCAAATCCCAATCCGAAACTGACCCATAACAACAATAAACCAATACGTTGTAGTCATCGCAAAACTTTCGTCTGTATAAATGAAGTCGTCAGCGGCCAAAATTAAATGACAATCTACTCGTTCTTGAGATATTATAATCGCGGAAATCTTGAAAAATACAGCACCGCAACGCTACGTGTTGGGCGGTATACACCTAACCCTAATAAGGGTTATGTCAAGGTTTAAACAGAATATGAAGTTTGATGAAATTCCGTGTATTAGTTCTCACAGTGTTGGATTCAGACATTTTTTTTAGTCGCTCCGCGTGTGGAGATGGGGGGGGGGGACATTATTGAGTTCCGAGGGGGGGGGGGGGAATTGCATTTTTTTCACCATTAAAAGGTTAAAATCTCAAATCTTCTAGGGGGAATTTCAATGTTCTGGGGGGCATGCCCTCAAAGCCACTCCCTGAATTCAACTCTGGTTCTTGAGATAGAGCGGCCACAAAATTTGTATCGCATACAGACAGACATTTTCTAAAAACAGTCAGATCGTGTTCAGGAACTCCTAAAAACGTATAAAATCAGTCGAAATATTTTTAGGAATCTAATACTTTGTGTAAAGATAGAAGAAATTAAAAAAAAAAATACCGTTAATTCGACCCGATGCAAGACTGCTTCAAGAGGATTTCCTAACTTCGTTTTCATAGTGATACTATTTATGTAAAATACGCGAAATGGTCAATGCACTAAACGTGCGTTTTGAATTTGGAGTATGAGTGTGGGGGGGGGGGGGGGGGGGGGGAAACTACAAATAACATTCCTCTTTGCTTGTGATAAAATCGGATGTAAAATAAGTTCATTCCATTCCACCAGAAGTGCTTATAATACGGGACCAGTTTCGACAACAGTAATTTTATGACCACTTTCACCAGGAGAAAAATATGAGCAATTTCCTTAACCCCTTCGTGACGAGCGTCCTTTACAAAAATTTTTTAATATTTTGTCACTGGTTTTTCAAAATAGAAATTTTTGCATAATTCAATCGCAGAAATGTTTTGATTAAACGAGGCAATTTTTTCAATTAAAATTTACTGTAGGAATAAAAAGGATTCTGAGCATTTTATGCGTAACGTATACGTGACGCTCGTCGGGAAAGGGTTAAAATGAGACATTTTTGTCAATATTACGTGAGTCTTTGATAGATTTGATTGATTCTTTAAATTAAGCCTTTACGGAGCCAATGGGGGAATTATGTCTTGAGCGCTCGCGGAGGAGGGTTGGGGATTTTTGATGAAGCACAATTTATATTGACCCGGGAGAACCCGCTGCGTGAGATTTTCTCTCACCATCATACTTTTTTTGTCCCAGCTGTTGCAATAAGACTTATTTAAACCCTTTTTTCATTTTAAATTAAATTTTAGAAACTTTTTTTTAATCACTTTATATATTTTTTGTGAATAAAGTATTCAGACAAACAAAAAAAGCTGATATTAAACGAATGTTTAAGGTAAAAGTGAAGGCAACTGGGCACCGTGAGAAAACTTCTCACGAGCGAGTTCTGGTGAGACAAGAGATCTAGCGAGTTCTCGCGGGTTAACGAGATATAGAAAAACTTATTGTTGAAACAAGTCACTTTATAACAATCCAGAAGAACTTAACATCAGTATCTTATTTGACGCTTTTAATTGAAACTCAACTTCGGCACCAATTCTTCAAAAATATTAAGGAAGTATATCACTCACGCGAAGATACTCGCACGCTAATGTTAATCCTATGGGGACATTCTTTTAAAATTTCTCATTTGTATTTCGATATTTTTATTTTTAGTTTACATTTCCATATTTATTTTTTTGCATTGGATTTCTGAGGTCGATATCTACAAAAAGGTCCCTTTTTACATTTTTGATTTCGTTTTCATTTTTTTTTTTTTTTAAAGAGAATACTTTTATTTTCAAAACCGGTTCAGGAAGTTAAAGTATAGCCATAAAAAAACATGCAAACAAAATCGAAAAAGTAAAAGAAAAAAAACGGTATTTCTAAAAATCAACAAGAATCAAGCTATACAATGCAAAAAATCATTAAAAAATATTGAAATGTAAACGAGATATTTTAAAAAGAATGCTCCCATGGGATTAATATTAGCAAGCGGTAGTTTTCGCTTGAGTGAAGCCCCAGGATTGCTGTTAGTGGTCACACAGATCACTGTTTTTTTAAATCTTCACAGTTTAACTCTTAACTCTCAGTAGAATTATAGATACTAGTGAAATTTGGTTTAGCTTGGAGCTCTAGTACTATCGCTAGATACTTCCGAATAGATGAATTATAATCATCCTGAACAAAAATTTTAGTACAGAAACAGTATCCCATGAATTAATCCAGCCGTTTATTCATCTTTCGATTACGCGGTCTTGGAGACACTCACAGTAGCTATGCGACAATTTCTGTCACATCAGTTAAAGGGTTAATAAAAGGCACCTTTTTCCTGTGCAATACACTTAACACAATGAACAATTAAAATGAAATTCACAAGGATTATCTTACTAGCGCAGAAATAACGTTTACAATAAAATAGTAACACATTCATTCAAATCGAATGAGGAGTGTCCAATGGACGGATTAAAAATTTAATTGAAATATTTAATCAAGAGAAGCAATGATGCACAGTTGATTAATGTATATAAACCTTATATCAACATAGTTAGTTAAAATATGTATTTGTACATATAAAGAAGCACATATAATTAAGGCTGTTCTCAAATTCGAATTTGGTATTACCAGGCAGATTTTTCAATTCATTTTTTGTTCGTCAACGTATCAAATTGGCATGTGCTCTCATTAAGAAATTATAATTAAGAAACTATAGCATCCGTTTTTCGGTAAAGTCAGAAAATCTTTCAAAAAATGCTATCAAAGTTAACTTTTTAAAAGGAATTTTTAGGCATGATAGCACAGGAAAGGGGAAAAAAAAAAGGCTGTCGTTTTGAGACAACAATCGCTTATAACTCAAGATGAAATTCATTTATCGGAAAATGAGAAAAAAAAAACCCTGTTAGATTACAAATCACTTCAAGTATCATGCTTTTACTTTTAAAAATAACTCAGAAAATATGTCAAAGATTTGCATTGTTGAGCGTCGAAAAATAATTTTTTTGAGAACAGTCTTAAGTAAAACTTTCAGCTACAAATTTAATAATTTATTTCTGTAAATTTCAAGAACTAGCTGAGGCGTCCATTCAGTTAATTGAACTCTAGATATTTATTATAGACACAATCAGATTTCAAATTATTTTGTTAATATGGATATTAAAGAGCTAATTAGAACTAATTGCAAATTAACGAGAAAAACATCAGATTATACAGAAAAAAAATCTATGAACCTACTTTGAGATGCTGTTGCGTTGCTCACAATTGTACAGTTTTTTTTTCACCCTCAGAAAATATATCAGAATGAAGCAGTTTGACCCATCACTGCTGTGAAGAGCATGCGAACTGACTGCAAATTATCGAGGGATATTTTTTGGCTGTGTGACGTCACTTAGAACTCGCAGAATAGGATGCCGAGTCGGACAGGAATGAAAAATTTCGTATGCTGCGGTTTTACGCAACAGTGTGAAAAGTATTCCGATCCTTCTACGTGAAATAATATTGATCAGTGATAATAGTGATTTATTTTTAATTGACGAACAAAGAAGATAAATCACAGGTTAAAAATAGATGAATAAAATGCTCTTGCTTTGCTCTTTATAAAATAGCGGATATTCTTCTTTTAAATTTTTTAATATAAATTTTATGATCGGTTTGTTTTAGTGTCTAGAAAACTAAAGCTTTTTTTTTTTTTTTTTTTTTTTTTTTTTTTTTTTTTGAACAATATTGGCGTAATATTTGATTATCGAAGATACTAGTTGAGGCAATAGTTGGAAAAGAATTTCTATTCTTCTATTTGAAATAATTGATCAATGATAATAGTGATTTCTTTTTAATTGACAAGCATAAGTTAAATAACAGATTATGAATAAATAAATAAAAAAAGTCTCTTGCAGAACAGAGGATATTATGTTTTAATTTTTAAAATATAAAGTTCAGTTTGCTTTTTATCTGAGAAGTTGAGGTTTTGTTTTTTGAATAATATCGATGTGATATCGATTATAGAATATACTAGAAGAGACAACAGTGGGAAAAGCATTTCGATTCTTTTTCGAAATAATTAATCAACGCTAACAGTGGTTTATTTTTAATTGACAGACATAGAAGTTAAATCACAGGTAAAAAAATAAATAATGTATCTTGCTTTGCTCTTTACAGAGTGGAGGATATTATACTTTAAAAATTTTAAATATAAATTTCATGATCGGCTTGTTTTAGTGTTTGAGAAACTGAGGCTTTCGTTTTTAAACAATATCGATGTGTTCGAACATTGATTATCGCAGATACTGGCTGAGGCAACAATAAGAAAAACATTTCAATCCTTTTATGTGAAATAATTGATTAATGTGAAATTATATTGGATTTAGTCATTAAGAATCAGTATTAAGGATTTATTTTTAATTGACATACATAGAAGTTAAATCATAGGTTGAAAATAAATAAATTAAAAATGTCTCTTGCTTTGCTCTTTACAGAATAGAGGATATTATACTTTTAAATTTTTAAATATAAATTTGCGTTCAGTTTGTTTTAGTCTTTGAAAAGCTGAGGCTTTCATTTTTGAGCAATATCGATGTAACATTGATTATTGAAGATACTAGCTGAGGCAACAGAGGGAAAATCATTTCGATCCTTCTATGTGAAATAATTGATCTATGAAAAAAGTAAGTTTTTTTAAATTGACAACATAGAAGTTAAATCACAGGTTAAAACTAAATAAATAAAAAAAACTGTCTCCAGCTTTGATCTTTACAGAATAGATGATATTATAGTTTAAAAATTTTAAATATAAATTTCATGGTTGGCTTGTTTTAGTGTTTGAGAAACTGAGGCTTTTGTTTTTGAACAATATCGATGTGACATTGATTATCGAAGCTGAGGCAACAGTGGAAAAATCATTTAGATCTTTCTATGTGAAATAATTGATCAATGGAATTAGTGATTTACTTTTAATTGACAGATATGGAAATTAAATCACACGTTAAAAATAAAAGAATAAAAAACTGTGTCTTGCAGAAAAAAAATTGTTCTATACTCTTAATAAAATAGGGAATATTATACTTTTAAATTTCAAAATATAAATTTCCTGATAGTTTTGTTTTAGTGTGTCTTAAAAACTGACTCTGTGATTTTTGAACAATATGGATGTGAGATTGATTATCGAAGATACTAGCTGAGGCAACACTGAGAAAAGCATTTTGATCTTTCTATGTGAAATAATTGATCAATGATAGTAGGGATTTATTTTTAATTGGCAGACATAGAAGTTAATTCACAGGTTTAAAATAAATAAATAAAAAACTTTGTGCTTATAATAAGGCTGCAGCCAACGAATAAGACAGGTCGCGATACTCCCCCCCCCCCTCTTGATTATCACGTGATCAAGATAGGCTGGTTTTTGCACCAACTCTCGAAAGATCATGTGTTCAAGGTAGGCTGAAATGAAGCCGAGGAAGATGAAATACCGTGGCCTGTTTCTTTCGTTGGCTGCATACATAGTCCAGTAACTAATTGTTTTGTTTTATGTTATTTCTTACACACGCTCTCTATGTCACCCTTTCTTTTTTTCTTTGTTTTTCTTTAAAGAAAAAATCTTTTTTAAAAGCTTTGAAACAGCTTTTTTGAAAATTTTTTGGTTAATCGTACTATTTTTTACTTTCTCTTTCTCTTTAAATTTTACATATTCAGTAGGTCACTTTTCTAAGAAACCTGAATATCAAGGTTTCTTCAGACACATCTATGTTTCAATAACTACTGTAATTCGCTGTTTCGCATTCACTCTTGATTTAACTTGGTTATATCATTTGGAAATTAAAACTGATTCATTTGAGTTGCAACAATTAAATTTTTTCAAACTCGAAACGCGAATAACTGGTGCTGTGGTGCCATTTAGTCCCCATTTATTTTTCTACTTGTGAAATTTCTTCATCTGTACGGTAAGATTCAGATAACAATAATAAAGTCTATAAATGATATACTTACCAATTTATTCAACTGACAAAGAGTGCGTTCAGAGACCGAAACGCGGGTTACTGGCATAGTTGGTGAATGACGTTATATGACTTTCTCAGGGTAATTTTGGGTTAAAACAGCTGTGAGCGTTTATGGGTAAAGTTGTGGGCATGTTTACAAGGTCAAGGTCAAACCGGGTGGAAAGGCCTACCTTTCGGCTTAAGCTCAACTAGCTCCGCCCAGCAGGTTTGTTTACCTAATTATACAGAGCATTACTAAATTATACTTTGTGATGTTGCGCAATAATTATACTATATAATGCTGAAATACAAATTCTGAAAATACAAGGTTCCAAAAATACAAATTCTGCAAATACAGTTTACCATTCTTACTGAGCAGTACTAAATACTACTAAGTGATACTGAGCAATAATACCATGTAATAATACTGTAAGATGCTGAAGTAAATAATAATAATGGATAGAAGTAAGTACTAAATGAACAATAATAAATGAATAATAATACTAGAGTAAACAATGATAAATTATGCTAAAAGTACTAAATAACACTGTATGATGTCATTAAGAATAACTAGATTGTTAAGGTTAAAGTTTATGTAGTGTGTAAAGGTCCTTATGCATATTAGAAGTCCACTTCAACCTCAACCTCCACTAAGTTCAATGGAGGCAGCATGAATAAGTATTTATTGCGTTCTAGCAGAAACATACATTCTGTTATTTTTTGAATACATAGGCTGTTTCAAAGCACGTAGGAAAACCATGCTGACAGATTCATTTGTGATGGCTTTCTAATGTGATTGTGGGCAGTCAGGATACAATCTAGGATATAATGTAAGGAGGTACCTCTTTTCCCACAGGTGCATCTAGGTGTCGATGCCTTGCCGAATTTATTGAGATATTGAGGAAACGGGCCATGGTTTGTCGCAAAGATGTAGTGGTCTGTTGATACTGTTGGGATTAAGGTTGTGAGTAAAGCGACCCGTTGTTCCCAGATTCCATTTCATTTGTCACGATCTTATTCATTCTGATGTTGTTATTTTTTTTAAATGTGATGGTGGAAATGGGTAGAATGTTTGTAAGATGTCCTGTGACGGTTTCGTTCCATCGCGGGCCAGCTTATCAGCATGTTCGTTTCCAGCTATACCAGAATGACCACGCACCCATTTAAAGAAAATGGATTTCGATGTTTGTTGCAAGGCTGTAATTATGTCACATACGAGTAAGTTGGAGGTGACTATATCTGCTAATGCCTGCAGGCTAGATAGAGTATCAGAATTGATTGTGTAACTTTGAAAATTATTAGAATTAGCCCAGTCTATTGCATCGTGTATTGCTAATAGCTCTGCTTGGTAGACACTATTTTCTTGGTGTAAACGAATCTGTATTGTTCCCTGTAAAACTGAACATTTATATGCACAGAAAACGTATGCAGTGCCATCTGATGTTTCTGATCCGTCGGTGAATATATCAATTTCGATTATCCTCTCATTTTCTGTTTGCAACTTAAAATATTCAATGTATTTAGGTATTATGCTTTCAGTTGATTTCGGTTGGTAATTCATCGGGTTATGTTCATCCAAGACGAAGTACCCTTCCAAGCGTGGATATTTTCTTCAGCTGCATGCAAGAGGGGGAATTACCGACAGTACGCAAAGAGCTGCAGTTGGAGATTTTTTATAGGCACCCGTGACTAGGAGTAGGCATTGAGCCTGAATTGAGAAAATAAGCCTTAAACCATGTAACTTTTGAATTCGAGCAAACCATATTGATGAGCATAGGTGCTTTTTTTCTCCAGAATATTGTCATACTATACTTTGAGAATCTCTCTAGAAATTCCACCTGATGATGATGAAAATTTTAAAAGGTTGTGTGTTACTTGTGTTATTTCTAATCTTTTGTTGCAGAGATCGGGGAGAAAAGAGAGTGTTGCATCTAGGGTTATACCCAAATATGACAAAGTATTGCTTTTTGACAGAGAATAATTATCCAATTTATAAATAGGTGCAAGTTTTAAATATCTGGGTCTTCGAAGGTTTAGAACTTTACACTTTCCATATGAGATAATTAATTTGTTTTCCTTTGTTCAGTCACTGATGAGATCCAAGGCCAACTTGCCCATCATCCCCAGATTTTCTTGTGAGACCATGTATAATGAGTAGTAGATCATCCGCATATGCAAATGCTATTATACCGAGTCTTCGGAAAATCTTCATCAAACCATTCATAAATATTCTCCATAAGAAAGGACCGAAGCATGAACCCTGTGGAAATTCGCGAGCAAACCAGTGCATTTTTTCGGATTGCCAATTGGGGTAAGCACCACGACTCGTTAAAAATGAAAGGATAATATTTTGGTATGATTGGTCTATGAACAAATTTTGCAACTCTTGTTGGGTAGTTGCCTAAGGAAGATTATCAAAAGTGTTGCTGAAATCCAATGATATCATATAAATATATTTTCTTCTGTTAGAATGTCTATGTGCGAGAAAACTTCTTGCAATGCTTTCTTGATAGATTTTCCCTCTATAAATCCATGTTGTGAGTTGAATTGTTCTAGTGAGGTGTTTAGAGAATGATTAATACGTTTAAGAGGTAGCTTTTCGTATACTTTTCCGAAGATTGGGAGGAGAGTAATCGGTCTGTAAGAGGAATATTCTGTTGGAGGTTTATTACCCTTTAAAAAGTAGACTATCTCACCTATTTTCCATGGGTCTGGAAAGTAGTGTGGGCATGTTTACAACAAACAAACATTCCGTCAACCAATCTACCACTACATTACATCTGCTATCATAACGATCATTGAAGGAATAATACTGGCGACGTTGGCCAATTATATCATAGACTCGTTAAACGTAGATAAATCAAATGGTCAGAACTCAAGCCTACAGTAGGAGTCATAAAGAACGACAATTAACAGTTTCAGTTAGCTATAAACCGAATAAACAACCGAGGTTTTCTAACCACGTGATCACTTTACCAAAAAACATTCTGTAAGTAATGTAGGTTACCAGATCTGTAATTTGCTGCAAAGCTGCGTTTCATACACGTTTAACGATTTTTTGTAAATTGCGAAATCTTACTATTCTGTTGCTAAATACGGAGAAAACAAGAAGTACGCAGAATATTGAGAAACATTATGGATTTTTAAAAGTGAATCATAAGTTTTAAGAAGCCGAAAAATGTGAAGATAAGTGTAGGTCTGATCCTGCTGTTCAACACTGATCACGTGATAAATTTACAAATCTAAAACAACTGAAAGGGGTTTCATTCTTTTTCCATTAAGGTAAGTGTTCAGATGATTCACTTTAAGAATGATATGATGTTCCTTTTTTTTCATATATAATCTGCATAAATGTCTAATTCTGAAATTTTGTTAAGAATGGAAATCGATGGTATTGCTAGTAACTTGTTAGTTATTTTTTACAACGAAAAATTTTCATCAACTTGATTTTTTTTAAATGTTTGTTAAGTTATAATTCTTTTAAAAATCTTTTAAACATTTTGTAATTTTTTTAAAACTTTTTGGGAATTTTTCAAAATTTTTTTGGAATTATTTTTTTTTCTTAATTTATGATATTTTTAAAACTTTTTACTAACACTTGTATATATTTTTTTTACTGTCTTGCATATTTTTTCACTCATGTTTTCGGCTTCAATTTTATTTCTATTGGTTGTTTTTACAGGATTTATGAAGAAAAAAAAGGAATGTATTACTTTTCCGAATACTACCTTCCTTTTACAATTTTTTATTTAACTTAACTTGGTTTATTATGCAAAAATAGAATTTTGTCATCGATTTTTCACTCATTTCCTGATATGATAGAACTATAAAAGTTATGCACACAGGTGTGATTCCGATGACAATATAGCATTTTTATACCTTTTCTTTTTCTTTTCTGTTGTTATATTTTTAAGAGAAACAGAGCAAAAATATTAATTTTTTAAATAAATTCCCTTGTTCGCACTTTCTACCAAGGTTAAATCAAAGCGGTGAATTTTCTATAATCGGGGCATATGCCAAATTAACGTATTGTGACGAAATGTTTTGGAATAAGATAAATTTACGACATTAAATTAGATGTGATTTTTAGTATTGAATACTTATAAAAGAGTGGTTCTCAAAAAAAAAAAAAAAAAAAAAAAAAAAAAAAAAAAAAAAAAACTACTTTTTACGTTTATAATTATTTAATTATCGAATCGTTTTGAAAACATACAGTGTCGGAAATAAAAGCTTATCTGGCTACTACAAAATAATCTTTGATAGACTACTATATAACCCTACAATATGAACTATTCTAAAAATGATAAATGAATCGCTTTGTAAACGCTGTTGGGGAAAGAAACAAAATAGATTTTCACAGAAGTATTTCTAATGGACTTCTATACTCCTTAGATAATAACTATTCTATGAAACGATAAATAAATTAATTTGAAAACAAATAGAGTCAGAAAAAGGCAAATCTGGATACTATAGAATAACTTTTAATATAATAATATAATCCTACCATAGAAATTCTTCTATAAAATGATAAATGAATCGCTTTGAAAATAAACAGTGTCGGAAATAGAAGCAAATTTCCTACCACAGAAAACTTTTATACGCTAATAAACCTACGATAGCAATTATTCTACAAAATGATAAATGAATCGCTTTGAAAACAATATCGTAAATAGAAAGAAATTTGATTATCACAGAATAACTTCTAATGGATACTATTATCTTACGATAGTAACTATTCTATGAAATAATAAATGAAACGTTTTAAAACGTGTTGGAAATAGAAAGAAATTAGATCATCACATAATAACTTCAAATGGACTATAATCCCACGATAGTAACTATTCTACGAAATGAAAAATGAAACACTTTGAAAACAAACTGTGTCAGAAATCGAAGACAATTCGACTGTCACAAAATAACGTCAAATGGACTATTATAATCCTACGTAAGCAACTATTCTGTTAAATGAAAATGAATCAGTTTGAAAACAAACAGTATCGGAAATAGAAGAAAATTCGACTATCATAAAATAACGTCAAATGGACTACTGTAATCCTATGTAAACAACTATTCTATGAAATGAAAATGAATCACTTTGAAAACAAACAGTTTCGGAAATAGAAGGAAATTCGACTATCACAAAATAACGTCAAGTGGTCTACTTTAATCCTATGAAAGCAACTATTCAATGAAATGAAAAATTAATCACTTTAAAAACAATTGGTGTCGGGAATAGCAGGAAATTCAACTATCATAAAATAACTTCTAATAAACTATTAAAATCTACATTAGCAATTATTGTATGAAATGATACATGAATTGCTTAGAAAACAAACTGTGTTGAAAATAAAAGAAAATTCGATTATCATAGAATGAAATGTAATGTATTATAATAACACTACGATAGAAAATATTATATGAAATGACAAATGAAATGCTTTGAAAATAGTGTTGGAAATAGAAGCAAAATCGATCATCACAGAATAATATTTAATGGACTACTGTAATTCTATGATAGCAACTTTTTTTTATGAAATGATAAATGAATCGGTTTGAAAACATCGTATAAAATATAAGCAAATTTGACTATCACAGAACAGCTTTTAATGTACTACTTCAATCCTGAAATAGTAACTATTCTATGAAATTGTAAATGAACCGTTTTGAAAACCGTGTCGGTAATAGAAGCAAATTCGACTATCACAAAATAACATCTAATGGACTATACTATAATTGTATGATAGCAACTATTCTATGAATCTCTTTTAAAATTGTGTTTGAAATAGACGCAAATTTGATTATTACAGAATAACGTTTAATGGACTACTATAATCGTATGATATCAACTATTCTATGAAATGGCAAATGAGTCGATTTGAAAACAGTATTAGAAATAGAAGCAAATTTGACTATCACAAAATAACTTCGAGTGGACTATTGTAATCCTATGATAGCTACTATTTTATCAAATGATAATCATTTTTAAACATAATTGGAAATAAAAGCAAATTCGACTGTTGAAAAAAAAAAAACTTCTAATGGACTACTACTGCAACTATGGTGACAACTATTTAATGAAATGATAAACGAATAGCTTTGAAAACAAACATTGTCAGATATAGAAGGAAATTCGAGTGTCACAAAATTAAAACTATTTTTAAAACATAGCCTACTTTAAACTATGTATTTCTTTAATAGCAAATTTTAATATGGAAGGCATTTTAGAAAGTTTAAGGGTATTGAGAATCTCTGGCATTTTGAAAGTAGTGAAATTAAGGACATTTTTGACTAAATCTTGAAAAAGAAAGAACAGAAAAGAAAGAAAAAAAATCGAGATAATTTTTTTGCAAAGTTCAGTGAGATCTAATAATCTAACTTGAAAACGCATTAAAATTGTAAGATGATACTTTAAGGTGTAATGCTATAT
The DNA here is from genome assembly GCA_963931845.1 of Maratus michaelseni. Lineage (NCBI taxonomy): Eukaryota > Metazoa > Arthropoda > Arachnida > Araneae > Salticidae > Maratus > Maratus michaelseni. The sequence goes on along the minus strand of OZ007587.1, from coordinate 377,244,644 downwards.
TTATTAAACAGTTTCTTCTTATATATAATTTTGTTGTTTTTTGTTACTTGTAAAAAACTGTTTCTGCTTCCGTGTTGCTAAATAGTACCAGTAATAAATTATCCCATTCGTTTATTGATATAGGATCATAATCGAATAGTTTCATTTGTTGTGTTAGAAATTACCTGGAATCAATGACATAGTTTATGTAATATATTAATAGCTACTGTTTTTTCTTACATGTAAAGTATAATAAAAAAGACACAATGAACTGACTGATTAATTTTACTTTGTAATATGAGTTTTGAACTATGACTTCAAAAATTTTTTCGTTTTTTTATCTTCATAAAATAAATGTAACTTGTTTTTACAGGTTGGTCACTGCCTTAAAACATTCCCAAAGGGCTCCTGAGAGAAGTATAGGAAAGGAATAGAAGTATAAGAAGGAAAAGAAGGTCATTGTAAGTTTATGAAGAGAAAAAGGGATCATTCACCCAGACATTATTTATTTATTTATTTATTTTTTGTAAAAACCCAGGCGCCTTCCGTCCGTCTCACGATGGCAATTGTTTCGATCATGGGCATTTTGTCAAAATGGCGCCAGAATCTCTTCTTAATGAATTCATTTTAAGAAAAGAATGTAATCGAGATCGTATATCTCAGGTGATTATGTTTTACTGCCATTTTCTATTGGGTGAATGATGGGCTAATGCCAGGCTTGTCAACTTTGAAGTTTTTTGGCGCATTAAACTAGTCAGCTATAAATTTTTCGAAAGTTGAACAGGTTCAAGGAGGTTGAAGGGCACCAAAATGGATGCATAATAATAATGTGAGCTTTACATATTTTATTGATATATAATTAACAATCATTCTTATTATAAATGAGACCAATTGACGCTTATATAATTAGACTTTAACAGACAGCATTCAGATCTAAGTATATTAAGTTTTTTTTGCATATATCACATGTTAGTCTTACAGCTATATTTAGACTACTTTCAGCTGTTAAAGTAGATGTAATTATCAGAGATAAAAAAAATGTTTTTTTTGTAATGGGTCATAGTAAAATAGGACAGTAAAATTGAATGCATCATTATAGGTAAGTTAGTCATTCTTTACATATGCATTTGATATCCTTCGTATAAAGACATCAATCATTAAAATGAGAAGAAAAACAATCTTTATGTGATTTTTATGCTGTTTCCAATTGGGGATTTTATATGTAAAAAAAGCAGGTTAAAATAATCTACTGTAAAACATGAAAATTAATATTTCTTTATATTCCACTATTTTAAGCACCTACTTTTGTACATATATGATCTCGTGATTTATGTTTTTCAAGTTTATTTAAAAACAATTGTGAGAATAGTTTATTTATCGTTGTAGTTCTTGATAATGGCGTCGTTTGAGCGTTGAAACATATGTCATACCTGTTGTCTGGCAATTCTGAAATGAGTTCTCTTATTGAGATTATTTTGCATGAAATATATAACTTGGACTGAGTAAATCTTCGATAAAATCTTAGGCATAATAGGATACCGATACTTATGCAAATAAAAACACGATGTAAAACCGGTCCTTACAGTGTAGTTTTAAGTGAATGCGCAGTTATCAAGCAAAATAGTGTTTGTTCTTCATGTCAAATTGATTTTAAAAGAATGAATCTTTATATTAAAAGGTTCTTATAAACCTTTTTTGTGTTCTGTTTGTATCACTTAAGCATTTTTATCTATATTTTAATTATTATTAGTGATGTTATTATATGATTATGTAACAATAATGATATTTCATATTCTTGCAATTTATGTCTAAATCATCAAAAAAATTACCCTTTCAAATCTAAGTCATTGAAAATAATACTGTAACTTACTGGGCCAGAACTAAGTGTCGATCTCTAAATTGAGCTCAAAGAATTTCATCTCCCACATGACCGGATTAAGATACTCTGAGTATCTTGAAAAAAAAATTTTTTTGGGGCATCTCCCAACCCACTCTTCTAAGTAAGCTCCTTGTCTACTAAAGATAAAGCTTATACATAAAGATTTGTGCAAAAGCTGAAAGCCTTTACCGATATTCAAATCAAACATTTAACATGTTAAAACCCAATGCAATTTAAAAATTGCATTTTTGAATGAAAATTCTGAAATGAGTTCTCTTATTGAGATTATTTTGCATGAAATATGTAACTTGGATTGAGTAAATCTTCGATAAAATCTTAGGCATAACCGGATACTTATAAAAATAAAAATACAATGTGAATCAGCCCTTACTATGTAGTTTTAAGTGAATGCACGATTATCAAGCAAAATAGTGTTTGTTCTTCACATCAAATTGATTTTAAAAGAGTGAATGGTAAAAATAACTTTTCAGAAATATTCTTAAAACATTTTTGTTTATTATGCCTTGTACACACACACACACACACACACACACACACACACACACACACACACACACAAATAAACTTTTGATTATAACTCCTGAATTTCTTCGTGACCTCCTAAAAGTTTGGGATCATAAGCACATGTCTAGTGCGTCTAGTCCATATTCAGCCCCTTATATCTCATCTTGTGTTTAAATATTCAGATAATCAATTCAAAGCTGGTTCATACCGAAAAAAAAATTGTCTTTGGATATAAAAATATTGAATTAATTTTGGATTAATTTGAAATAGAAAAAAAAAATCCTTCGATATTGAAAACCTGCTTTTGTTTTCATGAAAAGCATTTTCTTTTAAATGTGTCAAGTTACAAATAATCATGCTATATCATGTCATATCATGCTTTTCACAAATTACCAATAAAATGGTGTATTAGCTAATAAAAAAGGTACTTTGCATATAAACACCTGTAAAAAAATTAAGATCTTAAATACAGGCGATATAAAATCATCTTAACTGTAACTTGAGCTACTTTTTCGCAGCAAGCACTTTGTTTTATTCTTTGTGACTTTTCTTTGCATGTAAAGTCATTATTTATGATGCATAGAAAGAGAAAATGAGACATAAACATTAACGAGTTCAAGCGAATGTCACATTGTTCTCTGAAAAATACCTACACATCTATCTACAAACAAGAAACAATCGGCAAATTTTCTTGTTTTGTTTCCATCAAGTGGTTCACAAGATAATATGATTCAAACGAGAAACTTGTTTATTTTATTAGAGCAAAAAATTATGTCTTTTGAGGAAAAAAGAAAATCCAGGTGTTACGCATATGTATTGTCATTTTTTTCTAACAATATAATCTAATTCTAAATCTTTATTTTCATCAATGCTGTTTGCTTCATTGAAATTTCTAGAAAATTCCTTTTGATTCTGAAAGCCAATTTTTTTTGCCAAAATTTAGCACATTCTTTTATTTGGTGCCAAGCATTTGTTTTGGCATTCGAAATTTTTAAAGTTGATTTTCCCGCCGAATCTCGCTAATGTCGCCAACATTTCACCAAATTTGGCGATATTTGGCGAAATGTTGTCAACTTTGCGACTTTGTTTACTGTCAACAACATAATAACTGTTTAACCTTCATGCATTCACATTGAAATGTATTTACCCGTAGTGACACCAAAATGACCCACTAATCGAATTTTCTCGAACATGTGACTTAGCCCAATGATCTTCTCGTAATCCTAAACTATTAGACTTACAAAATTTAGTCAAAATCGTTGAAGCTGTCTTTTTGACAAAATTAGCTTGACCCGTAGTGACGTAAACATGATCCACTAAAACAATTTAATGGAACATGTGACACAGCCCAATGGTCTTCTCGTAATCCAAAACGGTAGGATACAAAAATTAGTCAAAATCGTTTGAGCCGTATTTTAGATAAAATTAGCTTTATCCTGACCGGTTGTTACCGGTAACATTGCAGCTTCTTTCCACTTTATTTTTAGAAGGTATAAAAACTCTATATCCATCATAAGTTTCATATCCAGCAACCAGTCCTTCAACAGCTTTTTAATCCCACTTTTTACGTCTTTGTTTTGGTTCATGTACATAGCATTTTGTACGAAATATTCTTAAACGTTTAATGTTGAAATTCTCCGACTTTCATGATTCACTTAAATATGATTGAATTAGTGTAACATCATTAAAATTTACCGCAAACGATTTTTCTCCATACTTTTGAGTGTCCTTGTAAAGGAACTATAGATGCTACACACTTTCAGTAGCGAACACGCCGCAGTAAACCTCAATAACGTATATCATGAATGTAGAGGCACTGATGTATATAAATTTCAATATGTTTGAAATAGTGATACAGCATTAAAATAAATTCCAATGAGTTTCCCCCATAGACCATAATGTAACAGAATTTTTTTTATTGTCCCTGTAAATGAACTATAAATGCTGAACATACCGAACATACCATACCATTTTCAACACCAAACATACCATAAAAACTCCAATAATATAAATTATATACAATAAGAGTATATTAACGATAGTTAGAGCACGGACATACGGCAGACAGATAACATACTTCAAATAATGTCATAAACATACTTCAACTATGTTGGAAAGTGTTAAAAATTGTCCCTGTCTTGAGGGTAAAAAAAAAGTATATACTAAATATATATATATATATATATATATTGCAGATTGTATTTTCTCAAAGTAGCTGCAAGGCAAGACCTTATCTTAAGTAAGACAAAACAAAGTAAATATACAAAATTCTTTTATAAGTACAAACGTTTGATAACGGCATGCATAAAAACCTTTCAATTCATAAAAATAATGATCTAAGTTTGTTTCAGACTAAATAATACAAGTAAAAGTTATTTGGTATTATGGATATCACTTTCACAACTGGATTTCGTCATGATTTCTTATAAAACAAAGTTTTTCTCTTCTCCGGATACAAAGAGCTCTTCATTTTGTATTTTAAAAAAGCTATCTTGTGAACATATTGTGATGCTGGTCAGTTCCATCACATGCTATAGTAAAACTGAAATTAAAATGCTTTGATAGCTTCTAATGCCTCTGTCAAAGTTCGGCAAGTCGTTTCCAGTTCTTCCTTCCTTCTTATATCGTCATCACAATCTTCTGTAATGGATGCCTAGTGGAAAAAAAGGTAGGAAAATACAATATTAGCAAATATATATGGTACAGTTATAAACAACAAAACTAGCAGTTTGCCTTGAAACACATAATAGTTAACTCTGTGATTAATGACGTGATTTATTATTAACACTCGATTACTATGCTCAAAAAACTTAAGTTATTGCTTTTGTAGCCATGTCATCTCAACGGAACAGTACAAAGTAAGTTAGCTTAGAGTTAGTTGCTTGGCCTTTTGCTGGATGCTATGTCGTTCGACTACTGTTCATGAGGTTCTTGGTTTAATCCCCACTAGCGCCTATCCTGCCTCAACATTGGTGACCCGGACGAACGCAACCTTCAACAACCACAATCCTCTTTTCTCAAAACCAACAGGATGGCAGCACCAAATAAATCATCCCCAGCATCCGAAGCATGTGAAATGTTCACAACATGAAGCCTGTTACGCTCTGCTCATCACACATGCACACGATAGCGTCATTCACGAGTGTCCCGTCCGACGTTAACAAGACGTTTTTGTTACTAGGGATGGACTAGAACTCCTATAATAGGAGTTTTAGGATGGACGATGGAGTGTGTAGCGGTGTCATCTCACCTGAACAGTGTAAAGCGAGCCTTGGCCGTTTCCTCCACGCAACGTCGTACTGTTTATGAAGTCCCTTGTTTAATACCCGCCAGTGCCTATCAACGCTTTCGTTGTATCTTTGTGGTATATGACGTAATTCCCATATTTATACAGTGATATTTCGAAGGAAAATTAGTAATTAACTAGATATGTATGTTCTTTTCCCATTAATCACGAAAACTTAGATAACGTATGTACATAGTTATAAAAAAATGTGAATAAAAAAGCTTAAAATAAACCTATCGTAACATTAAACCTTGTATCTTGCAAATCCTCAGATACTCATTGAATCAGAGATACAAGGATAGTATCCGAGTGTTAAATTGGATCTAGAATCAAGCTTGAAGCAGAACTCAAATCATATTCTATATGATATAATATTTTCAACATTAAATACGATCTCAGAATTTTAAAATTTGAATTAGCTTCTGAGATATTATTATTTTTTTGCAATTTTTAATGAAATTTCTGTAATGATGGTAACTAAATTACTCCATTTTTGTAAATAAAAGACTGAAAAGGAGGAACGCTAGGGATTATAAGAATTTTTTGACGTCAATTTCTCATTACAGTTGAAGAGAGGGATATTTTTGAATTTAAATATATGGTGAGGAAAAAAAAAACTTGATCAAATTAAATTTTCGAAGAAATAAAAATAATTTTTCACATATTCAAGCTTCATTTTCAAGCTTTTTTTAGCTGTACATTCAACCATGGAGGGATATTTAAGCTTTTTGCATTTATGTGGACAGATAAAGCCCTCTATTCACAAGAATTGAATTTAGAGGAAAAGTATATACTATTTTCAATTAATTATTTTTGAAAGATGGTGGTTAAAACATTTCACAAAGGCGTTAAAAGTAAAAGATTTATCGGGTAAAAATGAGAATTTTTTTTCTTGTAAAACGTTTATTTTAATTCAAAAAGCTAAATATTTTTTATACGGTCGTCAAAATGATGCCATTTTCAGTTTACCAGCTCCGAAATTAGATACGAAATCTTAAAATATACTTTTGACAAATAACGCATCAAAATAATTACATCAGAAATCGCTTAAATTTTCATTTTCACTGTTTCTGTTTAACCTACATTGTAAATATGATTTCTTACTTCATATTTAGTATGTAATAAAATTATTGTTATGAATGTTTTCTAAATGTAGAATAACATTGGATTTTTTTCCCGTCAAGATATCGAAAGATCTTATGCAATGTAAATGCAACACATCGGGTTGTCACGTCAGTACATAAATAGATTATAAGTAAAAAAAAGTTTTAAAAGATAAGCTTTTATTATAATGTACGAAAGAGAAAAAAAAAAGGTTGAATGACAATTGATTCACTAAATATCTTTTATAAAATAAATAAATTAAATTGGGAGTATTTTTTTGAATCAGTTTGATTAAAAAAAAATGGATATACAATTTTAAATCCAGCTTCCTGGCAAGAAGAAAATCGACCAATGTCTGCCTGAGGATCAAAATCAAACCTACATCCATTCACACCCTGCTCGGAACTGAAAGATAGCGCACTTATCAACGAACCATGCCACGGCTCAATCGAGGAACATCAGCTTATTTCTAAAGCATTTAATGGAGATTTACGTGATCACGTACTTGAGGACATTTACGTACCCATATTGCTTTTGGCCCCTGAAGAGTGGCGTAGGAAATTTAATTTTTTTCTTCTTTTACAGTATATCGCATTGTTACCAGAAATACGTCACACTACCAAAAATTAGGTCAATTGTAGTGCAGGAAGTGTTTTAAATTAGAGTGCAAGATTATAGCCGAACGGACAGACAAGCCAAGTTAAATAAAAGCATGTTAAAAGATCAATAAAGAGAAAGTAATAGAAACACTTACAATATTAGCTGAATCCAGAACCACTGTCACAAGATTATATTTTATGGCATCTAAAACCTGTAAAAGAAAATAGATCATTAATTTGTAAGTTTAAATTAAGTTTTATAACATCAAACAAAGTTTCAGGAAAAAAAAAAATGAAAGTCATGCTCAATACAGAATTTAGGATACACTGCAAAAAATAATTGTTGATTTTACAGTATAAAACTGGCACCCCAGCTTCCAGTATTATACCGTAAAATTAACAGTATTAAACAGTAAAATAAGCAGTAATACTGTTAATTTTACGGTATAATACTGGCAGCTGGGGTGCCAGTTTTATACTGTAAAATCAACAATTATTTTTTGCAGTGTAAACTGATCCAGTTCAGATTATATGCATAGGTTACACAATGTTAACTACTTTTATTTAGTAATGCAGCTCAATAATATTAATTATTCAAAGGAACATATTAATGCCATAAAAGTACTAAACATATAGTTGAGTTACATCCAGTCACATTAATTTTATTTTTTTTGGAAATAATAATAACTTCCACTTAGATTTATAATCAATAATTTTAAAGAAAGTAAATAATCACAAACAGTAACACATTTAATTTATTTATTACTAGCTGACCCACCTGACGTTGACCGAGTTGGTGATAATAACCTTAAGTATATTTAAAATCAATGTTGAAGAACTTTATACATTTAAACGAAAATCTTTCCAAATGTGCCTAAGGGCTTGTAAGAAGTGTGTTCTTCCCCCTTTTTTCCGAAAATTAATTTAAAAAAATGTATTTTGTTTTTAATTTTCGAAAAAAATGTGAATCCTACCTACGAGAAAACCTACGAATTTTTTTTAACAGAAATCGATTTCTAGAAACTTGAAATATGAGAATCCACTCCTACTTGGCCTAATGACTTCCCATCTGATATCTGAAGGTACAATTACCGAAGAAGAGGAATATGATGTCAAAATTAGGTGTTAGCATTAAAAAATATAAAGTTCGGTACAATTTCTATTTGTAAACGACCCCCTAAGCAAAATTTAAGTTTAACATTAATCAATACCAGTAGACGCGTTATTACTAATTGATTGGTTCCAGTCACATTTTTATACGATGATTTGCGGCCAAGTCAGTAGAAGTAATCATTTTTGTTTACAGGATTGTACATTGAAAACTATGTTTTACAATTAAAAAAATGCGAATAGCTTTTAATAACAGATTGTTATAAATGAAAGCATTACTAAAGAGGTATAGGTATTTTTACTCCTTTAGCACTTTTAGAAAGTACATTTGAAATTAAAAGTTGATTTATATAAATTTAATACGCTGGGATTGAGTAATTATTTTCAGTTAGTAATTTATTACATTATACAAAGTACATTTTTATGTATTAAATATCACATATGGAAGTGGATCATAATTCATAATAGTGCAATTTAATAGTAGCATAATAGTCATAATAGTGCATAGTCATATAATAACATAATCATAGCATAGTCATAATAGTGCAATTGCAAGTAAGTCCTCCTCTAGAAAGATATAACATTTTATTAAGGTATATCTGTATTTAAGGTACAAAACGTTTGGTGTCTAGGTCATCCCTTATTGGGGTGTAAGAATGTTTTTTCCTTTAAGAAAATAAACTTTGAAATTTTTACTTCAGAAGAATATTCCAAATTTATTGTTTCTTAAAATTTAAGAAGACAATTTTTAAAACCATACCATATTGGAATAATTTCGATTGCGAAACACGAATTCTGATAATTGCTGAAACGGCAGTTGAGATTTTCTGTGGTGACCCAAAAGATGTTTAGTATCTGTTTTCTTGTCTGTATATCTCGCGATAACTGCCGCAAAATACATTCGCTTAGCTTGTAAATTAGGTAGGTATGTTGGTGAGATACCAAGAATTAGCTGTAATAGTTTTTAGTTAAATTTGGTTCATTCGTTCGAAAAATATGAAATATTTTCTATTACGTCATAATGCTTTTCTATGGGAATTCAGACGATTTTCATATTTTATCATTCACTGAAATGAAATTAATACAATTGAATAGTTGATTTAAATGTTACATTATGTATGCGAAATTTTCATTATGCAACGCCTTAAATTAAAGAAATCGATTTGAAATTTCGTGACTAAATTTCCCGGTTAGCCGCAATTCTCTGTATAATTGTTTGTGGAATTTTGTGCATATGTTAAAAAAAAAAAAAATGAAATATTTTTCTTTATCATTTATACAATTTTGAAATGATATACGTGTTTTTTTCTTCTTTCCCCCCGTTTTCATTTAACGGGTGCCTATAGCAACTGAATTTCAAATCAAATCAAAAAGAGAAAATTAAATAAAATCAGGCTAATTTGACATTCTTAAAAATTAGATTTTCCAAATCCTTTGGACATCTTATATACTTAGAAATATAGAAATAATCTACCGCATTATTAATTGCGGATTTCAGGATATTACATATTGATTGAAGTGAGACGAAAATTAAAATGTCTTGCAAAAAGATGTTGAAGTTCTTGATCTGAAGATTAGATATATTAGATTATGAGTCATTTTGTGTTTAAATTTAACCATAATTTAATATAAGGTTTCGCAATCATCATTGATCGCTTAAACGTTCCCCTGAAGTATCACACTATAAATACTACATTATTAAAATGTACAAAGTATCTCAGTACTAACAAATGAAGCAAAATCTTACCTTTTTAACCAGAAAATAGGCTATGTATTTTATAGCAGTATCTGATACTTGTTTCTGTATTATTTCCAAGTATTTTATAACAAGCGCCGTAACGTACTGAACTTGCTTTTGTAAATGATCACTTTTCTTCAGCACCGTCTGAAAGTTTAAATAAAAATACTCAAATACATATAATGTAAATTAAAGAAACAATGTTTTAGAATCAGAGATCTCAATGCATGTGTAGCGGAACTTCGAGTATTAAGAAATAAGGGGCTGTACATGTACACTGCAAAAAAAAAAAAAAAAAAAAAAAAAAAAAAATGTTGATTTTACAGTATAATACTGGCACCCCAGCTGCTAATATTATACTGTAAAATCGACAATTTTTTTTGCAGTGTATAACGTTTAATATATAGAAAAATATTCTAAAATTGAAACAAAATTCACCTTTGTGTATCAATTAAAATATGAAACCATTAAAATGGATCACAATTTGTGTAATTACTAAAATAGGTATAAAAAAAAAGAAAAAGGTTCTAAAACATTAAAAACATTTTAAGATGTTAAAAACATTCATCGGCGTCCCGAGCGCTTTCAACCAGAACCTGTCCATTATCAAAGGGTGGAAATGAGAAAAAATTCTCCCCCCTTATATAACCCTTTGATAATGGCCAGGTTCTGGTTGAAAGCGCTCGGGACGCCGATGAATGTTTTTAACATCTTAAAAAGGTTTTAATGTTTTAGAACATTTTTTTTAACACTATTTTAGTAATTACACAAATTGTGATCCATTTTAATGGTTTCATATTTTAAGTGTATAACGTTATCAACATTTTGGTAGTTTTGGATCCCCTCCCCCCCCCCCTTACGATATCATACGTTATCATTCCTCGACCTCTCCCCGTCCCCTTAATGATATCGCTATCATTTCTAAAAATCTTTTTATTTTTACATTTTTTTTTTCTTTTTTTTTTTCGTTTGCAATGATATACAGATATGGTTATAGATTCGCATACTTAACGGATTTAAATGAAGAGAAGAAGTCAATAAAATATCACTGTTATACATATGAAGTAACTTTATATCAAATAAAATCTAAAAGAGATAGTTACTATTTTAAAATATTTAATACTAGCTTATTGTCACATAATTAATGCATTCAACACTAATGTTGTTTTTTTGCATATGCCCTGCACGGGGAGGCTGAAAGCAGAACTTCTTTATCAACAAAACAAACGGACAACATTCTTTTTCTTCCTTTACTAAACTAGTAAACACAACAAGTTTCATTTTAAACACATTTCGCACCCGATTTCTCTAATAGCGAATTATATGCATATAGGTAGAAGAACAGTTATGCCGAATGTTGAGGTAGGTACTCCATATTTTAGAATGAAATGATTTTATAATCATTTAATGTCTTTAATAATAACTGTATATTTTCATAAAAATAGATAAGACTAGAAAAAGAAAATTGGTTGGATAAAAAATGATAACGATATCAAAAGACGACCCCTCCCTCTCCCCCTAAAGTGATAACGTTATATATGCACAGCCCCATACCATTTACGTTTGAGTCAATATCTCAGCTCGATTGTTTAAAACCAGAAAACAAACTTAAACTATCTGTGATTATTAAAACACATATAAATAACGCCTGCATTCATTCATGAATTCATAGATCGGTGGAATAGTAAAAATCTATTCACTGTTGTCCGGTCATCCAAGGCTGTCTGTTAGATGGCTGGTGACCGTCTCTCCAACATGGTTTATTAGTGAAAAATTGCTGACCCATTAATCGGCCGGAGTGGCTCAGTGGTTAGAGCAACAGCCCGGAACGCTGTGGACCCAGGTTCGATTCCTGGCTCTGGCTAATTTTTCACTCCATGTTGGATTATTGTATTTAATGTATGTTTGTCTGTATAATAAGTGTATATCTTTATTTGTGATTAGTTATTTGTAGACAAAAAAAAAAAAATTACGAAATTTCATCGCATGCAAACAAATAACAGTAATGAAAAACTTTTTTGGAGGGTATTATGAGATAATCGGGAAATATGGAATAGGGGGTTTAAAATGAAGAAAACGAAAAGAATTTGGAAATAAAGAGATGTAATGGTATCAAGAGAGCATGATCAAAATACAGTGTCTAGGTAGTCAGCCAATATGACTTCAGTTCATAATTCAAATTTGCACAAATCACAAACATAAGGATCTGTCTTTGCTCCACCTTAACTATGGAGTATTATGAGATATTGGTATTCCGTATAACCCGACACCACCGGTTTGGGAAAAAATTACTCCATATTTATTAGTGTGAATTGCGAGCTAAAAAACGAGTATTACATCATAAACTGTTAGTATTTCGGTGTACATTATGCTTAATTTCATTGTAAAAATATTACTTCTAATAATGAATAAAAAATATTGAAAAATTATTTCTTAAAACTTTTCAAAGACGAAAAACATATATTTATTCACACTGAACAATTAATCGAATAATGTAGCGATTTCGTAATTGATCATACAATATCCTGACCTGTTGAAACGAGTAGTCTTCGTGAACATGATTAAGCATGCACATAAATGTCTAGAAGTTAAGCGAGGGCAATTTGAACTAATTTTAGAGTCTTGCATCGGTTCAGATAACCCGTATTATCCACGTATCCCGTATTATCCGAACCCACGGTTCGGGTCAGATCCGGTTGACGATAATTTTTTTCATTTCGGGTCAAATTCAATTTGGGATTTGACTCTTGCGGGTCGGGTTCAAGCTTGCCCAAGTTTTCAAAAACGGCTAGAATATTTTTTCAGATGAAAAATCTATATATATATGAGCATTAACATGTTCATTTTTCAACATAAAAGATAAAATTGATGTTTGAGATATAATTGTAGGCTATTTTTTTAAAATAAAAATTGTATTAACAAATGGATTAATTTTCTTACATTTTAGGTTCAGGTTTAAGTATTTCGGGTTCGGGTTGAAGTGTGTTGGGTTCGGTTCGGGTTACGGGTTGACTTAAAATAGAATTTTCGGTTCGGGTAAAATCCGATCCATGCAAAACTCTAATTTTAACATTTATTGTGTACTGTAGAAAAAATAAATATGCTTTTAGGGTTGGGTTGGGTTGATTATTGACGGCCAATTATCTACACTTGGGATATAGGCCCGGGGGGAGTGCCCTTCGTGGGGGTCTTTCTAAGGGAACCTAACCCGTATTTACGCATGGATAAATCCACGGCTCGAAGAAAACCACGAAAACTCCGAACGATTAGGCCGACGGGAGCGATTGGGATCGAACCCAGCACCTCCCGTCTACCAGCTTCGAGAGCATAACCTCTCAGCCACTGGTGGGGCTCCAAATATGCTTTTAGAATGTCTGTTATTGTTTTTCGAAATTTTACTAGTGTTTTTGGGATATCCTGTATATACCATGAATACAATTATAGGTATTTACCTTGAAAGTGCTTAGCTCATCCGGATCCACCAGTTGTACCTTCGAATCAACTTCTTGCCAAACTTTTACAGGGCCAGTAGGTGGAGCTACAGGATCACATCTACATAATAAAATAAAATGTAATAATTTCAAAATAACGGACATCTAAATGAATAGATTTTCTAAACAAGTTAATTTATATAAAACCGTAATCACAGGTAGAATTTAAAAATAGTTTTATCATATTAAATCTTCAATAGAATTACAATAATTCATGATCAAAAATAAATATGTAGAATACATTACTCGTAGTTTGAATATGTTAATTTGAATAGAAAAACTGGAATCAAAATATAAGTCGTTGAATGTTTTAAAACCAACAAATTATATTTTTATGTATCCAAATTATAAAGCAAAAACATGTTCGTGAGTAAAGCGGACATCATATTGACTGTGTCAACGACCTGACCAAAAAATTTCGTTTTTACTGCAATTTTTTAAACTCTTAATCACTGCACAATTTCAATTTTTACATTGTCGAATAGAAAAAAGATGCACTTTCAAATGCAATTTGTTTGAAAATTGTATCTCAATTTACTGATTTACAAATGCTTTTCCTAACAAATATTAGCTGAGTTAAAGTCAAAGATGTGGTTCAACTCCCAGCAATGTTTTACAATGGCAGATTTGTTAGTTTATTGTTTTCGAAAGCAATATCTTCAAAAAATAAGAAACTGACAAATATGCCATTGCAAAACATTTCCCAGATGATGGACCACTTCTTTGAATTTAATTCAGCTAAAATTATCTGTAAACCTACATCTATACTTGAACTTAACTTTCTTGAGGCATTCCATATCGATAAAAATCATAAGAATATTGTTAATTATGACTTCACTATTCATCCGTTATTAGATTGTTGGAAATATTAAATAAATACTTCATTTTCTTAATTTCTACTAGCATTTTTTCATATTACCAGGTCCTTTTCCTATACATTTTTTCTATTGACAATTTCCTGTAATTCTATTGGTCAATAAACCTATCCATCAAATCCGCTTTTCCGCCATATATATGCTCAAAATTCCAACATTGTTTGCACTGATGACGGCACGCTGAATGCTACCGAAACTAGTCTGCAATAAGTTAAAAAATCCTGGTTCTGAAAACCTTTTTTTTAATATTATATATTTTTCTAGTTATACAACCAAAAAGAATGTTTATTTTGCATTGTAAAGTTAGAATTGCAGCTTTATATTTTATGGGTAAAGAAAAAAACTGAAAAACTTAAAGGCATAATGATTTATGTTTGATATTAGCAGAATTGAAAGTCTGTATTTAGAGAAATCAATACATATATTGAAAGTAAGAAAGATAACAAGTTAATGTTGTAAATCAGCTATTAATAAAATGTCTGTATTTAGAGAAACCAATACATATACTGAAAGTGGGAAAGATACCAAGTTACTGTTGTAAATCAGCAATTAATAAAATGTCTGTATTTAGAGAAACCAATACATATATTGAAAGTGAGAAAGATAACATGTTAATGTTGTAACACTGGCTGAAAAGTTCCCGGTCTGGCGCACAGATGGCGTAGCAATCGCGAAACCGATGCTTTTTTTAGTAAATACTAAGCTTTAAAAGGTTGTAGAAAAAATGTTATGACGATTCACCGTGTGGATAAAACGTTAAAGTGGTTTTAGTTGAACGACTTTGTTGATAAACAAAAAAATGGATAAACAAGAATTTCAAGAATTGTTATTTGATGGGAAAAAACACCGTTTAAACAAAAGCTTGGCTTGATAAGCGTTATCCGGACACTGCACCAGGTAAATCAACCATTATTGACTGGTTTGCTGAATTTAAACGTGGTCGTACGGACACCAGTGATGCACCACGCAAAATAGGTGAATACTACGGAAAATATAAAAAAAGTCCACAAAATCGTTTTGGGGAACCGCAAAGTGAAGTTGCTGGAGATAGCTCAGACTCTGAAGATATCCAAGGAATGTGTAGGTTTTATTTTGAATGAACATTTGTCTATGAAAAAGCTGTTGTAAAAGTGGGTGCCGCGCATGTTGACTTTTGACCAAAAACAACAACGAGTCGATGATTTTGAGCACTGTTTGGAGCTTTTTCTTCATAAAATTATATTATTTATCATTAAATTATTATTATTTATTTATTAAATTATTATTATTAAGTTATTATTATTATTATTATTATTGTTATTATTATTATTATTATTAAATTATTATTATTTATTATTAAAGTTATGTTCAAGTTGTAAATTTCCAACTGGACGAAAAATGTCCGGGCCAGGATTCGAACCTGGGATCGCTTGGCTGAAGCCGCCACGCTCTACCACTGAGCTATCCCGGTCGAATCTGGAGGGCATAATTCATCCAGTTAACCAGGTTAACTGGATAACCAGGTTAACTGGATGAATTATGCCCTCCAGATTCGACCGGGATAGCTCAGTGGTAGAGCGTGGCGGCTTCAGCCAAGCGATCCCAGGTTCGAATCCTGGCCCGGACATTTTTCGTCCAGTTGGAAATTTACAACTTGATTACTTTACCAATTTGAAATAATTGTGTTCAAAAATAATCTAGTGTAAAGTTATGTTATTTATTAAAGTTATAAAGTTTAAAGTTATAAAATTATAAAATTATAAAGTTATGTTAAAAAGTTGTGTTTTCTTTATTAGACCGGGAACTTATCAGCCCATGTGTTAAATCAGCTATTAATAAAATGTCTGTATTTAGAGAAACCAATACATATATTGAAAGTGGGAAAGATACCAAGTTAATGTTGTAAATAAGCTGATAATAAAATGTCTGTATTTAGAGAAACCAATACATACATTGAAAGTGGGAAAGATACCAAGTTATTGCTGTAAATCAGCAATTAATGAAATGTCTGTATTTAGAGAAACCAATACATATATTGAAAGTGGGAAAGATGCCTAGTTAATGTTGTAAATCAGCAATTAATAAAATGTCTGTATTTAGAGAAACCATTACATATATTGAAAGTGGGAAAGACACCAAGTTAAAGTTTTAAATCAGCTATTAATATAAGCATATGTCACTTCCTTTTAACCTAATATTTTTGATAACGAAAACACTGTTGGCTAATAAAAAGAAAAACGTAGACATACTTACGTAGTGCTATCAAAATCAGGATGACCAGTGTTTATGTAAAATGTTTCAGCATCAATGTGTCCTTTAAGTCTTTCTTTTGTATTCTCAGTTTCTTGGTCTATCCAGTTGTTTATCTGATATATTAGTTCATTTTTCAATGATGGATAGGAATCTAACTATTAAAAGAAAAACAAATTTGAAATTATAAGTTAAACGTGACAAATGAAGTGCGTTCGTGCTATAACTAGTTTTACAATGTAAAACAATCATCGTTGTTATTTCAGTAAAATAAATTATATCGTCTGTTATGAGCAAAATGAGCATGATCTTTTTTCTTATTACGTAATGCCATGTTTACATAAGCGAATTTTATTTTCGACACCAGACAGCGCTGTAAAATTCTGCAGGGAGATCTTGCTTTGGGAATGATTACCTCCATGGTTTAATATTTCTATGACGCACGAAGAACGAATCTCTCGTATTTATTTATTTTAATGGATTGAGATATTCGGCTGTTAACCTAGTTTCCATTGAAGTTATCTCAGAATCTATACATTTTTGAATGTAACTCATCTCTCAAGCAAACAATTTTTTGAACGATATTTCTAAAAATGTAGCTTTTATGCAATTTAATTAAAAAAAAAAAATCTTGAATAAAAAGGGTCGCTTGGCATATGAAAAAAGAAGTGGTTAGCCCGTATTTGTTTTCTCCAGTCACATGACTTGCTCTTTTATTATATAGATTACGTATGATAGGATTTAATAGAATGAATAAAACTTTTATTACTATCTTTTTAAGTTTTGAATCGATTTTCATAAAATTTGAAATGACTGGACAAAAGTCTGCAATGATTATATATATTAAATTTCAAACCATTCGGTTGGGTAGTTTTTGCTCTGTTATATGCGGACGGGTGGACCAAGCGACGTCTATAGGTGCTATGTATTTACATAATTACGAACACACCTAAAACACCGCGAAACTTAAAATAAAATTTCTAAGAAATTTTGTTTACTTATTTTATTTTTATATTTGTAATATACCAGTAAATGTAAATACTAAAATTCCAATCAAAAGACCGAAATATAAATTAGTAAACACTCAATTTCCTTTAAATATAAATTTTTTGTTAATTAAAAAAAATCCTCCCTTCCTCTCAAAATACAGGCAAAAAAAAATGCTGGCAATGTTTTTATGTAGAATTTAAGTTTTTGTAACTTTGATTAGTTTTAGTATTTTCGTCTTCTGTTTTTTAATTTTTTGATAAACTCTTCTTTTCATTCAGCTTTTCCGATTTTTTTTTCAGATTCCAACACTATCTATCAGAGGTTAATTTTGATTTTTCCCCAGAGCTGTTTACAGACTTTAACAGCTGTTTAGTTTTAGTGATTTATGCATTGACTACACGATTTTATCAAGTACAATTCGTTGAGGTAGTAAGGTGTATCCTAATTTTTTTTTCTACAACATATAATCATAATGCTACTTGCAACAGATGAATTCCCATGTGACACAAATCAAGCAAATTTAATTTTTTGGCCCTTTTTATGAAGCTATAAAGCTTATCATCTCCCGGTATACGATGGTAAAACTTATCTCATGCCATACTACCATCATGCCTTGCAACAAATTCAGTGGCATTTTTGTTAAATGAAAGTCTAGCCTTGCTGTACAATGCACTGTAGTGTTTCTTGCATTTTCTGATGTGACTACTAAAATTATAATATATAATCTGGATTCTCGGCCGCCCCAGTTGTCGAAGAATTTGGTTCGAGTGAAGAAATTCGAGTGACATTTGATACAGTTCTCGGAAAGTAAAAGTGTCCTTGGCAAATCGACCAAATAAAAAAAATGTAGCAAAAGAAGTCAAAACATTTTTTTTTTAGTTGGTTGGATGTAAAGCTCGCATATATAATGTACAGTGCTCGCAGCGTTAACGAAATTCATGCATTTTGAGATTCCTGTACAGCGAGTAGGCTGATTATACTGATTTTATTTATTTATTATTTTTTTTCTGCTTTTACAGAGCATATATATTCCATATAGTGATCTCGGTGCTAACAAATTTAATGCATTTTGAGATTCGAAAAAGGAGAATTAAAATAGTAGTCGTTTGATCTAAACTATAAGAATGGAAAACTTTTTTTATTCTTCTCAATTTCAAGCCGTCCGAACTTTCATCAATAATGGTGCGGGTACGGTTTTTGTTAAAATTTTATTAAAACATTATAAAATTGTCACTGTCTCGTGTAACGTACAAATACAATTAACATACTGTACTATAATTAGTTTTTAGATTTTGTTGTATCGTACTATGCAGTGTATTATTTGAAACGGGTACATACAGGAAGTAACTTACGAGGGTAGAACCAATTAATCCTCAAATTACTGTGATAGAAATTGCTGCATAGATACTGTGAGCAGTCTCTGAGACCACTTGATCGAAAGATAAATAAAAGGATAGATTAACTCATATTATACTGTTTCTGTACTGAACTTTCTGTACTGGATTTTTTCAATTAAAATTCATCAATTCCTTAATTCATCAAACGAAACAAAATTTCATTGGCGTCTGTAGTTAAACTGTGAAATTTGAAAAATATAGCGGTCTGTGAGACCGCTAACAACGGCTAATCGTATTTTTATTATTTCTTGTACTAAAAACTGATCTGGTTCTCCAACATTTCTTTGGAACGAATTGTATTCAAGAACCGAATTACCGCTATATTTTTATTATAAAGAATTTGCAAACCAATGCCGATCTTTATCTTAACTAAATACAGGGTGCGTCAGAAAAATGTAGTATACATACACTGTTTAACGAATCACGACTTTCTAATTTTTCTTTCTTTTCAAAGTGTAATTAATTGGAAATAATGAATGGACTAAGATTGAATTTTGAAAAAATAAAATTTACTTTAAAATACTATTGTAAGTATGAAAATATAGCAGAAGTACTACAACAATACCGCAGAGAGTTTCAGGCAGATCCACATATGCGATTACGGAACTGCAATTGAGCAATAATACGCCACAACACCACACCAAATGAAATGTTTGTTGAAGTTTATCAATCAATAGCCCACCGTTATAAGCAGTGTATTGACCAGAACGGTAATAATTTTGAACATCTGCTGCAGGAGGATAAAGTTATACATTTTATGTGGATTCTTTTGCAGTTTAAATATTAATTATGCGTGAATAAAAACTGGAGTTATAATCATTCAAAGTGTGTATACATTTTTCTGACGCACCCTGTATATTTCTTTTAAAATTACAAGATCAAAACAGGGAATCCTCCATCCTGTAAACATTTTTGTATTTAAATAGACTTCTAAGATGTAACTTTTCAACAAAAGATGGCATAAAGTTATTTTTCAAAGTATATTTACCACAGATGATTGTTCTTTAATAGCACTTGTAAGTGTGTCTTTAACACAAGTCACAGCTATATCAAGGGGATCTTTGAAACGCTCAATAAGTCTCCGGCACACCGCATCCACAACGAGAGATGGAACTGATATTGCATTTCTATATAAGAAGAGAGGAAAGAAATGTCGCTGCCTTTTAAAAACATACAATACATAAGAGCTTACAATAAATGTGAAATTCTGAAGTTTGTATTTTCAATCTCCTGAACATAAAGAAATTTCGGTACTTTTATGGTAGCCGGGCGGCTTTTTCAGAAAGCCTCACGTTTTCAGCACCAGCTTGGCGAATTGGCCTAAGAGAGAAAACGCAACCAGCTCTATCGCCAGTCATTGTCCATGATTTTTGTTTTGATCTGAACTTGATTGTGAAATGGCGGCGGACGAAATAACCACTGTCTGCTTGTGTAAAAGAATATTACTAAAATGAAGGGAATAAAAATTTTTTTTATGCTTGAATTATATGTATTCTAAAATTGAAAGTATTTAACTACGGTAATTCCTCATACTATATTCTCTCTTTTATAACATTTTGGGAAATACAAAACATTATCCTTGATTTTCACAGCAGCAAAATAATAGGGTTGCTGTTTGTTATACGTATGACGTCACAAACAAGAAGGGTTACATATTCTGTGCGTAGCGTTGAATTCAGCACCATGCCAACCGTTGCACTTGCGCCAAGGTGCTGAAAACGTGAGGTTTCCTGAAAAAGCAGCCTCGCGCAAATCTCGCCAATAGCATTTCCCATACACTCTTCTCACCAATATTAGCTTTAATTTTTTACGTGTGTAAATTAGAAACAATGGTTTGATGTTGAAATAAAATGTTTTCGTTTATGGTAATACTTCTTACATATATATTTTTTTGTTATTTATTTATTTTTTTTATACTAGGGGGCTCTGCCCCCTGCTCGCTACGCTCACCAACCCCCGTTCTGATTTCACAGCCTCTTAAAACCTGGTAATGTATCCTGTTTTAAAAAGATGATGATGATATCACGAAAGGCGACTTTCTTCTGTAATCAGGTTATAATGCTTTTTCATTTAACTGGTTATAATGCTTTTTCATTTAACTGGTTATAATGCTTTTTCATTTAACTGGTTATAATGCTTTTTCATTTAACTGGTTATAATGCTTTTGCATTTAATTCATCTTTTTTATTTTTAATATTCATGTGTAAACACAATTTTTATGACGTAATTTTCTTTATTTCCTGCTTTCAACACGTGATCATTTAATTATTATTTTAAACTTTCATTATTGTTTTTAATAGTCTCGCGCAAATACATTTTTTATTTGAGATAAAATATAATCCTTTGCGCTTATTTAGAAATTGGCAACAATATAAAAAAATTATTTTTTCAACAAAAGATTTTTTACTAGATTTTTAAGGATTTTTTGAGTTTTTATTGTCCGACCGTGATCATTTTTTTTAATTTCTGAAAGCTTGTTATATTTCGCGTCTGGTGGTATGATTTTCGAATCCGTAGGATGGTTAGAAAAAAAGTAATAGCTCCTCAAAAAAGTCCCTAGTAAAAAAGCGATGAGTATAACCCGGAATATCTACGCAGAATTTGATTGGTCCATCTCGTTTTTCGCTCAGTTCCAGATTACTTTTTTTTAATATAGAAGGATTTTAAATTAAATGAGTAAAAAACGTGTGCTTTAAACGTATGTTTTAAATATGAAATGAGTAAATGACATGTAATTCTAACGTATATATTTCAAAAGAAAGTTATGTAGTATTTTAAATATGATTGAAAGGTTTATAATTTTAAATGAAATGAATGAAATACGATTGGTGTCGATGGAAGTACTAATTGGCCATTTATCACTCTGCGCTCAACTAACGTAAATGTACCGAAATGGTAGTCAGTAATATTCCTTAGTTATACATACTAGCGGAGTAAATTAAAGGAACGACTAAAAAGGGTATACTTTACGATAATTCTATTAAGGGTGTTGGACAAACAGTGAGATCTCAGTTTCCCTTGCCAATGTTAAACTTATAGGCGTAGAATGCATTTTTTTTTTTTTTTTTTTTTTTTTTTTTTTATATTTCCTCAGAAAATTAATATTTTTGACTTTTTTTTTTCTGCATATTCTTCTCATGGTCTGCCATTCCCATGATCTCCCCCTTGGATCCGCGCTTGACAGAAAGCTTGCTTTTTGGATAGAGGTGTCTATTAGTGTTGCCAGGTGTGCTGTCACAAAAAAGAGAGAGGAGTCAGAAAAGCCGGATCAGGGGCTTCCATATCGGGACATAAAAATGCTGTAAATCTTATGAAAACGAAACTTGTCTATAATGGAATCCTATTTTTAATGTAAAAAGTCTATGGTGCGGAAAAAGTACCAGATAAATCTACTTGATAAGATGGAAACCTGTCTAAAACGGAAACTCTTATCTGGTCACTTCAGATTTCGTCTTAGTAGATTTTAATGTATTAATTAAACACAGCAATCTTAGAGCGTAAAATCTTTGAAAGCGGAATCGCTAGTGACCGATACAAAATTTCGTATTTGAGAGATTTTCGATTGATCAGTTATAATTGTTTAGTATTATTTTTGTGCTCTTATTTGTTATATATATTATTATTCTTTAATATTCTTATTGTTTGGTATTCTTTTGGAATTCTTGTTTGTTATATATATTCTTATTATTTAATATTCTTATTATTTGGTATACTTTTGGTATTCTTATATGTTATATATATTCTTATTATTTAATATTCTTATTCTTTGGTATTCGTGTGATATTCTTATTTGTTATTAAACATACCATTACCCCCCCCCCCCCCAAAAAAAAAAAAAAAAAAAAAAAAAAGAGATTAAATTAACAGAGAAATTCTTACCTCATACCATTTATACTGACTATGTACAATGTAATTTCCTCTTCATCTGGAAGCAAAACCTAGAAAATTATATATGATTAATAATATGCGAGTTCACGTTTAGAAGATAAAATAAGAGATATATAAAATCAGAATTTCGAGATAAAAGAAAGAAAGAAAAGGAAAAAATAAAAATATTAAAGCTAGTTGCAGCCATGTTAAAGTCAAATAAGTGAAAATAATTATATCGTCTGTTATTATGATATGATTAATTTCCGTAATAAAATAAGTACATTTTAAGTTGGCAACATTTTATTTGTTGACATTTACTGAAAATTCCACTAACTTGAAATCCATATTTAGACTCTTTTTCCATTTAATATCTATTTCTCTGGAAACATTTATCCAAAAACTGTCGGTAGGCTATAGGATTGCTATAATTAAACAATTTTAGTATACAAATTCGGTTTTTAATTTCAGTAATACATAAATAATATGACTTCATCTTAAATAGGACTAATCACCATGGAAACCTAGAATCACTACCTATCGTGGGATATCACTGAATTAATTACGTATGATAGCATTGACTACAGAAGGAAGAAAACTTTTATTAATATCTTTTTAAGTTTTGATTCGATTTTTATGAAATTTGCAATGACTCGACAAAATTCTGCAACGATTATATATATTAAATTTCAAACCATTCGGTTGTGTAGTTTTTGCGCTGTTATGTGCGAACAATCGGACGGACCAGGTGCTACGTATTTATATATTTGCGAGCGCACCTAAAAAAAAAAAATCTCTGATGGCTCGGCCTACAGGCCCAGGTAGATTTCGAAGACGCAGACCGTGGGGCGCCTGTTTATTGGGAATTGCTGAAGAAATGACTTTTTTGCCATGATGCGGAAGTTGGAACCGCTCACTTCGAAATCTACCTGTGTCAAGTAGGCGGAACCGGCAGAATTTTTTTGTTTTTAATTTTTAATATATTTTTTTTCTGTAAGGTTTAGTCCTATAAAAAAACTTGTCAATATAAAAGTTTTAGATCCTATTAAGAGGATTTATAATAAATTTAAGCGGATTTGATATCCTGGGAATTGACGAAGTTATGAATTTTTTTCTTCTGAAACCTCTCTCTCCCTCTCCCCTTGGGACCATTTTTAATGATATCGAAAATCTGTCATACATAATTTTTTTGCCCCTTTTCCTAGAAGTAATAATAACTTTAAACGGATTCGATACGTATCATAATTAAGAAGTTATGTTTTTTTTTCTATTTTCACAAAAAGCCACCATCCCCCCCCCCCCACTGGTTCGATTTTGCCCATTAACGAACTTAACGGAGATTTTTTGTCCCTTGATTTTATGTATGAGTTTGGAAGACATTTGTGCAGAATTATGTAAGTTATCGTGTCCATAAAAAAGTGACATAGGTAGATATATAGATAGATAGATAAAGTTTTGAACTGGGGGTGGTTTTGGGTTCTGGGAGTCATAATCGGCGTAGATCTGCAAAAATATTTCAAAAATTCCAACTTAGGGGAGAATGTAATAGGTAGTATTTCTTACGAAATCTACCTAAAAACTGGGACTGCAAAGATCTGTGAGGAGTAATAATATGCTTTTATCACCACCGTGAAGCCGCCGATGCATCTAGATGATTATAACACCTAAAATATTTCTAAATACTATGATTGCTAATTAACATAATAATTAATAAAGTAATTGAGTTTTTGGACACAAGAAATTAATTAATGTGACTCTTCTACTTATAATTCTCAGATGTATTTAATAAAGTGCAAGAAGGATAATTGTCGGTAAATTGGCAAGTACATAAAGAGATAGATAGATAGATAGATAGATAGATAAACATACCTGTTGAAGAATTCTTTGCACTTCTGTATGCAGTTTAAAATTTATAAGAGCACCATGTGTTAGGGTGTTTACAGGAACTGTTTCAGAATAACCCATTATATTTACATGAATTTCGTCAGAGAACTTCTGAATTAACCTAAATAATAAGAATGAAAGTATAAAAATGTGAAAAAAAGAAAAGTTAATCTTACTTTTAAAAACCATAAAGATTAATTGAAAGCAACATGCATTGCCATGCAAATCGCATGCATTTTGTCATTTAAGCCATAGTTATTTGCATAAAAAGCTGCTATTTAACAGATTACATGTTTTGTTTGTAATAAATTTATGGTATCTGAACAAGCAAAGCAATGTATTTTAATTTTATTAGTTGTTGCTATTTTTTTAGGACTTCGTTTGAAAGTTCTAATATATATTCTTGATTTATAGTAAAATCAAGAAAATTTGCGGACTTTAACAACAACTTTTCAATAATTTTCTAGAATTAGATATGTCATCATATTAAATTGCATGCAAATTTTATTTGCAATAAAACAAAGTTTTGAATCCTAGAAAAAACAATCATATCTTATTGTCATTAGTTTATTGTTTATTAGAGTCATGCTGATTAGTTAATTAGGTGTATTTCAAAGAATATATTTTGAAGGCATGAGCACTTTAAAATGCAAATTTTAATGCGTTAAATATGCCGGGTGCGCTATAAATTCGTAAAACCTTTAAATATCAATAAAAAAGGAACAAATGATGCTAAAAAATTTCGGTTTGCACGAATTGGATTAGAGGGAGATCGGATTTTTTTTTAATAACAAAAAAAGTTGTGGTTCAAAATATTATCGATAGATGGTGCTGGTATGCATAATATGAAAAGCAGACTATGCAAATCAGGCTGTCAATAAAACACTTTGATGCACAAGAATCTCCATTCGATGCCAACAGTATGCTATCGTTACCAGATCAAGCGTTGCTGGTTAAGCTCCTTTACAAGAACGAGGAATTAGCAAATGGCGCATTGTGAAAATTCGCACGGCAGACGGCAAAAGAACTCAAGACGAGAAAAGGACCGGTTTCATGTGCTGGGATAATAAAACTTCTCAGACGATTTGAAGAAACGGGTCGTTTGGAGGATCGTCCACGAAGTGGAAGGCCCTCCTTGACGCCTATTTCATATTATGCATGCCAGCGCCATCTATCATAGTTTTAAGGCACAACTTTTTTCGTTATTAAAAAAAAAAAAATCGATCTCTCTCTAATCCCATTCGTGCAAACCAGAATTTTTTAGCATCATTTGTTCCTTTTTAATGATTTTTTTTTTAAAGTTTTAACGAATTTATGGCGCACCCGGAAATGGCAGTAATATAACAAACATTTGATGATATAATCCTTTCCCAATTTTCTATATGGGTTCATTATAATTTAAGTTTTCAAGACTTTAGTATTTAGCATAAATACATTCTTCTAAATGAAACATGCATAATGTTTAAAAATATATTGGGTTGTTCGGAAAATTCGTGTCGGTTGGGAAAATCAATTCGAACCCAAAAATTCTGGCCGTCAATTATTAGACATTAACTATCGGAATTAATGTCTAATAATTAAATGATAGAATTTTCCGGTACGAATTGATTTTCCTAACAACCCAATACAATGCTTAAAAAAATGTCTGATAATAAACAGTTTCCCTCTACCTTTTGGAATCGATAAAATGAGTACCCAACTTGTACTGGAGAGTTCCGCGGTAGGCTGACCACCTGAATATATGCAACCCAACACCTCAGAGACCATGGTCAAGAAAGCGGAATTGGGCACAGCCGGATATGATACTTAATGTATTGTAGCACGGCGGAGTTTAGTTTTAATAAATTGTTTTCAAATTTACTGAATATACTAACTTCTAAATTGACTTAGAAATATATTTTTTTTATTACTTCAGTAAAGGATATTGCTAACAAGGAAATATCATGCAGTTCTCAAAATAAAATGATTCTTACTTATGATACCGTTTGAGAAACTGTTTCGAAGCTTCTTGAATTCCATCATTACAATTATTTTTTATACTGAAAAATAATTTAAAAGTTTGAAATACATAAACAATTTGAGCACTAAAGTTATGAACAAATTTTAATTACAAAAATTTGAGGCAAATAATCATGTTTTATACTGAAATATAATTAGAATGTTTGAAAAAAAAAATAACACTAAAGTTAGAAAAAATTTTAAAACAAAAAGAAAACCCGCTAACTGCGTTCAAGTTAATTCCTCTTTTGTTAAGAAACTTAAAAATTGTGGTCACGTTGCATTGATGACATGGTTACCCCCCCCCCCCCCCTCCTCCAACTCATCTCTTATTTACTCCTGGATATAAATTGACAATTTTTATCTCTCTTTTTTTTTTCTTTTTACAAAGAAGTTTGAATTTGGGAACAATCTTAACTATTTTGAAATTTTTAATTAATGTTGTTTTTATAATGAATTGATATATTATTATTGTTATTGTATTAGATTATTTATTTCTGATGTCATAAGGGGAAAAATAAACGTTAAATAAAAAAGGAGCTATTTTGTAATTATTTATTATACTTTATTATTTTGCAAAAGATTTTTCTCTTAACTCAAGGTAGAGATTATATGATCACAGGCCCGTGCTGGGTGTCTTACGAGAGGCGATGGACAGAGGATGAGAAAAGAGACTTTCACAATAAAACGTATGTCATTGCGCGCTCGCGTTTGTGTCCACATAACATAGACCATAAAAGGTAGGACAAGGGATTAGGCATGTTCATTTAAGTTTTCAAATGCTCATGTATTTCAAATAATTTTATTCGTCGAGGCCACAGAACCGAAAAAATTTTAACTATTTGAATAGAATGTGAGGATAAATGAAACTGGTGTTATCTAAAATAGAAAGGCTAAAAATTTTAACTATAGCTTCGAGAGAAATTATCTGTTCTCTTAATTAAATGATTAGTAGCAGCAAAGAATAGTTTACCCGACAACTGGAAATCATTCTTTTCTTAATGGGAAATAAATATTTACCCTATTTTGTTTAATTTTATTAAAAACATTTTAAACGTTCAATTATTTTGGTACAAGCTAATTTAAAATCGTCGCAATTTCTTTCGTCGGGTTAGGAGGATAAGTGCGCCTGCGCGGTGAGGACCCACTCCTGTCCCCATGGGCCAACACGGACCTGTTTGAACTTTAGAAAAATGAATTTTGTAATAAATTAAAATTTATATAAAATAATTTCATTTTTTTCGTCAAACAATGTCATTAAAATACGAAGATAAATTTCCAAAATTAATAAAGAAGTGCATGCTAGAAGATGGATGATCCGTTGATGGTTCTTTTATTCTGTTTTGATGTCACTAAAGCAACGGCCTACGAGAAGATTTGCCAAGGGTAAACGCACTTGAAAACACCCGCTCGCTAATGTTAATCCTATAGGGCATTATTTTTATAATATCTCGTTTGCATTTGAATATTTTTAAACGATTTTTTTCGAAACCGGTTCCGAAAGTGAAAGTATCTTCGTAAAAAAAAAAAAAAATCTGGAAAGAAAATCGAAAACGTAATCAACGGCGGAAATAGAGATTGATCTCCGCTATCCAATGCAATAAAATCGTTAAAAAATATTCAAATGCAAACGAGATATTAAGAAAAATAATGCCCCATAGGATTAACATTAGCGATCAGGTGTTTTCAAGTGCGTGAAGAGGACCCTACAAATGTAGTGCAAAGCTTTAAACGCAGTTCATTATTTCATTCCATTTGTGTGTGTGTGTGTGTGTGAGGGGGAGGGGATGAGGAACACCCAAATAGAAAATAGGGGATAAACATGTAACAAATATAACAATAACATTACTACGAAACATGAAGATTTTAAACAAATAATTTTATACTTTCTAAGTATTATATTGGCAGAATAGATTTATCTAGGAAATATATTACAACCATGATGTAGAGAGCTATACGGGTTTGTCTCCAGATCGGCCCATCTCGTGGTTCGGCCACGGCATCGAGCAATTTTGTTTCATTACTTGGCCCGGCCTTTTTTTTTTCTTCTGTAGACGCACGGTAAGCCGATCTCAGGTTTACACCTTTTTTTTTGCCTTGCCTGGTCTGGCCTCCATTCTCTCCGGAAAATGTGAGGCTGGTGTTTGATTTTGTAAAAATTATAGTGATATTCTATATTTGTTAAAGGAATCGTTGGGAATTTATTTTGGTTTGATAAATTATAGAGAAATATTTTTAAGTATCTGCTTTTTTTTTTCTTTAAACGGTTTCCAAATTACAATTTTTAACCACAAGTTTTTAACAATATTTTTATCGCCTCTTAAACCACATTAATTTTTTTTACTGTGTCTTTATTTGAATGCAATAGTCTCTCCCTAAGTGATCATTAATGTTGTAATTCCGTATTTCATGGCTTGCAAACATATATTCTGAAAATATGCATGCAATATTCTTTTGAAGTAATTTTTGCTATTGATAATGTTGTTTGAGAAATATAGGCATTTTTGTAGAAATTAAGCTAAGCGAAAAAATAAATACAAGAACAATAGATGATGGATGATGCCTTGATATTTATCGCCTCCTAAACCACATTAAATCTTTTACTGTATCTTTATTTGAATGCAATAGTCTCTCCCTAAGTGATCATTAATGTTGTAATTCCGTATTCCATGGCTTGCGAACATATATTCTAAAAATATGCATGCAATATCCTTTTGAAGTAATTTTTGTTTTTGGATAAAGTTGTTTAAGAAATATCGGCATTTTTGTAGAAATTAAACTAAGAGAAAAAATAAATGCAGCGAGACCAGGCCGAATTGTTAGCTTTTACACCGCGCTTGGCAGGGGACTATAATGATTCTAGACAATTTATTTTAAGAATTATATTCGTTACTGCAAAGTTCTGTTAAAAATTCTTCTATGAAATATTACACAATAATTAATAAACAAGAATGGCAAGCATAGTCTTTCCTCAGGAAATGCAATACTTGGAAATATTTTATATATAATTTTCTTTTTGGATTAACTTTTGTTCAAAGACAGATGATGAGAAAACAAAGAAAAAACTAATTTGAAGAAAATTAAAAGATAACTTCCATAGAGCTATAATAATGATATTCTTCACTTAATTTTGAAAATCTATGTCTACAGTTCAAATTAGTATAAAAACTGAATATAAACAGACTTAATAAGATAAAGCATTGAGTTTTAATGTTTCATTAAAATTAGAAATGACTTTTTTTTATATAAATAGCATGTTAAATGAGAGCTATCTTAAAGAAAATGCTTTTGAGAACTGCACAGTATTCATGCTTAAAAAAAAAAAGACGACGACGAAGTAGTAGTATGCGATTAAAATATTTTGAAGTTATAGAGGATTTTTTTCTTTTTTGGAATGAAACTCTTCTATATGCAAGTATTCTTAAATCAACATAAAATGTCTGAAAAACAAATTTTTGATAAATTTTGATAAATCAAACAATAATGAACGACAACAGTTTTTATACCTATGCTGATGGATAAAAAAAAACTACATTACTTAAAGTTTATCACCAACTATCCAAATTATTGATCATCAGCTTATATATCAATTTATCTTACATAAAACAAAATAAACATCATAAACCTACCTGACCATGTATAACTGTCTTGCATTTGGCCCACTTCCTACGACGCTGTCCAGTTCCTTTACTTCTTTCTGGAATTTTCCTAATTTTTGTGATATCTCTGTGCGCACCTCTGGAAGACATTGTTTAATGTGAGCTCGAAGAGTCTTCTGTAGTAATTTTTGAAGATAAGGAGTTCCCATGCGATGAGCCATATGGCTATAAAAATGTTTATTGGAATAATTATGCTGAATAAAGGCTTTGAAAATTCTACAAGAACAAAATAATATAGTAAAACCTCCCAAAAAGGACATCCATTAGACTAGGTATTTGGAACTTAAATAATACTAATAAACCAATAATATATCTTTCTATATAATATATTAAATATCCTAATAAACCAGTCCTTTATTAGGATATATGACTTTAAAATAAGTAGTGAAGAGTAGGGTAGAACCAGAGCCCTTCTAATATACTAGACACCAAATTGGTAAACTTTTCTGGGCTCCAAGATCACCTACCACCAAACGTGATTCCCACATAATTTAGTGCGCCAAACCGGTTTTTAACTTTCGGTTTAATTTAATGGTTTGGAATTTCCGTTATCCCGTCGAAACTTTATTATTGCGCCAGTGTTCCTCTGAAATCGAAGTTGCCAAGAAAGCCATTACCACCAAAACAGACAGCCTCTAAAGCGCCAAATCCGAGCTGATCTTGGGACCAACTTTTCGAAAAAATAACAATGGAATCTGCTCTCTACTAGCATATTTGCTCTGAGGGTAAAACCGTATAGGCGAGTCAAACCGGGTACCCTGTTTCCTCGCTGATGGGTGCTGCCCTGTGGACAGCACCAGTCTTAACTACCCCACTTAGCGGCCCCTAGCAGTGTGCCATCGACTTTTGAAGTGAGTTAATCTCTGTGTCTGTACAGTAGTATTGGAAAATATTACCCTAAAAAGTATTAAAATTTTGTCACCTTTTCTGCTTTTCAGATAAACCCAGACTGACGGATCGATTTAGGTAAGTAAACCACTGTTTTCTACAACTTTTACACTATATTTTGATGCCAAGTAGAAGTGTAGAAAACGCCTTTTCCCAAGTAGAGAAGTATCCTGTGGTAACAGGTGTGTTTTCAATAGCCTAGATGTTACCAAACACTTTAATGGGTTTTTGTTTTCCCCTTTCTAGACTTTTATTAGCAAGAAAAACCGTTAGGAACCCCGTTTCACCCTACTTTACCTTATAATCATAATGCAGGATTCCCTCGATTAATGTGGTTAATTGATATCTCAATATTGCTGCGTTAGTCGAAGTAACATTCAATTGGAAAAATTACAATAATCCATAACTAACTTTTTTTAGAAATTCAATAGACATTTATAAACTTTACAATAGACATTTATAAACCATACAATAATATATTACGATACTGTTTTTGATCTGTTGTTGTTAGAAAGTACATATTACAGCTTGATTTGAATTTAAAAAATAAAATTTATCTATTTTACTTGATTTCCCTTCAACATAAACGCATGAGCTATTTAATAAGTGACAATCAAGAAACATTAAAAAATCGATTTTAAGTTTAATTGTGCATCATTACAATTTTCTATATGTTATTTATGTTAATATATTTATTCTTTAGTTTACCATAAAAAACTTACGAAATTTGATTTAAAACTTAGTGTAATACACTTTGATTAGTACAAACTTATAATCTTCTAACATAATTGGGTATAAATTTATGAATTTTCAATTGCACATTTTTTTAAATCGAAAATACATTTTGCTGCAATGAGTCAAATAAATTTCATTTCTCATCGGTTCTTTATTTCTTTTTCAGACCAATTTGGTGCCATTTTGCTAGCAAAAAATCGAATCGACCATTACGGGTTTAATCACAAACCATTCTGTGTTTTGCGCTTGGCTGGAAATCATGTTAGATAAGTTTTAACTTTAGTATGTAATGTCATGAAGCAATAGAAAAGTTTACACACTGTTATTCGAGAACTTGCTTGCTTTAAGAGCCTACGCTAGTCACGGGAAGAAACGCTAAAACTAAAGTTAAGTCTATGGGAAGGTTATTTTTAAATATTTTTTTTTCTGCATACGATAGCTTAGGACGATCTCTAATGTTTTTTTTTAAACTTTTTTGATTTTGGTTAAAGTTTTTTTTTTTTTTTTTCAGCGGACATTTTCAATTTTAGAACCGGTTGGAACCGGTTCTGAAAGCGAAAGTACCCTTATATATATATATAATCTGGAACTAAAATCGAAAAAGTTTAAAAACACGTTAGCGATCGTTCTAAGCTATCGTATGCAGAAAAAAAATATTTAAAAATATTAAAATATTAAAAATATTAAAGCGAGAAATTTGAAAATAACCTTCCCATAGACTTAACATTAGCTTGAGCGTTTTTTCACATGACTGGTGTAGGCTCTTAAGGGTAATTCTGATACAAGGAATGAAAATAATATATAATGAAATTTACATACGAGTAGAGTTCACTATTTTGAAAAAAATCTCTTTCTTTTTTTAGCATATATTCCATATCTTTTCCATCTGCAATTTCTTTGCTACTTCTATTGATTACTCCAACCCAACCTAAAAGAAAGAATGTATGTTAAAATAAAAGATAGAAATTTAGTTTATGAAGGACTTCCATTGTAAATAAATGCTTTACTATGAAGGAAAAAAAAAACCCCACAGATTGGACATAACACACCAGAATACACTAAAATACTAACAAAAATATTTTTTTGAAAAGCTTGTTATGTGCGATACTATACAAATATATACACCGACAGTAGCGGCTTGCCAAAGCATAATATGTAGTATATATACAAATGTATTATAGATCGAGTACAGGACTGCACAAAAGAACTTGGGTATTTTTCAGGCTATTGATGGTAATTCATGAAATTGGGTTTTCAAATGTCTTATGCTTACGCATATGTGTGTTTTCCAAATTGTTTACTTACAAGGAAGGTCTCCTTAAAGCACATACTCAGAATATTTTGCAGAAAATACTAATGATGGCATTACTCATGTACGTAATAAAGGATCAGTCAAATTTAGCTGCGGAATCCCAGAAGAAAATCTGCAAAAAAAAAAAAAAAAAAAAATACTTTCGAGAATTTGGCGCAAAAAGACGTGATTTAGCAAGAAACACTTTTCCTCGCTAAATGCAAGCGATTTTAATGCATTTGAAAATTTCGCGTTAAACGAATGTTTAAATGGGCAGTACTTTATGAATTTAAACTTAAACGATTAAATGGTTTAATATTTTTTTTCTTTAAGCTTATATAACATAAATGCAAGTTTCGTGTTGCTCAAGTTTTTTAATTGTACACTGTTTCACCGGCTGGATAAGGATTAAGTGTTTTTACCAGTAACTTACCAATTAAGAACGCTCTAATTATACATTGGATAAGTCGCGGTTTCCATGGCAATAATACTTTTCGCTTGTTGTCTCGGACACTAACAATATTGGAGTCAAATTGACAGTGATCAAAATAGAAGCTTAATTTTTAGTTTGAAGCATTTTTAATCAATTTAAATTTCGTTCTAAACCGTAGAATACAATGGTTTATTTTCTTTATATTTACACATACATGTATATAAAAACCGTAGTTATAAAAGGTATTTATTTAAGTTAAATTTACTTAAACTAATTCAATATGAAGAGTAGAAAAAGTTTTCCCTAAAACATTATTTATCATAGTGTTTTCTTTCTTTTTCTTTTTCTTTTTTTTATTTCATTATTTCGCCAACCAGTGATAAATCGCCAAATAGATGATATTTTTATAATTGTTTTACGGCCGTTATATCGAGGTACCGCAACAATTTTTTTATAAACATATATATCTTCATAATAAGAATATTCTGTAACTAAAAAAAAAAAAAATCTGAGTATGCGCTTATGGAGACTTTCCTTGTTAGACATCATCTTTCACCTTATTAACACTTTGCCGTCCGCATGTCTCGTAAAAATACTTCTATTCGTAAAATGTTGAAATGATTGATTGACACCAGAATTTAGAAAAAAAATTGTTCGAAAATAAGTAAAATCTTTTATTCATGTACTTGATAAAAGGGAATTTTCCATTCCGAAATTCTGGCCCCAATGTAGCATTTAAGGATTAAAATTAAGTTACTTTACGTACACACCACTGTGGTGTCGCCGTACGGCAAAGTGTGAAGTTTGTTACAGTATTCTGAATGTGTTGGAAAGTGTTACATAATCTTTGCTTGACGCAGGATGTTTCCTTCTTATTATGATTCTATTGGAAAAGAAACAGAATTACTGAAAATATAAATTTCATAAAAGTCTGAAAATACTGGAAAGACTAAAAGGCTTAAAAATATTGAAAATCCTTAGTATCAATTTATTTAGCTAGAAAAAATGCTTTAAAAGTGTGTAATATTTCAGTTTTAAAATTAGTACTTTTTTTAAAATATATTTTTTAAACTTAATGTCTTTTTTAAATTAAAAACTAAAATTAAAGCTTAGCATTTGACTTAACTTTCTAAACTGCAGAACAATCAGATAATGATTCATAAATGTAAAAAAAAAAAAATAATTAAACTGCATACATATGTATATTTTACCTCTTTTTAAAGGAAAATGTGTATTATCCAAAATATCTCTGGCATCTGTCCCTTCTTCCATTAAATCTAACTTAGTTAAAACACCAATAGTTCTATCTCCTATTAAAAAAGAAATAAAATAAAAATTGCCATTTTTTTTTAGTGACTTGAATTTATAAGATGACATAATGAAAGCAAAATGAAAAAAACTACATTATTAGTCTTAAATTTGGCATACATATTTAAATTTATTGAAATATTTATTTATTATTAAGATAAACACAAAGTATACTATTGTTTTAAATTTATCTTACACATATACTGAAATATTTACCATTGGGGTCAGCAATCTTTGCTAATTCCAACGCATCTGAGTTAGCAAGGTCTTGACCAGTTGGAGTCACAGCCAGAATTATGCATTTATCTTTTTTTATGTACTCTAGTACCATATCACGTACAGTTTGGATACCTTCAGCATCTTGATCATTAACAGTAACTCTAATAATTCCGGGTAAATCAACTACAGTCAGTTTAAGAACTGAAATATGAAAATGCTTCTATAATTAATATATTAATTGAATAATTACATACCAATTATGCAGTGAATGACCAAAATATTATGATCACGCCTCATTGAAACTTCGTGCAGCAGGTGTGCTAATGTAATAAACTGGATTTGCTGATAAAAAGTTTGCTCTTGGTCAGAACCACCAATGAACTTTGCATTTTGTCTATTCATGAGGAAAAAAGAGATTTGAGTTTCTTTGAATGAGACATGGATACCAGAAGGGCCGATTCTAGTATATCAGAAATCGCTAACTTTCTAGGTTTTTCTCATACACGAATGTCTGGCGCCTTCAAATAATTGCATGTAAGCTAAAAAATTTATAGCGAAAAGTGGAATTGTTTGTGAACAACAGAAGTGGAAGGTGACCGACATACATTGTTTGTAGCAACAGAAGAGTTATAAACACAACAAATTGCAGTGAAATCCAATTCGCAATCCTCGCAAAGCATATTTGTATGCTCTACTAGATGGATATTAAATTTGACCTTAAGAATATAAGATTCAAGAAGGAATGGTCATAATATCTTGGCCATTCAGTGTATATTTGTTTAGGCGAAAATGCATAAAAAGTTTTGGCTACATATATGCTTTCGCATTTATGTCGAAAGAATTTTAAATATATATATATTAAAGACAAAATCTCATAAGCGTAAATATTACATAAAAACGTAAGAAAAAATGTTAGAAATATCATTTCACCAAACATACACAAAGAAAATGAAAGAAAGAAATAATAATTTACTAAGAAAATTATAACTTAGCTTCAAAAATTACAAATATAGAATTTTAAACTTTTGATAAAAAAACAGCCGAATTTTTCTTGTTTTTACCAATATGATTAAAAATATTTGGCATTTTTTAAATAGTAATTACATTTAATTATCATAAAACTGTAAATGCACTGTTATTAGTTACAATACGTTAAAATACAGTTTATCATCATGTTAACACTTTATATAGAAATACGATACTTTATTCATTTTCCATATTTGATTTGAAAAATACAGAAAGAAATAATATTCAATGCGCAAAAATGTTACTCCTTAATAACAAATATATAATGAAGATAACAGCGTGTTACGAAATTATAAAACCCTGCTAATATTTTTATTTGCTTAAAGAAAAAAGTCATATATGAAGTTTATGATGTATATTTCAAAGATAGGTAAAGTAATTACTATACAGTCCTCTTAAAAATTAGTTAATCCTAATATTTTTCAAATTTTGCCGATTTTTTTAAAGATCTGTAACATAGATGTTAAGATATTATAAAAACACACACACACACACACAAAAAGACAATTTGAATATTACCTATTACTGATTTTATATCAAATCCATATTTGATTTGAAAAATACAAAAACAAATTTATTTATAGTATTTCAAGTTTTGATTTCGTATTTCATTTTTTTTTAAGATGCTGCATACAAAAAGAATTATCAGAGAAAAAAGTGAGCAGTTTTTTTTAATTTTATAAAAGCATTTTGTAACAACTCTAAAAGAGAAACTATTACGTTACTAAACCCATGATACATTATATCATAATTAGAAGCGATTATTATGCCAAAAGAAAACAGTAAGGTTGGAAGAAGAATTTCACAGTATATGAAAAATT
Source organism: Maratus michaelseni (assembly GCA_963931845.1). Lineage (NCBI taxonomy): Eukaryota > Metazoa > Arthropoda > Arachnida > Araneae > Salticidae > Maratus > Maratus michaelseni. The sequence continues at coordinate 377,207,313 of OZ007587.1, read as the reverse complement.
TAAATATATACATCGTTGTTGTCGCCCGGTTGCGCATTAACAAATGATATTAAAAATAATAGTCTACTCCTAACAAATTGCATGAATATTCACAATACCTTTAGAGGTAGCTTAGTGGGATAATATAAAATTTTTATTTCCTTTCTGCAAAATTCCCCAAGATTGTTTGGGGTGTGCGCACCACTGCTTAGAAAAAACGTTCTGGTTATACCCGTTTATATCTTCTTAGACAATGTTCATATATATTACGTATGATTTGAACATTCATTTTTATATAAACATAAAAAAACACATAGCGATGAATGATGTATGATACGAAAGGTATGGAACAGGCTTTGGACATAGTACAATCACATTTCGTTAAAACACGTTGTTTGATTAAAATTTGCATTTAATTAAAAATTAATAAAAAAGTATCAGAAAATAATCCCAAAGATTGCAGTGAGAAAGTCTCGCACTTGTCCACTGGTATATATTATTTTTGATGTCAGTATTCCTTTTCTATACACGTACGAAACGCATGAAAATGAGTAACCATAGTAACCAAAGTAACCATACGAAATGTTTTTAAACAGACTTCTGACTTAGTTTGCTCACAATTCGTTTATACATTTGATTAAAAATGACAATTAATTAAAAATGAATGAAACACTGTATGAACAAATAATCCCAACGATTGCAGTGCGAAAGCCTCGCACAAGTACACTAGTATCTAACAAGTCACTAATTGAAATGGAGTACTTTTCCAGTATTTTCCTTGGCGAGAGAAGGAAATTTGCAACATACAGTGAAACTTCCATTTAACGAAGTCTCATCGTTACACTTAAACACTTCGTTATGAAGAAAATTCGTTAAATAGAAACCAACTTAAATTTATGAAACTTGTATAAACACACATAACTCACATAAAATGGAAAAATTTGAAAAGAAAACGCCACCAATGAACGTTAACATTAGTTTAGGGAATTTTGTCTTGTGACATGTCAAAGTTCTATCTTCGATCTTGTCGACGCAAGCAGGAAGAGTTCTAGCACTAAAACGACAATTAGTTGTATACACATAACCATTTGTAAACACATAACCCACATAAAATAGAAACATTTGAAAAATATTTTTTTAATTCGGGCAGTTCTATTTTATGCAATGTAGATATGAGAATAATTTAATTAGAATATTATTAAAAAAACAACAAAAAAAAAACACATAACAAAGATAAGTAAACAAAAACCGAAGCGTACCTTTTCTTTTCCATTAAAATGTGATTAAATGTGTGTTTTGATTAAATGATTCAAATGTGTTCATTTTCATACAGTCTGCTGAAATAAATTCATACACCCATCGCAACAGCAACCTCTCCGTTTGAATACTGCACTGCAAAAAATAATTGTTGATTTTACAGTATAAAACTGGCACCCCAGCTGCCAGTATTATACCGTAAAATTAACAGTATTAAACAGTAAAATAAGCAGTAATACGCTACCTCGCATGCGCGGTAGCGTATTACTGCTTGCACGGCAGCGTATTACTGCTTATTTTACTGTTTAATACTGTTAATTTTACGGTATAATACTGGCAGCTGGGGTGCCAGTTTTATACTGTAAAATCAACAATTATTTTTTGCAGTGTGTACGTGCAGGAAAGTGGAATAAACTTCGTTATATAGAATAAGTTTTTCGTAATATCGAGATTAATTTACATGTTAATGATGTTCAAAGTCAAGGTTCTGCAAAAAATTTCGTTAAGTAGAAAACTTCGTTAAATAGAGACTTCGTTAAAGGGAAGTTCCACTGTATTTCTGTCAAAATATTCACTGTTTCATATACACAAGTACATTTGTATAAATAATGAAAATATGTATACAATTTATTTAATATAAAAAAGCCATCTATCTATTTTTATATATAAACAAAAGTAAATTGCATATTAAAAACGATAATAATATACTAGGTGTTTCAAAAAGAATAAAAAAAATAATAAAAAAACAAAAACATAACTGTTCAGCTTTTAATCTATTTTGATCGAATAATGTATAGGTAGAAAGAGGGAAATCTCAAGTTTCGCGCAGCTGCCGACAGGTAGCGCTAATGCTCTTCCTTCGCCCGCCATTCCAGTGTTTGTCTGACCTCCAAGGTCTCCGGACCTCTCAGTGTGCGATTTCTTCTTATGGGGGTTTATAAAAGACTACGTTTATAGGGCAGTTGCAATTGACGTCAGGTTGGAGGTCACACACTACAAGTAGACAGTTCTGATTGGTGGAAGTACCCTGACCTCCAAGTGAAATACAATGGTTGATCAGCTGATTGCAACTTCCCTATTATGCCTTCCCTTCCAGCTACATTAGCCGAATTGAAGATACGCATACCAGCACCCATGGAAGCAATGGATGCAGACGTACTCGCAAAAGTTTGGGACGAATTTGACTACCATATAGACATATGTCATGCATCCAATGGGGGACATAGCGAGCATTTTTAATTTGGTTTGTAAAATAAAACTGTATGATTAGCCATGTAATATAAAATTAAGTGTCTATGTTCGATATTTTTCATAATATACGCATTTCAAGTAAGGTGATTCTTTTTGAAACAGCTTGTATATGTAAATAAAATGTTTATATACATTTATAAATTCATATATTAAACAAGCATAAAAGTTTATTTGGTTTGTCTTCATTGTTGTTTGTATCATTTGGTACCAAATCTCATTTTCTGAAGCCCCAATTGCGCTAAACTTAAAAAACGCCAAGGCCCCTTACTGGAAATGTACATAAAAAAGGTTTATTGCTTAATGTTTTATACATCTGCAGCACAGACCGCTACAGTATTTGATCTCGAATTTGTTCATAAAGCATTTGAAATGGTGTTAATATATCTGCAAAAGTTCAACTCAAAAAAAAAAAAAAAGAAATTAACACAAACTGGTAAAAATATAAAACTGACCTCTAGGTGAATAAATAGTCAAACTTATCGGATTTTTGGAAAATCCTGAAGGACCACATTCTTCATCTGTAGCACGAATTATCTCTTCCCTTATAGCATTGAAGTCGTAGATTTTGTTGTCTGGCGAATGCAGGAAAACTCCATATTCTGCAAGTAAAAGCAAGATTTCCAAATGTACAAATGAATGAGAAATCATGAAAAACAGCTTTAAAATGCAATAACATAATAGTATAAAAAGTAGAAATATAACAGTATAAAAATTTTAAACTTGACTTGCAAGTTATTTAATTATACAGGGAAAAGTAGGGTAAAACAGGGTACCTAACGTTTTCCTTTGTTTAACAAAAGTCTAGAAATACTGAAAAATCGGAACACCCCACAAAAGTCTTTGTTGACATCTGCGCTATTGAAAAATCACACCTGTTTCCACAGGAAAATTCTTCTCTACTTGGGAAAAGGCATTTTTTAAGATCATCTGAAACAGCTTTGATTTTCGGTGGTAGAGTAAAACCGAGTATTATTCAGAAATTATGTTTTTACACTTCCAGTAACAAAAAACTTTATTGTAATAAAGTTTGAATCAAACTTTAAAACATATATATATTTATTAAGAACAATAACTTTTTTTTTCAAGTTTTTAAGCAATTTTTAACGTTGTCATATAATGACTTTCTCAGCTTTTACTTCTCGCATCCGCTGAACTCTTCATGTGCCCACAATTTGTCGACCGAACATTGTATCCGTCTTTCACCGCCTATTGAGAGAAGAAACAATTCATTGCAGAATTCAATGTAAAACCAGTAGTACCCGGTTTTGCCTCAACAGACGACCAAAAATCAACAGGGTCGTTCTCCTGGATAGCTAAACGTACATACTTCTACTTGGCATCCAAAATATTGTGTAAAAGCTATAGAAAACAGTGGTTTACTTACCTAAATCAATCCGTCAGTTTGGATGTATTTAAAGAGCAGAAAAGATGACGAAAAATTAAAACTTTTGAGGTGAATTTCTTTCCAATAGCACTTCATGGACACAGAGATTAATTTGCTTTAAAAGCCGATGACACACTGCTAGGGGGCGCTAAGGGATGTAGTTAAGACGGTTCCTGTCCACAGGACAGCACCCGGCTTGACCCGCTTACCCTGGTTTTACCCTACTCTCCTCTACATGCAATTTTAATACAATTTAAACCCGATATTGAAAATAATTCAATCGTTTTGAAAATGTAATAATGAATGAAAATGTATTAAGATAGTATTTTGATTACCAACTTATAAGAAACAAAACAAAGTATGGTAAAACATATTTATAGAAAAGTTTTGTATACAAACCTTCTGGAGATGGTATGAGTTGAACTACAATTGGTCTTCTAGTAACTAGCCTGGTGCCACGGGGTAAAAATTCTCTGTAATAAAATTTCGTAGTTTAATATATACAAAAAGGAAAAAAAAAAGAAAAAAAAACAACAATTAATGCAATGTAAAAAAAAAAAAAATCGTTGATTGGCAGTACAATTTCTGTAATTTTATGGAACTTTTTTCCTCCGATGAAATGATATCTTGAATGTGTGTCAGAAAGTACTGAATATGGATGGATTTAAGAATATCCTTGAAAGATAATAGTACTAAAAGTCTAGTTAATTTGCCGTTTTCACTAAAGAGTATTGATTTTTTTAAATTTTGTATTCTAAAAAGAATATCCGTATTTTACGGATTTTGTTTTCTTTTGCAGTGTAATAATAGAAATAAATCCGATAGCTTTAGAAAAAATGAAAATTTAATCTCTCAAGGATACTCTCAAATCCATGTTCTTAATATTTTTGGACTTATTCACAAAATCCCTTTCACCAAAGAAAAAAAAATCCCGTAAAAATACGGAAATTGTATTGGCAATCAAATTAATTTTCTTTACAGTGTATATGTCAATATTATTGATTAGATATAGATACATGCTTTAAGCTTTTATGAATCTCCAACTATAATAAAGAAGCAAGTTTGTGTGTTTGTGTGTGTGTGTGTGTGTGTGTGTTTCTCGGTGGTGTTCTGAAGAGACCGCTGCACGCAGAGCTACAAAATTTGGTGGGAAGGTACCTTTATGCATGTAGTTTTGTACCTTGAAGCCCGATTTTGGAATTTTTGAATAGATTTTTTTAAATTAAATTTTTTATGTGATTTTTAGTGATTTTTCACTTTTTGATGCGATTTTCCCCCATTAATAATGGGAATCCGGTTCCAATCTTTTAGCCCAATATAGCAAATTTTGTCTTCTTTTCTATAAAGTTGATGCAAAATTCGTACAGCGATTTTTGAATTTTTGGTGATTTTTTTTTCCTTTGACACTAAGAAATTTTGCCAGAATGCTTGATTGGTTCGGTGGTTGCGCTTCCATTTCAACTTCAGATACGATCAGAATCGTCATTTTTTTTTTCTCTTTTTAGCTTAGAGAAAGTTGATAATTCTTTACAGATAAAAAAGCATGATTTTAAATATGCGATTTTTAGTGTTTTTTGACGTTTCGCTGCGATTTACCCACATTAGTAACCGGAATCCGGTTCCAATCTTTTAGCCCAATATAGTAAATTTTATCCTCTTTTCAATAAAGTTAGTGTGAAATTCGTACAGCGATTTTTGATTTTTCGGCGATTTTTTTCCTTCGACAACAAGTAGTTTTGCCCAGAACGCTTGATTGGTTAGGTGGTTGCTTCCATTTCAGCCTCAGATACACTCACAATCGCCAGTTTTTTTTACTCTTTTTAGCTTGGAGAAAGTTGATAATTTTTTACAGATAAAAAATCTTAATTTTAAAAGGGAAGGGCGGATTATTTATTAACCCGATTTTTTTTATTAGATTTTTTTTCTTTTAGTTTCATTTTTTAACATTTTTTTCATGTTTTGCAGCGTTTTTTGTTTCAAATGACGTTACAAATCGCCTACTACAAGTCAAACATCATTTGAGGGCAGTTGTGATTGGTATCTCATAGAATTGTAGGCACAGCTGGAAGTCAACCGGGCAATTGTGATTGGCAGATGAAAAGGTCGTCAGCTGATTGCAATTCGAATAGCGAGTTGTGAATTTTCGCCCGTTTTATGTGATTTTTAGAGTTTTTTCATGTATACGTCATTTATGTAATTTGATTTTAGAAATTAACAACGATAACTTACTATTTTTGAATGTTAAAAAAAAAAAAAAAAAAAAAAAAAAAAAAAAAAAAAAAAGTAATTTTGTTTCTGTTTTAAAAGTTAATAATTCCTAATTTTTTTAACACCGTTGATTTAATTCTGTGTGTGTGTGTGGGGGGGGGGGGAGGTGAATGTTCGATTGGAGTTTAAATATCGCGTTAATACTCTGATCGAAACTCCCTCTTCCCCCCCCCCCCCCCCAACTCTGCCTCCAAAATCAGAACTATTTAATTATTAGTCCGATTCAAACGAAACCTTTTCTCAGTTCCCCAGGTACTAGATAAACTTCTGTATCATTTTTTCAGCCCTTGGTTACCACTATTTCTGAATATTAATGACCAGCGAGTGGTATTTTCTCGGGTTCTATGGGCCCAATTTCAATGAGAATTAGTTCATTCAACTTAACACGAACTAATTAATATATAGAATGGAACTAAAAGATTTTGCAGCGCCTTCTATACGGTGTCGTAGGCAGAAGGGACATGTGCCAAAGTTTCGATCGAAAGGAGTTTTATTTAGAACTGAGTGCACCCCTTAGCAGTGGGAAGTGAAACTAAACAATTTTGCATTTAAAATTTGTCCGATTCAAACAAAAGGCCCGATTTCAACGACAATCGATTCATTCAACTTAACATGAAATAATTAAGATATAGATAACTAATTAAGACAGATTTCGCGCCCCCTGGTGGTGGAAAGTGGAACTAAAACATTTTCTGCAGTGCACAGAACTCCTTTTATACGTTGTCATAAGCAGCGGGGACACGTGCCGGAGTGCGTTCGGAAAGAGGTTTGTTTAGAACAAAGTGCACCCCCTGGCGGTGGAAAATGTAACTAAAAGATTTTGCATTTAATCTTGGTCTGATTCATACGAAATTTTTTCTGACTATCTTCCGAGGTCTCCCAGGTACTAAATAAACTTCGGTATCATTTTTTCTGCCCTTGGTTACCACCATTTATGAATATTAATATCTAGGGGTGATGATTTATTTTCTCGGGTTCTTTGGGTCCAATTTCAACAGGAATCGGTTCATTCAACTTAACATGAACTAATTAAGATATAGCTAATTATTTTAGACTCAGATTTGGTACTCCCTGGCGGTGGAAAGTGGAACTAACAGATTTTTCGCGCGTGCAAGGCACGCCTTCTACAAGGTGCCGTAAGCAGCATGAACGAGTGCTAGAGTTTCGTTCGGAAATAGGCTTATTTAAAACAGAATGCCCCACCTGGTAGTGGAAACTGGAACTAAAAGATTTTGCAGCGCGTGCCTAGCACACCTGCTATACACGGTATCGTAGGCAGCGGAGACACGTGTCGGATAATTTGTTTAGACTAAAATGCATCTCCTGGCGGTGTAACTAAAAGATTGTCCTGCGCGTGCATCAAAAATGGTTATTTTTATTGAAACCGCAAAAGGAAGTTACTGATTTGATAGTCCCAAACAACGAAAAAGTTTCATTTTTACTCATCCTCGAGTATTAAGAAAAGTATTGAAATATTTGAATAGCAACTCACGGTTTATTTTTCTGATTCCGAAAATGCGAATTTTGTGAAAATTAAACGGTAACTTTTTTTTAAAATTTTGACCAAAAATTGACCCGTTTTGAATTAAATGATCCAGACATTTGAGAAGGCGGTATTAAATTTACTTCCGCTTTGGATCCATCTCTCTATTTAATTTCCGAAAGACAAAGAGTTACCAGTGAAAGGGTTTTGTGCAGCGATTTTTAAGAGTGATTTCGCATTTTGTATTATGTTTTGGCGAGACCGGGCAGCGCCCGGCGGATCTGCTAGTACAGAAATAAAACTAAATCAGATATATACAGCGTTTACCTCCGGAGGCTGCTGGTGGTAGCGGCTACATTATAGAGTTCTGGGGGTAATTTGCACTTTTAAATCATTAACAAACGCAAAAGCACAAAGTTTCCTGCGGGGGAGAGGATTTTTATGCTCTAGAGCAGCCATACTCAACCTGCGGCCCGCGGGCCGAATGTGGCCCGGTGAGCTTTTATGTGCGGCCCGAGACAGTAATCATTATTACAAATAAATTGAGATCTGCATAAAAAGGTATTTAAGACCTTCACTGTTGTTTTGTATATTTTCAGAGGAAGAGAAAATCTGTCCTGTTATTTATAATTAATTTAAAATTATGTTAAAACATATTAAATGCCGTTTTCTTAGTCAAAAGTTCTTTTTCCATGTTGTCCTATTTGTTCTACAGTGTTGTATATATTTCTTAATTTTCAGCATCAATCATTACATTATTCCAAATTAATTAAATTTGCACTATATATTTCTACAATATTTTTTTTTTTTTTTGTTTTGTTTTTTTGTTTTTTGCTGTGAGAAAAAGACTAATTTATAACAGAAAATCAGCTGATTTTTTTTTGTAGAACTTGGAAATTCTTCATTCTTATATTATTACGTTTATATACGTATTACATACCTAAGGCTGCTTTTTAGGGTTGAATGTTTGTCTCGGAAAAAATTGTCACAAATTTTTTTACACCCACACTACTTCCCAACAATAAAGCTTCGTAGCATATTTCTAAATTGTTTGCAACAGAATTCTTCCACGAAGATTATTGTTTTGAAATAGTGGTGTTAAATTTTTCTGTAACATTTCTTCTGCAACAAACGTTCAATCCTACTGATAAGTTACTTTGTTATATTGCTTTATTATACTATTTATGTTATTTTACCATTTTAATTACTCTTTTTTTACCCTTTTATAGGTGTATTGCGGCCCGCGAGAAAAAAGGTTGAGTATGGCTGCTCTAGAGTGTGCGTGTGTGGGAGGAAAATCTAGCACTTTGGCTATTCCCTGAATACATCACTGGATCTACTGTACAACAGTAGATTAAAAATTCAGAACATAGAGACTTCGGTGATTCCGAATTGTGTATACAATGATACCTCAGCTAAGGGATATCTAGCTGCTAACGAAGAATTTCATCATATATTTTTTAGACTTGGCTAACGAGAGTTTTATTGGATGGCAGCGCTAATACAACGCTGCCACAGTGGTGTATTTGAGGCAAAATCCTGGGCAAATGTGTTTTAAAGCTAAAATCATTGCTGTTGACTTACTATTAGTAAATTAAATACACTTAATTAATGCTATATACACATAAATGTATGCATTTATTTAAAAAATAAATATATAATACAAAGTTTATTTAACTGTTTTCTGTTTATAAGGGGAAAGTAATTGTTGATCGACTTGTTTTATTTACAAGTAATGTTTAATTAAATGTGATTAATTTTACTATATATAAAAGTTTAATTATATTTATATAAACCAATGTATATATATATATATATATATATATATATATATATATATATATTATTTGCATTTACTACTTAGCAAATTTGAGTCTCTATAGTATAGAGATGCTGGTTTTTGTATATATCTTTAACAGATCACCCCCCCCCACCCCTGTTAAAAAATAAATAAATATATATATATAAATGGCAACTATATGCGGAACATCTAAACAAAAGAAAACAAAATTGGTCTTCAAAACTATGACCAATACAATATTATAACTCGAAAATGATCTGACAAACCACGACACACATTTAAAAGCTTTCAATATATCTAAATACTTCTTTCTATATATATATATATATATATATATCTAAATATCTAAAATTAGAGCTGCAAAGGCTTAAAAACAACCCATCTTTAATTTTAATAATTTTCTATTATATTAAATATAAAACTATACACATATAAAATATACATTTAAACATAATACGAAACGTAACAAAACAGTGCGTTTTCTCACGTAAAGCCTTCTCTTCAATCGAGGCAAGGAGCCGCTAGATAAGACCCATGCTCCTGAAATAGACATAGATCGACGAATTAGATAGTCAGCTATTTAAAAATATGCTTTTTACAATTGTTGCGAAAATTTTAATTTTTTCATTTTTGGCCAAGTTTTTGCCTCAAATACTCCTCTGTACGGTGCAACGGTGCATTTTAATTGAACGAAGAGTCATGTTTCGTTTATCAAATATTTCGGTTAACGAAGCTACTTCGGAACGAATTATTTTCGTTAGCTGAGGTGTCACTGTTTGCCTAAATTATGGAATATAGATGGTGCTCCCGCATCTATTGGCATTTTGGAGAACAATGAAGGTATAAATTTCACAACGTATTGAATTTTGTATTAATAAGAGCAATTTATATAAGTAGCTAATACGATCGTTAGAAACGAAAAAAAAAAAAGAATTACATATTTCCTACTATATTTTTTTAATACAAAAAAAATAAATAATAATTATTACAAATAAAAAAATAGAAATAGAAAAATATTAATGAAAGAAACATAAAAATGACATTTTTTTATAAATAAAACATCGCTAAATACTTAAATTATTCATGTTACGTGCATCACTTAAATCTGGATTTTCGATATTTCGGATTTACGATATTGTACTGTATTCAGTGGCGTAGGTAGGGTCTAATGTCAGAGGAGAAAAAGGGCTACTTCACTCACGTGAAAACACCGCTCGCTAATGTTAATCCTATGGAAGAAAATTTTTAGAATATCTCGTTCGCATTTCAATATTTTTAAATGTTTTTTTGCATTGAATAGCTGAGGTCGATCTGTATTCAGGCCTTTTTTTTACTTATGCGATTTTGGTTGTAGTTTTCTTTCTTTCTTTTTTTTTTTTTTTTTAATGAGGATACTTTCACTTTCAAAACTGGTTCCGAGAGTGAAAGAATCCTCATAAAAAAAAAAAAAAAAAAAAAAAAAAAAACTGTAAACAAAATCGAAAAAGTGAAAAGGCCTGCATACGGATCAACCTCCGCTATCCAATGTAAAGGAAAAAAAAAAAATCATTTAAAAATATTGAAATGTGAAAGAGATATTGTAAAAACGTTATTATATAGCAGCGCTTCCCAACCTTTTTTCTTTCACGTACCCCTTCCTAAGGTTTTTCATTTCGGAGTAACCTCATTTATCATAATCACCCACCCACTCCTCTCCTCCCCCACATATTATTACATCTCCCTTGCATGAAAATCAGTATTTCAAGAAATATTCATTATTATATTTTCTATTCATTAAGGGAGCACTGATGTTTTCAGTATTATTTAAAGTATTATAAAGTATAATTATTCAGTATTTATCAGTTATCAGAGCAGACCTATTAACAGCTGCACTCAGGTTATCTTGCAATTCTAAATAATCAGATTGTTTCGAAGAACTTGCAGTTCCCGAATCATCAGGTTGAATTTCAATCGCAGTTGCAGTACTCTTAAGAGTTCCGGTTTTAACGAGTTATCCATTTTAAACATATAAAACCAAATCTTTCAAATAATAAGTAAACACTTCATATTAAATACTCATTAAAAGAAACAAAGCTTTTCAATTAATATACGTTAGTGATATAACTCCGCCTACTCGAAAATAAAAATAAGGTCCTGCTTTCCAACACGTTTTAAAATAAAACATTAAAACCAGAAACTTTGGCGTAATTTAGGCATTTTGGAATTATTATTAAAAACGGGACTAAATAAGGCGCGTGAAAATAATATAGTACAATGATTAATGGTAGTTTTTGCAAAGATTGCGGAAATACGTAAGTACACATGCAATATGATTAGCAGTGGACAGAGCTAGTGACATGGAATTATCAATGAATTATTAGGTCTAATGGTCTTTATGTTCTTTTACCCTGATTTTGAGCGTAAAATATTGGAGCTATACATGAGACTAACTTTGTAATCCAAAACTATAAACTTTATTTATGTGTTTTCAGTTAAAATATTTTTGCGATTTCCGCCATTAGCGATATTATTTTCACGTACCCCCAGCAGGCCCGTCACGTACCCCCAGGTTGGGAACCGCTGTTCTATAGGATTAACATTAGCGAGCGGGTGTTTTCGCGTGAGTGAATTGTCCTCTTAATAATAAATACTATGTTTTCGACGTGAAAAATTGAAGTCATGGTTGGACGCCTATGGCGCTTATTAAAATATTAGATCTATATTAGATCTGTATTAAACAAATAATAATTATTTGTAAACTAAAAGAGGCTAACAGAGTCAGAGGTATCTGAATATATCCTTTTTGATTGTATCCCCATTTCAGGAAGCTACTATTTATCGAGTTCATTTCGTATTTGAATTTCTCCTAATTCTAATCTTTTTATATTATTTTACAATTTGTTTTTCTCCTTTAGTTTATGATTTTCTGTTGGTAACTGTTAAATTTATTTTTCTATTTGTAACCATGGTTTTGATGGTTACGATGCTATTTAAAAAAGTAATGAACAAAATTTCATTATTATTGTAGTAGAATATTACAAGTTCATGTTTTAAGTTATTTGGATTGTTTTCTAAATACTGCTAGTGCTGCCATCTCTTGGCGAATGTTCTAACTACAGTTGTGCCAGATTGTCAGAAAATTAGCAGATCTACACCGATGGTACAGACCATACAGACCCAGAAAATGCATGTAAATGGCTTTTGGCGACAGATTTTAGCCCCTCGACCTTTGTATAGAGAATGAACTGTTGCTATTTTGCTAATTTAGTACATTCTTTTATTTTTATTTTAGTATCACGGGAGACAGAGTGGAGAAAAGGTTTTTTTCTCTAATCTGTGGCTTTCTTACTTTTTTAATTTCTTATCAGAAGTTTAAAAATTTTAGCTTATTTTTCCTTTACACTATTTCAAAAAGATATTTCTTTGCTCCCAGTTTCATGAAATATTTATTAAAATGCATATTTAAAAATTTTTAAGTGTTCAAATGTTAAAAAAGTTGATGAGCTACGAATACAGTTATTTTACTGTAAAGCTATTTGTTGTTTTCAAATTTAAAAGAGAAGATAATGTTCACGAAAAAAAAATGGATTTTTTTAAAAATACATTTTTAAGATATATGTAGTGTGTAGAATAAGCTCTTTGAACAGTTAGGTGAAATTCGAAATATTTATGAAATTTCATTCAATTGAAAGCGAGTGTCAGCCGACCGGCTGAAAAACAGGTATACGGAACACGGCGAGACACAGCTGCACGCATGCTGAATTATTTGTTTCGTAGGTAAAAATTTAGGAATTGCTGAAAAACTGTAAGTTGCAAAATGTAACGATCAGCTAAAAGTTTTTATACTCTTTTGTTTTAGTAAAACCTTAATCACGTTTTTCTTGAAACAATATTTTTCAGTGGACTGCGTAACGTAGCATTTAAATGGATCAATCAAATCAACTTTTTTCTTTTTATAAAATAAAGATTATTTTTTTTGTTAGGCTATGATCCTTTATTATACAAAGGAAAAAAAAAATAAGCCACTTTGAAGTTAGAGAAAAAACGGTGAAAAAAAAAAAATGGCACTTTTTTGAAACGACTACCATTATACTAAATTCCGTTCGTTTTCACTAAAAATAGGTTCATGTCTCTACCCTCACCTTCCTTGAAATTCAATATTTTTTCTGAAAAAAATTGATTTTGTTTGTTTCAGATGACTTTGACAAACTGTGCACACAGCGCGCTTACAGTATACCTATATGCAACTGACAATATCCTCATCAATTTTAATAATTATTGTATAATAAAAATATTTTTATATTAAAAAGTATAAATAATAAGTGGATAAATTCAGATTTTGTATTACTTTATTCTTTCTATGGTAAAAAAAATCACGAAGTTGACTTACTAATCGGATTTCCGTTAAAAAATATTATGACAAAGTGCATGTTTATAGTTACTTATCCAAATGAAAACATTTCGTTTAAACATATTTAGACTCTAAATATTAAAGAGAATTCTATATTTTGAAATTTGGAGGGGGGGGGGGGGGGAGAGAGTGTAAATCTCCTTCTCTTCTAGAAAATAAATAACTCGCGAGGGAGCGAGAGGGCTCATAGTGAATCCTTCATTTGGAGACTTTTGTAATGTAATATTTCGAGGTATTGTAATTTGATCACATCCTCTAAAGATAGTGGATCCCCCCCCCCCCCCCCCCCCCCGATATTTTACTCTAATCACTTTCTGAAACCCTTAACATGTTTTCGGGACATTCTTTAATTGCGTCATATTTCAAGATGGGTGGAAGGCGGAGAGGGGATGTGACACAGTGTCACGAGGACAAGGGGATGGGTTAACAAAACAGTTACATTCTAAAACAGTTTACGGCCGTAAAGTAAAAAATTCTTCCAACACGCATAGGAATATATCATAAAATGTTCTAGGCTCCACCAGTGGCTGAGAGATTCTGCTCTCAAAGCTGGTAGACGGGAGGTGCTGGGTTCAAACCCCTGTCGCACTCGTCGACCTAACCGTTCGGAGTTTTCCGTGGTTTTCTTCGAACCTTGCCGTAAATATGGGTTAGGATCCCTCAGAAAGACCCCCACGGAGGGCACTCCCCCTAGGGCCTATATCCCAAGAGTAGATAATCGGCCGTCAAAAATCAACCAACCAACCAACCATAAAATGTTCTATTTTAATTTTTAGTGCTGCCATCTACATGCTTTTATTTCAAACGAAAACACTACTATTACCTACTGATATAAACACTGTGAAACCATTAAGATCTTGCGTGTTGTCATTTCAAGTTCTTGCAATGTAAAGAAAAGGGGGAAATACTACTTGAATAAAAATATATAGTTTTTAAATGAACTTCACTATTCTGCTTGCAAATAATATTTGATAATACACGACTATTCTACCTTATTGTTTTCATATTTTAGATGTGATGACGCCACAACATGATAACCCACCGACCGCGACCCCTGAATACAAGGCCTACGCGCTGATAGAAAAATGGCGGCTGCCGAAGGCGGATTCTTTTAAGTGTATGTAAGATCTCCTGAATTCCGACACCAGTATTTTCTAAAAGTTTTCTTTGACTTATTTAATATCACGGAAACAAGGTGGAGAAAATTTTAAAAAATTATTGGTATTCAAATTCAAGAGACCGTACAAATGCTGAAAAAAAAAAAAAATACGCCTACGACAGCCGTTACTTTTGTTTCAGCGCTCACGCCTAGTATTCAGGGGGCAGCAGGTTAACATGTTGTGACGTCATCACATCTAAAATATGAAAATAATAAGATAGAATGTATTACATAATATTATACAATATTATGTAGTATTATATAATGTTATTTGCAAGCAGAATAGTGAAGTTCATTTAAAAACTATGTTTTTTTATTGAAGTAGTATTAAGGTGGCGGATCAGTCAGATTCGCATTCTCCAATGGCATTAAAGTTTCTTGGTTTCCTTCATATATCTCATCAAATAATTAAGTATTTTGAATTTTGTTTTTTGTGAGTGATAATTTAGACGAATCATCGCGTAGTTACAAATTTCATTTATCTCTTATATAATTTTAAATATTTGTTTTAGCATTTACATTTACATCATTATATGCTGTCTTTTAAACGCTAAAACAAATATTTAAATTTAAATAAGAGAAAAATGAAATTTGTAACTACGCGATGATTCATCTAAAGCATCACTCACAAAAAAGAAAATTCGAAAAACTTAATTATTTGATGAGATATTTGAAAGAAACCGAGGAACTTTAATGCCATTGGTTTAACATGGGAAAGGAGAATGCAGAATCTGACTGATCCGCCACCTTAAGTATATTTCCCCCTTTTCTTTACATTACAACAACTTAAAATGACAGCACACAAGATCTTAACGGTTTCACGGTTTCGTTTAAAAGAAAAACATGTAGATGGCAGCACTAAAAATTCAGGTAAAACCTTTTATGATATATTCCTGCGCGTCTTTGTAGATTTTTTCACTTTACGGCCGTAAACTGGTTTAGAATGTAACTGTTTCGTTTACGTTGTATGTGATACTTTGTGAAATAAATGTTTAGATGTTACTTACCACAGTTCATTATTTACTGGAAGTTATGTTTTATTTAATTAACTAAGTTACTAAAATACTACAGAAATAGATTGTATATACATATTTATTCATTTCTAATATTTATATTTTTTTGCATACAATTACCTTTAAATTAATAGCGTCAAAGATGTGACGACAGAACAAGAAGGGGAGGAGTGGGGGTGGGGGGGGGGGGGGTAAACAAACACGAAATATGCATGAGTTAATTAATGGAGGATCCTTTTCAGGGAGGGATAGACACTTTTTAGTGAATTTGATAATACGATTTTTTTTCCCCGTCTGTCCGGATATCTCGATTCAGCAAAAACTTCGAAGTTGAAAACTTACATATACTATTTCTACAGTTCAACTAGTGTATGATGAATACCCCAATTTAAATCAAAATGACGAAAGACTTTACTTACTTTCCTACGAAACTCTCTAAAACACTACTTTTCCCTGCACTTTGACAGCCGATAACAACAATCTGAGGCAGGGAAATATCAAGACTGTGCCCACTTGCTACTAGTTTGTTCTGCAGATCGTTCATAACATCAATTAAATCGACTTCATCAGGATTTGGAGCTGAAAGAAAGAAAGAAAGAAAAAAAACAAGTTGTAAATTGTACATTACTAGTTTTACAATGTAAAAAAATCATTGTTATTATTTCAGTGAAATCAATTATATCGTCTGTTATGAGCGAAATGAGCATGCGCTTTTTTTTTTCTTATTACATATGCCAGGTTTACAGATGCGAATTTTTTTTTCGACAGTTGACAGCGCTGCAAAATTCACCATATGAAGATCTTGCTTTGCGAATGATTACCTCTATGGTTTAATATTTCTATGACTCACTGTGAACGAATCTCTTCTGTTTATTTACTTTAATGGATTGAGGTATTCGGCTGTTAACCTAATTTCAACTGAAGTTATCTCAGAATCTGTACATTTTTTATGTAACTCATCTCTCAAGCAACACATTTTTTTTCAACGATCTTTCTAAAAATGTAATTTTTATGCAATTTTATTTGAAAAAATAATTTTGAATAAAAATGGCTGCCTTGCATATGAAAAAAGAAGTGGTTTGCCCGTATTTATTTTCCTCGGTCACATGACTTGCGCTTTTATTATATAGATTACGTGTGGATAGAATTTAATAGAATGAGGAAAACTTTTATTAATATCTTTTGAAGTTTTGATTCGATTTTCATAAAATTTGAAATGACTCGACACCATTCTGCAACGAATATATATATACCAAATTTCAAACCATTCGGTTTTGTAGTTTTTGGGCTGTTATATGCGGACGGACGGACGGACCAGACGACGACTATAGGTGCTTACGTATTTATATAATTACAGACTCAAGAAGAGTTTTCAGAAATCGCACGCAAAATCTAAAGAACTTGCCAGATTTGATTACAATAGAACCGTTAGTATTAAATAAACATTTGAAGGGAAGAAATTCATAATTAGCAATAATATGTTGTAAATCCTTCTTATTGAAACATTCTCAAAGGGACACACTTTTATAATTACTGAGTACTTTTGCTTATTTTAAAAATATATGTGAGGATAAAACTGCATCAATTTCTTCTCAACTGTTCACAACAAGATATAAGAAATTTTTGCCCGTTGAAAGAAAACCTTGCCCCCCCCCCCCCACAAAAAAAATTGTGAAATGGGCCCCTGCTTGTCACAAATATGATCTATTCCGTATTGATATAAATGTTATAAAGCTCTTAAGATTTTCTGTGTTTTTATTTCAAGCTATTGAAAACAACAACATCAACAAAAGAAAAAAAAATGCTAGTAAGTTGTAACCATACAAAAATTTCTTGTTTACAGGGTGGTTCAGAACTATGTGTCAAAAATGTAAAGGCAGGTAGAAGGGACCTAAATAAGCAGATTTCGTATAGTAATGTGGGTGCGGAAACTAGAGCAACATGCATTGTTACACCAATGCGGAGCTTGCCGACATCATTTTATGAATGGGGCTGCTCAAAGGATGCGCATGTTCAACGGCTCTCGATAGCTTGTCGAAGGAGTATCCTCTACTGGGCGTAATACTTCTTCTTCTAACTGCAGGAATTCTGCGTTATCTTCCAATGCCCGTATCACACCTGGAAGCATAAAATTATCTACTTGTGCACAACTCCTGATGAAGATGCTCAAATGTTCATCG
The DNA here is from genome assembly GCA_963931845.1 of Maratus michaelseni. Classification (NCBI taxonomy): domain Eukaryota; kingdom Metazoa; phylum Arthropoda; class Arachnida; order Araneae; family Salticidae; genus Maratus; species Maratus michaelseni. The sequence goes on along the minus strand of OZ007587.1, from coordinate 377,189,148 downwards.
ATCCAGCAGATTCCTAACCGGGAATCGCTCCATGTACATCCTTTGAGCAGACGTTCCATGTACATCCTTTGAGCAGACGTTCCATGTACATCCTTTGAGCAGACGCTCTATTTCCTTGCGCAGCCCCACACATGAAATGCATGTCGACAACCCCCGCATTGGTGTAACGATACATGTTGCTCGAAATCCTTGCGGAAAATGGCGATTCAAGACAGCGAAATGCTTTCATTCGCCGAACTCAACCGCGCCCTCTACTCCCTCAACGCTGTATTTCCGCACCCACATTCTCATACGAAATCTACTTATTTAGGTCCCTTCTACCTGTCTTCCCATTTTAACATATAGTTCTGAACCACCCTGTATAAGTCAAACCAATTAAATGATTTAAATAGTACAAGAAATTACATCGATTTAGCATAAAGATTTTTTTTACACAATGTATTCTCATACTCAGGATGCTAAGCGGGAAGTTTCGTTGAATTCTCTGCATTTAAATTGGTGATATAAGCATCGAACATTTCGAACAAATCATCGAATTTCGGCATCCCCTCTTTGACGACCGCAACCAAAATTGAATGAAAATCTATAACTATCATGAAGATTTTAAACTTGATGTTTCGTTGAATTCCGCGCACATAAACTGGGGATATAAGCATAACATGCATAAATCAAACAAATCATTGATTTGCGAAACCCCCTCTAGGGGAATTTTGTTCAAAAAACAAATTAGCACCAGTTTACACAAGCATAGAACTTCTTATGAAATTTCATCCTATTCTATGGAGTAATTTGTGAGTTAAAGCGCCCACAAAATTTGTGTCACATAGATACAGACAGACTACTTGTAATTGATATTAACAGTTTAAACTACAAATGGGTGGAAAGAAAGGGATAATTACGTATATGAATCTTTTAAATAATTTTCAAGATATTTCAAATCTGATGCTTAAGAAGTCAGGTTTTAAACCTTTAATGTGTCAAAAATTCGATTTTTTTTTTTAATAGCTTATATTTAAATATGATTCTTAGAAACATCTTACAATAAATTCCACGCAAAAATTGGCTTTAGAAGAGGAGTTATGTGTAAAACATAGTCTGAGTTCTTTTTATATATGAACAAGGGGTAGTTTGATCTTTAAAGTCAATTTTCTCAAAACGGCGATTTTGGTCATTGCGCGCACGATTTCTGAAAAAAGGTTGGTTAGAATTTAATGATATTTTGATTGAATGTATTAACCGTGTAGTTGCACAAAATGACCTATTATTATGTTTTTCAAGTAACAAGTTTAGAATTCATGACTAATTTTGCATTAAAAAGAAAACTCAATATTTCGAAATTAAAAAAAAAAAAAAAAAAAAATCTCAAGATTTATACATTTTATTTTTATTATTTTAGGTCGCTTTAAGAACACATATTTGTACTTATTAAAAACGTTTTGGCTGGTTTTAGCAATTCAAATGTGAAAAATCATGCACGCAAGTATAATTTTTTCGTTAAAAGTCTATTATATTTTAAAATAAATTAAAAAGCTTTATATGAGTGTACATTTTTTGAAAATTTCAATTGATAAAATAAATCTGTATTACTATGTGTTTTAAATTTTATAATTCAAAGTCAATTAGCTACGGCGGAGTTGCTGTAATTCTTATAGAGGTCCCTTTTTCCATGTATTTTGTGAATTCAAAGGGTACCTATGACTTCTTAAAATTCTCAAAAGTTATTGAAATATCTGAGAATAAGTTTTTGTAGTTAATAATTTGGTTCTACTTATTAAATTCTTGATAAACTTAACTATAATAATTATAAAAATATATTACAAATATGTTTAACAAATAATAACAATAAAAATTTTGCAGCAAATTTTGATGGCTCCGAAAAAGGCTTTTTAACACTTTTTTTTTTTTTAAATTAGCGTCAAATTGAGATTCGACACAAGTTAATGATATACATATTTGCCGAAATGTCAGTTGAAGCTCACTGTGGAGACCCGAAAAGTTTTTGGTTTCCGTCTGTTTGTTTGTTTGTCTGTTTGTCTGTCTGTTCCGCGATAATTGCCGTAAAAAAATCGTCCGATTAGGTTGATTTTTGGTGGGTATGTTGGCAAGATACCCGGAATTAGCTGTATAGTTTTTGGTTAAATTTGGTTAAAAAAATATAGAACATTTCTTTTTAGGTCATAATGCTTTCCTAATGGGAATGCAGGCGATTTCCAAATTTCATTTTTAACTGAAATGAAAATAGCATGTTTGAATAATGGATTTAAACGCAAAATTACGGATACTAAATTTTCGATATAGTGGTCTTAAATATATGTAATAACTTTGAAAATTTGCCGATACATCTATTAGAATTTAGAATTTAATTGTTTAAATTATTGGAAATTTTTTTGAAACAGTTCGGGAAATATAAAACATTTTATTTTCCTATTTTTTACAAATTTTAAAATCCATTTCTTTTTCTTTCCTTTTTATTTTATTAGTTGCTTAGCAACCATATTTCAAAGAATATTAAAATAAGAAATGCATTTTTTTTAATTAAAAAAATTACAAGAATAAGAAGTTTCTAAGAATTTCGGGATATCATTGCATAAACCATGTTTAATTTAACACTTCTAATTTCTGAAACCTCCGAAGTATTTTATATGCCTATAAATATGTATGTAATATATAAAAAAAAATTGCGGATTGTAAGATGCTAAATAATATGAAAAGTGAGATTAAAAACAATTACTTTAAGAGCTGACGTTGAGACTCCTGATCTGCAGATTTACTAGTTGTAATTTTAAAAAGAACTTTCAAAATATTGCAAATCCGAATATTTAATTTTCTTAATAAGTTATTGGAATATCTGTAATCAATTTATTACAATGAATATTTTATTATTATTTATCATAAATTGTAGCTGAACATGATTTATCTGTAGAAATTAATTATAAAAACAATGTGAAACATACGTATTTAACAATTAAAATAAATACCTTTATCAAATTTTGATGGTTACGGAAAATGCATTTTAGTAACTTTTTACCAAAATTAAATAGACATTCGACTCGCGTTAATGACATACATTAAGTTGAAATTTTTTTTAAAAAGTTTAATAAATATATTGCAAATCCGATACTTAAAATTCTGAATAAGTTATTATCTGTAATTAATGCTGCTTTATTTTTGTATGTTGCTTTAATTAAATTTGGTACTACTTATCACAAATTCTCTGTAAACAATCATCTGTAGAAATCAATCATAAAAACAATGTTAAAAATATAGTTAACAATTTAAAAAATACCTCTAGCAAATTTTGATGGTTCTGAAAGATGAATTTTAATCGCTTTTTATCACAATCAAAAAAGAGATTTTTTAAAGAGATTCACAAAAGTATTACAAGTCCGAAACTTAAATTTATGAATAAGTTATCTCTAATTAAGTTGCTTTTATTCCAAATTTGATACTACTTATCATAAATTCTCGATTAAAAAAAACTTGTAGAAATCAATTATAAAAATAATGTTAAAAATATAGCTAACAATTTAAAAATATCTTTCACAAATTTTGATGGTTCCGAAGGATGCATTTTAATCGCTTTTTACCGCTACCAAACAGAGATTTTTTAAACAGTTTCAAAATATATTGCAAGTCCGAAACTTAAGTTGGTTTAATTAAAAATTTGATACTACTTATGATAAATTCTCGATAAACAAACTCTATTTAACTGCAGAAGTCAACCACAAAAACAATGTTAAAAAATATATTTAACAATGTAAAAAATACCTCTAGCAAATTTTGAGGGTTCCGAAGGCGGCATTTCCCCACTTTGTTACCGCAATCCCAACAGGAGTAAATGGCAGTTGACAACTGATACTAGCTGAAAGCTGAAAACTAAAGCAGACGACTGAGTATGCAAGCGCGCAATCGCGTTAGTATTTATCGAAGCGTATTGTGAATCATCTGTCTTCTTGCCTTCTCACTTTCATTTTCGGTTAAACCGAAAACGCTCTCTTGTGGGTTTCGTAATTACATCCCGTGTGCAGTTTTATGATTTAGTATTGTGAGTGGTCTCATTAGTTTTTTCTTATGTATTGTAGATTAAAAAAAACGATGGTGGACATCCGGGACCCGCAACTGGGGAGGGGGAGGGGGGGGGGGAGAAAAGACTGAAGGGAGGAAGAATTTTTTTTTTCTCTTTCCATAAAATATATGTGTATATATTAATGTTTAAAACTGTTTTATATAATGAGAAAAGCTATGGTGGACATCCGGGACCCGTGACTGGGGAGGGGGAGGGGCGGGGAAAAGGTTGAAGGGAGGATAATTTTTTTTTTCTCTTTCAATAAAATATATGTATATATATTAATGTTTAAAACTGTTTTATAGAATGAGAAAAGCTATGGTGGACATCCGGGTCCCGCGATAGGGGAGGGGGAGGGGAGGGGAGGGGAAAGGGTTGAAGGAAGCAAGATTTTTTTTTCTGTTTTAATAAAATATATGAATATATGTATGTATATTAATGTTTAAAACTGTTCTATAGAATGAGGAAAGAAATGGTGAACATGCCGGACACACTGCCAGGGTGGGGGTGGGAGTCTTTGAAGGGAAGAATATAAAACCAAATATTTTGTTGTAGTTGTTTTAGTTGAATGTGTAGTTAATGTTTAAAATATTTTAAAATTTTATTGTGGGTACACGGACCCACAACGGATTCAAGGGGAGTTTGAGTGGGAAGAGTCATTTTTTTTTTAAGTGTTGGTATAAGTTTTTTAAGTCTCTGATGTCATAAGAATCTTAGTTGGTATAAGTCTCTGATGTCATAAGTATCATAACCTTTATCATTATATTATGGTATTCCCAAAATTTACAGATACCTAATGGCATACCTGTGTAAAACGAAAGTCGAAAATGATGTCATTTTGACACAAAAAAAATTTCATATATTTTTGTTGCAGGTAAGTCAAGAATACAAAGAAGAAATAACAAAATAGATTCAGTAGAAAGAGGAGAACCATCCGAGAGAAAAAGATGTAATGATGTTTGTATACTGTGTAAAAGAGAAAGTAATGAAAATTTTGAGAAAAGTGCAGGAGAAGAAACTTTTAAAAATCTATCAAATACAATAATTAAATTTTCAAAATGGAAAGATGATCTATGTGATATTGGACAATTTAGGTGGTGATGCTTCAGTAGAAAATATGCAACAGCTTCGATTGAAGTGGCATCAAACTTTTTACAAATCATTGACTCATAAAAAAAATGGAAAGAATAAATCACATTAGAAACAGGCCAGAAAGGATTGGACATGTCAAAAGTACATGTCGTACAGAGATATGTGGTTCACCGTATTATTCAACGATGGAACGAAATGAAATATGGATAACCTTGATAGATGGAATATTGCTATTGACATGACCTCAAGAAACAGCCACGTATTTTCTCCAATAGACGACAAGGCTCTGGTGGTTTGGAAGGGGTCGATGCAGGTTTTTTTTCTTGGGGCCCATTTTTGTGAAAAGTAAAGGTTATTTTTGTGAAATTTGTTATATTTTTGGCGAAAATAACATTTTGTAACGAAAGTTGAAATCCAGTTACTCAAATTCGAACCAAGCATTTATTAACAAAAACTTTCTAAAATCCTTTTGCTGAAGTTTTCCTCTCTGATGAACTTGTTTGTTTACAAATTACACATTTTAAAAAGTCACAAAATAATAAATAATTAATAAATAGTAAATTTTTATCGAATAGAATTTTGTGAAAGTGCCTAATTTATTATGAGGAATTTTGTGCAGGGACCTGTTTTGTTATAAAGAATTTTGTGGCGGGACCAATTTTATCAAATTGATTTTTGTGAAAGGGATCATCTTATTAAAAATCTGAGCTTTAGGTGCATTTGAACCCGTCTTCGTCTATCCTCATCCAAATTTCCAGATCTCTAAGTGTTCTAGATTTTCCTAGTCATCGCCAACAAACCCCCCCCCCCCTCCCCCCGCACACACACACAGGGAGAGAGAGAAAGAGAGATAAAAAAGACAAGCAAATATATTTTATTCAATAACTAGCTAACCCACCCGGCGTCGCCCGGGCCCGTGATAATAAATAAAAACGGGCGATGAAATACTACATAAATGATAAATGCTTCCTCTAAGAATCAGAAAAGTTAAAGAGTTAAGTGCATGGCCATGGCAACTTTTAAAACAGTCAACGTAATAGTTTGTGGTCGTTTAAAAAAATCTATAATTATTATGTATGTCATTAACTTTAAATGTGAAAGTAATACATTGTTACACTTCGTAGAAAATCACCAGAAAATCACTATATTTGTAATACTGATAAGATACGGTCCAGTTGAAATAATTTAGAAGCTGAATTTTCTTATCTTTTACAACATATTCGGTTAACTAAACCTTGGAACTCTTATCACCTGTAATCAAACTTCTGTGGTCTTTGTTTGAAAGTCGTTTTATGATAAATGTCTATATTTGTCCCATAACATGTGACAGAAAAAGAAAATGTTTTATTTCTCTCTAGTTTTTTACGCAAAAATTTCTAAAGCCAGCATTTACCGATGTGAACTATTAATATTTCTTGAATTTCATTATTATAGTTATGTTTTATACTAAAATAAAATTAAAAACTTTAAAGAATATATTAGTAATTCAATTCTAAAGTTATAAAAAAATATTTAGCAGCAAAAGTAGTGGAGGATTTCATAATAGGGAAGGGGAAAGGAAAAATCAATACACGAAACAGCAAAATTTGAGGTAAAACTTAGGCTTGAATTTATACATTTTTCCTAATTTTGAATGTGAGATTTAAGATATTGAAAAAAATAAGAATAAAAGTAAAAATTTTTCTTTAAAAAAATATTTTTTATAAGCATTCAATAATTATCTTAAAATCACGCTTAATGTCATCACTGCAATTCATGTAGCTCTAAAATATTTTCCTTAAAATACGTTAATTTAGCACGGGATATAACTATTGAAAATTCATCGCTTTGATTTAAGTTCAATAGAAAGCGCAATTTAATGAATTTATATATATATATATATATATATATATAAATCAAAATTTGTCTTTCATTCTGTCTAACTAATTTTGAATGTGAGTTTTAAAATATTGAAAAAAAAAAGAATAAAAGTAAAAATAGTTCTTAAAAAAAGTTTTTTTTATAAGCATTCAACAATTATCTTAAAACCACGCTTAATGTCATGACTGCGATTCATGTAGCTCTAAAATATTTTCCTTAAAATACGTTAATTTAGCACGAGATCTAACTATTGAAAATTTACCGCTTTGATTTAAGTTTGTTGGAAAGCGCAATTTAATAAATTTATATATATACTAGGGGGCCTACCCCCTGCGAGCTACGCTCGCCAACCCCCGCTCAGACTTCGAGGCCTCTAAAAACATGACAGCGTGCTTTATTTTAAAAATATTGGTAAATCTGTAATTGGGTTGCCATGCTTTTAACGTTTTAATGGGGCATTTTTTTATTATCATGGTCTCATACATAGCTGTTGCGACAACTGACGACTGTTTTCGGGATTGATAAGTAAAATCAATTACAGCTTGAAAACCAGCTTGTATAAAATGGTTAGGTTTAAATTGTGGCTACCTCTGGGACTTTTATAACAACGATCTGTATTCTATTCTTCCTTTGCGTTTAAGGATGAGAAAAATTCCATCTGCTTGTGAATAACATTAAGAACCACGGTATTGAAAAGTACTATGTTATAGACATTTTCAGTAACAGGTTTTAATTTTCTCTCAATTTTAATGCACCATCATTCATATTTTCATGTTATTTTAAATATGTAAATTATTTATTTCAATTAATATGTATATACGAATTTTCTAATAAATTAAATATTTTGTGCATGCATGCCTGCATTTATTCGGCATTAATTGATGAGATATTTAAACAAATTTGCTATCCGCGATAATTTTACACCATGTTATGTCACTTGAATATTGTCCATAAGAAAATCGGGTTCTTTTCCAGTATAGGATTCTTTGCTTTTAGGTTTGGCGTAATTCGAGTTTCAAAAAGGGATAGATTCGTTAATATACATAGATTTGTTGCCAAAAGTTATGAAAAAAACCCCCCAATGAACTGTTGGTGCTTTTCTATTATAAGGGTCTTGATTTTTTTTTTTTTTATTCTCCTTCCGTTCAGTTGGACAATTATTATTTTATATATTCGTTTCAAATATCCGAATTAGTGATTTTATAAATTCGTTTAATTAAATTTTACAAAAAAATAACAAAATGATATCAATAAATAATAATTACTATTAATTCCCTTTCCCCCCTTTCTTTTGCTTTTACATAAATGACGTCATTTGGACGAATTTATTCAAAATATTTTCAGTTTATAAATTAAATTAAATGCTGACAGACGATTGAATCCTGACGATAGAAATGTGATTTTTTTTCAAATTTTCCTGAAAAACATAATTTAATCACAATTTTGTCTTCATTATCGATTGAAATAAAAGATAAATTCAATTTCAATTTGAAAATGACGAATAAAAAGAAATCAATAATCCCTATCGGGATCCTTTTCAATTTTTTTCCCTTTTTTGTCACAAAAAAACTGAGTAATTAGTTGCCATCATTACAGAAATGTCATTAAAATTAGAAAAAAAATTAATATCTCGAAAGCCAATTCCAATTTCAAAATTCTATTACCAGTTTTGACATCCGCGGATTTTTATGGACAATTGGTATTAATTTCACCATCAAGCGTTTAATATTTTATTAAAAATAGCCCTGAAACATAATCAGTCGTTTAATCAGTCGTTTCATAAATTCGTTTCATAAAATCGTTTCACAAATTCGTTTGATTAGGATTTTATATATATAGGGTAGATATATAAAAACCCCATCAAAATTGTCTGCCATTCTGTTTCTTTTTCTATACAAATACACAATTTAGAAGCGAAAAACGTAGTTTTATATTACAGGCGTAACACAGTCGAGGCAACTAAAAGAATCCGGAATCAAAATTAATTTTTAATTAATACAAAACCAACAAGTTAAAAGCTATTTCCGATAAAAATTAACCATTTTTCGTTATAATTGCAAAAAATTCAAAATACACAATAAAATTCTTTCTATAGCAATTAATTTTAAATGAAAATGAAAATAAAAATTTAAATGAAATAGAAAGTTTAAAGAATTTAAAACAAGATGAATATGACGTTGACGTAATATTGGAAGTATACGAGGCTAACGAAAAAGAAAGGCTACCGAGGTGCTTTACGCGTATCTTCTTTTACAGACCGCCGGAGTCACGTGATGCTCGAATGCACCAATGCAGGTGTACGAAAAGAGCACCACGTCACTCTAGCGGTCTGTAAAAAAAGATAAGTGGAATGAACCGCGGTAGCCTGTCTTTTTCGTTAGCCTCGGGAAGTATAATGGACGTTTTCAAACATTTGCCTATAATAAAGGAACATGACTATGAGTAAACTACAGAAAGCAGATGAATATGACGTCATATTTGAAATGAAACGGACATTTTCAAATTTTTATAAATAACACAAGGAGTATGAATATGAGTAAGTGCAGAAAGCAGGTAAATATGACGTCATATTTAAAACGAAAGTATGATTGGCTTTTACATGAGAAATTGATATCATGAATGGTTTTTTCATTTATAAAACATGAATTATCATTTGACTTTAATTTTTTTTCCATATTTAAGACAATATTTATTGAGGCATTGGAAACATCTTTTTAAATACTGGTATAAAAACTAAAATTTTTTAACGCTTTCAATAAACAAAATAAATGCATATTTGCACAAGATTCATGTAGTGAAAGAAAAAATAAATATGTTAATAAGTATTAGTCCATACGGAAAACTATCCCTGTTAAAGTATCGTCATACGTTAAACCTTGCGCCGATTTTCATTTAGAAAAAATAAATATTTTATTACAGTTACTAAAAATGGAGTGATTTTCAGATGCTATCATTTGCAAATACATAAGTTAAAAGACCTTTTACTGTATAATCTTCAAGAATCTTGAGAATTTCCAAACGAACCTCAAATGATTAGAACATCTTTTAGTTCCACATTTCACCACCAGGGGGGGGGGGGTCATTCTGTTCTAAAAAAACCTCTTTCTGAAAGAACCTCCGCCACGGGTCCCTGCCTACGGCACCGTATAACAGGCGTGCTGCACACGCGTCGCAAAATCATTTAGTTCCCCTTTCCGCCACCAAGGGGAGAATTCTATTCTAAATATTTTAGGCTAAATTTATTAAGGCTAAATTTAATTAGTGAATTTTAACTTTAACAAATATCGATAACTTTTAAAACAACATGGCGCGTTTTTTTTTTTTTTTTTTTTTTTTTTTTTTTTTTTTTTTTGGTTTGATTTCGCATTTTATTTTCTTTCCCTTTCAGATGTCTGGGTCAGTTTTTTGCAAAAAATAAGAAAAAATACCTGTTGATTTTTACAAAAATTGGATTTTCGGATGCAGAAACTTTTTCTACATACGTGTGGTGAGTTTTAAATCGATACCTCAAATACGTTTCTTAATATTCGCAAAATGTAGTCAAAATGAACCACTCGTTGCCATCTGAAAAGAATTGCCGTTTTTCACCGCCACATACCTTAGCGTTTTATATATATAATTTATCCCGTATTAGTATTATAATTACCTCACACATTGTTATTTTATTACAAATACCAAGTTACAGATGAAATAACACTGTTAAAATAATTTAAAATTTGATAGAAAGCCAAAAAGAACAAGTAACTTCAGTTATGAACATGTCAAAAACAAATATTATTATTATTTTTTTTTCATTTAATGTTCACATTAATTTTCTATTTTCACCCGCTGCAAGAGTGCAGATGATTTTATGACGAATAATTCTGCATCAGCTGGCGTGTGATATATTAATACTTCATGTCAAAAATGTATCAGTTTAAGTTAAGACATTTGACCATATTGTTCGTGTTGTGAAATTATAACGGATAAAAGAAAAAAAAAGTTTTAGCATAGACTTTAAAAATTTAGATCGGTCCATTTAGAAGAAAAATGTAGCAATGGATTTTTAAAATTCTACTAATGCTCTCTGGCTAACTAAGTTATTATTATTATTATTAATATTATAAATATTGTTGATATTAATGATCAAATGATTGATTGATTGATTATGAATATCAATATTATTATTGTCCCAGAACACTCCTGAAAACTAAAAAAAGGATTGTGTTTAAATAATTACTGCAACCGTAATTTATATTTTAAATATTAATCATTTTTTAAAATGTTATAATTATCTGAAAGAGAGACATTAAAAAAAAAAAAAAACTCTAAGCTTTTCTCCAACGAAATGTAATACCAATAAAAATAACCCGTGTATTTTTCGCACTTTCTACTTTTGGCACAGAAGAAATGGTAAGAAAAAAATTGCGCAAAATACATGAGTAAATACGATAATAAAGGAGGACTGATAAAACGTATCAAATATAAAACTGATAGCGAAACGGGAACTTTTGAATGGATAATGACAGCGTAAAAGAATGTGGGGTTGTTTAATTGGAGGAAAAAAGAAAAATAAGAAAAGTATTTAATTTCTTTCTTTCTTTTTTTTTTTTTAAAGGAATTGAACTGTAAAAATTTTAACTCATATATTTCCTTTACTTTTTTTTTTTCATTTTAGATATCATAAATAATATCTAAAAGAGATTATAGACAAGAAAGGACAATCAAGCGTTATTCATGCATTATGACAAACTTTCTAACACTTGGTACAGTATCTAAAAATATAACTAAAATAAATAAATAAATAACAATATCTGGATTATATTTTAATTACCACTGATGCTAGAGGAAAAAATAATGAATACGGCGTTACTTTTTCCTTGTGTTTCCTTATGTCTCCTTTCCCGGCGTTACTTTTTCCTTCTAAATGAAAAGTTTATTTTTAAATGCGTAGAGTTTATTATTTTTCATGAGGTGTTTAAAAAGCCTGTGACAACATCATAATTTTATTACGTAATTTAAAAGCTACACTTAAAAAAACAAGTTGGAAATTGTACGTTAAACGTGTCAAATAAGGTGCATTTGTTTTATAACTAGTTTCGCAATGTAAACAAACTTATTAAATTGATTATTACTTGCAAGCAGGTTGGGTTCCGGCCCAAACACTCGACGCAACACCAGCTTTGGAGAGTGACTGAGCTCTTTTACGAGGTCTCCATGAAGAAAGAAAATACAGGTTATGTATTCGTGGACATAGCTAAAGCCTTCGACCGGGTCTGGCATTTTGGACTAATTTATAAGTTGGTTTTGCTAAAGGTCCCACCCCGACTTATCTTTATCTTTTTTGAGCTACCTTAATGGTAGAACCTTTTATATCTCCTACTCTCGCAATATCGAGGCTGGCGTCCCTCAAAACAGTTTAATTAGCACATAGCTGCTCAACCTTTATATTAATGATAGTCCTAGTATTCCCTTCATCCTCTTAGCATTACATGCGGATGACACGGCCATCATATGCAGAAACTATACATCGTGATTGAACAACTCCAATCCTGTCCTCAAGTTTTTTTATTTGACTTCGTAAATGGCGTCGCAATGTCAATCCAGCAAAAAGTGCTTTTGCAATAATTTTCTCAAATAAGACTATCTCTCCCGACACTAACCTGTTTCTTAACGGTGACAATATATCCTGAGTCACCAACTAATTAACCTGTGCTAGGCAGATTACGGACGTGTTAACCAAATCTATCAAAGCCCAGAGCTCCCTTAAATCTTTATTGACTTAAAACAGCTGTTTGTCAATTTCAACTAAGTTATTATTTTATAATTACTACACCAGATCAACCATGACCTATGGGTCTGTTGTTTGCGAGATCTGTCTGTGAAACTCAGATGCAGAAACTTCAAATTTTTCAAAATTCTTTATTGCGTTAGGATATGTAAATATATAACGTTTGTCCAGAACAACGTCTTTCATGCCGATCTCAATATTAGGCTTATCTCGCAAGTTATTAAAAGACTTGCTCAAAAATTCCACAGAGTGGAATCCTGATACTAAACGAAGCGTTGCGGTCCATCAGACCTTACAGAGTCGACAGTTCTCGAGGTAAGAAACGACCGCTTGTCATCTCGAACAAGGTTACTATATCATCTTGAGCAGAGATGACGGCTTTGCTCCATCTTCTGAAAGAAGGAGGAGAGAACCATCTTAAACGCATCGCTGTGGTCTTCCAAATTCAAAATGTAACTTGTATTCATTTAAAATTTTATTCTGGCATAACTCCATTAACTATATATTATATGGCGTCTTCCTTGCATCTGGCATCGGGTCCCATTCACCTTCCTAATAAATATTTAGGCTTAAATGTATTATAGAAGAAAAAATGTATTGTATATCATTTTACTTTGTATTAGTCTTGTATTTTTATGCTACGATTTACTGTTCACACCTTATATTAGAAAAAAATAGTTTGTTGTGGACATCACAAAACTTTCTGGTATACTATAAATCAAATAGTTTGCAACCAATATTAAATAACAATCTATTCGTTTTTGAGATATAGCTATCGCGGAAATCATGAAATATGGAGCATAGCAGTGCCACCTGTTAAGCGATTTACACCAAAACCTAATCAGCGTCTAACTATGTTAAGGTCTAACAGAGTATAAGGTTTTTTGAAATTCCATGCATTAGTTCTTGAGACATAGCTATCACGGTAATCCTGAAAAATATATCTCAGCAGCGCTACCTGTTGAGCTTGCCTGAACAGATTTGGCGATTTACGCCAAAATCTAATCAGAAACCATTTATGCCAAGGTCTAACTGAATCTGAAGTTTGATTTATTTCCGTGCATTAGTAATTGAGACAGAGCGTCCACAAAATTTGTGTCATATACAGACAGAGAGGCTCACGGACAGACATTTTCGAAAACAGTCAAACAGTCAAATAGTATCATGAACAGTATCGTGTTCAGGACCTTCTAAACCGTATAGACCGGGAGGCGGCAGCACAGACAATCACCTCATCGAGTTCACGGCTGAAATTCCAGAATTAGTTAAAACGCGATTCGCATATTAAAACGCAATCGGTCTGCTAAGTCATATCTTGGTGGAAAACACCCAAAAACCAGGGCTACACTAGATACCGGGCTTGCTCATTCTCTATCATGACGTCACAAATGGTGGCTGGCCGCTACCAGCGATTGGTACAAAGCGAAACGACAAAATGAAAGACATATGGCGATTGGCACAAAACGACGGGCTCGTCGCTTTGCACCAATCGCTGGTCGCGGCCAGCCACCTTTTGTGACGTCATGATAATGAATGAGCAAGCCCGGTATCTAGTGTAGCCTTGCAAAAACCCGATTTTATCGGTTGACTCGTAGATTTACCAATGTGTTTTCCTGCACCCAAAGATATGAAAACATGGAGGACTGGAAGCAGGAACACACAATGGTAAACCTACGAGCCAATCGCTAAAATCGAGTTTTCGGGTGTTTTCCACCAAGATATGACTTGGCAGACCGACTGCGTTTTAATATGCGAATCGAGTTTTAACTAATTCTGGAATTTCAGCCGTGAACTCGATGAGGTGATTGTCTGTGCTGTCGCCTCCCGGTCTAGTATAAATCCGCCTGAAACTGAAAGTCGGAATTTTTCATGAATCCCAATATTTTGTTCTTGTAAAAATAGAAGAAAGTAAAAATATGAATGGTTTTGATTAGACTCCCCTCCCTGCCTTACGGCACTGCTACTTCACGTCACTGTCAAAGCGCCTGGAATATAACACTCCACTATGGAAGCTCATCTACACCTGAGTTTTATTCCACTGCAGTCAGTGTAGGAGTGCGAGAAGAGCTTTCTATTTTGCAGTACGTTTATGATAATTCTGCTTACAAGGAAGGTCTCCTTAAAGCGCATACTCAGAATATTTTGAAAAAAAAAATGCTAATGAAGCTACTCATGTACGTAATAAGAGATCAGTCAAATTTAGATGCGGAATCCCAGCAGAAAATCTGTAAAAAAATAAAATACTTTCGAGTATCTGACGCAAAAAGACGCGATTTGGCGAGCAAAACTTTTTCATCGCCAAATGCAAGCGATTTTATAGTATTTGAAAATTTCTGAATAAATGAGTGTTTAAATGCGTAGCACTTTATGAATTTAAACTTCAACGATTAAATAGTTTATTATTTTTTCTATAAAGTTATGTAATACAAATGAACTATTGCTGAAGTTATTTAATTTTATACAGTTTTGAAGGCTGGTTAAGTTTTAAGTGTATTTTAACAGTAAATGTCCGATTAAACACTCTTTCATTATACATTTCGACTTTGAATAAGTCATTGTTTCCACGGCAACAAGACTTTTCTCCAGTTGTCTAACAATATCGATGACAAATTGACAGTGCTCAGAATCACACAATTAAATTTTAGTTTAAAGCAATTTTAATCAATTCAAATTTTGCTCTAAACCGTAGAATGCGATCATTAATTTTCTTTTAGATGTACATATAAATATATATTGTAAAACCATAGTTATAAAAGTGAAATTATTTAAGTTAAACTTACGTTAACTAGTTCAGTATAAAGAGTAGAAAACGTTTTTCCTAAAAGAGAATTTATCGTAAATGCATGTTTTTTTTTTTATTTCATTGTGTCGCCAACCCAGCGATAAATCGCCAAAACACGAAATTTTCATAATTTTTTTTACAGACGTTATATCGAGGTTCCGCAGCAATTTTTTTTATAAACGTATATATCCTCATGAGAAGAATATTCTGTAATTTTTTCAAAATTTTCTGAGTATGCGCTTATGGAGACCTTCCTTGTTAGATCTTTTCAGATTAGAAACGGGGTAAACGTCTCGAGTAGGCATTCCACACAGGGCTGTAGCTAGAAGTGAATAATAGGGGGGGGGGGGTAAGAAAATGTAGGGGAGGCTCATATTTTTTTTCTCTTTCTGACACATGCACGCACAAATAAACACACACACATACAAATATATGTGATCAAAGTATTATATAGAAAGATAAATTAGTGCGTATTCATATTGCAAGCACTATATTTCTTATTAAACTGTTTAAAATAACTTCATTTTATACTAAAAAAAAACAAGTTGAAAAATGTACGTCAAACGTGACAAATGAGGTGCGTTCGTACTATAGCTAGTTATATAAATATTCCGATCTGGATGATTTTTAATTCTGTGAAATGAATTATATCGTCTGCAGATTAATTTCTATAATAAAATAAGTATCTCGGTCGCTTGGCGATTCTTCGAAAGCTCCTATAAAAATAAAGCACCAATTTAAAAAAAAATCAAATTTCTTAATAAATGTTTTTATTAATATTTTCTAAAGTTTTGACTCGAATTTTAAGAAAATTGAAATGTCTCGACAAAATTCTGCAAATATAATATATCTTAAATTTCAAACCATTCGGTTGGGTAGTTTTTGCGTTGTTATATGCCGACGGACGGACAGACAAACGGACGGACCAGACGACGACAATAGGTGCTACGTATTTATATAATTACGAACACACCTAAAAAAGACTGCAGAATAAAAATTTCCAGTGTATAACTATTGTATAATTATACTGGTGAAATAATAAGTGATGATGTCAACAAGTAAATAAAAAGCTTTCTGTTCACCTGTTTCATAAAGAGTTGCAACCTTTAATTTTTTTCTGAATATTCCATTCCCTTAAGGATTCTAAAGTTGTAATTTTATATGATAAAAAAAAATTAACAAAATCAAGGATGTATTTTGCATTTTTAAATTATTATTGTTTTTATACACTTATTTAAACTAATTTAAAACACTTATTCGCAGTTTTTATAAAAATATTACCATTTAGTATTTGTGCAAAACTGTAAAAGAGCACCAATACTAAGTTCGATTTTTGAAAAGAGTTTCATTTGGTGACCTTGGAATCTTTCCCAGATGGGGCTCAAATTTTTTTAGGGGGGGGGGGGGGGCTGAGCCTCCTTTGTCAACCCTTCTACCTACGGCCCTGATTCCACGATAAACTGGACTTTCACTTTGACACATGACTCTAAAAGACTGTTTATCTCAAAAATTTCTTAGAAGATACCATTTCATTGTCGCCCTGAAGATTACAAAAGTTCATTGTTTATAAGATAAGATAGTCACAGAATATTCAGAATTGAAATACAATGATTATTCACGAAGTAACGACTAGATAATCTGAAAAAAAGAAGGAAGAATTTTCGTTAGTATTTGTTAGAACATAAAACAATATTCATGAATGATATAAAAAAGTGAAATATTTCTTAGCAAAAAAGAAAAAAAATGATAATTAATCTATCAAGTTGAGTCGTTACACTGTAAAATAATAATAAAAAGTAATCGGATATGTCAATGTCAAAACTATCTCACACAGGTTTCGCATACACTAAAAACAAATCAGCACCAACTTATGTCAACGTCTAACTGAATCTGAAGTTTGATGAAAATCCGTAAATTTTAGTTCTTGAGATATAGTTATGTTAAAAATCCTGAAAATACTAGCATAGCAGCGCCACCTCTTGGGATATTTACACCAAAACATAATCATCATTTATTTATGTCAAGGTCTAACAGAATCTGAAGTTTGACGAAATTCTGTGCATTAGTTCTTGAGATATAGCTATCGTGAAAATCATAAAAAACTAGCATAGCAGCATCACCTGTTGGGATATCTACACTAAAACTTAATCAGCGTCTGTTTATGTCAAGGTCTAACTGAATCTGAAGTTTGATGAAAATAAGTTCATTAGTTCTTGGGATAGAGCTATTGCGGAAATTGCGAAAAATGCAGTGCCACCTGTTGGGTGATTTACACCAAAAACTAATCAGCACCAATTTATATCAGGGACTAACTGAATCTAATTTTTTTTTAATTCCATGCAGCAGTTCTTGAGATAGAGCGCCCACAAACTTTTTGTCACATACAGACAGACAGAGTCGCAGACTCACAGACAGACATTTTCTAAAAATAATCTAATTGTGTTTAGGACCATCTAAAACGTATAAATCCGTCGAAAACCGGAACTCGAAAAATTTAATGAATCCAATACTTTCTTCTTGTAAACGTAGAAGAAAGTAATAATAATAATAATAATAATAATAATAGTAATAATAATAATAATAATAATAATAATAATAAAACACATGTTTCTAGTCTAAGAATATATAATAGAACCACGAAAGAAAATATACAATAATAACCTCTTCAGAGTGACTAACGATACCGAAAAGCGTTCTTTATCTTTAAGAAACCTTAGAAACCAATATTCTTTGGGGATTTAGCCATTTACTAAAACATTCTTTTGCTGCTACTTATTTTCGGAAACGTTCCCGAGTAGTTTTTTTAGTGTATTAATGAGTGTTTGCAACCCACAATATATATTTTTTGGGTGCTACCCATTCTCAAGTAAACATTTTCATGGTTAATAAACATGTTTTACAGACAAACATAATAAATTAGCAGCATTAACATTCAAATTAATGTTATTTTGTTACTCTTACATAATTTAATTACGCTGCAGTTGGAAATCTTTAATTGAGAATAGTTCCTAAAAATCGATATTCCGGGTAAAGAAACTCGATTAATATATATTATAAAGACTGCTCGGGTACGTTTCCGAAAGTTAGTGGCAGCAAAATATACTTTGTTTTTATAAATGATTCTTTAAGTCTCGAAAATATATTGGTTTCTGAGGTTTCTAAAGATAAAGAACGCTTTTCTGAATCATGGGTAACTCGGGAGAGGTTACTGTACATTTTCGTTCATGGTTATATCATATTTTGGTATATAAAGCCACATTTGACTTTTTCAGTTTTGTTCCATCTTTACAAGAAGAAAGTATTGGATTCATGAAAAATTTCGACTTCCGGTTTTCGACGGATTTGTACGTTTTAGAAGGTCCTGAACACGAATTGACTGTTTTTAGAAAATGTCGGTGTCTGGCTATCTGTCTATCCGTGTGTGTGTTTGTGTGTGTGTCTGCATGTAACAAAAATTTTGTGGGCACTCTATCTCAAGAACTAATGCACGGAATTTAATAAAACTTTAGATTCAGTTAGACCTTGATATTAATTGGTGTTGATTCGTTTTTGGTGTAAATCTCCGTAGAGGTGACCCTGCTATGGTGCATTTTTCATGATTTTCGCAATAGCTCCATCTCTAGAACTAATGCACGGATTTTCATCAAACTTCAGGTTCAGTTAGATGTTTTCCAAAGTTTCTACTGATTAGGTTTTGGTGTAAATAACCCAAAAGGAGGCACGGCTATGCTGCATTTTTCAGGAATTACACGATTTTAGGGATAGTCACATCTCAAGAATTAATGCACGGAATTTAATAAAACTTCATATTCTGTCAGACCTTGACATAAGTTGGTGATGATTAGGTTTTCGTGTAAGTCATATAACAGGTGGCGCTGCTATGCTGCCTTTTTAGGTGCGTTCGTAATTATATAAATACGTAGCACCTATAGTCATCGTCTGGTTCGTCCTCATATAACAGCGCAAAAACTACCCAACCGAATAGTTTGAAATTTAATATATAGAATCGTTGCAGAATTTTTCGGTGTCATTTCAAATTTTATTAAAATCGAATCAAAACTTAAAAGGATATTAATAAAAGTTTTCTTTATTCTATTAAATCTTATCATACGTAATCTATATAGTAAAAGCGCAAGTCATGTGACTGAGGAAAACAAATACGGGCTAACCACATCTTTTTCCATATGCTAAGCGGCCATTTTTATTCAAAATTATTTTTTTGAATTAAATTGCATAAAAGCTACATTTTTAGAAAGATCGTTCAAAAAAATGGTTTGCTTGGGAGATGAGATACGTTAAAAAATATATTAGATTTTGAGATAACTTCTGTGAAAATTAGATTAACAGTCGAATACCTCAATCCATTAAACAAAAGATTCATTTATCGTGAGTCATAGAAATATTAAGCCATGGAGGTAATAATTCGCAAAGTAAGATCTCCATGGTGAATTATACAGCGCTGTCTGGTGTCGAATAAAAAAATTCGCATCTGTAAACATGGCATACGTAATAAGAAATAAAAAGGCATCCTCATTTCGTTCTTAGCAGACGACATAATTTATTTCCCTGAAATAATGACGATGATTTTTTATATTGTAAAACTAGTTATAGCACGAAACGAACGCACCTCATTTGTGACGTTTAACGTACAATTTCCAGCTTGTTTTATTCTAAAATGGACAGTTAAAAAAATTACGCTTTTTGAAATATTAACTTGTATGAGATAGGAGAAAGTTTTGAGATTGTCTCATCCGACTAGTTTATAATGTATACATAAAATTGAAAGTGGATAAAAAAGATGAAGCCATTTATTTAGAAAGTCAAACATAACTTAAATCGATATCAAACGCACATAAAATATTACCACTCTTATAAGAGTGGAAGAGAGTCTTATAAGAGATTATTACCATCTATAGATGGTTTTATATTTGTATACTTTGTGTGTCCCTGAAATAAAAAGAATTACAATATCTATTGCAAGGGGAAAAAAAACAATAATAATTTACCAAGTTCTAGTAACATACCTAAATTTCGTAGCAATAGTTTTAACTTAAACTCTCTTTGTACGTAATTAAATAGTGATTAAAACTGTGGGATAGAGATACTTGGCAAAATTATTATTATTATTATCATAATTATTATTTTAAAGAACTTCTTTTTTAAGCAACATACTAAAGTTTTCTTAAATTTCAGAATAGTGAAGTGACTATGTACTTCAAGACATAAACGCCAACACGAGTGAATCTAAACTTTTAACAATAGCTTGTTATAGATACCAATGTATACTCGAATCCGATTTCGGAGTCCGGTTAAAAAATTATAACCATTTCAAATAGTTTTCAGTATGTTATATTCAACTACAATAATGTAAATTTAGTGGCTCTGGGAGTATGTTTAGAGAGTTCAATAGTTTTGAAAAATCTATATTTAGGGATATCAAAGTTGCCATTTTTCTAAAATATTAAACACGTATTTTTCCGTTTTTCAATCTGATGTGCCCCACCAGTGGCTGAGAGGTTCTGCTCTCGAAGCTGGTAGACGGGAGGTGCTGGGTTCGATCCCAATCGAGCCCGTCGGCCTAATCTTTTGGAGTTTTCGTGGTTTTCTTCGAGCCGTGGATTTATCCATGCGTAAATACGGGTTAGGTTCCCTTAGAAAGACCCCCACGAAGGGCACTCCCCCTGGGCCTATATCCCTAGTGTAGATAATTGGCCGTCAATAATCAACCCAACCCAACTCAATCTGATGTATATTTCTCGAGTTATTGGAGCGTTTCCAGACATTGCAATGGTAACGATTCTCACAGCATTGCACGCGATTACAGCGACATCTACAATGTTTCGAAGAAAATATTCAGTACAAAAGTTACGTATTTTTTCCCGTAGAATCCGAATCTGCAGTAAAAAATGGGGGTCATCATTTAAGATTTCAAAGTTGCCCCCCTTTCCCCCCGGGGAGGGGGGGCAACTTTCATATCCCTAAATAGATTTTTCAAAAATAGTGAACATGCATTTTGCCGTTTTTCAATACGATGTATATTTCTCGAGTTATTTGACCGTTTTCCGACTTTTTGGACACCCTGTATATACATTTTTTTATTATTATTTTTTAATTATTTTTTATTTTTTTTTTTACTTCGGGTTTGTATTTGAATATTTCATTTTCGGGTAGAAGTGTGTCAAGGTTGAAGTCGGGTTTTGGGCTGACAATTTTTTGTTGTTGTTGTTGTTGTTGAGTTTGGGTTAATTTTAAGCAGAATTTTCGGGTTCGGGTCGGATGCAACCCGACCCCTCCAGAACTCTAACGTATACAAGGAATGTACGATGGTAGTTATTACTTTCGTCATCAAACTGAAATTTTTATTTAATTAAATTTCCGACGGATTATTTTAACTTCTTCTTCTACTTTAGTGATTCTCAAACGGTGTGCCAGAGCATATCGATGTGCCATGAAATGTTTCATGTGTGCCAAGAAAATTTTCAGTTAAGTTCTAAAGTGAGATTTAGTGTGATAAAAGGCCCTAGATATTTATGATTGGAGCCTGCTGACAATATAAGTTCTATCAATGTTGTATTTGAAGGGAAAGATGGAAATATTTAATAATGTAATTATCTTTATCTAATTAAAAGGATTTGTTTTTATTTAATTTAAAGTTTTAACATCAATTTAAAAAAGTATTTTCCTAACCTTTCTTTTCATTTCCTCGAAACCCATTCTCACACACTACAGGATTGATTTAAGTGATTTCTAGGACCTCGCGTTTTGGACAGGAAACTTTTATTTAGAGACCAATCTAAGCATTAAATATAAAAATAATGATTTTGTTTTAAAATGTAGATACTAGATGGCAGCACCAAAACTTAGAAGATGATTGCAAGCAGCCATGTAAGAAGGAAGCTGAATGGAATCTATATCGTGAAGTTTGCAGCTTTATACATTAATTTCACTAAAATAATCGAATTAAAAAGTATATCCTGTTATACACAAGAATTCCAATTTGAGAAACAGTTTGCCTCAATATTTGAACTATCACTTTATGCACATAAAAAAAAAAAATTAAGATAAAAGTGATAAATATTGCAAAAATTGTTTATGAAAATTACGCTTTCTTACATAATTAAATTTTCAGTCAGAAAATACATCTTTATGCACAGAATTTGTACTTAGCTGTGTGATATAATTATTCTTGAAGGTTACTTAATATTTTAATCCTCGTAAATAGAAAGTGATTATTTCAGCAATTGTCTAGAATGTAAGAAAAGTTTACGGTCCAAAATTATACCTTCAAATAAAAAAATTCTATTAGCCTCATTGGGGAATAAATAATAAAAAAAAAATCCCATATAGACGATGCTGTAAATTTTTTCAAAGGTGATATGTAAAAACAGGGCCTATGCGTACCCTAAGCAAACAGGAACCTAATGTGACTCATGGACGGAAACATGACAAGGGACCTTATATAATGTATTCTAAGAAGAAAATTGAAAAATTTTCATTTATATAACTTTTATGTATAATCGAAATGTAATTATATTTAGGCTTCATATTTTTTTATAGAACATTTTACCATATTTTAAAAGATTGACCTGCCATAATGTATGATAGAAAATTGGCAACTGAATAAAGATATTAAATACAGACATTAAAATTAAGATATAGAATATGCTTTTTAATACATATTTAGGGCTTTTTTAATGCTATACTAAGTCATTTTTTTAAATTACAGGATGTCAGATTTATGTATAATAGTACAAGTATGCAATTATAGAATGCAATATTAGAAACCTTGTAAGCGAAGTAAATGCATTTTAGAGTTTTTGGGAACTTTTTACAATAAATAATATTGGACAATATCGTTAGGTCTGAATTGGTTTAATGGTTTTTTTTAAAAAGGGATTATATTTTTGAAGGGAAAAAAAATATGTTCATGATCATTCGCATCTTGCTACATATATATATTATATATTCGCATATATATATATATATATATATATATATTCGCATACATATATTCGCTACATATATATTCGCAACTTGTGTACAACACAAATCGATGTAAATAATAAAAACTCTATTAGTTTTTTTATTTTATTTACCGACTAGCTGATCTGTCCAGCGTTGCCCGGTTCCGTCAACAAGTAGTACGAATAGCAAATTAGGATATTTTAACTCTTTGAGGTCAAGATTATAGTGATTTTTGACAAAGCTTTAAAGTTTCACGGCGTAAAATAATTAATGTGAAATTTTTGTATTTGGTAGCGCCATCTACCGAATGTGAAATCAAGTGTTCTTACACGTCAAATTTTGTATGTATGATTCATTTTTTTTCTTTTAAAGAATAATTAAAAAGAAAAGCTGTTTTTCTTAAATTTCAGATTTACTCTTACACTTCATGTTTGTTTAAAGCATAAAATCACAGAAGACAGATTTTTCTGTTAAAATATCGCGTATGTTTATCCGTTTGTAATGAATAAAGAATTTGAACTAATATATACTTGTTAGTTAAAACTAATTATTTTTCGTATTTAATACTTTGGAAATTTTTTCATAGAAAAAGCAGCATCAAAACTTATAAAGATATAAGAAGGAAGCTAAATGGAATCTATATAATGCAGTTTGCAACTTTATATACTAATTTCACTAAAATCCCCAAATTTGACTAATTATTTTTGTTTGAAAGAAACATGTTTTAGAGGATTTCTTGAAAATTTTTACACCTCACGAAATTTTTTTCAAACAGCTTCTAAAATTATTATACAAGGATAATAATAATAATAATAATAATAATAATAATAAAACTATTATAATAATCTACACATGAAATTAAAAACAGAAAAACCTTCTTACGGCTCGTATAAGGAATAAAAGCTACCAAGCATATAATTTTATCCAAGATAATTTAATTGAATCTGTAATCAATTATTTTAGTTAAATAAAAAATATTTTTTGAAATAAATATATGAAAATGTTTTTTTTATATAATATTCTTGCAAAATAAATAAAGGTAGCTCGTTATTTGCTTTTATTCCTCTTATTACTGTTAGCCTGGTCATAAAATTGTTCATTAAACTTAGATAATATATATATATGTATACGTTTTTTTTTTATTTAATCAAGTAACTTTTAAAAAAAAAACTTTACTGCAATGCAAAATTTTGTAAAAATGAACGTCTTATGACTGTAGCAGTATTTCTAAGCCATCAAATCAAAATGTTAATTCGAAATTTATTTGTAAGTTTATTTATCTAAAAATAAACACCACAAGTATGCTCTTTCAATACTCTGTTTTTTTTTTTTTTTCGTTATTGAAAACTGGTTCAAGGTAGGACAGAACTCATGATTGCTATGCCTTTTGCCCAATCATAGCTATACACGTTTCAACATTCCGTTGACTTACCCAGAGTTGAATAACCGTGGATCTGAAGTTAACGAAGAATTCGAAATATCAATCGGTAGTTAGATTTGCTAAACTATGGGGTTACTCAACTGAGAGTTGAAGGTTGGTGGAGAATTCACCGGTAAAAATCGCTATACGAAACCATTCCTCTGGTACCCCTTTCATCTTTCGGAAATTAAATATAGAGGCGGACGTCGAAGCTAAAGTAAATTCAATAACACACCCCAAATGTCTGGATCAATTGATTAAAAGCTGATCAGTTTTTGGTCAAAATTAAAAATAAGTTACCGTCCGATTTTCGCAAAATTTGCATTTTCGGAATCAGAAAAATAAACTACGTACATACTGTGAGTTTCGAGTCAATACCTCCAATAGATTTCTTAATACTCGAGGATGAGTGAAAATAAGAATATTTCGCTGTCTGTGATTATCAAATTCGTAATTTTTTTTTGTGGTTTCGATAAAAATAGTTATTTTAGGTGCGCATTCTGTTCTAAACAAACCTCTTTCCGAACGAAACTCCGGCACTCGTCCATGCTGCCTATGGCATTGTATAGCTGTTTTTTTCTACTTGCCATCAATATTGCATCAAAATCAAGGGGTGATAAAAAGTTTCAAAGTACAGTATCGCACAAGAATAATGCAAAAAGTTATCATTGGTGCTTGGGAGCAATCAACTCATGCCAAAAACACAACTTACGGGAAATCATATCAGAAATTTCCAAAGCATGGGAGTATGGTGTTTCAGATCGTACTACGCGTAACAGTTTTGCCAAAGCACGATTCTTTATCAGCAATGAGAATTCGGCAAGTACGGAGGACGACATCTTCTTAGGGGAATTTCTATAAACTGATACAATAGAATCGGCTGGATTCGCACGCTGCACCTCCCGTTTTCAAATGGGAGGCGTTGCTTTTACGTTACTAATGCTTGATTACCTATATGTATTTTTTATCACTTATAACACTGCACAATTCCTTGGTAATTATATCTATAGAATCCGTAGCAAAATGGTTGAAAAATGGATTAAATACATAATACATTATCCTATTTGTACAAAAATCGGTACAGTTCTGACAATCGTCTGTAACATATTCGCCCAATGGGAGCGCAATCGGAAGTAGCGTTTGGTAGCTATCGTGTTCACTCTCACATATACGCACGAATCTGATTAGAATATTTTCCTTCACTGCAAAAAATAATTGTTGATTTTACAGTACAAAACTGGCATCCCAGCTGCCAGTATTATACCGTAAAATTAACAGTATTAAACAGTAAAATAAGCAGTAATACGCTGCCGCTCAAGCAGTAATACGCTACCGCGCAGGATGCCAGTTTTATACTGTAAAATCAACAATTATTTTTTTGCAGTGTAACACTATTTGGTCGGAGAGCAAGTATGTAGATACAGCTGAGGGAAAAGGCTAAAATTAACGACGCGACGATGGGCTGATTGGTGATTTTCTTTCATTTGGTTCTGAAGTTGAGACCTAGACATCGGAAAGACTAACCGAATCAGATATTTTGGACAGTTTGAAAAACTAGTCGGATGTGCCAATCCCAAAACATTTTTCTATCTTACAAAGGTTTCGTATACACTAAAAAAAACCAGCACCAATTTATATTAAGGTCTAACTGAATCTAAAGTTTTATTAAATTCCGTACATTAGTTCTTGAGATATGACTATTGCTAAAATCGTGTAAATCCTGCAAAATGCAGCATAGCAGCGCCACTTGTTGGGAGATTTAGACCAAAACCTAATCAACAACAACTTATGTCAACGTCTAACTGAATCTGAAGTTTGATGAAAATCCGTGCATCAGTTCTTGAGATATAGTTACCGTGATGATAATTAAAAAAAAGTAGCATATCAGCGCCACCTGTTGGGCTATTTACACCAAAACGTAATCAGCATCTCTTTACGTCGCAAGGTCTAACAGAATTTGAAGTTTGATGAAATTCCGTGCATTCGTTCTTGAGATATAGCTATAGTAAAAAAAAAAATTGAAAAAAGTGGTATAGCAGCGCTACCTGTTGGGATATCTAAGCCAAAATGTAATCAGCGTCTATTTATGTCAAGGTCTAACTGAATCTGAAGTTTGATCAAAATAACTGCTTTAGTTCTTGAGATAGAGCTATTGTAGAAATCGTAAAAAATGCAGCATAGCAGCGCCACTTATCGAGCGATTTTCACCAAAAACTAATCAGCACCAATTTATATTAGGGACTAACTGAATATAAAGTTTTAAAAAATTTCGTGCATTAGTTCTTGAGATAGAGCGCCCACAAAATTTTTGTCACATACAGACCTTCTTACGGATACACTTAAAAACAGTCAAATCGTGTCCAGTACCTTCTAAAAAGTATAAATCTGTCGAAAACCGGAAGTTTAACAGTTTAACAGACAGACAGAGTCACAGACAGACATTTTCTAAAAACAGTCAAATCGTGTTCAGGATCTTCTAAAACTTATAAATCCGTTGAAAACCGGAAGTCGAAAATATTCATGAATCCAATACTTTCTTCTTGTAAAGATAGAACTATAATCGAATTAATTATAATAACTGTATGTGTGCATTATATTTTTCCATATACATCAATTGTAGTAAAGTATTTGTATAAAATATGCTAGCCAATAATAACCCATCATATTTAACCAATAATAATTTTAGGCATGGTGCCTGCACCGTATTTGTAAATAGCTTATCTGGAAATTGTATATTCTGTATACATTGAAATAATAATAATAATCGTATGTATGAAAGTAATAACTGTATTATCAGACAAAATTCAATTACTTTCACTACAAAGAAAATCACATGTAAAAGTGAAACTTCTGAGTAGAAGAAAAATATTATATTGTATATTCTATTGTATTTATTGTATTTATTGTATATTCTATTGTATCTATATTGTATTGTAATATTATATTGTAAAATTCTGTAACTGTGGTCTCGCTGGTGATAGAGGCGTGTCAGCCCCTCAGGATTGCACACAAACGCTAAGACTTAAGCCGGGTTTCCTGAGGTGGTCATCCATGTAAAGATAGAAGAAAGTAATAATAAGAACGAAAAATCATGCGTCAAGCATAGATTATGAAACACTTTCCAACCCGTCCATAATACAATAACTAAACTTCACCGTTTAATAAGGTGAAAAATGATGTCTAAGTAAACAAGGCCAAAGTCAAACCGGGCGGGGAGGCCTACCTTTCTGCTTAAGCTCAACTAGCCCCGCCCAGTCTAAGTAAATAATTTGGAAAACGCATAACCTATTTGAAAATCTGATTTCAGGAATTATCATCAATATTCGAAAAAATATCCGAATTCTTTTGAATATGAGTTCTGTATATGATCTGTATATTTACATATATACTACATCGAATACTAAAAGTTAGTGATGAAAATGATCAGGATGCTGAAATCAACAAACTTTCCCATGATGAAATGTTAAAATAATTTCAAGCAATCTGATGTGGAATACAGTTTGGAAAAAAAAATACGCCCGAAAGATTTTTAAAGCATTGCAATGATGTAGATATAGAGTATAAAAAACCACTTTTTCGAATAAAAAAGACTAAATTAACAGACCTTTTTCAATAATTAAGGCTTTTTCTAAATACAAATATTTTTCTCCGCAAAACTCCTTTAAACGTTAAAGTACACTGGCATGTATGACTGTTGAAGTGATTTGGAATCGAATAGTTTTTCACTTTTCGATAATTTAGTTACATCTTGAGTTATAAGCGATTTTTGTCTTATAACGATCTTATTCGGGTGGAAATTTGGTTCAAAGTACTAACTTTGACAGCGTTTTCTGCTAGATCTTCCGTCTTTAACGAGGAATGGAAAAAAGTATTCATAGCTTCTGAATAAGAACACCTCTCAATCTTGTGCATTTACAAACAGAAATGGATTCAGATATGTGTCATAAATTAGCCATTTTGGATTTGAGAACAGCTTAAATTGAAGGCCCCTTGTTAGCAATGTATGCTTAAATTTACTGTGTTATAATAAATTTGGTAATATACAAAAATTAATTTACTAATTTTAAATGTAAATCTATTTTCTTATAAATTAAAAATACAGTGTGTTTATTCGAATGTTTTTTATTCTTCTTTTCTTCTACAAATATTTATTTCTTTTGGGTGAATAAAATAAACAAAAATAAGAACAAAAACCATGCATCAGGCACAGGTTATGACACACGTAACAATACTAACAGAATATTATTGAGAAATTTCGTTGTTTCAAGCAAATGAAATACAGACAAATTTTCATGCAAATGAAATGTATTTTTCACACAAATGTGATATATAAAAAAGGAACTTTAAAAAGAAATTCATAACTAAGTGAAAATCCTTTTTCAGCAATTGCTCTCTACATCCGTTAATTTCCGTTGATTTCAGTGAATTCTTTTGTGTAGCTCTGTATGCTATCTATAGAATTTATACACACCACCTAATAATACTTAAAATTATGTATGTTTAAAAAATACATACCACAGCGGAAATGCACTTCCAGCAATTATCGATCATAATCAATCCTGTAAGCAAATATTTTGTGCATCTCTGTAAATGAACGATAAATTCTACGCACTCCATAATCCATATACAACATGTTGTAGTGTAGCCCTTTTTAATTTCATTACATTTGAACTATCATAATATCATTAAAACGCACCGCAGACGATTATCTCCATATATAATGTAATGAAATTCTTGTAAACGCGAACTATAAATTCTACTTATTCTATTCTTCTGAGAAAGCACGTTGTAGACCATCTCAGTAAAGCATATTAATCTCACTATGGTTGAAATATCGCAAGATAAATAAAATGCACCGCAAACGATTTTTCTTTGTAGATTATAATGTAATAGAATTATTTAGTGTGTTCCTGTAAATGAATTATAAATGCTACACACTCCATTTTCAACACTGAACATTCTATAGTAAACCTGAATAACATTTAAAAATTACACGGCAATCCGAGTATATTTACGAGAGTTAGAGTTGTTAGACAAACAGATAGCAGACTGACAGACGGACAAACACGTCTATAATTTTAGACAAATTTTCATGCAAATGAAATGTATTTTTCACACAAATGTGATATATAAAAAAGGAACTTTAAAAAGAAATTCATAACTAAGTGAAAATCCTTTTTCAGCAATTGCTCTCTACATCCGTTAATTTCTGTGAATTCTTTTGTGTAGCTCTGTATGCTATCTATAGAATTTATACACACCACCTAATAATACTTAAAATTATGTATGTTTAAAAAATACATACCACAACGGAAATGCACTTCCAGCAATTATCGATCATAATCAATCCTGTCAAAGAGTATTTTGGCACTTAAGTTAAAAGACAGACAGACAAACCTAATTCATAAACGCTTTTCAACTGTGTTGGAAAGTGTTTAAAATGAATATAATTTATAAAAAAGGAGTAAAAAATTACTTTTTTATATGATTTTCTTAAAATGAATTAAAAATCTGTCTTTATGCAGTTTAAAGTATCTAAAGAGACGAATTTCTATTCAACGAATTTCTATATAACGAATCTTTTTGCTGGATTTAGTGCCTTCGTTAAATAAGAAATCTGACAGTATCATTCATTTAGCAGTTTGAGAAAGCTATGGCGTAATTTTTCGAACCATTTTAGAGTTAATGGTCAATTTGACTACCTCATACATGCTAATATTTTAAAATTCGCTATCACACCGCCAATGAAAATGGCACAAAAATTGCTCTTACAGCAACCCCTTTCGGCCGAATATCTCCAAATTCAAGAAAGATCTACTGGCCATAGTCACAAACCTATAAAAAAAATTTGGTTCAATTCTATGCATAACTTCATACACTTTTTGATGGTACAATAATGAAAGTGGCACAAAAATCGCTATTACCGTGTCCCCTTCCGGCGGAATATCTTCAAATACAAGAAGAATTTACTGGCCATAGTCACCAACCTAAAATAAAAAAAAAAAACAGTTCAATTCTATGCATAACTTCATACACATCCGCATTTAACACTTACTTGTCTGACGATACAATGAGGATGAACAGACACAGAGGCGGACAGACAGATATTTTGTATAAACATGTTTTTCTGGATCTCTGACCTCTAAAACATGTCAATCTGTCGAAAAAAATTTTAGATTATAATACTTTCTTTTATTATAGATAGAAGAAACTAAAACTATCGAAATCATTTTACTTCACAGAATAAACCAGATATGTGTGTATTCAGCTTATTTTCATTTAAGTACGAAGCAGTAAAAGCAATATAACTTAAATGAAGACTTAAGTTAAAAAAGGAAATTTATTTTTACCAATATCAGCGGTTGATAATAGATACTCAGTGAGAAAGAGAATCTATAAAAACATTTCATTTTATATTAGCTCTCTCATACTGTATATAAGCCAGATGCAAGATATAAATCTAAAATAAGAGAATGATAAATTTTATAGTTTTTATTTTCTCCCACACAAAACTAGATGTTATTATTCCTAAGGAGTATATACAGTTCTCACCTGCCGAGAACATAAAAGGTGAATTCAAAAATAATAGTTGACAACATAAAAACAGTAACTGTAGTTTTTCCATTAATGCTGCAGAATTCTTTATTTTGGGAATTTCATTTCATTTACAATAAAAAAAAACTCTACAGCAACATCACATAAACTGAAATATACATATATATAAAAGTTTTCATCGTTTTTTTAGGTGAGTTCGTAATTATATAAACACATAGCGCCTATAGTCGTTGTCTGTCCGTCCGTCCGTCTGTCCGCATATAACAGCGCAAAAACTACCCAACCAAATGGCTTGAAATGTAATATATATAATCGTTATAGAATTCTGTCGAGTCATTTCAAATTTTATGAAAATCGAATCAAAACTTAAAAATATATTAATAAAAATATTTATTAAGTAATTTGATTTAAAAAAAAATTGGTACTTCCTTGTTATAGCAGCTTCCGAAAATTATCGTCAAGCGACCGAGATGTATCGCCAAGTTTTATCTGATATGTATGGCGTTATTGTCATATACGACGTATATGACATTTTATAACCTCTATGACCAAGTTGTAATCACATTCTTCATTCTATTAAATCCTATGATATGTAATTAATTCAATGATATCCCATGATAGGTAATTATTCTAGGTTGCTATGGTGATTACGTCCTATTTAAGATGGAGTCCTATTATTTCCGTATTACTGAATTTAAAAACCGAATTTGTATACTAAAATTGTTTAATTATAGCAATCCTATAATCTACCAAAGTTTTTTGGATAGATGTTATTGGATAAATATATTATAATTGGAAAAAAAAGTCTAAGTATGGATTTCAAATTCTGAAATTTTCAAAGCTAGGCTTAAGTTTCCCATTGGAGTTTTCGGTAAATGTAACAAAAGATAAAACATTGCCAATTTGAAATGTAATTATTTTATTACGAAAACTAATTATATCATAATAACAGACGATATAATTCATTTCACTAAAAATAATTACAGTACGAACGCACCTCATTTATCACGTTTGACGTAATTTTTAAAACATTTTTTCTTTAATTTGTTTTATGCTCATTATAGGGTATATGTGCCAGTAATGGACACCCTTAAGGAATTTCTCTAAAAATTATTTTTTAATTAATAGTTATAATTGTTATATTCCACATTTCTTAATATTATATTAATCTACCAACAATATTTAACCAGGCTCATAGTCACATTTCCCGATGTGAATCGAAATTTAATTGTAAATAACAGAAATAAATCAAAACACCCTAAATTCCAGTAATGGACACCCCACAAAAAGTAATAGATAATTGATATTATGATTGTATTTAAAACTAGAATTTAAAGAAAGCATATTAATGAAATAAAAAAAGCTGAATTTTTATTGGTTATTTTTTTATTAACCAAAAATATTGAAGGTGGCCCATTACTGGAAGGCGGTCCATTACTGGCACATCTACCCTATATATTTTTTATCACTCTTGAATACAAAAATAAAACCAATATTGATTTTTAAATATTTTTTTGGAATTTAAAAGCAAATATCTTCAAAGGACATAAGATATTAAAACATCAAGAATAAAAAGGTCATGCGTCACACATAGATTATGGTACACTATATAACAATAACATATAAATCCCCCCCCCCCCCCCCCATTAAAATCCGAATACATTTACGAGAGTTAAAATACGGCAGACAAATGGTAGACATAGGCAAATGGCAGACAAACAAACTGAATTCATAAACGCTTTTCAACTATGTAGGAATGTATTTAAAATAAATATAATTTATAAAAAAAAAATGCGCAAGAAATTACTTTTTTTATATGATATTTTAAAAAATTAATTTAAATATGATTTTACGCAGTTTAAAGTATTTAAAAAGGTATTCTCAATTTAACGAATTTCTATAAAACGAATATTTTTGCTTGATTTAGTAGATCCTGAAATAAGAAATCCGACAGTATCTTTCATTTAGCAGCTTCACTAAGCGACGGCGTAATTTTTCGAACCATTTTAGAGTTAAATGGTCAATCTGTTCACAACATAAAAAATATCGAGAAATCATTCTACTTCACTGAACAAACCAGATGAGAACTCCACTTATTTTCATTTAAGTACGAAGCAATAAAAGCAATATAACTTAAATGAAGGCGTTAAGTTATAAAAGGAAATTTATTTTTACCAATATCAGCGGTTGATAATAGATTCTCAGTACGAAAGAATCTGTAAAAACATTTCATTTTATATTAGCTCTCTCATGCTGTATATAAGCCGAGAGTATGCGAGATATAAATCTAAAATAAGAGAACAATAAATTTTATAGTTTTTCTTTCTTCCATACAAAACTTAATGTTATTATTCCTAAGGAGTATATATAGTTTTTACCTGCCAAGAACATAAAAGGTGAATTCAAAAGTAATATTTGACAAAAAAAAAAAAAAAAAAAGTAACTGTAGTTTCTCCATTAATGCTGAAGAAGAGATTACTTAATTTTGTGAGTCTCATTTCGTTTGACAATAAAAAAATTTCTACAGCGACATCACATAAACTGAAATATATCAAGGAAAAAAAAGTTTTCAGTGGTTTTTTATTTTTTATTTTTATTTTATCACTCCTGAATAAAAGAACAATGCCAATATTGATTTTTAAATATTTTTTGGAATTTAAAAGCAAATATCTTCAAAGGACATAAAATAATAAAAATAACAAGAATCAAAAGGTCATGCGTCGCACATATTTTAAGGTACACTGTATAACAATATTATATATATATATATATGTATATATATATATATATATATATATATATATATAACCATAAATGAAACATTATCATAACACCAACTTAAACAATGAAATAATAATTAAGTATGTAATAATTAGTTGACAATAAAAGATTCCCCAACTCACTGAATTTGGAAACAAAAACATATTAAAAGAATAAGAAATTAAATTAAAAATTGAATTAATGGAATTAAATGAATGAAATGAAATGAAATTTGTGGAATTTAGACAGAATTATCAAGTCCCAAATGCCTAAATACCACAAATAATATGAAATGAGAGGTTTCATCATCATATTAGCCATACATTGCTGAAAAATATGATTTTGGGACTACCTCTCATAAACAATGAAGCAAACCAGTGATAAAATAAAAAATAATACAATATTAAAAAGGAAAGAAGCCATACTTATAATATACAGAGAAAACATTAAATAGAGTCAGAAAGTATAAAATCCATAATGATTAAAAAAGATACCCGTGCACCATAAGAACCAGCATGAAACACAACCATAACTAGGGAATGAATTGCAAAAAAAAAAAAAATCATTACATGTTGCCAATTTTAGAAATATAAAATGCTTTACAATGTTGCCAGAAATAATGTTAGAATAATATGAATATTGTAAAGCAAACAGGAACATTAGTGCTGCCATCTATTGGGAAAAGTGAATGTAATCTGAATAGAAAGTATTGGATGGAAATTAATGTTTAATAATTAAACCAAATTACTATCTTAAATGATAGCAATTAGTTAAATAATAAATAAATGAAATTAATTAATAAATAGAATATCGAATTGCATTAAAGTAATGGATGTATTAATGAATAATTCTATGTTATAAATAAGTAGTAATATGGAAAAATTAATAATTAAAGCAACATAAAAATATATGTACCATTAAATGACAAAAACGATTAAATAACTGTGCCAAAAATGCAACATTACATAAATTAAATTAAAATAAAATACTAAATATTTGAATTAAGATACAAAGAATTTAAAATTAATATTAATTAAATATTGAAATGAATTAGTCACATATAATGTTTCTTCATACAAAGTTAAAATAATTATAAACACTTAATATAAGTGGTAAGGATAGAACGTTTAATAAAAATTAAAACATATTATATTAACACTGTAGAAAAGTATGCATTATATTAGAAGTTAATATGATATTGTCCACCGTAGGTATTAATCCAAATCATTAGATCAAAAACATTCTTAATATTAATGAATATAAATTCATTTAAATTAATTAAATAATGAATATGTAAATCTAACTAAATTAATATACATATAAAAATATCACATCGCAGTCCATTTTAAAATGTGTAATATCAAACAATTGTATAAATCAAAATGCCCCCATTTTTTTATATATATATTAATAATATAAATTAACCATGCGTATTTTTCCATACAACTCCGCCACACACCTCCTCAATCCAACGTCTACCCATGCAACCGTCCTGTTATAATTTTTTTTATTTATAAGATTATATGATTTTTTTATACATTTTTTAACGCATGTGTTAATTTGGTTGTAAATATCATATAAGAACTAACTATATACACTATATTTCCAATGATGACCGGTCACTTGCGATTTTAGACGTTTTGTTAAATATCTGGAAAGATACATGAGGAATTATCCTGAAACTTAAGGAGAGTAAACAACATGACAGACGTCATATATTTCCGCGAAGATTTTTTCTCGAAACCCCATAAGGGCCGTCAACAAATTGAAGAAAAACGAATATATTTTGGATAACCCTGTAAAAACTAATATTGCAAAAGCATTCAAACTGTAGAGTATGATTAAGTGGATTATTGTAATAATTTGGGTTCATTTTTATGAAGATAGTATGTATACTCGAAGAGAAATTCAGGTTTTTATAAGGCAGTCCCAAATTTTATCAAGTTTTTTGCTTATAATTTGCAGAGTTTTTAATATAAAAACAAGTTACTTTCAGAAAATATGACGAACAAAATTGTACACAACACCCTGCAATCCGAATTAATAAATAATAAAAATTGTATGAAAAATGAGCAGGTTTACTAAATATTGTTTCACTGCGCATGCGCGAATTCAATCAAAATATACTGCGCATAATATATTAGCTAAATATATAGACCAACTTTTATGAAAGTCTCAAAAACATAGCTTGAAAATTCTGATAGTAATCGTCGATAGAATAAACTCGAAATTCGCTGTTCCCAAAAGGAAGCAAAAAGATGAGGGGTTGTATCAAATAGAGAATGAGAGACACTTCATTCTTATTATGTCAACTTTCATAAACTAGTATATTTGGATACAACCCCACATCTTTTTTGCTTCCTTTTGGGAACAGCGAAATTCGAGCTTATTCTATCGACGATTACTATCAGAATTTTCAAGCTATGTTTTTGAGACTTTCATAAAAGTTGGTCTATACATTTAGCTAATATATTATGCACAGTATATTTTGATTGAATTCGCGCATGCGCAGTGAAACAATATTTAGTAAACCTGCTCATTTTTCATACAATTTTTATTATTTATTAATTCGGATTGCAGGGTGTTGTGTACAATTTTGTTTGTCATATTTTCTGAAAGTAACTTGTTTTTATATTAAAAACTCTGCAAATTATAAGCAAAAAACTTGATAAAATTTGGGACTGCCTTATAAAAACCTGAATTTCTCTTCGAGTATACATACTATCTTCATAAAAATGAACCCAAATTATTGCAATAAGCCACTTCATCATAATCTATAATTTGAATACTTTTGCAATATTAGTTTTTACAGGGTTATCCAAAAGATATTAATTTTTCTTCAATTTGTTGAAGGCCCCTTATGGGGTTTCGGGAAAAAATCTTCGCGGAAATATATGACGTTTATCATGTTGTTTACACTCCTGAAGTTTCAGGATGATTCCTCATGTATCTTTCCAGATATTTAACAAAACGTCTAAAATCGCAAGTGACCGGTCATCATTGGAAATATAGTGTATTAAGGAATATATGATTTTTTTTGGAAAACAATGTTGTAATGCATCATAGATACGTTTTTTAATATTGTTGTTAATTAGTTGAGAAGAAAATAAACTTTTTATTCTATAAATAAGGTAAAGCCAGGAGAGATGGCGCGGTCGGAGAGATTGCGCACATTGTGGTTTGTCGGGAAGGAGTAGAGTGAGAGTGCAGCGACTCCAGGTAGTTGTACAACAACAGTAGTGGAGTGTCTACTTGAAAGTGCACGTTGATTGCTTTGAGCGTCTTCAATAAAATATTGCTATTTTGTTTTGTTTTCCCAAAGTAAGTGCTCGAATTTTCATAGCTATTCATAAGAATTCCTATACAATGTCAATAGTATGAAATATTTTAAACTTAAACGATTTCTCATAAGCAACTAATCTAGACTAACAATGTGAACA
This sequence comes from Maratus michaelseni, assembly GCA_963931845.1. NCBI lineage: Eukaryota > Metazoa > Arthropoda > Arachnida > Araneae > Salticidae > Maratus > Maratus michaelseni. The sequence goes on along the minus strand of OZ007587.1, from coordinate 377,151,438 downwards.
TCAACGGTTCGTTTTAGTAGTGGCCATGTTTAAATAAAAGGCCGCGCAATCTCCCCTACCGAAATTGGAGAGTTTGCGCATCTGCTACTTAGGAGAGATGGCGCAGTGTTCCCATTAGTTTTCATGCTAGGAGAGATTACGCAGCTTATTGGTAAATTTGCATAAAAAATGAAAAATGAAAATGGACTAATTTTAAGTTAAACGTGTTATTAAGTTACATAATATTATTTTGTAATCTTATCTGAACTTGCTTTTTCTGATTCTTTATTTTTTTTCCTTTAATTAAAATTTTTTAATCGTTTTTAAAATTATTTCCTTTTTCTGATTCTGTAAGCATTAGGTTGAAATATTCATTACCAATACAATAAAATTTGCTCACAAAAACCTTACAGCAATGTCATTTAAGTGTAATTATTATTGTTAACAATTTAATTGTAGTTATTATTAGTAACAATCTCTCCTACCCATGTGCGCAATCACACCAACCCTGTAAGGAGAGATTGCGCAAAATAACTTTCTTGGTTTTATTACAACTGTTCTATTAAATTGCAACATAACAACAAAATAGCAATGGAAATGCATAAAAAATAAATGAAGTAAAAATTATTCATGGATAGTTTAGCAAAAAATTAGTATTTAGATTTTTTATTGCTGTTCTTTTGAATTGTGCGCAGACTATCCTAGCTTTACCTTATTATTAAGGAGTATATTACGATATACAGAATTATGAAGACATGATTTAAAATTAGTAAATGAATTAACTTTAAATTTAAATTCTTTACGTTTATCAAATAGATCATTTATTGTTTTGTTTTCTTTAAGTGTAATTTTAAGATCTAAAAAGTTAATAGTATTATTAGAAAGGAGGTTTTCCGTTAATTCTAAATTAGTAGGATAATCAACTGGAAATATAGAAACATTAGTGTGATCAGTGGCAATTAAAATTATGTCATCAATATAACGATATAAATGTATATTACTGTTAATAAAAGTACGTTCATAATGATACAACTATAAGTCTGAAAGTATACTAAATGTACAACCCCTTTGTGGTATACCGACTTTCTGTAAATATAACGTGTTATCATGCATTATATAATTATTATATATAATGAAATTTGTTAAAGTTTTAAAATAAGCTGTATCTATATGAATTGGTAAATTAAGTGAATGATGATACTTATTAAATAATGCATTTATAATATTATGTAGATCTAATAAATCTATATTATTAAATAGATCTTTGAAATCATATGTCATTATATTGTTAACACATTTAAGCTTTTTCAAAATATTGACGACTTGATAGCTTTTTTTTATTCAACGTGTATTATCAGTGGATGTTGTCAGTGTATAAATTTGATTGAGAATTTTTAATAGATGTTTATTGGCTATATTATTATATGTATTGCATCCTATAGTTACAGTCCTAAATTTAATTGGATTTTTATGAAATTTGGGTATAAGAACTAAATAAGGATAATTAAAGTTAGTAGAAGTAATATTTAATAATTTATAATAACTGTGAATTTTACGATTGTTTACAATTACATTTTCATTAGTTTTTTTTAAAAGAATTGTTAGTAGAAATACAGGATGTAAGTAGTTGGTGATAATAAGCTTTACATATGATTGCATAATTATTAGGAGATTTGTCAATATATGTTATTACATAGTTTTTTTTTTGTAATTTAGTAATTTGCTGGAACAAATGTTTTGTGTTAATTTTAAACATATGCGATAAATTATGTTTTAAAGACAAACTTAATTTTTCAATAACAAGTATTTTCCATTGATTAAAATATTCAATAGGTTTACTATATGAGATTGAAATTTTATAAATAAAAATGTCTATATCGTATGTAAACTGTTTTATAATAGAATTTACATTAAATTTAGAAGGAAGTCTATATTTAGTACCATAACCCATTAGTTTTTGTAGTTTATAATCATTCACAATATTAAGATTACCAGTGATTATATATCCATGATCATTATTAATGAATTTTTTTAGAGTGGAATCATTGCATTTACACTGAAAAGTACTAGCATCAGATGTATTTTTTGAAAATGCATTATAGTTAAAAATCATTCTTCCGATTGTATTAGGATATTTAAATGTTTTTGAAATTTGAAGATTATTTATAGGAAAATAACAGTTTTTATCATTAATTATAGAATTAATATTAATTTTATTAAAGATTTGATTTGAAAAAGTTATAATCATTTGAGTATTAGCGTTTTGAATTTTTTGTTTTTTATGTAAATTAATGTTGAAAAGATTAGCTCTTGTCATAATTAGATCATAAAAAATATCAGAGAAATGATTTTAGTAAGATTTACTAAGAAATACATTTAAATATTGTACTATCTGTTTCTTTTTAATAGCAAAAATGTATTTTCGTAGTTGTAATTCTTAATATAGTTATGATGAAGAATATATGTATATATATTATATATATATATATATATATATATATATATATAACCACTAAAATCTGATTACATTTACGAGAGTTAAAGTACGGACAGAGAAATGGTAAACAGACAAACCGAATTAATAAACGCTTTTCAAGTATGTTGGAAAATGTTTAAACTGAATATAATTTATAAAAAATGCGTAAGGAATTACTTTTTTTATATGATATTTAAAAAATGAATTTAATATCTGACTTTATGCAGTTTAAAGTATTTAGGAAAATATAAAGTATTTATAAAGGTATTATCTATTCAACATATTACTATATAACGAATCTTTTTGCTGGATTTCGTTTCTTCGTTAGATAGAGATCCGACAGTATCTTTCATTTAGCAGCTTGACTAAGCTATGGCGTAATATTTCGAACCATTTTAGAGTTAAATGGTCAATCTGAGCACAACATTAAAACTATCGCTCATTCTACTTCACAGAATAAACCAGATGTGAATTCCACTTATTTTCATTTAAGTACGAAGTAATAAAAGCAATATAACTTAAATGAAGACGTTAAGTTATAAAAGGAAATTTATTTTTACCAATACCAGCGGTTGATAATAGATTCTCAGTATGAAAGAGGGTCTGTAAAAGCATTTCATTTTATATTAGCTCTCTCATGCTTTATATAAGCCAGATGCGAGATATAAATCTAAAATAAGACAACAATAAATTTTATAGTTTTTTTTCCCTCCCATACAAAACTAAATGTTATTATTCTAAAGGAGTATATAGAATCCTCATCTGCCAAGAACATAAAAGGTGGATTAAAAAATGATAGTTGACAATTTAGAAAAAGTAACTGTAGTTTTTCCATTGATGTTGAAAAAGAGATTTTATTTTTATTTTGTGAGTTTCATTTCGTTTGACAATAAAAAAATTTCTACAACGACATCATGTAAGTTGAAGTATATGAGGGAAAAAAAAGGTTTTCAGCTTTTTTTTCTTTAAATTGTTTTAAGGTCATCATATATATATTTTTTATCACTCTTGAATAAAAGAACAAAACCAATATTGATTTTTAAATATTTTTTTTTTAATTTAAAAGCAAATAGCTTCAAAGTGCATAAGGTAATAAAAATAACAAGAATAAAAAGGTCATGCGTCGCTCATAGATTATAGTACACTATATAACAATAACATATAAAAAATACATTAAAATCCGAGTATATTTTCAAGAGTTGAAGTACGGACAGACAAACGGTTGACAGACAGATGGCAGACAAACAAACTGAATTCATAAGCTCTTTTCAACTATGTTGAAATGTATTTAAAATGAATATAATTTCTAAAAAATGCGTAAGGAATTACTTTTTTATATGATATTTAAAAAATGAATTTAAAATCTGACTTTATGCAGTTTAAAGTATTTAAAAAGGTATTCTCTATTCAACGAGTTTCTATAAAACGAATATTTTTGCTGTATTTAGTGAATCCTTAAATAAGAAATCCGACAGTATCTTTCATTTATTAGCTTGAATAAGCTATGGCGTAATTTTTCGTACCATTTTAGAGTTAAATGGTCAATCTGTTCATAACATAAACAATATCGAGAAATCATTCTACTTCACAGAACAAACCAGATGAGAACTCCACTTATTTTCATTTAAGTACGAAGCAATAAAAGCAATATAACTTAAATGAAGGCGTTAAGTTATAAAAGTAAATTTATTTTTACCAATATCAGCGGTTGATAATAGATTCTCAGTACGAAAGAATCTGTAAAAACATTTCATTTTGTATTAGCTCTCTCATGCTGTATATATGTCAGATGCGAGATATAAATCTAAAATAAGAGAACAATAAATTTTATAGTTTTTTTTCTCCCATACAAAACTAAATGTTATTATTCCAAAGGAGTATATGTAATTTTCATCTGCCAAGAACATAAAAGGTGGATTCAAAAATGATAGTTGACAATTTAGAAAAAGTAACTGCAGTTTTTCCATTGATGCTGAAGAAGAGATTTTTTTTTTAATTTTGTGAGTTTTATTTCGTTTGACAATAAAATTTCTACAGCGACATCACATAAATTCAGTTATATGAAAAAAAAAATAATAACAAGTTGGAAATTGTACGTCAAACGTGACAAATGTGGTGCGTTCGTAATATAGCTAGTTTTATAAATATTAAGATCTTGAGGATTTTTAATTCTGTAAAATGAATTATATCGTCTGCAGATTAATTTCTGTAATAAAATAAGTATCTCGGTCGCTTGACGGTTAAACCTTGGAAGCTCCTATAACAAGAAAACACCGATTTATTTTTAAAAAATTCAAATTTTTTAATAAATATTTTTATTTATATCTTCTAAAGTTTTGATTCGATTTTCATAAAATTTGAAATGTCTCGACAAAATTCTGAAAAGATAATATATCTTAAATTTCAAACCATTCGATTGGGTAGTTTTTGCGTTGTTATATGCGGACGGACGGACAGACAGACAGACGGACGGACCAGACGACGACAATAGGTGCTACGCATTTATATAATTACGAACGCACCTAAAAAAGGTTTTCAGCTTTTTTTTTTCTTTAATATCTTTTATGCTCATTAAATATATGTTTTTATTACTCCTCAATAAAAAGAACAAACCAATACTGATTTTTAACACATTGTTGAAAAGTGTTTATGAAATCAGTTTGTCTGTCTGTCTGTCTGTCCGTGCTCTAACTCGCGTAAATATATTCGAATCGTCATGCAATTGATATATATTATTGAGGTTTACTATTGCATGTTTGGTTTTGAAAAAGAAGTGTGAAGGACCTATAGTTCCTTTACAGGGACACTCAAAAAATTACGTTACATTAGGTATATGGGGGAAAAATCGTTTGCGGTGTATATTGAAATGGATACATATAACTGAGTTGCACTATGAGATGCTTACTAAACTACATTATAAGTAATTTTTTTTACATAAAACTTAGTATTTAATAAAATTAATGTAATAATTATTTTCTAAATGTACAATGATATTGGATATTTTCCCGCTCAAGAAATCGGAAGATCTCATGCAATGTAAATGCAACATATCGGGTTGCCACGCAGCTGGTAGTTAGATAAGATATTTAGTATTATTTTTAATGAATGCTATATTTCAAGTAAGAAATAATATTTACGTTGAAAATTACACGTTTCCTCAATAAAAATGCCCGCTTTCACCTTTCCTCAAGCGCAAGGGATATTATAAAAATGTGATGGATTATGAATTTGCGTGAACACATACATAAATTTTTATTCGCGTTGCCTTAGTTTTTGCGCTTGGTATAAAAAAAGAAATCAATTCACAGTTTATTTTATTTTGATTCATCTGAAAAAGAAGGAACATCATTTAGTTTATCACACCCCGTTTCTAAACCAAGTACAATAAATAAATAAATAAATAATAATAGCCAAAGTGCGAGTCCTCGCCAAACATGTTAAATTAGGTTTGCTATATTTAAGATGAGTTTTGTCCATACTTTATTTTGTTCTGTCCACTGAGAATGCGCACTGAGTGAATGACTTTTCTCTCATTCTAGGTTCTTTGAATTTACCACTGTGGAATTTAAGCCTGTTTTTAAATCCACAAGAACTAATTAATTTCTGACGCATTTCTGAATTCATTTTCGTTCATAAACGCATGAAATTGGCAGGTGTTCTTATTTAGAAACTGTGTAACCGAATGGTGTTTTCCGTTTTTGGTAAATGCAGAAGGTCTTTCTAAAAATACTGTCAAAGTGGGCGTTTTGAACCGAATTTTCGGGTGTGAAAGCGCGGCAAAGGAGAAAAATCTGTCGTCACGTGAGTAAAATAGCTAATAACTCGATAAGTATTTAATTCATTTATCAGAAAAGGGAAAACACCATAGATTCCAAATCGCTTCAATAGCAAGTGCCATGCCTTTGTGTTTGAAAATAAGCCTGTATATGTCTCAGAAAGTTTCACGTTGCTGAGGTGTGGGGGGGGGGGGATATTCTTTTGAGTCTAGCCTTAAATATTAGTATTATTTATATTAAGTATTGTATAAATAATTCATACTTATTTATTTATGAATAATTCCTGTTATAAATAATTTATATATATATATTTTGTTTGTTTGTTTGTTTGTTTAAGTATTAATACTAGCCTTAGGTATTATTATAATGTTTGTTTATTGTTCTGTGTTTGTATAGTAATAAAAAAATATTTTATCTCAAGATCTCTCTCTCCACGAGTCTATGAGTGACTAAAAGGCAACAATAGATCAAATGCGGAACAGCAAAATCATAATGAACAATGCATGTGTTTCTCATTTTTATACAGATGTGAAAAGCTTCTAGAATCACAAATTACAAAACAGAATTCATAAGTGGTACTCGACATTTCAAGAAAAATATACCGCGTTTCCCATTTAAGCCAAAAAAAAAAAAGTTTCTGCTTTTTATTTTTATTTCGTTCCGAGCAGCAATAAAAAAAATCTTTCATTTGTGACAATAACATGAAGTAAGATAAGTGGAAGAAAAGATCATCATTGTTCTTCTACCTTTTAAAATGAATTTTTATTTTGCGGTGAAGATTATTTTTTCCCATTGAGGTTTTTTCTTTTATTACCTCAACATTAAAGAACAGTTGTAAAATTAAATATTTTTTTGTGAATTCCATTAGATATATTTTGAGATAAGATATCGTGTGAACGTAAAATCTTATAATAAATAGAAAGAAGCGAAACATTTTCTAAATTATATTTAAAAATCAATACCTCTTGTGGTTTCTGTATTTCATTTTATCTTTGTTATTTAATTCAATTGTTAAGAAAATCGATTTATGCAGAAAGGAGAAAAATAAATGAAATAAATTTGTTTGTTTAGAGCTTAGAAATATAGGTTTAATTATGAAGTTAAGCACAAAAAAGCTAACTACATTCATTTAGGTGTAAGTATTTTGAATATTCCTACCAATATTAAAAAGGGCGCAGGAATTTTTTTTTTTAAATTAATACCTTGGGTTCTAATTGATGGATTTTTATAAACTTTGTTTTTCTAAAATTGCGATTTTTTTACCCCTATATCCAATGTTTGTATTGATAGACACTTTATTTCAAGGTGTTTTCGAAAAAGGACTTCGATGAGAATCTGGAAGCACAGCTCTTTACGGCAACACTGAACTTCCGTCAGAATCAAAGCAGATATGTTCTCAATTTGGATAAAAATGTTAGTTTTTAGGGTTTTCGCTGTTTTTGCGCAATTTTTAAGGAGTTTTTAGGAAGAATAAGAATTCCCCTAGCCTAAGAATTCGTCTAGCCCCGTTTTTAGAAGGAAATGTATCAGAAAAGTAGGTGAAAAAGGGGAAAACAAAAAGGAATAACTAATGAAAAAAAATTCTTATGCAAGTCCAATTTTTTAAGTAAATTATTTTAGCAAGTAAATATTAGCAAGTAAATTATTTTTTTTGTGTCTTGTGAGGAATATTCTGAGACTAATTTTTTTATTTTAAAATTATTAATTGGGTTTTGATATGTGTATGGTTTTTTACATTTTTAAAATTTTTCATATTTTTGTGGTGTAAAGTCAAGATTTTTCCATATTCCGCAAGATCTTTAGTACATTCCTCGTCTGTAGGTAATTGAGGAGTGAGAAACGTTCAGATTACCTGCGCTCAGGTGTAATTTCGGTAGTTTGGTAGTTTCAGTGTTTGATTGAATGAAAGTTCACGTAAAAGAAAAAAGCTTCTGCACCAACCTCATTAAAAAAAACGACAATTTTTTATTTAAAAATATCAGAAATTTGAGATTTTTAAAAATGTATAAAATTAACATTATATATAAAATTAACAAAAATTTTCGTGACTAGGGATTTGTGAACCGACTTGATAAACCCTAACCTTTTGTCGATACCTGCAAAAAAGCAACTACGTCACTGTGTGTGCTCTAATTGATGGAATTCGAGCTGATATCTATTTGTTGGAGATACAAATAGCGATAAGTTCGTCATTGACCAAGTTACGAAAGGTAAACTGTCAGACTATCTGCTTTTTAACGTTTCCTTCTCGAAAAACATATTTATGAAAAAGTATCTGATAGAGCTTTTGGTAGGATAACCACAAGGGCACATGGGGCACGCCTGTATTTTCAGAGGCCCCCAAAATGCATTTTGTGCACTCTCTAAAAATACAAATGAATACATAATTCCATTTATACTTCATAAAAAAAAATAAATTTTTACCATCGAACTAAACTATCTCATTATGCTTCACTAACGACAATGAACTGCAATGCAAACTTCGAAATTCAGGGAAGAATTAATATTACATCAAACATGTTTCAGCCCATCCCTTAGATTTAATGATTTATTCCCACTAAACAGCATATCGTCCAGAAGACTTTACCTTCATATAATTTTTTAAAGCATTTTTATATGTGTTTACAGTATATTCTTTTTATAAAGCTGTGGTTAAAATTTTAAAATGCACGTAAAGCGGTTAGTCATGTTTATAATGCATCTTGTGAAAGGGGGCCTGTGTGGCCCGGTCCTCACATAGGGATGACCAGGCCCTGCGTGTGATAGCAGGCTTACAATAAAGTTAGCTCATCCTTATTACTTTGGGTAAATTCAAAATGGTTTAATTTAGTTCGTACTTTCGTGAGGCTGAAACTTTATAAAATTAACTATCTTCACTGTTATGCTAAAATAAATTCTATTTTGCGATCATTTTTAGTATTTTTTTGATGAAGTATGGTTGATAGTCCAAGTGCTACACGACAAAAATAAGGTGAAAACTGCACATTGTGATGCAGTTATACCGATTGGTTAGTATCTACTCTATATTAATACAAAGCACATAAGAAGGGGAGGCATCGCGGAAAGTGCGCGGAATTCAAGATGGCGGCCGTTATTCAAAATGGCGTCATTTTCGCGAATTAGTGCAATTTCGTTTTTATTCATCGTATAAAAGCATGTTTAATGAAAATTTAGATGTTTTTAGATAAAAATTATTATTTGTAACACTTTACAGCACAGTCGAAAAGTATTTATGAATTCAGTTTGCCTGTTTGTCTGTCTGTCTGGTTGTCTGTCTAGTCGCGCACTAACTCAAAAAAAAAAAAAAAAAAAAAAAAAAAACGAATATCCAGATAATTAAAATATGGTATTATAGTATACCGTAACAAGTTCGGTATTCATTTTCAAGTGTGCATCATTCATAGTTCATTTACAGGGGCAATCAAAAGTATTCGGTTACATTATGGTCTGTAAACGAAAATCGCTTGCAATGTGTTTTAATGATGTTATACTCTTTGTAACATATTCAAATTAATATACATCAGTGCGGTGCAGTACAAGATATTTACTGTAGAATAAGCAGTGCATAGCAGTTTTCGGTCATTTACAGGGACTCACAAAATAATACGGTTACCGTTACATTAATGTCTCCGAGCATTATAACTTGTGTATAAATTTTATAGATCATCAGCTAAATCGATTGTTATTAAGGGAGGTGATAGGTATGAAATAACTTCAATTTTTAATAATAATATCCCTATTGGTCAGTATCTTTTTTATATTAAAACAGTGTATATAAGAGAGGCATAATGAAATGTCTTAGGAATTTAAGATTTAGGCTGTTATGCAATTTTTTCCGTTTTCGTCATATAAAATTGTCTTTGATGTCATTTTCGATTTTTTTTAATCAAAAATTTTCTTTTTAATATCGGAAATATGCTTAAAATGAAACTAGTTCAATTATTAAAGAATTTTTTATTGTATAGTGAGTAAAATGAATGGAATAAATAAATAATAAAAATGCATTTTACTAATGCCTTACTTATACAAAATATTAAAAAATGATTGCTACATAACAAATGAATGACATAAAATTGCAGAATATAGAAACTTTAGTTTGTAGCATAATATTTCTCATTCATATTCGTTTTTACAGTTGCACAATAATGTGCAAGAAAGACCAACCTTCCTACAACTACACTTATTTTTGCAGATTTTGCACATACATTTTATTAGTTCGTAGCAAGAATCTGCAATCTCGGGCAGCTCCGACCATTTTAATTTCCATGAAAAATTATCCGACCACCATCCCCATTTGTTTGGAGAGGGGGGACATATTTCCCGCTCATGTGCTTGTCCCCAAATGTGTCCAGCTTGGAAAGCACTCCGTAAAATATGATGCTCTAGTGCACCCTTGGTTGGTGGAAGATGTTCCATAGGACGATTTTTTGTCATAAACAATTCCTGTCTAGTACCATTTACACTTATGCTGTTACATGTTGTACAAAAATACTACGAATTTTTCTAAAATATTTAGAATATCGTCAGGTATGGAAGTTTGCGGTTTTGATAAAAATGAAAATGCGATAGTAGCATCTTTATAGAGAATCCATGTCTTCCAAGCTGAATTTTTTGTTTTTCCTGTGAAACCAGGATTGCTGTCGCAGCCTGTGAAAGCATGGAATCCTAGTTACAACATTGCTTTTTCTTTTCCAATTGCTGCAGCTACAGTATGGACGGGAATAAGTCTGTAATTCTTCCCTTTTCCAAATGCAATCCAAACAGTTTGCAGGTGTCTATCTGACAAACTAAAGAAATGTGCAATTGCTAAATCTAATACATCAGTATCTACAGAGCGTATAACAATATTTTTCAATCCGTTTTTTGCCATGTCTTTGAGGTGCAAGATTATCCTTGTATCAGCTTCTTCATGACCAGGGCAACTAATTCCAATTAAGGAACTTAGTGCAATATTATTTCCTTTAACTTCTTCACCTGAAGTGGTTATAACTTGTGTATTTTTATGATATTTATAGCTAGTGTTCCAAGCAGATTAAATAACTCTTCTTTATTACTTTAATTTTTTAAGAAATCTTGCCAATTTTTAGGTATTTTGGCATGCGATAGCACTTGCCGCCTGGTTCCTGCACCCTTTTTTGTCTGGTTTCACCTTTAAGGCTTGGTGTAATATATCTATCCCATATCAAATGTATTCATTGGCAACTAAAACTCTCAATGTCGTTACATAAATGGGGTTGAAATGTGTTAATGTAGTAATCATTAAAGGTTTTTGAAGACTGGTGAGGCTTTAAAATGTTAATAAGAACTGGTCCATCGTAAATTAAAGCCTCGCATGTTCCTGGAAAGGTGTTTCTATTCTTCTTAATAGTTTCCTATAAAATACGTGCTAAATCACTTTTATGGCTGGGTCGTAATTTACCATACTGGTAAATTTACCACACCGTAATTTACCATACATTTTCGTTACTGGAAAAAGCAGGGAGAAATGGTTGATTTTCATAGTTGAAAAAAATTTGCAGGTCTAACTGACGCTTCTGTGCAACTATTAAAAGCCTGAAAAATAGCTGGACGTCTGTTTTTAAAACCTTTAGGGTTGCATTTTTCTGGCTGATGTTTTTTTGCCGGAGTACTAAAGAGAGAAATTTTGTTTTTTTTTCAGAGGTTGAAATATTGATGAGGAATTAACATGAAAACGTAAATGGTACAGATACTGACACTGAATATTTACAAAATTCATCTTTATCACGCGTTTCAGTATATAATCGTGCATCGCGCTATAAAACTATATATAGAACAAATCTTTCATAAATAAAAATCTTTTCATTTCAATTGTCAGATTGATCATCTGCGCACCAAAGAGTCCGAGAGTAGAGTAAAAAATCGCAACATTAAAATGAAATATGTTTCGGAATTGTGGAACAAAACCCCATATTGAATACATCTCATTTTGGGTGGTACCTCGTCATCAGAATTGCATTGTAATAAATACATAAATACACGCTACATTGTATATTTATATAAAAGAAAATGTTCGTATGACAATTTGCAATTCTTTCATATTTAGCAAAGTTCAAAAACACATTATATAATTAAAAACGCGCATAGACAGCATTGTACTTATTGAAAGTCCTGTGACAATATTATTTTGTGAGCCCCTGTAAATGAACGAAAACTGCTATGCACTGCATATTCTATAGTAAGTATCTTGTACTGCACCACACTGATGTATATTAATTTGAATATGTTACAAAGAATATAACATCATTAAAACACATTGAAAGCGATTTTCGTCTACAGACCATAATGTAACCGAATACTTTTGATTGCCTCTGTAAATGATCTATGAATGATGCACACTTGAAAATGAATACCGAACTTGTTACGGTATACTACAATACCATATTTTAATTATCTGGATATCCGGTTATTATTTTTTTTGAGTTAGTGCGCGACTAGACAGACAGACAAACAGGCAAACTGATTTCATAAATAATTTTCGACTGTGTTGTAAAGTATTACAAATAGTATTTTTTATCTAAAACATCTAAATTTCCATCAAACATGCTTTTATACGATGAATAAAAACAAAATTGCACTAATTCCCGAAAATGACGCCATTTTGAATAACGGCCGCCATCTTGAATTCCCCGCACTTTCCGCGATGCCTCCCCTTCTTATATGTTTTGTATTAATATAGAGTAGATACTGACCAAACGGTATAACTGTATCACGATTTGCAGTTTTTTATCTCGTAGTACCTGGACTATGATGTTAATCGTCAGACTTGAGTGTAAGTGTATGAGAAAGTGTGTAAATATATGAGAAATGTATATCAAAACGATTCACGTTTTGGTCAAGATGTAATTCAATTCTCCACTGTGCAACTTTGGTGCAAAGGTGGTAGTGAAGCATTTACTAATGCATATGGCGTAGGATCGAACTAGAGATAGAGAGTATAGACCAATGGAATTAAATGAAAGAAAAGAGAAACAGCTAGTATGAAATTGGCAGATGGAAAATAAAAACGAAATTTTACGAAACATTTTCCAAACATCCTACGAGAAGAGAGTGAAAATTACGCAAAGTGAAACTCAAAGTAAAAACATAAATTAAAACGTTATTATTTTTAGAATGGCAACACATGTGCTTTGCTTACAGGCAAAATTACATTTGAAGGAATCTTAACAGTTGTGAATTTTCAGCTTTTGTTGCTCCAATGATGAATGGAAGCTATCTGATTTATAGCTGATTTCTGATAAGTTTATTATATAAATTTACGCACAGATGTCATATATGCAGCACGTTGGCGCGAATTTCACCCCCCGCCAATTTGGCGAGAACTTTGTTTTTGAATATTAGTTACAAATAGCAAGCAATAATAGCACGTGATTTTTCATTTCAATATAAAAATAACATAATGTAATAAATGGAATAGCTTCTATTATTTTAAAAAGGAAATAAAAATAAATAAATGATAGTTTTATTTAAATACATATTGATATAAATAATAAAAATAATTTATAGAAAATAAAAAATAAAAGTAAATAAACAACAATTTATTCAAAAACAAAGTTTTCGCCAAATTGGCGGGAAAAAAATTGCGCAAACGTGGTGCGTATATGACATCTGTGCCTAGATTTATATATTTTTATATTAGGTTTTCATTTGATTCATGTGTGTAATATTTCGCATGCTTCTTTTGTTATGTTTTTATACTGCATGTTTAATTTTGAACTTGAATTTTCTTAACAAACATTTTTAAAGTCACGGGCAAAACCGGGTACTTCAACTAGTTAACAATATTTTTCACAATTTTATAGATGTGAAAAATTTCTGGAAGCATAAACCACAAAACGTTATTCATAAGTGGCACTCGACATCTCAAGAAAGGTACACTGCGTTTCCCATTTACGCCAAGGCAGAAAAAGATTCTGTTTCTTATTTTTGTTTCATTCCGTCCAGTAATAAAAATCTCTCATTTGTGGTCATAACACGAAGTAAGATGAGTGGAAGGAAAGTTTATCATTGTTCTTTCACTTTTTAAAACTTATTTTCTTCTGTAGCGAAGTTTATTTTTTCCCATTGAGGTTTCTTATTATTCAACACTAAATAACAGCTGTAAAATTAAATAATCTTTTGTGAACTCTATTAGCTTTATTTTGTATACAGGATGTTCCAAAATTCGACCGACAAATTGAGAGGGATGATAGAAGGCATCAAGAGGATGAAAACTTACTATAGAACATGGGGTCACAAACCACGTTTAGAGGGATAAAATCGCAAAAACATTTATGAAGGGTGTGACGTTGAGTGGAACAAAAAGGGCCAATAATAAGTAGAAAAAACATTTATATGGCGTTAAGCATGATTCCAATGCATTGCAGTTCAACGTCAGAAAGGAAACAATGATACATTTTTATAGAAATTGTTCGAAGTTGCGGCCACGGCTGTGCAATGACCTCATTGCACAGCCGACACCGACGGACGAAGGATTGTCAGACGCGGTAAAACCTATATAAATGTCTCGTCGTCTCCTTTCTGACGTTGAACTGTAATGGATTGTAATCATGCTTTACGTCAAATAAATGTTTTTCTATTTATTATTGGCCCTTTTTGTTCCACTCAACGTTACACCCTTCATAACTATTTTTGCGATTTTTTCCCCACTAAACGTGGTTTGTGACCCCATGTTCTGTGGTAAGTTTTCATCCTCTTGATGCCTTCTATTACTCCTCTGAAGTTGTCGGTCAGATTATGGAACACCCTGTATATTAGAAATAAGATAGCGTATACAAGAGAAATCTAATAACGAAATAAAATAAGAAACTTTTTAAAGGTTATATCGTATTTATAATATCGGAAGTGAGAAATCACAAAGCTGGAAATATATAGGAAGGCCTAAAACATATTTACCCAAAATTTTATGGCTTAGCAAGTAAATACTTAGGAGCTATTGCGATTTCTGCCTCAGTTGAGAGGAAATTTTCCAAGGTCGAAGTTACAATTACTGAAAACAGATATCGTCTGAGTGGCAGCTAATATCAGAGTTACAATTTTTTAATGAATTGCCTCAAAAATTATGGAAATAATTTTATCAATTTTAAAAATATTTAAGAAAAAGCTCAAAATCCATTTTAAAATAAAACATTATTAACATAAACAGAAATAAATCATTCTGTGTACTATAAGTAATAACGAAAATATTCCGATATATCGAAAAATTGAAAATAACAATATTTACTGTCCGATATTTTTCGGATATCGATGTCTTTAAGACGATATATCAATATTTTGAAAATTTTTGCCGTCACTAAAAATCATTTTTCTTAAACAACCTACATTGTATTATGTATCACTTGGCGTACCTCGATGATAATAGCAGGGCTACAATAGATACTGGGCTGGTTCATTCATTATCATGACGTCACAAATGGTGGCTGGCCGCGACCAGCGATTGCTACAAAGAGACGCGCCCATCGTTTTGTACCAATCGCTGTATGTCTTTCGTTTTGTCGTTTATCTTTGTACTAATCGCTGGTCGCGGCCAGCCACCATTTTTGACGTCATGATAATGAATGAGCCAGCCCAGTATCTAGTGTAGCCCTAATAATAGCGAATCTGCCATTATCACCAAGCTAAAGTTTGCTGTCTATTTGAATTCAGCCAGGCAAGAATCACCAAAATTTGGAATTTGAGTTCCATAGTTAGGACAAAATCTTCAATCTGACCATGAGCCCTGTGCGTATGGCCACTTTTTTCTGTGTAAAGACATTCCGATATTCGAAAGTATTAACCCTTTTGCGGAGAGCGTGCTTTACAGAATTTTTAGTCTTTTATCACCAGTTTTGAAAAATAGAAATTTTTGCGTAATTGAATCGCAGAAATGCTTTTATTGAATAAGGAAAATTTTCAATTAAAATTTATTGGTAGGAATAATCAAAGACCCTGAGAACTTTATGCGTTACGTACGAGGCTAACGAAAAAGGCCTCGGTTACGTATACGTGACGCTCGTCGTCGTTAAGGGGTTAAGATTATTGTTGTCAGTGCAAACGGTATAGTGATTTTTTTAACCACACGAATCGTACAGGAGTAGATTGGAGGCAAAGTTGCATTGACCTATCGAATTGCAGGCATTTGAAGAATATTTGCCATAGTGTGGACAAAATCGTCAATCTGAGCAATTGCCCTCTGGGTATATCGCCCCTCTTTTTTGTGCAAAGACACTCCGGTTCCGACAGCATTAAGATTACTGTTGTCAGTGCAGAAGTATAGTGTCTAGAAGATATAGTGTCGCAACCGGCTATTTCAGAACTGCTTTAAAAAGCAGTAAAAAATTAAAGCCGATGGTTGTGATAAAAGTCAATCGCAGCGACATCTGGTAGCTCCAACGCAAACATTGTATAAGTATAACGTCTGGAAGATACTTATATAATGTTTATGGTTAAGTTACCAGATGTCGCTGCTATCAACATCTATCCTTCACCATCGTTGGACATTTATCGGCTTCAATTTTTTTAGCACTCTTTGGAATAGCTTGTTGATAATTTTTAGAACTACGGTAAATAAATTCTTCTTCTAATTTTATTCTTAAAATTCACTTTAAGACTTCATGATAATAAAAGAAAGGTAGAGAAAGTTTGTCCTACCTTTTGAATCCGCGAAGGTGTAGTAAGTGTATCCAATTTTACTATAAATCCAATGGCACTATTTAATAACTTCTTTCGATCACTGATGAAAATAAAAAAACATCTTCTCTAAATAAAGTATTGCTTCATTGTATAATTTCTAAGTTAATTATTTAATTACTGTTGAAGAAAAAGAAAGATTAATTTTACATTATAAAATTTACATCACACTATAAAAAGTTAAAACATTTAATTTAATAGAATTGTTCAGCAGGTCTGCATTAAATAAAAGTTACTCAGAGACTGAAGTATTAGTTCTTGGATGAGAGAAAAAAACACAGTCAAGTCTACGTCATTTAGCCTTGAACTCTTGAGGTTACACGTGTAAGTTCTTTAATGAGAATCTCACAGAAAACAGAAAAGTACTTTGTCAGCGCACACGTGTTTCGTTTCACCAGCTTGAAGTCGGATGGATGAATATTCAGGCTCACAATAATAGATGAAATGTTTATATCAGAAATCACTCTTCTAACACCCCTGCTTGATTTCTGAAGTATAAATGTTCTTGAGATTTAAACCTGTTCTGTGTTTTGTAAAGTCAGGTTTGGGAAGGGGCTTCGTTAGAATGTCAGCTGTCATAGTTTTGGTTGGGCAATATTGTAGTTCAATTATTCCCTTTTCCTTAAGATCTTTTATGCTGTTGTATTTTATATCGATATGTTTAGTTTTCGAATGATGTTTATAATTTTTAACCATGTTTATACAAGCTTGATTATCTTCGAATAAAGTTATGGGCAAATTTTGTTGTAGATCAAGGTCCTTTAGAAGATTGATAATCCAAACTGTCTCTTGTGCTGAAGTTGCTGCTGAGATGTATTCAGCCTCAGCGGATGATAAGGCAACTGAATTTTGTTTCTTAGTTGACCAGGAAATTGGTGTATTTCCTAATTTACATAAATTTCCCGTTGTTGATTTACGGTCATTTTTATCCCCTGCCCAATCGGAGTCAGCATATGTTGTTAGTATTGGCTCATTTTCTTTACTAATAATTAGTTTTAGTTCTTGTGTTGTTTTTAAATATCTAATAACCCGCTTTACTGCGTTCCAATCCTTTTCTCTGGGTTTTTCGTTTCTACGACTCAAAATGTTCACAGCGGCGGCTATGTCTGGTCTAGTTATTGTAGCTATATATAACAATGTTCCGATAGCTTGCCTATATTTACTGTTATTAGAAAGTAAATTTTCCTCATCAATTATGTTTAAGTACCCGGGTTCCATCGGAGTATCACAGGGTTTCGCTTCCTTTAAATCGAATTTTTCGATCAGTTCTTTTATTTTGTTTCTTTGATCAAGTGCGAAATTTCCTTCTTTACTTCTTTTTATGTTTATCCCCAGATAATAATTTACAAGTCCTAAATTTTTGACTTCATATTCCTTTTTTAGTTGTTCTATTATTTCATTTATTTCTTTAGTTTCCCCTGAAATTAATAAATCATCAACATATATAATGATGTATGTTGTACTTTCCTTTAATTTTCGTGTGAAGAGACATGGATCGGAGGTGCTTTGCACAAAACCAAGTTTAGTTAAACTTTCTTCTAATTTAATGTTCCATGCTCGTGCGGATTGCTTCAATCCGTAAATTGATTTTTTTAGTTTGCAAATTTTATTTTCCTCTCCCGGTATTACATGCCCTTCTGGTTGTGACATATAAACTTCCTCTTCTAAATTTCCGTGGAGGAATGCAGTCTTAATATCTATATGATTAACATCTAAATTTTTATACGCTGCACATGCTAGAAACGCTCTTATAGTTGTATACGTTACTACTGGAGCGAAGGTTTCAAAATAATCGCTTCCGTATTTTTGAGAAAAACCTTTGGCTACAAGACGTGCCTTATATTTTTCTATTTCATTATTTTCATTATATTTTTTGGTGAATACCCATTTATTCCCAATTACTTTTATTCCAGGTGGTGGATCAATTAGTTCCCATGTTTTGTTTTTTCTTAATGAATTAATTTCTTCATTAGTTGCTTCGTACCATTTGTTTCTATCATATGGGTTTTCGATTTTCGCTATATCTTTCCACTCTGTTGGTTCAATATTTTCTTTTTGTATTTTAGTAATATAAGAGAATCTATCGGGTGGAACTCCCCTATTTGATCGTTGAGATCTTCTAGGTTCGTTTTCGTTTAAATTTTCCTCATTGTCTGTTTGTTTATCTTCCTGCATGTCTATAAAGAATTTTGAGGAATCTCCCCCTGCTTTTTCAGGTTGTTTCTGAACTTCTAATTCTTCTCTCATATCAATGGATTTTTTTTCGTTTTCATTTGAATTAGAGTTTTCTATAAATTTAACAGTTCTTGCCCTTATTACTTTATTATTGCCAATGTAGATCCTATATCCTTTTGATCTATTATCATAACCGATAAATGTTCCTTTTATTGCTTTATCATCGAGTTTTCCTCTTTGGGATTTATCGAGATAAGCATAAGCTTTGCAGCCAAATATTTTTATGTTTGATAAATCCGGTTTTTTGTTTGTCCATAGCTGGTATGGAGTTGAATTGTGTGATTTTGTTGGTAATCTGTTTATAAGATACACAGCTGTATTTAAAGCTTCGGCCCAAAATTTATTTGGCAGCTGCGCTTCCGATAATAGGCACCTTGTCATTTCGACTAAAGTCCTATTCTTTCTTTCCGAAACACCGTTCTGAGGTGCACAATGCGGAATAGTGAACTGGTGATGAATACCTTCATATTTTAAGAATTTTTCTAATTCTTCGCTAGTGTATTCACCCCCATTGTCTGATCGGATTTCTTTAACTGTGCGACCGAATTTATTTTTCGTTATGGCTACATATTCTTTCACTTTGGTAACTACCTCACTTTTATTCGATAAAAGAAATATCATTGTGAATCTACTAAAATCATCTGTGAATGTGAGAAAATATTTCTTCCCTCCTATGCTTTCTGTTTGCATCGGACCACATACATCCGTATGCACCAGATCGATCGCCTTCTTAGCTCTGTTCTCACTCTGTTTTGGATACGGTGCATTTGTTAGTTTTCCCTTTATACAACTCTCACAAACTATGTCATGTTTGCAATTTTTAATTTCTAGACCTGTTGCTAAATTGTTGGATAAGAGTTGTTTAATTGAATTAACATTTCTATGACCTAATCTCTTATGCCAAAGCTCAATGCAGTTTTTATTCTTGCATTGTTCAGCAAAATTGACATAGATTTCTTGCTTAGGTTTATATAGGTCAATTTCATATAAATTTTCTCTCTTTTTTCCTTCTAAGAGAGTTTTTCCATTATAGGATAAGTTACAGGTGTTATTTTCAAACATGAATTCATAACCATACTTTGTGGCTTTCGTAACCGACATTAAATTTGATTGAATATCAGGGACATATAAAACGTCCTTTAAAGTTATGTCATTTGATTGTGTCCGTAATTTTATTGTACCTGTCCCGTGCGATTTTAGTGTTGTTCCGTTTGCTATCGTGACAGTATTTTTGTTGTTATTGTCAATGTCAACAAATACATTTATGTCATTACAAATATGTGAACTGCTTCCAGAATCAACAATCCAAGTAGATTTAGATTCATTATGTGCGATTAATGATAATTGCCTTTGAGACATTGTTTTTTCGTTTTGATTTTCTTCGCTTTTACTCTCTTGAATTTGTGTGTTTTTTTCTGCTTTAGTTTTCGGAGTAAAATTACTTGCTTCAAAGCATAAAGACGAATTTTGTCTGTATTTTTCATTTGTTTGGTTCTTAGAATTTTTATTCTTAAGAAACCAACAATTTTGTCGCACATGGTTTTTTCTTTTGCAATTCGTGCAAAAAAGGTTTTGTTCTCTTTTTGGATATGCCCTAGTGTTTTGTTTTTGTTTATTAAATATTTTGTATACATTTTCATGCGATGAATTGGAGCTTTCTTGTCTCCTTTGAAATTCATCTGTTAGTTTTCCTTTTATAAATTCCGAATTTAATTCTGTCTCTGATCGGGCCTCTAATGCCGTGATCAGAGTATCATAGCTAGGTGGAAGGGAGCACAACAAAAGTGCAGATAGATGAGAGTCCTTAATCTCTTCTCCTATAGATTTTAACCTATCAGCGGTTTCTAATATTTTAACAATATGGTCGTTCATATTACCATTTTCAACTAGTTTTATACTATATAGTTTTCTTAGCAAATATAATTTACTAGATAAATTCGCGCGCTCATGTATTGTTTTTAATGCTAACCATGTAGCTTTAGCTGATGTTTCGTTTTTTATGTAAATCAGCTGTGAGTCTTCTAAGCTTAAATTTATAATAGCCCTGGCTTTATTGTCTTTCTTCGTCCATTCGCCTGTTAAGGGGTTTGGCGGATCATCAGTTATCTGGTTGATTAAATCCTCTTTCATTAACAGCATCTCTACCTTGAACTTCCAAATCGCATAATTATTGGAGTTCAGTTTTTCTATGCTACACATTTCTTTCATATTTGAAGCCATGATGTTGTATTTTTATTAATTTTAATAATACTTTTATAGTTTCTATTGTTTAAAATATAGTTTTTTTTATTTTTCTTATTAGAGAGCGGTTTTACCGTGTTCAATCCTCAGCGCTCATAATCTGATAATTTTTAGAACTACGGTAAATAAATTCTTCTTCTAATTTTATTCTTAAAATTCACTTTAAGACTTCATGATAATAAAAGAAAGGTAGAGAAAGTTTGTCCTACCTTTTGAATCCGCGAAGGTGTAGTAAGTGTATCCAATTTTACTATAAATCCAATGGCACTATTTAATAACTTCTTTCGATCACTGATGAAAATAAAAAAACATCTTCTCTAAATAAAGTATTGCTTCATTGTATAATTTCTAAGTTAATTATTTAATTACTGTTGAAGAAAAAGAAAGATTAATTTTACATTATAAAATTTACATCACACTATAAAAAGTTAAAACATTTAATTTAATAGAATTGTTCAGCAGGTCTGCATTAAATAAAAGTTACTCAGAGACTGAAGTATTAGTTCTTGGATGAGAGAAAAAAACACAGTCAAGTCTACGTCATTTAGCCTTGAACTCTTGAGGTTACACGTGTAAGTTCTTTAATGAGAATCTCACAGAAAACAGAAAAGTACTTTGTCAGCGCACACGTGTTTCGTTTCACCAGCTTGAAGTCGGATGGATGAATATTCAGGCTCACAATAATAGATGAAATGTTTATATCAGAAATCACTCTTCTAACACTTGTTTCCACAATGTATCTTCTAGACGCTATAGCAAAAGGTATAGTGGATTTTTTTTATCTACATGCATCTTGTATGAATGGATTCGAGGCAGAGTTGTATAGACCAATAGAATTACAGGCATGTGAAGAATATTAGTCAATAGAATTTAGGAAAAGAAAAGAGACGACCTGTATGAAGTTAGCAAGTGGAAATTAAAAATAAGAAGATGTTATGGATGTTGTCCAAAAAATTCGCAAAAGCGAAGACATAATTAACACCATTTACTTCATTTTTATAAACGTGAAAAGCTTTCATGGCATAAACCACAAAAGAGAATTCATAAGTGGTACTCGACATCTCAAGAATAATATACCTCGTTTTCTATTTATACCAGGGAAGAAAAAGATTTCCGTTTCTTATTTTTATCTCGTTCAGAAAAGCAATAAAAATCTTTCATTTGTGACAATAACACGAAGTAAGATAACTGAAAGAAAAGGTTTTCATTGTTCTTCTACCTTTTAAAATGAATTTTGCTTTGTGGTGAAACTTTTTTTTTTCAGGTTGATGTTTTTTATTACTCCAACATTAAAAAAGAGTTGTAAAATTAAATACTGTATTAAATTTGTTTTGAGATATTTTAGAAATAAGACTAGCAAATGAAATGTCTTAGACCGTGTAAAAGCATTTGTAAGTAAAAAGAAGCGAAACATTTTCTAAATTATGTTTAAAAATCAATACTGCTTGTATTTTCCGGATTTCGTATTGTCTTTATTATTTTATGTAGTTATTAAGAAAACTTGTTTGTTCATAAGAATATAAAAAAGGTAAATTAAATAAATTTGCATGCTTATATTTCGGAAATTCAGATGCAGTGTCGGGATGAAAACACCAAACCAAATAAATATAAGATTATTAAAAATATGTAAATATTTAAAATTTGGATTATTTCTTTACATTTTATTATCGCTAAAACAAAAAGTCGTTTCTACGAAAGTATATCTCTTATACATTGATCATATACACAAATTATATTTTATAAATTACAAATACATTAATTTATTTTGATTTTTTTAAAGACGTTTTGAAATAAATTCAATGTTTCACATTATGTTTAGAGATCAATTATTTTTTGTTATATAATATAATGAAAAATATTTCTGAAATATACCATAAAAATGCAGGAATTACAGCACGCTCAAAAGGTTAAACTCTCCTTTACATTTTATTATCATTAAAACGAAAATTCAAATCTATCGTTTTTCTACGCATGCATATCTCTTATACGTTGGTCATACATACAGGGTGTCCGAAAATTTCTTGACACATTTTTAAATTCAATAAAAGATCAAACAATTGGGGTACGAGTGTGCGGTTTGGACGAAAATTCTTCCTATGATTGAAAATTTTGTTTAAGCAAATAAAAAAATTGTTCCAAATATCTCTCATAGATGACGTTGTTTCTGGAAAGTTATCGAATTGGTAGAATGCCTTTATACATAACAATGGCGAAATAAGCACATGCGTATGCACAGTTTTACTCCAAACTATGGCAACCCACATTCCAGAACTTAACAATACTCGTCCTCTTGAGTTTGATTAGACGATCGAGACAAGTCAACAAACATTAATCTGGTGATAATACAAAGCGCGCCAAGATTAATAGGGTGCCTCTGTAAGATAATAGTGACATACGGACAAAAAACATTGTTACTTGAAAAAAATCTTTTATGTATCGTGTAGGGTTTTATTCGAAAGATCTCGTAACATAGAACTCATCAATATATCTGTTTTAATTTTAGGTATTGCGTTTTCAGAGATATCGTCGAAAGTATACTATAAAAATATGTCCCCTCTATTTCCGAATCTACTTAAATTAAAACTATGAAAAATTAAGGGTTGTAGGAATTTATTAATTAATAAATTTAATGTACGGAACCCTTTGAGTGCGAGTTATACTCGCACTTGACCGATTTATTGTTTCAGAAACTGTTTAGAATTAAATCGGACTAGAATTTTATTTGTCCACTTTGCAAAGCATTTATAATACATTCGTTTTGTTAGTTCCAATAGCCGATAATTCCAACAGCCAATAAGAAATATTTAGATCAATAACTGCTTTAAGAACAATCACAAGAAGTTGAAACACCTTTTGAAAAGGAAACGGAGGGTAAAACAGGAAGTTTAAAATCGGTGCTACACGACGAATCTATTGATAACATTATTTTCATTTGGCTATAGTTTTTCTTTAATAATTAGCCACATTGCTAAGGTTACAGAAAAGTCAGTGAGTGTCTTGGATACAGTACGCTAAAAAAAAAAAAAAAATCTAGTCGAATGTGCCAATTCCAAAACTTTCTTCTATCTCATACATGTTAATATTTCAAAATATCAGAATTTGTATTTTGATGAAATTCCGTGCATTAATTCTTGAGATATGACTATCGCTAAAATTCATGCAATAGTTCTTAAGATAGAGCTGTTGCAGAAATCATGAAAAATGCAGCGTAGCAGCACCACCTCTTGGACTATTTACACCAAAAACTAATCAGTACAAATTTATATCAAGGTGTAACTGAATCTAAAGTTTTATTAAATTCCATGCATTAATTTTTGAGATATGACTATATCTAAAATCGTGTAAATCCTGAAAAAGGCAACATAACAGTGCCACCTTCTGGTCTGTTTACACCAAAACCTAACAGCAATAACTTATGTCAACATCTAACTGAATCTGAAGTTTGATAAAATACATGCATTAGTTCTTGAGATAGAACTATTGCAGAAATCGTGATAATTGCAGCATAGCAACGCCACCTGTTGGGTGATTTACACCAAAAGTTAATCAGTACCCATTTATATCAAGGTGTAACTGAATCTAAAGTTTTATTAAATTCCGTGCATTAGTTCTTGAGATAGAGTGCGCATAAAACTTCTGCCACATACAGACACATAACACACACACACACACAGACAGACAGACATTTTCTAAAAGCAGTGAAATTGTATTTAGAACCTTCTAAAACGTATAAATCTGGCGAAAACCGGGAGTTGAAAATTTTCGTGAATCCAATAGTTTCTTCTTCTAAAGATAGAAGAAAATAAAAATCCCGACAACGATGACTATAATTTCTGTTCTAATTAATGCAAAAATAAACGAAAAGTACAGTTTTGATTCGTATAAAGTTCTTTATAAGAGTATAACTGTTTTTTGGTCATAAGAGGTCATCTGCATATTAAAATTGAACTTAACTTTTAAAAGTTTAATAGCAACACCATAATTTTATTGCATACTTTAGATCCCCATGACAAGAAAAGACAAGAAAAAATCCATGGAAATAGAAATTGGCATCAATTTTGAATGATAAATTAGTAAAATATAAATTATCTAAATTTGATTCGGATATAACACGACCCGAACGTGACAGAATTCTAATGAGTATTGCTGCTCTGGTTGACAAATTATTGTTACATCCTTTTAAGTATATTTAGCTGCAATATCGCAGAATTTTCAACATGCGTTTCTCAATAGTGACCTAGTCCCGAACACGCTTTAACTCATATTTCCCATACTTTTGAAGATAGAGCAATGCTGATTTGTATTCAGGGTAACTGAGTCATTGCAAATTGAATTAAAAAAGAAAATATAGGCGTTGGTATTGAGATATTTTAAGGTTCTTATAAAAATAAATATATATACTAACATTTCAAGAAAATTGGATAATAACAGGATTCTAGAAAATCATACACAATAAACTTGTTGGGTGAAAATAGTCAGGTGCAAATAGCTTGTTCTGGGACTTTTAAAATTGAAGTTATGACTATCGTCTGGATTTTTTTTTTTATCGTATCCCCCTAATTTTATTGACGCCCGCTAAGAAGGTAGAAGTGATATTGTAAGTGTTTATATTCAGATCCGAATAATTCATAGCAGTATAGCAACTCACAGTAAAAAATTTACAACTATAACCAACTTTTTTTTTTTTTTTTTTTTTTTTTTTTTTTTTTTTTTTTTAATAAAACTGTTCTCAATTTTATTTTTACTCGCTCAGCAACGTGAAGCATTCTGGCACGATCACGACTTGGTTTCCGCTCATAAATGCATGAAATCTATAATACAGATTACTACTGAAATACCTAGGAATCAAGTAACAGTTTTAATTTTTCCGTATATCAACCCCGCCATCAATCCTGAATCATAATATATCTCTGTTTCATGACGTTATTACATGTTTATACGTTCCGAAAATCAGCTTTAAACTATAACTTTGAAAAAAAATTCTGAAAGATTTTTAACTTTATAGGAAAACGCTATTCGACCTTTTTTAAATCCTAATAAAAAGAGCTGTAAATTTTATTTATTTATGAATGAAAATAAATACCTGAATGTACCAAAATATAGCCTGTTTGGATTTAATAAGAGCATTGAATAATTCTTATCTTTCAAATATAAGGACTATTTTTTTTTAAAGCTGTAAATTAAATCAAGCTTCTTTTTGCCATTAAATATATTTGAATGTAGAAGACGAAAACAAATTTTTCACCTACAAAGTAACAACAAGAATAAAAAATCCTGCATCAAGTATAGATTATGAAACACTTTCCAATACTTTCAGATTAGTGTAACGGAACTTCACCGTTTAATAAGATGAAAGAAGAAATCAATAACTGAAAGCATACTTTCAAAGTTTCAGAAATAACCATCCATAGACAACAATGTATCCAGATTTTCGAGAAGTCCTGTATATGAATTTATTTATATTCTACAAACAAATTTTAGTATACTAAATATCGTTTAGCTAGAGAAAGCATAACTCAATTAAAAACACCTTTAAGCAATTTACGCTCATACATAGCTTACGAATTTTTTTTGTGCAGACCTGTATATGATATCAGTACAAAAACCCTTAACGGGTTAAAAGTTGTGACGCAGCACTTTGTTTTGGCTCTATAAATTTTAAATATGGGTCTTAAAAGTAATGATATCAAATTTAAGCGACGCTATGTTAATAATTTTTTTTAATCATAATTTTCTTTTTAGTTTTATATATATTCACAGGTGCAATTATTATCTTAATATGAAAAAAATATATAGAACTTATTCGCTGATGCTTTTTCATTCACATCTCTCATGAATTCAAAATATGGGTTTTAAAAGAAATGATATCAAAATTTGAGTGACACCTTGACGTGAATTTAATAGGACTCTTTTAAAATTCAATTTAAATTATTTTTGGTTTGTCTTCTAAAGTATATTTACACATACAAACAATACTTTTAATTTTTCAATACACTTTTAAATATATTACTTTCACTGAGCCTATATTATGTATTGAAATGTGTTTATTTCAATAAATTGATTTATCTTCTGTGCCACGCTATCCAAAATCATAAGTAAAATTTATGTAAATGATTATTTTGCGTCATAGTATCCAAACAAAGGGAAATGTATGCAAGTGGATAATATGACGCAAAATAATCATTTACATAAATTTTACTTATGATTTTGGATAGCGTGGCACAGAAGATAAATCAATTTATTGAAATAAATACATTTCAATACTAATATAGGCTCAGTGAAAGTAATATATTTAAAAGTGTATTGAAAAATTAAAAGTATTGTTTGTATGTGTAAATATACTTTAGAAGACAAACCAAAAATAATTTAAATTGAATT
Source organism: Maratus michaelseni (assembly GCA_963931845.1). Classification (NCBI taxonomy): domain Eukaryota; kingdom Metazoa; phylum Arthropoda; class Arachnida; order Araneae; family Salticidae; genus Maratus; species Maratus michaelseni. Next base: position 377,123,667 of record OZ007587.1, on the reverse strand, counting down.
TTAAAAGAGTCCTATTAAATTCACGTCAAGGTGTCACTCAAATTTTGATATCATTTCTTTTAAAACCCATATTTTGAATTCATGAGAGATGTGAATGAAAAAGCATCAGCGAATAAGTTCTATATATTTTTTTCATATTAAGATAATAATTGCACCTGTGAATATATATAAAACTAAAAAGAAAATTATGATTAAAAAAAAAATTATTAACATAGCGTCACTTAAATTTGATATCATTACTTTTAAGACCCATATTTAAAATTTATATAGCCAAAACAAAGTGCTGCGTCACAACTTTTAACCCGTTAAGGGTTTTTGTACTGATATCATTACTTTTTTAAGGTTATTGATGAAAATGTCAATTAGTCAAAATTAAGCATAGGGTATAAATTAATCATTAGAATAAAATTTTAAAGAAATGCTAAAAAGGACCCCTTGGACCCCAATAAAAATATGAGGGTGGTGGCCCAGGGAGAGGAATCCAAGACTCAACTTTTAAATTATACAGCGAGAGAGTAACACAATTAGAAGTATGAAAATGCATGGCAAAACCCGATTGTTCCATCTTCCACCGCCAGGGAAGATGGAACCACTCTGTTCTATACAAACATAGCTGAAATCTTTGAGGCTGTCGATTTGGAGTCGAATGAGCCATACCTCGTCGTGATCGGTCCCATAGAACCCGATAGGAAAGCGCCCCCTGGTGGTGAAACTTGGAACTAAAATCGATATATCCTGTCGGTGAATCAAACTACATTGTGATGGGACCTTAGAAATAGAGTTAGCTACAAAATCTGTTAGTTCCACCTTCCACCACTAGAGGGCGCACTCTGTTCTATACAAACATAGCTCAAATGTTTGAGGCTGTCGATTTCAAGTCGAATAAGCCATACCTCGTCGTGATCGGGCCCATAGAATCCGAGATAGGAAAGCGCCCCTGGTGGTGAAATTTGAAATTAAAATCGATATATCCTGTCGATGCCGAGTCGAATAAATTAAACTGTATTGTGATGGGGCACATAGCTACAAAATCCGTTAGTTCGATCTTCCACCGCCAGGGGGCGCACTCTGTTCTATACAAACATAGCTGAAATCTTTGAGGCTGTCGATTTGGAGTCGAATGAGCCATACCTCGTCGTGATCGGTCCCATAGAACCCGATAGGAAAGCGCCCCCTGGTGGTGAAACTTGGAACTAAAATCGATATATCCTGTCGATGAATCAAACTACATTGTGATGGGACCTATAGAAATAGAGTTAGCTACAAAATCTGTTAGTTCCACCTTCCACCACTAGAGGGCGCACTCTGTTCTATACAAACATAGCTCAAATGCTTGAGGCTGTCGATTTCGAGTCGAATAAGACATACCTCGTCGTGATCGGGCCCATAGAATCCGAGATAGGAAAGCGCCCCCTGGTGGTGAAATTTGGAATTAAAATCGATATATCCTGTCGATGCCGAGTTGAATAAATTAAACTGCATTGTGATGGGACCCAAAGCTACAAAAATCGTTAGTTCCATCTTCCACCACCACGGGACGCACTCTGTTCTATACAAACATAGCTGAAATCTTTGAGGCTGTCGATTTAGAGTCGAATGAGCCATACCTCGTCGTGATTGGGCCCATAGTACCCAAGAAAGGAAAGTGTCCACTGCTGGTGAATTTTGGAACTAAAATCGATAAATCCTGTCGATGAATCAAACTACATTGTGATGGGACCCATAGAACTCGAGTTAGCTACAAAATCCGTTAGTTCCATCTTCCACCACTAGAGGGCGCACTCTGTTCTATACAAACATAGCTGAAATCTTTGAGGCTATCTATTTGGAGTCGAATGAGTCATACCTCGTCGTGATTGGGTCCATAGAACCCGAGATAGATAAGTGCCCCCTGGTAGTGAAACTTGGAATTAAAATCTATATATCCTGTCGATGCTGAGTCGAACCAAACTGCATTGTGATAGGACCCATAGAACTCGAGTTAGCTGCAAAATCTGTTAGTTCCATCTTCCACCATCAGGGGGCGCACTCTGTACTATGCAGAAATAGCTGAAATCTTTGAGGCTGTGGATTTCAAGTCGAATAAGCCATACTGCGTGGTGATTGGGCACATAGAACCCGAGAGAGGAAAGCGGCCCCTGGTGGTGAATTTTGAAACTAAAATTAATATATCCTGTCGATGTCGAGTCGAATAAATTAAACTGTATTAGATACCAATTAATCTCGGAAAAAATTGCAAATTTTGTCATTTGGCAGCGTAAAAATCATGAATTTCATCGATCGGCACAGAAAAAACATGTATTTTGTCGATAGGGGGAGAAAAGATCATAAATTTCGTCGAACAGGCGGATAAAAATCATGAATTTCCTTTATTAGCGCATGAAAAACACAAATTTCATCAAACACTCGCATAAAAATTAAAAAATTCATTGATCGGGCATGAAAAAACATTAATTTCGTCAAGTTTGCACGTAAAAATCACATATTTCATCAAACGGTAGCATAAAAATCACAAATTTCATCAAACGGTAGCATAAAAATCAAGAATTTTGGCAATCGGGTGATAAAATTTGTTTTTGTCAATCCGGCCCGTAAAAAGTATGAATTTTGTCGATGAGGTGCGTAAAAATTGTCGAGTCGAATGAATTAAACTGCATTAGATACCAATTATTCTCTGAAAAAATTGCAAATTTCATTATTTTGCAGCATAAAAATCAGGAATTTCGTTGATCAATGTGCAAAAATCATGAATTTCATCGATCGGCACAAAAAAAACATGAATTTTCTCTATAGGGGGAGAAAAGATTATAAATTTCGTCGAACAGGCGGGTAAAAATCATGAATTTCATTTATTAGCACATGAAAATCGCAAAATTCATCAAACGGTCGTTATAAAAATCAAAAAATTCTATGATCGGGTATCAAAAAGTCATTAATTTCGTGAAGTTTGCACGTAAAAATCACAAATTTCATCAAACGGGTGCATAAAAATCAAGAATTTTGGAAATCGAGTGATAAAAATTTTTTTTGTCAATCCGGCCCGTAAAAAGTATGAATTTTGTCGATGAGGTGTGTAAAAATTGTCAAGTCGAATGAATTAAACTGCATTAGATACCAATTAGTCTCTGGAAAAATTTCAAATTTCATTATTTTGCAGCATAAAAATCATGAATTTTGTTGATCAATGTGCAAAAATCATGAATTTCATCGATCGGCACAGAAAAAAAATGAATTTTCTCGATAGGGGGAGAAAAGATTATAAATTTCGTCAAACAGGCGGGTAAAAATCATGAATTTCATTTATTAGCGCATGAAAAAACATTAATTTCGCCAAGTTTGCACGTAAAAATCACTTTCATCAAATGGGTGCATAAAAAGCAAGAATTTTGGCAATCGGGTGATAAAATTTTTTTTTGTCAATCCGGCACGTAAAAAGTATGAATTTTGTCGATGAAGCGCGTAAAAATTGTCGAGTCGAATGAATTAAACTGCATTAGATACCAATTAGTCTCTGAAAAAATTGCAAATTTCATTATTTTGCAGCATAAAAATCAGGAATTTTGTTGATCAATGTGCAAAAATCATGAATTTCATCGATCAGCACAGAAAAAACATGAATTTTCTCGATAGGGGGAGAAAAGATCATAAATTTCGTCGAACAAGCAGGTAAAAATCATGAATTTTATTTATAAGCACATGAAAATCGCAAATTTCATCAAACGGTCGCATGAAAATCAAAAAATTCTTTGATCGGGTATGAAAAAATCATTAATTCCGTAAAGTTTGCACGTAAATATCACAAATTTTTTCAAACGGGTGCATAAAAATTAAGAATTTTGGCAATCGGGTGATAAAATTTTTTTTGTCAATCCGGCCCGTAAAAAGTATGAATTTTGTCGATGAGGTGCATAAAAATTGTCAAGTCGAATGAATTAAACTGCATTAGATACCAATTAGTCTGAAAAAATTGCAAATTTCGTCATTTTGCAGCATAAAAATCAGGAATTTCGTAGATCAATGTGCAAAAATCATGAATTTCATCGATTGGCACAGAAAAAACATGAATTTTCTCGATAGGGGGAGAAAATATTATAAATTTCATCAAACAGGCCGGTAAAAATCATGAATTTCATTTATTAGCAAATGAAAAACGCAAATTTCATCAAACGTTTGCATAAAAAAAAAATTCGTTGATCGGGCATGAAAAAACATTAATTTCGTTAAGTTTGCACGTAAAAAAACCAAATTTCATCAAACGGGTGCATAAAAATCAAGAATTTTGTCTATCGGGCGATAAAAAAATGTATTGTCAATCCGGTACATAAAAAGTATTAATTTTGTCGATGAGGTTAAAAATAAAGGTAATATGAGTCAAGGGGTCTAACCTTATGAGTCTCCTTATTTTCTTTCTTGTTCGGATGCAAACAATTCATATTTTTAATCTGCATTTGGTCGAAAAATGAATTATCTTTAATTTTAAAAACGAGAAATTCGTAATTACATGTATAAAATTCGATTGGTATTTATTATTGGTATTTATGATTTCAAAATTTTTAATAAGAAATTGTTTTTTTGCTAGTATACAGTGGCCAAAGTCTCTAGCCATGCCAACCAACCAATCGGTTGCTTATGGATCTGCTTATGCTTATATCACTTATTCATATAGTTTTAGTTTGTCTTGACTGCTAAATTTTTATATTTCACATTTCATAATTTTTATTGCAATACTTCAGGTAAGAATGCTTTTTAACTTGATTATTTCCTGTATTTATAATAATTTTTTGTTACTAACATTCTTATGTTTTAATGGGTGCAAAATTTAAGATTGGCGTAAAAGCTACTAAAAGTTTCTTTATTTCAATAAATTGTTTTATCTTTTGTGCCATGCTGTCGAAAATTGAAAGAAAAATTTATGTAAAGGTTTATTTTGCATCATAGTATCCAAACTAAGTGAAATGTATGCAAATGGATAGTATGATGCAAAAAAAAAAAAACCATTTACATAAATTTTTCTTTGAATTTTCGACAGCATGGCACAAAAGATAAATCAATTTATTGAAATAAATACATTTCAATGCATAATACAGGCTTTTTGCAAGTGATATATTTAATGATGATTGTACTGAATTGTGTATTGAAAATGGAACATTTTAGTACATATTAATGGTTTAGCATAAAAAATAATTTATGTAGGTCATTCTAAAATTCTTATATAACAAAATCTGTAAAAATGAAGCTCTGTTTTGTCAGAATTCTGCAATTGTTTATTTGTTTTAAAACTAAATAAGCACTCCTTAGGTATTTTTAACTGTTTTTATTATTGGAAATGGTGCGGAAAAACAGAACAAAACAAACTTTAGTAAAATATTTTATGTATAGTAATAGGGTGGGTTTTTTTTAGGAAACATTTATTTATCTGCGTTTTTTTTTTTTTTTTTTTTTTTAAGAGGACAGCCAAGGGTCGATGCATGCTTTACACTCACGCTAAAAAAAAAAATTTAATCGGTTAAAAAAAAGAAAAAAGTCTCCAAACTTTGGGGACTGTTTTTTCTTTTATGGCAACCTGGCTATTAAGCTTGTATTTAGTAGCTTGGCGCAGTCTTGGAAATCGTGCCATCCAAACAGTCGTCAATCTTTTGTTTACATTTTAGCGTGAGTGTAACACATCTGTTCAGTTATTTTTCTTGGGGCCCATTTTGTGAAAAGTAAAGGTTACTTTTGTGAAATTTATTATATTTTAGTGAAAAATAACATTTTGTAACAAAAGTTGAAATTCAGTTACTCAAATTAGAACAAAGTATACTTATTAACAAAAACTTTTTACATTTACAATCACTTTGCTGAAATTTTCCTCTCAAGTGAACTTGTTTGTTTACAAATTACACATTTTAAAACATCACAAAATAATAAATATTTAATAAATACTAAGTTTTTATGGAATAGAATTTTGTGAAAGGAACTATTTTAGTAAAAAGAATTTTATGGAGAAGCCCATTTTATCAAATTGATTTTTGTGAAGAGGTCCGTTTTATTAAATTGATTTTTCCCCAAATTTTACCTGGATCGACCCTTGACAGAGCAAAATATAAATATGTAAACTTTATTCTTAATAAAACAAACAAATAAACTGATATTTTTTTTTTATGTATATCAATATTTATTTACATCAAACTATCAATTATTTATTTTATTTATTTTTTTAATAATAGAAACTATTTCATTAGTTACGCTATTTTATTTTTATATTGAAATAAAAAAAATCCACGTGCTATTATTGCATGCTATTTGTAACTAATATTAAAAAAAAAAGTTTTCGCCGGCGGAGGAAAAAAATCGCACCAACGTGGTGCGTATATATATGACATCTGTGCGGTATTATTGATCAATAATACTATATTAATAAAATAGATTAGCAGTTTCACACAGCTTTTTCGCCAATCTTAAATTTTGCACGCATTAAAACATAAGAATGTTAGTAACAAAAAATTATTATAAATACAGGAAATAATCAAGTTAAAAAGCATTCTTACCTGAAGTATTGATATAAAAATTATAAAATGTGAAATTTTAGCTGTCGAGACAAACTAATAAATAAGAGCCAAGCCAAAGACAAACTAATAATAAGTAATAACAGCTAAGCCAAAACTAAACTACTGTGGCTAAACTATCAGTCAGATAATCAACCGATTGGTTGGTTGGCATGGCTAGAGACTTTGCCCACTGTATACTAGCAAAAAAACAATTTCTTATTAAAAATTTTGAAATCATAAATACCAATAATAAATACAATCTAATTTTATACATGTAATTACGAATTTATCGTTTTTAAAATTAAAGATAATTCATTTTTCTACCAAATGCAGATTAAAAATATGAATTGTTTGCATCCGAACAAGAAAGAAAAAAAATTTAACCATAATTTAATTTAATACATATTTTGGAATGTATAATAAACTGTTTTCATATTTAAAAAAAAAAAAATCTAAATAGTTCTTCAGCCACATATGATTGCGAAATCGCCTTTAACTATAACCATGATACCCATGAACATCCTGACCGCGCAGGAATAAAAAAGGGTGAAAAGGCCGAAAATCTTTAATGTTAGTCTACCAGAAAAAGCATAAGAAAAGAGTCCGATTTTGAAGCTGGATTATATAAAAAACAAGAGTTTTCCTACGTTAGCTCAAAATCTTACTCTCTTCATCTAAAAGCGATTAATATAATATATTAATTTTAAAAAAATCGTTCGATTCATTTTCGAGATAACACCTCTGTGCCCATTACACCATTACATTTTCCATTTTCGCTTAAAAATTGGTTTCCAGATCTCAAAATCTACTGCATGTAGAAATCTATAAATTTCAGGATAGAGTTAGGCCATAGATATAAGACTAATGTGAAAAAATCGAAACGGTATGCCTCATATTTACTGAGATATTAAATGTCGGCGTTTCGATTTTCCTTTGATGTCCTGCTAGCTGTATGTATGAGAGTGACGGAATCTTCGGTTTTGGGCTTACGGTTTTCGGTTTTTCGCTGCGTCACTCAAGAGACTACCGTCTCTTATGATACAGTATTTACACATCACGTAGTACGCAAAAAAATTGTTTAACTTAAAAATGCATATCAAAACTGTAAACACACTTCGAACATTTATCGTACATAGCCAGTACTGTAACAGAAATCTCTTCTGTGACTCTGTAAATGAATGATAAATGTTTTGCACTTCATATTCTACAGAAAGCATGTTTTAGTGCACCACAGGAATGCACATCAATTTTATTATGCTTGAAACAATACAACATTATTTTTTTTCCCATTCACTATAATGTAACGGGATTCTTTTCAGTATCTCTGTACACGAATCATAAATTCAACACACACCATTTTCAATAGCTAACATGCCATAGTGAACCTGAATGACATATATCAATTACATGACAATTGGAGTAACATTTAAGAGAGTTAGAGCACGGACAGACGAACGGCAGACAGACAAACCGATGTCATAAACACTTTTCAACTATGTTGGAATGTGTTAATAAGGAATCCAGTTTCAATTCCTTTTATTGTATGCAAACAAAATACAAAATATTAATCTAACGAAAAACTCCGATATGTTTTATCAAAACTGACTGCAGGATTATACTGCAGGATAAAAGGAAGCTTGAAATGTATCAAAGTCTCTTTCGCATTGAAAGAAGAAAAATTAAATTCATACAGCTCAAAAAGTATTGTTCGACTTTATCCATTTCTGTTATAGCAAGAAAGGTATCTTTTTGTAAGAGAGTATTATTTCTGGATAACGATAAAATTCTTTAACTTGTGATGTAGTATGCAATAAAGTACGGAAAAATGTTTCCATATCTTTCCAATCTATTAAATTGAATTCTGTTTTTCTATGGAATATTTTTATTCACTAAAAATATTTTAATATCACATAATAAAACTGAATAATAGAATTATAGAATACTTTTTCTGCATCTGTTTAATCCTCTTTTAGTTTTTCTGCAAATGAAATTTTGTAGGGGAAAAAACAGGATACAGCAATATGTTATGAATAATAAAGAATTATTATTATTATTATCTCTACTTTTACGCCATCTTTATAAAAATATGTTTTAATGTATGTATGATGTCTTGAATATTAATTAAATTACGTAAGCACGCATATTTAATAAATATGGATGAGCGTAAGCCATTTTACAGATATAATTACATTTCACAAAACATAATATGTACTATCACAACACCAAGATATAACTACACTTCATTCAGAAGGTAACTTACAGTACAATACAATTATGAAACAGATTGGGCTAGCAGACACCTTTCAATTTTTAGTGCTGCCAGTGTTTTAACTGAAGGACCATAATATGCTGTTTCATATGTTTAATTTTTTTAACTTTTCATTAAATTTGTGGTTTAATATTTATGATTTTCCTTAAATATTTTTTAAACTATTCGTCCGTTTGTCATTAACACATAAATCAAACGAAAAAAATTCTAAATTCATGCTTAAAAAAAAAAAAAAAAGATGCCAGTTTAACGACTGGCATTGCCTTTTTAAAATAAAATCTGGGACTAAAAATTTAAAACAAGATTTTTTGTTTCGAAGAATGTTATTTCACTTTCTTATTAAAAAATCATATACGAGGGCTGTTCAATAAATAACGTTCATAATTATTTTTCGGATAATGTATTATGCACACATTTAATTTCCTGTTGAATTGTCAGATTAGTCTGTTATGAATATTTGGAAATTGTTTCATTAATCGAATTCCAGTAGTACGGCAGTGACAGCCGTGCAAGTTCAGACACATTCAGAATCACCTATGGGTACGGAGGCAAGCATTTTTAATGGCTGACGATTTCTTCTAGCGGAAGCAAAATTTCAGATGGCTCATCGCGTGTTGCCTTCATCGTTCCCGTACACTGAGAAAAAGTACACTTTCAAATCTTAGTAAATCGATGTTTTCATTTTGTTATGAAATTTTTTGTTTCAAATAGGACGACCCAATGCTTTCAATTCTGAAATACCAGAAATACACAGGATATTGAAACATGGACATACTCAAAATTGAGCACATAGAGGTCAGTTCAAACCCATTTTTGAAACATCGACACACACAAAAATGGTTAGAATCAGTTCAAACTCATTTTTGAAACATAGACATATTCAAAACTGAGCACATAGAGGTCAGTTCATACTCATTTTTGAAACATCGACACACACAAAAATGGTTAGAATCAGTTCAAACTCATTTTTGAAACATAGACATATTCAAAACTGAGCACATAGAGGTCAGTTCATACTCATTTTTGAAACATCGACACACACAAAAATGGTTAGAATCAGTTCAAACCCATTTTTGAAACATAGACATATTCAAAACTGAGCACATAGAGGTCAGTTCATACTCATTTTTGAAACATCGACACACACAAAAATGGTTAGAATCAGTTCAAACTCATTTTTGAAACATAGACATATTCAAAACTGAGCACATAGAGGTCAGTTCATACTCATTTTTGAAACATCGACACACACAAAAATGGTTAGAATCAGTTCAAACTCATTTTTGAAACATAGACATATTCAAAACTGAGCACATAGAGGTCAGTTCATACTCATTTTTGAAACATCGACACACACAAAAATGGTTAGAATCAGTTCAAACCCATTTTTGAAACATGGACATACTCAAAACTGAGCACATAGAGGTCAGTTCAAACCCATTTTTGAAACATCGGCACATACAAAAATGGTTAGAATCAGTTCAAACTCATTTTTAAAACATGGAAATGCTCAAAAATGAGCACATAGAAGTCAGTTCATACTCATTTTTCAAACATGGACATACTCAACTAGGAGCACATAGTGTTTTATTCTTGAGTGTGTTCATGGTTTCAGAAATGAGTATATACATGTTTCAAACTTGAGTCATTTTGATTCGGAGCCATTTTGACTATGCGACGTACTCAGATTTAAGTAATTTTTGCTCAGTTTTGAAAATGTCGTTTTTAGATTGTAGGCGGTTCTGAAAGTGTCTGAACTTGCACGGCTGTCACTGTCGTACTGCTGGAATTTAATTAATGAAACAATTTCCAAATATTCATTACAGTCTGAATTGACAACACAACAGGAAATTAAAATTGTGTACAACAAATTACCCGAATAAAAAAATTGTAATCATTCTTTATTGAACAGCCTTCGTATCACAGCCCTCGGCTCCCATTATGTTCGATTTTTGAGCACCACTTTTTTCAAAGAAAAATCTTCTTTTTAGATTTCTCTTGCAAATTTTGTAAACAGCTACACCGAACGTTATTTTTGTTCAAAAACCAACCAAGAAAAAATTTCTTTAAAAATACTGGTACAGAAATGGACCCGTGGGAGCCGTGCGTATATAGAAAATAAATCATAATAAATAATACTTACCTTACTTAATAAACGCGAATTTAAACAAAAATATATATAGCTTAAATCAAGCAACTATCTCCAGTAAATAAATTTTAAGATATGAGTCAAATTATGCAAAAGAGATTTTTAATTTACAAAGTAACAATAAGAAATTCAATTTCATTTTATTTTATTGTGTGCAAACTAAATAGGAACATAAATCTAACAATGAATTCTGATAAGTTTTACATACCTGCTAACTTGTAAGATTTAACCTTACAATGTAAGGATTTAGGTTAAATTGTAAGGCTGTAAGGGTGGCAGGTGAGATTGTAAGGTTTTTTGGTAAATCTTGAAATGATTCTTCGAATATGTTACTTATTAAGTAAAAGAATAAAACAGATGCATACACTGTCTTTTTTAGAGTTTATGTAAACAAAATGTGGAACTTTAATCTGACAATAAACTCCGATAGATTTTATCAAAACTAAATTTTTATACTACAGGATAAAAGGAAGCTTGTGAAATACAAAATTCGCTTTTGCATTGATAGAAGAAAATCTAAATTCATACTGCTCAGGAAGTATTGTTCGAATTTATCCATTTCTGTTACAGAAAGAAAAATGTCTTTTCGTGAAAAAGTTTTATAACGGGAAAAGGATAAAAATATTTCATTTGTGGTGTAACATGCAATAAAATAAATACAAGGGGGAAAATGTCGCTCTCTTTCTAATCTTTTAAATTGAGTTTTGCTTTTCGATGTAATATGTTTATTAGCTAAGCACATTTTAATATCCCACAACGAAACGGAATAATAAAATTATTGAATACTTTATCTGCTTCTGTTTATTATTTTCTTAGTTCAGCTGCGAAGAAAAATATATCGCATTATACTACGAACTTTTATTAATCTTTTTCTACTTAATTTTATTTTTGTAAAAGGTTTTGTTCAACTGATGTTTATGTATATATATATTTTTTGTCATTTTAAGATTTATTTTATAAAGTTTTTGTTTGCAAAGCATATTTTGTATACAAAAAGTTTACAGCATTATGTTATGAATAATAAATTTTTTTAACTGTTTCTTCTTTTATGTAATCTTTTTCATGATGTTTTATTCCACAATAAACTCCGATATATTTGATCAAAACTTAATTTTTATACTATAGGATAAAAGGAAGCTAGTGAAATACAAAATTCAGTTTCGCATTGATAGAAGAAAATTTAAATTTATACAATACTCAAGAAGTATTTTTCGAATTTATCCATTTCTGTTACATAAAGAAAAATGTATCTTTTTGTAAAAAAGTTTTATTTCTGAAAAGTGATTAAAATCTTTCATTTGTGATGTAACATGCAATAAAGTAAGTATGGGAACAAAATGTTTTCCTCTTTCTAATCTTTTAAATTGAGTTTTGTTCTTCAATGCTTATTCACTAAGCATACTTTAATACTCCATAACAGAACAGAATAATAAAATTATAGAATACATTGTCTGCATCTGTTTATTCTTTTCCTTTCCTTTTTTTTTTTTTTTTTTTGGTGGAAAGGATATTTTGTAAATAAAACGCTACATAATTACATGCAGATTAATGATGATTTTTTTTAAAAAACTTAATGTTTTATAAAAGAATGTGGTTTTATTCTACATATGTTTATACACTTTTTTAATATTACATATTGTATTATACATATAAAAGATTCAATGAGATTCATTTTCCTAACATTTTTTAATGAGAGTATTAATTATTTAAGCGTAATTATATCTGTATAACAAAAATCATATATTCATGAAAACAAAATTATTGTACCCCGTCATTAAGTTTTCTGATGGTAATGTGTTTCAATATTAAAAGCAAAGTGGTAACTGCAATATTTGTTTAAGATGTTTGATTTTTTATGAAAAATATTTTCGGCATTTTTTTTGCCTATTATACAACCCCACCCCCCACGCCCCTCAGGAAAAACACCTTTTCATTTACAAAATAACAGTAAGGAATTCAGTGTCAGTTAATTTTGATGCTATGCAAAAAATAAAAATAGAAAAGAAATATAAGTCTAACAATAAGCTCCGATATGTTTTATCAAAACTAAATTTTTATACTGCTGGATAAAAAGAAGCTTGTACGCTTTCGCATTGAAGAAGAAAATCTACATTCATACTGCTCAAGAAGTATTCTTCGAATTTATCCATTTCTGTTACAAAATAAAGGTATCTTTTTTTGTAAAAGGGTTTTATATCTGGAAAGTGATAAAAATCTTTCATTTGTGATGGAACATGCAATAAAATAAGAACAGAAAAAATTGTTTCCATCTTTTCCAATCTTTTGAAATGAGTTTTTCTTTTTCGAAGGAATATTTTTATTCACAAAGCACATCTTAATGTCTCATAATAAAAAATTATAGAATACTTTTTCTGCTTCTGTTTATTGTTTTCTCGGTTTTTCCGTAAATAATATTTTGTAAAGAAAAGATACAGACATTGTATTTCGAATTTTTATTATTATTATTCTTTTTTTACATAATCCATTACCTTTACTACTTTATTACTTGTTTACCTCTAGAAGTAAATTATATATCTCAACATATTTAAACTCAAGTAATATTAAATCTCAATTATCATCAGTATCAATTAATTCATCTTGTTTATCATAGTGATCACTAGTGTTCTTCATTATATTCTCTCTCAACATCAATTATAATAGTATAACTAATAATAATATTCAACAATAAGTTCAGCAATAACAAGCATTATAATTCAAAATATCACACACTTTCTTTAATTACTTTCTTAAGTATATAATTGATATCTCATCCATATAGTAGTGAATGAGGCATGGGCATATACTCAAATAAAATACATATTATAAAATAAGGAATAAATAAGAAAAATTCGTGAAAACAATCATTATTGTGTAGATGATGGTTATGTAACTATCTTGCTTTTCAGTCAAACAAGAAAACATAAGTTGTGAAATGAAAAAATGGGACCTTGTAGCATATTAAGAAAGGTTGGGTAATTCTCAGTTATTATTAAGATATCATTTGATTAGTTTAATATATAAATTAATCCAGTTTATTTTATTAATTTAGTTAATACTGTTTAATTTACTATTCTAATCTAATTCAATTCAGTATTAGAAACTCCTAACTTAAATCAACTAAATTACGCCAGCATAAAAAGTTAACTCAAGTGGAAACTTCAACAGTGACACTCTCGGGTGCACAATCAAGAACACCACGGTTATACAGAAGAGAATTGATTAGTTAAACATAGTTTAATTTATTAAATTTAATTAGTTTTATGGCTATTATAATTTTTTAATTAAGCTATTCAATTGATATCTATTACATGATTATTGAGAAAATTCTATAAGAGAAAGAGTCTAAAGAATAAGTTTAAATTATATAACTAAAACCCTAGGAACAAATTTTAAATTATATTTTATCAATAATATCTGGCAAAGCAATTCATAATTCTTTATCTTTCCTTACTGAATCAAAATGTTATAAGAAATGTTGATAAGAACCAAAGTTTTTATCTCAACCAGAAATCTTATCTAATAAAATACATAAGAATCTATTAAATTGTATTTACTATCTTAAAAATTAGTATATTGCACTGATTATCTTATAATTTTTTCATCATAGTAACAAATACAACAACAATAATAATAGTATCATCATTAGAAAGAATAAATAACAACAACAACAACATCAAAATTTATTTACATAATATCAGAAACTTTTTGAATGCACTTTTACCTAAAAATTTCAACTTCACCTTTAATACTTTTTATTTTATTATCATCTTTCTCTTCCCTTCAATTCCTCATCATCATCACATATTTAATCATTACATCATATTTAGTTTGAGTACTCAATTCTAGTAAATTTATTATGCTAAGGATCTTGGCACTTAATGAGTTTATTTTTACCAAAGCTATAGACAAAATGAGGTGTAATCCCCATTGGTCAGCCTAAGATTTATTAAAACTCAAAGTTACCTAATAGAACAATTTACTACAGTAACGTAATGCTAATTTCTCCATCATGTCTCAGTAATTTAACTTCTACCTGATCTAGCATTTTGTTAAATAATTATCACCATCAACAAATCTCTAACTCCTTATATTAAGTATTAAAATAAATTGGTAAATGCATCATTTTTCCTAACATTTAATTCAAAATAAACAACATAAATAATATATTAAAATATTTTAAGCTATATTTACATATTTACAATTTATACTCAAGGTTTTTTAGTGGTAATTTAAGTTAATTCAAATTTAGTTTAATAATTGAATTAATTTTATTTACAACTTAAATAACAATACTAAATAGTAAATTAATTTAATTTAACTTAACTGCCTAAGAAAGTGGTAAATAGTAAATTGCCAAAAGAAGAAATTACAGTAAGTTGTTATAGGTAATTGATCATACCATGATGGCTAAGACCAAAAAGGAACAGATATTCATAAGAATAAATAATAAAGTTATTAATGATGCACCCTTAAACACAATAAATCATGAAATCAACAGACATCCCTGCATGTCATTCCAAAACCATTCCTTTAAACCAGTGTTTCCCAACCTTTTTTTTCCACGCCCCCCCCCCAAATCATCCCTAAAACATTGATGCCCCCCCCCCTACTCCCTCTGCGTGTGACAAATAATTCTTATTATATAGAAAGTGATCTTATTCCCACTAAAGAAGTAATAAACGCCTGTAATTTGGATCTAAATAAAAAAACAGTACATTCACGAAATAAAACAAACGAAAATAAAGTATTTATGATGAAATCATAATAATAGTAATAATATGCAACAATGTAAAAAGGCAAATTATTCTTTTTAATATTTAATAGAAAATTGAGATACATAAATACAAACTTTAATTTTAATTGAAGCTTTTTCTATGGTTCTTTTATAATTTTAATTCCTGGCAGTAACAAAAGTATCTAATAAATTCAAAATAGACTGGAGATGAAAAGAATAAAATTAATGAAATCATTGTGCTTCATGACGGCTGCAGAGAGCTTTTTTTATCAGGCTTTAATTTAGTCAACTTTAATCTCAAGTCCCCTCGTTTAGTTATGTCCAGTCGATTTCCTCTCTTCAGAAGTAAATCATTTACTGCACTAAAACCACCCTTATTTTTCTTGTAAATTTTCTTGCATTTGGATATTTAGATTCTGTCTCAGCACAAAGCCATGCCATCACTCCTTGTATACTGAATAAGGTTTTAGCTGACTCATCGCTTTGAATTTCAGAGAGTTCTGGGCATCGTATTGAATCATCAGATGATAAGTCCACTAACATTGGCTGCATGACCCATGATGGGAAATCCATCTGCTTTAAATCAGAAAATCTATCTTTCAAATCAGAGTCCAATATTTTCAAATGATTCACAATGGCATCGTTATAGTGGCATCGGTCATCTCGCATTTTTTTTAACAAGCAAAATAGGTCAAACTTTCTCTCAGAAATATGTTTCTGCCATACCTTACTGGATGTAATAAAGCCAAATATTTTTGCTTTCGCATCAACAACTGTTTTATCTTTTCTTTGAAATTTTTTATTCAAGGTATTCAGTTTTTCAAAGATATCTGCTAAATAACCAACAAATGCTTTTTCATCAATGGTTTATAGGTGCTTCATGTCAGACTTCTCACTTAAAAATTCACCAAGGACATCAAACAACTCCATGAGTCTTTTTAAGCATTTCCCTTTTAAGAGCCATCTTACATCAGTGTTAAGTAAAAGATGAGAGTGGTCTGCGTTTTTTCCTTCACAAAACTGCTTCAATAGACGCTCACGGATATTATGGTGTTTATAGATCTTATAACAGATTTCAATATATCACTAAGAATAGGTGAAATGTTTTTTTATACTAAACTCTCTTTATGGATGATGGAATGCACAAGAAGCATTTCTGGATTCTCAACTTTCATTAGTTTTAAACATCCAGTTCTCTTCCATCCTAACTGGAGCACAATCTGAAGCGCAAGATGTTATGTTTGTAATTGGTATATACTATTTATATCTAAGTAATTTTTCCATGTATTAAAAATATCAGAGGCAGTAGTGGTGCTGTCTAATGATTTACAGAAAAGCAATTCTTAAGAAAATTCACCTATATCAATATACATTACATAAGTAAGCAATACGGCTTCACAGTCTCTTAGAGTAGATTCGGCCATTTGTATGGAGAAATTTCTTGATTTTAGCTTTTGTAAAAGTCGTGCTTCAATGTCCTCACTCATTTCATATATTCTTCTTAGTATTGATATCAAGTAGCATGGAATTCATCTTTGTCATCTTTGCCCAGGATTGTTTGAAGGAATATTGATATTGATGGTTTACTCAAATCTTCACCTTTATAGCCGTTTATTTCCAGATTTAGCAATGAGTAAAGATATTTCATGACTAATCTCAAGTGCAATTTTCTATAGCCGTTTGTGCAGTGAATGGAGACTTAACCGGTGATCTTTTTTCAAACGTTTCCTTTAAAGTTTTAAAATAACTTAAATTTGAATTTATATACTCACAATGATTTGCTCAATGTTCAAGACGACCTCATTTCATAGATTGGTTGCTTAAGCGTTGTTTGAATAAAAGGCAGAAAAAGGATCTTTCATCCTGGTTAGCCGGCATGAAACCAAATTTTGAATATTCATCTAAATAGTTTTTTCAGATTTTTCACAGAAATACCAATTATATTTTTCTAATTGTTTTTTATACTTTACACAATCATATGATCAATAAATTTAATATGTATATAGTGAAGTAAGCTAAAGTTAACTAGAGCATATGAAAATATCTGCAACGATTAAATAAATATATAAAAATAGGATAAATTCACTTGTTGCATGACAAAAATTACAAAGATTACAAAACAGTAGGCTCCATAGAATAATTTGGCCCAGAGGAATATCAAAGAAAACTATAGAAATAGTTTTGAAAAACAATAGCCCAATATACAGTACAAAATAGTTTGCACACATATTCAGAACAAAATTTTCACTCACTTATTTATGCATAAAAAGTAAAAAAAAGGAAAAGAATGAAATAATTTATTTAATTCCTGGGCCTGTTTACAGCCTATACAAACTTATACCACTTAAAACAAAAAAAAAAAAAAAAAAACAAACAAACAAAACTTATTCAATCGTAGAATTTGCGATTCAATAACAGAAACATTTCTTTTCATAAATAGTGGTGGGAAGCGGAAGTAAATGTATGTGTTAATCGATCCTTATATATTCCACATAGTACTTCTGTTCCAAAAAAAAAATAATGGAATAGTTGCATTAACATAACCAGATTATTTAAAAACATCACAATTCCCATTCATCACTCAGAATAAAATTTATTTTCATAAGTAGTATAAAGAATAAAATATGAATTATAAGAAGAGAAGGGGTAAGTATTAAAGCTTATTTTAAAACTTTAAACTCGAAAATGCATATGGAAAAAGAAATTTTGAATATCATGCAGTTCAATAAATTTAAGTTTTAAAATTTTTAAAATCAGAAAATGAAAAATTATTAATTGAAATATCATTGAAAATATTTTTAAGAACTGAAATTCTTATTGAAATATTATAATTTCCAATATAGTCATTGCTAAGTTAAATCGCTAAATCTCCGTAATATATAACAGAGGTAGCGGTTAAACACATTAAAATAAAAATATTTATGGCATCATAAAAAAAAGAAGAAAGAAAGAAAGAAAATTCATGAAATAATTAACGGATATAAAATGTTATTACACAGTTTTCAAAACTTATTTTAAATACCTGTTGCATTTATATTACTATTAGGCAACGCCCAGAATGAGGGGCTGTTCCCTCTGAATAGAGATATTTGTAATTCTTTAGAACTAATAAAATTTTTTGTCCCTGACTATAAACCAGAATCAGATATTCGCTCTAGAATCCTAAAATAACGATGTCTAAAAAATGCGTTTTAATTGGTTGGTCGAACCTTGGTTGGTCATGGTTAATTGGTTGGTCATGTTTTCCCAAGTATAAATTTGAAACAAAATAAAAAATAAACCAGGAAATTATTTTGCCAAAATATTTTTAAATTAAAAAAAAAAAAATGATTATTTTTAAAAAGAATCGTTCAAATTGTTTTAGGATTTCTGAATTTCACCAAATTCTCAAATTGCCCCCCTGAAAAGTCAAATTGCCCCCTTGTGGGGCGTGCGCCCCCCGTTGGGAAACACTGCTTTAAACCAACAAACAACATACAGAAATATACTGTCAGTTCCTGAAAATTAGCAATTAATCCCTGGCCAGTAGAAAAACCACTAATATTGTGCAAAAGTAACAACATAATATTTAAATTTGTGAAAATAAGTAATTAAAATTTATTAAAAATAACTTAGATGATTACTGTAACGCATATAAAACTAGAATTTGTAATTAAATTTCTGTTATATTTATTGTAAAGCTCATTATTCCATACTCCATTTTCTGTAAATTCCTAGTAAAATCCATCCTTTAGTCACTATCCCTACTGAATTCTATGATTATAAGGATTTGGAACAAAAATAGACTTACACCAGAAATTTCATTCAATAAAATATAGACTTCCCGAGTTAATTTAGTGTTATAAACTTCAGATTGAATATACTGGCTTAAGTTTTATCAGAATTATTGAAATTTTTAACAACTTTACCCATTTACCATTAGTTTATTAGTAAACACCATATTAGTTTCTCAGAATACTGATAGACATCTCTGAAAAGCTTGCCTACTGAATTCAATTAATTATAGATATTTGCAACAGAAATAATTCTACATAGTAAATGAGTCAGCAAAACATAATATTCACTTATAATATTTAGTGTAATTTAAGTTTAATTTACTAGTAAGAAACCTTTTTTCTAACTCTTAATAATTTAACTAACAACTAATGTATTTAACAGTAAAAATGTCAAATTCATATTTAAATTCATTCCACTTAAATAGTAAATGTAAACTGCTGCTCTATCTTTCTACTATAAATAGATTTGCTGTATATGAAAATTTTATCACAAAAGAAAAATAGAATGAATAAATAAATAAAACACTTTTTAAATAAGTATAGCATTATTTCGTAAGAACAAAATTTTTGGCTCTTGATTTGTACTCTCAGAACATAGCATCAAAAAACAAAATGAAATAAACAGATAAATTAAACTGCACACAATAATTTTACCTTTTCAATGTTACGCAACTTCAACGCAAACTTTCATTTGAGATCATCATTTTTTTTTTTTTTTTTTTTTTTTTTTTTGTATATTCTTCAAATAAGAAACTTCAAAAGCTATTTTTGCGATTATTATGCAATCAGTGATGTAAGCTGTAATTTCAGAGAATCTAATAAATTTTTATGCATTTTTTGAATGGCATAGAATATGTTCCAATACATTTTACTTAATAAATAATGAAAAGAGATTACTCATATATTTTTTCGATAAATAGTAATTAATTTATATGAATGAATATCACAGAATGAAAATGGAAATAATAAAATAATAAATAAAATAAGAACATGCACAAATAATAGAATTAAGTTATTTTTGTAAAAAGAAGTAATAAATAAAAATTATACCAAACAGTTCTAAATTGTAACACCTCCTTTACAGTCATTTAATTTATTTTAAAGAAGAATTGACTGCATCATCGTAAGGAATCATCGTTGTGAATGAAAGTCTCCCCAACTGATGAATTTGATCGGCAGAGATCTTCAGCCACTTAGGAAGTGTTGGAATAGAGAAACATCCTCACTTAATGCTGTTTCGCAGGTCAAGTTTCTAATCCTCACCGGCTTTAATTGATATAAAAATTTCTAGATCCAGCAACCGTTGACAGGCCAGCCTTGATCTCTATAAATTTACACCAGATCATAGCACTATTATTCCACCGCCACAAATTACTAACGCTGTTCCATGCTATATGATGACGAATTATACTTCTTAGAGGCAGTCGCATGAACCGGAGAACAGGCTAAGTAAATGAATCCAGGCAGTTTCCCACTCAAGAAAGACACATGGTATTGTCGAGACAACTGTTTATTAGATGACGTTGATGTAACAACTCCACTAAATCTCATAGAAAACTCGAAGATATTTAATACATTAGATGACAGCACAAAGCTATGTTTTTTGAAGACTCTCTACCGATGAATATGTATTTTGACACCCTAGTGACAGGGCCTAGTTGACAGAAGAAAAACGTACAAAAATCTGTGTCCGAAGCCCATGTAACAGTATAAATATTCCGAGATTTCTGCTCAAAGTTACAAACGCGCGAAATGCTAGTCCACTGACAGCCATGTTCGGAGGGAGCCAAGGGGGGCAGAAAAGGCGGGCCTGCTCGCTAATGGATGAAAAAATGAGGCCACGAGGGTGTGTGTGTCTCTGACGTATGACCAAAACTTTTTATCAGAAGCGGCAATTTAAAAAGGTAAAAAAGCCTTTGGGCGCGAAAACGCCAGGAATCCTGGGATGCCGAATGATAATTAAATAGAAATAAAAATGGTATTACAAAAGTTCCAAAGAATAAAAATTCAATGTCTCAAAAGAAGAAATTAGGCAGGTGCGTTTTAGAGGCAGTGTTGCAATTTAAGAGAATAAGGTTTTAATAAATACGTGTAGCTTTTAACAGATTAAGATTTTTAGAATGATAAATAAAAGAATATTTTGATTAAGTTATGGAATAAAATATAAAATAGATTTAAGAGATATTTTAAAATGGACATAGAATTGTGAATTAGTGATTTTCGAATTTTTTCTTTACATGTGCTATAATACCTTCCTTCGTGCCAAATGTCAAGATTCTAGGTCAACGGGAAGTATCTTATATGTTTTGAAAGTGAGTTTGTATGAGGAAAAAAGAACGCGTTGTTTTAAGGCAGTAACTTTTTATTCTATCGAGTTAGAGGCTCGTAAGTTTTACAAAATATCATGGCCGTGGACCTTATTGATCGATATTAATTTCAACTTGATACCTTTAGCCATTTCTGAAAAACAAAACGGTCTTGACAGGCAGACGAACAATAAAGTGTACCTATACCGTTTGGTTCTTTCGAGGTACGGAATTCTAAACAGCAACACAGTACAGATACACTGGCTCATTTTTCTATTCTTAATAACATATGGCGCCATCTGTTATCAATTTTTGCGTGCATTATATCATTGTATATTACTGATTTTGCTGTAATTATCCTATGGCTACCCTCTGTAATGCGTAGTTTAAATTATTATAACCTGCTAATTTTTCGACATTATTGAAGCATCTTGCATTTGCTAATAAATGACATTATAGGCGATCGTAGATAAAATACCGAATCATAAATATTTTTCATACATAAAAGCGAATTATAGCTGCAGTTTAAATTAAATTTCTGTTGACGTTAAATAAATTGTAATGTACAAGACGAATTTGACGCACACACACACAAAATCTCATTTACAAAGCAACAATGAGGAATTCAGTTTCAGTTTATTTTATTGTATGCAAACAAACTCGAAATATAAATCTAACAATAAATTCCTATATGTTTTATTAAAACTCAATTTTTATATTGATGGATTAAAAGAATCTTGCTATCGATGAAATTCACTTTCGTTTTGATAAGAGAAAAACTACATTCATACGTTTCAAGAAGTATTGTTCGAATTTATCCATTTCTGTTACAGACAGAAAGGAATCTTTTTGTAAGAGAGTTTTATTTCTGAAAAGCGATAAAAATCTTTCATTTCTGATGTAACATGCAATAAAGTAAGTACAGAAAAAAATGTTTCCATCTTTCTAATCTTTTAAATTGAGTTTTGTTTTAAGATGGAATATGTTTATTAGCTAAACATAGTTTAATATCCTATAATAGAACGGAATAATAAAATAATAGAATACTTTTTCTGCTTCTGTTTATTACTGCCTCAGCTTTTCTGTAAAGGATATTTGGTTTTAAAGAAAAAGAAATCGTATTATATCGCGAATTTTTATTATTCTTATTTTACCTAATTTTATTATTATTTTTAAAAAGGTTTTGCTCAATTGATACTTACGTATATATATTTTTCAGTTTAAGATTTACTCTACAACATTTTTGTCTGTAAAGGATATTCTGTAAAGGAAAGGTATATAGCATAAGGTCATGAAAAACAACAAATTTTAATTATTTCTTCTTTTACGTAATATTTTTGAAAATATTTTATTCCACTTAAGCTTATATATTTCCATTTTAGCATTTATTTCAAAATGTGTTTCTTTAAAAAAATAATTATAAATTAAAATAATGTATGTTTTAAAATTTTTACTTAAAGTTAGGGCTTAGTATTTATTATTTTCCTTAAGTATTTTAAAATTATTCGGAACTTTGTTAAAAGTTAACAATTTCATTTAATTTCATTTAATAATTTTATAATCATTAAATGTTCGCATTTACTAATTAAATACGGGATTAAAAATTGCGGATATGAATTTTTAGTTATGAAGGAAGCATTTTAATTTTCTTATAAAAAATCAACATATATATAGGAAATAATCATAAATAATAAGTACCTTACTTAATAGAGGCGGATTTAAAAATAATTTGTAGCTTAAATCAAGCCTTTCTTGCTGTTAAACAAATTTTAATGTATAGTATGAGGCAGAAAAACTGGCAAACATAAATATACAATGAAAAAAAACATATGTTTTTTAATCTATAGGAAAATTTAATACAGGGTGTCCATAAATGATTCTCGCGGTTTCGTTACCTCATAACTTTGGATTTAAGAATATGACGAAAAATATTATTACATATTCATGAATTACAACTCAAAAAGTTTTTTTAATAACACAAAGTTACATATGGGTAAAGTTGTAACTCAAAACGCTATTAATCAATTAACGATTATAATCAATGTTTTACTAATATTAATTTTTTTTTCAAATTTATCCAAATATTATTAATGAATTATGTAATATCTATCTATCTATCTAACTTCGTACTCATAATTCATTAATAGCTTCTTGATAAATTTGATAAGATTTTAATATTAATTATTATTTGATTATAATCGTTACTTGATTAATAGCAACTTTACCCATATATAACTTTGTGCACTGTCAGAAATGGATACTCAAATTCCACGAAATTTTCTTCGTTTTTGACGAAACTGTTTCCTGGGAAATGCTGCGAGCGAATATTTCGTCAAATCGTGTAAATTTGTATCCTCAAAAAAGTGAGGAAATTAATTTCGTCAAATTGCTTGTTCGAAAGTGTAAAAAAATGCCGATGGCGCCCTCTATTGACAATTTTAAAAGGATCTGTAATTGACAGGGGGAAAAATTTTACATCGCTTTTCCCAAGTCTTCAAGGGGATTCGAACGCGCAACCTTTGGCGTAGGAGACCAATGCGCTGCCTGCTTTGCCAGCGGGACCTTATATGAAATTTGATTTTAAATGTATCTACGGGATGTTATTAAAAAACTTTTCGTTTTTTAATTTACGAATATGTAATAATATTTTTCGTCATATTCTTAAATCAAAAGTTATGAGGTAAGGAAACGGGACAACCCTTTATGGACACCTTGCATAACCACGAACGAGAATATACAGTAACCTCTTTCCAGTTTCTACCAATTCCGAAAAGCTTTCTTTATCTTTTGAAAGCTCAGAAGTAGTTTTTACACGGAATAGTTTTTAAAACTACTGGTAAGTGATAGCATGGTGTATGCCATCAATTATCAAGTAAACAGTTTCATGTCCGAAAACATGTTTTACAGACATAAATGATAAATTAATAGCATGGACATTAACATTAAAATTATTATTGTTTTATTACTTTTGCATGTATAAATTAAATTACGTAGCTGAAAATGTTTAATTGATTGATATCATCCTAAAAATCTATATTTCGGTTTGCAAAAACTGATTAATACGCTAGAATATCTACTCGGAAACGTTTCCGAGAATCAATAGTATCAAAATAAACTTTGTTTTTATAAATGATTCTTTAAATCTCAAAAATATATTAGTTTCTGCGAGGTTTCAAATGATGAAGAACGCTTTTTTGGAATAATGGTAACTCAAAAGAAGTTATTGTATAGTTTCGTTCGGGGTTATATTACATTTTCTTAGATTAAGATTAAAAAAAAATTACAGTGTACATAACTCTCTCAGAAATACATTTATTGTGACATAGATTACATTATTTTGTTTAAGAAACTCTAATTTACACAATAGATAATCGTTTTTTTTAATATCTTCACAATTTCGGGAAATACACTCTTCTAGTCTTCTTTTTACACCACTGAAAAGACTTCAAACGTAATGAATTACGTATTATACCACAAATCCACTAAAATGAGTGTCTGTTCTATATTACTATTTGAATCCACTTTAGAAAGATTTGTATTTACCAGTCAAATCACTAACAACCTTCAACACGCGGTTCAACTCCCAGTTGAGAAATCTTAGGTTGGCAAATTTAACCACCGCACAGTGAGACGTTTTGACGATCTAGGTGGACAAAATTATTGCGTTGGAATTTAATTAGGTTTTGCTTATTTTTCAAATATATCACTAATAAAATGCTCAAACAGTGATAAATATATGGTTTATTTAATTATTTATATTATTATTATTATTATTTATATTATTATTATTATTATTATTATTATTTAATAAAAGTGGTTTAAAAGTGGTTTAAAATTGACTAGCATGGTTTGAACAAAACATACATACTTACACTCTAAGTTAACATAACTTAATGATTTAATAATAATTAAAATAATAATAATAAGGTTTCACTTATCTACCAGGGTGGTTTTTATTTAAGACTTTTTCGTTTTCTATTGCTTGAATAATGCAATCTGGTATGTGAAAGGTTCCTTGAAACCAGTCCGAATATTATTGATAAAAACGTTGTCTATTTCTTTCCGATTTAGACCATGAATTTGAAAACAAATTGTCCGGACACGTGATTTCAGGTTCTTAAAAATGTCTTCAGTTAACTGAGAATTCCCCAGTTTTTCCAACAAAAATGAAAGGACAGCTTCGAATTTGCTTTCCTTTGGGTTGAAAACCCATAAGTCAACAACAGATTGTCGAGAAATTTGTGTAGTCATCCTGAAAAAATAAAAGTTTAAAAATAAAAACATATTTTAAAAAATAAGCTTTTATGTTTTGTGTGACTCTGTAAAAAATATATATGCTACGCAAATTATTTTCAGTTGAAAAAATGCTGTTGTGTAAATCCATAATCCATAATCTATATAAATTTTATTGAATTTGAAATAAAATTTTTGCTTATAGATGGTGATGCATCCGAATTATCATTTGTGTGGCCCTTAAGAGAAATATAGCTGCTGCTCACTTTATTTTCACTTTATGAGATGGTATTGTGCATCTCGATAATCTAGAGTAATTTTGTTGAAATTGAATTAAAATTTGTGCTTATAAATAACAATCTTTCCACAATCTTTTGAGTATCCCTGTAAAAAATGCATAATTGCTACATTCCTCAAATTATAATATAATTAAATTAGCATGTAAAATAGACAGGTAGGCTAAGTTTCAGCTCAATCCGATAATTATAAATGGATTAAAATTGATTTGCAAGATTTAAACTAAACTTTCCTGTAGCCCTGTAGATTACAGTATAATTTCTACTTTCCTTAAATTACAATAATATTGTTTTGTCATGTAAACTACACATGTATTGAAAGTTTTCGATTAATCGAATAATTGGAAGTGGTTTAAAATTAACTTGCAAAATTTAAACTAAATTTTTGTGTAACCCTGTAGAAACAGTATAACTTCTACGCTCGTCAAATGATAATAATATTGTATTATCATTAAAACTACATATGAATTCAAAGTTTCAGATTAATCGGATAATTAAAAATGGTTTAAAATTGACTTGCAAAATTTTCACTAAATATAATACACACACTGCAAGTTAATATGAAGCTGGTTTATTGATAAAAACTTTACGATTTGCAATCTTTCGCAGGAGGTTTCTTAAGTTTCCAATACTTTAGGAATGACACTTTCACTTAAAAAAAATCTTATTGCTTAATAATGCTTAATAATGTATTAAAAGTCCAGATAAAGTTTGTAAACAACAACATGAATCATCCAAAAATACGATTTCTGAAAAAAGCACTTAAACTGGTTTAATGGCGCTTATTTTCAAACAACAGTTGGTTAAATCTTACCTTGACAAATATGTAATATGTTTTCAGTAAACTCGATCTTTCACATTAAACATAATAGTTAAGACGTGCTTTCGAACTTAGGGAAATAAATGCAACCGTTGAAATACCTTCAAACTAATTCCGCAAATATCTTCTTTACGGTCGTAATTAATCGACACCACGAATTTTTTCGACAAAATCGTACAGATCTCGACAAAAGAGACATTCAGCTACTAGAATATGCGATCTTGTTAAATTCCGAGAATATCGGAAAAATGAATTTTGTCCACCTAGATCATCAAAACGCACCACTGTGACGGGTGGTTAATATTTCGAATTCATCGATAACTTCATAACCGCTATTAGTCGATTGTGTTACTGAACTTACGATTTAAATGTACATATCTCATTGGCCAAAGGAATAACCTGACTTAGTAATCACCTGGAGTTCGATCCTCGCTTGGTACAATCATTATCTGTTTTTTTTTTCAGTAACGAAATTAAAGCAAATATTGGAAGTGCATACTTATCATGTTTAATTTACAGACAACTAATCCTTGCAAATGAATTTGGAATTACTATTTTGATCTGATGATTTTGTCCATTCACTAAAAACAAAATTTTGTTTTACACAGTAAAATTCTTAAAAAGCAGTTACTTGATAAAAGTAGTAAAATGTGTCAATCCCAACACTTTCTTCTATCTCATACAGGTTTCACATGCACCAAAAACGAATCAGCACAAATTTATATCAAGGTCCAACTCAATCTAAAGTTTTATTAAATTCTGTGTATTAGTTTTTGAGATATAACCATCACTAAAAGTGTCTAAATCTTGGAAAATGCAGCATATTAGCACCACCTGTTGGGAGATTTTTACCAAAACCTAATCAACAATTATGACAACGTCTGAGTCTGAAATTATATGAAATTCAGTGTATTAGTTCTTGAGATATCGGTGTCGTGAAAATCGTGAAAAATGTAGCATAGCGGCACCACCAGTTGGGATATTTACATTAAAACCTATTAAGCAACAATTTAAGTCAACGTCTAACTGAATCTGAAGTTTGATGAAAATCCGCGCATTAGTTCATGAAATAGACCTATTGCAGAAACCGTGATAATTGCAGCATAGAAGCGCCACCTGCTGGGCGATTTCACCAAAAACTAATCAGCACCCATTTATATCAGGGACTAACTGAATCTAAAGTTTTATTAAATTCCGTGCATTAGATCTTGAGATAGAGCGCCCACAAAATTTTTGTCACATACAGACAGACATTTTTTAAAAACAGTCAAACCGTTTTAAGGACCTTCTAAAACGTATAAATGCGTCAAAATCGAAAGTGGAAAAGTTTTCATGAATCCAATACTTTCTTCTTATAAAGATCGAAGAAAGAAAAAAAAATATTTTTATTTCTTTAATCTGTAAGTTTTATGAAGAATTATCTGATCAGGCTAGCATTAGTAAGTAGAATAAAAGTAAATAACACGATAGATTTATTTATTTATTTATTTATTTATATTTTTCCAATGAATAATATATATATGTTATTTAACTGATGTAATTGGTTACAGATTCAATTAAAATACCTTGAATAAAATTTCATGCCCGGAAAAAAAAAGAGGGGAGACTAGGTGTGTAGACTACTATAAAAGATTTTTTTTTGTCCTTTTTTAATAATTTAAGAAGATGGCCGAAAATATTTCTAATGCAGTGCGAAAATTTCAAAGATATTTTCTGAAAATTGTTTCTTTTAAACAAAAATAATTATTTTAAACTTAACAAATATATAATTCAAAAAATTATTATGGTGTATTATAGTTCAACAGATTATTATTTATCTATTACGAACGAATGACAGCATTTACTCGATACTTAAAAAAAAATTATGCTTTAAACAAATTTGAAGGTGGTCCGGGAAAACTGAAATTAAAGAAATATTGTTTTTCTTTTTGTTTATTATTAAAAAAAAGAAAAAAAAATGAATCATATTTGTACAAAAATGGGGTTGTAAGAACATTTTTCTATTCGGATTTGGTAGATGATGCTACCAAAAAATACTCAGTAAATCAGTGTCTTGAAAGCTGAAAGCTTCATCACAAATTAATATAATTTTGAGTTCATAGAGCTAAAATATAAAAAAAGGCCAAGAATTTAAAAGTGAGGCATTCTTTCATAATGACATCTTTAATAATTAACATTTCATTTAATTAATAGTTCACAAACTGCTTTGTATAAAAAAAAGAAGTATGAAAACGCAATTTAAAACGACCGCCATTTTTCCTTCAACTGAACATGTGCGTTTGACTAACCCACCATTACAGTTTTAGCTAGGTTGGTTTAAAACTCGATTGTTGTTTTGATTTTTTTTCTCATTTTGCCAGGTTCAGTTAGCAGTGAATAGATAAGTTTCAACTGACGTCAAACCCTAGCTACCATTTTAACAAACTTTAACCTGTTGTTTACCTCAATAAAAGTTAAAATTTCAGTGCAAATTCACCTTGTTTAATAACTAAAATTCATTAAGATACAACTAAATGTAAATATATTGCTTGAAGGTGCGTAAAAACATACATAAAAACATTTAAAAGCACATTAAAGTCCTTTTAAAAAATTCCAAAACGTTTTCAACCGAAACCCGGTCATCATAAGTGGGCAAAACACTGATTCTGTTGTTTACCACTTTACCTTTGCTGGTACCTTATACCTTTGTTTGCCACCTTAAGGGGCAAACAAAGGTTGTTGTAACAAGTAAGGGGCAAACAAAGATTGTTTTTCGGATTAAAGAATAAAAGATTTGAATACAGAAATTAATTCACATAGAGAAACTTTAAGATAGGAAAGTTAAATTTTAGAATAAAACACAAAATATATATGATTCTATATAATATGAATAATTCAGTTTCAGTTCATTTTATTGTATGCAAACAAAATCCGAAATATAAAGCTAACAATAAACTCGGATAGATTTTATCAAAACTAAATTTTTATACTGCAGGATAAAAGGAAGCTTCCAAAATACAAAATTCGCTTTCACATTGATAGAAGAAAATCTAAATTCATACGACTCAAAACGTATTGTTCGAATTTATCCATTTCTGTTACAGAAAGAAAAGTATCTTTGCAAAAGAGTTTTATTTTAGAAAAGCGATAAAAAACTTTCATTTGTGATGTAACATATAAAACAAGTACAGAAAAATGCCATCTTTCCAATCTTTTAAATTGATTTTTGTTTTACCATGGAATATTTTTATTCGTTAAGAATATTTTAATACTCCATTAGAAAATGGAATAATAGAATAATATAATTCTTTTTCTATATCTGTTTACTCTTTTTTTTTCTTTGCAAATGATATTTTATAACGAAAAATATACAGCATTATGTTATGAATAATGACGATTTTTAATTATTTGTTTTCTTTTAAATAATGTTTCATAAAATAATGTGTTTTATTCTTCATATGTTTATGTGTTTTCTTCTACATATGATTATACACCCTTTTTCATATCACATATTGTACTATACATGTAAAAGAATTAATACTATCCATTACCATTATCATGTGGTTTCATTTATGATATAATATCGAGTACGGGAATATGTTTTGCACATTCATAATGCATGCAAGTTTAACAACCATTGATGAAACCTATCATTACATTCCTATCTAAAATCCTTCTTTTCTGCTGTCTGAGGTGTATCTTTACTTTTTGAAAATACCTCGTATGTTCCAATCTAGAGAAATCAGTAATACAATGCAAAAAAGTACCTTTAGGCATCAAAATAACGTTTCAATTAAAATAAAAACTATAAGGAGCTTTTCATCAAACTATCATACAAAAAATACTGCACTAAAAACAACAATTATTTTACATCACTCTTCCAATGCTAGATTGGTAAGTACAGAAGTGTTTCATAAGCTTGCCAAGAGAAAAGAACAATATCCACAAAAGGTAACAAGGGGAACGAATTTTGGCACTTTACTTTACTATAAAATTTAAATTGCATTCTATCATTCTTTGAAAGTGATTTGTAATTTAAGCATGACTCGTGATTTTCATTTATTTTATTTATTCCAGTTTAATTTATTAAATAAAAAAAGTTCATATTTTAAGCCTGTGGTTTTAAACGATTTGCGATTTTCTTTTCTTTAATTTATTAAATAAAAAAGTTCATATTTTAAGCATGTCGTTTTAAATGATTTACGTGGAGCATGACTTCTTATAATATCTACATATAATGCCGTTAATGAAGACATAAGGCTATAAAATAAATTTTATCGCATGAATGTTTTTTGTGGAAGTAAATTTTAAGTTATAAAAGAGCTGTGAAAACATAAAATTGTTGCTGCTTTATAACATACTGTGTATTATTCAGACGCATTTTAGAAATTTAACAATAAATTTTACATTTTCTTTTATAATCAAAACTGTTCTTTTCATGTTAGGCTATATATAATCACCCCCTCTAAAGCAATAAAAATCTATATAATTAAGAAGTAATACTTAACTTTAATAGCTCAAGTAAATTTAATGGAAGAGCATTTTCTCAGTATATTGTAAGTGTTTTTTTAATACTTTCCAACATAGTTGAAAAGTGTTTATGAATTCGGTTTGTCTGTCTGTCTGTCCATGTTCTAACTTGTGTAAATATACTCGGATTGCCATCCAATTGATATACATGTTAATGAGGTTTACTATGGCATTGTTTGGTATTGAAAATGAAGTGTGTAGCATTTATAGTTCTTTTACAGGGATACTCAAAAGAATTCCGTTACATTACGGTCTATGAGGAAAAATCGTTTGCGGCTTATTTTAATGATGTTACTCTATTTCAAGCATATTGAAATTGATATATATATAATTGAGGTGCATTACAAGGAGGCTTACTGTAGAGTATGGTGGGCATGGCTTTCATTGTTCATTTACAGGGACGTACAAAACAATTCGGTTACAATCCTGTCTAAGAACAATAATTGATGGAAGAGCGTTTTAAGTTGTGGTATATGTTTAAAAATGTAACTAATTTTTTTACATATTCCTTGGTGTGTATAAATGCTATAAATCATATACAGGGCAGCACAAAAGATATTGAATCCATTTCGGTTTACGGAAATGGCTGAATAGGAATTTTTAATTGCGCGATGCGTTTCCTAACTGAACAAAATTTTAGCATACTATGTAGTATATCTATAAATCTATAGATCATATACAGGGCTAGACAAAATAATTCGGATATTTTTTCTGACTATTGATGCTAACTGTTGAAATTGGGTTTTCAAATTTGTTATGAGTTTTCCAAACAGTTTACTTCGACATCAACTGTCACCTTATTAAACGGTGAAGTTTTGTTAAAATATCTTGGAAGTGTTGGAAAGTATTTCATAATCTATGCATGACATATGATTTTTTATTCTTTTATTAAATATAAATCAATGTATTAAAAAAGAAGTAAAAAAGCATTTGAACGATTTTTCAATGTTAGATTGACCTTGGGACCTAGGTTGACCTTCTTTAAAGGGACAAGAAAAGCTTGAAATGACGAAAAAAAAGTTATTTCTTTTAAAATTATTTTTATAATATTTTAACCTTTAAGAATATCGTACAGTCAGTACAGTGGTACAATTGCTAAAATTATAGTCGTATGAGACATAAACGTTGAGCTGTGTAGACTGATGAAACAAGACCGTCTAAAACTTTAAACTCAATTACCTCGAAATACTGTTTTTCAGTGGTTTTTCTACGATAACTGTTCAATAAATTAACGGATATACATATTTTTTTCTTTTAAATAAAGGATATTAAATTCTATACAAACTATACCTAAAAAACAAACAAAACATTTTTTTCCAAGTTATAGCAAAAGTATGATCAATTTTGAATATTTTTTTATATTTTTTAAAATAAGTTTTTTTTTCGTTTCAGGAATAATCGATCAACTACTTAATAAGCGGAATAAAAAATATATAACGACTCAAGAATATGGATCTTGGACTTTAAAATTGAGGCAAAACTAGTATTTCAAGATTAATTTTGTTGTCCAACATTAAAACTTTTGTTATTGTTTTTTACAATTTAAAAAATATTTCTTATTTCTATTAAACGTAAATAAATGAATAAATGCAAAAACATGTGTTAGTCTAAATTAATCAACATGCTTCCTAATCCATGATTCAACTTCAGTAAATTTTCGTCATTTCAAACCTTTCTGGTTCCTTTAAAACAAAGGTTTTAACGTGAATCGTGAGAGGGAGGGGCGGGGGGGGGGGAATGTTTTTAAGGTGGCAATTTGAAAATTCGACTATACTCGGCTTTGGTCAAATTTATTTGACTGTAGTTAAAATAAAGGAATATTTTATTTAACAAATGAATTCAAATAAGTAACGCATAAATTTTCTGGTTTAAAACATTTTTATTTCACTTGTTTCAAATTAAATGCACTCTACTCCTGAGAATACAAGAGTCAACTGCAGGAGGAAGTGATGTTATATTGCTAACACGTGTTTTGCTGAAGAAATGCTTTTTGCAAATCATTAGGAGAGCAACACTAACGCCCCTGATATATTTCAAATGTTGAAAAAAAAAATACTTAGATGTAAATAATATACCAATGACAAATATAACATCTTGCGCTATAGATGGTGCTCCTGTTATGACGGGAAAGAAAAAGGCATGTTTAAAACTAGTGAAATACAACAGAGTATTTCACGAACGATCCCTAACTTTGAAAATAAAAAACTCAGAAATGGTGATAGATAGAAGAATGAAAACAGTGGTATGTTTTATAAAAAACCCATAAGAATCTGATACAGGGACCTCAAAATTTTAATTTAAAATATCGCCGATAGATGGCGCTGAAGGCAGCATTGCGGATAAATATAAAGAGAGAGATAAATATAAAGAGAGAGAGATAAATTTAAAGAGAGATAAATATAAAGACCTATAAAGAGAGCTCAGACGCCAAAAACGATCAGTCGTCGAAGATTTCACCGTTGGAATGTGACTGCTATTAGCGTAGAGTGAAAGAAATTCCGGAACTGATGTATTCCGGAACATGTGTTTATTGTGTCGGAGTACCACCGATTAAATCACAGTCCTACTGCGACAAGGAGAAATTTTCAAACGCGATTTCTAGTCGCAAAAGGCCCAGATGGCAAAACAATTCGAGTCGATTTCCGGTGCGGTGACACACTACAGAGAGTCATTGACAATTTCATTCTTCGTTTGCAACTTGCGTGTTGTGTGAAAGGTGAACATTTCGAATCGTTTTTGATGTGATATAGCCTACTTATGGTAATGCCGACTGCAGTGCCATTTATCGGCACAATTTGTTACTAAAATTTTGAAGTTTCCGTATCTGATTTTTATGGTTTTTTTTTAATATAAAAATACCACTGGTTTCATACTTACACATGTTCCAGAATACATCACTTCCGGAATTTCTTTTACTCTACGCTAATAGCGGTCACATTCCAACGGCGAAATTTTCGACGACTGATCGTTTTTGGCGTCTGAGCTCTCTTTATAGGTATCCGTAATGCTGTCTGCAGTGCCATCTGTCGGAGCTCTTTTTAACTAAAATTTTGAGGTCCCTGTATCAGATTCTTTCGGTTCTTTTAATAAACATAATACTGGTTTCATGCTTCTATTTGTCACCATTTCCGAGTTATTTATTTTCAAAGTTAGGAGTCCTTCGTGAAACACCCTGTAGAATCTAGAAATGCTTCTTGTGCACTGAGTTCTCCATTGTTTAGTATTCAAAAGCATTTCACCTGTTATTAATGGTGTATTGAAATAAGTTACAAGATGTATACACTCCATCAAATCTAACTCCAAATGTTAGCGTCTATTCAAAAATGTTTTGGAAGACAAAAGTGCAGACCACATTAGACGTTAGACTTTCATTTCACACTGATATAGGATGGATCTCAAAGGGAATTGCTAGGAAAGACTCATAGAACTGTTTGATGCTCTTAAGAAATTTTTAAGTGACACGTCTGACATGTAGCATCTCAAAGAATGGAAAAGCATTTGTCAGTTATTTAGCAGATATCTTTGAAAAACTGAATAAGTTGAATAAACAACTTCAAGGAAAATATAAAACACTTGTTGACACAAAGGCAAAAATATTTGGTCTATTGCAATCATATTAGAGATATGGCCGAAATATATTTCTGAGAGAAAGTTTAACCTATTTTACTGGTTACAAAAATGCGAGGTGACAGACGCTACTGTAACTGCCATTGTGAACAATTTGAAAATATTGGTCCAAGATTTGAAAAATAGAATTGATTTTTCAACATGGGTAATACAACCAATGTTAATGATCTATCATCTTATGTTTCAATGCAATACCGAGAGGACTTATCTGAAATTGAAAATGATGAGTCAGTTAAGTCGTATATTTAAAAGTTTTCAGTAGCATAAGTGTGAATCTTACATGAAAATATAATCTTACATTACGAAAATATGTTCTGACATTGTTTTAATTGTTATGCATCTTTAAACGAAAGTTTCTACAAATTCATTTTATTCTTTGAACTTTTATTGCATTACATAAAAAATGCGTGACTTTTACCAATTTATAAATGTACTAAAAATATTAAAGCAAATTTATTCAAGGAGCTTAAAGGATTAAAAATTTTTGAATATACAGATTTCTTTTGTTAATAATCAGAAAATCAGTAAAATAATAATAATAATAATAATAAAACAAGAGAAAAGTTTATAATTAAAGCATTTCAATAAATAAAATACTTCAATCTGTTGTATTAAACGTAATAGCCTAAACAATCCTTCTCGTAAAAGCGTGAATATTTCTCGAAATAACTTAAATAGAGGCATTAAACAAAAAAATAAAATCCATTATATACCAGTGCTTTTGACAATAATAAATTTTCAGTTACAGTACAACCATAAAACATTTCAAAATTTATTACTATATACAATACTGTACATTATCCAGATGTACTTTATAAATCTAATATTGAACTTAACATTTCCTTTTATAATAAAAAATACTGAATCTTTGTATGATGGGGAAGAAAGACAATGTATAATACTTACGCTCTAAAGCTATAAAAGGTAAATTAAAAATAATACTTGACAACTCTGGGAATGTAACTCGAGTTTTCCCATTAATGGCAAAGGAGAGAAAGTTATCTTTATTTTGTAAGTGTTTTATTTCTTCTAAGAAAAAAAAAATTAGTGACAAAGCATGGACTAAAATATGTGAAAAGAAAAGGTATTCTTTATTTTCAAACTTTTAAATCGAACTTTGTGTGTGAGAGAGAGAGAGAGAGAAAAAAAGAGAGAGAGATATTTTCATCCTGAAAACATATTCTCATAAGAATCTAATATTTTTACAATAACTAAAGTTATAGAACAACCATAAAACATTTCAAATTCTATTATACAAATATATATGCAGTACTGTACATTACCCAGATGTAATTTATAAATCTAACAATGACTGTAACATTTTTTTTAGCATCCTTTTATTATATCTCCTTTATATGTCGTTTAAAAGAACAATGTGTAATTAATATTCATTCTATAAGCCTATGAAAGGTGCGGTCAGTATAAAAAATAGATACGGTCATAAAATTTAGCTCCAAATTATCGCAGACAAGAACGAAAACAGCCATTTGATTAGGAATTATGTGTCCTTTCAATTTATATAATTATAAAAA